>JANXHW010000006.1:119132473-121532473 GCA_026170595.1 Plestiodon gilberti rubricaudatus | reverse complement strand
TTTGCGGTGGGATAGCCCTTCTGACCTTCGGAGTTTCTCCCTTAGTGCCCGGGGGCAACCGCAGGATCCAGAAGTTCCGGTTCTTCAACAGATTCTCCACATTCTCCAGCCTCTGTTGCAGCTGCCCGTACTCCTGGGCCAAAGTGCCCAACAGGGTCCATTTACTCTCCAGCTGGCTTTCCACTTCTGCCGCGGTCTTCTGACAGCCCACCAACTTCTTCTCTGCGGACCCCACCCTCCCCTCCAGGCGCAGCAAGCGCATGCTGTGGGTATCCACTGTCTTGTCTATAGCCTGGATTGCGGCCACTGCTGCCCACATGGCAGCAGACTCCGAGGTCTGCACGTGCATCTCCCGCGTGGTCGTCTGTTTGGGTTTCACAAGCGACTGCAAAGGCAAGCGAGGCTTTGGCTCCTCCTTATCGCACTCCATGACCTGCTAAGCAAAGACAGTCAGCTGCCATCTGGCACTTCAGACAACACTGGCGGCAGTCAGAAATATTCTCTCCGGCCCACACAAGACTTGTAAGCAAAAGCCACACTCAGTCTGCGGCTCTGACCTTTCGGAGGAAGGAGAGAAGTAAGCATCTAATATTCTGTGTCTGTGTGTGTCAAGTGGTCTATCTTTCTCCTAATACAATACCAACACTGTTTTGAATTTTACTAGCTACGCTTACTAATAGTTTACAGTACTTTAGTAACTGCTGTTGTATGAACTATCAAGATTAATGTTTTTTGTGATTTTAAAAGAGAGTTTTAAAAAACTCAAAGACAGAAACGCCTTTGGATTCGGCAGCACCTGAGGCCCCGGCTGTGGGTACAGAAAGGCGGGCATATCACTGACAATTTGCAAGGGCTGCTGGACCAACCCTGCGATTCGCTGCTGCCCTCCCGGAATTCCACACGTGGACAGAAATGGGCAATTTCAAAAGGGCCGGAGCCACCTTCTTCACGCATAGCAGAAACTGCAATTTGCACGTGTAGCAGCTGCTGCGGCGGCGTTAACTGAACTCCTCGGGCGCGCGCTGCTGGGCGCGCCAGTGGAAAAGCGGCTCCCCGCCGCAACGAGCCCCGCGGCCAGGCGCCCGTCCGGACCCTGCAGCGGAGAGCTGAGGCGGCGGCGGAGAGCCCCGCGGAAGCAGAGCCGCAGCAGAGACCCGCCCGGGAAACGTCTCACCCGCCTTGGGCCGCCCGAAGCCTTCCGCACACCGGAGCCCAATGCCGGCGGGCGGGGCTGCAGGGCCCGGCGGGCGGCTCCGAGGGGAGGGGTCCGCAGGCCGCGCAGGAAGGACGGGGGGGGGGGAAGACCGTCGCCGCTCACCCGGTCAGTCGACCCAGGGCGGGCCCGAGCGAGCGAGGCCTCGAGAAAACGAGCGCGGGAGAAGCGGGCGCACCAGCAGGGACCCGGCGAGCGAGGAGCGGCCGAATGCGCCTGCGCCGCGGGGGGGGGGGAGATCCGTCCTTCTCCTGCCCACCGAGACGAGGAAGCCCCAGAGCGGCCCGGATCCCCGCAGGACGTCGATTTCCGGCTTCTAGTGGGAGGAGTCGGTGCTGGCGGAAGTGAGCAGGAGAAGGGGGCGCCTTCTTTGAGCCGAGTCCCTCCCGCTCGGGGCAGGAGCTGCAGGCGCGGCGAGGACCTGGGAAAGGGCCGCTTGGCTGCGCTGTGCTGCGGCGGGGGAGGCCACAAGGAGACGGGCCGAGGCCCAGGCGGGCTGCAGCGGCGGCGGAGCAGCGTTATATTTGCAGACCGCCAAAAGGGGCCATTATGTCGGCCTTGGCGCAGGAGAGGCCTTGCGGAAGAGATGCTTCTTCACCGGCGACACGTGCCGGTAGCAGCAGGCGGCGGCCACAGCAGCACTTCCGACCCCAGGGCGCCCCGAGCTTGTTTTTCAGTGCCGCCCGAGACACAAGTCACGACGGCCATGGCGTTGCGATAACGCCGCAGCTGCGCCTGCTCTGATCATCAGTCACATACCCCGCCTGCTCCCGCCGTTAATATACAGACGCTGACCTAAGGCTACCCCAGGGAAATCAGCCAGGCTGTAGGCCACCTGCGGTGGGGAATCTTTTAGCTAAATTTCCTCCCATTCCAAAGTCAAGGGCGCAGAGAGTAAGATCACAGGTTCGAGAAGAAATGGAGAGTTGCAGGTCAGGCTCAGCCTCCGTTCAACAGCAACGGAGCAAGGCAGGAAGCAAACTTCACGGTTTGGGTCCAGGATATCTGAGGGACCACCTTCTCCCATACACTCCGACCCACCCTCTTAGGTCATCTGAGGGGGCTCTCTTGCGGGTGCCACCTCTAGCGCAAGTGGCAACACGTGGGCAAGCCTTCTCTGCTGTGGCGCCGCAACTGTGGAACTCCCTGCCAGGGGATCTGAGAACTACCCCCTCCCTCATGACTTTTCGGCAAGGGCTCAAAACGTTTTTGTTTCGTCTAGCGTTTGGGTGAAGGGTTGTGGTCTGCCTCCTATGTCTCAAGATGCTCTGCCATGCTGCTTTTGTACTCCATACTGTCCCCCCCCCCGTGGATTTTATTGTTTTTAAATTTAGTTATGTATTGTTTAAACTTATTTTATGTATTATTTTAAACTATGTATTTTAATTTTTGTTGTAAGCCACCTTGGGCATTTGCCTTCGGTATAGGATAAGGTGGGATATAATTTTTTAAATAAATAAATAAATGTATTATAGGCACATGATGCAGACAGAAACACTCCAGAAAGAGTGAGAGGTGGCGTTGCCTCCCAACTAGAATGTGATGGGTAGCCACCTGCCTTGGCTGGTGACTTATCAGCCAGGCTGACAAACCACAGCAAAAATTCTGAGACCCTCCTGCAACCCCTGATTCTAAAAGACAAAAAGCTATCACAGAGTTCAGAGAGAGAAATGTCCAAGAAGCTGGAAGTGAGGAGAGAATGGGCTCCTCTGCTGTCAGGAAAGGAACTGCAGAGTTAGGCACAAGCGAACAAAGGCAGGGAAGCAGAGAGCTGGGGAGGGATTGCAGCTCGCAAAGCGTGTCTGACCCTTCGCGATCCCATGGACCACATCCCGCCAGGCCTTCCTGTCCTCCACTATCTTCCTGAGTTCGCTCATTTTCATGTTCGTTGCATCGGTGATGCTGTCTAACCATCTCATCCTTTGCCTTCCCCTTCTCCTTTGGCCTTCAATTTTTCCCAGCATCAGAGTCTTCTCCAGAGACTCCTCTCTTCGCATTAGGTGGCCAAAATATTTGAGCTTCAGCCTCAGTACCTGTCCTTCCAGGGAACAGTCAGGGTTGATTTCATTTAGGATTGACTGATTTGATCTCCTAGCAGTCCAAGGGACTCTCAGGAGTCTTCTCCAGCACCACAGTTCGAAAGCATCTATTCTTCGGTGCTCAGCCTTCCTTATGGTCCAACTCTCGCAACCATACATTGCTACTGGGAACACCATCGCCCTGACTATGCGAACTTTTGTTGGCATGGTGATATCTCTGCTTTTTATTATGCTGTCTAAGTTTGCCATAGCTTTCCTTCCAAGGAGTAAGCGTCTTTTAATTTCATGGCTGCTGTCTCCGTCTGCAGTGATCTTGGAGCCCAGAAAAGTAAAATCTGTTCCTGCTTCCATTTCTGCCCCTTCTATTTGCCAGGAATTGATGGGACCAGATGCCATGATCTTAGTTTTATTAATGTTGAGTTTCAAGCTAACTTTTGCACTCTCCTCTTTCACTCTCATCAAGAGGCTGATGAACTACACTATACGAATCCCGCCGCGGATGCCTCTGCCTACGCGCTTGGGGCTGGGGAGTGTCTTCCCTCCTGTTGTCCCGCCGTCTTAAGAAAGCGCAGCTGTGATTGGGTAAACACAAGTGCGCTCTGATTGGCCAAAAACCACCAGGAAAAGTTGCGGCTCTGTTCTTTTACAGCGGGGCCATCATCAGTCTACTTTTATGCATTGCCGGTTTTTACTTTTTAACAACCCTGCCCTATGCATCTTGATGTAGTCGCAAAGGCAGCCGAGACAAAGTCACCCACAAGCTTCACACGTTTCTATTTAGTTTTAACAGACACGTTGAGGGGTTTCATGTACTGCTCAAATTCCCGTGCATCTCTGAATGAGTCAACATGGAGCAGTCGTACTCGTAAGCAATATTTTGCTTTCAATCCATAATCGGTCTGCAGTGGAAATATTGTTCTGCTCTGCCTGTGCACACACAACAGACCGTTCCCATGCTGCAAGCGAGCACCGAAACGCTTCTCCCCCCCCACACACACACACACACTCACAAATCTCTCTGATTGTTCTACTCTTGTTACAATTAATGCTCTTGGAATAAACCTCCACAGTGACAGGAGTTTGGGCTATTTTGAGTATTTCCCGCCATTCTGGTTTTCTCTCTCCTCGTCCTGTGTTTTCCTCTGGGAATAAGCCTTGAAATAAAACCTCCACACTGATTGGAGGTAGTTCTGATTGGCATGCAACCACTCTCCTCCCCCTCTCATCCAATTGGTAGGCTGCAGTGCGTACGCGAAGCCGCCCCCTCAAAAGATGGGTAGGCAGCATCTTTCCTGCTTTGCATATGCGCCGGCATTCGGGAGCTCACAGCTGCTCCGCTTGCTTCCGAAATGCTGTCAGAATCTCCGCAACGCACCGGGATTCGTATAGTGTAGTTTTGATGTGGAGAGTTTGGGTATGTTGAGCCAGGCAGCGGCCTACCGCAAAATTAAGGCCAGAATTCTAGATATTGAAAATCAGGAGTTCCTAGTGCGGCGCGTACGACCTGTTCCCCACTACAATTTCACATCCTTATCAGCTTTGGGAAGATGGCACCTTATCTTTGTAATCTTAAGTGCCCCCAGTCGCGCAGAGCCCTTTCTTTAGCTAGGTGCAACGCTCTCCCGTCTGGTCTGTTACTTGGCAGATATAGTGGAATCCCAGTCTCTGAGAGGTATTCTCCTTGTGGAGTGGGTTGTGTAGAAACATTACTACATATGTTTTTGTATTGCCCACTCCACAAGGCCCCTCGTAAGCAACATTTAGGCCCTATATTAGTCAAGCTCCAGGGCTGGGCAGATCAGGAGGTAGTACGTTACCTTTTATCGACGGAGATGGCTGGCGCAATGGAAAGATCGGCAGCCTTTGTTGATACAATCATTATAGCACATAAAGCTGATAGTATTTCCTATGATGTTTAAGCTGTAATTTTGTTGTGCTTGTAGATGTTTGTAATATAAATATCATGTGTTATGCTTGTTTTTATGCCAATAAAGGTTCCTTCCTTACTTACAGTCTCCACCATCTTGTCTCTGCTGACACTCTGGAGGGGAGCGAGACAGGACTGGCCTCTCCTTCAGTCCCTTTATCTTTCATGACACTTTCCACCAGTTTACCTGGAACAGACGTTAAGCTGACTGGCCTGTAATTTCTCGCATCCCTTTTTAAAAAGGGGTGATATGTGGGCTACTTTCTGGTCCTCTGGCACAGGGGCTAATTTAAGAAGCAAGTTGTGTATTCTCTTTCTAAAGCTTTCATGGCCTGCGATTATCCAACAATTTTGTACTGATACGGGTAAAGATGCCATGAATTAAAAATCTGTTCTTTATTGTTCTTACAACCGCAGCGGGTCTCCTGAAAGGCAGACGCTGCGGAGCATAAACATAAAAAACCAAGAAAATTCCCAACGTTTCGGTCCTAAACTAGGACCCTCTTCCTGGGGAAAAAATCCACAAAAGATTTGATGATATCGTCCTTGGTTGACTTCTGGGCTTAAATCCTAGAAGGCTGATTCAAACAGAAGTTGTGTATTTTTGTTAGAAAATCAGCCATTTGCAAGCTCCTGTCCTCAACACGGAGCAAACGTTTTTTTTCTTTTTCCTCGAAGTTCAACTGCTCAGGACAGGGCCCTGATCCCATCTCCCAATCTGCACTGGTGCAACGGCAGGTGTGCCAAAGCCAGGGTGCTGCAGGCTTTCGCAGGACATCCCACTGCCACGAGGCCGAAAAACGTCAGATTCCGTGCCTTCAGGTTCTGCACAGCAGACCACATCATAGTCCTGCTATGCACAGCTGATAGTAGACAGACTTCTAGACCTCAGGATATCCAAACCCTTCCCTGGAGCCTCCCTTGCTCCCCAAGTCAATCGTAAGTGCCTGGAGGTTGGAAATCTTAGCTGAACCTATTAGTGCTTTGTGTGGGGCGAGGAAAGCCAGTTGGCTCTGCTAGAGTGGGTCAGGCCGGCTCACCTGCACTGGAGGTTCGTCCCAAAGACACTTTATTTTATTTATTCGGTTTTTTTAATCCCGCTTTCTCCCCCCATAGGGGGGACTCAAACCGGCTCAGTCTACTGAGCCTCCCTGACCCCAAAAGACTGTTCTGCAAATGCAAGCGAGGGAGGGCTGGAAAAGGCACCACTTACAAAGAAACACAACCCCTTGTCTTTTAACGGTGCTCCTCCTCAACCAACCTCATGTCATTTAATCAAACTCAACCTGGAGTCAGAGGTCACCAAAGTGGAGTTACCAAGTTGGTGGATCACACCAACTTATTTGAGATCTGGTGAGATCACAAACCGGTTGACAGAGCTCAACAAGGATCCCTGCAACCTGCATGAACAAGCCAGGGAAAGGCAGAGGAGATCAACACAAGCACAAAACAAAGCAGACGGGCCTTGACCTGAAGACCTCCCTGCCCCACCTCCCTCCTCCCCAAAAGGTGCCCAAGGAGGGTGCTTAGAAGCCAATATTTTTATTTATTTGTTTATTATTTTCTGTATTTATATACCGCCTTTCTTATCCTCAGATTGCCCTTGAGATGTTATTGAAGGCGGTTTACATAGGCAGGCTTATCTAGATCCGATAAGGATCTTTACAATATTGTTCTGCATAGAACCCTATAATTCCAGATGGTTTCTTCCACGGCATAGTCATCTTCACTTAACTCTGAACACAAGCCCTCGAGCTCTCCGCAGGACGCCACAGATCATGCTGAACAGGGAAACATTTTTTCCCAGTTGTCATCGCTCTGTCACTGACATTCTCAGCATTCCAGTCTGTTCTCTCACCGCACCACACAACAGCGACTCCTCTCGGCCACCGAGGGTCATGACAGCTGATCAGTGACTTCCTGGTCTCCCTTCCAGCACGAAAACTGACTGTTCCTGCTTAGCTTCCAGCAGGCTTCAGGCAGTTCAACCTCAGGACAGGTAGGAGAATCTTACCTGTGGCACAGGCAGGAGAGCGACACACACAAGTCGCCACAAGCGCCCTCTGCCAGGGCTCCTGCTAATTCACTGTGGGACGCCTCAGGCGCAGGGAGGGCGACAAACAAGGAGATGCCTATTCCATAGCGGAGGGTCGTGTGCAGGTTTGGCTGCCAACACTTGCCCTTTGAGCATGGTGGCAGTTTTATGCCAAGGATACGGCTGTCAAAGGGCGCCGTCAGAGGCTGGGGAAGGGAGGGGGCACAGAAAAGAGGAACTGGATGGGATGGCAGACCCCCAGCCCTCCTCCCCTCTTCCCTTTCTTTGCTTTCAAACCCCCCCCCCCCCCGTTTCTGCCTCGTCTTGCTGCCGTCTGCTCCACAGCCAGGAGGACTAACCCGACTCCCCACCCCACCCCAGAAGCCAGGATTCTCCAGGTCCAAAGTATGGAGGCTGCACAACACGCCTCTCTCCCCTAAGGTGCGATCAGCAGGTACAGGACTTCCCTTGTCTACGCACAGACCCAATTTCTCTCCACCGCCAGAAGTCGGGGGGAGGACACTGCATTGCCGACCCGCCCAGTCCTGTTTGGGCCAGCGGTACGGCTACCTGCTAAGCAGAGACCTCTTCCCTGGGGACCAGAAGCAGGTGCCTCCCCCAGCCCACTACAGGCTGCGTTGTCCATTTTGGCATGGCACTCTAGGCAGGGGGGGGCCTCCATTCTGCCCAAACACAGCATATTTCCATTTTGCAGCTGCTGCCAAGCGAGGTTTAAGAAGGGCTCTCCGGTAAGCAAGAAATGCTCTGCGGCTTCTCGGGGGTGGGGTGGCGGAACAAGATGGACAAGGCCACAGTTCTCAGGCAGCAGCACACTGACTGTTAACACAACCCTGGCCCATTTAGCCCCCCCCCCCTCGCACCAGCAGCTTGCTGAAGGCAGCCCACGGAGCCTAGGGCTGATCAGGGATCCAGGGGAAATCCAACAGCGCTGTGCAGGCAAACGGCCCAAAGGTGCTCTGGAAAAACTCTCTGGACAGCGCTGGATCGTGCCCCCTGCAGCTGCTTCTCCAGAAAGGCTCGTCTGGTCGGCAGCAGAGGTGGCCTCTTTCAGCCTCGCCTGCATGTCCAGCAGGGCCTCCCTTCGAGGCAGAGCACAGCACTCCCTTCACAGACCCCAACAAGCAGAGAGCTTGAAGAACAGAGTCAAGGAATACTTGGAAAGAGGTTCACCAACCACCAACACTCCGCTCGCTTTTTTCAATCACTTCTAGTTTATTTTTCAGTTTCCACAGAACAAAACCCCCCCCCGAAAATATAGAAAAGTGTTCCTTTGTTCCTAGTCCACGTGTGCAGGAAGGGAAAGGATGAGCCCTCTGTGGATCTACAGCCATCGCCTCTCCTGGCGGCTCAGGGCTACACAGCAGTGCTGGGGAGGGGCAGCTACAGTATTGTACACGCCAAACCAGACAGACAGACAACCCCAGAAGCACTCTGCCACCAACCGCTCCGTCACTGAAGTCCCTGCACAGCCCCTCTGCGTTCAAGAGAAACGGTCCACTGGCTACCCACGTACCGAGCCGAAAGGAGGGACCCAAAGCGCCAGGCTAGGAGGGAGGCTGCAGAGAGGCTCCCGCCACAGAGCCCTGTGTGTCCATTGCTGAGGTAACCGTTGATGCCCCCCCACCCCCCCACCCCCCGCAGCCCTGGGACAACGGCAGGGCTGCAGCCAGGGGGCCTAGATGAAGATGGCGTCCAGCAGGGCCTCCCGGACAGCGGTGCCCATCAGCCGGTTTTGCTCCCGCAGGTGGATCTTCTGGTGCTGCAGGAGGTGCTGCTTTTGCGTGAAGCTTTTGTCGCACTCGCCACAGCGGTAGGGCCTCTCCCCAGTGTGGATCCGCTGGTGCCGGACCAGGTCCGAGGGGTGGCTGAAGTTCTTGCCGCAGTACAGGCAAGCCAGGGAGCTGCCGCCCCGCCCCGAGTGCAGCCTCTGGTGGGTGACCAGGCTCTTCTTCTGGGAGAAGCTCTCGGGACACCTGCTGCACTTGTAGGGCCGCTCCCGCCCGTGGCTGCCCCTCTGCTGCTGCCGGTAGGCCGACTTGAGGTTGAAGGTCTTCACACACTTGGCGCTGCCGTAGGGCTTCTCTCCTGCCGGCCCCCGGGGAAGAGACTTCAGGTTGTGACTCTGCTTGAAGGTTTCCTCGCAGGCCACCGAGGTGTAGGCGCCCCCTCCCGTGTGGATGCGCTGGTGCAGGGTGAACTGCTGCTTGTAAGTGAAGCTTTTCTCGCACTGCGGCCTGTAGCAGCCTTCTGTGGCGTGGCTCTGCTGGTGCAGCAAAAGGCTCTTCTGCAGCCGGAAGGTTTTCCCGCACTCGGGACACACCAAGGGCTTGTCGCTTGGTCGCTCCCGCGGGTATGGTGGAGTGGGGCCAGCGCCACTCAAGCTGCCCTCACTGGGCAGGGTCTCATCCAGGTGGCTCTCAGAGTGCCGCCTCGGGTGCATCAGCGCGCTGTACCGACTCCCGACGGAAGTGCCCTGGTGGGGACTGGGGAGGACGGTGCCATCGGTGCACTGCAGCCCCAGGCTCTCACACAGCGCTCTCTGCGCCTGGAGGACTTCCGCCTTGAAGGCCAGCCCGTCATCTGGGGGAGTGAAAGGAAAGAGGTTGGCACACACTGGTCCAGGCAGACCGTTTGAACGTTCACGTGTACACCTAACTAGCCCCCTGAGAGGCGATGCAGCAGTGCCAACACAGCGACTGCTGTATCCTGTAGGGCAGTTTTGGCAGGGAACATTTGTTCCCTTGCCCCAGGGTAAGCCCAGCAGCCGCTATGGGTCAACTTGAACCTGCACTAGTTCGATAGCAGGCGCACGTCTGTGTTGAGCAGTGCAGGTGGATCAGGCCCGAGAAGGGGGTTAGGAGAAGGGGGTTAGGACTCGGCAGGTGCCGTTGCTGCAGAACCCACCCCCTTCCTGGGTCAACTAGCTTAAATCACACTCCAGAAGCCTCTTCCGGGTCGTGCAACTCCCCCCTCTCCCAAGATCGTCCCAGAATGCAATCTGAATGCATTCTGGGGCAATCTTGGGAGAGGGGGGAGTTGCGTGACCCGAAAGAGGCTTCCAGAGCGTGATTCACCGTGCAATCCTGCCTAAAGGACAACCCACGCCAGCCGACACAGGTAAGGGCTGCACTGGTCGACGCAGGGGTGTGGGGTGGGCGGGATGGTAGGGGGAGGGCGGGAATATCGGCGCTAGGTTGCGCCGATATCCCAAGCCCCTTCCTGGGCCAGCCTTACATGGCCTCCCTGGACGCACGCCAGCTAAAGATCACCCCCTAAGACTCTGCCCAGCCCCACTGGCACCCGAGCAGCATTGGGTCGATTCCAGGTTCGGGCTCTGAAACGGTGCTGCTGCTGCAAGAGCAGATGGCCTCAGCTCTGGCACATGGAGCTCAACAACAACAGCAAGGAGGGAGCGAGGTCCTAGTTGGCCCGGCCTGTGGGCCCCAAGCACAGCAGCCACAGCGTGCCACCCCCCCCCCCCGACTCACCCATCCTGGACTTGATGCGCAGCCCCTCTCCGTCAGCAGCCTCCGGGCCCTCCAGGCTCAGCTCTGGGCCCCGCCTTGCCTGGGAGCCAAAGGAGGACTCCGCCATTTCATAGCCTGTTCAACAAAAGGGCAGTTAGGACGGCTCGGCGGTGGTCCAGTCGCTTGGAGCAGCAACACAGGCACCCTGCAGGGTTTGAGGAAGCCCCTGGCTGGTCTCCTCCCTGCCGCAATGTGAAAAAGGAACCCTTGGCAGACACAGACCAGAGCAAGACATTTTTACCAGCAGCACATGAAAAAAGTCAATGGGCTGAGGACACTCCTCTGTCCCCACAGCTTCAGGAACAAATACGGAAACCAGATTTAATTTCTCAGCCAAATATATTTAGCATTTAGTGAGCTGAGCTGTACAACATGGTTTTCTTATATCCTCGTTTTGTAAGAATTCTCTCTCTCTCTCTCTTTGCAACTGCAGTAACTTTACCTTTTCATTCTAAAGACCAAAACATGAGGGCAATCTAGACAAGACTGTTCCCAAGTCGACAGTCTCTTTCTACAATTAATCTGGTTCCCCATCGGCTCTGAAGAAACCACTGTCGCACCAGAGCTTGCTATACTCTTTCCACTCACCTACACTGGAATCACTCAGGACGGCCCGTCCTTCCGCTTTCTCCTGGTCTCCAACATTTTCTCCTCCTTCAACCTGGCAGTTCAGGCCAGGCCTAAAAACCAACACTTCTGTTTTGGAAGACACAACGCGAGAGAGTGTTTAGCCAGATACTTTGCATTCCATGCAAACGACTTATGAAGCCCTGTTCCAGCCGGACGTTTCAGAGCTCCAAACTGCTCTATCCTCCTGCTCTGCGACCACAGATGTGGCTCCACCCTGGTAGCACAAAGACCAGCCAAGGCCAGGGGACTCCTCCCAGTGCTGGTTTTGCAGCCCCACGCCAAGGGGAGCTCAAATGACACCAGGCATGGAAAGCCCGGCAAAGACCTCTCTCTTGCTGCATAATCCTAGGCAGGTCTACTCAGACACAAGTCCCTCTGTGTTGAATGGGACCAGATATAGGTATATAAGATGGCAGCCTTGGAGAGGTCAATCTTCTGGGCATTTTGAACTTATGGGGTGGGCAGGCAGGCAGGCAGGCGAAAGAGGAGAATTGCACCCAGAAGCTGGAAGAAAAAGAAAAACACCCCCCCCCCACTCTTGTTCAGCCACCTACTCACCTGGGTTGGGCTCTGCAGAGATCTCTCGCTCCTTGGAGGTCTCCTCTTCCTCCTGTTCACAGGGACGTTCTCCTTGCTCAATTCGGGACAGAAGGTCGGGTTTAGCAATCGCACAGTCTGTTGGAGAAAGGCGACACACTCGTTCTGCCCGCCTGTGGCACTGAGCAGATGGGGGGGAGAGGGGGTTGGCCCTGCTACCCCTACTAAATCTAGTGTGTGGGAGCTACACAGAACTGACATGAGTTCTGCCCAGAGGTCAACAGCTGGTGGCTGGAGGGAGAATAGGAAGGAGACATCGGGCTGGCGGGGGGGGGGGGGAGAATGTGGACAGGCTGCTGACGCTGGATGGATTGTCCAGCAAAAGCTTCCCTGAAGGAGAAGGGGCAGACTGGAGGCGAGGGGAAGACAAGGAGTAATGGAGAGAGGACAGAAGAGAGCACCTGAAGGGGGAGACAGCACAAGAAGGCATACCAGGAGCAGAGGTCGTTGGACGCTACGAACCGACAGGAGTCAGTCTCGGAAATAAGGGATCAAGCAAGCTTGCAGGGCTTATAGAGCCCTTCTGAAAAGAGTGACACTGTGAGAGGAGTGCGGTGTCCGAGTAGGTCCTCATGAGGCAAGAGCCGGGGTTTACCATGGCAAAGCAAAGACGAGGGCTCACTCGGTGGTCGAAAGCACCACCTCCAGCCCATGGGGCACGTCTGACCCCCACAGTCAGCAGCCTCCCTCAAAGTTGGTTTGGGGCACAACTGGCATGGCCAAATTGTTCTGCTGAGACTTGACCCTAACCCAACAGGTAAGACGAGAACAGGGACACAGTCAGGTGTTTCAGAAGACAACTCCTCGCCGAGGGAGCCGTTGGCCTGGAAGGGTTCAGCCAGCCAGGAAGGCGACACGGCCACCCTGCTCCCCAGCACCCTTGCAAGGCCAGGATCATGGCCTGTGGCCCACTGCTGTGCTCAGCCTGTGAGCCACTCTGGGACTCCCTTGGGGCCAAAGTGCAGGATAATACATGGTTGAAACAACAAACAACAACTCATGAAGCCGCCGCCCAACTTTAATGCCAGTAGCCCCAATTCACCCTTGCTCAGCAACAGCTCTTTTCCAAGGCCAGCCAGCAGAGACTCCTCAGTGTCTGCGAGAAACCCTCATCAGTACACAGGCTACCATAAATGGTACATCACGCAGCAATCCAGAAAGGGGGTTAGAAGTTCCCGTCCCGCCCCCCCCCCCCCCACTCAAGCAAGTCAATGAACAGGCAAGCTGAGTGAGGCGTGCCGGACCTGGTCAAGTGATCCCCACCCTGCCTTGAGTATTTCAGAGACACCGAAGGAGGGAAGGAGGCAGCCCTAGAGCCAGAACTCAAAGCATCACATCAGCGCTAACCAAGGAGGAGAAAACCCTAATCTTTACCCAAGGAGACCAGCGACTCATAGTTGCTCCGCATCACGTTCTTGTAGAGCTCCTTCTGCCATTCATCCAGTTTTCCCCACTCCTGCTCCGAGAAGTAGACAGAGTTGTCCTCAAAAGTCACCGGCACCTGCAATCACAAGTCACAGACCTGGGCCGGCTTCTTGGATGGCCAGCTGAACCTTCTCCGGCCCAACACCAGGCCCACTGCTCTCCCCGCTGCCTGAACACGGCTCCTGGACTATACCGGATGGGAGCTGCTCAAGGAGGCCAACCGGTTGTGCATTCCACCACTCTTCGACAACCATACTTACCAGGCGTTCCTTGTGCTCCCCCCTCCCAACCAGCACTTGTGGACCCTCCAAAAAAGCTGCTCAAAATGAATCTGTCCATTTCAACCTTTGTGGAATGATCGAGGAAGTCCCAATTCAAACGCAACAGCACCACATCCATTGCCCACTGAAGACAATGGATGAGGAAAGGGGGTGAAATGGCCCAGACCAAAAGTGCAAGCCCCCACAAAACAGGGAGGCTTTGAGAGGGAGCAATGGCGCTGCCATTGGGAGCATGGAGGGGTTAGGAGCGAACAGATGCTGGTGGAGGCTGGGCTGGCTGCTGCAGAGGATGGAGGATTAGTCCTAGATGGACTGTCCATTTTTTTTCTGGCCCTCAGGCCACTGGTGTTCCTGGCAGTGAGCCCTTTTCAGGAGCAGCGAGTGGCTACACTGGGACAAAGTGCCAAGGTAAAAGAAGACACAGCGAGTTAAGCAGCTGTGCGAGTTCAGCAGAGGGGCGAGGAAGTCAGGCCCCACACACTGCCCGGCACTTCCCTTGAAGAGAGGAGAGCTCCAACAACATTAAGGTACCCAAACTTAGATGAACACATACCTTACACACAAAAGCTATGCAGTCAGACAGCCAGCAGAGGAGTGGGGGCTACCCAGTGTTTTGCACTGAGTGTCACATGTATGACTATCTGCCTCTTGGGCACAAGTCATGGGTGTGTGCTCGGTGCAAAGAGCTCCAGGCTCTCAGTGAACGGGTTCGCTCCCTTGAAGCCATGGTTGCTGACCTGGAGAAGCAGAGACCGGAAGAGAGGGACCAGGGTGAGACTTCTAGGGACGTGGAGGCGTCGTCCCACCCTCAGTTGGCCAGCTCCTCAGCTGCCAGGGAAGAGAGTCTTAGGGCTGGAGGACGTCGCTCTGGAAAAGAGGGAAACAATTCCCCCAGTGGGGACCCCTTCTTCAGGGGATGGGCCCGTATCCAGTCGCACTATGGATACTCCTCTGGGGAGGGGGGGAAGGGGGCTTCTTGTCGTGGGTGACTCTATAGTCAGGAACATAGAGAGGAGGGTCTGTGACGGATGTGAGGACCGCATGGTGACTTGCCTGCCTGGTGCGAAGGTTGCGGACATCACCTCTCATCTAGATAGGCTGGTAGAGAGTGCTGGGGAGGAGGTAGCGGTTGTGGTGCATGTTGGCACCAACAACATGGGGAAATGTAGCCGGGCGGTCCTGGAGGCCAAATTTAGGTTGCTAAGGAGGAAGCTCAAATCCAGGACCCCACAAGTAGCATTCTCAGAAGTGCTACCTGTTCCACGCGCAGGGCCAGCTAGGCAGGCGGAGCTCAGGGGTCTCAATGCGTGGATGAGACACTGGTGTCAGGAGGAGGGGTTTAGGTTTGTTAGGCACTGGGGAACGTTTTGGGACAAGCCGGGCCTGTACAAGAGGCACGGGCTTCACTTGAACCAAAACGGAACCAGACTGCTGGCGCATAACATTAAGAAGGTAGCAGAGCAGCTTTTAAACTGACCCCTGGGGGAAAGCCGACAGGAGCCGAGGGGCAACCGGTTCGGGACTCCTCATCCCTAGGGAATGAGGGTGGAGAGGTTTGGGAACAGTCAAGTAATAACAGAGTAAGAATTAGGAGTGGTAGCGTGATGGGACACGACAGCCAATCTAGCAGGACAAAAGGCTGCAGGGATAAAGGTGCAAACACGCAGCCATCCTTGGGGGACCTGCTATATAAGTGCTTTTATGCAAATGCCCGAAGTCTACGGGCAAAGATGGGAGAACTGGAATGTTTGGTGGCTAGGGAAAACATTGACATAGTAGGTATAACAGAAACCTAGTGGAATGCGGAGAACCAGTGGGATACTGCAATCCCAGGATATAAACTCTATAGGAGGGACAGAGAGGGGCGTGTTGGAGGTGGCGTGTTGGAGGTGGGGTGGCCATCTATGTCAAAGAACGGGTAGAATCCACCAGAGTAGAGCTGGTGGGGGGCTCTGACTCCTCCGTAGAATCACTGTGGGTTAGATTACCAGGCTCAAAGAGTGATGTAATAGTAGGGGCATGCTACCGTCCTCCAGACCAAAAACCTGAAGGGGATCTTGAAATGAGGAAGCAAATCAGGGAGGTGTCAACGAGAGACACGGTTGTAGTCATGGGGGACTTCAATTATCCTCACATCGACTGGGTCAATTCATGCTCAGGTCATGAAAGAGAGACTGGATTTCTGGATATGCTAAATGACTGTGCCTTAGAGCAGCTTGTCACGGAACCGACCAGAGGACAGGTGACTCTGGATTTGATATTGTGTGGCACTCAAGATCTGGTCAGGGATGTAAGTGTTACCGAACCGTTGGGGAACAGCGACCATGCTGCGATCTGTTTTGCCATGCATGTCGGGGGGAGAGTGCCTAGCAAATCTGACACAAAAACTCTTGACTTCCGAAGGGCAGACTTCCCCAAAATGAGGAGACTAGTTAAAAAAAAGCTGAAAGGGAAGGTAAAAAGAGTCCGATCACTCCAGAGTGCATGGAGGCTGTTTAAAACAACAGTCAGAGGCCCAGCGGGAGTGTATCCCACAAAGGAGGAAGGGCTCGACCAAGTCCAGGAGGGTGCCGGCATGGCTAACAAGCACAGTTAAGGAGGCTATAAAAGGCAAGGAAGCTTCCTTCCGTAAATGGAAGTCTTGCCCTAATGAGGAAAATAAACAGGAGCACAAACTGTGGCAAAAGAAATGTAAAAAGATGATACGGGAGGCCAAGCAAGACTTTGAGGAGCGTATGGCCAGAAACATTAAGGGGAATAACAAAAGCTTCTTCAAATTTGTTAGAAGCAGGAAACCTGCCAAGGAAATGGTTGGTCCGCTGGATGGTGAGGGAGAGAAAGGGGTGATAAAAGGGGACTTGGAGACTGCAGAGAAATTAAATGAGTTCTTTGCATCTGTCTTCACGGCAGAAGACCTCGGGCAAATACCGCTGCCGGAACGTTCTCCCCTGACTAAAGAATTAAGTCAAATAGAGGTTAAAAGAGAAGACGTCTCAGACTTAATTGACAAAATAAAGATCAATAAATCACCAGGCCCGGATGGCATCCACCCAAGAGTTCTGAAGGAACTCAAGAATGAAGTTGCTGACCTCTTGACCAAAATATGCAACTTGTCCCTTAAAATGGCCACTGTGCCAGAGGATTGGAGGATAGCTAATGTCATGCCAATCTTTAAAAAAGGAAGGAGGAGGGACCCGGGAAACTACAGGCCGGTCAGCCTAACATCTGTTCCAGGGAAGATGGTGGAAAGTCTCATTAAGGATAAAATCTTAAAACGCATAGAAGAACAAGCTCTGCTGAGGGAGAGTCTCATCTCCCTCAGCAAATCTGACACAAATCTGAGCAAATCTGACACAAAAACCCTTGACTTCCGAAGGGCAGACTTCCCCAAAATGAGGAGACTAGTTAAAAAAAAGCTGAAAGGGAAGGTAAAAAGAGTCCAATCGCTCCAGAGTGCATGGAGGCTGTTTAAAACAACAGTCATAGAGGCCCAGCGGGAGTGTATCCCACAAAGGAGGAAGGGCTCGACCAAGTCCAGGAGGGTGCCGGCATGGCTAACAAGCACAGTTAAGGAGGCTATAAAAGGCAAGGAAGCTTCCTTCCGTAAGGATAAGTTTCCTTCCTTCATTAAGGATAAAATCTTAAAATACATAGAAGAACAAGCTCTGCTGAGGGAGAGTCAGCATGGCTTCTGCAAGGGGAAGTTTTGCCTCACAAACCTGTTAGAATTTTTTGAAAAGGTCAACAGGCATGTGGATGCGAGCAAACCCGTGGATATTATATATCTGGATTTTCAGAAGGCGTTTGACACAGTCCCTCATGAAAGGCTCCTGAGAAAACTACACAGTCAGGGAATAAGAGGGCAGGTCCTCTTGTGGATTAGGAACTGGTTGAAGACCAGGAAACAGCGGGTTGGAGTCAATGGGCAATTTTCACAATGGCGAGAGGTGAAAAGCGGTGTGCCCCAAGGATCGGTCTTGGGACCGGTGCTTTTCAACTTATTCATAAATGACCTGGAGTCGGGGATAGGCAGTGAGGTGGCCAAGTTGGCAGATGACACTAAACCTTTCCGGGTGGTGAAGACCAGCAGGGATTGTGAAGAGCTCCAGAAGGATCTCTCCAAGCTGGGAGAATGGACAGCAAAATGGCAGATGCGCTTCAATGTAAGTAAGTGCAAAGTGATGCACACTGGGGCAAGAAACCAAAATTTCACATATACGCTAATGGGTTCTGAGTTGTCTGTGACGGATCAAGAGAGAGATCTTGGGGTGCTGGTGGACAGGTCGATGAATGTGTCGACCCAGTGTGCGGCGGCTGTGAAGAAGGCCAATTCCATGCTCGGGATCATTAAAAAAAAGGGATTGAGAATAAAACGGCCAATATCATTCTGCCTTTGTACAAATCGATGGTAAGGCCACATCTGGAGTATTGAGTCCAGTCTGGTCACCACACCTCAAAAAGGATATAGTTGAATTGGAAAAGGTGCAGAAAAGAGCGACCAGAATGATTCGTGTGCTGGAGCACCTCCCTTATGAGGAAAGGCTACAGCGTCTGGGGCTTTTCAGCGTAGAAAAAAGGCGCCTGAGGGGGGACATGATTGAGACTTATAAAATTATGCATGGGATGGAGAGAGTGGATAGAGGGAAATTCTTCTCCCTCTCGCACAACACCAGAACCAGGGGACATGCACTAAAATTGAGTGGAGGGAGAGTTAGAACAGAAAAAAGAAAATATTTCTTTACCCAGCGTGTAATTCATCTGTGGAACTCCTTGCCACAGGATGTGGTGATGGCACCTGGCCTAGATGCCTTTAAAAGGGGTTTGGACAGATTCATGGAGGAAAAGACCATCACAGGTTACAAGCCATAAGAATCCTCTTGGTTTTAGAAGTGGGTTTTCTCTGTGCCAGGTGCAAAGGAGTGACAACAGGAAACAGGTTCTCTTGTTAGCTGTGTGCTCTCGGAGGCATCTGAAGGGGCCGCTGTGAGATACAGGAAGCTGGTCTAGATGGACCTTTGGCCTGATCCAGCAGCCAGGCTCTTCTTATGTTTATTTACTCCTTTGCCCCAAATGTCCTTCTCCTCCCATCTTTTGATGAGACGGGGGAGGGTGCCATGCCTACAGGGCCCCTCTCCCATTACCATTCAATGGAGATTTCCTTGCTAGTGATTCATGTGGGCGAGATTTCAGAGTTCGCTCATGGGAGGTGGGGAGCTTTGTCTGACCTGGCTGTTTCACCCTCTCCCTCACATGTCATGGTCCCACTAGCTCGGGAAACAGCCTATTGCTGCTCAAGTCCTGGTCAGAAAAGGGTGCCCCAGCCCCCAAAGAGAAGGGAAGGTACCTGGCCCCGCACTGGAAAGCGAGCAACAAGCGAGAGCCAGGCCAGGCCAGCGGGGAGAGTGTTGGACTAACCGCGGACGCATAAGTTCAAATCCCCACTCACCCAAGACGTTCACTATGGATCTCGGGCCAGTAATTATCTCTTGGCCCTGCCTACCTCACAGGATTGCTATTAGGTTGGAGGGGGGGGAGAGAATCACACACAGTCCTGTGCTTCTCGAAGGAAGGAGAAAAGACACAACAACAAAATGTGCCCATGTAGTAAACGTCGGAATGCAAGCCACGTGGGAGCAGGGAGTGAATGGCCAAGCCTGCCTCTTGGCACACCTCTTGCCAGAACCCTCTGCCAGGGCTCAGTCATTCAAGTTCTTCATAGAGAACTAGACCTGGGCAGAACCTGGATTCCCAAACATCCCAGGCTATATATTTTAGGCAAAATTTCTAGTCCCGATGGTTGTGGACACAGGTTAGAAAATATTCATGCACCCACTTGCAAAAAGGCCTCATCGCCACGGACCTACACTTCTAAATTCTACAAAATCCTATGTTCAAAGCATAACACAAACAAATTTGCACCACTGATTTTGAGATCAGAAGTGTTGTTTTCTTGACACAGAATTGACCTGAACTGAGAAGCAATCTCGTGGCACCCACAGCAATCCCTATCCATCAGTCCTTCAGTAAGAGGCAGGTCACCCTTTGCGGGTCAAGCCAAGGATTTCCTCTGGTCAAGTGTCAGGTAACTAAGCTCTGTGCTTTCCTGAATCTCTCATAAGGGCAGCACATGTCATTCCTCATGAGGCCCTCCACCTCCGGACTCGAGAAGCTGATGAGCTGTGCGCCAGGCCAGCTTACTGTAAGCTATGGAGCCTGGAGAGAGGCCACCTGATCTTCCTGGCTAGTAACTGTTTATTCGATTCAGCTGGCTAGTTTAAATCCTATTGAAAGTCAGTCTTTTCCCCCACCCCCAACTCCAGCCTATTTTACCTCATCAGTGAACACATTCCCTCTCCAGTCCAGACACACCTTTTGTTTCTCTCAAAAGGAAAGGGCACTGTTCCTTAACATTCTACTAGCAACACGTTCTCTATTAGTGGTGAGGACATTTACAAACCTTCTCTGACATCACAGCAGCTTAGCCAAATGGTTTGGCAGGGGGTGATCACAGGCAGGCACCAACCTTTTTAGCACCTCTTCAGCTAAAGGTGCCTTTAGCACCATCCTCCACAGCTCTCACAATCAGTCTCTCAGACTGTATGAAGATCCTAGCAGACCCAGCTGAACTGTTTTGTATTGCTCTCCTCAATCAGGAAGGATAGGAAAAAAATATGTTACTGAAAGTGTAAGCAGTTATGATGTCCATAACTTCAAGAGCTTGAGGACCTCTCTCGCTGCGGAAAAAGAATCTTTGCCATTACCCTAGGTGGACAAACAAGTTATTTCCCCAATATTAAAACAACTTCAATTACTCCAGAGGCGTAGCTACCCCCATGGGGGGACTCGCCATGCACCTCCTTGTGATGTCACAAGCCCCGCCCCTTGGGGGCGTGATGTCACTTTTGCGCCGCCGCAAAACATTTGTATGTCTCTAAATACATCAAAAGCAGGACACCTGACAGAAGGTATTTGGACTATTAGATAATGAGCAAGTGAAAATGCTTACAGAAGATATGGAGACTGCAGAGAAGCTGAATTGCAACCTTGCTTACTAGAGGATGTTGGGCAGATACCTAACCCTTAACTGACCCTTCCAGGGAGGGAGTCTGAAAAGCCAAGTCAACTGGATAGGACGGGTCATTTTTAATTTGTCAATATGCCCTAAAACTTAACAGATAATTGGATCTGGGCAGCACCCAACTTAGAGTTCCCAAGGAACTCTAATGTGAATTAGTTGATCTTTTAACAAAAATATGTTCATGATAAAATGTCTAGTATTCTGTTGGGTATAAAGACCACGGTCAACGATGTTGGGCTGTCCTAACATTTCGCCCTCCCATGTTGAGGGCATTGTCAAAGGATACAACCACCTAACACACTTAAAATTCAGCTAAGAAGTCTAAAATCTGAATTAAAAGCTCTAAAATGCAGTTTAAAATCAGACTGAGACTAAAACTGCATCAAAGCTCAGCTCAAGCCCTCGCTCCAACATCCGTTCAAGCCCAGACTCCCCAACAGGACAGCTTCAGTCTTGGATGTCCTGGACAGAAATATATTTAGTATTGAGAGTGGAGAAGCCTGTGATCCTGTGGCTGGCTTACAATAAGTGAACCACAGTGAAGAGACTGACAGAGTTGTGTCTGCCATGGCTAGTCATTTCTGGCACTTCAAGAGCCTGTAAGACCCAACTCCTTTCCAGTTTACAAAAGCAATCCTGCTTGGTCACCTGAAAGCAATTGCAATTCCCACACGGAGAAGCTTTTTACAAACCTGCACAATGCTATGAAACCACCACAAAGGTACAACGCTTCTCAAGCACAATATAAAAAAGTAAAGCAACAAAGTTTCAGCTGTGAGCTCATTAATATAGTGGCAACAGCTATTGGGGTCACTAGAAATGAGTGCTTTTACAAGCAGAACCCAAAGTCTTACCTTGGGGATCTCTCCTTTGGAGCCTGGGGGGAGCCTCAGGATCCAAAAGTTCTGGTTCTTCAGCAGGTTCTCCATGTTCTCCAGCCTCCTCTGCAGCAGCCCGTACTCCTGGATCAAAGTCCCCAAAGCAGTCAACTTGCACTCCATTTGGTTGCCGAAATCCACTACCGCATTCTCGCAGTCCACATATTTCTTTTCATTGGTCACCATTCTCCGCTCAAGGTTCAGCAGTCGTGTTGCATGAGAATCCACTTTCCTCTCCACAGCCTGGATTGCAGCCACCACAGTCCAAAGCGAGAGCTCAGCTGTGTTCTGTTTGGCATCTCTGACAAAACTCTGTTCAGGCTGCAAAGGCACTGGCTGCTGGGGCTCCATGGTGCAACACTGAGGCTGCTTGCAAAGAGCGAGAAAACCCTCCATTAGTTTCATTTATTTTGGTGTGCAGCTCTCCACGTCCCAAAGGCACCAACATGTTCTCTCTCTCGAACATTAGGGATTTTGTTTTATGCTTATACGTTGGAGCCTGACAAGGTATCTGACAAGTCATATTCATGCAATACTCAGGACTGGTTCTTATATACACACACTCACCAAATTTAATTTTCTCCACATAATTCAGGTACATCTTGCACCGAAAAACATTTAGTACCAGCAAGCTGGACAAAGGCAGAGAAAACCACCTCTGTTTGGGTGGGTTCACCAGCCCACAAGTACTTATTCACAGGGGAAAAGTTGCAACCCTTAACCAACCCCTTAAGTCAACAATAGGAGTTATCTGGGGGAGGGAGATGGCAAACAAGCCTCTCAACACATTACTGTACTGACATGCATTCAATTTCTCAGAGGTGCAGAAAGTTCATTAGATGTCCACCTTAACTTGGGACAGTGAGCTCTACACCCAGCAACTTGACTTCGAGGAGGATTGCCCAACACTTTGCTTGCTTATGCACTCTCACGTTCCAGAAGTACGTGTCTTCACACCACCTCCTGTGTGAATCTGAGCAGGGCTGGACCAAGCCCATTACATGAGAATCAGTACCTGAACTTGCCTACTTCCTCTTCCCTCCCCATCACCTTCTCCTTTTGTATCATGTATTAGATATACACCATTACTTTAAATTCTAAACCATCCTGAATAGTGTGTCAGAAAGGTGGTCTAATCATAGTAAATGGATAAAACCAAGTACAAAAGGCACTTTTCCACCTAGTTGCTCGAGAAAGGGGAAGCTGGGCATGGAGGATAAAACGTTGAGTGGGGTCCATGTTGCAGGTTGGAGCCAGTGGTGGCTCCCACTGGTGACTCTCAAGGCCGTTAGCAGAGAGAGACCCTCTCATGCCCGGTACCTGACAGCCTTCCTAACTGAAGATGTTGGAGAACAAACGGGGAGCCTTTCACATACACTGCCATCATGTGCCCTGGCTGCCACCATGCCACAAGCAGTCCTAAAGACCTGAACTACAGTATTTAGCTCTATATGCAAGGGCAGGTCACGTGGGAGGCACTCTAGAGAAATATGGCTCCCATCAAACCAAATGCTGACCACTCAGCCACCCTCCTTCACGCCGTTCCCTGCATGCAAACCAAGCCTGTCTACACCAAGCAGCTGCACAGCAGAGCTAGCCGCGCGCGCGCAGACCAAGAATCTCCCCCCCGCCCCCCCCATTGCTCCGCAGAAACAAAGCAGCCGTTCCCAGTCCCACACCCTGTACTGCAAGGTCAATCCACCGTCTCCTCAGGCAGCCTCCTTCCTTCCCACTAATTCATCCCCCACGATCGTCCTCTTCTGTCCTCGCCAGCCAGCCAGCCAGGCCCCGAGAGGCCGCACTTCCCGGAGAAACAAAAGGGGGCCGCTCCATCTACTGGCACAGCCAAGGCCCACCCCTCACCTCGGCGGCCCAGCAAGGGCCCCCCACTCCTCAGGGTCGGGGCCCGGTTGATACCCGCAGCAGAATGAGATGACAGGCTGGACTGAGCCGCCGCTCCGGCGGGCTGCAGGTGGGGATGTGCCCCTTCTGACCGCCCCCACGCCCAAAGGCGCGCGCGAGCCCTTCGCCTAGCGGGGTCCCGCTCTCCCGGCACCCGGTTCTGCTGCACGCGGGCCGGGCGGGGGACGGGCCGGGCGGGCGGAGAGCGGAAGCTCGGGCTCTGCGCTGGGCTCCCCCCTCCTGCCCAAAACAAAGCCGCCTCCCAGGCCCGCCGCCTCCTGCAGGCCCTTCGTTCGCGTCTGTCGGGGGCGCTCCTGCCGAGCTCGCGCCGCCTCGCCTCACCTCCGGCGGCGACGGCGGCAGAAGCGGCGCCCCCCGCCTTTTGTTCCCCTCCCCCTCCTCCTCCTCGGCGAAAAGGGGCGGGGCAGCCGGGCGGCTCCAGGCGGGGCTCCCGCCGCTACCTCCGCGAGGACGGAATGGGATCAACCAGGCCGGGGGCAGAACGAGGCCGGCTCTGAGGCGACCCGGGATCAGGGCGGCGACTGGGGGGGAGAAAGAGACACCCACCAGAGCGGTCTCCCTTACATGGGTGGTGCGCACGCGCAGTTTCAGCAATTAAAAGGAACACCAGCAGCACGCATGCGCAAGCCTCCGAGGCGTGCAAAGGGCGCCCTCGCCTTCCGGCGCGCGGAGCTTCCGCAGCTCCTCCTGCGGAGGGAGGAATGTCCTGCAAGCTGCCCGGCCGTCTCTGCAGCCCCCCACCTCGTCTCCTCCTCCCTCCCTCCGCCTGTGGCCGGCCGGAGCATCCTCCCAGGAGGGAGGGCTGCAGTGAAAAGAGGCTTCACGTTCCGCTGCCGCCCTCCAAGCAGCCCCATGGCGCTCGTTGCAGCGAAGGAGGCTACCAAACCAGCAGCCTATTCCCTTCCCCAGTCTGCGGCCGCACGCAGAGGAGCGGGCCGAGGAGGAGTACAAAGCAAGCCCCTGCAACAGGGAACTGGCGGGCCTCCACCACACGGGGGCGCTGGAACGCGGGGTTGCAGGCCTAGTGACATCCCATGATGATGGCCCAAGCAGGCGAGCCACATGTAAGTCAAAAATCAATCAAGCATATACACTCAACCTTCCCATGACATGGCCCTTCAGCGTATTTAACGCACTTCGCACAGCACATTGATTTATTCCAGTAGTCCGTCCAAACACGCAGCTTGCATGGCAGGTCAGTAGTAGGGTTACCCCTAGGATGATGATACAGACAGGGGACTGAGGCTGGGAGACGGAGCCCTGGGCCATGAGGGGAGCTAGTGAAGATGACTACACCATGGAGGAAACCAGCTGGAAGTGTAGGGTTCTATACAGAACAATAGGCCAGCGGGTGGCGCAGCGGGTTAAACCGCTGAACCATAAGCTGTTGATTGAAAGGTCAGCAGTTCGATCCCCGCAACGGGGTGAGGGCTCGTTGCTTGGCCAGCTCCTGCCAACCTAGCAGTTCCAAAGCATGTCAATGCGATTAGATAAATAGGTACCGCTTACGGGAAGGTAAACAGCGCTCCGTGTTCCAGCTGCATGCTACGCGCTGCGGCAAGGAGAGTCATGCTGGCCACATGACCACGGAGGCGTCTTCGGACAACGCTGGCTCTTCGGCTTTGAAATGGAGATGAGCACCACACCCTAGAGTCAGACAGGACTGGACTTAATTGTCAGGGGAATATAGTAAAGATCCTTATCAGATCTAGATAAGCCTGCCTATGTAAACCGCCTTGAATAACATCTGAAGAGAAATCTGAGGATAAAGGCGGTATATAAATACAGAAATAAAATAAATAATAAACCTTCCCTGGTGCATAGTTCACTTCCTATGCCACACAACACATTATTGAGAACAAATACTACACCTTGTCTGCTCCTTTTGCTGGCAGGTAAGAACAGCAGAGAGACATACACTGCACAACAAGGTATACTGTGCCCCCCCCCCATCACACATGCAGATGATGATGAGATGACAAGAGGAATAGAGGAATGAAAGGGAGAAGAAAGAAAAGCACAGACACCCTTCTCCAATTCCGGTACACTGACATTATCATCAGTAACATCATCAGAAACGGGGGAAAGCAATGCAATCTTGCCAAGAAGAGCAGGGAGGCAGAGGAAATCTCGCCCTAGAGATCATCACAGCCTGGCAAGCAAGCCACAGGGCAGCCAGGGAAAGACCCAACTCTTGCAACACTCCATCCGTGCTTGCAGCAGGCATCACATCTGCCAAGAGGACAGGTCAAATATGGCACACTTTAGCCCAGTGTGCCATGAATGGGTGTTGTTGCCTGCAGTAGCCACATGAGGCACTGCTGCTGCAAGCCTTCTTTCCAACCCAGGCCTTGGTCAGCTCCAAAATAATGGGAACCGTCTGGAAAGCAACCACTGGAATGCAAAGGCCACAAGGTTTGAAGGGGCAGAAAAGAGCTCAGTGCCCTGACTGAGCAAACAACGCTCAAAGGCAGTCTGTTCAAGGACCTTCAGAGGAACACAAGCAGCAGCCCATTATCCGCAGAACTCCGTATGCCACCTCATCCTGTTGAAGTAAGAGATGGCAGCCACTGTTGATATTCATTTTGAAGCATACCCACCCCAGGCACTTAACCATCAAGAACTGACTGCAGCAGAAAGAAATGCATACAGCATCCTAGCCGAGAGAATGGCTGCCACAGTCTTCAGCTGTTAGGTTTCTGCATGCGCTTTGTCCTCCTCGGCCACGCGGAAGAGCTAGAGAGATGCTTCCTGTCCACCATCAACACTGAAGTTCAGAGGCTTCTGGATCTGGACTGAGGAAAACATGAGTCACTGCTGCATTGATTCCGCCCCCCCCCCCCCGGTCCCTTGTTGCATTTGCAGAGGTCACAGAAAAGGCCTACACACTTTTCAGCATTTAGAACATCGTCCTAGTCAGTGCATGTGCCACACATGACAATATCTCCCTTGCTGTCCCTTATGCACAAAACTGCCTCCCAGTGTACAAGTGCAGGATACTTGCTTGCTTCAAATCCCTTCTGAAAACCCATGCCTTAGTTATAGTAGGGAACCAGGCCTAAGGGCCCAATCCTATCCAACTTTCCAGTGCTGATGCAGCTGCAATGCAGCCCCAAGGTAAGGGAACAAATGTTCCCTTCGTGATTGCCCCCCCCCCACCTGTTGGCATGGCTGTACCAGCGCCGGAAAGTTGGACAGGACTGGGCCCCGAGTCTACGTACGTGAAACTCAAAAAACCACATATGCGTTTCCTGTTTCTGCCTCCTTTCATCAGTATCATTGACCTGCTTATGCACTTTCTGTAAAGCACCATATACACGGTGACACTGTCTACCCAAGTGTAAATCAGCACGCACAACAATCCCATCATCAACCAGATTCTGAGAACCCAGATCCCAGCTCTCATGGTCCACAGTTTCAAAACACCCCTGAGCACATGCATCTGGGCAACAGCTCACGGAGAGAGCACACAATTTGCAATGCAGGTCCCAAGGTTCAGTCCCAGTATTTCCAGCACAATACTGGGAAAGGCTCCGGAGAGTCTGAGTAAGCAGGGCTGAGCCAGGTGGACCAATGATCTGCCCCAAGGTTGCGTCCAATGTGCTATTAGCGGGAGAAAGAAAACAGAGAGGGGGTCTTCTTCATTCAGCGTACCTTTTGCCCTCTCCTCGGTATTTATGGATCCCTGCCTTCTTTCCCAGAAGAAAAAAAAACAAGCTGGGACAAGATTCAGATTCTGCCAACATACAAAAACCCCAAACTGCAACTACTACGTCAAGTACACAAATGTAAAGATGCTCCAGTTTGCAGCACAATGTATTTCCAACATGCATTTCTGCTGTGGGGATTCTACAGGCCCTGCTTAGCTGCTTCCCTTGGATCTCCCCTTCCTCAAGACTAAACATGCCCAGTTTGCACTATTTCACTCCCTCAGAACTTGACCCTGTCTAGCTTCCCTCCCCGCACAATCCCCTCCAGTTCACCCAGCTGATTTCCAAGATATAAAGTCCCAACAGTTAGTGAGACAAACCCAAAACCTTAAGGCATTTGCTTACCAAAGAAAATCAGACTCCACATTTATTATCAAAAAGAACAGAATGGGGAGGGCAGAAGCAAAGGGGAGGATTCAGGTCTGGCAGCATCACTGTGCCAGCAGGTGTGGTGAGTTTGATTCTGAGCCCGTTGCTTACGTCAGGGAACAGACCCCGAGTCTGTGCTCCTGGGGGCAGAAGGGTCTGTGTGGACGATCCCCCTGCCTGTCTGCCCCTGTTGGTCCTCTGTCCCAATGCCAGCGAGGGTGACGGATGAGCTGGGAGCAGCCCTCATTCCCCCATGTGTGTCCGTAAGTGGTACTTGAGGGACTGTTTGTAGCGGAAGCACTTGGCGCATTCCGTGCAGGGGTAGGGGCGCTCGCCAGTATGTGCCCGCTGGTGCTCCAGCAGGTGGTGCTTCTGGGTAAAATTCTTCCCACACTCCGCACAGTGGTACGGTCGCTCCCCAGTGTGGATGCGCTGGTGCTCCAACAGGTGGTGCTTCCGGATGAAGCCTTTGCCACACTCGCTGCAGGCATGCGGGCGCTCGCGGGTGTGCACTCGGTAGTGGTTGGTCAGCTTAGACTTCTCACTGAAGGTCTTGTCACACTGGCTGCACTTGTAGGGCCGCTCACCTGTGTGAGTCCGCTGGTGCCGCAGGAGGTGTGAGGGCCGGCTGAAGGCCTTGCCACACTGTGGGCAGATGAAGGAGAGCTCACTCTTGCCAGCGTGCACCCGCTGGTGCATCGCCAGCGAGATCTGCAGCCGAAAGCTCTTGCGGCACTCACTGCAGGCATATGGCCGCTCGCCCACGTGTGTGATCTGGTGCTTACTCAAGCTGGACTTGTGGCTGAAGCTGCTCTCGCACTCGCTGCACTTGTAGGGCTTCCCAGGAGGCGGAGGTGGCCTGGCCTGCGGCTTAAGGCCGCGCTTGTCAGGGAAGGTCTGTCCGCGGCGGGGTGGAGGGGCCACCCCTCGCCTTGCAGTGTGCAGCCGCTGGTGCAGCAAGAACTGCTGCTTGATGCGGAAGCTGAGGTCACAGGCGTGGCACTCATAGGGGCCCTCCTTGAGGTGGTTTCGCTGGTGGATGATGTAATTGATGCGCAGCATGAAGCTCTTGCCGCACTCGGGGCAAACGTACGGCCTCTCCCGCGTCCGGTTCCTTTGCTGGAGGGTGACTGGACGCGCCTCAACACTAGTGTCTCGCTCACACAGCGGGGCGCAGATCCCCACGGTGGCTCTGGGAGGCTTGGCAACCCGCTGATCCTCCCGCATCACTTCCACGTTGCAATTCAATGAGCATGGCGGCTCAGCTCTCGAAGAGAACAGCCCACGTGGCTCTAGGCTGACGGGGTCTTCCTCCTCCTCTTCCTCCTCCTCCTCTTCCTCCATTTTGATCACAATTCCATCATCTTGTGGCAGGGGGAAGAAACAAAATCAGGGCATGATATGCATCACTTGGTAACAAGAAGATCAGGACTTGGGGGATTAAGACATTTCCAAGCTTTCTTGGAAAGAGTCTGCCAGTTTGTCGGCAGTCATGGGTTGCTGAAATCCTACAAGTGCAAGAGGGCTGGGATTCTACACTGAGGAGAAAAAAAACAGCATGTTCTGCAGTTAGTAGTACCAGTGTATTTGGCTGGTGCTTTGCTTTGGCTTTAGGGATTCCTGACTTTGCTCCACTAGTAACCTGGGGGCTGAGGGCGAAGCTGGGAGAGGACAGGTTTCCCCCAGGCCTAGTGGCACCACCCATCTCGGAACGCTGACTTTCTGATTGGTGCAGGGCAGGGGAGAGGGATTCTGGATGCTGCCTCTAAACGGAGGCAGAAAGACAGGGTGGGAATGTTTTCAGTAGGAAACACATAAGACGTGCTATGCAGCAGGGCGATTTTGGGTGGATGCAGCTTTGCCCTGTTGCAGAGCTGACCTCTCCTGATCGGGGATTCACAGCCTGGATGTGGAGGCAAGGGCCAGGACGTCCCTGGACGAGAGGACCCGCATCCAAAGCCAGGCAAATCACCACTCTCAGTTCTCCCAGTTCCGTTCAGGGTGACGCCATCTGCTCTGAGCCAAAACGGGCAAGAAAGTGGGCGGGGTGGGGGGAGGAGCCCTCACCTGTGCAGCCGCCATGCTGGACAGTGACTCTCTTGATCTCCCCAAAGCCCACGTCATAGGCGCTCGCTTCTTCCAGGCTGCTTCCTGCAAAGTCTTCCAGAGGCAGGGTTGCGCTGTACGGACTCCCGCAGGGGGCCTCCTGGTCCGGGCCTGGGAAATCCCCCTCGGAGCTCCCCGACAGCTGGTGCTGCTCCAGGCGGTCGTCGTCCGGATGGGGCTCCTCTGTCTTGATCACCACCCGGATGCCTGCTGCTGCTGCTGTAGCAGCGTGAAACGGTCAGAGAGGAAAGCGTCTGGCAGGTGGCACCTGCTGCAGCCACGCGCTTCGCCAAGCCCGGGCTGGTGCCAGCGGCCTCCCCTCCTTTGGACCACCCCCCATGTTCTCCAGAGCCTCCATCTGCAGGCCCACCAGCTGCATTTCCACGGAGCAGGATCTGGCACTGTGCCGGAGGTACCAGGGCCCTGGCTTGTCCCACCCCTCATTCCAGACTGGGGAGCTGCACTGCGGGAGGGGGGCAGGCAAGCCCACTTCCCACAGAAGGCATCATTGCTGCTGCTGCTGCTGCGGGAAGGTGGGCACAGCCAAGGGTTCGGAGTTGAGGCCTGGATTGCCAGGATTGCTGCTTCCTCTGGTGTCCCCAACCAGCATGAAAAGGAGTGGGAGAAGACAGGCTCCCTCTGGGCTGGGACCTCCCCCCTAGCAAGGCCCGGGCCCAGGAGACGAGACGGCATTGTCCAGGCAAAAATGATCTGACATGTGACGTCACCCTTTCATGGATATAGGGATGGTGCTTCTAGTCCATGTCTTTGGAGTCCTAGAGATGGACCACTGCACAGCTCTCTCTAGGGGGCTGAGGGGCCTCAACGTGGACTGAGATCGAATCGCCTCTGCTGCACACGCCCAGACTCTCCTGCAACGCAGCCCCCTGGCACCAACACTTCCTTGGAGCCCCATTCCCACGTTAACGGCACCCACCTGCAGCAGGGTCAGGAAGGCTCCCTTGTTCCTCCGAGTCCTGCTCATCTCCAAGACACGTGTCGGCTCCCGGCTCTGTTTGGGCCAAGACGCCTGGCTTAGAAATTGCATAGTCTGGGGGAGGGAGGAAGAGCATAAGAGTTATTTCGGTCTTACTCTCTGGGCACAACCTTCCACACGGGTCTAATCCATCACAATGGCGCTTCAGGGACACTGTCTTCATGCACTCTCCCCCCTCCTCCCAAAATAGCTCCAGAATACATTGCAATGCATTCTGGGGCAACCTTGGGAGAGGAGAGGGGGGAGTCGTGCGACCCGGAAGAGGCTTCCAGAGCACGATTTCAGCCTGTTTAAGCAAGATAGAACATGCAGCGGTTTGCTTCTAAAAGGTTTAAACCCCGCATTTTTAACCTTTCTTTTTACAGTGTTTTCTGGTTGGACCCCCATATCCGTGGAATTCAGTATCCGTGGAGGTTCTGGGAACAGAAGCCCCGCGGATACGGAGGGCCAACTGTATTTCCCCCTCACTGATTTTATATTTTCAAGGAGGGCTATTCCAGGAGTGTAGCATTCGGGGAGCAGCTGCTCATCATTTCAGAGTTCGGGGACACACCTGCCCAGGTCATGTTCTGACAACCTGGTTTCAACACTTCCAGTCCAGAGGCCTCTGCTGGCTTCCATGGCGGACAGGAACCAGCACAGGCCCGTTCTGTGCAGACAGTACCCTCTAACCAGCACAGGGATATTGCGGGGGACAAACTACCTGCCTTTTCTGAGCACACTCTCTGCATTCCTGGAGGGCTAAAGTCATTGGGCTGTGCTCTGGAGGCTGTAGGGAAAGGCAACAGGGCGAGGATTTTGCCAGCTGCTTAGGATGTCCCTGGCCACTTTCCTGACGGTTCCAAATAAGCACCAGTTGCAGTGGCTCCTTGCAGGCTCCTCCCTCGGGGAGCCACGGTCCTGGGGTGCAGCCACTCTCACATGGTGTTAAATTCTCCTACAGTTATCTTTCAGTTGTCTTTATTCACTTTATTAACCAATATCAGCCAAGCAGAGTAAGGGGACATCAATCTCCCTATCAAGGAGTCAGCTATGTTTAAAGAGGGCTTTAAACGAAATACAAAAGGGGTTGGAGCCAGAAACACAGAACCAGGTATCAGGCCAGGTACTGGAGACAGGAATGCAAGAGACAAAGGAAGAAGCAGACTTGTGAACGGAGGAGATGCACAAGAACCTGTGCAGGGAAGCAGCCAGTCTCCTAATGTCTATATACTGGCGCTCAGAGTACAGAAAACAAACAGGATGAGCTTGCAGGTCTAATAAGGTAAAGGTGACCGCTGACAATTAAGTCCAGTCGTGTCCGACTCTAGGGTGTGGTGCTCATCTCAATTTCAAAGCCGAAGAGCCAGCGTTGTCCGAAGACGCCTCCGTGGTCATGTGGCCGGCATGACTCTCCTTGCCGCAGCACGTAGCATGCAGCTGGAACACGGAGCACTAATAGGAGAAGACAAATACGATATGATTGATAGGCATCATGGAAAGTCGGTGGGATGAGACCCATGAGTGGGGTCTAGGACTGGAAGGGTATTGCTTGTTCAGAAGGAGCGAACCCAACAGAAAGGGATGGGGAGTTTATTTTTTTATTTAAAGAATTTATATCCCGCCTTTCTCCCGACAGGGCAATCAGGTGTTGCATTACAGCGCATATGTCAAAAACAGACACACCTGCACAGAGATCCTGGAATGTGTTGAGCATGGAAGCCTGACAAAAAGTGTCTAGGCAAGGAGAGAAGAATGGGAGGAGCCACACCACCAGGAGCGTCTCCTACAGACCACCTGGCCAAGCAAAAGTGACAGACAGGCAACGTTTTCTTAAAGCTACCAAGCTTTCCAAGAGGCAAGTCACCATGGTAATATGGGGGGCTTCAACTATCCCAATATCTGCTGGAAGTCTAATTGGCTAATTAATTCTGGAAGGTCCAATACATTCTTGATTTGCCTCACTGAGACCTTTATCTTTCAGAAGGTGGAGGAAGGAACAAAGGCGGGAGGGGGGGGGGTCCGGCTATCCTGGATTTAATCCTTACCAGCAGGGAAGAGTTGGTTGAGAAAGTGAAAATGGGAAGGGCTTTGGGTGAGAGCGACCACATAACCTTAGAACTGTCAATATTAAGGGAAAGAAAAGCTGAGGATAGTCAGCTATGTACACTGGATTTCAGGAAACCTGATTTTAATAGGCTCAAAGGACAATTAAGTCATACCCCCACCCCACAGCTAAAACTGTTAAAGGAGATAAGAGTCCAAGAGAAAATTTGCAAAGCAAGCATATGTATGAGAAGCGGAAGGAGGGTCAGTGAACAAAAGAGCAGGACACAGGGATCGCCTACAATTGCAGGGATGATGTCAGGAAGGCGAAAGCACAGAATGAGCCAGGGCTGGCCAGGGAGGCCAAAGACCACAAAAAGGGCTGTTTTGGTTCTTATCAATGAAGAACCTGTTGGGGACTTATTAATGAGTGCTAACAAGCCATGGCTTTACCAGTGTTTTGTTTTCATCAGCCAGTCGGTCGCTGATTGCTCTACAGATAATGGAGGTGTGTTTACATCCGGACTTTGATCTCTATGGTCTTTTAAATTGTCTCTTGTGGGTTATGGGGGATTTCTGAAGATGCCACGAGTGTACGTGTGCGAAACGTCAAAATTCTAACATCTGTGATATATTTATTTATTGAAATAAATTGTTTTCTGATACGACGGAGTTTTCCTGGCAAACATGCGAATTTTTAATTCGACAATCTGGTCACATCGTGACAGCCTACGAAAATATCTATGTTTTGGTTCTGTCTGAAAGAACAGGAGGAGATGGGGATGTGGTAATGGATGACAGAGAGAAGACAGAGCTGTTCAGTTCTTACTTTGCATCTGTCTTCTCCCACAAGAGGAAGGTGGCCGGACCTCACAGTTGCACAAACAAGGAACTAGAGGCATCATCACGGCTCAAGATAGGTAAAGAAAGTGACTTTAAATGAATTTAGGTCCCCAGGGACCAGATGAACTCTTTCCACCACCACCCTCCACCTCACCAGGGTATTGAAGGAGTTTGTGGATGTGACCCTAAAGACGCTGACTGTAATCGCGGAACACTCCTGGGGAACAGGGGACGTGCTAAAGGCCAAGAGATGAGCGGATAAAATCCCCAATCTTTAAAAAAGGGAGGAAACTCCAGACCAGTCAGCGTGGTGTCAATACCTGGAAAGATCTTGGAACAGATCTTGTTTAATCATTTAATCATTATTTAATTTGGTCTGTAAACTGCTTTGTGAACTTTTTTGTTGAAAAGCGGTATATATTTGTTGAATAGCCATATATATATTTCTTGAAAAGCAGTATTATTATTATTAATAATAATAATAATAATAATAATATAATTATATAATAATATAATATATAATAATAATTAATATAATATATAATAATAATAATAAGTGGGATGTCTGTGAGGACTGGGAAAATATCAGGGTGATTTCTAGAAGCCAGCAAGGTTTGTCAATAACAAAGTGTGCCACGCTAATCTCATTTCCTTCTGCGACAGTCCAGCAGGTCGTAGATAGAATACTGAATGCCGTAGATAGAATACTGTACCTAGATCTCAGCACAGCGTTTGATATCTCCCGTGATATCCTTGTGGATAAAATGGTACTCCTGTTATGTGGGTCCCAAGCTGGTTTAATAACTGTTCCCAACAAGTGCTAATAAATGGCTCCACATCAGTTTGGAGGGAGGTATCCGGTGAGCTGCCCCAGGGGCTCTCTTGGGCCCTCTGCTGTTTTTATAAATGACCTAGGGGGGAGGGGTGGTGGTGATGGGCACTTATCAAATTTGCAGATGATGCAAAGCTGGGAGGGGGGGAGATCTGAAAGTTCAAGTCAGGATTCAAAAGGATCCTCAATCACTGGGCCCATACTAACAAGATAACGTTCAAAGGAGATAATGTAAAGTCCTGCATGCAGGTGCAAATTAACAGAGGCAAAAGTACGGGATGGGGAGACCTGGCTTGGCAGCAGCATGTGTGAAAAAAGATCTGCGTGTCTTGGTGGACCACTAGCTGAACAAGAGCCAGCACCACGTTGCGACTGCAAAAAAAAACCCAACAAAAAAACGCAATCCTGGGCTGCATTAACAGAGGCATAGAGGGTTTTTTAATTATTTATTTAAAATGTCTTAAATACATAAAAATAAAAAACAGAGTTCAGAGCAGGAGAAGGACCAGTTCCAAGTCAGACCTCACTTGGACCTCACTGTGTCCAGCTTTGGGCACCAGGTTTTAAGAAAGACGCCGACAAGCTGGAGCAGGTTCCGGGGAGAGCAGCTAAGATAGGGAGGGGTCTGGACACCGAGAATGCCTACGAGGACCACCGAAAAGAGCCTGGAGAAAAGACGATGAAGGGGAGAGAGGACAGCCGTCCTGAAGGATCTGAAGGGCAGTCGGGCCAAAGAGGAAGCAGACTGACTCTCCGGGGCTCCTGAGGCAGGGCGAGAAGCAAGCAGCTGAACGACAAGGAAGCAGTTCGAAGCTGGACCCGAATAGGAGGAGGAGGAGCTTCCGGAGCTGCCCAGCACTGTCTGCCGCCTGCAGCTGTGGCCTCTCCCGGGGGGCGGGGGGGGGGGCTTATCCAGCAGTGGCTGTCAGGGATGCTATGCAGGTGCCTGCACTGAGGGAGGGGTTGGACTAGATGCCCACCAAGGCCCCTTTCAACAGCCTATGATCCTACGTGCAGAAAGTGGAGCAGAGGGTTGGTTTCCATTGCTGCTGCTCGTTTTATGGCATCTTTGTATTTGGGGTGTTTTAACTGCTACTGCAGGCTGCCTTGACTCCCCTGCAGGCAGGCAGGCGGGGGAGGCATTTTTTAAACAAACTAGTGAGAGTGGAACTGGCTTCCCGCGGCTGAAGTCACTCGCAGCCCAGATGACACCCTGAGTGAGCGGCGCCATTCATTCCCAGCAGCAGGCGCCACGCGGTTCTATGACCCTCCTTGGGGCACGTGATGCCCTCCCTGCTGGGCACCTGCATCCAACCCACCGCAGAGCCAACGGAAGAGGACGGCCCCTCAGCCGGCAGCCGCTGGCGCCACATTACCCAGAGAGATCAGCGACTGGTGGTTCCCCTTCATCAGGTTCTTGTAGAGCTCCTTCTGCCACTCCTCCAGCTTCTCCCACTCCTTCTCGTTGAAGCAGACGGACACGTCATCGAATGTCACCGGCACCTGGAACCAACAGAGCTGCTGCTGACAGTGATCTGCTCCACAGTTGGGACCCACAGCCAAAGACGGGGGTCCAAAAGAAGCCCCGGGGCAGGGGCATTTCCCTGATGACGAGGACTCTCATCACCCTCACACCGACCGACCGACCAAGCTGTAACGTAGGTGAGGAACTGAGGCCGAGAACAAGCCACTTGCTGACCCAACGTCAGCCAGGCGTGTAGTGGATGTTTCGGGATGTGAACCAGACGACTCACAGCCAAGGCCACTAAATCATCCACTGGATACTGAGCCGGGACCCGTTTTTAGGAGCCCAAAGATCCTCCGTGGCCCCATGACCGGGCAGATTGAACCCAAATGCCTAGCAGCTTCCTGGAAACTGAAATCCACACCCAAAGCATTACATGACTTCCCAAGAGAGGAAAGCACATCAGGGACGAAGACCAGCAGCCCTTTGAATGAATCAGGCAAGGAGGGCGGTGCTTTAAAAACAGAGGAGCGCCGTGACTCAAAGGGCCCCTAGAACACAGAGCAAGGCAACTCGACCTAACAGTTTCACCCAGGGGCGTCGCTATGCCCTGAGGGGGGTCCGTCGCCGTGACACCCCCTGTGAGGCACTAGCTCCGCCCCGGGGGCATGATGTCACAAGCCCCGCCAGTTTCGACAGCAATTCGGCGGCGATGCGGTGAAAATGTACAGCCTCCGGCGGTTTTTCAGCTGGTTTTAGGCAGTTTGCAGAGCGGGTATGAATCCCGTCGCTTCAAACGGCTTTAAAGTGGCCAAAAAACCACCAGGGTGTGTGCATTTTTGCCGCGCCGCCACTGAATCAGGCAGAAAAAAAGCACACCAGCGTTTTTCCAGCCGCTTTTAGGTCGTTTGTGGCACAAGCGCAAAGCCTGTCACCACAAATGGCCTAAAAGCAGGCCAAAAAAACGCTGTGTGTGTGTGCTTTTTTGCCGTCACTGCCAAACATCCCCCCCTGGCAGTTTTTGGGCCCGCTTTTAGGCCGCTTGCGGTGACAGGCTTCACACCTGTACCACAAAGGGCCTAAAAGCGGTCGAAAAAACGCCAGGGTGCATTTTTGCCACACTGCCGCTGATTTGCCGCCAAATCCAGTGGCAATTTTGCACCCCCTTCACCTGGGTGCCCATCACTCCCCCCCCCCCTAACGACGCCTCTGGTTTGAACAGCCTCCTGGTTTTAGTTTTTAATAACAGGCTCTCTCTGAATGCCAGATGCAAGGGAGTGGATACAGGATACAGGTCTCTGGTTGTCCTGTGTGCTCCCTGAGGCCTCTGGTGGGGCCGCTGTGAGACACAGGAAGCTGGGCTAGAATGATGGGCCCTGGGCCTGATCCAGCAGCCGGGCTCTTCTCATGTCCTTATTATGAGCAGCATCCTGGGAATCCATTCTCATCGTCCTTTATTTTAAAACTGCTGATCCTGCTGTTCTTTCACTAGGGAACTCAAAGTAGCACAGCTCAGAGATGCAGGCAGTCAAGGCAATATCAAACAACATAATGAACTATTATAGCAACAGAATCAACAAGCAGAACAGACGATGGGCTCTGCTTCCTTCCCGCAAAGCCATCTTTACATCTTCATCCAGCATGGGAAGACATCTCCCACCAGAGCTGTACAGGCTTCCCAAGACTGATGTGGTGCTGATGCATTCCAGAGCATCAGCACCGCCACCAACCCAGAGCAGGGGCCCAGGTGCAGAACCGACCCAGTGCACAAGAGGGCGCTGGACGGCAGGAAGAGCAAGAGTAGCAACTTCTCCGAGATGGTGCGCACAACAGTGTTTGTTCAATGTGCTGCTGAGCTGCAACCTGGATACGGGATGAAGACTCTCCAAGACCCTCCCCATGGCCCAAGGAAGGCAGTTAGAGGCCCAAGGAAGACCTGCTGCTGCTGCTGCTGACACGTTTCTCTGCCTTCGGCTGCACCTCACATTCCGCGTCCTCCTTCTCTAGTCATTTTAAACATTTCTAACTGCCAGATTCTATGCAGGTTTACTCAGACATAAATTCCATTTAATTCAGAATAATTTATTCCCAAGCAGCACACACAGGATGGCAGACTAAATAATTAAACCAACCTAGAAGAACTGTCCTCTCCTCACGAGGATACATCAGGCAGATGTGGAAAAATATGCACATTTCATCATCTATTCCAAGCAGCAAAACCTGGAATTTTTAGGGGTGCAGAAATCGAGATTCATTCTTGCAAGGCTGCTATTTCCACAAGTCTCTTTTATCAACAAAGCATGAGAGTTAAGTCAGCACAATCATGATGAAAAGAAAGATTCAAGCCATCTTTGTGCTCTCAATTTTAGTATGACTACAAATATTTATGACCAAGCCTATTCCCCACCCTCCCCAGGGACAAGAGACAGGCTTCTCGCTTCCCCATCCTGCCCTGGGTGTGTCCACCGAGTTCTTTGTGGCAAACTACTCACTAGGAAAACTAAAGGGGCCAAACATCATCATGTCTGCAGACCCAGATCATGGAACTGGGTGGAATCTCTGACATCATTCCATCATTACCACTTACTTTGGGGGTTTCCCCCTTGCTGCCTGGGGGAAGTCGGAGGATCCAGAAGTTGCGGTTCTTCAGCAGGTTCTCCATGTTCTCCAGCCTCCTCTGCAGCAGCCCGTACTCCTGGATGAGGGTCCCCAGGGCCGCCCACTTGCTCTCCAGCTGGTTCCCAATTTCCACCGCTGTTTTTTCACAGTCTATGATCTTCTTCTCAGCCATTCCTGTCCTCCCCTCCAAATCGAGCAGCCGTGTGGCATGAGAATCCACTTTCTTCTCCATAGCTTGGAATGATGCTATGAAGGTGAGAGAAATTTCAGCAGTCTGCGTTTCTCTTTCAAGCTGCGTTCGGTCAGGGCTGGCGGGGAACCGTGAAGACAACCGTCGCAGAGACTCGGTGTCTGGCTCCGACGTCTGCTGACAAGGACAAAGATCGAAAGCATGAATGGACTTCCCCACCTGCCACAAGCAAGTGCCCAACACTGAGGTGGTCACTAACGACCCGATTTATTGGATGGTTTCTCGCAACTTCTTTGGAAGGCTCCCTCAAGGGGTTCAAGAGCTGGATACAACTGCACCATGGCTGAAGATGCGCTGCACCCTGTCGTTTACACGTTTTCCCCGCCCCTGATCTTCCTTTCTCTGCTGCACCCATGGCCATTTCCCTGGACATTCAACGGCTGCAGCTCTCAGCTTTGCAGCCTACCCATCCCTAAAGAAAAGAGAATCTTCCACATCCTCTTGCACGGACTGGGAATGTGAGGGATCCTGCTTTGGAGACTCTCTCTGCCCAGAAGGACAGACACGGTCACTCGTTACTCCAGATCTCTCTGCACTGCCCCTTTACTGCCGCTTCCCCTGGGACGCTAGAGCATAATGGACAAGAGCTTTGGGAACCAGGAGCTGGGCTGCTCTAGGCCAGGGGTGGCCAACCTTTCAACCTGAATGCTCCTGGCCCTTTCATGGTTGTAGGGCATTTCAGCAGGTGCAGCTGCTTCAGCAGCACCATCAGCAATTGCAGCTGCCCAGATTCTGTCTTCTACACAACTCTTAAGAACGCAGAAGCCCCAATGGCGGAAGGTTGGCCACCCCTGCCCTAGACCCAAACCTGACCTTCACCACGAACTCACTACATGCTCTTAGGCAAGTCACCAGGCTAAACCGCAACCTCCCTTCTGCAGCAGACCTCACAGGGCAGTTGCAAGTGCTCTTATGTGTGCGAGATGCTTTGAATACTGTACTCCAGAGGCACCAATTATTATCCTTCACTGGCAATCTGACACCCTATTACTGCAGATCAAGAGCAAACTCCACAGGAGCACATCCAGGGACATGTCCAGCATTAACACCCTTCTGATTCCCACGAGTGGGTTCCATTATGTGGTTCACACATGTGAACAGCACGTGTGAAAAGGCAATGCATGTTGTATCTGGAAGTGGTTTGGTCTGTGGGTTAACCAAGAGGCAGAACACACCCATTACAAACTCACACGTAACACATTTGCAACAGTGGGGCAGGGCGGGTTGCACATCCCTTGGCATGCAGGAGCGACTCTCCTGCGTGTTCAAAGCCACTTGAGACGGGGTCCCAAGAATGGACGTGGCAACTCCTTGCAGGACAGCCAGCAGCCTCGGGAGCCGGAGGAACGACGGGGATGCCCTCCTCTTGCTCTTTGTCCCCCGCACCTGAAATCAGAGGCACCCAGAGGTCCCATTCTGCCCCCAAGTCCAGGGTCCACAGCCCTACAGCAGGGACCTGGGCTGCCTTGTTTGGCTCAAAATGCTTTGAAAGAAGTTCTGGGACAGAATGGAGTTAGCGAAAATCTCCCTCTCGTAGAGGATTTATTTTTAATATTGGTGCTTTTTTAGATAACTGGTTTTATATTAGAATGCTTGTAAGGCCACAGAAACATGGTAAATAAGGCCATTTTCTTTAAAGAAAACTCTACTATCTTGCTATAATTTAACATCTCATTGTACTTCTCCTGAAAATTAAAGCATTCACAGGATAGCAGTCTGGACAAACTCCAGCCGAGTTCCTTCCCCACAAATACCTCCCAAACCAGGACAGCCAGTTACTGTACAGCTGTTAATAGGGAAGGTTACAAGCACCAAAGCCGCCACAGAAACATCCATGCTGCTCAGCTACCAAAGAGACAGAGACGTAGCTTAATATGCATACATGGAGACTTTGTATACCTCAGCCAGAATTTTTTTTAAAAACCTACTGCATAAGAAATTAAAACAGGCATTCCAACCTCTCTCATGAAAGGCTCCTGCGAAAACTCCACAGTCAGGGAATAAGAGGGCAGGTCCTCTTGTGGATTAGGAACTGGTTGAAGACCAGGAAACAGCGAGTGGGAGTCAATGGGCAATTTTCACAATGGCGAGAGGTGAAAAGCGGTGTGCCCCAAGGATTGGTCTTGGGACCGGTGCTTTTCAACTTATTCATAAATGACCTGGAGTTGGGGATAGGCAGTGAGGTGGCCAAGTTTGCGGATGACACTAAACTTTTCCGGGTGGTAAAGACCAGCAGGGATTGTGAAGAGCTCCAGAAGGATCTCTCCAAACTGGGAGAATGGGCAGCAAAATGGCAGATGCGCTTCAATGTAAGTAAGTGCAAAGTGATGCACATTGGGGCAAGAAACCAAAATTTCACATATACGCTGATGGGTTCTGAGTTGTCTGTGACGGATGAAGAGAGAGATCTTGGGGTCCTGGTGGACAGGTCGATGAAAGTGTCGACCCAGTGTGCGGCGGCTGTGAAGAAGGCCAATTCCATGCTCGGGATCATTAAAAAGGGGATTGAGAATAAAACGGCCAATATCATTATGCCTTTGTACAAATCGATGGTAAGGCCACATCTGGAGTATTGTGTCCAGTTCTGGTCACCATACCTCAAAAAGGATATAATTGAATTGGAAAAGGTGCAGAAAAGAGTGACCAGAATGATTCGTGGGCTGGAGCACCTCCCTTACGAGGAAAGGCTACAGCGTCTGGGGCTTTTCAGCCTAGAAAAAAGGCGCCTGAGGGGGGACATGATTGAGACTTATAAAATTATGCATGGGATGGAGAGAGTGGATAGAGGGAAATTCTTTTCCCTCTCGCACAACACCAGAACCAGGGGACACACACTAAAATTGAGTGGAGGGAGAGTTAGAACAGACAAAAGAAAATATTTCTTTACCCAGCGAGTGATTCATCTGTGGAACTCCTTGCCACAGGATGTGGTGATGGCACCTGGCCTAGATGCCTTTAAAAGGGGTTTGGACAAATTCATGGAGGAAAAGACCATCACAGGTTACAAGCCATAAGCAACCTCCTGGTTTTTAGAAGTGGGTTTTCTCTGTGCCAGGTGCAAGGGAGTGGCGACTGGACACAGGTATCTTGTTGTCTCGTGTGCTCCCTGAGGCATCTGGTGGGGCCACTGTGTGACACAGGAAGCTGGACTAGATGGGCTTTTGGCCTGATCCAGCAGGGCTCTTCTTATGTTCTTATGTTCTCTCTCTCCTCTTGAGGGCGATGCCCTCAGAGCCGGAGATCCGAGAAGCACCAGGTCCTCTCATCAGAAGCCTTTACTTTAACAGGCTTTCGCTGCTTTTGTCCAACAGCCCCCCCCCAAAAAAGCAGGAAACTATTTATTTATTTAGTTATATCCCACCTTTTCCAAATGCCTTTCCCAAAAGCAAATGCCCAAGGTGGCTTACAAAGTTCCATAATAAATGTGCAATGTATGCAAACAATGAGTAAAATTATTAACAAACAATGAACTCATTGGGTCCGAACACAGCATCACACATACAAGGTAGCAAACGCAGTCAGGGTCCAGTCATGAGCTGCCTCCTACCTGGGGACAGGAACCTATGAAGTAAGGGGTCACTCTCCAGGACAAACACAAACCAGTTTGACTGGCAAGGGGCTGGGAACTGTGGTTTTTGTAAGGACGCGAAGAATCACCTGACAGTAAACTACGGTTCCCACGGCAAAGCCATGACAGAAGGAAGGCAGCCCGAGGAGACATGCGAAGCATGCACAGGCTCTCGCAGGCCCCTCACTCGACCTTCAGCCCAGCTGTGGCTGGGTGGCTTATCATTATTATCATGATCAATAATAATAATAATAATAATAATAGAATTTCTATCCCACCTTTCTCCCCCATAGGGGGACTCAAAGTAGGCTTACAGCACAAGCCTGATGCATGTCTACTCAGAAGTAAGTTCCACTGTATTCAGTGTGTGCAGCCAGAGTTTCCCGCACAACAAATCTTCACTTCCCAGCCTGTCCCCTCAGGTGTTGCATGCCCCATCCTGGGGAACCCTAAGTTCAGAAGCCAGACTTTCTGCTGCACACTCCTTCAACACGTTCCCCTCTTTGAATGCAGAAGAGGCCCAAGTACCGGACAGAGGCAGGCAGGCAGGCAGGGCCATCCAGAGGGCTTGCAAGTGGCTCCTGCATCAGATGGCAGCCCAGTGGCCACGCCTCCCGTGGGGGGGGGGTGCTAAGCATTGAGAGGCCCTTGTCCTGGTCCAAGGTACTGGCCTTGGTACTGTTCCTGTGGTCAGTCCCTCACCAGCAGAACCCAAGAAAGCCTCCTGCCATCACTCGGGGGTCTTTTCTGTATCTTTAAGGCAAGTCTGCAGTACCCCAAACCTGGAACAGTTAAGGAAGTGTCACCCTTGGGAGAACAAAGGTGGCGGTATGGGGAGCCTCCCAGACATTTTCAAATGTTACTGTCGTTCCCAAACCAAGAAGAAAAAAAGGACTTTGTGGGATCCGAATTTGGCTAAACCAAGGAGATCCAACCAAAGACATGTTCATTTGGGTTAAGCCACTGATTGACCAACTGCACCTCAGCTTTTGAGGGGATGACGTTCCCCCAAGTGAAACATTCTATAGGGTTTTCATAACACCCACGATGGGGCAGTAGCCCACTTTGGATGGAGCCTGTGCAAGTCTCTGACAAGCCGAGGACAGGGGAGAGACGAAGCCTGGGCGCCTGAGCAAACAAGCAAGGATAGGAAGCATGGCGAGTCCCTCTTTCTGAAGATCAGCACCACCTCAATGGAGAGGGGAACTCCAGCATATTGGAGGGGGGGGGGGAGGAGCGCGAGGAGAGCAGCCGGGAAAGCAGCTTGTAGGGCCAGCCTTCTGGGGAGGGCAACTGCCCACCGTCCGAATGATGGCCGAAAACAAAGCCTGATGTAAACAAATCTCTCCCCCCCCCCTTTCAATGCACAGGCCAGCAACGGCCAGCTGGGTGTGTGTTTGCGTGGTAGGAAAGAGAGGGGGGGGGGGGTTCACCAAACTGTGACAGTACAGCTGGGAGATCTTGAGGAGGGAGGAACAGCAAACCCCCCCCCCCCCATTTTCAGGGGTGATTTGCATAGATCTCAACAGCCAGCCAGCCTCCCAGGACTGCAGCAGGCGGCGAGACCCTGTTTGACAGGAGGACCAGCGGGGGGGGGGGGGGGAGGGAGGAGGAGGCCGCTGGCAGGCAGGCAGGCAGGGACCCCGAAAGCCCAACCGAGCAGGGGGCGCGAACCCCGCAGAAGCGCCAAAGCCCCCGCCAGGGTGGGAGCAGCTGCCCCGCTCCCCAAGGGCCTCGCAGCCCCGCAGCTCGCAGAGCGGCCCGGACCGACCCCGGGGACAGCCCGGGCGCCCCGCCGCAGCTCTCCCGCCGCCGCCCCCGCCTGTCAAGCGCCCCCTCCGCCCCCGCCGGGCAGGACAGGGTTAACGGCTCACCTGGGTGGGCGCCCCCCCCTCCATGGCCCTTTGTTGTTGCCCCCCAGACGGGGCTCGCGGCACAACGAGGCTCCAGCCGGGCAGGAAGGAGGGATGGTCTCTGCTGCCGGGTCCGCCCGCTCGGCTGCGAATGAGCGGGGGGGGGCAGGCGAAGCAGACCCGGCGCCGCTCTGCGCTAGGGGGCGCGCATGCGCACGGAGGCCCGCGGCCCGCTCCTGCTCGGGAGGCCGCCGGACTCGCTGCCTGGAGCCGCGGGGGAGCGCGCCCCACCCACTTCCGGTTTCCGGTCTGGCGCCGCCATGTGCGGGGCGGAGAGCGCCGTAGTGTGGACGCCGCGAGCCCGGTTGCCGACCCGCTCTCCCTTTCCTTGACACACGGGCTGGCCACCCTGCCGAGGACGCTACTTGGGCGAGCGCGTACGACCGAGACAGGTGCGCTCAGTCCCGGAAGAGGGTCGCTGTTTTTCTTGCGGCCAGACTCCATGATCTCCACACAGCCCGCTTTCTCCGACTGGCGGCCCCACACGTAAGGCTGACGGTCGCCATCTCCACGAACACGCCATGCCCGCGACTACTGCAGAGACGTTGGCAATTTTTTCTGGGTCCCGGCCGTTGGAGGCCCTCCCGACCTGCTCTCTTCCCCCCACATGACATGCGGCCTCTCTACTGAGCTCGAACGGGAGCCGCTGCCCCTTCCCCGCCTCCGTTGCAAGCCCAGCTCCGACGTTCAGTGGGAAGCCGGAAGTGTTGATACATTCTGCCGCAGGCCGCTTGGCTGAAAGCCTATGTCTTATCTCTATGGTGGGGAGGGCGAGGAGAGAGGCCGAGGGCTGCGCCGGAAGCGGCGAACCCTGTTCGCAGCGGCCCCTGCAGGGCGGAGGTACGAATCCTCAGAGCCGCTCTCGAAACGTTCGTAGTTCGCCTTTCCCAAGAGAGGCGAAAAAAGAGGAAGCGCCGCGGCCTCGGTGACAAGGGAGAAAGGAGAAAGCGAATATCCATCGCTCCGGGCGCCTGGCTGCGTGTGCGTTTCCCAGGAATACACACCCGTTATTGCTAGGAGGCGGCCACAGTGAATAGTTCTAGCTGATCACAATGAATGAAATGAAACGCAGAGCCCAATCCTATGCAGGTCTGCTGAGAAGTAAGTCTCATTATAGTCTGGGCTGCTTACTACTCCTCCCACAGCAGTGTGGATAGGATCGCAGCCAAAGTGAAGTAATAATACTGCTTCTCTGAGCATAGACAGAATACCTTTCCTTGCCCCTTCATTGTCCCAACAAACCACATGGGTATGTTAAGCTGCAAGATTGAGGCGAGTCCCTCAGAGCAGGCAAACCTGGTCAGGCGAACCCTTGCACCCCAATACTGTGGAACACCCAATGCACTATTATGGGGCAAGTGTGGGGGACATCACAGCCTGGGATTTGCCCCAGGACCCCCAGCAAGCTGACCCTAGCATTGAGGGACTTGCTGGCAGGGAAGCATGTCCAGGACAGGACAACAGCCCAAGGCAAGTTCTGGATACCAAAGAGGTGCTTCACCAAGGAGTGACAGCAGCAGCCCCTCTTGGCTCCTCAAGTGTAAGTCCCCTGCTGGACAGATGAGGAGCTGCAGTTCCCTCTCCGGCCACCCTCTGAACCAGGGGTGGGGAACCTCCGGCCCACGGGCCAGATCCGGACCCTGAGGCCATCCGGTCCGGCCCCCGGAGAGATTCCCAGGAGGCCGCCCAACCGGCCCCTGGAGGCCATTTTTAATTAATTAATTAATTTTGAGCCCCGCCCCCCCACCGGCCTCCGGAGGCTCCGCACTCACCGTCCGAAGCCTCCGCAGGCCGGGAAAGGGCCTCCGCACGTCCTCCTCGTTCGCCGGCTCGGCCCCTTCTGACCAGGCTCTCGTCAGCGATTTCACACATGAGCTTGCCCTCATCGGCGTTGTACGCATGTGCGAAATCGCCAACGAGGGCCTGGTCAGAAGGGGCCGAGCCGGCGAACGAGGAGGACGTGCGGAGGCCCTTTCCCGGCCTGCGGAGGCTTCGGACGGTGAGTGTGGAGCCTCCGGAGGCCAATGGGGGGGCGGGGCTCAAAATTAATTAATTAATTAAAAATGGCGGGCGGCCTTACGGCCGGCCCGCAAACAAATTTGAAATATTTCAAACGGCCCTCGGCAGGGAAAAGGTTCCCCGCCCCTGCTCTGAACAGACGGAAGCGCCGCCTTCCCTGCAGCCAGACCTTTGGCAAGTCGCCCTGGCTCAGAAGGGGCCCCTCCTACTCCTGTTGATGGATCTATTATTATGCTGCTACTCAAAAAAGCAGCACCGTCCCCACCCCAGACTTAAGCAGGAAACAGGCTGAGTGCCCCTCAAAGCACCCCCTCCCCCGTCTCTTATCATTGAACAAGGACATTGCGGAGGACATTGCGTTCAGGGAGTGCCAGGCAGAGAAGTTCTCACAAAGGAGCGGTTCATGCTGGGATGAGCTCAGCCTTCGTGGGGGGGGGGGGGCGGCAACCCACAACTGTCCCTGCAGCCCGTTTTTCATAACAGAACTTAAAGCTGCAGAAATCTGGTCTGATGTATAAAGATCAGAGGCTAATCCAGGGTAAGGGAGCAAAACCTCTTCACCAAACTGTGTGCCAAGTTCAGCTATGTCCACTATGCAAATCAGACACTGCTACATACATACATCCGTATCATTTATTCTGCTTCTGCGCGACACAGCACACATCAGCACTGGACACTGGCGCCCCAACCCACGCTGGCCACAGAAATCTAGTTCACGTGAGGTGGCACCAAGCACCGCTTCAAGCCTGTCTTCGTGGCCTTGAGGGCTAGAAACATGAAAACAGATTGCTTGTGTGGTGTGATCACAGCACCCAGGGCTCTGGCTTTTACTACCACTTAACATGGGCCTATACTGAAAAGCACAAACATGAAAACCTGTTCGAACCGTCTAAGCCGGCCGCATGCAGAACCAGGGGCTGTGTCGGCGCAAGCCAACTTCCGCACGTTTCCCTCTGGCACACACCGCGCAAGCCCTGCCTCACACCGTGTCCTGCCCAGGGCGAGGTCCACTGAGGGTTGTCCAGCACACCAATGACTACTACACATTATGGCCACACGAAAGAGGCGGCAACCTCTGGGCCTCTTACTACCCCCCCCCGCACACTTTTTTTCTGTCCCCTCACTTCAATCTCTTTATTAAAAAACCAAAGCTAAATCTGCAGGCTGTCTGCCCGTTCCCCCAACGTCATAAGCACATCCCCCCTTTGCACCTGCCCTCGTCGAGTCACAATCCCTTCTTTTCAAGATCGCACAGTGATGTATACAAGCCGTACACACCCAGCATGAGGGCAGCAAGACAAAAGCTACAAGCGCCATTCAAGGTGTGAAACTGACGGCCCAGGTAGGCAAGAGAAGGCAGACCTGGCAGTTAGTCCGACATCAGCAGCTTCCATCTTAGACTACCAAACACACTCGACATGGGCTGCCCTTGGAGAATCCAGCGAACCCCAAGCTCCGTTTTCATCAGGTTCAGCTGGAATTTCAGAGAGGCTTTTGGGGGCTGCCCGGTTGGCTGTGGTTCGTCTTTGCGGAGGCTCTCCTGGTGGCGCTTCGCCACTCTGTGTTCTGCTTTCAGGCCACTCCAGTGGGCTCTCTCTTATAGGCCTTTAAAAAAAACAAAAAACCTTTTGCTGTCTTGATTTTTTGGTGTCTTTCAATTGTCTGTCTGTGTCTTTGAGTTTGCTGTTAGATGGTTTGATTTTTTAAAAAGAAGAGGATGTCATTTGTTCAAAGAGCAAAAAGACTTCCCTCCCTCCTTACACCTGAGCAGGCAAGCAATCTGCACCGAGGATATGGAGCTGGTGCCCACCGTGGCAGAGGGTCCAGCTCACCCGTAGCCAGCTATCTGCCCAGGAACTGGGAAAGCAAAACACGGACAACACCAGTCAACCTCATGAAAGGCTTGACACGGTCCCTCATGAAAGGCTCCTGAGAAAACTCCACAGTCAGGGAATAAGAGGGCAGGTCCTGTTGTGGATTCGGAACTGGTTGAAGACCAGGAAACAGCGAGTGGGAGTCAATGGGCAATTTTCACAATGGCGAGAGGTGAAAAGCGGTGTGCCCCAAGGATCGGTCTTGGAACCGGTGCTTTTCAACTTATTCATAAATGACCTGGAGTCGGGGATAGGCAGTGAGGTGGCCAAGTTTGCAGATGACACTAAACTTTTCCGGGTGGTGAAGACCAGCAGGGATTGTGAAGAGCTCCAGAAGGATCTCTCCAAACTGGGAGAATGGGCAGCAAAATGGCAGATGCGCTTCAATGTAAGTAAGTGTAAAGTGATGCACATTGGGGCAAGAAACCAAAATTTCACATATACGCTAATGGGTTCCGAGTTGTCTGTGACGGATCAAGAGAGAGATCTTGGGGTGCTGGTGGACAGGTCGATGAATGTGTCGACCCAGTGTGCGGCGGCTGTGAAGAAGGCCAATTCCATGCTTGGGATCATTAAAAAAGGGATTGAGAATAAAACGGCCAATATCATTATGCCTTTGTACAAATCGATGGTAAAGCCACATCTGGAGTATTGTGTCCAGTTCTGGTCACCACACCTCAAAAAGGATATAGTTGAATTGGAAAAGGTGCAGAAAAGAGCGACCAGAATGATTCGTGGGCTGGAGCACCTCCCTTACGAGGAAAGGCTACAGCGTCTGGGGCTTTTCAGCCTAGAAAAAAGGCGCCTGAGGGGGGACATGATTGAGACTTATAAAATTATGCATGGGATGGAGAGAGTGGATAGAGGGAAATTCTTCTCCCTCTCGCACAACACCAGAACCAGGGGACATGTACTAAAATTGAGTGGAGGGAGAGTTAGAAGAAAATATTTCTTTACCCAGCGTGTAATTCATCTGTGGAACTCCTTGCCACAGGATGTGGTGATGGCATCTGGCCTAGATGCCTTTAAAAGGGGTTTGGACAGATTCATGGAGGAAAAGACCATCACAGGTTACAAGCCATAAGCAACCTCCTGGTTTTAGAAGTGGGTTTTCTCTGTGCCAGGTGCAAGGGAGTGGCGACTGGACACAGGTATCTTCTTGTCTTGTGTGCTCCCTGAGGCATCTGGTGGGGCCACTGTGTGACACAGGAAGCTGGACTAGATGGGCTTTTGGCCTGATCCAGCAGGGCTCTTCTTATGTTCAACCAGTCACTGGAGTAGACCCAAGGGCTGGGCCCAAGATGGCCCCCATCACAGCTGCTTCCGTAGCCAGCATAGCGAGGTCTCTGTCCCAAGCCGGTGCTCCCTGGCAGAACGTTTACGGCAGGGGGTGGGGAACATCAGCCTCTGCCCTGGACTTGGATCTGCTCTGCTGGCTGTGTAGGGGGTCCTGCGGTGGGCGGTTTTCTAACCAGGGCGTGTCACTCTCGTGGAGGCGCTGATGTCCCACAAGGTGTTGCTTGCGGGTGAAGCTTTTCTGGCAGAGGGGACACTGGTAGGGCCGCTCCCCAGTATGCAGCCGACCGTGAGTGGCAAGGTGTTCCTTGCGTATGAAGGTTTTCCCACACTCGCCACAGGTGTAAGGTCTCTCCCCAGTGTGAATCATTTGGTGCCGCAAGAAGTTAGAGTGGTGGTTGAAGCCCCGCCCACACTCGCCACAGATATAGGAGCCCGCCTTCCCGCCTACGGCATGTGTCCGCTGATGAAGGCGCAAGTTGATTTTCAGCCGGAAACTCTTCTTGCACTCCAGACACATGTGCGGACGCTCGCCAGAATGCCACAGGCGGTGCTTGCTGAGGCTCGCCTGGTGAGGGAAGCACCGTCCGCACTCAGGACAGGTATATACCTTGGTCCCAACCTGAAGGTTTGATGTGGGGCTGCCTTCAGGAGAGGCTGGGGGGTGCGTTCTCTGGTGCAGGGCATACTGCTCCTCATACAGGAAGCTTTTCCCACATTCAGGGCACACGTACGGAGCCTCCCCGGGCAGGGCCCCCTCCTGGACAATGATGGTGGTGAAGTCTCCAAAGTCTGTTTCCTGCTCTGCTGGCTCCTCCAGAGCGCCTGCGATGGCGACCACCTGCCCATCGCCGCACGCCAGGCCCTGCTCGGGGACATGGAACGTGGCCTGATCCCATGCCTTTGCCGCCGTGCTGTACAGTCCTCGCTCTCCACTTCCCGTCTCTTCCCCAGCAGGGGCCTCAGCAAGGAGGGCAGCATCTGCAGGGGGACGAGAAATGGGTTTGGGAAGGAAGGCCGTTCTCAAGGAAGCTCCCTCCACCTGAATGCGCTTGGAAAACAAACAAAGAATTTAGGTCACGTGCCCAGCATTTGTAAGCTGTTCAGAGGGCTCCCGAGTCAAATGACAGGATGTTACATACATTTATCATCATCATCATCATCATCAACAACACCCCAATTATGGGGGTGGGGGGTGCAGACAAGCAGAATGAGAAGTATTGATTTGGCCAACTAAGACTATTGACTACATTACATTATAGTTGCCCTAACATTTAAACAAGACTTAATCTTGATATTTGAAATTATATTGTCCAGTGCTATAACGAAGACCCAAATCACCCTCCTTCCCCAATGACAACTCCGTTCAAAAGGTCCTCCTATCTTCTGGGCAATTCTATGTACACAACGGGGTAACATTACAAGACAGGAGTTACGGTATTAGAGCGACTGCTATGTGGAGTGACTGTCTGGCAAGAGGCAGGGAGAGTCGAGGCTGTGGTTGAACACTGTTGACATTCCCAGCACTTGGTGCTCAGGTAGACTGCTCCGGCTGCTGTCTGATCAGAGCTAGCAAGCCAGAGTCACAGCTGTCTAATTCAGTCCTCCCCGACTAGAAGGATTCGAGGAATGAATGTACTTCACCCGGTGAGGCTGCAGGCACAGGGTATCCTGCTCCAGGCTGGGGCACCCTGTAGGGGGTGCTGGTGAAAGAGCTTGGCAAAAGTACCAGCAGGACCAGGGTCACGAATAGGTTAAGGCTTGGGCTGGGTGTAAGCCAGCCGTAAGCAGGAGCTAGGAGGCTCCTCCCTCCCGCAAGGGCCTGGAACTCAAAGCGGGTTTAAATAGGCCTGTTGGCAGCTTGGCATTTTCAGCTCTGCCCCTTCTGAAGAAGCTGTTGGGGCTTACAGGGGGCCCATGCGGTTTCTCCCACACAGCTACGGCGCCTCCTAAACTTGGGGGGAGGAGGAGGAGGAGAAGGGAAGGCCGGCTGGCCCCTGCAGCCTTCCGAGCAGCTTCTCCCCCAGAGATTCTTGCACCGTCTTCTCCGTTCTCTCTGCCCTCAGCAGTGCTAGCCGAGGGGGGATCTGGTACCCCCCCACCCCCCGATGACACACGGTGCGCACTGCCGCCACTGTCAGGAGGGCGCACCGGTCAGCCCAGCCAGGAGGACCCCCATGATGGACACTGGCCATTGGCCAACCCTACACACTGCCAGGTCTTTGGACCCGCCTTCTGAGAGTTGGGGTTCAACACCTGGATCGCATCACAAGACGAAAAAGAAGCTGCTGCTGCTGCCGCCGCCGCCATGTTACCACCCGCCCTGGCCCTCAGTCAGGGTATTGTTGGAGCCACCTCCTGGCATGGAAGCATCCTGTCCGCCCCCCTGCTGGATGCGTTCCCTCTAGCGGAAGCCAGACGGGCAGCCACAAGGGTTGGGAGCCCCCAGCCTGACCATGTCCTTCCCTCCCAGGTGTGTGAAAGAACGACCCCCTCCACGTTCGCCTTCCGGCAAGGGCTGAAAACCTCCTTTCCGGCAGGCTTTCACTTCTTGGTGTTGGCTTCTTTGGAGGGTTAGGGTGGCTGTTCCTCTGTTTCTGGGGTATTCGAATGCTCTTATTGCGACTGCTGCTGCTGCTGTAACTTTTTCAATGTTTTATTGCACTGTATTTTATGACTGTTGTGTTTTGAGCGCTAGATTTTAATATATTTTATCTGTCTTGTATGCCACCCTGAGCGCCCCGATTATTGGGGGGAAAGGTGGGATAGAACATTTTTAAAGAGGCAACTAAGCAAGCCTCAAAGCCCGCCAGAGAAGATCGATTAGCTGCAAGAAAATTCTGCAGAGATGGGACTGGAAGAGTCACGATAGACCTGAATTTCCAACTTCAGAACCACACTCATCCAGGCGGTTGTCTGCACAAGTGTCGCCTTCTTCTGCATCCCACTCACTCACCACAGAAAGGTCAATGTCCTGTTGGGCAAAGGAGACCAGGTCGGTCAGGAATGCAGACGATTCTGCACACTGCAGAGGGAAGGAGGCCGGGGGGGTCGTTCACTTCCCATCCAGACGCACAAAACAGGTCCGTGCTTGGAAAAAACTGGGCCACTACCTACAACCAGGGGCCTTCCTAGGGTTTGCATCACCCAGTGCGGGAGGTCAGTGTGTCACCCCCATGATGACCTTCCTCCCGTGCAGTGGGCGGGGCAACGCATTGTCACCCCACCCCCGTGTCATTGCCCCGCCTTCCATGTAATCAAAATTGCACCTTTAAATTACAATTTTATACGCAGTCTAAATGTATGTTTGCAGCCTAAACAGAGGTGTCAGTAGGGTTTGCGTCACCCAATGTGAGACTTGGGTCTCAGAACAATAAGTCTCATTGGTCAGTTTAGAAAATCCACTTTTTGTTACATGAGGCAGTTGTGTTTTCTGTTTCCTGTAATTGGGCCGTAACGTTTGATAGAATACAGGTAATTCGAATCGGTTTGTTGCATTGCATTCTGCATGCAAATACGCATCTCACAAAGACAAAGTTTCCACAATTTTGGCCACTAGTGGTGTCATCCCCCTGAGGGTGTCACCTGGTGTGGTCCACACACCCCACACCACTGTCGGGTCCCTACAACGATGGGTTTTGGGGGAGAGATTCAAAAGACTCTGGTTGAAGCCCTAACATGTCCTTCTTGTGGCTCTGCAAACGCCTGAGAAGCCACAGGAGTCTAGACAAAGCCTCCAACCCTGAGCCAAGAAGATCCACACAAACACGAGTGTTCATCAGCCCCTTCTAGAAACACACATGGCATTGTGTGCACCCTTGACGCACATTTTCTAACGGCGCGAGCTTCGACACTGCCGACATTCTAAACTGAAGAGAACTGAACGGATACCCTCATCTGTGCAACATAACTTAAAAAGGTTCTCCAGCCTGGTCTATGCGAACTAGGGGGTGAATCAGCATCCCCCATAACTTGCCTGTGCCATTATTCCTGGGGGCCTCTTCTCCATCCTCCAAACGAGGGCCCTGGGACTCAGCAGATGGCTCCTCCCCACGTTCAATCCGGGACAACAGCTCAGGCTTGGCAACGGCAGAATCTGGGGAAGGCGAAACGTGAAAGAAAGAAGGACATGCTGAAACCATCACACGTTTTAGGAAGAATATGGCATCCGAACAGCCCAGCCCTATTCATCCCCCCCCCCCCGTGATTGCAGCGGTGCCAAAATGACAGCTGCTGCATCCTGGGGGGCAGGGGCCAGGGAGGCTTCAACGGGGAAAGGGGATTTTAACCCCCCTTACCCTTGCATAAGCCTCCTGACCTGCAATGGGTCTCCTCTGACCTGCGCTAGCAATTTTGCTAGAGCAAGTCCGAGGAGAAAAGGGGGATGCGGAGGCTGCTGCTGGAGGGGCAAGGATCCTGCATGTGCCTTGAACACGACGGATCCACCCCGCCCCTCCCCATTCCACCCCATCCTCGCCCCCGTTCCGCCCTCCCCCCACCCTCCTGCCTCCACTGGCATCTTACCTCCTCCGGCGAGCACGAGGGATCCGTTAGAGCAGGCGGGAGGGCGCAGGCCTTCCCACTCACGCTGCAAGTAGTGTGCCAAGTGGCGCACTGTTGCAGCGCCTTTTGGGACAGGCGCCGACTGCTTCACGGCAGTCAGCGTCATTGCAAGAAGAGGAACGACGGCGGCAGGTAAGTACAGCATAGGATTGGGCCCTAAGATTGTTCTAGCTCGCCTGGTTAGAGAGGGAAGCCAGCCAGCAGGCAAGAGCCTGACAACGGCTCCAAAGTCAGACAAGTACTGCGCTCCCCTGGGCTCCTCGGCAGGATCCACCTCCACTTGGACCCCTCTGCTATCCAACCCCTGTTCCCAGAAGCGCGCACGCACACACACACTCTTTCGGCGGTCTTTGGCTCTCTTTACCCAGCGAGACCAACGACTCTTCGTTCCCCTTCATCACACTCCTGTAGAGCTCCTTCTGCCACTCGTCCAGGTTGTCCCACTCCTGTTCAGAGAAGTAAACCGAGACTTCATCGAAGCTGGCTGGGACCTGGAATTGCAGAGGAGAAGAGATTCTGACGCTGCTGCCGGAGGATTCAGAAGACTGGGCATCATGCTGGAAACTGCAGACGGGCCATTCAAGACGGCCGGCTGTGATGGGATGCGGAGAGCTGGCTTTGGCCCTGGGAGAAGACCTCCGCTCCGCCCTGCTGTGCCGGCCACCAGCCCAGATTAAAGAAAGCCTTTCTACACATCATGGAGAGTTTGGAACTCATGCCCACTGGTTTAGTTAGATTTTTTGGAGGATTAGACACATTTACAGAGAGTAGCAGTGCAATCCTATCCTCTTCGGGCGCCGGCACTGTGGCCTCAGCACCGGGTGTCGCAAACTTGCCATAAATCACGTTTCGACACCCAGAGAGGAGGTGGTGCACGGCAGGAAGGCCTGCGCCGTCCTGCCGGCGCCGTATCCAGGCCCTGTGCATGCGGTAGCAGGTAAGGCCGCTCCAAGAGGCGCAGGGGCTGGGAGAGGGCAGATCGGGCCTGGGAGGGAGGTGGGACCGGCGTCCATGGCCAACATCATATCCTATCCCCCCCCCCCCAGGCCTCCAGCCCCGACACAGGGCTGCTCGGTCCTACGCCATCTAAAGAGCTAGCATAGAACCGAGTAGCCCCATTGCACAGGCTGGGGGTTTAGCCGGGGTAGGAAAGCAAATGCCCGCTTAGCCCGAGTAGACCTCCAGCCTGTCTCTTCCCCAGATAGGGTTCAGCGTGGGCCGGGGGAGGATAGGATTGGGCTGGAGGTCTGTTAACAACTATGGCCAGGATCTCACGAAGGCCCCTCCATTCAAAAAAGCTCCTGAGGTCAGGAGAGCTGTCGCCCCACCACCTGGCAAGAGACCACAGCAAGCAACTCTCTGCGGACGTGCTCCATACTGCTGAGCTCTGCCTTCATCCCAGGGTGGCCAACCTTGGGGGTCTCTCCTTGGAAACCTGGGGGAAGCCGGCGGACCCAGAAGTTGCAGTTCTTCAGCAGGTTCTCCATGTTTTCCAGCCTCCTCTGCAGCTGCGCGTAGGCCTGGATGAGGGTTCCCAAGGCATCCAGGTGATGACCAAACTCCACCATGGCTCTCTCTGTGCCGGAGAGCTTCTTCTCAGCCAGTCCCGCCCTCCGCTCCAAGGTGAGCAGGCGCCCGGCATGGATGTCCACCTTCCTCTCCACAGCTTGCATTGCAGCCACCACAGTCCACAGGGAGACCTCAGCGGCCTGCCGGGAGGGCTCCTCCCCCCCAACACTGCGCTTCGGACGGAAGCAGGACTGCCAGGGAGCCGGCGGCAGGGGGGCCACGCCCCATTCCAAGCCCTGTTGGCAAGAACAGACATAGCAGAAACCAGGACGCAGAGCCAAAAGCCAACACAACACACACCATGTCAACACTGCTGCACTCACCCAGCTGCTACTGATGGGCTGAAGGACGGCAAGCCCCCCCCCTTCACAGTGTCCCCTTGTAGAATTCTCTCACGTGGGAGATCAGACTGACAACCACCACCCCCCGCTTTACCCGTTCCATCAGCAGGTGAAGCCATGTTCATTTAGAAAGGTGGTTGTTGCTGTTTTCTGTTGAATGAATCACTCTGATTTTTAATGTTGCTGTAGGCGTTTGCAGTTTTGTGCGATGATTTTTGATGGATTGCTTTCAAGGCCGTATTGTTGTAGAGGCAAATAATCCATTCTCCATCAGTACAATACCATTGTGTCACACCAGAGCAGCGCCTCAGAACAGCCTGCCCTCCAACTACAGAGAACCGCCTGCTGGGACGTTCTCCTGCACCAGCCCCACCACAATGCACAGCAGCACATCTGCCGGTGCTCTGCTGTGCAGGAGTTCTTGGTGGCTTCCGAGACCAAGATGCACTTACCACAGTTTCATTGGTCTCGCTGGGGAAAGAGAAACAAGCATTCCTCTGACCCAGGTTGGGGGGTGGGGGGTGGCAACAGTAACAGAACTTGCTTCCAGGGGATTTAAGAACTATCCCTTCCCTTATGGCTTTTCAGCGAGGGCTAAAAACATTTTTATTGGTTTAGCATTTGATTGATGGCTTAGGGTTCGGTCTCCTGTATCTGTATATTGTACAGTATATTATTTGCTGCTTTTTTCACTTTTTACATTGGGCTATTACACAACGCAACACACATTTTGGTGCCCTGAGACCTACTCTTGGGTATATCTGGGGCGCTGATTCAAAAAATGGCATATCGGTTTTGCCCTATCAGCTCTAGTTTTGGAGATACAGCATAGCCACCATGTATGTACGCAGATTCAAGCAGCTTCCTCATGAGGGAGCATAGAGTGGCTATGCCGTATCTCCAAATCTAGAGCTGATATGGCAAAACTGATGCCTTTTTTGAAATCAGCACCCCCAAATATACCCAAGAATAGGTCTGTCTCCTGAAGCACCAGAAAAAAAAATGGGGGGGGGGTTGGGGTTGGGCTGTGTTATTCAGTTATCATACTGTATCTAGAAGCCACATTTCAACAAAAATGAAAGAGGCCCGTGTGGTGTGCCAGTCCCGAACAGGTGCCCGCAGGAACGTCACTGGCCTGCTTTTGCAACACAGTAAAAAGAGATCAAATTGCCAACATGCGCTGGATCATGGAGAAAGCACGAGAGTTCCAAAAAAACCTACTTCTGCTTCATTGACTACGCAAAAGCCTTTGATTGTGTGGATCACAACAAACTGTGGCAAATTCTTAAAGAGATGGGGGTACCAGACCACCTTACCTGTCTCCTGAGAAACCTGTATGCGGGTCAAGAAGCAACAGTTCGAACCGGCCATGGAACAACCGATTGGTTCAAAATTCGGAAGGGAGTACGGCAAGGCTGTATATTGTCACCCTGCCTATTTAACTTATATGCAGAGTACATTATGAGAAATGCAGGGCTGAATGAATCGCAAACCGGAATCAAGATTGCCGGGAGAAACATCAACAACCTCAGATATGCAGACGATACCACCCTAATGGCAGAAAGTGAAGAAGAACTAAAGAGCCTCTTGATGAGGGTGAAAGAGGAGAGTGCTAAAGTTGGCTTGAAACTCAACATTAATAAAACTAAGATCATGGCATCTGGTCCCATCAATTCCTGGCAAATAGAAGGGGCAGAAATGGAAGCAGTAACAGATTTTACTTTTTTGGGCTCCAAGATCACTGCAGACGGAGACAGCAGCCATGAAATTAAAAGACGCTTACTCCTTGGAAGGAAAGCTATGGCAAACTTAGATAGCATAATAAAAAGCAAAGATATCACCATGCCAACAAAAGTTCGTATAGTCAGGGCGATGGTGTTCCCAGTAGCAATGTATGGTTGCGAGAGTTGGACCATAAGGAAGGCTGAGCGCCGAAGAATAGATGCTTTCGAACTGTGGTGCTGGAGAAGACTCCTGAGAGTCCCTTGGACTGCTAGGAGATAAGAACATAAGAACATAAGAAGAGCCCTGCTGGATCAGGCCAAAAGCCCATCTAGTCCAGCTTCCTGTGTCACACAGTGGCCCCACCAGATGCCTCAGGGAGCACACGAGACAACAAGATACCTGTGTCCAGTCGCCACTCCCTTGCACCTGGCACAGAGAAAACCCACAAAAAACAAAAACAAAAAAAAAACAGGAGGTTGCTTATGGCTTGTAACCTGTGATGGTCTTTTCCTCCATGAGGAAGGCTGAGCGCCGAATAATAGATGCTTTCGAACTGTGGTGCTGGAGAAGACTCCTGAGAGTCCCTTGGACTGCTAGGAGATCAAATCAGCCAATCCTAAATGAAATCAACCCTGACTGTTCCCTGGAAGGACAGGTACTGAGGCTGAAGCTCAAATATTTTGGCCACCTAATGCGAAGAAAGGACTCTCTGGAGAAGACTCTGATGCTGGGAAAGATTGAAGGCCAAAGGAGAAGGGGAAGGCAAAGGATGAGATGGTTAGACAGCATCACCGATGCAACGAACATGAAAATGAGCAAACTCAGGAAGATAGTGGAGGACAGGAAGGCCTGGCAGGATACGGTTCATGGGATCACGAAGGGTCAGACACGACTTAACGACTGAACAACAAAAAGGAAAGCTGTGCTGGAAGAGGAGGTGCCTGAAGGACGAGAGGGGAGGGCCCAGAGGAAGAGGGAACAAGTGTGTGTGGGGGGTGAGAGCAGGGGGGGCTTGCACAAGGAGGGCATTCTCGCTCGGAGCCGAGGGGACTGGCGGGCAGGCCAGGGCTCCGGCAGCTGCTACCTGCCTCCTTCGGGTGGCTTCCTTCCCACGCTCCAGGTAGCGCAAGAGGCCACCTGGCAGCTGTAGGTAGACCTGCCCCAACAAGGTGCCTGCCCTCCTTCCTTCCTTCCTTCCTTCCTTCCGCCAGCCTGGCACAATGGGTCTGGGTCTCCGCGGCTTCCTGGCCCACCGAGACGAGCCTCAAGAAGAGGCAGCAGCCAAAGAAAGGCCGTGGGGAGTGGTCTCTTCAGACCCGCCTCCCTTCTGCATGACTAAGACTTCAGCAGATAAAACGAGCTTTGGAGGGAGAGGACAGCGAGGGACAGGGACTGGCTTGCAGGTGGAGGGGGCGGGGCATGAACACAGCAACATCCCTCTCAGTTCTTTTCTTACAGATGTCAATCAACTACAGGCTGGATACGATCCCGCATGAAAGGTGTTCCAAAAGGTTCACAACCATTTGTTTTAAAGTTAGCGCCTAAACTGCAGGGTTGAAAACGACTGATGAGCCTAAACCGGCATGGAGCCCCAATGTTTACTGGTTCGACTTCCTCTGAAGGGCTGTGTGCTCTACACTAAAATATAAATAAAAGTCTACCGCCAAAAGTGTTACCTGAATCCTGTGCCAGGAACAGCTGCATTCTGCCAGTACTCTCCATTTCAAGCAACTGCTGCTGCTTGCAAATTAATACCGTATTTATTGGCGTATAAGACGCACTTTTTTGTCTACATTTGTGACCCAAAATAGTAGGGTGCGTTTTATACGCCAATACTAAAAAATCCCTTTTCCCCCCTTGCCCGTTTTAAAGCATTTTCGGGCTTACCGCGTTTTTCGGAGCCTGAGAGCTCCCTTGTGCTTTTTTCCCTAACTAATCTATCCGATCTACAGCTGTTTGTCGGGTTTAATTTATGCACGTACATGAGTTGAGCTTCTCAGCAGCCAGCAGAGGGCGCTGTGCTCAGTTCAGTTCAGCTGAGCTGCCCAGGGCCTGCTCTTGAATGCAGCATGGGTAAGCGTCTGAACTGGGCCTAGTTGGGAGGCTTTGAAAACTGCATAGGTGGGGTGGGGGAAAAGAATTGAGTCTGGGGTTTTTGTATTTGGGATTTATGTTGTTTAAGAGTTGGTAAGAGTTGAGTCTGGGTTTTTTTTGTACTTTTATGTTTTTTACTGTGGAAACTGCAGGGGTGGGGTGGGGGGAAAAGAGTTGAGTCTGGGGTTTTTTTGTACTTGGGATTTAAATTCTGGTGCATTTTGTTCATGTGTCTTATTGCTGTGTGTTTTAAAAGAGATCCTGGTATTTTTGTGCAATTTATGTAAATTAGCTAATTAAGCAGCCAAGCAGTAAGTGGCCAAGTGGCCCAAAAATGCTTTAAATCTTTTTTTCTTGAAACCCAGGGCCAAAAGGAAGGTGCGTCTTATACACCAGTGCGTTTTATACGCCGATAAATACGGGTAATAATAAAAAGACAGAATACCCTGTAACTGGAACACCTTCTGCTTGGATGCGAGCATGCAAATGTTCAAGTCACACAGAAGAACTCTTCATCCGGCACACAGGAAAAGGAGCTTCTCCCACCGAAGCAGACAGCAGTGTTCCGTCACAAGAGCATCAGCATGGCTCAGGCCCTCTTCAAAGCAGCTCTGAGCCTTGAATTCCCTGTGCAGCCGCGGAAAAGGCATGCTGGCTCCCCTCTGCTCTCCAGCTGTGAAATGCAACTGCCAGTTGCAATCCTACACATCTTCACTCTGACGTACGTTCCAGTGTGCTCAGTGGAAATAGTCAACATGGCTAGGAGGACCACCGCTTGCCTGCCCACACAGGAAGGGGGGGGTCTTTATCTATGACAACCGGAAACTTGTCTGTCGCTTGAGAAGTGCTGTGGAACAGTGTCTAAGGCTGCAATCCTGTGCAAACGTACCTCAGGGGAAGCCCCACTGAACACATGGGGACTTACTTCTGAAGACACGTTCTGCTGTAAGGGACCGACAGGGCAACCCTCTGCCTGTCTACTCAGAGGCAGGCCCCATTGTGTTCAGTGGAGCCGACTCCCAGAAAGTGCCTACAGGGTTGCAGCCTAAAGCGCATCATAATACCAATCACAGAATGTGAGAGTTGGATGGGACCTTGGAAGTCATCTAGTCCAACCCCTGCACACTGCAGCCTGCAGGCAACTGCTGCAGCATCCCTGACAGGTGGCCATCCAGCCTCTGCTGCTTGGAAACACCCCACAAGTGAGAGATGACCAACGCGGCACAAGGCAGACTGTGCCGGGCAGCAATCACACTCATGATGAAAGTCTTCCTTGTGGCTAGCCTGAATCAACCTCCAACTGTTTCCAGCCACTGGTTCTAGTCCTGCCCTCCAGAACCAGCGAGAGGAAGTTCTCCCCTCCTTCTGACAGCCCTTCAGGGGCTGGAGAGACGGCTGTCATCTCCCCCAAGCCCAACATTCCTCGGGGGCTGCTTGCTTTCCAGACCCTCTCAGCTGCCCTCCTCTGAACCAGCTCTGGCTTGGCAGTCGTTCTCCTCCTTCAAATGTGGGGCCCAAAACTGGATTCCAAGGGAGGTCAGACTGGCGCAGAGTGGAGCTCTGACTCCTGGGGCTCTTGAGCCCAGGGGTGTCAAACTCGTTTCCTACAGCAGGCCGAATAGCACCCATGGTGCCTGCGGAGGCCAAAAGTGATGTCATTAAGCAGGAACTGACTGTGGTGCTGGGAGAGCCTGATTATTGCGAGGGCTGGACAGAGCTTTGGCCCGCAGGCCTTAGTTTGACACCCCTGCTCTAGACTCTGCTAATGCAGCCCAGCAATGCATTTGCAGTGTTTGCAGCCACATCACACCGCTGACTCATGTCCAACTTGTGGTCCGCTAAGACCCTGAAGTCACATGTGCTGCTGCCAGTCTGGTACTTGTGTTTCTGGGGAGTTTTATGCCTAGGAGCAGGACTTTGTATTTGACTCCATTGAAACCTGTTGCCATGCTGGGCTCAAGATCGAGCGGGTCAGCTGCTTCATCACGCTCTGTATCTTGCTGAGCTATTTTTCCTTCCGCCTGCTGAATGGTTCTGTGTAGCTGGAAAGCTTGCATATAGACGTTGCTGGCATAATCAAAGGCTCCTAGAGTAGCCGATGTTAAAATCCCACCGGAGCAAGTCAGTTGCACCACTTTCCAGAAGAGGAGCCAAGTTAGAGCAGCAACACCCTGTTTCAGGTGCGCCACAGTACGTTGTGGAGCGTGTACCACACACAAATGTCCTTGAGCATCTGCGCACACATACCGAGTCAGGGACGCCTCAGGCACCCAAGCAGCAAAGAAGCAGGTGTAGGAGGCCTGCTTGCGACATAGACACGATCCCCGCCCCGCACAAAGCACAAAGCCAATTCTGAAGTCAGTATTTCAAAGATTGGGGGGGGGAGGTGCACTTGAGTCTCACTCACCCCCCCTTCTCTCCTTCCCAAAGCAGGGGTCTGCTTGATCCGCCACCAGGTGGGTCCCCCTGGGGTCAATGCTGGAAATCAAGCAGGGTGCTTCACAGAACCCTGAACGGTCCATAGAGTTCAACCCTGCCTAGACTGGCACACTTTTGTGCTTGGCACAGGGATGCTGCACTAATGGCAAGCAAACCATGCCTGCTGCTGGCACTTTACACTTGGACCATAGAGAGTCTGGGAGCAAATGGGGGGGGGGGAGAGACAGAAAGTAAGCAGGGGGGAACAATACTTTGCCTCTGGAGGCTCCCAAGGGCTGCATCAGCACCCAGCAGCCACCAGGGTTGCGCTTGAACCACCGGGGTGTGCCTCTGAGCTTGTGCAGAGTGCAATTCCCTCTGCCTCCAGTCATCATCACAGGCGGAATGGGGGCGGGGCACGGGCTTCCATCCCAAGCAGGAGGTTTGGCTTTAGCCGCCCCGCACCTCTCCTTTTAGGAATTAACCCTTGCAGGGCCCGATCCAGCTGAGCGAAGCGAGTCCTCGTCCGTCGTCTCTGCTGCATTTGTTTTAATGTTCCGTCGTCCCTCCCTTTCCTACCTGAGTATCAGCGCCCCACTCAGCAGCAGCCATCGCGATCTTCGCTCGCTACAACAAGCAGACGAGTCCAAGCAGTCCCAGTTGCTGGCTGGCTGGCTGGCAGGGCAGGCTCCCTTGCTGGGCTCCGTCCCTAAGTGGGGCGGCGGCGGCGGCGGCGGCAGCAGCAGCAGGAGAGCCCGGCGGAATGAGTCCGTGCGAGGAAGGCGGCGGCACCCGGGGCAGCAGAGGGAAGAGGAGGAGCCGCGCACCCGCAGCAAGCCCTCGCCAGGCTGCGCGGAAGAAGCGGCTCTCCCTCCCTGCCTGCCTGCCCGGCTTCCCGCCACAGCTGCAGACAGTTGGTCGCGGTGACTCCGTGGAGGGACGGAGGCGCTCTCTGCACATGCTCGGCGCAACCCTCCCCAACAGCCAGAGATTGCGTGAATGATCTTTCTTAGCAGAGTTGAGCCTGTAATGGCAAAGGGGGCATCACATTTGCCCTGCCTGCTGTCGACGTTGTGGGTGCCGGATTCGGGGAGCAGCAAAGCGATACGTACTTTGCATTTTCCATAGTCAAGACTCAGCAACCCCTCAGTACAACGAAATTCTCTCCAAACCTTTCCAACAGCCCTGCAAAGTAGGTCACCAGTGTCATTCCCCTATTGCAGAGGTAATGTACCTACGGCCTTCTAAGGATGCCCTGCCTAAGATCTAAAGGTAGAGCTTCTCTCTGTGTCATATTCTTTATTATTATTTAAGACACTAGGAAGAGCCCTCCTGAACTGAACCAGGCAGATCTGAACAGACCAACGATCTGCCTCAGCCAGCACCAGGCGGGGAGGGGCCTCAGGGAAAGCAAGGCATAAACAGGGCCAAGTTGGGGCCATGGGTATCTGAAGGAATCCCACCCACCCACACCCACCCACACACCTTGTTTAGAAGGCTGTACTCCATGCGGATGCGGCGTGGCGAGGAGGAGGTGACAGGATCCGAGCCGCCTGGGCAGTGGAACTCACTCATTGCATTCTTTACACCCAAATGGATGATTCGTTCCCTCCCTCTTCAGGTGCTAGATTAGTGGTTCCCAACCTGAGGTCATGACCCCCCCCAGGGGTCGCAAAGTGGTTTTGGGGGTGTGAGTTGCAGGATGTCAGCTGGATAGCCAGCTCGCGGTGACTGATGCTCTCTTGGGGCTTGTTTGCTCACCTTGTGTTACTTTCTGCTGGCCTTTTAGCATCTCTGTTAATGTTAGCTAACCCCGCCCCCCCCCAAATGGGGCTGCTTATGAGTACAACTTCAAAAATGTGATTTATTTTTAAAAGTGTGGTTTATTAAACAATGTAATTTGTTAAAAACAATGACATCACTTCCAGCCTTAGGTCTTAGGAGCTCAGACAGATTGTCATTCTACAAAAGCCCCCCCCCCCCGTGCTAAAAGGTTGGGAGCCACTGTGCCAAGTGGAACCCACCCTCAGCTGGCCTTTGGTCTGGGTAGAAGCCCACCATCTCTGGACCTCTTCGCAGGGTATGTTTCTAATTTTGATGCTTCCTTTTTTGAATTTTTGGCATTTTTGTCCTGATGTATATTTTAAAATCTTACATACAGGAAAATCCACATCTCTCAACATGCCCGGCTACTCTGTAAATGGCAGAAGTCATCTCGCCACCTTGATCCCAAGAACCCCATTTCTGCCAATGCTGCTCCCAAAATAAATGCTGCGATTTCAACATGAGCAAGTGTTGGGAACGTGGCATGCATTGTTCTGAATTTATTTGAAAAATGTGTATAAGCTAAACGGAGGACGAAAGGCACAGGAGGCAGTAGCAGAAGGGGGGGTGTCAGTGAGGGGGGGGACGCAAAGAAATGGCGCTTGTCGTCTTACAGAAACCCATTTGGTCTCTGGGATGAATACGCTGCTTTTCCCTTTAGTTTTTGGACACTAATCCCAGAAGTTCGTGTGTTAGTTAGGCAGCAGGAACAGGCAGGTGGTGGGACATGTTTCTGTAGCGCCTTTGTCCTCTTCCCATGTCTGGGCAAACACACACAGATCTGTTTAGGTAAAGGGGCAGGATGGAGTGGCCAGGTGAGTTCTACTCCTCCCGGAAGGTAATGATCTGACATCCCAGTCTCGGCTACTTGTTCAAGCACAGGGATGCCATGTGCATTTCTGCCAGGTCTGTTGTGACCCCAGTGTTGGTTTGCAGAAGTGCACTCACCCACCCTCCAGTAACTGCAGGGACAGGCTTCCTGGGACAATGTGTGTAGCTAGTTCTAGGGACTGCAATCCTAGCTAGATGCATTCAAGGAATTAATGCTGCTGTTTGCTCAGTTCATTTCAAGCCAACCTGCAAGCTTTTGACTAGCCGTGGGGGGTGGGTGGGTTGTGTGCCTGCTCTTGAGTGCCTGCCTGGCTCGCTGTACTGTGCATGTCTTGTTATTGTAGCCCTTTGGCAAAACGTTTTCTGTGTGCATTCAGCTGAATTCAGGCCTTTTGCACCTGCCTGGGTGCACTTTTTTCTACCCCTGTCCACCTTTTAATTATTTTTTTCTGGATTTTTTAAAATAAACCACTTCTATGTGAGTACATGCCTGCCTACCTACCTAGTCCACGTTCACGGGTTGTCACAGCTGATTTGCTTACGGGGGCTACTGCAGTTTGATTTTCAATAGGAACCCCTGGGGTTATGTGCTCTCCTGGGAGGGTCCCGTCCCCCCAGACAGCTGCTTTTACATAGTCTCTGGAGCCTGGGGTGATGGCAGCAGAGAACGACCACTTTTCCTCCCCGCTCAAAATAAAAGGGGGAAGCAGAGACGAAGAAGGGGTATTGAGCTCTAACCACTAGGCCCTATTCCCCTCAGTCAGCCTGCCTCCCTTGACAACCCTTGGAAGGAACTCAGCCATTCGCTTCCTGCCTGCAAAGCCTTGGGAAGGACAGGCAGCGTTGGACCACCACTGTCCACAGCAGCAGAACATTCCAGAGGGTTTGAAGGATCCGCAACCCAAGCCAGATACTCGACCGACCCCCTGCACAAAATGAAGCCGTGATGAGCAGCGCTGTCTGCGTCCAATGCATAGTTCAAAGGCTCTCTCATCCAGATGTGAACACAGTCACCCCCTGAAAAAGACAGCCATCTGTACATAAGAACATAAGAGCCCTGCTGGATCAGGCCAAAGGCTCATCTAGTCCAGCTTCCTGTATCACACAGTGGCCCCACCAGATGCCTCAGGGAGCACACAGCCAACAAGATAAATCCTATTTCCTGCTGCCACTCCCCTGCACCTGGCACAGAGAAAACCCACTTCTAAAACCAGGAGGTTGCTCATGGCTTGTAACCTGTGATGGCCTTTTCCTCCATGAATCTGTCCAAACCCCTTTTAAAGGCATCTAGGCCAGGTGCCATCACGACATCCTGTGGCAAGGAGTTCCACAGGTCTCCTGTCAATGGCTATGAGCCCTAATGGCTCCAAGGACGGTGTGTTCAGCAGGAGCAGGACAGCCCTAGGTGCCAGGCGCTCAGGGGGACGGGACTGGTGCCTCCAGGCTCTTTCTGCCGCCAGCCAGGGAGGGAGGGAGGGAGGCCGCCTTTCCAATGCCATGGGCTCCCCTCTGACGGCACTGCGGTCAGGTTTAAGTCCACTTGCAAAGACTCCGACCGCAGCAGTCACTCAGCCCAGGGGGAAGGGGGTGGTTTCAGGTGTGTTGCGCTCCCACACTGCCTTGGTTTTCTCACAGTCTCAGCTTTCATTAAAAACAAGATGCTAGGTCTTAGGGCTGTAAAGCTATGTTTCAAGGATGTGGGGAACACTTCCAGAACTCTCAGAAGTCAGAGAGGGTGCTGAATAAGGTTTCTAGCAGTTAAGGATGGGGGGGGAGGGGGAAGAGGTGGCCTGCCCTTCTGCCTAACAAAAACAGAACAGAAATGCATACCTTTTCTTGGGGCAGTTCCACAACGAGTGGCTGAGTGCAGGTCACTGGACAGAGCACCTGTTTTGGAGACAGAGGGTCTCCGGTTCAAACTCTGACATCTCCGGTGGTTAAAAGGGGGCAGGTTGCAGGTGACGGAAGGAGCCTTCTCTGCCTGCGACGCTGTGGCAGAACACGATCCTGAGCGAGCGGCACCCAGAAGGGGCAGCAGAAAGTGGCTTCCAATCCTCGGCACTTGCACAACCACCTCGCCCATGCCTTGCAGGGCAGGAAACGGGCAGAGTTCCCCTCCCTGGCCAGGCTGTTTTACCACTAACCCAGAGACCAGACAAGGGCTGCAGAAGACACACACTGTATTCACAGGTTGCAAAGAAGGCGTTACAAAAAACGCAGCCACAGACCAAACACCTGACATCACAGAGAGGAAAAGCGGGTTCATTACAGTCACCTCAGCTGACATTTAGCTCAACAACACTGAAATTCATATACAAGTCAACCAATATTTACAAAGATGTGTTTAAAAAAAATTAACACCAACAACAAGACAACGGGGACAGTTCTCAGATGCCTCAGAGTGTGTGAGGACCAGGGAACAGGCGGTAGGTACATCCTGCTGTCACTTCATACGGTGAAACAACACGACACAAATTCTTGGCATTGTAGTATAACAACAAACTCATACTGGAGTCTGGTTGCAGCTGCTCTTACTTGTACATGTTACTTGGGAGTGTAACCAATGCAGTTTCAAAATTAAAAAAAACAAACACACACATTTACTAATAACAAGGAACTGGGAAAGGGTGGTTCGGACTTCAGCTCTGTTGCGGCACTCGGCAGAAATGGCTTTTCCCAGCCCACTTCTAGACAGGACCAGAGCAGGGAGACTCCTTGATACACTGCAGTCTGTTGCCTTCCCAGTTCCCCGTCCTTGCTGTCTGGTTTGGGGGGTGCCAACATCTGCCTCACTGAGGGCTCTAGATTGGGGTCTTGTAGAGAAGCAGCGACTACTTACTAGGTGGGGCAGCTGGCCCCTTGGCAGCCGGAAGAATGGTTTTCCACAGACTGGAAAAGCCTCACGCGTAGAGCCACAAAGGCCCCCAGTGCAACGTATGTCCTACGGAAGCAAAGGAGGGTTCCACTTACGTCTTGGCCTCATGCCAACCCCCCCCCCCGGGCAAAGTTACGCCCTCGCAGTCATGAGAGAACCCCCCCCCACACACACACACGTGTGCATGCACACGAACACACACACCCAGCATGCCGTGCTCTATCCGGGGGCACACTGGGCCTCCTCTTCAGCATGTTGGGTGTGACCGAGCTATGGCTGCTCTTGTTTCAAGCCCACCACGCCAGAGGGGGCTCCTGGCGCAAGGTGGTGTGCTGTCGGGTTGCGAGTGTGGATTTTCTGGTGGCAGTTCAGAGACTCCTTGTAGCGGAAGTTCTTCCCACAGGTGGAGCACTGGTAGGGCGTCTCACCAGTGTGGACGCGCCAGTGCTTGAGGAGATGATCGCGCCGGATGAAGCTCTTCCCACACTCGGTGCACTGGTAAGGTCTCTCGCCTGTGTGGATGCGCTGGTGCCGGACAGCCTTGGAAAGGTCGCGGAAGTCCTTGCCACAGTAGGTGCAGGTCAGAGGCCCGTCACCTTTCCCGGTGTGGAGCTTCTGGTGCAGAAGCAGGCTCACCTCCAGCTTAAAGCTCTCCTTGCACTGAGTACAGGTGTAGGGCCTCTCCACCATGTGGTTTCCTGGGCGCTTCCCAGCACTGGGCTTGAGGCTGGAGCCTCTCTGGGGCTCCGGGCGCTTGGAAGGCCTGGGCCGTGCTGGAGTCTGAGCTGGCTGGAGAGCGGCTGGGCTGGGCTGGGGCTTCAGGCCTCCGCCAGGATCCATGGCAGCAAGGTAGCTTCCCGCTCCCCCATGGCTCTTCTGGTGGGTAGAGAAGAGCTGCTTGTCCAGGAAGCCTTCCCCACATTCGCAGCAGATGTAGGGGCCGGTGTGAGCTTCCACTGCCAAGGTGGAGGAGTCTTCTTTCCGAGAATCTGCCACGCAGCGAGCAGAGCGCCTCAGGTGGCTCCCCGGAGGCTTTCTCGGTGCAGCAGTTGAGAAGGACGGGCTCTCGCAGAGCAATTCCTCCCCTGGGCCCTGGAACACCTCGGTCCATTTTCGAGGAAACATGCCAGGCAGCTCCAAGCTTTCGGTATCTTCCACCAGGAGCGGCGGAGCATCTGGCAAAGGAAAGAATACAAGCAGGTTGGTGGCGATCTCAGAAAAGCGGTCTGGAAGGAAGTGCTCTTCCATCGAACCCAGCCAGTTCCCTCGACTGGCACTGAAGCCAGAACCTCTGGTACGCAAACCAAGGGCCCCTGCCCGCCCACTGAGCTACAGACCCTCCCCAGCACATCACAGGGTGGCACAGGGCGGCATTCTTGGCTGCAGGCTGGGCCAACTGGATTCCCTGCCAATGAAGCCTCCAAGCTTGCAACCAACTCGGAAACTCTCCTCCAAGGGCAGACATACTGAACGACGTTTAGTGGAGCTCAAGGGCTGCTCCAGCTCCTGCAAGGGACTAGTGCCAGCCCATGAAAAAGACCCACTTCCCCCCCCCCTTCAGAGAGCTGATCCCTCACCCCCCCCCCCAGCTGCTTCTGAAAGTCCTCTCAGTCTCAGAGGGGCCGCTTTAGACTTTTGACAAATCTAAGGCCCCTTGATGGTTGACCCTGGATATGGTTTATCCCACTTCAAATGAAGGTGACATACAATGCGGATTCGACATGAGGAGCCCCGGCACAGACAAGCGTCCAGGACTCTGGAGAGCAACTCCCTGTACGGACTCCCCAGCTCCCCACTCAAGACATCAGGCATACTGATACCATGACTCTTGCAGACTTTTATCCCAAAGGTTTATTCCAGTGTTATCTTTATAAAATAGGCTCATAGTGGCAAAAGTACAAAATCATAAACACATCAACATCTTTTCAATGCGTGTGCCTTATTCCTGATGTGCATTGTTGTAGTAGATGCTTGTGTCTGCATGCCAGCACAAAGGTGATCCAGTGTGGACAACCACTTAGTCTGAGAGAACAGGCTGACTTGGAGGAAGAGCGGAGGCCCCCTCCTTCCTGCATGGTTCCAGACTCTTGTTGAAGGCAGGTTTTTTTTTTGGGGGGGGGGGGGCTCAGTTTACCTGCTACTGCTGCTGATTGCTACAGGTTGAGTATCCCTTATCCGGACTGCTTGGGATGGGAAATTGTTTGGATTTCAGAATATTTCCATAAATATAATGAGATATAATGAGAACAACAAAATGAGATGTCTTGGCGACGGGACCCAAGTTCTAAACACGAAATTCATTTATGTCTCATATACACCTTATACACATAGCCTGAAGGTAATTTTATACAATATTTTTGTGCCCCAACAGCCCTGGTTGCGCTATGCCAGCCAGGTGCTGGAAAAGGTTTTTTTTTTTAAAGTCATAGCCCCCCAAATGTCTGGATTTCGGATGTCCGGATAAGGGGTCATTAACCTGTAGTTGTTTTTGTGCTTTTTATGTCAGTTCAGACATGGCTAGTTTTATTGTGTTTTGCAGATATGTCTAATTTTATTGTTGCAACTGATTGTTGTTTATTCATTCAGTCACTTGACTCTTTGCGACTTCATGGACCAGCCCACTCCAGAACTTCCTGTCGGCCGTCGCCACCCCCAGCTCCCCAAGGTCAAGTCCGTCACCTCCAGAATATCATCCATCCCTCTTGCCCTTGGTCGGCCCCTCTTCCTTTTGCCTTCCACTTTCCATAGTATCAGCATCGTCTCCAGGGTATTCTGTCTTCTCATTATGTGGCCAAAGTACTTCAGTTTTGCCTTTCATATCATTCCCTCAAGTGAGCAGTCTGGCTTGATCTCCTGGGGTACGGACTGGTTTGATCTTCTTGCAGTCCAAGGCACTCTCCGAATTTTCCTCCAACACCACCGTTCAAAAGCATCTTATCTTCCTTCGCTCAGCCTTCCTTATGGTCCAGCTCTCGTCGCAGCCATAGGTTACTACGGGGAATACCCATTGCTTTAACTATGTGGACCTTTGTTGTCAGTGTGATGTCTCTGCTCTTCATTATTTTATCGAGAATTGTCATTGCTCTCCTCCCCAGAAGTAAACGTCTTCTGATTTTCCTGGCTGCAGTCAGTGTCTGCAGTAATCTTTGTGCCTAGAAATACAAAGTCTGTCACGTTTTCTCTCTCTAGTTGCCAGTTATCAATCAAGTCGGCTGCCATCATCTTGGGGTTTTCCAGATTTGCTGGCATATGGCATCCATCACCTTGACAGCATCATCTTGCAAGGTCTTAAACAGTTCATCTGGGATGCCGTCGTCTCCTGCTGCCTGGTTATGAGCAATGCTTCTTAAGGCCCTTTCAACCTCACTCTTCAGGATGTCTGGCTCTAACTCACTGACCACATCATCAAAGCTATCCCCGATATTATTTTCCTTCCTAAACAGATCTTCCAGATATTCTTGCCACCTTTTCTTGATTTCTTCTTCTTCTTGTGTTAGGTCCTTGCCATCTTTGTTTTTGATCATACCCATTTTTGCCTGGAATTTACTTCTGATGTTTCTAATTTTCTGGAAGAGGTCTCCTGTCCTTCCTATTCGATTGTCTTCTTCCACTTCTGCGCACTGCTTGTTTAAAAATGATTCCTTCTCTCTTCTGGCTAACCTCTGGAATTTTGCATTTAACTGGGCATATCTCCCCCTATCACTGTTGCCTTTGTTTTCGTTCTTTCTTGGGCTACTTCCAATGTCTCAGCAGACAGACAGCCATCTTGCCTTCTTGGTTTACTTTTCCTTTGAGACGTTTTTTGTTGCCGCCTCCTGAACAATGTTGCGAACTTCTGTCCATAGTTCTTCCAGGACCCTATCTACTAAATCTAGTCCCTTAAATCCATTCTTCACCTCCACTGCATATTCATTAGGAATATTAGTGAGCTCCTATCTAACTGATCTGTGGGTCTTCCCTATTCTTTTTAGTCTGATTCTAAATTGTGCAATGAGAAGTTTGTGATCTGCACTACAGTCAGTTCCAGGTCTTGTCTTTACCGACTGTATAGATGTCTGCCACCTTGGGCTGCAAAGGACGTAGTCAATCTGATTTCGGTGTCGTCCATCTGGTGAAGGAAGCCCTCTCTTAGGTTGTTGGACGAGAGTGTTTGTTATGCACAGCGAGTTGTCTTGGCAAAATTCTATCAGCCTAAGTCCTGCTTCTGTTTTGTGCTCCCAGACCCTGCTTTTGATAGTCACCTTGAAAATCGTAGAAATACAAAAGCATGATTTAAATGTATTAAAACCATTTCTGACAAATCTCCGTGACCGTAAGGACTGGAAGCTTGCTTAAAAAGAGAAAAGCTGAGCTTCTCAGGATTCTGTGCGAAATACCGACCTCTTACCACGTACAAGACTCCTGCTCTCTTTTCCCTTTGCAGAGAGCAACCTAACTGCTCGCTCTTGACAAAAAGCCTTTTGCAAGATCCCTCCGCCACACCTGGTAATCTGAAGTGCAGAGGGAAAGCAGAGCTGCGAGCTGCCCACCTCCATGCAACTCCGACAACGGGTGGGCTGGACCAGCATCAAGGAAGGATCAAAAGGGGGTTGGAGCAACTTACTCCAGCACAGGTGGGAATGGGGCTCTCTGCTTCTCCAGTCCCAGCATCCCAGGAGGCTCCTGGGCCTCTCCAGCCCCAACTCACCCATAGCGGAGTCCCCAGGGATGTCTCTCTCCTCCACGATTCCCATGCCTTTGACAAGGGACATCTCCTCCTGTGGCGCCCAGGAACTATCGTTGAGAGCAGAAATGGGGGAGCCTGTTTCAAAGAGGGGGGAAGAACAGCCAACTCAACACCACCGCCACACTTCAGGTGGACTTTCCAAGGACGGACCCATCCCAGACCTGCCCACCTCCCTCCCAGCTACTGCCATTTCAGGTCGACTCTGCCTCCTTCAGGAATACAAAGAATGTGTGAATTAGGACGTTCTGGAGAAGCACAGCAGAAGCAGGACAACACATAAGAAGAGCCCTGCTGGCTCAGGCCAAAGGCCCACCTAGTCCAGCTTCCTGTATCACACAGTGGCCCCACCAGATGCCTCAGGGAGCACACAGCCAACAAGATAACCTGTTTCCTGCTGCCACTTCCCTGCACCCGGCACAGAGAAAACCCACTTCTAAAACCAGGAGGTTGCTTATGGCTTGTAACCTGTGATGGTCTTTTCCTCCATGAATCTGTCCAACCCCCTTTTAAAGGCATCTAGGCCAGGTGCCATCACCACATCCTGTGGCAAGGAGTTCCACAGATGAATTACACGCTGGGTAAAGAAATATTTTCTTTTGTCAAACACATGTGCTTTGGGTGCAGAACTTCACATCCTGAACAGGCTTGCTTGACCTTTATTGTGAGAAGTCCCTGGCCCTTGTGGCCCTGCAGGCAGGCGTGGGCAGCATCTAGGAAGATTACTGCGTAACAGTGGAGACCCTCGTGGATTGTGCCACAGCAAGAGTCAGTTTCGAACAGCTAGAGAGTTCTTTCCGGCCACATCCAAAGGGCTCGGGGCCTCCTTTCCTTGGTTTATCCTCACACCAGCTCTGCAAAACAGGAGCACTTTTAGGTCCCATAGAGACAAACCTCTCTTTGGGGAGGCACAACCTGTTCAAGGACTGCTGTCCCCAGAATGGAGCAGGAGGCTCAGCCACACGATTGCCTGCTGGAAGGAAGCGGTTCCTCTTCTCACTGCCGCCACCGCCGCCGCCTCCTGATCTTTCCTCTGCTTTGCATCCTTCGTGCCCAACCAGCCCCTCTTTGGAGGGGACAGACTGCTGCATAGCCCGACCGGGCTGCCAACGCACTCCTGCCCCACTTCCAGCAAGGCCAGGTCAGGCCAGGCCGCCTCAAGCTGACCTCGGGACACTGCAGCCAACTGTGACAGACAGCTGGGGGCAAAAGGCCGGAGGTCACCTGCAGCCCGGTGCTCCGCATGTCTGCTCAGGAGTGAGCCCCATTCATTTCCATGGCAAATACACACACAGGAAGGAAGTGTGTCTAGGACTGCAGCACCAGGTCATCCCAACGGCAGCTGCTTTCTCTCAGCATCCTCTGCACGGTTTTAACCCTGTTCTGACTGAACTCAGGGCAGTTGTTTGGGCTGGCCGGAACCTCCGTGCTAGCGGGACAGGAGCCTGAGGGCGCCTTGTCTCACCCCAAAATAGCTCTCCCACAGTACCACGCAGATTCAAACCTTCTCCACGAAGAACTGAAATGTCAAAGGAAGACACACACACACCCCTCACATCCACCCCCAGCCAACTCGCATGGTACAAATGCAGCCCCAAACTATAACACTATGTTCCATTCTGGTTCTACACAGTCCCAGTTGACAGTGGGAGGGAGGCAGGCCTGCAATGGCACATCCAGGGGAAGGATCAAAGCCCCCCCCCCCAGGCCCCACAGTGGGGAGAGAACAGTCTGGAGGTGCCGCTGAGGCTTCGGGAGATGTCTTGCCGTTGCCCAGTGTCACCAGTGCTGGGTTTAAGAGGCTCTCTCTCTCTCTCTCTCTCTCTCTCTCTCTCTCTCTCTCTCTCACACACTCACTCACACACACTGCTGTGGCCTCTGCTACTTACCCAGGGTAGACTCTCTGAGAGGCTCTCTTTCCTCGCCGTCCCCCTGGTGTGAGAGTTCCCCTTCCTCAATCCGGGACAGCAGGTCAGGCTTGGAAATGGCAGCATCTGCACAAGGCAACAGAGCATGAGCAGCAGGGGCCAGGCTTGCAAATCGAAATAAGAGGCGGAGATAAAGTGACCAGGTCCCATCTCATCCCCACCCAGCTCTTCCACTGGCCTCGGGGACAGGATGCTGGCTGGGGCGACCCTAGGCTCACGTCCGCTTCCCGGGAGGCGGGTCTCGCGGAGTGGGGCTTGCTCACATCACAGGACTCAGTCCTGCATTGCCTGCCTGTAGTCTGGCTCCAGGTCTCTGTGCAAGTGCCTGCAGCAGGAGGACCACAGCGCAGTCGCAGAGCGCATGCCTTGCTTGCAAAAGGTCCCGGGTTCAATGAAGCATAAATAAGATCCTGGAAAGCCACTGCTAGTCAGAGGAGACAATGCTGAACAAGCTGGACCCCGGCTGGACTCGGTGAAGGCAGCGGCTTCTGTTCAGTGCCCCTGCTCTGCACTGTTGCCTGGACTTTGCAGGGGAGCCACAAAGTCACCTAGCCAGCCCTGGCCCAGCTGGTCTTCACACTCAGGCTCCCCCCCACACACACACACACCCCACCCGGTTCTTACCCATCGAGACCACAGCCTTGTAATTGCACTTCATGATATGCCTGTAGAGGTCCTTCTGCCCTTCGTCCAAACTCTTCCATTCTTGCTCAGAGAAACTACAGGAGGCTTCATCAAACAGCAACGGGACCTGCAATTGCAGCAAACAGCTTGCGAAGTCAGGATCTGCTTCCTCAGCCATTGGCCTGACCAGAGGGCCGGCCCCCCTGCACTGGCCCGTCGGCTCCCCTGCACTGGCCCCTGCCTCCTAGCTGGTGTCCCTGTCCTCCCTTCAGCTGCTCCAGTGCACATCCAGGACAAGGTGGTCTCCGTCTTTGTGCTCCACCCTCTCAGCCCTTGTAGATGATGCGGAACGAGAGGCCTGCAGTCAAAGTCTGGCTGGCGCACAACCACCACCACCCCAGTTGCCACAGACGACTCTCCCTTGTATAGGTTGTTTTTCATGGCATTTTTAATGGTGGAAGTCTGAGTGCCCCAGTATTGGGGGAGATTCTCTGTTCTGTTGGGAAAAATCCTCTCTGCTGCCCTTGAAAATGGGGAAAATTGAACTCACCCCATATTGGGAAGAGAGGTGGTTGGTGTTGTTTTTGTGGGCCAGGTATACCAGGGGCTGAGTCAGAGGAAGATTTTTTAAAGTCCATACTGCTTTGTCTTAAAAGTGGGAAGCAACCATTTTAAAATACAAGTGTTAAAACCATATACGTACTCACATCTTAGAGCTGAAATACCCCCAAGACTATTCAACTCTGGAGGTCTTGGCAAGGGAAGAGAATGGCTTGGGAGGGCATCTCTTCCCCCAACAGGGAGCACTTCAAGGCAGCTCCTGATCCCAACACCAAATCAACGAGGCAAGAGACTCCGGATTACGTGGCTCTGTTGCCTCCTCTGACCTGCTTCAACACCTGAAGACTAAGAAGTGCTGCAGGGTTGTCATCGCAGAACCACCGAGGGCACCCAAGCCGACCACAACTGGGAGAACCCACCCAGGAAGTGATGCTGCACGAGAAAACCCTACTGATCCGGGATGGGGAGGGGACAATACAGAGAGCGGGAGTCCCACAATGCCTTTTCAAACGCAACCATCTTGGGCCAGGCTTTGCCTCGACCTCAGCACCCTCTTACCTTGGGGATCTCTCCTCGGGAGCCTGGAGGGAGCCGGAGGATCCAGAAGTTGCGGTTCTTCAGCAGGTTCTCCATGTTCTCCAGCCGCCTCTGCAGCTGCCCGTACTCCTGGATGAGGGTCCCCAGGGCCGCCCACTTGCTCTCCAGCTGGTTGCCGAACTCAACGGCTGTCTTTTCGCAGCCGTCCAGCTTCGTCTCGGCCATCCCCATCCTCCCCTCCAGGCTCATGAGTTGGGCTGCGTACGAGTCCACCTTGCTCTCCACCGCCTGGATTTCAGCCACCACGGTCAAGGACAGCTCCGCCGTCCCGGGGAGCACATCCCCCATGGGTGTTTGCAGCTCAGGAACACCAAGGGGCTGAGTGGCTGTCATGGGCTGGGGCTCCGTGTCCCACTGAAGGGCCTATTTGCAAAGAGAGAAGGACGAGTCATACTCCGGGGGTGGGGTGGGAAACGAAGCTGCTCTCCCCTGCTATAGCCTCCAACGCTGCCTGTACTCCTCAAAGAAGGGTCTTTATGAGCACCAAGCCAAGGTTTCAAGAAAGACTAAACAACGGCCAAGCGCTGCACCACGACACGCAAACATTGATCGTGTCCCATGTGCTGCTGCGGACGTGGGAAAGGAACCTGCACAGAGGGCCCTGGGAAACTGATTCACCTTCTGGCTTCCAGATCTCACCCAGCTCTGCATTTTAAAGCAGAGCTTTCTGGCATTTTCAAAGCCAGAAAGACTAGAAACGTAGGATGCTGAATTCGAGGCCGGACACAAAATAATCCTGCCTGTGCAGTCCCAGTAGCTGCAAAGGGAGGCTGAGGGGAGAGACGTCACTAGAGCAGCTATCGCTAGGGACTGAACCGGGAAGCGACCACTTGGGTTTCTCTCCAGAGGGCTTACAAGATTCCGGACGAACAACTGCAGTGCCAACTTCACTGCCTCCTCCCTGCCCGTTGTTCAGCTAGGGTTGTGCTGCCCTTCAAGGTGCAGGAGAAGGGGGCGGTCTGATGAAAGCCCCCACGCAGGCTTCCTGCACCATGACGACTACCAGCTGCGACGCTCCAGCCGCCACGAGTGGCCTGGCACTTGGAGACATTATACCCCAGGGAAGCGGACTGAGGCTAGACATGAGGAAGGATTTTTTAAGTGTACGGGAAGAGTCTGCCTCATACGGTTGTGGACTCTCCCTTGCTGGAGGTTTTCAAGTAGAGGCTGGATGACCTCCTGACAGGGATGCTGTAGCAGTTGCCTGACTGAGCGGGGGTTGGGCTAGATGACCTCCCAGCTCCCTTCCAACTCTATCATTCTACGATTCTAAAACTCAGGGATCATTCCTTGAAATCTGGCCATAGACTTGCATGCGGCAGATCTGCTAACGGCCGTCTTTGGCAGCTGAAAAGACGTGCCTATCACGGTGATGGGAAGCTCAAAATGCCTTGGCTTCCACACTGCGTACAAGTACATCATATAGTGGACCACGGATGGACCCCTAAGGGCTCCTCCTTCCTTGCTGATCTTTAGATGCAAGGTCCAGGTGGTTCTCTGCCGCTTCTGTTCCAACCCTTTTTTTGTTCTCAATGCCATGTCTGTTAAGTCCACTGTTTGTTGGCTGCATTCTGTTTGCGTTCATTTGGGTGGTTTTCATACGATGCACTAATTTGCATTTCAGAGGAGAGGGTTGGGAGATTTTAAACCAACAGACGGGTTAAAAATATTTTAATAAACTAATGAATCTGGGTTGCAATATTTAGAGTATGTTTTCTTGCTTGAGAACAGAAGAAAGGATTTGCCAGGCCCATCTGGTCCCACCGTGCCTCGCAAGAATCCCAACCACCAGCAGACACTGGAAGGACCCCCAGAAATCACAAACCGAAAAAGAGGATGCACCAACAACAGAAAAGATACAAGAGCAAAGGCCGAGAAGGTGCCGTTATGACTTCATAATAGGCCATTCCCCAAAGAGGCCATGTTCAGGAAAATGCCTTTTTTGTCCTTTACGCATTTTTAGAATCGGATTGTAACAACTGTACAGCAAAACATCAGCGAAGTTCCTACACGAAGTAACAGCTCAGAAGTACCACTTGAGCGTCTCTAACACTCTGAATTCTAAATGACACCAATAGAGTGTGTGCCTATATCTGTGCATCCTGCACACTCCACTACTACTAGGGAGCAACAGCAAAATGTGCACCATCCCTTTAAAAGCTCAGATGAGAAAGAAAGAAAGAAAGAAAGAAAGAAAGAAAGAAAGAAAGAAAGAAAGAAAGAAAGAAAGAAAGAAAGAAAGAAAGAAAGAAAGAAAGAAAGAAAGTGTGAGCACAAGGCAGAAGTGCAGCGGGGCACGTTAATGTCTTTCTAGTTCCTCAAAATGCTGAGTACTTGAATCCAGGGAAACGTATAATGGGGAGATGTCCTGTAAGCCAGTTCCACATGACATACAAACGCGAGAATCTGCTGTTTATTCAAACCAGGTTAGGTAACAAACCAGGATCTGAATCAACGGTTTGATTCTAATTTGTTTTGCCTAACTGCGGTTTGAATAAATCACAGTTTATTTATTTATTTTTATTTAAAAAAAATTATATCCCGCCTTTTCCTATGCCAAAGGCAACAGAACTGAGGCTTACTTCAATTCAAAAGCAAAAGCTTTTATTCTCCTCCTCCTCCTGTGTGCAAAAGGGGAAGGGAGTCTGGGCATCTACAGCTCTCTGAGGCTCATTCCCATTCCCGGAAACCATGGCTCCCAGTTACATCTGAACCTGGCTATTTTCTCTTTAAGTGCGTACTGATCACATCTATGATGACACATACAAAGCTAGACAGAGCACAGGCGAATAAACTGTTCAGCACCAAGGGCCACATCAGAATAGACCTCTCTGATTCAGAGTCCACTGCATCCCAAAGATGCCAAGTGAAAACATGCGGAATAGCACACAAATCCCATTAACACAGAATGAAAATGAATCAAGACCCAGCCCTTCTGCTGGTCTGAGCCAATCCAAACCAGCCTAAAGAAGGGGACTTGCAGGTACAGTACTCCCAAAAATGCTGGAGTTCGGATGGTCAGACCCAAGCTTGAAACACCAAACTATTGCCAAGGGGCAGCACAGAGCATCTACCCCACAGTATCCCTTTGCAGTAATTGATGAGCTCAGTTATGACAGTAGCTGGACATGATGAACCCCCTTTTTACTTGCTACCTTCTTCCTCAAATTTCAGTATTCTGCCATCAGATTTGCAAATGTTTCTGCAACCACAGGGACTGTGTCGGCTCCCCCCACCCCAACAAACAGATCTGCGGCTCTCAGGATTTTAACAGCCACAAACTAACAGGCCTGTAACATGGACTGCCCAATTCTAACTCATCAAGGCTCATTTTCATAACGGAAGAGTAACGGAAGAGTTGACAACTAGCACGTGGAAGGCTTTGGAATGGGATCTCTAACCTGCCTCATCCAAAGCCTGCCTGGCTGCCGGCACACTCCTTTCCGTGACTAGGCCGGAGAGCACCGTCCCCCCTCTGCTGCCTGCACGTTTCAGCACACACCGAGCGTGGGCTGTTTCCACTTCGGACGGCACGTCAAGACTAGTGACGGAAAGAACTGGGCACGAATTCTGGTGGCTATGAAGGGTTGCGAGGCCAGAATGGAGACCGAGTGTGCGCAGACGGAGGGAGGGAGGGAGGGAGGGAGAGCGCAGGAGCTTAGCTAAGACGACGGCCCAAGATCGAGAGAAGCCACGGAGGGGCCGGTTCGGGTGACATCCTAATCTAGCAGAAACCCGCCTCCCAGAGCAGCGCAGCAACGGGAGGAGGGGGGGGGGGGTCTGGCACCGCTGCTGCCCCAAAGAGGAGCCACGGCGCAGGCTTCCAGGGATGCGCGAAAAAAACCCGCCGCCGCCCGACCCTTGTCGAGGCCGGCTTGAAACGCTGGAGCGGGCGGCGTGCTGGGGCCTCCGGGCGCGGTCACGGCGGGCGGGCGGGCGGGCGGCAGGAGGGGCGCGCAGGAAGAAGCGCGGCTGCTGCCCGGCCGGAGGCGCCCGGCTCGGGCAGGCAGGGCTGCTGCTGGTGGCGGCGGAGCCGCCGGGGAGCCCCGCGCGCTGCCTCATGCCGGAAACCGGGCCGCTGCCCCCCCCCGTTCGCCTCAGCGGCCGGGGGGGGAGGGCGAGCCGCGGCCAGCAGCGACCCCCGCGGCGCCCAGGGCAGCCGAGCCCCGCCCGCCCGCGCCGGCTCACCTGGGCGGGGCTCCACTCGGCCATGGCCCGTCCGGGGCTCTCGGCTGCTGGGTGGCGCCGGGCGGGGCCTGGGACGAGGCGAGGACGGGCTGCCGAGGACCGAACTAGCGGGCGGGCGGCGAGCGAGCGGCAGCCGGGCCGGGCCACTTCCGGGAAGCTGCTGTCGCCGCGGCCGCCGCGGAGCGCTCTGTCCGCAGCGCCACCTGCCGCCCGGAGGCCGTCCCTACCGCTCGGCTGCCGGTTCTTCTCGTGCAGCGTCCGGACAGCTGTCAAAATCGTATGAGCACCCTGCTCCTCCTCCTCCTCCTCCTCACTGTGAACCTGTGAGGTGTCCCCCGTTTAAACGTGGCACGCGCCCCCTTTGTTTGCCTTGCTTTTTGCTTAAATGCCGAAGCACACCGGTCGCGTCTCGAACAAACGCAGCAAAAGCTGGGAATTGCCCAAGGGAAGCGTCAAGGCCAAAGCACACCGGGCGCGTTCTGCGTGCGCTGCGTGCGCCACGACAAACGCAGCAAAAGTTGAGAATTTTATCCCGGTGGCCTTTGGTGTTCCGGCAGGAGGCAAGTCCCACCAAAAGAACGCAGACGCAGCCGGCCACAACAGGCTGCACGCACACACAGAACGCGCCCCGGTGTGCGTCAAAGCCTGTACTACACTGTAAAGGCTGATCTACACGACAGCGGAGGGGCTCCGCCGTCGCCTCTGCCTGGCGCCTCCGCGCTGGAAGCGGGGGGAGTGTCTTCAAGCATGTTACCCCTCATGTTGTCCCGCCTTCCTAAGAACGCGCCGTTGTGATTGGTAGCTCTCTTCCCCCCCCCTCTCTGTTATTGGTAGGCTGCAGCAGCTCCGCGAGCCACCTCCAAGCTCTGCCGTACGCCTCCAAAAAAATAGAGCACTCGACTTGGAGTACGCGGCAGTGGGGCGGAGGTCCGGCGGCTCCGCCAGATTACAAAAACGCTCCGCGACGCTGTCGTGTAGATCAGCCTTAAGCGTGCGTTGTGTTCGTGTTCGTGTTCCGTGTGCGTCTGGTGTCCCGTCCCCACGTCAAACAATGGGTTCTGATTGGCCGAACATAACGCGAATGCAGCAAAAGTCGAGCCCAGCTCACTTTTGCCGCATTCGAGTTACGTTTGGCCAATCAGAACTCGTTATTTGACGTGGGGGTGGGACACCAGACGCACACGGAACGCCAACGCAACACGTACAGTGTAGCCCAGGTCGAGATGCAGCCATAGCGAGCTGGACCCAATGCACACTATTACGGAGCACGTACTGAAAATCACTGCCCAACAAATAAAATAATCATGGTACCTTCCCCTGCCGTCCCTCCTCCTCCAGTTCACTTCAGGCTGCTTATTAATACGTCTCTTATTATTTAATAAGTCTTTTATTATTTAGTTTCTTAGTATTTAGAGCTTTTCTGACATCTGCCCTGTGATTGGCTACCGTGTAAAACGCATCCTGCCCCCCCCCACAGTACAAAGCACTGCCCCTGATTGGCTGGACGCTCAAGGAGTGCTGATATTCCTCCTTCCATGGCCACCACCAAGTCTACCTTACAAAGGTCTCTCCAGGCTGTTTTCCCCACGAACCAGGCTCACTTGTAGCTTCGGTACTAAGCTGGGTGGAAAATCATGGTGGAAGAGAGATCTGTTGTGTTGTCACTGGCTGCTATTTGTCATAATGGCTATGTGGAACCTCCATGTTCCGAAAGTGTCTTCCCCCGAGCATGAGGTAATGTGGGCTCTTGTCTTTGTGCCCCCCCCTGCATGTGTGTGGGCTCCTCCAACTCTGGATGGCCAGTGTGGTGGGATACAGAACTTACTGGATGCATAAACTTTGGTTGGATCCAGCAGGCCTCTTCTGCTTTTCTTTTGAGAAACAACTAAAAATGCCGGGGGAGTGAGGTTTGTGCGCAGCAGAATCTGCAGGCAGGGGCAGATTAGTCGTCCCCCCCCCCCATTTTACCAATCCATTCTCTCCTGCCAGTGGCCCAAATGAGCATCGCAAGGCTTCCATCATGTTGAGTTCCTTACAGCACAAGCCTAGGCCTGTCTACTCAGAAGTAACTCCCATTCAGTTCAAAGGGACTTACTCCCAGGGAAGTGTGTACAGGGTTGTAGCAGCCTTGGAAGTGGCTGTGTTACGTTTGCTGCATGCTGTGATTCTAGAGCAGCTTAACTTTACGCATCTCAAGCAGGGGCGCCGGTTTCAAACTATCGGGGCGGCGGAGAGGGTCCTTCCTTTCTTTGTTTTGGACCACACTCGTCTGGGCGGCAGTTCTGGGAGGTGCAGCCCAGTGTCGAAAGGTGGTGGCCGGCCGCCGCCTCTAAGGTGAAGCCCTGGCCTTGGGAGATGCCAGGCCTCCTGCTCCAGCCTGCTGGGTCCCATCCTAGTCCTCTTTAATCTTGAGCATCCTCCTCTCTTCCAGCCAATGAGGACGCTGCCAGGAGAGGAGGCTGCTGCTGCTGCTGCTGCTGCTGCTCAATGAAGCATCGTCGTCTCCCTTCCCGCCCATTGGAGGGCTCCCTGTCCAATCCAGGCTGCGAAGAAATGCTAAGCAGGAACGCAGCATCGGCCAGACCAATTGGAGAGGTGGACATAGAGCAGGCAGAGAATGGGACTGGGAGCATTTGCAGGAGGCTGTGTGTGTGTGTGGGGGGGGGGGGCTCGTCTCACCTGTCCTGGGCCTGGCTGCGTCCAAAGCAAGGGAGCAGCAGAATAATCCTTTCTCTCCATGAGATGCTCTGACTTCTTCCTGCACCCCCTGTTGGTCCCAGTGCTGGGCGCTCACTGGGAGAAGAAACAAAGGTGGCCTCGCTCAGCGGGGAGAATGGCCCACAATGCTGCTTCACCCTCTCTATCCCAGCAGAGGACCAGTCCAAAAAGCAAGGCCCCGCTGGACCCAGGCTCAGGTAAGGCGGGGGGGGGGGGGAGCAGGGTGTGTCTGGCACAGTGGCCTGTGAGGTAGAGCAGCCAGGGGTTAATTTGAGAGGGGTTTTTTTTTTGCCAAGGTTGAGTCTTGCAACCTGTCTTTGACGCTGCAACTGGAAAGCGACAGTAGAGAAGAGAATACCGGCTTTGGGCATGTGCAGAGTGCCTCTCACGCACCACCTAGTCACCACAACCCAGTTCACACACACAGGAAATTGGGGCAGGAGCGTCTGGATGTATCTTTTAGGCATACTTGAACCCAGCAGCACCGCTCCTTTGCGTAATTAAGCAATGGGTCAGTTAACCCCCTCAAACCTCCTCTATACAAACAAAAAAACCCAGTGGTTTTTGCAATTCTTTGTTGATGGGGGGGGGGGGGAGGACGACGACGATGACCCCACAGGCACAGCTATTGCAAGGCAGCCTTCCAGAGTACAAAGACAGCCAAAAAAATGAAAAAAGGTAGTAGGTGGATGGGTCGGCTCTGCAGACAGTAGTTCAAGTCACAGTCCCAATTAAAAAAAAGGATCAGTAGGAGTACATCCTCCCTGAATCCGATGTGGACAGAACTGGCCCATATTTGATCAAGAGAGCCAAGGGCTGTTGCACAAAGGGCACGAAATTCACCTCTGCTGCCTGGCCTTGTTGGTGTCTGGCTTATTCTACGCTGTTCCCTCCAACTTGCCCCATAGCAGAGCCTGCTTCTCATAGCAACGAGCTGCCACCGGAGGGCAGTGGCATAGCTGGTGGGGGGGGGGTGGACTGCACCCCCCTCCCCGTGGCACTCGGGCGGTTTCCTGCCATCTCCACGGGGGTGCACAGTGGTTCAAAATTGCTTGGTTCAAAATCAAGCCATTCTGGAAACGGAGGGGGGTTTTTGACGTGCAGGCGCGGGGCATGACATGGTGACACAGGGGTGAAGCAAGGTGTCACGACGTCACCCCACCCCAGGCAACAGCTGGGCTGGCGACGCCACTGCCTGAGGGTTGGTGTAGCATAGTGGAGAAGAGCCTGCGAATCAAGACTTTCCTGGTTCCAGAATTCAAGAGTGGCCTTAGGCAAGCCACTTCCTGGCTGCAATATGGTGATTTGCCTACTTTGCAGGGTTGTTGTAAAGTTGATACATGTGACGTGCGTTGCACACTCAGAAAGCACCATGCAACTGCGAAGGACTGTGAGTCGGCAGCAGGCGCCTGCTGGTCCCTCCTGGCACCGGAGGGGCCGACTGAGCAGTTCCACTTCCCTTCTGCACCCTGAGGTACAGGCCTGTCTTTTCACTCTGTGTGAGGCGCCACAGGCGCTGCTGGTGTGGTATTCACCACCACCATCATGCAACCGAGAGCCATTGTGTACCGTTAACTGTGTGTCCCTTTTCTCTCCTGCCCTGCTCAGCCGGAGCTGCAGGGTTGCAGCGAAGAATGCTGGCTGCACGATGATGCCATTGTTTGCAGGAGTCCAGAGGCATCTTCCCCTTGGGAGGCGTGAGGGGCTCGAGAAGATCCTTGGTGGGAGACTCCTGTCGGGTGGAGGTGATGAAGGAGAAGAGCCTGGACCGCCGGGACAGCCAGACCTCCCGAGGTGAGGGGTAATCAGCCCGCTCTGCCTGCAAGGCCTCTCTCTTTATCACTCCACAGAAGGCACGGGTCCGTTCTGTGAAAGTGCTGTTGTTTCATTGGTCAGCATTGACTCCGGGAGACTTGCATGGAGATGTGAAGTGACACCATATTGTGACATTTCGGCAAACTGCTGTCCAATTTGCTGAGGCTCTTGTGAAAATCTGGCCACGGGAGGTTCCTGTTCCCGGTGCGATGCAAAGTCTTGGGTGTCCTCGAGGCTGAACTGCTGCCACTCCAGGCCAGATCTACGAGTGGTAGAGGAACGCGGTTCTGTGTTCCCGCCTGCCTCCCCCCCAAAGGCACAATCCGTGGAAGGGTGGAGCATGGCACTCGCGGCAGTGACTCCATTAAAAAAAAGGGATGCTCTCGCAAAGGACATTTGACTGACATTGATGATGATGCTTTTTGGAGAACTTTGCATGTTTGTCGGAAAGGCACCAAACAAAGTTTTAAAATGATCAATAACAGGAGATATATGTACATGTATTATACTGTATTCCTGCCAACCTAGCAGTTCGAAGGACAGAAATTGCAAGTAGATAAATAGGTACTGCTGCAGCGGGAAGGTAACAGCGTCCCATTAGTCATGCCGGCCACATGATCATGGAAGCGTCTTCGGACAGCGCTGGCTCTTTGGCCTTAGAAACGGAGATGAGCACCGCACCCTAGAGAGAAAGCATGACTGGCTGTCAAGCAGGGGAGACCCGGATTATAATTTTCCCTGTTATGCGGATACATGATGAAAAAGTGTCCCCTGCTGTCTGCCAAGCTGTTAAAAGCACAGAAGCCTTACTGTTGGAAAAGTTGGCAATCTCAGGTTCTGAGAACTCCGATCCAACTGGCTGAATGTTTTCAAGATTCTGTGGAGTCATAACATAACATATCAACACTACTTAAAATCAGGCTAGTGCAAATTTCTTTCAAAACACCTGGGTCAGGCCCTTGCAGGTTTTGTATGTATGAATAAGCACACCATTGTGCATTGAAAAAGGTGCAAAAGAGAGCGACCAAAATGATGAGCATTTGGGGCTCTTCAGTCAAGGAAAAATGTGCCTGAGGGGGAACATGAGCGAGACGTATAAAATTATGCATGGGATGGAGAGAGTGGATAGAGGGAAGTTCTTCTCCCTCTTGCACAACACCAGAACCAGGGGACATGCACTAGAATGGAGTGAAGGGAGAGTTAGAACAGACAAAAGAAAATATTTCTTCACCCAGCATGTCATTAATCTGTAGAACTCCTTGCCGCAGGATGTGGGGGTGACACTTGGCCTAGATGCCTTTTAAAAGGGGATTGGACAGATTTATGGAGGAAGAGTCCATCACAGGTTACAAGCCATGATGGGTATAAGCATCTTCCTGGTTTTAGTAATAGGCTATGAATGCATCTATGAATGCCAGATGCAAGGGAGTGGCGACAGGACACAGGTCTCTGGTTGTCTTGTGTGCTCCCTGAGGCATCTGGTGGGGCCACTGTGAGATACAGGAAGCTGGACTAGATCTGGGCCTTTGGCCTGATCCAGCAGTCGGGCTCTTCTGAGGTTCTTATGGGCAAAATACATATGTGGTCTGTTTATGTTAGTCTGTAATCTAAACATGACAGATTTGGTCCCTTCCTAAACGTTTCTCCATAATCATCCTGTTCTGCTTCTAGAAAGTTTTCCTGCCTGTCTTTACTGCCTCTCACCGCAGCATTTCAGATTCTGGGTTCCATCCATGGGTGTCAATTTTCCAGCCCGTGTTAAGGTAGAGGCCAAAGGAGGTCAATCATGGGTCTTGAATCTTGGACTCTATCAGTGCTCCTGGACGCATATGCGCAAGCAAGCCCTTTATCTTTTAGTTGACCACTTAATTAACCCTCTCTGCATTTCTTTTTTCCAGGAGAGGACCAGCATCCAAAAAGAGTTAAGGGGGAGGAAAAGCTGGAGATGTTGCATCCTAACAAGAAGGAAGCTATTCCCAACAAGTTGCCTGGAGACGTTGGAGAGAACGGACTCCATCCTCTTGCCCCTGGGAAAAGTCGCCTGGAGCCACCGCAGCCCGACTCTGGGGCAGCCAATGACAAGGGCCTGTTGATGGGCCTGAGAGTGGACTGTGGCTCCAGCACACCTGCTGCTTTGGGGAGTTGCAGACCCCAGGTGGGAGAGATGTCGCAGTGGTGCCTGGAGTGTGGAAAGGCCTTTGGCCAAAAGACAGAGTTAGAAAAGCATGCTGGACAATGTTTGTACATCTGCAGGGATTGTGGAAGAGGGCTGACAGACCACGTTGCCCACCCCCCGCTCCAGGGAGTGTGCACAGCCGGGAATTCCCACAGCCATGCAGGGTGCGGAAGAAGAAGGGGTTTGCCTCCGTCAAGTGAAACTGGCGTGCAAAGGAAAGAGCGGAAGGAGCTGTCCCTGCAGGAGAAAGTCCGGGTGCTGGAGATGGTGGAAGGGCCCAAGGTATCCCAGAGCGAACTGGCAAAAAGGTTTGGAGTCTCCCAGCCCCAGATCTGTCGCATCATCAAGAACAAAGAGCGTATCCTAGCGGAGTGGTGCAAGAGCGCCAACCCCGGACGCAAGCGCAGGCGGGAGGACAAGACCAGCAGCAGCAGCAGCAGCAGCAGCAGCAGCAGCAGCAGCAGCTGTACAGTCCTCTTGCAGTGGTTTGAGCAGAGCCGTGTGGGCAGCGTCCCTGCCGATGGGACACGGCGACAAGACGGGGCCAAACGTCCACCTGAGACAGTAGGGAAGCTGGGTGTCGGCCTGCGTGGTTGGACGGGCTTCAAAGCAAGGCGGAAAGTCAGGCCTCTCGCAGAGAAACAAAACGGGGAGCCCCTGGAAGAGGGGCACTGGGAAAGCACCGTCTTGCCCTCTATCCTACGCAACTATGATCCCCCCGACATCTATGCTTGTGGGGAGGCTGGCATCTTATTCAGGGCAACTCCCGAAGATCTGGCTTTGGCAGACAGAGAGGAAGCCAAGGACCAGCTCACAGTCTTGCTCTGCACCAACGTGGATGCTTCCGATAAAAGGGACGCTCTGGTTGTCGGCAAGAGAGAAAAACCATTTGGCTTCCAAGGAGTCCGTGCGAGGGAGTTCCCCGTGACGTACAGAGCCAACAGCAGGGCTTGGATGACAACAACACTCTTTACCGAGTGGCTTCAGACATTCAACGAAGACATGAAGCAGAAGCAGAGAAGGGTGGTGTTGTTCTTGGCCCAGTGCGGTGTGCATCCCCGCGTGGAGCTCTCCAATGTCAAGATGGTCTTTATGCCTGCGAGCCCTTCCCGGAGCCATCCTCTTGAGCAAGGGGTTATCCAGAACTTTAAAAGTCACTACCGGAGGAGGATGCTCACCCGCCTCCTTGTGGTCCGCGACAGTAAAGCCTCCGCTTCAACCAGCAACCTCTGCAAGCATCTGACGCTTTTGGACGCTCTACACGTGGTGGTCCAAGCCTGGTCGGAGGTCTGTCCGCAGACAGTGACCGACGGCTTCCGGGCTGCAGGCTTTGGCTTGAGCCCCGGCATCCCGGCTCCTCCTGCAGACGTTGTCCAAGCACTGGGGTTCAGGAACCAAGAGCAGTTTGAACAGTTTGTGTTGGTGGACGAGGGGCTGGAGTGCTTGGGGGACCAGGAAGGGGGGGAAGAGACTCAGCAGAGTCCAGAACCAATCTGTGCAACAGGGGAGGAGGAGGAGGAGAAGCCAGAGGATCTGTGCTTGATCTCCTGCCCCTCCAAGGCAGAGGTCCTGGAGAGTTTGGCCAAACTGAGGCGCTATTTGGAGTGTCATTCGGTATCGCCAACCGTCTTCCAGACTTTCTACCAGCTCGAGGACACTGTTTATGGAATGTCTCTGGTGAAGATGCAAGCGCTGAGGGCCACGGCCCATAACAAAGACTGAGGGGGACCCATCATGGGAAATGGAACTCGTCATCTAGGAGGAGGTCTTCTTGGTTTTGTGTATAGTCTTATGAAAGGCCCACAGGGGCCTTTCGGTCAGGTTGATGTGCTTTTTCTGGTGAGCAAATAGGGTTGGAAATGAATGCTGGAAATGGGCACCACCATCCGCTCTTGGGAATTGGTAGCAGACAGCTCAGAGGGATTGAATTGCTGCACAGTCGTCTACGCAGCTGCTTTTTAGAGACGTCTGCAGAGGGGATCTGGAACTGCTTATCAACCACGCCTCCCCTTCTGACCAGGAGGACAGGGCTAGAACGGGGGGGGGGGGCGGTCTTGGGTGCCTTCCAGAAGCATCTGGAGACATCCCCACCGAAAGACTTGTTCACGAGAACGTATCTGTGGAGCCACATCTGTTCGGAGGCCTCCGTCTTGAATTGGGATGCAGGCTTCCCTAAGGCTGTGCTTGGCCCTGCCCTGGCATTCTCTGCCCCCAGCCTGGGCACGGCCCTCCAGCCCAAGAGCCGTGGTTTCACACCTGTGGTGGCAAGGGGGGGGGGAGGGAAGCCCTGGGACACGTTTCTGGGTGACGAAGGCTGTGGCAGGATCCGTGGAACAAACGTGAATTCTTGTGCTACAGCAATGAGGGAGGAGGGAGGGGGGAGGGAGGCAGGTCACCTGCTGCGGGAGTCTGGTGCTGATGCAGCAAAGCTCAGGAACCAGCAAGAGGATCCTGGAGGCCAGAATCCAAACGCCCCAGTGGCTGGCTGGCTGCTGGTCTTCAGCAACTTGCATTAGCTGCCCAGGCCTCTGGGAGGCAGCAGTGAGCCTTTGGGAGAGGGATCAGTCTTCCATTTGAGTCTGTAACTGGTGGTGGGTCTTTGTACACACATATTCTGTCCTTGTCTGAACAAGGTGGGGGTTGTACCTCAGTAGCACGATGACGACGACGGGTCCTTTGTATGTCGAAGGGCCGAAGTTCAGTTGCTGCTGGCAGTATCTCCCGGGGGGGGGGGGGCTATGAAGGAGCCCCGCCCCAAACCCTGCAGACAACACCGACTGACGTGGACCAGGGAAGGCAACTGCAGGGAGGATCACGGCCACCGTGCCGCCAACAGGCCAGGTACAGGTTTCTGCCAACCAGATGCTTCGTTCTTCCTCTGGACCGGTGTGAGCCAGGATATCGCCATCCTCGTCGTCAGCTAACTTTACCCAATGGGTACTAAGGCGGACGAACCAGGAACATCTCCTACGGTAGAAGTGTCGGTGAGGATGACAACCAGACTTGTGTGCTGTCCAAGCAAAAAGGGAAGCAACTCTCTTGTGGGGAGAGTTCCACACTGTGTGCGCCAAGCATTTCCCCTTTCACTCTCCGCTTCAGCCAAGCTCTAACTCGGCTACTGTGATCTCTGCAAAGGACATCAATATTCCAGCCTCCTGAGTACCAATAAACAGTCCTGATGTCTATGGCTAAGTAGAATGTTGTGTTCATTTTGACTTTCGGCTGGAACAGCAAGTTGGAGGCAGCCACCCTTGCAGGAAGGGTGGGCGTTGTTCCTATCCCCCTCCTTTCCTCCCAGGCACTTGGGGTGGTGTGGATGGTCCTTCCCTCGCCTCTGACCCTCCCAAGAACGCTGTGAGACAGCAACTGGCCCAAGAACACCAACAGCCCAACCCTGTACCCCAGACACACCAGGCTAAGCCCCCCCCCCGATTCTGACACAATTTATTTATTTATTTATTTTTCACATCTTTATACTGCCCTTCCTCCAAGGAGCTCAGAGTGGTGTACATATTTCCTCCCCTCCTTTTATCCTCACAACAACCCTGTGAGGTAGGTGGGGCTGAGAGATAGTGACTGGCCCAAGGTCACCCAGGAAGCTTCGTGGCTGAGCGGGGATTTGAACCTGGATCTTCCAGGTCTAAGTCCGACTCCCAAACCACTACACCATCCTGGCTCCAAACAGACAGATTCCGTCTGTCAGCGTTTCAGCCTGGTGTAAACCTTGATTAAATAACAGACCTCAATTAATGCATACATTGATTGAATCACAGTGAAGAGGGCCCCCGCCTCCCGCCACAACGTGTAACACCCACACAGACGCACATTTGGATACCTGGAGGGCTACTTGCGGTGTTACCGGATGCCTAGTCAGAACGGTCATTGGTGCAGAAAGAAGTGGCCAGCCTTGTCCACAGCAGAAATGTGCGTACATGTGCGCCTCCTGGGAAGCCACAGCCCATCCAGCGTGCCTTCCCGGCGTGCTAGACAGAGGCTATGTTCAGTGCAGTTGCACATGTCTGCAATGGTGGTCACATTTCACATTTTTTCCACATTTTTTTATACCACCCTTCCTCCAAGGAGCTCAGAGTGGTGTACATATTTCCTCCCCTCCTTTTTGTCCTCACAACAACCCTGTGAGGTAGGTGGGGCTGAGAGATAGTGACTGGCCCAAGGTCACCCAGGAAGCTTCGTGGCTGAGTGGGGATTTGAACCTGGATCTTCCAGGTCTAAGTCCGACTCCCAAACCACTACACCACCCTGGCACACTGCAGTGCCAGCATACCGCACACTGGAACATACTGCTGCAACTCTGCTGCAGAAGACCAAAAAGGGGGTGCGACTGGAGCGGGATGGGGGAGGTATGAGGAGGGAGCAGTTGGCATAGCCCATCTCCTAGCCCCCCTTCAGACGACGGGCACGCCCCCAACGCCAGAAAAATGCTACTCCAACAACAGACCTGACGTTGAAAGGAATAAACCCACAGAGACAATGGCAGAGGACTTCCTGCCTCTTGCCACCCCCACACCAGCATCAATGGCACAGCAGCAGCCAATCACAGCACACCCGCCCCAGTACTAGAGCCCCTGTCAGGCCAGGAGACTACAGCTCAGGCAAGACCTCTCCGGCCTCTCAAAGGATTCTGTGATGATGGGAGTCATTGCGCAAAGGCCGTTTATGTATTAATTTTTAAAGAGAATTTGCTGGCTACAGAGAGGAAGCGAGTAGTTAAAGTCCGCAGTCGCCTACACCACTCGGGGCCCAACTGACCCACTGCCTGTGCCATTAGAACGATGAGACATCAACTAGCTGACTGTTAGTCTGTTAACTGCTCGTTTGTTCACACAAATGAGACGGTTTAATCGGTGATCAGAGCAAGGATGGTCCCCAATGCACTTTTACACAAATCTTCTCACAACATTATATGCCAACTGTGGTTTTTATGTGCTGGGTAGATTAAACAGGAGTGTTGACACCACTGCTACTGACCACTGGAACCAGGACCAGTCTTTAAGTGCACTTCGGAAGAGGAATGACTCTTCTTAGCCTTTTGCTACCTGGTTTGTGTGAGCTGCAAAGGGGACACAAAAAGTACATGACAGGGAAAAGCAATTCAACCTTGGCAGAGTCAAGTCCCACAAAATGTACTAGTCCACCCACTAGTCCACTATCCTGCTGGCATCTACCTGTACAGGTGGCCCTTGTGGGAGACGGATGGGCTGAAAGGAAGGAAGAAGAAACCCAGCTGCAGCCCTTGACACCCCTCCTAGGGGGCAAGACCCCTGAAACCAGGAGGAGCTGCTGACTGACTGCATCCCACACAGAGCTGCTACGGCCGGTTACTGGCAGTTGGGCCGGGGGCTCTTTGCAAGCTTGGGTGTGTTTATGTTCAGTGATCTGGCAAATTCACCCCACAGTTGTTGTTTGGATAAAGAGAAGACAAACAGCTTGCTCCAAGGCCTGGCCAACGGTTAGAGCAAAGCAGGGCACTCCTGCACGGCACCTTCGAGAAAGGAGGAATTTATAAGCACAGGTTAAATCAGAAAACGTTCTCCTGGACAGATGTGCATGCAAACGATCAACGTCTGAGTGTGATTTTGAAAGCTAATCAATTGAAACCGATGGTGGCTGATTTCAGGGCAAACGACTTGGGTATCCCAACAGCCTGTTTGCTACTGGAATCTCAAGAGCCTCAAGGACTGCGGTGGCTCGCCAGCTCGAGGCCTCGGGGTAGCTGCCAGCTGACACCCTCTCCTGTTTGTCGCTAGCAGCTAGCAAGAAGTCCTCCATCTCAAGGGCTCCCACATTTTAATCTGCCCTCCACGACTGTATCCAATCCTCCTTCAACTGACCTTTGCTAGCAGTCCTGTGGCCACGAGCTCCATCCGAGGTTTGCAGGGTCCTTGGGCATAGCAGGACTCTGGTGAGTTTGGTGGAGCTGTTTTGTTCCACTTTGCATTTAGCCCAGGCCACCTTCCATGCAGGACGGTGACCCCTAAGTCCATGTAATAGGTTGTTACCGATCCAGAGTTGAAAGCCACAGAGAAAGAAACAGAGAGCGACATTTGGAGAACCTAGTGACCCAAATGCAGGATGCAAGCTTTCAAGTAACACAGAAGTCTTCCTCAGGGTGGATGCTTTTGGAGAACTGGGGGGAGGGGAGAAAAAGGAGGAAAACAAATATAGGTGCTCTTATAGAAGGTACTTCTTAAAACCTGGGTTTAAAGTCCTAGCCAGAAACAGGTTCCCCTCTTCTTCAGCATATGGCCAGAGGACGATTTCTCTAAAGATTACATCCTGTATTTAACACGCTTGTGGCGCCAAGGCAAAAAGGCTCCCCTTGACCGGCCGGCCACTGGATTCTCTCCTTCTCACGTGTGGCTCCTTCGATGCATGGTGAGGTATTTGGGCTGCGTGAACTTCCTGCCACAATCAGTGCAGGCCACGGATCTCCTCCCAGCAGCGGCTGCAGCAGCAGGGCTCCTCTGCTTGGCTCTGAGGCGGCCTGTCCCTCGGCTAGCAGGCTTTGGCTCCCTCGGCGGGCTCTTGTCTGGCCGGACAGACAGAGGAGGGCCGCGGCTGGGACCCGGCCCGGCTGCCCCACTCAGCGCCGCCTTCTCCTCATGGGTCTTTAGATGTGTCTGCATAATCTTCTCGTCCCGGAAGCGCTTCTCGCACCGGGGGCACGGATAGGGCTTCTCCTCCATCTCCCGGGCCCTCTTCAGCGCCAGGGCTTTGCTGTCGCCGGCCAGCAGGAGGTGCTGCTCTGCACGGTGCACCCGCTGGTGGCTCTTCAGGTGCTGCAGCTGGCTGCAGGTCTTGCCACACAGCAAGCAGCGGTAGGGGCGCTCGCCGGTGTGCATGCGGTTGTGGATGGTCAGCGTGGCCTGGTTCCTGAACGTCTTCCCGCACTCGGCGCAGGCGTAGGGCCGCTCCCCGGTGTGGACGCGCAGGTGGCTGATGAGCGGCTGCTTCTGGGCGTAGCGCTTGCCGCAGGTGGTGCAGGAGAAGGGCTTCTCGCCCGTGTGCACCCGCTGGTGGCTCTCGACGTGGTGCTTCTGGCCGAAGCGCTTGCCGCACTGTGCGCAGGAGTAGGGCCTTTCTCCGCCATGCACCTTCATGTGGGCCACCAGGATCTGCTTGAGCCGGAAGCTGCGCCCGCACTGCAGGCAGGAGAAGGGCCTCTCGGTCGAGTGCGTCCCCTGGTGCTTGCGCAGGTCCTGCCTCTTGTTGAAGCTCTTCCCGCACTGCCCGCAGGTGTGAGGCTTCTTGGGGCCCGGGGCAGCCCCCAACTGGCGCAGGAGTTGCAGCTTGGCAGTCAGACACTTCTTGCTCCGGGGGGCAGAGCTGGCGCCTGGGGCGGGGTCCTTCTGGCGCAGGTGCGTCTTGAGGTGCCGCTTCAGGTCTCCGTGGGAGGGGAAGCCCTTTGGGCACAGGTGGCACTTGAAGGGGCGCTCCCCCGTGTGGGTGCGGATGTGGATGGTCATGGCCACATTGCTCAGGAAGCTCTTGCCACACTCTGGGCACTTGGGCGGGTTCATCTTCAGCGTCACCCGTGGCGCCGGGAGGGGGGCCCCCTTGGCCTTGGGGAGCGCGCTTCTTGCCCGGGTCACCGGCTTCTGGCTTCCTGGCGCAGAACGCTGCTTCTTCCGCTTGCGCTGGGCTGGGTGCTGCTGCCGCCGCCGCCGTCGCCAATCAGCCAGGCCTGCTCTCTTTTCGCCTTCTTCTTCCTCCTCTTCCAGCCTGATTCCATCTCCTGCTGGGAAGAAAAGAGATTTCCACCATCACGGACTGGGACAAATCTCTGGCCTGACTGTTTGTGCTAAGTCTCAAGCTTCGGGCCTGGGAAGAGGCCGCGTCCTGGAAGAGAGGCCTGCCAGCCAGGCCCTTCGGCAGCGCATGACTTGCCTGTGGCCTGGTCTGCACACGCCGCAGCAGCAGAGAAGCGCCGGGAAGGTGCTGGTGGAGGCAGAAGGGGCTGCCCCCCCACTAGTCTGGGCTGCCGACATCCCCCCTCAGCCCCCAGCCTACTCACCCAGCCAGGGGCTCTGGGGCCGCTTCCACGTGGGGGGTTGCAGGGGTTCGTCCATGCAGGGCTCCTCCGCTTGCTCTATTTTGCGGATGACCTCGGGTTTGACGGACAGGTGCCCTGTCACAGGAGCAGAGGACAATAGACAGCAGCACCTCCCTCAACAACAGGCTCTGGTCCTGCTTCCCACCTTCGCTGGCTGGCTGCAGCCCTTTCTACACCCTCCTCGTTTTGCATTATTGCAGAAAAAAGAACTAGAAAGCTGCACAACAGCCTAGGCTGAGGCAATGGGAGCCCAAAGGGGCTGAGAAGGGTTGGGGGCCCAGACGCAGTCTGACCCGTGCGCCAGGATCCGGCCTCCTCAGGCTTCCTTTTGCTGATGTAACAAGACGACAGACGGGCTGTTTTGGACTCTGGGCATTTAGCACCCAAGGAGTCCTATGTGCCCACCCCAGGACCCTTCTGCTCCACTTCTCTTTTGCCCCCTTGCAGTTCTCCCCCCCCCATCTTATCAATTGGGTGACAGCGTATAGTGACACTATGACTTTACATATTATAGCCAGGATCTAAAAGAACCGTGCCACTTGGTCCGCAATAGTCGGGAAGACCTTCAACTCGAGGGAGCCCTGCAAGGCCAGGAGAGCAGCCCCCTGCTCTCCACATCTGTCTCCGAGCAGCCCCCCCAAGCAGGCGCTGAAGGCGAGTCCTCCTCTCACAGCTGCTCCTGCTGAAACCAGAGGGGGGGCACACAGGAGCCACCGTGGCTAGTAGCCATTCCTCTCCCATGCCTTCCGTCCAGCCTCTTTTCAAGCCATCCAGGCTGCAGGCCATCACCACACCTTGTGGCAAGGAATTCCATAGATTCATTCTATGCTAGGTGAAGGAGGGAGGGCTGCCTTCTAGGGGGCTCAAGGTGCAGCACTCTCCACTTGCTTACCCTGAACTGCTTTTGCTACTTGTGGCCCATGCCTCAGCTCTCCCCAATCCCCCCCCCCCCGGTCCAAAACACGGCATAGCAACCTGCTCTTGGAACTGAGGGGTTTTTCAAAAACAGTATGCAAAATGGAATTGGGGGGGGGGCTGCTGCTCATGCAAGACACACCCCAGGCAGCCACAGCATTTCCTTGCATCTTGGCCTCTACGTCTGAGCGAGTGAGCAGCAGTTCATGCATCCCCAATGAGCTCAACAAGCCCCTTCCCCCCTTCTACTGAGGCCATTCAGTAGCCGTTCTGAGTAGCCGTTTCACAGAATACAAGAGAGGAGGGTGTCGGAGGGGGGAGGACAGGTTCTGGAGGCCCCTCCATCAAGCTCAGCCTTCCCCACCCCTGAATCATCCCAGGAATGTCACACTTTTGAGGATGACCAGGGCTCATCTTTCCATACACCTTCCACACATTCACGAAGAACTGCAGGGCTAAACAAACATACTACACACGGAATCAGGTCACTGGGGCATCTGGCCCAGCGGCTTTCCCAGCACCAGCAATCCTTCTAGAGGGAGGTGGCAGGGCCTGGGCTCTTCTGCACAAGCAGGTCTGAATCTGTTGCCTTGCAGGGCAAGCCCAGCCCCAGTCAGCCCACAGCATCTACTCGGACTGGCAGCAAACCTCCTGCAGGACTTTCCCGGTCCTGGAACCTGTGATCCCCTTGAACTGGAGCGGGGGCCGGTCAGAGACTGACCTGGGAGGGCCTTCTGCTCAAAAACCTGCAATTCCAGGCTGCCCCCACCCAGTTTATTCACTGAGCCCAGTATTTCTCAAGACTATAGGCGCCCCATTTGAATGTACTCTTCCTTGCAAGTCCCCCCCCCCAATTCGACATGCAAGGGTCAGGGACTCCTCCCAGCCCAGCGCCTAGACCTGCTGTCGCCGCGAGGCGCGACCCGCCTGCTACAGAGGGAACCCTCAGTTCGCGATGTTCCCAGTGGCTCCTCCGACCCCCCTCAGGGCTTCAGAGGGGGGGGCCCTGGACTCAGCCAATCAGCCCACAAGGCCCCCCACATAGCTGTGGTGGCAGCACAAGTTCTTCAGCTGAGCAACCCAGACCATCACTGCCTTTTCTCTCTCTTCCCCGTGCAAGTGGAGAGAAGACTGCTGGGAGCTACCCTGAGAAGCAGCACGGGCCCCACCCTCCCTCCTTCCAGCTGGCTCCGGCTGGCTCCGTTGGGTAGAGAAGGAGAGCCAAGCAATTGCTCCATGGGGTGTGCGCGCTGGGGGGAGGCAGGCCAGGGCCTAGCCAAGGTCAGCACCTCCTGGACCCTGATGCGGATCCTGTTCCCAGGCCTACCTGAAGGTGCCGTGGCTCGAAGCTGGATGTATCCCTGCTGCGGTGCTGCTGGACAAAGTGCCGGAACAGGCCCACTGGCCTGCAGCAGTCCAGCAGGGGAGGCGAGGAGGGGCTCCGCTTCCTCTGCGCCTTGGGCAGAGTCACCGCAGCTGCTCAGTGTGCAGGAGTGTCGTATCTTCACCTCACCGCTCACTTGCAGTGTATCGTAAGCAAAGAGTTTCACGCTTCGGAGCCGGAACGAGAGCCTCCAATTCTGACTGGCTGCAACTTGTCCCCACTGGGGGCCCAACCCATCTTCCTTGGGGCCACCGCTATTCGGAAAGGAAGGTTCTCACCTTCCACTAAGCACGAATCGTTCTTGGCATTTACTACGGTTTGATGCTCTGTCTTGCTGACTGTGCAGAGGTCAGACAGAAGCTGAATATGTGTGAACAGGGGCTGGAGGCACAGCCCCCCCCCAACCCAGCACCAGACTCAAGAGGGTCTGTGCCCCACATCGGGCAGGAGGGCAGAGGCTTGATTATTCTTTGGGCTCCGCTTTGTTTAAAAATGTTCTCGACTATTGTGGGAGGGAGGAGCCACAGCCAGGTGGAAGGGGGGCACCTGATCGCAGGCAGTTCCGGGGATGCTGGGAAAGACCTGCTGCCGGTCAGGGTCAGCAGAACTGAGACGGACCACGGGCCTGACTCAGCAGACAGTGGCCACGTGGCACCGCACTATGCGTGGCACTTTATGGAGTAACACACAGAAACGTGCCCTGGCATAGGAGGAAAAAGGGTCCACTTGACCTGGCCGAGAGAGCGAGCGAGAGCAAACTGATCACATTTCCCTGGCCGTCCGTACCGACTGTCCAGATCTTGTGAGATTTGCTGGAGTCAATCCGAAGGAGGGAGCACCCTGAGCTGGGAGCTGCTGGCCCAGCCAGGCAGGCAGCATCGAGTGGGAAAGACAGAGACATCTGGGGTGCTCTCTCGAGAACTACCAGTCCCAGAGTTCCTTGTGCATAACAGCCAGGAGGGAGGGAGGGGCAGCTGGAGGGAAGGATAAAGCACCATCCTGATCCAGGATATTGGTCCCTGGGACAGCGATGCTGGTTGGGCTTCCTGGCCCTGCTGCACGAGAGAACACTTGCTACTCATATGACCCTTCCTACTTTAGCCTGGTGACGAGAACTATAAAGCAGGCAGCCAGAAACAGAAGGGGGGGGGGGAGGGAAGGGCAGGGCAAGAAGCTGCAGGGCACCAGAACAACTGCAACTGGCCGGGGAGGGACTGGGGCAGAAAGGTGTTTTGCGAGCTCTCGCTCCTCACACGGAGGCTGCGAGCAAGAACTGCTAAGCCTCACTCTTTTGTCGACACAGAGTGAACTTGCAGGATGAACTGACTTTGGGGAAATAATAACTCAGGACATTGCCATGAAAACAGCTAGAAAAAGAAAGCTTTCAAGGGAATGCGCCTAGTTAAAAAGTCTTTGCATTCACCCATTAAAATGAAACTAAAAAATCCACACATTGACAGGATAATACCTTTATTAGGACCAATCAAAAAGTTACAAAATACTGCAGTCAACAAGCTTTGTAGGACGTTTCTTCAGGCTGGCTATTATAGTAAACAAAAAGAGCAAAAAAGAAAAAAGGGGGGGCAGCAGTTGTTTCGGGGTGTGGCGGAAAGAAAAGCGCCCAGTGTGAGCCAGAATAAACAGACCCCTGCTAACTACTGGGCAAGAGGCACCTTTTCCATTGGTGCTCCTCTTCTAGTTAGCAGGGGGAGAGTAACTGCCCCCCTTTCACCCCAGCACAGTGTCTTTTCTGGTGGCTGTTTGCTTCTGCATCTTTTTTTTAGATTGTGAGCCCTTTTGGGACAGGGAGCCATTGAATCATTTGGTTTTGTCTGTAAACCGCTTTGTGAACTTTTTTTTGAAAAGCGGTATATAAATACTGTTAATAATAATAATAATAATAATAATAATAATAATAATAATGCAGAAAAGGTAACTTAGAATTCAAATAGAAACTCTCTTTCATGACTCATGAGATCGTGTGTGTGTCTGTATCCATCTTACAAGCTTGCCCTCGAAAAGTATGCTAAGGAGGACCTCCCCCCCCCCCCCGAAGGAGCTGACAATCTATATGCAGAAGATAAATGAGACAGGAGAGGGGAACAAAAATAGTGTGTGTGTCCCTACAGATAACAAAAACAAAAAGGGGGTGGGGTCAGGACCTGAAACATCTCGGTGGGGAGAGGGGGAGTCTGTTGTGTCCTCATTACATGCAATAGAACTGGTAGTGTCTGCAGGCAGAAAACATTGTGCACAGCAGCACTCGGACGGTGTGGAGGAGCACTCTGGGGGGCGCGACAGGATCTCAACATTCCCAAGCAGCAGCAGCAGCAGCAGCAGCAGCGTTTGGGTTTTCCAGCCCTGTGCAACACGGAGATCTTTCTGCTGGGGCAGGAGAAGCCACCAGGGGTACACAGAGACACTGGCGACAAGAAGACTGGCAGGACACTGTTTTGACAAATGAACAGCGCTGAGCTCGGCAACGTCCATCCCAGTGGAGCCACCTGCCCACTCTCACGCTAGGGGACGAGAACTCCCTGGATGGAGTCGAACTGCCAGGCAGCCCTGGACCCAAACCCCAGACCCAGGGTGGAAAAACCAAGAACAAACTGCTGCCATCTCGGAATATTTCCTCTGTTGACAAACACATTCTAAAAACTTGATGTGCCTGGTCGGACAATTTGCGCGTCGAAGAGACACACTTGCCGGCGGCCTACCTATGCTGCCGTCCCTCTGGGTGGCCACGCTGCTTGACCCCCACTCCCACCTCTCTCCTGTTCCTCTGCAAGGGCTTTTCTTGGCATCCCTGTCCGGGTCCCCCTAGCAGCACTCCAGTCTCTCTCTTGCTTGGCACTGGTCTAATAATCTCCTCTGGAACCCCACAACTTATGCAGCCCCTAAAAACAAGAAGGTTCAGATCAGTGCCTGGGCCAAGGCTGGCTTCCTAAACCAGGCTACTGAACCCACCGTCCACCCTTGGGACTCACGGTCGCTTTTGCCCCTCTCTCCCCCCCCCACCCCCGTGTGTCTTGAAAACAAGACAGACCCTCCAGGGAGGAAGAAGAGAGCTCCTTACCCAGCGAGGCGATCGCCTCGTAGTTCTCCACCATCACAGCCCGATACAGGTCCCTCTGCCATTCTGCGAGCTCGGCCCACTCGGCTGGCGAGAAATAGACAGCCACATCCTCAAACATCACCTGTGGCAACAACAAAGCAAGCCCAGGATATATACCGGCCGCTGCCTGCAGGCACAGGTCATGGCGGCGGCGGCGGCACCTGCGACCTAGAGTGCCCCACAGTGACTTTCCTGGGCCCGCTCAGCTTTTAGGAAGTGAAAGTTTGGTCCACATTTGCTGGGAACCATCAGCTTGGGGGGAGGGGAGGAGCGAAAGAAGAAAAGGGGCATTTGGACTGAGAGCAAAGCACACCCTGGGCCTGCAGTTTCCACACCACAGCTGTGGAGTGCGGGCGGGGGGGGGGGCTACACTCAAAAGCGCTGCTTTCTGGCACAACTGACTGGACTTCTCCTAGCCCTGAAGACAGCCAGGAACCCTTGCTCCATCTCTGCTCTGGCTTGAGCCTTCCATTGGACCCCTGGGTCCTGCGCATCCCCTCGCTCGCACGCCCCCAGACACGGGCAGGAGTTTGATCAATTCATTGCAGTGGAGAGGGTATCACAATCGGGGGCTAGGCAGTGGCTCTGTGGCAGAGCAGAGGCTTTCAATGTGGCTCAGTCCCTGGTGGCGTCTCCGGGCAGGGCTGGGAAAGACTCGGAAGCCTGGGGGAGCGGCTGCCAGTCAGTCAACGCCAACTGCGATGGACCAGCTGTCCGATTCAGCAAAGGCAGCTTCCTATGCTCCTGAACAGCCGCTCTAGGGACAAGGGGTCAGGACGACAACGACAGCGGCTGGAGCTTACAGCTGCAGACGCCAACACTCCCGGTTCTTTAACCATGGTTAAGGGAATGGGGGGGGGGGTTGCAGGCCCATGCACACCACTCTCCCCCCTGCACCACTTTCCTCATGCACGAATCTCCCCAGCCAATCTTAAGGGTTACACTGGCCCCAACGTTAGCTAGAGATACCCCAAACTGGGGCTTACAGATACCCCAAACAAGGCTTGAAGCTGCTTAAGACCAAGCTCTGGGTGCCAATGCATGTGGGTTCATGTGGGTGCCAATGCAGTCTGTAAGGCGGGCGGGCGGAACACCAGGAGACAGGCAGGGCTGGAAGAGGCAGCATCAGGACGAAGAACTCATCCTGGTCCAGAACCGGCTCAACACGCCCCCACTGTGCCAACCCTTCCTAGTCCAGCTCTCTAACCACCTCCCAATGCAATGGCTGGCTATTCATTAGAAGAAGACTGCTGCTACCACCCGGAGACTCTCCCACCTCCTCCTTCGAGAAGCTCTGCAGAGTTTTAGGCCAGAGGATCTGTCTTTCACAGGCACATCGACGAAACCCGAAACAGAATCCCAATACGCATTTTTCTTGCCACAGTGCTGACAATGGTGCACGACCTGCAGGCCGCTGTTTGCACCGTGGACACCGGTCAGAGAGAGGGCACAGCATCCACGCGGAAAGGTACAAGGGGCCATCCGTGAGACAAGGTTGTAACGGCTTCCGTCACGACGCAGGAAGACGATGACTGCAACCCCTCAATCTTTCTGCAATCTTTGTATACAGAACCGCCTATAACTGAATCCTTCCATTTTCACCAGCAGACGTCATAAGGCCAACTTAACGGGGCTTTAGCCCCATTTTAATTGCACAGAGGGGCCTCAAACGAGGTTGTTGGGTTTACTGGACACACCAATAAATGCTGGCGCTCCAAAGCCCCCCCCCCCCCCAGAGAACTTCCCTGCCTTCCCTTCCAGAGATGTAACACAACCACATATTCATAAGAACCCCCCTCCTTTCCCTGGATGGTACGATTACCGAGTTCACCCAACTAACGGCTTGTTCCAGTTCACAGAGAGACCCGGGAGTCTGTTTGCAGTGCTCAAATTAATCTATATTTGTCCCAGATTTTTTAAGCCGGATTGAGCCCTGGCAACAGCGTTCCGTGCACCTGGGCGTTGTCATGCCAGCCACATGGCCATAGAAGCGTCTTCGGACAGCGCTGGCTCTTCGGCTTTGAAAGGGAGATTGGCACCGTCCCAAGAGTCGGACACGACTGGCTTTCGAGCGAGGGGAACCTGGACCTTAGGTTTTCTTGAATTGGTCTGTCTTTATTATTATCCTCTGAAATGGGGCTTTGCACATATCCTGGTCAGGCTGAGGCTGAGGGGGAAGAAAACCCACAGGCATCAGCAATTCTCCTTCCACTCCATCCTTGAATATCAAACGTTACCATACACACTGCAGGAAAGGGTGGCAGACTGTACCATTCCAGACCCCAGCTCAAATTGAATTTTGGAGTGTATCTTAATTAATTTAGGCACTTATTATTATGCCTTATTTTACACACACTATCTGTATCTATAGCTATGGGGCCCTAATAGGGGGGGGGGGGCTCCCGCACTGGTTGAGTCGCCCCAGGCCCTGCACCCTTGTGGGGCTAGGGACGGCCCTGCCTCCTGCCCCCCCTTTCCCCCTCTTTGCTCTGCCCACCTCCCTGAACACCTCCCCCCAACTGCGGGATCGGCACCCTTTCTGCTGCGGCCCAACAAGTCCTGCAGCTGCCACAATGGATCACCTGGTGGTGGAGTCCTTGCACCAGATGGTCCTGTCCAACCACGCAAAGCTTTGTATGCTCTCGGATCAACTCAGAGCCATTCTTGCAGCTGAAACTGTGGCGGAGGACGAGGACAGTGCGAAACCGGAGAACGTGGCTGGATTGGGCCCTCTCTCTGCCCTGTCTCTGAAGCAAGCACAGGCAGGCAGACTTCACTGGGTTCTGGGGGGGGGGGGGGTGTCGTGCAGCCCCTCAGTGCTGTGGCCTTCTTGTGCTTCTGCCCCCTCAGCTTGTGGAGCCTGGAGAGGCGGGCCTCCATCCCAGTGGCCTGCCTCTCCACACTGGCCCTCATCAGCGCCCCGATGCCCGGAGACCACCAGCCTGGGGCTCCTGCTGTCAAGGCTGCCTGCCGATGCCCCCGCCAAGCCTCTGCCCTGTGGCCGAGTTCCTGGTTCACCTGCCAGAGATTCCGGAGAAGTCCAGATGCTGCTGCAGCTTCTCTCTCTTCCCTCTCCTGCAGAGAAGGACACAACGGGGGGGGGGGGGAGAGAGTGGGCAGCCCCTGTCGGAACGCCTGGCTGCTGCAACCAGTGCTGAGGGGGGGAGGGCCCCCCAGCACGCCTCCTGCTCCCGCCAACTGGCCACCTGCCACTTTCCAGGGTTGGTTTTAAACGCACTGGCCCAACGCCTTAAAGGTATTCCCCCCCTTCCTGCGAGTTTCCCGCTCCTGCCAACTGGCTGTCCCCCCCCCTTCTCCACAGCGAATAGGGAGTAATAATCACCTGGCTCTTCAGACACCTGTTTGGCGAAGGATCGTCAAAAAGCAGTGGGCTGCCGGCATCGTCCAGGGCTGATGGGATGAAGACTTCTCTGGGCCAGCGGGAACCTGGGGAAGGACCGCTTCTCCCTCGCTTCTCCCTCGCTGCCTCCACTGTGCCCCTCCCCTGCTGGATCACCCCTCCACCACTCAGGAGGGACACGACCAACCCACAGTCCATGTAGTAGCGGTTGGGGAAGCTGCCTGAAGGCGGCGCCGTTGTCCTGGGGCGCGCAGAACAACTGTGGCCCTCCTTGACCAGCTGGTAGCTCCTTGGCTTTGCTCCTGCCAGCCTCCGGGTCCCGCTGGCAGCCCATGTCCTTCGACTCCTCAGAAACAGAGTGGAACCGCTCCACATTTCAGCTACTTGTGACAAGAGCTGCCTGGACCTCCCCTTCCTGCCAAACATCAATGAAGGCTCTCAACTCCTCCTCGCTCCGTGAAGGATTCCTCCGCCGATGGGGAGGACGTAGCCCACTGCTGAGAAGACGAACGTGAGTGGCAGAATATTGCTTCCCTCCATCATGAGCCAAGGCGATCTCAAGGGTTTCCTGGGTACAGTTCAAACCACCTCTGCTTTTGCACTTTCCTACTCGCCACAAGCGAGGGGGGAGGAGACGGCTGCCCTTTAAAACGGCAGAAGAAGTCTACGACTCAGGTACTGGATCATCGTCCTGCTCTGAATGGGGTTGTACTCCCTCTGAAGGAGCAGGTCCGCAGCTTGGGGGTTCTCCTGGATGCGCAGCTGCTCCTGGATTCCCAGGTGGCGGCTGTGGCCAGGGGGGCTTTTGCCCAGCTTCGGCTGGTGCGCCAGCTGCGACCGTACCTGGATCGTGCAGACCTGGCCACGGTGACCCATGCCCTAGTGACATCTAGACTAGATTACTGCAATGCGCTCTACGTGGGGCTGCCTTTGAAGACTGTTCGGAAACTGCAACTAGTGCAGAATGCGGCGGCCCGGGTGGTTGCTGGGGCCTGTCGGTTCGACTCAGTCGGACCGTTGCTTCAGCGGCTACACTGGCTGCCGGTTCGTTTCCGGGCACAATTCAAAGTGCTAGTTTTGACTTTTAAAGCCCTTTACGGCTCGGGTCCAGGGTATTTGAGGGACCGCCTCCTTCCTTATAATCCGACCCGTACTCTGAGGTCATCAGGGGGGGCCCTGTTGACCGTGCCGCCACTGACGGAGGTGAGGGGGATGGCGGCGCGGAATAGGGCCTTCTCGGCAGTGGCGCCCCAATTATGGAATTCCCTCCCCCTGGAATTAAGAACGGCTCCCTCCTTAGAGACCTTTCGGCAGGGCCTCAAGACATTTTTATTTAGATCAGCATTTGATGTCTGACATGGTGGGCTGGCTTTTTAACAAATTGCTTTTAACAAATGTGGATGACCCACTGGGGCTGTTTGTTTTAATTGTTTAATTGTTTTTAATTATTTTAATTCTTGATTTTAAATGTATTTATGTATTTTAATATTTTTGTTGTAAGCCGCCTTGGTTGCCCTGGTGGGAGAAAGGCGGGGTAAAAATTCTATAAATAAATAAAAATAAAAATAAATAAAACAGACAACAAGGAGGAGCTGTGGCCGAGTGGGGCTCCGTCCCCAGGGGACATTCTAGGTCGGACATTGCCTCCCCTCCCAAACTCACAGATCTTGAAAACCACATGGATTTTGGAAGTATATATTCAAAAACCCACATGGAAGGCACCAAACTCACAGATTTGGAACTGAAAAAGTGAGAAAGAGGTATTTGGATATTCCGTGGCAAAAAAATGGTGCACTTATTCCATGGCAAATGCCCATTTCCACGGGGCTTGTTGCATATTTGGTCTGGGTCTAAGATATGCAATATCTGCTGCCAGCAGAGAATGCCAGTATTTGTAATGGAGAAGCCTGAACCTTGGAAAAGAGGTGGATGAAACGAGGCAGTCCGAAACAACGGGGGTGCGTAGAGGTGGTTTACTACAAGTTTCAATTGCACATGTCGCCAACAAGCAGATGCTGGAAGAAGGAACTTTGCTGGAAAGTGGGCAAATGGAAAGAAACCTCCATTAGGGCGATTGAATTGATCCAAAGCCAGGGATTTATTATTATTATTATTATTATTATTATTATATATCTTAATGGCGCAGTGGGTTAAACCGCTGAACCATGAGCTGTCGATCGAAAGGTCAGCAGTTCGAATCCGCGACGGGGTGAGCTCTCGTTGCTTGGCCAGCTCCTGCCAAACCTAGCAGTTCCAAAGCATGTTAATGCGAGTAGATAAATAGGTACCGCTTGCGGGAAGGTAAACAGCGCTCCGTGTTCCAGCCGCATGCTACACGCTGCGGCAAGGAGGCATCTTCCTGAGGCATCTGGTGAGGCCACTGTGTGATACAGGAAGCTGGACTAGATGGGCCTTTGGCCTGATCCAGCAGGGCTCTTCTTATGTTCTTATGTAAGGAGAGTCATGCCAGCCACATGACCACGGAGGCGTCTTCGGACAACGATGGCTCTTCGGCTTTGAAATGGGGATGAGCATCACACCCTAGAGTCGGACACGACTGGACTTAATTGTCAGGGGTCACCTTTACCTTTACCTAGTGGTCCAGGTGAGCAGAAGAAAGGGTTGGCCCCCTCTTTTGAGCTTCGGATTTCACCAAATGGTCAGCCTTTCGTGGGAATAGAGACAAAACTGTGTAGACCGAGACCATCCAAGCTGCCCCCCAGGAGATGGGAGGTAATTCTAAGGACCCTCAGTCTCCGTGAAATGGAGGCCAACGCCAGCCAGTCCGCCAAAGGGGCAAAAACAAATGTTTCCAGCGGGGCCCACATGGGGGATGTGGGGGAGTTCTGCGTGGTCCAATGGGAGGTGGACGAGAGCAGGGATGCCCTGTGGGGCACTGCTCGGTTGAGGAGACCAAACGCCCCCAAATTCAGGGGAAGCGGCACCTTCGCTCAAGGAAACCTAAGTTGTGCTCTGACCACAGTCATTTTCAAGATGTTGAGGTTTCCCCAGAAGCGAAATGGCACTTTAGCCCAAGTAGTCAGATCTTGCTGGAGGGCCATAATTAATGGATAAGAACATAAGAACATAAGAAGAGCCCGGCTGCTGGATCAGGCCAAAGGCCCATCTAGTCCAGCTTCCTGTATCACACAGTGGCCCCACCAGAGGCCTCAGGGAGCACACAAGACAACAAGAGACCTGTATCCTGTCGCCACTCCCTTGCACCTGGCACAGAGAAAACCTATTCCTACAACCAGGAGGTTGCTTATCCCCATCATGGCTTGTAAGCTGTGATGGACTTTTCCTCCATAAATCTGTCCAATCCTCTTTTAAAGGCATCCAGGCCAGGTGCCATCACCACCTCCTGTGGCAAGGAGTTCCACAAACCAATTACACGCTGGGTAAAGAAATATTTTCTTTTGTCTGTTGCTCGGGGGTCGGATGAAGATGAATACACACAAGGGGGGGGGAGCCCGAGGGCCCAAGTACGTTAAGCTATCTGGGCACCACCGTTTAAACTGGCAATCAGTAAATGACGTTTGCAATGCCCCCTCTTCCCAAGGGCCTCAGATTTGGACCAGTTGATGGTGTAACCTGAGTGTTTCAGACCAGTTTATCACAGATATTGGGCCTGGTACGCAACGGTCATTCACACACACCCGAGTGTCACTGGCATATAATTTCCTGTCCTCAGGCCCTTCATAAGTAGTTTTTGCCATATCGCTGCAGGCAAGGCAAGAGTTCAAAGGAAAGATTAAACAGGAGGGAGGAAAGTGGGCACCTCTGCGAGGCAAGGATGGGAAACCAAAGTCCCCGGAAATAACCCTAGAAGTGGGGGAGCCATATAGTGCCAAAACAAAGCGTCAAAATAGGGGTGGAAAGGGGTCCAACACGATCCAACACTTTCTGTGCATCTGGGAGAGAGGTGCTGGTGGGTCCAGTCTGGAGCATGACGGAGCCACCAAATTTGATAACAGACGTATATTATTCGTACCATGTCTGTTATGCAGGAATCCCACCTGGGAAACATGAATCAGAGAGGGCAAAACATTTGGAAAATGCAAAGCCAAAATGGAAGTAAAACTCTTCACATCCATATTCAGAAGTGAAACTGGTCTGGATTAGCACACTTACAGCGCAAACCTGCCTAGGCTGTGGCGCGGGTGTAGAGCCTGTACCGCATCCTATCTAAAGAGGACCCTGCACTGGTGCGGCGAGAGCATGCCTCGAGGGAAAGGAACATTCGTCCCCTTATCCCAAGTAAAGCCCCAGCTGCCCCAATGGGTCTACTCAAATGTGCGCCAGCTATTTTGCTGGCGCACATTTGAGAGGGCCCTGTAACGGCGGCCAGGCCCAGGAAGGGGGATAGGATTTGGTGGAGAAGGCCGCCACTGACCCCTCCTCCTTCCTGGGCCCTGCCAACTAATCCCACCCTCCCCCAACGACCTGTTCCGCTCTCCCCCTGCCCCTCCGCCGCCCAGTGGGGAACATACCTTCCCCAGCAGGTGCAGCTCCAGATCAGGGCTGGGGAGAGCACTGCCGGTGCCACTTACTCCCAGGGTGCTGCAAACGTTTGCAACATCCTAGACTGGTGGAGAGCGTGCTCCGCTGGTCTTGGATGTAGGCAGGATCGGGCTGCTAGTTGGGTCTTTACATGTTTTGAGGAGTACGGTAATCAGGGCTTCACCAAAGGAGGGGCGCAGTGCTCGACAGACGAGCCCACAAGGGGGATATAATTTGGGCAAGCACCTCCAGCTGGCTCCTTCCCATTCCATGGGAAAGGTGCCTTCTCATTTGACCTTTGTTTAATTGCTGCCTAGAGTCCCTCCAATTCTTGCGTTTGTTCTTCAGTGAAACAGGGCAGGTGGAGCTCATCTGAGGAGCCCCCTGCTGTCACTGACGGATCTGCGACATTACGACACAGGGGGGCGAGAATGGCGTGTTCCTGTCCTCTGAGGACAGGATGTGGCAGCCTCGTCCCAGGTCAGAGGCACCCAAGCTGTCCTTCTCTGATGCTGGAGGGGGGATGTCGGGGGGCTGCTTGCCACCTCTCCAGATTCCCAATATTTTTGATGTGTACAAGATAAAATGAATTCTGCCTGTGCTGAATACAAGTTCAACTCCTATTTGCTTTTAAGTAGGCTGTGGAAAGGGGCTGGAGGCCAGCGTGAAGGAGTTGGCATGTCTAGTTTGGAAAGGAGATGGTTAAGAAGGGCCTTGATAACTGTCTATAGATATCTGAGGGGCCGTCGTGAGGAAGGCGGAGTACATTTGTTCTCCAGAGGGTAGGACCAGGACAAATGGGTTTAAATTACAAGGGAGATTTTGATTAAATGTTAGGAAGCACTTTCAGATGGTATGAACTGCTTGGCAGCAGAACGGTCTGCCTTGGAAGGTGGGGTAGGGTCTCCACACCACTGGAGGTCTCTGAGGCAGCAGAAGTGGAGAGCCACCTCTCAGGGAGGTTGTGGTTGTGGGCGGCCTACACTGGCAGGGGTTGGGCCTGATGATCTTGTGGTCCCTCTACCTCTATCACTCCTATCCTTGCCATCCCAGGTGAGCAGAACGATCCTTCAAATCCTGCGTCTTGTCTCCAGGCATAACAGAAGTGGGATGCTACAATTCTAAAGTGCTTGATTTCTAACAAGAGAGGACAGGGTCAAATCTGCCTAGAAGCGGCTCTTATTATTCTCAGCTTCCTGTGTGTGTGGAATGACTGGCTGGGACAGAAACTTTGCACCTCACTGTACTGCTCCGTGCCGGATGGATCCTGCAAGTTTTTGCAGACATTTCATTGCAAAGCAGCTGTCCTCAGTCCTTCCATTTCTGCTTACACCCCCCCCCCCTCTCTCTCATTCATTTACTGCTCCTCCTCTCAGGACCAATGGATCCTGTTGCCACAGTTAAGCCTTTGGTGATTGCAAATCAAGTCCCTGCAGCCACACAGCAGGGGAAGCAGAAAGTGAACCACAGCCAGCAGTCCTCGGATCAGGTTGTTGGAAATAATGGCAAGCCATAAACCAGCGTTTCCCAAACTTCTTCAACCTGCAGCTCCCTTGATCAATGGCAACCATTGGTCGTTGCAGGCTGCAGCTATTGTGTGACAGGTAGAAAACTACCAGGTGAAGCTTTCTCCCCAATTTCACCTCTTCTGTGAATAACTTCTGTGAAGGTACCTTTTGGAAGTGGGGTTGGGGTAGTATTGACTGGGGCGCCCCCTTCCTCCTTCCATCCTACCTCTGCAGGGAACCTGAAGCCAACCTTCCACCGCCCCTCCTCACATGCGATAAACTCTCAACCCCTGCTCCTGATCTACAAGATAGTCCTCTGAGGGCCCTGGTGAGTTCCCTCCCCTCGCCATTGGAAGGAAGGTGGCGAGGGGAGACAGGGCCTTCTCCGCTGTGGCCTCTGAACAGGCTTCCCCAGGGAGGTTTGCACAGTGGTGTCCCAGTTTTTAGCACCAAGCGAAGCCCCCCTCCCTTTTTTGCTCACGTATTTTAGAACTACTTCTGTAGTTTCAAAATTAATCAGTTGGGTTTTTTGGGCTGGAGTTTTATCTGCTCAGCTGCATTCTTGCTTGTGTGAACAGTGAAACACATTTTCTAAACAGTCACCAAGTCCACGTAGGTAGGATTATTTCTCCATTTGTACACCCCCCGCCCGGCCAGGGCAGCTGCGCCAGGTGCACAGGGTGGGTGGGTGGGTGGGTCGGCCTCCCTTCCTCGCCCCCGCGCTGCTGTCGGTCTTCTGGGGCCCGGCTGAGCCGCACTCAGATATGAAGCCGGCCCCCCACTCCAGATATGCCGCCCCCCACCGGCCGGCCGGCCGGCCGGCCCTTCCCATCGCGGGGCCTCGCTCTCCGGCCCTGGCCGGTCCATCCCGGGCTTCCGTCGCGCGCGCAGCCTGCAGGCGGCGAGGGGCTCCGGACCCCAGCGGCGACGGTACCAGCAGTCGGACTCCGGCGGCGGCCCCGGCCAAGAGCGCCGGGGCAGGAGAAGCCACTCCGCACATGCTCAGAGGCACCCTTACCTGCTGCGCAGGAACTCCCGAGGCCATTTCTCCGCGCTCGCAGGACAAAGGCGCCCCCGCCAGAGGGGGTCGAGCGCGGCCGGCGAGGCGGGTGCCGCAGCCGCCTGGCCCCGCCCCGCCCGGAGCAGAGCAGAGCAGCCTGGGAAACGGAGGCGGCGGGCGAGCGGCGCGGAGCCCCTCCGTCTGCGCAGACGCCGACTGTCCAGGGAGCACCGCGCCTCCGCTTGGGCAGGGTCAAGAGGCACCTGCTCAGCCCCCCCCCCACTGAGGACCCCCGTCCAGAGGCACAGTGGGCTTCGCGGTCAGGAGCTGCGGACGGAGAGGTCGCGCCGCTCCTTGGACACGTGCCCAGGGCCAGGTGGGTCGCGCTGCTCACCTACTGCAGGAGCGAGCGGGAAACCTCGTGGGCAGGGCAGGGCAGGGCAGGGCAGGGCAGGGCGGCTCGTGCCCAGGAAGGATTCTTTGCCCCTGGCCTCCGCATCCACCTTACCAACCTTTAGGTAAAGGTGACCCCTGATGATTAAGTCCAGTCGTGTCCGACTCATCCCCATTTCAAAGCCGAAGAGCCAGCGTTGTCCGAAGACGCCTCCGTGGTCATGTGACCGGCGTGACTCTCCTTGCCGCAGCGCGTAGCATGCGGCTGGAACACAGAGCGCTGTTTACCTTCCCGCAAGCGGTACCTATTTATCTACTTGCATTAACATGCTTTGGAACTGCTAGGTTGGCAGGAGCTGGCCAAGCAACGAGAGCTCACGCCGTCGCGGATTCGAACTGCCGACCTTTCGATCGACAGCTCATGGTTCAGCGGTTTAACCCACTGCACCACCCGCTTACCTTTACCTCCCCGTTTGTCTCTTTTTGCAAGGTATCCGTGTTTTTGTTTTTTTGCAAGGTACCCATCTTTACCCTCCTCATTTCTCTTCTCTACTGTGTTGATATATTGTACAGGCTTTTAAATAAATTTCTTGCCTTTTCATGGTTTCACCTGCCCAGTCTCAATTCACTCGGAAAAGAGGTTGCTTATTGTTTATTCATCCAGTCGCTTCTGACTCTTTGCGACTTCATGGACCAGCCCACTCCAGAGCTTCCTGGTGGCCATCGCCACCCCCAGCTCCCCAAGGTCAAGTCCGTCACCTCCAGAATATCATCCATCCCTCTTGCCCTTGGTCGGCCCCTCTTCCTTTTGCCTTCCACTTTCCATAGTATCAGCATCGTCTCCAGGGTATTCTGTCTTCTCATTATGTGGCCAAAGTACTTCAGTTTTGCCTTTCATATCATTCCCTCAAGTGAGCAGTCTGGCTTGATCTCCTGGAGTATGGACTGGTTTGACCTTCTTGCAGTCCAAGGCACTCTCCGAATTTTCCTCCAACACCACCGTTCAAAAGCATCTTATCTTCCTTCGCTCAGCCTTCCTTATGGTCCAGCCATAGGTTACTACGGGGAATACCCATTGCTTTAACTATGCGGACCTTTGTTGTCAAGTGTGATGTCTCTGCTCTTCATTATTTTATCGAGAATTGTCATTGTTCTCCTCCCCAGAAGTAAACGTCTTCTGGTTTTCCTGGCTGCAGTCAGTGTCTGCAGTAATCTTTGCGCCTAGAAATACAAAGTCTGTCACCTCCCTCCACGTTTTCTCCCTCTAGTTGCCAGTTATCAATCAAGCTGGTTGCCATAATCTTGGGGTGGTTGTTTTTTTGAGGTTTAACTGCAACCTCAGCTTTTGCAGTTTCTTCTTTCACCTTCGTCATGAGTCTCTTCAGCTGCTCCTCGCTTTCAGCCATCAAAGTGGTATCATCATCTGCATATCCGAGATTGTTAATGCTTCGTCCAGCGATCTTAACTCCAGCTTTGGATTCATCCAGCCCAGCAAGTGGCATGATGTGTTCTGTGTACAAGTTGAATAGGTAGGGTTACAACCCCACCGTCCTCCTTTCCCAATCTTAAACCAGTCCGTCGTTCTGTGGTCTGTTCTTACCGTTGCTACTTAACTTGATCGATTGTCTGCCTCAGGAGGCAGACCAGATGACTTGGTATCCCCATCCCCCCAAGAACTTGCCACAATTTGTTATGGTCCACACAGTCAAAGGCTTTAGAATAGTCAATAAAACAGAAATAGACATTTTTCTGAAACTCCCTGGCTTTTTCTTCCACATTCTGCTACCATTTGCTTTTAAAGGCTTAAGAACCGCAGAAGAGCCCTGCTGGGTCCAGCCAAAGGCCCCTCTAGTCCAGCTTCCTGTATCACGCAGTGGCCCCACCAGATGCCTCAGGGAGCACACAGCCAACAAGATAGCCTGTTTCCTGCTGCCACTCCCCTGCACCTGGCATACAGAAAAAACCTACTTTTAAAGCCAGGAGGTTGCTTATGGCTTGTAACCTGTGATGGTCTTTTCCTCCATGAATCTGTCCAAACCCCTTTTAAAAGCATCTAGGCCAGGTGCCATCACCACATCCTGTGGCAAGGAGTTCCACAGATGAATTACACACTGGGTAAAGAAATATTTTCTTTTGTCTGTTCTAACTCTCCCTCCACTCAATTTTAGTGCATGTCCCCTGGTTCTGGTGTTGTGCGAGAGGGAGAAGAATTTCCCTCTATCCACTCTCTTCATCCCATGCGTAATTTTATAGTCTCAATCATGTCCCCCCCCCCTCAGGTGCCTTTTTACTAGACTGAAGAGCCCCAAATGCTGTAGCCTTTCCTCATAAGGGAGGTGCCCCAGCCCACGACTCATTTTGGTCACTCTTCTCTGCACACCTTTTCCAATTCGAGTTGAATTATTCAGCTACCGGTATATCCTTTTTGAGGTGTGATGACCAGAACTGTACGCAGTACAGTACTCCAGATGTGGCCTCACCATTGATTTGTACAATGGCATGATATTGGCAGTTTTATTCTCAATCCCTTTTTTAATGATCTCGAGCATGGAATTGGCCTAATGGGTTTCTTGGCCCTAATGGGAGAGAGATTTTCCCCAGCCAGTCTCCTGCTGTCTGGCTTCCCAGTCTCGAAAGCAATCCACCTGTCCCAGATAGGCCCAGTTTGTCCCCATTTAAAGGGTGACAGGTATCTTGTTGTCTCAAACCTGGTGGGGTCACTGTGAGATACAGGAAGCTGGACTAGATGGGCCTTTGGCCTGATCCAGCAAGGCTCTTCTGATGTGAGCTGGGAGGCAGGTGCTAATTGCTCTCCAACTCCGAGACACTGCTCCCAGTTTGCCCCCCCCCACCTTCTTTTAACCCAGCAGAAATTCCACCAGAACCTTCAACACGCTGCTTTTCAAAAATGTAATCCCAGTGTAAAATGAGGGGTGGGGTGTGCTAGAAACCCATTAACAGCTCCATGTATCGCCATATTTCCAGCTCCACCCAGAATACTTCACGCAGCTCATCATCTTCAGCCAAGCCGCATTTGTTGCATCTCCTTAGACAGAGGCAAGATTTACACCAGGAATTCCTAAAATTACAATACAACCCAATGCAGAGGGAGGAGGACAGGCTACAATAAACGAACAGAGAAGACCAGACTGGTATCCAAGAACAACATACTGCAGAACCAACCGAGAAGGGAAGGGGACTGAGCTCCGCTGTAGCTCCCAGCTGAAAGCATCGCAGCACATCTTTAACAACCCACAACAGTCAGCATGAGAATTCACAGAGCAGATTGGAACATTTCAGGAAAGCATTGCTCTGAGTTTTCTCCTCCCACCCACTGAAAAGGGGCAATGGGCCACCCCCACTGTCCATCACATAGGGTGAAAAAGTAAAGCACTCCTCAAAGGCAGAGAGCATCAAGCACATGAAATAGGGACCCGCTGGCCTGCCAGATACTGTGGACAGCGTGGCTCATCCCCAACCCCTTCTCTGGGGGAAGATTGCTTCCCAACAGCGGCCACGGTTGCCTTGATCGTGCTACAACCAGACAGCCTCTCGGATTCCAGGGCTTTTCGACAGCGTGGTGTGGTTTGCTGACTTTAGCTAAACAGCAAAGGGTCTGCTTCCGCTTGTCCTTCTGAAGAGTTGGGACCAGAATGAGCCTCTCATTGAAGAAGTGCCCAGTTTTGACCCATCATGCTTGCAAGAAACACCAAGAGGGCTGGAGACGGGAGAGGGTCTCTTCTTGCTATCCTTGTGCGGGATTAATGCGCCGGAGAGACAAATGCAGAGATTCTCTTGAGCACTTGCTGCTCCAACGCCTCACAGCTGTGTTGCTCCAGAGATAAGGGCATGTAGATGTATCCCCCCCCCCTATGATGGTGCAGGAACCCCTCCCGTGCACAGCCTGCAAAAGGGAAAAGGAAGCCATCCTGGAACCAGCCCTGCTTTTCACCAGAAGCCTTGGCACTGCTTCCTGGCCCCTGGCTGCCTCCCTCTCCACGGTCCCTGCTGGGCAGGCGGAGGAAAAGCAGCCATGCTCCTTTGCGCCTGGTTTAGCAGAGCAGCAGGATGAGTCCCTGTCAGATCAGCTTGGAGCACTACAGCTGGCTTCTGCATCAAGACTCCTTTCTCGAGAACTAAGAGGGGAGTTTTATTTATTCTTGGGTTTTTCAAGGGCACGATGAACATCTCTCAAGGGCGATATCCCACACCATCCTCTACCAGCAAGGGGACTTTGGGAATACACAGCATCCCACATTGGGGCTGGCTCCTTTGTGGCGGGTGAGACCTCCACCTGTTCACCTGAACCCCATGGAGCCAGGACACTCATACACAGAAGACACGTGTTGAGGGGGGGGTTGCTGCATCCTCCGGGGCCTTGACAGGCGCCAGCTGCAGCCTGCGCTGCTGCTGCTGCCAAACCACAGCAAGGCAGAGCCAGCGCGGATGCCGGGAATCTTCCAGGAGGGGGAGAGATGATGTCACAAGGGATAAATAGAACTTTATTTAAATAAACATTTGTCAACATCAATTTACAAATTACAAGTCCCCATGTCCAGATCCTCGGCGGCTGCCAGATCTAGGCTCCAAAGCTGCCAGGAGGCCCTTTGAGAAGGTCAACAAGGATGTCCAGAAGTTGGCTGTGCTGGTGGTGAAGATCTCCAGGAATAGCTGCCATTTCATAGCAAAGGCAGGTCTCTACCATCCTGGAGAGTGCCACTCGGAAATCACGCAGGAGCCGGATGGTGTAGGAGTCCCCTTCCAGCACCAGGAGGTCGCTGTCGACCAGAGACACGGTAGCTCGCCAGCCATCATCTTTGGGGAGCAAAACAAGGCGTATGTAAGAGGAGAGCCCAGCCTCTTTCCCTTTTCCAGGAAGCAGTTGAACACAAATCTATGACCCTTAATATAAGGCTCAGGCCAAGTGGTCTAAAAATCTGTTACAACATTCCCAATTCTCCATCCCAAAGTTCAGGACAATCTTCCCCAGACTGTGTGGGGAGCTGTGTGCATTAACAAGAATACAGTTATCTGTGGAGGGTTCGTTTCAAACCCCCCCCCCCCAATAACACAAATCCGTGGATGATGGAGTCTGCGGGGAAGGGTCATGGCGCTGCAAACACTTACCTGGCCGTTGCGCCAAACCCATTGTCACTCCACGGCCCTTCCCGCGCCTCAGAACACAACTTCCAGTGTTTTGAGGGGAGGGGAGGCCTGTGGAGTGGGCCACAGGGTTCCCCTTTGCGCAGGGACAGCATCAGCAGATGGTGAATCTGCGTATACGGGGGGGGGGGGGATGACTATATACAGGTGCATGTCAGGGCTTGGACTCAGGTGAAGCTGAAGAGGAAGACACTTCCAGACAGTGACACTCTCTCGCAATGCCCCGAGGAAGATGCTCATTTGGTAGTTGTACATTCAGAGTGCCAGTGGCCCGTTCACAGGAGACAGCACACACTCACCCCGCACATGAATGTCTGTGTCTGTCATGAGTAGCACAGCCAGCGGGTGCACCTGTGAGGAGTCGCGCACAAACACCCCACCATTAGATTTGACCGCCATGAAGTACGTCAGCCAGCGACTGTACAGCTTTGTCGCCTCCCTGCAGGAAAAAGGAAGGGGGGGGAGGAACAGTGTCACCCGGAAGGAACCTGCCACTCCTGTGTACCCTTCCTTCCTTTGCTCCGACTGTGCCGGCTTTCTAGTCGAGCTGGACCAGAATCTGGTCTGGGGGGTCAGGGAAGGAGCGGGTCAGGTCAGGTCCCTCACCTGTTGATGGTGGACTTGTGCAGGAGGACGGTCCCCGCCTTGGTCCGGTACGTGTAGCTGTTGGGCTTGAACTTGCCTTGCCTGGTCACTTTGCCTTGCCTGACCTGGGAAGGTGACCAGGGACAGTGTGGATTAATCAGCCTGACCGAGAGACGGGCACTCAGGGAGGCGGCTCCTTCCCTCCGAGCCAATACCAGAGGGAGCAGGACGCCCTCCTTCAGCTCCCCATCACAGCTGCAGTGAGAACCCATAGAACACGTGCCAGGCACTTCTCCTGCTGTCCTCATCTGAGGAGCCTCTTGCTCCCCCCCCCTTGAACAACTCTTGGGCCCCTCCCCTCCCCACAGCATGGAAGCAGCAACCCTATATGTAGCTGCCTAACAAGCACCTTTAACGATGCACCTTAATTATCTCTGGCTTTAATATTTGTTCTTCCATACCTACAGTAACTTAAAATGTTTTAAGACTGCTTTTATTTCTTATTTTTTGATACACACGCAACCCCCATCGCCTTGATACTGATGCATGTAACATTCTTTCTGCATGCGGATGGAAAAAAGAGAGGAAACACTGGTTAATAGTCATATCCCCAGACTGTAGCAGTGAGCCTTCTGAAGTTATGCAGCAAGGTATTGAAATATGATGTAGCTTTTAAAGCAGCGGCCCCCAACCTTTCCGGCGTCAGGGACCGGTAGCCGGTTGGAATTTCTTCCCATGGACGGGGGGGGGGCGCTGATACCACGGCCCCACGTGACCCGGGTGTGATGTCAGCTGCTCCAATCACCCCCGCCGGTTTTGTTACCATTTTGGAGCCGTTTGGGCCGAAAAGAAGACGGCCGAAGCGGAGTGAAGGCAAGTACGCTCCAACCCCAACACTTCTGCCTCCCGCAGCTCCCCGTGGAGGCTCGGCCCGGGGTCCGGTTTCGAACGGGCCGCGGCCCGGTGGTTGGGGACCCCTGTTTTAAAGTATCAAAAGAATGGACTGGTGGCCAATTTGGAAAATGCACTCACAGAGAGACTCAAGCCAACCTGCTCATGATTTCTACCCCAAGTTTCTTTCATTGCAAGCCAGGTCTTCTCCCTCGTGCAGGTGGAAACTGCTGTCAGGCACGACTTCCCTCTGGAGGTTTACTACAGGGACTGGACGTCTTCTTGCTCCAAAGCCCAGTGTGGCATGAGAGACACCAGAGTTCTCTGGGACACACTGAAGACTTGGGAGAGGGGAAGGAGACCACTGTCGCCAGTTACGGCAGGATGGTCAGGCTGTGGGCACCCTGGGCTCACATTTGCAAGACAAGATTCACAGCCACATGGGCCACAAATTTGATTATAACATCCAGACGTTCAGAATGCTGAAAACTGTAACCAATGTCACATTTTCTGCTCGTGCTGATCAATTGGTGCTCTCTGGACTAATGCGTGTTCCAGGCTCTGCACGCGACCTCCTGTCCCTCCAGAACTTCCCTTCTAAAGGAAGCAGCATCGTGCCCTGTGGACCTCTTGTCCTGCTCGCACAGCTAAGTGAAGGAACAGAAAGTCAGACTGCACGAATCGTAGAGGTGACTAGCCTGTCCTAAGAAGGGTGCAGGCATCCGGGCAGCAAAGGGAAACTGGGGGAGGTACCATAAGGTGGTGGTAGGGGGGTTGCAGTTCCCTTCCAAAATTAATCTACTGGAATTTATTTAGATGCAAATATGCACCAGTCTGAGCAACTGCAATAAAAATCCACTGAGGTATTTAAGTACCATATATACTTGTGTATAAGTCATTCTCATGTATAAGTCAAGGGCAAGGTTTTAAGCCAAAAATCATGGAATTTGCTATGACCTGTGGATAAGTCAAGGGTAAAACTTAGAGGTGTATGACATTCTTTGAATTCTTGAAAATGACCAGTAATTGTTCTGAGGCAGCAACAGAAATTTTCCAAACAGGAAGAAAGCTATTCTAACTTGTTCTGGAGCAGCACAGAAACGGAGCTCTTCTCCAAACAGGAAGAAAGAAGGTGAAGGAGCTTATGGGAGTTGTAGGCTTTGTGAGGAGTACTGTACTTCCATAGCAGCAGCCCTCACAAAGACTACAACTCCCATAAATTCCTTCACCTTCTGTCTTCCTGTTTGGAGAAGAGCTCCGTTTCTGTGCTGCTTCAGAACAAGGTAAAATAGCTCCTTTTTTTATCCACCACCGTGCAGCCTGCTTCTCAGCCTGGTCCTGTTCCCCCACCACCACCACACCAAGCAGCTGTTCTTAGCGTCGACCCAGGTTTTCAGGGTCAATTTTAAGGCATAAATTCTTGGACTTGTACATGAGTATATTTGAAAATTGCACAATCTGGGATTCTGGATGAAGAATTTAGGAAATTTAGCACAAAACATTCAATTCTCACGGGACAGCTGGCATGTCGGGCCCTCAATGCTTCCCAGCAGAGGCAAAACCCCTTGTTGTCACATAAGAAGTAGACAGGCTCCCTTACCTGGATGAGGTTGGGATACAGCCCAGCCATGAGGACACCCTTCACGAGCTCCTCTTCCTCACTATACTGGTTGCACACGGATGACGGCAAGAGGCAGTCCGAGGGGGTGGGCACCAGGTAGGCCTCATAGAGGTTCTCCGAGAACTGCTTCACAAGGCCTGCGGGGAAGGCAGAGCTACATATCAAGTAGACGGAGAGAAGAGAACAGCATGGCTGGGTTGCACAGCAGGGGTCAGGAGACTTCAGGGGGTGGCATGTGGGTTGGGGTTAGCAGGAGGGTCTCTGGCAGTGTCTCTCCATCCGAGGCCCTGGAGAGCTGCTGGCAGCCAGTGAAGCCAGGTCTGAGCGACGACACAGACCAAGAGCCGACTCTGCAGAAGGCAGAGCCACAGGTTGCTCCCAGGCCCTGACAGTGCTCTCTGCCTCAAGAAGACCAGGCTCACAAACCCATCCTGCAATTAATACTATTGAACAGACTTGGGAGGCAGAAAAAGAAAACCACTCTCCACTATATATGTAAGCAAACAACACTGGCTTAGAACAAGAATAGTTGGCAGCAAGAACACAAAAAACCCTTTCAATAGGAAAAAATCCCATCACATTTATTACATCCACATGGTGCCCCTCCCTTTATCCTCACAACCCCCCTATAAGGGAGGTGGAGCCAGCGGTAGGGACCAGCCCAGCCCAAAGCAACCCTGCATGACTGAGCAGCACACTGGAACTCTGGTCTCCGAGGGGTTCGTTGGAGGCCGATCGTCCAGACTGGACAAAACACTCGAATGAATGAAGGGAACGGTGGGCTCACCTGGTCCTCCTCTCCCCCAAACCTCCTCAAATCCCACCAGAAGCATTTGCAAAGGCCTCCCCCCCCTCACTTGACAGCAGGCTCCGGCCCAGATCTTCCCCCCACCCAGCAAGGGGTGGGAGAGGCGGCTCACCATTGATGAAACGCAGGCTGGGCGCATACAGGAGGTAATCTTGGAGGTAGTTGTCCCGAGCACGGCTGTCCCTGCGCCGAAGCACGTCTTCCCAGCCGGCCACGGCCCGCACGAAGGCCAGGTGGTCGCTGCCGCTCTCTCGGCTCAGGACGGCCTTGGCCTGGGAAAGAGGCAGCCCAGTTAGAGGGCACCAACCCTTCCCCCCCCCCCCCGATCTCAGTGCCGTCCTGTACCTTGTCCACCTCGGTCCGGTTCTGCAGGCTGCTGCTGAAGGGGTCCCGTGTCAGGCAGGAGACAATCACCAAGAGTGGCTGGATGCAGCGGTAGATGGAGGCCAGCACGATGGCCTTGGCCAGCCGAGGGTCCGTGGAGATCTGAGCCAGGCGCTTGCCCAATGTGGTCAAGGCCTCCCTGTGGTCCAGCACACCTGAAAGGCAACGAAGACACTAACACCCGAGTAGTCTAGCAGAGCCAGGAGCGGGACGCACTCCACAGCCCCAGTGAGCAGTTGACCTGTGCTGGCCAAGCCTGCAACTCAGACACCCGTTTCCCCCGTCAACTTCCCTGTAACTCACCAATCTCCTGCAAAAGGATCACTGCTTCATCCACAGCTTTGATGTCAGGGCTGTCCAGGGCTTTGGAGAGGAATTCAACAGCCTGGAACCAAACACACAAAATGCGGAAGATGAGGAAGACCCAAGTCGTGGGGGGACGGAGGGGACGCTCCAAAGAACAGAAGACAAGAGGCTCCATCATGCTGATGGCCAGGTTGGATTCTGAACACCCTCTTCAAGGTCATCAGGGGTGAGAGGAAGCAGAGAAGTGCCAGGTTCTTGGGCCAGACAGACCCTTGGCCCGAGTCCGACAGCCGCCTGGCTGCTCTAGCCTGAAAAGTGCAAAACCAGAAGCTCTGCCATGACCTGCCCTCTTCTGTGCTTGCAAGACCCGATAACGGTCAACCTTCTTTCCTGCAAGATTTGTTTTGTTGTTGTTCAGTCGTTAAGTCGTGTCCGACCCTTCGTGATCCCATGAACCATATCCCGCCAGGCCTTCCTGTCCCCCACTATCTTCCTGAGTTCGCTCATTTTCATGTTCGTTGCCTCGGTGATGCTGTCTAACCATCTCATCCTTGGCCTTCCCCTTCTCCTTTTGCCTTCAGTCATTCCCAGTATCAGAGTCTTCTCCAGAGAGTCCTCTCTTCTCATTAGGTGGCCAAAATATTTGAGTTTCAGCCTCAGTACCTGTCCTTCCAGGGAACAGTCAGGGTTGATTTCATTTAGGATTGACTGATTTGATCTCCTAGCAGTCCAAGGGACTCTCAGGAGTCTTCTCCAGCACCACAGTTCAAAAGCATCTATTCTTCGGCGCTCAGCCTTCCTTATGGTCCAACTCTCGCAACCACACATTCTCGCAACCACACATCTCGCACACACACATCTCGCAACCACACACACATCTCACAAACACACACACATGTCGCAAACCACACACACATCTCGCAAACACACAGATTTGTTTTACTGCCTTGCTTTTACTACATGCCGGCTGCCTTGGGTGGAATTGATGGGTAAAAGGCATGGCAAGAAATGGAAACAAACAGAACAACACGGGGCTGGGGGGGGGGGGCGAGAAGCAAAAGTGGCAGGCAGTGAGGGGGTCAAGTCCACCAACTCGACCTCTTGCTCAAAACACAGACAGCTCTTACCCAATGGCAACGGGGCCTTTGACCACCAGATGTCGCCCTTTGGGCTTTAACCAAATCCAAAATGGCCCAGAGTCCTATTCCCAGGCCAAGTCTTTGGCCACCTGCAAGCTTGGATTCCGGGACGGTCCAGAAGGACAAACCTAGTAAGGCTGTCAAAGTGACACTTTGGTCAAGGGCAGCTGCTGCTGCTTCAGGCAAAGCGCCCCCCACCCCACCTACCGTTTTCTCAGGCATGTGGATCTTGGCCTGAACCACCAGGTTCTCCAGCGGGGTGCGGAGGATTTCAGGCACTTGGAACGTGGGCATCCTGTCCAGACGGCTGCGCGGAAAGAGGTGATAGGCGAAGCCCGACTGGCAGCGGCCGGCACGCCCTCTCCTCTGGATGACGTTGGATTTGGATACCCACACGGTCTCCAGGCACGAGACCTGGGGGAAGAGAGAGTTACAACCCCACCCAACACCTGCACCGATATCTGACGCAGCAGCAGCAGCAGCAACCACCTGGGTTGAAAAGTACTTGACAGAAGAACAACATCCCAAACTGCAGAACAGGCAGCAGGTTCTCGAGACGGAGGCAGGTCTCGTGTGCGGATCCTGCCGAGCTTCCCAGGCAGCTGTAACCCAAACATCCACAAAGCACGGAACACCGGAAGGGGGAAGAGAAGCCTCCCACGAAGCCTCACCAGGCGCTATAAGCGTATCAGAATCTTTTATTTCTATGTTCGCATACAAAGAGATGAATCTGAGACTGGCCAATGGAGCAGTTGCTGAAGGGGTGTTTCCCCCCCCCCCCCAACACAGCAGGCAGAAAGGATTCTGTGGCTTGTTAACGGCTGTGGAAAAAGAGATGCAGAAGCTGCTGCCTGAAACCATTGGGGATCTCCCCCCCCCCCCCCGCCTGGCCTTCCATTCCCGACTGCTGGTGCTGCTGCTTCCCTTCCCCTGAGGCCTCCGTCGACTTAGACTGCAAAGCTGCAGGCAATGCCAAGGCTGCTCCTTCGGCGCCTGCCGGGTCTTTCGAGGCCTATGCAGTGGGCTCCAGAGGCGCACCTTGGTCTTGAGGTCGTAGCGCTCCTCCTTGTGGGTCCCGCTGTCCACCACGTGCACAATGTCATTGATGGTGATGGAGGTCTCAGCGATGTTGGTGGCCAGGACGATCTTCCGCACGCCAGGAGGGGGCCGTGGGAAGATGCTCTGCTGGTCCATCATTGGGATATTGGAATGGACTGTCAGGGAGCGGGGCAAGAGAAGGGGAGAAGCAACGCTCAGTATCTCCGCCCCACTCCCTCCAACAAGCTCTCAGCCTGCCCTGGGACAACAGAGCGGACCACGATGTGCCCTCCCTCCCTCCCTCCCCGTGCTGCCCCACCACCCACGCAGAAGGGAGGCAACGCCCTCCTAACCTGGCAAGACAAGGTAGCGGCTGTTGTGAGGTCCAAGCGTCTCCAGGAGGCGCTGCTGCACTCCTTTGATCTCCTGCCAGCCAGGGAGAAAGCAGAGGATGCCGCCTGCAACACACAAGGCCAGAAGGCCACGCCGGTCTGTGACACCTGTGCTGCCCTCGGCTTTCTTCCAAGGAGGGAGCACAGGTGGGGTACCAGGGGGCCTCCCATCCAGACACGGGCCAGACCAAAGCCCCCTTGGCTTCAGCAAGGTGGCTGGCATCAAGCGAGGGTAACTGCTTCTTGCTTATGCTCCAGACTCCAAGAATGACCGAGATTTCAGAGGGGGTCAGAAGTGGTGGGCAGGCGGGGGTGGGGGTCTACAGCAGTGCCCAACTACCCCAGCTGGTGCTTGATGTTCTGCAATATGGTCAGTCTGCGAGCCCCTTGTGCCAACTCCCGCCCTGCCCCCGCATCTTCCATGCCAAGGTTACTTTCCATTTCTACTGTATTTATTCCTAACGAACAAGCAAACGCAGTCTACTCTCTGTTCGTGTTGGCCCACTGCCCCAAGTGAATTTTTAGAATGGGGAACAGAGGGAGCCTGGCCTGGCCCTTGTGGCCTTGGTGACCACCGGCCACCAAGCAGTGACGCAGCGGCACTCGCTGCCTCCTCCCACCTACCTGGCTCCCCGTGGGCATCGATCTGAAGAACCAGGTCAGTGATCAGCTCCAGGTCCAGGACACATTCGTCATCCGATTGCTGAGGGACAGAGGAGGCGGGATTAGCACCTGCGCAAGCAGCAGGAAACCCCAGGTGCTCCGTGGAGGAGGACTCCAGCAGCAGAACGCTCCCAGCAGCAGCCAAGCCAAGAACGGCCTGCAGAGACCACTTTTCTTCACACCAACGTTCACCCGGCAGTTTGCACAGCAAAAGGAACGAGAAATCATTCCTGGTCCCAAAGAGGCAGACAAAAAGACGACCAGCAAACAGCCACGGGGAAAAATGCTCCGCCAGAGTGAAGAGGGACAGCGGCTCTTTCCCCGACTCCAGACGAGAGCGCCACGGCTTTCAAAAGCAGCTCTTTGCCCAACTGGCAGGTCAAACAGTTCGCTGCTCTAGGAGTCGCGGTCCACGTATCGCTTTCAAGGGCGGGAGGCATCCCGATCACTGGCGTCATGCTCTTGGAGGGCGGCGTAGCCAGCGAAGACCAGGGACTGGCAGGGGCAACCCACGAGGGGGGGAGGAGGAGGAGGAGGAGGAAGAGAGGCGCCATCAGCATGGCCTGCGCACTAACACAGACACAGCAGCACTGGCTTCCCCACTAGCTGTGCAAAGATTCCCTCGGTCGCCCTCCAAACAGAACAGGCCGAAGGGTACAGAGGACCATGAAATCCAGACTTCTGCGCTCAAGCAGGCAGAGTCAAATTTCTCTCTCCAATACTGCTAGAACTTGGATCACCCAGCAAAACAGAAAGGTAGCAGCTTCAGGACAGGTAAAAGGAGGTCTGGAGGAAGAGAGCAAAGGGGAAGCAGAACAATGCTCAGCCCCCCCCCTCCATCATCCCCCCCCCCCGGCCCGCTTGTCATCCCCCCCCCCCGGCCCGCTTTGTCTGTGTTATTAATTGGAGCCAAATGGCATCCTCCAGGGAACAAATGTGGACCTGGGCTGTCATTTGCTGGCAGCTAGGATTGGCAAAGAGACTCAGGGCCCAACCCTAGGCAACTTTCCAGCCGCGATGCAGCCCTGAGGTAAAGCAACAAACGTTCCCTTCCCTTGGCCGCCCTCCCACCGCAGGATGCAGCACACGCCCTATTGGCACGGCAGCATCCATGCTGGAACGGGGGATAGGACGGGGTCCTCCATGGAGCCTTTCTGAGCCCCCGGCCATTTGCCACACGTCAAAGACATCATATGAATTCCCTCTTTATGAATGCCCCACTTCCGTAAGCAGGCAGCTTTGCCAGGCCAGGCATGAGGAGGAGCTACGCAGAGAGCCTTTCAAGGATTCCAAGTATTTGGAAACAGGGCGACCTGGGACTCACCTTGATCTCATAGTGCCGGTGTCGGTGGCGCCCCAACATGGCCATGATCTCCTCCAGATAGTACTCTTTGACAGGATACATGAAGCCCGGCACCTTGACCACGGGACAATCCCCAAAGTACTGAGAGAAGCGCTGGTTGTCTCCTGTGGCGCTCATCAGCACCAGGCGGAGGTTGGGGTTCTGCTTCTGAACGCCCTTGAGCAAGATCAGCAGGAAGTCCGTGTTGACGTCGCGCTCGTGCACCTCGTCCACAAGGACGTGGCTGACCCCCTCCAGGCGGGGGTTGCCCTGCAGTTTTCGCAGGAGGATGCCCACAGTGCAGAAAAGCAGGGCGCCCCCCCTGGCAGGCGGCTTGCTCTCCAGCCGCACCTGATAGCCGACGTTCTTCCTCATGTTGGGGCCCAGCTCCTGGGCCACGCGCTGGGCCACAGAGATGGCACTGATCCGCCGAGGCTGTGTGATGACCATATTACACTGGGCACCATGCCCTTCCAGAATGTAATGTTCCAGCATCAACTGGGGGATGCGGGTTGTTTTCCCACAACCCGTGTCCCCAGCGATCACGACAACAGGGTTCTGCTCCACCGCCGAGAGGATCACTTCCCGGTGGGAATCGACAGGAAGAGGGTGGCTTTCCTGCCATGCAGTGCCCCTCCGCTTCCAAAGGGCCAAGAGGTTCTGGCTGAGGCGCACGTCTTCCGACTCCAACATGGGGGTGTAGGTTTTGCCCGTGATGGCATCGCTGATGGTGCCCGTCTCCTTACCGAGGCTCATCATGTCATCAGCAAGACGTGGCCTGGATTCTCGAGTATCTACTGGGAACTGAGGGGAGGTGGGAGAAAATAAAGTCAGCAGAGGCCTTCTCTTTCACATTACGCCGCTTACTACGCAATACGTTGAAGACCCTTCAAATCCTGAACTGTCATGGCTTTCACCCAGGGACTCTTCTCTGGTAGAGCGCCTAGCATGGTTGTCTGTGGACGCAGCAGACCTGCACTTCAGCAAAGCGGGTGACAAAGTCACCCATGATATCCTAGAGCAGAGGTTCCCAACCTTTTTGCTGCGCGTGCCACTTCTGTACGCCTCCGGGCCGCCGCGTACCACCGGAAGTAAGTTCCGATGACGTCATTGGCACTTGCTTCCAGGTTTGTGGCTGCGCCAGAGCGCAGAAAAGCAAGATAATTTATGTATTTATTATTTTTAAAAAATGTATACCCCACCTTATCCAATGCCAAAGCCAATGCCCAAGGCGGCTTACAAAAATCAAAAAATAAAAAGTTCACGACATATAAAACAATAAATAAGATAAATTAAAAACAATAAAATCCACCGGGGTGGTGGTGGTGGTGACAATATAGAGCAGATGAGCAAAACACCATGAGAGAGACCCAGAAGTCAGACATCACCGACACAGGGGAGGGCGGGGCAGGGGATTCCCTGTGCTTGCAGCCCACTCGGCAGACCTTGAGGTGCTGCTTTTTGGGCTACGGCGTGGCAGCGCGCGGACGCCATCTTGGCCGGTGGCAGCAGCCCACATACCACCAGCCTGTGGTCTGCTTACCACTAGTGGTCTGCGTACCACAGGTTGGGAGCCTCTGTCCTAGAGGATACAATGGAGACATGTGGGCTAGATGGTACTACTGTTAGGCAGGTTCCAACCTGTGCCCAGCAAGTTTTATTAAATGGCTCTATGTTCACCTGGAGGGAGGTATTGAGTGGAATGCTACCGGGGGGGGGGGGGAGCCTCCGTTTGGGGCCCTGTGCTGAACAAGGTTTTTCTAAATGACTTGGACGAGGGGGTAGAGGGGATGCTTATCCAATCTGCAGGTGCCACAAAGCTAAGTGACTAACACCCTGGAAGACCAAATTAGGGTTCAAAATGAACTTGACAGGCTCCACCACTGGGCCGATACCAACAAGATGAGGCTCAATGGAGATAAACGTAGAGTCCTGCATGTAAGAACAAAAAACCAGAGGCGCTGGACGCAGACCTGACTGGCAGCAGCATATGCGTGAAAGAGATGCAGATGTCTTAGTAGACCACAAGCAGAACGTGAGCTGCAAAAAGAGCCAATGCATTGCTGGGCTGCAGAGTCCACTCCATGCTGGCTGCCACCAGTCTTGGCCAACATGTTTTAAGAAGAACACTGATATAAGCTGGAGGAGGGCAACTAAGGCAGTGAGGGGTCTGGAACCAAGTCCTAAAAGAGCTTGGCATGTTTAGCATGGAGAGGAGTAGACTAAGGAAAGATATGCTAGCCATCTTCAAACGTCCGAATGGGCTGGCTATCAGAGGGGAGAAGCAAACTTACTGCCTGGGTTGAAACTACAGGGAAACAGGGTTATTGTTGGTTTTCAAGCAGGGATCTGCAACCATCGCCTGCACTGGTGGATCTCCAAGATCTTTCCAACTCTAACATTTTATGAAAACCTGATTCCCAAAAAGGAGAACTGGATTTAGATCCTTGATTGGCTACCCACTCTCTCAACCCCAGCTGTCCCCTGGCAAGACTGTTGTGATAAAGACAATACAGGTCAAACAATTTAGAAGCAATGAGCAATTATGATGGGGAAAGCTGCAGGGGCAGTTCTGAGTGGAAAAGAGAAGGTTTGGAGAGGTTTGGGATGCTAGAAAACCTGGAACCAAGAGCTTGTTTGGCTGAATGCAAATCCAAATGAAAACATTATTCCTCGCTGCAGCCCTTTTTGCCCACAAATCTCCCCCCAATGATACAAAGTTCCTTTGACTACATGTTCTTGGACAAGACTCCCAATTCTGTCCAAGAGCATCCCCCCCCCCCCCCAGCTCTTTGTTTCCCAAGGTCCTGCAGGAGGGCTCTCTCATTTTGGGCTCTCTCCAAAATGACCTTTTACTTTGCTCTCAGAAGTTGTACCATCATCACTACTTTCAACATGAAAAGGCAGAATGTTTACAGATATTCCATGACATTATAGCAGCTCAGTCAATGATGGGTGGGAACACTGGAAGCCAGTAGGCAATGACTTTTAACCAAAGTAGGATTTCTCTCATTTATAGTTTCCATAAACTGGTGGCGGAAGGAATAGCACTCTTCTGTTCTCAGATACACCTGTACATGCATGCTCTGAATTGACACATGCCCGTGTTCTCCTTGGCCGGTTCCAGTCTGGAATCTGAACTGTCCCAGCCCCCCTTCCTCGAAGGCGTAAGAAAGGTTTACGTGATTCAGGTAGTTCTCAATCTTGCGCAGGGTGGCCTCAGGGACTTTGATGTGGCAGGGCTTTCTCTGGTTCTCGCCCAGCTCCCGAAGGGACGTCATGTTGTACATGGCATGACTCAAGGGGTTGTTGTTCTTGTCCACCAAGCCGAGACTCTGGAAGGGAGCAAGGATACAGGTGGGCTGGAAGACAGAGAGGGCTCCAGAGGGCAAATGGAAGGCCTGGCACTGGAATCCATGCCAGCCTGGGATGGGCGGAGCCTGAGAAACGTGCTGCTTCAGGGCCTCGAGGTTTTTCCCAGCCAGCAGGCAGCCTTTTGTGCCCCCAACGATGGGGAGCAGCAGCAGCAGCCCCCTAGCAGCCCCGAGTGCCCTTTTCTTGCAGGGTTGCCACCCTGTGCCCACGACTCACCTTCAGCTTCTGGCAGGCCAGAGCAGCTGCTTTGTTCTCTGCCTCCACCTTGCGACGCCCCTTGGCAGCAAACGTCATGGGACAGGGCCAGCGCAGCGTCAGCTTGCAGATCTTGGTTTTGGTGCCCACTGTGCGGAACTGCATGTACTCCTACAAGGGAACGAGAAGGGCTGGGACAGGTGGACTTGAACAGCAGCAGTTCACGCCGGAAGAGTCCAAATGTTCATGACAACAGCACCTCGGAGCTCAGCACTGCTGTCACCCAGGCAACAGGACCATCTCCACAGGCTCAGGGCCCAGCAGGCCCCAGCAGGCCCCAGGTTCAGGCAAGCAGGGGCAAGGGGTGGGGTGGAGACGACGACCACCACATGGCTTCCTAAGGGCTACTCCAGCAACGCGACCCAGAGCAGCCAAAGGAGAGGGCGTTTCCCCAGTGCAGGCTGGCTCCATGTGCGGCTAGGCTCACTGGCTTCACTCATTGGGGGTTCTGCTCTGGGGGCCCTTTGAAGACCGCCAACCCGCTCCCTGCTTCTGGAAGCTCCAGTTCCTGAAAGGGCTGCTCCTCTCCACTGCTCTCTTGCTCAGTGCCAGGCAGGCTTCACTCGCAGACCTCGCCGACTGCTTCAAGAACAGCCCCCCGAAGGAACCTGGCTTCTCTTCCCAGCCGGGAGACAAAGCGACTCACCTTGACTGTAGACGAAGAAGTTGCTATTTGGATCACTTGGGCCAAGAGGTTCTTGGGCAGGGGGAACTGGGTCAGAGCCCGGAGGGCTGTGTTGTCATCTGTCATGTCAGTGGAGAACCCATCCCTGCAGGACAAGAGCAAGGACAAAGCAGCCCCCCTTAAAGCAGCTTCTCCTTTTCAAACGTGCCTCTATCAGTTGGGGCATGCGTGCGTGCGTGTGAGAGAGACATTAGAATTCTAATTTTTAAAAGTCACACATTGGGACAATCTGTCGTTGGACTATATAGGAGTAGTTCCAAGGTGAAGAGGAGCACACCTGCTCACCCTGCTATTTTATGGTTTGGGAGGAGCAAATGTGGTACACTTAACCCCTGAATAACTCAGAGGCAGTGGAAGAGAAGCAAAGGGTTCGAGAGAAGAGCTGAAAACTCTGCCCCATGTCCCCGCTTTGATGGCAGGGGCCGTTTCAAGAGTCCACAAACAATGCGGACACTGACATGCTGCTCCTGAAGGCTGGGCACTGTGGTCTGCACAGGGCTGGACACTGGCGCACGGCTCCCGCTCAGCGAAGGTCAACCAGAGGACAAGGCTGCCTCTCTTGCAAACGAGGCCACGTGATTCTGGGCTCCCAACTGTTTGCATCACACTAACTGGACAGAACCTCTGGAGCGTTCTAGAAGGTGCCCAAGACCATTCCGCCCCTCTCTTTGCATACCACACCCAACGAGAAAGGGGCTGTGCATGGCAAGGGAAGACTGCTTTTGTAGGCGACAAGGCGCAGAGCAACAGGTTACGCCCAGAGTCACATCAGGGGTGAATGGCTCCGATCCATTCTGCTTATAAAGTGTGGGGGAGGCAGACTCGTCGCTCCCCCCCTCCAATGGCACTGTGGTCAGCAGAGCAGCGGTGTCCCCAAAAGAAACACCAGGGAAGATGACTATAGCCAAGCCTCACACAGCCAGAGTTTATGAACCATGGGGATTCTCGAGATCCCGCTGGTTTACCCGCACAACTAGCCTCACAAGTGGTGTTCTTGGTTTTCCATTATCCCATCCTGACCTTACTGGTCCCAGACCCGGGGACACGACACCACACAAAAGCACCCCCCCCTGCTGCAGCCTGCCTGGTATCAGCTGCATCTAGCCCATGCCCACCCATTTCCCCGACGGCCCACGTCAAGACAACTGGTTCGAACCTCATCTCTCTGGCTGGGGCCCGAGTGCTGGTCTGCGTCATGGACAGGTAGTTGGACACGTCGATGGTGTCTTCCTCCAGCTCCCCCTCCTCCAGTTCGCCTTCCTCCAGCTCCCCCTCTTCCAACTCTTCCTTTCGGATGGGTCTCGGGAGCCTGTTCTGCTCCAGCGGCTGGATGGGCTCATCAGGCTCTACTCGCCTCCAGCAAGTGGAGAGGTCAGCTAGAGAAGGCCCAGACTTGGCGCGCCACCTGCCCTCCGAGTACCACCTCTCATCAGGGCAGCCCAGCTGCTCAGCAAGGATGCGATACTTGGCAGCATCAAAGAGTTCATTCCGGGGCCCTAGCAAACCCCAGCCCTGAGAGAGAGAGAGAGAGAGAGAGAGAGTCAAGATCACCGAAGCAATGGAAGGAAAACTGGCATTTTAAATGCACAATGAGGAGGAGGAGGACAGATGGAAACATTCCCTTGCAATGTATTGGGCGGCTGCAGACTCTCCCTGGGAGGGGGGCTTTGGTCCCACGTGACCCCTGCTGGCCGGTCCTCATCTGCTACCTTCTCATCTTCTATTACGAGGCCCACGCACTTCAGCTCAGTTCTGTTCACTGGTCAACCAAAACAGTTCTAACTCCTTTGCACTTAAAAAGCAGCACCTGAAGCTTCAGCAACCAAGGCAGAAGACAAATGGCTGGCCTCAGGATGTGGGGGTGGCCCCTGGCCTCGCTAGATGCCTTCACAAGGGGATTGGACAGATTGATGGAGGAAAAGTCCCTCACAGGTGACAAGCCATGGTGACTATACGCCACCTCTGGGTTTCAGAGGGAGCCTATCTCTGAATGCCAGATGCAAGGGAGTGGCAACAGGATACAGGAAACTTGTCTTGAGTGCTCCCAGCGGCATCTGATGGGCCTCAGAAGAGCCAGGCTGCTGGATCAGGCCAAAGGCCCATCTGGTCTAGCTTCCTGAATCTCACAGTGGCCCCACCAGATACCTCAGGGAGCACACAAGTCAGACAACCAGAGACCTGTATCCTGTCGCACCTCCCTTGCATCTGGCATTCAGAGAGAGCCTATTACTAAAACCACTGTGAGATATGGGAAGCCAGACTAGATGGGCCCTGGGCCTGATGTTCATACTGGTCCTTGCCAGGTCAGCGGAGGGGGTCTTACTGTGCCCCTTCCTCTATTCAGACTACTACACCATGCCTTTTTGTAGAGCAGGAACAGAGAGATTTCAGGCTTGTGGGATCCACTTTAGTTCTCACAAGAACTTGGAGTCAGAGTCGGGCACAAGATGAAAAGTGGACACAAGAAGCCCCCCACACACACACACAAGACCACAGCAAGGTCTGTCTAGGGTGACATTCTGTGCCCCACAGTGGCCAACCTGATGGCTCCAAGAAGAGGGCCCTGTAGAGAAGCAGCCCCTCCGTTATTCAATAGCTAACTGCCCCTGAACATGGAAGTTCTACTATGTTATCCAGGCTAACAGGCACTCTTCCTTCATAAATGTCTCTAATCTTTTAAATCTATCTAAGCAAATAGTCGTCATCTCTTGCAGGAGAAATGCCCACAGTCTCATGAGGCAGTTCTTCTTTTTGTCTGCCTCGACTCTACTGCCAATCAGTGTCACAGGATTCTCCCAGGTTCAAGTGCCGGGGAGAAGGAGAAGGACGGCTCGACCCGCTTTCTCCACACCCTGCATGCAGACATCTCCAGCATGCTCCCTCCCTCCCTCCCTCCCTCTCGTCGCCTTTTCTTGACACTAAAAAGCAAACAGGCCATAATGCAAAGCCTGAGAGCGCCCAAAGCTGTGAATGCCCGACACTGGAGAGGAGAGGCGAAGAACGGCCCCTGATCACCTTGAAGAGCTGGCAGGCGGCGGCAGCAGCTTGTCGCTCTGCGTCAATCTTTTTGGTCCCATAGCCTTCCACCTCCACGCTCTTTGGCCACTTGATGAGCAAGGTGACTTTCTGCAGAGAGAACAGAAGAGCAAGCAGTTGAGTCCCCTCGGTGCAACGTTGAGTTTACCCAAGTTCCTTTCAGAAGAGGGCCTAGCTAGAGAGCATTCCTCACCACGCAGCGTCAACTCCTCTGCATGGCTTATGATGTGGAGTGGACATTCTTTGACTCTTTTTCAGGGGACAGAGGCACTTGCCTGAAGAGCAGAGTACGACTCCAGGTCCACAACTCCCACCCACTGGATGTTTCACTAACGACACTGCTCCCTTCCTTGGGCAGCCTCGGAGCCCTCTCAACCCTCAGCCTCAGGTCCCCTAACCTTTGACCACCGAGGCCATCAAAACGGTCAGTGTGGAGAAAGCGCAGAGTAATGGTTTACAAAAGCAGTTCCCAACCTGTGGTACGTGTACCACTAGTGGACCAGAGGCTGGTGGTACGTGGCTGGCCGGCGACCAAGATGGCGCCCGCCATGCCATTTGCTCCACGCCGTGCTGTCCCCAAAGCAGCAGCCTTTCTGAGCAGGGAAGGTCCCTCCTGCCCACCCTTGTCCCTTACCTTCGTCTTTGTGTGCTCTGGCGACGACGCGAACCAGGAAGCCAGTGCCAATGACGTCACTGGCACTGACTTCCAGTGGTACGCGGCTGCGTCGGAGGTTCAGGAGGTGGTACACCCCTGAAAAAGGTTGAGTACCTCTGCTTTAGAAAACTGAAACTCTCTGCGCAAGGTGATAGAAGCAAGAGCGTCCCTACAAAATGTTGTTTAAATTTTTTAGCTCCTCTTAATGTCTATAGAAGCTCAGAAGAACCTGTTATTTTGTTTTTTGTATGTGAGAAATCACCATGGAGCGTAATCAACAATTTTTTTTCCACTTTTCTTAAAATCCCCACAAATCATTGTAGAGGTCAGCTGAACCCTGCAGGCTTACAAAACCTGAGGTGTGAAGAAACTCAACATCTGAATTGTGCTGCTATTGTTAAATTCTAGTTAAAGCCTTCCTTGTGACTTAGCAAAGCTGTGTTTCCACCAACGTTATCCAGAGTTCATGCAGCGAAATACTATACACTACAGTATATTGTTTTCTTGAAAAAGGAAAGTTCTCAGTAAAGTTTTCATGTTTTTACTTGCAGATGGTCTCGTGATTAACAACATCCCCAGTTTTATTTAATCAGTTTAAGTCATTTCACATCGCAATATCATACACAGAAATTCAGTACAGACCTCATTATAGGGCTCTTACTATGGTTATAGCAATACAAACAAGGTGCCCAATTATAGTGATCTATCACATGGCTTTTCCTGAAGATAATAGTATGAACATCAGCAAAGCAGGGAGGGCCGACAGTCCGAACAGCATCAAAAGGGCAGATAAAGAGTGTGTGTGTGTGTGTGTGTGTGTGTGTGTGTGTGTGTGTGTGTGTGTGTCTCTCTCTCTCTCTCTCTCTCTCTGAAGGGCCAAGGGAAGAATGGGTCATGGTGGAAGCGGCATCATGCTGAAATACAAAGACTGCAGGGGTCAGGCTGGAGGTGCCCCCGGGCCCAGCTGTGCTGCCACATCCTCACAGAAGCACACCTCACGTGGTGCTGGGGACAGGAGAGACCTCCTGCATGTGCAAGAGAGGTGAGAGAAGCCAATTCCAGCTTGTCTCTCCACACCTTTTGCACAACAGCCCGCAGTCACTTCTCTCCCCCAGCCCCACCTGAGGTTTTTCTTCTAGATTAATGTTCACATCGCCAGTGGAGGGCCAGATTCCGTTTAGGAGTATACCTCAGTGCAGTCCAACTAGGTGCTGGTGGTGGAAAGGGGGTGCAATTGCTTTTAGAATATCTTAGACTACAAGTAATCTTCATGGGCTTTGATTTGCACCTGAAAAGGTGAAGTTACCTTTTTCCGTGGCCCATTGGTATGGATATACACCAGCTTGTCTCTTGCATGGGAGATACCGAGGGCTCTTCCAATTACACTATTGAGCAAGTTTTTAGGTTGGGGAAATTCCTTCAACAAATCTCTCGAATCTAAAAAGGAAAGAATTTCAGGGGCATTTTATGGCACAAAATGAAACACACAATTCATCCAGCATTGATGTGAGAGCAGCACCACCCTTATTTAGTAGACAAAATTTAAGAGCCTCCCCCTCGAGCACTATTTCCTAAAGTTCTTGAAATCAGGAGACAGTGACCCTCCCACTTGCAGTGACCCCACAGTTCGGCACCCCCACAGAAAGTCAGTTAACAGAATCCCTAGTTGTGTGTGGACACATGGTGAACATTCAAGATGTGTGGTATCCACAGGTCCTCAGTTTCAATTCTACTTGCTCAATCCAACTTTCAAATGCGTTTAGTCAGCTGAAAAGTCTGAGCTGAGAACTCAGCAAACAAATCTCAAAGTGTTCACAACAAATGGACAGAACCCCTTCGATGACAGAGATCCATTATTTGGAGAGACACGAACACATACATATCCCATTGCAACAATTAGAGTTGTGAACTAGTAGGAAGGGAAAATGAAAGCAACTCACCTACTTGCATTGTCCTATCTAAGGAGGGAAGCAAGAAGGAAAAGATGCGGGATAAAAAAAAGTCTTAGAAAACAGTTGGTGCATGAACAGACAGACATACCCCTGGGCTACTCTCAGTGTCAGCCTCATCACTCCTAGAAACCAGCAACTCACAAGGTGTAGATAGTTCAGCTTTGATCATTACTATACAGAACACGGATAATCCAGCTACTAATTCAACAAGGATGCTATACATTTTGTTATTTACATCCTGCCTTTTGGCCTATATTATTTATTTATCCAGGTACTTATATCCCACCTTTTTACCGCTGAAGAGGCCCCCAATATTAGGCCTTCAAGGCAGTTTCCAAACCAAAAAGATGCTTATGCTGCAGTATGTTTTTACTTTTATTAAAACAAAGAAAAAAATAGCAGTCAAGTTAACCTCACAGGTCAACACAAGGCATTTTGAAAAAAGCGTCGAAGCCAGCAGCAAATGGGCGTTCTGGACCATTACCAAGGGAGTCCCAGGACATGGGTGCCAACAGTGAGAAAGCCCTGCTGCTCATACCCACTGGTCTAGTTTCTGAAGGCTGAGACACTCAGAGTGGGGTCTCAGGAGTTAACCCAAGCACCAGGGGGCAGGCCTCATATCCATGAGGCCATAGCATTTTCTTGCAGAAAAACTGCCGTTCATCAATGTGTTAGAAGTTTTCAAGCACAGCCTGGATGGCCACCTGTCAGAGATGCTGTAGCAGTTGCCTACACTGAGCAGGGGGTTGGACTAGATGATCTCCACAGTGCATCCAACTTTAAAATGGTGATTCCATATTTGTGATTAGAACGCTCACTTCATTGATTTGTTGTAAAGCTGGAAATATGTTCCCTTCTACCATTCTTTAGCATCTTGATCGTGTTTCTTATGTGCCCTGTGTACAGGGCTAAAGGGACAACTCATCTGCATTAAGCCACCCTGAGGATGCAGCCCAACATTCCCAAGGCCTGCAGATGGGGGCCGCGTACATCCACCTTGAAATCTGGTGGGTGGAGAACAGGATTGACAAGAGGTGGTCATGCCAAATCAAGGCCAGACAGACACACTGGCTGCCTTGAAATAGGGGGAGGGCACTTCAACTGCAAAGAGAAAAGTGTATCGTACAGGGTGGGACAGAACAGGTTGGGAACCTCAAACCAATGGACAGCACACTGGTTAAAGGTAATTACAAACATTCTCATGCCCTCCTGCCTATGCTCATAGATGAATATTTCACCATTATAATTCAGCCAGTGCAAGGGGAAGAGAACATAGAAAGACGATAACAGAAAAAGATTTCAGAATCGAGACACCCCCTCTTCTACTTCTGCTCATTTGACAATAGTTTATAAAAATACGATACATTTACACTGGTTTCTGACGACAATATCATGTCAACTAAGGGGAATGTCGCGACTCATGTTTCAGCGAATCATTTGTGTTAACCAAGACAAGGCTGCCACACAAATTTATGGCTTTGTTTTATTAAAAGCTTGAGTTTGCTTCATTGTAATTGCTTTAACTGGAAATGCCTAAATTTCCACACAAAGGTTCTCTGAACACTTTCTGAGCTGGTGTAGCACCGTGGTTAAGAACATGAGCTGAACCCCTTGTTTCAATACCATAGTTTTTCTGCTTGATTCTGTCTGCCCATCCTTACAAGTCTGTTGCAAAAATTGCTGAAGATGTCCACCAAAAAACCTGCAAGATGTTTTGAGCACATAAGAAAAACACTATCTACTTTTCTCAACGTCACTCTTAGACTTGCTGATCCTGGTTTAGAATGAGCCTGAAACGATGAAAAGCCCTTCAAACCAGGTCTCTTGCACTAGAACTATTGTGTCTTCAAGAGCTGCGAGCCTCAAGGGGTTAAATGTACTCAAAGCAGCAGAGTACATCAAACCCTTTCAAATGCTCCAGTGCATCCTCACCCTGTGCTCAGAGACAGTGAACCAAATTTCAGAAGTCTTCAGAACCAGAGAGACAGAAGAGTAAATCTGGTGTCAGAAGCCTGTGAAATCGTCCAAGATGCCCTGGCTGGTCATGCAGCCCGACACTGTCCAAGAAAGAGCAACTGTGACTCTCATTCAGTGTCTGGTAGCTTCATGTATCATTTCAATTCCCAGAGCTGTCCTCCTTCGAAAGGCAGATTTGGACCCCATTTAAGCACAGAGTGTTACAAAAAGGAGAGATGCTTGAGAGGAAAAAGAGCTGCACGCCAACTCTGTCATTTCACACAGAATTGTTAATGAAAATGACCAGCCGGAGAAGAGCACTGTACTGTATAAGGAAATCCACCAGAAAGGCCTGAAAATGACCCAATATCCCATTGGCTGTTCTGACATGATTGTTACGAAGCCACTCACAATGCACACTAAGGCACTATTCTGGGTTATCTAATTGTACTGAGGCATCATGAAAGGGTTGTTTAAATTACACAAATATCTCTGCACAAGAATGAACCCCCCCCCCCAAGTATAAAGCACCTAATGGCCAGAAACCAGGACCAAAACCTCAGCCCGTGGAAGGGAAGCCCAACAAAAAGGTTCTGCAGTACTTCTGCATAAGATTCCTCACTACTACAGTACAGTACTCTTCTTAGAGGCAGAAGAACAGTATAAATAGCAAATCAGGTAAAATACAAGTAGCAACTGTGGAAATGCTGTCAGTTATCGTAAATAACCACCACAGGAGGTGGTGATGGCACCTGGCCTGGATGCCTTTAAAAGGGGATTGGACATATTGATGGAGGAAAAGTCCATCACAGCTTACAAGCCATGATGAGGATAAGCAACCTCCTGGTTGTAGGAGTAGGTTTTCTCTGTGCCAGGTGCAAGGGAGTGGCGACAGGATTTTGTTGTCTTGTGTGCTCCCTGAGGCATCTGGTGGGGCTGCTGTGTGATACAGGAGGAAATATGTACACCACTCTGAGCTCCTTGGAGGAAGGGCGGTATAAAAAAAAAATGTGTGTGTGTGTGTGTGGACTAGATGGGCCTTTGGCCTGATCCAGCAGGGCTCTTCTTATGTTCTTAAATCATGATGGGAAAGGATCCGAAAAAGGTCCCCAAGTAAGTATACCACTACTACACTAGTGCACTTAAAATCGATCCCATCTTGGCGCCCTCTCGGCTACCCGCATGGAAGAATGTGTGCACACCCCCACCACACACTCACGTGTACAGAGGTGAACTGGGGGAATGATGCATAATTTGCCTCCACAAGAACAACTGGCTACGTCTGATGCTTGTCCTGCACCGGTCTGGTGCGCGTGGGGGCTTGGATGGTGGGCTTCACGGAGGCAGCGTTGGGCGCTCCTCGGGGCCGAGACGCCATGGCACGTGTTTGGGGGAGAACCCCCCCCCCGCTCTAAAGCGCCCGCTCTGTGGCTGCCTTTCCTCTCCGGCGGGTCCCGGAGGGGAGCGAGCGCTCCGCCTGCCTGCCCCGGCTCCGAAGCAAGGAGCGCCTCGGGTCCGCAGCAGGCCAGCTGCCGAGGGACGCCCGCCCAGGAAGAACGGCGCTTCGCCCTCCAGCCTGCTCGACTCACCCTGGAGGCCCATCGCGGCGCCGCCGCCGCCGCCGTCCTCCTCCTCCTCCTCCGCCCCGGCCGCGCGCTCGCACAGACCCCTCCGCGGCCAGCCGCTCGGCGCCAGTCTCCGCTCCCTCCGGCACAGCAGCAGCGTCTGCAGCAGCCGGCTGGGCGCCGCCATCTTGGGAGACCGGCGGGAGGGAAGAGCCCGCCTCTGGTCCGCAGGAGACGAGCGCCGCGGGCGCCCCCTGGCGGGCGCCTTGCACACAAAGCAACGCAGCCCGAGGAAGGGAGCCCGCCTGGCCGGAGCGCACCCTCGCGGCTGGCAACCGCCACCTCTGCCTCCCTGCCCGGCCGCACTCTCTCCCAGCAAGACTTGTGAGGGGTGGCCTCAGCCGTGCCGTGAAACGTGGCCGCTGCTAATTTCAAGGGGGGGAGGATTGTTCACGCCTGCTTGTCAAACACACCTTTTGCACAATTCCTCCAGCAGTTTAGCGCATGCTGAAAAGCTGCGTCGTGTCGCTCACAAAAGAGCCCCAACAAACAATCACAACGAGGGTGGAAACCAGCCAGCCTTGCCTGCTGCCTGTCTGTGTCTAGGCCACAGGAGGGTCTGAAAGACAAGCCGGCGATGGCCCACTTCTGCTTGGCTCTCTGAGGTGCGGCCAGAAGTGGATGCACAGGACAGAGAGACCCCCACCCCCCGGACTGCACCTAGGTGAGCTGCCCCTCCTCTGGCAGCACCGGGTTTCCACCACACCTGGAGTACACAAGAGTACAGTGCTATTGGCAAATTGGCCAGAGGGATGATGTTGGTAGGGTATCGAGCAGACATGGAAGTGCTCACACATCTAAAGGAGCAACATGCTCACAGAAGACGAGAACAGGGACTGTCTGAGCAATCCTGCGCAAGTATGCGCGGCCGATCTAAAGGGGCCGGCCGCTGCATCCTGTGAGGATTGCAGGCTGTGCCAGTGCGGGCCGGGCTCATGTTTGTAAGGAGGGCAGGGCCCAATGGGCCTTCTCAGATGCACACCAGCTCCAGAGCGGGGAGGCCGTGAAAGGCTGGCTGAGGCTGCGACAGGGATATCACCACTGATATCCCCGCCCCCTCCCAGCCTGGGCTGGCCAATGGCCCCCTCCCTCGCCACCCCTGCGCCGACCGGCATGGGCCTTACTTGCGGCAGCCAGCATGGAGTCGAGTCCGGAGGCTAGTAAGCGGTGCTGGCCTCTGTGCCGGTGCCATTTACTTTCCAGGAATCGCAAATGTGCTTTACAGCACGTTTGCAACTCCATGGGCTGGCACTGAGCCAGCCCAAGTTACGGAGGACTGGGCTCTGCGTGTGTGTGCACGCACACACGCACACACGCACACACACACACACACGTTTTCAGTTTCCCTACAAGAGCCCTGCCCCCAGGCATCTGGACATGAACACCAAAAGCAAATTTCAACACTGCAGCTGCAACAATGGGTGCAGACAAGACTCCACTCTCTTAACTGTTCAGAGCATCTGCTTTATACCCTAACCCCTCCCCCCGTTGGGACAGATGTGCAGTTTGCATGCTTGGTTTTTATGGCTTCTCAGATGAGAAGTCGGTCCCAACTGAGATGGGCAGCTGCAGCAGCCTGTTCCAGTCATTCACTAGATGCAGCTGCAAAACCAGAAAAGCAAATTCAGGATCAGTAACAAGACTGCTCCAGGAGCTCCCCACGGAGCTGCACGCACTCACACAAGCGTGTACGGTCCCACCACTGGAAAGGGCAAAAATGCAGACTAGCACAGGTAGTCACAAGAGAGGTCACCACACGCACTTCACACACAAGCACTGCTGGCCAGACACTCACCTTTCCTTGCAGAAACACAGTTGGGGAACAAACATCAGATCAGCCCCAGAATGAAAACCAGCTCCGAGACAACAAGCACCATGGACAGAGGAGCAGATGCTTGTGGTGTCACAACCAGAAGCCACTTGGTAAGCAGACCATTTGAACACAAACGCACCCATCTCTTTCCATAGTGGCTGTGAACATAACTGCCCCCCCACAAGGTTTTGTTCAAAATGAGACATGCTCCCAACAGAAGGGAACAAGCCCTGAATACCTGACCAAGAAACCAGCAGCAGTAGGGCTCACAACCCCCCCCCCCCAGCAGCCCACCACCTGTCGAAGAAAGATGATCCCAAGAGCCAGAGGGAAGGCTTGCTGCACTGTCACTGAGCACAGTCACGGGAGGGACGGAGAAACACCCTGCCAGGAGTGCCGAAGAGACATCACAACACGGCTCTACGAGTGTTGCCCGAGGATGCTATGAGGACTGGAGGAAGAACTTCAGAATAGAATCTGCAAGGGATGTTTCTGTGTTTGAAGCAGGCTTTGATCTTCTTGCTGTTAGTGGCAAACAAGGGGGCACTTTTCTGCATATCCCAAGTTATCTGTGGCTTGTGAGCAGCCCTTGTGACAGCTCGCACACGCTTCTCATCTAACTTGTGCTGGAAGGGCTGCTGGCACAGGAGGGAAGGACGTGATCAAAGCTGCCAAACGGTGGCAGCTCCGGAAGGGGACAAGCCGGTGCCTCTACCCTTCAGTGGGTATCAGTAGGTCAGTGGTTTGGAAGGCAATAGGGAAGAGCACAGAAAAGGAGGAGTCTGCAGAACTGTGGACGTTTGGCAGGAGCAAGAGGGACAATGAGCAGAGAGGGAGGCTGGCTGCTGTGGCAGGGTCAGCAGCCAGTGGGAAGGGTGGGGCATTAGTTGTTTCAAAGAAAGAAAGAAAGAAAGAAAGAAAGAAAGAAAGAAAGAAAGAAAGAAAGAAAGAAAGAAAGGTGTGTCAAATGCAGCAGTGGGGAAGAAGAGTGGCTGGAATCACAGACTTGACAGGAGAGAAGGAGAAAGCTAGAAAACAGGAATGCAGAACTCAAGAAGAAGGGCAAGAATGGTCAACCTACAAATGAGGGTGGCTAGTGGTTTGTCACGGTGAGTTAAATCAAAGCTTTCCAGTCTGCTCACACAAGGTGTAGGAAAGATGTCAAAAGTCAACGTTCTCCTTCTTTGGAAGCATAATATATTTTATTAAGAAGCGATAGCGTTTTAACAACATTTAATCAACACATTCTGTCCTGTTGTCCAGTAGGTCAGGCTGACGGCGCTACTGGCCACTCTTGTCTCCAAGGGGGCAGAACCAGAGGCAGACAGGAAGGGAACTTCGCTACTTTCCTTTCCAATCACAGCACCACCATGGAATCCATGACAAACCACTAGCCTGGTTATGAACTCCTGCTCTGCTTTGGCTCTCTGCTGCCCAGCCTGGACTTAGAAGTTTTCAGATTCTGCAGTTGCAGCTGATTCAGCCATCGCCGCCATCATCATGCCAACTCACCTGGCACCTGCGTCAAACATGTGAAAATAATCCTTGAATCCATTACTTCTGGTGATGAGAATTTGCAGTGTATCTTTACGTCAAATGAAAATCAGCGCAGGGCTGCCTGCAAAGGTGACACGGTACTTCATTGAGCAGACAGAGTAATTGCTCTCCCCACATCTCTCTTACAGCCACAACCAAGATATTCTTTTTTTCCTGGCGTGAGCACCTCATTCCAACATCCACAGCTAGGAGCTTGTAAAGAACGAGGATGACTGATGGTTGGAGTGATTAGTGAGGAGAACTAATAAGGAGCTAAATGAAGAGTTTGGTTAAGCAGTGAGGAGGGGGAGACAATATGACGGACAGTGAGAACAGGTTGTCAAGATGTCAGCACCAAGGACAGTGGTCTCAGGGAGGCGGTACAAGGAGGGAAAACTAAGAGCCGGGGACAGGAGGAACCAAAAGGGAAACGCTTCAGGGCCGCTGTTTGGATTGAGCTGGAAACACAAACCCCATCTAATTTGGAAACTCAGTACCAGACCCAGTGTGGACAGAGCTGGCTCAAGCCCTCCTACTATCAGATTCCTTGTGTTGCCTTTGTCAAGTCATCCACTACGCCTCAGGTCCCCTCTGCAAAACGAGAACGAGGCTGCTTTAGGGTGAATCCAAAGACAGCCAAATCCTCTGCAGATTAGCAATGCCATGCTCTGCATGTTTACTCACAAGCAAATCTTACTGTGTTCAATGGGGCTTACTCCCAGGAAAGTGTGTGTAGGAGTGCAGCCTAGGAGTTCTAGAGAAAAGTGCCAGGCTGAGGCCACAGAGGGCCACTTGGATCTTGGGGTGGAGGAAAACCAACAACACACACCTTTGCCTTGCGACACTGTTAACATGAACACAGGCAAGGGTCTCTCACACACAACTTCAGCAACTATTTTTTGTGTTATGTATTGTTAAAACATGCTTTGACAGACAGACAGACACACACACTTCTGGGACTGGGGACCAATTGACACCCCAGGTCAGGAAACTTTGCAGCTCAGCAGATGACCAAACATGAGAACCAGGATGGCTTCCGGGGGTGGGTGGGTTGGACTTAGACCTGGAAGATCTAGATTAAAAACCCCGTTTAGCCATGAAGCTTCCCAAGTGACCTTGGGTCAGTCACGATGTCTCAGCCTCACCTACCTCACAGGGTTGTGTCGTGAGGACAAAAGGAACTATGTACACCAGCCTGAGCTCCTTGGAGGAAGGGCGGTATAAAAATGTGAAAAAATAAAATACAAACAGTCATCCCTAATCCACCTGCCCCTCTTTCTTTTCAGACAGTACATTCGAAAAAGAAGCAGCCTATGCTGGTGTGTGGAGCACGCTTGTATTCATGTGCCATCAGTCACATCAGCGGGAAGCGCAAGACTCCTGAAGAACAAGATCAGCTGGAAAGAGACCCAGTTCTAGAGCTGCTCGACCGACCAGGCATGCAAAGGAGTCGTCCTCTGTAGCCCCTCCAGCTCCAGTCAGGCAGCACGTTTCTTACCTCTTCTACATGAATTCAGGGAGAACATCTCTGGCTGGGCAAAACGGTCCAATTCCTGAAAAACAAGACATGAGAATATAGGAGGCCAAAAAGGTGTGCCAAAAAGATGTGCCATGTCCATTTTCATCCATCCTCAACTAGCCTTTTTATGCAACTCGTATGGTGAGAAAGCCATCAAGCCAAATTGCTCATGTTTATATTCCTGTTCCAAGGGTTGCCCACTTCCTGACTGGAGCTAGATAGCTCTGTTTTGCTCCATTACTGTCAGACTCGCTACGAATCTTAAGCTAGTCAATGCTAGTCGGATCCCAAGCACCAATTTATTGCCACATATTAATCTCCATCCATAGCCTACTCCTCTTGTCTTGACTACACATCATCACCAGTTTCTCTATACAGTAAGTGCTTTATTCAAATTAGAAAGTTTTCTAGATCAGAATGTAAGTTCAATATCTAATGTCTTTATTTTAACTGCCACAAATGGAAGAGTGCATAAACAAACTCACTTACACACTACTTGCTCCTGAAACAAAAATCTATACAACTGTTAACTTTTCCATTCAAGACAAGTTAAAAAAAAAAAAAGGATATAGTGCCTGTCATCAAGCTACTTTTTGCCCAGCTTTGGCCAAACAGTTAGTAGAAGGCAGCCAAAAGGACAGCTGGACGGGACGTACAGATCCACAGTCCCTTACACACCAACAACACATCTCCATTACCTTCCCAACAGAGGCCACAGGGCCTGGCTACAGCTTGGAGGACATGCACAATCGTTATCGTGTGCAGTCAGCTGGTTCTGCCTTGCCTGCCTCTTCCTCCCCAGACATCTGCCCCACTGACCTCTCAAACTGGTCTGTGTGTAGCTTCAGGTATCAGCACAGAGCAGGAACTGAGCACAGCACCAACCTCTGGATCATGAAGTCATTAAGACGGTCTGGCAGGTCACATCCGGGCAGGAGGAGGACAAGTCCTCTTCCTTTTCCTCACTCATGGGCAGCCCAATCCTGCCTAGGGCCGCAAAAGCAAAATGCGCTGGATCCTAGGCAGGATCGGGCCAGCGCCGGTGGAGCTGGAGCAAACCTCAGGGGAAAGGGACATTCGTCCCTTTCCCCTGGGGAAAACCCTAGCAGCCCCTATGGGCCTTCTTGGATGTGTGCCAGCAAAATGGCCGGTGCAAATCCGAGAAGTCAGTGTAAGGCTGGCCAGACCCAGGACAGAGGATAGGAACCAGTGGAGCACGCCGCCGATGATCCCTCCCCTGTCCCTGCAAGCCAATCACCCTCTCCCCTGCAAACGCGGTCTGCCCTCCCCCCGCTGACTGGCAGGAACTTACCTGCTTGGCGCAGCAGATGGGCTGGATAGGCCAGCGCCGGCCTCGACAGGGCCTACTCGCCGGGTGTCGAAAACGTGTCTTATGGCACGTTTATGACACCCAGCACCACCAGAGCTATTGCTCCGCTGGCGCTCCTGTAGCGAGGATTATGCCGTTAGCTGTTAGTCATCTTTTGTTTGATTAAGTATTGTTACGGTTTATCCTGTTGTGTATGTTGTGGTTTTTGTGTATTGTATCGGCTGATTGTCAGATTCCTTGTGGACTGTTTAAACGGAAGGTCAGATAATCACATTGCATGGCTGACCACTAGAGGCTGTGGCACTGCAGGAATGCAGGGAGTAGGAGTCTGCCTGCTGTCCCAAACCTTGGAGGAAGCCTTTCCTCTCCCCTGCTGCATGGATAATACGGCTAAGGTCTGAACACTCCTTTCATCGCCAAAAGGCAGTGGTGGGCCAGGGGATTGCCACTTGACCCACTACTGTTGAAATATCCATGCAGTGCTTTCACCAATGCTGCAAATCTCTGCCCTAAAAGGAAGCTCCTGCTTTTCAAACATTCTGCACCATCAGATAAATAGCCCCCAGTGGAGAAAAAGGAATTGGCACCTTTTAAGCCATGCCAGCCATGCCTCAGGTGGTGCACAGCAACACCTGAGGGTCTGTCAAGAACAGACGACAAGTTCCGTGAAGGGTCCTGCTTCATTAGCACCATTGCATCTAGGTTCAAGACTGGAATTCAGCACTAAATCAAAAACAAATCAAACCTTGTTTGATCGGGATGACCAAATGACAAGGTTCCCGGACTTGTAATGATTGTATGTCCACTATTATGCTGAAGCAGTTGCCTGCACCGAGCAGGGCGTTGCACTAGAGATGACCTCCAAGGTCCTGTCCACGTCTAACATTCCAGGATTCTATGTTCTAGCTGTGTGGAAGACGAGGCGTTTCAGGCTGTGCAACATTTCTCCCCAACCAACTGCACCTGTCAGCCTCACAGTCTCAATGGCTCCCAACGACCTTTGTGTGTGAAAGATTCCAAGATGTACCAAATAGTGCCACCCATCCTGGACAGCCATTCCCAACAAGAGGGTCACAGTAACCTGCTGGGCTGGTTGTCAGACTAATATCACCCAGTTGGCAGTAATACAGCAGAAAAGTCTAAGGAGGTTTAACTTCCAGGTGCGGTGTTAAAACAAGAGGCAGGTTCAGATTAAATGTTATGTTTTTCTAGTGAATTGCTTGAGCAAAACATGTGGGAACCAGGAACTCAGAGGACTGCCGTGATATGAAGGCATGGAAGGACTTCATTGCCAAGAGGGGGCTTTTTTTTAATTTAGGGCTTCCAGACTAAACAGATAACATAGTGACGTTGTATTCCAAATCCCTGGATGACACCTTCCAGCAGTTTCACACAATGGTGAACAGCATGAGAAAAAGGAATTGACAGCAAAATCACAAGGAAAAGTATCTTCAGTTGGGTAGGAGGTATTGTGTGGTGGTTGAGCTGCCGTCTGCCTGAAAATAGCTAAGAGAAGACCAGCTTGGTCGTGCCCTGGACCAGAGACGACCGGAAGTTGCCAACAAGCTCAGATAACCTGTTTTAACCCTCTGGGAGAGAGAGAGGAGTCGCTGTCGGGCAAGCTTGGCAGGCGTGTGCTGTGCAGCCAGAGATACCACACCATTGAAGGGAAACATCTGGAGAATGAAAAGGGTTCTATGCGAAGAGAACATTATTATAACACCCCCCCCCCACCAGGGGTTTAGAAGAGCCTGCCTTTGTAAAACCACCTTGAATAAAGTCTGAGGAGCAATCCGACGACCAGAAAGGCAGTATACAAATACAGATGATTAATACTAATACTAATACTAATAATTATTATTATTAGTTGGCCACCGTGGTCCAGCGGCGTGGCCTAACAATGCTTCTTCCACCACTCTTCGACTGAGACCCACTCCAGTTTTGGCATGAGCATCTTCGGGATCCCTGTGAGAAGTGTTATTGAATGAAGGCTTCCCAAAATATAAATTTGCGAGGGGAATTTGACGTATAAATGCATGTGTTTAAAAGTGACTAACAGCGCAATCTGACTTAACTTTTGTGCCGGTGTAACCAGAGGCGCAGTGAGAATGGGAGTCCCCAGAACGGAAAAGGGATTCAGATCTCCTCCAAAAGAGGAATTCAAAGGGGATTTGAATCCCTTTTCCATTTTGGGGCCTCCCGTTCTCGCTGCGCCGCTGGTTACACCGGCACAAATGTTAAGTCAGATTGCGCTGTGAATGATTCTGCCCAAGGATTCCAGGGTCTCACTGACCACAGTATTTGCTTTTTATTCCATTTGTTCAAAGAGCTACTTAAATGTATAAAACACACTAAAGCCATTGTAAAGGTAAAGGTATCCCTTGACAATTAAGTCCAGTTGTGTCCGACTCGAGGGAGTGGTGCTCATCTCCGTTTCAAGCCGAAGAGCCAGCGCTGTCTGAAGAAGTTTCTATGGTCATGTGGCTCAACACCGAGGCGCATGGAACGCTGTTACCGTCCCGCTGACGCGGTACCTATTAATCTACTTGCAATTTTTGCTTTCGAACTGCTAGGTTGGCAGGAGCCGTCGCACGGATTCGAACGGCCGACCTTTGGATCGACAGCTCATGGTTCAGTGGTTTAACCCACTGCACCACCCGCTGGCTCAAAGTCATTGTAACCCACCCTAAATGGAGAGCAGCCTAGGACTGATGTTCATTGGCATACTGGCACTGGTTTCTCTACTAACCGCTGCCTCGTGTGGACAATGCTGGAATGGAACCCACAAAGGAACATGGTTGGGAACTGTTGTTCTGCAGTTTGGCCTGTCTGCCTGCTACCGGTATAAGGATCAAAGAATTGGAGGGGGTCTTGTAGACCATCTACCGGTAATCAGATCCCCACAACTGATGCAGGATGGTCCAGATCCGCGGCATCCTCAACAGTTGACTGATCAGCCTCTGCTTGAAGACCTCCGGTGAGGGAGAATTCTCTCCCCCGCCCACCGACCTTGGTACCATTGTCAAAACGCTCTATTAAACCATTTATCCTCACGCCAGTGGCATCACTAGAGCGGTGCGGACCGCACCGGGTGACACCACTAATGACCAAAATCGTGGAAACTTTGTATTTATTAATAATACCATCATAGTATATATCGTTCGATGTGTAATTACATGCAGAATATAATGAAATAAGCAATGTTGAATTATCTCTATTCTATCAAACGTTACAGCCAAATATTTGGAAAAATAAAACTGCCTTATGTAAAAAAAAAAAAGGGGGGGATTTCCTTAACTCAAAAGAGACCAATGAGACTGACGGTTCTGAGAGCCGGTTACTAATTTGTTGGGTGACCTGTACTGTTATATATTAAAATAAAGTTAATGGGGGTTACACCATGAGTTATCGGACTGGGCGACACCAACCCTACTGACACCACTGACCAGGAGTAATCGGTAGAAATACAGTACAAAGTCCAGCCTGATGGCCATCTTTTGTAGAACCCAGCTCAGCCCAACCTTGTTTCTCCCCATTCTCCTCTGGGGTCCATCATGGGGGTGATGTGCAGAGGTCTTGCACCGGGTGACACAAACCTCAGTGACGCCTCTGACGTGCGCTCAATGGAAATCTACGGTCCTGTAACTTAAGCCCATCAGATTGAGTCCTGCCCTCTGGGATAGCAGCGAACTAGTCTTTGGCCTATGACGACATCCTTTTATGAAGAAAGGCTACAGCATTTGGGGCTCTTCAGTCTAGAAAAAGGCGCCTGAGGGGGGACGTAATGCATGGGATACATAAAGTTATGCATGGGATGGAGAGAGTGGATAGAGGGAAGTTCTTTTCCCTCTCACACACCACCAGAACCAGGGGACGTGCACTAAAATTGAGTGGAGCGAGAGTTAGGACAAAAGAAAATATTTCTTCACCCAGCGTGTAATTAATCTGTGGAACTCCTTGCCACAGGATGTGGTTATGGCACCGGGCCTAGATGCCTTTAAAAGGGAATTGGATAGATTCATGGAGGAAAAGTCCATCACAGGTTACAAGCCACAAGCAACCTCCTGGTTTTTGAAGTAGGTTTTCTCTGTATGCCAGGGGCTGGGGAGTGGCAACAGGATACAGGTCTCTTGTTGTCTTGTGTGCTCCCTGAGGCATGTGGTGGGGCCACTGTAAGATACAGGAAGCTGGACTGGATGGGCCTTTGGGCCTGATCCAGCAAGGTTCTTCTTATGTTCTAATGGCTATAGAAATACAGACTGAGATTGCATTAGCCTTTTTTGCAGCTGCATCACACTACTGAGTCATGTCCAGTCTGCGATTCCTTGAAATCCTGAGATCCTTCTCACATGTACTACTGCCAAGCAAGTTATTGCCCCCTTAGGTACCTCTCTATTTGATTTCTTTTTTGTTCCTAAATGCAGGACTTTGTATTTGTCTCTGTTGAATTTCACTTTGTTAGTTTCCATTCTGACACTGAATGTTAATCTTGTCCTCCAAGATGTGAGCCTCCCTTTCAGTTTAATGCCACCTGCAAATTTGATAAAGATTTCCTCTACCCCTTCATTTAACAGCCTCTGATAAACGTGTATTGAGTCCAAGAGGAAGCCCCACAGCAGCCAGCAACCCACTAGAAACGGCCATCCAGATTGCTGAAGAACCACTCATGAGCCCTCTTGGAGAACAGTTTTCCAAGGTTACTCTTTGGAGAATAATCTGTGTATCTATCTGGTGATATTATAATTACTTGACCAGTCCGTTCATCAAAATATCATGAGATACTTTGACGAAAGCTTTGCTGATACAGGTTGATTACCCCTTACCTGGAATTCCAAAAACCAGAATGCTCTGAAATCCAGAACATTTTTGCACGTCAACATGACTTTTTACTTTTTTGCATGCTTTAATAATTTTGTGCTAATAATTTTGTGCATAATAATAATAATAATAATAATAATTATTATTATTATTATTATTAACAGTATTTATATACCGCTTTTCAACAAAAGGTTCACAAAGCGGTTTACAGACAAAATCAAATGATTAAATGGCTCCCTGTCTCAAAAGGGCTCACAATCTAAAAAAGATGCAGAACACCACCAGCAAACAGCCACCAGAAAAGACACTGTGCTGGGGTGAAAGGGAGGCAGTTACTCTCCCCCTGCTAAATATAAGAGGAGCACCAATTGAAAAAGTGCCTCTTGCCCAGTTAGCTAGACACTGAACGTGTGGACTACTGAAAAGCTTTGATTGAGGTAATGAGGAGTGTTATGAAAGTTCATCTGTGGCAGTGGCTCAGTCCGAGGTACACAGGATCACCCTCATAGGCATTTGTGAACCAGCCCTAGAAAGCAACTCATCCCTGCCAGCAAGCCGAAAAATTTCTCATATGTTCTCTGTTGAGTGCAACAGTCGAGAATCATGATGCACAGTTCTTTCGTTTGACAAAACAAACCTTGTTTCATGCACAAAATTAAATATTGTATAAAATTACCTTCAGGCTATGTTTATAAGGTGTATATGAAACAAATGAATTTTGTGTTTAGACTTGGGTCCCATCCCCAAGGTATCTCATCATTTATTCAAATATCCCAGAAAAATCCAAAATCTGGAACACTTCCAGTCCCAAGCATTCCAGATAAGAGAAACTCAACCTGTATTAAGATTCATTGAGTCCATGCATTCCCACCATGTCCTAGCAATGTGATCAGAAAGAGATAAGAGTAGCCTGGCAGAATCTATTTTTGACAAATCAGTGCATTGCTCTCAAGATGCTTACAATACGTTTTATATTACGATACCTTATTTTGAGAACCTGAAACCAAAATGAATAATTTCTATAGCAAAGTGTTTCCATTTTTCATCTCAATAGCACTGAGACTGGGTACCTGGGAGTGATCACTATAATAGCAGTGAGCAGCTCAGGCTACCCATAAACAAAAACAAAAACTAACAAACAAGCCATCTTCTTCTAGGGATATTTGGGACCCGAGTAGCTCTTTTCTGCCTTCTTTATTTAACAAGGTTTACATATCTTAATTGGTAGGTTTCTGACTGAAAAAAAATTGTGTTTCTAAAATACATTCTTGAACGTATTCTACTGCTTTCTTAACTTGTTTTCTTGAACAGATGAAGAGGCCTATCACTCAGTGTCTCTCTCTTTTTTTAAAAAATAATAAACTGGATAGCCCAGCTCCTCCGCCATGTCAAATTTCCAAGGTCCCAGAGCACACTGGCCACCTAAAAGCAATTGTTGCTCAAAAGCCATGCAGTAAACAGCTTGATGAGCATAGAGCCAGCTGCTCCACAGTTTCCCCAGCACAGTAACTCCAGATTGGTAAGAGGTTACTGCATCCCTGGAAAGCAGTGATAAAAATCTACTAAGCTTGGGATACAGTTAAACTGGCTACATTAACAGAGTAATTTTTAAAGAGAGTATTTAAAAGCTAATAATGACTTTTAAAAAGTATGCCTGAAGCAGAAACTAGTATATATCTCAAGTGAAACCAAGCAGAGCATGTCTATTTCACTGTATTATGATGACTTGTCTGATAGCCTCTCTGCTTAGTAAGAGTTAAACGTGGCCAGCTTGTTCGTACTGTTCTGAGCAATAGGCATAATTTTTATTACTATGCTTTGTGTGTGTGTGTATACATAGAGCGAGAGAGATTTAAGTTACTGCATCATTTCCTACCAATGACAGCTAGAAAAATCACAGGCCAGGCAGGAAGCAGTGGATTGAGACTGGATCCGAATGCAAAAACCCAGCCTGAACTCTGCTAAATCCCTAGAGCTCATGCAGACTGCTATACATCTCAGCCGCCTCCCCTCCTTCAGAGATGTTGGGAGGATGCCTGCTTAGGCCCCAGGCTGGAGTCACAAGTGTGGTGCACAGTTCCAGAGGCACTTTTGGTCTCTCATCACTGGCAGGTCAATGAGCCAAGAACCAAGCTCCCAAGCACTTCTTTGACATTACAACAAAGAGTCTTAACACATTTATTTCAGCACAAGTTCCCTAGTAGTCCACAGATGTTTATGCTGAAATAAATCAGCTCACTTTTCAGGGTGCTACAAGACTGTCGCTTTCCTTGCAACAGACTTGCATGGCTGGCTACCCCTCCAGAAATTGTATTCAATGCAACCCAGCCTGCCTCCAAGGTTCATCGGCTAGCAGCCCATCCATTCCTACTGCACTGTCAAAACCCCAAGAGGTGCAAGTCAGCCAAGACCACCAATTAGGGCTCTCCTCGTACAACGCTGGCTCTTTGGCTTTGAACCCTTGAAGACGGTTCGGAAATGGGGATGAGCACCACACCCTAGAGTCGGACACGACTGGACTTAACTGTCAGGGGTCACCTTTAAAAAGTAAAGGTAAAGGTATCCCCTGACAATTAAATCCAGTCGTGTCCGACTCTAGGGTGTGGTGCTCATCCCCATTTCAAAGCCAAAGAGCCAGCGTTATCCGAAGACGCCTCCGCGGTCATGTGGCCGGCCTGACTCCCCTTGCCGCAGCGCGTAGCATGTGGCTGGAACACGGAGCGCTGTTTACTATCCGCAAGCGGTACCTATTTATCTACTCGCATTGACATGCTTTGGAACTGCTAGGTTGGCAGGAGCTGGCCAAGCAACGAGCTCACCCCGTTGCGGGAATCGAACTGCCGACCTTTCAATCGACAGCTTATGGTTCAGCGGTTTAACCCGCTGCACCACCCGCTTTATTTAAAAGAGAGAAAGAACTGCTTCAACTGCCTGCCTAATCCTAAGCAGAGCCAGGCTTCATTAAGTCCAAAAGTCTCCCTTTGAATCAAGATCAGCACCCTTCCTGTTAATCTTCTGGTGGGGGCTGCCCAGGCCTTTTTGCCATTTCATCATTGTTAGTTGGTCACTATGTTTTTATCTTTTGTTGTCTGCTGTTTGTCACCACTTTTATGATTTATTGTTTACTTATTGTTTTCTTACTTTTAGTTTCTATGATGCTCCTGTTTTACTGTATACTATATGGTATTTTCATACCATACCATATTTTTGGTATGGTCTTGAAGACCGCAATTGTGCGCCCCCTCCTGAAAAAACCATCTCTGGATTCCTCCAACTTAAATAACTATCGGCCAGTTTCCAATCTGCCTTTTTTGGGTAAGGTGATTGAGCGGGTGGTGGCATCTCAGCTCCAGGGGATACTAGATGAAACGGAGTATCTGGACCCTTTTCAGTCTGGCTTCAGGCGGGGCTTTGGGACGGAGATAGCCTTGGTCGCCCTGTTGGATGATCTTTGCCGAGGACTGGACAGGGGGAGTGCATCCCTGCTGGTCCTTTTGGATCTCTCGGTGGCTTTCGATACCATCGACCATGGTATCCTTCTGGGTTGGCTGTCCGAGTTGGGATTAGGGGGCACCGCCTTGCAGTGGTTCCGTTCCTACTTGGCTGACAGGTCCCAGATGGTGATGCTGGGAGACGCCTGTTCGGCACCCTGCCCCTTACAGTGTGGGGTGCCACAGGGTTCTATTCTGTCTCCCATGCTTTTTAACATCTACATGAAACCGTTGGGAGAGATCATCCGGAGATTTGGAGTTGGGTGTCACCAATATGCTGATGACACCCAGCTCTATCTCTCCTTGCCATCTCGTTCCGGGGAGGCTGTGGAAGTTCTGGAGCGCTGTCTGGAGGTGGTTGGGGGCTGGATGAGGGCTAATAGGCTGATATTGAATCCAGAAAAGACAGAGGTCCTACTGGTCAGGAAAGCTTTGATGCAGGTACTGAGTCATCTGCCCGTTCTGAATGGGGTTGCACTCCCCCTGCAGGAATGGGTGCGCAGCTTGGGAGTACTTCTGGATTCACAGCTCTCCTTGGAAAGCCAGGTGGCGGCTGTGGCCAGGGGTGCGTTTGCCCTGTTTCGGCTGGTATGCCAGCTGCGGCCGTACTTGAGTCGATCGGACCTGACCACGGTGGTCCACGCCTTAGTGATTTCAAGATTGGATTACTGTAACGCGCTCTACGTGGGGCTGCCCTTGAAGACGGTTCGGAAGTTGCAATTAGTGCAGAATGCGGTGGCCCGGGTGGTCGCTGGAGCTAGACGGTTTGACTCTGTTGAGCCGCTGCTTCGGCGGCTGCACTGGCTGCCCATTCGTTTCCGGGCCCAATTCAAGGTGCTGGTAACAACCTTTAAAGCCCTTCACGGTTCGGGTCCAGGATATCTGAGAGACCGCCTTCTCCCATACATTCTGGCCCACTCTCTTAGGTCATCTGAGGGGGCTCTCCTGTGAGTGCCACCTCTATCACAAGTTAGGGGAGTGGCAACACGTGGGTGAGCCTTCTCTGTTGTGGTGCCACAACTGTGGAACTCCCTGCCAGGGGATCTGAGAACCGCCCCCTCCCTCATGACTTTTTGGTGAGGGCTCAAAACATTTTTGTTTCGTCTAGCGTTTGGGTGATGGGTCGTGGTCTGCCTCCTGTGTCTCAAGATGCTCTGCCAAGCTGCTTCTCTGCTCCATACTGTCACCCCCCAGTGGATTTTATTGTTTTTTAAAGTTGTTTATGTATTGTTTAAATTTATTTTATGTATTATTTTAAATTATGTATTTTAATCTTGTTGTAAGCCGCCTTGGGCATTTGCCTTTCGGCATAGGAAAAGGCGGGATATAATTTTTTAAAATAAATAAATAAAATATTTATGGTATATGGTATCAAAACCCCAAGAGGTGCAAGTCAGCCAAGACCACCAATTAGGGCTCTCCTCGTACAACGCTGGCTCTTCGGCTTTGAAATGGGGATGAGCACCACACCCTAGAGTCGGACACGACTGGACTTAACTGTCAGGGGTCACCTTTACCTATATGGTATTTTAAGTTATTTTATTGTAATCCTATTTTAATTTTTGTTGTTAATCGTGACAGGCGCCCCATGCTATGGAAGGAAAGGCAGGATATAAATATTTGAAATAAATATAGACTTAAGCACACCTCTCTGTGCCTGGAATCAGGCTGTAATAGTTTAAAGCTGTTCTTACATTCTTCCAAGTGCAAGAACTCCCTCAGCTGATGCTCATAGGCAGGTTCAGACACTCAGCCTATACACCTCCGTTATCAAAACAAGCATGTGGTGTGGAGCCTCTCTCCAAGCCTTGCAAAGCTGTATCAGCAGTTTTACTGTAAATAAAAACGACATCTGAAAGGTAGAATTCTGCCATACTGTAGCACTGATGATGACAGAGGTCTCTTAATTCAGTACAATGGGACTATGACATTCTGAAATCAGGAAGCATCATCTTCTTACAATCTTACAAACACTGGTGGCTACCCTAGCACCTACACATCACAGAGATTTTGATATGATACCAGACCACAGCCTCTTGATACATGTAAATGCTCAAAAACATATTTTAGAAAAGGACAAGCCATGTTACTAAAGCGCACCCAACGTTTCCTCAGGGACACCTCTCGCATTCTCTCTTTCCCAAAGACCCCCGTTACATCCTTCCTAACCGAGCGAGGCCTTCGCCCCATCAACCTGTCCCTCCCTCCCAGGCACCCGCGCACCACAGCTCCTTCCAGCAGCAGCAGCCCACGGCGGCGCGACCTTCCGCGCTCGTTCCTTGGGTCCCGCTCCTCAGCAGCACCCCCGACCTGCCCTGCCTGCTGCCCTGCTCTCAGTCCGCTGCCTCCTGAAGGCGACCCCCCCATTCCCCCCTCCCCGACCGGCGCCTCCGTCTCTCTCTCCGATGCCCCTTCCGTCCCTGCCGCCACTCGCTCCATCGTTGCCGCCCCGGCCGCCCCATTCATGCCGCTCGCTCCCGTCCCCCCAGCTCCCCCACGTGCCCTTCCCCGCGGCCTCCCAGCAAGCCCACCGCGCCGGCTTCGTTCTTCGCCCAGCGCTTTGCAGCACACGCGGCGGCGGCGGCAGCAGCGCCTCCTACTCTCTCTCTCTCACTCGCTCGCTCGCCCGCTCGCTCGCCCGCCCCCCGCGACGCCTCCGCGACCCCCAACTGAGAAGGCACGCTCGCCGCCCTCCTCCTGGGCCACCGACCTCGTCCTCCTCCCCCTCGGCCTGCTTCCCACCTCAGCCCTCGGGGGCGGCTCCGGCGGCGGCAGAAGCGGCGGGGTGGGTGGGTGGCTGACCGACCGACCGGATGCCTTCCTTCTCCTCTCAGGCGCCAGGACTACAACTCCCAGCAGGCTACCCGCCGAGACCCACTTCCGGTGCCTGCGCGAACGGAAGGAGAAGTTAGGATCCCTCTCAGCCCTCTGAGAGCGGGGAAAGAGGAAAGAGGGAGAGAAGCGCCAGAGTGACGCATCACGCGAGTCTCAGCGGCCCCCCCCCCCCCGCTACGTGAAACGCTCGGTTTCTCTCGCCGCTCAGAGAAATCGAGCAGCGAATCCCGGGTTTCGCGGCCTCGCTCGTGTCCCGCACCCAGAAGCGAAAAGGGGGCGTGACGGCGGCGATCCATCCCCCCCCCCAACGCAAAGACCCGTTTCGCCCGGAAAACGGAGATTTTTAATTACGCTGACGGCGCCACAGACTCTTATGGGGGGCGGCCAGTGTGTAGCTTTCTCATTGTTCAAGGAAGTTTAGCCCGCGTTTTACTCTTGACTTTTTACGTCTCTGTGAGGAAGTTAACGATCGCGGAGGGCAAGAGAGAGGCGGGGCTTGTTTCCAAGGGGACGGGTCACGCCAATGAAAGGCGGAATGGGCGGTGCCTGGGGAGGGGAGGAGGAAGGACGGGCAGGCGGAAGGAAAAGGATACCGGCGGCGCAGGTGAGTGAACGAGCGAGGCGGCCCACCCAGTTCCCTCCCATCTCTCTGGCGTTTACCTGTAGGGCAGCACTCCACACACACAAACACACAGATCCAAACCGCTGTCTTTCTGGTGAAATGCAGTACATATTATTCATAATAGGTAGTAACAGAATAGACGATTATGCCCACCCAGTAGTAATTGCCTCCCCCACTGCATGCTGAAGCAGGAGTAGGAGCCTTCTGTCTTACCTGTCATGTAGTGGTGGAAAGCACAAAGTCTAAATGAGGAAAAAATCTGGTGGTAGCCCTGTTGTTGTTCAGTCGTTAAGTCGTGTCCGACCCTTCGTGACCCCATGAACCATATCCCGCCAGGCCTTCCTGTCCTCCACTATCTTCCTGAGTTCGCTCATTTTCATGTTCATTGCATCGGTGATGCTGTCTAACCATCTCATCCTTTGCCTTCCCCTTCTCCTTTTGCCTTCAATCTTTCCCAGCATCAGAGTCTTCTCCAGAGAGTCCTCTCTTCGCATTAGGTGGCCAAAATATTTGAGCTTCAGCCTCAGTACCTGTCCTTCCAGGGAACAGTCAGGGTTGATTTCATTTAGGATTGACTGATTTGATCTCCTAGCAGTCCAAGGGACTCTCAGGAGTCTTCTCCAGCACCACAGTTCGAAAGCATCTATTCTTCGGCGCTCAGCCTTCCTTATGGTCCAACTCTCGCAACCACACATTGCTACTGGGAACACCATCGCCCTGACTATATGAACTTTTGTTGGCATGGTGATATCTCTGCTTTTTATTATGCTATCTAAATTTGCCATAGCTTTCCTTCCAAGGAGTAAGCGTCTTTTAATTTCATGGCTGCTGTCTCCGTCTGCAGTGATCTTGGAGCCCAGAAAAGTAAAATCTGTTACTGCTTCCATTTCTGCCCCTTCTATTTGCCAGGAATTGATGGGACCAGATGCCATGATCTTAGTTTTATTAATGTTGAGTTTCAAGCCAACTTTTGCACTCTCCTCTTTCACCCTCATCAAGAGGCTCTTTAGTTCTTCTTCACTTTCTGCCATGAGGGTGGTATCGTCTGCATACTGTATCTGAGGTTGTTGATGTTTCTCCCGGCAATCTTGATTCCAGCTTGCGATTCATTCAGCCCTGCATTTCTCATAATGTACACTGCATATAAGTTAAATAGGCAGGGTGACAATATACAGCCTTGCCGTACTCCCTTCCCAATTTGGAACCAGTCGGTTGTTCCATGGCCGGTCCGAACTGTTGCTTCTTGACCCGCATACAGGTTTCTCAGGAGACGGGTAAGGTGGTCTGGTACCCCCATCTCTTTAAGAATTTGCCACAGTTTGTTGTGATCCACACAATCAAAGGCTTTTGCGTAGTCAATGAAGCAGAAGTAGGGGTGTTTTTGGAACTCTCGTGCTTTCTCCATGATCCAGCGCATGTTGGCAATTTGATCTCTAGTTCCTCTGCCTCTTCGAAACCCAGCTTGTACGTCCGGTAGTTCTCGGTCCACGTACTGCTGAAGCCTAGCTTGTAGGATTTTGAGCATAACCTTGCTAGCATGTGAAATGAGTGCAATTGTGCGATAGTTTGAGCACTCTTTGGCACTGCCCTTCTTTGGAATTGGAACGTAAACTGACCTTTTCCAATCCTTTGGCCACTGCTGAGTTTTCCAAATTTGTTGGCATATTGAGTGCAGCACTTTCACAGCATCATCATTTAGGATTTTAAGTAGCTCAGCTGGGATATTATCATCTGCACTAGCTTTGTTGTTAGTGATGCTACCTAAGGCCCACTTGACTTCACTCTCTAGGATGTCCGGCTCTGGGTCAGTGACCACACCAGCGTGGTCATCAGGAACATTAAGATCTTTCTTGTATAGTTCTTCTGTGTATTCTTGCCATCTCTTCTTAATCTCTTCTGCTTCTGTTAGGTCCTTGCCTTTTTTGTCCTTTATCATGCCCATCTTTGCACAAAACGTTCCCTTGATATCTCCAATTTTCTTGAAGAGATCTCTAGTCCTCCCCATTCTGTTGTTTTCCTCAATTTCCTTGCATTGTTCATTTAAGAAGGTCTTCTTATCTCTCCTTGCTATTCTCTGGAAATCTGCATTCAGTTGTTTATATCTTTCCCTTTCACCCTTGCTTTTCGCATTCCTTCTTTCCACAGCTATTTGTAAAGCCTCATCTGACAGCCACTTTGCTTTCTTGCATTTCTTTTTCTTTGGGATGGTTTTAGTTGCTGCCTCTTGTACAATGTTACGAACTTCCGTCCATAGTTCTTCAGGCACTCTGTCTACCAGGTCTAATGCCCGAAATCTATTCTTCACCTCCACTGTATACTCATAAGGGATATGGTATAGGTCATATCTGACTGGTCTAGTGGTGTTCCCTACGTTCTTCAATTTAAGCCTGAATTTTGCAATAAGAAGCTCATGATCTGAGCCACAGTCAGCTCCAGGTCTTGTTTTTACTGATTGTATAGAGCTTCTCCATCTTTGGCTGCAAAGCACATAATCTATCTGGTTTCGGTATTGACCATCTGGTGATATCCATGTGTAGAGTCGCCTCTTGTGTTGTTGGAAAAGAGTGTTTGCTATGACCAGCGTGTTCTCTTGACAGAACTCCATTAGCCTTTGCCCTGCTTCATTTTGCACTCCAAGGCCAAACTTGCCTGTTGTTCCGTTTATTTCTTGATTTCCTACTTTAGCATTCCAGTCTCCTATGATGTAAAGGACATCTTTTTTGGGTGCTAGTTCTAGAAGGTGTTGTAGGTCTTCATAGAACCGGTCAACTTCATCTTCTTTGGCATCAGTGGTTGGGGCATACACTTGGATTACTACCCAGGTTGGGGCATACACTTGGATTACTACCCAGGTTGGTAGCCCTGGGCATATGCTAATCCTGAGGGCTAGGTGGGTGAGAAGGAGACCATGAGCAAAGCACATAAGTAGGGTTGCCATGTCTTTTATCTGCACCGCTTCTAGGAGTGGGGCTAGTAAAATATGTGGCAACACAACCAGTACAGTTCCCAGGTTGCCGGTAGCAGCCAAAAACAGAATTCTGGTAACCACCAGGGAAAGACTTGTATATTAAGATCTATATATTTAAAAGCCAGTATAGGTAGGCCCAAAATGCTTGTTTAAACATGGTGCCAGGCTGTATCCTTGGAACTGAGAAAATGTCATGGTTGGAAGGGGGGAAGGCTACCAATCAGACCCCCCACAAGCCCTGCTTTTTGCTTCGCAACTATAAATCCCCTTGTGAATCTTTTGTTGGCTTCCTCAACCCTCGCAGGGCTAGATATAGTCACCCAAAAGATCTACCTCACGGGGCTTGCTCCAGATCTGCTAGGTTCACTAACCCTAGATCACACATTTAGAGCCTTGAAAGGCTGTTTGATCTAGAACAGCAAGATTTGGTTCGCAAGGCATCGAATACCTGTTCCCGAATCTGTTTTTCCAGCTTTTGGTGACGGCTGGAAGGAGGCCGGACTATTTATATTTCTTGGAATGTCCCCTGGAGCAAAGGGCATTTACCCTCTTGAGGTGCCTTGGAGCTGTTATTTGGCTGGTTTAGAGGAACACCAGCAGGTGAGAGATTTTGCTCATGTAGGTTGAGGACTGTGGAAACACTCCAGCATAAAACCGCTTTGTGAACTTTTTGTTGAAAAGCGATATATAAATACTGTTAATGATGATGATGATGATGATGATGATAATAATAATAATGTTCTACTGCCCACTGTACTAGGATTTGCGATCACATCATTTAACCCCGATTTTGGTCACCTATTTGGGTTGGAATCACCTGGATATAATAAGAGGTACGGATGAAGGGCTATCAGAGGTGGTGGCTAAATATATTAAGCTGTTCATAAGGAGACTAATGCAGCGGTCGCACCCGATAGTTGAGATTTAGTAATGATTAAGGTAAAGGTGACCCCTGACAATTTTCCAGTCGTGTCCGACTCTAGGGTGTGGTGCTCATCCCCATTTCAAAGCCGAAGAGCCAACGTTGTCCGAAGATGCCTCCGTGGTCATGTGGCCGGCATGACTCTCCTTGCCACAGTGCGTAGCATGCGGCTGGAACACGGAGCACTGTTTACCTTCCCGCAAGCGGTACCTATTTATCTACTCGCATTGACATGCTTTGGAACTGCTAGGTTGGCAGGAGTTGGCCAAGCAACGAGAGCTCACCCCGTCGCGGATTCGAACTGCCGACCTTTCGATTGACAGCTCATGGTTCAGCGGTTTAACCCAATGATTAGCAATATTTTAATGCAGAGGTTCTCAACCTGTGGTACGCGTACCCTTAGGGGTACGCGGGCCACAGGTTGGGGGTACGCGATATGCTAACCCGTGTACCCCCTAAGGGTGCGCGTTCCAGAGAAAAAGCACTTTTTTTGGCCATGTGGCGTGGCCGAGCGGGTCATCCGGCTCGCACAGCAAGCTGGAGGGAGAGGCAGAGCTGCAGCCTCTCCCTCTGGCTTGCAGCGTGAGCCGGAGGACCCGTTCGGAAGCGCTGCATGGCCGGAAAAAGGTAAGGGAGAGCTATTGAGAACGATTCTTACCATGCGTCGTTTCCAAGCAGGTCCTCCAGCCGGAGGACCTGCTCGGAAATGCCGCATGGATGAAAAAAAAGTGCTTTCCCCCCCTCTTTTGGGGGGTGCACTTTTGGGGAGGGGGTACGCGGGGGTACTGGGGACTTGGGAGGAATCAGGGGGGTACTTGGGGGATCACGGGAGGGGGTACACGGGTCCCAAAAGGTTGAGGGAAGCTGTTTAAATGTATATGAGAGTTGGGGATATTTTTTTTTTTGGAAGAATGTAATTTAGCTGCTGCATTTTATGTAATTATGCCAATAAAAGTTCTGATGATGATGATGATGATGATATAAATCCCCTTGCTGGGCAATGGGTACAAAAGGGGTTTCTTTACCTTTGTGGAACAGAAAGCATGAAAGCATTGCACCACCACCACCCAGCTCTCAGATAGCACACATGGTGGTATAGTTTGGGCAAAATTTGGACAAAATTTAATAAACATACATTCTCTAAGTCATCGGTTCTCAAAGTGGTGGGTCATGACCCACCATGGGAACCGGATGCTGTCCCCTGCCACCTTAAGGGGCGGGGACAGCATGGCGATTGTGGCAATCCTGTGGCAATCCGCTGCTGATAAAAAAATACAAAAATAGAATTGAAACACTTACTAGGGGGCCTGGAGTGCTCCAGAGGGTGCAGGGAGGCCTATGGACACCTCTGCAGGCTTCCCCGCACCCTCCGGAGTGCTCCAGGGCCCCAGTAAGTGTTTCAGTTCTATTTTTGTTCCTGGAAGTGGTGATCCCCGGGATTGCCACCGCTGACCCCGCCCCCGCAAATACTCAAATGTTCTCCCCACCTCACAGGGAGAACTTTGAGAACTACTACTCTAGGTCAGTGGTTCTCAAATTTCTCCCCATGAGGTGGACAGAACTCAGAGAGCTTCCGGGGGTGGGGGCGGCAGCGGCAATCCCAGGGATTGCTGCCAGTGCTCTGAACCCCCCCAAAACCATTTTTGCCTTGCTGAGGCTTGGGGGGCTTCGGGGAGGCCTGCGCGAACCTCTGCAGGCCTCCCCAATCCTAGGATCACCAAAAAATGGTGATTTTGGGGCACTTTTGTGGCAGCAGAGGCAGCAATCCCTGGGATCGCTGCTGCCGCCATGCTGTCCTCGCCCCTTAAGGCAGCAGGGGGACAGTTTTTGTTCGCAATGGTGAGTCGCGACCCACCACTTTGAAAACCACTGCTCTAGGTTGTACCCTTGTTTAAAAAGTGATGCTCAGTACCATTGTGTTGGAAAAAGAGCATTTCCTGAGATGGAAGATTTTTGTTATTTTTAATTCTATTGTTTTTAGCACTTTTTCTTTGAAATATCACTTACCGTATTTTTCGCTCCATAAGACGCACTCCCCCCCAAAATAGGGGGGAAAGTGTGCGTCTTATGGAGCGAAGATTAAAAAAAGTAAAAAAGTACTTACCGGGGCTTCGGGGAGGCCTGCGCAACCCTCTGCAGGCCTCCCCGATCTTTGTTTCGGCGCTAAATGGCCATTTTTGGCCATTTCCAGTTTTCCGAAAACCGAAAATGGCCATTTAGCGCCGAAACGAAGATCGGGGAGGCCTGCAGAGGGTCGCGCAGGCCTCCCCAGAAGCCACCAGAAGAATTGCACCAGAAGCCACCAGAAGAATTTCGAAATTTCCGAAAACCGGAAATGGCCGAAAATGGCCATTTAGCGCCGAAACGAAGATCGGGGAGGCCTGCAGAGGGTCGCGCAGGCCTCCCCAGAAGCCACCAGAAGAATTGCACCAGAAGCCACCAGAAGAATTTCGAAATTTCCGAAAACCGGAAATGGCCGAAAATGGCCATTTAGCGCCGAAACGAAGATCGGGGAGGCCTGCAGAGGGTCGCGCAGGCCTCCCCAGAAGCCACCAGAAGAATTGCAGAAGTACGCTGCAATTCTGTGCTTACCTGAGAGTAAGTCCCACTAAACTTAATACGGTAGGACTTACTTTTGAGTGGACATGCATAGGATTGTTCTTTTATTCACTTCTAGTTAAGCATTGTCCATGTTTGTTTCTTGACAGATTTACAGTTGGCCCCCTGTGAGTACTTCACAAAATACCTCTTGGTTTGTCAAGGAATAATTACTCTTTGGAATGCAAGTGCGAGGGGGAGAGTTGCATGTCATCCTTGAAATACCTACATAAGGATCTAGTGTTGCAGTAAAACAGTCGATAATATGTTGTATCCTTGAACTGTTGGCGTTTTATTTTCATTCCTGAAATGTTGAAGTGATTCACGACTCTAAGCAGAATGACAAGAAGCCCAGTTTTCAGTGTTTGTGGTTTCAATATCGTTTCATTATTCTAGGGGTAAAGTTGTCAGTTGTACTGAATATTGAAATACTTGCCATGTATCTTCCTTTCTTGGAGCTTAGCATTTCCCTCCATGTTTACAATTTTCTCTGTTTTTATTGACTTGAGTAAAACTATCTTTTCATTCATGTGTTTCAAAACTTATATATTTTTGTTAAAATTCTTCTAGATTAAATGTGAATAAACCTTAAATGGGAAGAACTTATTTTGATTTTTCTCATCCTAAATTACAGTGCAGACCTGCAATTCATTCAACCCCTCAGAAGTGGAAGTGTCAGAATGTGGAGAAGGGGAGTCATGTGAAGATAAGCATCCTTAAGACTGCCATGACCTTGCAGAAATATGTGCATGTCGCAGCCATTCTAAATTCTACCAGAGGTACATCTTTTTCAACTGGGATATGTCACCAGAATGATAGAACAGAGCAGGAGAGCAGGAAGGGCAGAACTAGTTCCTCCAGGAAGATCCTTTATTTTCTTTTTTTATTACTGCTGCTACTATGTTATCCTATTACACAGTCTGAGTTCTGGGTGCTGTGCTGGAGCAAAAATTGGTTTAGCCCTAGCCCAGGAGCCTCTTCTGTGAGCTTAGCATGCATTCATACAGCGCAATCTTAGGTATGATTATCCTGAAGTTCCACTTAGTTCAGTGGGGGTTACTCTCAGGTAAATGTAGTATTGAGGGCCCAATCCTATCCAACTTTCCAATACAGCTGCAACGTAGCCCCAAGGACCATTTGTTCCCTTACTTTGAGTAGGCCTCCCTGACTGATGGTATTCTGCCATATAAAAAACTAAAGATAAGCTTACAGCTACTGTTATAACCAAGGTGACTATTGGGTATGTGTATAAAGACTCACAAAGTTAGCAAATAAGGTTTTAGCTCTGAAGCAAAGTTGCTTCGTGATCTTTTTGTTGTTAAGCCCCAGCAACTTGATTCCATTTCAGTTTTAGTGGAGTCCATCCTTTTTGTACAGGCTCAACTAGTCCCCAAAATTTCCCCAGTGCCTAACAAATCCCAGCCCCTCCTCCCAACCACACTGTCTCAGCCGTGCTTTGAGATGCCTCAGCTATGCCTGACTGGCTCTGTGAATGTAGCAGGTAGCATTTCTGAAAATACTACCTTGGAGTTCCTGGATTTCAGCATACAACCTTAGAACCTAAATTTTGTTTCCTGGTCTGCACAACTGAATTTATTTATTTAGTACTTATATGCCACCTTTTCCTTGTAGACTCAAGACAGTTTACATAGGCAAGCTCATCTGAACCCCATTTTTTTCAAATGGTTTTTTTTACAAATATTCTGTGAGAGAATCCATAGAATCCGAGTGCAGTCAACATCCTGGCTTGTGCCCTTCCAAGCTTCACAGTAGCTGCAGTTCACCCTCGGAGGGTTGTTAAGATGTTCTCCATCTCTGGCCGACTCCTCCGCATCCCAGACATTTCACACCCTCTCACGGTGCCTTCATGAGGTTTGTCAGCAGCTGCCGTCTCCCATCCAGGCGAGAACTGAGGCCGATCTTGCTTAGCTGTCAATCCCAGTATCTAGCTGTACATTTCCCAGTATGCTTGCTGTCAATCTTATACACCATGACCACTGGCCCTTGACCTGCACCAACAGCCTGTCTAGGTGACCTATGTCATGTCCTCATTACACCCTGCCAGGAAGTCACCATACCTGTCTGAAACCCATGGAGCCTCCCATCCTGCAATAGTATCCTTGGTGCAAACAGATATTGGTTAATCATCCAGTGAATTGATCCTTTCTAAGGGATCATTTTTCCTTGGAATGACACTATCCTTCCTTGTGACTCTTATTCTCTGTGACAGCTGAGCTGCCAGTGTGAGAACAGAGATCCCTCTTGCATACCCCAGGGGCTTGTCTACCTACTCTTCTGCCTGCCTCAGCACTGGCGTCACTGCAGGGGGGGTGGAGCTCTAAGTTCCGCCGCGGTCAGACCCTCTGTTACACGGGAGCATGAAGCGCACTGCCCCCTTGCCTTTGGAGCACCGACTTGAATGGCTCCAAAGGCAAGGGGGCGGGGGTGCTTTGTGCTCCCGTGTAACGGTCTGACCGCAGCGGAACTTAGAGCTCTGCCCTCCCCAAGCAGTGACACCAGTGTGCCTCAGCATTACTAGGTCAGCCATTCTGGCCTCAATGGAGCAAACATATTATCTGAGAGCCAGAAGTTTTTTCACCAAGTGTGGCTTCTGGCCTGCAGGCAACTACAGTAGCTATTATACATGTGACGGTGTCCAGTATGTTGGCTAGCTCCCCCACCCCTGCTGGCTTTCAAGCTTTGTCTTTTAAGGTTTGTTTATTTGAAAAGCAGTTTTTATTTATTTAATTTATTGGTTAGAAGGGAGTTTCCCTGCCTTCCTAGTGTTGATGCTAATGATACATTAGCATGCAATTTGTTTTTTCTGGGAAACCGTGTCCTATGAATGATTGGCTAATGGGTTGGCCGCTTTTCCTGCCTTCTAAAAGTTAATTACTGTATGTGTGTGTGTAATATATAATCGGTTAATTAGTATGAATTATTATTATTTTTTCTGGCGCGCCTCCTCCTGAGAAGCTGCAGAAGCAGAACGGTAGAAATTCAGCAGAAACAGCTTTCTAGGCATGGTTAGGGAATTCTTCACATTTTGAATTTCTGCCTGTTGAACAGCTGTTTCAAGGCACCTTGCCAGGAAAAAAAACATAGCCTCAAGTGCTGCTAAATTACGGTCGGAAAACTGCAGGAGGTCGTTCATACTTAACCGCAGAAACGTAGCTACGATACTGGCTGTACCTGCGTTGCAACGCAAAAGCATTTGGAGTGGTTGGGTTTTGGTTTGCTCGTTTTAGTGCGCAAGCGCCGCTTGCAGGTAGAGGGTGTGTGTTTTGCGCATGTGCATGTAGTAAAGCGCTCTGCTCACGTGGGTGGGGCCGTGGCGCTCTGGGGGTGCGCAGGCGCAGAGACGCGAGCCGCAGCTTCTTTCTCCGCTCTTCCCCACGCCCCGTGGCTGGCGGCCCAGCAAAATCGTCTCGAGTCGAGTGTCGGCGCACGCGGGCTTGTGTGTGGCGCGCGAGGAGCTTGGTACGCTCCCCGCGCATGCGCGCGCCGTGGCAAGACTAGTCTTGAGTGAGCGCGCGCTCGTCCCCTTTCTCCGCCGAGCGAGCTCGTGTCGACGCGGTCGGCGCCCATGGAGAACCCGGGCCCGCCCTGAGGCCGCGCGGCCCGCCCTGAGGCGACGGCTCCCCTCATGGCGGCGGCGAGTGCCGCGCCTGGGCCCGCCATGGCGGCGGCTGCGGAAGGGCGGTGGCAGCAGCGGCGGCGGCCGGCAGACGCGCGGGCCCGGCAGGCCGCGCTGTGGGGCCGGGCGCGGAGCCTGTGCCGCCGGCTGCGAGCGCTGCAGGCCCGGCAGGTGGAGCGGCACGTCCGGCAGCAGCTGGCTGGGCTGGCGCGGAGCGTCGTCGTGCGGCCGGGCTCGCGCCCCCCCGCCCCCGCCGCGCTGGGCGCGGAGCTGCGGCAGCTGGCTGCCAGCGCCACCGCCCGCCTCCGCGCCGCCCAACACGCCTGCGACTCGGACGCTACCGACAGCGCCAGCGCCAGCTCGTCCTCCTCCTCTTCCTCGTCCTCGTCCTCGTCCTCCTCCGACAGCGAGAGCCCCGAGCCGCCGACGCCTGAGCGCCCGGCCAACGTGGTGGGGTGAGTGTCTGGCCTGGGGCGGGGGGCTGGGCAAGGGGGTGCCTGCGTAGCTTTTGGGAGACGTGGGCCGCTCTTGCTTCCTTTCGGTGCGGCTCCTTCTCGCAGGGACTCTTGTTCCTGTTTTGCTAGAGAGCATGACTTACCCAAGGCCAAACAGCCCTCTTGTGGTAGCCATCGAACAGCTTGCCCTGCGGCACTTTCAGCTAGTGTCTGCCCGTGACACGAGGCAGCGTTTCCTCCACATTTCTGTTTGTAAAACTTGCCACGTTGTAGACAGATGCTATGGACGACTGGTTCCCCATACAGCTGTAGCCGCTATGTGCTTAGTTTTTGGGTACACACTATAGAGCATATAAGTACGGTACTGTATTTGAATGCACAGAGAAGAAGTGCGAATTTAAAGATGCTCTTCTCTGGCCCAGTACGCTTATATCTAAAAGATCACTCTGTGGCAGTCTTCTACTGCCATGCAAGTAAGGTTTTCTTATCTCAGCATATTTTTACATTATTGCCACACTCTTGTAGCTAGATCTCAAGTTGCTTTGGGAGCATCTGTAGGAAGCAATCAGATGGGTCAGGTAACTGATGTGGTTACTTGCCATGCCCACCTTGTTGGTCATAGGTGGTGAGAAGCGACATTTGTATAAGATGTTAGCGCAGAAGTCATTTGACTTATGTGATTGCTTCCTGCAGATGCTGCCAGAATAATCTTGCTGCAGTGGAACAGTGCATAAGTCAAATGTATGATGTGCTTGGTTCCCTACAAATGTTTTCCCCAGCCAACAATATTGGCACGGATTAGTTAGTTGCTTATTGTATGTTGGTTCAGATCCATCCTTGTGAAACAGGTCACTTCTGTTCATGTTTTACAAATGGAAAAACTGAAGTTAAAAGAGAATGTGTTGTGGGCCAGAGGTTCCCAAACGTTCTTGGTTCATGGCACCCTTAGTGTCTCAGTAATTTTTTTGCAGTGCCCCTAGGCCAAAAGAAATACCTAACAGCCGTGTTTCCCTCTAAAACGTAAAATATCCCGTGACACCCCTATGAGTTTGCTGCAGTGTCGCTGGCAGCGCATAGTTTGGGATCTGCAGTGGTGTGTAGTTCACTGACAACTAGTTCGCACAAAGTTGTTGACTTGGAATTTTTAATCTGAATTGGCAGTTTCTGTTTGCAGAGAACAGGAATTTCAATATGTTTCTTACATGTTCCCTTTTCACTATCTCATGGAATTTGCATCTTCCTGCTTGCATGGGACTCTCTGCCTGCTAGCAATTCCAGTACTGCTCTTATTTATGATGGTCCTAAGTTGATAGGGGAACCAAAAGGACACTCTTCTTCTTAAGTCTTGGTTGTGGTAACGTATCAAGCATGAAAGTGTAAAAGGATTATTAGTGCAAGACTATCGTATAAACAAACCTTAAGACAAAGTCCTACTATATATTTAATGATCAGATGATATACTCCAAGAGCCCTTAACTAAGCTTGATTGGAACCTGGGTATATCTGAGTTTTACATTTGTCTATGAAGACCATGGATTTTTGGAACTGAAACTCTCTGTAATGATTTTTATTCAGATTTCAATCTAAAGCCTTTTTACAGGGCAGAACTTTACTAAGGATTTAGAAAGTAAACTAGCCTTTGACATGTGCCTGGGTGTCCTGATTGTAGCATTTCAAGGGAGTAGCTGCAGTGTGACTTGTTAATCTGGTAGGTGTATGGTGAAGGGAGAAAAAGGACATCTGTGACTTACTCTGTCTCTTGAGAGGATTTTTTAATCGTCTACATTTGGCCTCCAGCAACGAGAGTTTGTAGAAGAATTGAAAATCAACTGCCTACTGTGCAATGAAGCCTTGATGAATCTGACTGTACCACTTCTGTTTATCAGGATTGCATGGAAAGGCCGAAGTGCTAGAAAAATATTGTGTTTGTCTTATTGTCTTAGTTTGTGGCATACCGGTAAACAGTATTGTGTAGTCAATGGATTGTTGGGTTTTGATATGGATGACCTTAGGCAAATTGCTAACTCAGCTTAATGTCTCACAAGAAATCTGTAGCAATAAGGTGATAGCTAGACAGGGGAGTGCTTCCCTGTTGACTTTGCAGGATGCCTGGGTGGCCATGGCATCCTTCGGAACTACCTAGCAGGGATGGGGTGGGGGAGGCATGGTGCTGCTGCAGCTGTGCTCCTACCTGTTAGATAGGTTCTGGAAGGTGGCACTGGAGGACTCTGGCTGGATCACTTGGCCGTTGGCCTCTGGGGTGCCTCAGAGTTTTATCTTGTCCCTTGTGCTATTTAGCAGCATCTACATGAAGCTAGTGCAGCAGCTGTGGCCTTTCCTGAAAAAAGCAGATTTGCCTTAATCATAGTTCACTTGGACTATGGGAATTGCAACGTACTGTATTTGGGACTGCTCTTTAGCTGTCTGGAAACTGATATTGGTGCAGAAATATCCGGTTTTTTTCTCTCTTTTTAGTTCACTATTTTAGTTGTGCACCTTGTTATTACATAAGCATTTTATGCGGCATTTGTATACCTATATTCTGTTAGGTTGTTTATGTTTTCTTATTTTCTTCACACACAAATAAAGCGGGGTGGGGGGTGGGAATGCAGAATGCAGCAACCAGGATGCTTTATGCTGCTTGTTGGTCTGAGCACATTAACACCAATGCTCTGTGATCTGCAATGGCTTCCAGTTTGTTTCAGGTGCTGTATATAAATAAATTCTATAAGCCGTACAGTACAAATTTGGAACCAGAAGGACCATCTCTGTCCACAGGAACCTGCCCTCATCCTGCTTTCATTGCCTGGGGCTCGGTTTTGTGACTGCTGTCTTAAGGAGGTGAGGTTAGTGGGAATGCAAGGCAGGGCCTTTTTCATAGCCACTTCCTGATTTGTGGAATTTGCTCCTCTGTGTGACCCTGGCTCCTGCACTGTACGCTTCCAAGTGAGCAGTGAAAACATGTTAGCACTGTTTGGTTTTTTTGCTGCGTTTTAAAAATATTTTATGTAATTATAAGCCACCTTGATGATCCCTTAAATGGGGCAGAAAGGTGGCCTTATAAATATTTTAAATCAAAAACCTCATAAATCAATCAAAAACATCAATCAGTCAAAAAAAATTGAAAACTGCTTGCATGCAAAAAAAAAACCTTATGTAAAAAGTGGTACGAGTTTGCAATTTATAGTTAAGAATATAAGAAGAGCCCTGCTGGATCAGGCCAAATGCCCAACTAGTCCAGCTTCCTGTATCACACAGTGGCCCCACCAGATGCCTCAGGGAGCACACAAATCAGACAACCAGAGACCTGTATCCTGTCGCCCCTCCCTTGTACCTGGCACAGAGAGAACCTACTCCTCCAACCAGAACCTACTTCTAAAACCAAGAAGTTGCTTATGGCTTGTAAGCTGTGATGGACTTAAATCCTCCATAAATCTGTCCAATCCCCTTTTAAAGGCATCCAGGCCAGGTGCCATCACCACATCCTGTGGCAAGGAGTTCCACAGATGAATTACACGCTGGGTAAAGAAATATTTTCTTTTGTCCATTCTAACTCTTCCTCCACTCAATTTGAGTGGATGTCCCCTAGTTTTGGTGTGCGAGAGGGAGAAGAATTTCCCTCTATCCACTCTCTCCATCCCATGCATAATTTTATACGTCTCAATCATGTCCCCCCTCAGCTGCCTTTTTTCTAGACTGAAGAGCCCCAAATGCTGTAGCCTTTCCTCATAAGGGAGATGTCCCCGCCCACTAATCATTTTGGTCGCTCTCTTCTGCAAACATATTCTACAAATGTTTTGGCCTAAGGCAGTTGTAGCTTCTGCTTTTGCAACTTGCTTTTAACAACTTGGAGTAAGTATATTATAGCTAAACCTCAAATTTTCTACCTAGGACAACTGCATGTGGCAGCTGCTGTATTACTATTACTATAACAGTTGTTTGAGATGAATAGCTTGGGCTGATGCACACAGAGCCATTTTCCAGTCAGTAGCAGAAAAACCTGGAATTTCTGACTACAGTGCATCCCCACTATCCGTGGATCTGGCATTCGTGGATTTCTCTCAACGTGGATACAGGGATCCACTGTAAAATGTCAAAAAAAGGAAAAAATGGTTAAAACGCGGTTTCCTTACCACTTAGATGCAAACTACTGCGTGTTCCTGCTTGTAGAAGCTTATACAGATGTCCCCCACTTAACGACGGGATCGCTTAACAACAATTCACATATACAACGGAGGTTGCTTCACTTGTTGCAGAGGGAAATCGCGCTCCAGAAGCCGCTTTTCTGGGTCGCGACTCCCCTCCCCTCCAGGCTCGCCCCTTCTGCAAGAGATAACCGTTTGGAGGCAGAGCTCTGTGCGTGTGACTCAGGCTGCTTCTTGGAGAGGGCAGGTGGAGCGATGGCTGCTGGAGGTGGTTGTGTCTCGTCTCATCTCGCTCTCTCAGACCATCAAGCTGCTCTGCCCCCTCCCCTTGCCGCCGCCTCATGTCCCAGGTTACTGCCCCGGCTGCTAAGTGCTCATGCCGGCTATTCTCCTGCGAAGCTCTGGTTTCACTCACAGTTTGCAGAGTGTGCGTGCAGGTGACTTCTTTTTTTGTGAGCCAAATGGGAGCCCAAGAGCAGCTGGCAGGAGCACTTAGCAGCCACGGCAGTAACCTGGGACATGAGGGGGCTCCCTTTGCTTATATTCAGTACAGCCACAGGAGCAACTGTCTGACTGAGGCAAATCACTGGGCTCTTGAAACCACCCAGGAAAGGACCACTGTGTTCTGTACTAACTGCAGCATCTGGACAACCTTTAAGGGCAGCCCCACATGTACAGTTCTGCATTACAGTAGTCAAGTCGTGAGGTTAGCACAACTTTCTGGGATCCGTCAGCCACAAAAGACTGGAACCACTTCCCCCACGTCCCAAGCCAACCAACCTCATATGCCAACATTCTAGGCGTATGACTGATCGCATAGTCACATACTACTCAAGCAGCAAATATTATACACGCTGCATTTTATGTTGTGTAATGTATGTTTTTCTGCTGTCATATGCTAGCTTTTGTCCTTTATTGTTTTTTCCTTTTTAAAAATCTTTTTAATCTGTATTTTAATGAAGATTGTAAGCGTCCTTGGGCACCCTGTTACTGGGGCGAAGGGCACAGTAACTATAAATCTTTCAAAGAAACATCTTATGGAATTAGTTTTTTACATGGTAAGTGTAGATGGTGATACCACTGGGCAGGCACAGATGCCTGGAACACACACCCTGCCCTATGTTCATTCTGCAGTTACTAGGTTTAGAATGCAAACATGACATGTTAAAGAATTTGTACCTTTTGAGGTTTTAGAGTCCCAACACTAAGCCAGCCTCCTTGGATAAGGAGCCTAGAACATGCATGGTGCTACATAACCATTCACCAAATAGCCTTTATCGTGGTGCTTAGTTGCAACTTACAGAAACAGAACCTCAGAAGAGCCCTGCAGCTGGATCAGGCCCAAAGGTCCATTTAGTCCAGCTTCCTGGATCTCACAGTGGCCCACCAGATGTCTTGGGGAGCAAGATTCATGATACATATATCCTGTTGTCATCTGGCATTCAGAAATAGCCTACTTCTAAAACCAGGAGGTTGGATATACCCATCATGGCTTGTAACCTGTGATGTACGTTTTCTCCATAAACCTGACCAACCCCCATTTAAAGGCATCCAGGCCAGGTGCCATCACCACATCCTGATGCAAGGAGTTCCACAGATTAATTACAATCAGTGGATTATACAGAAGGTCCTACTCATTTGTTTGGCTGGTGGCCCTCCATCTGTACTATGAGCATAATGTCTACTTCCTGGACCATGTAAGTAGTAGGTTGAGCATGTTCTCAAGTAGACAGTCCCAAGTACTTGCCCTGAACTTCTAGGAGGATGAGTGGGAGACGGTGGTGATAAATAGTTAATGTTAAATAGTTAATGTATTGGGAAGTGAGGTGACTCCTGCTTGCTCTTTGCTTGTTCCACTGTTGTGTGGGATGTACCAGTGCAACTCTGTGTGTTTCTTTGTAGTCTAGTCTAGGAGGCTGGTGTAAACAAACCCTGCCTGCATATCTGGAGAACCAGTCCTGTAACATGCATGGTAAAGGAAATGTAAGTAAGATAAGCCAACCAGGGAACTAGAAAGCAATAAAAACTAAATGGATATTATGAAGAAATAAAAAGGCAACCAGGGAACTAGAAAGCAATAAAAACTAAATGGATATTATGAAGAAATAAAAAGGCAATCGTATCATAGTTGAGATACAGTGCAAGGCTAACTAGAACATTGTTCAAGCTCCTATTTGTTCTCAGTTATTTTCCAAATCCTCATCCAAGACTGATGTGTAGTAAACTATGAAGCAATAGAATCTACCTTAAATTTCAATGTAAATGTTTGAGTTGCTTCATTTTTTGATGTGTTAATCTGCATTGAGTTTGTTGCATGTTGTTTATCTATAGATTTATATTCTGTCTTTTTGATCACAATGATTTGCAAGGCCGCTTATAATAATGATGGAAAACAACCCAGGAGTCACTTGATTGATGCCTCCACTTGCTTTTTCAGTACCCGGGCAACTAGCAGTTGAGGTAGTGTTCTCTTCAGGCAGAAGGGGAGGCAAGCTAGTGTTTTACTAGTTCAGATCAAATTATTTTGAAAAGGTTTATCTTAAACATTTAAGATGTTAATGTTTAAAGGTTTATCTTAAACATTTAAGATATTTAATGTTAGCTTACTGAGGACTGATGTCTAGAAACATTTGTGGCAATTAGATGTGAGGAAAAAGCAGGTGTATTTCCTGGTTCAGTTTTTTGAAGCATTGACTTTACTGTGACCTTTAAGTACTATTTATTGTGGATATGTTTAAGTTGTTTCATATTTCAATTTGATTAATTTGAAACAGAAGCTAACATATGAAGCAAACAGCTTTGTTCAGGGCAGGTTAAAGAAGAATTGGTAGCAGTTGTTAGAATGTCTATGTAGTAGATCCCACTGTGTAGTGCAGGGGTGGCCAACCATTCAACATGAATGTTCCTGGACCTTTAATTGTTGTATTGGTGAGGGCATTTCAGAGGGTGCAGCTGCTTTAGCAGCACCATCAGCAATTGCAGCTGCCAAGATTGTCTTCTACTCAACTCTTAATAACACAGAGGTCCTAATGGTGGAAGGTTGGCCACCCCTGGTGTAGTGGGATCAGGGGTGGGGAACCTGCAGCCTTAAGGCCGCATGTGGCCTTTTGTGATACCAGTTGCAACCGTTTGCGTATTTGTTAGCAAATACTAAATGGATCATTCCATGTCAAATCAATGAAAAATCCATTTTGGAACTTGATGTCATGGATTTTGTTAATTTTTGGTACATTTGTACCTTACCATGAGATGTTTAAAAATAGTTTTTCAGATTTTTTTATCCATCTGTTTTTGAGATACTGAATTTTCAAAATTGCCTAAAAACGCCAAAATTCACTTGTCACCATGGAAGATTGCAGCCTAAAGCCCGACCCACACCGCACGAGTTCCGGCGTGTCCCAGATGTGTGTGGAGCTCGCACAGCTGTGTGGCCTCCATTTTTAGAGATTGCATCGAAACGTGGGAGACCTGCGCTGTCCCGAGTTCTGGTGCGATCAGAATTGTATCATGCCCAAGATTTTGAGGGGGCGGGACGCGGAGCTAGTTCTGTCACCAAATGGGATGAGAAGGGGATGAAAGGCTGCAAGCTTTCGGCCAATCGGAGCGCACTTGTGTTCAGCCAATCACCGCTGTGCTTTCTTAAGAAGGCAGGACAACAGGAGGGACTATTTGCAGGAAGACACTTGTGTAGACTAGGTCAACGCTTGGAGGCGGGCGTTCAGGCACCTATGCTAGCGCGCCTCCGTGCCAGAACTCGTGCGGTGTGTGTCAGCCTTTAGGCTTTGTGTGCTGCTAGACTTGTAATAGTTCAGGTATTTCTATTCAAATAATACAGATGAATACTCCAGCTTGGCTTGAGACTTTTATACAGTACCTGCAAAGCTAAAACTAGAATAATAGGTCAAAGGAGGAGAATAAATTTAAGGTTAGTTAAGATTTTTCCTATTTAAACTGTTTCCTCTTTGAAAAGTAATATACTGTATAATGTTTTTGATTAAGACTTGAGCAGACTAAATGTCAGTAAGGTAGAAAAGATACGGAAACAGATTGACATGGCTGTTTGACTCTTTGAGGCAGCAACCCGGTTAAGTGTAAATGAGTTCAGTTTTTGAGAATGCTGTAAAGCAACAAGGAGTGCAATAGAGATGAAATATGTATACATGCTTAAACTTAAGCTGGAGCTACACCGCACGCATTCGCGTGCCGTATGTGTCTGGTGTCCCGCCCCCCCAGGTCAAACAACGGGCTCTGATTGGCTGAACGAAACGTGAACACGGGCAAAGTCGAGCCCAGTGACTTAAATAGAGGTGGTGGTACAAAGATAAAGGAGTGTCAAACAGGGACTTAGGGCACAATCCAAACCTACTTAGGCCACCGTTGTAACCAGCGGCCCAGCAAAAATGGGAGGTCCCAGAATGGAAAGGGGATTCAAATCACCTTTGATTTCCCCTTTTGGTGGGGATTTGAATCCCTTTTCCGTTCTGGGGCCTTGCGTTTTCGCTGGGCTGCTGGTTACAACGGCAGCCTAAGTAGGTTTGGATTGCGCCCTTAGAGGATTAAATTACTGTGATGTGTTAAGAAAAGCATTGTTGGGAGGGAAGAGCACATCTTTGTTTGATATTGGCAAGATTTTATTTGCAAGTTTTATGTACTGTATTCAGTCAAGTGTGTTGCAAAAAGGGTTCAGAAGAGAATTTCAAGGATAATAGAGGAATGAGGAAATGCCATGGAATATTTTTAGCCTTGAGAAATCAGTGGTGTTGATATGTCCACACTTAGGTAAAGGTATCCCTTGACAATTAAGTCCAGTCGTGTCCGACTCTAGGGAGCGGTGCTCATCTCTGTTTCAAAGCCGAAGAGCCAGCGCTGTCCGAAGACGTTTCCATGGGCATGTGGCCAGCATGACTCAACACCGAGGCGCATGGAACGCTGTTACCGTCCCGCTGACGCGGTACCTATTAATCTACTTGCAATTTCTTGCTTTCGAACTGCTAGGTTGGCAGGAGCCGTCGCACGGATTCGAACTGCCGACCTTTCAATCGACAGCTCATGGTTCAATAGTTTAACCCACTGTGCCACCTGCTGGCTCAATGTCCACACTTAGTTCTTTCCAATTTCTGGACTGCCAAATTGACTTTTGACCTGAACATGGTGCTGAGACTGCTCTTGCCTTGGCAGCCAATTTTTTGCTTAGGTATCTATTTCATTAAGTTTTTCATCTGCCTTTCTGCCACTCAATAGTATTCAAGTAGGTTCACACAAAAAAAATTGATAGGGAATTGTGTTATAATTTGTCTGTACAATCCGAATATGTAAGGAAATTTTGAATTTCTTGATCAAGTTTTTGACATCGCCTCTTGATTGTGCTTTATCTTTTTCATCTTAATAGTTTCTGGATGGTTTAGTTTTAGCATAAAACAGCAGCATCTTGAGTCATCTTAAAGACTAATTTATTGTAGTTATTGCTAACGTACTTGTAGCATAAGCTTTTGTGGACTACAGTTATCTGTGGTCATGAAATTTGCTACAGGAATTTAGTCAGTCTCAGCGTGCCAGAAGACTCTGCTGTGATGGTGTGTTTTCTTCTTCTAAGCATATATCTTGGATTTAGAAAGACTTCTCTGGAAGTACTATACAGTATTGTAGTGAGAAGTTTCTACTAAGAAACTAAGAAAAGATCACAAGTCAATGGTGATCCCATAGTGCAGTGGTCCCCAAACTGGGAGGTGCTGCTCCCAGGGGAGCCGTGGAAACCAGCCAGAGGAGCTGCGGAGTGCCACGGAATCCTCTCAAAACAGAGTTGCAGGTTGAGAAAGTTTGGGAAACACTGCCGTGGTGGATTGGGAAAGTCTCTTTGGCTCTTAATGCGTAGTTACACATTGAAAGAAGAAGCAAGTGGTCTGTGGTTAGGAGCATCCTTACTCTGTCTTACCTGCTGAAGTTAAGAATCTAGGTGTCTCATATAATCCAAGCAGCTCAAATGCCAGAAATGTTCACTTCTGCCTTGAACACAGGAGCCTTTCTGAATTAGAGGATTCAACAGCAGTTAGCTGGATACCTTCAAGGAGGGTATGAAGGCAAGAGTCTGCTCTGCTGTATGTCCCTAGCATCTGACATCCAGAAATATGAAGCCTCTGAACCTAGAGGTTCCATTTCGCTTATGGAATAGCTCTTGATAAATTTGTAGCACACCGGAGATCTGTCTACTTGCTTTCAAAGCTAGCAGCCATCACCATAACATGTGGCAGTGAATTCCAATCTCTTGGTTTATGATTCACAACTGAATGGATTTTTTTATATTGCATAAATGTTTGTTGCTGCCATCAAGATAGCCAGTTGTATACCAATGCCACTGCGTTATTGGAGAGAACTTTGCGGTTTTGCTTTGCGGTTATGCTGATACCCAACCATCTCCTGCTTTTATGCTTTCTTATTAAACATTCTCTAACAATATACACATACTTGCTTTTTCAGACGTCACCTAGCAGAACGTCAGTGGGCAATGGAGAGAGCAGCCATTATCTGTCGGTGGACGTGGCTGCAGGCTCAAGTTTCTGACTTGGAGTATCGCATAAGGCAGCAGACGGATGTTTATAAGCAACTTCGTGCCAACAAGGTAGGGCAACTTCATTCTTTTGAGCTGTATCTCTTTCATTTTCTCTGTTGATGTTCTAGGCTTATGTTCAGACAGTACACAGCCTTCAAAGGATTTTAGATATTTACTAGTTTGGGAACTAGACCTTTCAAACTCTCAGTGCTGCTCTAAAAACAGGTAGCAGCATAAGTGAGAATCATTTCCTGAATTTGGAATGAACTGCTGAATGCCTGCCATTTAACTGGGGTTTCCATAGCAAACCGATTCTTATCAACCTGTTTTCTGGCCATAAAAATAATGTGGTGCAATTGAAATTCCTCATAATAAAGCCTGATATTTGGAATTCGAAAGCCTCCCAATTGAGTAGGTCTGAATAGCATTATCAGAAGAGCTTGAAGTAAAAGCTGAATTTTGGAAGGACCATCATATCCCCTGCGGATATTATTGGAGAACATCCACCAGGCTCTCACACATTCTTCAAGTGTACCCTAAAGATCTGCTCATTTTTTAACTGGCTGATTGTAATATTTTATTTCTGCTCTTTTATTATGTGATTGTGACTGCTGTGGTTTTATCTGGCGTGTGTTGTTTTTATTTATTTATTTATTTATTTATTTATTTATTTATTTATTTAAGGAATTTGTAGCCCGCCTTTCTCCCGAGGGCACTCAAGGCGGCTTACAACATATTAAAATACATATAAACACATTAAACACATTAAAATAATTAATTAAAACAATTTAAGTTAAAACAAACAACCCCAGTGGGTCACATTTACATATGTTAAAACCATTTGTTAAAAGGTCAGCCCACCACGTCAGACATTAAAAGCAATCCTAAATAAAAACGTCTTAAGGCCCCGCCGAAAGGCCTCTAAAGAGGGAGTCATTCTTAATTCCAGGGGGAGGGAATTCCACAATTGGGGCGCCACCGCCGAGAAGGCCCTATTCCGCGCCGCCATCCCCCTCACTTCTGTCAAAGGCGGCACGGTTAACAGGGCCCCCCCTGATGACCTCAGAGTACGGGTCGGATTATAAGGAAGGAGGCGGTCCCTCAAATACCCTGGATCCAAGCCGTTGAGGGCTTTAAAAGTCAAAACTAGCACTTTGAATTGTGCCCGGAAACGAACCGGCAGCCAGTGTAGCCGCCGAAGCAACGGCTCGACCGAGTCGAACCGACAAGCCCCGGCAACCACGCGGGCCGCCGCATTCTGCACTAGTTGCAGTTTCCGAACAGTCTTCAAAGGCAGCCCCACGTAGAGTGCATTGCAGTAATCTAGTCTAGATGTCACTAGGGCATGGGTCACTGTGGCCAGGTCTGCACGATCCAAGTACGGTCGCAGCTGGCGCACCAGCCGAAGCTGGGCAAAAGCCCCCCTGGCCACAGCCGCTACTTGGGAATCCAGGAGCAGCTGCGCATCCAGGAGAACCCCCAAGCTGCGGACCTGCTCCTTCAGAGGGAGTACAACCCCATTCAGAGCAGGACGATGATCCAGTACCTGAGTCGTAGACTTCTGGACCAGAATTATTGTACTTGTCTTTCTCTGTGCACTATTGTGGGTAAAGATTTTTTTAAAGTAGTTTATAAATCTATTCAGTAATAACCTTCTGCATGCAAAGCACTAGCTTTAGTTCCCCTCCTCTTTTGCTAATAAGTCTGCTTGATTGGGTGCCACTGTCAGTCTTGTGAACTTAAGAAGCCACAATGGGTGCTCATTGTCTCCCACTGAGTCTAGGCCCAAGCTGAGTTCACTTTGTCTCAAAATATAAATCTAATTGTGATCTTTGGGGTATGAGGTCTTTGAGATATAATCTCCTCCTAGATCACAGTTGCAACTCAAAATTAGTGTGTTTTATTCTGCTGTCTCAGTTTCTTTTTTGGCAGTGAAGTGTGCAGAGCTGTAAAGTCAGGTCACAGTCTGTAAATGGTGGGAACATACACACACTCAAATCATCCTGATTGATGTGTGTTGAACTCTTTTTAAGGCTGTCAGGTGAATTAGCGTCTTTACTACCCTGTGGCATAGTGTGCCATTGAGAGAGGGTGAGTGTATGAACAGATTTAATACATGCTTCCTAAATGCGCATGCACGTCTAACACTTGGATTGTTCAAGAATCGATCTGTATTGGCTTGTAAAGAGAATGGCAGATGACACTTTAGCTGCACTTAATTCTTAACTAGTGACCTAAGATAGAAAAGAGTTGCTCTTCTCCAGTTTATGCAACTTTTAATTAACCAAAACACTTGTGTAGCATTGTGGGTAAGAGACTGAGCTGTAAGCCAGGAGTTCCATGGTTGAAATCCCACCCTTCCTTTGAACTCACTAGGTAGCCTTAGGCAAGCCACTTCCTCTCAGCCTCTCTCCTCGGCTGCAGTGTGGGGGAATAATACGCACCTACCTTTACAGAGTTAACAAAAACATCATGCACGTTAAGCACTTTGCATATTCAAGGTGCTATACAAGTGCAAAGTATTTTTATTAAAACATTTTTGTCTTTCAGAATGATAGGCAGAGATTCAGAGGGCTCTTCTTGCTTCTCTTTCCATTGCATACCGTTGTCGGGGGACCCTTTTGAAGTAGGGTTCAATGCAACATGAAGGGATGCAACTAGAAGTGGAAATTGCCTGCAAGCCTGCCAACAACCCTATGCACCTAGAATACTCTTTGCTCACGTGCTGGGGTGGAATGGGGAGGGAGTTGGTTCCTGGCCATAGGTTGTAGAGGGCCATCTGCACTTAAAAAAATTAAAAATCAATCCTAACCAAGGAACTCGCATTTTGCATTAGGAAAATCTGTCACCTGTATATAAATCATGTGTATTTAAGTTTTGGCAGATGTGCTTTGTTGGGTGTGTGTGTTTCTGCTTGTTCTGAGGGCCCAGCAAATGTTACTGGTAAGGCAGTTGCCACTCACTCCTAGCAAACAGGTGAGTAGTAAAGGATCTGAGTGGGATAAATAGCCAACTCCAGTTAACCAGGATTTTTGGTTTCCCCCCCCCCCCCAGTTCAGATGTGCAAACTCCTGGGTTATTCTTTCTTGTGGGGTTCTGTTTAAAAATAAAACTCAAGACCTAATAACTGAGGATTTTGCTTTTTTCCTCCCGATTTAGGAACATTGCCAGCAATTAAAATTGCACGCATGAAATAACCCATTTTGCTTCCCCTCCCAGTACAGAAGCATAAAAGATATGATTTCTGCCCCATCCCCATCTTGAGAGGGGGGTTATAAATAAAATTAAATGAATTCAACACAGTTTTCAGTCATCCTTTCTCTCAGGTTCCATTTGACTCACCAACTTGGGGCGGGAGGGGGAGTAGGCAGGTGCTTGCCCCATTCTCTGGGCAAGAACTGGAGGGAGGGAAGGAAGGAAGGAAGGTGCAAACAGAAGATTCCTCTGGAGCAAGGAAATTGACAAGCACATGCACACATGAGCAAACATATTGATATGTTTTCTGAAAGTAGGCCCCTGTTGTAAGGAGGTCCTGTGCTGAGAAGCACACCGGACTGTTTGATTTGCCTCCCTGCAAGTTTAGAAACTTGCATGGCGCAGCTGCTTCATGTGCATGCAAAACCACGTTTATGCACTTAGGCAGTCTGCTGTGACCCATGTGCAGAAATCCTCTGGCGCCAGCGGTGCTGGTCGGCTACTAGACTAGCTCAGGTGGGGTGTGGGTGAGTAGTCAGGTGCTCCACCATTGTCACCCACTGAACCCAGGTGGTGTCGCTGTAGTGGAATGCACAGACCTTATGAAGAGATGGCAGGCAGGGGCTCAGAAAGACATAGTGTCATCAAGCAGCATGAGGGCAGGGGCAGCAAGGTGGGTCCTGCCGCAGGGAGCATGGGGATGTTTTCTGCCCCTCCCCTTAATCTGCTGCCTGAGACAGCTCTTTTACCCTCCCTCATTAGAGGGCTGGCAGATTACAAGCCCTTGAAGTAGTCCTGTAAGAGCCCCATCATCCTGTTCACTAAAATATTTAGGGCCGCTTACAATATAAACAATTAAAACATAAAAATCAGAATATTGAACACAAAAAGCAGCTAAGAGCTCTTCCACTACAGCAGCATATCAAACACCAGGTAGTGTTAAAGCCGGCCATCTTGTGTTAAAGGAAAAAAACTTTGGATGAGGCTTCTAATGCTTGATTAGCAGGCTTCATCTCTGCAAAGACTGTCTAATTCCCCCCCCTTTTTTCATTTTGCAGTTTTCACAGACTGCTACGTGTGAGTAGAAGGAGTATTAGGATAGCCTTATAAGGCCTTCCTTTTCACTGTGGCGGTTGAAGCCCTCCCACAAAAGTCATGAGCAGGGGAAGTTTCCAAATTCTGATTTCTGGTGGTGGCTCTCAAATATGCTTTCATTCATTTGGATACTGTGCTCTTTACTCCTTAGGGCCCAGTTGTCCTGGGTGATCTCCAGCATGAGGATGTGCAGAAACAGAATCGATTGGGCTCCACAGCAACAGTGAATTCTAGGAGAAATCAAGTATTGCCTTCCTCCTCCCATCTGAAGGTGACTGCAGGAGACAGGCAGTGTGACTTGTCTCCCTGCCTCCCTTCCTTCTTCCTGCAGAATGCAGATAAACAGGTCAGTATGTATAGGGAAAGAGAACAGTCTTGATGCAATCAGGACTAGTAATGCAGAAAGGTATTTTGTAAGTAAGTTGTGTCTGGTTCTTTAAAATCCACGTTACATTGGATCAAGGTTGGAAAAAAATTGTGTACCTGGTTGCTGGGTGCTTTGGAATTTTAATGCTGATCTAAAGAACTATGGATGCACAGAGCTAGTGCCCAGTGATATATTGGTGCTGGCTGGTAAAGAACTCAATTTGTATTTCCCTGCCTCATGTTAGATTGATGAAAAGTCCTGGTATGTGCTGTGTTCATAAGTAGCTGCTGTTTGTTCCATCTGGTCTAAAATAAGAACATAAGAAGAGCCCTGCTGGATCAGGCCAAAGACCCATCTAGTCCAGCTTCTTGTATCACACAGTGGCCCCACCAGATGCCTCAGGGAGCACACAGCCAACAAAATAACTTGTTTCCTGCCGCCACTCCCCTGCACCTGGCAGAGAGAGAACCTACTTCTAAAACCAGGAGGTTGCTTATGGCTTGTAACCTGTGATGGTCTTTTCCTCCATGAATCTGTCCAAACCCCTTTTAAAGGCATCTAGGCCAGGTGCCATCACCACATCCTGTGGCAAGGAGTTCCACAGATGAATTACACGCTGGGTAAAGAAATATTTTCTTTTATTTATTTAAAAAATTTATATCCCGCCTTTTCCTATGCCAAAAGGCAAATGCCCAAGGCGTTCTAACTCTCCCTCCACTCAATTTTAGTGGATGTCCCCTAGTTCTGGTGTTGTGCGAGAGGGAGAAGAATTTCCCTCTATCCACTCTCCATCCCATGCATAATTTTATACGTCTCAATCATGTCCCCCCTCGGCGCCTTTTTTCTATACTGAAAAGCCCCAAATGCTGTAGCCTTTCCTCATAAGGGAGGTGCTCCAGCCCATGAATCATTCTGGTCGCTCTTTTCTGCACCTTTTCTAATTCAACTACCATATTTATCGGCGTACAACACGCGCCGGCGTGTAACACGCACCTTCCTTTTGGCCCTGGGTTCCAAGAAAAAAAGTTTTAAAGCATTTTTGGGCCACAAAAATTAGCTAATTTGCATAAATTGCACAAAAATACACAAAATGCTAGGATCTCTTTAAAAACACACACAGCAATAAGACACATGCACAAAAGGCATAAAAATGCCAGGATCTCTTAAAAAAAAACACAAATCCCTCTCCCAAGTCCCCCCCACCCCAAAAAAGCACTTTTCCCACGTTAAAAACATAATAATGCCAGGATCTCTTTAAAAACACACACACACACACAGCAATAAGACACATGCACAAAAGGCATAAAAATGCCAGGACTTTTCCCATGTAAAAAACATGTATAAAACTCACCAAGTCCCTCTCCCAACTCCCCCACCCAAAAAAAGCACTTTCCCACATAAAAAACATGTATAAAACTCACCAAGTCCCTCTCCCAACTCCCCCACCCAAAAAAAGCACTTTAAAACTCACCAAATTCTGCTCCCGTCGCAGCCCGGCCTGCGCCAAGTTGCCTGACGCTATACGCGACTTCAAAGCCCTCGGAAACATCGGAGAAACTCGGATGTTTCCGCAGGGCTTTGAAGTTGCGTCTAGCGACAGGCAACTTAACGGAGGCGCTGGACGCGACCAGGAGCCCTGCACAAAGATCGCAGTTGCTGCGATCTTTGTGCAGGGCTTCCTGGTCGCGTTCAGCGCCTGGGAGCCTCACGTCTTGGACCACAACGCGGTTAAAAACAACACGGTAAGTTTAAAACGGCCGGGGGGGAGGGATTTTTTAGTATCGGCATACAACACGCACCCTACTATTTTGGACCACAAATTTAGGAGGAAAAGTGTGTGTTGTACACCAATAAATACGGTATATCCTTTTTGAGGTGTGGTGACCAGAACTGGACACAATACTCCAGATGTGGCCTTGCCATCGATTTGTACACTGACCGTTTTATTCTCAATCCCTTTTTTAATGATCCCGAGCATGGAATTGGCCTTCACAGCCATATTTGTTTCCCCCCATATTTGGGTCAAGAGGTCAGCAACTTCATTCTTGAGTGCGAGGTCAAAGTTGAGTTGTGGCATGGTGCGAGGTTCGAGTGGATTGTGCCTCTGACCTTTTCTCTTTGGTTTTTGGGGGAGATGTATGTGGTTTGTCAGAGAAGCTAGCAGACCTCATGTGGCTGTTACTTAGACTCCAGCTTGTTTTGTATGTTCATCAGAATAGAAGAAATATTACAGAAGGAAGAATAGAAGGAATCTCTGTCATAAATGTGTTCTGGAGAAACAGTAATGGGCCATCTTCTAAGACAGGGGTTCTCAACCTTTGGAGGCCCGGGTACCCCCAGTGAAGGTCAAAAATTTTGGAGTACCCCCAGCTAATTAGCATGATTAGCTAATTTACATAAATTGCACAAAAATACACAAAAATGCCAGGATCTCTTTTAAAAAACACACAGCAATAAGACACATGAACAAAATGCACAAAAAACATAAATCCCAAGTACAACCCCCCCAAACTCTTCCTTCCCACCCCACCTATGCAGTTTCCAAAGTAAAAAACATAAATCCCAAGTACAACCCTCCCAAACTCAACTCTTACCCCACCCCACCCATGCAGTTTCCAAAGTAAAAAACATACATCCCAAGTACAAAAAACCCCAAACTCAACTCTTTTCCCACCCCACCTATGCACAGTTTCCAGAGTCTCCCCAACTAGGCCCAGTTCAGAAGCTTACCCAAGCTGCATTCATTCACCATCGGAGGAGAGCTGGAAGGACAACACCCTCTGCTGGCTGCTGAGAAGCTCAACTCATGCACGTGCATAAATTAACCCCGACAATCAGCTGTAGATTGGATAGATTAGTCACGGAAGAAAGCACAAGGGAGCTCTCCGACTCTGGGGAAAAAACCGGGGGGGGGGGGAATAAAAAACTTAACACTTAAGTGTTAATGGGGCAGATAACAGCCAGTCCTTGGCGTACCCCCAGCACGTGGTCCGTGTACCCCTAGGGGTACGCGTACCACAGGTTGAGAACCTCTGTTCTAAGATGTTTCCCTGAAGGGCATCTCAAAGAGATCTCACCCTAATTAATCCTTGTGTTCAAAGTGGGTAATGCTTCCTTCCCTTCTCTTTTGTAACAATCTGTTTGCTATTCTGATTTTACAAAGAGAGGAGGGGATACTGCAGCTGACACTGAGTAACTTGGCAAAGGCCAACTGATAGATCTATGGCAGAGCTTGAATTAGAACCCCAGTGCAATAATTTCCAAGCCACACTGTCATATGAGCCTTCTGGAGAGCAGTTGTAGCTTCATTCTTGCCTCTTGAGCACATGACTTCTAGGGATGCTCCTTATTTTGCTCTTCTGACTATGTCTCTTGACACTTCTGAACTTCCACCGAGTGCTCTTCATTCTCCTGGACTTCCCAGCCATGACGGCGCCCAGTGAACTAGCCGTGTTGGGAATCTTGTTGGACTGTCTTCCCCACTCTTGCTCCACCAGCTCCCAGTTCTGTCTGAGGTCTTATCTTCCTTTCATCCTGCTACAACTTCCACCCAAAGCACTCCATACATAATGGCATTTTGTAATCAAATGTGTTCCTCCTTTCTGATTACCGTTACCTTGTTTCTGATTATCCTTCTGGGGTTGAGAGAGGTGGCTTCGGTTTGTCACCTCAGATGGTAAGCCTAATAGATCAGATCTGAATTCCTATTTATAGATCATGGTTTAATTAGTCCTGGTATCTGGCAGCTGGGAGTGAGGTGCTTGTTTTGTAAAACTTTCTGTATAAAAACATGAATTTCAGGAAAATGAACTTATGAATGTCAGGAAAATGGTTGAACTTTGACTCAGAGTAATGCATTTCACACTTCATCTGGTGATCAGACTCTTCTCTGTCAAATGAAAGGGAAACTGGGTGATCTCTAAGGGAGAGAGATTCTTGTAGCCAGTGAGAAATAGTGAGCAATTGGGGGATAACATATTTCACTTTTTCCATGTTAGAAGAATCAGTTTTGTGAAGTCATGCTGAAAGTGTGTGTGTGGGGGGGCATATCTGCAGATCAGCTATCCACGGATTCACTTATCCACGGTTCACCAGCCCCCCCCCCACGCCCATTAACTTAGTAATGCGCTGGCGCCAAGCCAGCACATCTCTTTACAAAAATGCTATAAGCCAGTGTGCTGGCTTATAGCACAGAGCAGGCAAGCAGCCTGCATACTAGAGTGGCTCCTGAACAATAAATGAAGCAGGAAGCTTGTAGCTTCCTGTTTAAACGTTTGGGAGCCTCTCTAGTATGCAGGCTGCTTATAGCATGCTGGCTTAAAGCGTTTTGAAAAGAAAGATGTGCTTGCTTGGCACCAGTGCTGGAAGCCTAAGGTAATGGGCATGGGGCCCCCACGGGGGATATCATCCCCCAATCCATGGATTCCTGGTATCTGAGGGGGGGGGAACCTATCCCTGCAGATATGGGGGTCATACTGTATTGCAGAGCTGAGCAGGTCTTCTGTATTTTTTTGGTCTTTCATGATTGCAACATCTCCTGGCACTGGAAGTAGCTGTCTTGGGAACTTACTATTTAGAGAGTAGTAGTTTCAGTGAAGAGGATATATACCAGATAAAATTGTATTGTTTGGTATATTTGTGAAATTTAAAAGTGTGCCTTTGTTTTATTCAAATAATAAATATAGCCAGTATTAGAGATCAAGCAGCTGCAGCCACAAGGTTATCTAGGCTTCTGTTTTTGCTAGCTGTAGAAAAAAGGAAATAAAGCTGAAAGTAGCATCAACATTGCTGTGAACAAAAGGATTTTTTTGTAATTATACTGAATAAACTATGCAAAACTTGTAATACTGAGTTACTAGAGACCACAGTGAGATAAGTGGGCACACTAACAGCAATCTCTCTTTCAAACTTGCTTCAAACTGTCTTGAAAGAAACTAAAATTTCCCTCCAACTTAACAGATAAGCACCTTGATACACAGGGCCACATGCACTGTGTGTTTCAAATGTTCACTGGTAGCTTTCAGATGCTGCAGAAGGTGGAGTATTCCGAAGCAGTGGAGAGGATTTGACAGTTATACAGTATACACGTGCAGTGTATAGGGATTATAATGGTCTAGACCTGTGGATTGTATTGGGAAGCATTTTGAAGGAGTGAAGACGAGATAGAACAGTATTGTAGAACCTTGTTTTAGAAAATATTTCACTCCTAATTCTAATAGAGAAAATATTTCAGAAGAAGGTTTTTTCAGCGTTCCCCAAACTTTCAGTTCTTTCATTGGAAAAGCATGCCTTGGCAGGGAGAAATGGGAAAAAGTTGTGTTCTGGTGTTTTCTGAACTTCACAGCTCTAGACATATGGTTTGTTGAACTTCATGCGTTGCTCTCACTGTGAATTGTTAAGTTTTTTACACAATGCACTTGTTATCCTTAGAGTTGTACTTTGGGGGCTATGCTTTTGAAAGAGACTAGTTTCTCTTCTGCATGGGGATGGGTAGAGGGGCATTTCTTGGGGAAGGCTGTGGAAGCTAATCCTGAAAGATGCCTGTCCTCCCAGGAACACAGATTCTGGAAATCGTGCTCTGGCTGACAGCAGTGGCTGCTAAACAGACAGGCTTTCCTCTCCTCCCCCCCCCCCCCCGAATCTCAAGTGTCCTCTGCAGAGTTGCAATCCACTCCTATGATGATCCTAAGGCAATCCTTAGAAGTTAAATTATGAATTTGCTCTGAAGTGTGCAGAGGATTGCAAATTCAAGAACTTTTAAAAAGAATTCTTCAGAATGCCAGGTTTGTACCAGATTATGGTACCAAATGTAATAGCAAAGACTTGAAGGCATATAAACATAGCTCTGATCATAGCTTTCCTGTGAGATAGACAACTAGTTTTATGCATTTCCTGTTAAATGACTGTTTATGCATCTTTCCTACAACAAGACCTAGGTCATGGAAGCCAAAACAGATAGCTAGGCTTCCTGTGGTTGTTTTCTGGTGCGAAGGGAGAAAAGTCTCAAGTTCAGACTATGTGATGCAGAAATTGCTGTGATTTTAAAGAGAATTAGAGAAAAATTGTCAGGCAGTTTTATCTTAATATTGGTAGTGGGACAAATGTTCAGGAGGGGCCATAGCACAGCAGTAGCGTACCTGGCTTTGCATGCAGGCGGCTGTTTAGTCTCTGGGGAGGGCTGAGAAAGACTCCTCACTGCAACCTTGGAGAACTGCTGCCAGTCAGTGTAGACAGTGCTGAGTTAAATGAAGCAATGGTCTGACTCTGTATAAGTCAGCTTCATATGTACAACTAAGTGGCAGGTTTCTTTGCCAAAGGCATAAACATGTTGATGATTGGCACTGTAAACAATATTGGTGAGACTAAATCCTGTGTGGGTTTTTTAAAGGTACAAATTACTTGTGCCATTGTTGCATTGATTTTACCATAGCTAGAGGTGTTTGTTTTTGTTGACTATGAAAGAATTACAGGCTAAATCTTACTGAACACAATGGGCTTACTTTTGAGTAAAATAAATAACACCATTTTCAAACACATCTAACCAGTTCAGTGGTTGTAGGGTTACCTAAATTTACTGGCATTTTTAGTTGAAGTTTAGTTGCGGTTGAGGGGAAGGAAGTTATGAGTTCTTCCAGTATAGATTGTGAATAGATCAAACCACAGTTCGTCATTGTTAAGTTGGGGTTGTTGGTGTGCATTGATCTTTTGAGTGCATTGAGAGTGACGGGGATAGTTCTGGATTGTGCCTATTGGGATGGCAAGCTTCTTAAGTTTTGTTTCTCACTTGCAAATTGCTGCTTTTGTGTGTTCCTCCCTGCTTCCAACCAGCCAAACAAATAAGCTTCTTGATTCATTCTGTGAGTTTCAGATTTTATTTTTCTCTTGCAGAATTCTCGCCTTGCGCAGTCTTTAAGAAACCTTGTGTGTCAAAGTCCCTCCTGTACACCCATCAATGGGTCTCCAGAGCCCCCCAAAGCCTGCACATCACCCCGTCAAGTCAACGGAATAAGTAACTGGTTAGTCCTCCTTTTCTTACAGGTTGATCAGTGTGCTGTTTGGAATTTGTCTTGTTGAGTGAACATTCTATTCCTATACCAACGTTAATGAAAGGACAACGTTAACATGCATGGGGGGGGGGAGATCTTTCTCACCTTGAATTGTCATATTTTTAAACCTTATGGCCTACAATAAATAGAATACATACGTTTCTATTGTTGTGAAGTTTCTATTGTTGAGACTTGTGAAGCTGACATTTTTCAACTTGTTGAAACTTGTCTTTGCCTAAGTGCGACTCATCTCGTCAAACCTCATCCACATAGGACAGTGTGGGGAAGGAGTTATATTTTCCTTCTGTGCAATTTCATTTGGAAATGCAGCCATGGGAGAAGTTTTGGTGTGTGTGTGGGGGGGGGAGAGAGCTTTCAGCCTGTGGTGAACATGCTCTCTTACATACCTGTCTTCAGGTTCATGAACAAGCACTCAAATATGATATTTGGGCACCGCTCAAACTTCTTAGGAAGCAGTGATAGGATAAATACCACCACTAATGGTATTTATTCTTTGTTTAAAAACACTTGTAGTCTGTGTTTCCCCTTACATTTAAGATGCCCAAGGTGGCTAACAAATTAAAACAATCAATAAAAAATTACATAAGGAAAAACAATAAGAGCACAAAAGATAAAACAAATAAAAACCTAAATGATGGAAATTAAAAGGAGACAGCCAAACGGAAGAGAACGGTTTCAGTGTCTGTCGGAAGGCCAACAAGGAGGGATCAGTCCTTGCCTTGAACGAGAGGAAACTCCACAGCTGTGGTGTTGCCACAGGGAAGCCCCCCCCCCCTTGTAGCCACTAGTCTAGCATTAATGGTAACGCGTGTAGGAGGACCCTTCCCGATGACCTCAGGGGTTCTGGTTGTTTCATACAGGAGGAGACAGCTTCAAGTACCTCCTGCCCAACCCATAAAAGACTTTAAGGGTAAAAAAAATCACCTTGATTTGTGCCCAAAAGAATCGGTTGCTAGTGCAGCTGTAGGAGCAGCAGGTAGGCTGTGAGTGATACTGCCACGTTCCCATGACCACGAACTAATTGCAGTTTCCAGATGTTCTTCAAGAGTAGCCCACATACAGCAGCCTTACAGCAATCCAGTCTTGATGTCACCAATGTGTGAACCTCTATGGTCAGGTCTGATCAACTTGGGTTAAAGCCACAGTTGGCGCACCAGCCTATGCTGAGCAAGTGTTGCTTCCTCACTGCTGCTGCCACCTGGTTGTCCAGGAGCAGTGAAGAATCTAGGAGGGCCACCAAACTGCAAACTTACTCCTGCGGTGCAACCCCATTCAGAACAGGCTGATAGTTCAATATCTGCATCATAGCTCTCTGAGCCAAGAGGACCTCTGTACAGAGAAGTAAAATTTATGGGTTTTTCAGCAATGTTGCAATTTTTTGAAATCAAGAATAAAGAGATGTTACAACTTTAACTTGCCTGAATGAGTTCTTTATCAAACGAAAAAATCCCCGTTGAGGACACACATGTCTAGATAAAATTGTTCTGTAGTCAGACAAGCAGTCAAAATCACTCCAACTCCAACCAGCCGGAAGAAATTCTTTTCCAAACGAACTGCTCCGTGGGAAGTACAGACGTCCTGGAGAGATTATCCTGAAAACAGGCAGGCACTAAAGTCTTGCTCCTTGATGTCTTGGACTAGCTTTACGTTTCCTCCCGTTTTCTTGGGACTTTATCAAAAGCGGATGCAAAGGGAACAGCAGTGAAACCACTGAGAGATGATCCTGCCTTTGCAGAGAAACCAACCGTTTAAATTAGAGACCTCTTCTGGAAAGCCTGGGAAATGCTTAATCACTTTCATTGACAGCAGGTGTTGTGCTCTCTGGGCTGACCGAAAGTAACCTTTCCTCGAAGCCCAGTGAGTTCTTAAAGGCGCAGCGTTGCTTGTAGGATTTATTTAGAAAGGGAAACCAAATACGATTAATGAATGTTAATTCCTGTTGGCGATTCATCAAAGTCCCAGATTTCCTCTGAGAGATTGAAATCGCTTCTAAATGTAAACGTTGTTTAAGCTGAGGTTCTGAGAAGAGCACACGAGTCTTTTGGAAGGCAATGGAATGTCCGGTTGCTGCTACGTGTGCAGCAACAGCAGATTTTTCTTCCTGCTGATTTTTAACAGCACGAATGTGCTCCTGCAGCCTTGTTCTAATAAATCTTTCTGTATGTCCCACATAAATACTTGGGCATTTTTCACAGGGTATTTCATAAACTCCTGGGTTGCAAAGCTGTGGTCTTTTATCCTTTGGGTTGCCCCATAGGTGTTCCAACTTAGTAGTAGGAAGAAGAATGGTCCTTACATTTTGTTGCCTAAAAATATAGGCAATTTTATCTGTAATACCTTGCAAGTAAGGAAGAGATAACCATCTGTGTTCTTTTTGTTTTTGCTCTGCTGCTTCCTTCTCCTATTTATTCATTCTACTGTAGAATAAATTCCTAAATAAAAAATAAATTCCTTCTCCTTATTCTTCATTTCTCCTATTTATTTCTTCTACTGTGGGTATATGTTTTGCTTTCTCCAATTGTTTTTCCCATACAGTCTCAATTTGGTTGATCTTGTATCCATTTGTTTTCAAAGTTTCTGTTACCACTGATTTTTCTTTAGCCAGGGATTCATTATCACATATATGTATTGCTCTATATGTCAGGGAACTGATCAGCGAGTTTTTCTGTGCTGGATGATGGTTTGACAGATAGTGCAGGTACCTTCCAGTGAAAGTAGGTTTTCTGTACACTGAGTGCCCAAAAGTAAGGTTTTCTTTTCTTGTAACCTGCACATCTAAGAAAGGTAATGTCCCTTCTTTTTCTAGTTCCATTGTGAATTGTATCTCTGGGACCAGGCTGTTAAGGTGTTGCAAAAAGAAATCCAATTTCTCCTTCCCATGGTCCCAGATACAAAACACGTCGTCCACGTAGCGCAGCCAAGTTGTGGGTTTATCCTCAGCTGATGTTATAGCTTTTAGTTCAGAAAACTCCATAAAGAGATTTGCAACTAAGGGGCTCAGAGGATTTCCCATCGCCACACCTTCTTTTTGCTCTGTGAAGGTGTTATTCCAGATGAAGTACGTGGACGTTAGACAGTGATAGAACAAAGTTATTAGATCTCTAGGTAGTGTCAAATCACTGATGAGATTCATGGTCTCCACTAGTGGCACTCTAGTGAAGAGTTGACACTACATCAAAGCTAACAAGAATCGAATCCTGTGTTAATCTGGCTGTAGTTAGTAGATCAATGAAATGATAGGAATTTTTCACATGGTGAAAAGTATTTCCTATATACGGTAACAGAATCTTAGCTAAATATTGCGATAGAGCGCGAGTTGGTGCTCCTATATTGCTAACAATAGGCCTCAAGGGCACCTCATTCTTATGGATTTTAGGGAGGCTGTATAATCTTGGACGCAAGGCAGAGGATTTAATCAACTTGTTCTTTATTTCTGGTTTTAGGCTTGAATTTTTTATTAAAATATTTGTTTCTTTTAAAATTTTATTAGTTGGGTCCTTATCCAGGACAGTATATGTCTCAGGGTCTAAAAGATCTGAGAGTTTTTTAAACTCTCAGATCTTTGCATCCGCTTTTGATAAAGTCCCGAGAAAACGGGAGGAAACGTAAAGCTAGTCCAAGACATCAAGGAGCAAGACTTTAGTGCCTGCCTGATTTCGGATAATCTCTCCAGGACGTCTGTACTTTCCACGGAGCAGTTCGTTTGGAAAATAATTTCTTCTTTCTTCAGAATGCTGGTTGGAGTTGGAGTGATTTTGACTGCTTGTCTGACTACAGAACAATTTTATCTAGACATCTGTGTCCTCAACGGGGATTTTTTCGTTTGATAAAGAACTCATTCAGGCAAGTTAAAGTTGTAACATCTCTTTATTCTTGATTTCAAAAAATTGCAACATGGCTGAAAAACCCATAAATTTTACTTCTCTGTACATTGCAAAAAGCCATGAAAATCTACATGCTACATTAAGAGGACCTCTGTTTTGTCCAGGTCTAATTTGAGCTTGCTAACCCTCACCCAGTCCTCCTCCCACCTCCAGGCAACATCTAGGATGTCCACAGCTACCCCAGTACCAAATGTTATGGAGAGCAAGCTGGATGTCATTCACATATTGGTGACGCCCAACTCCAAACCTCACAAATGATCTCTGTCATTTCATGTAGCTATTGAACAGCATGGGCTGTGTGATGGATCCCTGTGGCACCCCATAAACCAAGGCTGGGTAAAATTGTGTGTGTGCGCGCGCGCGCGCAGTTATTAGGGATGAAAAGCTTCTGCTGAGGGGGGCTACAGACGACTTGGCACCCCGACGTGACGTGACACCCACACATGTCACAAGCCCTGCGCCACCGCCAAAATTTGTCATCGGCATGGCAAAATAGGTAAAGGTGACCCCTGACAATTAAGTCCAGTCGTGTCCGACTCTAGGGTGTGGTGCTCATCCCCATTTCAAAGCCAAAGAGCCAGCGTTGTCCGAAGACGCCTCCATGGTCATGTGGCCGGCATGACTCTCCTTGCCGTAGCGCGTAGCATGTGGCTGGAACACGGAGCGCTGTTTATCTTCCCGCAAGCAGTACCTATTTATTTACTCACATTAATATGCTTTGGAACTGCTGGGTTGGCAGGAGCTGGCCAAGCAACGAGAGCTCACCCCATTGCTGATTCGAACTGCCGACCTTTCGATCAACAGCTCATGGTTCAGCGGTTTAACCCACTGCGCCACCCGCTTAATGCCCCCCTAAAAGGGTTTTTTTGCAGCGGCGGGGGGGGGGGTGAGCGCGCAACCGCAGCCTGTCAGACTGCTGCTGGGGTTCACATGCTCCTCCAGGACTGGGCGGGCGACCTGTTTTTGCAGTGGCCTGGGGAGGGGGTTTGCACCGTGCACCAAGTACTCACTCCGTCAAGTCCTGAGTGACTACCTTCTTCCCGCATGCGCACTGGTACGTACTTAACGCATGTGTGGATATGTCCGTGCGGCTCATAGGTCAGTGCGCATGCACAAAGTTTGTACAGTGTGCATGCGGGAAGAAGGTAGTCAGTCACTCAGGAGTCGACAGAGTTAGTACTTGGTGCACGGTGCGTACACACACCCATGGCAAAAACAGGCCGCCTGCCCACTCCTGGAAAGGGTGCCGGTTGCTGTGTGTGTGTGTGTGTGTGTGTGTGTGTGTGTGTACACAAGCTGCAGCAGCCCGAAAAATACACAAGCTGCCCACAAATTGCCGCCCAATCCGCAGCAATCTGTGACTCGTTGCACCCTCCATCCGCGTGCACCCCTCAACGCCTGGGGGCCTACCACCACCACCCCCAACAATGCCTCTGCTAAAATTCGGTGGAGGGAGAGTTAGAACAGACAAAGAGAATATTTCTTCACCCAGTGTTTAATTAATCTGTGGAACTCCTTGCCACAGGATGTGGTGATGGCACCTGGCCTAGATGCCTTTTAAAAAGGGATTGGATACATTCATGGAGGAAAAACCCATCACAAGTTACAAGCCATAAGCAACCTCCTGGCTTTAGAAGTAGGTTTTCTCTCTGCCAGGTGCAAGGGAGTGGCAACAGGATACAGGCATCTGGTGGGGCCACTGTGTGATACAGGAAGCTGGACTGGATGGGCTTTTGGCCTGATCCAGCAGGGCTGTTCTTATGTTATGTTCTTACGTAAGTGGGTCCTTTTCCTGATTGGATTTTATCTCCATGTCTCATCCAGGGAAGGATACTGCTATATTTAGACCTCATTTGCCTGCCTTGGAGACCACAGCTTATTTTAAGTAATAATAGTTGTGCATGACTACCATCAACATATTCATTTTGTTATCAGTTCAGCATTCCTTGCCTCCTTATGGGAGGAAGAAATCTCTTAACTAGATAAAAACTAGCTAAGTGCGCTCTTCCTCCCCAGAGGCTAGAGTTGCTAGACTGAGAACAAAATGAAATTGTTGATGCAGCATCCAAGACTAGGACATGGATCAGGACTTAGACAGAAGTGGACCTTATGGTACTAATGAACCACTAGGCATTATGGTATTGTGTCAAGGAGACAACAGTCTGGATTCCACATGATGGTTTCAAATGAAACAAAATTGTTTCATTCTGTGTTCCAGCTGGACAGTGTAGAGCAAACATGCTTCCAGAATTTCTATGGAGAAATATTTGAGTGTAATTAAATTAGTGTCTGTTTCCAGCTACGCAACATTGGGTACCTGGAAGAGATCCACAGAATGTCTTCTGTATGTTGGATTATAATTTTTTTAGCTGAGTATCTCCTGCGCTCTGTCCCTGTCTAATTAGCTACGCAAGCCTCCGTTGTCAATGGCCGATCGCTAGCTCTCCTAAATTACTGTAGTTCAAGCACCGCATACTCTCTTCTACTGGAATTCTTAAGGTTATAGATCCTGATGCTTTTGAGAACCGGTAACCAAGCATTGCTAACATAGTGCTTCCTCCTTCCATACCATTCGGATGCTTATAGATTGCAATAGCTTCCCTATAGATCCGGGCATGATAGTAACCATAGCAACTGCCTGCGCTTGACTCAATTCCACTCTGTGTTCTGTTGCTACATGTTCTGCAATCGCTGATGTTTCCTACTTGCAGAGAGTCGGTTCCTTTAGCGGGCCTGATCTTCAGGTGTAGTCAAAAAAGCCTTGACTCAGGGGTGTCAAACTCATTTCATACAGCGGGCCGAATAGCATTCATGGTGTCTGCACAGGGCTGGAAGGAAGTGGCATCATTAAGCAGGAACTGGCAGGAGGTCTGGCTCAGCTGGTAGAGGTGCCACCTCGTAAGCCCGAAGGTCGGTAAACAGCCAGTTTGAGACATACCGCTGACAAAAGCTGTGGGGAAAAAAGCCTCTGTGAAGAGAGATACGAGCTGCATCAGCCGAGTGTGGGAGGCGACGGCCAGTGGGAAAAAAGCCAGACTGCAAAGGAGACCATCTAGAATGCAGTGGTTCATGAAAGATGGAACATTTTTATATATAATTGTAAAAATCTCCGTTGGGGGGCTTGGGAAAGGCTGCCCATGTAAACCACCTTGGATTAAAGTCAGAGGAGAAATCCAATGACCAGGAAAGGCGGTATATAAATACTGTTTATTATTATTATTATTATTAAGCAGGTGATGACCAGAAATAAGAACTTTTTTCTCACGTAGGAACTCAGTAGCTGCAAATGACAGAAAAGAAAATATGCAAATCTTGATCATATTTTCGAGAGATGGGAATGCCGCATCTGTCAAGGTGTCACTTAGCAGCTCAGCAGCTGAGAGGTGCTCTTTAAAGTGACACCTCAGCAGAAGCAGTGCTTCTGAAAGGGTGGCCCATGTGATAATTGGGCTCCTTCAGAACCTCGACACCTTTTCCGTCTCTCGTCCTTGGTCTGCCAACACCGTTCCTCACTTTGAGGCCTCCTTCCATTTCTCCCTCCCAGCGCCTTGGCAGAAGTGGCACTGCTGAAAGGGCAGATCTGGGTGATCCTAGTTATCACATGTGCTACCCTTTCAGCAGTGACACCTCAGCAGAAGCAGTGCTGCTGAAAAGGTGGCCTGCAAAATAATTGGGCTCTCCCAGCTCCACCCTTTCAGCAGTGCCACTTAGCAACTCAGCAGCAGAAAGCAGCTCTTGGGTGGTGCTGGGAGAGCCCAGTTATTATGGGGGCTGGATAAAAAGCTTCCGCAGTCATATATTTGACACCCTAGCCTTAACTGGCGGGCGTTGATAGTACCCAGGCTAACTTTCTCAGCCTTCCACGATCTTATCGGGATTAACATTTCTCATCCATTTGGGCAGTGTGACCGCAATGTTAAGAATAAAATCTGTTGTTCTGGCCAAGAATAAAATCTGTTGTACTGACCAAGAGGCTGAGCTGCCATTCAGGATATCCCCAGTTCATATCTTCCCTCTGCTGTGAATTCTCACTCAGTGGCAATAACAATACTGTACACTAATTCCCCAGCATACATACTGGTTCCAATAAGAACATAAGAAGAGCCCTGCTGGATCAGGCCCAAGGCCCATCTAGTCCAGCTTCCTGTATCACACAGTGGCCCCACCAGATGCCTCAGGGAGCACACAAGACAGTAAGATACCTGTGTCCAGTCGCCACTCCCTTGCACCTGGCACAGAGAAAACCCACTTCTAAAACCAGGAGGTTGCTTTTCCCCATCATGCCTTGTAAGCTGTGATGGACTTTTCCTCCATAAATCTGTCCAATCCCCTTTTAAAGGCATCCAGGCCAGGTGCCGTCACCACATCCTGTGGCAAGGAGTTCCACAGATGAATTACACGCTAGATAAAGAAATATTTTCTTTTGTCCATTCTAACTCTTCCTCCACTCAATTTTAGTGCATGTCCCCTAGTTCTAGTGTTGTATGACAGGGAAAAGAACTTCTCTCTATCCACTCTCTCCATCCCATGCATAATTTTATACGTCTCAATCATGTCTCCTCTCAGCCACCTTTTTTCTGGACTGAAGAGCCCCAAACACTGTAGCCTTTCCTCATAAGGGAGATGCCCCAGCCCACTAATCATTTTGGTGGCTCTCCTCTGCACCTTTTCCAGTTCCACTATATCCTTTTTGAGATGCGGCGACCAGAACTGGACACAATACTCCAGATGCGGCCTTACCATCAATTTGTACAACGGCATAATAATATTGGCCGTTTTGTTCTCAATCCCTTTTTTAATGATCCCGAGCATGGAATTGGCCTTCTTCACAGCCGCCGCACACTGGGTCGACACTTTCATCGACCTGTCCACCAGCACCCCAAGATATCTCTCTTGATCCGTCACAGACAACTCAGAACCCATGAGCGTATATGTGAAATTTTGGTTTCTTGCCCCAGTGTGCATCACTTTGCACTTACTTACATTGAAGCGCATCTGCCATTTTGCTGCCCATTCTCCCAGTTTGGAGAGATCCTTCTGGAGCTCTTCACAATCCCTGCTGGTCTTCACCACCCGGAAAAGTTTAGTGTCCTCTGCAGACTTGGCCACCTCGCTGCTTATCCCCAACTCCAGGTCATTTATGAACAAGTTGAAAAGCACCGGTCCCAAGACCAATCCTTGGGGCACACCGCTTTTCACCTCTCGCCATTGTGAAAATTGCCCATTGACTCCCACTCGCTGTTTCCTAGTCTCAACCAGTTCCTAATCCATAGGAGGACCTGCCCCCTTATTCCCTGACTATGAAGTTGTTTCAGGAGCCTTTCATGAGGGACCATGTCAAACGCCTTCTGAAAATCCAGATATATAATATCCACGGGTTCTCCCACATCCACATGCCTGTTGACCTTTTCAAAGAATTCTAAAAGGTTTGTGAGGCAAGACTTCCCCTTGCAGAAGCCATGCTGACTCTCCCTCAGCAAAGCTTGTTCTTCTATGTGTTTTTTATCTTTAATGAGACTTTCCACCATCTTCCCTGGAACAGATGTTAGGCTGACCGGCCTGTAGTTTCCCGGGTCCCATCTCTTTCCTTTTTTAATGATTGGTGTGACATTAGCTATCCTCCAATCCTCTGGCACAGTGGCCGTTTTAAGGGACAAGTTGCATATTTTTGTCAAGATATCTGGAAGTTGAAACATATGTACCTTGAAACAGTCAGTTGTTTGCTGGCCCATCGCTACTGTACCTGTGTAAAAGCACCACAAAGGATGTGCTGTGGCTGTGCAAAAGCACTGACGCAGCCATCCATAACTCGGACATCCGTAACTTGGGGAGCAGGTTTACGTATTTACCATACAAAATTGTTGTAGCCACTTGGCGCATTGCCTTAAGTGAACAGTTGTTGGAGCATTTGATGCCACAGCTTGACAAATTTCTCTGTCATTATAGCATGGATGCTAAATTCTTTGTGGCCATATTTACCTGCTGCATTGAACGACATACAGTGGGCCCTCAGTATCCATGGGGGTTCTGTTCCCGGAAACCCCACGGATACTGAAATCAATATTAAAATGTTTAAAAAACGGGGTGTCATGGCCAAATTTCATCGCATGGGGGGGGGGGAAAGTTAGTGGTTTGCTTACCTTTTTACTGCAAACCACTGTTGTGTTCTTGCTTATACTAGCTGAAATTGAGCTCCGGCAGCCTCTTCTCGGTCGCGTGACTCCCCCCTCCCCCCTCTCACAAGTTCACCCAAGAATGCATTGCTCCCAAAATGCAATGCATTCTGGAGCTGTTTTAGGAGAGGGGAGTCGCACAACCTGGAAGAGGTTCCAGAATATGATTTCAGCTAGTATAAGCAAGAATGCGCAGCGGTTTGCAGTAAAAAGGTAAGCAAACTGCTTTTTAACTTTTTTTCTTTACACATTTTAATGTTGCCCCCCGTATCCACAGTGAGACAAATCTGCGGATGCTGAAGTTGCTGGTGCAAGGGGCCAACTGTACTGTCTCTCAGCAAGTCCAACACAGCTAGTTTTTCCTCCAATATTGGAACAGATAGCTGTTTCTTTGGTTGAGCACCAGATGAAGTAGTTGGCTTGCATGTAGGGGCCATGTTATACGAAAAGTATGTATCTCTAAACACTGGAATTGCACTCAGCATGGCGAGATGCTTGCACTATGAGAGGCACGTGGAACTGAGACCAACTGAGGGAACAGCAGGCTCATGTCTCTCATTGCATGCTCACTCCGGGGCATATGGTCATTGAGTAGAATTGTGGGTGGAATCGCCCACATTATTTAAATAGTTGTTTTTTCTTTGTTGCCAAGCAGATGAATTTGCATAAATTGAATGTGTGTATGTTGTGACTCCACTGTACTGCATGTGATGTGCTTTGCTCACTCAGAAAGTGCTTGTATAATGTGGTGGTATTGTCTTGCCATCTTTCTCCCTAAATTCCTCTCATCCAAAGGGGAGAAAATGGAACGACCTGACTGAAGAGCCCTTAGCCTCTAAATTTCCAAGACCCCAGGATACTGTTCTTAGAATATTTGTTCGTATCCTTTAGACTATCTTTGAGTTTAGGGTTTCTATTTCTAAGGTGGCTAGATGGATAAGGGATTGTATTTGTTAGGCCTGGGGTCAATCCTCACCATCTGTCTAAAGCAGTGGTGCTCCAAGGCTGCTGGTCGCAAGTTAGTTGGCTGCCGTCTCCCGGCACGTCCTTCTTCTGTCCTGAGGTTTGCCACAGGACTTGGATGCACACCGAACCTCGCGAGAGGCTCCGAAGAGCAGATAGTGAAATGGGAAAGGCCAAGTCGGCCAATGTGTGGCCAGCCTGCCTCCCCTCTGAGGTTCCCAAACTGTTTACAGAGCGGACCAGGAGGATGACCGCCTGTTGCCACTCTGACTGAAAAGCAGAGGACCATGTGGCACTATACAGGCTTATTGTTTTGAACCATTAAACATTTGTAAGCAAGAGCGTAGGTGGTCTGCCCCTGAAATGGACTGTGGCAGCCTTGTAATTTACCCATAAGTTACTAGCCTACAGAATTTTTCTTCTTTCCTGCTTATGGATGGAACAGAATTGCAAAGAGGAACACTATGGCTTATGTAGAAAACATTATTTGTGACTATGGTGCGGGCATGTATGTGATGTTGCTTTCAACCAGGCTTGTTTTGTTACGAGTGGCCTCCACTGATGCTTATGAATATTCTTTCTCCACAAATGAGTGATCACAGTTTGTGCGCATGGAGAGCTCAAGGAGGAGAAACGTTGCAGGTTGACTTAGTACCTTTTGTGAATCAAAACTCTGTATGCAGCAGCAGTGATGGGTTTGACCTAGGGCACCAAGGCTGCAGTAATGCATTGAGATTCCAGGGGCCCCCGTTACTGGCAGGGGATCCGTTCCGGACCCCCGCCCCCCGCAAATAACAAGAATCCACGGGTGGGAGTCCAGCATCCAATGCCTCAATTACTCACCGGAGGGGGTCCTCTGGAGGCTCGTTCCACGTCTCGCCACCTGCAGACCCCTCCAGAGGCCTCCATGGGGCTCAGAAAAGAAGTTTCGGTCCCTTGGGAGAAGCTTTATGAGGCCCATGGAGGCCTATGGAGGGGTCTGCAGGTTGGTGCGAAGCGGAATGGGCCTCTGCAGGGCCCCTCCCCCAGTGTGTAATTGAGACATTGGGTGCTGGACTCCAGCACCCCGTTTGTTATTCACGGGCTGCTTCCACGGAAATTGAGATCTGTGGATGCCAAACCCGCAAATAACGAGGGTCCACTGTAATCTTGTGAAGCTTTTTCGGCTGGACTTAGTTGGACTGGCAGGAAGCGCAAGCCGTGGTACCCATTGCGCTGCACCCTCAGCCTCCCAGACACTCTTCCCTTCTCTCTCTTTGAACCTCAGCGGGTTGTGGTGTCTCCTCTGAACATTAGAAGCAGTCTGAACATTACAAGCGGTGCAACCCCGGGAGCAAAAGAGGCTTGAACAAACCCGATGCCCGTTGCTGCTCCTGATAGTGGGGAGAATGAAGGAGATGTCCCATGTCAGGCTTTCTCTTCCTGCTGCTGCTGCTCTAACAGCAACTACCGCTTGGGCTGCTGGTATCTGCAGACTAGTTATTTGTGACTTTCAAGGATGTATGTTGGCACCTGTAGTCCTGAAAGCATGTCACATGTTAAGTTTAAGAAAACTCTGGTTACTCAGAAATGTTGGTACAAGCAAGGAAGTGTTTGCACCCAAGTCTGGGCTGTTCTGATGCTGGTTTGGCTGTATGTATCTTTAGCCTCACTGCTTTCTTTAATTGATTGGGTGGAACATGCTAGCAAGTGGGTAAGTCCAGTCCGGAGCATCCGGGGCCCTAGTGACGTCACTCCCGGAAGTGTTTTTTAAAAAAGAAAAATTAAGCGGCAGCGGGGGGGAAAGGTAGGGGGTTGCCAGGGGGTGCTAAAAGAGGCTTCTGCCCCTCCCTGGAGCCCCCGGGTACTTATCTAGCACCAAAAAGCTGATCAGCGCTATGCGCATAGTGCCAATCAGCTGTTTGGTGGTAGATATGCCAACATGTATCTCGTGGATACTGAGGTCCAGCATAATCAATAATTTCCGGGGGGGGGGGGGGTTGACCAGAAGTCACTTTAAATCCCAGTACAGACCTGTGGAGGCGTCTGCAGGCCTGCGCGAGGGAGACCAGCCCCCCCCATGAGTATCAGTGCTAGACCCCAGTATCTGTGAGGTGTGGATACTGGGGTCCAGGACCAATTGTGTTTTTTGCGGGCTGTGTGTTGTGGTGGGGTGGACCTCTTTGAGTGCAAGGTGGGGGGCACAGCTTACACCCCCCAGCCTTATACCTGGGGCGGGCCACCCCTGCCGCAACGCCATTACTACACTACTGGGTAAATCTATATCAGATATCCTTACAATAGAGTAGGAGGTATTTAGTGAAATTGGGTAGGGCTTCATGGGGTGAGCTATGTGTCAGAGCCACGGAGGCACCAGTGCAGGTAGCCATAGATCAGTTTGGGATTGGTGGGTATTACCCCATCATCAGAATTGGTAATAGTCCATGGCTTTTGTGTAGCAAGGAAAGTGAGTGTTTCTTAACCTGAGAAGTCTTCAGTCTTTGTTTTCAGTCTTGGTTTTCAGTTTTCCTGCCCCAGGAAAAAAACAACAACACGGAAAAGTAACATTAATGTTTGAGATTTTGTTGTTTGATGTTTTTGTTTACCATTTTTCTGATGATGGTAAAGTAAAAATGTGCACAAACAGTATTTACCACTGTTTTGTCCTAACACGTCCTGTCCCATCCCCCATCCCGTCCCCCCAGATTTTTTCGTTTGTGACTGACCATACTCTCTTAATGGTCAAAGTTACGTTTTTATATAACTTAGACCTACTGGGAGAAGTGAAACTAGGTAAGTCGACTGTTTCGTCGATGTGGAACCAAATTGTCCAAAAGTGTGTGCTGTGAGATAATAAGCCAAAATACAGTATTGAATCTTTGCATTCCCTTTTCAGGGCAATTCTCAGTGTGTGAATTTCTTAATTTTGGCTGTAGTTTCAACACATGCTCCACCAGCAACAATTCCCAAGATGGTGTGGGTGCTGACAGAATTCTTAAGAAACCCAAGCAACTGAACAACAGTCTGCCTGCTACATCTTCTTCCTTTGACAACAGCTGTGTTGCTGCTAGAATCCGTCCAGTTTGCAAGTACCGGAAGCGCAGGCTGGTGAGAGTCAACACCGTGTCTCACCTTAGTAGAAAGGTAGGTGTGAGGCTTCAAAACCTCTGCTTCACTTCTGTAGCTTTGGTCTTCTTGTTGCATTTTAATAGGAGGCATGGTGGCAGTTAACTGTACTACCTTTTGAGTTTTGGGCTTGTACAAATCCCAGCCAGAATCATGATCCATTTCTTACAGTGGAAGTGGTGTCCCTCTTGCTGAATGTTTGCAAAAGTAAACTCTTCAGCACCAGTGGACTTGGTAATAAATATGCTTGCCTGCTTGGAGAGGATTCGTGGCTAGCAGCATTTCTATGAGAGGCAGTGAAGGGCTGTAGCTCGGTATGCAGCTACAGAAGGCCCCAGCTTCCTTCAGGCCCTGGGATTGCCAGGGATGACCATGACCAGTAATGGAAAAAGTAAGAGACTTGTTCTGCTTGAGATCCTGGTGAGCTGCCGTTGGATTAGAGAATATTGGGCTAGATGGGTCAACGATCTGACTCGGTACAAGGCAATTTGGTGATGAAGGGGGGACATAATTGGGATTAATAACATTATGCATGATCTGAAGAGAGTGGGCAGAGAGGAGTTCCCCCCCTCCCAATGCTAGAACCACTGGCCATTCATGGAGAGAAGAAGGTCCTGCTTCACACAGCACATAACTAGTTGGTGGAATTTGTCAAGGAACCAAGAGGCACCGTGCCAGGCATACAGCCTTTCCTCCTGAAGGCAGTCCAGCTCTCTGATCATTTTGGTTGCCCTCTTTGGCTCCTTTTCCAGCTCTGCAATATCCTTCTGGAGGAGTAGCAACCAGAACTGTACACAGTATTCCAAATGTGGCTGCCAACATAGACTTGTGTAGGTAGCAATCCAACGTTAGCCAATTATTTTCAGCCCCTTTCCTAATGATCCCTAGCATGGAGTTTGCTGCCGCTGCATCGATGTTTTCATTCACCACAGTTCCAAAGGTAAAGTATATGTGAGCTTGGGTCTTTTGCCCCAATGCGCATCGCTTTATACTTACTGGCGCTGAACCCCATTTGCCCTTTGGTTGCCCATTTCCCCAGTTTGGAGAGGTCCTTTTGGAGAGGTCCTTCACAATCTGCTTTCGTTTTCAACATCCTCAGTAGTTTGATATAGTCAAATTTATGGAAATGCTGTTCCTCTTTTTAAACACTAATCCTAGCATGCATCATCCTACAGTGGAGCACTATGTACTGTGGAAAGACTTTTGACCTAGGAAAGTGTCTTAAGTATTATCTTCATTGCATTTATGGATTGGATAGAAATGGAATAATGGGTGCTTCTCTTTTATTTCTGCTCAGACATGTTATCTAATTGTAATTAAATATATTTTCATCTTAACGTTTTTTATAAAAACTAGCCCAAATAAAGTGATTTGCTTACAAAGTGTGTTCTGCCCCCTCAAAATTTTGGTAAAGTACAATTTCTTGGAGAGTTCTAAGCAGCCAATCTTACATATACATAACGGGAATTGTTTCCCTGCAAATTTAAAAGGTTTGTTCGAACGCCCAAGGCAGCTTGCAACATATAATAAAATTTCAGTAAAACAATAATAAAGCAATATTAACAGTACAATAAAATAACAAGAGAAAAAACAGCAACATTAAATATAAAACACAGCATAGGTAAAAGAGCAATCGCAGTAACAGTGTAAAAACAAAATAAAATGCAAATAAAAACAACAAAGAAGCAACATTAAATGTCAAACAATGTACATCGGACAACGACAATCAAAAATAGCAGCATAACACCCCCATATCAAAAAGAAGCGTTTTCAACCCCCACAGGAAATTTCCCCAGGGAGGGAGGGTGCAGATCTCCATTTGGGAAGGACTGGGTTCCATAATGTTTGTGCCACCCCAGAGAAAGCCCCAGTCAAGGGTAGCACATGTAGGAGGCCCCCCCTCCGACCCCCTCTGAGGGCCAGCTGGAATACATAGAAGGAAGGCAGTTCCTCAGAGATGGGGTCCCAAGCTGTGAAAGGCTTTAAAGGTCAGAACCAGCACTTTGAATTGCAGCCAGAGCAGTGTTCTGACAGAACCGAAGTGCTGGGCCCCCAGGACAACGGCAGCGGCGGCTGCTGCTGCTGCTGCTGCTGCGCAACTTGCTGTTTCCAGATGGGCTTCCAGAGCAGCTCCACATCGAGTGCATTGCAATTCTTGATGTCAACGGGGCACATAGACCACTGTGGTCAGGTCTGGCTGCAACTGGCGCACCAGCCAAAGCTGGGCAAAATCCCCTTTGACACTGCTGCCACCTGGTGATCCAGAAGTAGCAGTGAATCCAGGAGAACCGACAACCTGCTAATGTTTTGCTGCGAAGCAACTCTGAGCGGGCGGAAGGAAGAGCCTGGGCTGCACAGTGGCTGTGGTATCACCCCTAATTTACCCTTCATGTGGTGTCACCCGGCATGCCCCACACCACACGCACCCCCCTTAGGATGCCTGTGGTGGAACACGAGCAAAATCCCAATCCTGTCTCGCCTATTCACCCCACACGGAGACACTCAAACTCATTGGATTGCTGGACACGACCTGGTCTTGTTTAAAAAAAGAAGTTGGAGCACCATGCAAACGCTCTGTGAAAGAATAAAACTGGTTACATTGAAATGTTCTGCACTAGAAGTGTTAACAACATGAGAGCCACAGGTACAGGTAGTGCATGCAGTCTTAGATATGACAGTTAATACTCCACCAATAAAACTTGAATTTGGCAAAGGAAAGAGCCAGCCTTCTGAATAGAAGGAATCTATAGAGAGTGACACCTGTACTCCTTTTATGCCCCACCCTCATTGCTGCTGTTGAGCTTCTGGCATTGGGAGATATTTGATTGTATGTGTTCTGTGGCGCTTTGTATATGAAAAAGGAAATATTTCCCACAACTTCTTGATATATTTCCCTTTGAAGTATAGACTGGGTTTGCAGTCTCTTTAAACGTGTCTAAAACAGAAAGTTGCTGCTTTAATAATTAGTGTTTGTATAATGCTGTCTGAGCGTGCAGAACACTTGGCATGCATTATCTTAATGTAGTTCATGCAGGGCTGTTGTAAGTATTATCAATCCACTTGTTGCAGCTGGGGAGCTGAGGCTGAGAGGGAGAGGCTTGACTAAGGCCGTCAGTTGCGTTTATGGCAGAAGTGAGATTCGAACCTGATTCACAGCTCAGTCTCTTGGGCGCCACACTACCTAGCTCTCCACTATTTTGCCACTGTAGATAAGTAGCCACTTTAATCTCCTTTTTGTTTCAGCCCCAGAAACCTCTCACCATGAGATGTAGCTGTGAACTGCCCAATTCCTGCATCTTGTGTGATTGTAAGGCCTCCATCCAGACCATAGATCCAGAGACCATGTCGTCTTTGGAAGAGCGGGTAGCTCTTCTGGATGCTGGATTCCATCCTATACTCTCCTTTTCTCATGGTGAGTAACGTTAGTTAGTGTCTTCATGTGAAATGAGGACCAGCCTCTGTCCATGACCTGTCTTCATTCTTTTTGCAGGCCACGCGCTAGTTCCATGATCTCTCTTTCAGTGGGGGATCCTAGCACTGTTGCGACCTGCTACATTTAATGGAAGCCACATTTTTATCCTGTAGGACGATGTCCTCTTATTTCTTTTGCTGCTTGTTTAGAGGGAGGGCTTTTCTGAAAAATGAATTAAGGCACTTAAAACTACCATAAAAACAGATACTTGAAAAACATAATCCAGCCCCACTCGTGGGATTTAATTTTGGTGTTGAATCTTGATTTACTGCTAAACTATTTTCTCTTTGCCAACAGTGTTTCAGAGTTACGGGAACAGATGCCATGTAAAAGCACAAAAAAACTTGAATTTTAATAAATTCACTCAACTGCCTGAGGGTTTCCCGATATGGGCAGCCTCCTGCAGACTGAAAAAAACCACTAAAATCCGAGAATGCAGTCCTGACGTTTCGTTCCGCCAGCCGGAACCTCCTCATAAGAATCAAGCATGTAGGTTACTGGTGAAATTGCAGCTGACATGTTCGTACTTGCTTAAAACCTCATTGGTGATGCTACAACTCACCAATGCTGAACTGCGTGATTATTAACAGTGACACTAAAGAAACAACAACAGAGGAGAAATTATGGATTAGTCTTCCATTTATTAAAGGGATCACCGATAGGATTGCCAGGATCTTACAGCAAGGAAATGTTAAGACGTTTTTTAAACCCACACATAAAATACAGCAGGTGCTTAATAATCCAAAGGACTATTAAGACCTGCGCTGTCAGAAGCATCTATTGCGTGGAATGCGAGTGTTCTAAGTGCTACATTGGCATGACAACCAGATCTATTAAAACCAGATTGAGTGAACATGAAAGATCATTGAGGCTTGGTCATGTGGAACAATCCTCGATAGCAGAGCATGCCTTGAGTGAAGGGCATTCCATTAGATTCAGTGATGCTAGATGCCTACAGAAAGAAAATAATTTCAAAATCCTGCGCCACTTAGAGTCATTAGAAATCAGCAAGAGACAAGTAGGAAGCCTTTTAAACCGTCAACAGGATTTATCCTTTACCAACCGGATTTGGCTCCCGATCCTGCACAAACCATATGACCAAGGAAAGAAAGACAAAGTGGATACAATCCAATGGGACAACATTAGAGTATGACTGACCAGCTGTTCCCTATGATGATTAACGGGGTTTCCTGCTCCTGTGAGGTTTTAAGCAAGTACGAACATGTCAGCTGCAATTTCACCAGCAACCTACATGGTTGATTCCTATGAGGAGGTTCCGGCTGGCGGAACGAAACGTCAGGACTGCATTCTCGGATTTTAGTGGTTTTTTTCAGTCTGCAGGAGGCTGCCCATATCGGGAAACCCTCAGGCAGTTGAGTGAATTTATTAAAATTCAAGTTTTTTTGTGCTTTTACATGGCATCTGTTCCCGTAACTCTGAAACACTGTTGGCTAAGTACGGGCCATGAAAGCTTTCGAACAAGATTATTTTCTCTTTTTAAGTTCATTAGCTGCATTGATGGTCCCTTTAATGGGACTGAATGGTTGTAAAGAACTATTTAAGAAGATAATAAATTAGTGTTGACATTTAGAGAGGTTTTGCAAAGGAATGTGAACAGTCCAGAGGCGTTTTCTGTAACTTGAACTGTAACTTGAGCAAAATTTGAAATCCTTTTCTTAGTATAAATATTTACTTCTGTTGTATTTGAGCTCCTGATTCTCGAGGTAAAAGCATCTCTCAAACCTGGATTTTACTAACCAAGATTGGCTCCGTATGCAATGATGCAGGTGGCTAGAGAATTAAAGGTTCATATGTGCGTTTTATGCCAAAGAAACATTTAACAACATAAAAATCATCATTAAGCAGTCATCAGCAAAAATTCAAAGAACAGAAGTATTGAGAGACAACCAACATATATGGTGAAACCAGGCAGCCATCATAGCACATCCACATAGATCTGCAGCAGCTACCCAAAGAGCAGTGGTGGGGAGGTCTGTGTCTCCACACAGGGGAAAGAGTCCTCTAGACAAGCCAGGGGTTCAGAGGGAGCATCATCCCCTTGCCAGTCATGGCCAGCTGCACCTCAGGAGGAGGCAGGACTCACAGGAGGGAGGGAGGGGCTCCCTGGAGCTCTTGGGAGGAGAGGTCTTCCAGACCTGAAGCTACTTTGCTACAGGGGTTATTATTTCCAGATCTGGAGGAGAGAATCAAAGAATGGCAGTTCAGTTGGTATTAGGAGCCTGGAATAGCTTAGTTGAAGCATATTCACCCCTTGTGTGGTTGGCGGGCAGGGTCAAGCACACCATGGAAAACCTCTAGGGCAGCATTTCTCAAACTGTGAGTTGCGACCCACTTGGTGGGTTGCAGCCCGATGCTGAGGTGGGTCGTGAGTTGGACCTGCCTGCCAGCCAGCCCGCCCTTGCCTTCGTTTGGCTCCAGATTCGCCTTTCCCTCTGTCTCTTCAGAAAGTCTAAGAAAGAAATATGGTCTTAACCTTTCCCGTGCAACTTCAGAGCAAAGTAGCCAGATGACTTTCACAAGACGGGGGGTTCCAAAATCTGGGTATCGCCAAATAAAAGGTCTGTCTCTTGTCATCACTCACTATACCCTGAAAGTGAGGAGAACACAGAGCAGCATCTGCCAAGATGAGATGAGTGATTGCAGGTGCTTATGGGAGCAGGTAGTCCTTGACAAATCCTTTGGAATGCACTGTTCCAGAACCCAGCAAAGGGTTCAATGATTTCTAAATCACTTTGGGCCACTTCAGTAGAGATGAACTGAGGGAATGGAAGAAGTTTTAAACCAAAGCAGGTCGACCAGGTTGAGACCTGGCAGGGTCAGCAATGGAGGGAAGTTGTTTCCAAGTGAGATCTTTGACTTGTGCACTTCCAGGGAGACCGCTGTGTCTCCAGTCCCAGCACTAAGCTCAGTGATGGCTGCTTGTCAAATTCCAAGAATCAAGTAGCCCTGAAAAGCTGCTCCTACCTCCTTATTTTTACCCTGCCTTCTTGTCGTAAAATGATTTCCAAGGTGGCTCCCTTGTGACCCCTCAGACTGGGCTTGTTGTTGCACTGGGGTAGTAGTTGCATTTAAGGCTACAAGTAAACATGCATTAAATGTCTAAACTAGGCATGCTTACTTCAAGAAGTGCCCTTAAGTGCCAGGTGTTAATAATACAAATGACATCTCTGTGGCAGTGAGAGTGTAGAGAGAGAGATGTGGTCCATGGCCGCTATTGATCAGTGGCTAGAGTTCTTTACAGTGTGTGTGTGGGGGGGGGGGTATTTGATCCCCTGCTGATTTTGTACGTTTGCCCACTGACAAAGCAATGATCAGTCTAGAATTGTAATGGTAGGTTTCTTGTAACAGTGACAAGTGTAACAAAAAAAACCTGAAAAAAGCATTTCAAAAAAGCAATATAAATGGATGTGCATTTTAACAAGTGAAATAAGTATTTGACCCCTTCACAAAACATGACTTAGTACTTAGTGGCAAAACCCTTGTTGGCCATCACAGAGGTCAGACGTTTCTTGTAGTTGGCCACCAGGTTTGCACACATCTCAGGAGGGATGTTGTCCCACTCCTCTCCAAGTCATTAAGGTTTCGAGGCTGACGTTTGGCAACTCGAACCTTCAGCTCCCTCCACAGATTTTCGATGGGATTAAGGTCTGGAGACTGGCTAGGCCACTCCAGGACTTTAATGTGCTTCTTCTTGAGCCACTCCTTTGTTGCCTTGGCCATGTGTTTTGGGTCATTGTCATGCTGGAATACCCATCCACAGTTACTTTGTGTTTCTTCCATTTGCGAATAATCGCACCAACTGTTGTCACCTTCTCACCAAGCTGCCTGGTGATAGTCTTGTAGCCCATTCCAGCCTTGTGTAGGTCTGCAATCTTGTCCCTGACATCCTTGGACAGCTCTTTGATCTTGGCCATGGTGGAGAGTTTGGAATCTGCTTGATTGATTGCTTCTGTGGACAGGTGTCTTTTATACAGGTACTGTAACAAGATGGGATTAGGAGCACTCCCTTTTAAGAGAGTGCTCCTAATCTCAGCTCGTTACCTGTTTACAGTAAAAGACACCTAGAAGCCAGAAATCTTGCTGATTGATAGGGGATAAAATACTTATTTCACTCAAATGCACATCAATTTATATTGCTTTTTTGAAATGCTTTTTTCAGGTTTTGTTGTTGTTCTGTCTCACACTGTTACAAGAAACCTACCATTACAATTCTAGACTGATCATTGCTTTGTCAGTGGGCAAACGTACAAAATCAGCAGGGGATCAAATACTCTCCCCCCCCACACACACACACACTGTATCTGGAGATCCAGGTTCGGATGTCATTTCAGTCCTGGTTTTTGCGATTGCTCAGCCTTTGTAGCCCCATCTGCTAACCCCCGTGGCTTTGCACATTGTGTAGTGTGTGCAAAATTGGGGTGAACACGATTTCAGTAAACTCCAAATAGTAGAAGTGCTGTATTGTCGGAGTACTAGTGGCAAGTGCAGTTGTGCAGTCTGTACCTTTTCTGCTCATAGGCATCCCTCTTCATTTACACTTTGATGCCTTGCTGAGAGAGGACCACAGGCTAAGCCATAAGCTCAAGAGTTTGAAGATATCCCATTGGGGAATGAAAGACCTGACCAACAACATTTGCACATCATCCCTCACTGCACCTGGTAAGTATATAGCAAATATGATTTGAAGCCAGGTTTACCCTTTGATAAATTAGCAAAAGAAGAGAAATACAGCTGTGAGCAGGGGCAGTTCTAAATAAGGGCCTTTGCTTTGCTAGATCAGACCAAAGATTCACCTAGTCCAGCTTATCTAACCCAGTGCCTCTGCTCATAATTTTTGTATTGATTTGCACGGGAAGGTTTGGAGATTCAGCCAAGGCCACCTGCAAAGCAATTTTACAAAGTAATGGCAACAGGAGCAATATTTCAGATTGACGTGTATGCAGTGTACCCCTACCTAATGATTGGAGGAACTACACTTTTATTTTTAAATATAAGCTTTTTTCTGGAAGGTCTAGCAGACAGCCAATCTACCTTGTGGTTGCTGACCAGGTGTCGTAGAACTAGTGTCTCCCGGTTGCGTCAGTCCTGAAGGGCTATGACTTATGAAATGAGTGGGACCTTTAATGGCATGTTTCTTTAACAGGTTCTCTGTTGAAAAGGACTGTCAGTCACAGCTTGTTTGTTCCCAGCCCTCAGACCCACAAGCCTGGTCCTTTGCATCATGTGCCATCTCTGTGCCTAGAAAGTACTCCTGCTCAACACTCCAGCCAGGTCCCTGGCAATTCCATGGCTGCCAGCAGTTCAGCATTGGTGAGTTGTAGCATGACCCCTTTAGCAACTGACGTGCATCACGGAAATAACAGCCTAGTGTTTCTGGGGGAACCTCCTCAGACTTAACTCCATTTTCCCACTGAGTAAGGTGGGTTTAGGGAGCGTAAAACACCTTTCTGAAAGATGTTTTGCTCTCACTCTTGAATTGTCTCCGTACTCTACTCATCATCATCATTTATTAATACGGTCAAAGACCAACAAGAACAGAATATAACAAGATTAAAAACAGAAACAAACATTATCAGAGCTAAAATTTAGCAAATGAGGACAAATAAAGCAAGAAATAAAGAAGCAGAGAATAATATTAATACTTGTCCTCAGTGTTGACAATACCTGTGCGAATTTTGCAAGCAGCTGCCAAGAAGCTTGCGCTCCAAATTGTGAACCGAGAATTAGTTCCCAAAAGAAGTTTATTAGACATCATAACATCAGGCAAGTCCGGGAATTCCCTAGTCAGGGGAGAAATAAATTTGGAGCGGATACCCTGATAGAATGGACAGTGGAACAAGACATGTTCAGTTGTTTCTACATCTCCTGAGCCACAAGGGCATACCCTTTCAGAAATAGGGATCCTCCTATAGCGACCCTTGACAATTGCCGAAGGGAGCGCTCTCCACCTAGCTAGGAAAAAGCCCTCCTATGCCTTGGGAACTCCAGTATTGTAAGATAGGTGGCTGGCGCAACTATATATCTGACATCCTCTGCAGCAAGAAAAGTTGGGGTTCTACTGATGTCCCCCTGCCGCTCATTATCTAATACCCTCTGTCTTATAGTCGTTCTTGCATGAACATGATCCATTGCCAAAATGGCTTCGGGAGAAAACCCCAAGTGCCTCAGCTTTGTGTACACAGCTTTAAGCCAGGACGATTGAAAGTTGTCATGCAAAATCAGAGATGTAAAGCTCTGGACATTGGAGTTTAGATTAAGCCAGATGTTAATAGAGGCAAGGGAAACCCTAGCCTCAACTTTTATCAGACCAGCGTCCAGACGCAAGCTTGCATTCGAAACATAGCTGGACACTTGAAATATGGATCTAAGGAACTTAGATTGAACACGTTCCAGAGAGGCAAAACTGGAGGAAGGAGGTCCCAAAGTTGTTCCATATAACAGTTGGGACAAGATTTTGGCTTGATATAATTTAATAGCTGCTGGAATATAAAGGCCACCTTTGGTGTAGAAAAACTTGGTTACTGCTCGGGCAGATCTCTGCCCTGCCTCGGCCACAGATTCATGATGGGCAATTCTGGCACCAGATGCTTGCAGCACTACCCCCAGATATTTGTATGTGGGCACCTGTTCTAGCCTATGGCTGTTAATACTCCAAGCCCTAATCTTGGGTCTCTTACCAAAGGATAGAACTTTAGTTTTCTGGTAGTTAATTACCAACTGGTTCTCTTCACAGAAAAGACTGAATTTCTTTAAAGCCCTTCTCAATCCCACAGGGGTTCTCGATAGAATAACAGTATTGTCGGCATATAATAGCACAGGTATCTTACGATTGGCTAATGTCGGAGGATGAAAATCAGAATTGTTCAGATACTCTGGTAGGCTATTTATGTAGATGTTAAATAAAAGGAGTGCCAAAACACAACCCTGTTTTACCCCCTTGCATGTTGGAATTAAATTTGAGAGATGCCCATTTTTAGAGCATCTCACCTTAAGGGAAGTATTGGAATACAGAGTGCTTATCAAAAACAACAATCTGCGGTCTATAGAAGTGCCCTCTAGCTTCTCCCAGAGTTTAGTTCTGGAGATTGAGTCAAAGGCAGATTTTAGATCGATAAATGCCACATGCAGGGAGCCAGATTTAACAGCAGCATATTTTTCGATAAGATGTTGCATAATCAGAATATGGCCTATTGTAGACCTACCTTCTCTAAAACCACCTTGTTCCTCAGCAAGTAGATTTTCCTGTTCAACCCAGCATTTGAGTTTATCTAACAAATGGCCTGCATACAGTTTGCTAATTATACTTAGCAAACTTATCGGCCTATAATTAGCTGGATCTTCCCTCCTACCTTTCTTAAAAAAACGGAACTATAACCGCCTGCCCCCACTCCTTTGGTATACATCCCGTTGAATCGATGTTCGTAAAGAGGGAGGCTAAAAGTGGGGCCCACCAGTCAACATTATTTTTTATTAGCTCTGGAGGGATGCTATCAATACCAGGAGCTTTGCCATTTTTAAGTTGGTTAATTAAAGATGTCACCTCTTCTATTGAAACTGGGGGCCATTGAGGTAGGTCATCTGGCTTTTGCACAGGCCCTTTGTATGATGGGTCTCGTACTCTACTCTGCTTTTGCATTTGTCATGAGCAGAAGCTAAAAACTGTTTCCTTTTCTGTTATGTGAAGTTGGTTAGAATTCAAACTACAGGTTTCCTTCACGCTATTTAAGTTTAAAAAAGAAAAAGTGCAGCAAGGGCAGTTTGATTTGAAATTTCCTCCCAAATGGCCAACTGAAAGAGGGAAAGGATAAGCTCCTAGCCATTCAGTGTAGAGAGCTGGAGCTGAAACCGTAAGCTGTGCTACTGCTGAATTGCATTGGTGAACTATTTGAGAGAGAGAGAGAGAGAGAGAGAGAGAGAGAGAGATTGCTACCGGGGTGTCCTTTGTAAATAAACCCAGTTTTGTTTGTCTCTACTTCAGTCCTGCCCTGAGTTCTGGTGCAGCACCAGTTTAGCAGGGTAGGGAGCATCCCTCAAGGCCAGTAAGGCCCTGGCAAGCTAGGGACTGGTGACAGTGGGCAAATGACTGGGTGGGCTGACATCTGGTGCCTCACTTTGAGACAACCACACTATTGCATTTGAAAATGTCTGCTTTTGAGGATGCAGGTTTTTAGATATTCAGACTATGACACAAAAACAAATGAGCCACTTGTACTTAACTCTTTAAAAAAAGAAAGCAGCTCCTGAAGGTGGAATTAAAAATGTCTTACCGTATTTCTTCGAGTCTAAGGCGCCATCGATTCTAAGGCGCATCTTTACTTTCAGTACCACCAGCAGGGGGAAAAAAAAATCCATCGATTGTAAGACTCACCTCCCTTCATTGAATCTACCCGCTCAGCACCAACTCTCCCCAGCGTGTCTCCAGCAGCTGAGGATGACTGAGTGCACTGCCTTTGCATAGCATTTCTGGCCCCGCCAGAAAGTGTCATTTCCTTCATTACCTGGGCTTGGGGGAGCTTCAGGGAGGCCTGCGCAACCCTCTGCAGGCCTCCTCGATCTTCAGTTCGGCGAAAAACAGCGATTTTTGGGCATTTCTGGTTTTCACTAAAACTGGAAATGGCTGAAAATCACCGTTTTTTGCTGAACTGAAGATTGGGGAGGCCTGCAGAGGGTCACGCAGGTCTCCCTGAAGCTCCCCCAAGCCACAGTAAGTAAGAAGATAGCATTTTGGGGTGATTTTTGGAGACCTTCGATTCTAAGACGCACCCCATTTTTTGAAATGCTTAATTGGGAAAAAACATGCATCTTAGAATTGAAGAAATACTGTAATTTCTACAGCATGAAGACTGATCTCTCATCCACTTTAATCTCTCCTGTTGGGCTGAATATACAGTGGACCCTTTCTGTGAATTTGGGACCCGCGGATTTGTCTCACCGCGGGTCCCAGATCCATGGGGTCCACGTTAAAATCGCTTTTAAAAGGTAAAACGTGTGTGTGTGTGTGTGTGTGTGTGTGTGTGTGTGTGTGTGTGTGTGTGTGTGTGTGTGTGTGTGTGTGTGAACCTTCTTGCAGCAAACTGTGCCGTTTCCAAGCCTCCGCAGGGCTTCTGCAAGCTTAAAGACCCTCTTCCAGGTCATGCGAAGGCTCTTCTTCCCCCCACCCCCAGCCTTGTCCCAGAATAGGCTGGGAGGGGTGAAGCCTTCGCACTACCCGGACGTGGGTCGTTAAGCTTGCAGAAGCCCTGCAGAGGCTTGGAAATGGTGTGGTTTGCTGCTAAAAGGTAACCCCCCGCATTTTTACCTCCCTTTTAGCGATTTTAACGTGGACTCAGGTTTCCATGGATCCTTGCTATCACGGAGAGGGGGCCAGAACGGATCCCTGTGGAGAGCGAGGTCCGACTGTACTCATATCCTACAACTGTTTGTCTTGCTTCTTATTTTTCTGTAGTCTCTTTCGCTTGAAACCCGTTTCTATCCTCTTCCAAGACACCTTTTCAGTAGAACACAAAAGCTCTCTGCTGAAGTTAAGATGTCCTCTGCATTTATCAGTAGACACTGATCCTGAAGATGTGCAAAGGTTTGGTGAGGCAGGAAGCAGGGCAGCCGCAGCAGAATCCTTTGCTCATTTGAGAAGGTCCATCTTGTCCCATTGAAATACACTTGATGCTCGGGAGCGAAGAGCAGTTCAGTTTTGGCTGAAATGTCTGTAGGAGGCTGCCTGAAAGACTTCTCCAGTCCCACTGCATCCTGGCCCTTTCCCCACCCCATTCTGTGCCTCATAACAGCTTTGTACGACCTCAGACGGCCTTTTGAATTCTAGACCTCGTTGCTGTTGGCATGCTCAATGTGGCTAGCAGTCACACAAAGCAGTTGCTACAAATCAATACAAGAACTTAGCAAACATAAAAATTACCCTGCAAAATGATTGTACATGGAAAACTGTCATTGTTTCAGTCTCTTGGGTTAGTTGATATGGTGGAGCAGCCCCGTAGGATGTGGCGGTATGCTGATGGCAGGTTGCTGGACCCGACTGTAATCATGCGCTTGCTTATGAAGGTGGGAGTGGAACCTGTTAACCAATCATGTGACAGTTGCACTTGTTGATGACTTATTGTGCTGCTGTTTTGTTGTGAGTGTGCCTCCTGATGTTTCCTCTGGTTTCAGCAGCCTGCAAAGAAGAAAAAAATGGAGTGTTCCTATGACATCAACAATATAGTGATCCCCATGTCAATGGCTGCAGCTACACGGGTGGAGAAGCTCCAGTATAAAGAGATTTTGACGCCAAGGTGCGTGCACTTCAGAACGATTTGCCAGGAAAGCCCAGGGCTGGGTTAACTCTGACACTGGATCTATTGCAGTAGAAGTGAAATCCTCTTGTCACACCTCATTGATACGCTGCCTTCTAAATTCCCCTTACAGCTTTGAGGCGGCAGTTTCCTGGCTCTGCATTGTGAAGGGTCAGCAGCCATATTTCTGGGTAAAATTGAAATACAAGAGACATTCATAATGGTCGTATACTGGAGTGTGGTGTGGCACGCACTTCTGAGTCCTGATGATGGGGGCAACTCAGCATAGTACTTGTGTAGAGTACATAGTACTCTAATAACCTGAACGGACCTGTGTAGCTAGAGCAGAACATTTCGCTTTAGCCATTGTAAAACACCATTGCTTTTCTAAATTAAGTTTGCAGCTGTGGAGCAGGCTTCTAGCTCAAGGTTGTCTTGGCATGTTTGAAAATATGCAAGCAAAGCAAAATTCTTTTACATTTCCTAAGCCACCTTTCTACCGTATGGCACTGAATATAGCTTACTGATAACTTGAGTGATAAAAAAATGAAACTATATTCTGTCATCCATTGGTGCTATATAAATAGCAGCAGGAAGGTTGAGGTTTTCAGTAATTGAGTTCTACATTGCATATCGCCAGTATTGGAGGTGCAGAAGCCAGACAGGCCTGGCCGTAGATAAGAGTGCACTTGTTAGGGGGGTGTGTGGGTGTGGGTGTGTGTGTGTGTGGTCGGTCGGTCGGTCGGTCGGTCGGTCATGCACTCTTCCTTGATGATTGCTTTGGATGTTTTGCCTCCTTTCTGCCATCGAGATTTAGCTGGTTCTCTTTCTTACTGCCAAACCATGAAGCTTTGCTTCTGTCCTGTGCAAACTCAGACATGTGTCAGCTCTAGAAAGAAAATGGTCCGTCACCAGCTGTGTTTGCCAGTTTTAAGCATTGCCCCAAAGTCCAGCAGGTGAGGAAGAAGCAGTAGCGAAGCAGCATCGACTTCTTTTTCATCCTGTCTGGATTGGAGAGCAGCAGGCATGGTGCAGGGATGGCCCTAACCTGGAAGTTGTTTTTCTGCAGCTGGAGAGTGGTGGATCCGAAGGAGCTGGAGTCCTCTGGAGATGCAGACTCTGAGGTAAGGAGGTGGAAGTCCCGTCACTTTCTCATGCCGGAAGCAGTGCGTATATTTTTCTGTTGGTTCGCTTTGCCCGTTTCTTAAGGGCCTGGGCTCTCCTGAGTTTATATTGTAAACGTACCACATGTTCAATGTACAGCATTGCCTTGTGTAGATTTTGCTGTTAGACTATTTCCATCTTGCCTTGTTTGTTCTGTCAGCAGCCATCTGCTCCACAGTCCATTTATTTTGTGTCTTGTACCAACCAAGGAGAACTATTCCACCGTTGTTCCCAAAAGCCTTCTTCTCATCTTGCAGCACTGATTTCAAAGAGGCACTTTTTCAAGTGGTGCTCCTCTTAAATTTAGCAGGGGGAAAGTAACTGTCCCTCTTCACCCCAGCACAGTGTCTTTTCTAGTAGCTGTTGCTGGTGGCGTTCTGCAGTTTTTTAAGATTGTGAAGCCCTTTGGGGACAGGGAGCCATTTAGTATTTGATTTTCTCTGTACACCACTTTGTGAATGTTTTAGTTGAAAAGCGGTATATATAGATAACAACAATAATAAATTTCTGTCCACGTAGAATATATGGTGGTTATTTCTCTCCTGTCTGAAACAACCTGCTGCACTCTGTAATCAGCTTCAATTCCCTCAAGTCCAGATAACCGCTTCTCCTTTGTCTTAGCTGGAAGACACTTCTGATGAGATATACCTGAATCATCACCAAAAATTTGAAGAACTGGAACGGGCCCGCTGGGATTCCTGGGCAGGAGCTGTTTCCCATAGGCGAGGGAACAGGTATTCGTTTCTTTGTAACTCTCTGATACGGAACAGTTCTCTTTCAAGTGTGTCTGTGTTTCCTGCATGGCTTCATTAAGAGGGCATCAGTGAAGGCCGCAGTGAGCTGTGGATTAGGAGTCTGACTTCAGCCTTGGAGTTCAAGATTCAAATCTCTGCTAGGAGCTCATAGGGTCATTTTCAGCTGGTTTGCTTTCTGTGCCTCAAATAATCATGTCTACAGTGGGGATGCTCATTATTTTTGTTGACAAGAATTGTTAGGTAAAGTGTTCCAAGAAACAAAGGTCGCTTTCATACAGCTGCAGAATTTCCATCCAGAGGCGTCGCTCCGGTAGGGGCGGGGCTGTAAGTATCGCTCCGGTCATAGTCTCTTTACGGAGCGAGCAGGAGGCAGCCCCGCCCCCTCACTGTCCGAGCCAGTCCCCTGCGGAGAAAGCAGCAGGCAGGGTCTCTTGCCTGCTGCTTTCTCTGCAGGGGAATGGCTCGGACAGTGAGGGGGCGGGGCTGCCTCCTGCTCGCTCCGTAAAGAGACTATGACCGGAGCGATACTTACAGCCCCGCCCCTACCGGAGCGACGCCTCTGTTTCCATCTTGTCGAGATCTCATCACAGTCTGAGCCTGAAAGTTGCTTCTCAGAAAGTGCTGGAGTCAAAACAGAGAGTTGGTTGGGAGTAATGGAGATCTGGAGACATCAGGCAGGGTGGGGGGAGGGAGGTGTCTCCAGTGCTGCCTTCTGCCCCAACTGCAGGCATCTCTTTCTGATATGATATGTGGAGTTTGGTCTTCATGCTTATTTCCAGCCAGCTTAGTCACTTAATGTTCAGTGAAAAACTTTCACATTTTTCTAAAGAGTGTGCAGGGTGGGAGCGGAAGAACGCCGAAGTTTGTAGTCCAAGAGCCTGTGGCACGTTACCCCTCCTCCCCCCGCTCAAATAAGCGACACAATTTCTAACTTTTGAAGTGGATGGACATTACTAGGAGTACTTGAGAAATATGACTCTCATGAAGCAACCGGGGGGGGGGGGGTAGGGCACCCCCCAAAGTACCTCTGAATTACCTCAAAATGTAACTCTCTGGCTTAGAGAATTGAAGGGTGTCTGCATAGCCCCAAAGCTCCCAGGTTGCTTCATAGGTTTTGCCTTTCTTGGATCCACGTACAGATGCCCATCCATTGAAAAAGGGTGTCGCTTCTGAAAGAGAGCCAAACCGGTCAACAGGCCGGTCTTGTTCCCTCTCCTATATACTGTAATCTTGGTTCAGATCCTGCCCTTGGCAGAACTCACTTCTCAGATATAGCAGTTCCCTGTGTAGCTTCATTGGGTCTGTGGCATCTTCTTTTCCTCATAGGGGCGTCAACAAACCAGATGGACGATGGATGTTTCAGCCGGGCTGTCTGGATACTGTGTCCCCTTCCCTGAACCATCTCCAGTGTGTGAACTCTCTTGCGGGGCCTCTCAGCCCAGAGCTCTCTAATGTGCTGCAGCCTGTCCTTGCCAAGGGCAGGAGCAGGGGAAGCCTGTCCTTCAGTGAAGAGATGAGTGTCTCCATCCCGGAAAAGGAGGAGGAGGATAGCCAGGTGAGGGTTGCTGCTTTTTATTCCTGGAGCTTTATGTCCTGGTCCATTGGCAAAGGTCAGGGGATTGAGTTGGCCCATGAATGTGTGAGGACTCGTCAGGGAGCCTGTCTATCGCTCCTGCTGCTCGCCGGGCTTGTTCATGCCTTGCTGACAGAGAGGATGTGCAAAGAGCATCCCACCAGTTTGCCCTGGTGAGCTAGAAAACACGTTGTTGCCTTCCGTGCATTTGGTTTGGACAGCTAATGAAGGCGCTGCTCACAGACAGTTCCCAGAAGAGGAGGCTGTGGGTGACAGGGGCATATAGTCTCAGCCACCTGAACTGTCAGCGTTAGATCAGTTCCATTTACATGACGGAAGTCTGACCAGGAGAGCAGCAGTATTAGTTCTGTTGCATCCAAGCAATTTGAAACAGCAGGCAACGGTACTGTTTCGTTTGATGTGTATTTGACAGTAGAGTGCACTCTTGGAACTTGCCTCTAAACCAATGGAACTTGCGTTAGGATCCACAGAGCGAACGCATGCGCTGTCTCTTTTGCCTGAATGATTTCAGCCTTTTGTTCCAGTGGAGCTGCAACTCTTTTTCTCTCCAATATGTCTCTTGTTCTAGAACATGCAGCCGTGGGAGCCCCGCGCATTCCCCCTTTCTGAGCAAGAGTATCAAGTGCTGCTTCAGGACCCACCGTATGAGGCTCATGGCAAGCAGACAAGCACCGTTCAACAGTGGGACTCTGGCAGCAATCAGGGCTTGAGGACTAACCATCTCCATTCCGGCACTTCTAATTCCAGGGAGCTGCTCATGTCCAGCTGGCAGATGCATTCAGATGACAGCAGGTTTCAGGAGGAGTTTGTGGGCCAGCACTACATCACTCCGAGACTCCTCAACAACACATGAGCTTTTGGGCCGTGTGCTCACTTACGCTAGAGGTGCACCCATACTCTCTAGATTGGTATTGCATAGCTTTGCTGCTGAGCTGGCCTAGCAGAGCAATGGCAGCAGAAAGCACTGCTATACACCCAGCTGAGGCACAGCTGCCTGCGGACTTGGAGCTCCAGCTCCCCCAGATCAGTAAGGGCTGGACAGGCAGGCAGGCAGGCATCAGAGGCACTGTGCTGGGCCTCTGTCGTGAGGGAGGAGGGTGCCTTCCAGAAAGGCCTGTTGGTGGGGTGATTCTGGACAGAAAATCTCGCGTGCCTTACTGGCCAGAAGGTTAGGTGCTGCTGCCGCAAGTGCAGCCACCCAAAGGTAATCCACAAAGGGAGCAGCAAAGAGGTTGAAAGACACCACAAAAGAGTGGAAGCCAAGGGGGGGGGGGGGGGAGGCCAGGTGGATTTAATGTCGGTCTGTTGCGTACACAGCACAAATGACACCAGTCAACTGAGGTGTCGTCCTCAGAGACGTTTGTGCCAGTCTGGGGGCAGAAGTTGAGTATTGCTTGTGGGAACCCTTCACACAGATCAGTCTCTTCCCCCCCCCCCCCCCGCGCAACAGATGGCAAGGAGGTATTTAACTGACGGGTAGTTGGTGTGTGTGGACACAGAATGATGCCTATAGGAGAAGTCGTACATGTCTTCTCCTAGTTTCACATGGCTTTAATTTTTAAGCGTAGTTCTAACACTGCTGAAATTCTAATATTGCAAATCATGTTCTTTTGGCCTTGCAGAAATGTTATAGTTGATGATAGTAAATGACAAATCATGATAAAGATTGGTTTTTATATTTTGTTCAGGGAAACTGTAAATCCCATTCATTGTATGGATATTCTCCTCCATATACAAAATAAAACTGACGTGATGGATGATGTGGGCTCTTCAGGGGCCATTTTCAGTAGTGAAGGTGACACCTCTTGCTGCTCCATCAGGAAGAAGCTGCCTGTGCACATGCAGCGCTCCACAACGCTCCTTGACCTGGAATAGCTTTGCGATTTTTTTTTTAACCTGTTCTTGAACTGCATCTACATTCAAGCATGCAAGTGTTCTCTGTGTTATAGTAGGGTTCATTTGGAAGATGTTTGGTCTCAGCAGTCTGTACTGCAGTTGGCGTCTTCCTCTGAATGAGAAGGATGAGGAGATTGAACTTGTGGTACAGGGAGAAGAGAGCCCCTGGAACACGCCTGCTCAGACTGCTTTCCTTGAGAGCGCTTGGAGTCGTCGCACGACTCTTGGGGAAAGGATGAGTGGGCTGCGGAGGCAGGAGCGAAGGCAGCTCTCCCCTTATTCTTTTCCTTTCTCCTTTAAGTTTAGGCAGAGTTTGGACTTGCTGCTTTTTGGAAGCCTTTATATAGGTAGGAGGCCTTAATCATGATTGAAGTAATTGGCAATGGCTGTGAAAAAGGGACAGCAGTTAATGGTATCGCGGTCACTTGATGATCTTGCTAATGTTTTGGAACGTGTTATCAGGTGAGTAAATGGAAGCTGCTTCAAGTATATTAGCTTGTGACACAGAGAAGTCCAGGGAATGGCACACGGATGGACGGGTGGACTCCACCACCACCACGGCAGGATTGCTGGGTTCTCATTTTACTTGTCTCTAAAAGAGCTTGAGAGGAATCTTGTGTGAAGGCCACCTACTTTCTATCACCTGCAGGGGGGTGGGGTTCTGAGATATTGAATAACTGAGTCCATTTGCTACTGGTTAAATTGCTGGGATTGCCCCACTACAGTATAGTTTGCATTTCTCTTGAGACTAGTCCAGTTTGCTTATTAAATGGATGGTTCCCTGGCAATTCCCAGAGAGCACCGTATTCAAGGAGACCATTCTGGGTGTTTGTGGAGATTTAAAGAAATTGCGTTTCTTTTCCTGGGCAGAAATAACTGGCTAGAGTACCTTTTGCCAAATGCAGCATCCGCCATAATGCCTTACTTGGAATAACATTCCCAGCAGTCTGTGAAGTGAGATCGAATCCATGCTGTTGTAATATGAATAAACTGTAGAGAGGGAGGCAAGGTCCAAGCTACAGCCTTAGCTAATCAGCTGGAGCTCAGGTAGCTTCAAAGCATCTTGGGATGGTTGGTAATTTCTTGCCCTCTCTTTAGAAAGGTGTCTAAAGTAGTGTCACTGCCAAATCTGTTCTGCCACTCTTGTATATTTCTTTTTACAGCTTGAATCCAGGCAAGCAAGCATTTGTGAGGCTAGTGGTGTTCTCTAGACACACTTTCTGTAGTTCTTTACGTAAACTTCTGTCATTTTTGTGTTTTCATATTTTAAATTTGATGAATGAATGTTCTGGTAGAGATGTTTGTCAGGAAAGACTCATTTTCTAATAATGACTTTGAAGCACATTGCGCAACTTCCTGAAGAATTTTTACTGCAGGAGAAAAATAAAAGTAGAGGTTCACACAAGCACGCTGGAAAAGTCTTTTATTTGCACAAATTCAACTTTTTTGTTCTTTAGAGAAGCACTTAAAGTCTCGGGCCTTACATGGTCGCTGAACATAGCTCATAAAACCTGCCCCCCTTTGGCCAATGACACCCCTTAACAGCACAAACCTGTGCATGTTTACTCAGAAGCAAGTCCCACTGTGCTTAAGGGGCCTTTCTCACACACGTAAGTGTGTACAGTATAGTATAAGATTTCAGTCTGAAGACTGCCTCATTGGTTTATTACCTAAAAGTGGAGCGTGTATGATAGGCTTTTCCTATGCCGCGAGTCTCAAACGTTTTAGTGTCCTCCAAGTCCAGTGGATAGCAAACATTTATTTATTTACGGTATTTATATACCGCCTTTTCTTTACAGACTCAAGGCAGTTTACGTAGACAGGCAATCCTAAATCCCATTTTTTTTCCAAATGGGGTTTTTACAAGTATTGTTCTATGAGAACAAAGAACCCTCAATTCCCAGATGTTTCCTTTCAAAGTGCAGCTATGTCCTTGTGCCTTTCAAGCTTTTTGCAGCAGTCGCAGATCTCCCTGTCGGTTCTCAAGGTGTTCTCCATCTTGCCAGCTGACTCCTCTGCATTCCACACACTCTCTCACAGTACCTTCGCAAGATCTGTCAGCAGCAGTGGTCTCCCTTCAAAGCGATGGCCAGGACTGAACCTGCTTAGCTTTCTTCAGCTAGGGCAACATCTCAACCTCCAGGCCACACTGTTACAAAAAGAGCTGGTTCTTAGGGGTATTCACCCAACTCTATTGAAACATGGAACCTTAGACTGGATAACAGATCAGCGTAATGCAGAGCATCCCCTTTAACTTAGCAAAGAGACTGAGAGAAATACTTTCCAATAAAAGTTTATGCATTTATTAAGAAAGGACAAAGGTAAAATCATTGCATACAGAGAAATAATATATTCAGCAATAATAATATGCAGTTTGACACCAATAAAGGAAAAATATGTTTCTTTTGTCCTAACAATAGTGTAGGGGTTCCTGTCTTATGATTGTGGGTGCATGTAATGCAAAGTGTATTTGGTGCAAGGAAAAGGGGGGGTCAAGGAGAGAATTCCAGGTGTCCCTGCTTCTTCCAACCCAGTTTCTAACTGCTAAGAACTGGGAGAGAAGGGGTGAGGGGGGGAGAGAGTTTTCAGCATTTTCTCATACTGCCTGTCTTGGAGAGGAGAGCCTTGCCAGCGTAGCAGGTCAGTGGTATGGAAACCATTATGAGAAGAGTGACAATTGGTAAGGGAAAAAAAAGGTTTCCTTTTTAAGCATTTTAGAGGTGCTGCTACATGCATGCTAACTATTCCGGATAAATGTGTAACTTTGGCATGCTATGTTTGATGTATCAAATGGTAATTTGGGATGAGAAAGGCAAACATAGTTGTAGAAACAGACAAAAGATGAGTAAAGGATTAAAAGTTGCAGTCCATGAGACACATGATGGGATTATCTTTTCTTCTTCCAGGATGTGTGTCTGTAGGGTGGGAGAGAGTACATTTTTGAGGCCTAAACCAAATTTCTTGAGAGAAATATGGCCTGTAAGAGTTTTGTTCATTTGGTGCATAGGTTCTAGGAAAACAGTTCGTTTTGCACACTAATATTTCTTGATGTTGGCATATGAAATATCATGATGCTTGATATCAGAGTCCATAATAGTATCACAAAGAATGAAACGTGCGTGTGTGTGCTGGTAACAACACCTCCTGCCCTCTTTATTTGGGCCTTCTCAAATAACAAAAAAAAAAAGGCGTCTGGTGGAACTTTCTCTTGTTTGAGCTACGGAGCCATACAGCTCACTGGAAAAGGCAGGATGTGAGTGAAGGGAGGCCCCCATCGGTCACTGGCGAGTCGCACAGGCTGCACTGTTGTCGCACTTGTTCTGGATAGACTCCAACTCTTCTGCTTGCTCACATACTCTCCAAACTTGCTTCAGCACCAGCCTGCTGCTAAAATAACTGGATTGGGGGGGGAAAGGTGGGGTGAACATGTTCCTGCTAGCCGTGAAACGTTCTCCCTAACCACACATTTCACATTTTTTTTAATACCGCCCTTCCTCCAAGGAGCTCAGAGTGGTATACATATTTCCTCCTCCCCCTTTTTTTTGTCCTCACAACAACCTTGTGAGGTAGGTGGGGCTGAGAGATAGTGACTGGCCCAGGGTAACCCAGGAAGCTGCGTGGCTGAGCGGGGATTTGAACCTGGATCTTCCAGGTCTAAGACCGATTCCCAAACCAGTACACCATCAATATGCGGGGGGGGGGGGGGAATGATAACAGCTGCATGTCCATTGCAATTTGTTAAAATATCAAAGTCCAAATTAAAAAAAATTAGTAACCTTGTCATGTAGACTTGAAATATCTGTTTTGTGTGTCCTGCTTGTCCAGTATGATTGGCTCCCAAAGTAGCTTGCAATTAAAATGCACAAAAAGGTACAATAAATGAAGGATGCAAGAAGGTGTTTGTGGTGGTCTCTCCTCATTCCTGGCAGCTCTTAGCTCCAGGGCAACTGAGGCTGGCAAAGGGTAAAGAAGCCCAGCTTCTGATGAGATGATTTAGTGATGGAAGGAGGCTGTCACTCAGTGGCAGGGCATGTGCTGTGGGTTCTTTCAACCCCTGGAATCTGCAGGAAGGGCTGTGAAAGAGCCCAGGAGAGGCTCTGCCAGTCTACAAACAATGCAGTGCTAGGTGCACCTGTTAAGTAACATTTCTTGCGGGGGGGTTGAGAGAGAGAGAGGGACCACAACGACAGTCCATTCTAAAGGCCAACCCACACCGCACGATTTCCCGCGTGTCCTAGACACGCGGGGAGCAGTGCGGTCTGCGCGAAATTGTTTGCTTCTCATCTTTGAGAGTACACGGAGCTACTGCAGCCAACCAATCGGATGAGAGGGCGGGATGAAAGAGGCTGTCAATCAATCGGAACTCACTGGAGTCTCCGATTTCTCTTGGATCCATTTCTCCTCCTCACAAAAGTTAGCAAGATGAATTCTATTCCCGGCACAAATTGTTCTGTTTTCTCTCCTTCCTGCCCCTCTCTCTTCTCGTGTATCGGGCCGCATTTGTGCTTAGCGATTCACCGTTGCGCTTTCTAAGAAGGCGGGACAACAAGAGGGACTATTCGCTGGGAGGCACTCGTGGAGACGACGAGCGGCCAGGTACCTATGCTCGAGTCGCTCGCCTCTGCGCCAGAGCTTGTGCAGTGTGTGCGGTCTTCGTTCACCCGGCCTAACACACTTCACCAGAAGACACCTTTAGTTAGTCTAAACAGCATCGCACAGGAGCAACGAGGCCTGAGCGAATCCCCTACGCGCGACAGTCCTGCAAACACGATTGCATTGCAGGACGCCGCCGGGCTCTGGCAGGTGGTGTTTTGGGGAGCCCGCGAAGTCAAGTGGGGGAAGAAGGAGGCACTGAACGTCTGCCGACTTGTTTAACGCGCCTCGGACGGGAAAAGCGAGCCGGGAGGCCGCCTGCTGCAGCTCCGAGCGCGCAGCAGGCGAAGGAAGGGCTGCTGCAGGCCTGGGCCGAAGCCGCTGAGGACAGGCGCAGCACAGCGGCCCGACTCAGCAGGATTCCTGGGTTTCCGGACGACCCCCGCCGAGCGAGTAGCTCGCACGGCCGCGGCACTCGGTACCCTGCACATGCGCATATTCAAAGGGAACCTGGAGGTCGCTCGGGTTGAGCGACACATGGGGGTTTCGAGGAGGCGGGACCGGCACATACCGAGCGCATGCGCAGGTGCGAGAAAGGAGGGGAAGGGCGGGGCTCTCAAGAGGACGTTTCCTCGTACGCATGCGTCCTGTTCGTCCGCCGCTTGTTTGCTGGTGAAGGGAGTCGACGTTCCGCGCGCGGGCGGGGAAGGTCGCGTGAGAGGCGAGAGCGAGTCTTCTTCCTTGCGCGTGCGCGCGGAGGGAGGGGAGAGTGGCGGCGGTGTGGCAGCCGCCGCGGCGTCCCGCGGGCTCTGCGCATGCGCGGAGCAAGGAGCGTGGGAGGCGTAGGGCCCCGGAGGAGACGGCGGCGACGGCGGCGGCGCGGCAGGCCCGGCAAGAAGACAATGGCGGCGGCGGCAGGAGCGACAGCCTTGGCTGGAGGCGGCGGCCCGGTGGCAGGCGCAGCAGCCGCCCCGGCCGCCGCCGTCTCCTCTTCCTCCGCCTCCTCTCCCAGCCCCTCGTCGGTGTCGCGTCGGAAGGACGGAGGCCCCGCCGGCAAGTTCTGGGAGAGCCCGGAGACCGTCTCGCAGCTGGACGCCGCGAGGGTCTGGCTAGGCAAGCACTGCAAGAAGGTGAGGCGGGCGGACGCCTTTCGCTTTCCTCGTCTCCTCAGCTGCGTCAGGCGCCCCTCCCCCCTTCCCGGCGTCGCTCCCGTGGGGGGCGTCAGGAGGAGGAGGAGGAGGAGCAGCAGCTGCCGCCCAGGGAGGGGGTTGGGCAGGCGGGCGGGCGGGCAGCGTCCCCTCGGGCTGCTCTGCGCCGGCGCGCGTGCGCGGCGCCCCACTACCGGCGGCAACAAAGGAGCAGCGCAGCCGGAGGAGGCGGCGGCGGCGCCCGGTCTGCGACGGGGCTTTCTCCGGGGGGCGGGGCCCCGGCAGGAGCAGGAGGGGCTGCGGGCGAAGGTTGGCCCACCGTGTAGCCGCCTTCACGCTGTTCTCGCCCCTTCGAACAATGCGGGAAAGGAATTTGAACGTTCCCTCGGCGGGCTTCACATAATACAATATTTTGCCTTCAGTGAACTCCTCAGCCTGGACGCGTACGCTGAAGGGCCTTTTACAGGGTCATATTATGCTGCCTTTATAAGTTATGTAGAGATGCTATATAGACGTTTCTAGCAAATAACTGAAGCTGAAAGCCTAAGATAAAGCATAGGTGCAAGGAACCTGTCTGCCTATATAGCATCTCTGCAAGGCAAAATGCCTTCCTATTATGCCACTTGAATGCAACCTTGGTAGGAGATTCAAACTGAAATAAATGGGCCAGTCACATTAATCCATTCGATCAGCTTTGGTCCCATGTAGTCCATCAGCATCCTGCTTCCAACAGCCAGTTGCCCATGTGATGCTCACAAGCAGGGTTTCTGTCTCTAGCACCTGGCATTCAAAGGTAAACTTCATTCCTCAGACCTGCTTGTCTGTAGGAGTGTCTTCCTGCAAATAGTCCCTCCTTTTGTCCCGCCTTCTTAAGAAAGTGATTGGCTAACACTACAGTTTACACCTGATTAGCAGATAGCCACTCTCCTCCCCTTCTCATCTGATTGGTGGCTCCAGTAGCTCCACTGTGCGGCCCCCTCAAACATGGCCCAGGAGGATTTTCGATCGTGCCGGAAATTGGGAGACCGCTCGATACCACTGTGGTAACCAGACACCTCAGCACGGCTCGACAAAGCTCCACAGGCGTCCGGGACGAGCTGAGATTCGTGCGGTCTGCAGCGGCCCTTAAGCCCAACCCACACCGCACGAATTTCGGCACATCACAGACACGCTAGGCGCTTTGCCAAGCTGTGCGGAGGTGTCTGGTTACTCCAGTGTCTGCGGAGGCGAGCTGAGCTGATGCGATTTCCCGATTTCCAGCGCGTACATAAAGTCCTTTGCCCAAGTTTTGAGGGGGTTGCTTTGCAGAGCTACTGCAGCCAACCAATCAGATGTGAGGGCGGGATGAAAGGGGCTGTCAATCAATTGGAACTCACTTGAGTCTCCGATTTCTCATGGATCCATTTCTCCTTCTCACAAAAGTTAGCAAGATGAATTCTATTCCTGGCACAAATTGTTATGTTTTCTCTCCTTCCTGCCTCTCTCTCTTCTCTCGTGTATCGGACAGCATTTGTGCTTAACCAATCACCGCTGCGCTTTCTAAGAAGGCGGGACAGCAGGAGGGACAACAGGCGGGAACACACTCCTCCCGACCAGCTCTGCGCACAGAGGCCTCCACGCCAGAGCTCGTGCAGTGTGGGATGGGCTTTAATCTAGCATCTTGAGTCCAAACGGCCAGTGAGTCGGATGCCTCTGGGAAGTGGCGTAAGCAGACTCTGCCGTATGTGATGATGGCAAATGCTAATTAGGGTAGGCTGCAGACAGTTAAAGTTTTTCATAAAATCTTAAACTCTGGCTTTTAGTCAGGAAATTAATCTATTTAGATACGTTTGTGACTGGCCCCGTCTCCCTCAATAGTTCTTCACACCTGGAAGACATTGTATAATGGTTCTTGCTGCCTCTTAAAATTTCACATGCCCATGGGCTCCCTGGGGAGGTGGAGCTCAGCCTTGTAGAGTTGAGGATTTCTATGTAGGATTGAAAACTTTCATTGCCAGCGATGATAGAAATAGTTTGTAGCTGAAGATATTCATGAAAAGACGAATGAAGCTTATTTTAGCCCTGTTTTTTATTGTTTTTAACTGAGTTTTTACATTTTTTAACTATAAAAATATTTTAGTTTTTAAGCATGGCTTTATATCCCATAAAAGTTACAAACTATTTCGATTTCTATATAGTTTGTTTAGCGAATGTATACCCTGTCTTTCCCTTGCCAAAGTAAATAACCAAAGCGGCTTACAAAATGTTCACAAAATACAACACAACAAACTCAGGCTGATGCTAGACTCCATGGGAGTCGGTATTACTGGCTCCCTCTGGCCTGGGCACCTCATCTTTTCCTTGGTTCCTAACAACCCTATAACTATAAGGCAGGTAAAATAGCAGCTGGCCCACGGCTGTCTTGGCTAAATGTGGTTTTGAACCCAAATTGTCATGATCCTCCTCTGGCATTCTAACCTCAAAATATCTCAAGCTTAAGCCTATTGTTGTTGGGCCACCATACCTGCCAGGGAGTTCACTGATATTAGAGACTATTTGCAGTTTAGACTGTCACTCAAGGAAAGTAAGCCGTCACATTTTCATATTTACAGAACACCGAGAACAAAAACTTCATGAAAAACAGTGAACCAAGCCTCATTTTTTCCCTTCAAATAAAAGGAAGCATTAACACAACTCTGCAAAACAAGTTACTGAAACAGTAGAGCCAAGTCACAAAACCAAGGAAAATAAATTTGAAAGTACACCTATCACTTTTCAAATACTGTATCTCAGTTTTCTGAAGGATCTCCTGTACCTCTTATAATAAGTGTGTGATAAACATCATTGCACCACTGTAAGGCCTGAACATTATTTCAGTCATACATTCTGAACCTTTGACACTGAGTAAATCAGTCTCCACTACCCCCTCCAAAGTCATCTAACCTCCTTGATGTTTACAGCAGTCATGCTAGGGGAAAGCTTTTCCTGTAGGCAAATTCTTTTAACGGATCTAGTGTGCCTTTCAACTATTTCAATTAACTGCAATTGTATCCATTTTACTCAGAAGTTGTGTTTTAGGTATCTTGCTTATTTTTCTGCAGACTAGAGAGTGGATTCTGTTTTTTAATTCATATACAATTTCAGGAAGATTAGACAGGTGGTATTGGTTTTCTGAATTGAAGTTTTTGCCCAGCATTTGTTGTTGTTGTTGTTGTTGTTCAGTCGTTAAGTCGTGTCCGACCCTTCGTGATCCCATGAACCATATCCCGCCAGGCCTTCCTGACCTCCACTATCTTCTTGAGTTCGCTCATTTTCATGTTCGTTGCATCGGTGATGCTGTCTAACCATCTCATCCTTTGCCTTCCCCTTCTCCTTTGGCCTTCAATTTTTCCCAGCATCAGAGTCTTCTCCAGAGAGTCCTCTCTTCGCATTAGGTAGCCAAAGCAGGTGGCAACTGTTTTGGTAGCGAGAAAACAAATGCCCTCCAGTCTTCTCTCCCCAAAACACATGCATGATATCTGTCAGCACAGTTCTCCACTTAAAATAGTGAGGCTTTAAAGGTGAATGCTACAAAAATACTTGATGGTTTGTGTTTTTTTTTAAAGTGTCTCCAGGTAAAGTGAATTTTTGAAAACAATTTCAGGGACATAAAGGGGAGGGATTTACTTGTGACTGAAAATAATTGCAAAGAAGGGAGTCCTCAAATTTGGAGGGGTGGTGCAAACTGTGACCGAGATATTCCATGCCAAATATCAGAACTACCGTAGATTGAGGATTTAGATGTTATGACCAGGTCTTATAATGGTAGGATTCTGTCCCACCGCACCTTATTGCCTGTGTAGCTGAAGGATTAACATGTACTAAAACATTTAAATTGTTAGGTGCTTTATTTAAAAATGCATATGTCATGGCAGAAGACGAGCAAGCAAATAATTTCTATCAGCACAAGAATCTGTGGCAAGTAATAGACTCAGCAGGTCACAAAATTAAAGCCATCCTTTTTTTTAGTTGCCACATTATTACAACTTCTTTTCAGCTTTTAAAATGCAATGGTTGTTTCAAAGAAACATCTATGTTCAGTGTATTTCTGAAATGTTTTGGCCCCAGTGGAGACTGACCAAGGCCTTTGTGCTTTGGTCAAAAAGGACTTTCTAGACTTTCTCCAAGAATGGTTTGCATACGTGAAAGTTCAATGAGAATGAATATGATTGGAGGCGTATGTGATATGAACAGTTGTTTACGTATATATTGGAGTCTTTGCAGATTTTAAAGCTGGTCTTTACAGTCTTCAAACCTAGAAATTTGCATTGGATTATTTTGTATTTGTTTCATGAGAACTGCCAAATGACGTGTGGATCCACAAAACCTGAACATTTTTTATCACTTCTGCCTTGTGGAGAATACAGTTGGACCTTTTTATTCACTGGGGTTCTGTTCCCGGAACCCCAGTGGATAAAAAAATGCTATAGGAAAACCAGGGTGGGAATGTTACCACATTACCCTTTTTCCAGCCTCTTTGGTGTTTCCCTCCTCCTGGGTTTGTTTAAAACTGACTGAAAAGAGGAAAAACCGCTACCGAAGCAACCTGCAGATGGCGCCAGAGTCTCCTGGTTGCAATTTTTTTCTGCTGGGAAGCGGCTGGCAGGCCCCCGACAGATTCCCAGTTGCGTTTTTCTTTTTTTAGCGGTTTGGACGCGCATAGGAGGTGTGAACAAACCGCTGGAAGTGGCTGGCAGGCCCCCAACAACACTGAAAAAAGAGGCAATGTAGCACGGTTGGACTCCCTCTTCCACAGTTTTGCCACCCGTGTTGAGTCAAATCCGTGAATGGAAAAATTGTGGATAAAAAGGTCTGACTGTACTCAAATGGCATTTAAATGTAGAACATAAGAAGAGCCCTGCTGGATCAGGCCAAACGCCCATCTAGTCCAGCCTCCTGTATCACACAGTGGCCCCACCAGATGCCTCAGGGAGCACACAAGACAACAAGATAACCTGTTTCCCGTTGACACTCCCTTGCACCTGGCACAGAGAAAACCCACTTCTAAAACCAGGAGGTTGCTTATGGCTTGTAACCTGGGATGGTCTTTTCCTCCATGAATCTGTCCAAACCCCTTTTAAAGGCATCTAGGCCAGCTGCCATCACCACATCCTGTGGCAAGGAGTTCCACAGGTGAATTACACGCTGGGTAAAGAAATATTTTCTTTTGTCTGTTCTAACTCTCCCTCCACTCAATTTTAGTGCATGTCCCCTGGTTCTGGTGTTGTGCGAGAGGGAGAAGAATTTCCCTCTATCCACTCCATCCCATGCATAATTTTATAAGTCTCAATCATGTCCCCCCTCAGGCACCTTTTTTCTAGGCTGAAAAGCCCCAGACGCTGTAGCCTTTCCTCATAAGGGAGGTGCTCCAGCCCACGAATCATTCTGGTCGCTCTTTTCTGCACCTTTTCTAATTCAACTATATCCTTTTTGAGGTGTGGTGACCAGAACTGGACACATTACTCCAGATGTGGCCTTACCATCAATTTGTACAAAGGCATAATGATATTGGCCGTTTTATTCTCAATCCCTTTTTTAATGATCCCAAGCATGGAATTGGCCTTCTTCACAGCCGCCGCACACTGGGTCGACACTTTCATCGACCTGTCCACCAGCACCCCAAGATCTCTCTCTTCATCCGTCACAGACAACTCAGAACCCATGAGCGTATATGTGAAATTTTGGTTTCTTGCCCCAATGTGCATCACTTTGCACTTACTTACATTGAAGCGCATCTGCCATTTTGCTGCCCATTCTCCCAGTTTGGAGAGATCCTTCTGGAGCTCTTCACAATCCCTGCTGGTCTTCACCACCCGGAAAAGTTTAGTGTCATCTGCAAGCTTGGCCACCTCACTGCCTATCCCCGACTCCAGGTCATTTATGAATAAGTTGAAAAGCACCGGTCCCAAGACCGATCCTTGGGGCACACCGCTTTTCACCTCTCTCCATTGTGAAAATTGCCCATTGACTCCCACTCGCTGTTTCCTGGTCTTCAACCAGTTCCTAATCCACAAGAGGACCTGCCCTCTTATTCCCTGACTGTGTAGTTTTCTCAGGAGCCTTTCATGAGGGACTGTGTCAAACGCCTTCTGAAAATCCAGATATATAATATCCACGGGTTCGCTCGCATCCACATGCCTGTTGACCTTTTCAAAAAATTCTAACAGGCTTGTGAGGCAAGACTTCCCCTTGCAGAAGCCATGCTGACTCTCCCTCAGAAGAGCTTGTTCTTCTATGTATTTTAAGGTTTTATCCTTAATGAGACTTTCCACCATCTTCCCTGGAACAGATGTTAGGCTGACCGGCCTGTAGTTTCCCGGGTCCCCCCTCCTTCCTTTTTTAAAGATTGGCGTGACATTAGCTATCCTCCAATCCTCTGGCAAAGTGGCCGTTTTAAGGGACAAGTTGCATATTTTGGTCAAGAGGTCAGCAACTTCATTCTTGAGTTCCTTCAGAACTCTTGGGTGGATGCCATCCGGGCCTGGTGATTTATTGATCTTTATTTTGTCAATTAAGTCTGAGATGTCTTCTCTTTTAAACTCTATTTGACTTAATTCTTTATTCAGGGGAGACCGTTCCGGCAGCGGTATTTGCCTGAGGTCTTCTGCCGTGAAGACAGATGCAAAGAACTCATTTAATTTCTCTGCAGTCTCCAAGTCCCCTTTTATCACCCCTTTCTCTCCCTCGCCATCCAGCGGACCAACCGTTTCCCTGGCAGGTTTCCTGTTTCTAACATATTTGAAGAAGCTTTTATTATTCCCTTTTATGTTGCCTGCCATACGTTCCTCAAAGTCTTGCTTGGCCTCCCGTATCTTTTTACATTTCTTTTGCCACAGTTTGTGCTCCTGTTTATTTTCCTCATTAGGGCAAGACTTCCATTTACGGAAGGAAGCTTCCTTGCTTTTTATAGCCTCCTTAACTGTGCTTGTTAGCCATGCCGGCACCCTCCTGGACTTGGTCGAGCCCTTCCTCCTTTGTGGGATACACTCCCGCTGGGCCTCTATGACTGTTGTTTTAAACAGCCTCCATGCACTCTGGAGCGATTGGACTCTTTTTACCTTCCCTTTCAGCTTTTTTTTAACTAGTCTCCTCATTTTGGGGAAGTCTGCCCTTCGGAAGTCAAGGGTTTTCGTGTCAGATTTGCTCGGCCCTCTCCCTCCGACATGCATGGCGAAACAGATCGCAGCATGGTCACTGTTCCCCAACGGTTCGGTAACATTTACCTCCCTGACCAGATCTTGAGTGCCACACAATATCAAGTCCAGAGTCACCTGTCCTCTGGTCGGTTCCGTGACAAGCTGCTCTAAGGCACAGTCATTTAACATATCCAGAAATCCAGTCTCTCTTTCATGACCTGAGCATGAATTGACCCAGTCGATGTGAGGATAATTGAAGTCCCCCATGACTACAGCCCTGTCTCTCCTTGACACCTCCCTGATTTGCTTCCTCATTTCAAGATCCCCTTCAGGTTTTTGATCTGGAGGATGGTAGCATGCCCCTACTATTACATCACTCTTTGAGCCTGGTAATCTAACCCACAGTGATTCTATGGAGGAGTCAGAGCCCCCCTCCAGCTCTACTCTGGTGTGTTCTACCCCCTCTTTGACATAGATGGCCACCCCACCTCCAACACGCCCCTCTCTGTCCCTCCTATAGAGTTTATATCCTGGAATTGCAGTATCCCACTGGTTCTCCGCATTCCACCAGGTTTCTGTTATACCTACTATGTCAATGTTTTCCCTAGCCACCAAACATTCCAGTTCTCCCATCTTTGCCCGTAGACTTCGGGCATTTGCATAAAAGCACTTATATACCTGGTCCCCCAAGAAGGGCTGCATGTTTGCACCTTTATTCCTGCAGCCTTCTGTCCTGCTAGACTTGCTGTCATGTCCCATCACGCTACCACTCCCAATTCTTTAAAAAATAAAAGTATTAGCTTGGTCTGTTGGGAGGGGAAAAGCTAATATTTACAAATATTCCAAACAATTTGTATGTGCAATTCATAGTATTGCATATCATGGTTTTTTTCTTTTAAGCTTGTTTTCATGAGAAGTTGAACATTGAGTGTTATTACAGCAAGCAAGCATTTTGTCAGACCTGGAATCCTTCATGTTGGTTTCAGGCCTTGAGTATTTAACTTAAAAAAGGTAAAGTGATGAAGAACACACAGAGTAGTTTGTTCTTTGCAATGGTGTTGCCTTTCCAGTACAAGTATCCCCCAGTTAATGAAGGGGATATGTTCTGCAATCTCCATCGTTAACTGGGGTCGTCATTAATGGCACCTTGCTGAAGAAAGGTTAAAAAATTATCCTGCTTTAAAACATCTCCGTGTTCAGACTGGAATCATCTTGCTTAACTTGCTACAGAGAGGGAAATCCTGCTCCGGAAACCTTTTCTGGGTCGCGCAACTCCCTTCTGCCTTTGCCCAGGTTTGCTCCAGTGATGCATCCTGCAAGGGATTGCTGTGTGGCGGCAGAGCTGTGTGAGTGAGTGAGGCTGCTTCTTGGGGGGGGGGAGAGGGGCCGCTGCTAAGAGTTCCTGCCAACTGCTCTCCTGCAAGGCTCCCGTTTGGCTCGAATTTTGCGGAATGTGTGTGCGCATGGGTGACTTCTTCTTTTTTTGAGCCAAACGGGAGACCAGGAGAACAGCTGGCAGGAACTCTTAGCAGCAGCCTCGGTAACCTGGGACATGAGGCGGTAGAGGGCAGAGCAGCTTGATGGGCTGAGCCAGGAGGTGGAAAGATGGCTTGAAAGGGAGCGAGACAAGAAGCGATCCCCCCCCCAGCCTGCCGCTCCACCCACCATCCCCAAGAAGCAGCCTCACTCAGACGCATAGAGGTCTGCTGCCACACAGCAATCTCTTGCAGGATGCATCACTGGTCACGTGACTGAAGAGGCTCCCTGAGCGCGATTTCCCTCTCTGCAGCAAGTTAAGCAAGATGATTCCAGCCCTGAAAATGGAGCAGTTTCAGAGATAAGTTAAGAAAGATGATTTTTTTTAAAACTTTAGGGGACCACTGTTGTGTATCCGGATCGTTGTTAAGAGGACAATTGTTAACCTGGGAATACCTGTATTGACAAAATTTCCCATTGTTTGAAAATGGGAGAAGACAGACTTGCCGAGGCCCCTAACCTGAATGCCTGGTTACATCTCTTGAAACAAGTATATTTGGAAATGTGTTCTCTTGAAATCAAGTGGTGGTGAAGAGGAAGAGCTGGGAACTTGCCCTGTGCAAACCCCGCTAAGGTGGATGGACCCTTCAAAGTAGATGTATTGATACAATTGTTGCAGCTCACCCATTCATTTCAGTGGGACATATGCAGGAGACATTTGGAGTGGATTGTGCCCAGAGCGGGTGAGTCTGTCATGGTATTTTAGGGCGTAGATTAGAAGGACAGGCACTTGATGGCACTAGACAGATGGCAGTCTGCATTTCAGTTGTAAGGAATAAGTAGTTAGAACTCTATATTTCAGTAACTAAAAAATAATAGTTATGCGCTGCATAACGACGTTTCGGTCAATGATGGCCTGCATATACGACGGTGGTCCCATAAGAATATAATGGAGCTGAAAAATTCCTATTGTCTAGTAACGTTGTAGCTATCGTCGCGCAACACTTTACAGTACTTGTGTTTGTGGTGATTGTAAACAAACCTACTGCACTGCCAGTCGTATAAAAGTATAGCACATACAATTATGTACAGTACATAATATGCCCCCCCCCATATCTGCTGATCCGCTATCCGTGGATTCAGTTATCCACGGATAGCGGATGGCCCCCCCACCCCAGACACTTACTTTTACTGAAGAAACCTCCGTTTTTTCTTGAAAAGGACTGGGATGAGCAACCTCCTTGCAGGCCTCACCAACAAGACTTAGGTGCTAGAGAGTCTCTGCAACCTTGCTGAGACTCACTAGCGCCTACGTTTTGCTGATGAGGCCTGCAAGAGGAGGTTGCTCATCCCGGTCCTTTTCAAGAAAAAACGGATGTTTCTTCAGTAAAAGTAAGTGTCTGGGGGGGTTGTGGAGGGTGCGGGGGGGTCGCGCCCGTCCGCGGAGAGGGGCTCAGAAAACCGCGGAGGGGGCATTAGCCCCTTTCTGCAGTTTCAAGTACCCACAGTGGGGACTTGAACATATCCCCCGCGGATACAGCGGCCCCCCTGTATTTGATATTGATAGACTGTTACTGGTTTATGTATTTACTATACAGTAGTAGGCTATACCATCTAGGTTTGTGTAAGTACCCTTTATGATGTTCGCACAACGACAAAATATAATCTGTAACATTATATAGTTAACATATAATCTTGCTGTGAAAAGACCAAGATTGATTTGTGTGTTGTTTATTTTTCAGTATGTCCAAGCAGATGCTCCAACCAATAAAACTCTGGCTGGGCTTGTGGCGCAGTTGCTGCAGTTTCAGGAAGATGCCTTCGGAAAACACATTGCCAATCCTGCCTTCACAAAATTTCCTGTGAGTATTTGAAATGGTCTTGTTAACAGTTCTTCAAGTGCTGCATTGGCAACATACTTCATCTTGAGCGGGTGGGTTTGTTGCAGCTTCCTCTGGAGAAACTGCTCGCATTTAAGATGGACCGCTGTTTGAAATCTAATATTCCCAAGGGGTAAGCAATTCCTGCTGCTTCACTTGGGTTCAGCAGTACTTTGGGGAGAACATGTCCTGTAGTTGGCAAAGCAACCCTTTCTACGATAGAACCCGCTGCTAATACTGTGGGGTGTATTAGAAGATGTTTTTCAGAGCAGGGCTCTGTCTGAAAGTTTCAGTAGTTACGGGGAAAAACTATATGGGTGACCCTGAAGATGTGTTGGGTCCAAGCCATTTAGAGTTTTGTAGGTAAGTGCCAACATCTTGAATCATGGCTAAAATGAGGTCAAACATGACCTTCATAGAGGTCAAACACACTGGGCACTATGTTGGCCTGGCACCTGGGATTTGTCAAGCCCTGGGGTAGGCGCACACAAGGCAGGTGTCGGTACCAGCTAAGACTCGGGAGCCCTGGCTTTCTTGGTGGCAACTAGTTCATGTCTCTGGTTGGTGGTTGATTGCTCTTGGGGGGCAGCATCCAGTTTCATCTCTTCTGAAGCCTCTTAATTAAAAACAAAGGAAGTGTTCTTAATGTTGAGAAATGTTCACATTCTCTTTAGGCGTTGCTTCTTGGTACCAGATACTTCTTGCACAAGCTCTGTTAAAGTTTTCCTGTCAGCTTTGCTATACAGTACTGTAGATTCCCAAATGCCAATGTGCTCTTCCAGTTTCTTGACCCATGCTCGTTATGAGGATGCTGGTTTTGCGTCTGGACTTTAAGGATGTGGGGGAAACCCTTAAGCGTGAAAGCAGTGAATTCTCAGGTGTTGATTCTGTGTGCATGGCCCCCTTCCAGTGGTTTTGTAGCGGATTGCTTGGGCTACTGTTTGCTTCTGATCTGATGGCGCAGACACTTCACATTGGGCCTTTTTTTGTTTTAGGCAAAGTGCTTCATGGATTTCAAAGCCGGAGGAACACTCTGTCATATTCTTGGTGCTGCTTATAAGTATAAAAATGAGCAAGGATGGTGAGTTTTATTTTGTTTAAACCTTTCCCATAGAATTCCCACTATACCATCCAAGGAGTGGTACTCTCTCACTTGGATTTCAGGAGTGAAATGTTTTTATTTAAAAGAGATTTTGGGTGAACAGGTTTGTAGTTGGAGAATTGCTTTCATTCTTGCCTCTCTTTATGGTATTGTTTTATAGTGATTTTCTTGGATGTTGTATTTGTTTCATATTTTTACTTGCTACGTTCATTGTGGTGGGTGACCTGGCAAGTGCAACAAGCTCTGTTGCCATCTCTGCCTTGGAGCTGCAGAGGTGGGCAGGGGTTGTCCCAGAAGTTGCAAAGCAATCCCCCCCCCTTGCCAGTTCAGAATTTGGGGGTGGTTTGTCTCCTGGATTGCTGAGGCAACCAGACGACCTTGGCTACACAGGGGCAAATTGGAACGCCCTCTTCATCAGGAGGTTTCTTTAGTCTCTGCTAAATTGAGGCCCCCCCTCCTGAGAGGCCATCAAAGCTGCAAGCTCTGCACCTCCTGAAAGAGAGTTGAGAGATATCAAATGCTGGAGACAAACGGGGGGGGGGGGCACAGCTCTCGTTCTCTTCTTGTAGCTTCCAAAATCATCAGACTGGTTGCTGCTAAATGGACCTTAGTCAGATTCAGGAAAACAATTCCTATGTTTTCAGTGCTGTAGAACAGAAGAGGTGGAATGAAGACAGTTTAGTCCTGCATGTGCGCATGCCCATACTCTGAGGGTGATTCCTCATGGCCCAGACACCTGATCAGGTTAGCACCTGTTAGACAGCTCATGGGGAGTTAGATGGTGCATTTTGCAGGAGGTCTTTGTAAAATCAGCAAGATCTTCAGCAAAATATCGGGATACCGCAAGGACCGCCTTCTCCTATACAATCCTGTTCGTCCCCTAAGATCATCAGGGAGGGACCTTATTAGGATACCACCACCATCTGAGGCCAGAGGAATGGTGGCAAGGTGTGGGGCCTTCTATGTTGTGGTACCACACTTCTGGAATCGGTTGCCAGAGGAATTGAGGACAGCCCCCTCGCTTCATGGCTTTCTGCGGGGATTAAAAACCTATTTCGTCTGGCATTTGAGGAGAGAGGAACCACCTAGGAGCTACCTGGGACCCTTTTATTTATTTATTTTTATTTCCCTGTTGCTGTTGTATGCCTGTTTTTACTGTTAATGCTGCTCTGTATTATGTTTTTTAATTGTAATTTTATTTTAATATTTTTAACTATGGATTTTTAAAAAAATGGGTTTTAATTGTATTAGTGTTTTATTTTGTATGTTGTAAACCGCTTTGAAGTTTTAGAAAAACGGTATATAAATTTTTAAATAAATAAAATGTGGAAGGCAGCTTGGGCAGAGATGCTGTGCTTCACAACCAAGGACAAGCCCTCCATAGGCAGGGGTGAGAACAGTATACCGGTAAATAAAGGAAGAGTAAAGCCACCCTGGTAAATCTCATGCTACCCCATCCATGGTTTTCATGGTGATCTTTGTCGTGCCCCGCAAGACCCTCATTCCTTTGATGGTTTCTATATAAGATACCTTCTGTTTACATCATAAACTGAAGGTGTCTCGAACAAAATGCTTTGAAGAAAACTGATTTGGGAAATCACTAAAATTGTGCCACACATAATATTTTATGTGTTGAGACAGAATTCTGCACAGAATAGCACAGATTTTAACTACGTGTGTTTTAATTATGCAAAAAGTTCTTTTGAGGTTCCTTAGCTTTGCTGTACAGCCTAAATGCCCTTGTTGGTTTACAAGAACCATATTTTCTGTGTGTGTATGATTGGAAAATATATACTGCAGTCCTATGTGTGTCTACTTTGAAGTAAGTTCCATTAAATTCAGCAGGTCTTACTCCCAGGTAAATGTGTAGGATTGCAGCCTTAAGCCGGTGACAGACCAAGCCCGTGGTCCGGGCGGTGCGTGCGTTGCTCCGGCTGCGTTGCCGCAGCATGCTAGGGGGTGCATGCTAGGGGGCTGGATGGGACGTTACTATGTCCCACCAGATCGCAGCCGCAGCGAGGATCGAGCAGCAAGCGAGTGAGGGAGAGGGGGGGAGAGAAGGAGGGAGAGAAGAGGGAACTCTCCCCCCTCTCTTTCGCTCACTCGCTGTGTGTGTGGTTGGAAGTGTGTGTGGTTGGTTACTAAAGCCACAATATAAATGGCAGTAACTATCGCAACTTGCGATAGTTACTGCCATTTATATTGTAGCTTTAGTAAACACACACACAAACAAGTACAGATGAGTTTCTCTCGGCAACTAGCGAGGGGGAGAGGAGACCTGCAGGGGGGAATCAGCAAATGACAAGACGCTCGAAGGTTTGAAAGGCGCGCTCGCTCGTAGTTACCCCAAGCGAGGAGAAAAATGGCTGCTTTATGAAAACATTCTGCCCCTCTTTCCCTTTGATTGACTTTTGCTGATGGATTGTGAATCCATCGTTAAGTGAGTTTTCAGCACCATCTAGTGGTGCTGATGGTGGCTTGCTAGATAAGGGCTTTGATATTTAGCGTTGTGCTTAAAGCCCCAGTGCCACGCTGGGGAACTTCAAAGCGGTTATCTAGCACCAAACAACTGATGGGCCATGGATTTAAAAAGACGCATCTTCCTGCCTCCATTTTGTACTAGGGACCACCATCGTATATACAGATTGTTATATCTGTCGTTAACTGGGGGACACCTGTATTGCGTTACAGCACAGTCCTATGCATGTCTACTGAGAAGTGAGGCCCATTGTATTCAATGGGGCTTGTTCCCCAGGAAAGTGTGTGTACTATATAGGTTTGTAGCCTTAGGCTCATATAGTTCCCATTTCATGTAATGGTGCATTAAATTGTAGCAAACCAATCTAAAAGGATCACTGTTGTTCCAATAAGATGCTTGTTTAATTAATACCAAATCCTAATTTACATTTGGATTTTTTTTTTTTAATAACGCGGTCAAATTTCCCACACACTCCTGCATGTTTGAGAAAAGCTGTGGCTTAAGGACGCTGAGGAGGAGCCCAAGGAAGACAGACTAATCAGAGGGACGGAGCACAGGGCAGGGGGAGGCTTCACTGGGTGCAAACGGCTATGACTGGGCTGTGCCAAAGGGGGAAGGCCCTGGAAGGCCGGTCCTGTGGGGAAGAGAAACAAGGTGAAGGGAAGTGTGGCATTCACACCTGTCGGTTTGCCTGCCTTCGGGGGAGTGACTCCAGGAGCAGCAGGAGGGGGAGGAGCAAGCAGCAGCTGCCTTGACCAAAGAAGAGGAAACAGGCGGTAACTAAGAAGTAGTGGCTGGAGAAGGGAAGGCTTCTTTGCTCTCCTAGCTGGTTAAAGTAGAGGGAGTGCTGGGGAAGAGGCTGCCGCTAGCCACCCTACCTCACTTCCCTTGGTCAGACTCTGAGGCAGCATCCTGTGCAAAGCTTTGACTCTTGTGACTTGCTGGGCGACGCAAGGGTGCCTATAATGCCTTGACTGAGGATGCATTCAATTTGCTGGTCTTGTGCACAGCACTTGTGCACACTTCGGTGTGAACCCCGCGTGCGAGGGGCTGTTTATGTTGACCAGTGTGCAGACATGCCCCTTTCCCCCTCCTCTGATTCAGTACAAGAATAGCATTGATGTTCCCCTAATCTGTGCCATTTACATACATTTTAATGACAAATCTATTCTTAATTTACACGTTCTTGAGATGCGTGCTACTTTTCAAAAATGAACCCTTGCATAAAACAAGAAATGCCTGTACTGTACAAATATTAGTGACTGTGTTCATTTTTTGCAGGCGGCGGTTTGACTTGCAAAATCCTTCCCGCATGGATCGAAATGTAGAAATGTTTATGAACATTGAGAAAACATTAGTGCAGGTAAGAATTATTGTATTAATCTACTTAGTTTCACAGCATTTTGTCTTCTGTGTGAAATGTTTTTTCTAGTCTTAAGGCTCATTCTGCTTGTGACCTGGATAAGAATTTCAAGTCTTTTCTGTGAGCATCTATAAAATCAGTTACCTACCGTATTTTTCGCTCCATAAGACTCACTTTTTCGCCCCAAAAAATTAGGGGGAAATGTCTGTGCGTCTTATGGAGCGAATATTTTGCCACCTCCACTCTTCATCCCGCGGGCCGGCTGCATTGCGGGCCAGCTGCATTAACCCGGGCGTTTCCAGAGAGCTTTGCTGTCGCGTCCCGTGTTTGGGAGGCTCGCGCAAGCGCTGTATGCGACTGCAAGCTCCGGATTGCTTTGCAGTCGCGTATAGCGTCTGGGAGGCTTGCGCAAGCACTGTATATGACTGCAAGCTCCGGAGAGCTTTGCAGTCGCGTCTGGAAGGCTCGCATCTGGAACGGGGGCAGTCCCGGCGGGATGAAAAGTGGAGGTGGCAAACAACAACGAATATTAACAGAATATTTTTTCCGTGTTTTCTACCTTTCAAATCTATGAGCGTCTTATGCTCCAGTGCGTCTAATGGAGCGAAAAATACAGTTTTCGTTGAAGGTGAATTGCAAAACAAAATGATTGTCTTTGGATAAATATATATATCTCTGAGGCAATTTTATGAGCAAACGATATTAGATATGCAAAACTGGGTGGAGAGAAATATGGTACTTGGAGGTGATTTCAGTGCTTTCAGTGATCTGTATTAGATTTCTTCCATAAAAACATGAAGCACATCAAAATGCCACAAATATTGAGGACAAGGCTAAGATCATTGAACTGGAAGATTTATTTAACCTCAGGAAAAGAATTTATACCCTTTTTTCAACCAGACATGGAACATGTACTGTTGGTTAATAAGGCATTTTTACCTAAGGGTATATATACGCAACAGGAGTTAAATGCGTACATCTGTGGGCTGGGAGGAAATGACCTATACTGGTATAATTAAGATTTGAGACTATGTCTGGGTGCCATGATCTGTGCAGATCATGGCCAGTAATAGCAACAATAGAGGGTTCTAAGATTTCTGAGGCTAGTTCTTGGAAAATGGATACTACCCTAATAATTAAGCATGCAATTCAGACCCAACTTAGACAGAATATTCAAAATTTATTTTATTTTAATCAAACTCCTGGTATGAGTACCAATATAATTTGAGGAACCTTCAAAAGAGAAGAACAATGATTTCTGTAGCATCACAGGATTATAGAGAGAAACAGGAAAGGGTAAATGCTGTTGAAAGAGAGAGAATGGTTAGACACCACACACACACACACCCTTCTCTCTCTCTCTCTCTCTCTCTCTCTCTCTCTCTCTCGAAAGTTGGATACACATAGGAATTAAACTTAAATTGCTTGATACCTGTAAAGCTGCAGAAACATAGTACTGTGCAAAACAATTATACTTTGAACATGGTAAGAAACCAGGGCAACTTTTGGCAACATTACTGTCAGGGTGTGTCCGATGTGGGGTCTCTGGAGGTTGGTGCGACCGGCGCGGTATGTGTTTGGGCACTGTGGTTGGCCTCAGACCAGATCGCGGGAGGGGGTTTACAGCACCCTTCTCCTCCTGACCCTATGGCGTTTGCTTTGGTGGGGAGAGAAGCTCCTCATGGTCAGCCTCTCCCATTCAACAGCTGCCTTCCTCACCGGCCAGTAGAGCTTTTATACACACACACCCCAGTCCTGGGAAGGTTCCAGCCGGTCCGGCCCACAGGCGTGCCATGTCCCGCCTGGCTTCCTCCTCCTTCCTCTTCCCCCTTGATGTCCTTCAGGGGGCATGCTGCCTGTCGGAGTGCGGCAGCTGAGGGCGGGAAGCCAGCTACAGGCAAGCGGGACGATCTTCGTCCTAGCCGCGGAGCTGAGCAGCATCGGGCCAGGCACTGCCTCCGCCACCTCAGTGCAGAAGCCGGCGCCTTCTGTACGGCTTGTTGGGGTGTGGTGTGACCGACCCGCAGTGGGGAAGGGCACCACAGCTCGTTGCGGGGCCGCTCTGCCTGACCCTGGAAGAAGGGCGACCGCGAGAATGGTTTCGCCCCGCCTACCCCCTGGTGATTTGGACATTGACCACCCCCTTGGAATCAGGTGGAAAGGAGAGAGAGAGCTGGGTGTCATCAGCATATTGATGCTGTTACAGATTGGAAATACTGAAAGCAAACTTTTAGCATACACAGGCAATATGGTACTTCTCTTGAAAGACCCTTGAAGGCCTTCAGAGTGGCAGCCCTCTAAGTTAGAATGTCTCATGCTGCCCATTTGCAAGTGGGCAGTGAAAGTGTTTTGTGTGCTTCCGTTGTGTTGTATGTTTATTTGGCTCCTTGTGATGTTTGCTCACCTCTGTTTTTAGTATTGTGGCAGTTCTGATGGTTTTCAAACTGTTTTGCTTTTTGTTTGTAAGGTTTCTGTCGTGCTTTGCTGTGGTTTTTGTTGCTTTTAGATACAGTCAGTTCTCACTACCCGCGCGTTTGCTATCTGCGAATTTGCTTATTCGCGGGGAACAGGATTGCCACCTACCTCTCTGTATTCGCAGTCTGTTCTCACTCTCCGTGCCTGTTTGCTGCATCTGCAGGCATTCCAAAGGTCTCTGCAAGTCCCAGGTTCAGTTACTGGCAGCATCTCCAGGTAGGGATGGGAAAGACCCCTCTTTGTGCTTATTGTAGAAACCCATGCTAAGCAGAAACTTAGCAGGGGAGTGAAGCTTTTTCTGCATGTAGATACATTCATCTTCGCCTGCTGGATTTCTGCCTGCCAAGCCACTGCTTAGGGATAAGATCCTTGCCCCCCCCCAAAAAAAAAATTGCAGAGGGGTTGCAGTGTTTATTGGCTTTTCTGTTACAGACTATGGGTATGGTCAGATGTGATGCCAAACTCTGGTGTAAGAGCATTAACGGCTCTCACAGTAGCTTCCAATAATGCATTTCAACCCAGCCCATAGACTTCAACGTAAGATTCAGATTCATAAAGTTCATAGAGTGTATGGTGAAGAGAGTCCCCTGGAACATAGCCCCATTTTTTCCCATACGTTCAATGATTCAGTATCTGCTAATTCGATATCCACTAGATTTTCTAGGAACCTAACCCTAGCGGATAACGAGAACTGACTGTATATTATTAGCTGTCCTGATGATTCCTTCAGTGGGATGGAAAGTCAGAGTATAAATGTGTTAAATAAATAACATCCTCAATTTTCTCTTCCAGAATAACTGTCTGAGCAGACCAACCATCTACCTCATTCCAGATATTGAGCTGAAGTTGGCTAATAAATTAAAGGACATTGTGAAACGTCACCAGGTAATAAGCTTAAATTAAGGTTTCACATTATACACAACATGTTACAGGCTAATCTATCTCTGTAATTGATGAGAAGCAGTTCTACAGTAAAGTAATATCCGAACGAGTAGAGTCTTTAAAGGAAGACTATGATCTGCTTCCGATGAAACACTAAACGGTAGATTAGCAGCACTATACGAACATGACCAAGGGGACTGGGTTTGTATGCTCCACAGCCTTTCTCTTTGTTCTTGCACGTGAGAGAAGAGTGAAAGATGCATTTTACGAACAAACTGTAGTTTGTTTTGTTCAGTTCAAGGCGGGGAGAACTTTTGAGTGTTTGCGGGGGTGGGGAAAGCGGTGGTGGCGGCAATCCTGGGGATCGCCGCCGCAAGGGGAAAAAATGAACATTCACTTATCGGGGGTCCTGGACCCCCCCCCGTAAGTGAAATAAGTTCCTTTTTTACTATTTCCGGCAGCGCCATGCTGTCCCTGCCCTTTAAGGTGGCAAGGGACAGCATCCAGTTCTCTTGGTGGGAGAAGACCCATCAGTTTGTGAACCGCTGGTCTAGAGCAGCATTCGCCCCTGCCGCCATGGTGTCCCCGCCCCTTAAGAGTTGTACTTATCTGCAATAGATAGGAAACTACTGTATTGATGGTCTTGCATGGTGGTTAGAAAACATTTTGAAAGGAGTAAAGGGCAGATACAATAATATTTTAAAACCTTAACGAACATTTTCCTAATCCTAAAAGGAAAAAATACATTTCATAAGACTTTTACAGTATTTCTTTAAATTTCCAGTTCTTCCACTGGAAACATGGAAGCAAATGCCTTGGGGGGGAACAGGGCCAATGGAAACCCTCCCCACTTTTTCCATGTGTGTTTCATGTGGGCCTTCATATCTGTTTGTCCTTCAAGAAAACCAATTCCTCTACATATTTCTGATGCAATGTCTTTGCTGTTTCCTAGGGCACAGTCACAGAAGACAAGTCTAAAGCCACCCACCATATTTATCCTATTCCTACCTCATTGGATGAAGGTAAAACATGCAGCCATCTCATCTGTGTTGTGATATGAATTCAGTGTTCAGAACTGATGCTGCAGTGATGCCATGGAGAGCAGGTAGCAGCCCTTGTTATAGAGTAGAAGAGGGCCAGTGTTTAAATCAGATCGCTGCCCCAGTCAGTTCACGGATGTAGAACACGCAAAATCTGCCTTGAATGTTACTTGTGAAAATATGGAGCATTCTCATTCTTTGCAAGGCAATCATTTTTATATGCAATATAGTTATGCTATCAGCATTCCTGCTTCTTTGTAGAATAACATATGCAAAGAAGACAGGTCTACAGAGTGCAGTAAATGTTCAGTCGTGAGTGAGACAGTGCAGGGGATGAAGTGATGTGAATAAATGCATATATTTTGGTCATCTTATGATTTGAGATTGACTATTATGTTAAGGGCTAAGGTTTCATCGGAAAGGTGAGTTTTGTGGAAGGATCTCAAGAAAGGATCACATAGGTGATCTGACAGGGAGTTCCTAGAACACTAGACAGCAAGAGAGAGTGGGGTAGAATTATCTAGTCCATAGTGGTACAACCCACAGCCTATGGGGGCTGACGGAGTCGCACAAGCCACCCGGAGAGGGCCAAGCACCAGACCCGATCCAATTGGCTGACTGGGGGCTGGAGCAGCCTTTTAAATAGCGAAGCGGGAGATTGACTCTGCAATCGAAATAATCCCCCACGCTTAGTTTGCTCCTCCTTCCTATTGCACACACGGTTGAGATCTGTTTGCGTTTGCCCTGGATGCGTACAGCGCCTGACAAGGCTGTTTGTTTTAGAAGACTACCGTATTGGTCTGAGTATAAGACTCACTTTTTTCTCCTAATTTTTAAACTAGGGGTGCATCTTATAATCAGGCTGTTACAATTTAATGCCAGTGATTTAATTAAAAAATTTTAATAGCACCAAACTTTAAGGGTGCGTCTTATAATCAGGTGCGTCTTATACTCGGGACAATACGGTATTATTGACGCCCCTTCTTGATGCATCCACGGACTGGGCTACTTGCAATACTCCCTCTGCTCTGGCTGAGGGTGGCTATTGCTGGCCGCAGATTGATCGGCTTCTAGCCCCCCACCCCCACCCCACACATCAAAAGGGTGGTGTCTTGAGCTGGAGCTTGATGCAGTTTTTCTTCCCAAACAGAAGAGCCTTCTTCTCTTCTGTCTCTCCTTCCAGGGAAGTGATCAGTGCAGGGCTTCTCTCAGTAAACTGTGAGAAAGTTTGCAGTGGGGCTCATGGGAGGTGTTCTGAGAAATGAATGGAACAGGAGTTGTGAGATAAAACCCGTGTGCTGAGCGCAGATGCACTATCTAGATGTGGAAAGAGTAATACTGTATTTGGCTTGCAAGGGATACCGAGCTTGTGCAAGGGTGATAGTTTAGACTTGTTTGAGCTGAAGGCAGAAAGACGTTCAGTGTGTGAGTGAAGGGGGTGGGGAGGGAGAAGCTTTTTCGCAGGCACGTGGGGGGGGGGCAAGAAAGAACTACGCTGCCACTTTTTCCTAAAGAGGTCAAGCAAGCTGTGAGGAGAAAGTGCCTGGCAGCAGAAAATGGGGGGGGGGCTGGGTGGAGGTGACGGCACTGGGGGAACAGGCTCTTCCTCTGGTGGGGAGCAGGGGGCTTTTCATAAGAAAAATGTGGGGAGCTTTGCATTGAGGAAGTTTGGCAGTGACATGGCAACGTCACTCTGAGGTTATTAATTAATTTAATAATTAAATCTATTAATTGTGTATTTAATTATATATTTAACTAAATAGTAATTGTATGTGTTAAAATAAATATATTGTGAACACTTTAACTTACAGTATGGAAATGTAATTCGTTGTGCAGTCCCCAGGTTCTATGTCGAAGTACTGCTGCGGCTCAGTCGGTATGAAAAGTTGGATCTAGTCTAATTGATCTAGTCCAGATCTAGTCTAATTGTTGAAAAGAAGCCTCTTTCAGAGTGTTCATTGAAATACCGTCTGTACTTGGACGTGCAGACTCCCACTCCGGAATGTTTCAAAAGAGAGGAGGCAAGGGCACTGTTGTTGGCTGTCCTTCAAGCACACGTTAATATGCGCACCTGGTGGGGCTACCCGAGCAGATGATGTTTTGCTGAACCAATCAGCAAGTTGGAACGGAGGCTTCTGCTGGTGTTTCATTGGATCATAGCCTGGTTTGGTCAGCCTATAGTTGGATCTGTTCAAGTCTCCAGAAAGCATGCAGCCAAACAAGTTCATTTTAAGACATTCCTTTTAATCAGGCTGTTGAGATGGATGCATTAATTTTCCTAAGGGGCCACATGAGGAACTGGACTGTTGTGGAGGGCCGTTCCAGGCCCCCTGGCGCGGATACGAGGGTCCACGGATGGGGTGAACGCTTCCTCCGTGTCCCCCTCCGCAACGCCCGCACGCCCCCCCCCCCGGCCATTACCTTCATTAGCTGCTCCATATCTTCCTTGCAACAGATGCTAAAAGCAGCAGCATGCTGCTTATAGCATAAACACTGAGTGCTTAGGGAATTAGATATCACGGGTAACCCGGTCATGTTTGTAGCTAAAAATAGCGATCCAGCTGATTTAAAAATAATGACAAAAATACCCGGTATGGACTTTGACAGCCCAGAAACCTGGATAGAGAGAAATTATTTAAAATCTGGAACTCAAAGGACCCGACATTTCGTGCCTTGGTACAGGCACATCTTCTGGGGTTTCTTCAAAGTAAATTGGTAGGTGTTAAGGAACAGCGTCCTGCTTCGTCATTTTTATTCTTTTTTTAAAAAGCGCGGGAACTCCTGCTTGCCAGACAGAAGCCGCTTCAGTTCAAACCTTTAACATAAGCAGGGGATCCTGCAAGGACTCAGTAAAGTATGTAATCGAGGAAATCCTTAAGACAACCTTTACTCTTCTACTATGATACTGGCAACATTGTATTACTGTGATACTGGCAACATGTGATACTGGCAACATTGTATTAGATACTATTTTGCATGGTTGCACTGTTGTTCAATTGTCCATGATTTTCGTCATTATTTTTAAATCAGCTGGATCGCTATTTTTAGCGATCCAGCGATCCGGGTATTTTCGTCATTATTTTTAAATCAGCTGGATCGCTATTTTTAGCTACAAACATGACCGGGTTACCCATGTTATCTAATTCCTCAAACATCGTTGCCGGTTATAATAGTTTTCGTTCAAAAACTGAGTGCTTAGTTGAGCCTCTCTAGCACTCAGCGTCTGTGCTAGAAGCAGCATGCTGCTGCTTATAGTATCTGCTGCAAGGAAGACACGGAACAGCTAATAAAGGTAAGAGAATGACCGGGGGGTACGCGGGCGGCATTACTTTACCTTAATTAGCTGCTCTGTGTCTTCGTTTTATTTATTTATTTATTTATTTATTTATTTAAAGCATTTATACCCCGCCTTTCTCCCGAGGGCACTCAAGGCGGCTAAACCTCACGCAGCTGGTCAAGGACAGCCTAAGGGCCGGATGTGACATCCGCACCTTGTCCACCTTGTTGTATGGGTTTCCGCTGATTCTGTCTCACCCCAGGCTTCTGTGCTGGGTCAGGGAAAGAGCAACAGAAGTGATCTTTGTGGCATCTTATTGGTCAAGGAGACGGTGATTTCCCAGCCTAGTAAATTCTGTTGACCCAAGAACATTTGAAGTTCTCACAGGTAGCTGATCTGATGAAGGAAGGGGCTGGGGACATCCTCTGCCAGGGCTGCCATGATGGAAATGGGTCAGAAATGGGTCATGTTCACCTTCTTTGAGGATCAAGAGCTATAATTCCACTTGGAAGGCCCATGGATTGCACTATTCATTTAAATCACTGGCATATATTTAATGCCAGTGATTTAATAGAAGTTTTTTGATAGCACCAAACTTTAAGGGTGTGTCTTATAATCAGGTGTGTCTTATACTCAAGGACAATATGGTATATACCGCTTTTCAACAAAATGTTCACAAAACGGTTTACAGACAAAATCAAATGATTATTGGGGTTTGTATATGTATGTGGGTTTCTTACATTAGATTTCTTTGAGGGACAGCATTACTTAAACTGCCTACAGTGTCTAGGTTCCCTTCTTGGAATTTGAATTGGGTTTAAAGGTAAAGGTGACCCCTGACAACTAAGTCCAGTCGTGTCCGACTCTAGGGTGTGGTGCTCATCCCCATTTCCAAGCCAAAGAGCCAGCGTTGTCCGAAGACGCCTCCGTGGTCATGTGGCCGGCATGACTCTCCTTGCCGCAGCGCATAGCATGCAGCTGGAACACAGAATGCTATTTACCTTCCCGCAAGCGGTACCTACTTATCTACTCGCATTAACATGCTTTGGAACTGCTAGGTTGGCAGGAGCTGGCCCAGCAACGAGAACCCACCCCGTCGCGGATTCGAACTGCTGACCTTTCAATCGACAGCTCATGGTTCAGCGGTTTAACCCACTTGGGGTGCAATTATTAGAGTCTCCTTCATGCCTTCACTTGTTCATTGGAGTTGCTGTCAGTCAAAACGGCTTTTCTTGTGGCCATCACATAAGCTAGGAGGGTTTCAGTCTCAGGGCAGTGCCCTCCAATCCATAGCTGTGTGCATTCCATCAAGATAAGGTGGGTTCTCTGGATGAGGAAGGGGGGCATTACCCTTGGGATTGCCTCTCCCCACTTCCGGAGCCAGGGTCAGTCGAAGAAGGTCTCCTTCCTGGGAGGGCATCCCATCCCCAGACCAGCCCTGCTTCTTCCAGGAAGAGGTCGCAGTCGGGTTCCTCTGAGCCGCAGCTCAGTGCTTTCGTTTTCAGTTTCCTCTTTTCAACCCCCCCTTTTTTTTTGTTTCTCCGCTTGATTCGGAGTAGCAGCTCCATCCGCAGGTCTTCAAGGGAGGTACTGTAACCTTGTGAATGAGAAGAAAATCTGGTGTCTGCTTCTTTTGTGAGGGGAGGGGCTACCTGTGCTTAATTTAATTCTTTTAAAAAGAGGATGATGGTAGCATATAGTCAAGATGGTAATTAGAACGCGTCTGCAATTGTGCACCTCCGTACAATTCTTGTACCACAGCGCGGCCTTTAGACCAAATAGTTTCCACCCCACTGTGCACTTGAGATTCTATTGCACTTGAGATTCTATTGCTGCTTCATGTTCAGAATTCCACTAGATGGCAGTATTGTACCCCTGGAGATGCTTGAACAAGTATCTTGCATTCTGAGGACACAGCCTGTACTAATTTTTCCTTGTGCATTTAACTTTTTGTGATTTAAATACAATTTAAAATTTTCATGGCCAGCAACGATTCTCGAACAACTTGGATTTAATTGGTAAAAAGCTGTGTCGAAGATTTAAGATGATAAAACAGGCAACATAAGCAGATCCACGTAGAAAAATATATAATGGTTTGAAAACAAAACATTAAAATATACAATGTTAAAATCCCAAGTAAAACCTGTCAAAATCATCCATTTAATAGCGACGTTTCGCTCAAATTGCATTGAGCATTTTCAAGCAGCCCACATGTAGTGGGAAAATGTTACCCTGTACGGTCCGGGACACACTACATAAAGGCAGGGAGCAGCCTCCTACTCACAGATGAGTAATTACTCATCATGTTAGGGTAATTGAGAGCATCCAGAGTGAGAGGAGGACTTAATTACGATATAAAAGTGAGATGACCCAACAGCATCAGCAACATTGTACCGTAGCAGCAAAGAAGAATCCCCCAAATGCCTGTCACTAAGACTACATAACAAATATGCCAGCCAACGTTCAACCCCACAATGAACGATGCTGGTCTAAGTAAACATACCCAAGTGCGACCCGTCAGCATCGGCTGCAGACAGCTACCGGATCCTGATGAGACATGCCAACGGGCAGGGAGTAAGAAAAAGCTCAGAACACGATGCAGGGATAAAAACAGTTCCTTTAACCACTATAGCAACAATAAACGAACAGCCACAACCAAGCACTCTGCAAACAGAAATTCAAATGCGGTCCGGACATAAAGCTTCAGTTCCTATAACCACTATAACCAAAATACGTGGACAGCCGCACCAAGCAAACTGACTCGGAACGCAACAACAGTATTATTCTTCAGCAGCTGGAATACCCAGTATAAATAAATAGCATACACCTAGGAAGTAATGCAGCAGAGCCGTCCACAGTTAATCAACCCCGTCGGATCAGGACCCACAAGGAGCGCTTAGCATCACCTTACTTAAAAGAGACACCTAAAGACCCAAGGGGGGGGGGATCACCAGCACAACACATCGATATACGTATTCAGAATTAAGTCGGAAGCCAACATAAATAATATAGGACTCCAAGTTCTTCACACTTCTTTCATCTGTTGTCTACTGTTCCTGCTCAATGCAGGAATCTATATTTTATCAATCACAGACAACTCTTTTCTGTTCAACAGTCCACCTTTATGTTTCCAAATCTGGATGGCTTCTCTGCAAAGTCTTTGTAAACTGTTTCTTTCACCAAAACCTCTGTTTCATCAAACTTAATTAGGTATCCAGTATCTGTTGAACGTTCTGCTAATGCAGACTGATCTGGATGAAAAAGTGGACATGCTCTTTCATGTTCCTTTGCCCTTGATGTGATTGCTCTTTTTGTTGTTCCTATATATGATTAACCACAGGAACAAGGAATCCGATACATCCCTGAATTTGAAAGCGGGGGTCTCGGATCTTTTGCATCACGTAAATATTCTGATAATTTCTTCGTGGGTTTAAAAATAGTTTTGATGTTGAATTTGTTGAAGATCTTTGCAATCCTATCAGTCCCCTGTAGGTATGGTAAACAAATAAAGTCTCTGATGCCATCCATCTCGGTGTTATGTTCTTGATTTATCTTTTCTTTCCGTGGGTGCCAAGATTTTTCACTCATTGATCTTTTATATCCATTGACCATCGAAGAATTGGTTAAGGTAGTTTTCTTTGTTTTAACTTTGTAAGCTGCCTTGATTGCCCTTATCGGGAGAAAGGCAGGGTAAGAAATATGGTGTCCGGGCCATGGTTCTTACACTCACATGGTGACCTAAGCGTCCTTGTGCATGGCCTTCAAAGAAACCTAGAGTTGAAGGAGTTGGATGGTTTATGACCATCTAGTCTGCTGGTTTGGATGCTGGCACCTGTCCGTCTCAGCAGGCGGGTTGCCTGTCCCTGGGGAAATCCAATGAGAACACAGCAGATTTCCAAGCGAACTGTCTGCTCGGCCATGTGCTGATTTCGGAGGGACTCAGGGAAGCAATGGCTACTGCAACGGTATGTGACAGTAGCCTTTGTAGGATGAGACGTCACAGAAGCCGGGGGGGGGGGGGACTAGAAAGAGGCAACCTAAGCAGGAATACAGGCCAAAAGTCAGGGGGTTTTACCACAGGCAAACATTCCATGAAGGAAATGGCTCTCTGATAAAAGCTATTCCAGTGCTTATGGGATTAGAATTGATCGTTTTCTGACCGTAAAAGAATCATGTTTTCCTTTTTTGTTGCAGAAGAATGGCTAAGACCTGTGATGAGAAAAGATAAGCAGATTCTTGTGCATTGGGGGTATTACCCAGACAGGTAAGGACAACTAAAGGACTGAGGTGCTTTTAATGTTATGTTCCTTGCCTGAGATAGAAGAAGCCATTTTTTCTTTGAAATTTAAAGTTGGTGGCTGAACTGATGTTTGTTCAGTATTTTGTTATAGTGTTCTGTATAAGGCCTTTTTTTGGTTAGATGATGAAGTGGCCTGATTTTAGAAGATATATTGAAAGAAGAAAGTGTGCAGTGATGTTCTTATGATGGAGATAATGGGAAATACACCATAAAGATGGTACTTCTTGCTCATAATTTAGGAACATAAGAAGAAACCTGCTGGGTCAGGCCAGGGCCCATCTAGTCCAGCTTCCTGTATCTCGCAACAGCCCACCAGATGCCTCTGGGAGCACTCCAGGCAACATGATACCTGCATCCTGTTGCCACTCCTGTGTATCTGGCATTCAGAGAGATAGCCTGCCTCTAAAACCTGGAGGTAGCAGATACCCATCATGACTTGTAACCTGTGATGGACTTTTCCTCCATAAATCTGTCCAATTCCATTTTCAAAGCATCTAGGCCATGTGCCATCACCACTTCATGTTGCAAGAAGTTCCACATTTACATGCTGGGTAAAGAAATACTGTATTTTTGTCAGGCCTAACTCTCCCACTAGTCAATTGTAGTGGCTGTCCCCTGGTTCTGGCGTTGTTCAAGAGGAAAAAGAACTTCCCCCATCCACTCTTTCCATCCCATGCATACTTTTTTATATGTCTCAATCATGTCTCCCCTTAGGCTCCTTCTTTCAAGATTGAAGAACCCTAAACTATAACCTTCGTAAGGGAGGTGCCCCTGCCTCTTCATAATTTTGGTTACTCGCTTCCGCACCTTTTCCATTTCTTCTATATCCTGTTTGAGATGTGGTAACCAGAACGGGACACAGTACTCCAGATATGGCCTTATCATAGATTTGTACAAAGGCATAATGATATTAGCCGTTTTATTCTCTATCCCTTTTTTAATGACCCCGAGCATGGAATTGACCTTCACAGCCGCCACACACTGGGTCGACATTTGCATTGAGCTGTCTACCAGCACCCCAAGATCCCTCTCCTTGATCCATCACAGACAGTTGAGAATCCATCATTTCTTGCCCCAATGTGCATCACTTTACACTTATATTGAAGAGCATCTCTCATTTTGCTGTCCATTCCTCTAGTTTAGAGAGATCCGTTTGGAGCTCTTTACAATCCCTTCTGGACTTCACCATCTGGAAAGGTTTAGTGTGATCTGCAGACTTGGCTACTTTGCTGCTTATCCCCAACTCCAGGTCATTTATGAACAAGTTGAAAAGTGCTGGCCCCAAGTCTGATCGTGGGGGCACATGGCTTTTCACCTCTTGCCATTGTGAAAATGGCCCATCACCCTTCTATGATTCCGGTTCTTTAGCCAGTTCCTAATCCATAAGAGGACCTGCCCTCTTCTTCCCTGATTATGGAGCTTTCGGAAGGGCCTTTGGTGAGGGACTGTATCAAATGCCTTCTGAATGTCTAGATATATAATATCAACGGGTTCATCCACATCCACCTGTTGACCTTTTCAGAGAATTCTAAAAGGTTTGTGAGACAAGACTTACCCTTGCAGAAGTCACGCTGATTCTCTCAGCACAGCTTGTTCTTCTATATCTAAACTGTAGTTGTCAAAAACCCGAGATATCCACTTAGGGTTCTAATTTGATACCCTGGCTAGCTTAACTAACGCCAGTCTGTACAAACCACAGTTTCCTATATTCAAATGAAATGGGAAACTGCAGTTGGTTGCAAACCACAAGTGAAAGCTTTCAACGGTCTCCTTTTGCCTGTGAAGCAGGAGGATGGAAGGAATGCTAGAGACGGTGGCCCACCACTGCTTGGACACAGGATGGCCAGTCCTTGTTTCTTTTATCTGAACCAGCCCAGGCCTTCAGGTGGGCTCTGCATCTTCGGTCATGTTGAACGGTTGACAATACCCAAACCCAATTTTCATAAAATCGTGACGCATATTTTCTGGCTGTGTTGTGATATGTGAAATAAGGAGTGCCCCCCCTTTCCCCCCAAAAAAATGAATTCATATTTTTATTCAGCTTCAGTGGGATAAATGCTTGTGGTTTTTCTCCCTGGTGATGCTTGTGGTTTTTCCCCCTGGTGGGAAGTATTAGGGGTGTTTACAATTAGTAAAATTTATTATGCCATTGATGTCTTGGCTGAACTATCCAAAGGATCAGTATGTATCTTATTTTCTTTTAGCTATGACACTTGGGTACATGCAGCTGATATAGATGCAGAAACTGAAGACCCTCCAATTCCAGAAAAACCATGGAAGGTGAGAGTGCATTCTTTTCAGAATTGTTCTCAAGGTTCTGAAGTCAAGTATAACTGTCTTTTGGCCCAATCCTGTCTGGCATTTACGCCGCTCCGCCGGTGCTAGCTGTTGCAAAAGCGACGGAAAGCCAATTGTGACAGTGTAGAGGCCTGCCACACCGGCCGGAGCAACGCCAGTGAATCTGGCGGAATGGGGGACGGGACAATTGGTGCCAAGTTGACCCATAGCGGCAGCTGGGGCTTTCCCTGGGGCAAGGGGACAAATGTCTCCTTACCTCGAGGAGGCCTCCCGCCTGCTAAATCCCCCCGCAGGCTACAGCTTAGCCCGTGTTGGTGCCACAGCATTGGCGTGGGGGAATTTAGTTAGGATTGGGCTGTTTGAAAGAATGCCATACCTAGTTTCAAACATGCACAAAAGAAAGAGAGAAGGAATGTTTTTAGAATTGCAATAGATGAACAAAGCACTTTTCACTAAAGCCAGGCATGTTAGAAAAATAATCTTCCACTGACAGAGGCAAGGCAGGAAGGGCTCCTTTTTCATTTTTTAAAAATACTAATTTGTATTTATCAAGATCCTAAAAAATGATATATAAACATTTTTTAAAAAAACACAATAGTTTAAAGCTATGTTATAAATCAAAGGTTCTCGACCCCTTCAGCGTGACATATTACCTCCTTGGCCACCGCCACGCTGAGTACCACTGGAAATAATTGGCGATGACATCGCCACTTCCAGGTTTTCGGCCATGCCAGAGGCCTGAAAGCAAAGGCGGGGGCAGGAGGGCCTTTGCTGTAAAACGTAAAGGTTCACAACAAGTCAGGAGGTCACCTTGTCATTAAAGCAGTCCTTCAGAAGTTGCCCATACTAAGTGGCCTGTGTTGGTAGGGAGAGGCTGAGGTTATTCATTCATATCTTCCTAGCAGAGCAGTGTTAGGGTGCCAAATTGGACTGGGGCACCTCCTTTACAAGGAGAGGCTACAGTGTTTAAAGCTCTTCAGTGTAGAAAGAAAGTGCCTGAAGGGGGACTTGATTGACATGTATGAAATTATGCATGGGATGGATGCATGAGGGGATAGAACTGAGTGGCAAGGGAGTTAAAACAAAGAAAATATTTCTTTACCCAGTGAGTAATTAATCTGTGGAACTCCTTGCCATCTGGCCTAGATGCCTAGAAGGGGATTGATGAAGGAAAAGTCCATCAGAGGTTACAAGCCATGATGTGTATATGCAACCTCTGGGTTTCAGAGGGAACCTATCTCTGAATGCCAGATACCCATATCCTGTTGCCATTCCCGTGTATCTTGTTGTCTCAAGTGCTCCCTGAGGCATCTGGTGAGGCCTCTGTGAGATACAGGAAGCTGGACTAGATGGGCCCTTGGCCTGATCCAGCAGGCCTCTTCTTATATGTTCTTAAATTGCTTGTAGGTGGTAGAATTTAGGGTCATACTATTTAATCCAGGATCAGATCCACGTGACACCCAGTGACATCACAAGCCCTGCCCCTCCAGCGGGTTTTCTAGAAAAAATAATGGGGGGGGTGTTTTTCGTCAGAAAACGAGCCAGAGGGGCGGGGTTTGTGATGTCACAAGCAAGGGGAGCTTGTGACGTCACGTGGGTCCTTCCCAGCGAGACTAGCTACGCCACTAGCAGCGCGTCTCTGTCCAGCACTCTCTCTTTTAGAAATGCAGAACAAAACACATAGAACTCCGTGCGCTGCACTCTAGAGCGAGAGAGAGCGCACTGGACAGAGAAGTGCCGCCAGGAACCAGCATGGCAGCCGGGGCCACTGCCCGCCCTATGCATGCACCTGGGAGTTTGAGCACTTTCCTTACCCTCTATTGCCTGCTGTCCAGTAAGCTGTGGCCAGATCCACCTCTTGCTGGGGAAGGATCCAGATTACTTTTTCTTCCCCCACACCTTCTAGTCTCCTCTCCTTCCCTCACTCCCCACAAGCCTGCCGCCTCACCTCCCAGCCAGCTGAGATCTTAGTTACGCGCTCCTGCCTTTCCCGTCTTGAGACTCTCTCGCTGCTGCTGAATCGTGCGTTCTTTTCCCGCCAAAAATGTTTTCAATCCGTGGTTGATTGAATCCGCATATATTGGACCCACGGATGCAGAGGGTCCACTGTATTTACAAAAATTGCAAGAACAACCAGTAGGTAGTGTGGGATGGGATAAAAGAGAGCCATGTGGCTGGATGAAAAAGCAGGCAAGGTGAGTTTAGGGAGCTTTCAGGAGGGAAAAGAAGCTTTGTTGACCAAATGTTCTTGAGGAGCTTTGAGTAGAGAGAAGATAGTTTGGTGCCAAGAGAGGGGACAGCTGTTCCAAAAATAGGAAGCACCTGGGCAGAAGATGTGGACAGATGTCGGGACAGAGGGAGGGTTGGGGTGACATTAAGGTGGAAGTGATGTCTTGGTGCTTGTCAGATTGCTTTCTGCATTCAGAAAACAGGTAGCAACTCAATGGCTGTTGTTTCAGGAGTTTACACATCCAGGGGAGATTCCCTGGCCAAAATCCACTCCATTTGTGAAACCATCAGCATGAGAGGGATTGTTGTACATTTTGTTGTATTTGCTTTTATAGGTTCATGCCAAATGGATTCTGGACACAGATGTATTCAATGAATGGATGAATGAAGAAGATTACGAGATGGATGAGAACAAGAAGCCGGTCAGCTTTCGCCAGCGAATCTATATGAAGAATGAAGAAGTAAGATGTCTCTACTACTTGTGGTGGGCAGGCAGTTTAAGTCTGCAGTTTTAATAATTTGTGTTCTCATTCTCTGTCTCAAAGCTGGTATTGGGGACATGAAAGTGTTCTTCTGGAACGTTTATGTGGGCGTGAGAAGAGAGAGATTTAAAATTTCTGCAGGGGAGATGCAAGAAAAGTGGAGCTGGTTTAGGAGGAGTCAGGAACCAGTTCAGTTTAAGTTCCACTTCCATGGAAAAGGACTTCTGATCTCCTGGAACTAAGACAGGGGTTTTTTTGCCTCCGTCTCGCCTTCTCCCTGACATGCTGTTTGTCAGCAGGCAGCCCAGGGATTTTTTCATTCAGCGTTCCGTCCTGCGAGTCCCACGTGCATATTCTGAAGCAGCACAGACCCCCTCCCTTGAATGTGTGAACTGTGCCTAAGGAGTGCAGGAGTGTGTTCGGTGTGGAGAATGTACAGTGCTTGGCTCTATGCATGCTGAAGTAGGAAGTGCTGATCTAGAACATGGTTTAGAATGTTCTGGATGCACACACTGAGTTCATAAGCGCTGGTCTAGAACACTTGGTGATTTCTAGAATTGATCAAGAGAGAGATCTTGGGGTGCTGGTGGACAGGTCGATGAAAGTGTCGACCCAGTGTGCGGCGGCTGTGAAGAAGGCCAATTCCATGCTCGGGATCATTAAAAAGGGGATTGAGAATAAAACGGCCAATATCATTATGCCTTTGTACAAATCGATGGTAAGGCCACATCTGGAGTATTGTGTCCAGTTCTGGTCACCACACCTCAAAAAGGATATAGTTGAATTGGAAAAGGTGCAGAAAAGAGCGACCAGAATGATTCGTGGGCTGGAGCACCTCCCTTATGAGGAAAGGCTACAGCGTCTGGGGCTTTTCAGTCTAGAAAAAAGGGGCCTGAGGGGGGACATGATTGAGACGTATAAAATTATGCATGGGATGGAGAGAGTGGATAGAGGGAAATTCTTCTCCCTCTCGCACAACACCAGAACCAGGGGACATGCACTAAAATTGAGTGGAGGGAGAGTTAGAACAGATAAAAGAAAATATTTCTTTACCCAACGTGTGATTCATCTGTGGAACTCCTTGCCACAGGATGTGGTGATGGCACCTGGCCTAGATGCCTTTAAAAGGGGTTTAGACAAATTCATGGAGGAAAAGACCATCACAGGTTACAAGCCATAAGCAACCTCCTGGTTTTTTTAGAAGTGGGTTTTCTCTGTGCCAGGTGCAAGGGAGTGGCGACTGGACACAGGTATCTTGTTGTCTCGTGTGCTCCCTGAGGCATCTGGTGGGGCCACTGTGTGACACAGGAAGCTGGACTAGATGGGCTTTTGGCCTGATCCAGCAGGGCTCTTCTTATGTTCTTATGTTCTTATGATCTGGATCGTAAAGCTTGAGTACTGGTCCTCGTTTTCCTAACACAATGTCCCCAACTTGAAGCAAATGGCAGTGCCCCAGTCTGCCGGATGCCTAACTCTGCTCCCTTAACTGTGTTAATAGTGAAAAGTATGGGGAGAATTTTACCGAAGGATATGTAAGAACAGATTGTAGCCTCAAACATTATCCGAACGACACTTAGCCCTTGGGCATTCCCAAAAAATCCAAAGGAAGTTTAATTTTACTGAGAGGCTAGAAGGGTGTTCTATAAGTGGAATATAAAGCCTGTGACTATACAATAAGAGGGCTTAAAACCCATTTCCTCCCAGCCCACAGGTATTAACGCATATTAACGCATTTGACTCCTGTTGCGTATATACACCCTTGGGTAATAATGCAATAGAGAAGCTCAGTAAAATTTATCAGTGATGAAATATATCTAACATAAGGAAAATGAATACAGTAATGTCCGTATTGATGATTTGGGTCCAGGATATCTGAGGGACCGCCTTCTCCCATACATTCCGACATGCCCTCTTAGGTCATCTGAGGGGGCTCTCCTGCAAGTGCCACCTCTATCTCAAGTTAGAGGAATGGCAGCACGTGGGCGAGCCTTCTCTGTTGTGGCGCCACAACTGTGGAACTCCTTGCCAGGGGACTTGAGAACTACCCCCTCCCTCATAGCTTTTCAGCGAGGGCTCAAAACATTTTGTCTAGCGTTTGGGTGATGGGTTGATGTCTGACTTCTGTGTCTCAAGATGTTTTGCTCCACTGCTTCTCTGCTCTATATTGTCTCTCCCCCCCCCCCGTGGATTTTATCGTTTTTAATTTATGTAGTGTTTTAAATTATGTATGTTTTTATCTTTGATGTTGTAAGCCGCCTTGGTCACTTGCTTTGGCATGGGATAAGGCGGGGTATAATTTTTTAAAATAATAAATAATAATGTGCAAGAAGGACCACAGAATGAGTCGACCAGTGTAATGTCAACGTACTCTGAAACAAAATGCAGGTACACGGTTCAGGGGCCGTCCAAACAGAAAAGGTTAAAGGCATCAAAGCTCTTCTTTCAACAAGTATTCCGTTTGGGTGAGAGAGAAAGGAATTGACATAGAACAGGGCTAGATTCCCCTTCATTTGTGGAGATGCAGTGCTGAGGTAGCCTGGAACGTGGGGTGGAGAGAGGGAAACACGGGTGGTGGGCAGCCTTTCTGGGGATGTATGTGAGCAAGGAGGGGTTAGTACAAGCAGGTAGTCCAGTCTGGAACTGGAAAGGTAGCAGAGCGCATCTCACTTCTGTGTAAGGTATGTGGATCCAGAGTCAGGTGGCGCTGGCATCTGACGACTTGCATTCCCTAACAGCCTGTTCGTAGCCCTGAACGGAGAGATAGGAAGGCAGCTGCAGGTGCCCGAAAAAGAAAGCACTCTCCTTCGCCGCCGCCTCCCCCAACTGCCGCTGAATCAAGGAAGAAAGCAGGAAAGAAAGGGTAAGTCATCTGGGGCTCCTGCCGACTGAAATGCTCTCAAGGCAGGCAGGAGGGAGAAAAGGAGAGGGATGAGCCAGCAGTTTGTAGCGGCCTGCTAAGAAGCCATCTCCCTGAGTGGAGAGCATGAATGTTTAATGCTGCTGCATGCTGAGCCCATTCCTTGATCATCCTGCCGGGGGAAAGAAACGTGGTGCAGTCTTGACTCGCAGTCTGAATGCTTCACAGTTGACAGGCAGAAGGCCATTAATAAGCTAATTCACTGTTCTGTATGGCAGACCATCCTGATGTAATTCAATTAACTTTAATAACATTGTCTAATTATGCCATTTCTGAACTTAAACAGCAGCAGCTGCTTCCTTACTTGCATGGGATTACCTTAAACTACTTCACACTAAAAAATATTGAAGCTGTAGGGGCTGCTTTTCTGCCAGAGTTCTCCAAGGAGTTTATAATAAAATAGGTGGTTGCTTGTTTTTAAGTATCATATAACATACACAACTCAAGAAACAAGAATGAAGTGAGTATACATATTCCTAAAACTGAAGGATTGCCGTTTGTTCAGAAATAAATTGCTGAAATTGGAGGGAGTTTCGTCATCTCGATGCTGCATTGGACCGTCCTGTTTATTGTCAAAGCCCTCTTCATCACAAGTTCTAGTTTTTTTTTTCCTTTTTTCCTTTGTTTTTTTTTTACATTTGATTTTTTTTAGCAGTTGTGTGTTATTATTCACTAATAAAACACAACTGCCTAAAGGGCTGGCCACAGTATCTAATGCCCTTCCCGGCCCACGTCGGCACAGCCCGGGAACACCTCGGGAGAAGGGGACGTTTGTACCAAGCACCTTGTCTGCATCTGTGGGTATAAATAACTGAAACATCCAATGCAATAGAAGAGAAGACACTGGAAGCTTTGCAGTAGACCAGGGGTTGGTAACCTTTTTGGGCAAAGGGGCTGGACGTTTGGCAACGATGTCATCACGTCATTGCCAAACGTCTGGGTTGCCGAGCTCCCGGAAGCAGCTGCAGGGAACTCAGCTGCGCCGGACAGGGAATGGTAGAGCTGCCGGCCCAACAAGCAGTTGGGCACAATTCATCCAGAAGCTCTCTTGTTTTAAGCTTCTGTATAGGGCTTGTGTAGCAGATAATTTTAACACGTTTGCACAATTCCTGTTTGTGTCAGTTATGCAAGAGAACGTTCTGCTGAAATGTTCCTAACTAAGGCATGAAAGTCAAATTAGTGATTCAAGTTTATGCCATTGTAAGAAAGATCATACGTTAATGTTTTAATTAACCAAAACATTATTAGGGTTGTCATTCAATTAGAGACATCTTATCATATGAGTTTTAGTTGATTTTATTTACACATGAGTAAAAATAATGGTTCGGGGAAAAACTATTATCTCCTTGGTTTTAGATTTAGATAATGCCCGTGTATGTTGTAGCAGGGATAATCTTAGACGTGTTCCTTGTGTGAGAAAGAAGGGAGAATGCTGTCTCTCACACACACTAGGGCTCCTATCTACAGAAACACCCAGCGGTGTGGGTTTAAGAACCTGATGCTCATATATATTGCATTGCTGCCACCAGCCCAGGGCACTGAGTGTCTTTTGGCTATTCAAGCAGCCCTGGCAGCTCCTGCGCCCCCCCCCCTCTTAAAGGCCCAGGCCTCAAGCAGCTGAAGCCAACTTTTACTCTGGTGGCCTTCAAGCAGCCAGTCTGGATTTAGGTGATCCCAAAATCCTCCAGTAACACACACTGATAGTAAATACTGTAGATCTAATTTATTTACATAGGATAGTGCTGGTTACATCAAAAAAAGAAGGCATAAAGCAATAACAGACCTACAACGTAAACATCAACAGGATGCAAATAACAAAAGCTAAACTCCTAAAAAGTTCTCTCTCACTTAACTCACAGCATACTTCAGATCTTCCTACCTGATCTACTCCATCCAGCAGAGTAGGAATCCCAGTAGGCACTGTGACAAGAAGAATCATAAAGACCAGGATCCCAACTCCTCCCTCCTACTGAGGGAATGTTATCGTTAACTCCCAGGTGTTTTGAGTTTCCACTCAGTCCTTCACTCATGATCTCTAGGCGGACTCAGAGGCTTATACTCAATCACTGGCCAAAGGAAGCAGCCTCCCAGCTGCAAAGCTGTTTCCCTCTGAATAGCAAACAGGAAAAGGATTAGGACAACCTGAATGTAGATTTTCCATGACAAATGCCTCTTAAGATGATGAAATGGAAGCAGTAACAGATTTTACTTTTCTGGGCTCCAAGATCACTGCAGACGGAGACAGCAGCCATGAAATTAAAAGACGCTTACTCCTTGGAAGGAAAGCTATGGCAAACTTAGACAGCATAATAAAAAGCAGAGATATCACCATGCCAACAAAAGTTCGTATAGTCAGGGCCATGGTGTTCCCAGTAGCAATGTATGGTTGCGAGAGTTGGACCATAAGGAAGGCTGAGCGCCGAAGAATAGATGCTTTCGAACTGTGGTGCTGGAGAAGACTCCTGAGAGTCCCTTGGACTGCTAGGAGATCAAATCAGTCAATCCTAAATGAAATCAACCCTGACTGTTCTCTGGAAGGACAGGTACTGAGGCTGAAGCTCAAATATTTTGGCCACCTAGGGCGAAGAGAGGAGTCCCTGGAGAAGACTCTGATGCTGGGAAAGATTGAAGGCCAAAGGAGAAGGGGAAGGCAAAGGATGAGATGGTTAGACAGCATCACCGATGCCACGAACATGAAGATGAGCGAACTCAGGAAGATAGTGGAGGACAGGAAGGCCTGGCGGGATATGGTTCATGGGATCACGAAGGGTCGGACACGACTGAACAACAACAACAATCTGCAGTTCTTATGTACCTGTATTTTATTTTTAAATCTGCTGATCAACTAGGACACACTATTTTATAGCCCAACCTCTCTCAGGCCATTTGGTTCTACCCACCCACCCTAGCATGCAGTGCGCACTCCATCAGCATTGCGCAAGCTGGTGGAGGATAGGATTGGGCTGCCCATCAACCAAAAATTAATAAGTCTAACCATTCAATCAGTTAGACTTTGTAGCCTCCTTTATGTGTTATGTTAATAACTTGCCTTATGATCCCAGTGGAGCCCGCAAGGCAGTTTCAAATAATTTATATTTGAGATGGGAAGAAATGTGTAGAAAAAGCATGAAAACCACAGTGAGGTCATGTGCAACATAGATGCATGCGTGTAGACTGTATTTAGATGCAATGAGAGAGCTGTGTATGATTATTACACATTATGATCTACGTACAGTTTTCAAACATGGTAACAAATGTGAAACTTTTGAAGTAGTAGTGTTCATTGTCGGCGTATGGGGGTTGTGTATCAGATGGTCACATATTGCCCTGGGCTTCCCCAGAGGTTTCCCATTGAGACATAGACTTTTTCTATCTAGATGAGACATAATATCATGGTAGCACAACATGTACTTGTCAGTAACCTTCTTTCCTAACAGTTACTTACTTGTGATTTATCTGTCATAGACAAGCAAGTCTGTATGGGAAAAGGCGAGGGCAAAAGGAAGAGGATGACCAGGAAGATCTTACCAAGGACATGGAGGATCCAACCCCTGTGCCTAACATAGAAGAGGTGGTACTTCCTAAAAATGGTACAGTGTTCCAAATACGTAGCTCATTAACAAGGTGTGTTTAAGATCAGACTAAGACGTGGTCTTAGTCTGATCTTTCCCCAAGAGCACTGCATGGACTTCATGTTTAACTGATATTTCTGGATATTCTTTTTTTCAATATTTTTTATTTTATTAATACAAGTATAATATTAAAACAAAACAATACATAATATTTCAAAAGATTACAGCAAGTGCGAAGCAGTATATCCTAGTAGCATACTATTCTCTATTTTCTACTTGTATTATTTATTTATTTATTTATTTATTTAATTTTATTTTATTTTAGGGATTTGTGGCCCGCCTTTCTCCCGAGGGCACTCAAGGCGGCTTACAACATATTAAAAGACATATAAACATTAACAATTTATAAACACATTAAAATAATTAATTAAAACACTTAAGTTAAAAATAAACAACCCCAGTGGGTCACCAGCATTTACATATATTAAAACCATTTGTTAAAAAGGTCAGCCCACCATATCAGACATTAAAAGCAGTCCTGAATAAAAACGTCTTAAGGCCCTGCCGAAAGGCCTCTAAAGAGGGAGTCGTTCTTAATTCCAAGGGGAGGGAATTCCACAATTGGGGCGCCACCGCCGAGAAGGCCCTATTCCGCGCCGCCATCCCCCTCACTTCTGTCAATGTCGGCACGGTTAACAGGGCCCCCCCTGATGACCTCAGAGTACGGGTCGGATTATAAGGAAGGAGGCGGTCCCTCAAATACCCTGGACCCGAGCCGTTAAGGGCTTTAAAAGTCAAAACTAGCACTTTGAATTGTGCCCGGAAATGAACCGGGTTAAACCGGCAGCCAGTGTAGCCGCCGAAGCAACGGTCCGACTGAGTCGAACCGACAAGCCCCGGCAACCACCCGGGCCGCCGCATTCTGCACTAGTTGCAGTTTCCGAACAGTCTTCAAAGGCAGCCCCACGTAGAGTGCATTGCAGTAATCTAGTCTAGATGTCACTAGGGCATGGGTCACTGTGGCCAGGTCTGAACGATCCAAGTACGGTCGCAGCTGGCGCACCAGCCGAAGCTGGGCAAAAGCCCCCCTGGCCACAGCTGCCACCTGGGAATCCAGGAGCAGCTGCGCATCCAGGAGAACCCCCAAGCTGCAGACCTGCTCCTTCAGAGGGAGTACAACCCTCTGGGTCACTGTCGCAAATGGCGGCAGCGGGGGGCAAAAGAGCAGCCTGTGGGCTCAGAGGAGGAACGACTTGCTGCAGTTACTCAGAAAGAACCTTGTGGTAGGAAGGAAGACCAGCGTGGTCTGCTGGCTGGCTGACAGCAGCACCCTCTCGGGCTGGAGTTCAGTTGACCTCTTCTGAACTGCAGTCGCAACATTAACAAAGTCATGTGTTTCAGAAACAGTACTGAGAATCCAAGTCTGTGTGTCTTGTTTCCACATTCGTGGCCACAGATGTCTTCCAATCCCAAAAAGCTGGAGCAAGGAGGTGACTCCTGCTTTTTGACCCTGTTTTGTTTGTTTGTTTGTTTACAGTTTTAGCACTAATATTGTGGCTTTGTGGGATTTCCATTTAACCAGTCAGGGCAAGTGACTCATTGAGCTAACAAAGGAGCTGTAGTGCATGCAGACCTTGCTCTGCTACAGCCTAACTGCGTGTGATACTGAAGGCCCGTCACAAGTACAGGTGTCCCCCGCTTAACGACAGGGATACGTTCTGGAAAACCCATCAAATAGTGAAACCATCATTAAGCGAGTCCTCAATGTAACACAGTGGAGTTATAATAGGGAATGAATGGCAAACGCAGTGTACATTATGAGTGTAACACAAAGCACAACAAGATTTCTACCTGTCAATGGAGGTAGAAACACACACACAAACACAGAGAGTTAATGACAATATATATTTTTTTGCATTTAAAATACAGTACTGTAGATGTGTGTTAAGGTTTTCATTGCCAGCAACTGTTCTCACAGACACAACAACGGGATTAAAAGCCATGACATAAAATCCAACGTTAAAAAACACGATAAAAACTTCGGTTTAAAAACTTTGTTTAAATCCATAAAGTTTTTAAACTGCAGTTTTTATTGTGTTTTTTAACGTCGGATTTTATGTCATGGCTTTTAATCCCTTTGTTGTGTCTGTGAGTACTGTAGCTTTAATTCTTTTACACTTTGGGAACCTCCGTCATATATGCAGATCGTCATTAAGTGATCCGTCATTTAGGGGGACACACCTGTATAAGTCTCCACCTGAAGCTGCTGCTGCCTATTCAGGCAAAGGCTACTGCTATACACTGCAGGCATGAGAGGGTCCTAGAAGCCCCATCTGGACATAATTCAGTCCGAAGGGAAGGGAAGCAACATTCCATAGTAAAAAGTGGCTGCACATTCAAGACGAGAAGCAAACCAGTGTAGCCCTTCCAGGTAGTTATTGAGAGAGAGAGAGAGAGCCTGAATAAACTGCTCTTGTCCTTCCAGACGTTTCTTGAGCAAGTAGTGTTCTCTAATAGTTGGGGCAGCTTTCCCCACAATTGCTATGTTTGTGGCATTGCAGACAGTAAGGAGGGCTTAAATCAGAGTAATGGTGGCCATTGTCACCTGGTCTTGGCTTATGTGCAGTCTGCCCATTCTGGTACTGAGCTAGGGCTAGTGGATTTGCTGGTTCAGAATGGGGATACATAATGGAAGGTTAGTGACTACTCCAGAGTCATCCAGTGTCTTTCACCCTGACCTTCTTTGTAGGGTTGAAGTTAAAACGAATGCCCCTTCTGTGGCATCCTGTGATAAACCAGCTAACAAATTTACTTAGATGTGTTGGTTTGGAATATGATTTCTTCTGTATAATCCAGATAGTGAAAATGTGTGGTTTATCACAAGTCTGGATGTGTCTGTCCACATGGCTACCCACATAGTAAAGGGAAAGGTGGTTGGGCTAACTTCTGTGTCTTGGGTGGGCCACTGTGAGAAACAGGAAGCTGGACTAGATGGGTCTTTGACTGTTCTTATGTTCTTGTTTCCTTTTACAGTCAATCCAAAGAAAGACAGTGAAAACACTCCAGTGAAAGGAGGAACAGTAGCAGACCTAGGTAAAAGAAAATTCTTGGTTTTTAATTATGCTTTCTTCCCTTTTCTTTAAGAATGGCAGCTATGTTTACTTACCTTTAAACAGGGATTAGACAGATTATGGAGGAAAAATCCACCACAGGTTACAAGCTATGATGGGTCTATGCATCCTCCAGGTTTCAGAGGGAGCCTATCTCTGAATGCCAGATGCAAGGGAGTGGCAACAGGATACAGGTCTCTTGTTGTCTTGAGTGCTCCCTGCGGCATCTGGTGGGGCCACTGTGAGATACAGGAAGCTGGACTTGATGAGCCCTGGGCCTGATCCAGCAGGGCTGTTCTGACATTAAACTTGTCAGACGCACACGCCAATCTCAGGCTGGCTTGGGGGTAGATACTGAGGATGTGGAATGGCGAAGGAATTGCCTGCACTGTTCAAACTGTTGTTTTTCGGGGGGGGGGGGTTGGGCTGGATTTTTTTTGTCTTTGCCAAGCGCATGTAGTTGAATTTGTGCATGTCAGATGTGAGTCGATTGTATCTGTGGAAGCTGATACTTATTCCTTGGAGAGAAGGAAGCAGAGCGGAGAAAGTCTTCAAAAGGCTGCCAAATGGCTGACAGCCATTGTAGCCCCCCCCCTTTAGCAACTGCCCTCTCAGTTATTAAGGGCCCAATCCAATCCAACTTTGCAGCGCCGTTGCAGCCATGCCAAGGGACATGGACTGCATCATGGGGGGGGGGGCAGTCATGGAGGCCTCCTCAGGTAAGGGAACATTTGTTCCTTTATCTCAGGGCTGCGTTGTGGCTACATCAATGCTGGAAAGTTATCACTGTATGTGGGGAAGGGTCCAATCCCAGCTAAAATAACTGACAATGCAATGCTAGACCTTTTTATCTTCTGTCATATAGAAAAAATCTTCAGAGCAGCTCACAGTTCCTTAAAACAGTACCACTAATGTCCACGGTGTCTATAACATTTATCTGACAATTACAAATTGCATCTTCACAAAATAAAGTGATTGGTTATTTTGCTATGTAAAGTTGCTTTGTGATCTGCTTTTTGTTGAAAAGCAGTATATAAGTGTAAAGGTTTTAGTCCCTGTGGTAGCTTACCACATTTAAACTTCTGATATAGAGGGGAGGTGTTGTCCCCAAATTCCTTTGGACATCCAAATCCTGAGCTTCTGCTTTCGCCTTCCAGCCCCCCCTTCCTTCGGCTTCCCCCTTCTCTTTCAAATGTAAATTCCAGTAATTTGCTGGTAATTGCTCTGTCTATTATCTTATCCCCTACCGTATTTTTCGCTCCATAAGACGCACTTTCCCCAAAAAAAAAATTAGGGGGGAAAAGCCTGCGTCTTATGGAGCGAAGGTTAAACAAAAAGTAAATAAAATACTTACCTGGGCTTCGGGGAGGCCTGCGTGAGCCTCTGCAGGCCTCCCTGATCTTCATTTCGGCGATAAATGGCCCTTTTCGGTCATTTCCGGTTTTCCGGAAACATTTTTTCCCTATTTTTTGCTCCATATGATGCATGCGAAAAGAGCCATTTATCGCCGAAATGAAGATCGGGGAGGCCTCCCCGAAGCCCCCGCAGGCCTCCCCGAAGCCCCCACACGCCTCCCCGAAGCCCCCACAGGCCAGGTGAGTGAAACATTTTTTCCCTATTTTTTGCTCCATATGATGCATGCGTCCTATGGTCCGATGCGTCCTATGGAGCGAAAAATACAGTAAATTACCCCAGACGAAAGGCTTCTATTCAAAAGAATCACTTTCTCTTCTCTGACCAAGGTTTGTCTTCTAAGGCAAAACTGTATTTAGGCTGAATGTGTATTTCTTGGAATCGTCTGAGCAATCGTATTACACAAGGTATTTAAAATAATGTTTATTCAGAAAATAAGATTACATAAGGGGAATAAAGTTTCCAAAAGATGAAGCATACATGAGAATAATACATGGATAAGAAAAGAAAATAAAAAAAAATCTAAACTACACTTCACATACCTAACTGGTCCTTGAGCTGGCAGAAATCCAAGGAGGTCCATTGGGGCATCCCAGCTCTACACCAGGGGAAGGGGTCAAGGGGACCTCCAGGGTGCTCTGGAGTGGCCCGGAACAAGCATAGGATCCTGCAGGTGGCCCTAGGGCTGCCTGCGGATCATTAGGCAGGATTGCGTTGTGAGTGGGGGAAGAACTCGGAGTAGGAATCAAAGTAGGACATCAAAGTAGGAAAGTTGTACATTTCTTCACAGTATGTAATAGTGTAGGTTGAGCTGAGGTGCATGTTTCTGGGCAGAACTTCCATAGAACTGGGACCACCACTGTTGCTACCCCACTTGCTTCATCTTCTGGGGAGATGGAGCCCCACACAGGGCTTTCCCAACTGATCCTTAATGGGCAGGTGAGCTTGTATGGAGAAGGCCATTGCCTAAGAGATGATGAAGTCGATTAGCCTCTGATGTCACCTAGACATCTGGAAGTGGCCGCTGTCGGCAGGGAGTGACCCCTTGCAGCTTGAAGCAGCAGGTGTGGCCCTGTACTTGAGCCACCCAGCACCCATGTGACAGAGTCCTTCACCACGAGATCCTTGCTGTGGTCGCTTTTTAAGTATCAGTGCTCATTTTCTCTTTGGTGTTTCCTGGCAAGTTCCATTTTTGCACAGATACATGATGATGCTCTCCCAATGGCTTGTAGGCAGTTTTCCTTTCCTGGCCTTGCTCCAAATGTAGCTCTGTCGAAGTACAGGGACCTGTATCGTCTATTGTCTGGATGAGTTGAATGTCTCATTCCGCTCTTTCTCTTGCAGATGAACAGGAGGAGGAGACGGTGGCTGCAGGAGGAAAGGTAACAGCAACTTCTGCAGTGTTAGTAAACAAAATGCTTTTTGTTCTGTCAGGCCTTTCTGACTCTTGGTTTAATAGCTGTACCTTTTTTTTACTGCTGGTGTTGGTTTTTATTGCTGCTGCTTTTAGATTGCGTTTGTTACTGTGTTTTGTGTGTGTTGTGGTACTATTTGTAAACTGCTTTGACTTTTTATGAAAAGGTGTAGAAATTTAGTAAATAATAAATTAGAGAAGAAAACTCCTAACCTGCTGTTTTAAATAATTTTAACAAGAAAAACTGAGACCATGCATGAAATGAGGGACAGCTCTTTCTTGACCTTGAGTGAACTTCGTGGGGCTTGATGTTCTCTGACATGTTGAAAAACGTGGTGTTCCTTTTTGCTCAGGTTGTCTCTTTAGACGTGACCTTTCTGTGGCTCGTGAAGTTTCAGTTGACTCCCCAAGTTACCAAAAAGAGTACACCTCTTTCTGTCACTGGGTTTGGATCTCTTAGGAAGCTTGTTTTGCTGTGTATAGTTAGCCTGGACCATTTACATAGAGGAGAGGAGGGGTTAGTAATCCCCTCCCCAGCAGTAGCCACTCTTTGCTGCAGTCTGTGTATGAGATGACCCCCAATTTACCTGGCACCAAGCAAGAGATCCCAACGCCTGGCATGTCCATTGCCACCACTCACTGGGTTCTGTATTCACCTCGTCGTGGCCATAACTAAGCAGCCGAGCAGGTGTGTTGCATGCAGAAGGTCCCAGGTTCAGCCCCTGGCATGAGTCAGGTGGGTAAAGACGCCTGCTGCTGGAAAATCACTGGCAGCCAGAGTGGTCAGCACTAAGCCAGGTAGTCCGACTTGGCCTAAGGCAGCTTTGAGCGCTTATGCTCTCATAAGGCAATGGCATTAGATGTGCTTAAAAGATCTGTGCCCTGATGGCTTGGCTTTGACCCCCAAACGTCCCAGCCCCTTCTCCTGGTGACTTACCCTGCCCTGTATCTGCAGTGTTCCTTTCTGCTGGCTAGGCAGTCCCAGTTACAGTGAGCGTTCTAGGTTGTCGGTGTGAAAAAGAAGCAGCATCAGAAGCGTTGCTAAAAGAACAGTCAGCAGAATCTCGGGGAGGCTTTTCTCTCGCCTGTGGTTGTCGGCGTGGCTTATATTTAGCTCCTCTAATCATTTCACTGCAGGTAAGGAGAGGAGTGTGGACTTGGTAAAATCCTCTTAATACCTGATGTGATTACTCATTAGCAGGTTTTCTCCTGCAGTTAAAACAGCTTTGCTTCCATATATTTTCTGTGTTAGTTATTGTGGTGTGTGTGGATTTTTTAAAATCATACTTTATGGTTGATTTGTTCACCAACTTGGGTCTTTGGACAAAAGGCAGTTTAGAAATGTAAAAAGTAAATACAACTTTATTAAATACAAATAAATATATGTATTTTCACATTTCTAAACTGCCTTTTGTCCTAAAACTCCAAGGTGGTGAACAAATCAATTATAGATGCCATAAAAATAAAAATCAATCATAAAACACAATAACTGGCAGAGTCTAAAGGAGAAAGAACAAGGAACCAAACTTCCTAGCAGCAGAACCAGTTAAGCTACCTCCTCATTGCCCCCCCCAGCCCATGTTTTTAACAATTTCCTGAATGTCATAGGAGAAGGGTTCTCAGTGCATATCTCCCCCAGGAGGGAGTTCCACAGCATGGGGTGGGGGAACCTCCACAGAGACCTATCCTTGCATGCTTCAGCCTGTGGAGCAGAGCTCTCCAGTGGACCTTTGGCAAGTAGAATGATCTTTGAGATACCTAAGGCACAAACTGTTTAGGGGTTTAAAGGCAGTGACCAGCACCTGAATTGCACCCAGAAGAAATCACAAGCCAGTGGAGCGCTAATGGAATCGGAGTACTGTGCCCCATTTGTGAATCATCCAGTAGCAATCTGGCTGCAGCAGTTTGCACCAGCTGCAGTTTCCAAATGCTTTTCAAGAGAAGCCCACGTAAAACACATTGCAGTAATCGAAGTACTTTACCAGTAACCATTGACAGGAAGAAATCAAAGCGGGGTGGGTAGTAGAGGGAAGCCAAGTTGTTGGTTAAGCCATAAGCAACCTCCCGGCTTTAGAAGTAGATTTTCTCTGTGCCAGGTGCAAGGGAGTGACAACAGGAAACAGGTTATCTTGTTGGCTGTGTCCCCACCTGAAGCATCTGATGGGGCCACTGTGAGGAACAGAAAGCTGGACTAGAGGGGCCTTTGGCCTGATCCAGCAGCCGCGCTCTTTTGATGTTCTTATGGTTTTAGTGAGCTTTGGATGAATTCTCTTTTCCACTTTCAGTCTCTCAATGAAGTTGTGGAAATGATTGGCAAATGTTGGCTCTGAATAGATTTTTCTCACTGGAATTGTGACAAAAGGGTGAGGGTTCCAGCCAGTTGCCATCTTAACAATGCCATGTAATCTCACACACATGCTGCGTGGAAGAGACCCGTGCGGGTGCTCCGTCCAACCCATCGTGCCTTTTGAGTGTGGGCGGGTGGCTTTAACAGCTGATTCTTTCTCGTTATTCAAATGGGGCTGCATGTTTGCCTAATGCCTCTGGTTTCCCTTTTGTTTGCTCGGTCACTTTCAAAACACTCCGTGTATTTCCTTCCACAGGAAGATGAAGATCCCAACAAAGGGGACCAGGGTCGCTCAATAGACCCAGGAGAAGACAATGTGACAGAACAGACGAATCACATCATCGTCCCCAGCTACGCCTCTTGGTTTGACTATAACTGGTAAGAGCAGAGTCCCAGGGTGGGGAAACGGATGTTCAGTGACCTTGCTGCTGCAGAGGGTCCAGAGGCCACTCTTGGAGATGCTCAAAACTGTCTTGGAGTAACTTCTGGCTTGCACAAGATTAGGCTATTCAGAATACCGATGCTGAAATCTTCTTTATAATAACTGGTTAAACAGCAATAACATTTATTTTGGAAAGAACAAATTTGCACATACAGAAGGAGCAATCTAGCTGGTACTCTGGCTGGTAGAGATGGCTCTCTACAAATCCAGTTTAGAATATACTTACATGTTTTGAACAGTTACAGAGCTAGGTGTACTTTAACCCTGTCATCTTGAGTGTCATCTTACACTAATTCTGACTCAGACATACAGATGTGTAAAGTCACTTTCCACGTGGTAGTTGTAGGCAGAAGAATAACTTGTGGGGAAGGATTCCCGTAGCTGAAAATTGTAATGAGAAATCTAATCTTAAAACAGCTCCTCCTTCGGTTTTCAGGAGTAACTTTTTGAGAAGTTTGACAAACCTAATGACAAATCATCACAAAACAGAGGCAGATTTCACTTTATTTATTTATTTACAATATTTTTATCCCGCCTTTCTCCCCGAAGGGACCCAAGGCGGCTTTGGGTCCAGGAGGACTGCAGGAGGCTCATAGCTTAATGTCTGGCAGTGGAAGACGCTTGCTGATCCGTAACGAATAGTGCGGCAGTTTTGTGAGGGCAACGCCTAAGCAGCACCGTTTTGTTCTTGTGCAAGAGTTTTGGTTTTAAGAAGGTGGTAAAAGAATTGTGTTAGGACAAAGAAACGTTTATGCCGCGGTGCCATCTGAACCCTTGGGAGAGGGTGCTGCATGCTCCTCTGCTGTAGCTCTCGGGGCAGACGGGATGTTTAAGATCTCGTGATAATTACAGGTATATGTATCAAAAAACTCGCTACACTCGCCTAGCCCCAGACCAGGTCACATGTGACTGATGAATTGTCCTGTCTGCTTCTTACCAGGATTGCAGTCCTCTAGCCTTTGCCTGCACCTTTCTCAGACTTCATTATTGCAGAGTTTTGAAGTGCTGGTTGTTCAAACTGTACAAAAGTAGATCCGAGGTTGAACAGCTTCCTGACTGGAAGAGAAGTTCATCAGGGAAACAAACTGCTTGAAGACATTGTATAATCTCTCCTTCGAGGTTTACAAATGGGTTAGAAAGATACCAGTAAGGCAGCGTTTCCCAAACCTTTTCGACCTGCGGCTCCCTTGACCATTGGCCATGGCTCCCCATGACATGACGTTGATGCCTGCCGATTGCCATTGCCCTGTTTTCCGAGAGGATTCCGTGGCACTTCGCGTCTCCCCTGGCTGGTCAGGGAAGCTGCGCCTCCCAGTTTCGGAACCACTGCAATAAGGGATTCTGTGAAATAGTAGTAAATAGGAGGCGTTCAGCCTGCCCGTCGGTCCTCTGTCTTGGGTGTATCACGCAGCCAGGTTGTTCTTGCAGCTACAGTCGTCGAACAACCCCCCCCCCTTTCGCTTCTTGTGACAGGGCATCAGATGTCAGCTCTGTGCATTTTCCAAGGTTGCTTTGTTTTTCCTACACATAAAGTCTTTCTGAAGCTGAAGATAGCATGTCTCTGAGCATGCATGGAGTTGCCATAGCAAACCTCGCATTCATTGTGAGATTGGAGTGTATAAAGTGGGAGCCTTCTCAGTGTTAATTTCTAGAGAACGCTGAATTCTTATTCCAGATTTTCATCGGCATTTTAGCTTCTCATGTGCTGTGGGATTTGTCTTCCTCATACAGTTTTGGAGAGATGAATAAAATCATCTGCAATTCTTCCGGGCCTAAAGTGCGTTTTTCTGATGTAGGTAGACGGAGCTAGTCTAAAAGCTGTCTGGGGACAGTATTTTTGTATCCAAAGCATGCTTAAGCGCTCATAACTAGGCTAGACACAACCCTCAAATGGAATGCAAATTGACCTGGTATAATTGCTGTTCTGAGACTTGCGTCATTTTGACTGCTGCAAAGGAGGAGGAACATTTACGTGATCCGTGTCTCCCTGTTTGCCCTCACTTCAAAGGTGCAGCGTTTAAATGTCAAGCACTCTGTTTCAGCAAGTCAGACACAAGATGTCAGGCACAGATGACAAACCAAAATGTCTTTTTGTTTGTGGTATTTGGGTGTTGTAAACTGTGGACGTGCTGAAAGGCTCCACAATGCCCCTCACATGCCTAGACACTTGAATAGCATAACTAGTCTGAAGGGCAATCGGTCGGTGCTCGCTAAGGCTGGAAGGCCCCTCAGCTTGAGGGGGCCTGGGGGGGCATAGCAGTTTGCCTAGCACATGCCTTCCGAAGCACTCAGGGTCTCCTAAAGGGATCTGGTGGTTGCTAAGCAACTCTGTGGTAAACCTTGGAGGAGGAGCATTTTGTTGGAACCCTGTGTGGTTCAGCTGCCTCCAGTGAGAGAGGTTTCTGACAAATGGTACTTTGGATCCTGACTTAAATCTAAGGAGTGATTCTGTGTCTGGATTGAATGGGAAAGCGATGACACTTAAATGAAGCCTGTATTAACATCAGTAGCTCTGAGGCTATTAAAGTAATTTGTGGAAGAAAATTAATGTTTCCCCATTATTTTCAGCCTAATCTTTTGAAAAATGAACTTGCATTTCAATCATTCTCTGAAATAGAAAATTCATTTCATGATTCAATTGAAGCTGAAGGGATTCTGTCCAGAACACAGCATTGTGGGTGTATTGCAGATACCCCAGAAAAGTGCTCGGTGTTTTAAATGAGCTTGAAAGAGATCAACATCCATATGAGTCAAAAAGAAGAGCTTTTTCTTCATTCGCAGTGATCTCATTTTTACTGTTTCCAGCCTAACATGACTTGTGTAAAGAGTATCTCTCTCTCTCTCTAAATAGGATTTCAGACTTTCATGTCCAGCAACAATTTTAAAATTAGAAGAATCTAACGGGTAAAAAGCCATGTCATAAAATATGAGAATCAATAAAACAGTATATCCGGTGATTCTACGTAGAAAAACAGTATTGATTAAAAATATACAACACAAAAGAACACGTTTTAAAAACCAGGACAAAACTATAGAATCAAATCATACATCAATTGCAACGTCTCGCTCGCGCGCTCTCTCTCGGCAGAGCCATGCCAAACACACAGTTATAAGATGTTAACGTTTTCAGATTGGTATGTCACTTTATAATAGCAAATCAGAAAGTTTGCACGCTGTAAACTACAAAGTTGAAGAACTAAGTCTTGGTCTTTAGAGACTGAATGGCTCAAACCCTGGAAGGGGGAGTGCAGAGGTGACGCGGCTTGAGTGCACGTTTGGGCTCTAGAGTCGTCTTGGTCCTTGTGTCTGACACTGACCATATTGTGCTTGTTTCCGGATAGTATTCATGTGATTGAACGCCGGGCTCTTCCAGAGTTCTTCAATGGGAAAAACAAATCCAAGACTCCAGAAATGTAAGTAGAAACAGCAAGAGAGAGGCATGTCATGTGCTCCTCTCGTGCATACCACGGGTTGAATATCGTTGCCGTTGGTTAGCTACGTACAGCAGGCATCATGCTGTCCAATCGCTCCGCTTTGTTTAGGACATCTAAAGCGCTGTGCAGGCTCACTTTCTCCTCCTGAGCGTTTCTCCCCTCCCAGTTTGAGTGCACTGTGACATGTGTTACATCTGCACTGGCATTCTTGCTAAGTATTCTTAGCTCAAACCACAATTAGCAAACCTGCTTCCAAGCGTGGTGCAACTGATTTGGTAGTGTGATTCTCAGCACTCACAGTGCAGGTGTAGTACCAGCCTAGTGCCAGCCATAGTCAGCTCTGCCATGTCGTGGGGGGGGGGGAGCTCCTGAGCCGTGTGATAGTCCCATAGTTAGGAGCGTTGGGACCGGAAAGGCTTGGTGCAGACATAGCAGTGTGTGGAGTGGGTGCAGTTGGCAAGTTCATTGCCAGTAACAGTTTGTTTTTTACATTCAGCTGGTGGTTTTACTTTTGGGCAGAACTTCTGCGTTCTAGCTGCAGATCATAGTTTTCAAGACCGCCTAGTGCCCAAGGCATTGTACCAAAATGCCACCACCATCCCTTATCCAGCAGCGTGTCAGCTTTCTTCTCCCACTCCCTGGATTGGAAAAGGAAGAGGGGAACGGAGCAGAAGAGGAAGTGTGGGCAGAGAAAACTCTAGCCGGCCCACCACTCTCCTCTTCCATCTGCTTCATTCCCCTCTTCCTTCTTGAATTCAGGAAGTGGGCAGAGTGGATGGAGGAGAGGGTTCTCTGTCGATCTGCCACCACAAGTGACCACCTCAGTTGTCCTCATGAATGGGCCAGCCCTGCATGTTTTGCACCTAAATCAAGTGTGTTATTCACATGTTGCAAGTTTCTTTTGGTTGCATGCAAAAGGTTCGGCTCTGGGGAAGGGCAAGCCTTTATTCTGAAGAATGTCCTTGATCCAGCAAGAGCCTTTGTGAACTAAATGCCTTAGGCTCACAGCAGGACTTTGGAAAAGTTAGACTGGCAGCTCCCTGTGTCACGCGCAAGAGAGCCTCCATACAAGTTCTTAATGGACAAGTGTCACCCAGTGCATTCCGCACCCCTCTAGTGATGCCACTGGCCATCAGGATTCATCCCATGAGACAAAAGATGGGGGCCACCTGCCCCACCTTCCTTTTTGTGGTTACAGTATTCAGGTTCCCGACTGTACCTGCAAGCTGGCAAGCCGTCTCTATGCATAATGAAGCTACTCATTTCTTGTTGAGCACCCAGAAGCCTTCCTCGGTGCTCCTAATTGCACCAAAAGTTCCCTTCAGTGTCATCCCCTCAGAACATCAAGTGACTTTGGATTCTTGCTGCCTGGCTTGTGCCTCCAGGGGAGGCTGGAGCTTCCAGTAGCAGCTATTGTGCTAGAGGCTGCAGGCAGATTGTTGAATCCAGTCATGTAGAAGAGAAGGTCGGTGCTTGGTGGTGTCGCTGCCAGGGAAGCCACTGTGGCAAAGTAGGAGTCATTGTTAGGTGGGGTGGAGGTGTGTGGTTCAGCTGCGTTGAGGGAGGGAGGATGAAGAAAAGCCTGGTTCGTGTTAAGATGTTTTTCTGAAACGGCACCTATTTGGGGGAAATATCTGTCATATTTCCATGGATTTTTTTTCCAGATACTTGGCTTACCGCAACTTCATGATTGATACCTATCGCTTAAACCCTCAAGAGTACTTGACCAGCACTGCCTGCAGAAGGAACTTAACCGGAGACGTCTGTGCAGTGATGAGGTAGGTCTGCCTGCCATTGACTGCAGCTAGAACAGGCGTCTTCAGTACTACAGAAGCTTTTATCTACTGTTCCGAGCCAAAAGTTCTTTTGTGTGACAAGTTACTTCAGGGGTGGGAAAAAATTGAGGGGGTGGGGCAGATTGTCCCTTGAAATGTGGAAGTAGATCATCTCCTTTCAGACCTTGTGTCTTGCTAGTGTAGTGAGAGAGGATGGGGCTGAGGTCGGACCAGAGGCCTAAGACTGGCTGGACAGATGGATCATCTGATGCGACAGATTCACCCACTTCCAGCCCTGACTCGCATTCTGAGTGCTGGGTGAAAAGTCTGTGCTCAGCAAATCAAGTTTCTCGTGACAGTTATGCTCCTTTTCTTGCAATGGCTCAGAAGCGAGTAACTGCGTTTTACAAACATTTGCAAGCTTTCATGGCCCAAATATTCCAAACCAAAAGTTTCTGGGTTTCTTCCCATGACTTAAAAACAATTAAAAGAAAGATGTTAATAATTCCCGACATTTCGTTTGCAGTCTATGGCAAACCTTCTCAAACTGTGTTTTGACTAACAGAAAGTTGCATTTCCTGTGCTAGCATTATTTGGTGTCTTCCACATCCTCTCTGAATGAACTCAGTTATTTGCCACCCTTACAGGCTTCTTTTTAGTCTCCCTTTGGCAGGCAGGACTTGCCCGGGGGCACAACCCACTGGGCAGTTCTCCAGCCAGCACAAGGCCCCTGAATAAATAAAATGGAATTGCACAAGAGTCCTTCTGTTCTCTGGAGTCGTTCCTCTCCATGTCAGTGATGTTTGCACAGGAAGAACTGCCTGGTGGGTGGCATCCCAGGTACATCAGTAGAAGGGACAGAGTTACATGGATCTTCTCCCTCGGCTATCTCAGAATTGTCTTGGGCCCTCTCATTCTTCAGGCAGAATTCGCTTGAGTGAATCAGCAAGGGCAACCAAGAAGATGTTCCTTCCAAGGCCATTTCTGTACTTAGGGGTTCAGCTTCCTTTCCGTCTAGTGCAGCACCTGATATACTCAGTTTCACTGGATGCCGCGTAAAAGCAAGGGGTTCCAGTTTTCATCAGGAAACCTGTCCAGAGACTGTTAACTTCCTGCTTCCAAAGTGTAGGAAGTGTAGTGGCTTACCAGCTTTTTTTCTTTTTCTATTAATGATTTTATTTTTTAAAAACAATGTTAAGGAACGTTTGCCTGCTGGTGTTTTAAGTTAGTCAGGAACACTGAAATGTCCTCTTATCTAGTCTGTTGTGTCTGCCATTATGGTCGCATGTTCCTCCGTGCTTCTGTCACGATGTCTCCTCCTAGGGTTCACGCCTTTCTGGAGCAGTGGGGGCTTATTAATTACCAAGTGGACCCAGAAAGCCGCCCCATGGCCATGGGCCCTCCTCCTACACCACACTTCAATGTGCTTGCGGACACCCCCTCTGGACTCATGCCTCTTCATCTCCGCACACCGCAGGTAAAGATTCTTCAGGCATTGTTTAATCTATGCATAATATTGGTACTAATTGAAATGATTTGCCTCCTATACATCATTACAGTGTAATAGGCCCCAGTCCTGTGTATTTTGTCTCTGTGCAAAGTTCCTGTGGAATTGTGTACTTTGTAGCATCATCAACCACTTCTGTGTGGGACCAATTAGTACAGGCAGTTGTGAGAGAAGTTACTGAGAAGTAATTGCTCTGTTTCCCACTCTTGCTCACTGGTACCAGCCTCTTTCTGTGCCTGTGTAGCCCATGGGAGGGGACCCAGGGCAGGTTCAGTCCCTGGCAGGCATCTCCAGTTCTCTGGCAGCATCTCAGGTAGCAGTGCTGGGAGACCAGGAGAGCCACTGCATGTCTGAAGAGATAATAATGAACCAGGAAGATTAATGGTTTGACTCGGAGTATGATGGCTTCATGCAGTTACATGTGATCTCCACAGTTTATGGATGAGCAGGTTGTTCCTCCACTAAGGACCACATCGACATGTTGTGAGTCTGATGTCTACATTTTTTTAATTAACTGATTGACAGTCATGGTGGATGCAAAGTTATAACAGGTAGATGTGTTTTAGTTCATTATCCTACTTTTTCATACAAATATCACAGAATGGATTACAAGTAAAACACAACGTACAATTCAGTTTAAGACAGCAATAAAGTATCAGAACAAAACAGCAGTGATAAAGTATAATGCTGTAGAGCAGCAATTCTTAAACTTTTCGGTCTCCAGAGTCCTTTACACTCCTAGAAAGAGTCTCGAAGAGCCCCACCAGCACATGCGCAGAGTCTCGGGGAGCCCCAGAACGCTGGCACCTGTGCAGGTTGGCACACCAATAAGCAGATGGCGGCCACTTATGGTGTGCTCTTGTTGTTCCTGAAGAGGTCTCAGGGAGCCCCAGGGCTCCTAGGAGCATACTTTGAAAAACATTGCTATAGAGTTAAAAATGCCTCTTCTCCCCCCCCCCCCCCAAAAAAAAGTATGGCCTTAGCCTTGTTTCTAAGGAGAGCTGAAGGAAACCAGCCATGTCCTACCTAGGGAGGGAATTCCAAAAGGCCCTTTCTGGTACCTGTCCATTGGATTTCTGTTGGCAATGGGCCGGAGAGCAGGTCCCAGGCAGGAGCCAGGATAGAAGTGGTCAGCCTCACTCCTCCAAGTAGACACAGTGGACTGAAAAGGATCCATGACTAGGTGGTGTGTCAGATTCATCCATCTCTGACCTTGAAACAACAGTGAAATCCAGATCAGAACAAATTTGAGCTGGCTGAAATGCTTGCTAATGGAGGGCTTCCCCTCTTGTCTCTCGGGGCCAGACTGCCAAGGAATACAAGCCGCCCAAGCGAGCACCGCTGGACAGCACTGTGGCAGGGGCAGGCCTGGCACCAGATGGCATGAGGCCCTCATGCAAAAGTCCCCGTGGCGCACTCTGGAGGACTCTTGACCAGTGCCTGACCCCTGATACCACCCTTGGGCAGAGAGGTTGGATCTCTTTGCTGCCACCATTGATTGCCACGGGGCAGGTAGGTAGGGTTCTAAGTAACACATTTCTGTGCTGCCTCATAGGTCAGTCAGATCAAAGGTGTATCTAATCCAGCATCCAGTTGCCCACAGTGACCGGTGCAGGTGCTTCTGGAAATGCCCCTCTTCTCCCCCCCCCCCGGCCACCACCACCCCCGCCATTGCACTCCTGCAAGCATACCAGGGCAATGTACACAGTAGTTTTCCTCTGCCTTCGCATTTATCGCTTCATGATAATGAGCAGCCGAACTTGGAATTCCTGGGCTTCACAGGTAGCAAATGGCCAAAAGCCACCATTGGTCACTTCACCACACAATTACGGTGTATCTATTTTCTTGTCTTCTGGCAAGGTGGGAAGAGGGTTGCTCCAGAGCATTTATAGGATGATCATAAGAACAAATACTGGTACAGCATCTCTAGTGTGAGATGACTTTGGTACACATTTGTCTGGCTCTGCCTGGTGCTTTCATATCTTATTTTATGTTCTGGGTATTTTTCATTTCTTTACCTAGATTCCAGCCGCTCAGCAGATGTTGAATTTTCCTGAGAAAAACAAGGAAAAGCCTACTGACCTACAGAACTTTGGGCTTCGCACAGACATTTACTCCAAGAAAACCCTGGCAAAGGTAAGGCTCTCTTCCTTCATCCCCCAGCGCATTGTCAGAAGTGTTTAGGAGATGCACATTGGGGCAAGAAATCAAAACTTCACATACACGCTCATGGGTTCTGAGCTGTCTGTGATGGATCAGGAGAGAGATCTTAGGGACAGATCTTAGGTGGACAGGTCGGTGAAAGTGTCGACCCAGTGGGCGACGGCTGTGAAGAAGGCCAATTCCATGCTCGGGATCATTAAAAAAGGGATTGAGAATAAAGCGGCCAATATTATTATGCCGTTGTACAAATCACTAGAACTAGGGGACATCCACTCAAATGGAGTGGAGGGAGTATTAAAGCAGATAAAAGAAAATATTTCTTTACCCAGCGTGTAATTGGTTTGTAGAACTCCTTGCCACAGGAGGTGGTGATGGCACCTGGCCTGGATGCCTTTAAAAAGGGATTGGACAGATTTATGGAGGAAATGTCCATCACGGTTTACAAGCCATGATGGGGATAAGCAACCTCCTGGTTGTAGGAGTAGGTTTTCTCTGTGCCAGGTGCAAGGGAGTGGCAGCAGGAAACAGGATATTATCTTGTTGGCTGTGTGCTCCCTGAGGCATCTGGTGGGGCCACTGTCACTGTGTGATACAGGAAGCTGGACTAGATCTGGGCCTTTGGCCTGATCCAGCAGCCGGGCTCTTCTTATGTTCTTATCACTTACTCTCTTGGGCACTATGCAACACCTGCTCACCGCTGTACTTGGGTGGATAAAGAGTTTTAACCCTTCCTTTTCTGCAGAGTAAAAGTGCTAGCGCTGGGCGAGAATGGACAGAGCAAGAGACTCTGCTGCTGCTTGAGGTAAGACATTGTAAATAAGAAGAATTGGGAACTACAACAGAGGAAATATGGAGAAAAGGAGGCACCTGTGTGAAATGTGAAATGCTGTCTAGTCCCCAACTTACCGTATTGTCCCGAGTATAAAACGCACTTTTTTACTCTAATTTAACCTTTTTAACTAGGGGTGCGTTGTATACTCGCACTGTTGCAAAAGCTAATTGAAATGATTATCGGGTGATTATCGCTGCTAGCTGAGCTTTGCTTTGCAGTGCAGCTCGTTTACAACTCCAAGATGCAGCAGGCTCCTTCTCTGCCCTTTGTAAAAACATGAGCGAGCACGCACACACACACACACACACACATCTCTCCCGTGTACAGGCTGTAACCCTTTCCAGGCTGCAATAAGTTGTTACGTCTTTGCAGCGCCTGCTTTTCAGTTCCGGTGTTTGTTTTTAGTAGAGCTAGGCAGGGATGCAGCGGGCTCCTTCTCTGCCCTGCAGGGCTTTTCTTTGTAAAAACAAGAGCGTGCGCTCGCGCACACACACACCTCTACCTCTCTGTAACCGTTTCCAGTCTGCAATAAATTGTTAATTTTCGTTCTCTGCTCTGCTGGGTTTTGTCTCCTCTTGTAAAGCAAGATCACATACACTTTCATCCCCCCTCCCCAGGGAATGAATGGTTTAGGCTGCAATCCTATGCTCACTTTCCTGAGAGTAAGCTCCATTGAGAACAGTGGGACTTGCTTCTGAGTAGACATGCACAGGATTGCACTGTTTGTTTAAATCACTGGCATATATTTAATGCCAGTGATTTAATAAAAGTTTTTTAATAGCACCACACTTTAAGGGTGCGTCTTATACTCAGGTGCGTCTTATACTCGGGGCAATACGGTAAATTGGCTGTCAGTGCTGGGTGATCGCTTGTGTAGAACAGGAAGATTGCTAGGGAGAGCTCCCGTTGTGCAGTCGATGGCAATGCTCTTCCAAATGAACAAACGTCCTATTGTAACTTGGCTTCCAGGCTTCTATCATTTGCATCTGCAGCTGTGGAATCCAGAATATGTAAATGCTGCACCTATGTTTGCCTTTGCCATGCAAAACAGCTCACAAAACAAAGAAATCTTGCTAACGTAGTGTTATTCTGCAAAAGGGAGTTACACTTTCCACGGTGAATGTTTTTGAGCTTCTAACAATGCTCACAGCTTCCCAGCAATGCCAGAAGCCATTATAAGAAACTGCTGATACTGGTGTCTGAAATGTAGCTATTTCTGACGCACTGAACACCTATTATACAGGGCTTTCCGCTTCATTATAGGAAGGCAGGTCGTCCTGAATCTGAATCAGGACTCCACCAATCCCGTTACGAGGAGGAGCAGTGGCCCCTTCCCTGGCCCAGGTGCCCAGCACTACCCAGATCTCCTCCCTCAAGATCTCTGAACTACAGGAAACTCAGTGAGGTCTTTTCCTGTTGAGGCACAGCATCAAGAGAGGCCCACCTCCCACACAGTCTTCTGTATGCCCCAGGGGAGGGGAGGAGTCGGTTGAAACGACAAATATGGAGAGGGGGCAGCACCTGGCAGACAGAAAAGAAAAAAGAGGGGAGGTTTCAGGCAGGGTTTTTTCTCCCTCCCACCTAGAGATGCTTTCACAGATTGAACCTGGGACCTTCTGCATGCAAAGCAGATGATCTTCCGCTGAGCTAGACTAAACTTTGAATTATTTCCTTTGGTGGGAATAAACGTCTGGTGGTTTGCAGGTAAAATGAACAGAGCAACACTTAATTTTGCAAAACGATGAGCACGTTGGCTGATGCAGACCTGCCCAGGTAGTCCAACAGATTCCCACCCCCTTTCCCCTGCTACTACCCCCTTCCTGTTCTTTGTTGTCTCCTCCTTTAACCAAACGCCGTAAGCAGCAGCATGCTGCTTCTAGCACAGAAGCAGACAAGCCCACTGAGTGCTAGAGAGGCTCAACAGTTCCAGTCCTCTATCATATTTTGAAATAGCAATTAATGCAGTACAGATGTCATCAAGTCTCTTGAGCAATTAGAGTTCAGAGTTTTGTTTCTGAGTTGGGGGGAATGTGTACGCTCCTTGAGTTCAAGAGAAATGTCCTTGGAAGAAAGCATAGTGTCTACTTTGTCTCTGTGAAATGGCTGACTAGAGGTATGTTTCTGATGCCTGAGGGTTACAGTCCAGCAGCTGAATGAGAGAGTTCTGACCTCTCAGGTTTCAGAACCAGTGCTGGAGAAGGAAAGGTGGCTCAGCTCAGCCAAGTGGCCAAAAGAGCCCTTCCTAACACCTACTCCTAACTGAAGTAGGACTGCCTCTTGCTTTTCTGAACAAGACGAGTGTTTAGTTTCTCCTTTACAGTTACAAGTGAATGGAACCAGTTGCAACTGTGTTTTGTCTCTCGTCAGGCTCTGGAGATGTACAAAGATGACTGGAACAAGGTTTCTGAGCATGTCGGAAGTCGCACTCAGGACGAGTGCATCCTCCACTTCCTGCGGCTGCCCATTGAGGACCCCTACCTGGAGAACTCCGATGCCTCCCTGGGCCCTTTGGCTTACCAGCCTGTCCCCTTCAGCCAGTCTGGAAATCCAGTGATGAGCACAGTGGCTTTTCTGGCATCTGTCGTGGATCCCCGGGTGGCGTCTGCTGCGGCTAAAGCAGCTTTAGGTATGGCGTCGCCGCCTTTTCCCTTTCCAGTCTCGTCTGGGAAGGTCTTAATTTCATGCATGCTGCTGACTTAGTCTAAGACTTACAAAAACATCTGCTCCTCTCTCTTCAAGAGAGCTCTCAGAAATGTTCCTAAAGTACCTAGGAGTTACCCAGAAGGAGATGAGTAGTTGAAAAGTCTCCACAAATCTGATGTGTATGAAGTCTGGAGAGCTGCTCCGAGAAGCATCTTGAGCCCTGCGTTCAGGCCGCCTCCAGGCTGTTGCTTCTGGTCATGTTGTCTTAGCTGGTTAATGCTAGTCGAGCGCTGCCTAAGCATCGTGCCACTGCAGTGCCAAGCATCAGTTGTGGTTTCTGTAGCTCCACAAGCAACTTCAGAAGGCCCATCCTTCCTCACCGCCTGTGAGTGGCTCGAGCTCTGCTGGCCACTCCGTCTTGTTTCTGCTTCTGCACAATTCTTCCTGAGATGCACCCAAGCAGATTTGTGAATAAAATAGTTCTTGGGCACAATCTTCCATAACGTTAGAACGGCGAAGTGTGCGCTCCGCCGTTCTAATGTGTCGCTAACATGCCGTAAAGCACATTCATGACTACTCCAGTGTAAGGGAGGCTGGTGCAAGGCCAGCCTCCCTCACTCCGCTGCCAGACCAGGACGCGGCTGCCGGCGGAAAGTAAGAGCTCCCGCTGGTGGCCACATGGGCGATCAGGCGGGCGAGGGAAAGGGGGGCCATTGGCCTAGCCGGCCCGGGGGGGAGGGGGATGAGTTTGGCCATATCCCTGTCCCTGCCGGGCCAGCTAGGCCATTACACAGCCTCCTCTACTTCCACCAGCTATTTAGCTGGCGGAAATCTGGTTTACACCTGGGGAAGGGGACGAGCATCTCCTTCCCTGAGTAGACCTCCGGCCCGCCATCAGACGGGCGGCCCGGGCGCAGGATCCGGCAGGTGGCCCTGGGCCGCCGACCGGATCCTTACACAGGATTGCGCTGCTTGTATTATTAATGGCTCTACAATAGTAATACGTAAGTTTGAGTGTGGAGGAGAGCGGGTGATGGATTGGGCTATAAGTGCTGGGGCACCCGTGAAGCTCACTGGGCTCAGGGTTTGAGCTTTGAGGGCTCATAATGCTTACCCTCCAGAAGAGGAAACGATTAGGAGCCCCCAAAGCTTTACTGGCTGCTAGAATTACATTTCAAGCAGAAGAATTCCTGGCCCACTGCCAGCTCCCACACCCGTTCCCCCTCAACTATCCACTGCACGGGCGTCACTGGAGCGTGGCGGGGGGGCGGGCCGCCAGGGGGTGACGCGTGCCATGGGGTGACGCGCGCACCCCCTCGCGCGTCACCACCGTGACGCACGTCGCCCTCCGGACGCTCCGAGGCCGGCCCGGGAGCCTGCCTCGGAGCGTCCGACCCCGTCGGTGCTCCAGGGCCTTCTGAAAGAAGGCCCAGGCAGCGCGTCAATCCGGGTATTTCCCGGATTTTCGCGCATGCCCAGACCCGTTTTGAGGGCAAAAAGCCGACGGGGTCGGACGCTCCGAGGCAGGTTCCCGGGCCAGCCTCGGAGCGTCCGGAGGGGGGCGACGCGATGCGGGGGGGAGCCGGGTGGCCCCCTCCCCCCGCGCTTATAACGTCACGCCACTAGTGGGGGTGACGCGCGTCCCCGCACCAGGGTGACGCGCGTCTAGTGACGCCAGTGATCCACTGCTCTTCTATCCAGGGCGGCGAAGGCAGGGGAAGAGGTCCGTCCCCCCGGTGGGAGGGAGGTGGGGCTAGAGAGAGCCTGTGCAATATAAATTGGGGAAAGGGCATTCCTGGTTACTAGGTGTAAACTTTTGCCCTTTATTTGGTTTTTTAACAGAGGAATTCTCCCGGGTCCGAGAGGAAGTACCCCTGGAACTAGTTGAGGCTCATGTCAAGAAAGTGCAAGAAGCAGCCAGAGTCTCTGGAAAAGTGGACCCTACTTATGGTCTAGAGAGCAGCTGCATCGCGGGGACTGTTCCAGATGAACCAGAGAAGCCTGGTGAGTTCCAAGGGTGCTGCGGATTAGCGTTACTGTTTGGTTTTCCTTTTCTGTCGGTGAAGAGATGGTGGAGCCGGAGGGAGGGAGGGAGGTGCTCCTTCCTTAAAAGAGAAGAGCATGGCCGCCTTTGAAAATCCCTGAAGACCAAACAGGCCGTAACAATGTCCACTTCTTGATCACTGACGGATGGAAAAAGACCAGTATGCAACTGTAGACTGTGAGCGTCACGTGACTCCTGGTACCTTGTGGTCGTCATCGCCTGCGTCGGTCATGAACTCCGCAAGGCTGGCGGTGACCGTTGCCCTAGGCAGCGGATTGGTGGGGTGCTTGCCCTCCTAGCCTAGTCTTCCTCCTCCTCCTCCTCTCTGAGTTGGAAATGGAAAAGGGGAGCAGAGTGGAGGAGAGGAGGCGGCGAGTGGGCTAGAGCATCCTGGTGGCCCTCAGGAAATATGAAACGTTTCCGGAAAGTTGGTGTTAACCCTGAAGCGTGTGCTAAGGATGCCAACTTTCCGGAAAGGTCAACCCTGTCCCTGACCCCAGGCAGGCTTGCACAGTAAAACGCTGCAACAGGAGGGCTTGTTCCACTGACTTCTCCTCTCACCTGCCACTTTCAGCCTTAGAAGCTTTTCCCAGGCAAAATTATTTCTGATGGAGAGAAATGAACTGGCTTTTATAATTAGTTAGCCAGTTAATGTGATTTGTATTGATCTGTAACTAATGGAATAAATTAGGGCAAGAACAGATGGCACTCTCCAGGGGACAGGCTTGGTGAGCCTGAATTGGGTCACTCGACAGTCTGCAGTGTCTCTACGCTCTAAAACCGCTTTCCACTGAAGGACACGGGGAGAAGAGCCTCTGCTAAGCATGCGCTTGTGGGGTGGGGCGAATATGCCACAGCAGAGCTGCCTGGCGCCTCACACCTGCCCAGAATGCGCCTCACATCTTTCTGCAGCCGGAGTTGATGGATTGTTCTTAAGATACACAGCCCTGGAGAGCCGTAAAGGGTTCCTTGAGGCATACACCCTCAGGATGAATGACTGTGGCTGAGAAGTAGCACTGCAGCCATCGTCCTTTATCTTTGCGCAGTTTCAGTAAGGCGTGTTGCGATGTATAATGTGCTCTGGGAGCTAGGGATACCTTCTTTATGATTCTGACCTGTAAGAATTGCCACAGACTTGCAGCAAGACCCATCAGAGGCAGTATCCGTTAAGGGCTGCATCACAATGTCTCCGTCCAAAGTGTTTTACCTGTACAAGGGAATATGTGCACAACAGGTGTGTCTCATACAGGTACACATGGCAGACAGCTGGGAGGTAGTATTTGTCCCTGCATAAGTTATGAAGCACAACCCTAAGAGGGTGAATCAATATTTTGCAATAGATGCAAAGAGCAGCAGTTGTGTATGAAAAAATGCATAAAGCACACAACTGTGAAATCCTGATCCTAGGATCCTGATCCCATGCAGGATTACTTACTCAGAAATCTATCCCAGAGGGTTCAGTGGAACTTACTCCCAGGTAACCATGGTTAGTTGTAGGCTAAGTAGGCTTGCTTGCTTGCTTGCTTGCTTCATCATAAGGAAGTGGAAGTGTCTTCTGGTCTCCGCCATCAGCCAAAGAATCCCTGGAAAGCAGCACCTCCTGCCACCCCGTAGAAGCACCATGGCGAGGGGAAGATCAGCTTGGCCCCTGCCATTTGCCAGAGCTCGAAGGGAGCAGCTGCAAGGAGCTCACCTCCATCTGCCACGTTGCCCAAGGGTTGGAGGAGCAAGTGGAGGCACAGACTGGCCTCTGCCATCGGCCAGAGAGCTCAAGGGCCCCTGAGTGGCTTTGTATTCTTATCGTCGGCCACCTTGCTTGCAGGTCTCTCTGATCAAAAGGCAGGCATAAGAGTGTAAAAATAAGTAAATACATGGTGAGTGAACTTAGTGAGAGAGAGAGAGAATCCAATGGAAATCCTTTATTTCATACGTTTTCCCTAATATGAGGTAAGGAGAGTGATTTAATAGAAAACAGAGGCAAGGGAGGGATTTGAAAGAGTGTGTGGTTTTCATAGACAGGGGAGAGAAGGACGTGGGTGTCGTTTGAATCCCTGTTTCAGGCAGCAGCAGCAGCAGCAGCATGTCTTGGGCTACCATGGAGGAGCACCGTCTTGACCTTCCTCTCAGGCAGCAAAATGCTTTGGGCCAGCTGTGGGAGGGTAGGTGAGCAGCGGCCACCTGGGGGGGGGCAGGATTTAATGGGGGGAGGAGAAGCAAGCTACACCTTCTTGGTGGGGGAGAGGGGGCTGGAGGAGCTGAGGTAGGGGGCTGAAGGAGGACCTTGTTCCAGCTTCAGCCACAGGCACCACTAACATGGTTCAGTATCCCGGGGGGGGGGGGGGCACAGACACTTTGTGTGACGAGATGTCCTACTTGGAAGCACGATGTGGGACCTCCTGGTGAATTCAGAGGGAGGCCTGCCAAGGCAGAGTTTTCCAGAACTTCCCACTAACAAGTCTTAGGTGTAAGATGGTCTAATTAATCGCTGTAAGGATTTTATATCTCTAATTAACTTGTTTTACGGGCTGTGTGGAGGTGTTGAGTGGCAATTACTTAGGACTATTTACTCTGCCTGTCCTGGGCCTATAAATTATGGCAATTAAGGAAATGTGTATAGGCACACTTAATTTGCTAAATCTGTTCTTATTGCCAGATTTGGGCTTTTGCATCCAAGGCTCCCAACAGAAGTGGGGAACCTAAGCTACAGATCCCTGTAGCTTATCACAAGTGTCCCGGAATCGGACACATTGGGTTACGTTTCCAGTCTAGTTGCTGGGTTACATTGCTGTGCCCCACAAGTCATTTCTGTGTCTAAAATTATAACAGGTGAAGTTCTCCACCCATGCAAATTCCTGAACAGATACTATCAGTGTGGAGTCCAAGTTGTGACAGATGCAAGTGATTTTAGCAAAATCATAACAACGAGCCACTGTGTGGCCTTCATTGGTCCCCTGTGGGGCCAGCCGTAAAAGGCCCTGCTCAGCTGCCCACAGATGCAGTGGTGGCAGAGAAAAGGCTGCCTTTGCTGCCATCACCACCACAGGGTAGTCCAGCCTGTCTTCAGTCGACCTGGCCCTACCATCACTTGAGACATCTGCTCAGTTCCTTCATCTCCGGCAGCTCCTCAGGAAACCAAGGAGGCGCTTTAGCGCTACAGTGAGGCAGAGGTCGCTCAGGAGCTATCTGATCTACAGCCCTAGCCATTTTGACCAGAGCTGCCGGCCCTGGTGTCAGAGAAATTCCCCAGAGCCTTCAGGAATCCATTGAAATCCAGAACCCTACAAGCCGGTGTCCTGCCTCTGTGAAGGCAAGATGCCACGATTAGCCTTAAAACCCTCTTAAACGTCCGCGATCTGGTGGTCCTCGTGGACTCCTGCACTACCAGATCACCATCCGCTTGCCCAGCAGTAAACGCCAAGTCCAGTATGTGCCCAGCAGCATGCATTGAGGCTGAAGTGCACTGAGACAGGCCCATGGTGGCCATGAAATCCTGAGCTACATCTATACTAGGGGCCTCAGCATGGACATTGAAATAGTCAGCTGTAGTCAGGTAAAGGCCCCTTTGGCCACAGACGCCACCTTGCAATCTAGGGATAACTGTGGATCCAGAAGGACTCCCAGGCTGCGTACCCGCTCTTTCAGAGGAAGTGGTACCCCATCTAGAGCAAGTTATGGATCTCGTACCTGCATTGCGTCCTTGCAGATCAGGAGAGTAAAGAGTGGAACCAGTGCAAATCAGGGCCTCCAAGCCCCAACCCAACCAGCTGGTCCAGAAGGACCATGGTCAATGGTGTCGAAGGCAGCTGAGAAGTCCAACAGGTTCAACAGGGACACACTCCCCTGTCTAATCCCTAGCGCAGGTCATCGGTCAAGGTGACCATCTCCGTCCCGTAGCCCAGCCTGAAATCGTATTGAAAAGGGCCCAGACAATCTGTTCCTTCCAGAATTCCCTGGAGCTGAGACATTGGACACTGGTTAGAAATTATCCAAGCCCATTGGGTCAGGAGAAGGCGAATTACCACCACCTGTAAGACCTTACGCGCACACCCCTTTGCGGCTTCCATGGAAAAAGTGTTGTTTGCTAAATAGCACGTGGTGCTTCTTTTGCGCTGAGTAGTGAAAAATTGCTGCCTGGTCAGGCATTGCTCTTGAAACAGTCGCAACAGTGAACGGCTGCACGGGTCCCATGCAAGGGTGCCTTTTAGTATGGATCTCATTGGAAGGCCTGGTTGGCGGCTTGACTCAAGGGCAAGCCATCGTCGAGGTCCAATCGGGTTGTCCAGCAGCAGAGTTGTGAATTTGGCAAGTGCTGCACAAATTACCGCAAGAAGCACTCCGCAGCCTGTTGGCCCTGAACTGTTGGTATTCTGTCCTTGCAGATGGAGCTGAAGAAGAAAAACTGGAAGCAGACACAGAGGGGTCCCAGGCAGAAAAAGTTAAGGTCTGACAACCGCAAATATTTTTATCATAGAGTTCATCAACCGTTTCCTAAGTCTGACTTAATGTTTCATTATTTTTCTTGAATATAAATTTTAAGGGTTTTTCTGGGGGAGGAAAAGGTCATCTCTAAATAGTCTCCTTAGTACCTTTGTGATGACCTCATCACGGAACTGCCATGAGCGAAGGGGGGGGGGGGTTCCAGCGTGTCTACAGAGGAGGAGGGGTGTCTTGGGCTTGCTCTGTTGCGTCTGTCTGGTTTCTCGCCAGCAGTCCTGGGTGTCCCAGGAGGCAGAGTTGGGCTTGCCCTGACACACGGATTATCTCAGACCAGTAACACGCCTAACACCAGCTGAGGGACGGAGCTTCCCTCTCGGCCCTGGAGGGTTTGTCCTTTTCGGATCATGTCATGATCTGTCCGAGTCAAGTTCAGGTCTATCCCTGAAATCTGCTCATGTAGCCAGCTGTCAGCTAACAGTCCTGACCTGTGGACAAGCCTGATGTGGCTTCCGCCCGACCACGGCACTGGAGCCAGAGGTGGTCTTGTCCTGAGATGTGGTGGCAGCTGCCTTCTGCTCAGCTGTCGCCTCTTTTTTTTTCCCAGCCACACGAAGGGGAAATAATCACTTCCAAAGTTCTAGATGTAACACCCCCAGCCCCACCCCGTTCTCTTCCCACTTGTATATATACGACGTTTGAAATAGTGGTCACTTTTGTCCAGTTGCTTGATTATTAGACACCTAAGGGCTGCACTCCTGTATACCTTACCTGAGAGTAAGCCCCATTGACACAGTGGGACTTACTTCTGAGTAAGCATGTCTAGCATCACACTATAAATTACTTTTAAGATAAACCAGGATAGAAATCTTCCTTTCAAGTAATGGCTGTGGCACCGTCACCGTGAAAGTGACTGTTCCAGACTTCAGGGAAACTCTCAGTCTTTATTTGGCAGAGTTGTTTGCACCAGTGGTTTTTCACTGGGGGCGCTGCAAACCACTGTCTGTCAGTCCACGGGCCACGCAAAGAAAGCGGCATTTGTTAGAGGAATCTTTTTGTTGTATTTTCCTTTTGCACGTTAGGGCCATTTTGATTACCATATAGTTCTGCTCCTTAACGATCAGTCACCTTAACCAGAATTATGGCTTTGTATGCCATGGCAGCAGAGAAAATTGGTGTTTAAAAGGGAAAAAAGTACCAACATGAATCCTGTTACGAATTTGCCGATCTAATTGGCATGTGTGCAGCACGTGTGACTTCAAGTGAATGAATTATTGTATGTGATGCTGCTTTGGCCAACGCCTCAGAGCTGGGATGCTAAACGGAACAGTAGCTATTCACTAGGATGACTGCAAGCCGCTTTTTTTTTTTTCCATTGTGGACACCAGAGCCTTTTCAAATAAGGAGACTATTCTTCAGCAATGGACGGGGGGATTCTTGATTGAGTTGCACCTCCTACTCTGATGGTACACAGGACTGTGTGACTAAACTGGATTCAGCCCTTTGTAGGACGTAGTTCTGTTCCCGTCTCACTCTGCACAGTGTGGCTCTGAGGAACTCTCCTGCTCCTTTTGCTCGGGTTGAGAAGAAGAATCGCCACAGAAAGCTCAGCCAACGCCCCGGGCTTCATGTTTGAGCCTGCCGATGCTGCCTGCAGGGTGAGCCAGCCAGGTCCATGGCCAGTGAGCAAGAGACTCGGAAACACAGGGCCCCACAGCCAAGCACCCCCTGGAAAGCAGCACACCAACAAGCAGGGCTCCGACACAAGCTCCTTGCTTACCAGAGAGAGTGCAGCAGCCAGGGCCTCCGTGCAGCCTTCTCCCAAGGATCAGGCTGTCGCCCTGCATGGTCTCCCAGTCAGCCACCAGGCTCCCAGGAGTTGCAGCTGATGCGACCCTGAGAGCAGCGAGCCTGCCGGGAGTGGCAGAGCGGCAGACTAGGGCTCGCACAAGCCACTCCGCTTGTCCCAGTGCAGCTGTCTCTGTCATGCCTGCTGCTATTCTGGCTGATCCCTCTTGGCAGAAAAGGACCTGGGGAGTTGAAGGGCCCATCTTGGGCAACTACTCAAGGCCTGATTTGCCTCCAAGTCAGAAAGCGTCCAGAATATGGCAGTGGTTACAAGTCTGAATTGAATGATCAGGCCAAGTGCCATGGAATTTTCCAGGGCAAGGCTTTTCACAAGCAAGGCCAGGAAGACTACTCCAACGAAGCAAAGCTTTGCCTTTAATCCCAAGGCCACCTGAAGGTTCCTTGTCCTCAGCCCACGCAAAACAGCACAAGGCTGGCCTGCGTCGCTCTCTCCTAGCATGTATCCAGCACTGCATACACGTGTGTAGAAATGTGTCTGGCAACAATGGTTCTACCTCCTAGAAGCAGCAAAAAACAAACAAGGAATCGATCAATGAATCAAATTGATGGTGGTGAGGACAGAAAAGTAGATTTATTTCCTGCTGCCTTCCCCACCCAAGCTCCTTGGGCCAAGACTTCAGCAATGGCGGCGGCAGCAGCAGCTCTCCTATTTCGGCCTTCGTCTGCAACTCGAAGATTGACAGGTACATGGGCAAAGAGTTATTTAACAAATTGTCACTGGGAGATAAGAGCTCCCACCCTGTACACGTGGAGCCACTTTTAGACATCCCAGTCAAGGATGGAAAGCAAAACGTGGACTGACCATGATACGTTTCTCTTCAGCAATTGAGGGAGGATTATTCAACCCACCCTTCATTGTGGAAGGGAAAGCGCTGGACTCGCCTCTCGTCTTCAGGGATGCACTAGACCCGTTTCACCTGTGCCAATTCTTTCTGCCCTCCAAGGGCAAACCTGTCCTCACCACTGTTTTGTCATTAGCATGATTGACAAACCTCCTGCTATTTTGTTGGTCTCTGTTGTTTCTTGACTGGTGATGCCACCTCCCTGGCACTTACTCATGCCCGATTACCCATCTTCCTCAGTCTGCGTTTGGGTTGGCTTCCCTCCCACAGAGGGGCCGAGTCTTAGTTAGTCCTGTGGTCCAGTCTATCATCCGAGCGCATGGGAGGCACAACCCAGTCAAGCATTCCCTCCTTTCATTGCTGAGAAGAAGGCCAACGTTGGATTCCACTGCCCTTATATTCTATGAAACAACTCGCCGTTTGTCCCTCCGGTAGTTGTGGGTCGCTATTTCTAATACTTGGATGTCCTTTGTGAAAGCTGAAGTTTATTTTCATGGGCCATAATTCTGCAGTTGTTTGCTGCTGCTGCTGCTTGTCAAAATGAATCTTCTTAAAAAAAAAAAAAAAAAAAGGAACCCTAACCTGTCGTTGTCTCTGAAATTGGTACAGCACTTTAGGGTGACACTATCAGGCAGGGGGAGCAACATTCGACCGGGGGGCTTCAGCAGCAAGGCCCAGGCACCTTACTCGCTGCACCCCCTGGAGAGCTCTCCAGCAGAGGAGGAGTTCTTGCCCTGCTCTTGGCTGCGCTGCGGTGCTGTCCAGGTGATGGACAGAGAGGGTATTGCAGTTCATCCGCCCAGCTAGACCAGGTGATCTGGGGAGCCAAGAAGGACTTGGCTGGCCCTTCCTAGCTGCGTCTCCAGTCAGACCAACTTGTCTCCATGAAGTCGCTGCACAAACTGCTTCACTGTCTCCCATCCTGCTCTGTCACCAGCCAGACTTTGACTCTGCTCCCCATCTCTCAAAACTCGGCTTGCGACACTAGACCGCCGCTTCTGTCTGGCCTGACTGTACATTTACCTGCCTCTGGCTCCCCTGGAACGTTTATCTGCTTGCACCAGAATCTTTATCCTCTTCTTGGTCCCTGAGCCTGTTGGATTCCTGACAGGTGCTGAGAACCAAGCTAATTTTGTTTGTTTTGTTTTTTCCTTTTACATGTTCTAGGTTGAAAACAAAGGAGAAAATGAAATGGGAGATAGAAACAAAATACTGGAAGGAGAAGAGGAGCGAAATACAGAAAAGGAGCAGGATGGTGAAGTCCCTCAGGATTCCAAACCAGGTTGTAGCTTCACCCTCCCAGCTGGGCACTGACACGCAAAGCCTTTCCCTGTTGTTCTCGGCAGATTCCAGAACGTTGACTGTCACAGATGCCTTTTCCTTGTTGTAGTTTTCGCCTGCTTCCAAGTGTAATAGCAAGTAGGCTTCATCTTGCAGCTTAGCTTCAACACTAAATCTTGGCTTGCTTCAGCTAGGAAACCCTTTTCATCCTGGTTGTGTACTCTGGGTAACGATTGATGACAAGCAGCCCAGGCTAATGTGAATGGGGCATATTGTTTCCTATTGGAAAGCTGAAATAATAGGGGGGCACATTGCCTTTGCGTGCTCTCTTCCGCCCCCCCCCAACTCTTTTCCTTCCAAGTTGAAATGTCTTGCAGCATTTAAAAAAATTGATTTGACGCAAGCTTGGCAATTTAAATAATGTTTAGAGGTATTTGAAAACGGTGTTACTTACTTTACTCAGAAGTAAACCCATTGTGTTCAGTAAGACTTAGGCTGTAATCCTCTCATATTCAACAAAAACAAACACCTCTAATAATGTTATGTATTTTCTGTGCTTGATTTAGAACAGTCAAGTCTGTTGTATTTCAGTCTTTTTTTTTTTTTTCAAACTAATAATAATTTTTTTAGGCTGTTAGCTCTCACATACAGATATCAGTTTGAAAACAAGGGTATCGTAATGAAGCCCTGGCTGCAAATAGAATCATCGAGCTGTGGTGGCCGGGGGGGAGGGTGTCAGATGATTCGCTCACAAGGTGCAACTTCTCTGGCTGCGCCAAGGAAATCCAAACCTGCCTGCAGCTACGGTTCTCTTGCTCTCCATGCAAAGGGAACGTTTTCATAGCAGCGCAGTGAGCACCAAGCCTGGTTCTGTGGTTGAACAAGTCGCAGGTCCCTTTCGGTCCCTTTCCTCCGCTGTTCGCTCATCATCCTTGGGGCAGGCAAGGTGACAAAACAGCGACATTGTCCTGCAAGTGGCAGTGGCACTTGTTTTGGGGGCTCCTAGAGGTTGGTTACAACTCGGATCATCAGGGTGAGGTGATGGTCAGCAGGACACCTGCAGGCAGGGCTAACTGGCAGCGTTTCCCTTAGATGAGAAGGAGGCAGAAGAGAACAAGGAGAACCTGGATGTGTGCAAAGACCGAGAAGGCGACCCGGGGAAGAAAAGAGCGGAGCAGGACCTCTCCGAAGGGAACGTGGCCACTGCCGCAGCTGCCGCTCTGGCCTCTGCTGCCACCAAAGCCAAGGTTTGTCGTGCCGATTTCCCTGCACCTGGTTTCCGGTCAGGGAACCCTTTTAAAACAGGCCCATTGTTGACAAGCATTGGGGCTCCTTTCTATTTCCCGGGCCTTAAAATGCACGGTTTGTGTTCCCTGCCTCAGCTGTATGAATGTTATCATTGAAGAACTTGTTTCCTTCTGAAGAGTTTAAAGCTGCTATTGTAAGTTTGCCTTTAAAAAAAAAAAAGCAACAGCAAGAGAGCCCTTCCTTCCATAAAGTTGGTTGACTTTTTCAGTGCGTGATTGCCTGTTTCTTGTGGTGGTGAATGCTTCAGAATTGAATCCAGCATTCCTTCCCTGCAAGAGGAAGAGAGGAGGGTGACTAAAGAAGAGCTTGACACCGTCCATCTCAAATGTCAAAAGTGGCTGAAGCAAAGTCTTTTGTAGGACTGATAAGGTTGGGAGATTAAGCCTCATGGCATTCATAGTACCGTAGAATAGTCGAGTTGAAAGGTGTCTTGGCAGCCATCTTATCCACCCCCCGCGCAAGGCAGGCAACTACAGCCTCCCTAGCAGGTGGCCGTCTAGCCTCTGCTTGAAAACCTCCAAAGAGGATGAGCCCACAACTGCAGCAGGCAGAGTGTTCCAGTGGCACTTGCCGTTAGGAAATGCTTCCTCGTGCCGAGTCTAAACCTACTCCCCTGTAGTTTCAACCCGTTGGTTCTGGTCTTGCCCTCAGGATGGAATCACTGAAAATAAGCCCTCCCCTTCTTCCTTGTGACAGATATTTGAAGATGGCTCTCATCTTCCCTGTTCTCCAGGCTAAACATACCAAGCTCTTTTAACCTGTCCTCACCATCCTAGTTGCTCTTCTGAACCAGCTCCAGCTTATCAATGCCCTCCTTAAAACATGGTGCCCAGAACTGGACGCAGTACAGTGGACTCCCGCTTTACAATTTCAATCCGTTCCAGAGACCCCATCGTATTGTGAAAATACCATCATGAGAATGCAATAATTGTTTTGGGGTGATTTATTCCAAGACCTCAGAAGTTGAAATTTGAAAATGGGTTGTTCATCTCTGCCGCAGCAGTATTGCCCGGGGCACCCTCACGACACCTTGTGATGCCTGTGCTCGCGCGACACCACCCCAGTGCGTTGCCATTTGGAGCCATATGGAGGCGAGGGCAGGAGGGCCCAACTCACGTGCTGCTGTTGCCAACTTGCTAAGTGCCCCCCTCGCCAGCGGAGACACTGGAAAGCAGACACTCTGCTACCACAAGGGGGGCAATGGGGCCCCCTCCAGCTACACTACTGCTGTGCCGTAGCCACTTGGCCGCAATGCCCTCCTTGTCAGCTGCAAGCTCAGAGCCATTCCGCCTCGAGTGACCTCCCACCCAGCCCGCCCCCTCACCACCAAGCGTAGGACTCCTCGTTTCTCACGTCCCCCTCTTGCAAGAGACCCAACCACCCTCATCTTGTCCAGCCGCCTCCTCTGCTGCCTTGGTGCTGGTCCTTGACCAGCAGATCCTGGGTGAGACAAAATGGCTGCTGGGCCCGGGGACCCTGCTGCGCCTGCCCTTTAGCCAGAGAGTCACTGCCAGTTCTTTCCGGGGTTCACCATGGCCCCTCCACAGCCACCCCGGAGGAGGAGGAGGAGGTGCTGCTCTGGCTCCGCCACATCCATGTTGGGGAGTGGCGCCATTGCCAGGCGAGGAACAAGGGCACAAGAAACAGGCAATCACGCTCCTCCTGCTCTGCTCAGTTATGCACTAACTGGCCACCAATACTTGTTCCCTTTTCTCTTTCTCTCCTCGGTCATGGTGGTGCATATGTATTGTGAAGTACATGATTTATGACGCTTATTTTATTGTGGAGAGTTCCTCAGAAAGTGGTTTGATCATATGCTGTTGAACAGCACGGGGCCCAAAACAGACCCTGATGGTATCCATACCTCTCTCCAGGTTGACGTGGAGCCATTTAATAGCAGTTGGTGGGGACAGTTATGCAATCAGCGTTGAACCCCTTTAGCAGTAGTAGCATCTAGCCCACATTTTGCCATTTCATCCACAAGGATATCATCTAGCTAAACTATGCCCACAGTGCCCCCGCAGTCAACCAGACTAATCTCTGGTGATCAGAAAAGGAGATGAGATTCATCTATCACGGCCTGTTCTTGATGACACCCATTTTCCTCACTTCTGTGCTTCAGTGCTGACAACAAAATGGCCATTCCTTTCCTACTCCATTCTTAGCTGTAGCGATGGGCCACACACAGAATCCCGACGAACTACTTTTGGCCTCCAGCATGGGGGTTCTCTGTGTGGCCCGCAAGCCGTTTTGTTTGTTGTTGCCCATGTGCAGGGTTGCCAAATTCCCCCATGGTATTCATGGTTAGTGCACATTCCCCATTGTCATATTTTTGCCCCTGAGATAAAGCACTCACGGACTAGCCTAGGGTGCCCATTGCTGTCATAGAAACACAAATGTTTTTAGTGTAGACTGCATAATTTCCTTTGCAAAAGTGCCAGAACTGACCAACAGTTTTTGTCAACTCGTATGACTCCTTGACCACACTTGCCGCTTGTTGTCTTTTTACAGTTGCTTTAACGTGTTGCACTGTCTGCTCCCCGAGGCATCTGGTGGGGTCGCTGTGTGATACAGGAAGCTGGACTAGATCCAGGGCCTTTGGCCTGATCCAGCAGCCGGGCTCTTCTTATGTTCTTATCACTGTTTTCACCCACAAAATACTTCTGTGCAGGATTTTGAAACGATTTCAAGTCCTCCTGTTTATTTTTTTATTTATTTTTCACATTTTTATACCGCCCTTCCTCCAAGGAGCTCAGAGTGGTGTACATATTTCCTCCCCTCCTCACAACAACCCTGTGAGGTAGGTGGGGCTGAGAGATAGTGACTGGCCCAAGGTCACCCAGGAAGCTTCATGGCTGAGTGGAGATTTGAACCTGGATCTTCCAGGTCTAAGTCCGACTCCCAAACCACTACACCATCCTGGCTCCACCGTCCGTTCTGTGTTTTCAGAGCTTATTTGCTTGCTTCCACACTGGGTTCTGTTAGCGAACCCTTTTCAGCTGCTGGTGTAAGGTGTTCCATGTTGGTGGCATTGATTCTGTTTTCTTTACTGGTGAAATCATCACACGGTGAATCTGGCTGACAGGCATCACTTCTGGACCGTCCAGTTGTGTCTTGAGCAGAGTGCCGTTTTTTCTCAAACTAAGTTAACAAAAAAAAAAGGCAAGTTCCTCCTCCTGCTGCTGCTGCTGCTGCTGGTTTCTGGAGATGCGTGTCTGATGGAGAGCTTTCTCCCTGCCTTTCTGGCACAGACACTCCTGGTTCTGGTCATGTCTCATCATCACAGTTACCTTTTCTCGTCTTCCTTTCCTTCTGCTTTTCTTGCTCCTTCTCATTTCCTTCTCTCTTCACCTGTTGGAAACGGATCCGCCCCCTCATTATTAGCACCTCCTGTAGCCTAGCTCTACAGCTCCCAGCCACAGCATCTGATTATGCCCAGAGCTTCTCTCGCCATGGACAGCCTCCTGCATCTTGCCATATCCAAGCCCCAAAAGAAGATAACGGCAAAGGCCAACCTGTCATTCCTCAGTAACAGCAGAACACTTTGGGTGTGTCCTCAGTTACCACCGCAGCTTTCACCTGTACGTCTTCAGCACCTTCTCCAACAGGTTCATTGACCCCTCTGTGCCTGTGGCCCCATTCTCCATCCAGATCCTCTCTGGCTTCACCTAATTTGCTTGGTGATTGAACAGCACCCACTCACCACCAAAGGCTACAGACTGGCAGTTCTGCACTGTTATAGCTTTGGCAGAGGTTTTGTAAAGAGAATCTATACCACCATGTCTCACACAGTTCTCCCAGAGGTCCTCATAATCATAACTGGGGTGTCAGACTTAAATTTTCAAGACATAAATGCAAGTTTATGCACATTTGGAATTTGCAAAATTCCAAATAAAATTAATCTGTAGCCTCATGGTTAGTGCACCAGGCTAGCAGTTCGTATAAGCAGCTGCCTTGACCCTTCGAGAAGTCTTGGCCTTCAGCAGCTTTTCAGACAAGCAGCACTGTAGGCAATACAGGAAAATGCGATACTAGATCATCTGACAGCCTCTCTTGTCACATCCTAATATAGTCTTAGCACCAACTAATTTGCATTTCCAAAAGACTCCAAAGCAAAATAAAATTCATTCAATAAGACTCCAGAAATCTGTGGATTACTGTTCTGCTAAGATGGGAAAGGGGGAGAAATATTTTGTATAAATGAAACGTTAATATTTGTTTGATACTGTGAAGTGTTTAATTTTCTGTTCTGTGGGTAGGTAAAATGTGTGTGTTTCTCCTCAGCATCTAGCAGCAGTTGAAGAGAGAAAGATCAAATCCTTGGTAGCCCTCCTGGTGGAAACACAAATGAAGAAGCTGGAGATCAAACTCCGTCATTTTGAGGAGCTGGAAACAATCATGGACAGAGAGAAAGAGGCGGTGAGACTGGAAGGGTGCCGTTTAGCTCAGTACATAGTTTACAGCCCTGAAAGCTCAGAGCTCTGGATAATGTCTTTTGGCATGCAGTAAATGCAGTGCCACTGGAGGTTCTGTGCATTTTAGTATCTCATCAATGTTTAGATGCAAGTGCTAGTAAGCAATTCCTTATGTACGTCCACCCTCCTATTTCCCCTACCCAGAGTCACTCCTATAGCTTGGTGATAATAACTGAGTACTTTGAGATCCTAAATGTAGATCACCACTGGCCTCTCCTTTTCCTGCATAGTGCTGTAGGCACCATACATCAATAGAAATGAGTGTGTCCCTTCCTGAGGCTCCTAACTCAATCCCTGATTATCATTGGACGTTAGGAAATGCTGTAGCAGCATCTGTGTGAAAAGGAAGACCAGAGTGGGTTCGCGGCCTGGCTTTAGTGGATAGGTGGATGATGTGACTCTCTTCCTTTCTCCTGTCGTTCCTATAGCTGGAGCAGCAGAGGCAGCAGCTGCTGACTGAGCGCCAGAACTTCCACATGGAGCAGCTCAAGTATGCGGAGTTACGAGCCCGCCAGCAGCTGGAGCAGCAGCACAGCCAGAATGCCCAGCAGTCGCACCAGCATGCCAGCGGCCCCGGCATGAACCCTCTCGGGACAGCCACTCACCCAGGCTTGATGCCTCACCAGCAACCTCCTCCATATCCCATGATGCACCACCAGATGCCCCCTCCTCACCCCCCACAGCCAGGTAAGAGCTGAAGATCCCCTTTGTACTGAACAGTGTCCAACAGAGGATTGGTCTGTACTATACGGGGGGAAAAAAAGACAGACATTCTCACTTCAGCACCCTAGAGATGAACATGGTTTTTCTGACTGGTGACTTGCCTGCCTGGTGCGAAGGTTACGGACGTCACATCTCGACTAGATAGGCTGGTAGAGAGTGCTGGGGAGGAGGTAGTGGTTTTGGTGCATGTTGGCACCAACGATGTGCGGAAATGTAGCAAGGCAGTCTTGGAGACGAAATTTCGGCTGCTAGGTAGGAACCTCAAAGCCAGGACCCCAAAGGTAGCGTTCTCAGAAGTGCTACCTGTTCCACGCACAGGGCCAGGCAGGCAGGCGGAGCTCAGGGGTCTCAATGCGTGGATGAGACACTGGTGTCAGGAGGAGGGGTTTAGGTTTGTTAGGCACTGGGGAACGTTTTGGGACAAGCCGGGCCTGTACAAGAGGGACGGGCTTCACTTGAACCAAAATGGAACCAAACTGCTGGCGCGTAACATTAAGAAGGTGGCAGAGCAGCTTTTAAACTGACCCCTGGGGGAAAGCCGACAAGAGCCAAGGGGCATCCGGTTCGGGACTCCATCCCTAGGGAATGAGGGTGCAGAGGTTCAGGATCAGCAAGGTAATGACAGAGTAGGAATTGGGAGTGGAAGCATGATGGGACGTGATAGCCGGACCAGCAGGATGAGAGACTGCAGGGATAAAGGCACAAACAAGCAGCCCTTCTCAGGAGGACCTGATATATAGGTGCTTTTACACGTATGCTCAAAGTCTCTGAGTGAAGATGGAAGAACTAGAATGTATGGTAGCGAGGGAAAACATTGACATAGTGGGCATAACAGAAACCTGGTGGAATGCGGAGAACCGGTGGGATACCGCAATTCTAGGCTATAAACTCTATAGGAGGGACGGGGGGCATGTTGGAGGTGGGGTGGCCATCTATGTCAAAGAGGGGGGAGAATCCAGCAGAGTAGAGTTTGAGGGGGACTCTGACTCTACCTTAGAATCACTGTGGGTTAATTACCAGGAGTGATGTAATAGTAGGGGCATGCTATCCTTCTCCAGATCAAAAACCTGAAGGGGACCTTGAGGTGAGGAAACAAATCAGGGAGGTGTCAACGAATGGGGGACTTTAATTATCCTCATATCGACTGGGTCAATTGAAGCTCTGGCTATGAGAGACCGGATTTCTGGATATGCTAAATGACTGTGGCTTTGAGCAGCTAGTCATGGAGCCAACCAGAGGACAGTTGACTCTGTATTTGATATTGTGTGGTATTCGGGACCTGGTCAGGAACGTAAATGTTAGAAGCAGGAAACCTGCCAGTGAAACAGTTGACCCACTGGACGGTGAGGGAGGGATAGGGGCGATAAAAGGGGATAAAAGGGGACTTGGAGATTGCAGAGAAATGAGTTCTTTGCATCTGTCTTCATGGCAGAAGACCTCGGGCAGATACTGCTACCCAGACGGCCCCTCCTGACTAAAGAATTATGTGAAATAGAGGTTAAAAGATATTTCAGACCTAATTGACAAAATAAAGATCAACAAGTCACCGGACCCAGATGGCATCCAAGGAACTGAAAAATGAAGTTGCTGATCTTTTGACTAAAATATGCAACTTGTCCCATGCCAGGGGATGGAGGATAGCTAATGTCACACCAATTTTTTAAAAAGGAAGGACAGGCCAGTCAGCCTAACATCTTTTCCAGGTAAAATGATGGAAAGCTTCATCAAAGATAAAATCTTAAAACATATAGAAGAACCAACTTTGCTGAGGGAGAGTCAGCGTGGCTTCTGCAAGGGGAAGTCTTGCCTCACAAACCTTTCAGAATTCTTTGAGAAGGTCAACAGGCATGTGGATGCGGACAAACCCGTGGATATTATATATCTGGATTTTCAGAAGACGTTTGACACTGTCCCTCACCAAAGGCTCCTGAAAAAACTCCACAGTCAGGGAATAAGGGGGCAGGTCCTCCTATGGATTATGGACTGGTTGAAGACTAGGAAACAGAGAGTGGGTGTCAATGGGCAATTTTCACAATATAGAGAGGTGAAAAGCGGTGTGACCCAAGGATCTGTTTTGGGACTGGTGTCTTTCAACTTGTTCATAAATGACCTGGAGTTGGGGATAAGCAATGAGGTGGCCAAGTTTGCAGATGACACTAAACTTTTCTGGGTGGTGAAGACCAGCAGGGATTGTGAAGAGCCCCAGAAGGATCTCTCCAAACTGGAGAATGGGCAGCAAAATGGCAGATGCGCTTCATTGTAAGTAAGTGCAAAGTGTTGCACATTGGGGCAAGAAACCAAAACTTCACATATACGGTCATTGGTATTGTTAACTGCCTTGTGAGGCTTCACTTAAAAGGTGAAATAGATGTCTTAAATCAAACAAGTAAGACTGTGAAACAGCAGCAGCTGAAAATCAGTAAAGCAGATTAAAACACTACATAAAACTGAGCATCTAGAAGTCCTTTACCAATTAAACTGTCTTCTCCTGACTCTGAAAAGGTGTTTGACCACCAGGCAGCCCTTCCTGAGGAGAGCATTTCCCCCTGTTTTGAGGAAGCTCTATCATATGTCACCCCCAGTCTCACCAATGAAAGCAGAGCGAGGTGGGAGATGGGGGCCAGATAAGACCTCTTAATAGCTGGGCAGGTTCACCTGGGAGAAGGGGGCTGCTCTAGTACCCTTGTGCTGCCCCCCAGATTGGCTGGTCAGGCTGCTGTGCCCCCCCCCCATCCTCTGTAGTTTTGCAGGGGACCCTAGAAGGCACTTCTTCAAATGTGCTGTGTAGCAATTTGGGACTGTGCCTTCCCTTGCCTTGCATTGGCCCTAGTTGCTGCTGCTGCAGGCAGCGTGTTTAGATGGGGGCCATGAGCTTAAGAGTAGCCACCGTAGCCACACTTGTTAAAACGTGGCTGGCTCTGTGAAAAACCTTCTATGCTCGCACTGCAGTCAAGGGAGTCGGGCAGGGGACGTGAGCTCCCCTGCGGAGGCCAGAGGAAGCTTTAATTGCAGTGAACTGTCAGCAGCAGACACTTGAATGAGTTACAGTACTTGGTAACTTTTGTCAGTGATATTTTATTTAGGAGCCATAAATATTTGAAGGTAGGTGTACCAGTTAGCCAGCATTGCAGCTTCTTTTTGTCTTTCAAAATAATGTTACCTGCTGTGTGATGTGTGTTGGAGAAACTATTCGAACCTCCAATTGGTTGTGGCGCAGGGGGGAAACCCCTCCCTCTGCATTTAGGCAGCATTTAGATTGGTGTGTCTATGACCGGCAGAGGGTAGATTATCGTATTGGGAAGAAGTGAGGGGAATGTGCCCAGCAGGCGGAGTGGGGCTCTTGAAGCTTGGTGCCAAATGAGCTGCTGTGCTTAATTATTCAGTGCCTGGCTCTGCAGGGAGGAGATGCTGCGGAAAGGGCAGGTTCTGGAGCCTCGCAGTGTTAGACTGTGAGTTCTGCTTAGTGGAGCCCACTCCTGAGGAGGGCGGAGAGTGTAGGCCTGCCTATTGGCGCTGTGCTGCAGACAGAGCTCCTGGCTGCAGACAGAGCTCCAGCCGTCCCGCTGTGCGCTTGTCTGGAGAGCTTCCCTGCCACTTGGGGGGGGGGGGTTTTCACACGTACCCACTGTTTCCTAGGAGGGACCTGGATTGGTGGCAGCGGACTGCTTTTGTCCCTTCCAAGATCAAAGGTCATGCGTTGGCCCTGCCCAAACTTCCGCCCGCCTATAATACAGAGGTGAGATTCTTAGAGAGGAGTCATCAAGGTGGTTATTATCACTACGCCACCAGTGTACGTAGCAAGGATTTTGAACATTTAAGAAAAGCACAATGTGCTCCAATTTTATATTACGTGTTAATTAGTGGGAACTATTGATTTTTTTCTTAAGTCTGCAACAAAAAACCTGCATAAATTCTGTCTGTGTGCGCCACTCAGCACGGTCTGTGCTGGTATCTACTGGAAAGTTGAGGCCAGGGGCATGCTGACTCAGGAGTGCACAAAGGGCTACACTGAACCCTTCAGCTTGACCCGCTCGACTTTACAAAATGCTATTGGTGTTATCAGAGGAATAGTCAATAAAAGGTGTCAGGACCGTCCCTTGAGGCCTGTTCATGCACAGGCTCCCCCCCCCCCAAAGCACATGCATGTCATGTAATACATGTGAGAGTAACGCTGCACAGCATGGTTTTGGAGGCTGGCCAAGGAAAGGAGCTGCACATGGAAGCATTTTTCAGTCGGCTGCCTTTCATGGCAACAAACACTTCCACCCTCTCTCCTGAAACATCTGCCTTTTTTCCCTTTAAGCTTTCCCTTCCCTTATATAGGTTATGCTTCACTGTTTTTTCTGCTGTAGCTTCTGCGAGTTTCAAGCTATATTTTTCTTTCTCCCTGAAAGCAGTGGTGGTTTTGGTGGTGGTTGGGTTTTTTCATTCTACTGCCTAAGAATGCCTAAATGCTGAATCCAGATTTGAGTTGGGTTTTTTTCTCCCACTGAACGGTCTCCGCTGTTGTTTGCCAGGTTGAAAGCTGCCTGCCTGCATCTCATGCCTTAACAGATCAGCAAAAAATAATGTTAGTGAGAAGGTGGAAATGCATCTTATAGGCATTGTGATGCAAGAGTTGGAAATGAGCAAGATAACACAACCCAATAAAAATGATTTTTTTTCTGGTGCTTCGGATGTTAGACCTATTCTTGGGTATATTTGGGGTGCTGATTCCAAAAATAGCATTAGTTTTGCCCTGTACGCTCTAGTTTTCGAGATACGGCATAGCCACCTTATATGCTGATTCAAGCAGCTTCGTCATGAGGAAGCCATGGCGTCAGCTTGAACATTCAAAGCACTTTGAAGATATTCAGAGATGCTTGTAACAACCATGCGGTCTAGACTGATATTATGTCCATTTTTCAGGTGTGAATGAATTGCAGTTTATCTAAGTCGTCCTCATGACGAGTTTAATCATTTGATTTTGTCTGTAAACCGCTTTGTGAACTTTTTGAAAAGCAGTATATAAATACTGTTAATAATAATAATAATGACGAAGACTAGATTTGAGCTGGTTCTCAGCTCAGTTTCTTAGGCGCCAGACTAAGCTGCCTCTCTCGGTCATGCCTTAAGTTCTCATCTGCCTACCCAGCCAAGTTCACATTTGCACCCCTCCTGTATGACTGCATTGTTACACTGATCCAGACCTGTGTTACCAGCTATGTGGGGCAGCAAAAGAGAACACCTGCCATGTCTAACAGTTGGTCTGCACCTTCCTGGTGTCTTGCGCTGCTGGGTATAAACAGACACTGCGACTCCAAAGGCCCCTTTACAACAAGGGTTTTTAGCCTGGGGTCCATGGGACCCCTAGATGGGCTTCAGAGGGTCCACAAACCAGGCTCAAAAAAAGAGTTTCCCCCCCTTCTATTTCCTTCCTACTAGTTTGAAAACGTTCCTTATGGGGAGAAATTGTCATTATTTTATTAAGGAGGTATTGTTTCACTGCAAAGAAGTGTATGACGGGATGCTACTGTACATGGTCAGGTAATATACCGTCATTGTCATCATGTTATGATGCCTAGCTTACTGTATATACCCGTGTATAAGTCAAAGAATTTATGCCTTAAAATTGACCCTGAAAACCTGAATTGACATACATAGAGCTTCTAAGAACAACTGCTGGGGGGGACGGGACACCAGTCTGAGAAGCAGGATGCACGGGGATAGGTTAAGAAAAGGAGCTATTTTACCTTGTTCTGAAGCAGCACAGAAATGGAGCTCTTCTCTAAACAGGAAGAAAGAAGGTGAAGGAACTTATGGGAGTTGTAGTCTTTGGGAGGGCTGCTGCTATGGAAATACAGTACTGTACTCCTCACAAAGCTTACAACTCCCATAAACTCCTTCACCTTTCTTCCTGTTTGGAGAATAGCTCCGTTTCTCTGCTGCTCCAGAACAAGGTAAAATAGCTTTCTTCCTGTTTGGAAAATTTCTGTTGCTGTCACTGATCGTTTTCAAGAGTTCAAGAAACAATCACTGGTCGTTTTCAAGAATTCAAAGAATTTCATACACCCCTAAGTTTTACCTTCAACTTATCTATGGGTCATAGCAGATTCCATGATTTTTTGGCTTAAAACCTTGCCCTCGACTTATCCATGAGTTTGTCTTATATTCAAGTATATACGGAGTAATTTGGAGAAGATCACAGTAAAGAAAGTATGATGACGTATCCTTTGGGTTTACTTTCGTTGCCGAATGTGATGTGGCACAAAAGCCACAATGCTTTTGCGGCAAGTTTCTTGCTAATGGAAGCGTGAAGCCGACAAAGTTTGAAGGAGCACCTTCATTCTGAGAATACATTGGAGAATGTGGATCTTTTTTGTGCAAAGAAGGCTCAATTGCAAAAGACTAGAACTTTACCAAACCTTGGATTTTCCCCAGCACAAAAGCCTTGTCTTGAAGCACCCTGCAAGGCTGCTTATCGCATTGCCAAGCAAAAGAAGCCACCCACAATTGGAGAGACCTTGGTGAAGCTGAGTGCCCTGGAAATGGTTGAGCCAGTTTGTGGCTTGGAGCAGAGGAAGACAATCGAAGCCGTGCCACCTCCCTCAAATGACATCACCCACTCCAGAATCGCTGACATTTCTTCTCATATTTTGAAGCAGGTTATGGCGGGCTGGCAGCTCCGCCATTTCCTTTCGGCCTGGAACTGGATGAACCACTGATCTCTCTCAGTGCAGCCAGCTCCTGGTTTTCGTCCTTTATGTGCCCGCTAACGCCATCCAAGAAGAATTTCTATTTCCTGAGCCCCTTTTGGAAGCTGCTACAAAGGCGCCATCGACGTCTCAAAATGGTCACAAGGTTCTTTGCCAAGCAGAACTTTCCCTGGAAGAAAAATTTTGGTGCTCTGTGCGCAGATGGAGCAGCTGTGATGTTTAGCAACACAAGAAAGAGGCTCCACGTGCTGTTGTGGAAGTTCTGGCACAGGTGTTTGCTGGCTTTCCAGAGGACAAGTCTTGAAGTTCTTGATTGAACTTCGGACAGAAGTTTCACTTTTCTTGCTCAAAAACGAAAGCCCACTCAGAACTGCATAAGTTTGGCAAGGAGGTCTTCATTCATGGCTTGGCTTACTTGGTGGGTATTTTTGACCCCTGTGTACAAGGAAGATCTTTGGATTCAAAGCCCTGCAATGACCCTGATGGATGGATGCTGCTGAAAATCTACGAGCTCTTGTGCCCTAAGCTGCCACTCTGGAAGAGGAGATGGAGGCAGACCAGTGTGCTTCCTTCATCCCTCCTGAATTTCACAGGTGACCCTGAGATCTTAAGGAAAATTCATCTTTGCTACATCCATTGAAGCAAGAAAAGGTTGCTAATCCCATCACCACCACCACCACCACCACAGAATCCCCCTTCCAACTGCCTGAAAAGGGCTTTCTGCTTCCAAAGGCTCGGATTTCTCTCCCTTCACCAGCGTTGCCCTCTGTTCCCCTATAGAGGATATTAATAGCAACAAGCTCCAGAGATCGTCCTTGCAAATTGCAGCTATTCTGTGAAACCCAATACAAACTCAGTACAGAGAAATTGGCAATCAGACTTCCTTCCCTGCCGCAGACTGATGAAATGTTTTCCCATCGACATGCCTCTAAAAAGCCTGCCCTTCCGGCAGAACAGTCGCCCGAAATTAATGGGCACTGGATAGAGCGACCCACTTCACTCGGCTCCTAGGAAGCTGGGCTATTGGAAAACACAACCGCACAGGCGGACCCATCCCAGGCATCCTCACCCCCATCTCCGAGACACTCTTGCAGCCAGCACGCCGCTTCCCGCCCCCTATAGAAAGCAGGCTGCTAGACTGGGTGGAGCGTTGGTCTGATCCGGCAAAGCTCCTCAACAGGCTGCACCACCACCCCGGGTCCGTGTGTTCTCTTGCATCCAGCCTCAGTCTGGCCTTGGTGCCTGTTCCTCTGATCCCAGCAAACTGGAGCCAGACCAGCAGGTGCTCTCAGCAGTAGATGCATCCTGTGTGGTCTGACCGAGGGTGACACTTGGCTGCCTTGGCTGTCTGCTCTCTTGTCCTAGGGAGGGGAGTGGGGAGCCAAGCTGGATCGCTTCCAGGAGGAGCCTCGTCTACAGCCGCTGCCTTGCCACGTGGCGTGGCCTGTCTCCACCAGGTCGAGGGGGAGGAGTTTCAAGGGTCTCAGTGAGCCCAAAGGAAGGAAGGAGCCTTCAGGGGGAGATCTTGAGTGAAGCAAAGCTCATCCAGCCGTGCAGGGTGGAAATAGCCTTTGCTTGGGAGGAGACTCAGCTCTGCTCTTGAAAGGCATGGCGGAAAGGTCATAGCCGTGCTTCAGAGAGCGCTAGCCGGAGGCTGTGTGTGTGCGTGGCTGGCATTTGCAGTTGTCGAAACCCCCTTCTGAGAGCCTTTGCCTTGGGTATGTTGAGCGGTGTGCAGTCTGCTTTGCTGCAGTAATGCCAGTTTCCCGTGTATCTTTTGAGCTGAATCAAGAAAACAGCTCGTGCTTGATGCTAAGGAGAGGCTAAGGAAACACGCAGTAACAGGCCATAAATGGGTGTTCAGGTTGTCAGCTGGTAACTGGGCAGACAGACTGGGCAGTTTCTTGTCTGCCTGGCTAGGAAATCCCTTGTCTGCAATTCCCACCTAACCTGAACCCATCTGTAGTGGGCTTCCTTGGCTAGAGAGGGGGTTGGAAAGTGGCACAGAGCGGGTGGCGTTGCAAGGAAATGCAGCAGCGACTGCACTTTGCCATCCCTGCACATGACCTGGCCCCCTTCAGAGCGCTCGGATCCTCAATGTAGCACGCGTTGATGAGCCGGTTGCTCACCTGCAAAATAAACAACGAGGTTGAGGGCCAGTCTTTTGCAAGATGGTTCTCCAATGTAGGCAAGAGAAGAGCTGTTATCCTTCAGGATAACCTCTCCCATTTACTCAAGAGGCAGGGGTGTCCCCCCCAAAAAAAATTTTTTTGATTCCTCTAGGAGGAGACTTGCCTCACAACCAGAGGCAGGGTTCTAGCAGAGCACCTCAAGAACTCACTGTTTTGTTTAGTTTCACCATCAGTATTTGCCATTAAAGACCATTCTAAACAAAAATGTCTTAAGGCCCTGTCGAAAGGTCTCCAAAGAGGGAGCAGTTCTTCATTCCAAGGGGAGGGAATGCCATAGTTGAGGTGCCACCACTGAGAAGGCCCTGTTTCTTGCTACCATCCCCTTCACCTCCATCAGTGGCAGCATGGCTAAAAGAACCCTCTCTGATGAAACTCAAAGGACGGGTAGATTATATGGAAGAAGGTAGTCTGGTCCCAAATACTCTGGTCCCAAGCCGTAAAGAGGCTTAAATGTCAAAACTAGCACTTTGAATTGTGCCCAGACCTGGAAACAAACTGGCAGCCGGTGTAGGCACTGGAGCATTGGCCTGGCTGAATCAAACCGATGAATCCCTGCAACTATACGGACAGCCACATTCTGCACTAGCTGCAGTTTCTGAACAGTCTTCAAAGGCAGCCCCACGTAGAGTGCAAAACAGTAATCTAATCCAGGCATCACTGAGGCGGCATGGGTCACCGTGGCCAGGTCCAAACGACTTAGGTATGGTTACAGCTGTTGGATCTGCCAAAGCTGAGCCACCGCCACCTGGAAATCCAGGAGAACCTCCAGGCTGCGAACCTGTTCTGCAGAGAGTGTGACCCCATTCAGAGCAGGACAATAGTCCAAGCCCTGCAGGGTAGATTTCCAGACCAGGAGAACCTCTGTTTTATCAGGATTTAGTTTCCGCTTGTTTGCTCACATCCAGTTCCCCACTGCCTCCAGACAGTGATCCAGGACATCTGTCGCCCCCTTGGAATCAGGTGGAAAGGAGAGAAAGAGCTGGGTATCATCAGCGTACTGCTGACTCCCTACCCCAATGTCTGTATGACCTCTAGAATGTAGCCAACATTTTTTTTTCTCATTTCTCCTTGGTCTCCCCACGCGCATACACACGCACATCCTAAACAGGGACAGGGGCCCTTCATGGTTCAGAGGAAGGAATCCACTGGTGGGGTGGGGTGGTTCTGCGCCTCAGCCAATCCCAGCAGCTGACTGCCTTGAGCGGCAGTTTTTTGTGGCTGTCACCCTTTCCCCGCTGGTTCCAGCTCTGGAGAAGAGCATTCCTCAGCCATAGCTTTTGTGTCACTGGCCTTCTCCCCACCACCACCATAGGCACAGACTGGGGGAGGGGGGCGTCAACCTTTCCTTTGCGGAATATTGTTTTCTGCAGTGCATCTGCTCTCCAAGGCAGCAGGAAGCTTTACAGTGGGACGCTCTCAGGGGACACCAGGGTCTGTGCAGCGCAGGCGTTGTGTTCTTCAAGCACTTTATGCCAAAAAACCCTTATTCCCCACACACACACACACACACCCTGCCTGCCTGCAGAACCAACGAGGTGGGAGCTCTGCTACTCAACAGTTCTTCTTCCTCCTGCCTTCCTCCAGGCTAGACTGAACAAGGGTGAAAGGAGAGAGGCAGCGTTTTATGATGGACACTACCAGCCCCAGAGAGCCAGGAAGGCGCTCTGTCTTGAAGCAGTGCCTCTCCTTGGCCTGGACAGCTGTCGCTCTCCCCAAGAAGGGGACCTGTGCTAGAAACACAGTCAAGCGCCCACCATCGCTGAGTTTGAGCCACGTGCTCTTGGGGCCGTGCAGTTGGTGCCTCTCAAACCCCCCCCCCCCCCACGGCCAAGCGGCGGTGGTCTCTACCCAGCTTCCAGCTCAGAATGTGCCTGCAAGGGGCGGTCGCATCGTCTCTGGCTGGGAATTCTGGAGCAAGCCCAGCCACCCCTTCTGAAGGCCATTGACAGTGTGCAAGTGGAGAACAGGCAGGCTGGGTCAGCCGCAGCAGCTCCAGGAGCCGATGCTGGTGCAGGACTGTCGTCGCAGCTGTGTGTCTTCTCTCCTGTGCAGCCCTCGCTCTGTTTTTGCAACTCCCTTTCTTTTGGGAGAGTCCACAGGATGTGCCTCCGTTGACTGTCAAAGGTTTCCAAGCCTGTTCTGTTGTGGAGTCTTCTCTTCCTGAAATCACCCCATCTCATCTTTCTCTCCCACAGGTCAGCTTCTAGGGTCCGGCTCTGTGGTCCCTGGGCAGTCAGCGCCAGGCCGAGGAATGTCGACTGCCGCAGCCGCCAGCAGCAGCAGCAGCAATACTCCCTCCTCTGGTGCCGCACCAATGGCTGGAAGCATCGCTGGACCCCGGGGGTCGCTGGCTTCTCCAAATGGCTTATGTGAGTGGAATGGGCTGTGTGTGTTTCCCCATTGTATGCCCTCCCTCCCTCTGGCTCAGAAACTCACTGTGCCTGCTCAGTGAGTCACTGTGCACCCTGGGCGTAATGTGCAAGGTGGAGCAAGCAGTCAGTGATGGGAGACCAGTTGCTCTGGGGGTTTAAAGTGCTAGGCAGGTGGGTCTTATGCAATCAAGAGGAAATATTTATTTGGGGATTAAAATGGAACAAGGAGGAAATAGACCATCCAAGTCTTAAGAGGTCAAGAGGCAAAGTCCCAACGTGAGGTACAACAGAGCCTCACTAGGACTCCCCTGACCTCCAGTTTGGCCTCCTCCTGGCACAGGAGAGCAGTGAACTGTATCCGTCTGGCCAGCGTCTCAGCTCATAGTTTGGCGTCTTGCACATCTTACTGTCTCAGCCCAGCTAGACTGCTCTCCCCCCCATCTTAGGGAGCGTAGCCACCCCAGGCTCTGATGGGCTGGCCTGAAATTGACAGGCATTCAGTTTTCCCGCTCCCAAGTCAGGTGAGCGATTGGGATGACCCAAGAACCAGGTGTGAGGTCGGTTTCAGTCGACGGTGTTGTTCTATGGCGATACCAGGCATTTGAAAGAGGCAGGTTGTGTGATGAATGGAGAACGTGACAGGCCGATGCCTCGGAGCACTGCCCTAACACAGCCCCCCCTCCCCCCAAAAAAATTTTTTCTGGTGCTTTGGAAGTTAGGCCTATTCTTGGGTATATTTGGGGCACTGATACCAAAAATGGCATCAGTTTTGCCCTATTCACTCTAGTTTTGGAGATACGGCATAGCTGCCTTCTCTGCTGATAAAAGACAAGCAGAAAGTAACACACGGTGAGCAAACAATCCCCAAGAGAACATCATCTCTGCAGTGTGTGGGGGGGAGGGGGAGCCACCAACTTGGGTGTGGCCATCTAGCCAACATCCCATGACCCCCCAGAAACCACTTTGCGACCCCCATGGGGGTCCTGGCCCCCAGGTTGGGAACCATTGGTTTATCGTTTTCAGACAGTTTTTTTCCTGTTGTCAAACCTTGAGGTTGATGAGCAGGCCTCAGCAATTCAGTGGGGGAGGCGGCCGCAAGGATGGCTTGGCTGGCAAGCAGCACCAGCCAGCTGCAGTGAGGACTGGGCGGGGGGAGCACAGGCAGCCCCTCTCCGTGGCAGAGTCTGCTGCAGACCAGGGGTGAAAACCGTCCGGAAGAGCAGGAGGGCTTCACTCAGCGTCCTGTCCTGGCCCGTGAGGTCCTGGCTCCTCGATGCTGGCGGCGGAGTTTGTGCTGTGCGCTTCCAGCTGCCTGTTTTCCTGTGACTGTCATCCGTTCCTCTGTTGCAGATCCGGCACCGCCGCAGCAAGTGCCACCGCCAGCTGACGGAGTCCCGCCACCTCCCGCAGGAGCACCGCCAGCCTCCACAGCTCCCTGATTGAGCCAGCAGCCACCAACCCCAACCACCATTCCTGTCCTCTGCTCCTCCCTTCCATTCCATTGCTCCCCCCCCCCCCCGCAGGCACATCCAGCCTTGCCCTCTGCTCTCGTACAGGGGCGGGGACGGTCTGCGCCTTGTCTCCCTGCCAGTGCCGCTTCACCTTGGAGCATGCCGTGTTCCTCCGCCTCCAGGGTTACGGTGCTTCCCAAACAGGAGACCTGACAGAGCCAAAGGCCCCTGCCGTTGGCTGGATGGCTTCAGTGAGAAATAGGCACAGCAAGGGAGGGCTGACCCCACCCCCACCCCTTGGCCGGAGCGTCTTGAGGAGTGCCGCCCAGAGGCACCTGCCCTTGGCACGTTTGGCAGACAGATGGATCTTGTCTGGAAAGAGCCTGGTGCCAAGCCAGTTGTGTGCTTCTGGCTCCAGCCATTTTGGTGGCGACAGGGAGGTGATTGGTCTGTGGCCTTCTCGCTCACCCCACCAAATGGTTCACTACAGTAGCCAAGGGAATGGACCCCATTTGGTCCCGTCCCCTTTCTCGGAGCATATATTGCTTTTCTCTTTTTTTCCAAACAAGCAGAAAAGCAGCTTCCCCTGCCCCAGGAGCAGTGCTGTGTCAGCATATGGGATTGTGTTGGGGTGGCTGGGTGCATGACTGGCAGAACTACCTCTTGCACTCAGCTGCACAACAGTGGGGTGTGGGGAAACAGACTGCCTCTTTTCTTTTGGGCGTGGTCCTATTGGGAGTTGGGAAACAGACCCTCATTTCCCTTACCGACTCCTAAATTCCTGCCCCCTACCGCCCCACTGGCATGTCTCTGGCACATTCCAGCTGCGGATTGGACTCAAGCAGGGAGCGCAAGGGCCGGGGGGGATCTCTTCCGTTCCAGTGAATCCAGATCCAGGCTTGGATTGCTCTGCTCCTCTGCCTCCTGCTTGCAGTCTTCTTTTCTACAACTTGCAAAGGAGTTCTCACGTCGGTGTGTAACTTCTGTTTTGTGATCTCGCAAGGAGACTGCGGGAAGAGAGTCTCCAGTTAGTCCTCATTGGAAGGTAGTTTCCGTATGGTGGGAAATGGAGGTCCCCCCCACAAACATGCCCTGTGTTCAGAGAATGCTTGTCAGTCGCAGTTTGTGTGCCTCAAGATTCACAGGAGCAAAGAATTGCCCTGCGCTTCTCTCTCTCTGACACGCTCACTCACTCACTCACTCACTCACTCACTCACTCACTCACTCTTCCCTGTCTGCCTTGTGGACCTAGACGGCGAGGCCCTGAAGAATCAGCATAGGCCATCTAAGGGTGAGGAGGAGAACAATTTTGTTTGGGCAGTCTCCTACTCAGATGTAGTCCTGTTATTTAGGGCACCAAGGGTAGCATGTTGCATCTCATTCTCAGGAAAGCTCGCTCCCTAAGGCCTTGTGAATGAAGGCCTGCCTCTCTTCCTCCTGCCCTCTCCAAAACACACACACACACACACACACTCTCTCTCTCTCTCTCTCGCTCTCGCAGAAAGGAGACTCATCGCATCTATCTTTGGAGCAGCATGGAACTGAGGTTCCAAACATGGTCCTCTTTAAACTTAATCACCTCAGGTTGTTTTTACCAAGATCCACTTCAAATGCAAGTTCTAGATGCAGAACTTTGGTTTTTTACTCGTCCTGCAGCATATTGTCTACTTACACAGCTGAGTTTTCTGTACAGATGAAAAAATGAGATTACCCCTCTTGTTTTTCCTCCTGTCTAGTCTTGTGGGGGGGGGGGGGAGAAACCTTTTGTTCTTGCAATGCGACCACTCAATTTTGGGAAATAAAATGCGGGTTTTTAAAAACAGGAAACTATGTCTGACAGTGTGTGCATTGGAAGGTGGGTCAGGTTTGGTTTTGAGAACCCATTCAGGTGAACAACTTTGCTCGAGGTTGGCCTGAGATCCACTGGAGGGGGGGGGGGTGCAAGGGGCTGGCGCTGTCTGAGGGCCCAACCGGCCAGGCCACCTGACCCTCCAGGACAGGGGACATCAGTCAGCCAAGGTGCTCCTATTGCTGCTGCTGCGCAGTGAGGTCCAGGCCTGGGGAGGGACACCCACATGAATGCACACTCTCCCCCATCCCCGTTTCTCTCAGTGGATCTTAACTTGAAGCTCTCTCCCCCCAGAAATATTTTTTTAAAAGCCCAACTCAGAGTGGGGGGGCTCAGCAACAGGCCCCCTGAGGCAGCTCAGTGGTCCCCGGGCGGCGCAGGCTGCCTGCCTTCTGTTTTTCATGACCTTTTTGAACCGACTGGAGGCAACTCTGCCGCCTGCCTCCCCGAGCTTGAAGATGCTGGCGCCCAGACTCTTTTTATTGGATGCCAGCTACCCTGTCCGTTTTTCATTGGAAGGCAGCCACTGACTAAGGCAGCTCAAGTGCGTGTGTGTGCATGTATGCGCGCGCTGTTTAACTCATTGACTGCTGGAGAAGAAAGGAGCGGCGTGGAAAGGCAAGGCAAGGCACTTTTTTTACTTGTTGGGTTTGCTAAGGCTCTGCCTCACCTGACTGCACATCCCTGCTGTTCTGCCTAGTACAATGCGCCCTTGGTATCCGTGTGGATTGGTTCCAGGACACTCACACACACCCCGTGGATACTGAATTCCACAGAAGCTGAAGCCCTCGCCTCATGCCACAGTTGGAGACCACTTCCAAGTTGTGCTGGGCCTCCTCCACGGGCCTCTTGGGAAAGCGACTGGAAGTCGCTTCTGGTCACTTCCTCAAGGCATCCTGAGGCCCGCAGAAGCCAGTGGAGTCCGTAGTGGGCCCAGCATGACCCAGAAGCAGCCTCTGGTGGTATCCGCAGATGGTTACATCTGTGGGTGCCAGAACCACAGATGCGGAGGGTCCACTTTACCCCCATCTACAAATGGGAGCATCTCCCTCAGCTCCCTGCATAACGTGTTACTGGGGGTGCTGCTGTTGGCCAGGGGGGAGAATGGAAGGAGCTATGGCTGTCTTGCGTCACCTGCTGCAGTACTGGGGCCCCAGTGCTGGGTTCTACCCCATGGCCTCCAGCCACCTGGGGCCAACACTGAGGAGGACCTTTTCCTGCACTCGCCCTCGTTGCAATGCACGGGGGGGGGCGCTGTGCAAGAGCACAGCATGGAGGACGTTCCCAGTGAGTCCTGCCCACAACGTTCAGATTCATTTGCCTTTGCTTCAAAAATGACTGCAGAGAATATACAGTGTTTGAATAGATGGGAGGGGGGCAGAATCAGAGAGAGGCCACATTGTGCTTACACATGCTGGAGATGGAGGACAAGTTTGGGCCACCCCATCATAACCAGAACAAGAGACAATGGACAGGACCATGGAGGAGGGCTGGAAACAAGCAGGATTCCTGGGTCCTCCCCCCGTTCCAGCCAGCCACTCCAAAGTTGGAAGCCAGTAGGGACATCCTCCTTTACTTCCCATTCTTGCTCTCTCTTCCTACCAACCCTCTTACTGCAACACATGTGATGGGGGGGGCCGGCTGGAGCTAATGTTAGGGCCCAATGCCAAACAACATGAATGTTAATTCTGAACATGACTGCCGTCATCGGGGTGACTGTTTAAAGTGTGTGTGAGAGAGAAATTAGTATCACTGCAAAATTGACCCAAGCTCCTCTTTCTCCACCCCCAGTTGGAACTTAATTTGGCCCCCTGTCATTAGGATTCTGATCACCTCGGCTCCCGGACGGAACTAATCCTTGCATTGACAGAGCAAGGCCTGGTGAGGGGACAATGAGCTGTTGAGTGCGCAGGGTGGGGGTGTCTTCTGATCTGGTATTCACAATGAACAGAGTTTTGGCTGCCCCAGCCCACTTCTTGCCCAGCTCTCTAGGAAACAGCGCTGCCCATTGTGTGTGCTGCCGTGTGCAACGCAACGGGACTTGCTCCCGGGCTCTCAGCCTCATGCAACTTTTCAGCCTCTCAGCAGTACCTTCACCAGAGGCTGTGTGAGGTTCAATGCGGAATTGCTGTATTGTATGTACATAGACACACCCATCCTCCACCCCTGAGCCGCTGGCTTCAATGGACTGACTGGCTCCAACACTCTTTTGGGGAAATTAGCTACTGTAATGAATTAAGATCTTTTTTTTCTTTTTTGAAATATATATTTATTTTTATTAATACAATAAAAACCATATATAATTTCAAAAGATTACAGCAAGCGCGAAGCATATATCCTACTAGCATATTTTCTACTTATAATAACCAACAAGCCAAACTATAACGTACTATTCATCTAATTAAGGTCATTTCTTAATTACATTTATCTGCTATCATTTAGATAAGTGTTTTTTAAAACACAGGCATCTTCCATGGTGCTTGGTTTAGAGAGGTTCATTATGGCTGTTAGTCCCAAGACTAACAGCCCGATCCTGTGCATGTCTACTCAGAAGTAAGTCCCATTGTGTTCAATGGTGTTTCCTCCCAGGAAAGTATAGGATTGCAGCCTAAGAGGCATCCACTATTGTCCCATTGTGATTTTGAATGAGTTGAGAAATGCTCAGGAGGATCACATAGCCAGACCTGGACAGCAAGGTCACAGAGAGAAGGGGGGGGAGGGGTTGTCTGCTGTCTGGCTAGTTGGGTTTACATGTTGCTTTCTGCCCAACTACACCCCCCAACGGAGGTGAATTAAAAATGGCCTGGTTTCCTCCCCTTGCCAAAAGCTGGAAAGTCTCCCCCGTGCTGAGGCTGCTTCCCCTCTTGGGAAGAGGCCATAGTCTTTGGCCCAGTTTTCTCTCCAGCCAGTTGCTTCTCCCTCGTTACTTCTGGTCTGTTTGCCACACGCTTTTGATGTTGCTTCACCTAAGCGTTACGGAGAAAGACCAAACTTTGGTTCTTCAGAAGCTTTGCTCCGCTCTGACTGCCGTTGCTTCTGTACATAAATGGCTCCATCATCACCCACTGGTGCTGCATCGAGCAGCAGCCCCATTTCCTCCACAGCCCAAGAATGACTCTGCCGGCCAGCACCCAGGAAGGCACCTGCCGCTGCACACTGGGGCGACACTTTCATCGAGCTCAGCTGTCCACCAGCACTGCAAGATCTCTCTCCTGATCTGTCACAGACAGCTCAGAACCCATGAGTGTAGGTATATGGGAAGTGTTGATTTCTTGCCCCAATGTGCATCACTTGACACCTGCCATTTTGCTGCCCACTGCCCCAGTTTGGAGAGCCCCACCGAGCCCGACAGTGCTGTCGGGTGGAATGCTGCTGCCCAGCAACATTGGGCAGCAACAGGAGGGCATCTCTGCCCGTGGGGTCTGCCGAACCTGCCTACGTCTCTGTGGTTAGCAAGGGAGGCCCTAGTCCTTGAGAGCAACCCAGGGCGCTTGGAGCCTTGTGGAAGAAAGAGTTCAGGGCCAGGAGCAGACACCGGAAACCAAAGTGCTGCTGCCAGGATCCAGTTTCAATGGGCGCATTAATAATCCAGGAGGTCCTGCTCTGAGGAGGGGCGTCCGGAGGGCTGGACCAGCCTGCAAGCAAGGGAAGTGCCAAGCCAGAGGAACGGCCTTGAGAACGTCTTCTGAGCCGAGACAACTTCTGCCACCTGGCCTGTCCCCCTCAATGCCCCTGATCTTGTCATGGCTGCTGGGCTTTGAAGCGCTTCCTCTTCCCAAGTTCTGGGTATTCCAACACAATCGAGGGAGCCCTTCCTCTCCCAAGCCCCCAGACACACACACACAGTCACACACCCCACACCACGAAGCCCCCCCCCCCCCGCTTCTCATAGAAGGTGGGTCAGCTGGCTCCACAGAAGGCAAAGTTCCGACTCAGTCCATAACCACTATCGGTTGCTACATACCGGTATTTATACACTTCTCATACAGCATGGCTGGGGGCACTAACAAACTGCTGGGGGGGGGTTGTCATTATCCGACTGCATGACGGCTGGGAAGGCCTGGCCACTGGACTTGCAAATGGTATGACATTGAATGGGACAGTCTAAAGCGGCTCTCCTGTGGCCTACCTGATCTATTGACACAGCCGTTGACGTGACGGGCATAACCAAGAGAACAGCCTGGCGAAGGAGACGGAGTCAGGAATAGGAGGAAGCCGCCCGCAACACAGGTGTCCAGTAGAAGGGAGCTGAGGGGGGAGTTAAAGGCAGGAGAAGGGACCAGAGGGCATTCAGTGCAGGGAGCCGGAGCCCAAGATGTGCAAAAGGACAAAAGGGCCAGTACAGAAAGAGACTCCTTGGAGCAATGGGGGTGGGGGATTTGGTTGCAATGCTGCCTGCCTGCATGACTCTGGAGGGCAGTGTAGTGTCCAGTCACCTGAGACCATCTCCCTGCCCGCCCCTCTATGCTCCCTGCGGGAGGTGAGGTCCTTAACCCGATTTCCTTCCTGCTCCTTCTCCACACCACTCTCTTCCTCCCAGACCCAGACCACCATGGCAGACCACAGGCCCCCCACAAACACACACACACCTCCACACAAAGGGAACAGCTGTACGGTTCTCTGTTCCTCCAAGGGAGTGGGAGCCGACCCCTCCGAAGATGTATGTAAGCAACCTTGAACTGTGAGTCAAGTATGTCTTATGAAACCAGCCTCCGCTCTTGTGTATGTTTTATTGATAGAGAGCAACTAGCCAGGTGGTAACAGCATGTCTCTCTCACCGTGGAAAAGGGGCTGCTTTTGCTGACTGCAGAGGGAGGGAGGCACCATGACTGGACAGTGAGTGAGTGGGGGATCTCAGAAGTTGGAAAACCGCTACCAGCATGTGGACCAATGCTAGCAGGAGGTGCATAGGACGCGATGGCGCCCACTCGCCACGTCCAGCGCAAAGCCGGCCCTGTGCAAGCAGGAGTTGCGGGCTGCTGTGCAAACCCAGGAGGCACTGGGCAAAAGCCTTTCTGGTGTCCACGCTGGACAGGAGAGAGTTAAAAGACCTGCTTTGCCTGTGCATCAGCCTGGGCAGGAGAAGCCGCTCTTCCTTCAACCCCGCTCAATTCAAAGGAGGCTCCTGTTGAAAATTATGTGTTTATTTTTTAAAAAATATGTATCCCACCTTTCCTAACCCAGATGGAAAGTGCAAAGTGGCTTACAAAATTTAGGGTCCAATCCTATCCAACGTTCCAGCACCGATGCAGCCTCAATGCAGTCCCAAGGTAAGGGAACAAACGTGGTGGGAGGCCTCCGTGGCTGCCCCCCCACCGCAGGACGCAGCGCATGCCCCCTTGGCACAGCTGCATCGGTGCTGGAAAGTTGGAGAGGATTGGGCCCTTAATAAATCAAAACAAAGTAAACATCATCAGAATACGAAAACAGCCAGTCACCATGAGAACATCAGAAAAGGTCAAGGCCACCCAAACAGCAATGAAGAGTCAGCAGCAGCACCGCTGGCGTGGCCGCCGCTCGGCTGGTTCCGACGGGCGAGTGGGCAGGGCCACCATAAAACGGAGCAGTTACCGCTGTGCCCCACAGACTTACCGTTCTGCCCCACCTCTAGCAACGCCAGTGGTCAAATCAAAAATTTCCAGAGCAGAAAGTAAGCTAAATTAGTGGCAGGCTGGCTGAAACAAGGGAGGCTTTCCACCCCTCTGAAACACCAACAATCTTGCCCTCGATGTCATAGGCTGGGTGCCACAATGGAGAAGGTCCTGTTGTGAGTTACTACCACTTGTACCGCCAAGGATATTGGCACCTGCAGCAGACCCTCCCTCAATGACCTCACAAGATGGGCAAGCTCATACAGAGATGGTCCTTCAAGTATTTTTAGCTACCAAACCATGAACCCCCGTAGATCATCCCAGGCACTTTGCCTTGTGCTGGAAACATAGAGGCAGGCGATGGTGGTGGCCAAGCTGGGTGCTGCTCAGGAGGGGAGGGGTGGCAGGAGGGGGCGGTCTCCTGCCCTTTGGCTACTAGTCTGCAGAATGCTGGCGCACCTCAGCAGCATTTACCGTCAACAGCAGCCCTGTGAGGTTTGCCATCGTCCTCCTGTTCATTTTTATTTATAGGTCATGTTATTTTTAGCCTGCTTCCAACCTAAGTTATCAAAGCAGCTAACATAAAACGAATAACGATACTAGCAAAGAGAACAAAATGGAAACATAGCAAATCAAAAGCACAATAGCGTAAATCCAGGACAAAGCAAGGCAGAAATCAGATGTGAAATGCCTGCGGTAATACAACTGTTTGCAGCATCCCTCTCCAGCAGAAAAGGACAGGAGTAGTAGCATTATTCCCATTTAAAAGTGAGAAGACTGAGGCTGTGTGAGTGAGTGAGGACAGGGCTGGGCTGGTGGTCCTTTCCCTTCAGCCTGCTCCTGCATAATACGCCTGCCTGACCATCCCACTCGGTTGGACCCCTTCAAGGGCCACCACCATCTGGAATGAACATCTGGAATGTCCTCTATACTGGCTCAGGCTTTCTCGGTCAGTATCCATCAGCTCCAACTGTTCTCGAGCTTTAAAACCGTGTTAACACGGTCGGCGCTCGCTGTCAGCCATTTCGTTCTTGCTTCTGCAGTCAGGCAGGCCAGTCATGTGTGTGAAGCCTGGGCCGGGCCCCCCCTGGCTGCCTGATGATCTTCAAGTTGTCTTCTCATTGTAACGGCGCTTGCAGAAGAGCAGCAGCAGCGGCAGCCTACAAGTCCCCCCCCGTCCCCCCCCCGTTCTGCTCCGAGCGTTTCCAGCAGCTCCAGTTTGCTCACGTCTTGTCCTTGAGCTGCTGCTCATCACCTGAACGGCGAGCGCACCTGAGCGGCACAGACCCAGCAGTCCACTCCTGGGCGGGCGGCCCCACAGTTTCCCTACTGGCTTGACCGCTGCTCTGACCGCAGTGCTCTCCCGGCCGGCAGGGCCAATGGTAGCAAGAAAGAGGCCGCCGCCTCTAGGGCAGGAAAGGCTCCGCAGAAGGGATGGGCTGCTAGGCGCTGACTGGCAGGCAGGGACAGGGACGAGCTGCGTGTCGGTGGTCGTCGGAGTGCGCGGCTGCTCAGCTGCTTTCCCCTCTGTGTGTGTGTGTGTGTGTGTGTGTGAATGTCACACTAGAGCACAGACGACGCTCTCTTGGGCCAGCAAGACTTGTGGGCTGCTGCCGGCTACTGCCTGCCTGTCCTTTCTTCTGCCCCCCCCCCGATCATGCCATCAGCCCCTCACACACCGCTGCTCCCCCACCAAACCCCATATTCTGTGTCTGCCCAGGTCTGGATGCAGGAGCAAGAAGCATTGCATGCAAGCTGTCGGAGCAGCGAGGCGATGAATCCTGGATCCGTCCGTGCGGCTCACCCAGGGGGCAGCAGAGCCCACCCTGCTGCTGCTGCTGGCATTGGCTGCCTGGGCAGCAGCAGACCTCGAGGAGGGAGGACGGGAGGGCAGCGGCTGTCCCAGATTCAGGGAGATAACCGTCCCCTGACCTGCTTTCTGTAGGCGGGCAGAATGCATGGGGGGGCGGGGGGGCGCCGCTTGTGCAGTGCAAACTGGCAGCAGAGGTGAGCTGGCGCGGCGACAGCATCCAGCCAATGGACCTTTCTTTGGTTGTGCCTCCGCCGCGCGCACAAAGGGCAGACTGTGAAGCGCACCAGCACACGCAGCTGGCTGCTACCGACAGCTCTCCGAGCTCCGGGCAGCAGGCAGGCGGCAGCAGGTGTACTCTTGTCTGTCTCTGGCCCAGCCGCCGGCACTCCCTCGCTCTGCCCCTGATTCGCCCGGAGCCTCTCCCCGCAGCCTCCCCGCAACCAGATTTAGGGGACCAGATTCTGCTGACGAGGACCTGCCTGCGGAGGGAGGGGAAGCAAAGGCAGCAGTGCAAAGCATCTTCATGCTCATCATGTGCCAGAGTCGCCGCCGCCGCCGCCGCCGCCTGTTCTTTCTGGGCTGCTGGACTCGCTGTCTGTCTTCTGTGGGAGCAAAATGGACGGCGATGCCTCAGTGGTCTGTACACATTTCCATCCTGGCTGAAACGACGGTGACATGTAATTAACAACCATGACGACCCCGATCCTGAGCGTGATGATGGCTTACCTGCCCTGTGAGCACGGTTGGGCCCAGCTCTTCATTCCCCCCCCCCATGAAGTGACCTCTGAGCCCCCCGCCCCCCCCGCCTTATGGGACTATTCCAGGATAGCGTCATGAGGTGCTTCTGTGTGGCTGTTGCAACCCACACTTCTGCCGCCCCACCCCACACCCCAAGACAGCTACGCAGCCCTTGGCCTCTAGACCAGGGCAAGGCAAAAACTGCGAGGTCAGGTGGACTGGGGCTGCCAGCCAGTGCCAGACCTGCTGCTAAACGGAGAAGGCAGCGAGCGCAGGCACAGGCAGGCAGGGGCGGGGCGGGGGCACTCCAGTTGTCTGCTGCCCCTCTTGACGACTAGCCCTTCCCTGCAGAGTCAGTGCAAAGAGCCAGCGACTCTTTTTTAACAGCTGGTTCAGGGAGGGACAAGGAAGAATCGGCAGCTTCACACAGGTAATAAGTCCTGTAACTTGCGGCTTGGCTCATGGGCTCTGGGGCAGGATGGGGGGTTGAGAGGGGTTCGCTGCACACACCACCATTCTCTGTTGGGGACATAGCCCTGGAAGGAAGGTACCAAGAAAAAGCAGAGGATTGTCTTTGAGCATGTACAGAGTGCCTTTCCTTTGCCACCACTATGTGAACCCAAGTAGCCCACTGCCAACTGGTGTGTGTGTGTGTGTGTGTGTGTGTGTGTGTGTGTGTGTGTGTGTGTGTGTGTGTGTTGCTGGGCGCGCTTGACAGCCCCAGTCCCCTCCCTTCGACGCCTGATGCCGAATGCCCCCTCCCGCCCTGCCTGCTTCTGCCCCTGGGTGGGTGGGGGGCTGCCCAGCTGCCGGTCCTCCTGCAGCGCCCGCCCCCTCCCTTCCTCCCGTGCTGCAGCAGGCCGAGGCACGGGGCGCGCTCCCGCCCGCCGACCGCCAAGCGCCGCCTCCTGGGCTGGGTGGGCCGGGCCGGCAGGCGAGGCGGGCGCTGCGGCGGCGGCAGCGGCGGCGGCGGCGGCGGAGGAAGATGGGGCGTCGGGCTGGCGGGGCGTCGGCATCGGGGCGCTGAGCGGGCGGGGCGCGGCGGCGGTCTTGGCACGCGCCATGCGGGGGGGCTGCCGGGGCTGAGCGCGGAAGGGCGGGACGGCGCGCCGGGCCGATGGTGCAGTAATGGGGCGCCCGCTCGTTTCGCCGATCGCCGCCGCCACCCTGCTGGCTCTGGCCGGCCTCCTCGCGGGTAGGTGGCGCGGGCGAGGGAGCAGGGAGGGAGGATCGGGGCCGCGCGGGCTGCCGCAGAGCAGAGATGAGGCGGGAAGGGATGATCGGTCGGCGGGGGGGGGGGGGGGAAGAAGGCAGGCGGCGGCTCTCGGGGCCCTACACCAAAATCGGGGAGGGGGCGCAGAGAGGGCTCGGGGGCGGGGAGGTTTTCTGCGTCGGGGGAAAAGGGGGGCTCGTGGAGGGACAGAACCCCCCTGCTCCTCCGAACGGGTTCCCTTCTCGGAGGGCGAGGTGGTGGGGGGGGGGGGGAGAGTCTGTGTGGTTGTAATGCAGGACACGTGTTACAAAATCCACACAGTCTCCACTCGCATCCCAGCTTCGGTGTTTTGTTTTTTAATATGGAAAAGGAGCGTTTGGGGTGGGGGGAGAAGCGCGGTGGAGAACTGAGAGGCGCGGGGGGCCGGCGGCGCTTCTTCCTGGCTTCTGCCCCTGAACGAGGAGAGGCGAGTTCGGGCAGCGAAGCCCCTTCGCGAGCAGCGAGCGAGACCTCCTCCTCCTCCTCCTCCTCCTCGGGCTTTCTGCATTCATTTTCCCCATCAATGAAGGAGGCAGAAGGGGGCTGAGCTGAATGAACAGCAGTCCCTATGGAGACCGGGTCTGTCGTAAATAAAAGGCTCAGAGGCGCGCGCGCGCGGGGCGGGGGGGGGGGACGGACGGGACACACACACGCTAATCTGCCCGCTGCGGGCTCGGAGCTGTGGAGCAATCCCGATTTGCAGCAGCAGTCAGAAGAGCTCCGGGCACGGCAGGAGGAGGAGGAGGAGGAGGAGCCCCTCTCTGGGAAGGGCCTCCGTCGTCCTTGCGCTGGCCGCTTCCTCCCGCCCGGCAGCTCGGCCGGTCTGTTCGCGGGAAGCTCCTCCGCGGGCTGCGCTGCTGCCCCTCGCTCCGCCCGCCGCCCCCCCTTGCAGCCCCCCCGCGCTGCTCGCTCGGCAGGCGCCGGCCGGCCGGCCGGTGGGCGGACAGGGCAGCAGCTTTCTCGGCCCTTCGCCCGCCCGCCCGCTCGCCCGGGCTGCTTTGCCCGTGGCGCTTCCATGTCAGTCGCCGCCTCCATTTGCCGCCCAGACCCGTCCGTTCAATGAGCCTTTGGGGAGGGAGCCGCCGCCAAATCACGATGCCCCCCTGGCGCCGCCGGAGCCCTCCAGATGCTGCCCGAGAGAGAGAGAGAGCGAGAGAGAGCTGCCCATGGCAACCGCCGCGGCTGGGGCGAGCCGGCAGGTTGGGCAGAGAGGGCAATGGCCCAACCACCTGTCATTGGCACCCCAGCAGCAGCCAGGCAGGCACGACAACCCGCCTCCTCCGCCCCCCCCGCCCTCCCTGTGATTAATTCCGCTCTACTACGCTGGGAGTGAGTGAGGGGGGAGGCAGGAGGCAGGCGGGAGGGGAGCGTGTAGTGTGAGGAGGGTGAATCGGGACCGAGACTGGCTGCTGGGCTATTTTTACCACACTGGCGGCGGGGGCAAAATAGATCTTTCTGACAACGTACGTGTGTGTGTGTGTGGGGAATACCATGCAGCCCCCCCCCCCGCCAGGATGGTTAGTGGAAGGGGCTGAGGTCTTTGGAAGGGCCCTGGGGGTGGCAGCGGCGCTGCATGGATGGACGGACCCCTGGCTAACGCATGTCCCCCTTGTCTTTCTTTCTTCTTCCCTCCTCCAGCCTCGGAACAAGATCCCACATCCCCCAATGTCACCGATGTCCCCAGAGCCGCCTGGAAGAGCAGCTGGCAGCAACATGCGCCAGGGAAGGGCCACCCCGCACCCCAGAGGAGCGCTGCTGCTTGGCAAGGGGGGACCGGCTCCGTTGTTGCCAAGGCCTCGGCAGCGACTGCAGTGAAGGAATCCCAGCTCAGGCCACCTGCTGGCCTCCCAGATGGCGGCGGAGGAGGAGGAGCCGCCGCTGCCGCCGCCACTGCCGCTGGCGGCCCCCCTGGGGCAGGCGGCTCTGTGAGCGACTTTCCTGGCGAGGGGGATGACGAGAACAACGGCTCCGCCCTCTGCCTGGGCTGCCCAGGGGGGACCGGCCAGAAGGGTGCTCCACTGCCTGAGCAGCACAACGAGGGGCCCATGGAAGCCTTGTCCGGTGTCACCAGCTTCACTTGGCCGCTCCAAGGACAGGATGGGACCCCGAAGTTGCTGGATGGAAAGGAAGTCCTGGGGAGCCCCCCCTCGCCCCTCCCAGAAAGCCAAGAGGATGCCGGAAGCGGGGACCAGCATGCCCCCCCAGCAGCAGCAGCAGCAGCAGCAGCAGCCTCCCCAAGTCAGGGCAGCTTCGCCAAGTGGACGGCAGCCCCTCCCACCCCAGAGGCCAGCAGCTCACAGGCGGGCGAAGGCCTCAGTTCTGATTCAGCTGAAACCGACCTTCTGCTTGACAGCTTTGGGGTTGCAGCGCTGCCCTCCCCCACGCTGAGCAGCCCCGTTCAGACGTCGAACAAGGCCAGTCGGCTACCCGACGGAGGCTCCACTCCTAAGGAGGAGCCTTTGGAGTTGTGGGTGGATTCCACTAGCAGCTTGGCGGCTGAGGGAGCACAAGGCCGCACTGACCTGGCCTGGCGGCTCAACACGGAGGCTCCCCGCCTGGCCCTCACTCCTCCAGTCAAGGCTGTCCAGACCCCGAAGCCGTCCCTGGACCCCCTGGCCTCTGAAATCATTGACATAGATTACTATGACCTCTTTGATGGGGAGAGCCTGGGGGGCGCTGCCGGTGCCGACTCCACCAAAAGGAGAAAGCCATCGGATGACAAGGGGATGTCGTGGTCCCTCCATGACCTCTATGACGACTTTACGCCCTTCGATGAGTCGGATTTCTACCCCACCACCTCCTTCTATACTGATGGTGATGAGGAGGAGGACTTGGAGGAGCCCGAGGAAGAGGAAGAGGAGGAGGAAGATGGGGGAGGTGGGTTGGCTAGGGACCTGGAAGACGAGAACGACTACCGGCTCCCCACCCCAGCCACACCCCAAGTTCAGACCGTGGTTCGGGAAGCTGAACCCACAAGCCGTCGCTTCCTTGTCCCCCCCCTGCAGACTTTCATCCTCTCTGGGGGGAATAGTGCAGCCACCCCCAGGCTCCGACCTGCAGAACCAGGCAGGGACCTGAGCCTGTCTGGCAGTGGTGAAAATGGCACCGAATGCCGCAGCGGCTACATTCGGCACAACAATTCCTGCAAGTCGGTGTGCGACACCTTCCCCAGCTACTGCCACAATGGGGGACAGTGTTACCTGGTGGAGAACCTGGGAGCCTTCTGCAGGTGAGTTGCTCCTGCAGGTGGGGGGGGGAGTGAGAAAAGGCAGCTGAGCCCCCTTAGAAAGCATGGGGTTGTCACGGCCAAACCTGGTTTCAGAGGGTAGGATGTGTGCCCTTCCAAATGGTGTTCGCTGAGGCCTGGTCTACAGATGCAGAACAATGGGGTGGTGCCCCCCCTGAGGTAATTGAGAGTGGGTTGCACCGCTGAAGTTGCAGGCAAAGGGGTGCTGCTTTTGAACACTGCCCCATGCTCAAAAAAGTAGCCCCCACCCCGCATTTGAGTCCAGCCCCCTCTCAGCTGAGTTCATTTTCTGTTTGGAGGGATTTTTTTTTTGCAACAGGGAGGTCTGTCTCAGTCTGCTCTATACAGGTGGGCCCCCATATCCACGGATTCGTTATCCACGGATTGCGGGGACCCCCCAGGCTTTTACCTTTTTCCCAGTAAGCTTCGTTTCTTCCTTAAACAAACAGGAGAAGCAGCCTCTGGCTGCTTATTGCAGGCAAGTAGAACGAGACTAAGTCCTAGAGAGGCTCTACAAGGTTAACAGAAACCTTGCAGAGCCTTTCTAGGACTTAGTCTCGTTCTGCTTGCCTGCAGTGGAGGCTGCTTCTCTCTTTGTTTTAAGGAAGACACAAAGTTTGCTGAAAGAAAAATAAGAGCTGGAGGGCCGCACACGCCTGCCCACAGGGGAGGCAGGGTGGGGGCCCCTCAGGAAACCACGGAGGGGGTGTTCGCTCCTATCCATGGTTTCAAGTATCCACGGAGGGGCCTGGAACATATCCCCAGAGGATATGGGGAGAGTATTGTATGTGGACAAAGCTTCAGTCTTCATCAGTGGTCAAATATGTTCATGCATTCAGGTATGGAGGACCTGCATGAAATTCAGGGGTGGTGTAGGAGGACCACCCCAAATTGCCTGTGTTCAGAACCCTGCCAAGGGAGGCTGGAGCAGTGCAAAGGGGGGTGCCCCAGCCAGGGGGGTGCCCCAAGTTGCAGTGCAGTGGCCTTTGTGGCCCCCTCTATTTCCAGGGCCCATTTGCGCCCTCTGTCCTGCCTGTCTCCTTGTTCTTGCAGGCAGGTCCAGTCCTCACCCCTGGAAGCGACTCAGCCCTGCTCTTGCGTCGTTCTGAGGGTGGTGGGGAGGGGTTACAGTGGTTCAGAGATTTATTTGTTTATTTATTTACAATATTTTTACCCCGCCTTTCTCCCCGAAGGGACCCAAGGCGGCTTACAACATGGGATACAAATACAACAAATACAACAAATAATCACATTTAAAACAATAAAAACAATCCACAAAAGCTAGTAAAAACATCATCTGAAATTAATAAAAACACATCAAATTACAATTAAAACAGAAGCATAAAAAAGCATAAAAAAGCAGCAGCACTCCACCTGTGCAGGGTGTTAAAAAAGGCAAGGACTCAGAAGGCCTCCTTAAACAGGAAAGTTTTCAGGCCTCGCCGGAAGGTCTCCAGGGAGCAGTACGTAAATCAAGAGGGAGGGAATTCCATAGGGTTGGTGCCACTACTGAGAAGGCCCTATTTCTGGCCGCCGCCCCTCGCACCTCCCTGGGCGACGGTACCCTCAAAAGGGCCCTCAAAAGTCTCGAGATCAGGACATGAACTCTGCAGGTGCTCAAGGGTACTTTCCTGTCTTGCATAATATTGCTTCACTGCTACAGATGGGGAGGAGCTGTGGGCAGAGCTGCAGAACCCAGGACCTACCAAGAGGGCTGTACCACTTACACCATTACTGGTTGTCCTGTCAGGTGGGCAGCCCAATCCTATCCCGCACCGGTGCTGCGTGGGCGCCATCCTGTGCTGGAGAGGAGAGGGCCTGAAGTCTCGAGATAAGCAGATACAGTATTTGTCCGCTTACCCCGTGTAAAGCCTCAGCCGGTGCAATGGGGCTACTCCGATCTGGTGCCAGCCGTGTGTGTGTGTGTGTGTGTGTGTGTGTGTGTGTGTGTGTGTGTGTGGAGGCTGGCTCGGGAGGGGGAATAGGATATGGTGCGCTGATCAATCCCCCCTCCCGGGCCTGGCCCACCCACTCCCGCCCTCCACCCACCCCGTTACGTCCCTCCCCAGGTCCCCGCACTGCTCAGAGCAGACCTTACCTGCTCTGTGGCGCAGGGCACTGGGCTCGGCATTGGAGTGGCGGCGCAGGCCTCGGCACCCTGGGTGCTGCAAATGTGCTTGATGGCGACACCCTAGCTAAGGCTGCAGCGCCAGCAGAGGCTGAGGGTAGGATTGTGCCGTAAGAAGAGCGGTGATGAGTGGTCGGTGTCAGTAGGCTGTGACAGGGCAGAGCAGTGGGGGGGCTTCTGGCGCCTGGCCCACTTTGCGGTCCCATCACAGCATGGACTGGAGGTGCCGATTTGGACCCCTCGTCTTCTGGTTGCCCCATTCCTGCTGTCCGAGATGGGTCTGAGTAGTGTGGGGCAGACAGGAGCAAGGCTCCCAAGCCCCCTTCTTAGGGTCGTTCCCTGAGCCAGGAGTAGGGTCACTGTGGGCCACTTGCTCGGTCTGCACTGAATGGGTGCGCATGCACTGGGTGGCAGTGTGGAAGATCTACACGCCAGGCTGTATCTTGGTGGCCCATTCACACATGCAGGTTGTCACTTGAGGAACATTCATGTGTGAACCAACCTGCAAAGGAGTCACTTGGGTGCAGACTGCCCAAATGGTGCTGCGTTCCAATTTCACTGTTGTAACAGCCTCTGCCATCCTCCCCACAGCCTGCAGGGTAGGGGGAGAGAAGGTTGCATGCGCATGACCACCCCGTGGGGGTTGTGGCTGAGGATGATTTGAACGTGGATCGCGTTCCCCATCTTGCACCCACCCCTTTATCTGCTGCACTGTGCCCCCCTCCAGTAAATCCATGCAACAGTTCTAGAAGGCCGGCCGTGTCTCCCCCCCCCCCTTTTCTTCTCTTCTGTCTATCTGCCTTTTGGGGAAGAAGGGAACTCTCTGCTCCTCCCTGCTTTGGGCTCCCAGTTAGGGTTACTGCTGTGTGCGTTTTGGAATTCCTTCTTTTGGTCTTGTTTGTCTTATGTGTTGCTGTTCTGATTTGTTTTGTAATTGTGGGCCACCTTTGGGGCTTCTCATAAAAGAAAGGCAGGGGGTAGACATTTTTTTAAAACAACCCCCCTGTCCCTTTCCCAGTCCCTCCCTGTTTCCACTCCACTCATTCTCGATCTCGTCCCTTAACTGAGCAGAGGGTGAGCCCTGCTAGACTGGTCCAGGGGTCAGGGTCGGCCTGCTCTTGAGATGGGGTGAAGCGGGGGGCCCCAGGCGGGGGGCTGGTGGGGGAGGCCAGCTGAGAGGGAGCACGATGGAGGCAGCTCTTGTCGCCCAGCCGGCTCCCGCGCTCCTCCGCCCCCTGGGGCGACTCACTCCTTGACCAGCCAGCCAAGCGAGGCAACAACCCCTTGGCTGTGGCACCGCCTTGTCCTCCACAGAGGAAGCAGGGAGGGGTGGAGCGGTGGCCCCTCTGCTCTCCCGGCTTCCTTTTCCTGCTCCCTGGAGGAGGAAGTAGGAGGACTTGAGGGAGCAGCAGCAGCAGGTGTATAGCAGGCTTGGCTTGCGCCTTCCGGGTACTGTCGCCTTGGGTCAGACCTGCCGACAGTCTGCCTGGCGCAGCTTCCCATCGTGGTGGGTCAGATGCCACCAGAAAGCCCACAAGTCGTGTGTGGACATGGGGGCAATCGTGGCCCTCCTCCCCCCAGCAGCTGGCCCTCAGCAGGGAGGGTCCGTGTAGCGGCCGGTTGAGATTTGTCCTCCTCCTCCTCCATGAATGTTTCTGATCCCCTGTGAAAGCGATCTAAGCCTGTGGCCATCACCCCATCATGTGGCAGTCAGTTCCACCAGACGTGAATTGTGCGTTGTGTGAAGGTCCTCCCTTTTGTCTGTCCAGCATCTACTGCCAGTTAATTTCATTGGCTGGACCGCTCTTTTTGTGTGTGCCGCCCCCCCCCCCAGCTCAGCCTCTCCCATAGAGAAGAGGTTCCCTTCCAGCTTCTGTAGAGGTTACAGTGCAGCGTCAGAGAGGAGGGGCCAGTTCTTGGTTTTGGGTGTATTTGCAGGCTGGTAAAGCCAGGCGATGGTGTGTGTGTTTGTGTGTGTGTGTGTCTTGTGCAGTTTGAGTGCCTGGGGAGCAGTGGGTCGGGGGAAGCCAGCCAGCCATCAGTCCTACCGGCCAGCAAGCCTGCTTGCTCTTTCCTCTGGCTTGAGTGGAGGAGTTTGGCCACTCGGGGCCACGTGCCGGTCTGCGTAGCCACCCTTACCAATCGGCAGGAGTGTCACAGAGGCCTCCGTGTGATTCCTCCGCCACCATGGCAGCACGCAAAGGTGCCTGGAACAGACCTCGGCGGCAGGCCCGGCTCCTGCAAGCGGGGCAGGCAAGTCGGGGGTGTGTGTGTGTGGATTCCCAGCCCCAGAGCGCCACGTCTGCTCAGCGGAGCTGCAATTAGGTCAAAGCTGCCACGACGAGACGCGCTTCACAAGTCCCTAATGGGCTCTGACATGCCAGTCAGCGATGCACCCGGGCTGTGGCTGTGGGGTCAGGCTGCACCTGAATGCAGAAGACCTGGCGTGGGAGCAGTGACCCAGGGAGGGCTGCAGTGTGCGGCGGGAGGCAAATGAGCATCTTGCCCTGGAGGAGGGAGGCAGAACAGGCTGGGGGGGGGAGGGGCTCGCACTGCTCAAACGCTCCCTCCGTCACAAATCCCTCTGCATATCATAATCTAGCACTCAGGGAGGACTCTCTCTCTCTCTCTCTCTCTCTCTCTCTCTCTCTCTCTCACTCACACACACACACACACACACACACAGCGCCCTTGTTTGTGCTAGACTTCTTGCCCTCTCGACCCCTCCTCTTTAGGAGACCCATGTTAGAGAAAAGGCTTATTCAGGTCTAGGGTGTCTCCTTCCTTATGAAAGATCCAGTGCACAGAGGCAGTGACCCCAGAGAGAGAGAGAGAGAGAGAGAGAGAGAGAGAGAGAGAGAGACTGTTTGCTCAAAGTTGCTTAAGGGCTTCAGCTGGAAAACAGGCAAAAAAAGGAAAGATGAGCCAAGAAGCATCTCACAGTATACCCCGTTTCCCACAGTGGCCACCCAATGGCTCAGTAGTGGGATAATGAAGGCAAATACATCTTGTGGCAATGAATTCCACAGCCTAATCATGTGCTGTGTGAAGAAGTCCCTCCTTTTGTCTGTCCTAAATCTCCTGCCAGTTAGTTTCAGTGGAGGCCCCAGTCTGAGAGAGAGAGGGAGAAGACGGGACAGCCTCTCAGGCCAGGCTCCAGCGTAAAGGTAAAGGTGACCCCTGACAATTAAGTCCAGTCGTGTCCGACTCTAGGGTGTGAAGCTCATCCCCACTTCAGAGCTGAAGAGCCAGCGTTGTCCGAAGACGCCTCCGTGGTCATGTGGCTGGCATGACTCTCCTTGCCGCAGCGCGTAGCATGCGGCTGGAACACGGAGCGCTGTTTACCTTCCCGCAAGCGGTACCTATTTATCTACTCGCATTAACATGCTTTGGAACTGCTAGGTTGGCAGGAGCTGGCCAAGCAACGAGAGCTCACCCCGTCGCGGATTCGAACTGCCGACCTTTCGATCGCCAGTGGGCGTGGCAGGGGGAGCTGGGAGGGGAAGAGCATCCTTTCTCTGTCCCAGGGAGGTCTGTAAGTAGGGCATGAGTGTGCTGGCCATTGCCCTGTTGTTTGCTGCATAGCAACAGGTATTCAGGGGTAGACTGCCTCTTAAGGGGGAGGCTCCATTCTTAGCCCTCTTGGCTAAGGGGAGGAGGCATGGTGGGGAGGGGAGGAAAGGGTTGGGCTCCTCCTTGGTCTTCCCCGCCTCCCTTTGCTCAGCTGCTTCTGACCCCGCTTCAGGTGCAACACCCAGGATTACATCTGGCACAAAGGGATCCGCTGCGAGTCCATCATCACCGACTTCCAGGTGATGTGTGTGGCTGTCGGCTCGGCCGCCCTGGTGGTCCTGCTGCTCTTCATGATGACGGTCTTCTTTGCCAAGAAACTCTACCTGCTCAAAACGGAGAACAGCAAACTGCGTAAGACCAAGTGAGTGGGGAGGTCTGGGGTGCTGGGGGGGGGGGTAGAATGCCGTGGGACCAGCTGAGAGGTCACCACAGTGAGAGCCCAGCAGCAGGGCTGGAAAGCAGGAGCAGGGAATGTGCTGCTGGGCGGGAGGAAAAGCATCAGCAGCAGGAAGGACAGCCCTGCGGGTCGGGCCAAAACGTGCTGTTGCCCCCCCCCCCCCCGCAGTCCCTGGTAGGGTCACAAGCCAGAGAGAGATGGACTGAGGCCTGCTGGTCTCTCCCCATTGGCTCCCCTGGCTGCAGCTGGAACCGGAGGTAGCGCAGAGCCAGCGTGACTAGTTGCTGCGGGTAGACCTGTCCTTCTCCTTCGATGCTCTTCTCAAGCCATTCAAGCTAGTGGCCATCATTCATCACAGGTAGTGACAAGGAGTTCCACAGACTAATTACAAAGAAATACCTCCTCTAGTTCATCCTAAATCTCCTGCCAATCAGTTTCAGTGTTGTAAGAGGGGGAGAAAAACGTCTATCTACTCTGTCCAAACTATGCATAATTTTATACACCATTTTGCTGGCACAAGTCTGAGGAGAGTAAGGGCGAGGGAAGGTGAGAGGGAATGGGTATAGGATCCTGGCACACCCTGGTGTCACTGGCTGTGCGTTTGTGTGTTTTGAGGCAAAGAAGGGGTTCCCCCATCTTTTGTGTAGCACAGGGTGGCCAACCCACAGGATAGATCCGGGTCTCAAATCCGCTTTATCCAGTTCCTGTTGGGGCTTTCTGGAAATCAGAAAATGTTCTGACGACATGCATTGATTTAGCATGTTTATTTGACATATTTTAAAACACATTTTTTTTAAAGATCCATGTTTATTTTATGTGCTGTATGAATATCTGTAAAGGTTTTCCAATAGCCCAAAGTATTTAAACTAAAATATTTGATTAGGAAGAAAATCAATTAAGTGCTCTTAGTGTGGTTTAAATATTGTATCCCAACTAATTCAAAGCTTTACTTAGAAATTACTTTTATTGAGATACTTTTAACACATGGCAATTCAATAGCATATATTTCTTTTACATTGTTTAAATTTAAAGAAAAAAAAGAAGGCACTGAAAAGAAAAGCTGATCACGTGTTCATTTTAGTGTGTGTGTTCTCTCTCTCTCACACACACACAAACGCTTCTTGGGGACAGTCACCTGAAAAAAGAATGAATGTTGCAGGCATGATGTTGCATCCAACCCTTCTCTAGAAGGCCAGAGAGCAAGCTGTCTGCTGGGCTGCCCCCCCCCCCCTTGGGACCACCAGCCTGGTAGCCCCGTATGACTCCACTGAGTGTCTGGCCGTGGCTCAGAGAGAGAGAGAGAGAATGTGCGCCTCCCTGTAGCTATGCAGCTCGAGAGGATGAAGCCCCCCTTGGCTGCCAGCCTCTCTTCTCCCCTCCTGGGCCTGAGCAGGTCAGGTCCCTAACGAGCGGTTAATTACTGTTTGCAGTCTAGTGCCGTCAGTAATTGCCAGGAAGTGTGTTGCTCTGCCTGAGTTCAAGGCTTTCCGAGTGAGGGCAAGGCCGCCTGGGAGCCTGAGGGACGGTCAGGCAGCGCTGACATTCCAGGGGGGGGGGCCTTGGGCCGTGTGCGTGTGTGTGTGTGTGCGTGCGTGCGTTGAGCTATGACTCGGCCTTCCCTGGCTTGAATCTTGCCTCTGCCTTGAACTCGCAAGGCGCCCTCCACATCAGTGGCACGAGGGGCTTGATAGTGTTCGGTCATCAGTGGCATCACTAAAGGGGGTGGGGGGCGGAGCGCCCCGGGTGACACCCTGGGGGGGAGGGGTGACACCACTAGTGGCCAAATTGTGAAAACTTTGTATTTATGAATAATATCATCATGTTATATATCATTCAATGCGTAATTTCATGACGCATGCAATGAAACAAACTGTTATGGCCAAATAACCAGACAAATGTAAAAAACAAAAGTGGGTTTCCTTAACTCAAAACAGACCAATGAGACTGATGGTTCTGAGAGCCGAGTTGGTTACTGATTTGTTGGGTGACCTGTACTATTATATATTAAAATAAATGGGGGTGACACCATGAGTTACCGGACCGGGTGGCACCACTGACCAGGAGTACTCGGTAGAAACACATCGTCCTGCCTGCTGGGCATCTTGTAGGACCCAGCTGAGCCCAGGCTTGTTTCTCCCTATTCACCTGTGGGGTCCATCACGGGGGTGACGCGCTGAGCTCTTGCACTGGGTGACACAAACCTTAGTGATGCCTCTAGTGGGCCGTAGGGATTTACAGCAGAGCAGCCGATGTGAATAGCTTCGCACACTTGAAAGTGCTCTGCAGTTGCTTCTGATTCTATAAGCAACCAACTGCAGCCAATGTTGGGCTGTTGCTTGTTTATCATGGAAACACAATTTCTACATCCTCCAGTGTGAAAGTGCATCATGGCATCGGGCAACTCTCTGGGCCCCTCGCTTACCAAGGATCTCAGCGGTGTTGTTTGTCTCCCAGTTCTGGTCATGCAAACGGTGTGTAGCAGTTATTTCATCGCTTCCTGACATGAAAGAGCAGAAGAGTTGTCAGTGCGCTGTCTCCAGCAATCAGTGGGCAGCCAGAGGCCACTTGGAAACTTAGGAGCAGCTGAGCACAGAAGTGTGGGAGGAGGTGGCCTGTTTTTTGTGCCCAACCTCTGGGACTGAGAGGCAAATGGCCGGTGGCGTTTCTGTTTCGTGATCGCAGAGCCGTCGTTCTGCAGGAGCACCGAAAACCCTTGGACTGTCCAGCAGCTGCATTCCAGGAGTCTGGGCTTTGCTTCTTCCTTTGCTCTTTGAATGTCGGGCGTTTTGAGCCCTTGATGCCTTCGCACACACACACACACACACACCCGGGCCCCGCCGCTGAGTGTGTGGGCAACACGACTTGCCGTGTTCTCAGAAGCCAGAGATGGGATGATGAAAGAAGAGGGCTAGTGCTTCGACTCGAGGCTGGAAGTCAGTGATTGGCAGGCAGAGCTACTTTCCTCATCATGATGAACAAGACCAGAATAAATCAAGCAGGTCTGTTGGTTTGGTTGCACACACACACACACACACACACACCGCCACCGCCATGCTCCTCCCACGACCTCAGGGCAGCAAGCATTGTTCCCTCCACCTTTTATTCCTCATAAGACCCTGGGGAGGTGGGTTTGACTGAGTGATTGGCCTGAATGTGCTGGGTGGCTGAGCTGAACTCCTGCTGGTGCCCGTTCTGCAGAATCCATTCTGCACCAGCAGAAAAACGAGGCGATTTGCTCCCTGGGCAGAAGGGCTGCAGCAGGCGGCTGCATAGCTGGATGGGCAGAAGGTTCACTGGTCTAGCTTGGAGTGTTCTGCAGACCTGGTTCTTGTGGCGAAGAGCTTCCCTGCGTCCGTCTAATCCTCGCGAAAAGGCCACCTGTGCTTGTGCCTGCTGCCTGTCGCTGCCTCTTGCGCTCACGGGTCCTGTACCCCCCTTGTGTGAAGAAGTCCTTGTTTTGGGTGTCCGACTCCCGTGTCGCTTGCCAACTGGATCCTTGAGCAACCCTGGGCTCTCCTCTTTGTCCAGATTTCTGTCGCTCTCCGCCATGTCAAAAGCAAAATCCTGCAAAGGCTCCATCCTGCCCTGCAGACTGATCCTAAGAAGGGTTCCCAGCCGGCTCACAGTTTCCGGGTTACCCAGAGAGCTGCGCTCTGACTCAAGTGCGCCCCCTCTGGACCCTTGGGGTCTTTCTTGCAAAAGTCCTCCTGAAAACCAGCAGGAGGCATGCAGGAGCCCTACCATGCCGCCAACGGTGCTTGCACAGGAGAACGTCCCAGGCAGGGGGTTGTGCCCGTGGGCAGCTGCTGCCTCCTGCTCTGCCGTTGTTCCCATGGGTGGCCGCTTCGTGGCAGAGCCCCCCTGCTTCCCAGGCAGAAGGGCCCCCAGCCCAGGTCCAGTCCTGCCAAGGCAGGGCTGGGGAGGGCCCTTCTCTGCCCCAAGCCCTGGAGAGCCACTGCCAGTCAGTCGAGAGAGGAGCCCAGGAAGGAAGGAAGGAAGGAAGGCCGCTTCTTGCCCCGGCCACTGGCGCCTTGTTCTCCAGCCTGCGCAGACTCTTCTCTTTCCCTGCAGAGGCTCAGATGCCACTGCTCTGGGCCCGTGATGGCGCCACCCTCTGTTCTGCCCCTGCTGGGGCCTCTATTGCATTGCTGTCCCTCCCTCCGTCCGTCTCAGCCCCACATGGAAGCTTGGGGGGCTCATCTCATCGTTGGCTGCAGCCGTAGTGAATTGCTCCCCAGCTGTTTGCGGCAGGCAAGGGGGAGGGAGGGGGGACCGGCTGGCCTGGGAACCACCCTCTCCTCTCCTCCCCACTGACTGGCGCCCCCCCCCCATTCTGCAAGGGTCATGGGAGCGGCCTGCATGTCGGCCCCTGTGCCGCATTCCCTTTTCTCCCACAGGCTGCTCACAGATGCAAATGAACTGGGCCCCAGAACCCGCCTGAGTGCACAGTCACAATGCCCCCCCCTCACGCAGCCCCTGAAAGAGCTTTGCAGAGAAGAGATCTGGGCAGCTGCTCCTCAGCGTGCGGGGGGGGGGGCTCTTGGCCTGGCAACAGCAGCAGATGGTGTATTGTCCCTTAGTTGGTGTGTGTGTGTGTGTGTGTGTGGATTCCAGCACTTGGCATCTTCTGGGCCACAGGTCATCAGGGGGGGAGGGAGGGGAGAGCAGTGCCCCAGCAGCCTCGCCCAGTCCCTGAGCGCAGAAGGAGAAGCTTGCTGGGCCAGACGGAAAGGTGTCTCTCTCCTCCTGCGCCTGCCTTCTGCAGAGCCAGGCAGAGGTCTCCAGGGAGCCCACAGGCAATGGGTCCGTGTCCGTCCTTGTCCTTGCCCCCCCCCCAGTGTCTGGTTCCCCTCTCCAGACCCCTGGCTGGTCTTCTGGGCCAGTGTCATCTTTAAGGCTGCATCACCCCTTGCGCAGCTTGGCTTTGTCTGCACGGAAGCCCCTGACCGCCGGCTCTGTGACCTGGCTCTAGACCTGGAACCTGGTGGGATCCCAGAGCATCGTGAAAGGGGCCTGCCTCTCCGTTCCATCGTTTGTCATTTCAAGGACATGACTGTTTTAATTTCAACCAAAATGAATGGAAAGAGAACCCAGATGATAAAAAGTAACCAGGCAGAGGAGAGAAGCAGGTTTGGCGGGGCCCTAAAAGGCGCCCCAGTCCGTCCAGAGTGGGGGCCTCGTTGGAATGGAACGTGGATAAGGGAGAGAAAGACACTCTGCACCTGCACAGAGGCACTGTCTTCTGATTACTTCAGGCATTCTGACACTGAGAGGAGGCGGTTCTGGGTTCAAGGCCCAGTGTGCTGTAGCTCCTGCATGTAGAAGGACCCACCTTGCTGTGACTGGGATGAGTTTCTGACTGTGCCCCCCCTTTCTCTCCCCCCTTCTCTCCTGGTTTGTCTCTTCTCCCTGCTGGCAGATACCGAACTCCGTCTGAACTGCACAACGACAACTTCTCGCTGTCCACCATTGCGGAGGGCTCCCACCCAAATGTAAGGAAATGTTGTGACACTCCGTGTAACCTCTCCCCTCATGGTCGTGCATTGGCTTACTATGATAACATTATCTGTCAGGTAACTTGTCTTCTTCACGTCCCCCCCCCCTTCTGCATGTCTCAGACCCTCCCAGCTGTCCTCTCCTGCCCCCCCCCCAGCCTGCTGCAGAGCATGCTCAGACCCACACCAGGGCAGTGCTGATGCCCCCCAGCAGCCCCAGAGCATGGAATGAGGGATGGGGCAGCAGCGGGGGGGGGGGTCCTATGGAACCTGTCTCTCTATCTCCGTCGAGGGGGTGGAAGGAACAGTGTCCTCCCTGCAGTCGTGGCACAAGGCCACCCCGTGTCCCCTGCTAGCCATTCCTGTGGTATGCAAAGCCCACCCCCCTTCACCAAAGGCCTCGGAGGTCAGCACCAGCAAGGCTTTCTTCCATGCGCTCAGCATCTTCTTCCAGGGAGCTGAAGGGGGGGGTACATGGATGGGGCCACCCCTTCTTCATCCTCATGACGACAATCCTGTTTGCTAGGCAAGGCTGGCTTAGGGTCTCCCAGTGGGCTTTGGAGCTTGAGCTTCTAGCACAGGCCCCCCCCCAGGATCCACTCTTGTCCTTGTCTCCGAAGAACTCCGAATCAAACTCCATGGCCAAGGAGGCCCCCAGTAGGCTGTGGGCCCCCAGAGGGCCACCCACAACAGGATGGGTCTGAAAACGGAGACGGTCTGGTCCCTTTCAGCCAAGGAACCAGTTGGCGAGTGAGCAGTCCCTGAAGCCTCTCACAAGACACGAGAAGCAGTTTTGGGCTGGGAACCCTGACCCTTCAGGACTCTCTTTCCGAAGAAGTGATGCCCCCCCCAAGTTGTGCATTGCTTCTCCCTCACCCCACGTCAGTAGCGATCCCAATGCAGAGCCTGTGAGCCTCCATCCTCTTCCTCAGTGAGTGTTGAGCTCCTTCCCCCGCGTCTTGCAGGGCCTGGCCTTATGGCGCTGGAGCCTTTTGTTCCCCTCAAGTGACCGCTCTAGGGCACACGGGCTGGGATTGGCAGTGGGGGGATGACCCTCACCCACAGATCTGCACCTTGCCTGTGCAGCAGAGGCTGTCGCTGACCTCCTGGCTCACGGGCCTGGATCCTCACGACAGCAGCCCGGGGCGGGGGGGTGGGTGGCTGTCCTCTTCCCCTGTGTGTTGTCCCTGTCAGTCACCATGAGTGATGCAAGCAGAGGTGGCGTCTCCTTGTTCTCCTGCCTGTACGACTCTTCTTGAGCTGGCGGAGCTGCAGGGGGACGGGACTGTGTGTCGCATGGTGAGGTCCCCTCTGCTGGCGAGCAGCACTGATGGGTACGCTTCCCCTCCTTTGTGTTCCACACTCCCCCCACCCCACCCCCAGTGTGTCCATTCTCCTACGGGCCTGGGTCCAGCTTGTCTGCCACGGTGTCTGTCTGTCTGTCTGCCTGTATGACCATGCAAAGGTTTGGCCTGAGCGGTGCTGATGAAGGGGTGGGGTGGGGGGGAGACAGGACGGATGCTGCTCTGCCTTGCTGCCCCCCCTCTCCGTTGCTGCCTTGGGGAGAGGGAGGCATGTGGAACATCCTGAGACTGCAACAGCATGAACAGGAGGCAGGAACAGGCTCCATGACGGTCTTTTGAGCCCATCAGAGCTTTGTGAGAGGGAGGGGGTAGTTTGATTTTGCTTTTATTATACAATCCATATTTAGTATAAATATTTATGCCTTTCCACTGTACAAATAGTGCCAGGCAACTCACAAAAACTATTACCATCATAAACACAACAAAACATTAAGACAAAATAAAAAGTGTTTAATAGCAATAATGTGAAGATAGGAGAAATAACTTGCCTGCTGGAAGAAGCAGATTTTGAACCAGCAGCAGAAGGCAGCAGGCAAGCCTGGAGGGGCCAAGACAAGCAAGAAGGTTCTGGGGCTGGAACCAGCCCCCTTGCTCCAGCCAGGACCCCTCAGAATACAGATTAATAGCACCCAAATCAGTCATGAATACCATGTAGTGTTAAAATCCACCTCCCCCCCCCCCGCCCATTCTGATTGAAATTTCAATATATATGTGAATAACCCCCGTGATCTTTATGTGAATAGCCCCAGGTATTCAAATGTAATGAATCCTAAAACTCAGCAACCACGGAAACAAACCTTGCCAGTCAGCCTGAAAATACAAGGAAGTCCTTTCCAACGAGTGTTTTAACCAGTTTGCGAAACACCTAAATAGTATCACCCTGATTGACTTCTCTTGGAAGAGAATTCTACATGTGGGAGCCATTTGAGAAAACCGCCATTCCTCCGTCTTTGATTCTGAGGGTTGAAGGACAGCTGCCAGTCAGAGCAGGCAATGCTAAGCGAGAGGGGGCCACCTGTCTGACTCCGAGAAGGAGGACTAACAGCTTCCTAGGACTTGTCACTGTGTTAACAGCAGAAATGTACCTGGAACAGGAAGTGTGGGGTATAAAGGAAGGCGTTCTTTTTAGTGCTGTTAGTTTTAATGTATTTACTGAACATCAGAGAAAAAAGGGTCTGACACAGTTTAAACCTGCATTCCTGTTTGAATGGACAAGAGAAACGGTAACGATCCACCCTGCCTCTTCCTTCCCCTGGACCCAACTGCCAGTGGCCCGCTGGGGACTTGAATGTCTGTCTGCATCTCACTTGTACCCCAACCCTTCCTCTGAGGAGTTGTGTGGGACATTTGATCCCCAAACCAATCCTGTGAGGTAGGTTAGACTGCTCAAGGGTGACTTGCTCAAGGTCACCCTGGGCACTCTGTGGCTGTGTCGGGATTTGAGCCCAGCCAGCTTGGGTTTGGGGGCCAGCTGCACCGCATTGGCTCTTGCAGGCAGGAGGTTTGCCAACCCTACTGCAATGCTGACCCCTTTTCTCTCCCCTGCCCCTTCCCCCATTTAGGATGATCCCAATGCCCCACAGAAGCTTCAGGACCCCTTGAAATCCTGCCTAAAAGAAGAGGAATCCTTTAACATTCAGAACTCCATGCCAGCCAAGCTCGACAATGGCAAAGGGGACCTGGATGACTCCGAGGTGAACTGTCTGCAGAACAACCTGACATGAGGTGGGAGACAGTGATGGAAGGGGGTCCGAGAGGAAGAGCCCGAGAACGATTCCTCCTCCTGTACAAGCCCCTGTTCTTGTCACTGTTGGTTCTGTTTTCTTCCCAGCGTCATCATAGCATGCTTTGATGTGTTTTGTACAGAAAATACTACTAATACACAAGAAAATGACTCCAAGTGTTCCTCAATGAATGGTGTGTGTTGGGTCGTTCGATATGTCCCTGTCCGTCTATTGCCCGGGTTGGCTCCCTCCCTCCTGCCTCCCCCGCCTCCTTCCCCCCCTCTCACTGCTGTGATTTCTAAACCTTTGCTGTTATTCAACTGACTTTTTTTTTGTACTTTTATCCTGCCTTTTTTGAGAAACAAGTTTTAAAATGTGAAAAAAAATTAAGATCTTGAAATTACAAATAAACATTTTTTTTAAAGTTAAGCCCCTGATGTGTGTCTCTTGCTGAGTCTCCGGGCTGGGAGTCTGGAGGCGGCCTGGCCATCTATCTCCATGGCAGGCAGGCAGGCAGGCAGGCGGAAAGCCAGTTGGGGCGAGGTGGAAGCCAGGTCCCGAAGGAGGGTTGGCTTCTGCAGCGCTCAGTCCTGCTAGACCAGCAGTCTTGTAGAGTTCTTGGGGAGCGTCAGCAGGCAGGTGGACGGAGGCCACTCAGGAGATGTTGTGTACTTGGGCTCTTCAAAGGCTTCTGGCAAACCCAAGAGAGGACAGGTCTTTTTAAGGATTGGCCTGGTTAAAAGCCAGGAAACCGAGTGGGAACCAATGGGCAATTCTCATAGTGGAAGGAGGCGTGTTGTAGGATCCACCCAGGAGATGTCTTGGGACCAGTGTGTGTTAATTTGTTCACAAACAATCTGAGTTGGGGCGAACGGCAATGTGGCCACGTTTGCAGATGACACCAGTCTATTCAGGGTGATAAAAATCCAAAACAGACTGTGAAGATCTGGACCTCTCCAAACTGGGTGAATGGGCAACCAAATGGCAAATCAAGTTCAATGTCAAGAAGTGTAAAATTATGCTCATGGAGGCAAAAAATCCCCACTTCGCCTACACACTGATGGGGTCTGAGGTTTGTGGTTGCTAACCAGGATGAGCAATACAGTCATCTAGAAAAAGGAAGTAGCAGACTTACTATCTGGAATGTATACAGCAGAGACGGGGGGGGGGGGGGAATCCCAGGGCAACAGGGTTGGGTGTCTGACCCACATGCCTCTGTGACCAGAGAAGACACAAGATACACTTTTAATATTGGGTGCTGAAGAAGACTCCTGAGAGTCCCTTGGACTGCTAGGAGATCAAATCAGCCAATCCTAAATGAAATCAACCCTGACTGTTCCCTGGAAGGACAGGTACTGAGGCTGAAGCTCCAATATTTTGGCCACCTAATGCGAAGAGAGGACTCTCTGGAGAAGACTCTGATGCTGGGAAAGATTGAAGGCAAAAGGAGAAGGGGAAGGCAAAGGATGAGATGGTTAGACAGCATCACCGATGCAACGAACATGAAAATGAGCGAACTCAGGAAGATAGTGGAGGACAGGAAGGCCTGGCGGGATGTGGTTCATGGGATCACGAAGGGTCGGACACGACTTAACGACTGAACAACAACAACACGCTGGAAGAAGCAGATGAAATGAATCAGTTCTCTGGAAGCAAAAGCTGCACCCAAGCAAGCCAGCCAGACCTAAGTCCAGACACTGCTAGATTCTCTGGGCCATACCATGTCGGACTGCCGATGATGAGGCCTCGCATGATGCAAAACTCCTCCAAACAAATAAATCCTCTGTCTGTAAATAGAAACCGAGGCTGAGCGCTTTACTCCCGGATGCCTAAGGGGGCAGTGCTGGAATCAGGACCCTGGACAGCTCCTGCTGCAGACGCAATTGGGACCGTTCAAGCAACAAAGAGGCTCAGCCCTTGCAGTGAAAGGCAATGCCACTGAAATAAGGCTATGTTTGAACTGTTATTTCAGCACCACTCCAAGGTTGATGTGTGTGTGTGTGTGGGGGGGGGGGGGCTAGCACCACCAGAGCACAAAGAAAACATTCCCTTTTGTATGCACAGAAAAACCTGTTCAACAACCCTGCCAAGCCCCCCACACTCCAGCAGGGCTCAGTTCTTTTCCCACTTTCACCCATCACTCTTGCCTCTCCCTGATCCTGGGATTGACTAAGTAACATCTATTGTTGTAACCCTTCTGGGTGGAAATCCAGCCAGCATCCAGCACACACCGTCAGTGCGCAATCATACGGTGACAGGCCCTTGATGGCCATGAGGGGGGCTGCTTCCAAAGTTGCTCATGACTTCTGTTTTAAAAACAAGTTGAGTAGCAATGTGACCATGTTCCAGACGGGTGGCAGACAGAATCCCCTGGCCCATTATGTTATTTATTTCTTTATTTAGAAGATTTACAGTATATACTGCTTTTCTGGTACCATTGTGGCAGACATTTTCGTGAGCCGGATATCTGACAAAGGGGGCGCAAAAGCATCTTATGCCGCCCCGTCCGATTCTGACTCTCTGGAGGCATCAGGTACCTCTTGAACTGAAGATCAGGTGAAACCTGAAGATCAGGTGAAACTCCAGCTTGTGCCTGTCTGAACATTTAGAACGGAGGGCAGTGATTGGCAAGAGCCAGCATGGTTTTCTGAAGGACACTCTTATCTCTTTATAGGATGCAGAGACTGGCTCAGTAGATTGGGGGGATGCTATGGACACCATAGATCTGGATTTCAGTCAGGCTTTTCACAATGTTCCCCATGGCGTCCTGGTGGAGAAGCTGGTGGAACGTGAGCTAGATGATGCTACTGCCAGGTAGACCCACCTGTGGCTGGCTTATGGACTGTGCTCAGAGACTGCTTGTCAACAGCTCCTTGTCAACCTGAAGGGGGTCCTCAAGGAGTCCCTGAGACACCCCCCTCGTCGCTTCCTTCCACGTTAGCCATCTAGCAGGGACGCTGTAGTTGTGGGCTGCCAGCACTGACAGGGGGTTGGACGCGATTCTCTTGTAGGTCCCTTCCAACTCTATGGTTCATTGGGTGGTGAGCGACCTATGCTCTGAGTCAGCCAGGTGGTTGTTTGCAATAGTCCTATGTCACCTGGAAAAGGCCAACATCTGGCAGAGCCCTTGCAGTCAGGGTAAGGTAAGGGTAAGGGTAAGGTTGCAGTAAGGTCGAAAAGGCCGACAGGCCGGCCCCACTCTCTTTCCCGGCCCGGCGGAGGGGGGGGGGCGCAGGCAGAGCCCGGCCTGTCGGGACTGCTGCTGCCGCTGCTGCTGCCGCTGCTGCTGCCCGGCGGCACGTGCCTCCCTCGCCTCTGCCCCGCCGGCAGAGTCGCTTCCGGGCTCTGCGCTTTGCCCCCAGCAGCCAGGGTCGGATTCGCCCCCCTCCTCGCGCTGAGTCCGCGGACTGGCAGCAGCAAGCAGGGGGCTGCAGGCAGGCAGGCAGGCAGGGTCTCTAGTCCTCCCAGCCGCCCCCAGGGGGTGAACCCGGCCGGGGCCTCCTGCATGCAAGGCAGCAGCAGTAGCGGTCCTCCTCCTTCCTTCCACGCACTCAGGTGGACGCCATGGGGTGCCAGGAGAGAGGGAGCTGCTGGGCTCTCGGAGCAGGAGGGGCCCTGCTCAAGTTTTGCTTAAAACAAGGGTACCTGGTGGGGACCTGTTGTCGTTTTTTAAAAAAGTTGTTGTTGGAAGGAGGATGAACAGGACCGTGGGGTGAGATTGCAGCCAGCCAGACCTATGGCAGAATTGTTTGTGTGCGCGCGCTTTTTCGAGCTTTTCAAGGAGTGGGGCACAGTCGGGGACCCACCCAGATTCCTAGTCTCTGGGTGCAGTTTGGGCTACACGTCCACTCCCAACTGTCGGTAGCAGGTAGCTCAATGATAGTTTTTATGAAAAGTGGGGGCCTGAATCTTGTAAGTAATAAACTGTGGGAAGGACATACCTCTAGGCACAGGTTTGCTACTCTGGCTCTTGTCTGAATGTCTTCATGATGAAGATTCATCAGACAAGGTGTAAGAAAGGACTGCCTCTTTCCTACCACATGCATTCCTACTGCTGGAAGAATCTTGACCCAGGCAGGCTTTGGACATACATTTGTAGTCAATACAATTACGGTAGTTGTTTTGAATACCCTTTTGTACTTGCAACAGGGTGAATGTATCTGTGAACGTATGAAGCTGCCCTTTCTTGAGTCAGACTGTTGGTCTATCTAGGACAGTACAGTCTGCACACAGACTGGCAGCAGCTCTCCAGAGTTTCAGACAAAAGTCTTTCCCAGCCCTTCCTGGAGATGCTGCCCAGAATTGCTTGCAGACCTTTTGTTTGCAGAACTGTGGCCCTTTGCACCAAGTGGTTGATTCCTGCATTTCGTTGTGTGCAGGTGAAGCTGAGGGTCTGGTTTTGAAGCATCTAGCACTTCTTAACACAAGGTTGCAATCTTGTGTAGGTAGTATTATGCAGACGTGTGGGGGTGCAAGTTCCCACACAAAGGAATGCCAAGAAAGAGGTTGAATGGCGGGTCTGGCCCTTTGGTGCGTTCCAAGTACTAGTTTGTAGTTAAAAAATTTTTATTTATTTTTAAGAACAGGCCTCTTTCCCTTTTCACCAAATCCCGGGCGGTGGTTTAAATTTGTGTTAGTAAGCATGAGGACAGATTCAGTTTGTGTGGGTTTAATTTTGGATTAGTTAAACTAGGATGAGAATGATGATCATGCCAAACAGGAATTGGGTGCCAGTTAGGTTGTGCCATGGAGCGTTTGGCCAGGGTGCAGCAGGTCAGGTTGGCACCAGTATCCTTTAAGGTGAATTATTACCGAGACACTGGTTAATTCCTCAGAAGGGTGCTGAGTGTGTGGATTTCTCCGTTTTGTTATATTGCATGCTTATGTGCAGAGTGTAATGTCTAACGTGTTGGAATGATGCTTCATGATTCAAATTCAAAGAACGGGCAGCAAAATGGCAGATGCGCTTCAATGTAAGTGTAAAGTGATGCACATTGGGGCAAGAAATCAAAACTTCACATACACGCTCATGGGTTCTGAGCTGTCTGTGACGGATCAGGAGAGAGATCTTGGGGTACTGGTGGACCGGTCGATGAAAGTGTCGACCCAGTGTGCGGCAGCTGTGAAGAAGGCCAATTCCATGCTTGGGATCATTAAAAAAGGGATTGAGAATAAAACGGCCAATATTATTATGCCGTTGTACAAATCGATGGTAAGGCCGCATCTGGAGTATTGCGTCCAGTTCTGGTCTCCGCATCTCAAAAAGGATATAGTGGAACTGGAAAAGGTGCAGAAGAGAGCGACCAAAATGATTAGTGGGCTGGAGCACCTCCCTTATGAGGAAAGGCTACAGCGTCTGGGGCTCTTCAGTCTAGAAAAAAGGCAGTTGAGGGGGGACATGATTGAGACGTATAAAGTTATGCATGGGATGGAGAGAGTGGATAGAGAGAAGTTCTTTTCCCTCTCACAAAACACTAGAACTAGGGGACATCCACTCAAATTGAGTGGAGGGAGGATTAAAACAGACACAAGAAAATATTTATTTACCCAGCGTGTAATTGGTTTGTGGAACTCCTTGCCACAGGAGGTGGTGATGGCACCTGGCCTGGATGCCTTTAAAAGAGGATTGGACAGATTTATGGAGGAAAAGTCCATCACAGCTTACAAGCCACGATGGGGATAAGCAACCTCGTGGTTGTAGGAGTAGGTTTTCTTTGTGCCAGGTGCAAGGGAGTGGCGACAGGATACAAGTATCTTGTTGGCTGTGTACTCCCTGAGGCATCTGGTGGGGCCACTGTGTGATACAGGAAGCTGGACTAGATGGGCCTTTGGCCTGATCCAGCAGGGCTCTTCTTATGTTCTTATGTTCTTATGTACATAAATGACCTGGAGTTGGGGATAAGCAGTGAGGTGGCCAAGTTTGCAGATGACACTAAACTTTTCCCGGTGGTGAAGACCAGCAGGGATTGTGAAAAGCTCCAGGATCTCTCCAATCTGGGAGAATGGGCAGCAAAATGGCAGATGCGCTTCAATGTAAGTAAGTGTAAAGTGATGCACATTGGGGCAAGAAATCAAAACTTCACATACACGCTCATGGGTTCTGAGCTGTCTGTGACAGATCAGGAGAGAGATCTTGGGGTGCTGGTGGACAGGTCGATGAAAGTGTCGACCCAGTGTGCGGCGGCTGTGAAGAAGGCCAATTCCATGCTTGGGATCATTAAAAAAAGGGATTGAGAATAAAACGGCCGATTTCATTCTGCCTTTGTACAAATCGATGGTAAGGCCACATCTGGAGTATTGTGTCCAGTTCTGGTCACCACACCTCAAAAAGGATATAGTTGAGTTGGAAAAGGTGCAGAAAAGAGTGACCAAACTGATTCGTGGGCTGGAGCACCTCCCTTATGAGGAAAGGCTACAGCGTTTGGGGCTTTTCAGTCTTGAAAAAAGGTGCCTGAGGGGGGACATGATTGAGACGTATAAAATTATGCATGGGATGGAGAGAGTGGACAGAGGGAAGTTCTTCTCCCTCTCGAACAACACCAGAACCAGGGGACATAAAATTGAGTGGAGGGAGAGTTAGAACGGATAAAAGAAAATATTTCTTCACCCAGTGTGTAATTCATCTGTGGAACTCCTTGCCACGGGATGTGGTGATGGCACCTGGCCTAGATGCCTTTAAAAGGGGTTTGGATAGATTCATGGAGGAAAAGACCATCACAGGTTACAAGCCATAAGCAACCTCCTGGTTTTAGAAGTAGGTTTTCTCTGTGCCAGGTGCAAGGGAGTGACAACAGGAAACAGGTTATCTTGTTGACTGTGTGCTCTCGGAAGGATCTGGTGGGGCCACTGTGAGATACAGGAAGCTGGACTAGATGGGCCTTTGGCCTGATCCAGCAAGGCTCTTCTTATGTTCTTATGTACATCTAGGTGGCTCTACGTTTGGGGCCTGAGTATGCTGATGGAGGGCTTTCAAACCCAGCGTGCTGGGTGTCTGAACCTACACTGGTCCCCTGCTGGTTCATACATCTGATAGGAACTGACACAAGAAGTGGGTGGACTATCCACAACAATAGCAGGCTTGCAACATGCAGATTCAGGCTTTAGCCTCTGGAGCAGCCCTGCTAGAAGCAAGCCAAGAGGCCCTCCCTCTGGTTCACTCTCTGCTGCTCTGTCGCTTAAAACATTGCAGGGAGCTGTGCTGCGCTGAGAGATCCAGTTCAGTGTGCCCTGAAAGCTTGCAAAGGATCCTGGGTACACAACTTGGGCTCCATGCTGCTTTCTTGACTTCCATACAAGTCCTGCAGCTTCAGGCAACGGTTGGGTGGCTTGTGGAGATGAGGCATCCCTAGAACAGCTGTGAGCTGGTCTAACCAAGGGAGAGGAGCCCTGCTGGGCATTCTGCTTCCCACAGGGGCCAAGCAGGCACCTCCAGGAAGCCCCTGCACCACATGGCCTGAAGTCAACAGTCCTGTCCGACTATTGACCCCCAGCAACTGGCATTCAGTGGCCTTCTGCCTTTGGACGTGGAGGTTTCCGTGAGTGACTGGCCCTTGACAGACCTCTCCTCGTTCCTGAATTTGTCAACAAGACTTCAAGTAACACAGGGGCCTTGGTCCGGTTAGAAGGCCATGTCTAGGTGCCACACTCTCCTAGGCTCTTGGTTCAGTGTTCACGCCCCAAAGCAGGAGGAGGTGCTTGCCATTTTGTTGTGTGATTGTGAACCAAATGTTGCCATATACACGCTTGGTGGCCTACACTAGTTCCAGAATCACCACTGCCGGTGATAGGGACACGTGTGAGATTCAATCCCGGACTGTAGGAGTTGAGGGCAGACAGAGATCCCCTTGAAATCTGGCCTCACCAGTTTTCCTCCTCCGGCATCTTCCTGTTCTGTCTCCGACTCTGTCATGCCTGTCCTCTTCTCTGGGGCCCACATGGTGAATCGTTGCCAATATCAGATTGGCACAACACACCACAATACACTCAGCAGCCAGAGCAGTGGAAGAAAAAGTCCCTTTTGTTGCTGCTTTTTGCCAGATTCAGGGACATTCCAGGCCAGATGGCTCAAACCCTACTGACAAAAGATCTTCACCACTGTCCTTGTGTTTGCTGAGAACAGGCCAGCCTCTCTGCTGTGGAACGCAAAGGCCGTTTGCCTCCGCTTGTCATCAATCACTGCACTTTCCCCAGGTCAAATGAATGGAAAGTGCCGCCTCTGCCGCCACCCCTGTTGCCTTTGTGAGGCTTCCAGGCACCCAGCGTTGTGAGGCTTCCAGGCAGCAGCCGTTGCCCTTTGCCCCTGCAGACAGCTTGACCCAGTTTTACTCCTCCTCCTCCTCCTCCTTCTGAGCCTGGCTGAAGTTCTTTGTTTCTGGGATCAGGCTTAGGTTAGTGTGCCAAAAATGGAAAGTGTGTTGTTGTACAGCCTAGGCAGCGAGAAGCCTGCCTTCCAGGTACCCCCGCCCCCCGCACATACAGACCCCCTGCGAGGTAAAGTGCCGAGCTGGCCCTCTGCTGCCCACGAGTGAGATGGTGGAAGAGCAGCTTACAATGGCTGAAGTTTCTTAAAAGTATTTGCAAAACCACCATGCATACAATGGAAGTGACCAGAAACCTGCAGGCCGGTCTGCGACATTTTGTCAGTTTGATCAGCAAATCAAGCAAAGATAAGAACATAAGAAGAGCCCGGCTGCTGGATCAGGCCAAAGGCCCATCTAGTCCAGCTTCCTGTATCACACAGCGGCCCCACCAGATGCCTCAGGGGAGCACACAAGACAACAAGATACCTGTGTACAGTCGCCACTCCCTTGCACCTGGCACAGAGAAAACCTTCTCCTACAACCAGGAGGTTGCTTTTCCCCATCATGGCTTGTAAGCTGTGCTGGACTTTTCCTCCATAAATCTGTCTAATCCCCATGGCGTCCTGGTGGAGAAGCTGGTGGAACGTGAGCTAGATGATGCTACTGCCAGGTAGACCCACCTGTGGCTGGCTTATGGACTGTGCTCAGAGACTGCTTGTCAACAGCTCTGCTTGTCAACTGCTTGTTGACTGCTTGTCAACAGATGTTTGTCAGCAACCAGGGGCCGCCTCCCACTTTTAGAGGGATTATAGGCACCACTTTCCACCACTGCCAGCCCTCCCCTTCCTACTTCTTAGAACCGTGTCAAGCAGGAGGATTCTGGGATTCTGCACTCGCCTGTTATCACAGCTCCACAGCCGGAGACACGCAGAGTCTTGCACTGATTGCTGCTTCCTTCTCAGCAGCAGCACCACCAGTTGTCCTGTCCCGTCCCCCCCCAGGCCTTGTGGGATGAATGTTAAAAAAGGTTCCTGACCTGGGACTCTGAGACACCTCATGTGATGTCAAATCGCCCAGTCCTTCTCCCCTCTCAGCCACCAGGCCTTGCTCTCCGCAGGGCCTTGAAGGCACCTTCTTCCTGGAACCTGGCGCCCCACCAGACCGTGGGCTGGGGTTCAAGTAGACGCAAGGCAACTGCTCCACGACCCTGGGCCCCTTTCCAAAGTCTTCTCTCAAAGAGTTCAGCCAGGTGGCTCGGCAGCGATGCAGGACCAGTGTTCCCAGGCCCGGATGGCATCCACCCAAGAGTTCTGAAGGAACTCAAGAATGAAGTTGCTGACCTATTGACCAAAATATGCAACTTGTCCCTTAAAACGGCCACTGTGCCAGAGGATTGGAGGATAGCTAATGTCACGCCAATCTTTAAAAAAGGAAGGAGGGGGGACCCGGGAAACTACAGGCTGGTCAGCCTAACATCTGTTCCAGGGAAGATGGTGGAAAGTCTCATTAAGGATAAAATCTTAAAATACACAGAAGAACAAGCTCTGCTGAGGGAGAGTCAGCATGGCTTCTGCAAGGGGAAGTCTTGCCTCACAAACCTGTTAGAATTTTTTGAAAAGGTCAACTGGCATGTGGATGCGAGCGAACCCATGGATATTATATATCTGGATTTTCAGAAGGCGTTTGACACAGTCCCTCATGAAAGGCTTCTGAGAAAACTCCACAGTCAGGGAATAAGAGGGCAGGTCCTCTTGTGGATTAGGAACTGGTTGAAGACCAGGAAACAGCGAGTGGGAGTCAATGGGCAATTTTCACAATGGCGAGAGGTGAAAAGCGGTGTGCCCCAAGGATCGGTCTTGGGACCGGTGCTTTTCAACTTATCTGTTTTCGGACTGGTGTCTTTCAACTTGTTCATAAATGACCTGGAGTCGGGGATAGGCAGTGAGATGGCCAAGTTTGCAGATGACACTAAACTTTTCCGGGTGGTGAAGGCCAGCAGGGATTGTGAAGAGCTCCAGAAGGACCTCTCCAAACTGGGGGAATGGGCAGCAAAATGGTAGATGCGCTTCAATGTAAGTAAGTGCAAAGTGATGCACATTGGGTCAAGAAACCAAAATTTCACATATACGCTAATGGGTTCTGAGTTGTCTGTGACGAATCAAGAGAGAGATCTTGGGGTGCTGGTGGACAGGTCGATGAATGTGTCGACCCAGTGTGCGGCGGCTGTGAAGAAGGCGAATTCCATGCTCGGGATCATTAAAAACGGGATTGAGAATAAAACAGCAAATATCATTATGCCTTTGTACAAATCGATGGTAAGGCCACATCTGGAGTATTGAGTCCAATTCTGGTCACCATACCTCAAAAAGGATATAGTTGAATTGGAAAAGGTGCAGAAAAGAGCGACCAGAATGATTTGTGGGCTGGAGCACCTCCCTTATGAGGAAAGGCTACAGCGTCTGGGGCTTTTCAGCCTAGAAAAAAGGCGCCTGAGGGGGGACATGATTGAGACGTATAAAATTATGCATGGGATGGAGAGAGTGGATAGAGGGAAATTCTTCTCCCTCTCCCACAACACCAGAACCAGGGGACATGTACTAAAATTGAGTTGAGGGAGAGTTAGAACGGACAAAAGAAAATATTTCTTTACCCAGCGTGTAATTCATCTGTGGAACTCCTTGCCACAAGATGTGGTGATGGCACCTGGCCTAGATGCCTTTAAAAGGGGTTTGGACAGATCAGGAGAGAGATCTTGGGGTGCTGGTGGACAGGTCGATGAAAGTGTCGACCCAGTGTGCGGCGGCTGTGAAGAAGGCTAATTCCATGCTTGGGATCATTAAAAAAGGGATTGAGAATAAAATGGCCAATATCATTATGCCTTTGTACAAATCGATGGTAAGGCACCTGGCCTAGATGCCTTTAAAAGGGGTTTGGACAGATTCATGGAGGAAAAGACCATCACAGGTTACAAGCCATAAGCAACCTCCTGGTTTTAGAAGTGTGTTTTCTCTGTGCCAGATACAAGGGAGTGTCAAAGGAAAACAGGTTATCTTGTTGTCTTGTGTGCTCCCTGAGGCATCTGGTGGGGCCACTGTGTGACACAGGAAGCTGGACTAGAGGGGCCTTTGGCCTGATCCAGCAGGGCTCTTCTTATGTTCTTATGTTTCAGCTACGCTCCCCCCCCCCCGGAATGGCTAAGAGCTGCCCTCATAGATGCTTTGGGGCTGCTTAGCTCCTCCCCTTTGGCCATTTGGCTCCTCCCAGTTGGCCATGGGGGGGAGGTCAAACCAAACTGCTTTTCCTGGACTTTTTTTTAACGTAAATGATTTTGGAGCGTAAATTCTAACTGACTTCACGCCAACAGAAAAGGAAACAGTCTAATCTCTGCTCACGACTCTGCCAGAGTCATGCAGATGGTCAGGTTCTGGAAGCGGCATGGGATCTCTAGCAAGTGCCTCAGGAACCAAGTCTGAAGCAACGGTACACAGGGCCAGCCCCCCCCCATCGCCTGGTTGGGCTGGACAGATGAGTTGCAGTACCCTCTCTGACCATCAGCATCTGGGGGCGCTGCAGAACAGCAAAGACCAAGCCAAACGCTCCCTCTGCCTGAGAGCTGTTCTAGTGTTTGGGTCTTCCTGCCAGGTCCCCGAGTTCAATGCCCCCCTATTGGGTCATCTCATACACAGTCACCCCCGCAAGAGAGTCGAGGTGTTCCCCAACTCTCACTCTATCTTTCTCTTACAGAAGCAAGACACAGAGCCTGCTGGCTTGTGCCAAGGTCACGTCCCACCCCAGCTTTGCAAGCACGTCCAGCAGGCCAGCGTCGTCCAAAGTGTCCCTTTGCATTCAAAGAGTGTCGTTAATCAGGTCCCTCTTTGCTTCAGCTGACTTGGCATGCCACTCAGCATGGCAAAGCATGCATTGTAAAAAGTTTAATCACTTTTAAATGGCAAGGCAATTAAATTTCAATGCTTGGTTAGTTGGCCAAGAAAACGAAGGCTTGTTTGGATGGGAAGAGAGAGGCAGAGAGAGGAGGAGCTGGCATACAAACCTGGCCGGCCCTGTCTGTCTGCACGGCTTTTCTCCCTCGGAGACAGAGCCGGATCGAAGCCACAGACCTTGAGACAAGGGGCCTTTCTTCTTGCTCACTGGCTCTGGCTGCTAAGAAGGGCAGACTGCAAGGGAAGGGAGAGCAATGAAAAGGAACAGGGGCCCACGGGTGGGTCAGCCTCCTCTCCTCCCATGGCAGCAAGCAAGCCCTCAGGCGGGCCACACGGCAGGCGCTCCTGCAAGGGCAGGCGCTCGCTCCACCCCGAGGCAGATGGGCCTGCACTCTTGGGGAGCCATGAATGGAGGTGCCTGGGAGCTGCTGCACCAGGAAGTGCCTGCGGGCTCTGCGATCCCTCCGCCGTGCTGCACCAGTCGGGGATTGATCAGCAGGCCAGCAGGGAAGTGCCACAGAAGAATGGAGGTTCTTATACGGTCAGCAGCACCATCCCATTTCAGCAAGACAGTGGGGTCAAAAAGGCCTCTGGGGTTGGGGAGTGTCTCCTGGCCCCCCTAGGCACAGCCCCAGCTGTGCCGCCCATAGGAAGGATGGAACCCATTTCCCATAATCTCTCTCTCTCTCTCTCTCTCTCTCTCTCTCTCTCTCTCAGAGGCAGAACCCCTTACCTTCACAGAATCCCTCCACTACAGTATTGAATATGGGATTGTTTGCTGCCTTTTCAGATTAGTCTGAACTCCGTTATCCCACCCCACCTCATCCAGGGCTGGTTTAATGAGAGTCTCCTTCCTTGATCCTACAATAATTTGTTTGCCTCTGGCGCCCCCTCGTGGGGCACAAAAACACAAGCATTGCCTTTCCTGATCACAGAGTTCAGGAACTTTTCCTTGCCAGATGCCTCTGAAGTGCACAAACGGCATGAAACCAAGAAAGAGCCCGCTGCTCCTTTGGCTTGGCCCCGCCCAGCCCTGTTACATACCTCTGATTGGCAGAGTCTTAACATGTGTTTTCTTCTGTCTGTACTGAACTTCCTGGCAGTTTAAAGGCCGGCCTCTGACTTATGATGTTAATAAGAACATAAGAAGAGCCCTGCTGGATCAGGCCAAAAGCCCATCTAGTCCAGCTTCCTGTGTCACACAGTGGCCCCACCAGATGCCTCAGGGAGCACACGAGACAACAAGATACCTGTGTCCAGTCGCCACTCCCTTGCACCTGGCACAGAGAAAACCCACTTCTAAAACCAGGAGGTTGCTTATGGCTTGTAACCTGTGATGGTCTTTTCCTCCATGAATCTGTCCAAACCCCTTTTAAAGGCATCTAGGCCAGGTGCCATCACCACATCCTCTGGCAAGGAGTTTCACAGATGAATTACACGCTGGGTAAAGAAATATTTTCTTTTGTCTGTTCTAACTCTCCCTCCACTCAAGTTTAGTGCATGTCCCCTGGTTCTGGTGTTGTGCGAGAGGGAGAAGAATTTCCCTCTATCCACTCTCTCCATCCCATGCATAATTTTATACGTCTCAATCATGTCCCCCCTCAGGCGCTTTTTTTCTAGGCTGAAAAGCCCCAGACGCTGTAGCCTTTCCTCATAAGGGAGGTGCTCCAGCCCACGAATCATTCTGGTCGCTCTTTTCTGCACCTTTTCCAATTCAACTATATCCTTTTTGAGGTGTGGTGACCAGAACTGGACGCAGTACTCCAGATGTGGCCTTACCATCGATTTGTACAAAGGCAGAATGATATTGGCCGTTTTATTCTCAATCCCTTTTTTAATGATCCCGAGCATGGAATTGGCCTTCTTCACATCCGCCGCACACTGGGTCGACACTTTCATTGACCTGTCCACCAGCACCCCAAGATCTCTCTCTTGATCCATCACAGACAACTCAGAACCCATTAGCGTATATGTGAAATTTGGGTTTCTTGCCCCAATGTGCATCACTTTGCACTTACTTACATTGAAGCGCATCTACCATTTTGCTGCCCATTCTCCCAGTTTGGAGAGGTCCTTCTGGAGCTCTTCACAATCCCTGCTGGTCTTCACCACCCGGAAAAGTTTAGTGTCATCTGCAAACTTGGCCACCTCGCTGCCTATCCCCGACTCCAGGTCATTTATGAATAAGTTGAAAAGCACCGGTCCCAAGACCGATCCTTGGGGCACACCGCTTTTCACCTCTCGCCATTGTGAAAATTGCCCATTGACTCCCACTCGCTGTTTCCTGGTCTTCAACCAGTTCCTAATCCACAAGAGGACCTGCCCTCTTTTCCCCCCCCCCTATATATTTATATTTTATTGATATATTAAAACATAAAAACAATACATATTTCATAAAGTTATAGCAAGCGCGAAGCAATACATCCTACTAGCATACTATTCACTATTTTCTACATATAATTTCCAACTAAGCCAAAACAACACCCACATTCTATTCATTAAATCCACATATCGTCACATCATTCCTCTCTCTCTCTTAAAAAGTCAATAAATGGTTTCCAATTATTCACGAAAAAGTTAACTGACTTTTCCTTAATTAAAATTGTAAGTTTATCCATTTCAGCATAGTCCAAAACTTTCAGCCACCAATCTTCCAGCGAAGGTATCTCCGAATTCTTCCAATATTGTGCATATAAAATTCTTGCCGCAGCTATCATATATAAAAACAAAGTTTGAAATTTTTCGCCTACATGATCCTCCCACATACCCAACAAAAATGTTTCCGGTTTCATTTGAACCTTAATCTTTAAAATCAATCTGTTTATGAATCTGAGTCCAGTACTTCTTTGCTTGGGGGCATGTCCACCACATATGGTAAAAAGTTCCTTCTTGCTTTTTACATTTCCAACATCTATTCGTCACCTTCTCATACATTTTTGCTAATTTGCTTGGGGTTATATACCATCTATATATCATTTTATACATATTTTCTTTAATATTAACATTTAACGTAAATTTCAACTGTTTTAACCATAGTTGTTCCCATTGGGGTCCATTAAAATAACATGACCTACATTTTTCGCCCAATGAATTGTACATTCTTTAACCTGTTCTTCTTCTGTTTCAAACTTCAAAAGCAATTTATACATTTTTGAAATTATCTGGTCTTCAGATTTTAATTGTACCTCCAATATTGATTCTTCTTCTACAAACCCATATGCCTTCTTGTCCACTTTAAATCTCTCCAAAATTTGAGCATATACAAACCATTGGCAATTACAGTCTTCTTCCATTAGTTTTTCTCTTGACTTCATTGTACAGTCTCCTTGTGAAAAAATTAATAAATTTCTGTACAGTAGTCCTTTTTCTTTTGGCACGCTACTTCCACCAAAGTGTGCTTCATATGGTGCAACCCATAATGGTACTTTCTCATAAAACCTCATTTTATATCTATTCCAAATTCTCCATAATGCATGTCTAACATAATGATTTTTAAATTCTAAATTTGCTTTCACTTTATCATACCACAAATACCCATGCCAACCAAATCTCAAGTCAGAGCCTTCTAACTCCAATAATCTTCTATTTTGTAAATACACCCACTCTTTCAACCACACAAAACAACATGCTGCATAATATACTTTCAGATCCGGTAGTCCTAATCCTCCTCTCTTTTTTGCATCTTGAAGAATCTTATATTTCACCCTTGGTTTTTTCCCTTGCCAAATAAATTTAGAAATGTCTTTCTGCCATTCTTTAAATGGTGCATCAGATATAATCACTGGTATCATTTGAAATAAGAACATCATTTTTGGCAATACATTCATCTTAATCACCGATATCCTTCCTAGTAAAGACAATTTCAATCTTTCCCATCTTAACAGATCTTTCTTAATTTCATTCCATACTTTAACATAATTATTTTGAAATAGTGTACAATTCATACTCGTCAATATAATTCCCAGATATTTAACTTTTTTTTCCACCTTAAATCCTGTTTTATTCATCAGTTTCAGTTGATCTTGAATCTTCATATTTTAGTCACTATTTTTGTCTTCTGTTTATTAACTTTAAATCCTGCAAGAGATCCAAATTCTTTTAATTTACTCATCAACAACTCTATATCTTTTAACGGATTTTCCAGCATTAATACCAAATCATCCGCAAAGGCTCTTAACTTGAATGTTTCTTTCTTAATCTTCACACCATGTATTCTTTCATCTTGTCTAATACTTCTATTCAAAACTTCTAACACCAATATAAACAGCAATGGTGATAACGGACATCCTTGTCGCGTACCTTTTTGAATTTCAAATGTCTTAGTCAGCTCACCATTCACTAATACTCTTGCAGTTTGTGTCACATAAATTGAATTTATCCATTTATTGAAGTTTTCCCCGAAGTCCATTTCTTGTAAAACTTCTAATAAAAAAGACCAGTTCAAATTATCAAAAGCTTTTTCAGCATCTATAAATATTAATGCTAATTGCTTATCTATACGTTTGTCAAAATGTTCCAACATATCTAGAGCAATTCTTACATTCTCCCTCAAATGTCTTTTTGGTAGAAAACCACATTGATCTTCATGTATAAATTTTTGCAACATCATCTTCATTCTCTCCGCTAAAATTGATGTAAATATCTTATAATCATTGTTAAGCAAAGATATAGGTCTATAGTTCTTTATACTACTTGAATCTTGTCCTTCTTTCGGTATCAAAGTTATGTTCGCCTCTTTCCATGAATCTGGCATTTTTCTATTTTGTAAGATATCATTCATTGTCTGTTGTAATGGAATACTTATTACATCTTCTAGACATTTATAGAATCTCCCAGTCAAACCATCTGGACCTGGTGCCTTATTCAGCTTAACTCTCTTTATCGCATCTGCCACTTCTCTAGGCATGATCCTTTCATTTAAAATTAATTTCTGATCTTCCAAAACTTTTGGTAAATTTTGCTTTACCAAATATTCCTTTATTTTTGCTGGTTCTACCTTCTGTCTTTTATATAAATTTGTATAATAATTTACAATTAATTTTTGTATATCTTCCTGTTCTGTACATATTTTCTCTGTCTCTTGTAACTTAGAGATAATTCTTTTCTCCCTCTCTTTCCTCAGTTTATAAGCTAAAAATTTTCCTGGTTTATTAGCATGTTCAAAATACCTTTGTTTTGCATACTTCATTTTAATTTCTATTTCTTTTGTTATCATCAGGGATAGTTGACTCTGTAAAATTTTAATTTGTTGTAAAACGTTTTTGTCACCAGGTGTCCTCCTCAACTCTTGTTCTTTCTTCTTCATCTCTTCTTCAATCTTTTGAAACTTAATTTGTCTCTTTTTAGTCCATTCTGCATTTTTTTGGTATAAAATATCCTCTTATAAATGCTTTACTTGCATCCCAAACCATTCTTACTTCTGTTCCTTTATTCATATTTAACTCAAAAAAGTCTTTTAGTTTACTCTTAGCTTCTTCTATTATCTCTTCTTTCTGTAATAACAGTTCATTCAGTCTCCATCTATAAGTTTTAATTTTCTTCCTTATGGCCAGCGATATCGGATTATGATCTGAAATAGATTTTGTTAAAATCTCTGCTTTGGAAGTTCTAACAGCTATATCCTTTGACACCCAAAACATATCAATTCTTGAACTTGATCCATGTCTCTCTGAATAATGTGTGAACTCCTTAGAGCTCCCATTTTTCTGTCTCCATATGTCCAAGACCCCTAAAGTCTCCACCATTTCAAAAAAACTTTTAGGTAATTTCCCTTGATTGTGCTTTATTTCTTTTTCGGAACCTTTATCACTCAGCGGGGAGACAACTCCATTCCAATCGCCCAACAAGCAAAAACTACTATAAGAATAATTTGCCAACAAATCCATCAAATATCTAAAAAAATCCCCTTTTTGTTGATGTGGTGTATACACCCCCAATATTAACGTTTTTATCCCATCTAGTGTTACTTCCACTGCCACCCCTCTTCCTTTGTCATCTGCAAATATTAATTCTGGCTTCAAATATTTTTTAACATATAAAACCACCCCATTCTTCTTCTTGATATTGGTTGAAAAAAATTCTTCTCCCAAATTTTTCTGAATCAAAAATTTTGTATCTCCCTTTTTTATATGGGTTTCTTGAAGGCATATCACATCTTGATTAAGTTTTTTCAAATAATGGAATACTCTTTTTCTTTTTTTGCGGAGCATTAGCTCCATTAATATTCCATGATAAAAATTTGTAATCCATCTTTATTGTTCACAGCTTGCCATTGCACTGTCCATCCCTTCATCTTTTTCTTCTTCTCTTCCATCCTTGAATCTTCTCAGGAACTCTTTTGCTTTCTGGATTGTATCCAGTCTATAGGTTTTTCCATGAAGTTTAACAGTCACGCCTTCTAATTTTCCCCACCTAAAGACAATCTTCTGTTTCTTCAGCACCTCCACCAGGAATGCATAACTTTTCCTTTTCTGCAAAATTCTCAGCGGAATCTCCTTTAGCACAATGATTTGCGCTCCTTCTACCTTGAGTCTTGATTTAGCATGTTGCTGTAGAACTTTATCTCTTGTTCGTTGCCTCACAAAATGCACCAAGATATCTCTTGGCACTTCCTTTACTACTGCATATCTTGTATTAATTCTATATGCCTTATCCAAATCCAGATCCAATTCATCTCGTTCTATTTGTAGAAATTCTGACAGAATGTGTACCGTTCTATCTCTTGTATCTTCTGCTTGTTGTTCTGGAATTGCACGAAACCGTAGGAAGCTCTGTTTTCTCTCTTGTTCAGCCAGCGCCAACATATCTTGAATCTTGCAGCTCTCCATTTCAAAATGCATCACTTTATCTTCCTGGGTTTTCATCTTGATATTTATCTCTTGCAGATCACCTTTTATTTCTTTCACAGCTACATCTAGCTGGTATAGTTCTTGTTTCAACTCCACCTTCATCTTTTGAAATTCTTCCTGCAAAGTTCCCAATTTTGCATCAAATTTATGTTCCCATCTTTTAAAACATTCTTCCAGTGTTTCCGCTGGTCTTTCTGTTCCAGGCGACTTTGGAGGTGATTTTTTTTCTAATGTATTCCCTCTTCTTCTTGTAGCCATATTTCTAATTTTCACCAAATGGCACTCTTTCACTTACTCAGTTCAACTTCTTTTCCTTCTCTTTGAAACCAAAAACAAAGACTCAACTTCTTAAAATATGTGCAGGCGGCAAATACCAACCAACATAATTATTTTTCAATCTTTTTTCAATCCTTCATGATGACCTTCTGCCCGGAAGGAATTGTTTGTCCGTCTTTGTACAGTTCCAAACCGCAGGAATTCAAAACAAACAATTCAAAAGCGAAACAAGTCTCTTTCTCTCATTAAAACAGTTTATGGATATCTCCCCAAAGTGTTTCTTCACTACTTCAATCTTCCGTAAGTACCAACAAGTTACTTAGTATTTTCGCTTAATATTTTCACTGTAGTATATTATCTTCCTTCCAAATTATATCCTTTTCACAACAAATCTTCTATTCTTAAATTAACTCATTATCTTAGCTTATTTCTTCAATTCTTACTGCAGTTCCTCGCCACTTGCATAAGCAAAGCAAAAGTATAAGCGGGAGGGGGCTTGGCTTACATTCCGGCTGATTCTTGAGCTCGTTGTTGATCCGTTTCTTCCACGCTCAAACCAAAACAAACTCGAAAAGCCTACGCTCTCCGAGAAAGTAATGGGAGCGATCCGAAGATATGTGGTTTATCTCATCGCACACCCTTTTAATCCAGGGGTAGAGTAATTAAGTCCATCAGCCGTGCTCCGTCGGTATAGAGCAACCGACAAAGCTGTCAGCCAGCCATTCCTCTCCAACCGGAATCCCCAAGAGGACCTGCCCTCTTATTCCCTGACTGTGGAGTTTTCTCAGGAGCCTTTCATGAGGGACCGTGTCAAACGCCTTCTGAAAATCCAGATATATAATGTCCACGGGTTCGCTCGCATCCACATGCCTGTTGACCTTTTCAAAAAATTCTAACAGGTTTGTGAGGCAAGACTTCCCCTTGCAGAAGCCATGCTGACTCTCCCTCAGCAGAGCTTGTTCTTCTATGTATTATAAGATTTTATCCTTAATGAGACTTTCCACCATCTTCCCTGGAACAGATGTTAGGCTGACCGGCCTGTAGTTTCCTGGGTCCCCCCTCCTTCCTTTTTTAAAGATTGGCGTGACATTAGCTATCCTACAATCCTCTGGCACAGTGGCCGTTTTAAGGGACAAGTTGCATATTTGGGTCAAGAGGTCAGCAACTTCATTCTTGAGTTCCTTCAGAACTCTTGGGTGGATGCCATCCGGGCCTGGTGATTTATTGATCTTTATTTTGTCAATTAAGTCTGAGACGTCTTCTCTTTTAACCTCTATTTGACTTAATTCTTTATTCAGGGGAGACCGTTCCGGCAGCGGTATTTGCCCGAGGTCTTCTGCCGTGAAGACAGATGCAAAGAACTCATTTAATTTCTCTGCAGTCTCCAAGTCCCCTTTTATCACCCCTTTCTCTCCCTCACCATCCAGCGGACCAACCGTTTCCCTGGCAGGTTTCCTGCTTCTAACATATTTGAAGAAGCTTTTATTATTCCCTTTTATGTTGCCTGCCATACGTTCCTCAAAGTCTTTCTTGGCCTTCCGTATCATCTTTTTACATTTCTTTTGCCACAGTTTGTGCTCCTGTTTATTTTCCTCACTAGGGCAAGACTTCCATTTACGGAAGGAAGCTTCCTTGCCTTTTATAGCCTCCTTAACTGTGCTTGTTAGCCATGCCGGCACCCTCCTGGACTTGGTCGAGCCCTTCCTCCTTTGTGGGATACACTCCCGCTGGGCCTCTATGACTGTTGTTTTAAACAGCCTCCATGCACTCTGGAGCGATTGGACTCTTTTTACCTTCCCTTTCAGCTTTTTTTTTTAACTAGTCTCCTCATTTTGGGGAAGTCTGCCCTTCGGAAGTCAAGGGTTTTCGTGTCAGATTTGCTCGGCACTCTCCCTCCGACATGCATGGCGAAACAGATCGCAGCATGGTCACTATTCCCCAATGGTTCGGTAACATTTACCTCCCTGACCAGATCTTGAGTGCCACACAATATCAAGTCCAGAGTCACCTGTCCTCTGGTCGGTTCCGTGACAAGCTGCTCTAAGGTACAGTCATTTAACATATCCAGAAATCCAGTCTCTCTTTCATGACCTGAGCATGAATTGACCCAGTCGATGTGAGGATAATTGAAGTCCCCCATGACTACAACCCTGTCTCTCATTGACACCTCCCTGATTTGCTTCCTCATTTCAAGATCCCCTTCAGGTTTTTGATCTGGAGGACGGTAGCATGCCCCTACTATTACATCACTCTTTGAGTCTGGTAATCTAACCCACAGTGATTCTACGGAGGAGTCAGAGCCCCCCTCCAGCTCTACTCTGGTGGATTCTACCCCCTCTTTGACATAGATGGCCACCCCACCTCCAACACGCCCCTCTCTGTCCCTCCTATAGAGTTTATATCCTGGAATTGCAGTATCCCACTGGTTCTCCGCATTCCACCAGGTTTCTGTTATACCTACTATGTCAATGTTTTCCCTAGCCACCAAACATTCCAGTCCTCCCATCTTTGCCCGTAGACTTCGGGCATTTGCATAAAAGCACTTATATACCTGGTCCCCCAAGAAGGGCTGCATGTTTGCACCTTTATTCCTGCAGCCTTCTGTCCTGCTAGACTGGCTGTCATGTCCCATCACGCTAACACTCCCAATTCTTACTCTGTTATTACTTGACTGTTCCCCATCCTCTGCACCCTCATTCCCTGACTGTTCCCCATCCTCTGCACCCTCATTCCCTAGGGATGAGGAGTCCTGAACCGGATGCCCCTTGGCTCCTGTCGGCTTTCCCCCAGGAGTCAGTTTAAAAGCTGCTCTGCCACCTTCTTAATGTTACGTGCCAGCAGTCTGGTTCCGTTTTGGTTCAAGTGAAGCCCATCCCTCTTGTACAGGCCCAGCTTGTCCCAAAACGTTCCCCAGTGCCTAACAAACTTAAACCCCTCCTCCTGACACCAGTGTCTCATCCACGCATTGAGACCCCTGAGCTCCGTCTGCCTAGCTGGCCCTGCGCGTGGAACAGGTAGTACTTCTGAGAACGCTACCTTTGGGGTCCTGGATTTGAGCTTCCTACCTAGCAACCTAAATTTGGCCTCAGGACCGCCCGGCTACATTTCCCCACGTCGTTGGTGCCAACATGCACCACAACCGCTACCTCCTCCCCAGCACTCTCTACCAGCCTATCTAGACGAGAGGTGATGTCCGCAACCTTCGCACCAGGTAGGCAAGTCACCATGCGGTCCTCACATCCGTCACAGACCCCCCTCTCTATGTTCCTGACTATAGAGTCACCCACGACAAGAAGCCCCCTTCGCCCCCTCCCCAGAGGAGTATCCATAGTGCGACTGGATACAGGCCCATCACCTGAAGAAGGGGTCCCCACTGTGGGATTGTTTCCCTCTTTTCCAGAGCGACGTCCTCCAGCCCTGAGACTCCCTTTCCTGGCAGCTGAGGAGCTGGCCAACTGAGGGTGGGACGATGCCTCCACGTCCCTAGAAGTCTCACCCTGGTTCCTCTCTACCTGTCTCTGCTTCTCCAGGTCAGCAACCGTGGCTTCAAGGGAGCGAACCCGTTCCGAGAGCCTGGAGCTCTTTGCACCGAGCACACACCCATGACTTGTGCCCAAGAGGCAGATAGTCATACATGTGACACTCAGTGCAAAACACTGGATAGCCCCCACCCTTCTGCTGGCTGTCTGACTGCATAGCTTTTGAGTGTAAGTTATGGATTTATCAAAGTTTGGGTACCTTAATGTTGTTGGAGCTCTCCTCTCTTCAAGGTTGTTGGAGCTCTCCTCTCTTCCTCTCTCCTCTCTACAGAGGAGACGTGCCGGGCAGTGTGTGGGGCCTGGCTTCCTCATCCCGCTGCTGAACTCGCCCAGCTGCTTAACTCGCTGTGTCTTTTTTACCTTGCCACTTTGTCCCAGTGAGCCACGTGGTCCCAGTGAGGCCACTCGCTGCTCCTCAAGGAGCAACCTGTTTCCTGCTGCCACTCCCCTGCACCTGGCACAGAGAAAACCCACTTCTAAAACCAGGAGGTTGCTTATGGCTTGTAACCTGTGATGGTCTTTTCCTCCATGAATCTGTCCAAACCCCTTTTAAAGGCATCTAGGCCAGGTGCCATCACCACCTCCTGTGGCAAGGAGTTCCACAGATGAATTACACGCTGGGTAAAGAAATATTTTCTTTGTCTGTTCTAACTCTCCCTCCACTCAATTTTAGTGCGTGTCCCCTGGTTCTGGTGTTGTGCGAGAGGGAGAAGAAATTCCCTCTATCCACTCTCTCCAACCCATGCATAATTTTATAAGTCTCAATCATGTCCCCCCTCAGGCACCTTTTTTCTAGACTGAAAAGCCCCAGACACTGTAGCCTTTCCTCATAAGGAAGGTGCTCCAGCCCACGAATCATTCTGGTCGCTCTTTTCTGCACCTTCTCCAGTTCCACTCTATCCATTTTGAGGTGTGGGAAAGGGGGCAACAGGGAACATCTTGTTCCCCACTGATATTCTGCCCTTCCTCCTGCAAGTTAGACTATGGCCTGAAATGCCCCCTCTTGCAGGCTGGCAAGGGTGTTCTGTTTCTGTGGACTCCGGGCAGTAGCTGCCTCTTTGCCACTCAGTGGCATAGCTGAGTCTTAGCCTGGGGTGGTGCATGGGGTGGGGCCGGAGGGCCCCCCCCCGAGTGCCAGAAGACCCGGAAGTAATTGGCAGAGATGATGCCACCACTGATGACTTCTGGTTTGCGATCCCCCTGTTGCTGCCGAATTGCGAGGAGTGGCGGTGGGCCTGTGATCACCGCCTGCCCTTCTCCCTCCAAAACCGGCAGCAACCCTATGGAGTGAGAAGGGCAGCCAATCGCCGGCCCCCTTGGGCAGTGGAGTCCAGGGTGGGCTGCACCAGACACCTCGCAGTAGCGACACCACTGCTGCCAGGCACTGACTGGCCTGGGCCAGTGCAATCATGCAGGAGGTGGGTATCCCTCCCCGCCCAGTGGTGCTGACTGCTCCTCAAGCTCCATCGACTGGTTCACTCCCGCCGAGGTCAGTTGTCAGTACTGCCAAGTAGTACATTTGAGCAAAGTCCCGCCACTGCCCTCCGATTAAACATGCACCACGGGGCAGGAGTGGCTGCCTGGCATGCAACTGGAACGCGCATGGACCGGGCAGGGCATGCCTGCCCGGTGCTCGGCCCGTGAGAGCTCAGTCCGATGCCAGTCTACTCAGAAGTCCGGTGTTCAGCGAGTGTGCACTGGATTGTAGCCTGCCAGTCTTTCCCAAGGCATCATTCCACTCCCCCTCGCCCAATTTCCCACAAAGTTCCCACACCACAGGGCCAAGTCCACGCACCCAAGGCAGCGCCCACCCGCACAACTGACACGCCGTGACACACTAGCTGCGTCACTGTGCGTTGCGAGAGTAGCCAAGTCGCACCGCACTGCGACACACCCAGTCTACACCGGAGCTGTTGATTTGAGAAGTCCCCCCCCCACTCTCGCAGACAATCAGAGTCGAGTCTTTTCAGACTTGATTCTGATTGGCCAACACGTTGCTCTGCATCCCACCCACACTGCACCAAACGTGGCCTCCCATTGGTCAAAGCTGAATTTGTCCAACTTTGCTCGCATGGCAACGCAGCTCTCCTGCGTTTCCGTGCGATCTTACAAAAGACAAGACACACCGAGATCTTAAAACATGGAGTCCCACGTAGGGACGCTGTTCTACTACACAACGCACCACAGCGCGGCCGTGTGTCACAGCTTTCTTGTGTCTTCCCTTCTCTCCCTGCAGCAACAAAGGAGAGTTGTGTTGGCGTGTTGGGGATGCACTAGCTTGAGTGCGCATGCGCATGGCACCAACAGCCGCTACGCCTAAAGGCTGATTCAGACTAGCCTTCTGACGGAACGCTTATCCTGCCGTCTCGTTTTCTGTGCATCTAGCTGGGCTCCTGACGTTTGAAACAGGGGCTGATTGCCGCCTGTTGTCCCTCCTTCTGTCCCGCCTTCCTGAAGAAAGCGCAGCTGTGATTCGGTGAACAGAACTGCGCTCCGATTGGCCAAAAAAGCGACCCTTCTTTGACCCTTCCCCTCTCTCGGACGTTCATGCTTAAGATACAGAGAAGGTCAGCGCCTGCCTCGATCGCTCCTCGCGCGCTACCCTCATTAACCTTGGTCTTGGTGGAAACTGCAAATTGAAATTGAAAATTGCATTGAAAAAACGGAAGAAAAAGAGGCAAAACCTGGAATGAACCCTTGAAAGAAACACACACGATGATTGGAGGTGGCTGTGATTGGCATGCCACCACTCTCCTCCCCCTCCCAACTGATTGGTGGGCTGCCGGACAAACGTTAGCACAGACGTTAGCTGAAAGCGAGCGCTTCAAAAAGATCAACAGGAGCCAACTCTCCTGGACGCGTCGGGAGCTCATGCTGCGTCAGACGCAGCATTGAAAAAACGGAAGAAAAAGAGGCAAAACGCGAACGTAGTGGCTAGTGTGAATCAGCCTTAAGGCTGCATTTGTTTTTTGGGCTTTGAGCGCTTGAGAGCTGTTTCTTTTTCACCTTCTATGGCGTTCTGGCTGCATTTTTTTTCCCGCCTTCCAGCCCTCTCTCCATGCTCGAATCAACTCCGAGCTCCCTCCTGCACCAATGGGAAGGGTGCTTGGCTGCAAAGGCGCTTGGGAGATGTAGTAGGAGGGATGAGGCAATAACGATGGCAGCCTCATGCACCAATAGGGAGGTGGGAGATGTAGTGGGCGGGACGAGGAGCACCAGCAGTCATTCTGATTTTGGCCCTCTCGGTTCAGTTTGGGAGCCCCCGGTAGCAGCGATATATCAAGCATGCTGGGAACGTCACTTCCTGCTATTTCCAATTTGAAAAAGAAAGGCAGCCTCAGGAGTGCCTAGCTCGCTCCCTTGCAAGCTGCGCCTTTTCTGGCCCTCGGCGCGCGCCGTAGCAAGACGCGATGTTTGCGGAGCTGAACGCGCTGCTCGGGGTCTCCGTCGAAAAGCCGGAGGAGGTGAGGAAGGAGGCAGGCGCGCCGTGAGGCCTCCGCAGAAGGACGGGGGCCAAGGGGCAGCAGCCTCTTCTCGGGCGGGCGGGCGGGCGGGCAGCGGTGCCCCGCTATTGCTATTGCTGCTGGGACTGGCAGTCCTCCCTCCTTCCCGCCGGCCGCGGCCCGTAGGGTGCTGCTGCTGCTGCTGCTGCTGCTGTCTGTGGGCGCCGTTTGCAGTGCTGGGAAAGAACAGACCTGGCCGCCTCCCTTCCGCGGCCTGGCCAGGCCTCGTGGCTGCCTGGGGTGCACGCGTGACGCCCACCGCGGCTGCTGGCTCCAGCCCTCCGCCCGCCCGCCCGCCCCCTCCCTGCGGAGTTTGTCTTTTAGCCTCGCAACAACCCCGTGAGGTGGGTTACAAACAAGAGTGCAAACTTGCCGCCACCTTTTATTATTGATTTATATGCTGGGGAAAAAACCCAGGCAGGCGGGTTGAAACTGTTCCTCCAAACTCCCCCTTCTGCCCATTGCTCCAGGCTGACGATGTTCATCTCGGATACCTTTCATTAAAAAAACATTACCGACATTTTTATCCCACCCCCCCTTCTCCAAGGAGTTCAGGACCGCTTACAGAGGCCTTCCTTGCAATGAGGTAGGTTAGACTGAGAAATGGTGACTACAGGCTGAGCTAAGGCAGCTCCTGACACCTGAGGCAGCCTGCTGAATGCTGACCCCCCCTTACCTGATGATGTGCCAGCCTCTCCTTTCTTCTCCTGCTGTCTTCTAGCTCGGCACTCTGCTCCCCTCATCCTTTTTCCAGTCCAGGGAGGGAAAGGAGGAGGAGCAGTGGAGGCAAGTAGGTGGACAGAGAGGGGTGTCCCCAATGGTCCCAATCTGCTGCCTGAGGCAACCACCTCAGTTGGCCTCATGGATGGGCCGAACTTGAGGGACTCTAGCCCAAAGTCATTAGAGAGAGACCTTCTAGGCTGAGTGGAGGCCTCCCTGGGGCCTCTCCAGTCTGAGTCCACATTCTCACCCTTCCACCATGCTGCCTTTTTGCATGAATTTCAAGTATATGGGTTGCATCTGTTCAGCGACGTCTGGCATCTGTTGGATGTTCATATCCTACCTTCTTTGGCCCCTCTCTGTCTTTTCCAGGGCAAGCTGACGCTGCTGTGTGCCACCAAGACAGATGCCGACTTCCTGACCCACCATTTCCTCTCCTTTTATTTGAAAGGTATGCAAATCTGCCCGCCTACCCCTCACACAAACCACTTTGAGCTTAAGGAAAGCAGGATACAAATCCTTTTACAAGAACCACCGCATGTGGCTGACCTTCCAGGACTTCGGTGGGTGAGTTGCTTGCAGTCTGCATACGTACGTGTGTAATCTAGATACCCTGCATTTCTGTCGCTGCCTGCAGGAAGAGAGCAAGGCTCAACTGTCTGGAGCATAGGCAGCTGGCAGTTAGAGGCATGCAGGTCGAAGGCACGTCGTGAGTCGCCTTCCACAGACCCGAGCAGCTGGTCTCTGTCCACTGGACCAGAGTGTTGGGATGTTTGCAAACACACTGGTCACGTCTGCAAACAGATGCCTTGGTTGCAGGTTGCATGACTGCCTCCCTCTCCTCTTGGTGGCTTTCAGTCATGTTCGCCCACCTGTGAGCTTCCTTTGCCTCTTGCTTGCCCTGATCTAAGATAGAAGAAGCTTCCGTATCTCGGCTCAAGCCATTGGCCTGTCCCATCCTGTGTTCTGAGTCTGGACTGCCTGCGAGTAGCTCACCAGAGCCTCAGGCTGATACTTTCTCCTCCTGTGTTCACTGGAAATGTCAGGGACTGAATCTGGTATCTTTTCTGTACAGTGCCTGCTGTCCTCCTACCAGGAGGTTTTTTATTGAAAAGTGGATGACACACACACGGACGGACACACACACACACACACACACACACACACAAATATTAGATAAACACAAAGCAATAAACAAGATCCTATCCTAAATAATCATTAACAGCCATTATACAGTAGGTTTAGTAGAGGCAGCCACCATGGCAACTCTCCGTTGCATAAGGGTACAAATATTGATACTTGGCTGTGGCTCCTTTGGTATTCGCTGTATCCTTCTATGCCAGGAAAACGTGACTTCAGATTCTCAAAACACGACTTTTGGAATAGAAGAAGGACATTCACAATGAATAAACTAGTGTTGCAGTGGTGTGTTAATTTGATGTTTTAAATTTGAACTTCTGTGGGGAATAACTTTGTGCATCAATTTGAACTCCCTGGGGGAAGAGTGGGATAAAAATGCAATCCAATAAAGAATCTGAGTGTTTGCTAAGAGTATGAGAGAAGCTTGAATGCAGATGGTAAAAATGAAAAGCAAAAGGCCTCCTGTCCTTTGAAAAGACAATGTGTTGTAACTGCCTTGATGATGGGAATGCCTAATAATAGGGAAACATATGTGTCTGTCTTCTTTTCCAGCTGGTTGTAGAGTCTGCTTTGTAGCCCTTGTGCAGTCTTTCAGTCACTACAGCATTGTGGCCCAAAAGCTGGTAAGCCTCTTGGAGTCTTGTGAAGGATGTAATTTGCTTGCTGCCACACTAAGAACGTAAGAGCATCGGAAGAGCCCTGCTGGATCAGGCCAAAGGCCCATCTAGTCCAGCTTCCTGTATCTCACAGTGGTCCCACCAGATACGGGTTTCTAGACCAGGGCTCCCCAGATTATGGCCCTTGGGCCACACCCAGCCCACCAAAATGCTTGAACTGGCCCACTCAGCCCCATGGCATTATAATTGTGTGTGCCCCCCCCCCCCACGAATAATAATAATGCACTTGCAAATATTTTTCTCCTCTTGTGAAAGTTCTTCAGAGTTTTGTACAAAATGAATATATTTTCTGTAATTGGCCTGCTCCAGCCCACCATAACAGCAAAACTGGATGATGTGGACCTGGCAGCTGGGCGTTTGGGGACCTCTGGTTTAGACTCTGGGGTTTGGTTCCAGTATATTGACCACAAAGTACAGTATCTCTCTTTGAACGTGGTCCTCCTGCCATCGACTGCAAGCTGCTGTGTGTCATTTCTAGGCTGTCCTGGGGGTTGGGGGCGGGGTTGGGGGTGTCAGTATTGCCTTCTCCTTCTTTTGCAGAAGTGGGCTGAAGGTGGGTTGGTCGGGCTCTGGGTGATTTGCAGTCGATGGACCAGCCAGGGCTTCTGACTCCTAAGTATTGAACAGTTGCAAACAAAAATGGCAAAGGAAATTAAAAATCCTGCCACCGCTGGCCTTGTGTGAATCATCCACCTGTCCTCCTCTGTCTTCGCTACCCAGAAAACAGGAGTAGTACTTGGTTGTCTTGGGCAGGGTTTTTGTGTAGCCCTGCTGGCCAGTGTTGTGTTAGAATCTCTGAGTTGTAGAAACTCAGACATAACTTTTGCTTCTGTGTGCCTGCTTCTTCTGGCAGGATCCTCCTCGTGGAGTGTGGTAGGGACTGGGAGCCATCTTGCTTTCCCTCCCTTACTATTCTTGACACCTGGCTCCAGTTGGTAGAAACCAAAGCAGTTCCCACAAGCCTGAAGGCTGCCCTCTGTGGCATGCGAGGAGCAGCGCGTGTAGGAAGAAGACGACACCTTCTTCTGTCTCTCTCCGGAAAGCCACAGCAGCTCACTTGGTATCCTGTTCTGAGAGGAGGAGAGGCGTTAGAACCGTCCTTTGATGTGCATTACAGGATCCCTTCTGCCAAGACTTCCTTGCAGTTGTGGAGCAAACAACCTTTGCATTAGAATATTCAATAACTGCAACATTCTTATTACAGTGGGCCCTTGTTATCCGCGGGGGCTCTGTTTTTTCCCTCCTGCAAATAATAAGGATCCGCAGATGCTGGAGTCCAGAACCCGATGTCTCCATTACTCACCGGGGGTGTGTGTGTGTCCTCTGGAGGCCCGTTCCACATTGTGCTGGCCTGCAAACCCCTCCTTCACGGGCCTCGGAAAGCCTCTCCCAAGTGACCAGAAGTTACTTCCGAGCTATGTGTACTTCTGGTCCTTATGCATGAGAATCGCGAGCCCTCGCACTAATGCATGCTCTTTTTGGTTCTGACTGCCTGCTCTGTTAAAAGACAGTAATGTTTGTCACGTGGGATCTAGTGGAAAATTTCCTTGCAGTCTCATCTTGATTCATTTTTATGTTTATCGTAACAGATGGTTATGGAAATATGCTTAAAAACATGGAGTTGGGGTTGCAAAAGTATCCAGGGTGGAACGTCTGTTCATGGCAAGGCCTTCCATTCTATTCTCATTCGCCTTTCTGTGTACTACTTGTTTTGCTGCCGCAGAAACTATTCTCTAAAACTCAGACAGCTGCAGATGAAAACATGGAAATGAAGACTGATTATGCAAGGACAGAAACCCATGCAAATCAATGGATTGGCCTATCGGGTGCCAATCTTACCTGCTTTGTCCTCCTCTTATGGGGAGCAGCATCTCAGACTTAAAGCAGGAGGTCTCCAGGCTGGATCAGAACGTACTTCAGGATCTGTGTTTTTCCTAAGAATTGGGAACATTTCTCCCTCCCCCCCCCAACTGAAAACCTGACATTTCTGCCTGGTGCCCTTTTCAAACCTGAAAGTGGTGGTTGAAATTTCAGCGTATTATAAAACATTGCATAGAAATGCACGCCCTTCCTGGCCACAGACCAGCCCTTATCAGCCTTTTAGAGCACAAAGCTGGCTTATTGCATTTCTGCTCGCAACCTTCAATACAACTCCTGTAGGACAGAGGGGAGAATGCAAGAGGTGCCGAGGGGCCTGATTGCATTGGGGCCCCTGATGGAGGCCAGGGCTGACCTCTCCTCTCTTTCCAGGGAATCAGTCTGCCTGCCGCCAAAGACCGAGGGCAGCTTGTGTTCTTAGAAGGGCTGAAATCTTCCTGCGAGGTCTTGTTTAGTGAGGAGCGGCAGTCGGCTGGACCCAATCCGTTCCAGTTCATCAGGTAATCTGCGTGTGCTCTAGCTTTGCCTATGTACTAACCAGGGATGGGGACTCGAGTCAAATGACTCGACTCGCAAGTGTGACTTAGCCACTTTTTCCCTGACTCGTACTTGTACTCGTGACCCACTGACTCACACTCGCACTCGTGAACCACGGGACTCGCACTTGACTCGCACTCGTGGGGGTAATGACTTGCCATTTCCAAGTCATTTTCCTTTAATGGCTGGCATCAACACAGGCAGGCAGGCGCAGTGGAGATCTCGGAGGAGGAGGGCAGCAGGGAGGAAGGGTTTTCAAGGGGGTGGGAAAGCAAGCCTGGCTCTGAGTCCCCCCCCCTTTTGTTGCCGTCTGTTTGCCATTGGCCACAACTCCGAGCGCGAGGGGTGGGGAGCAGTGAGGGAAGGCGAAGCTGCTGCAGCAGTTCCTCCTCATTGACCAAAACTCCGAGCCCAAGGGATGCTCGGCTCAGCAAGGGGAAGGGGCAGGGAGGGAATAATGGTTTGAATGTAGACACGCTTGTTTTTCCCAAACCAGATGGGTGGTGACAAGACTGAGAGGTGAGGGAAGCCAAGTGGGTGCTTTAAAAGTCTCAGAGGTCCCCACACACACCCTACACACAGACACCCACCCACCCACCCCATTTTCAGGGGGAAAAGCCATTTTCCCCAAAGTGACTCGACTTGTGGTTTTTGGCCTTACTCGTACTTGACTCGCACTCGTGCAAAAATGACTCGCACTTGACGCGTACTTGCCCAAAAATTTTGACACTGACTCGTACTCGTACTCATGCAAAAATGACTCGTACTCGTGACCTAGTTACTTAGATACATCCCTGGTACTAACGGCTGCCCTGACTTCTGTCCCTTGTAAACACTGTTCCTTTTGCCATGATTAGCACGCGTTGCTAGAGGAGGAGGAGTTCTTCAGGTTTCACCCCCTTCCCCAGTCTGCAGAAACATCTCTGGCTAGTAGATGGATCAACAGATTAAGCTGCCTTCACCAAGTCTAGGTCAGTGGTGTTTACACTGACTGGCAGCAGTTCTTAGGGGAGGCAAACAGGCCTCTGACACAGGAGGAGCCGACCTTGCCAGGGAGGCCAGGGGTGCCTGCCCCTCCCCAGCACAGAGCGTGACCTTGTATGCAGGGAGCCCCCCTCGAACCGGAGCCCAGCAGCAGCTCCCCAGGTGAAGTGCTCCTCCTTCGCCCCAGGACAGACAGTGCACAAGGAGTGCCAGGTTTCAGGCCAGGGGTCTCATCACTCCACAGGGAAGGGGTGGAGCCTGGGAGAAGTCGGCCAACCCAGGGGAGCACACAAGGGCTCCGTGGAGCTCTAGGCATCCTTGGAACATGCCTGCCTGCCTGGAGCCGGCCCAGGTGCCGTGTCTGTGAATGCTCCACCCTCGCACTTGGAGCAGGCCGGCAGCTCTCCAGGGTGTCTCAGACTACAGCCTTTCCCGGCCCTGCCTGGAGGTGCTGTGAATGGGACCTTCTGTGTACAGCTGCCTCCCCCCCCCCAAAAAAAAAAGACCCAGAGCCATGGGGCTTGCACTGAGCAATGGCCCCTCTTCTGGTTTGTCATGCATGTGCCTACAGACACAGGCGCATCAAGGTGCTCTACTGCCACACACGGCCGACCACTTCCCATTCTGGTGAGGCTAATTTTGAATGGCTGATAGAAGATTGGAGGCCAGTTTGTGTTTCTTTCCTAACATACCTTTAACCCAAGGACCAAACCCGTCCTTGGCTTTTACGGCAGTACAGGAAATGCTGTTGTAAAGGATCCGAAGACTGCGGGGAGAGTGGAGCCTTCAGTTGTGTGCAGATTCAGATGATGAGCCTTGAGGGGCGGGTTGAGGTGCCACCAGAGGATCCCTATTTTAACCTGTTAAGTGTTGGAATGTATGTAAGCAGTAGTTCAGGCACTGTGGTGGGGCACCCTCTAACACCTGTTACACAGGGTCGTGTGCGTGTACACAAAGGTAGGCCTTTTTCAGATGACCATCTCGGAAGGGGTGGGTGCAGGTAAGCTTTCTGAAGGAGGGGCCGTAGCTCAGTGGTAGAGCCAAACCTGCTTTGTGTGCAGGCGGCGGTTCAGTCCCTGGCAGCGTCTCCAGGCAGGCCTGTGAAAGGTCCTTCTCTGACCCTGGGGAGCTGCAGCCTGTCCGTGTTGACCGTGCTGAGCTGGATGCGCTATGGGCTGGCTCGATAGAAGGCAGCTTGTGAGCGGTGCGCTGACTGGGCCCCACTGGGGAGCAATTTGGAAATGGGGAGAGAGAGAAGCCAGTGACTGTAGTTCCACAAGGGGCTTCAGCTGCCATAAACGTGCTGCTAGCCTTTAAGCTGTCGCAAGATTCTTGCACTACAGTCCTATGTCTGCTGAGAAGTAAGCCCCGTTGAGTTCAATGGGACTTACTCCCATGTAAGTGTGTATAGGACTGCAGTTGTAGTTGCTTCGACTTGGATTGGTTGGCCCCTTATCCCCCTTTTGTGCGCTTGGTGAGGGTCGTTCAGAAGCAACGAGGGGTGACGTTCCCCGCTTGTTCAGTGTGCGCAGTGATTCTGCTTTGTGTGTCGGTGGTGATGGTGAGCACAGAAACGAGGTTCTGCCAGTTCTGAGGGAGCGATAGATCTGGAGTGGAAGGGTGTGACCTTCTGTCATGGAAGACGTCTTGGCATAAGCACAGCCTGTTATATGAATATCTCTTGGCATCTGACAGACTCATGAGGAAAATGATCCTTGGATTATGTCGGTTCTATATGAATAAAATGGCAGGTTGGCTGCAGCTTTCTGGCCTGTTGTACATTTTGGAAGTTGCCATTTGTGATGGTTGACTCATCGCTCCAGCCCAGCGTTGGGGTCCGGCTGCTGCTGCATGTTTTCCGAAGTGGGAGTTTGGACCCTGGAGTTCTGACTGTGTCTTTGTTCCCTGCAGTGGAGACGGCTCAAGCCTCAAGCCGCTTTATGAGTTTGTCCGGACAGCCCTAAGCCCCGCTGCCGGCGAGGACTCGTGGAAGTGCCCTGTGCTTATTGTGGACAACCTCAGCGTCTTACTGAGCCTGGGCTTGAGACCGGTGGATGTGCTCGACTTCCTCCATTATTGCAGAGTTGCAGTGATCTCTCAACTCAAGGTATTGCTGCAGCTGTGCTGAGGTTGTCCGTGTCCTGGGCCGTTGCACCGTACTCTTGGCCTGGAAGAAGAAGACCCTGTTCTGTTCAGCACTTCTCCATCATTTTCTTGCTGACCTAGAACGACCTTTAAATGTTTCCAAATCCTCTTCTGGCTCTCTTGTGCACAGCTGGCTAACTGTGTGCTCATGATTCTCGGCTCCGGCTCCTGGCTCTTTCCGGAGTCTACCCTGCTTATGGTCTGTGAAGGGTTCCTGCCTTCCAGCACTCGGGAGGAGCCTAATTCAGCGCCACTCTCTGCCCACCTGGGCCTGTCCCTGCAGCGCATGTGTTGCTAGCTGGGACTTGACCGTAAAGATCAGAGCTATGCTGCATGTTGGCTTTGCAGGTGCTGTATAGTCATTCCTGTAGTTCCTGAACGTTTGGAACTGTGTATCCTGTTGCGGCTCATCAAACCGAGTATGGGTTCCTCCAAGCCCACACGAGCGCACGTGTGTAGAGATGTATTCATACATGACCCTACAGAACCCTGCTTTTGTCGTCCTTCTGCTGTGAGAATTGCCGCCTCCCCCCACCTCCAGCCTCAGTCCTTTCCTACCGCATCCCTTGGCAAATCAGGATGTCCCACCCTGGTTCAAATCCTGCCTCTGCCATGGTGGCCTAGGGTCCCCCCTCTGTTCTGTCTTCCATCCTGTTGCATATCTGGTCTCAGATCCAGTGCCCTTGAATAAGAGACCTCAGGACAATATTTCTCTGGTGCAACGGCATCGCTGCAGTGGTGCAAAGGAGTGCAGCTTGTGCTTCGATGGTTCTAATGGCACCCTGTGTTTGCCATGCATTGCCTGTTCCCAAAAGTAAGTGTGTGTGTGTGTGTGTGGGGGGGGGTTTTTCTTCCAGAAGTGGTGACCCCTGTGCTACTGTTTCTGGTGCTGTCATAGTTCATAAGTCCACGACCATGCAGTCATAATGTCCAGAATGCTGCTTTCTTTAGCACCATTACAGCGCTCTTTGTCCCTACATGACTGACAACCGTTCTAACCACTGGGAGCAGTGCATTCTGGGCCAGGTAGTACCTATTTCCTGCCTGTTAGCTTGACAATGTCTCCAAGAGTGCTGTTTCACAGGGCACTCAACTTTTGGGGAGCGTATCCCCAGTGCTTTCAAGGCACTGCTGTACTCGGGCCGGCTTTTGTGATGGTGGGTAGGGGACCAGTTGCTCTGGTTCCCAGAAGAGAAGGTCTTGGTCCTTATAAGTCTCGGTCTGATTTTGGGCAGCAGCAAGGGAATATGGAGCAGAGGTTCCTGTGAAGAAGTCATGTCTGCTAGGGGCCAAACTAGATGAGCCAACAGAGATCTGTGTTCAGACCTCCTATCTCTTTAAATGTTGGCAGAGAGCAACCTCAGGGGCCTCAGTCTAGATCCCTACTGTGTTTCTGCAGTAGGGTATTTTAAATCCTTTTCTTCACCATGCGCACAGACATAGTTTGCTTTGCAAGGAAAAATGGCATACATGTACATTTTTGTAGTGGGGCAAATACCAGCTTAGGAGAGGAGTGATTTTTCATCAAGAAAATCGTAGGAGGTAGAGGGTGAACCTTTCCCCTTCCCTAGTGCCTTGGCCTCAATCCCTCCCCCAGAGGTTGCTATTTGTCAAAATTTAACTTGCTGATCAGATCTCCCATCTGCTTTGTTTAATTTGACCCTAAGCCAGGGGTGTTTGTTTGAAAAAGATGAAAAGCCTTTGGTATCTTGCCTTTTTCCTCTGAATAATCAAAGTGCTCAAGGCAGCATACAATATAGCTGAAAAACAGTAAAATGCAATATAGAAACATAAAGTGCAGTAATAGTGAAATAATGATGATAAACCAGTATTGATATACTGCCTTTTCTTTGGTCATCGGATTTCTCCTCTGACTTTAATTCAAAAGTGGGTTACACAGGCAGGCTTTCTAAACCCCAAGGTTGTTTTTTTACCATGCAATATGTTCTAGTCTTGCACAGAACCCTTCATTCTAGATGGCTTCCTTCACAGCCCAGCCTCTCTCTGGCATCCACCTCACCACGCTTCAGCTGACCGGCAACCTTGACTCTCACTCAAGTGCAGCTGCAGCTTCTCTCCCCCACAGAGGCTCTGCAGCTTGGGCCTCTGACCTTTTGTCCCGATGTGCAGGACTTCTCTGTGGCACTTCATCTTGTTGGTATGGGCCCAATTATTGAGCCTGACAAGATCATTTTGAATCTTGATTTGGTTTCCAGGCTATCTTCTCTCTCTCTCCCCCCCCCCCCCCCCCCGGTGTCGTCTGCCACTTTGATGAACATTCCCTCTACCCCCTTCCTCTAGGTCATTTCTAAAAATGCTGAACAGCACAGGGCCAGAGGCAGAACTTTGTGGCATTCCCTTCCCTACCTCTCCCCAGGCATGTATTAGCTAGCACTTGTCGGTTCAACCAGCTCTGAACCTAACAGAAGTAACATCTGGCCCACGTTTTACCAGTTTATCCACAAGATTCTAATGGGAGAATTTGTCACATGCTTTGCTGCAGTCTCTGTCCACAGCACTCCCATGGTCTGCCAGACTAGCCATTTGGTCCAAGAACGAAATGAGTTTTGTCTGGCACAACTTGTTCTTGACAAACCCACGCTGGCTCTTAGAAATCGCCCCAGACAGTGGCTCCAAGATCACCACATCCTTTCGTACTCTGGGGTGTAGTTCATCTGGTCCCGGGGACTTAAATTCATGTACGATAACTAGGTGTTTGTTCCCTCATCTCTCTTCCTATCTTGGAGTCGCGATGCCCCCAGTTCTTCATTAGGGCAACTGTGCGGTTGAGCCGCCTTCTCCTTGTGGGAGAAGATGGATACAAAGTAGGAATTGGGCGTCTGTGCCGTATCCCTGTCGTCTGTCACCGCGCCCCCATCTCCTCCATGCAACATGCCTGCCTACCGCTTCCTTGACCTCCCTCTTTTTTCAGACATAACCAACACCCCCATTTGTTGTCTCATTGTGTGCCTCGGCCTTTCTGACATCCTGCCTGCAGGTGTGGGCTACACTTGTCTGCTGTGCCTTCGTTAACGGGCCCCCCTTCTTCGCACCTCCTGTGCGAGTCCCTCTTGCTGCCCAGTTTTTCAGAAAGCTCTTTCTTTGAGCCACACTGGCTTCCTTGGACATCTCCCCGTAGGAAATGTTTGCAATTGTGCCTTCAGTATCTTGCTTTTCCAAATACCCCATCCCTCTGGGGCCATTTTCTCCTTCAAAAGTTCAAGCCATGGGGTACAACTTAATTGTCCTCTGAACCCATTCCCATCGGCTTTCCTGAAATCCAGAGTACGTATCAGTACGTATCTGATTACCCAGTGTTTCCAAGATGATGTGGTCGCACGCTGTCATTCAAAGTCCCTGCCACTTCCACTTCCTTGACCAAATCTGTCCTGTTGGTCCAGGATAGCAGACCCCCTTGTTCCTTCCTCCACCTTCTGAAAGGTAAAGCTGTTAGCAAGTCAAGTCAAGCATTTATTGGAGTTCCTGCTTTTAGCTGAATTAAGGTGTGTGTGTGTTTTAATTAGCCATGTATTATCGTGTGTTGTGAGCTGCCTTCGGAGCCTCTTTGAAGGTTAAAAGGCAGGGTATATGTCTATGGATAAATAAAATAATCCCGACTCCTGCTAAAATGAGGGTGGAAATGGCTCCAAGTTGCTAACTGTCCTGCTTTCTGGCTCAGGGAAACATTGTGGTGATGGCGCACAGCAGCGATGACTCGGAGGACGAGGAGAGCGAGCTGCTTGTCAGAGCCCTCCGTCATCAGAGCAACCGGATCCTGTGGGCAGAAGGACTGGCGACGGGCTTCTGCAAGGACATTCATGGGCAGGTGAATGGCCCGACCCTCCTTTCTTCTTTTGAGGCAGTCGCATAGAGTTCTTTATTTTTTATGTTTAGTATTTTTATCCCCCCTTTCAAGCCAGTGGCGGCTATCGATACATTAACACACATTTTGCCGATAAAATCGCTTGCATCCGGACTCCAGCTTGGGGGTCCAGTCGAAGGTCCTCGGGTATCTGTTGGTTCTGTTGTTTGGGATTCTTTTCAGCTTGTATAACCTGAGGATGTGGACAGGATCGTTTTGCAGTGTGAGGCCAACCTCCTGTCCGCTTGACCCTTACCCAGCTTGGCTTGTTAGGGCTGCCTGGTGGCGGGGCTGGCCGAGTGGACAGGGAGGGTGGTGATCATCTCTCACTGAGGGGGTGTTGCTGGTCGCAGGTGGTCATGTGTCCCCTCCTGAAGAAACCCTCACTGGACTCTACCATATTGGATAACTACCAGCCAGTCTCAAACCTCCCTTTCCTGGGCAAGGTGACTGAGCAGGGGGGGGGGGTGTTGCACGCACGCTGTTGTCATGCATTTTATGTGGGGCTGCCCCTGAATTCTGTTTGGAAACTGCATTTGGGCTGGAATCGGGCGACCTGCATCATGACTGGTGCTTAGCAGCTGCTGAGGCAGCTACACTGGCTGCCAGTTTGTTTCCAGGCACAATTTCAGGGGCTGGTCTTGACCTTTTAAACCCCTTTATGGTTTGGTGCCAAGGTGTCTAGGACTGTCTTCCCCTCCAAGGCTGAAGCCAGGGTGAGGACCCCAGGGATGAGGCCTCCGTACTCTTGGTGCCTCTGTTTGGAGCCCCCCCCTTTCCCTGTTAGCCTTCCAGCAGAGATTGAAACCATGTGTATAGTGATGCCCCGGCTGTACAAAAGGGGTTGATTCCACTGCTGCGGGAAAGACGACGTGCCTCTTCCACTGGGCCTTTCCCCGTAAGCCTTTCTAGCTGGTTTTAACTTTCATTGATATACAGTTGTTTGCTGCTGTGTTTTTTATCATTTGTTGCTGGTTTTGTTGTTTTGACTGCTTTTTATCTGGCTGCAATCCTATAACACTTACCTGGGAGTAGGTACAATAGAACACAATGGGACTTGCTTCTGAGTAGACATGCATAGGATTGGGCTGTAAATTTGCTCTCTTTAGCCATTGGGATTTTGTGTTGTATTGAAATGTTGTATTTCATGGGAGCAAAGGCGGGATGTAAATATTTTAAGTAATAATTAAAAACAATTCATCTTTATGGTGTTAAAACAAGAAGCTTGACGCTGAAAGTTTCTCTCTCCTTCATTTGCTGCAGTTAAGGATCATACAGCGGAGCTCCTGGGAGAAGAGAGCAGAGAGAGATCTCGTGCACACTTTTCAGTACAAGGTCCAGGACAAGAATGTCACATTTTTTGCCAGAGGGATGTCGGCAGCTGTGCTGTGACGGTTGGGGTGCCGACGGAGCAGCCATCCTTTGAACGTGCTTGACGGTTGATGTGGGGTGGAGAGCCAGGCAGGGAGGTGAGGCCAACACTGACTTCCTCCCAGTCCTGTATCCAATCCCAAGCAAGCGGTTTGGTCTGAGCTCCTGGAAAAGACTGGCCTGGACTCTGCAGCAGTTCTGATGTGTCTTGACAAAAGCAGCAGCTCATGGGGTCGACAGCAGGTGCCTATGTTGGTGGTGGGTCCAGTGCCCAGTGTTGCTGGTAAGGGAACTAGCTCTTGAAAGAGAGGATTCTGGCACTGGTGTGGAGCACGAGGGGCGAGGAAGCAGAGCCCACAAACTGCTCTGTGAGTAGCTGCTGCGTGTGCTCTACAAATCTTGCTAGTGATCGGTGCCATCCACACATCGTGTCCTACTACCAAGGGTCACAAAGCAAGCAGGGGAAGGAAGGGGGAGAGTCTAGCTGCTGCGTGAGCTGTGTGGGAGAGTGAAGAGGAGGAGGGGCTTGGGGCCGTTGGGACTCGGCTAGCCAAGCTTGCTTTTGTGTGCCCACCCCACCGCAGCACCACGAAGGACCACTTTCCCCTCTGGGAAACCTGGTGCTTCTCCCCACCCTGAGCTCCTATTGAAACCGTGTGTACAGTGATGCCCAGGCTGTACAAAAGGGGTTTTCACTGCTGCGGGAAATACAGGATGAGGGTCACGTATCCACCACTTCACCCAGCTGGGGGGGTCTGCCAACTGAAGGCTGTTGCCTGAGGCTGGAGAAAACTGGCCTCCTGCCTTCCCTCTCCTCCCCGCAGACGTAGCTCGCACATACTCAAGCCTTCTCTGGGTAGTGTGCAAGGCACAGCAAGGCAGCGGAGGTGGGCACCCTATGGGGTCATTACGTATGAGGCATTTGGTTTTAATCACAGGAAAATACTTATGGGGGATTAAAATGGAACAAGGGAAAAACACAGTTCTGTACTTGAGAACAAGAGGCAAAGTTCAAGATAAAGTAACAGAGTCTACCCAAGGCTTTCCTGACTTAAAGACTCCACTTGAAAATGCAGCATCTTGCTCATGCTGGAGGGGAAGGTCTTCCTGGGAGTAGAGGCTCTTCCTAGCTGGACAGCATCATGACTTGCACCTTGCAAATGCCCAGTTCAGCTCTGGCTCCCCCATCCCAGCTGGGCAGCTCTCTCTCATCCCATTGTAGGGAGTCGAGCCTTGCAAACTCTGAGAGGCTGGTTTTATAATTGACGGATGTTGAGGTTACCCGCTCTGAGTCAGGTGGGAGACTGGACCAGTGACCAGCTGAGAGCTATGTTTCAGTGAAGGCTACTGGTCTTTGGGGATACCTGGCAGTCCCAGAACTCCCTCTGCACCTGAAAGTGGAAGGCTGTGTGATGAGCAGCACTTGGGTCAGAGGAGAGACCGCGCCAGGCTGCTGCTTAGACCAGCCTCTGTGCATACAGAGCTGTCTTCTGAGCGAGGGGGAAAACGAAGGCGCTTTCTGAGGCCGGGGGGCTTGCACAGGACCGAGGGGCTTGCTTTTCACCATGGAACCTTTCTGACAAATACTCCAGTGCCCTGGGATGGGGCGCAGAACTCACAGTGGTGACCTCCATACTAGGGACGTTGGCAGAATGAAATGGTGCCGAGAGAATCTGTCAAGAAGACCAGTCTGTGGCATCCATGACCTGCACACGGAAAAGGAAGCAGAATCCCTGTCCTTAGTCTGTGGAAGAGACGTCCACAGCTGCTGGAGCCCGTTGGGGTTTTGGGGCTAGGAAAGCGCATATAGTGGATGATCATGATGGGATTCTCTCGCTGATGAGAGTAGGGAGGGTCAGCCAAGCGCAAAGGGGGGGGGGGCCAGGACAGGTGCCATCCTCTCCTTGTCTCTCCCTGGGCTGTATCCTGTACCCACTTTCCCAAGAGTAAGCCCCATTGAACACAGCCATGTTGGTCTGTTGCAGCAGAAAGAACACAAGAGTGTTGTGGCCCCTCACAGTGCAATCCTGCACACATTTGCTTCGAAGGAAGTCCCACTGAACGCAGCGGAGTGTTAGGACTGCCATCTCAAATAATAGGCATAAGCATATGTCTAGTGCTTTTTGAGTGTGCCAGGCACTGACAGTTGTTTACTATTATTGTGTAGATTCCTATTCCGTTACAGAAAGGAAGAAGCCACCATTGCCCAAACTTCAGGTTTGGAGCGTAGCGGATAAGATAGCGTTACACAATGTTACAACAGTGCCTAACAAATTCAGGGATGGTGTCGGAGGTCGGGCAGGTGGGCACCAGCCGAGGGTGTCTCACTCCTCGGAGGGTGTTGGCGATAACCTTGAAAGCCCTATATGGCATCGGACCAGGATACCTCCACGACCTTGAACAGCTTTCATGCAAGCTTCTCTCCAGGCTCTGGACTCCCTCCCTCAGAGAGACCACACCTTTCTCTGAGACTTTTCCTTGAATAGGTTTGCCAAAGATTTGCAAATGAAACGTTGGGATTATTTAAATGTGTGTTGAGATTTTCATGGCCAGCAGCTATTATCACAGACACAATACCGGGTTTAAAAACCATGACACAAGAATCTAACGTTAAAAAACACAATAAGAACTCCGTTTTAAAAACTTTATAGCTTAAAAATATAGATCTTAAAAGGCAACGTTTCAGTTATCATTTGATAACCCTGTTCAGGCAAAGCATAGCACAACAAACTACAAAATGGTAAAAAGCAATAGCCTCTCAGATTACAGGTTCAAAAGACACACTTTCACTGGAATTATTTACATCTTGCATTTTATGCCATGGCAGAAAACCCAGGAACTTTTACTTTGGAATATATGGGTCGTGAAAGTTTGCGACTATTTGTGACCTCAAGGACCACCTTTGCCCATATAAACCTGCATGCCCCCTATGAGCTACAGACAGGGCCCTGCTTAGGATACCACCGCCATTGGAAGCCAAGTGGGTGGCAGCAAGATGCAGGGCCTTTTTGGTTGTGGTGCCATGCCTCTGGAACAAACTGCTGGAAAGTCTGAAGATGTACCCACTTTGCATGGTTTCTGGCGGGGTGTAAAAACATACCTGTTCCACTTGGCGCTTCACAAGGGAGGGAACTCTTACTAGGGACCCCTTTTAAAACTAATATTGACAGGTCTTTGTTGCTGTTTTTACAGTTTTAATTGCATTTGTATCGCTTTTAATGTTTTTACTTAAATGTTTTATTATTCTATTCTATTTCATGTTGTGAACCGCTTTGAGCACCGGAAAAGTGGTCTAGAACTACCCATTTCAATAAAGGTCGTACTTGACCTAACTTGTCTTCTGCTCATTCTTTTGACCTGCTCCATACAGTACCAGGCAGAACCTTTATTTTTGACAAAGCTTGGGAGCAGTGGCGATGCTGGGGCCATGCCAAAGCTGGAATTTGAGGGCACAGTTCCCTGCTGGCAGCCCAAGGCTGCTCATCCACCTGGCCTACTTGGGAGGAAGAGGCAGCAGCAGGGGTTGGTATGGTCCGGATCAGAGCCTTGAGAGGATCCAGGAAGGGATGGGGCCATCAGGCCTTCCAGAACCCCCCCCCCCATGTGCTGAAGAAGGGCTTCAGGCTCAGCCAGCACCAGCCTGCTTGTCTTGGCCAGGCTCTGCCCCCTGCCGAGTGAGGCCTCTTGCACGGCTCAGGGTTGGTGGAAACCCCGCAGTGGCCACCTGTTCTGGCTCCTAGTCATTTTTTCTATTTCATTATTTAACGTTCGGCTTGCCCTGCCCTGCCCCTATTGTAAAGGAGTGAGTGACCTTTACCAGGGCAGGACTGCAGCAACATCACTGTCCGGTCTGCACCCCCTAAAAAAGGGGGGGTTGACTTAGCTGGTGGTGGCTGGAAATGCAGCAGAACCCAGGTTCTCGCTGCCGCTGCAAACTGGTAAGTCCACCCCCCTTTTTTTTAAACTTAGGTGGCGGTGCAAACCCAGACCTGTCCTTGCTGCCATCACAGCAGACTTGCAGCGAATTTGTACCTGAAGGTAAACTCCTAATAGAATAATTGTTTGGTCCTAATAGAAGCCACACCCTACTTTTGGCTGTGGATTTTTCTTCTAATGGACCGATGGCCATGAATGATTTTATTTTACACTGCAGTTGGAGTTGCAGACACTGCGCTGTCTAATAGAACACGATTTGCCAGTTGTTCTGCTCATGAGGGTGGCCATTTCCCTCAAGTAAGCATGGGTAAGTGATGCAACAGGTGGTGGCGATTTGGAGCTCAATCCTATCCAACTTTGGAGTGCCAATGTAGCTCCAGTGCAGCCCTGAGGTAAAGGAACAAAACATTCCCTTACCTGGAGGAGGCCTCTGTGATTGCCCCCCCCCGCCCCGCAGAATGCAGCACACGCCCCATTCTGGTATGGCTGCACCTGGGCGCTTGGGGCTTGCAAGGCTGAGCTCCTCTCTTCTGTTCTGCCTGCCAGGTGGTTGCAGCCAGGATAGGGAGAGGCTGGATGAATGATGATCCACCTGTGCCAGGGCCAATCAGAGGGATTTTATCAGGGGGTACAAAGTTTCTTTTGGGTCTCTTCCCTTCATGTGAATTTGGCTCCTGGGCCCCCTTTTTGGCTCTGGGCCTGAGTAGGATTGTACCCCCTTAAATTTAACCCCCCTCTCAAAGGCCCTGCCACCAGAGGAAGACAGCATGCTGGCCCGCAGTCCGCCGCCGCGACAGACCAAGTCGGCGAGGAGGGGATCGCTTGTCGGGGACTCCCGGGTCTCACAAGCGGACGGATGGGCTGAGAAGGTGACCGACGCACGCGCAGTAGAGAGACAAGAGCGGGGCGCGGCCTCAAGCACCTGCGTCGACCAGGGGGCGTGGCCTCGGAGCCGGAGGAAGCCTGAGGGCGGGGCTGTGCGCGCGCAGGTGAGAGGGGAAAGGTCGTGTGGTGCACGCGCGCGCACAGGCTGACGGAGGAGAGCCCGCGCGGGAGGCCGTTGCACTCCGGTGAGTGAGCGGTTGGTGCCCCCTCCCTCGCTGTGCGAGGCGGTTGCGAGCGACGGGCCGCTTCCCTCCGCCGGGAGTCTCGGGGGGGGGGGGAGCGGACGCGAGACGCGACTTCCCGGCGGGGTCGGTCGGGGGTCTCGGCCGGGGAGGCCGCGGCTTCAGGGGCTGCGAGGGCAGCGGGCGCCCAGCGAGGCTGCAGGCAGGCAGGCAGGGGCGCCCGCCCACGGGCTCGGGCTCCGCGGGGGCGCCGGCTGGAAGCGGTGGGGCAGGCAGGCAGGCAGGCAGGCTGGCTGGCTGGCTGCAGCAGCGCTGTGCAGAGCAAGGGACGGAGCCTTCTGGAGGCCGGCGGAGAGCGCGGCGGGGCACCTTGGCCGCGGCAGTCGGGCCGCCGCCGCCTTTTCCTGTGGCCGAAAGCCCCGAGGGGAGCGGAGCGGCTTCAGGGCTGTCGACGAGACTGGGGCGGAGTGGGAGAAGGCAGCGGGCTGAGGTGGTGTCGCTCCCAGCGCGGAAGGGAAAAGACCCCACTGGGGTTTCCAGGGAACGCTTATTTATGTATTTCGCCCTTTATTGCTTTCCTGTCTGATACCGTCGAGGTTAGACTGAGACGTACAGCTCTTTCAAATGGTATTTGATTTGCATGTTTTCTTAATTGGATAATCGGTGATCATCTTGTCAAGAGCTGGACTCCCCCCCCCCCCCCGGTCCCAGTCCCATTCAGTCTTCTACATGCCTCCAAAAGCCCAATCAGCAAGAAGGCCAGCGAGTGGCTCTGGCCCCCCTTCTTTTGTGGCAGCCAGTCAGCATGTGCTGCTGCTGCTGCTGGGCTCTGCCTCTTCCTTCCTTTTCGGCCAATTAGACGGAAGAAAGGGGCAGAGAATGGCAGAGCAATAGTGCATGCTGCAGTCTGAGCAAGAGGAGGAAGAAAGATAAGGAGTGTCGCCGTAGGGGAGAGCAGGCAGGTGAGTGGGCCGAACATGAATCATCATTCAAAATATGCATTGGATTCAAAGTTAAGGAAAGGTGGTAGTGTCTTTGTCTGTTGGATCAAACTGGTGGTATCGCCATTACATTGTCTCTTAAATAGTACACACATGTTTGTCCTAGAAATACATTTTGCATCATTCTGCCCAGAAGACAGGCAATATGACAAGACTGATACTTTGCATCTGAGATGTGGATCTGAGGCTAGTAGATATGTTCAATCTTCTCAAGAAGAAGGAAAGTTGGTCTAAGCTAGTTTGTGGTCAGGAAGAGAAGTTGGGGAGGGGGAGTTGAGGTTTATGATTCTAGTAAGTAAGGGAGAAGGTGTTGTGCGCGGTCTGCATCTAGAAGATAGTTTGGAGCTATTTCTAGGCAAACCATTAAAATGCATACAACTCAATTTGCCTGTATAGTATTTCTAGTGGATTTTCATGTATAGTTGCTTGTCTGTCATGCCCCCAGCCCCTTATGAATTGGTAGCTTCTTCTACCATATGAATGCTATAAATTGAGGTTGATTGTAGAAAAGATTACCTGATGTAGCAAGTGGTATAGTTGGCTAAGGCTTGTTCCTTTGAAATGAGGGAAGTACCAGGTATCTATTTTTGTCAGTGTGACGTATAGCTTATTCGTTTGGATGGTTTTAAACCACTGTCTAAACCAGAGAGGTTGACAGTTATAATCCTGTAACTAGCTAGTGTGATTATATTTTGTATTTATTCAGTGGAACCCCCTAATTAATTGAATATGGTGTTTAAAACTCTTTAAATATAGAGTGTTAAATATTGATGTAAGACTTCCAGCATCTTAGTGATAGCATGATATATACACCTAACCACAAATATTAAAGTACGATGAAAGGGCATTTGGGTGCAGAGCCCTAAATGCGGAAAATAGATGTGAAGCGTGGTGGAAGGTGAAAAGGGAGGCTTTGCGATACTAGTCTGCTCTGTTGGCTTTGCTGTACTGGACCCTCTTGCATGCAAACCACATGATGTTCTCTCCCTGAGCAGTGGCCCCTCCTGCTAGGGGCCCCTTACAAGTGTGGGGCCATGGAAGGTTGAGACTGTTTTGAATGAATCCAAAATGGAGAGACAAATGAAGAGATGTACAGACGTTGAAATGCAATCCTCCTTGCTCCTTTGGAGTTTACTAAGGGGAAACCCTCAATTTAATGGTCCAAAGGCCAATGCCGTAATTTCTTCTGGAACCTCATGCAAGTGACAAAGAATCTTCTCATCTCTAGGTTTTTATCCAGTGGAATTCTCAGATTTTAAAGTGGCCTCTTCTCTCTAACCAACACCTTCTTAACCCACATTGCTGTTACTCTTAGGATGGATCAACACTTTGGGTTGTAGCCAAAGAATCTGAGTTCTTTCCCCTTGAAATAGATGCCAGCTAGTAATCAATCATTAACCTAAGCCCCCTTAGTTTCAGTGAGATTTAGGATGAACTGTAACTTTTGGGGGTGTGTCCCAATATTTTGACACTTCTGCTCTCAAACTGAATTTGTTGCTATGGTAGTGTGTTGGGGGATGGGCATTTACAGGGGAGAAATGTATTGATTTAAAGAATTTCCACCCTGCCTTTCTCCCATAGGGCACCCAAGGCGGCTTACAACATTAAAAGCAATACATAAATAGCAAGTAGGGGAAGATTAACCACCTCCCCCATATTCTCCCTTGCAAATGCCTCTCCTCTCTGCGCCCCCCCTTCCGTTAGCATTTTGAAGCAAGCATGACTTGCATCCCTGTACCTGCCTTGTAACACATAAGAGTTTCACCTTAAGACAATAGATTGGGGGCATTTTCTACAGGAACCTGTCTCTGGACTCTGTCTCTAAAGCAGCATTGCACCTGGCCAGCGCTATGTTAAGAATGGATGATAGTAAAGTGGCACAAATACCTTGATTATAGGGACCACTCAAAGTGTGTGTTGTGAAAGCCGATCCAGAACATATGGGTCACATTGTAATTCAAACAGATTGCATTTACAGTAATGCCTTGCAAGACGAAATTAATTCGTTCCGCGAGTCGTTTCGTATTACGAAAATTTTGTCTTGCGAAGCACGGTTTCCCATAGGAATGCATTGAAATTTAATTAATGTGTTCCTATGGGCAAAAAAAGACAGAACAAAGTCAAATTTGGTTTACAAAGTGTTTATTAAGTGCTCTTTAAAGGCATACTTACTGTACAGAGGATGGACATACTGTACGGAGGATTTCAAAAATTTCAAGCACAAAACTTCAACTTTTTAAATATGACAGAAAAACATTTAAAGATCAGCAAACATGAGGCAGGACCATCTGATTTGAGGCTCAACACTGTCTCCACATCACTTGGACAACACTGGACAACTTGGAGAAGGCTTCAAAGCTTGACTTCAAGGCTTTTAGGAGGACGAGGAGGAGGAAAAATGCAACTGGCCACCACTGGTAGAAGCAGCAGATTCCTCTTCCACTCTTTGCTTCTTCATGATGAACCTCTCCAAGGTCTTCTGCTTCAGCCGCCTTTTCAGCACCCCTCTGAAAGAGGACATGATCCTTGTATCAAACGTGTTCGCAAGGTCACGTTTCATCGCAGTTGAAAACCTGCTGTGGAAGGTAGCCCTGTGTAGTCACGACCTCCAGGAACTCCGCGGCAAAGTCCTCAGCCGCAGGAATATCGGAACTGGCAGCCTCTCCATGCCTGACCACGCTGTGGATTCCAGATCTGGTTTTGAATCTTTCAAACCAGCCTCTGCTTGCCTTAAAGACTTCTGGCTCGGCTGAGGTTCCTGGCTCTTGCTGTACGAGGTCTGCGTGCAAGGCCTTGGCCTTCTCACAAATGACAGCCTCAGTCACTGTGTCCCCTGCACGCTGCTTCTCTTCCATCCAGATGAGCAGCAACTTCTCCACCTCCTCCAGAACAGCTGGCTGGTTCTTCATGATCCTGGTGACTCCCTTGGCTACATCTGCCGAAAGGATCTTCTCCCTCATCTTCAGGATGGTCGCGATGGTGGATGGATTCCTCCCGTACTCCCTGGCAAGGTCTGTCACTCGCATGCCTCCATCATGCTTCCGGATGATCTCCTTCTTCATTTCTAGCGTAATCTTCTCCTTTGTCCTCTTCCCGGCCTCTGCAGGAGCAGCCTTCTTGGGACCCATGTCAGCACAGTTGCTATGTTCGCAAAAAACAAAAGGCAGTGCTTCACATCTGCTTCACACACACCAAATGGTGGCAAAAAAGTTCTGAAAACCTTCCAAAAAGCTTCCAAAAAGGCTTGCCAGGAGTTGGTGAACTGCTCAGAACAGTTGAACAAAGACAGGGTTCACCCACAGCACAGGCCACAGTTGCTCCTCGAAGTCAACCCTGGAACTGCACGTGGAGAAGTGGGTCCAGGCTGCATTGGGGAGGCTTTTTAAACCTCCAGGCACAATGCATCCTGGGTATTAATGGTTGTGCGATTTAAAACAAACCAAAACAAAAAAAAATGGGGAAAAAATTCGTCTTGCGAAGCACGGCCATAGAAAAATTTGTCTTGCGAGTCACCAAAAAAAAAACGCAAAACGCTTTCGTCTTGCGAGTTTTTCGTTGCACGAGGCGTTCATCTTGTGAGGCATCACTGTACTTCTTTTAACTCTTGTTTCTCTCTGAGATCGTACTCCCACATTATCTTCAATATTAATTACTTTACTTCTAAAGTATCTGTATACACTGTTCCATTAACAGGTAATTATTACTGCCTGCCTCTGAGAAGTATTGTGGCTGCTGTCCTGTGTCCTCTTGTGGCATGTGCTGCGTTGGACTGCTACCAGTCTACTGACGCGGAGGCACTTCCAGCGCAGGTGGTTCTGATCATGCGCTAGCAATGAGGAGCCAGCATACAGCATCCTGCCACAATCTCCAAATGAACAATTGCATCCTGTAGTTTGTGTGTGTGTGTGTGTGTGTGTGTGTGTGTTTACAAGCTTACTATGGTCTGCGGAATCTAAACCAGGAGTAACTTGCTTTGAGCCAAGATGGCTCCTTTCAGGAATGGCTTAGACTTGAGTCTTCAGAGAAGAGGGCTGGCTTTGCATGGTGGCATCTGAAGTGATTGGGAGCCCTGGTGCGGATAACACCAGCATGCGAGTGGCTTAAGGCCACAACTTTAGACATGGGGCATATTTCTGAGTTGTCATGAATAGGTTTGCCCTGTAAGACGTCATGGATAGGTTTGCCCTGTAAGACGTCATGAATAGGTTTGCCCTGTAAGACTTCAAAGAACACAACTTCTCTGGCTCTGTGGGACATGCTGTAATATGCATGCTGAAATAAGGAATTTGTGTAAAGACAAACTTCTGTTAGATTTGGTCACTAAACCAAAGGTTTGGTGAAGGGAGCTCAGTGAAAGGCAGGAAGTTCTGTGGTTTCTGTGTACACAAATTTGAGCTTATTAAATAGTCTTTGTACCTTCCCAGCAATGTCTGCTGGTTGCATGTTCTTTACAAACTCAGTTGAATGTATGTGACGTTGTCATGCGTAGTCTAGCCAAGCACTGCTTTCTCCAACTGGCAGCAACTCTGTAAGGGAAAATCCACCCCTTTTGAGTTGGTCCTTCCTTGTATATTGGAAATACGTCCAGCAGATACTGGTCTGAAAACATATTTAGTGCTATTAGGGAGGAAAACTGAGCCTCTGTTGCTGCAGTGTAGCAGAGAAGGGGATGGATGGTAAAGGTGAGTAACATGCTGAGACGAACACAAATGCTGTACTGTATTGCATGTGAGGGAGCGGCTTGGGTGAACCGCACCCACCCATGCAAATAGGAACGGGGGGGGGAATGTGCTGTAAAGAGGAGTGGGAGGGGCATGATCTGCTTCTCCTTGCAAAGATGGGCCAGTTCAGAAAGCAGGGTCCAAATTGGCCCAATGCATCTTTGGATGGGGGAGTAAGTCGTTTTGTCAAATAGAATAGAGCTGTGGTTCCCAAACTGGGAGATGAGGCTCCCAGGGGAGCCACAGAGTGCCACGGAATCCTCTTGGAAAACAGCGCAATGCCAGTTGGCAGGCATCAACATAATGTAATGGGGAGTTGCAGCCAATGGTCGCCAATGGTCAAGGGAGCCGCAGGTCGAAAAAGTTTGGGAAACACTGGAATAGAGGATGCTAATTCTTTAGTAAACAATTGTAGTTCTGTCACTGGACAGATATAGGAACTCTGTGTTCTGTGGTATAGGCCAGTGTCATTACGTCTAGGCTGTCGGCGTTTATCAGGCAAGGTACAGGGTGTCTCCGTGCCACCTGTCTCTCCTGAGAAATGCACAATCTGTATGTAGAGAGACAGGTGGCACGGAGACACTCTGTACCTTGCCTGATGACACTGGCCTCAATCTTGAGACAGTATCTTGCCAGGACATAAGAACATAAGAAGAGCCCTGCTGGATCAGGCCAAAAGCCCATCTAGTCCAGCTTCCTGTGTCACACAGTGGCCCCACCAGATGCCTCAGAGAGCACACGAGACAACAAGATACCTGTGTCCAGTCGCCACTCCCTTGCACCTGGCACAGAGAAAACCCACTTCTAAAAACCAGGAGGTTGCTTATGGCTTGTAACCTGTGATGGTCTTTTCCTCCATGAATTTGTCCAAACCCCTTTTAAAGGCATCTAGGCCAGGTGCCATCACCACATCCTGTGGCAAGGAGTTCCACAGATGAATCACACGCTGGGTAAAGAAATATTTTCTTTTGTCTGTTCTAACTCTCCCTCCACTCAATTTTAGTGTGTGTCCCCTGGTTCTGGTGTTGTGCGAGAGGGAAAAGAATTTCCCTCTATCCACTCTCTCCATCCCATGCATAATTTTATAAGTCTCAATCATGTCCCCCCTCAGGCGCCTTTTTTCTAGGCTGAAAAGCCCCAGACGCTGTAGCCTTTCCTCGTAAGGGAGGTGCTCCAGCCCACGAATCATTCTGGTCGCTCTTTTCTGCACCTTTTCCAATTCAATTATATCCTTTTTGAGGTATGGTGACCAGAACTGGACACAATACTCCAGATGTGGCCTTACCATCGATTTGTACAAAGGCATAATGATATTGGCCGTTTTATTCTCAATCCCCTTTTTAATGATCCCGAGCATGGAATTGGCCTTCTTCACATCCGCCGCACACTGGGTCGACACTTTCATCGACCTGTCCACCAGGACCCCAAGATCTCTCTCTTCATCCGTCACAGACAACTCAGAACCCATCAGCGTATATGTGAAATTTTGGTTTCTTGACCCAATGTGCATCACTTTGCACTTACTTACATTGAAGCGCATCTGCCATTTTGCTGCCCATTCTCCCAGTTTGGAGAGATCCTTCTGGAGCTCTTCACAATCCCTGCTGGTCTTTACCACCCGGAAAAGTTTAGTGTCATCCGCAAACTTGGCCACCTCACTGCCTATCCCCAACTCCAGGTCATTTATGAACAAGTTGAAAAGCACCGGTCCCAAGACCGATCCTTGGGGCACACCGCTTTTCACCTCTCGCCATTGTGAAAATTGCCCATTGACTCCCACTCGCTGTTTCCTGGTCTTCAACCAGTTCCTAATCCACAAGAGGACCTGCCCTCTTATTCCCTGACTGTGGAGTTTTCGCAGGAGCCTTTCATGAGGGACCGTGTCAAACGCCTTCTGAAAATCCAGATATATAATATCCACGGGTTCGCTCGCATCCACATGCCTGTTGACCTTTTCAAAAAATTCTAACAGGTTTGTGAGGCAAGACTTCCCCTTGCAGAAGCCATGCTGACTCTCCCTCAGCAGAGCTTGTTCTTCTATGTATTTTAAGATTTTATCCTTAATGAGACTTTCCACCATCTTCCCTGGAACAGATGTTAGGCTGACCGGCCTGTAGTTTCCCGGGTCCCCCCTCCTTCCTTTTTTAAAGATTGGCGTGACATTAGCTATCCTCCAATCCTCTGGCACATTGGCCGTTTTAAGGGACAAGTTGCATATTTGGGTCAAGAGGTCATTTGGGTCACTAGGTCAAGAGGACCTAGTTCCCTGGGCAAGATTTCACACGAGAGAACTCCAGTATCTCTTCAAACCTCTCCAACACCTTGTGGAACGGCAGCAGCATCTCAATATCCCCATACCAGAGTGTCCTGGTGGCTCAACCCAGGCAGGCTGGAAAAGGGAGTGACTATGGAAGTTCCGGAACCCACGCTGGTAACAGGTGCGAGTCTAACAGGGTGGGGGCACATTCGAGCACTGTCTTCCTACAGGGAACACGGTCAGCCAAGGAGACGACCTACTCCATCAACAGGCTAGTGTTGCGCGCAATTCGACTCAAGTGTTGGACTCACCACAGATGTTCCAGTTTCTGGGTCGGGATTAGGGAACGTTTTCTCGTTCACAATGAATCCCAGATCTCCTAGAAGTGACAGGGTGCGCTGCAAGTCTTGAACTGCCCTCTCCCAGGATGATGATTTGATCAGAATATCGTCCAGGTAGGGGTAAATGTGTATTCCCTGCAATCTCAGGTGTGCCACGGGGGCTACGAGAATCTTCGAGAAGACCCTCGGCGCATGCCGTGAGGCCAAATGGTAAATATCTGTATTGCAGGTGTGTCCCTGTGTAACAGAAGCACAGAAAATGGCGGTGCTTCAGTCAGATGGAGACATGGAGGTAGGCCTTGGAGAGGTCTGCTGAAGTCATGAAATCCTGCTCCTCCAAGGCTGATGTGATTGACCTCCATGTCTCCATGCGAAAGGTGCGCTTGTGTAGAAACTTGTTCAGGTGTTTTAGGTCTAAAATGGTCCTCCATTCCCCGTTCTTTTTGGGAACTAAGAACCACATGGAGTAGACTCCCCTGCGCCTCTGTCTGCGTGGTACTGGCTCTACCGCCTTGATTTTCAGAAGGTGGGCTATGGCCTCCATCCTTCGCAGGTGTTTCTCTGGGTTCTCGGACCGGGGAATTTTGAGGAAAAAATGTGGGAGGATGTTTAGCAAATTCCAGTGAGTATCCCTTGGTCACTGATTCTAGAACCTATGCATCGTTGATTATGGAAGGCCAACAGTCTGTGAAGGATAAAAGCCTGCCTCCCACAGCGTCTGAGAATTCTGCAGATCTGGCGTCAGGTGGAACGAGCTTCCTTATGGGATTTGGTAGCTCCTGAGCCAGAATTTCCCTGCTGTCTATGTTTTGGAAAGACCCGGGACTTGTTCCTTTCGCTTTTGTGCTTGTAGGAACGCTGTTCCGATTGAAAGGGACGAAAGGAAGATTGGGCTTTTGGCTTAGAATTCTCCTTTCACCCTGAAGGTAGAACCTTCTTCTTGTCCCTGTTCTCCACTAAAACAGGGTCAAGGGCCTGACCAAATAGTTTGTTACCTGGGAAAGGAACTGCCACCAAATGGGTCTGAGAATCGGCATCCACTTCCCACTGGTGGAGCCAGATGTTTCTTCGTGCGACTACATTTGATGTCATAAATCTGGCGTTGAGCTGTAGCGTGTCGTAGGAAGCGTCAGCAGAGAAGGCAGGGGCAAGTGCCACTTCAGGCAGTTTTTAGCAACTTTAGAAAGGCCTGATTCTGTAGCAGCAAGCTGCCCAGCCCAGAGAAAAGGTGACCTAGCAAATACAGAATTTGAGCTCGCTGAGACTTGAAGCTTGCAACTGCATTGCTGCCTGATTCCGCAGCCTGTGGGCAGTCCAATGCGCTCTCCCCACGATGTTACCCCGCCGAACCAGCATTGGACGGCTGCAGGAGGGGGAGGCAACACCGCTAGTCAGGAGCGGCGAGGGAGCTAGCGGCAACAGCCTGAGTCAGGTCCGCTCTTCCGCTGTGTCCCCGGGCATCAGAAAGCCCGCTGTGAAGAAGTGCTTCCGTTGTTCCTGGAGATCCTTAGCGACGGAGAGTTCTCGGTGGACCTCATTTAAAGCATGCATTAGCGCCGAAACAACCCGACCTTCCGACCATGGCACCGCCGGGTCGTGAGGCGCCGAGATCCTGCCCCTGCTGGGGCCGACGGCTTGGCCTCTCTAAGGGCAGGGAAAGGAAGGTAAAAATAGGAACAGCGCGAGGGCCAGAAATTGGGAGAAGTCACAGTGAAGAAATAACGCTGAGGTAAATCAGTACGCTGAGAAAGGAGCTCCAATAGAATGCGACCGTCAGCGAAGGCAGGGCCGGACTGGGGAAATGAGACGCCCTCCCACAGGGGAGGAGTCTTCGCTCTAAGCCAACCCTGCCTTCCAGGAGGAGGGACAGCCCACTGGTGACGAATGCCTCACTTCCTCCTTCCAGAGAATGCTACTTTTTATCTTTCACCTGTCTAAAACCTAGTTCTTCTCATCACCATAGTGGCCTTCAAGCATGCTCCCTCCACTGGTGTCTCATTACTTTTGGTTAAGCATTCTTACTTTGTAGTTTGCGATTAGCTACTTGGCTACTTCATTAAAAAGGGATTGAGAATAAAACGGCCAATATCATTATGCCTTTGTACAAATCGATGGTAAGGCCACATCTGGAGTATTGTGTCCAGTTCTGGTCACCACACCTCAAAAAGGATATAGTTGAATTGGAAAAGGTGCAGAAAAGAGCGACCAGAATGATTTGTGGGCTGGAGCACCTCCCTTATGAGGAAAGGCTACAGTGTCTGGGGCTTTTCAGCCTAGAAAAAAGGCGCCTGAGGGGGGACATGATTGAGACTTACAAAATTATGCATAGGATGGAGAGAGTGGATAGAGGGAAATTTTTCTCCCTCTTGCACAACACCAGCAACGGGACATGCACTAAAATTGAGTGGAGGGAGAGTTAGAACGGACAAAAGAAAATATTTCTTCACCCAGCGTGTAATTCATCTGTGGAACTCCTTGCCACAGGATGTGGTGATGGCACCTGGCCTGGATGCCTTTAAAAGGGGATGGGACAGATTTATGGAGGAAAAGTCCATCACAGCTTACAAGCCATGATGGGGATAAGCAACCTCCTGGTTGTAGGAGTAGGTTTTCTTTGTGCCAGGTGCAAGGGAGTGGCGACAGGATACAAGTACATGTATCTTGTTGTCTTGTGTGCTCCCTGAAGCATCTGGTGGGGCCACTGTATGATACAGGAAGCTGGACTAGATGGGCTTTTGGCCTGATCCAGCAGGGCTTTTCTTATGTTCTTATGTACTTCCTGTGGCATTACAGAGTGTCTGTTAGCACCAGGCATTATATTTCCCTTATGTGTTAATAATAACTTTTTATTCTTTACATGCTCAATCAGCACAGGACTCGCACCCCATCTGTGGAGGTTTCTCCCCTGTGAGCCTTGCCTGGAAACTGCCTTGATATTTTCTGTTGGAGGGCAGTATAGTAAACAGATTAAAAAGCAGAAGTAGACAAGCTATTCTAACCATGGCTTACCTGCTGTCTTGGAAGCTATGGTTTTAATTGAGTCAAACTGGCTGCGTTTGTTTTTCAACTCTGAAATAGCAGGAAGTGACGTTCCTAGCATGCTTGAGTATTGCTGCTACCGGGGCTCCCAAAAATAACGGAAATGACTGAAAATAAAAATGGCTGCTGTTGCTCCTCTTCCCTCTCACTAAATTTCCCAAGCTTCCTTTGCAGCCAAGCAGCCTTCCTATTGGTTCATGAGGCCGCCATCTTTTCTAGCTTAGAGCTCACAGTTGAAACTTCTAGTGTGGCAAGTGGACTGGAAGAAGAAAAAAACGTGATCTGAGCACACTAGGAGAAAAAAAAAAAGCTTTCAAGCACTCCTACGGTAGCGCTAGAAGCTGAAAAACAAACGCAGCCTTTATTCCAGGAACCGTGGTAGTTTCTCCATGAGAAGATTAATGGGGGACAAGCTTCTGTGAAAGTCAGCTTCTTCCCCTCCACCTGCCTTTCCCTACCATGAGCAGTTGCGAAAGCGTGTTGAGTGTGTTCTAAAGCAGACTCTTGGTTCAGGCAGTGTGATGGTGAGGCCGAAAGGGCCTGACCACCAGCACCCTGCCGGGCCTGGTTGTGTGCCCCTGAATCCTTTGCAATGCACAGACATTCTGTACAGGGCGTCTTTGGCAGACAATATGAAATGGGATCCTTGGTGGTAGCTTGAAAACGACCTGCTGAGGATGAGGATGTCAGCAGCTCTGCAGTCTGTGTATTAACCTTCAGCACAGGAAAGGGCGAGAGATACAGATACTGTGTTCAGCTACAGCTTGCTAATTTGGAGTTCAGTGTAGTGTGTGGCCGTGCTCTGGGGATTGTTGCTATTGCAGTTCAGCAAGCTCCCCTAGGAGTACTGCTCATTCAGGGCTAGTTTTTTGTGTTGAATCTTGGCTGACTGCATCTTAGTGATATGGAGCCTACCTGCTACTAGCAACCCTTCCCCTTCATCCCACACATCCATTCAGAAAAAAGGAACTGTGGTTTAATGTGGAAGCTTTTGCATGCTGGCAGTATTACAAGAAATGTGGTCATCTGCAAAGGGCAAGTAAACCATAAGAGTAGTTCACAGTACAACAAAACCAAAACTTTGGTGCTGTAGGTAGATTATTGGGGAGTTCAAAACTTGCAACAATACCAACAGCAGTAAAAGAGTTTGTATACATTGTGATCTGGGGAAGTTTGCCTCAAGAGTGCAGCCTCTGTAGAATTCTAGTACCCTTTGATCACATGCTTTACAAACTTTGCAGTGATTCTGTTTGCCTTTAGAGAGTGTTTCTAGCTTGAATTTTTCCTGCTTCTAAATGGAATAATCTTTTCATTTACTCTTGCAAAAAGATGTTGATGAGACTTCTCATTTTAGACTGAATTTTCTTTTTTTGCAAAGCAAGAATCACTTTGGAAGGAAGGCCTGTTGTCATTTGTTAGCGAGATGTTTCTGGACCCTGATTCTTGTCTCTCACATCCATGTTTGCTGCTAATGCCTTTGAGTCTCTGGCACGAAGGATATAATTTGAGTATCTGTTGCATCATCCTTGTGATAGTGTAGGGAAGATGAATTCCCCAGCTGCTTGTTGTGCTGCAACTGGGTTAATAAACAAGGAGGGAGGCTCGAAAGTGTGACATTTGTCTGTTCATAAAGCAGTACATGCAGTGAACAAGGATGTGTTGCTGTTTGAATTCCTTGTAGTGATGTGCGCTGCTGCTGCTTTCATGCAAAGGTGACGCCTGAAAGACCCACTGAAAGGACAGTAGTGGGAGTCTGTCCTTCAATCTGATTTGGTTAATGATAGGAAAATGCAAAGTACGTAGCTCTGCGCCTGCCATGGAAGCGAGCAGTAAAAGGTCAGAGCAGGTGAAATTTGGCAGAGCTGCTTCTGTCGCCCCCCGCCCACCCACCCCGGTCCAAAATAATTAGTTAGGAGGGATACTTAACCAGTGGTACTAGTACCACTAGTGGTACTTCGTCCGACCGCTGGTGGTACTCAGACTGCTGGACCACCGGAACCCCACTCCGACGTGGCACTTTCGGCAGCGCGGGTTTGCTCCCATGAGGCTCCTGCCTTTGGCTGAGAAGGGGTCTCCTACCCGCCCAGAGCCTCCTACCTCTGTCTTCTGGCCTCCGAAAACCTGGGAGTAACTGGTGATGATGTCATCACCAGTCACTTCTGGTGGTACGCAGCAGGAGAGTGGCGCTGGAGGTGGTGCTCAGCTGGGAAGGGGTTGAGAACCCCTGGGAAGGATAAACGTTCCATGGTGTGACCCCTTATTACAAAGAAGAGTTGCAACTTCTGCTCTCTCCATGAGGTTGGCCACTTGATCTGTGCCATGTGTATCTTGCTTTCTTTCTGAATGTAAGCATTAATTTGCATGTTTTCATCACATTTATAAAAACAAGAAGCTGGTTGTCTAACGATTTCAAGTTTAAAAACCATGTCGAAAAATATATTTGTTTAAAAAACGTCCTGAACGTAAAATACATAAAAACACTTGGACCTGCTCAGGTGTAGATAGCAACAAAAGCTGCATAGATGTTAGCTTCCCGCCTGGTTGCTTCTTTGAGATCTTGGGAATTAGTGAGACCTGGTTGCTGCCTGAAGGCAGTTCTGTTTTCCTGAAAATAAGACCTACCCTGAAAATAAGACCTGCCGGTAGTTTAGAGCTCTTTGACGGCTGAGCCACACAGATCTTTGCCTCGGCCGGCTGCAGGGACTGGCCTTTCCTTCAAGTGATGAAATCCAGGTGGGACCCCAGCACCGACACTGTGTTCTGTGGTCATTGACAAGAGTGAGGGCGAAGTCCCACAAGTGAATAAGAGAGAAGATTGTCAAGGTGGCAACTTGCAGTACATCAAGGCTGACGTTTGGCGGTCTCAGCACAACAATCGGATTGAGCTTTTTTGTAGGTGTGTGTCTGGTATTGGGGATTCGCCTTGTTTATGTGATGATGAAGACAAGTGGCAGGTGATTGTACAATGTTATAGTAAAGGTTATGAAGCTGGTATTTGGAGCAGCAGCTATAACTAGTTCAATATTCTGCTCTAGATGCATGTCCTTGATTAAGAGTGTGTGTGTGTGTGTGTGTGTGTGTGTGTGTGTGTGTGTGTGTGTGTGTTCGTTCGTTCGTTCGTTCGTTCGTTCGTTTTGAGATGTGCTGCAGGCAGCTTGGAAAAAGAGGCACTTTTTAAAAAAAGAAAGTGATCCCAAAAACTAACACAACTTCAGCATGTATTAAGTGTTTGTCAGTAATTTGGACGTTAAGTAGTCAGTAAAGTTGCAGCGATGTCTTTATAAACGGTTTTGTCTGTTTCCATTCCCCTCTGTCCTGTCTGTTGTGCTGCTTCTCAGTCTTCTAACTTTGGAGCCTGACTAGGAAGCATACTGCAAAGAGCAGGCTGGTTGGTCGCAAAAACTTGTTTTTGAGTCAAAATTTGGAAACCGCATCAGGACTACTGCTAACGTTAGTGCTTCACTCACGAGTTTCCCATAGGAATACCTCTATTTGTTTTTACTTGGCTTTTATGTGTGTCTGCATATTACAAGGACACAGTTCTTCCCGTGGGAATATGGAAGGAGAACAGTAGCGTGTGGGTGTAACTAAGTTAATTCTGTATCAGTCTTTTTGTTACACAGGGGGTTTATTGTTCAGTGCACATTCTTGGTTTTCAGAACTGAATATTTTCTCTCTGCTTGGCAACTTCCCCTCACAACCAATGCGAAGCTGAGAGTCTATGAAGGTGCCCTGCTCCTGCTGGGGGAATTGTGGTGGTAGTGTGCAGGTGTTGTTTTTGGGTCTGGCACCTAAAGCACCCACGACTATCGGCACAGTCTTCGCCTTCCTTTGCCAGAGTTGCTCCACTTTCTTCGTACTGGGTTACTTTTTCCTGCTCCTTCTCCCATTTGAGCATCCCTGGGTACATTGGGCCACATCTATAATCCAGACCAGTTTCTTTTCCGCTACTGTTCAATCTGGTGTATTATGCGCCAGATGTTTATCTGTTTGGATGCAGAAATCCCACAGTATTTTAACCTCTTTATTTTCAACAACTTTGTCTGGTTTGTGAATCCACCGTTTCCTGGACACTGCTATCTTGTATTTCTTGCAAAGATTCCAGTGCGTCAGGCGTGCAACTTGGTTGTATCTTTCCAGGTAATCAGTCTGTAAGGCGTATTATAATTAATCATATTACATGTATTAAGAATATTTATATACTGCTTTTCAACAAAGAAAGTTCACAAAGCGCTTTACAGAGAAAATCAAATTTCAAATGGCTCCCTGTCCCAAAAGGACTCACAACCTTTAAAAAAAAAAAATATTGTAGAAACCACCAGCAAACAGCCATTAGAAAATACAATGTGCTGGGGTGAAGAGGGACAGTTACTCTCCCCCTGCTGAATATAAGAGGGAGCACCAATTTAAAAAGATGCCTTTTATGCCTAATGCGTAGTACAAGAACCTTTTATTCATGTCTGTTTCTTAGAAACAGAGGTTTATGCTCATAAGTGTTTCTGTGCATGTCTAAAATACACATGCCTGCACAGTGTGTGTGCAGGCATGAGAGTGCCTTACGGAAGTGTTCTCGTCATGTGGAAAACTGCTCCCTATATTCCGTGGGTGGTTGCCTGTGGTGACATGCACCATGTCTGCCTTCTTTCTCCTCCTCCAGCCTTTTGTCTTGCATATGGTGCCTTTTCCGAAGTGCTGCTCATGATCGACTCGGCTCAACGTGCGCAACGTACTCGTCCCGGGATGGCAACTAGCTGAGGGACAGCTGAGGATGACCTGGACTGACAGACTGCGTGAGAAGATATCGCAGGCATTCTACCGTCACGGGCTGCTGTGTGCTTCTTACCCCATTGCAATCATCCTCTTCACTGGCCTCTGTGTCCTGGCCTGCTGGTAAAGATTTGTTTGCAAAACAGCCACTTGGTGCAGTGTTGGCTCCTTGCAAAATAACCGTTGGCGTCCGGCACCTCGCACTCGGTCAGAAGTGCTGTTGAAGCTGGAGGCTCTGCGCAGCGGTCATGACTAGTAGCGGGGCAGATCTCACTTTCTCCATGAATGGGTGTAATTTCCTTTTAAAACCATAAGAACCTCAGAAGAGCCCTGCTGGATCAGGCCAAGGGCCCATCTAGTCCAGCTTCCTGTATCTCATAGTGGCCCCACCAGATGCCTCGGGGAGCACACAAGACAACAAGATACCTGTTCTACTCCCTTGCACCTGGCACAGAGAAAACCTACTTCTAAAACCAGGAAGTTGCTTATGGCTTGTAACCTGTCTTTTCCTCCATGAATCTATCCAACCCCCTTTTAAAGGCATCTAGGCCAGGTGCCATCACCACATCCCGTGGCAAGGAGTTCCACAGATGAATTATATGCTGGGTGAAGAAATATTTTCTTTTGTCCATTCTGACTCTCCCATCTGTCAATTTTAGCACATGTCCCCTGGTTCTGGTGTTGTGTGAGAGGGAGAAGAATTTCCCTCTATCCACTCTCTCCATCCCATACATAATTTTATACGTCTCAATCATGTCCCCCCTCAGGCGCCTTTTTTCTAGACTGAAAAGCCCCAGACGCTGTAGCCTTTCCTTATAAGGGAGGTGCTCCAGCCCACGAATCATTCTGGTTGTCTTGTGGCAGTGGCTTCTCTACGTGCCGTGTGCAGGGCTCCACAGTTTGGCTTCGCCCGTGTCACAAGCCAGACCAAACAAGCTTCCCTCTGTTCCTGTTCAATAGCCTTGCTGGAGAACTTGGCAGCAGGTGTCAGTCAAGTTCTTCTCTTTAACAGAGCGGACTCCTGTGGGGGGAGGATTGAGAGATGCAGCTGGGACAAGGAGGTCTCCTTTCGAAAGTCAGTTTGCTTGATGGCTCTTGACCCAGGAGGTGAGGGAGGAGGAAGGACAGAGTCCATTCAGACAGAGTGGCTGGCTGGCTGGCTTGCTTTCTGTGCTGAGATCTAGCAAACTCCTGGGGAATTTCTCCCTTGGCCAGGGCGAAACAAGAGTAGGACAAGAACTGAAGAGTTGGAAATCCAGAGGTAGCTTTCACTTCAACAGCGAGCCATTCAGCTGTGGGATGAGTTGCTTTCAAGGGTTGTCGAATCTCTTTCTGTCCAGGTCTAAGCAAAGAGTTTGTTCTTTCCATGTTGTTGTTTTTCAGGGTCGAAGCCAGATTGATGAAGGCGGCTCTCCAAAAGTGTGCGCCACCTTGTCAGTCTCAAGGGCCCTTGGTTGTGTCAGTTGCACATGGCCTCTCTTCTGGCAGGGCTTGGCAAGGATTCTCTTGGTGTAGGATTTCCAGTCTTGGGGCAGGAAGAAGGATTGAGGAGGCCTCTTGCCAGCTCTCCAGTTCTGTAGTTCTGACTTGCTGTCATGCTGTCTGCCTTGCAGCTATCCATTGCTAAAGCTTCCATTGCCTGGCACGGGACCTGTGGAATACACCACCCCGGTGAAGGACTACGCGCAGCCGCCAGACTACCCAGCCCACCCGCAAGGAGAGCCCAGTGACAGGCCTGACTGGGTACATCTTCCAAAACGTGTGCAGTGAATGTGGGGTTTCTTTGGGTTTGGAATCTACTCGGCTGTTTCAGTTGCAGTAGTAGGACAGAGCTTGGCCACCATTTTAAAGAGTCTGTCCTGTTTTTTAACTCCTCTGTGTTAGAGGTACATAATCGCCTTTCTGTTGCCTTCTCCCACTCCTACTTTCGGACTTTCTGCCACAGAAAATGCTTTATCCAGTTCAGTGGCCTACCAGCTTGTTTCTGAATTCAAGTTGCTAATGTTAATGCTTAAAAACCCTAAATGGCCTGGGATCAAGGTATCTCAAGAACTTCCTTCTTCCGTACAAACCTAGTACCTTTGGGTTTTGCTCCTCTGCAAATACCCTTCTTGATTTTTCTGCTGCCCAAGATACTTTGGCTGTCCCAGGGCATTGCAGCCTGTACCACCCAAGTTAGGGAGGCCGTTCCATAAAGAGGAGCTATAATTGTTCCCCTCGCTGCCTTCTTTCAGAAGAGCAATGAAGGCTCTATTGTTCAGGTGTCACTTTTTTCAAATGACCCTATTAGAATTCCTTCTGTTTTGTGATATTGTATTATACTGTCATTTTATATTAATGTACCTATATCACTTTATTTGGAATGTAATTTGCCTTGAGTATGCTTTGGTGCAAAAAGGCAGGGCGTAAATAAACTATATAGCAACATCTGTGTGCTGTTCCCAGTCCCTTACAAGAAAGAACGGAGGTACACCGTGGAGAGGCTGGGATAAAGTTCATTCCAGAACGAGCGCGTTGAAAATACGATATGGAGGGGGGGGGTCTGGTGCACCACTAAAGAGAGACCTCTGCTCTGTTCCCTGTGACTTCAGCCTCCCCATATCAGTCTCTCTCTCTCTCTCTCTCTCTCTCTCTCTCTCTCTCTCTAGTACACTGGGGCTCCTGTAGCCTACATCCAGCAGGTCCTGGTGAAAGCCACTGTCTCCCCATGGCCCAAGAAATTCCTGGCTGTTGATGTGTTTCGGTCACCACTCTCCCGTGTCTTTCAGCTAGTGGAGGAAATCCGAAATCACGCTCTGCGAGACGGGTAGGTGGCCTGGATCCGAGGCGAAGATGCGCTTGCCAGCTCTTGTCCGTTTGTCGTCTTTGTTTTCATACCCAGTGCGACAACAGGATTGCACAACAGCACTGTCGGTTCAAAGCATATGCGACTCCTGGGCGGGCAGCTCTTGATGTGCAGGTTTGGGCCTGTTCCACATGTGAGGAGCTTCACCATGCAAGACGCGCATCCAGCATCGGGTGCAGAACTTGGCGTTCTGAGGCTGGCAGGTTTCCTGTGTTTGACCGTTGTTGCAGAGCTTCCCTGGGTCAGGCGATGAGGCTTTAGTCCCTGTCCAGCTTCCTTTCTCCAGGCTCTTCGTCTCTGAGGCCTGCTGGTCCCCAGTGTTTTCTTCATTCAAAATGTTGTGGTGAAACCTGGACTTTGGATGCTGTGTAAAGCATAGTAAATAGCTAGATTTACTTTATGCACCCGTGGAAGCAGACAGACTAGGCCTCCTATACTTTGGTCAAGACATAGGGAGTGCTTGGAAAAGGAATGAGTGGAGGAGACCAGTTTAAATCAGAAAGTGACAGTTGGCCACTGAAGCCAAATGGCAACATCCGATTGGATAGTTAGTGAGGAAAATAATAATAATAATAATAATAATAATAATAATAATAATAATAATATACAGTATTTATATACTGCCTTTCTCGGTCATTGGATTTCTCCTCCGACTTTAATCCAAGGCGGTGTACATGGGCAGGCTGTCCTAACCCCTCTTGGGGGGGGGTGTTTTACAATATATATAAATGTCCAGTCTTTCATGAATGGCTACTTTCCAGGTGGTATCCTTTTTACAGTCTGACAATTCTACTGGCTGGCGCCTCCCACGCTTGACCGACGCAGCTGGAAGCTCTTACCTCTCCTCCTGGAGGCTTTCACAGCTTTTTGTTGGCGGCATGTCTCGAACTTATCAACTTCACCTGTCTTCGGGCTTTGAAGGCAGCAGCTCTCCCAACTGAGCCAGACTCTTCTGCCTGGGAGGCAGAAGAGTAGCTTTGCTTTCTGCCAAATGAAACTGGGCACATCTGTCCGGATGAGCTGGGAACCAGCCTTAATTCTGCAAAGCAATACATAATGAAAACATGTTTAATGTTCCGTTTGTTGCAAAGAAAGTGTTGTGTTGTACTCTGCCCATGAGCAGAGACTTTCTCTTCTTGCATATGCTTGAAATAAAGTTGTCTCAGGCAGACTTTTGCTTCTTAACACAGAGTGAAGCTTTGTTTCTTCCGCATACCCCCAATTCACTACAGAAACCAAGTTTCCTTGTGGCAGGGTTTGGCACATGCAGCACAGCGTATGTCAGAGAAAAATACTGTGCACTGTGTATCCTTGATGTTCTTGTCAAAGGTTATTGTTTCTACCTTCGTCTGGTTTACAAAAGCACCTGTACTTCAGCTGCCTGGGAGGCAGGAGAGTAGCTTTGCTTTGTGCCAAATGAAACTGGGCACATCTGTCCGCATGAGCTGGGAACCAGCCTTAATTCTGCAAAGCAATACATAATGATAGCCTTTGACCGATAGCTGTGATAACCTCCGAATTGAAGCTCAAATATTTTGGCCACCTAATGCGAAGAGAGAACTCTCTGGAGAAGACTCTGATGCTGGGAAAGATTGAAGGCAAAAGGAGAAGGGGAAGGCAAAGGATGAGATGGTTAGACAGCATCACCGATGCAACGAACATGAAAATGAGCAAACTCGGGAAGATAGTGGAGGACAGGAAGGCCTGGCGGGATGTGGTTCATGGGATCATGAAGGGTCGGACACGACTTAACGACTGAACAACAACAACATGTCTTGTACGTAGAGATATTTAAAAACTGATATCTCCTGGACTCTTGGCAAGAGCTGGGTTCTGCCTCACAGGAACTGGGACGAATGTGTTTGGGAAGAACCTTGCAAGCTTCATCAGGAGGGCCTTAAACAAAATACAAAAGGGATAGGAGAAAATAGCACAGAACCAAATACAGAGACAGGCACTGGAGACAAGAAGGGGACAAGAGACGAGCAGGGTGATCGGAGTCTTGCAGGAACCTGCGCCAGGGAAGCCAGTCTCCTAATGTCTGTTTACAGTCGGACCTTGCTATCCGCGGGAATTCGTTCCAGACACACGCCCCACGGATAGTAATGATCCGCGGATATGGTCCGCCAAAAAATCCTTTTAAAAGAAGAAAAACCCAAAACTGCCTTTTTACTTTTAAAAAGCCAAACCGCTGCGTTTTCAATCCTCCACGGGGCTTCAGCAGCCTTAGCAACCCACTTCCGGGTTGCGTGAAGTCTCTACCCCCCCCCCCCCAGCCTTGTCCCAGAGTAATTCTGGAACAAGGCTGGGAGGGAGGAAGAACCTTCATGCGACCCAGAAGTGGGTTGCTAAGGCTGCTGAAGCCCCGTGGAGGACTGAAAACACAGTAGTTTGTCTTTTTAAAGGAAAAACATCAATTTGTGGGCTTTCTTCCCCTTTTAATAGGCTTTTTTCAGTAGACCTTTGTGGATCTGGGGCGTACAGTAAGTCAAATCTGCGGATCCCGGATCCACAAATAAAAAGGGTCCACTGTACTAGCACTCAGAGTATGGGAAACAAACAGGATGAGCTCGCAGGTCTAATATGAGAAGACAAATATGATATGATTGATAGGTTTCATGGAAAGTCGGTGGGACGAGACCCATGAGTGGGGTCTAGGACTGGAAGGGTATCGCTTGTTCAGAAGGAGCGAACCCAACAGAAAGGGAGGGGGAGTTGCATGACGACAGCGCATCATGTCAAGGACATACGCACCTGCACAGCCGCTTTGGGCATTTGCTTCGGCTTGGGAAAGGCAGGATATAAATTCATTAAATAAGTAAATCTGAGCCTGGAAGCCTGACAAAAAAGTGTCTGGGCCAGGAGAGAAGAATGGGGGTGAAATCGTCCTGGGAGTCTGCTGTGCACCATCTGGCATGGACGATACTCTCCTAAAACAGATGAATGCGCTTTGGGGGGGGGGGGACAATGATGACGACGACACACAACTATCCTGGCATCTGCTGGAAGTCTCGCCTGGCTAAGAGTAGGAGGTGCTGCACATTCTTGACTTCCCTTGCGGACCACTTTATCATTCAGAAGAAGGAGGAAGGAACAAGGTGGGGGTGGGGGTCTCCTATCTTGGACTTAATCCTTACCAACAGGGAAACATTGGTTGAGGAAGCGAACGTGGCGAAGGGTAGTTGATACATACTCTGGATTTTAGGAAAGCTGATGTGAATGGGTTCAGAGGACAAATAAGTTGCATCCCATGGCTCGAACTGTTAAAGAAGATAACGGCCCAAGTGGGAGGGGATATTCTGAACAACAGCAAGATATTGAAGGCACAATTGCCAGCATTTCCCATGAGAAGAAAAGTTGGGAGATGTCCAAGGAAACCAGTGTGGCTGCACAGCCAACTTTCAGAAAAGTTCGGAAGCAAGAGGAAGGTGTGGAAGGGGGGTCAGTGAACAAAAGAGCAGGACACGGGTGTCGCCCACACTTGCGGGGATGATGTCAGGAAGGCGAAAGCACAGAATGAGCCCAGGCGAGGCCAAAGGCCACAAAAGATTTTTTTTTTTGGGGGGGGGTTTATGTCCGAAAGAAGAGGAAGGCCAAGGAAGTGGCAGTCCTGTTGCACGGAGGAGATGGGGACGTGGTAATGGATGACAGAGAGAAGACAGAGCTGTTCAGTTCTTACTTTGGATCTGTCTTCTCCCACAAGGGGAACCCTAGCAGTTGCGCTCGCGAAGAACTCTCAGCTCAGGATAGACAAAAGGAAGGGAAAGGGAGCACCTAGTTAAATTCATTTCAAGCAAGTCCCTGGACCAGATGAGCACACTCCACTCTACTGAAGTGGGTGAGACCTTGGAACCTCTGTCTGTAATCTTTGAGCACTTCTGGAGAATGGGACTGGAGATGAGCCAATGTTGTCTCTGTCTTTAGAAATGGGAATTTCTGGGAAACTACAGGCCAGTCAGCAGGAAGGGTCTGGCTCAGTTGGTAGAGTTGCTGCCTCATAAACCCGAAGATCTCTGAACGGCAGTTTGAGACATGCTGCTAACAAAAAGCTCTGTGAGAGAAAGAAAGCTGCCAGCTGCACCTGCGTGGGAGACAGAGTGCCGTCGGCCAAGCTGCCAAAAAAGTGACCGAGTTCCTGGGCTGCATTATTAGAGAAGCAACAGTTCCACTCCATGCTGTACTAGCCAAACCTCGCTTGAATCCTGCATCTGTTTTTGAGCGACATGTTTTTAAGGAGGACCTTGATAAGCTGGAGAGGAGGGCAGCTGTGAGATGGTGAGGGGTCTGCAACCAAGTCCTGTAAAAGGGATGATGAAAAGAGCTCGGCCTGTTTAGTCTGGAGAAGAGAAGGCTGCAAGAAGTGTCTTGTCTTCTGAAGTGTCTGCAGCCCTGGAGAGCCTGGCTGGCCGGTCAGGGGAGACAGTCCGGAGCTGGGTAGACCTAATCGGAGTCCGCTTTGTAGGTTCACGTGGTTCTTTTCAGGAAAAAGTCCATGAAGCAGTCTGTCATAAAATAAATGAAGAGATGCTTCTAGAGGGCTCGTGGGGTGGGGGTGGGGGGGTGCTATGCTTCAGTGAAGAAGGACAGTTCCCCATCTCTGCTAAATATAACAGCCACATTTTAAAAAGCTATCCCTTAATATATGTTGCAGCTGTTGGTTTCTTTTCTCTTTTCAGTTCCAGTATCCAAAGTTTGGAGGAAATCTGCCTTCAGGTCACAGATCTCTTGCCCAACTTGAAGAAACTTCGGGGCCTGCTTCCCGAGCACGGCTGCCTGCTGTTGTCTCCAGGGAACTTCTGGCAGAATGATCGAGAGCGTTTCCGTGCTGACCCCGATATCATTCAAACCATCCACCAGCATGAACCAAAGACGCTGCAGACATCGGCCACCCCCAAAGGTAGGAGGAAGCTTTGAGCTTGGGCGAGCTCAACCCTGTGACCCCTCTGACTACTGCTTAAGAGGATCAGATGGAAATGACCTGGCCTTGCCCTTGTGGGCCTTGCAGAGAGAGGACTCTCCCCTGGTCAGGTACAGAAGGGGAAGCATCCGCTGCTCTGTGATGTCAGCAGCAGCAGCAGGAACAGGATGATGCTGACGTCAGCCAGGCAAGAGGTGCTCAGACTAGTTCCCCCCCCCCCCAGTGTGTCTGCTGGAAAAAGAGAGCCTGCAGGGCTCTTTGGCTAGCATGTGTAGAGCCTCTTCTACGAGCTCTGCCTGGAAAACCTGGACCACTGTCCTCCAGGCGCTGATCGCATCCCAGTTAGACGACTGGAACGTGTGCCGTACATGGGATTGTCTTTGAAAAGCGTTCAGAAATGCTGCTGCCGGATTCCTGGTGAGGGCAAATACGTAGGAACGGGTCAAGCCGATGGGACACCCAGTTGCTTCTGGGCCAATTCAGAGAGCTGGCCTTGGCCTTTCAGGCCCGTATCAATTTGGGTCCAAGTTATCTGAAGGACGGCGCTCCTCATATCGGCCCTCCCCGGCATTGGAGGCCCAGAAGTCTGACGCATTGTGGACCGAGACCTGGTTGGTGGGCACCAGACGCGGGGCCTTTTTGGTGGGTGGCCCCATCGCACTGTGGGGTTCTCTTTCCCTAGAGCCCTCACATGTGTGGCTTTTAGGAAAAGGCTGAAAACGTTTTTATTTCGCAAGACCTGACTCTAGTGTTTAATCATGCTGTTTATATTGGTGTTTAATGCTGCTATTTTAGTGATGATTGATACTAAGTTCGTCAGAATGCATTCTGAAGTGTGTGTGTGTGTGTGTGTGTGTGTGTGTGTTGTCCTAAGGTAAGCTAAAGAACCTTTCCAGTCCTGTCGCTTTCAAACCTCACGATGTCTTCCTTCCTTCCTTCCATTTTCTCAGATCTGCTGTTCGGGGTTCCTGGGAAGTACAGCGGGGTGAGCCTGTACAACAGGAAGCGAGTGGTCACCTACACGGTCACCCTGGGTCTCCAGCGCTACGATTCCAGGTGGGGCCTGGGGGAGGTTTCATTCCAATGGCCATGGTACAGAGCCTGGCAAATGGTTGCTTCCGTATGGGGCTCGTGAGGTTCTTGTGCTCCTCCCCCCCCCCCGCCAATAAGATCAAAAACTCAGTGACAGTGTCACCATTGAATAGTCAAATGCATGCCATTGTTCTTTAGTATTCAGGTCCATTTTACACTCTACATACAAGCACAGGCTGTGTGTACTCCTGTATTTTGAGGCCATACTTGGAAGTCTGCTGAGGCACAATTGACAACCAGGGAGCTGGAAGAGTGATACGATTGGGCAGCACCTGGCCTCTAATGGTGGTTGTGCAGGTTATAACAAGCGCATTCAGTTCTGCGTGCCACATGTACCCTCCCATTTCCGAGATAATGTTTCTCCCTAAATCCATGTATGTCCGTGCTGCAGGAGTGTGTGTGTGTGGCTGACCCTGCTTCCCTCAACATGGCCACATGACTAAAAAAATGGTCTTGAGCATTGCAAGGTATTCTGCAGGGTCAGGTAGTGTACCTGTGAAGTTCATGATGTCTGGAGCGACGGAAGGAGGGGAAACGTGCTATAGGCAGCCCTGGAAGCTTCCTTGGGGAGCTCTGTGCCCTCCTGGTGCCCCACAGAGAGCTGTCCCTGGAACGGGCTGTGTTGTGCTTTCCCGGCAGGTTCCTCTCCAGCCTCCGCTCCCGCCTGCAGCTGCTGCACCCCAGCCCCAACTGCACCCTGCGGGAGGAGCACCTCGTCCACGTCCACTTCCAGGAGGAGATTGGCGTCGCAGAGCTGATTCCTCTGGTCACGACCTACATCATCCTCTTTGCCTACATCTACTTCTCCACGCGTGAGTTTGAGGAGGCGCCACCCCTGCCGCGGCGGGCAAGGCCTGGGCCAGGAGCGGGGCCAGTTGGGCACCAGCCCTGCCCTTGTGTTCTGGAGCAGCAGGGAGAGCGTTGCTGCAGTTGTAGGGAATGTACAGCAGAAGAGCTCACGTGGATTTCGTAGCCAGGGCAATTTTTCGGGCCACTTTTGGAACCGTGAAAAAAAGCAGCTCAGTTTTGGTTTAAGAGAAGAGGGAGCGTGCGTCCCCCAAGCCTCTGCGCGCAGGTGATCTGTTGCAGCAGTTCCCCAGCGCCACCTTTTGTGTCTTACCCAGAGGCAGCGCTATTGCCCACCCCACGCCCCCAGTCCCAGCCCCAAGAATTTTCCCAGACCGCCCCCTTGTAGAGGTAACGCAGGCATGGCGAGCCACAGGCGCCTCTGCATGTGAACGTGTGGCGGGAGTCTTGTCAGCCATTCTCCTTAGCGGCGGCGGAGTGAGAAGGCCGGTCTTGGAGCAGGGCCTGTTCCCCTCTGGTGATGGCGGCACTTTGTCTTCTCTCCTGCAGGCAAGATCGACATGGTGAAATCCAAATGGGGCTTGGCTTTGGCTGCCGTGGTGACAGTCCTCAGCTCTCTGCTCATGTCGGTGGGCTTATGCACGCTCTTTGGCCTGACCCCCACGCTCAACGGTGGGTAAGTAAGTGTCTGAAGCCAGGCTGGTGGACAGAAGGGGTGTCGAGAGCAGCTCCCTCCTCGGTGTGCTGCTGCGTTGGGGGCTTCCTTCCCAAGCCGTCTCCCTGGTTGCCAGTTTGAATGGTCTCCTCCTCTTGCTGAGATGTACGCTCTCTGTTCAGGTTTTTTTCACTGTTTTTTGCTCTGCCTTTTTCAGTGTATGCCTTAATGCGTGGATGCCAACATCTGGCATTACAGATACATTTCGGTTAGAGTTGGCTGTGGGTTAGGCAGGGTTCGCTGTGACTCCTCGATGAGTGAATTGGCCCAGTGGTAGGGACATGAGTCGAATTCCTGGTCACAGGTGTCGGAGTGCCAGGGGGCTGGCACAGTCTCGGGCCCAAGGGGCGTGGAGGTGTGCTCAGACCTGACTTGCGCAGTTAGCCAGGCCAGTGAAGCCAGTGTCGAGACCCGTTGCGGCCTGACCTCAGCTGTCTCCAGGGTGGGTGCTGGGCTTCCCTTCACTGCCTGGCCACTGAGCGGCAGCGCTGGGGCCACGTGGCTCTTCTGGCTGCTTCCTGTGTGGAAACGAGGGTCTCAGGATCTGGAGCCTGTTTGGGCAGTTCTGTTGATGCGTCTGAAATCCGTTCAGTGCATCGCCCCTGTTGCCTTGGGTGTCTTGAAGCGGCTCCTGCCAAGGCCCTGCTGCCTGCCCTGGCTTTGCTGGCCCAAACCATTCCGGACCAGTGTTTCTCGTGCTTCCTCTCTAGAGAGATTTTCCCTTACTTGGTGGTGGTGATTGGCCTGGAGAACGTGCTGGTTCTCACCAAATCGGTGGTTTCCACTCCCGTTGACCTTGAAGTGAAGCTGCGGATTGCACAAGGTATGTGAAGGGATGGGGCTTCCGGTTGGGGGGGGGGCAGGGACTGCAAACCAAAGCCAGAGCAGTACCGAGTGCCTGACTGGCAGTGCCTTGCCGAGGTCGTGCCCAGCCCTGCTTGCTGAGATCTCTGCCTGCGCAGCCAGTCCTCTGCTGCTGAGCCGGAGCCCTTCTGTGTTAGTTGTGTTCCTCTCCTAGTAACCTCTCTTGCTCTTACGGGGGTCGAGGGCAGGGAGTGGCATGACGTGGGTGCAGAGCGTGCTTCGAGGTGACGTGGGCACAGCCTCTTAGGGAAGGAAGAACCTGTTGCCCCTGTTGACAATCAGCCCAGGAATGAGCACACTAGGTGACCTGCGATGTGCTGGTTTGGGGTTGGGAAAGAAACGTCGACAGTGCTGCCTCCAGTCCGTTGGGGTCAGAGCCACCCCCATGGTACGTAAGCTTCTCGGGGGGGGGGCGGCTTGAGAAACTCTTCTGCAGTTCGAGCTCCACTGAGGAGGGGACCGTAGCACAGTAGCAGAGCACCTGCTGTGTGTGAGTGTGGAAGGTCCCAGGTTCAGTCCCTGGCAGCGTCTCTGGGTCGGGCCGGGAAAGACCCTCTCCTGCCTGAGACCCCTGTGGGCCCCTCGCGGTCTAGGTCAGGCTGAGGCCTGTGGACAGGCCTTGGGCCTTAGAGTCGCACGCACCTGTGTCGTAGTGAGGAGAGACCGGTCTTCCTGTTGGGCCTCTCTCTGCGGGGCTTCCCCAGCCTGCCTTTGCTCTTGTGCGTTGTCTCAACGTACGCAGCACACCACCTACACAGAGTGCCACCGGAAGGAAGCTGCCATGATGATGCCGCCATTGCCGCTTGCTTCCAGGTTTTCGATGCAGGAGGCCGGTAAGAGGCTCTGGGTGGGCAGGTGGGCTCTTTCCTTCGCTCTCGAGAGGCTCGGCCAAAGGCAGGAGCCTCTAGGGAGCGGGAACGTGGCACCAAAAGTGCTGTTTTCACAGGGTTTTGGGTGTCCCGGCGGGGTTCAGGGGAGCCCGGCGGTCCACGTACCACCAGAGGCACCCAAAAGTACCACTGGTTGTGTAGGGTTTTTTATTTAATAAGTTGGTCTTTAAAAACAAAGCGCTGCCATCTCTTTTGAAAAATGCTTGCATGTTGGGCATTTGCTGCATGTTGTAACGTGTGTGGGGGTGGGGTGGGGGTAGAATGCAGCGGCCCCTGCCCCAGTGGCTGGTAGGGGCATCTGCTTAAGCTTTGCCTGTCTCTTTTTCCAGGTTTGAGCAGCGAGAGCTGGTCAATTATGAAGAACATGGCCACAGAGCTGGGGATTATCCTGATTGGTTATTTCACCCTCGTCCCAGCCATCCAGGTATCTAGTACGAGGGAGTGTTAGAGGCCTGGGCGTCTGCAGGGCACATTTGCGTTTGTGCCAGACTGTGTTCCCCCGATGTCTCGTTAACGATCAAAGGACAGCAGTAGCTGTTTTATCATTGTTCTCATTTGCCGCCGGCCCCACCAGGCTGCTGCTAAGCCTTGGGGCTGTTGCACTGTCCTCGCTCCTTCCCCCGCCAGGGGCTAGGAGGGACCTTCCAATATCAAGGCTGCTGCGCTTTTCTGTGCTGGTGGGAGGAGCCAGGGACATGACCGTGGCCCCCGCCACTCAGCCTTGAGATGTGCGAAGCCTCTCTGAACATCATCTCCTCCTCCTGCTTGTAGGAGCTTCCGGGCAGAGAAGTCCCGTCTCCTCCCTCTGTGTTGCAGACTCTGGGAGTGTCTTGCTGCCGACAGTGCCGTGTGTGTGTGTGTGTTGGGGGGAAGGGGATGATATGGCGGAGCCCGACATGTGCGTGTCTTGCAGGAATTTTGCCTTTTTGCCGTGGTGGGCTTGGTGTCTGACTTCTTCCTTCAGATGCTCTTTTTCACCACCGTCCTGTCTATCGACATTCGCCGAATGGAGGTAAAATGCCCTGTGGTGGTGGTGGTGGCAGGAGAGGGAAGGCTTGGGGCTGGGTCATAGTGACTGCCTGGCCCCTCAGTATGCAGAATAGTGAGAGCTGGGGGTGTCCGCTGCTGTCCTGGGGGTGAGTGGGGGGACTGCTGTCTGCTCCTCTGCTCTCAGGGCTGCAGGAATTGGAAGAAAGGGGGCCCAGGTAGAAGTCAGTTGTGTTGGCTGCATGGCGATGGAGGCAGTTCATGGAGTTGCACACTGGGACGCTAGGCGGGGCGGAAGGACGACCCCCACAGACTGCTACACAGGGCCTTCCGGTTCTGGCTCTAACCCCAGCTGCTTTCCTTCCACCTCTTGGCAGCTTGCTGATCTGAATAAGCGACTCCCAGCTGAAGCCTGTCTGCCCCCCGCCAAACCCGTGGGCCGGGCTCCGCGGTATGAGCGCCAGCTGGCCCTGCGGCCCGCCACGCAGCACACCATCACCCTGCAGCCCTCGTCTTTCCGGAATCTGCGTCTGCCCAAGCGGTTGCGAGTGATCTACTTCTTTGCCCGGACCCGGCTGGCTCAGAGGCTCATCATGGTGAGAGGCTCAGCTCTAGGCTCTGTAGACCCTGCTGCAAGCAGACCGACTTGGGATCCTGAGTGGGGAAGGCGCTGAAAAGAACCAGCTGTGTAGGAGGTGGGAACTGGAACGTACAGAGGCTGTACAAGTCCAGGGTGTGGGGCAGCTGGCTAGCACTGTTGGGGGTCCCTACAATCGCCAGCTGTCTGGTGGGTGGAGATTGGTATAAATTCTGTGGAGACAGACTTGGCATCTGGGCTCAAGTTCTGCCTCTGCAATAAACCCATAGTTTGGCCCTCAGGAAATCACCATCTCTCAGCCTCAGTTCCCCATCGTTGAAAAGGGAATAATGATGACCTTACACAAGGACTGTAAATGGGGAGTTGAACCATTAAAACTACGGGTTCAATTCCAGTTCAAGTTCATCACTGTGTTTAAACGCTAACTTGAAAAAGTTGCCCTGTAACCAGCTCAGAGACATTTCACACGGAATAATATATAAAACTTTTAATATTAGAAATATTTTGATTATATTATCACACAGGGTACAAAACAGCACATTTATTATACAGTAATCCCATAATACAGTGATAAATAAATAATGCTGCTTCCTTTAGTGCTGATTTGTGTTAGCACTTTTGTCCTGATGTGATTGACATCTATTCTAACCAGTGGGAGCAGTGCATTCTGGGCCACCATCGGCTTCTGTTTCATGCCTATTAGCTGAGTGGTGTCTATTGTGGCGCTGTTTTGCGCAGTGCCTGACTTTCTAGAATGAGACATTCTGGAAATTTCTTTTATAAAGAGGTTGTTTTGGGACTGTTTTTAGTTTTGAACATATAAAAAAGTGTTTACAGAGAAAGTACCTCTCTCAGGAGAAAACGCTTGAGGGTGACTGGTGGCAAGGAGGCCCTGCTGTGCCAGAGAAACCCAGGGGCCTCCTTCCCTCCCGGAAGGGTCTCCCACTTGCAGCCTTGCCAGGGGGGCGGTGGACAGCCAGTCTCTGCTTGAGCCCCAGGAGGATTCCTGGGCCAAGGACCCACCTGCCAGTCTCTCCTTGTGGCTCAGTGGGAGAGAGACGGTGGTTTCTCCAGAGACAGCTAGAGCAGCGTAGAGCCCTCTTCCAGCCCCCCCCCCCCAGAGTCTTCTGGATGCCCTGATTACTGGAATGTGTTTTGAGGTGGTCACCGCTCTTCGTGTTGAGAGGTTTGGTTCAAGGCCTCCAAGAGGCTTCCAGTTCAGGTTCACTCCCAAAAAGAAAGAAAGAAAACACACACACACACACACACACACACACACACACACTCTCTCTCTCTCTCTCTCTCTCTCTCTCTCTCTCTCTCTGCTCTGAACTGGTTTTGAATTGATTTTGGGTTCAGCTTGACTCGCGGATTGAGAAACACGACAAACCAGAAGTTCTGTACAAAGGACACCCAGCAGCAATACTTGGGCTTGGCGGGAGGCCCTCTCCCCGTGGCTGTCATGTTTCTTCTCTTCCTTGCAGGCTGGAACCGTCGTCTGGATTGGCATCCTGGTGTACACAGACCCGGCCGGCCTGCGCCCCTACCTGGCCTCGCAAGTCACCGAGCAGAGCCCGCTGGGGGAGCCGGGCCTGCCAGCCATGCCTGTCCCTGGGGAAGTCCTCCCCACCGGGGAGGCCAAGCTGGCCCTGTCCGCCTTCCCTGCGGACCCGGCGCAGCAGCAGCTCTCGCAGAACCGGACGTTGGGTGCTCTGCAGAGGCAGGAGGCCAGTCGTGGTGGTGCTGAGGGGAGGAGTGGCCAGCTGGACGGGGGCCTGCAGGCAGAGGTGACCTGGGGAGCGGAGGACCAGGAGCTCTGGAGGAAGCTCTCCTTCCGGCACTGGCCGTCCCTCTTCAGCTACTACAACATCACGCTGGCCAAGCGGTGAGTGGGCAAAAGCGCCAAAGAGTATCGGTGGTCCAAGGCGCCTCTGAGAAGGGGGGGGGGGAGAGAGAGTTGTGTGGTTGTTGTTTTCAAAGGTTTACGGGGAGCTTTCTGGAGCCTGTTGCTGAGCGGTCACGTGGGCCGCGGGTTTTAGCCAGGCGCCAGAGATTGTCTGACCGCTGAAGGTGGACACGGGTCTTACAGCTTGGGACAGCACTGTTGCTGGGGCTTGGCTGGGACAGTGGTCATATTCTTGTTCTGGGCAAGTAGGGGCAGGAGAAAACGGCGGCAGCGAAATAAAAACACACAACACCACTTCCTGCTAAAAAAAATCTGCAAAAAAATAAAATTAAAAATAACCATGTAATTTTGCATCGCTCTTCCTCTACTGACACTGTACAATCTATACCACCTACCTAGTACACTTTAAAGCTCTTACAATTGATAAAAATGGGAACAATTTGGAATAAAAACACATTTCTCCTATTTTATTTTGGTTAAACACTGAAATTGCGAAAAAATAAAACCATTTTCTCCCACCTCTAAGGACAAGAAGAGGTTTCTCGGTTAACTTTTTTTTCTGATTTGCCAAGAAGCTGTTCTAGTGGTGTCTTTGCTTGTTTTGTTTGTTTCGTAAGCTGTAATAGCTTTAAAAATGTGTCCGTCCCCCCCAGAAGGGTTTGCGCAGTACTGGAACATGAGAGAGCTTTGAATGGGGTGGTGGCGGCGGCCATCTTGAGACTTCTTCTCTAAAATGTTTGTTCGCTGCCCTTTGATTGACCAAGAATTCCAGGATGCCTCACAACCATCCTAAACACAGTGTCCCGTCGTATAAAATAGAACATGATCTAGCCCAGTGGGAAGATTTAAAAGCAGGAGAAGCCAGGCAATCAAAGCTGCAGGATCCTGCCGCCGCCCCCCCCCCCCCCGGTTGATTCCAGCCTGCTTAGCTAAGAACTGGAAGGCCTGGCGGCAGAGGGAGAAGCCTGCAGCAGCTGGGGATGGAGAGGCGTCCCTTTGGAGGCAGGCAAGGCTCCCTGGGAGGCGGAGCCGCCCTCCCCTTGCCAGTTACCGCCTGCTGGCTTCAGAAGATTGGGTGACCATTGAGGACTTGAGTATTCCAGGCACGCTGGTGGGGGGAGCAGGCCTTTCGAATTTACTTCAGGGTATTGATTTCTGTAAGCTGTAATATTTGGTAACCACTTTGCTGGAAATATTCTACTGGTTGCTAACCTTGTGGTGGTATTAGTGTGTAGAAACATTGGTGAGCTTTGTTAAATTCTAAATGAAGCCTATCGTCTGATCTCTGGTTTGCGACTCCTGGCGGACTGGTCTGATCCTGGGTGTTGGAGGCTGGGCCGTTGTGTCGCCTGCCTGTGGGCTGAGAGCTTGGTCTGTTTCTGGCTAACCCCCCCTCCCGCCCACCGATGTTCCGCTTGCTTCTCACCTGTCTTTCCTCCCCGGAACGGCCTGCGGTCCCCCTGCTCTTCCCCCAGCTGTCCTTCTGCTTGCTGCTGACCAGCCCCTTTCCCCCCCTGTGTCTCTGTGCAGGTACATCAGCATCCTGCCGGTGATCCCGGTCACGTTGTACCTGAATCCGCAAGAGGCCGTTGAGGCGCGCCACCCGCAAGAGGCCAATCGCTACCACCCTTCCTTCTCTCCCAGCAGCGGGAAATGGGAGCAGGCCGATCAGCGGGTGGAAGGCATGCCCAGAGCCCAGGGACACCGGGACATCACACTCTACAAGTAAGGGAACCGGGGGCGGTGGGGGGGGGGGAGAGAGAGCACAGAGCTGGGTTGGGCCATTAGTCCTTCTGAGCCCTTTCCAGAGACAGCCTTCCTGTTTCCAAGCCATGAGAGCCTGGAGCTTGTGCTCCTGCCTCAAGAGGAGTCTGGATTGTCAGCCTGCATGTACAATGCAGCGTGGCACCGTGGCGCTTGTGCTGGTGGTCTGATGAGGGTGTTGCGCGGTGGCCAGGGTTTGGAGGTGGGGCTGTCCGGATTCCAGCTCCGCCTCTAAGCCTGTTGTGTGTTGGCCTCTCTAGCCCTGCAGGGAGCAGCAGCTCAGCATCGTTTGTTGCTTCAGGGTCTTGGGGTGTGGAGTTTGGAGAGGCCTCTCTCGGGGGCAGTCCTGAATTGTGGGGCTGGTGTGGTGTTGGGCTTGGGGGGCTGGCCCAGGCCACCAGCGCCACCACCCCCCCCCCCCCGTCAGCCATGCAGCTTGCTGGATGCCCTTGGCCAGTCTAATCTGCTGCACAGAGTGGCTGAGGAAGGACAGCGCATGGCTGCAATGAGCTCTCGCAGTGACCTGGCTAAGCAAACAGTCCGGCTCCATGGCAGCCTGCTCTGGGGTGGCTGGAGCCTGGGCCTCTCGGGGCAGCACCTCTCGGGGCAGCGGCTCTCCAGAGGGAGCTGCTTTGGTTCCGTGCCACTGTCGGTGGCCTGAGCTTGGCCGACGTCTCTGTTTCCCACCAGGGTCGCTGCTTTGGGCCTGGCCTCCGGGATCCTCCTGGTCCTCCTGCTCTTCTGCCTGTACAAAGTCTTGTGCCCGAAAAACTATGGGCAGAACGGGATCTCCCACAGCAGGAGGAGAAGAGGGGACCTGCCCTGCGATGACTATGGCTACTCCCCGCCAGAGACCGAAATCATTCCCCTTGTCCTCAGGGGGCACCTTATGGTAAAATGCAGGGAAGGGGCCTGGGAGTGCTGTACAGGAGGCCTGTTCTGGCGGAGACCAGCGGGCCCTGTGGTCGCCTGGAGTGCTGCTGCCGCCACCCTCTTCCCCTCCCCTCCGTCTCTGCCCTCTGACCCGCCTCCTTCGAGTCCTGCACTGCCTTCCCACCCACTCCCAGAGGTGCACCCTTTTCTCAGGCTGGCTGGCTGGCTGGCTGGCTTGAGTCGTTGGTTCAGTTTTTCTAATGCTTTCCATCTGAAGACCCCAAGACAGTGAACAAGTTACAAAAAAAACTGCAATCGGATCAAAAAGCAACCCATAAAACTACTCACTTTCAGTTACTGAAAATGAGAACATTTTATTATTATTATTATTGTTATTATTAACAGTATTTATATACCGCTTTTCAACAAAGGGTTCACAAAGCGGTTTACAGACAAAATCAAATGATTAAATGGCTCCCTGTCCCAAAAGGGCTCACAATCTAAAACAATGCAGAAGAACACCAGCAAACAGCCACCAGAAAAGAGACTGTGCTGGGGTGAAAGGGGGGAAGTTACTCTCCCTCTGCTAAATATATGAGGAGCACCAATTTGAAAGAGTGCCTCTTGCCCAGTTAGCAGGGGAATGAAAGGGTTTATAGATGAAAAGGTTATAAATAAACGATCATTTTTATGAAATAGCAACACAAACACCGTAGGAATCCAGTCGTCTTAAAGGCCTGAATAAACAAAGTGTTCAGTAGTCTTCTGAATGCCAGGAGGGAAGGGGCAGCACAGATCCCTCGTGGGCGGGGCACTGTAAAGCCTTGGAGCTACTACCAGGGAGGCTCTGTCCAGTGTGCACAACAACCAGCCCCCCCCCCCCCCGCTCTGTTATCCTGGCACATCCCTGCCTGTGGACAGGGCACATCCTGCTGCTGCTGCTCCCTCAGACGACTCTGTCCTTGCTGCCCTGTCGCCCAGGACTCTTTGCCCGGAATGTTTCCCTGACGCCTTCCTTCCTTCCAGTTCCTGTTCCAAACCCGCCCCCCTCTGAGCCCCCCCCCCGGTAACTCAGCTCAAGTACTTCTATATCCCATCATGGTGTGCTCGTTCCTTGCCCCTCCCCCTCTGTTCTGTCGCTTGCGTCTGTATTCTCGGGGGGCGGGTCCTTTAGGGATGGGACCTGCTTTCGCACGCGCCTTGTGCTCGGAGGACGCTGTACTGGGCCTCACTAAGACTGCAGCCCCCCGTGTGCAGCTTGACGGCACCCTCAGAGCAGCGAGGCAGGACTGGTGCTTTCGCACGGCATCCTGTGGCAGTGTCTGTTCTGTGGTGTTCAGAGTCAGCTGTTTGCACTTCTGGTATGGACTGAACAAGGGATGGGGGGGCTGGTGAGGCTGTCTGCTAACGGGGGGGAATGGGCCTTTCCCATTTGCTTCTTCCCTCTTGGTGCCAGGTAAAGCCATGTTTATTTACCCAGACATTTTGATTTCGTCTTTTAGCGACTCCTTTTTGCCGCTGACCTCGGCCTGCTCTTTTCCTGTAGGATATCGAGTGCCTGGCTAGTGACGGGATGCTGCTTGTCAGCTGCTGCCTGGTGGGGCAGATCCGTGTGTGGGATGCTCAGACTGGCGACTGCCTCACGGTCATTCCTAAGCAGGGGTAGGTGTTGCCCCCTGCAGGTAGGCGGCTGGCCTCAGTGGGGCCGGCTTGAGGCCAGCCTAAGAGTCCTTGCTCCATGCGGATTGTTCTTGGCTTCAGAAGAGGGCCAGATTGTTGCCATGTGACGGAGATCGAAGCAGAGTTGCGGAGTGTCATGTGTTTCCGGACTTGTCGTGGAGCAGAGCTCCACTCTGCAGGCTTCCCTGGGCTGCTCTTGGCCTCAGTTGTCCTGTCCGTAATGCCTGGAGGGTTAGTCTCCTGACAAGCCCATGTTCCACCCAAATGTGCGGCAACCCACAAAGAGGTGCAGCTGTTGATTTCTGTGCAAGGGTAGCTGGTCTGGCTCCTCATACCAACCATATATACTCGTATATAAGTTGAGACATTTAAAAATTGATCCTAAATACCTGGGTCAACTTATACGCAAGTGTATACGTTATATCTGGTCACGAACGTGCTCTTAAAGCAACTCCCAAGTTGAAAGGGGCAACAAGGCCAGCACAAGCGACGAAACGAGGAGCCCAGCGGACCTCTTGCCCCTTAGAGCCAAGAGAGGCAGAGGCAGGCCGGCCCCCGAGAGTGAGAGGGAGCGAGAGCATGCTACCCACCTGTGTTTTCTGAGCTGCACATTTGTGTTTCCAGCAACTCCAGCCAGGGTAGGTTGAAGGGAGGGAAGCCTCCATGGCATTGTAACCCCGCTGGAATGGCCTCCATGGAGGCAATATGCCCCCCCCCGGCAAAAAAACAACAACACCTTGACTTATCCACGGGTCATAGGAAATGTCTGGATTTTTGGCTCCAAACTTGCCCTCGACTTAACTATGACATATTTGGTAATGTTTCCCGTGCGATCCCTCGTGGACCAAGTGAATAGTTGCCGCCTTGGCTTCTGGTTGCCTTGGCGCAATTCCGAGGAAAGCGCCCCCACTTGCCTGTCTGCCAGCTGCGTTGTGCTCCTGTCACCCACTGTTCTTTCGCGGCTGCATTTCAGGTTGCGCAGAGACAACAGTGGCATCTTCGATTATCCAGACTGTTTGGACCCAAGCCCAGAGGGCAGGAGCCGGCTGGAGAACCCCTTCGATGGCAGCCGCCCCTTCAAGAGGGCCAGGAGCCCTCCTCAAGCCCTGCTGTTCGTTGACCAGCCGGACCTCACCTCCCTCATTGACACCAACTTCTCCGAGCAGGCCAAGGCCGCGGTCCCAGAGCCTCGCCACCGTGCCACCGCCTGTGGCCGTCCAAAGGAGTCTGGCTACGACTTCAGCAGACTGGTGGAGAAGGTCTGCGAAGAGCAGGACGCCTCCAGCTGCACCAGCGCCTTGGGCTTCTCTGTCCCCCATAGACAGGGGGCCTTTGGCTCCTGGACAGATGGGCCCAGGTCCCCAGGTGGAGGCGGCGGCGGCGGCGGCGAGGAGGACGAGTGCAGCACCCACCGGAGCAGCCTGGGGGCAGAGCCCTTTGCCATGTGGGAGCAGGGCTGGCCCACTTCCTCCTGGGATGGTGGTGACTTTGAAAGCTCCATCTGGAGCCTGGAGCTGCAAGGGAACCTCATCGTGGCTGGCCGGAGCAATGGGAGGTTGGAGGTAAGCGGTGCCTTTGTGGCGGAGGCGTGCTCACCTCCACGGACTTGGATCTGCTCACTCGCTTAGTGTCCCCCCCCCCCCCCGGGTGGACAGGAGAAGCTTGTCCGGAGTTTGAGTCACAGAGGACAAGGACTGGAGCAGCCTTCCAGGTCTACTTGCCTGTCCCAGGGCTGCTAAGTGTACGCACACGCACACACTCACGCGCAGAGCCCCGGCGCTGGGTACCAGCCAATGGCTGCTGCCCAGGTAGTGCAGGAGACCAGCAACTCGAGCAACTGAGCTCCGATTAACACTCTGAAAGTGTCACAGTATTGTCACTTTGAGTCATTTATATCCTGCCACATGACCCTTCAGCACATCATGTGACTCCAGCACAGGGAGGTGACCTGCGTCCGCCAAGTGCCCCCCAGAGCGTTTCTGGCACCGGTCTTCTCCCCATGCTGCCGGCTAATCTCTCATTCAGCGGAGGAAGAGCAGCAGCCCACCCACCCCCGAGGCCAGAGCCTCCGTTGGACGCAAATCTGGCCTGATTTGACAGGTGAAATGAGCCGGCTGCAGCCTGGCTTCAGGTGTCCACCACTGAGACGCTGATCAGGTTGAGTCCCCCTCCTAAATGTGTCTGGAATTCCCACCTGCCCTAGAGAAGGGGGTGGGGCAGGAGAAAACTCATTGGTGGTGTCATTCTAGGAAGTGCGGGGGGGGGGGGAGAGCTCTCCTTCGTGGGGCACACGCTGCCCGTGCCGGGGGGCTCCAGGCAGAAAGGCACCTCGGCCGGCCGGCCAGCCAACTACAAAGGGCCGAGGCGGCTTCCTGTGGGCTGCTGCAGTCCTGCGAGTGAGTCAGGCCCGTGGAAGGGAGGGGGCGGCGGGCCAAGGGCTGAGCTGCTAGATGGCCTGGCTGCCTGTGTTCTTGTGGGCCTGGACAAACCGGGGCGGGGGGCTGACTGGCCCCCCTCCCTCCAAGGACCTTTGAAGGCCAGCTGTGTCTGGAGTGGGGACTGAGACGCGCCTTCGGAGTGGCTGCCACTGCAGTTCAGGTTGCCCTGCTGTTCTGTCCTGTCCTGCAGGTCTGGGATGCCATCGAGGGCTCCCTGCGGTGCAGCACTGAAGACGGCCAGGCTGGCATCACCGCCCTGGTCTTCCTGGACAGCAGGTAATGCTGCTGCTGCTGCTGCTGCTGCCGCCGACTCTCCTTCCCCCCCCCCTCCGGCCCCCAGCCGCCGCCTCTTACTTTGGAATCTGCCAGCAGCAGGGGGCCAACGGGACACCCTGCTCCAGCGCCTCTCTGGCTCTTTGCCCGGTTGGGTGCCTCTCCTGGGGGCGGGGGCCGCTTTGAGGTTGAGAGCTGCTGTTTGAGGGATCCTGCTTGTTCCTTTTCTTGTGTCGCACAAATAGGGTTGTCGCTGCCAGGCTGAACGGCTCCCTGGACTTCTATGCCTTGAAGACGCATGCTGCCGCCTCCGCCGCCTCCGTGGGCCACATGCAGTTTCGAGGTAAGAGCGCAGCTCCCCCAGGCACCAGCAGAGGCTCCTTGGCGGCAGTCTGCTGCCCCTGCAGCGCCTCCGGAAGAGCAGTGCTCCCCCCCCCCCCCTCGGGCCCTTGTGTGAGCTGCAGCCGATGGCCCCTCTCTCCGCCTCCCGCAGGGACTCCGGGCCGGAGCAACCTCCCATCGTCCTCTCCTGTGTGCAGCAGCAGCAGCGACCATGTGACGTGTCAGCTGACCCACACGGTGACCTGTGCTCATCAGAAGCCAATCACGGCCCTGAAGGCCGCAGCAGGGCGACTGGTCACCGGGAGCCAGGACCACACGCTGCGAGTGAGTGCCGGGGCCTGCACGCCCCTGTCTGACTTGGTCCAGGGGGCCTCTGGTGGCCAATGGCACCAGTCGGACAGCAGTAGGGGATGTGGCCCTGGGTGCAGTCTCTGTGTTGCTCTCAGGGGGGAGCCCACCTGAATGAGGCGTGGCTGCACCCCTGGGTTCCCACGTTTGGGTACCTGGAATGAGGGTGCCTGCTTCCTGGCGCCAGCTCCGGGCTTGCCAGCCCCCCAGGGCAGGGACCTCAGCCGGTACACTGATGGTGCCGTGTAAGGCAGACGAGTCTGAGAGACCAAGGCGCTGCCCCTGCCTGCCTTGGCCGGGGGGCGCAGGGCTTCTGTGGCTTCCTGGCGGTGGAGGGTGTGCGCGCTTTCTGAGCTCCCTTGTGTTGTCTTCTCCCGCCCTGGCAAGGGAGTTGCTGGAGCTGTTCCTGCACAAGCAGGGGAGAAGCAGGCAGCCTTGGCTTGGTCCTCCTCGCCTGGCCCCAGCCCAGGAGGCTCTTTGAGCAGCTAGCGGCGCAGAGCCTGGGCCACGCATGGGGCCGCCCTCCCTCCCTCCCTTTGCACCTCCCCTTGGGGGGGGTGTTGTAGGGCCCTGAGGAGAGCAGGCCTGGGAAGGGCTCCAGGCCACTGCTGACCTGCTGCCTCTGCCTGCCACCTCTAGGTGTACCGCCTGGAAGATTCCTGCTGCCTCTTCACGCTGCAGGGCCACGCGGGAGCAATTACAGCCGTCTATGTTGACCAGGTACGAGGCAGGCCGAGGGCTTGTGCCGCTGTGGGTGTGGCTTCAGTGTGCAGTGCAGCAGTAGCGGGGGGGGGAGGCACTGTTGGTGTGTTCTGAGAAGGGGAAGAGGGGACTAGCGGGGGGGGGGGGGAGACCATCCTGCTCCTGGTTTCAGGCTTTCAAACTTCTCCTCGACACAACGAGGCCTAGAAACCGACAGACCGGTGAGGTTTCTGCTGTGGCAGTACGGTTCTGTCTGTTCTGCTGGATGCTGTTCCAGCTGCCACTCACTCTCCTTGCCCCCCCCCCTCTGCCAGACTTCTGAGCTGGGTCCTACATGGACCAAGAAACCCTTCCCACCAGTTGACAAAGATTTTCACTTGATTGATCTGTTTTGTTGTGCACATTTATTTGTATTTGATTATGTTCAAAACCTCAACATAGAAGGGAAGGCTCAGTTTCCATTGTGTACAAAATACTGTCGACTGTAATAATAAATGCAAGAGAAAAACCACTGCCAGAATCCTCTTGTTCATTTGGGTAGGCAGATGACTGCACAGAACCCCAGATCCAAAATGGCGTCTTGGAATAAGCAGGTTCAAGAGCCTTTAGTATTGCGCAAAGGTCTGGTGGAGATTCCTGTTGAGCACAGCCAGCTGCTGAACGGCGTCCTGCTTTCTCCCTGAAATGCCACAGAGTTCAGTCTAAGTTGGTCTCCAGCTGCTCCCCCCCCCAGCTTTGTCCCATTCTCACCCACTTACCTTGGGTGTCGCTAATGAGCCCGTCCCTTTCCTCGGCAACGGAAGGCGTTCTCCCCCCCCTTCCTGTTCTTCTGTCTGAATTCAGTCTTCCTGTGTTGTGCTGCCCCTTCCCCAGTCCAGCTGCTGTCCTCGGCGGAGGCGTCAGCTGGGGGCCTCTCACTGACTGCGCAGACCGCAGCGTGCGTGCTGGTGGGGCCCTAGGACGCCGTCACTCGGGTCTCCAGCCTGTAGGGGTCGCCCACCAGCCCCCTTGCCTTTCAGACGATGGTGCTGGCCAGCGGAGGCCAGGATGGGGCCATCTGCCTCTGGGACCTGCTGACCGGGAGCCGAGTGAGCCACATGTATGCCCACCGGGGGGACGTCACCTCCTTGACTTGCACAGCCTCCTGTGTGATCAGCAGCGGCTTGGACGACGTCATCAGCATCTGGGACCGCAGCTCTGGCATCAAGCACTATTCCATCCAGCAGGTACTTGGCTGCCATCGGCCAGAGCCCCTCGAGTGGTTCCTGGGCCCAGGATACTGAGGAGGGGAGAGCCAGCCGAGGTCTTGTCCCTGAATGCTGCCAGGCCACCACTGTCTTTTGGCAGTAGCGGCTTTGTGTTTGCGGAGTCCCTTTTCCACCTGGCGGTGATGAAATATTGTCAAGCATTGGACAGGCTCCAGGGGCTTGGCCTGTTTAGAAGATTAGTTAGGACCTTCCTTTTGAGACAGGCTTTGACTCTTGTGTTTGCAGAATGTTTACAAATTGAAAACTGGACTGCATGTTTAGCCTGAGAGTATCTGCCCCCTTCCGCTCACGCCATTGCGCCAGGCCCGACCTTTCGGTTCCTTCTGGTGTTGTAGTTCCCTATTCTCTCCGTCTAGTTTTCGACATCTGGCGCTTATACAGTCAGTTCTCATTATCCACCAGGATTAGGCTCCGAGAAAATCTAGTGGACAGCGAATTCGCAGACAGCGAATTCGCGAATTCGCAGAACCATTGAACCTATGGGATCAGTGGAGTTTGATGCGAGGGGGACCTTACCGAAAATCAGTGGAGCAGGTCTTGGAATGCTGCAGGCAGCTTCAGAGTGGCGCCCGCAACCAACACAGAGCCTTTTAAACTCTGAAATGGACTAATACAGGGGAAATCCACTAAGTCTAATGACTAGCGCATGGCTGGGGGGGGGGGGGAAGAAAGGTTAGCCAATGCATGTTTCATAAGAACATAAGACGAGCCTGGCTGCTGGATCAGGCCAAAGGCCCATCTAGTCCAGCTTCCTGTATCACACAGTGGCCCCACCAGATGCCTCAGGGAGCACACAAGACAACAAGATAACCTGTTTTCCGTTGACACTACCCTGCACCTGGCACAGAGAAAGTTTCCTTGCGCCACTTGGTGCCTCCAGAGCATCTGATGAGAACTGACCGTATTTGGATAGCCAGCCTCAGGGAGGGGGGCCTCCTGGGGGAGAGGCGGCTGGTGGGATGCACGACCTTGGTGTCTGCCTGGACCAGAGTGGGCTGCCGAGCCGTCCGGCCCCCTTCCCCTCCTGACGCCCTTCCCTTTGCCCTCTGCGCAGGACATGGGCTGCGGGGCCAGCCTGGGCGTGATCTCCGACAACCTGCTGGTGACGGGAGGCCAAGGCTGCGTCTCCTTCTGGGACATCGGCTACGGTGACCTGCTGCAAACGGTCTACTTGGGCAAGAGCAACGAGTCGCAGCCCGCCCGGCAGATCCTGGTGCTGGAGAACGCGGCGATTGTCTGCAACTTTGGCAGTGAACTCAGCCTGGTCTATGTACCGTCGGTGCTGGAGAAGCGGGATTAGGCTGGCCGGTCAAGGCCCTCTCCCTCCCGCCCCCTTGTCCTAGTGGCCCTGGGGCCTCTTGAGATCTCCCTGCCCAAGGGCGAGAGAAGCTGCCCTCTGTTTGACTCGCCTTCCTGTGTCGGGTAGTGGAGCGGAGGTGGGACGGAGGGTAAGCAGACCCAGCAGCAGCAGCAGCAGCAGAGGAGGGCGGCAGAGGGGACCCTCTCCCCGCTGCCTTTGGCCTCTCTGCTTTGTGGCAGAGACCACAGTGCTGGCCTGCTTGCCATTGGCATGTGGGTGCCCAGGCCTCCGTTTACGTCTGCGCTGGGAGGCTGCGGGTGAAGTCAGCCACGGTTGGGCAAGCTCCGCCCAAGCCCAAAGCAGCGGTCTGAGCCAAACGTTCCTGCTTGCGTGTGGGGGGAGAGACGAGCTGCTGAAGCTGGCACGGTGTGCGTGCGCCCACAACAGCACTTCTCCCAAAGCGCCAGGCAAGGACAGCTCGGCGGTTGCCCTCTTCCAGCGGGCGCCTTCTGCCCAGCCCGTCCGGGTGGCTTCCGCTCCTGTGCAGCGGAACAGCTCCCAAGGCTCTGGCCGCGCCTGCTGCTACCCGAGGGGGGGGGGGGTCGGAACAGCTCCTAGCAGCAGTCAACCGGGACCTGGTTCTGCTCCCCGCTGCCCTATTTATTTGTGTGCTGGACAGTGGGTGGGGAAGGAGGAGGTGGCAGCTGCAGCAGAGGACAGCCTGGGACGACAGCTCGGCCCAGCTCCGCAGGAGGTCGCCTGATGCCCGTCCGCGAGCAGGGAGGGTGGGGAGCCTCTGCTAGCTGGCGTCAGTGTCTCCAGCAGTGGTGGTCCAAACAGGTGCCGCAAAATGCAGCAATAGGGGAGGGGGCTCCGTTTTGCACGTCTGCCCTGGGACTTGGCCCGACGCCAAATGGCTGCACGTGGTCTTCCTTTTCTCAGGTAGTCAGGCTGTGGTGCCTATGCCCTGGGGGGGGGGGGGGAATCCAGCTACTAGAAATACAGAGAGAGGAGGGTGGAACAACCAGTGTGTGAACCGTTGGGAAACATCCCTTTTTAAACGACGTCAAGCCATGAGTTTACGCTCTCGTTCCTGTTTTGTTTTTCACGTCACACTTGGTATGGTAGGGAGCCCTGTAGCCCATGAAGGGATGCTTTGGGATTAACCTGCTGCATTCTGCACGTCCCGCTTCCCAAGCTAGGGTAGCATTTGCCTGCTTCAGGGGAGGGATATTACTGGACCATTCACGGCCACGGCTGGGCCTTGGAGCCCCCCCTCCGCCCCCGCTGATCCCTGTTGGCTTGTTGTCTGGTGTCCACACCACACCTCAGGTGGCCTTAGCTCTGCTGTACCCTTTGGACTGTATAGCAGAAGCTGCTTTTGTACCAGATTGTGTTTTATAATGTGTACAGTAACACACATTAAACAGAACTGACTTAATGCCTCGTGTGTGTTTTGCTGAGGAGAGATAAAGCAAGTGGCCAAGCTCAGGCCCAGGGCTAGAGCCAGGCCTGTCGGTGCCTCTGCCCCCCCCCCCCACGGTGTACCTGTCCCATCGGAACCAAAGAACCTGGTGTGTACAACTGTTGCAGACAATGGCTTCCTCTTTCCTCAATGATCTTGGCGTGCCTGTCCTGTCAAAGCAGCAATCACTGTTTTGGGGGAAAAAATCGACCAGTCTTTCAAAAGCAGTCACCGGACTAGGTCAATCCAGGTAACATGAACTGAATCTTGACTCTCTTGGGAGCTCCTAGCTTAGTGCCCAGCAATCCTATCCAATGTTCCAGCACTGATACAGCTGTGCCAACGGGGCGTGCGCTGCATCCTGCAGTGGGGGAGGGGCAGTCACAAAGGCCTCCACAAGGTTAGGGAATGTTTGTTCCCTAGCCTTGGGGCTGCATTGGTGCTGGAAAGTTGGTTAGGATTGGGCCCTTAGTCACAGTAGTGATTGGACAGATTGTGTATTTATAGCCCATGTGACTTTCAGGCTCTCTGTGATAACCAACTATAGCTCTTGATCATTGAACTGACATTATACAGGCACGGGCTGGTGGGGTGGACAATATTGTGCCATTTCTGAAAGGAGGGAATGCTGTGTATATTGTAGGCAGAGTAGATGTACCCAAATGGCACAAAGGCCAAAAGGAAGAAGCAAGGCCAGGTGTGGGGGTGTCCGCATGCAGGCCCTACTTTGTAAGCTAGCATAATAGACAAGCCTGTACAAAGTCTTTACTGCTTATGTGACACAGAAGTTTACATGACTACTTTAACTGGCAATTGCCTGTTTTTGAAGCATAAATGAAAATGTTTCAGGTATGTTCAGGTTTAGTTCATGGCTCTCGTATCCACTTCTGCCCTGTGTCTCAAAGCAAGGGAGGGGTTTGTGCCCATGTCTGGCAGGAATGGCCCCAACTGCTCAAGGATCCCTCTTCCACAGCAGGAGAGCCAGAACTAAACAGAGTCACCAACATTTGCGGACATGTGGAGGGCCAGGCTGCAGGTGTTTCCCAGAAGCCGCCTGCCTGCAGCTGCCCCCCAAACATTAGTGGCAGCAGCAAAGCACTATGTGCACCAGGTGCTGGCAAGCCCCCCCTTCCACTACTTTGAGAGAGAGCCAACAACTGCTCTGTCTCCAAGGCTGCCATTTATTTGTTTTAGTAGCAAAGAGCTGAAAAAGTGGGTTCTAAATGAACAGGTGGCAGTAACATTACATTTGTATGAAAAGAGCAGAGAAATGCCCAACCCCCAACAGTCCCCCCCTCCACCCCTTTCCCAACCAAGCATGGAGGGGGCAGCTGCCTCAGCAAGGCGCTACTTTTCCTACTGGCGGAGGCTGCTACAGGCCAGACCCATCTTGCTGTCACAGCCCACGTTTAATTGCTTTACATGCCCAAGGAGGGGGGTGGTCCTTTCCTTCTCTTCTCCCCCCCCCCCCAAGTCACCCCTGCAGAGCTTTTCTGGATGCCTTTGGCTGTTTGTGGAACGCAGCCGTCCTGCTCCTAAAGCAGTCTGTCTTGCAGCTCTGAAAACGGTCATCCTGAACTGGCATCAGCTTGCCAGGCAAAGCGTCACAGCCATTGAGCGGGTCATTGCTGGAACACCAGGGCAACAGGCAGAAGCAAGGGCCGGGGGGGGGGCACACCGCCATGGTCACAGCACTTGGCCACCATTCAGCAAGAGAAGCCATGGGGGGGCAGCTAAGCCACAGCAGGGGGGGGGGAACGGCAGCAACTCCCAGCCATGGCACCCAGGCCAACAATCCAAGTAGGGGCTGAGGGTGGGCAGGGTGGCTCTCAACTCCTCCCCTAAGGCCAGAGCCAAGAGGGGCTCCAGCTCTCGGAGAAAAGGAAACTCTTGGCCAGCTCCAGAGTTAGCCGAGCTGGTGATCCAGCTAGCAGCAGCCCCCAGACAGTAGCAGAGGCCCCTCCTCCCGCCTGGTCACAACAGGAGTGAGCCCAGCCTGCCTCTCAGGGGATTAAAGGAAGGGAAGGTGGCATGTGATAGGATACAGTGCCCATAGCAATGCTTGCCCTCCCCCCAGGCAAGCCTGGATATGACCAGAGGGGCAGGGTCCAGCCTGTCTCGCCAAGGAACACACCCCACACGTTCATTCTCCTTCCGGTACCGTTGCCCTCCAGAGGTGGACAGGAGACAAATTCACTGGTACAGAACTTTCCAAACAGCCTCAAGACCCCTTCCACATTGAGTGCAGAGGGGGAAGGGGAGGAGGAATGAGCAAAGGGGAACAGCCGCCTGCCCAGGGATCTCCTACAATACCCAGCAGTTAGAGAAGGTCTTGAAGAAAACCACGTGCACCAGCAGTGGGCAGGTACCAGAGGGGGGAGAAAGCTGGGCTTCCTGGCTACAGTCCAGGCCGCCACCCAGCCGCCTCCCTGCTCCAAAGCGCAGGGTCGCCCTCTTCAGCTGCTCAGTCTCAGGTCTTATTGAGTGTCCACAGTGGGTCTAGCAGACTGAGGGGGTCACTGCTGGGCCGAGCCCCCCGCAGGCCCTCCCCATTCTGGGTTTGCTGCAGGAAGCTCTGCTTGCTCATCCTGTGCCTGCCCTTGAGCGAGCCGTCCAGGGTGAAGGCCTCCGGCGTCAGGGAGGCCAGGAGGTCCAGAGAGGAGGAGGAGGAGGGAGTCAGGCTGACGGCCAAGGGCTCTGCCCCAGGGAGCGGCTGCAGAATGCCACTCGCCACCGCCACCTCTTCCACCCGGTGCTGGTTCTCTGCCACAGAAGCAGCGGCAGCCTCTGGCATGGCTGTGGCAGGGGGAGAGAGTGAGGGGGGCACCTCCAAGTTGGCCGGGTGGCCGTCAGCAGTAAAGGCAGGTTGAGATGGATTCACAGCTGGTGTCAGAACCACGGCGGCACTCGGTGGTGGAGACCCTGGCTGCTGCTGCTGCCCGTTGGCAGAAGGTTCTGCGTCGCCCATGGGTGGCCTGACACTCAGTTTGGCAATGGTGGCCTGGATGCAGCTGATGGGCATGTCTCCTCCCAGCACCAGATCCTGTGGGTCCTGGTGGACATACAGCTGGAGGGAGGGACAAAGCAAGAGGGGCTTAGAGGTCCCTGTCCTGCGATGGAGCCAGCCACCAACAGCACCTCCAGGGATGGGGCAAGGCAGAACCAAGGAGAAGGACCTCGACTCTCCTGTCCCAACCGTAGAGGCCTTTCTGGGACGGCCGGTTGACCACTCTGAGGTGGGGATGAGTGGTGTTTGGCACACAGCCAGGAACCCACCCCCACCGTCTCCAAGGGCCCCCCCCCCCACCTTCTGAGCAGCACTGCTGGCAGCTTTGCTAGTGGAAGGGGCACTGACGCCGTGTCGCTGCAGCACCAGCTCGGCATGCGTGAGGAGAGATTCGTAGCAGAACTTGAGGTGAAGCTGAAAAAGAAACAGCCAGTCAGGGCCCCTGGCATGGGGGCCAGGCCCGTCTCCCTCCCTCGGGGAAGGTCCCAGGGGAGCTTCTGCCTTCCATCCCCCCCCCCCCCCCACGGACCCAGTACCTTCTCCTGCAGCATGTGCTTCCTCTGCTGGCGGATCCTCTTCACCAGCTGCGCTAAATCTGGGATGCTATTGCCGGCCTCCACCTCCTGCATGGCTGCATACAACAGGCAGAAAGCTCCTGTGCGGCCCACACCAGAGCTGGGGGGGGGGGGGGAGAGGCGCCATCAGAAGCTGCTCCACACCCCAAAACGACTCTCCCAAGTCCAGGGGCACAAGACAGAGCCCCTCACTCAGAGGCCATCTCAGCATCGTGGAGGCAGGAAATATCCAGTCACCAAGTGGCGGCAGCCCCCTCTCTGCCCCCAGCCGCCCCACCCGAGGGGGACAGAGCCAGGCAGCCTCTTGGTCTGCCCTTTCGGCGCCTGCTTGTGTTACCTGCAGTGGACAACGATGGGCGTGTGAAGGGGCCGCTGGTGGAGGTAATGGCCGTGCACTTCCTGGATGAAGCGGAGCAGGTCCCCTTTGCTGTCCGGGAGGCCCCTGCAGGGAAGGGGGGAGAGACCAGCCTATCTTAGGGGGGCCCACTGGAGCCGGCGGCTGCGTTGCACAGCAGGGCCTTCGGACCCCACTAGCGTGCTGGGATGGCAGCAGCCCAGGGCTCGAGGCTGGACACTCGGGCCGCCCCCCCCCCCCCGCTTCCCAGCAGTAGAGGGAGAGGTAGGGCCACCCCCCCTGGAAGAGCCACGTACAACTCCGGCCAGGAGGAGAACTGCAGGTGCATCACGGTGCGCTTCAGGCTCTGGTCCCGGAACTGCAGAGTGAACATCCTCTCCACGTGTGTCGGGGTGGCCTTGAGGCTGGTAAGGACCAGGGTGAGGGGGCCGTGGAGCATGGGCTGGCCCCGCTCCGTGGGGAAATAACGCACCACCTTCTGCTGCAGGATACGTGGGGAGGAAAACAGAGAAGGGTCAGAAAGGCAGGCAAGCTGAAGTGCAAAGCCAGGGGTCAAGGGAGGGGGGGTCCAGTGGGTCACAGGGACCCCACCCACAGGGGACAGGTGCTGAGCCAAGGCGAGGCACTGCCAGTCCAGGGTAGAAAGCGCACCTCCCCATAGAAGGCGGTCTTCTAAGCTGCTGCTAATAAAACAGTATCTAAGGTCCCACACACGAGAACGCAGTTGCGCAGACCAGAGGCATCGCGTGCAAATAGGCGGATGGAAGGAGGGGCAGCTGGTGCCCCGGTCTTCCTGTACTTGGATGCGGCCTCAAAACCGCAGGCATGCGCCTGTCCAAGAACAGCTGCAGGGAAGTTGCGCTCGTTTCTTCCTGCACGGCTGAAGGGGTCTTGCGTACTCAGGCGCCGAAGCATCAGAGTGTGTGCTTTTAAAGGGGGCAGATTGCCAGGCCTTACGGTGGGGGGGGGGGGGGAGGACCACATCTGCTAAGAACCAAGCACAACCCTGCAGGAATAGCTTCTGCTTGCAGTACCGTTTTCATGATGCAATTTACTGTACTGATGGCTTTGTTAGGTGCCTTGTGGGAAAGACAAGACAGGAGGTGATTAACCAAGCAGACAGACAGGCACGCCCAACGCGAGCCCACGGAAACAACAGGGACCTGCCGCCTGTGGAAGCCTGGTGATGCCCCCAGAAGCCCGCTCAGGCCCAGAAGGGAAGCCCCCCCCCCGCGCCACACCAGCCGCCCCGCACTTCCTACCTTCTCCACTTCCTGCTCGGAGACCAGCATGACCACCACCGACACCTTCTGCTCATAGATCATGAGCCAGAAGTCCGAGGCGGTGCCCACCAGCGGGGCTTGAGTGGCAATGATGGTGGGGCAGTAGGAGGAGAGGTCCTCGATCTTGCTGGCGTTGATGTAGTCGTCCTTGCCTGACTGGAGGAGGATGCGGTTCTTGTCATAGGGCATGATGTCCTGGTGGCGGTTCTTCATCGAGTAGCAGCGGGCGATGGCGATGGACAGCTGCCGCGCATCCTTCTCTTGGGCCTCCTGAAGGTCCTTCCAGATGTTGTCCAGCTCGCCGACACTTCCCAAGGAAGCTGGTTTCTCAAAGCCGGCCACCAAGTCTTGGAAACGCTCCAGCTCTGCAAGGAGCCTTCGAACACGCTCCGGTTTCTCGTACGGGTCGTTCTCAATCAGCTGCACCGCCTTGGGTTTGAGGCCGTCCTTGGCGTCGGCCTTGGTAGGCTGCAGAAGGGGCTGGCTGACCGAGGCCTTGGCGCCCCCATGCTGGCTTTCAGGGCTCGAAGACAAGAGGTCATCTGTGGAGGAGCTGGACCGATGAAACTGGACCTCGGAGGGGCCCTGCACGAGCGAAACAGGACCCGGGGCCAGGGAAGAGGGGGGCCCCTGCGAGAGTGGTCCGGAGCAAGGCACAGAAGAAGGCAGGAGAGACGGAGGGGGGATGGCCAGGGACGGCTGGGGAGACGGGGCCGGAGAGGGCACCACCACCCCACCTTGCATTTGGGTCAGGCCTGGGCTGGGCGCAGGAGGAACATGGTGAGGGACAGGCTGACTCACTGGGGGGGGCGGAGGAGCCGCCAAGGCCATGGAGGCTCCTCCAGGAGGTCTCTGAGTGGCAGCAGGGGGCACAGAGCCAAAGGCGACTTGGGCTGAGGAGCCAGGGGGCAAAGACTGGATGGTCGGCAGCGAGGGGTGTTGGGGCAGGCGCTGAGCTGGTCCCACCAGGCCCCCCGAGATGCTGGGGCCCCCGACCACAGCAGTGGGATAGACCAAGGTCCCTGGGTGGGGAAGAAGGCCTAGTGGATGTGGCAACGGGTCGTGGGCAGGCAGCGGGTAGTGCTGGGGCGCCAGCTGACGAGGGAGCGGAGCAGGAACCTGGCTGACCAGCGCCGGTGGCCCTGCAGCCTGGCCCGGGAACGGCGGCTGGAATGCTGGCTGCGGAGGGAGCGGGAAGCGAGGGGGGTATGGCTGGGGCTGAACCTGCCTGTGTTGGGAGAAGCCCTGTGGGGGCTGAGCAGCGGAGAAAGGAGCCAGGACCTGCTGCTGCTGCTGCTGCATGAAGGGGGGGGCACCACCCTGGCCATAGGGGAACTGCACAGCAGGTCCCTGGGCCCCCAAGAAGCCACTCGGAGGCGGTGGCGGCCCTGACCAGTGAGGGAGCGGAGCAGTGCAGCTGGAGATGGGGGCCTGGATGCTGTCCACAGTGGTGGTGGCCGGGCGGACCATTGGTGGGTGGGAGGGAAAGCTGCCGGGCCCAAACTGGTTGGGGGACAGAGACGGTGGCCTAACAGTCAGGGGTGGGAGGTGGCCTGTGGGCGGCGCCCCACTGGTGGGGACTGGCTGCCCCAGGCCATAAGGAGCAGCTGGAGTGGACATTGGGATGTGCTGAGGGGAGGATCTGGGCAGCTGGGGCCCAGGGTAAGGGGGCTGCAGGGACCCCAAGGCTGGGCCCTGGACCCGGGCCCCTGGAGGGTAGAGCTGGGGGCTGGGGACCGAGCAGGGAGGCAGGACTGCAACAGGAGGCTGCATCTGGTGGGAAGGAATGGGAGGGGGCCCCGACCCCACCGGAAGAGGGCCTGGCCCAGAGCTGGCGGGGTGGGAGGGCCTGGGTGGAGGGCCGGGGCTGAAGGGGAGCCTGGCCTGGCCTGCCACGAGGGCGCTGGTGGCATCGCTGCTGCCTGCTCCAAAGGCTCTGGGGCCCGCAGGCTCCAGCCCGAGGGCAGCCAGGGCATCAGGGGGCAGCTGGGCCAGATGTGCCGCCAAGACCTCTGGGGGCAGGCTCCGCAGCTCCTCGGGCAGGCTGTCCAAGGAGAGCGCGCCCAGGGGCAGCAGGTCGGCCTGGCTGAGCTCAGAGGCCTTCTTCTGGAGCGCCGGCTTGGGGGTGGTGGGCCTGGGCGGGGGCCTCTTCTTCATCTCTCTGCAAAAGAAGACCGGGCACACAGGTAGCGTGTGAGCAGGAGCCGCAAGAGGGGTCTCGGAAGGGCCCCAGCTCGTGACTGGGGCCTCGGGCGGGTGGGGAGTGGCCAGCCAGCTCCCAGGGCGCCTGTGGGGCTGAAGGCACTCTCCCCGTTTCCCGTTGGACACAAGCTGGAACTGCTGCTGGGATTGTGCTGGAGTCGGGCAAGACAGGAGCCACCTACTTCTCCAACGCCTGTTGCCGCGAGGCTTCCGCTCCTCGGTGGGCCGCCTGGGCCTTCTCCAGCAGCTTGGCCACTTTGCTTTCCAGGTCCGCGTAGAAGTCTTTCCCCTCCTGGGACTTCTTCATCAGGTCCTCGTAAGCCTCATAGGAAGCCACCAGAGTCTGCAACGTGGAGTTCCACCTGGGGGGGGGGGGGAAGAGGCTGGCTCAGGAGGAGGGAGGGGTTTGCTTGGGGGCGATTCCAGGCGGGAGCTCCAGCGGGCACTGCCAAGCAGGAACCGCGCCTCCCAGTTTGGGGACCACTGCTCGTCCGGATTATATTGTAAATAATAAAACATGATTATCTCCAGCCTGGCTTACAGAACTAGAAACTGAAACCTGGGGGGCATGTACTGGAACACGTTCGCGCCCCCAGAAGCCCCCTCATCCACTGGTGGCACTCCGAGGCGACTCACTTGTGCTCTGCTTCCGCCAGGGCCTTGCGCACAGCGGCATACTTGGCGTTGGCGTCCGTCAGGGCTTTGAGGACGTTCTCTTGGGCCGCCAGGTTCTGATCCAGGAAGACTTTCAGCTGGTCGTACTTCCGCAGCTGCTCTTCAAAGAGTTTCTGCCACCAGGAAGAGGAGAAGTCGAGGCGTTGCAGCAACAGACCTGGGGGGAGCCGAAGAACAGAGGCGGGGGGCGGGGGCGGGGGGGCTGTCCGCTGCAGACTAGAGCCCTGGCAGCTCTGGGGGGTTTCCCCGAGAGCCATTTGCCTGAGGAGTTTGAGCCCTCCAGCCTGCTTCAGCCAGCACTCGGGTCAGAAGCCACCTGCTCTGTGAGGGACCCAGCGAGGCAGCCGCCAGGAAAGAGCCGGAGCCATTGCAGCAGCCTCCCAAGACGGGGTGGCCAGGGAGGAGGAGGAGAGAGCTGGTGCTGCACAAGGCTTCCCTGGCTCCGCGTGAACTCACCAGGAAGCCTCAGGCAAGCCACTCCCCCTCCCCAGCTGCAATGTGGGAATCTTCCTTCCCTCCCTAGACTGTGGGGGGGCTTACACCGAGGCAATACACACAAAATGCTCTGCACATCATACAAAGTCAGGATGGTTACTGTTTCTCCCTCAGCCGAAAGGTTTTGGAAGCAGGAACAGGATGACACCAGCCAACAGTGTTGGAGAAGGCCAGCCTGCTTCCCTCTCTATTCTTGCAAGGTCACTGTGACCCCCCCCCCTTGAAAGAGAGCGCCAACATTTGCCCAAACTGTGTGGTGAACTGCCACGGCAACCAGGACGGAGGTGCTTGGGGCCCCAATGCTGCTGCTGCTGCTGCTGGTCCACTTGTGAAAAGGGTGGCGCCAAAGGACTCCTCAGGGCAGGGTCCAAGGCACCGTCGTGGAGCCAGGCAGCCACCATTCCCCGACTCCTAGCCTGCCTCCCATGGCCACCAGCAGGCAGGCGAAGAACCTTTCCTGCTGCCCTGAAACAGCCGTGCCGGAAAAGAGCTGCTAGAACCAGAACGTCGTCACCTCTTCCTAGAGCTCTCTGCGGAACGACAAGACCCTGCCTGGCAAGTCGCTCTGCCTCACCCAACACACGGCCAGCCGAGGGACCGACCGGCAGCGGCTCACCTTCATCTCAGAGTGGTCCGTCGTCACCAGAGAGGTGGTGATGTCATCCTTCTGGATCATCTCGCGCAGCTGCTGCTCCAGCGACACCCGCTGATCCTTCATCTCCTGCACCTTGGCCAGGATCCGCTTCAGGGTCTGCATCGCCTGCTTGTCGTCTACGGGAAAGACACCGCTCGTCAACGCTCGCAACGCCAGGGGCAACGCTCCCAAAGGCCCCCCCCCGGAGCCCTCGCGCATCACCTTCGGTCAGGCTGGGGGTGGGCAAGGCAGCCCGCACGTGCTCCAAGGGCCCGCTGAGCAGCCGCAGGTTGCTAATGTGGAGGTTCATGGCCTTGTGCAGCTCCGTGTTGGTGAAGCTGGCCTTCTCGTGCACCGCCATGTATTTGGCCCACTCCTTGGCCACGTCCGCCAGCCCGGAGGAGGGAGCGGCCAGGGGCTCCTGCAGCTTCCCCAGCCCCTCCTGCAGCTTCTGTTCCTGGGCCTCGTCCGCGTCGAGGAGGCCCCTGATCTCTTTCAGAGATGCTTCCACGTCTGTGAAGACTCCGGAAAGCACTAGAGGAGCGAGAGAGACGCCAATGCAGCTTCCGAACGCCTGAGCAGCAAAGGGCCGGGAAGGGGCCCTCCAGGTCCGCTAGGGGCATGCCCTGGCTCCACCCACCCCGCCTCGATGGCTTCTCACCCTCCAATCAAGACCAGTGACGCCCAGGCAGGCGCTGCTCCCGTCTCCACCCCAGAGTCCGCCAAGAGCTCGCTGACCTGGTCCTTCCCGAGAGGAGCAGGGACTGGAGACCCCATCTCAGTTTCATTGGGTGTGTGCAGAGAGATTTGTTGGGGTGGGGGACAGACGCAGCTCTCCAACCTGCCACACTTTGGGTTGGATGACTTCAGGGAGGCCTCAAGGACCCCCAAATTAGGAGGGGGTGTGGGGTGGGGGTGCCAGGACAGTCTGCCTGCAAGCCGAACCCAAGGAAGTGGCTCTTGATCGCCCTACAAGTGGAAAGGGACCCCTTCTCATCACGTCCTGTGGCCTCCGGCCTCTCAAGAGACCCCAAACTAGCCACAGGCCGCCACCCCCACTGTTAAGTGGCAGTTCTAGTACCCCAGAGTCTGCTGGCACAGCTGGCTTGATAGGAACCGAAGCGGCCAGGACTGCAGCATCAGGGGGCAGCGGTAACCCCAGCGTGGCAGGGTGGAGAGTTGCATTCTATTCCCCTCCCCAACACGGTTACTTTCCCCACCCAAACAAACATCTCCATCCACCCAGACAGATGGAGCACTACTTCTCACGCCAATTCTGTATGCGCAACCTTGTGTAGTCCGCTCCCACCACACAGACAAACCAATGTTACAGTTGTTGCATAAGCACCATTTGTTCCAAGACAGAAAAGTCCGTTGCTGCTCTCTCTCTCCAGTGTTCATAAGCACACTCTGAACACTGAAAGAAGTAAAAGAAGAAGAAGGCCCCACCCCGCCCCCCCAACAGCTCAGAGTGGGACCCACCACCTGGCTGCTTACCCTGCATGGACTGGACCAGGTTTTTCACGGTCTCTGGGCGTACACTGAGAGCTGCGCATTTTTCCATCAAGACCGGTGGGATGTGGTTGTACATGTCCAGGTTGTCCACGGTTTCTGGGTCCAGCTGTAGAGAGTCCATGAACTGTCTACAAACAGAGATACCCATGATAGGAGGGGCCGTGTCAGAATCTGTGTGCCCCCCCCCCCCGGCTCAGAAGTGCCAGGAAAAACCTTGGAGACTCCACGGAGCCAGGATGCCCCCCTCCCTGCTCCTGGCCAGGCCAATCTCATCACCAAAATAGGCTGCTTCTCCTCTGGCACTGCCAGTACCCTCTTCTCCTCAGGACGACGAATGCCAGGCAGCCTAAATGTGGCCTAGCCCCAGGTAGCCTCCACTCCGTCAGATGGTTCGCATGCACAAAGCAAGACATTTCTCAGTGAGAGATGACTGGCGCCAGGAAGGGCAAATCAGCTCCACAGACCGAGTGTGCAAGAGAGGGAAGCCCCGCCCACCACATCCCTGGTGGCCGAAGGCCTCACACTGACAGGCGGATGCCTGGGCCCCTCCCACGCTCCCTTTGCAGGCCCCCAGTCCTCTCCCGCTGGCGCACGGCAGGAGCAGCCTCCAGCAGAGCCACCTGCACAGCACACCGAAGGCGAGCACTGCGCCAGAGCAAACCCCCCCGCGCGGCAGCAGCATGCCAGGGGAGGCAGAGGTCCGCCAGGGTCACGGAAAACCTGTCCAATACTGCTGCCAGTCATGTGCGTCGAAAGCGCTGAACAAGGCCGCCGACCAGCTCCAGGCCCGCCCGGGATGCAGAGGTGTCGGGAGGGGAGTGGGCGAAGCACGGCACCAAGATCTCCCCTCCAGCAGGAGCACGGGGGGGGGGGGCGCAGCTTGGAAGCACAAGGCTCAGCAGCAGGCATTTGCCTAGGAACGGCAGTGCCCATCTGCCCTGCTCCCATACACGGGGGGGGGGGGGGCGGCACAGGGCTGGAAGGAGGGGAGAAGGCAAGGCGGGATCAGCCTTCTCCAGAGGCGGTTAGTTTAGCCTTGTTTATTCCACTGGAGATAGAAACGGCGGAAAGAAACATACCTTTTATATCTATTTGGGATATTTTTTTATTCCGGGAATCTGTTTTAAACTACTGCAACCCACTCCAAGAGTCTGGGATAAAATGGGCTACCTCTTTAAATGAGCGGCAACTGTCCACGTTGAAATTAGTGGGAAGAGAGAAAAAAAACACTCTACGGGAGGCATTTGAAGGTGACTTCTTGTTGCACACTTTGGGTGGGACGGGGCTCCAGAAGCAGAGCTAATCGGGGTGTCATTTAGCGCCACGCCACTGCCAGGACCAACACCCTCTTCCTGGCAGCCGCCCGCCCCCACCCCCACACCGGCCCCAGACACATACGTACTCCAGGACTTCGTTCTTGGCATCAATCTTGGCCATCACTTCTCGCAGGAGCTTGGCTTTCTCCTCACTGCAACAGGCAAGCGAAGGAGCCTCTTAGTCCCAGGACTGAAAGTGGCCGAGATCCCTGGTCCGGAGGGGCTCCCCAGGCACCAGTCTGGCTTTCCTGCCTCAACGCTGCAGGACCCGGGGCCACTTCCAGAGGCGGTGGCTGACCTGCTTCCTCGTCCCACTTGCCAGCCCAAACCGCCTCGCCACCTCCATGCTGCACCCAGACACACCCCTTGCCCCCCGCCAAAGCAGCCCAAGGTCGACTTGCCTGTAGAGAGAAGAAGCCTCATGAGCAGCCATGGGAACCAGCTTGGCAAAAATATCGGGGCCGGTCACGGCCGGGTCTGTGGGGTTGACCGGAAGGGCCTTCACAAGGGGAGCGCCTGGAGGGAGAGAAGGCGACACGCACAAGACTGAGCTGGGCCCCTCCAAAGGGAGGCGCTGCTGCCTAAGCTGCACTGGCGGAAGGGGGCACAGAAAGAGGGCTCCCTCGGGGAAGAGAGTCTGGGCTCGGCAAGCCTCCCCAGTGGCTGTTTGACAGGTGGCAGGTCCCTGGTCCTGCAGGTTGCCAAGAAGAGGGTTCAAAGAAGCACCAGCTGCTGGTTTCTGGCTGAACTGCTGGAAACGGAAGCCAGAGTCAAACGGGACAAGTTCCTGACATTCAAGCCAGCACAGAATCAGATCGGGAAGGGTGACCTGGTCAGCCTTCTGTTTCATGGGGTGCAGGAGGCGGCCCGTGGACATGGTGCAGAGGGCCTGCCAGGAGAGCCGGCCGGCCAGCCGGCTGTGCGCCTACTTCCTGGGTTGGTGGTCGGAAGCCTCAGAACCACAGGCCAAGGGGGCCACAATTTGATTCACTGGGGAATCAACTGCCCCCCCCCAACGCCCCGCTGGAGGAGCAAGTGTTGCCTTGCGATCACAGTCTCAGCCTCAGGGCTCCTGACTTGGGGGGAAACAAGTCCAGCACAACAAAGAGGATCTCGAACTGCAGGGCTAAACTCAGAGAGGCAGGTTAAAGAGCCAACGGGCCCCCACACCCTCAAGGCAGCACAAAAGCTCCCGCAGGGATTCTACGGGGAAAGGGCCTAGAAAAGCCTGGGGCAGGCGACCCTCCTGGTCCCTTGGCTCCCTCCCATCTCGCTGCTGTGGCTTGTGGAGCCTTAACTCGCAGGGGCTACAATCGGTTGCTCCTCTTCCCACCGCCCTTCCTAAGACCACATCAACCGGCACTCAGGGTCAGTCTTCCCTGCTCTCCCTTTCCTTTCACAGGCTCGGGACATCAGAGGAGGCACTCGCTGGGAGAGACCAGCTCCCCACTGCATGGCCTGCCTTCAGGGTCGCCACTTGCCCATAGCCCTCCAGGCTGGAGAGAGCTGCTCGTTCTTCAGCCACGGCCGTCTGCCATGGCCCAACCCACAGGCACCCTTCTCCTCCCTACATCCTAAACCCCCCATTTTCTCAACCCAGGTCCCTCTGGGAAACCCACGTGACCGCCCCGTGCCCCTCCTCCCTTCATGCTCATACTACTACATGCCCCCTGGGTCCGTCCAAGGACTCCTCCCTCCCTCTTTCTTCCCCTTTCCTCTTAACAACTGCTTACCACTGAGGCTCCAGCAGCAAGTGTATGGTTAGAAAGAGGGTTGCCTTGTCTGGCTAACTGTGGGCACTGCGTTTGTTTGGATCCCCTGAGCCCTGAAGCCAGACTGAGAATCATTCGTACCCAGGAAACCCTGGAGCCGAGACACCACGACCCACTCCATCATCTCGCCCAGAAACGGGAGGTTTGAAACCGGGATACGGAGTGACCCCAAAAACCTAGCTGCCCAGTGACAAGTTCTTGGCCCAACTTGGATATCTTCTGCAAGGGCTGAAGTCAGTGGTTCCCAAACGTTCTCGACCGGTGGCTCCTTTGACCACTGGCTGTGGCTCCCCATGAATGGGCATTGCGCTCTTTTCCAAGAGGATTCCGTGGCACTCCGCGGCTCCCAGTTTGGGAAGCACCGGCTTAAGTGAAAGAGAACTGCGTCTCTCAACGCTACAGTAACAGCCCCCCACCCTTGTGGCAATGTATGGCGAGGATGCTCTGGGAAACGAGTATCGTCACTGGGCACAAAGAAGTAATATTTATGGGGTTTTTTGCCATGTGAAATCAGCTCTTTAACTGGAAGAATAACGAGAGTTCTTACACTTGGTCCGTTGAGATTCCTAAAGCTTTGATCCTACCGGTATTAGAAAACGGGCGATCCAAGCGGACTCTCCAAGGCAGACGAAGCGGTGAAACAAGTCCTTTATTCTTCTTGGCTTGACGTTTCATCCAGACCCGTCGGATTTTCTCAAAAGCAGAGAGAGAGAACTCAGCTAGTGCTGAAGATTGTTCTTGACCTTGTTCTGAAAAGCACAGGGTTATAAGCTTTTCAGAACAAGGTCAAGAACAATCTTCAGCACTAGCTGAGTTCTCTCTCTCTCTGCTTTTGAGAAAATCCGACGGGTCTGGATGAAACGTCAAGCCAAGAAGAATAAAGGACTTGTTTCACCGCTTCGTCTGCCTTGGAGAGTCCGCTTGGATCGCCCGTTTTCTAATACCGGTAGGATCAAAGCTATAGGAATCTCAACGGACCAAGTGTAAGAACTCTCTTTATTCTTCCAGTTAAAGAGCTGATTTCACATGGCAAAAAACCCCATAAATATTACTTCTTTGTGCATAGCAACGTGCCATGAAAATCTACACATGTATCTATTGTCACTGGGCTGAGAAGGAGCTTCAGCCTGCCTCTCGTCCTGCTATCCCCCCCCCCCGGTCATGCAGACAGAGAGGTCCAAGGAACCCAAGTGGCAGCAAAAGGCGGGCCCCCCCCCCCCCGACAAGCAGCTTGCCCGCACTCCGCCCCCCGCTGGAGCCTTGCGGTGTCTTGACGGACACACTTTGCACACGCTGCTCCGTTTTGGACTCTGTCTGGGGAGGGTGCCGCTCCCCACGTGGGCTCACTCCTGTTTACCTTTCGGGTAGGAGTTGGGAACGTGAACGACTGTGAACAGTTTCTGAAGCAGAACCACCACATTCCCCCGACTGAAATGCACTTTGCCCCCCCCTTCAATGCCCCCGGGGGCCCTGGATTCTACCTTTCACCGACTGCAGGGTGTCCAACGCAGGAACGGCCTCATGGTAGATAAAGTCATTGTCCTTCTTGGCAGAATTGTACCTGACAGGAGACGAGAAGGCGGGATTGGAAGAGAGGCCCGGAGCAGGCGCCTGCACAAGGACGTTCGCAGGTGCCCCAGCCAACCCTCACAACCGCCAGGCTTCTGGGAGCTTCAACAGAGAGGGAGGTCAGGGGTCCCAGGCTGACTGGCAGCCGCAGCCACAGCCAGTGCAACTGAGAGGGGCTCAAGGAGTGGGAGGCGAGTGCTGGGTAGCAACATCCGGAAAGCCAGGCTTGGAAGCAGGGGAAACAATTCTGACTATACTCTTAGAGAGGCGGAGCCGGACTGGGAAGCTGAATGCCCCCCCCCCCCGCAAGGAGGAATCCAGATCTGCAATCCGGCTCCGCCTCTTTGGAGGAGGGGCATAACCCAGAATGACCCTTTCCTCCTTCCAGAGAACAAACCTTCTGGTCAGCAATTCCCTTCCTCCAAACCCCAACACAATCACTACTGAGGCCACGTTACTTGACCATGTTTGTTTAGGACTCCAATATGTAACATGCAAAAAAGAGGGTTCTAGTCCTCATGGTTGAATAGCACCACCATGCAAGTAGGACGATGTCTGGAAAAGCAGACTGAGCAGGGCATCTGGTGGTCAAAAGGTCCAGCTTTTTCTGTTCCCTGAGAGCAAATGCAATCCTAACTCTCCTTCACTGAAGTCACTGCAACATATTCTGCACGATTTGCAAACCGAACAAACAGACTGTGCAAAATATTCTGCAATGATTCTTCCTCTTCTCTTGGTGCAGGGTTCGGGAGGGAGACTGGCCAGAAGAGACGCCCCAGACCCAAGCAGGCCACATACTCACTTTCCTCCAATGACATCCATGGTGAACCTCAGCGCCTCCTGCACAGTTTCAGGCTGACCCTAAAGAAACGAGTGGGGGGCGACAATCACAAGAAGGGACTCGGAGACAGGGCAGCATGCAAGCCTGAAGAAACGCTGGGGCACTCGTGGTTGCAGGGACTCTTTGCAATGCAAATTCATTTATTCTGCACAAACCTCTGCAAAATCTAATCTTGAAGCTACAGAATCCAGGATCCCGCAAGTGCAGAATGCTATACTGAAAAGCTTCTGAAGAGAAAAAAAGAACAACCGTAGCTACCTTGGCCAGTTTGATGGCTTCATTCAGCTTATCCAGAGCACTCTGGAAGTAGATGACCTGCAGAGGGAGGGGGGGGAGAGATCAAGTCTCTTTTCAAACCAGTTTTGCTATATGTAGTCCCATTTCCTCCCAGCTCTTTAACTCCTTTAACACCTTTAACTCCTGTTGTGTATATACACTCTTGGGTAAAAATGCCTTACAGAAGCAGAACTGCCCAAGCAAACTCTTAAAGTAGCCTATTATACAATGTTAGAGTTGGAAGGTACCTTGGAGGTCATCCAGTCCACCCACCCACCCACCACCCACCCCACACACACGCTCAGTGCAGGAAACTGCTACAGCATCCCTGACAAGTGGCCATCCAGCCTTTGCTTGAAAAAACGAGGCAGAGTCCATAACTGCGTAAGAGACTCTTCCAGTGCCCGACTGCTCGTCAGACTGCCGACCGACCCTAACCCTAAATCCGCTCCCTTGGCGTTTCACCCTACTGGTTCTAGTCCTGCCCTCAGGAACCACCAAAGCAAGCCTTCCCCTTCTTCTGGGCGACAGCCCTGCCGAGACTGTACGGGGGCGATCATCTCTCCCGGGCTGAATATCCCCACTCTTTTATCCACTCCTCAGAAGACGTGGTTTCCAGACCGCTCACCACTTGCTCGCCTCCAAACGTGTCCCAACGTATCAACGTCCTTTTTAAAATGTGATGCTGAAAACTGGACACGGGATTCCAAGGGAGGCCTGACTAGCGCAGTACAGAGTGCTGCACAATTAGTTCTCATGATGTGGACTCTGTCTCTGCAGCCCAGCATGGCATTAGCGTTTTTTGCAGCTGCATCACACTGTTGGCTCATGCTCAGTTTGTGGACCATGAAGGCAGCAAGGATTTTTCCAGACATGCTGCTGCCAAACTATGCTTCCCTCCCAACCTATACGCGTGCCTCCAATTCTTTGTTCTTATGTGCAGGGCTTGACCTTTGTCTTTGCAGACTGAATTCATCTTTTTGGTATGGTGCAATCAGAGAGAAGGTCAAAGTAGCCCAACAGGCCACGCCGAGGCAACGAGGGTCACTCCAAAAGAGTTTGCGATACAGCATGGGACCATTCTAGTCAGAGATTCCACTGGGCACGTCCAAGGCCCCGGCGCACCGAAAGCGCACCTTCTCCACGCCTCAAAGCTTTCTACCCCCTGCATCCAATTGGGTCAGTCCTTCAAGGACTGAAAGGCAAGCTCCTGGAACTCAGCCACAGCCCGCAGGCTCAGATACGCATCCGACCCAGGCAGACCATCCGGCCTTTGGAAGACACCAGGTCAACTTACCCGTTCCCCATACTTCTGCTGCTCCTCTGCCTGCTTACCCATGTGCAACTGTAAGGGAACAGAGAACGAGCACAGCTGAAGCTAGCTGGAGAGTGGGGGGTGGTGTTCCAAAGGGGGCGCACAGAGGCAAGGACAAAACCAACACATGCGCAGTGCGCACACCCCATGCCTCAAGACACCGGTGAAGCGCTAAGGAGCCTGAGATATCGCAAAAGGGCAGCCCTGCTCCTCTTCACGCTTCGGCACAACCCAAAGGGGACGGGGTGGGGCGCCAAGGGGCCTTGGACCAGCCCAGCCCAGCGCAGCAGAAGCCAAGGAGGACCGTTCTTGCAGGGCTGCAGAGGACCCCACCAGAGACTGGGACAACTGCTTCCGAGCCAGAGCAGCAAGTGGGCCAGGCAGCCCAATGGTCCAACCCGGTGGCCAAGTTCACCCGACACTCACGTGGGCCACAGCAGCAAAATAGTAGATCTTCATCTGCACCAGCTTCTTCCAGTCCTTCTGAATCTTCCCCAGAAGGGAGGCCGTTTCAGAGTTCTCCAAAGCTCGACAAGCTTCTTTATAGTAATCGACCACCTTGAGGGGGGAGACAAGAAACCAATGGCAAGAACGTCTAAATCAGTTCTATCTCGGGGGGGGGGGGCTGTGAAGGACTCCCTCAGGACAAAGCGAACACAGAACAGAGCAAGCCTTACTGCTTGCTTTACCACGGTTTCAGAGGTAATAGTAGATAACACACAGTACACCACTTAAGACATGCTAAACTATGAGAGTTGGTTCCACGAGGTCATCTTTCAGACTGGGGTTCCCTGTCCCCCCTCCTTCAGGGGAGAGCTGGCCGGCCCACAGCATCTTCCCCAGGGAAGCAGAAATGGCAAAAGGCAAAATGGTTATGCCGCCCCCACCCCTCCTCTCTTTTCATAACTTTCCAATGGATAGAAAAAATAGGGTGATGTCATCTCTACCGTCGTGCAATTCTGCATATAGGCAGTCCAGGGGTCCAGTTAGAAAAAAAGATGTCCCTCCTCTCAGGACCCGTTATAAAAATGGGAGGTCTCCTGCTCTTTTCGCTCCCCCGCTTGATTGCTCAGCTGTGAGAAACCCTCCCCATCTCCAAAGTTCCTCCCTGGCGCCAAGAGAGACTCTCCAGGACATCAGGCCGGGCTGATTCCTGCCCAGCTTTGATGCTGACTTGGCCACTAGCAGGAGCGCCCCCTGCTGGAATCCCTACCAGGGTCAGAGACCCCTAGAAATCTGCACAGCACAAGCGCCTTCAGATGCAACGCCTAAGATGCTATTCACACTTCCATCCCCCAACTGCCAGTCTCCAACCTCACAGCAGGTCCCCGAGTGGAAGGGTTCCGGTCCTACTCACCTGGGCGCTGATTCTGGCCACAAGGAAGCTCTTCCGGTTGTCCAGCATCGACTTCTCCAGGAGGCATTCCTGCGCTTGGCCCTGCAGGGAATCAGACAGACAACGTGAACAACACAGGCCGTCAGTGAAGGACAAGAGGCTTGTGGGCCAGCAGCCCCTGAACCCGTCGGCAAGAGGAATCTCGCCCAAAGCAGGAGGCGGACCCAGAACGCACAAAGCAAGCTTTTTCACCACCCCCGTACTCCTGCCGCCACTCGATCAAGGAAACCCACAGAGAGCCATCCAATCTGGATGCTGGAAACAAGCGAATCCCGGCCCAGTCTTCCTGTCAGCCCCCTCGCTCTGCCCGCGTCCACATTTCTTACCAGCATGAGGTTGATGTTGAGGTTCAGGATCTGGTGGCTCATGTCCACGCTGTAGGAGTGAGGGAAGTGGTCCCGCAGGTATGTGAATGCGCCAGCAGCACACTGAAAATGGGTGCAGGAGACCTTCATGCCCTACAACACAACCGGGGGGGGGGGAACATAGGCACTTTCAGCAAGCCAAAGAAGAGCAGCGCTAACCCACACAGAGGCACACTCCTGCCTGAAAAGACGTAGCCCCCTCCCAAGTTTAGCACCACCTGCGACACACTGGCTAGGCGGGCTGTTCCACCTCCTGAGATCCACCAAGCCACAGGCAGAGCAGCAGACACACACTGGGGGGGGGGGGATTCCTGTTGCTGCATTTCGTTTCTTTAGGGTGATGTCCTGAAGTTTCGTGGGGCACTGTCCCGCCACGGGAAGTTCCCTCCATGACTGGAAGGGGAGCGAAGCTCACTGCGCCACAACAGGGCTGGATGCGACCTCTCCTTTCTAATGACTGCTATTTATTTTAATTCCAATTTTTGTTAGCCATCTTGACACTAAAATGAATTTCAAAATAAATTCAGCAGTCCACCAGCATCTGAATAAATCGAGGACAGGAAACAACGTTTGGAGCTCTTCACTCTAGAAAGAAGGCGTGGGGGGGGGGGGGGGAGAGACATGACCGAGACGGATAAAGTTATGCATGGAATGGAGAGAGTGGATAGAGAGAAGTTCTTTTCCTTTTCACACAACACCACAACCAGGGGACATCCGCTAAAATTGACTGCTGGGAGAGTTAGGACAGACAAAAGGATTGTTTTTACCCAGAGAGCAATTGATCTGTGGAACGCCTTGCCACAGGATGTGGTGATGGCACCTGGCCTAGTCTTTAAAAGGGGATTGGACAGATTTATGGAGGAAAAGTCCATGGCAGGTGACAAGCCATAACGACTGTATGCAACCTCTGGGTATTAGAGGGAGCCTCTCTCTGAATGCTCGGCGCAAGGGACTGGTGACAGGATACAGGTCTGTAGAGAAATCGGATTTATGGGTCTTACAGCCATGTAGATATTAAAGAATAAAGTTTTAATGTTGAAACAAATTGTCTGACGATATTCCTTTACAGGATTCCCTAAAGGAATATCGTCAGACAATTTGTTTCAACATTAAAACTTTATTCTTTAATATTTACATGGCTGTACGACCCATAAATCCGATTTCTCTACAAATTGTAGAAAGCCATGAGAACCTCCCTCCTTCATGGATCATTGCCTTGTCGTGGCGAAGGGGCTTGCGTAACTCAATGAAGCCATGAGCTATGCCGTGCAGGGACACCCAAGACGGACAGGTCGTAGCAGAGAGTTCTGACTAAAAGTGATCCACTGGAGAAGGAAATGGCAACCCACTCCAGTAACCTTGCCAAGAAAATCCCATGAACAGTACCAAAAGGCTAAAAGATATGATGCCGGAAGATGAGCCCCTCAGGTCGGAAGGTGTCCAATATGCTACTGAGGAAGAGCGGAGGACTATTCCAAGTAGACCCAGAAAGAGTGAAGCGGTTGGGCCAAAGCCAATAGGACGTCCAACTGTGGATGTGTCTGAGGTTGAAAGGAAAATCCAATGCTGCAAGGAGCAATACTGCTTAGGAACATGGAATGTGAGGTCTATGAATCAAGGCAAGCTGGATGTGGTCAAAAATGAGATGATAAGGTTGAACATTGACATCTTGGGAATCAGCGAACTAAAATGGACGGGCATGGGCGAATTTAAGTCAGGTGACCATCATATCTACTACTGTGGGCATGAATCCCTTAGAAGAAATGGAGTAGCCCTCATAGTCAATAAAAGAGTGGGAAAGGCAGTACTGGGGTGCAACCTCAAAAACGACAGAATTATTTCAGTTCGAATCCAAGGCAAACCATTCAACATTACAGTAATCCAAGTGTATGCCCCAACCACTGATGCCGAAGAAGATGAAGTTGACCGGTTCTATGAAGACCTACAACACCTTCTAGAACTAGCACCCAAAAAAGATGTCCTTTACATCATAGGAGACTGGAATGCTAAAGTAGGAAGTCAAGAAATAAACGGAACAACAGGCAAGTTTGGCCTTGGAGCGCAAAATGAAGCAGGGCAAAGGCTAACGGAGGCTGCAGGAATAAGGGGGCAAACATGCAGCCCTTCTTGGGGGACCAGGTATATAAGTGCTTTTATGCAAATGCCCGAAGTCTACGGGCAAAGATGGGAGAACTGGAATGTTTGGTGGCTAGGGAAAACATTGACATAGTAGGTATAACAGAAACCTGGTGGAATGCGGAGAACCAGTGGGATACTGCAATTCCAGGATATAAACTCTATAGGAGGGACAGAGAGGGGCGTGTTGGAGGTGGGGTGGCCATCTATGTCAAAGAGGGGGTAAAATCCACCAGAGTAGAGCTGGAGGGGGGCTCTGACTCCTCCGTAGAATCACTGTGGGTTAGATTACCAGGCTCAAAGAGTGATGTAATAGTAGGGGCATGCTACCGTCCTCCAGATCAAAAACCTGAAGGGGATCTTGAAATGAGGAAGCAAATCAGGGAGGTGTCAATGAGAGACAGGGTTGTAGTCATGGGGGACTTGATAATTGGACTTGATAATTGATCCTCACATCGACTGGGTCAATTCATGCTCAGGTCATGAAAGAGAGACTGGATTTCTAGATATGTTAAATGACTGTGCCTTAGAGCAGCTTGTCACGGAACCGACCAGAGGACAGGTGACTCTGGACTTGATATTGTGTGGCACTCAAGATCTGGTCAGGGAGGTAAATGTTACCAAACCGTTGGGGAACAGTGACCATGCTGCGATCCGTTTCGCCATGCATGTCGGAGGGAGAGTGCCGAGCAAATCTGACACGAAAACCCTTGACTTCCGAAGGGCAGACTTCCCCAAAATGAGAAGACTAGTTAAGAAAAAGCTGAAAGGGAAGGTAAAAAGAGTCCAATCGCTCCAGAGTGCATGGAGGCTGTTTAAAACAACAGTCATAGAGGCCCAGCGGGAGTGTATCCCACAAAGGAGGAAGGGCTCGACCAAGTCCAGGAGGATGCCGGCATGGCTAACAAGCACAGTTAAGGAGGCTATAAAAGGCAAGGAAGCTTCCTTCCGTAAATGGAAGTCTTGCCCTAATGAGGAAAATAAACAGGAGCACAAACTGTGGCAAAAGAAATGTAAAAAGATGATACGGGAGGCCAAGCAAGACTTTGAGGAACGTATGGCAGGCAACATAAAAGGGAATAATAAAAGCTTCTTCAAATATGTTAGAAGCAGGAAACCTGCCAGGGAAACGGTGGGTCCGCTGGATGGTGAGGGAGAGAAAGGGGTGATAAAAGGGGACTTGGAGACTGCAGAGAAATTAAATGAGTTCTTTGCATCTGTCTTCACGGCAGAAGACCTCGGGCAAATACCACTGCCGGAACGGTCTCCCCTGACTAAAGAATTAAGTCAAATAGAGGTTAAAAGAGAAGATGTCTCAGACTTAATTGACAAAATTAAGATCAATAAATCACCAGGCCCGGATGGCATCCACCCAAGAGTTCTGAAGGAACTCAAGAATGAAGTTGCTGACCTCTTGACCCAAATATGCAACTTGTCCCTTAAAACGGCCAATGTGCCAGAGGATTGGAGGATAGCTAATGTCACGCCAATCTTTAAAAAAGGAAGGAGGGGGGACCCGGGAAACTACAGGCCGGTCAGCCTAACATCTGTTCCAGGGAAGATGGTGGAAAGTCTCATTAAGGATAAAATCTTAAAATACATAGAAGAACAAGCTCTGCTGAGGGAGAGTCAGCATGGCTTCTGCAAGGGGAAGTCTTGCCTCACAAACCTGTTAGAATTTTTTGAAAAGGTCAACAGGCATGTGGATGCGAGCGAACCCGTGGATATTATATATCTGGATTTTCAGAAGGCGTTTGACACGGTCCCTCATGAAAGGCTCCTGCGAAAACTCCACAGTCAGGGAATAAGAGGGCAGGTCCTCTTGTGGATTAGGAACTGGTTGAAGACCAGGAAACAGCGAGTGGGAGTCAATGGGCAATTTTCACAATGGCGAGAGGTGAAAAGCGGTGTGCCCCAAGGATCGGTCTTGGGACCGGTGCTTTTCAACTTATTCATAAATGACCTGGAGTTGGGGATAGGCAGTGAGGTGGCCAAGTTTGCGGATGACACTAAACTTTTCCGGGTGGTAAAGACCAGCAGGGATTGTGAAGAGCTCCAGAAGGATCTCTCCAAACTGGGAGAATGGGCAGCAAAATGGCAGATGCGCTTCAATGTAAGTAAGTGCAAAGTGATGCACATTGGGGCAAGAAACCAAAATTTCACATATACGCTGATGGGTTCTGAGTTGTCTGTGACGGATCAAGAGAGAGATCTTGGGGTCCTGGTGGACAGGTCGATGAAAGTGTCGACCCAGTGTGCGGCGGCTGTGAAGAAGGCCAATTCCATGCTCGGGATCATTAAAAAGGGGATTGAGAATAAAACGGCCAATATCATTATGCCTTTGTACAAATCGATGGTAAGGCCACATCTGGAGTATTGTGTCCAGTTCTGGTCACCATACCTCAAAAAGGATATAATTGAATTGGAAAAGGTGCAGAAAAGAGCGACCAGAATGATTCGTGGGCTGGAGCACCTCCCTTACGAGGAAAGGCTACAGCGTCTGGGGCTTTTCAGCCTAGAAAAAAGGCGCATGAGGGGGGACATGATTGAGACTTATAAAATTATGCATGGGATGGAGAGAGTGGATAGAGGGAAATTCTTTTCCCTCTCGCACAACACCAGAACCAGGGGACACACACTAAAATTGAGTGGAGGGAGAGTTAGAACAGACAAAAGAAAATATTTCTTTACCCAGCGTGTGATTCATCTGTGGAACTCCTTGCCACAGGATGTGGTGATGGCACCTGGCCTAGATGCCTTTAAAAGGGGTTTGGACAAATTCATGGAGGAAAAGACCATCACAGGTTACAAGCCATAAGCAACCTCCTGGTTTTTAGAAGTGGGTTTTCTCTGTGCCAGGTGCAAGGGAGTGGCGACTGGACACAGGTATCTTGTTGTGTGCTCCCTGAGGCATCTGGTGGGGCCACTGTGTGACACAGGAAGCTGGACTAGATGGGCTTTTGGCCTGATCCAGCAGGGCTCTTCTTATGTTCTTATGTTCTTATGTTCTTATGTCAAGAGAACACGCTGGTCATAGCAAACACTCTTTTCCAACAACACAAGAGGCGACTCTACACATGGACATCACCAGATGGTCAATACCGAAACCAGATAGATTATGTGCTTTGCAGCCAAAGATGGAGAAGCTCTGTACAGTCAGTAAAAACAAGACCTGGAGCTGACTGTGGCTCAGATCATGAGCTTCTTATTGCAAAATTCAGGCTTAAACTGAAGAATGTAGGGAACACCACTAGACCAGTCAGATATGACCTAAACCATATCCCTTATGAGTATACAGTGGAGGTGAAGAATAGATTTAGGGCATTAGACCTGGTAGACAGAGTGCCTGAAGAACTATGGACGGAAGTTCGTAACATTGTACAGGAGGCAGCAACTAAAACCATCCCAAAGAAAAAGAAATGCAAGAAAGCAAAGTGGCTGTCAGATGAGGCTTTACAAATAGCTATGGAAAGAAGGAATGCAAAAAGCAAAGGTGAAAGGGAAAGATATAAACAACTGAATGCAGAGTTCCAGAGAATAGCAAGGAGAGATAAGAAGGCCTTCTTAAATGAACAATGCAAGGAAATCGAGGAAAACAACAGAATGGGGAGGACTAGAGATCTCTTCAAGAAAATTGGAGATATCAAGGGAACGTTTTGTGCAAAGATGGGCATGATAAAGGACAAAAAAGGCAGAGACCTAACAGAAGCAGAAGAGATTAAGAAGAGATGGCAAGAATACACAGAAGAACTATACAAGAAAGATCTTAATGTTCCTGATGACCACGCTGGTGTGGTCACTGACCCAGAGCCAGACATCCTAGAGAGTGAAGTCAAGTGGGCCTTAGGTAGCATCACTAACAACAAAGCTAGTGGAGATGATAATATCCCAGCTGAGCTACTTAAAATCCTAAATGATGATGCTGTGAAAGTGCTGCACTCAATATGCCAACAAATTTGGAAAACTCAGCAGTGGCCAAAGGATTGGAAAAGGTCAGTTTACGTTCCAATTCCAAAGAAGGGCAGTGCCAAAGAGTGCTCAAACTATCGCACAATTGCACTCATTTCACATGCTAGCAAGGTTATGCTCAAAATCCTACAAGCTAGGCTTCAGCAGTACGTGGACCGAGAACTACCGGACGTACAAGCTGGGTTTCGAAGAGGCAGAGGAACTAGAGATCAAATTGCCAACATGCGCTGGATCATGGAGAAAGCCCGAGAGTTCCAAAAAACCACCTACTTCTGCTTCATTGACTACGCAAAAGCCTTTGATTGTGTGGATCACAACAAACTGTGGCAAATTCTTAAAGAGATGGGGGTACCAGACCACCTTACCTGTCTCCTGAGAAACCTGTATGCGGGTCAAGAAGCAACAGTTCGGACCGGCCATGGAACAACCGACTGGTTCAAAATTGGGAAGGGAGTACAGCAAGGCTGTATATTGTCACCCTGCCTATTTAACTTATATGCAGAGTACATTATGAGAAATGCAGGGCTGAATGAATCACAAGCCGGAATCAAGATTGCCGGGAGAAATATCAACAACCTCAGATATGCAGACGATACCACCCTCATGGCAGAAAGTGAAGAAGAACTAAAGAGCCTCTTGATGAGGGTGAAAGAGGAGAGTGCTAAAGTTGGCTTGAAACTCAACATTAATAAAACTAAGATCATGGCATCTGGTCCCATCAATTCCTGGCAAATAGAAGGGGCAGAAATGGAAGCAGTAACAGATTTTACTTTTTTGGGCTCCAAGATCACTGCAGTCGGAGACAGCAGCCATGAAATTAAAAGACGCTTACTCCTTGGAAGGAAAGCTATGGCAAACTTAGACAGCATAATAAAAAGCAGAGATATCACCATGCCAACAAAAGTTCGCATAGTCAGGGCGATGGTGTTCCCAGTAGCAATGTATGGTTGCGAGAGTTGGACCATAAGGAAGGCTGAGCGCTGAAGAATAGATGCTTTTGAACTGTGGTGCTGGAGAAGACTCCTGAGAGTCCCGTGGACTGCTAGGAGATCAAATCAGTCAATCCTAAATGAAATCAACCCTGACTGTTCCCTGGAAGGACAGATACTAAGGCTGAAACTCAAATATTTTGGCCACCTAATGCGAAGAGAGGACTCTCTGGAGAAGACTCTGATGCTGGGAAAAATTGAAGGCAAAAGGAGAAGGGGAAGGCCAAGGATGAGATGGTTAGACAGCATCACCGATGCAACGAACATGAAAATGAGCGAACTCAGGAAGATAGTGGAGGACAGGAAGGCCTGGCGGGATATGGTTCATGGGATCACGGTCGGACACGACTTAACGACTGAACAACAACAACAACATGAGAACCTCCATAGGATACAGGTCTCTGGTTGCCCTGCATGCGCCCCGAGGCGCCTAGTGAGCCACTGTGATATACAGGAAGCTGGGCTAGAGGGGCCCCTTTGGGCCTGATCCAGCGAGGCTCTTCTTCCGTTCCGCTTTGACTGTCTGTCTGGAACTCAGGCAGAAGTCCGCACTGGCAAGCCATCAGTAGAGGTGTCTGAAAATGGTGTTCTTTATTTTACTAAGAAGTAAGCCCATTGTGTTCAGCAAAACGTCGGCTGTCATCCTCTCGAATTCAACAAAACACCGCTAGCCGCCCCACGTTTGGCAGGCCTGCTCCAGGGTGAACTCCAGAGTCATCTCAATCCCAGAGGTCCCCGGGGGGTGGGCTTGTTCTGTTGCAAATGCTCAATCTGGATGGCCGCCCCCCCCCCGATACGTGGGAACGTCAGCTGCCTCTCACTCCCCCACTCTGCCCCACAGGGCTGCAGGTCTTCAGAAGCCAACGTTCCAGCCAGCAGCTGACGCCTCTGCCATCCTGGCTCCTCCCCCCCCCCCCCGCAGCAAGGTTTTTTGCTAGGCCAGGAGCAAGTCCTGGGGAGGGAAGCAAATCCCAGGAAGCGGAACCCAAACCATGATTGGCCTGGGTGTCCCACTAGTCTCCGGCTAGTCCAGCAACCACGTGCAAAGCAAGAGTCTTACCTCCTCGGACACCCGCTTGTCCATGGCCCCCAGCATGGAGTGCAGGGCACCTGGGGAGAGGCGGGAAAGGCCAGTCATGAGTGCCAGGAGAATCACTGCCCAGCTCGTTCCAGGCCGCCCTGCCTGCCTGCGGCCATCAAGCCCCCCGAGGAGATGCAGGAGTCAGGGCGGGTCCATACGGGTGTCCAGGACGAGGCACACCTCACACTTGGGGGACACACGACTGGGGAGGGGTGAAGCTGGACCACCCAGCCACCAACGACACCTGTGGCTGGCGCAGCTGCTGTGGGACCCATTCACCAAACCGAGCCAGGCAACCCACTGACACACACCAGTCATCAGTAGCTGGGGAGAACGGGACCCACCAGGATGTTCGCCCAGCGAGATGTTTCAGGGGGGTTTTATCGATGTCAATGTTTGGACTAGACTCACTAGAGCATCTTGGGGCACCGTTTTCCCCTTGAAAGTTTTGTTTTTAAAAATCTCAAAGGTGTTGTTTTATCCCCCATGTTCCTGGTTCCCCCTGGAAGATCAGCCTTTGTCTTGCTGCAGTTCCCCGGGTGGGACGTATGGCGAAAGACATTGGCAGCCAGTCAAGTGCGCCTCTTTCAACGGAAATGAATGGTGTGGTTGCCGCGCCCCCAGCAGTTTGCACGTCGTGTCACCAGCAGGCTCGCTTCCCTGGCTCCAACGGGGGGGGGGGGTCCGTCCTGGGTGACCAGCAATCAACTGGCGGGCACTGCTACTTTTGGAAAAGGGCTCCCCTGGCCTAAAGTGCCAACTGCGGTCCCTGCGAAGTAGAACGGGAGAAGGCCCCTCCCGGCTGTCACAGCCAGGACACTTTCTGCTGGATCATTCTGCGTGGTCTGAAACGCCACAGGGTTCACTCTCTAAAGCCACTCTCCCCACAGGAAACACTTTGCACACACGTGTCCAACCCCCAGGTGGCCAAAACGTCCTCACCCAAATTATAGAGGATGCAGGCTTGCTCATATTGGATGTCCTCATGAGTCACAGTCTTGCCAGAGAAAATCTCCGTCCTGCAAACAGAGAGGATCGTTGTGGCAGCTGACAGGAACACGCCCCAGTAGACGTGTCCCCTTGTCCACATCAACACCCCCAAACACAGCCTCTTCAATGGCAGAGCTGCATCATCTCCCACCCCAGAAACTGTCCAGCTCAACAAGACGCCTCTTGCTTGAAGCACCGGGAGTTTTCCGTTCGACTGCGGGCGTCACGTCAGAGTGCCATGCATTCTGGATGACCCCCCTACAGGATTTTTGCCCCCACTGCTACTGTATCTACGCACTGCCTGGAAGAGGAATCAGAAAGTGGATGCTGCTTGTTTTCTCCTATCCAGCCGCTCCGCTTCTAGCCAAGCACCTTCTTCTCAGCTCTCTGCACTTGCTTCCCATGCCCATCCCTTCGCAGATAAGCTTCTAGTCCTTATGGAGGGTCACCACCTGGCCCCTAGCTACTGCTCCCTCCCTTCTCTCTGCTCCAAGCACACCAGGATGGACGGCCACCCCGCACTTCTGCACTGAGGCCAGCTGCCAGGCCACTTCCCCCAAAGCTGCCCCCACCTCTCTGCCAGCGCTTACCAGGTGATGGGGACAGCCGCCTCATGCTCCGCCCCCATGGGGATGCGGCTCTGCAGGTAGTGAAGTTGGCCAAAGTACTTCCGCAAGATGCTGCAGCCTTCAAAGTCCCTCGGCACGTTCACGGCATTCTATGGCGAGAGGGGAAAGCAACCGCATTCAAGTGACCACAGTTCCCAGGATGACCGGGCCGGGAGGGGGGGGGGGAAGCCAGCAATGACATTAAACCATTTAACACCCCTGTGGTGGAAGAGTCCTGTTGCTGATCTCGACTGGCAGCGGCAGGCGAGCCAACAGGAACCACAGTCCAGACAGCAATCACATGAGCAACAGAGGAGCTCCTTTGGTGAAGTTTTGCTAGGCTCAAATATCTCCCTCCAGTGCAATATCCCGACCTGGGCAGAAGACACTACAGCATGTGCATCACAGGATGTGAAAGGACACAGGCGCTGGGCTGGCTGCATGGAACGATCCGATGATTCCTCCGAAGATTTCCAGCCTGAGCAAGCCTCACGGGCAGAGCCCCAGGTTTGGAGGCCAGACTCCTGGGGGAGCGGGGCTCCCGTCTCCGGCAGACACGACTGGCTCCTCCCTTCCAGGCCTCTGTCCCCCGGCGCGCAAGGGCCACCCTGAAAGTTGCACTGAGGGGAGCTCCCTCACGCCCAGCACTCTGGTGCAACTCCCACTCCGAGCATTCTGGAGATGCTCACCTGACGGAGCTGCTCAAGTTTCTTCAGCTCTTCGTTGTAGTTCTCTGGATTCTCACCATAGTTCTTCAGGACAAACTGGAAGGGGGGGAAAGGGAAACATGCAGCTCAGATCGAAGATTCTTGCACGCCTGAGAACACATGAAGCGGAGGCCCTTCTGCTACATCACAGCACTGGTCCGCCTGCAGCCATTGGCTCTCCAGGGTTCAGACAGGCACCTTTCCTAGCTCCACTCTGAGGGATTGGAGATGGAAGTGGAGGCCTTCTGCGAGCACCTCAACTCAGCCCTCACGGGATAAAGGGTTGCCCAGCATCCAATTTTGCTTGGACAGAGAAGGGAGGTCCAGAACTATCGTCTTCTTGTCCCACATCTGAATCCAGATACAAGGAACTGTTCCAGCTTTGAATGCCACACATTTATTTATATAAAATACACACACACACGCGCCTCACTCACACACACACACACACACACACACACACACACACACACACACACACGGAGATGGGAGACACGCACAATCGTCAAGCTTTTCAGAAGGACTCACAGAGGGTACCACCGGGTGGTTTGAAAAGGCCAGCTGTGCCCTCCACCTGCCAACCAGCTCCTTCTCTCTGGTCATCTCAAGATCCTTCTACACAGCACAATCCAAGCCCAGAGCGCGCGTGTGCACACACACACACGCACGCACGCAAGTGGAGGATTCTTCCCACCCAATGACAAGCACAGGCCTGTCGCAAGACCTGCAACCTAATCCCATCTCTGGACGGAATGTCCCCCTTCTAGAATAATGTGTATATCTATCCAAGTCAAGTCAGCCTTTATTGGCATCGACAAAATAAAGACATAACATAAAAGCAAATATTCAACATTTAAAATTTGTGGCTCAGCAATAGAATAACTAAATAACTACTCTGAGTTGATTGTTCTCTAAACCCTGAATTTCTCTCTGCCTATTAAAAACTGAATGCAAATACTTTGCAACTGTGCATGTTTGTTCTTGGTCTCCCCCGGTCAAAAAAAAAAAAAAACTTAGCAAGTCTAAGTTTGACCTTAGCTTGGTTACGGGGATCAAGGGTAGAAGTTGATGGCGCAAATCATTATATAATCTGCAATCAAAGAACATATGAACCAGGGTCTCAACAGAGTTATCATCACATGGACACTCTTTCTCCCTCAACCTTGCCCAAGTACCTACCTCATAGTAAATTAGAGGGGAAAGAGTTAAACCTGGCGAGTGAGAACGCTCTTCGTTCCTGCGGGTTTGTTAGATGTTGTAAATAGTTATTCTTTTGTGCCTGCGCCCAGGATAATTGAAAGTATAGGGGAGAGCGTGTTTTTGAAGCAGCTGTATTTAACTCTTGCTTTTCTATGTCCCACAGTCTTGTCCTAATTTGCCTGTATACGGATGCTAAGGGGAGTATACCCAACAGATCGCTTGACAGTCCCATTTGCTGTAACTTTTGATGGTACCATGTTAGGCTGTTCCCATGACTCCCATAATCATGACTGTTCCCTGGAAGGACAGATACTAAGGCTGAAACTCAAATATTTTGGCCACCTAATGCGAAGAGAGGACTCTCTGGAGAAGACTCTGATGCTGGGAAAAATTGAAGGCAAAAGGAGAAGGGGAAGGCCAAGGATGAGATGGTTAGACAGCATCACCGATGCAACGGACATGAAAATGAGCGAACTCAGGAAGATAGTGGAGGACAGGAAGGCCTGGCGGGATATGGTTCATGGGATCACGAAGGGTCGGACACGACTTAACGACTGAACAACAACAACATTAGGCTTGGGGAGGAGTAGGAACCCTTCAGTACCTCTTCCCCAAAAAGGCTCCTGCTCAGCCATATAGCAGGCTCTTGTCCAATATTTTAAGAATCTTTCCCAGGCCACTGTTTCTAACTTGTGCTGTCCCGCCTATAAACTATATCTATCCCTCCCTACAGCTGAAGTCCCAAGATAAAAATCAAGCCAAGTCATTGCTGCACAGGGCTAGACTTCAACTGACCAAGTGATGGACAGACATGCCTCTCGCACACTCTAGTAAGATGCCTAAGCTGATTAGCTAAATTGTTTCGACACCCACCTGTAGGAGGAAGGGGCACCCCTAACCCCAATTTGCTTAGGGATTGCCTGGCGAGGCATTTCTTTGATGACTTCAAACAAGGTTCTCACAATGACTTTAAGCTACTCCCGAGATCATCGGAGGGGGCCCTGCTCCATGTGCCACCTCCAACAGAAGTTGGGGGGGGGGAACGGGACAGCTAGGTGTAGGGCCTTTTTTGTGGTGGCCCTGCGATTATGGAACTCCCTCCCTCATGAGTTAAGAGCAGACCCTTCATTGGAGGGACTCCAGCAGGGGCTGAAGACATTTTACTTCAGTGAGCTCTTTAAGGCGCCAGGAGGCAAACCGGCTTATGGCTGCACTGCAAGTGGTATTTCCAAAGATTCCCTGTTCCACCTCAGCTTGCTCAAGTCTTCCCATTGGAAAGCAACACGCCTCGATGCGAAACCGCCACAAGCAAGAGCAGAGGCCCCACAACCCAGCACCTGCCAGGCTCACACAGGCAATGGTCCGTTTACGCCAACAACATACAAGAGAAAGACGCAAACCAGCGTCCACACGTTGGATCATGACAGATCACTGACCTGCTCCTTGGATTCCAATGAACTGACCTCACCTGCTCTAGGCCCAGCCTGACAAACGCGCTCAACGTGAGGGCTGGACAATCCCCACACAATGTGCTGATGCCAGGGATTTTTCTAGTCCTCTGACAAAAACTCCTCCAGGGAGGCTGATTCCACAACCGCTTCTCTCACTGTGCAGTCTCAGCCTCAGCAAGTACTTCCTGCTGTCCAACTAAATCTGGCTGCAACTTCCACCATCCTTCCCTTCCTTTCATCCAAGCGAAAAAAATGCAGTCACAAAATCACAGGAGATAGCCGCCTTGGGTCCCTTCGGGGAGAAAGGCGGGGTAAAAATACTGTAAATAAATACTCCAGGCCCCTTCTTCTGAATGGCTGGTTCACATGAAAGCTTCCGGAGGATGGGCTCAGTCCAGCCCCCTCCCGAAGGTAACACTCTTTACAAAGAGGATGACAGCTGGAGAATTCTGGATATCTTCATGGAATGAGAGCCTTCCTCCTGAGGGAAGGAGTGGGAAATCTACTTCCGCATGCATCGTGTATGGAACACGTATAAAAGGTTCATTCTTTAGTGAGACAATGTGCGTGGAACAACTGCTTTAAATACACAAACAACACTATATAAACCTCATGTTGCAACATGCTCCTTCAAGCAGAAGTGCCAAATGGTGTTTGCTTTTGTTCAGATGAACACAGCTACCCACGGCCCAATGTTATCTGTAGTTAGCTAGAATTAAGCCCCTCTGATTTCAACAGGACTGACTTGTGGATTGCAGGCTTAACCTTCCCCCTTCTGGTCAAAACATGCCAAGTTTCTTAAAGCTTCTTTCCTACATCAAGAACGCTAAACCAGAGGTTCTCAACCGGTGGTACGCAAGGGGTATGTGGTGGTACGCACAGCACCTGCAGACACCCACCTCGCGCCATGGAGACCGTGGCGCGAGTCTGCAAAGGCTGGTAAGAGGCTCGGGGTGGGCGAGAGGGCTTTTTCAAGCGTACGAAACCCTGGAGCTCTGCCCTCTGAGGTCTCCATCCTGGAAGTAACTGGCAATGATGTTATCGCCAGTTAGCGCTAAACCATTTCTCAGATTTGAGGCTCTCTTCTAAATACTCTCTGGTTAGCTTGCATCCCACTGGCCTAAAATCTGCTGGCTAGCACTTGATACAGTACAATGCTCACAATGGGCACTGGAGAGACCACCACAAAGAGAGGAGATCATCTCATCTGCGCCTTGCATGCTACACTGCAACACAACTCAAACAGACTGGGAGAGAGAAGATGATGATGGGGCAAGGATGGACCCAGGTGAGAAAAGCACACTGTGTGTGTGGACACAGAGGACTTGCCCAAAGTCACTGGGTCAGAAAGGGGATCTTTTCAAGAAGTCTCTTCCCTTCACAGCCAAGGTCGCCTGTTGCCACAGGCCAGAACTCACTCAACAGGCTGCTTCCCTTCCTCCTTACACGCATCATCCAAAGGATGGGCAGAGAGAGGCGTTTCCTCCAGGGAGGGGGTAGCAGCGCGACCCAGCATGACAGGAGGACTGGCGAAGAGAGAGATGTTACCGCATGTAATCCGGATCCAGCTAGGTATGAAAGACAAGAAGGGTCTGCAGGCGAGGTGCGATGCGTCAGGTCTGGGGGGGGGGCACCGGACCCCCTGTTCGATTCGCACCATGCCTGGAGCTGAGCCAGCAGCCCGAGACGGCGGCACACACACACACCACCACCACCCCTACCGCCGGCGCCTCCAAGTTCCCGACACCCATGTCTGGAAAGCCCCCGTCGCTGCAGCAACCAGCCCGCCCCCCCCCTTCCGTCTCAAGGGCCCCGCTGCTTCAGGGCTCCTCTTCCACGGGCCGGCGGCCCTCGATCCTCCCTTTCTCAGCCTTTTCCAGCTGCTGCCCCCCGTCCCTTCTCACTCTTGGGGGGCGGCCCTGCCCCGGGCCCTGCGGCCTCCCCCCCCCCCGCAGCACCGCCGGGGGCGCCTTCTTCGGCCACCACCGGCCTCACCGTCCGAGCCAAGCCACGGCCCGAGCGCAGGGCGTGGCGGGGGGGCCTTTGGCGCCCGGCCTCGGACCCCCCAGCAGCCAGCCAGGCCCCGCACAGCCTCTCCGCCGAGCAGGGATGAGCCGCTCCCTGACCCGCCCCGCCCCGCCCGGGCGCCCTCCGCCCGCCTCACCTTCTTGACGGCCTGGTGGAAGCCGAACTCTCCGGCCTCCTTCAGGTCCAGCCAGATCATGGGCATGCGGGGCACGGCCTCCATGGCGCCGACTAGGAGCCCGAGCGAGGCCGAGTCGCCGCCGCCGCCGCCGAACGGAGCCGAGACCGACCCGAGGCCAGCGGACCCAGGCGGGGGAGGGGCACCTCCCTGGCCGACTGCTTGGCGTGCCCCGCCCACGCGCGCCGGAAGCCAGTAAGCCGCCCGCTAGGCCTGATGGGAAAAGTAGTTCCGGCGCCTGGCGCTCCGGTCCCCGTCTCCTGAGCAGTGGCGTCACCACCCTGGGGGGGGGGTGCGGACCGCACCATGTGACATCCTCAGGGGGTGACATCACTAGTGGCCAAAATCGTGACAACCTTTGTCTTTAGGAATTATACCATCATGGTATATACCATTCGCTGCGTAATCCCATGTAGAATGCAGTGAAACAAACCGTTTCGAAATAGCAGTATCCTACCAAATGGGGGTCAAGAAATACCAAATGGGGGTCAAGAATCCTACCAAATGCGGGTCAAGAAGCAACAGTTCGGACCGGCCATGGAACAACCGACTGGTTCAAAATTGTGAAGGGAGTACGGCAAGGCTGTATATTGTCACCCTGCCTATTTAACTTATATGCAGAGTACATTATGAGAAATGCAGGGCTGAATGAATCACAAGCCGGAATCAAGATTGCCGGGAGAAACATCAACAACCTCAGATATGCAGACGATACCACTCTAATGGCAGAAAGTGAAGAAGAACTAAAGAGCCTCTTGATGAGGGTGAAAGAGGAGAGTGCAAAAGTTGGCTTGAAACTCAACATTAATAAAACTAAGATCATGGCATCTGGTCCCATCAATTCCTGGCAAATAGAAGGGGCAGAAATGGAAGCAGTAACAGATTTTACTTTTTTGGGCTCCAAGATCACTGCAGACGGAGACAGCAGCCATGAAATTAAAAGACGCTTACTCCTTGGAAGGAAAGCTATGGCAAACTTAGCCAGCATAATAAAAAGCAGAGATATCACCATGCCAACAAAAGTTCGCATAGTCAGGGCGACGGTGTTCCCAGTAGCAATGTATGGTTGCGAAAGTTGGACCATAAGGAAGGCTGAGCGCCGAAGAATAGATGCTTTTGAACTGTGGTGCTGGAGAAGACTCCTGAGAGTCCCTTGGACTGGTAGGAGATCAAATCAGTCAATCCTAAATGAAATCAACCCTGACTGTTCCCTGGAAGGACAGGTACTGAGGCTGAAGCTCAAATATTTTGGCCACCTAATGCGAAGAGAGGACTCTCTGGAGAAGACTCTGATGCTGGGAAAAATTGAAGGCCAAAGGAGAAGGGGAAGGCAAAGGATGAGATGGTTAAACAGTATCACCAATGCAACGAACACGAAAATGAGCAAACTCAGGAAGATAGTGGAGGACAGGAAGGCCTGGCGGGATATGGTTCATGGGATCACGAAGGGTCGGACACGACTTAACGACTGAACAACAACAACCAAATGGTATGACCAAATAACCAGAAACAGAAAACACAACTTCCTTGTGTAACAAAAAGTGGATTTCCTTAACTCAAAACAGACCAATGAGAGACTGATTGTTCTGAGAGCCGAGTTGGTTACTGTGACTGTTACCTGTACTGTTATATATTTAAAAAATTAAGTTAATGCTCTCATACTGGGTGACGCAAACCCTTCTGATGCCTCTGTTTAGGCTGCAAACATACATTAGGCTGTGTGTATAATATTGTAAATTTAAAGGTGTAATTTTGATTAAGCGGGAGGTGGGGCAATGGCATGGGGACGGGGCGATGATGCGTTTCCCCACCCACTGCCATAGGAGAAGGTTCATCATGGGGGTGACGCACTGACCTTCCGCACCGGGTGACGCAAGCCCTAGAAACGCCCCTGGCAGAGAGTGAGCCACCGCGCGCAGGTCTGGTTAGGTCGCGTACGGGAGTTCAGTCTTACTGCACCTGATTAGGCTGGCTGGGCTGGCAGTTTTGAGGGTTACGTAGGTTGTTCTGCATGCAGCATGTATGCATGATACAAGTATTCTTCCGAATCCTGGGCAGTCTTGTGATAGAAAGGCCGGGTGCCAGTGGTCAGTTACTGCACCATACTGCTGGAGTTGGTGGGGAAAGAAGGCTTGGGGCTCAAGACCGAGAAGGGACTCCACCCCGACGGCGGCGGCAAGGAGGGGAAAAGGGTGACAAAGGGGATTGGATAGATTCATGGAGGAAAAGACCATCACAGGTTACAAACCACAAGCAACCTCCTGGCTTCAGAAGTAGGTTTTCTCTGTGCCAGGTGCAAGGGAGTTGCGACAGGACACAGGTCTCTTGTTGTCTGACTTGTCTGCTTCCTGAGGCATCTGGTGGGGCCTTTGTGAGATAAGAACATAAGAACAAGTGCCCTGCTGGATCAGGCCAAAGGCCCATCTAGTCCAGCTTCCTGTATCACACAGTGGCCCCACCAGGAAGGTGGACTAGATGGGCCTTTGGCCTGATCCAGCAGGGCTCTTCTTGTGTTTTTAAACCCACAGGGTGAATGAGCTCCACCCCTGCCCTCACTTTTCAGGCTCCGCCTCCTCAGTCAGAGCATCAGGCCCAAACTTCACCTGCAGAAGTCCGTTTTTCGTGGAATAAGCGAATGCTCGGAAGCAGTGCTCACATGGGCTTCCTTATCCCATGGGTCTTGTGCCATGGAATCAGTAGCATACCAAGGTGGGGCAGGTCGCCCCAGGGAGACGGGCACAACGTGGCGACGGTGACTTCAGCTTCTCTTCCTTGCAATTGCCGCCACCGCCCACATTCCCTTGCTACCTCTGACACATATGCTTGCTTTCTCGTGGGTGCCGGAGGGGCCAGGGACAACCAAGCTGGAGCTTGCACTTCAGCCGACGAACTCTCCCCAGCATCAAGAGCTGAGTGCCTTTGCGCCTGCCTGCAGGACCAGGGAGAGAAGCAAGAGGCTGGTGGGTGGGTGGGGAGCTGCTGACCGTGGGATGGGGGTGGCTGAGAGGGACAGCGCAGAGCATGATGCTGCCGGCCGGGTGTGTGGAACGTTCAGCCAAAGGGTGGGTCCCATTCTGCTCTGCAGAGCATGGAGCAGGTGCGGTGGGTGCGGTGGTGGCCCACCACCAGGCATTTGCCCTTCATTCACCCAGGGGGTCTGGCATGTGCCACTCCTGCACACCTTCCTGCAAGGACACCAGGAGTGGCACCCGTGGAACATGTCACCATGGATCAGGGTGACACTGGCCACAGACACAGTCTGCATCCTGGCAAACCAGCTGGATAGGGTGCCTGTGGAGGAGCTATGCCTGTTCCTGGGCCCCAGGCTGCCATCCCACCCTGGAGGAACATCCCTGCACTCCAGAAAGCGCTGGTGGCCCCCCGCTGCCTGGGATGGGGAGCTTACAGGCGATTGCGGCACGGGAACATGTCACCTCTCGGTCCTCTGCCAGCTGGTGTGTGGCTTCATTCCTGGATGCGATGCTCCCACACTCCCCCAGGTTCATCCTCTTCCCCACTGCCAAGGAGTTCTGTGCCATCACAGGGTTTCCAAATGTGAGCTCAGTCATGGACGCAATGTATGCGGGTACAAGCCTCTCTGCACGAAATGCCAAGGATGTCCCACTTCTCCCACCAACACACCCTAAATGTGCAGGCAACTGGCGATGCACAGGCCCTCTTCGCCAGGGTAAGCTCCCTGGCGGTGTTCATGGTACCCAAGTTTTGACTTGCCAGTACTGAAGACCACCCCGGCACCGTGGAGCCTGGGAGGGTCTGCGAGGGATCCTGGGGGCAGAGTCCCTGCAGTATGAATTCTGAAAAGACAAGCGTGTTGTGAGGGAAGCTCTTCCCCAGTCCATCTCCACTGTCACTTTGTGTGCTACTCGCTCGCGTGGGTGACTTGAGGCCAGCAGCCTGGTCTAACTCCAGGCCAGGTGCAGCATAATCGGAGGTCTGGTCTCCCTGGCCGGCGGGGGCTTTTGTCTGGGGACTGGCATGCTGTGATTGACTACTGCCAAGTGTAGCCTCTGCAGGAAAGTGGGTGGGGGTGGGGCCAAGGGGTGGAGGAAGGAGGTGAGAGTTTCTGCTGCTGTTTTCCCCCCCCCCTCACCATTGTTCCTGATGGGTTTTCCCCTTCCAATGCCAGCTCCGTGGTTGGCATAGCATTTTTGCAGCATCAGGGGCATGTCCATTGGGGGTGTGGGTGTGTGTGCTTGGGATATGGTGTGTGTCAGCTCCTCCTCATCCTGCCCACATCTCCACCCCATTTGCACCAGCATTCCAGACACACCAGTGTGTTGTTGTCGCACAGGCGTTTGAGGCTTGTCTGCCGGCGGATCATTTGCTGCACCTGGGATTGTGTTTGCGCCAGTGTTTGTGGGCATATGCCATGGCATGTGCTGCTCAGACTGGTGCCATGTCGGTACTGTATAAGGTTGGGCTGTGAGACTTACCTACTATCATTATGCCTGGTGTGGAGGGAGAGACAGTCTTCTTCCTCGCTCACAATACTAGAACCAGGGGGTCATCTAATGAAACTGATTGGCGGAAGATTTTGGATGGACAAAAGGAGGTCCTTCTTCACACAGTGCATAATTAGTCTGTGGAATTCATTGCCACAAGATGTGGTGATGGTGGCTTTCAGAGGGGATTATCGGACCAATTCATGGAGGACCGGTCTCTCAATGGCTACCACCACTCATGAGGCCATGTTAGTAGCAGTGAGCCTCTGAGTGCCAGCTGCAGGGGAGCAGTGGTAGGAAGAAACTCACTGCCCTAAGATGTGGCGACGATGACACTGGTGCAGATGGCATGGAGGAGGAGAGGGGAGGGGTCGGGCTAGGGTGATGAGCCCTGATGGCTGGCTGGAAGCTCTGGGGTCAGAGGCTGGAGGGAAGACCACCAGGTCCTCTTTCCCACCATGGCAAAGCAGAAGTTCTAGGAAGGGAGCCTGGCCGGCGGCCGCTAGCAAGGACCTGCGCCTCCCTCCCTCCCTCCCCTGCTTTGGCCAGGCCCAGGAGGGCTCTTCCTTCCTGCCTTGGCTGGACTCAACAACTTTGGGTTGTACCTGCCACCAGCTCTGAGAGTCCCCGTCCTTCCTTCCTGCCTGTTTCTGCACTCCAGAATCGCTCTGCCCTTTTCCAGGGTCGCGTCACCCACCTCCCATGAGCAGCTGCTGGAACCAGCTCTTCTGTGTGCTCCTTCTCAGTTTCTGCCATGGAATTATCCCCCATATGGGCAGCAGCCCACATGCAATTATGTAACTCACTTCAAGTCTGAGGTGTCTTCTTTTATCTGTATTTGTGTTTAACGCTTGTTTTTCTTGTTTGTGCAGACTTCAGCTCCCCTTTCCCTCCCCTTTCTTGTCTCGACTGACAAGGGCACCACCAGAATAGAAAGCAAGCAGAAGGCAGGAGCCTATTTTTAATAATGGGAGTGAGACAAAACTATTAATTGCCTTCAAGTTTCAGCTCCCTGGTGCGGATCCTTCTCATCTAAATCATCAAGGGATGGGAAACAGTCTCACAGCGGAAGGCTAGAGGGGGTACATGGCCTCATCTATGTGCTGCTGCCAGCCTGGCCCTGGCGCTGGGGGGCACAGAGAGCCCAGCAGCCCCCTGCTCTGCTCCTCCCGCCGGTTCTCCCCTGCAAGAAGCCCTCCCTACTGGTGCCGTTCCTACCTTGATCAGAAACCTGGACAGATAAGCAGCTTGTTTATAAAATGCTGCTTGATGGGAAGAAAGTCAAGAGATCATGTGGGTCTCCCTCTCACAGTACAGGAGTCAATCATTTCAATCTTCCAGTGAAATGGATAAGCAGGAGCTTTCAGGACAGACAACGTGCCCTTCACACCGTGCAGGAACCTGCTGCCGCTGCCACAAGATGTTGTGATGCTCTCTAGCTTAGATGGCTTCAAACAGCTAAGAAGACTGAATGAGCAAAATTCCTGGCAGAGGAGGGGGCATCGTTGTGCTATGACTGTGAGCCAGTCCTCCCCGACTTGGAACCTCTCTCCAGTTGAATGGAGCTCACCAGCCCCCCCCCCCCCATACACGGAGGACAGCCAACAACAGAAACCTCCAGACCCACCTGGGACCGGGGGCCGCTGGAGCGCCTTCCTTGCAGGGGGACGGACAGACAGGACTGAGGCGGCACATGCAGTTAAGCAGGGTGTGGGGAACATGGATGGAGGAGAGAAGCTTGGCTCCCATGACACTCGAACCTGGGGAGGGGGTCATCCACCAAAACTGACCAGCAAGAAGCGACTCAGAACAGCTGAAACAAAGCCGGCCCTTCTGCACATGACACAGCAGCAGCAGCAGCCATCATGACTTGGTGCCGGAATTGGCTGCCTGCCAGCCTCAAGATGTGACAAGGCAGGCCACCAGCCAAGGTGGCTGTAAACCAAATTGGGGTTGTTGTTGTTTTTTGATGATCAGGCGTTTGCAGCCAGGCCCCAGCACAGCCCACGGCTAGGGAGCTTGAGCTCAGCCTGGGGGGGGGGGGGGGTCACAAGCCATGCAGGCCAGCTACAAGGCCTGAGAGCTCAGCAGAGGCTTCCTGAGCACAGGCAGGGCTCTCCGGGCCCTGAGCACTAGCTGGAGGGGGGCAGACCAGCGGAGGACGCCCCAGCGCCACCTGCTCGCGCGAGCGTTGATGGTGCAGGACTGGGCCGGTCTTTGCCCGGATTCCGCCAGACACGCGTCCTGTTCCTATGCTGAGACGAGAGAGGGCGCCAGAGAGCCAGCGCGGCTCTCGCTCCCTCCCTCCTTCCCGGATAGATAGTGCCTGGGCAGGCTGAGCTGAGCATCCTTGGCGGAGGGACCAGCCCTCTCCGCTCCTCCTCCTCGCCCCCCCCCCCGCGCGTTTCCTCGCTTCATCCCCGTCAGATGCTGTCAGACAGGCGGCTACTCCAAAGGCAGCTGATCGTTCGCCACCGAGCGGCACACGTCGTCCCACCACCCCGTCCCCAGCCAGCGGAGAGTCGCCTCCCTGCCCCGCTGCCTGGGCTTCCTTCGAGCTCCATCATCATCCCAGCTGCGGCGGCAGCTCGTTTGCTTGTGCGCATTTGCGCCCAGGGAGGAGTCCGGGCAGCCCAAAGGGACCCTCGCCTCCCTTCGGCCGCAACAACCCTCCGGCTGAGCCCCCCCCCCCCCGCGCGCTTCATTTCTGCCTTGGGGAGAGTCAGGAGGCGGGGGCTGGCTGACTGGCTGGGGGCCGAGGAGCCAGAGCAGCCCGACTGTCGGCAGCATCGCCTGGCTGGAGGAAGGTTGCAGAGCCGGCGCGCGGCCGCCCTCTCGCAGGGGGCACAACAGCACAGGGGGAGACGACTGGATTGACTCCGCTTGACGACGACGGCCGCTTCCTCCGTCGTCCTCCTGGGGCCCGGATCCAGCGTGGCCGTTGGCAAGAAGGAAGATCGCCTCAGCGTTTGAAGCCTGGAAGGGCGAGCAACCACGCCTTTAATGGGGGTGCCTGGGGGGGCTTGGTAGAGACAGGTGTTGCAACAGGGCCTGGAGGGAGGATGGTGCCCCCCTGTGGGCTCTGCCCCTTTGGAGACCCACCGGAGAGGAACAGCAAAGGAGGAGTCGAGGCTTAACGCCGACGAAGGCGGCGGTCAGCAGCGGCGCCCCCTCCCCGAAGAAAACGGGACGTCGCATTGCCGCCGGTCGTCCTCATTGCACCTCCGCCCTTTTTGCACCGATTGTGGGGTCGCCTCCTCCCCCGCCCCAATCGCCGCCGCCTGCTGCCCCTCTCATGCCGCGCTCCGCTTCTCTTCCTCGCCGGCATCCCCCCCGTCGCTGCGTCCGGGCACCGACGACCGAGACCGGAGGAGCATACCGAGCCGAGTTCTGGGCGTTTGGCGCCGGCCTGCGATGCTGCAAAGGCGCCCCTGCTGCACTGCAGCCCCCCCGGCGCCTCTGAATTATCTTCGCACCCGACGTCGCCTGTCGCGCGGAGAGGGCTGCTGCTGCGCGCCTTGCAGGCGTGGCGGGACTGCTGCTGGCTCGTCGTCGTGCTGCCTGGTCGCCGCCGCCGCGCGCCAGGCCAGGGCGATCCGATGAGGGCCCCGGGGGCGAGTGCGCGGCTGCTGCTGCTGCTGCTGCTGCTGCTGCGAGGCTGCCTGTGAGTGGCGGCGCCGGCATGCAGCCGGACCAGAACGCCGGCCGGGCAGCAGCAGCGCTTCTTCTTCTTCTTCTTCTTCGGCCATGCTGCAACGACGACTGCGCCTCCCTCGCAGCAGCAGGCCTCCTCCTCCTCCTCCTTCTGCGCTCGCTCCCAGCCTAGTGGGACTCCTCCGCGGTCTTCTTCTTCTTCTTGGGTAGCTAGCTCTGCTTGGCGCCGGCTCTCCTTCCTGGCAGCAGGCCTGCTGCTGTTTGCCCTTTGACCTGCTGCTGCCCCTCTCTGCCCGCCAGCCAGCATGGGCACCGTGCTGTCCCTCTCCCCGGGCTCCCGGAAAGCCAGCCTTTACGACGATGGCTCCTCCAGTTCCCTGGCCCACTACCCGCCGGCGGGCATCCCAGGTGCCAAGGGCAGTGGTGGGCAGAAGGCCGACAAGAGCCTCAAGAGACACTCCATGCTCATTCCGGCCTTGACCTGGAAGAGGCTGGTCGCCTCCACCAAGAGGAAGGGCTCGCGGGGGGCCGGGGGGAAGGGGCCCTCCAATCACCACCACCACAACTACCACCCAGCCAAGGATGTTGCCCACCTCAACCACGAGAACGCCCAGAAGTCTCTCTCCTGCGCCAACCTCTCCAGCTTTGACGGCAGCAGCGGGCAGCTGCTGGCGCCGCTCAGCTCCAAGCGGGTCTCTGCCGCCTCCCTCAAGCCCGGGAGCCTCGTGGGGGGCACCTCCTCGTCCCCGCGGAGGGTGATTGTGCAGGCCTCTACCAGCGAGCTGCTGAAGTGCCTGGGCGAGTTTCTCTGCCGGCGCTGCTACCGCCTCAAGCACCTGTCGCCCACCGAACCCATCCTGTGGCTGCGCAGCGTGGACCGGTCACTGCTGCTGCAGGGCTGGCAGGATCAGGCCTTCGTCACCCCCGCCAACGTCGTCTTCGTCTACCTGCTGTGCCGCGAGATGGTCGACGGCGACCTGGTGTCCAGCGAGCAGGAGCTGCAGGCGGCCCTCCTCACCTGCCTGTACCTGTCCTACTCCTACATGGGCAACGAGATCTCCTACCCGCTGAAGCCCTTCCTGGCAGAGGCCTCCAAGGACGCCTTCTGGAACCGCTGCCTTCGCATCATCAACGCCATGAGTGCCAAGATGCTCCGGATCAACGCTGACCCGCACTACTTCACGCAGGTCTTTGCCGACCTCAAAAACGAAGGCAACAGTGGCCGCGAGGACTTTGCCCGGGTCCTGGACCGGTGACTGCTTCCCCCAGCAAGGCCTGCTTGGCTCTGTGTCCTCTGTCCATCCTCGAGAGAGTGACTATGGTGAGCAAAGGCCGTTCGATGCCCGAGCTGGGCAAACAGAGCTGGCAAAACCCTGGCAGAGCGAGGGCCGGCGGCGAGGCCGCATTCACTGCACTGAGCTGGGCAACTCTGATGTGGCTCAGAAATAGGGGGGGGGGGGAATTGGTGAACAGATGTAGAGCATTCCACCCTTCTGTTTGGGCTTTTGTTTTGCTTTTTCAAGAAAGAGAGGGATCCCCAAAGGCTTTTGGACACCCATATTAAGGTCTGAAAAGGCCAGGGAGGGGCTGCAGGGTTTCCCCCATTCCTCAGTGCTGTGTTTATAGCTGGTTGATTTTCTTTTCTTGAGACTGCCGAAAAAGCTTTCTGGAAAGGAAAAGGACCAGGAGGGGGAGAAGTGTTAAAGACTGGCTTGGCTCTCAGGGGCAAATGCGTACAAACACGAGTTCACGGACCAGCTCGGCCTCTGATCCCTATGTCAGTGTGGAGACGTGACTTGGACTTTCGGAAGGGGCAGCGTTTGTTTTGACATTCTGTTATTTCCAGACCCCGTTGCGCAGCTCTGTAGGTCCTGCTAACATTGCCTGACCGCCACTCCCACCCTCAGCCCCTCCCTCCAGCCTTGGCAGCTGCTACCGGAGCACCAACGGAGTGTGAAGGCTCAGGAGTGGTTCCTTCCTGCTCTCGGAGTGTGACTGTGCAGGTGTGCAAAGGAATGACGAGCTGGGGCTCGAATGGAAAATGCCACAGAGGGAGGGTACAGAGGCGCAACTGTCGGGCGGCACACAATGGTGCGCCACTGGAGAGTTGTGCCCCAGCCACCCTCTGTGACTTTGGGAAGGAACCTGGGTTGTGCTGAACAAGTGTCTTGAGTCAGTCCCGTCAGTCCCTTGTAGTCACAACTTTGACTCCATCTCCTTAACCACGAAACCAAATGTTCTACAGTACATTTGGGGTCAAGGGTGGGCAATTTCTGCCTTTTGCAGGCATGTTAGTTTTCTCAACACAGAATTGGGTGTGTGTGTGTTTTCATGTGGAATTCTAGCTTGTATGTGCTTACACAGACTGTAAATCTGAATCAGTTTGGATATTGTTTCTTCCACCAAATAATCCTAGGAAACGTCATTTGGTGAGGATGCTCAATATTCTCTGCTAGAAACCTCTTACCTCTCACCACACTACAATTCCCAGGAATCACTGGGAAGAGGGAGTGACTGTTAGACCAGACTGCGGTGCAGATGTGTTCTCTGAGTGTGCAGTCAAAGGAATTTGGCTGGACAGTGTCAGCATTTGTTCTCCCCGAGAGCTCAGTGCAGAGGCGTGAGGTGTATCAGAAAGGCTTAGAAAAAAGCCGCCATATTCACCCCTCATGCCGCAGCCCTGTGGCAGTGTTTGCCACATGGGACAACATTGCCGTGAGCCCACCGAGGGAAGTGATATTGCAAATGAGTCCTGATCTGTCAGTCGCCATTGACAGCAGGCAGGCAGGCAGGCAGGCAGGCAGACGGACAGACAGACAGACAGACGTGGTGGTAGCTGATCGGCCATCCTCAGTGTCAACTGCTCCCCAGTCTTGCTGTGACTCTTTCCCCCCCCCCACTGTGTCTGCAGAGGGGGGGGCACTTCCTTTTACCCAACGGAAAGAGCGCCGTAGGGAGCAATGTCCCTTCTGGAAGCGTGCCCCAGCACATGGCGGTCTCATGAGAAGAGTCCATTTGGGAAGCAGCGGCCACTGGTGGGCTTTTGCAAGAGGATTCTGGGATGCTGTTGGAAGCCCCTGCAATTCCCAGAGTACCTAGAAGGAAACGCCATGAAATCGGGCGAAATCATCCTCCAATCAGCTGAACCCCAATTCAGCTGAACCCCAATCAGCTGAACCCCAAAAGCCAGGATGGTGTAGTGGTTTGGGAGTCGGACTTAGACCTGGAAGATCCAGGTTCAAATCCCCGCTCAGCCACAAAGCTTCCTGGGTGACCTTGGGCCAGTCACTATCTCTCAGCCCCACTTACCTCACAGGGTTGTTGTGAGGACAAAAAAAAGGAGGGGAGGAAATATGTACACCACTCTGAGCTCCTTGGAGGAAGGGTGGTATAAAAAAAATGTGAATTTCGGGATGTATAACAGATGCTTGTAGTCCCAGGAAGAGCCAGGAGGAGGGCATTGCCAGCTGCCATTATTTGGAGAGAGAAAAGGACACTGACCCTTCCCTCCCCTTTTACAAATAGATATCAGTTGAAGCCTGACTGGGTTCTTTAGAGGTGGCTGGAGGAGGTGTTATATTATGCAGCACCTTGAAAACAAATGTATTTCTTGCTAATTTCCATGGCGACAGGCAAAATTTGGAGACTGTCTGAATCAGTCACGGAGGGTTCTCCCCCCCCCCCCAGTTTGGATCCTAGATAAAAAATGGTTTGCATTAACTCCTTCACCTGATGAAAGAGCCTCTTTGTCCAAGAACAATACCATGGTATGAAGTAGTATTGTGCAAAAAGATCTCTTGCTGTCCCTGAAAACCTTCACAAAGATTTTTTTTAAATCAAAAATCCATGTACAAAATACTGTACGTGGATTTTCCTTTCACAATTAACTTTTTAAAAATCATTTCCCCGTTAACAGCTCTTCCTATCCATGTTTACTCAAAAGTAAGTCCCACTGTATTCAGTGGGCCTTAGTCCCAGGCAAGTGTGCCTTAGGTTACAACCTAACAGCCTACTCCTATGATCCATTTTGGTAGCCAGCCGAAATGGCCAGCTGCTGCATCCTAGGCAGGATGCGGCCCTTGCCAGCACGTCCGGGACTCACCTTGGGGGAAGGGGATGCTCTTTAGCTGGCGTGTGTCTGGGGAGGCCGTGTAAGGCGGCCCGGCCTGGGAAGGGACTTGGGATATTGGCACAACCCAGCGCCGATATCCCCTCCCCCTCCCGCTGGCCGGGCCAGCCAATGGCCCCTTCCCCGCCCTCCGGCCCTCCCTCCCCATGCCCTCCCACCACCTGGCACAGCACCTACCTGCATCCAGCGGCGCAGGTCATCAAGGACAGCGCAGTGAGCGGCTCGGTCCTCCACACTGGCGCTGCTTACTCCAGAGGAGCCACAAAAGTGCCTTGCAACACTTTTGCGACACCTTAGGCCTACAGAGCACTCGCTCCGCCAGCCTAAAGTGACACAGTGACTGGTTTCTGTATGTCAGAGCAATGGGGGGGGGGGGCTTCTAGGGCTCAGACTGGGACCCTTGGAATCTGTGCTGGTCAGCTGTGTGTCTTTGGCCCTGGGGAGGGGAACAGGGGTGTGCAACGCCAGCGCTTCTGGTTGGCCAGCAGCTCGAGGGCTCTTCTGCAAGGAGGAGGAGCCTGGCCTGCAGCCTGGCCTGCAGGGTCCAGCGTTTCCACTTAGGGCTGCCAACTCTTGAAACGAAAAAGGGAGATAGAACCTCTCCAAATCTAAACAGATTTGCCGGTTTAGTGTGTATTTGAGATTAACTAAATTGAAAAATTAAATTTAAAAGGAAGTGTGTGGAAGGGAGGAGACTGTGAACTGAAGATTTGAAGTGTGACCTACAAACCTGTCCTCCTGAAATGCCTCTCCTTTCCCTACACCGGCTCAGGCTTTTAGTCATGACAGCTATGTGAAACCTCCCTGTTCCAAGGAAGTCTACCTCAGAGGACCACGTGGTGGGGACCAACCCTAAGGGAGGGCTGTTTGTAGGTCCCCTGTGGGCAACCTGGTGGCCACAGTGAGGAGCAGGATGCTGGACCAACTGGCTCTGCTTTGGGCTGCTGCTCCGGCTGAGCTCTTCTTCTTTGCTCCTGTCTGTGCCCAAATGCTGCACAGCCAGCCGGCTGCGATGGCTGGTTCTGGCTGGAGCAGTCCAAGGTCCTTTGCCAGAACGGCAGCAGTGCTGACGACTACAGACGCAGTCTTTCTGTGCTGTGGAGTATCCGATCCCTGTTGTGCTTGGGGTTTTTGTGGGGCTCAGGCAGCGGCCCATTTTCACGGCGGCCTCCCTTCCCTCTTTGGTGGTGTGTGCTTGGGCAGGGTCCGCAAATGCCACTGATGCCGCCAGGGGCTTCTCCCCCAAATGGACGTCTGATGGAGTCCGCCTGGGTCCTCCTGGCCTGGGATCCGCTGAGCCCGAGGGGAGCAGCTCCTCAGCCAGAGGCCCTTCCTTGGAACTGGGGATGCCTGCCGGCCGGCCGGGAACTGAATGGGAGCTCCTCTTATACATGCAAAGCATGTGACCTGCCACCAAGTCCTCCAGACATGCTGGGCACTCATGGAGTCCATTTGCATGACGAAATGGAAGCGTTCAGCGCAGGCTCTACAATTAAAGACCCATGTGCTGGATTCATATTATATACATATATTTTTATACACAAAAGTACAGTATTGGTATCTGTAAAATAGGTTCGACCAATGACCTCCTTTTATAAAAGATCAAAACTCTGCAATTAGAGACTTATCCAGGTCGTGGCTTCCTGGTGCTCCTGACCTGGAACAGGAACGCAGGAAGCAACGTGGGGCTCTGCCAGGCGCCTGGGAAGCCCCTGTTCCGGCTGCAGGGCCAGGGGGGCCGTGTGGAGCCAAACAAGACCGCCAAACACGCGCACAGCAACTGGTACTACTCGGCACCACGTTCAGCCTGAGAATGGAAGTTTCAACAAAATGCAAGTTCCTGGAGTCTTCAACATATGTGAGCCAATTGATGTACTTCCTGCTACTCTGCCTAATGTATAGAATTCCGCTGTTTCACTTTGACGGCTCTGTGTTCCCTGCTGGCATCGAATGGTGGGGTCTTTGAAGGTTGTTTTCATTTTAGTTACAAGTACGTAGTGTCTAGAGTCCACGCTAGTCTCTCAGTCTCACCCAGGCAGACTGGCAGGAGCTTCCTGCTTTCTACACCTCGGGATCATGCCAGGATCGGGAGCAGTGTGTTCAGTCCTCAAAACCAGAGCCATGATTCAGATCAGTCCAAAACGCCGCATTACTAGCTCATGCGCGCACACCGTGGAAGGACTCGGACTCGTGGGCCTCCTGGAGACATTGTTCCCCCACCCAACTGCTGCTAAACCAGCATTTCCCACTCAGCGGGGGAGGGGGGTGCTGACCTGTACAGAACCCTGTGTAAATAGATGTGTGCATGTCAAGGCGATATATTTAATTTCTCTCTTTTTTTTCCTCTCCTTCTGTTCATGTGGTCCCATTTTGATTTTGAATGGCTTGGTTTGTAATTCTAACAGGTCTTGGGGAGCGGGTGAAAACCTCACGTACTTTGGGGTACTCAGCTCTCCCAAAAATACTGGATTTTTGACAGTTAGTGTGATCGGTTTCCCAGTGGGAATGAGCGGGACTCTGTTTTTTAATCCCTGGCACTTGTGTTCTTTTGAATCTCTATTTATTTATTTACTTGGATTTTTCCTGCAACTTTCTCCTCAATATGACTGATGGGAAATCCAAGAACCGATATGTGAGTAGAAAACCGATCCCTTCTTGAATGGGGAAGGGCCGCTCCGGACCCCGGTGGAGGCACAGACAAAGGCCAGTCGCTTCTCGGCGGCAGGGAACTGCGCCACTTCGCAAGGACGGAACTCTCTGCTCCTGGCCCGGCCCTGGCTGAATGAAGAATCCAAAAGAGATTTCAAATAAAAAGGGTTTTTTTTCTAGCTCCAGAAAGTGTTTGAAATCTGTTTGTATATTGTTTACTATTTGAGACTTGCCTAAATGTTTGATTTCTACACTGTATTGACTTGTATCATTGCAGGAAGCAAAGTGCCCCTCTTTCTAACGGATGGGGGAGGGTCACGACTTTGGGGGTGGGTGGCAGGGATTGCTGACCATCGTGGCACTTTATGCAAAATAAAACGGAAGGTGAACAAGTATTAGCCTTGTCATTTAAAAAAAAATACTGTGTGTGTGGGTAGTTTTTTTAAGGGAAAAAAATGTCGATGTAGCAAGGCCAGTTTTGATCTGTGATGGGGTGAGACATGCAGGACGGCCGATCGGCAGGCTGCTCCCTTGGAGGTACCTGAAAGCGCAGATCCTGCCTTGGTCAATCTCAGTCGCTATTGTCAGCTCCAACTGACATCCAGGTGGAGAGCTGTTCCCACCCTGCTCCGAGATCTCAGTCCCTGGAGAGATTGTGCCTGGACCTCCTGCATGCAAACATTTACGAACATAAGAACACAAGAAGAGCCCGGCTGCTGGATCAGGCCAAAGGCCCAGATCTAGTCCAGCTTCTTGTATCATACAGTGGCCCCACCAGGTGCCTCAGGGATCACGCAAGATGACAACAAGAGACCTGTATATCCTGTTGCCACTCCCTTGTACCTGGCACAGAGAAAACCTACTCCTACAACCAGGAGGTTGCTTACCCCATCATGGCTTGTAAGCTGTGATGGACTTTTCTTCCATGAATCTATCCAACCCCTTTTTTAAAGGCATCCAGGCCAGGTGCCATCACCACCACATCCTGTGGCAGAGACAGCTTGCCCTTTTCTGGCACGCCTGGCAGCCATCCTTTGAAGAGCATCAGAGAGAGGGGGCCTAGGCACCGTACACCTTGGTCACTAACTGCCCGCTAGGTCAACGCATGTGGGGCACATGTGCACACTCAGCCTGGCTCCTCCTCCTGCTGCTGGCTGGCTGGCTGGCATGTGGGTGGGGCCAGCTCTCCCATGGGAGTTCCACTGTTTCTGGTCAGTAGGTCGCACTGTTTGCTGCCTGCTTATTCAGTGCCATGGTGACATACTTGATTTCAGCTTTCACCCACTGAGAAGTTGCATGTAACCTTTGTAAGTGTCACTCATGTGGATCTGTGAGGTCCCTAGACAGCACCCAGAACAGCACAGAGAAAAGGAACCCGGATTTAAAAAGGTGATACATTCACTTCCAAGGATCCACTCGCCACATGACCCACCTGAATTACAGCCCAATTCTGCATAACATCCGTTGCAGCGCGTAAAGCGCACTGCAGCAAATCCTAAGCAGGATCAGGGCCATGCCGCCAGAGCTGGGGCACACCTTGGGGGAAAGGGACATTCATCCCTTTTCCCTGGTGTAAGCCCCAGCATCCCAAACGGGCCTCCTTGGATGTGCTGGTACACATCTGAGGGGCCGGTGTAAGGCCGGCCAGGCCCGGGAAGGGGCGTTGGATATTGGCGGAGCGCGCCACTTATATCCCACCCCATCCCTGACCTGGCCGGCTAATTGCACCCTCCCCCACCACCCCGGCCCTCCCTCCACATGCCCTCCCGCCACCTACCTGCGTCTTGGTCCTTGTCTGGCGGTGGAGTGAATGGCACCATCCTCGGCACCAGCACCACTTACTCCACAAGAGCTGCAAATATGCCTTACAGTACATTTGGTACAGCTTGTGCTGGCGGAGTGCTCATTCCACTGCTGCAGATCTGGGCAGGATTGCACCAATAGTCATGTAGAATTGCCCCAGAGTGCTTTGACTTGTGCCCCCCTCTGCTAGGGGACTAGAGACACCCTCTTCCTTTTTCTATTCTTAGGGGTTTCTCAATAAAACTCTTCATGGTAGAATGTTTGTGCCTGGATTATTTATAAAGTGGTAGGAAGGCTACCTGCATACCCTGGCTGGCTCTTTTTATTGTAATAGGAGGAGGGTTTGCTCAGGGAACCCCTCCAATTATTTTAATTCCTGGGCTGGTGGCAGCAGAGCTACTGACAAAAGTCTTTCCCCCCGCCCCTTGCTTGGCCATGACAGACCCCCAGCTGCACCTCTCGAGCTCCTCTTCAGCTGAGGTGACTGGGGAAATCCGGAATCACTGCCTAGAATCATGTTGGATTGGAGGAGGGCAAAGAAATGGGAATTAACCCTGGTCTAGGCACAGAGGTGCTGTTAGTGTGTGACCCTGCTGACGTGGGTTACAAACTGGGTCTGGATGGGTGGCACTCTGCAGCTTTGGGGTGTTCCTGGACCTCGCTCGCCCCTGGTGGCCTGCGGTGCCTTGAGCTGGCTCCAGGTGGCTCACCGGTTGCCTCTGTTCCAGGAACGGCCGGATCTGACGGCGATGACCCACGCTTTGGTGCCCTCGTCGAAGCTGTGCAGAACACACTGGCTGCTCTGCCACACCCCTGCTACCTGATCTCCACTGGTTACCTGCATGCTTCTGAGTACAATTCAAGGTGCTGGTGATGACCTGAAAAGCCCTTTCTGGGCCTGGACCCAGGTCCTCCCTGCTTGAATCTGCCCATTGCGAGAGGCTCTCTTATAGGCAGGCGAGGTTGGGGGTGAGCTGTGACAGGGTCTTCTCTGCTGTGGGTCTTTGGGATGCCTCCCCAACGGAGTTGAGGGCTGCCCCCTCTGTCCTCACTGGCCTCTTGAGGGGGTGGAGGCTCTATTCCAGCTGGCTTTGGATTCATTCTCTCTCTGTCCTGCACTGTTGGTTATTCCATGGCCTAGATTTGATGTTGTGATTTGTTTTTTGCTTTGAACCTTGTAAGCGGTCTTGGGCTTCCTTGTTAAAGTCAGGCCAGGCTTCCTGCCTGTCCCCAGCCCCGGCCAGTCCAGGTTTCATCTCCGTGAGCAGCCGCTATGTGACTGACTGGGAGAACCTTTGGTTGGCCCAACTGGGTGGGTGCCAGTTCCATGGGAACGACACATGCGACCGGCCCCACCCATGTGCTTAGGTCAATGTTCTCCTGCACAGGAGCGACTCACACATGGGAAACCGCCGTTGTCAAAGTGCCCCATGTGCTCTGCTGATCGCACCTCTGTGCCCTTCTGCTTCTGAACGTGACTGAGCCCTGCGCACCTGCTGCCATGCCAGGTCGCTTAGTGGGCAAGGCCAGCCTCGGCTCAGGCAGGCCCTGGTTGACCTCCTGGGGTCCCTGCTGTGCCGGTCCTTAAAGCTGTATCTAGAGACCCACCCAGACCCCACCTGTTGAAGCCACGGGATTCCCTGACCACAGCTCTGTCGCCCACGACTTTCAACGCACAACCTCCTCACTGTTGGTTCAATCTAACAGGCCATTCTTGTGCCCTTAGAAATACAAGTGTTGGAGAAGGCAACGCTTTGGCCGTGTAAAAGGGTGACCCCAGAACTGCACAATCTGAATGAGAGCCATCAGGGGCTTGCAACACTTCCAGCTTTCGCCTGGGACGGCCTTGTACTCTGTGCTTGCTTGTGCTGCACCCTGGACCTGTGCACTTGTAAAGAAGCCGCCTAGGAAAAAGGCACCAGAGTCCTCATTTCCAGAGAAAACCAACGCTGTTAAGGCGGCCCAGAGAGTCACTGTGATCACGCGAGATTTAAAAAAAAACAAAGCCCCAATGCATATGTACATTTCTCCTTGCAAATGTTTGCTGCTTTACCACTGGGATAGAGGGAGCATCCTGAGAACGCTTGGATGCAGGTATACAACGTCTCCTTCAGTTTTCCCACACACAGAGAGCAACATTTGTCCCCTCTCTTGTCTCCAAGAAGTCTTTGCACCCCACAGTCCCTCGGGCAATTCCCCTCCATGCTCATCTCCTTGGCCAGTAGAGCACAAAACCGTCCCGGCTCTTGGCGAAGTTGGGCGTGGCTTCTGTGCTGCACATCTCCACCGTGACCAGCCTCTTCCTCCCACTTAGGCTGAGCTGGATACAGTCTGACACCTGCACTCGCAGCTCCCGTTTCGTCCTGAGAATGGGGGGGGGGAGGGGAGAGAGAGAGAGAGAGAGAAGACGTTGTAAAGGGTTGGTGGTGGGTGTCTGGCTGGAGGGGCTGGGCCAGATCAGACCAGGCAATGAGAGGGGCAAGGAAGGACGGAAGGACTAAGGACAGGGGCAGCAGCATGATGTGTGTCGCCGTCCCCTGTGCCACCCTGTGTGCACACTCACGCCTGGAAGAGGAGCAGGGCCCCCAGCGGAGTGGCAGCTTGGACAGGGCAGTGGAGAGAGGGGCCGGGGGGGGGGCTCGTCTGATTGCCACCCCTCCGCGGGTGCCACTCCCTGGGACCATTTTGGGTCACAGGCTCATGGCAGCCCTGACTCAGGAGACAGTTTGCAGATAGCAAGAGGCAGTAGCAGGGCTGGATCTCTGTCTCTGGAGACCTGGGGCCAGAAGAGCAGGGGAGCCACAGGCTGCTGGGACCAGGACCAGCCAACCAGGCTCCCTGAGCTGTGAAGCCTGCCAAGCCCCGGCGAGTGTGAAAGCTGGAGGAGAGAGGCAGGAACTTCTCACCCCCGTGCTGTGGGGGGCGAACTGGCCTGTTCCCAAGGGCCCCCGGAATCAAGGAGCCGGCCAGGCTGGCTTGCTGCCAACCTCTTTGGCTTAAGGAGGAGGAAAAGAGCCTTTCCAAGGCAAGCGCGGCACAATGCATTTCTGAACGCACTGATACACCACCTCCCCCCCCCCCGAGAAGGAGATGCTCAAGGCAGCCAACAAGTCATATAAGAGCCACCAGTTCGATGACACTCCCATTAAGCAGTCAACAAACCACAGAAACTCACCAACGCAGCCAAAGACACCGGAAACTCCAAAGGCTCAATGGAATAAGTGAGACATCAGCTGCCCCTTGAGCACCGGTAGTGAGGAGGAGGGCAATCCGACCTCCTGTGGCAAGGAATTCCACAAGCTGGCTGGCTGCTGCCACTACGGAGAGGCCCTCTCATGAGAGTTGCCACAGCAGCACTAGCCAGACCTCCAGTGGTGGGGGAACAAGCCAGAAGGCGGCCTGTCATTTCTCCCCGGGAGGGGCAGCAGTCCTTCAGCCATCATGTGCTTGTTGTGGGCGTCTTTTCCCAGGGAGCACACCTGTTGTGGCCCAGCGCACAGGCTCCAAGCAATGTCCCTGGGAAACTGGGATGATGTCCAACCTCAGAACAGGAGAAGAGCCTGACCGCTGGATCAGGCCGGAGCGGGTCGATCGAGCCCAGCGTGCTGTTTCCCACAGACACCAAGAAAGCCCAGTGCCCCTCTGCTGCCCTGGCTCCCCAGCATCTCCTTCAGCTTGGAATGTGGCCGGCAAGATCGCTGGAGACCATATTGGCTGGCTAGCAAGGTGGTCCATTGTTTGTTTGTTTCTCAAAGTGTTCATTCCTTATCCACGGAACCCAAAGCCGCCCACAGTCAAGAATGCAACTAACCACATGCTGCTACGGCAATACATGATGAGAGACAAGGGCAGCGATCGAGAAAGGCGCTCAGCACAAAGGCACAGCCCTGCCCCAAACACAGCAGAGGGAAAAGCCACAGCAACACTGGTGGCACCAGAAAAAAGATGGGGGGGGGGAGGCACAGAAGGAGCACACTTTATCCCGCATGTCGGGTTTCTGAAAGAGAAACGAGGGGACCCTAGTCCAGACCAAGGCCAGTGGGAGCAAAACGTTCTCCCCCCTCCATCGCTGACAGAAGGAGAGAGCCCGGAGGGTGCTGGTCGGTGAGGCTCGAGAGCAGGACTCTGTCAGTGTGCCACGAGAGCCCAGCCATGGCAAGGCTGGAAGGACAGCTCTTCAAAGCGCTGGCGGTGGGTGACCCTCTTCTACAAGCCTGTGAAGCAGCTGAGGCTACAAGAGTGACTGGCCCACCATCACCTACCGTAGCAGCGAGCTTCACAGCTGAACGGGGATTGGAACCCAAGACTCCCCAGTCTGGGCAGGCCAACCCTTAGTCCACTACTACACTACACCACAGTGGCACTCAGTTGTCGTGCTCCGCAGCTTGTCGCACACCTGACGCCTGCAAATCTTACCAGCACATGTTCCCCACTTGGATGGGGCATTAACGGAGCAACACCCAAGCACATAAGGTCCTTGCACCTCTGGGTGGCAGAAGGAGCTGTAATAACCCAAGCCACGCTATAGTAACCTGCTGCCACGCAATGGCTCTGGTCCCTCAGGGCCTCCTCCATGGAAGACCATTTGGCTGAGCAACGTGTTTCTGAAGCCAGTCTAGTGATGGAGGACCCACCCCCTCCCTCAGCAGGAGATCGGTGTCTAAACTTATCCCAAGCCCATCTGACTCTTCCTGGCCAACCATCATCACCATGGCAACTGGGCACCCGTAAGTACCATGGCAACTGGGTCCTCAGCACTTTCCTGCTCTCCAAATCTGGCAGCAGCACGTTAGAACACGCAGATGCAGAAGTGGTGCCCTCCAAGGAGGGGGAAGCAGCCCCAGCGCAGGCTGGTGTGTTTGGCCTGGGTGGGAGAGACAGGCAGGACAGGAGAGGCCTTCCACAAAACCTGGGAGCCTGGAGTGGACAACTTTGAAGAGGGAGGGAGGAGGATGGACAAACTGTGAGGAAGGAGGAGGACATGACTTCTACGGTACTTCCGAAGACCCGTATGGGCTGGGCCTTCTTCCCACGCATTCTCAGCAGCAGGGCAGCCATGCCATGTGGGTGTGACCCTGTGACCACAAGCAGGGCAGGGGTGATGATGACCAAGGGGTCTTTCCTATACATTCAGCACTCCACTAGGAGGAAGGGTGCTGATTGGGTGGGAAAGACCCCATGTGATTGGCCTCACCCATCTGGCCCATGTTAGTCAACTCTCTCATGCTCCTACAGTTTGGGTTCACATCACATGAAAAGGCCCCCACACTCCCAGGAGCACACAGGTGCTTTAAGGTGCATAATACCATCCCAAGCCAGCAAAGAAAACGTGGGTGTGGAAGCAGGTTTCCTCTTGCATAGCTGATCCTGATGCCTCTGGACTTGCATCATCTCCATCCTTCATTCATGCTCTGCCAAGCTGCTTTTGTGCTCCATACTGTCCCCCCCCCCGTGGATTTTATTGTTTTTAAATTTAGTTATGTATTGTTTAAACTTATTTTCTGTATTATTTTAAACTATGTATTTTAATTTTTGTTGTAAGCCGCCTTGGGCATTTGCCTTCGGCATAGGATAAGGCGGGATATAAATTTTTTAAATAAAATAAATACATAAATTCAGCCTTGCTGAACGGGATGCATCGTATGGTGTGAATCATAGGGATGCACATTGCCATTGGTGTGACCATTGGCCGTGACTGGAGCTGGATCAGAAACGCCCCAGCATAGCGTCACCTTTGACTGTTGGCATCTGACAGGGAGGCTGGCTGGACCTGAGGAACACTGTACCAATCTGGAGTGGATGACGCACCTGCCTTGCCACTGATTCTTGGATTGCAATGGAAACACAATGTGCTGCTGCAGCAGACGACCCAAACCTCTACGGAGGCCCCTTTCTGCAACACGGAGGGAGGGAAAGGTGCAACAGCTGGCCATGTAGAAGAAAAAAAGACCATCATGAAGAGGATCCACTGGATTCTCAAATACCAGGCGCCAAATGGCCTCCAAATGCTTGCCCATAGCTTTTGGCTCCACCAATTAACACGCGATCCCCACAGATGAATTTTATGGCGCTTCCATTACAGCAGGTTGTGCACCATTGTGACAAGCCACAAGCCTCGCTGTGGCTGGAGGCGACAGACACAACGCCGGGGGGGGGGGGGCCTTCCCTTCGGAGGGAAAACGTAGGACCAGCGCTTTGATTCAAGGACCTGTCTCCGGGGGGGGGGGGGCAGGGTCCCTCTGAGTCCCACCCCCTTCCCCTCGCCTTGCAAAGTGGCTCGGCTGCCCCCCCTTTGTGTGTCGCGCGTGCTGCCATCTGGAAGGTGACCTCTGACCCAGCCTCGACCCCTCTTTTCAGATGGGGTAATTGATGCCCCATGGCTGACATCTGTCTCGGGCCAGCCTCCTGCCTGCCTGATGGGTCTGAAGGGAGGCAGAAAGGAGCACGGCCTCCCCCCTCCCTCCCCCCCAGCCCTGCTGGGCTCTGTGACAGGAATGCAGCTCCCCCCCCCCAGCCAGGGTTCCAAGGGCACGAAGGTGCTGGAAAAGAGGGGGCAACTCATCTAGGATACCATTGCTTGCTTTGGTGGGGGGGTCCAGGCAAGGGGGATGGATAGCAGCCAAGACCCTCGTGATGCTGCTGCTTCCCACAGAGGCAGGCAGACCCTGGCGCAGTCTACGCGGGCTGGATGCGGCTGTCCAGGTCTCCGACCGGGGCCCTTAGTGGCCCCTCCCTGGAGATGCTGCCAGCCAGCCAGGGCCTGGACCTGGACCTCCAGCCTGCAGAGCAGGGCTCTGCCCCCCCCCATGGCATCCTCTGCCCACCCCAGTGGTGCACTGGGCACTATCCCTGCACTGGTGTTGGGGGTTCAGAGGCTGGTCTGGCAGAGTGGGCCCTCTGAGAGGGGTGGGCTGTGTCAGTAACGCCCAACCTGGCCGACCTTGGGGTCCCCCCCCGCTCAAACACACAACCACAGCTCCTCCGTGTAGTAAAGGTACAGCCCCTGCCCTATCCCCTTAGACAGGGTTTGTGCCGGGTGGGTAGGAACCCGGGATCTCTCATACCCTATGCGAGAATTTCACACCAAGACCCAAAAGCCAGGCAGGAATATGGGATACGGAGGAACCTTAGCCAGGACCTCAGCTGTTGTCCTGAAGGGAAGGACCGGTTTCTAGGCTGAAGGCAGAGCTGCCTCAATCCGAGGCAGGCAGGGCTCTTGCCAGGGCTTAAAAGCCAGGGATCCGCCTCCCTGGAGCACATCAGGTAATCATCACGCAAAGCGCTTTTCTCTCTTGCTACTGACTCACCACAGCCAGTCAAGGCTTCCAGTCAGTGGGTTACCTGGCCCTCCTCCTTTGCAAACGCCAGCACTGAGGAGGAGTGACGTCACTTCCTGTCCACCTGCCTACCGTGTGGAGGACCCCCCCGCCCCCGCCGCAGTGCCAAGGGGAGCAGAGTCCCTGCCAGAGGGTAGCAGATCAAGGAACCACCAGCCCCAGGCAGGCAGGCAGGCAGCTCACATGGCACCAGGGGGGAACAAAGGGGCTGTTAGGGGAATCCAGCTTTCTTAGAACCCTATTTATAGACTGGCCCTGCTGGTGCGGAGCAAACAGAAGCAGCCCTCTGCAGCTGCCAAGGAGACGGGAACCAGCAAGCAGCCTGCCCTGTGTTGGAAATGGGCAGCGTTCGGCTGCAGGACACAGGGGGGGGGGCAGTGTGCCATCCGGTCACCTATGACCTTCACCTGGACAGTCCTCTCTGTGGCCCCTGACCCTATTTCCTCCTTCCCCTTCCCAGTCTCAACTCTCTTCTTCTCTGACTGCCAACCTGGGAGGATCTTGTGCCATGCCTGGGCTCTGCTGCCCAGCGGCCATCTTCTAGCATACCTCATCATGCAGGGTGTGCCGGCTGTAGGGGCACACCCTCCTAAGTGTTAGACTAACCTCTGGCCTTAGCCAGATGCTGTATATATGAACGGTTTCTTCTGCAACGTTAACCAGCCTAATGATGTGCTGTGTGAAGAAGGGAGGAAGGAAGGAAGGACCTCCTGGGATCCACCCTAAATCTCCTGCCAGTCAGTGACCCAGCCTGGCTCGAGAATTGTGAGAGGGGCAGACAAACGTCTGCATCATTTCGGGTCTCCACCAAGGCCCTCCTTACTGACTTGCCTTTTGTTCCGCCGTGCGAAAAAGCCCCCCGCCCATGCTGCCACCGCTCCCCTTGAGGAAGGGGCTGCAGCCTGCCTCCTTCCCTCCGCTCTCTTGGGTTGCCCTCTGACACTTTTCCAGCTGCACAGTATCCTTCTTGGGGAGGGGGGTTGCTGAGAAGAAGAGTACACAGGACCCCAACTAAAGCTGCAGTGGTGCAGTGGCTTTGGGGCTCCCAGAATCAGCTGGGGGACTGTTGCGGGAAATGGACTAGAAGAAGGGGCCCCTTTGGCCTGGCCCAGAGCCAGAAGCAGGGCTTTTCTTCACTTAAGGAACTACTGTCAAAACTTGCGCTGCTTCTTTCTTTCTTCTAGATATGTTTTATTGCATATTCATACAAGCAGCTTAGCAAACAACACATCACTGAAGTGAGTGAGTGAATGAATAAATAAGCCGCCATGACTAACCTCCCACCAGGTGACAATGAGGGGCAGCGAAGCACAGAGGGCCCCCCCCCTGGATGCACAGGCTGGCCAAGAGGCCCACACCGGCCAGGCCCCCCTGCAGCTCCACTGTAAGTGCCCCCCCACTCCCTGCTTGCTGTCACCTTGACACCTTCTTCCCTTTTCTTCACCCCCCCCCTCCTCCTTCCTTCCAGGTTCCATGTTTAATCTCGGCTGTTAATGAGCTTTCTGGCTGTTGCCTAGCAACCATCTCCCAGGCTCCCAGACATCTGCAAAGTGGGGCAGCAGCCCCCCCCCGCTCTGCCTTCAGATGCAGAAGTGCAGAGGGTGTTCAGTAACTCTGCAGATGGCTCAAAAAGTGGGAGGAAGGGACTGCACCCGTGGGAGGCCAGGCTTCCACTCACAGCTGCCCTTGGAACACCAAACAGTCACGTGACACTAGAAGGAAACCAGCACATTGGCTAGTAGTTAGCTCCAATCCAGGCATGCTCTCTAGCCGCACCCCTGCTCCTTGACCCCGCGCATGATGGCTGCCAGGTGGCAATACTGCAGGGACAGGAGAAGCCACAACCGGTAGAATTTATTCCTGCTGCCCTGTCAGACGAGCCCTCCCTCCTTCCAGTCCACCTCCTTCCTGCCCTCTAGCCCCATGGGTCACTGGGCCCGTCCTGGCCAAGTCCTTGATCTCACTGCCCTGACCCTGTGGGGCAGCAGTCCCCCGCTCTCCTGCCACTTGTGTCCTCCTGCTGCCCCAGTTGGGGTAGGTGGAAACAGATGATTCCATGAGAAAGAGGCGCGGGGTCGGCGTCACCCACACGGCTGCATCGTCACATCACTCCCCTGTCCAGCTGCAGGTGGACTGTTGCAAGCAAACTCAGTGCTCCACATGATATCAAGCAAGTGAAATATTGCCACAACAAGCCCCTTTGGCACCCTGAATTCAGACGAGCCCCCCCCCGTCCCCCAGACGTGCACAAGCAAACTTCCACTTACTTTTCTCTAACTACTAGCAGGACCCCAACTGCTCCGGAATCCCAGCAAAGTCCTCCCACTTTACTCCCTTTTACACCCTGCGTTGGTATGTGGACTGCCAGTTGGTGGTACTCGAACCCCCGGCTGGCAAGATGGCGGCCACTATCGCACCCGTGCCGCCGCACCAGAGCCCTGAAAATGGCGGCTCCAGCTCTGCCAAGTTGGCAGAGCTCGAACGCACCCCCTTACTGCTTGATTTCTGGGCTCTGACATGGCGAAAACCCAGAAGTCAGTGGCGATGATGTCATTGCCACATACTTCTGGTGGTACTCGACGCGGCGGTGGCCTGAAAGGTGGTTCGCCGCACTGAGGGGGTTGAGAATGGCCTGGACTTTCTTTAAAACAAAAACAAAAAAACACAAGTTTCTAGACATCATGGGTGCAGAGAAAAACTGAAGCAGAATAAATTAGGCAAACTTAAACACAAATGAACCCAATTTGGATGTTAGGCAGATCACAGAGTTCACATTTCCTGAATCCAGAAACGAGAGCTTCTGCATGCGGCGGCAATGCGTTGTTTCAAAATTAAGCTTTTGATCCAAAAGCTTCAAAATGTACAAGCTTGGCACAAAACAGATGGAAACAATATTCTCTCTCTGTGGTAACACCTTCATTTTCGAGGACACATTTTCACTGTCAAAGCTTAAGAAGTGTAAATTAAAATCTCAACTAACTAGTGATTATATCCCCCCCAAAAGCTTCAAGTCTCGCACTTGGAAATCGCACGAATGGTACACAGGAAACGTGCAACATGTTCATTGTGCTCACACAAATTCTATGCAGCTTCTGTTAATTATGCAGTATTTTTCATCTAGCATTAAACATACACACATGAGTTTCTGGTCCTAAAGCTCAAACGATGGTTCTAGTCAGGGTTGGTGTATGCCCCCCCCCATGCTGCCTGAATCCCAAATGCCACCTTTGCATATGCGCATGCACTCATGCCCACAATGCAACCCCTCCATGAATGAGGGGGAGAGCAGGCCAGTGAATGAGTGGACGTGCCCCCGTCCCTCTTCCCTTCCCTTTGGAAGAGCGAAGCATGAGGCCCCCCTGCTTGGCACTGCTTCTCTTTGAACCCGGGACCCCCTGCTCCAGCTCACTGCAAGGAGAAAGCGTGCAGGGCAGAGCGGCTGAACACGTCAGATTGCCTCATGCCAAGGCCAGCCCTGGTGCTAGTGGGTGCAAAATGTGAGACCTGCTCCTCTAGCGGTCAGTTAATGTTTTCTGAGTGGCTATACTAACTATTTATCCTCAGATTGCTCAGATATTACTCCAGGCAGTTTACCTAGGCAGGCTTGTCTAGATCCGATAATAATGTTCTATACAGAACCCTACCATTCCAGATGGTTTCCGCCATGGTGTAGTCATCTTCACTAGCTACCAAACACAAGCCTCAAGCTTTCCGCAGGACCGCCACAAATCATGCGAAACAGGGAAACCTTTTTCCAGTTGTCAACGCTCTGTGACTGACATTCTCAGCATTCCAGTCTGTTCTCTCACCACGGCATGCAACAGCGACTCCTCTCTGCCACCGAGGGTCATAACAGTGATTTCTGGTTTGTCTTCCTTCCAGCATAATCGGGCTGCTCCTGCATAGCTTCCAGCAGTCTTCAGGCAATTCAACCTCAGGACCACACAACTGTCTGCACTATGTAGTTATATCCACTTTACACTAGGTTAAGTATACTGTAATGACTTCCTCCCAAAACTCCTGGGAATTGTAACATGGTTAGGTAAACAACTGAATCCCGAACCCACATCTAATGGAATTTCAGTTCACAGCATTCCCTGGGAAGCGGGAAAGACTGTTAAAGAAACCAGTGGAATTCTGGGGAGTGGATAGGGCCCAGCTTGCCCCAGTGACAGCTCCTTCTCAGCCACAGGGAGCAAGAAGTTGGTTGCAAACACAACTCTCTTTTGACACTGCTGTTCCACCCCCTAACCAGAACTGGGCTGCCTCCCTTTCCTGTTCCCCGGGGCCCCAGCTCAGTGGTGGGTGGGGCGCCTCCTTTGCATGCAAGGGTCCCGCTTCAATTCCTGCTACAAGAGGCTCAGGGGACAGGAAAGAACCTCTGCCCCAACCCTGGAAAGTTGGAGTGGAGAAGTCCAGCCCAGCTGGACCAGTGCTCTGACTCCTGATGAGTTCTTCCTCACAGCCGCACCAGACAACCGGAGGGCTCCAGGGCGGCTGGGCACAATCTCAAAGTGCTCTGGCATCGGGAGAGATGCTGCAGGAGATGCTGGAGCCTGCAGTGCAGTGAAGCCGCTTGGCCGAGCAAAAGGTCCGTCCTGGGCTAGTCCGACTTCTGCTAACAAGCGGCTGGAGAGCTGGAGAGGGAAAGCAGCAGAGGCCCATCTCAGGGCTCTGTTCTCCACTCAGCACCTTGGCCAGCGCCTGCCCCAAATCCTTCCTTCCTTTTCTGAATGGGGAACGGAGACCAAACACATTTCAGATCCTTTCACAAGAGCTACTAAGGGTCCAGTCCTCGGCATGCTTACTTGGAAGTGTGTTCCACAACCTTCACAGAACTTACTCCCAAGTAAGTGTGCACAGGGTTGCAGCCTAAGGTCGTCTTTCAGTCAGTGCAGTCTTTAGAACTTGGGAATGCAAGTGTGCTAAAAAGCAGGAGAGACGCATATGAAAAACCAGGTGCCTGTTCTAGTCATGGAAAGTCATTTGGGGCACAGAGCAGCCGGCAGCTACAGCAAGTCCTCACTTAAAGTTGTTTCATTATAAGTCATTTCATTTTAAAGTTGTTGAGGCAAAAAGTCAATTCCCGGCCAGGGCCACGGTCTATGTGGGTTTTCGCTGGCCTGGAAAGCTCACATTTATTTCAGTGTTTAATACTAGAAATGTTTTGGGTCTTTATTTAGAAGTCTGGTGATGCTTTTGTGACCAGAAATATGCCATAAACTCTTGTTTACGTATATCAATTAGCCTAAGGTAAAAGCCTAAGTCATTTTGCTTAAAGTTGCAGTTTCCAAGAACCCATCGACAACTTTAAGTGAGGACTTGCTGTATAGGCAGTCAGCTGCTCATCTACACCTTCCCCAGCCCAACCTGCCAAGCAGTCTGCTTGTTAGAGACCACAGAACAAAGGCTCAGACCGTGTGTGTGTGTGTGTGAGAGAGAGAGAGAGAGAGCAAGGAGGGGTCAACGTTAAGAAAACAAAGAAAAATTATGATGATGCTTTATAAAATAAAAGGGCTTCAGTTCAAACATGGATAATCTCTCCCCCCCCCCCCCCCGGGATGCCACCTTTGGGAAATGAGGGCATTACGGCTCCTCGCTTTCCACAAGGTCTCCAGTTTCATGGTCTTGGGCCAGTTATTTAGGGTTCATTCTGAAACCACCAGAACTGGACAAAAGTACATTAGGGAGGCTTTTCTGCTTTCAGCAAAATGCTAGATTGAGTCAGACAACTATTTTGCTCCCACTGCGCTGGGACTTGTTGGGAAATTGGGCAACTTCCGTATGCTGGACACTGGAGGGTGTGTGTGTGTTGTTTGATCACCTAAGTACCTAGGTAGACCCTCTTGTCTTTGACCCCTCATTGTCTTAAGGAAGGGGCGTGGCCCCAGACCCAGTTTCCTCCTCCTTCTCCCTTCTCTTTACCTCTCTTCTCTTCTGATGCTAGACCAGGCGAGATGATGCCTTGCTCTCAGGAGCCCAGTGGCCATCTTGCAGCACACCTCATGCAGGGAGCCCCAGCTCTAGGGGGGTTCTATCTTAAGTCTAGGATGTACCTCTGATTGATGGTCAGACTCTGTGTATATATGCAAACTAAACTGTAAGTAAAACTCTTCTTTTTGCAACTTCAATCTGCCTGTGCCTCGTGTGTTTTATCTAGCCAAGTAAGCTAGCAAGCAGTCTGCCGTGGGTGTAAAGAGGGGAAGCGGATTTTAGAATATCTCCATCAGGACTTTTGTGACCCATTCTGCAATCGTTGCTGGGAGACAAAATGTCCTGAATTGGCTGAAGGGGTCCAACTCTTCACGAACCACGTGTGGGTCTCACCCACATTATCCACAAGCTTGATTTCTAGGACTCCAGAAAGCAGAGTGCTGCGCTTTCCATCTGAGAATGGAGCATAAGTCTTTCAATGGTTATTAGCCACAGCAGCTAAAGGAAGCCTCTGTGTTCGAGGCCACGGACCTCTGCGTATCCGTTGCTGGGAAGGACAGTGGCCTCCGTGGTCTGCTGCTTCGGGGCTTCCCAGAGCATCAGATCTGCCACTGCTGCGAGCAGCAGGCCAAAAGGCCTTGGGTCCGAGCCGGCAGGACTCCTCCTATCTGCTCAGTGGCTCTGTCTCCCCCTACGTGGTCTCTGCGATTGGTACCAAATATTGATTTTTATTTTCTACTGCAGCATGCAGGCAACTCGGTCCAAAACACAAATCTTCTGCAGATCTACTCCAAAAACTTCACAACCACAACCATCTTCTACTGCCAGCCATACCTTGAACATGTGTAAACCAAGACTGGAAGTGCTGAAAGTGTCACTCTGATTCGCTAAGCGAGCGCCTTGTTGTGAGCTCACGACTAGACCAGTGAGCCCCTCCAGTTAGCAACAGTGCTGTTTCTGCCATCTGTACAGCACCTAGCATAGGGCTCATGAAGCAAAATATCACACCCAGCCACACCACTACTACATACGCAAAGGCCGTCGTCCCAGTAAGGTTTACAAGCCTCTAAGGCAGCAGACTAATAGTAGGATTCCCCTATTCCAGGCTGGGGGTTGGGGGGTGAGGCGGAGAGAGCAGCCTGGGGCCTGCAGTGAGTTCATAGCCAAGGCAGGATTTGATCCAGGGACTTCCACCTCAAAGCTGACTAAACTGTACAGCAGTTTACAAGTATTTCTCTATCAGGTCCTGTTCTTCAATCAGGGAGAGAAACTTGGCAGATGCCGCCAGAGCTCCTGAATGCTGGGTTCGAAGCCACACAGCTCCTGCTAGCCGCAGGCGCCTGCAGAGCCTCCCTGAGCCTCCCACTGACGGTCTGCCTTGTGCAGAGTGTGGCACCTCAGCCCAGCCCAGCCTGGCAGCTGTCTGGTAGTCCGCTACTTCCAACCTGCCAGGATGCTGCAGTAATTCCTTGCAATCCGCTCTGTCAAGCTCCAGGGAAACACACGGCAAACAGCCCAGACGCCCCCCCGCCCCGCCCCCCTTCCGCGCTCCTTTCTTCTCCACAGCCGGTCAGACTCGGGCCTGTGCCAGCAGCTGCAGGGAGCAGATGGTGACGGCTTGACCTGCCGCCCAGGGGGCTCCTTGAGAAGGGAGGCTCCCATCTGTGACCTGCTGCTAGGTGCCAGAACCCAGCCTGCGCCTGCTGCCCTCCCTGGGCGGGTGTGTCTGGCCCTCTCTGCCAACACGGGCACCACACAGCTTGGAAGCCGGAGGCGAAAAGAAAGAGCCCTCTCTCTCCTCCCACATGTTCTGGCCTGTCACTCAGCCACCAAGGGAGGCCCTGCTCCAGCACGCCCCCCCCCCCACGGGCACCAGAGGGGAGATTCTTTTTCCATTGTTGTGCCTGGGCTAAATCAGCTCCCTCCCGACCCTTATGGCACAGAGAAGCCAGGTAAAACGCCCGTCACTCATTCCACTTGAGGCTGGTGGCTGGCCAGTTCTCCATGTACGCAGGCTTAGGCCTACTCATCAGGAGTGCCCTGCTGGATCAGGCCCAGGACTCATCCAGTCCAGCTTCCTGTGTCTCAGTGCCCCCCTCCCCGTTGCCTCGGGGAGCACACAGGACAACTAGAAGCCTGTTTCTTCTGGCCACTGATTCCTTGCCTCTGGCAGTCAGAGACAGGCTCCCTCGAAAAACCCGGAGGCTGCTTATCGCCATCATGGGCGTTTGGGAGGGAGGGGGGAAGTACAGGAATGGTGACACATGTTGTCATCTGACACACTGCACAACACAGCCAGAGTCTAGAGCCCCCCTTCCCACTCCTGGTCCCAGCTGTCACTTCACACCAAATCCCTACAATTGCAGCCCCCCCCCCCGCATTTCTGAAGCGCCTGTTCTCTGGGCCTGAGCTCCAGCCACCGCCTCAGTACCTGTGCACAGCCGGCCCCCCCTGGAAAGCAAGGAAGACACGGACTCCCTGGGCAGGCGGGGAGTCAAGAGAAGAGGGTGTCTCCTCCTCACCCCCCCTAATCCCAGCTCAGACGCCTGCTGCCCCCTCCTCTCCCGCTTCTCCTGGTAGACTGGCCTCAGTCGTCCGGCGGGTGTCCCAAGGGCAGTGGGTCAAGAGCAGCTCTCTCGAATCCCAGGGCGAACAGGGGGCCCAGCCGTTGCCCAGGCATCGCAACAAGCAGGGGCTGTAGTTTGCACCCAAGTCAGCCGGAGGGTGAAATGAGCAGCCCACCACGTGCCTTTGCACAATGGTGCCTAACGAGGGGATGAAGGGGGGGGATGGACACAGAGGGACACCTACTGCTCACACAATGCCCCCTGGTGGCATATGCAGTCTTAGCATCTTTCCGCAACCCCCCCCCCCCCCGCTAGACATTCAGTCCTTTGGAGCTTTTCTTTTTTCTCTTCTAAGAGGCAGAGGCGACAATGTCTCAGGCCAGACTGCCAGTGGGGGGGGGGGGGGAGCCTTCTTAACATACTTCCCTCAAACACGTTTTCCACTAAAATCACCCCCAAAACCACCACCTGTTTCCCTGCAGGGGACAAGATTCAGATACTTGCCCCTCCTTCCCACTCACACGGAGAGACCATGTCACTTGGAGAGGGGGACTTTTAGCTAAAACCCTAAAGCTGGGGGGGGAAGCCCCACGTGGGTCTTCTGCTATGCACAGCTGAGCGTCACACGTGGTGTCGTCGCGTGGCCCAAGAAGGGACATCCTGAGGCGGGCTAAGCCAGGGGGCTCGTGGTAGATCAGCACATGACCCGGAAGAAAAGTGCTACAACCTAGGGTGACAACCTTTTTGGGCACAGTTTGAGAGAAGCCTTCGTGGCCTCGGCGGCGGCGGCAGGGGTTAGTGTAAGTCTCCCTAAAACAGGAGGCAAGGAAAGATAGGGTGCCCTGAGTGGGGGCTGCTGATGCCAGACAGGAGAAGCAGCGACATGTCGGGGGGGGGGCGGCGGCTGCAGGCCACAGCTGGGCGCTCATGCTGCTGCAGCGCATGCAAGCAAGAAGGGCAGGGCGCCAGCGAGCTGCCAGCCGGCATGCTGACGGACAGCGCTGCCTGCTGGGAGTGTGATGGGGCTGGCTGGAAGGGGCTGCCGGCCGAGGCCCGTCAACCCCCTCCAGGCTGCGAGCCAGTCAGGCAGGATGCCGTCCCTGACACCCCACCACCAGGAACCCCCCCTCCCGCCCAATGCCCCACACAGTTACAAGCAGTCAGTGCCACACAACGCAGAACCGCCAGGACCCCACTGCTGTGAGGAAGGCAAACGCCTGTCCCAGCCTTAGGCCAGTGCAGGACCACGGGGTCCAGCCAGGCGACGGGACTGGCCCTGAGCAGAGCCAGGACACATCCAGCTGGCCGAGGAGGAGCACAGGACACCCAGCCCCTTGAGAAGGGCCGGGGGGGAGGAGTCTGGCCTCCCTCCCAGCTGTTTGCGGGGGCTAGGGGCATCCCCTACTGCCCCCAATCTCACAGCTGGGTGAGTTCAACCAGTAACCCATCAAGGCAAAACAAAACAGCATGAAGGAGTCCAGTTCAGCAGCGACGCACTGAACATGAGCAGAGGGCACCAACACATAACACAAATATAACACACAAATGACAAACAGAGGAGCTAAGAAATCCAGGCACCAAACAGAGGAAAACGCAAGGTGAAAAAGGAAAGTGTAGACAGAGGCCTCCCCAGAAGGCTGGCAGGGAGGCCACCGTTCTTAATTCTTCCGGAAGGAGTTCCATAAACAGTGGTGCTGCTACAGGGAAGGCCCTGCTGCCCCTCATCACTGCCCAGCTGGCTTCGGCCAAAGGCGGCACATGCAGCAGGGTCCCCTCAGCTGGCCTCAGGGGATGGGCCAGCCAGTTCATATGGGAGGAGACAGTTCCTCAAATACCTTTCTCCCAAGCTGTATGTGGGGCTTTAAAGGTCAAAACCAGCACCTTGGATTATGCCCAGAAATGAACAGCCAGCCAGTGTAGTCATAGGAGCAGTGCCTGGACTGAGTCAAATTCCGGAGCTCCCAAAATCACATGGGTCGCCACATTCTGGACTAATTACAGCTTCAAGGGCAGCCCCACACAGAGCATGTTGCAGCAGTCAAGTCTTGACAATAATAATAATAATAATAATAATAATAATAATAATAATAAAGCTCCCCTTCCCCACGTGGCCTGCTCCAGACAGGGGCTGCCCCGAGTTGACCATTTCTGACAAAGAAGAGGCACAGTTTGCTGCACACCGCGCTCTATCATCACACACCTTTGCATGGACATCTAGCTGACCAACTCTGCCCTCCTGGATAGAAGCAGCGGGGTCAGGTGTGGTGTTCTTTTCAAATGCAGCACCTTGCACAGGTTCAGGTGAGATAGAGGCACACAGCCTTAGCAGTCCAGTCGTGCCACCTGACAGCAGCAGAGCTGCCTAATGACTGGCCAGAGGCTTCTTCCACCTGCCTGTGCCCCCCCCCCCCACTAGCACCATCACCCACCTTCTGAAGTGGTCCACAAGCACGCCCACCAGCTCTCCAACCCGGTTATCCTGTGCCGGCTTCATCCTGTGGAGGCAGAGCACCAGGCCATCGTGGTTCTGGGTGTGCAGCACCACCAGCTGGTCCCCACCACTGGTCACACTCACACCGGTCACCTGTCAGGACAAAAAGGCACAAAGGGTCCATCTTTGACGCTTCCATGTGGAACAAGGGGGCCAAGGGAAGGAGGGGGCAGCCCCAGAAGCCAAGCAACCAACAGGAGACCACTGTGAGCTGCTTGGCTCCATCTCTGCGAAGGCCTCTCAGTCAAGGCCTGACGCAAGAATAATGGTCCCGTTTCTCAGTGACTGCAGGCAGGTGACCCCTGTGGCGGGGGGGGGGGGGCTGGGCAGAGAGCCAGAGATTTTGTGGGAGGAGCCTGCCTGCTGGACAAGGCGGTCTCTCCGCCCCCCCCCCTCCTGCATTGACGGCTTCTGCAACATCGGCTTCTGCAAGGTCGGGTGTCCACAGAGTGGAGCCAGGAGATCAGGGCACACAAAGAGCAAAACGGGCCCCCTTGACGTGGCCAGGCAGAGCCCCAGCCAAAGGGAAAGACAGGCTTCCATAGCTCCCCCTGCTGCTTGGGAGGGGCCAGTGACCTGCCACAGCCTGAGGATACTTTCACTCCATGAAAAACATGGACCAGAAGCAAACCCCACACACTGGGGTCGTTGGGAAAGGGGTCAGAATAAGACTGCCAGCATTCTATGGCCCTTATCCAAGCCAATGGCACTGATGCATTGGATACTGCATGCAGTTCTGGCCTCATACTGCAGAGCTGGGAAAGGTGCAGAAGAGGGCAACCAAAACGACCGGGGGGGGGGCGGCTGGAGCCCCTTCCCGGCTATGGGGTGAGGAGGCTGCAGTGCTTGGGGCCATTCAGCTTGGAGAAGAGGCTGTTCAGGGGAGCCAGCAGGACTGAGCCTTGGCTTGGTGTCTCCCACTGACACTGTGCGGGGTGTGGGGAGAGAGCCGCTCTTCTGCCCCTCTCCCAATACTAGAGCCAGGCTTGGTCCCCCAAGAGCAGGACAAGAGGAGGGACTTCCTCCTTGCACAGCAGCAGCACCCACACACCCCCAGCGGGAACATTTCTGCTCCAGACTCAAGCAGGCAGCCTGCCATCCCCGCCCACTGAAAAGCAGCTCCCAGGCTGCACTCCCGGAGGCGACGCTTACCGCACTCAGAGGCAGGGCCCGCATCACCTTGTAGTGCTTCCTCGGCTCCATCTTGTACACGTGCTGGTCTGTGATGAGGAGGGCTCGGTCCGTGCTCTTGTTGAAGCGGTTTATCTGTGTGTGGTTGTGGGAAAGGCCAGGAGGGAGGGAGGGAGGGGACAAGACAGACAGGGGGTCCTTAGCATCCAGAAGCAAGGGCCAAGACGTCTTCTTCGTATCAGCCATGGAGACAAACGACGCCTCGAGTCACACGCCACCACAGCCCTCGTTGACACGGGGTCCCATCTTCTGCTGAACTGGGTTTCCACTCTCACTTCCAAAGCAGGGCTTGAAGCACAGGGATGGATGCCCGGGGGGGGGGGGGCAAGGAGTCTCTGCCCCTCTGCACCCAGGGAGAATCACGGCCAGGGCCAAAGGCAGGTTTCCATTGTCACTGGAAGCCCAACCTCAGTCGTCCTCTAGTCCGTATTCGTGCCTCTGGTTTGAACACCTCTTTGTTTCCATTTGGGCCCAGTAAGAGCACAGCGACCACCCCTCTGTGGCATTTTGCTCCGTGGCTGCCACGATGGATTTGGCCCTTGGACTGCTCAAGGGCCACCATGTTGGCTCATGGATCCACACCGCATTGGCTCTTCCGGAGCAGCTCAGCCCACCCAAGAAGCCCACGCTGTGCCATCGCCCCCAAGCCCCTGGGGAGAGGAAGGAGGAGGGCTCCGGGGCCCCTCAGAACGGGGAAAGGGGGGCCTGAGAGAGGGGAAAACAAGGGGAGCCCACCCAGTGGTGAAGACCGCCAGCCAGCTTGCCACGCCAGAACTTCTGACAGTCAGTGTGCCCTTCCCTGCACCACGGAAGACCCTGTGAGCCGCACTCATCCTCAGGACGACGAGGGCTGCTCCCTCCACCCAGACGCTGCCCAGCCCAGCTTGAACCCATTGCCTTTGGCGGGGGGAGCAACAGAGCGGAAGCGACACTTGCGGGTGGCCTCTTACTTTGCGGACGTGACACGAGAACAGCACTGCCGTGAAGCGAACTTTCTCCTTCAGGGCTGCCACCCTCTTGGCAAATAGGTCGGCCATCCCGGGGTTTTCCTCCACCTGGAAGAACATGAGCAGACAGGTCTTTGTGGGAGCAAAGAGGTGGCAATTCCTTCCTTCCTTCCTCATTTGGGGGGAGGCCCTGTCCCTCTGGACCCTACGGAATGGCCAAGGACGGCATGGGAAGAGGCCTGTGCAACCCCCTGCTGCAGCAGCCACAGAACCGGCAGCAGGGATGGCCTGGCAGAGCGGGTGTGTGACACGCAGTGTCTGAACGGCAGGGGCCAGAAAAGGACACCAGAGTTCAGTCGGGGGATCTGCGCTATGTTAAAAAACTCAGACTCTTCCCTCCCTGCAGCCCTGATCCAGATCCGGGGGCTCTTTGTACAAGAGGAAAGTGATGTAGACCAGTCCAGTCACACAGCACTCCGTCGCACGTAGTGTCTTGATTGGCAGTCAGTGCTGCAGAACTGCTGTCAGGAGTGACTTCATTCGGGCTGAAGACAAGCGTGGGGGGGGGGTTTCCCCCCCGCTCCATCTTCACCCTCTGACTGGTGGTGTGTGTGTTTGGGGGTGGGGGAGACTAGCACAGCACGATTCTATAGCCGGCAAGCACAAAAGTGGCTGTGGAGGCACCCACCCACCCACCCACCCACCCAGGCTCTCGCTCTCTCTGCTTAGTTAGAGGATTCAGGGAGGAAGAATCACCATGGAGACGGCATAGAAAGTCCTTCTCTCCAGAAACGCGCATCTCCCCAATCACTTCACACCCCTTCTCTTCCAGGAAACCCCCATGTTCCCTGGTGTTTCGCCAACCACGTGGCAATAATAGTGCGCAGCTGTGGGGGTGATGATGAAGCTCCCACCCACCCCAGCATGTGGGCCTGACTCAGGACTGACTCAGCAGGCCTTTCAGAAAGGCACACGGGGGGGGGGGGGAACTAGGCAAGCAGTCTCCGCTTCCCCCCCCCCCCAGCACGCCTGCAGCTGGAGTCCTCCGTAGTTGCCAGCTCTGGGTTCAGGAACACAGCTGCCTCTTCGGTGACTAGGGGACCAAAGAACCCTCCAGCTGCCTTGGAATTCCAGGCATAGAATGAACTGTGATTATCTAGTGGTGAAGAAAATGCACTCTGCACATGCTCACAGCCAGTGGCGTTGCTAGAGGTGGGGCAGAATGGTAAATCTTGCACAGCGGTAACCGCTCTGTTCCATGGTGGCTCCGCCCACTCACCGTCAGAACCAGTCCGAGTGGCGAAGGCAACGCGCAGGGAGTGGGCGGGGCCACCATGGAACGGAGCGGTTACCGCTGTGCAAGACTTACCGTTCCGTCCCACCTCTAGCAACGCCACTGAACAAGTGAGAGCGTGAGAATTGTCCTGCTGGACCCAGCATTTTGTCTCCAACGGCTGCCAGTCAGATGCTTCCGGAAACTCTCATGTTTGATTCTTTGTTTGGGGGGTGGCTACAACATATTGCTGCTACTTTACAATCTGGTTTCTATTGTTTTTATCAATGTTTTATGCAGTTTTTCATGCCTCTCTGTTCAGTTACTTACTGCTTTATGCGCTCCGTAAGGTATAAATAAATGTCCTTGTATTCACTCTCCACATGGCTCCTAACTTTATGAACTGTTAACATCAAGTGTCGTCCCCCCCTTATTCATTTATATTACAATTCTAAGTGTTGCTTTGGTGGGTCTTTTGAGTCACAGAACGGTGTATAATCAGAATTAAAAATACAATCACGATAGCATGCCATAAGACAGACAGCACAAACAGAAACTCTATAACGCAACAGACCCGGATAAAAGAAAGGAAAGTCCTGGCTAGCGTTGTTTGCCTGGGATCATCGATTTATTTATTTTCATCTCACTCTGCTGGGCTATATTTTTTGCTGTGTTTTTCTTTTCGAGCCGCTGGTCTGATGGATGTGCTACTTTGATTGCAGTTTTGAAGAACGAGAACTGAATAGTACTGCTGCCTGGACTCCCAACTCCCTCCGTTAGACTCACGTCCTTCTGGCCTCTTCCCTTTAGGAAACTTTTGGAAACTAATGGAGATCCTGCTGTTTGTAACTGATCTTCATTTTAATGTTTATCTGAGGATGGAGTTATTGCTGCTCTACACTGCTTTAAAAACCTTTGGGTGGGAAATGGCCGGAAAATAAAAAAGCTACAGGCGGCCAATATCGAGTGGGTCTGTTCTGAGCCTGCGGCTGCCAGTCTCCAACTCCTGTTTCACCTGCTGTTGTGTGCGGTTTGACGCCATATTGTTTTGCCAGCTGCTGCGCTTGGCTTGCAGATCTCACCTGTAGTTGTTTGCAGCGACAGCTGAGTAGCAGGAGAGAGAAAGAGAGAGAGAGAGAGACTTCCATCCATGCCACAGCCCCTCCTGGGCTTGCTACACCTCAGCAAGCAACGTGCCAGAATATAGATCTCTTCCGAACTTGGAAGGAGGGAGTGGACAGGCAAGATCACCGGGGTGGAGGAGCGGAAGGACTAGGACGGAGGCATGGGGTGGGAGGGATGAACCAGGAAAGAGAGGAAGGAGAAAGAAGGGGGTTGACCTAAAGCAACAACCACAAACCAACTCTGCGGTTCCTATGGAAACAAACAAGAACCCAGCAGTCGGAAACCGACCGGGTATGGAAACAGCTGCTTTATTCAACCCATAACGAGTATAGGATTGCAGTACATCCATCTCTTTCAGCTGTGTGCAGAAGGGAGAATTTTAGCTGGTGCCACTTCTCTATCCACTAGAACACTATGATGGGAAAACAGCTGCACCTGCTGAAGTGTGTGTGGGGGGGTAACTCCTGTGCTTTTGACGCTAGCCTGACTCCTAGGAATGTAGTGAGTGAAGGGTTCCCTTCCCTGGCATGGTGACAAAATGACCGGGGGTGGGGTGGGGTGAGAAGCTTCACTTCTTGACCTTTCTGCATGTCAGGCTGCTCTGAAAGGTGCAGAAGGAGGACGCTAAAAAAATACTGGCAATAGAATAGATGAGAACGAAAGGTGGAGCTTTACAAAGCCTCCTCCCTCTGCACTTTTTCTCCAGTTGCTCAGAACCACAGGATCCCCAGTTCAGGCGCATAAAGGACAGCAAACCCAAAACAAGGAGTCTCGAGTCTGTGTGCCTTCTGAGTGGGAGACGCCTGCTTTGTTGAGACGTTTGCTGGCTGCTCTAGCCAGGGCCCAATCCACCACCCCTTCGTTCTCCATGGTGATTCTTCGTTCACCACCCCTCCCTGCATTCCCACAGAACATTCAGGACCCTCTCCTGGCCCTGTCAAGCGACCCCACCCAGCATCAGACCTGGGAGCCAGACGGACTCCACGCCTGCCTGCCTGACTGCCACCAGCCAGCTCTCAGCCAGGGAGAGAACGGCAGCAGCCAGCAAGGCCAACCCAGAAGCCTCTCTGGACCAACAGGCCCACAGGGCAGAGTCACGGGATGCTGCCCAGCCTCGACAAAAGCTTTGGGGTCAGGTTTACTTGCTGGAGCAGCTAGCAGACCTGCAGGCCCCCTTCAGCTGGCCCTAAGCTGCACAGGAGCTGCGTCGTCATGTGATGCAGCAGGAGGCTACAGAATTCCCCTAAGAGCAGAGGGAGAGCCCTGCTGCTGGCTCAGACCAGTGGCCCATCCGACCAGCAGAACACAAAGCCAGCATATCCTGCTTTCTAAAGTGGCCAAGTAAACGGCTCCGGGAAGCCCACAAGCAGGGCATGAAAGCAGTGGTCCTCTCCACCACCACCACCATCACCACCGGGCAGCTAGGATTCAGCGGCCAACTGCCCAGGCGGGGCATGGCGGTTCCGTCACGCTATCTGGTTCCTAGCCAGCACTGAAGGCTTACCGACACCAAGTAGTTCCGGCCCCAGTTCCTGCAGCAGCCCCAGTCTTTCCGCATCCCCTGCAAAACGGCCAGGGCAGCCACCTTGGCTGTGATCTGCTCCATTTCAGACGGAGGGATGTTCTTCACTATCTGCCTGGCTCGCCACCTGCAGAGAGAGAGAGAGAGCCTGACTAGCCAGCTGGATCCAAGCCGCCTGAAGACCGAGACAGCCGGGGACTGGCTGTTTCTGAAGCACAACCATGACGCCTGGTGGGGGGGGGGACTGCCTTCTTTGACCACTGCCCGGAAGCTCTGCATGGCTGCAAACCCCTCCACTGGGACCAGGGTACCGGTCTCCTGCTTTCACGCCAGTGACTGCCCATTTGCTTCTGTGCCCAGTTCAGGGCCCTTTCGGAGCTAGGACCAAGCGAGCCTCCCAAGCCCCCCTACTCCCATGTCAGCCTGCCTGGCCACCACGGAGGTCTGCCCCTAGCGGGATCCATGGGAGCCCCACAGCGATGGGATTCCAAAGGGCTCCTTCACTCCCTGCTTGTTAAACTAACGTTCAAAGCCGCTGTTCTTGTCCCGGAGCCCTTTGCTCCCTCCGTCGTCTCTTCCTGTATCCCTGTTTTGAAGCTGCTGCTGCTGCTGCTGTTAGTCTGAACTGCTGCTGCTGTCAGCTGCGTTTTCCTGACGTTATGACAGTGCTCCATTGTAAACTTTGTTTTTATGGTTTATTTGTAAATTGCTTTGAGTTTTAATGAAAAGTAGGGTATAAAACTCAAAGCAATTTACTTGCCCCGGGCCCCCTGATGAAAATGTGGCAGAGCCCGGAACCTGCGTTTGGCCCCTGCCGTCGGAGACCTGCCTGCAGCCCCATCCAGTCCTCGGCGCTCAGGGGCCCGGCGTCAAGCCAGCCTCTCTGGTGGGTGACGGTCCCGCGAAGAGCCTCTTTGCCATCTGCACCTGTCTACTGCAGCCAGATCAGGTGGCCCTGGGGGAGGGGGGCTTCCAGGCCTGGTCACCCGGCAGCACTGCCCCTCCCAGCCCGTGGATTGGTCTCCTCCCTCCCGTTACCTGCGGAAGATGAGCTTGCTGTTTTCCTGGAATTGCGCCAAGACAGCGGGAGGCTCCGGCCATGCCACACTCTTGCCGTAGTCGGCCATGCCGCGCACGGCCTGGAAGCGGCTCACCAGCTCCAGCAAGTAGGACTTCACCTTGTAGCGTTTGTAGTAAGACATGATGGTGTACACGGCCCGCAGGCGTCGGCAGCGCTGGCGGGCCAGAGCTCCCCTCCAGGCCTGGGCAGACAGAGAAGCCAAGTCCCCGTTAGCAGAGGGAGGGAGCCAGCCAGCCAGCCAGCCAGCCAGCCAGCCAGCCACACACACAGAGGTGGGGAGAGTCTGGGAGCTCCTGGCTGGGGGCAAAGCCCCCTAAGCAAGAGCCACAGCGTCAGCGCCTGGAAAGGGACCCTGATCCCCTGCCAGCTCCCAGCCGCCTCTCCGCAGACCAGCACAGTCCAGGGCCTGGGGAGGTGAACCAGAACCACACCTCGCAAGATGGGCTGCCCTGGAGAGTGCCAAGCGAAGCCCCTCAGAGACTCTGAGAAGTCAGGAGGCTACAGGGCGAGGAGAAGACAAGAAGACAGCTGTTCTCCTCCCAGGTGGAACAGGGCATCGTGTCCACCCAGAGGGCGGGCGGGCAGGCGGGCGGCCTCCCAGGTCCCGGCAGCCTTCAAAGACAGCTGCTGACCACAGCAGGAGGCGAGGCTTCTCCAGGCCACGCTCCATCCAGACTTGCTCTCCACTTGGGCCTGCTCACGGCCAGCACACAGCCTGAAGCCACTTGGCGGGGGGCCAGGAGAGCCGGCTTGGGCTGGGCCGGATCTGTGTCCTCCGCAGCCCTTGTCCCCCTCCCAGTCAGCCCCCTTGCCTTGGCTCTCTCATCCCAGGGTGGGATTTCTGGCCCCAGCCCCCATTTCCAGCTACCGCTGTCTGCTCTGTGTGCGCCACCTGCGTGGACTCAGAAACGCCAGCCCCTCTCCAGGTACCTTTTGCAACAGTAGCACGATGATGGGGATCAGCTGGGCCCGCTCCTGTTCCAGGCAGAAGAGGGTCTGGGGCGTGCGGATGAAGATCTTGGTGTGCCCATAGGCAACGTCATTCTGGAAGCTGTGTTGCTCCATCAGGGCCTGGGTGGCCTCGCGGTCCGTGGCCATGAGGTGGTTGGGCCACGTGTACTCGCAGGTCATCTTATACCTGGGCAGGTGGAAGGCATCCTTGGGTGGTTTGGCCCGAGGCAGGTGGAAGGAGGGGCTGGCCTCAGCGCCCCTAGTAACACTGCAGAGGGCGCTGCTGGGCCGCAACTCATAAGAAAAATCCCAACACAGTGCCTTGCCCCCCCCACCACCACATGGGCCTGGTTCGGACATGCAGCAGAATGAGGAGGTGACAGGATCCTCCTGAGGGGGGTAGAAGGAACAGTGTGGCTTCAGCCGTGTCAGGGGGCGGGGGGGGGGATTCCATTTCTGAATGCTCTCCCATGTAAACAAACAAATCCCAAAATCTCCCTGCAAATTAAAAGCTAGCATGTCAGGGGTTAAGGTTATACTTTGCTGTACTACCTTTCAACTAGCAGGGAGTTTGTTGCAGAGGGGAGCAGGCAAAAATGTGGCACCCAACCTGGCAGCGTAAGGGCTGCAATTCACTCTGCTGTGTCAGGGTTTTAAGCCGCATTTCAGTGACATCCCCCCCCCCCCAGTTTAAATCAAAACAAAACATAAAACTGATTTTTAAAAGGAAAACGCAAGCAATTAAACTGGGGGAGCCTCTTCTTCAGTCAAGTGAAGCCAAGGTGTGCCAGTCTACCATTGGAAGACTAGGAGGGACGGGGCAGCCTGACCTTCCCAGGGGAGGGAGTCTCAGCGCATGGGTGCCACTGTGGAAAAGGCCCTGCATTACAGCATGTCCAGAGCAGGTCATGCGAAAGGGGGGGATGCACCCCTCCCATCACATTACATGAAGCTTCATGGACACCCCTAAAAATATTCCTGCCTCGGGCAACCACTGGTCCTGGTTGTGCAGCTGAGTCAGGCTGGGGGTGCCAAGGCCAGGTGGGTGGTGGGTGGGAGAGGATGGGAAGAAACCTCCTCCAGTTTTGGAAGTGTGAAGGAGGGGCTGCCATCCCATCTATGGCTTTAGGGTGAGTTCTTTGCTTGCTGGGTGCGCTTCAAAGTGCTGGTTTGGACCTTTAACGCTCCAAGTGACCTGCGGTCAGGGGGTCTCTAGAACTACCTGCCCCACAGAAACCTGCCCAAGCACACTCAGAGTCCCTCCTCCGAGCCCCTGCCCCAGACTTGGCCCCCAGCAGTTACAACAATCTCTCCCCCCACGAGAGGTTCCCTGCCTGGCCCCGTCACTGCTGGCCGGTCTGCAGGCCGCAAAGACACCCCCCCCCCCCCCGAGGCCCACAGGCTTTCTCTGGACACGGCTTTGTGGGCAGTTCTGCACTCTGACGATTGCTATTCTTTGACTCCTGTTGTGTCTGTGTGATATGACTGGTATATTTGTGGTTCATCCGGCTTTGGTAGCCACCCGGCGGATTACCGATATAAAAAGCAGCATTTAAATGCTGCTGGACCTGAATGAATGAAAATGCGTCACAGCCCAACAAGTGGGTCCTTCCTTCGACCCTTGGCTCTCCCCCTTCTTGCCGTTCCCCAAACTGGCAGGGATCTGGCAGGGGGCAGCCGAGGGCTGCAGTTGCGCCTTGGCCCTGCCCAGCGCCACTTTCAGTGGGGTGCGGACGGACGGAAGGACTGGCGGAGCCTACCGGAGCAGGAAGCGGTCGTAAGGCTGCCTGTAGGCGAAGCCGGCCCGTCGGACACGCACGTTCTCCAGCAGTCCCAGGTATGACACCTGGTGGCGGCAGCGCTGCACGTCCAAGCAGAGAGGCGACTTCTGGTCGTTGGGTTTGATGCAACGGACATAGTAGGGCTCCTGTCAGGGAAGGAAGCAGGCCGGGCAACCCCAGGACATGATGAGACCCTCCTCACAGTTGTCTTTGGAGACTCGGGGGGGGGGCTGCTGCCTCCAGCCCAGCTTTGGTCCATCTGAGACCGAGAGATGGTGACTCAGCACGTCCCAAGAGCAGAATGCCCCCCCCAGCCCACAGGAGGCCACGGAAGGGGCCACCGTTACCTTGGAGGCCAAATTCTCCACCAGGGCCACAATGGAGTTCTTGAAGAGGGTGGCAGCGGTCAGGGGCCGCTTGGTCACTTCGGTGATGCTCTGCCTGCCCTCGGGCCACATTTCCTGGAGAACAGGGTCTGTGCTGGGGAGGACCACAGGCAGGGAATGAGGGACCTCCAAGAAGGAGACGACGGCCAGTCCCCTCCCGCCCCGGCCCAGCAAAGCAGTGAAGTGGAGAGCAGGGAGGGGGGCACTCAGCGCCGCCACGCACGAGGCCCCCCCTCCCCTGGGTCAGCCTCTGGCTTCCCCGAGGAGTACAAGATGGCTGGATGCAGGTTACATGGACGCGCTTCCGGCAGGCTTGGGGCTTGCAACAAGGGTGCCTGGAGGATGGCGCGATTGCTTCTGACTGTTAACAACGACCCTGCATGCTGATCTGCGTGATACTGAAAAGAGCCCGGGACAAGACACGGAACGAGCAGCAGCCCAGACTCTGTTGCCTGCAGGCCATCTGGGCACACGGTGGGCAATCCCCCCGGGGCCGTTTGCTTGGCTGGGCTCTGGGTACCTGTTGTACATCAGCCGCTTGAAGTCCTGGAAGAGGCTGTCCTTGTTCTTGTCTAGAAACCCCTCCACCGAATACCTGAAACAAAGACCCAGCTTGGTTGTCACCTTCCCAAGCGACACACGGGCTGCGCGCAACACCCTGCCAGGCATGCAGCCGCCCTCTCCGCTCGCCCAGAGGTCTTCTCAACAGCAGGCGGCGGCGGCACCACCCACGACCCACAGCCACGGCCGGCACACGGACAGGGGGTGGCTGCTCCAGAATGAGATATGCTCCCCTGGAGATGTGCCCAAGCAGAGCCCGAGAACCTGCTTTCCGAAGTGCTGCCTGCTGCCTGCCTGGCATTGTGTGGGCTGACTTGTCATGAAAAGCAGGCATTGGGGGGCAGAGCTGAAACGGAAGGCAGTCGGCACAGTGCAGCATGGAGAACAAAACACGTTCGGGCTTCCAACTGTTTGGGGTTGGTTTTTAAAAGGCAAAACAGGCCGACTTTGCTACCCAGAGCAGGGCCTGAATGCCAAAGCAGTTTCTATGCACGCTGCACTGCCCCCCCCCCCATTATCTGTCAAGTGGGGGAAAACTTACGTAACATCTCCTGCGTAATGCTTGATCCGGAAATCCTGGCCAAACTCCATGGACTTGTCGCTGGGGCTGAGCTGGGAACACACAAGCGGAAGCCTGGCTCTGAAGACGCGGCAGTTTTAGATCCCCCCCCTGGACTCTGTCAAGCACCCCTGTCCTGACGGTGAGGAAGGCCCCCCCCTGACGCAAGCGGATTCCTGGAGTCCTGTGCATGCTCTACTCGGAAGCAAGTCCCTCCATGGGGCTCACTCCCAGGCAGGCCTGTGCAGCACAGGGGCTGAGAACGCTCTCCCCCCCCCCACCGGAGCAGGGGCTTGGAGGGGCAAAGGGAGGAGCCCTCATCCTCAGCACAACGCTGCACAAGGAGCGGAGAGAGGGAAACTGCACACAGCATTTGTTGGTTTCACAAACTAAGATCGTACTTGGTTTCACAAACGTTTGTGCACCAATCAACCAGTTCCAAATAACTCCACACAGGCCTGCTCTGTTTCAGACTGGGGCTGGGAGGGGGGGGGCTACATATTTAAATGCTTCCAAACTTATGCTACCTTTCTGTGTTCAGGGAACTTTATTTTTTGCGTGCATGCGGGGCAGCAAACACACGCTGCCCCCTCCTGCAGCCGAAAGTAGCGCCATCCCGGCAGGGCTTTCGCCTGACGCAGGCACAGATCAGTTCTCTCAGGACATCTCCTGGCTACGGATTACTGCGGCCTGCTCTGCCTGACCACATGCTGGGCACACTTTTGCACAGCTGCGGGAGCCTCTCCCTCTCTCTCCCTCTCTCTCGGCTTTCAAGGGCTGCCCCAAAGACCACAGCCCTTTTCCTACCAGTGGGCACTGCTGCCCGACAGCAACTGCTCTTCCTCCAGGGGGAGCCAGTGAGTGGAGAACGGACTTGGACAAGTAGCAGTGAGACTAAGGATCAGTATCCCTGTTGCTGCCTCACACCTTCACCGCCAATTTCCTTTGGCAGCCCCTCCCTTATTCTCTTTGAAACTCCTTCCCCCCAGATATTCCTACAATCCAGACCTCAAGCCATCTCTAGAGTCGCACAGAGGTATTTTAGTGTCGTGTCTGCTTCGGCCATCCCTCCTCCCTTTTCCTCCTTCCTCTCCCCCATGTATGTCGTGGGTTGGTCTAGATCACAAGCTGCTCAGTACACAAAAGCCACAGGCAGGGTTTTGTGATTCTTATCCATTCAACCTATTTGCATCTTTCTGTTACACAGCGCCTTGTCGCTTGTCCTTGTCGCTTAAGAATGACTGCTAATCCTGACGGAGGGAGGGATCTGCTGCCGAACTGCAGCTCAGCCAGGGAGGGAGGGACAAGGCTGCCGTGAAGAGGCCCCCAGCTGCTTGGCCCCGCTGCCGAGGAGAGCAGGGGCGGGCTGCGTCCTGCGTCTCACCTTCCTGCTGGCATAGTGAGGGTGCCTGCCAAGCCTGCTGTCCATGGACTCCAGGAAGAGGGCGTCGGTGACCTTCCCCACCGTCAGACAGGCCTCGTCCAGGATGGCGATGATGCCCTTGTGGGGCTCTTCCACCAGGTCCACAATGATTTGGTTGTCGAAGTAGTCAATCTGCCAAGGGCAAAGAAACCCTCTGGGCTCTTTGAGGCGCAGCCAGCTGGGGATTCTGGGGACAGGGAAAGGCATGGCCACACCCCTCCCCCTGCCCTGCACACAGCTGCCGTGGGGAGTGCAGCCTTCGGGGCCATGCAGCAGCCCCCCACCCCGACCTCTGCCACTCACGTGCTGCCAGGCGATGCCCTCCCGCTGGTATTCCGCCTGCTCCTGCTGCAGGATCAGCTCAATGAACAGCTGCTGGAGCTTCTCGTTGCAATAATTGATGCAGAACTGCTCAAAGCTGAAAAGGGAGGCAACAGGCGCGGGTTCAGGAGCCAGCCTGGACCCCCCAGGCAAGAGGAATCTTTGCAACCACCCAGATCGGTTCCAAAGACCCACAGGCATTCGGCACTTCTCAAAAGCAATCGGAACCACAGTAACAAAACCAGCACGCTCGGGGGGAAATGGGCCATTTTGCATCATTTGCTGGCTTATCATATCCATTTGGGTGAATTCTGACAAAATTTGGACTAGTTTGACGGAGGAGGGGAACAGAGGCCAAGGAAGTGGCAGGGGGTTCCCTGGCCAAAGGCACAAAAGCTGGAGCATGAAGAGCCCAGCTGGGTCAGCCCAGAGGCCCAGCGAGGGCAGACGCCTGTTTCTCCCAGTCTCCGGCCAGAAGCTTCTGAGAATCCCCACGTGGGGAATGAAGGCAGCAGTTCTCTTCCTCCCCCAGCACCTGGCCTTCAGTGCCATACTGCTTCTGAACATGGAGGTTCCATTATGCTACCCTGGCTAGTGGCCAATGATAGACGTTTCCTTCTCCTCCCCCTTTTTACGGCGACCTAAGCAGGATGCTGGACTGCCAGCATGAGGGGAAGGGAAAGGCAACCCTAGACATCTTGGCCCTTTGACAAAAGGTTGCATTTGTTGTCCACAATACAGTGAAAAACACTTAGTCATCATGGCATTTCAAGAGGCTGGTTTTTCTTTCCTATCGTAGCTTCTTAACTTGGTTTTGTCCCCCCTGCAAAACATTTCAGGGCCTGCAGAGAAGAAGAGATGTCCCACTTTCAGTACTTCATAGACCCCGGTGACTGACTTTGGCCTTGGGGAGTCAGCTTTTTCATAAGAACTTCAGAAGAGCCAGGCTGCTGGATCAGGCCCAGGGCCCGTCTAGTCCAGTGGCCCACAGATGCCTCTGGGAGCACACAGACAACCAGAGACCGATATCCTGCTGCCGCTCCCTTGCTTTCTACTAGGAGTCCCACAGTCCCACTTGATATATTTACATTGACAAAAGCAAGAGAGAGGATCTTCAGGATTTCGTAATAGATGGGACAGAACTGATCGGTGTTAGGAGGTCCTGAGTATTGCTGGATTCGGCCAAGGGCCAGCAGCACTCCTTGCAAGAACTCCAGGTTGCCTGTCCGCCCTGCCATAACTGGTTCTCACCAGGAGCACAATGTCTACCTACCTGTTGTTGTCGAAGATCTCAAAGCCGTAGATGTCCAGGACGCCAATCACCGTGTTTTTGCCATGGATTCGAGCATCATAGTTCTTCACCTCGATGACCTTGTTGATTCGCGCCACAATCCAGCAGAACAGCCTCTCGTAGATGGCCTGAGGACGGAGAGTAGGCAACTGTGCTTTCACACCTGAGATTGCCCTGGAGACACAACGGCACGCACGCCTCCTAACAGGCATTTCTTGGTCACACACAGCTGGACGATAAACTGCAACTCAATCATTTGCTCTTGGAAGGTAGAAAAAAGAAATAAGGGAGGCAGAGGACGGAACGACTCTGTCCCCAGTATAAGAGAGAGAGGGAAGGGGGGGGGGGGAAGGAAAGCATTTAGGCTATAACTAGCAGGCTGACAATCCACAGGTTGCAAGACCTTCCCTAAGGGGTCTACACTCCCCTACTGACCCTCTCCGCCTGCCTTGCCTCAGCTGATGTCATTGGCTGATTTGCTCTGATGTCACAGTAGGCCTGTGCTGAAGAATGGGTATTGATGAACACTGTACAGCTGTTGCAGCTTCTGCAACTGGCTGACTTTGGGTTCGGTATCTCAGAGGGGCAGGCAGCCTAGGACCGGCAGCTGAACACTAAGGGAACCTTGGTATTTGGGTTCCAAAGTCCACATGAGCCATTCTTTGAAACCACACAAGTTATACCCATTAGCCATGGGCAAGTTATGCTTGTGCAAAATGGTCAAGCAGTTGTCAAACCTTGCAGTAGCCAGGCAAGCGGGCAGACAGGGACAGTTGCAGCAGCTGACAATACAGGACACCTGATAACGAGAGAAGAGCCACCATCTCTCACGGATATCATCAAACTGAACTAGACTCCCTTCTTTCTCATGGCAAAGACCATCGCCCCAAGGCTTTGGCAGACAAAAACCCTTCTCATTTCCAAGCTTCCTAGAAAAGGCTTTCAACTGGCAAAAAGCTTTTACGGAAACGGTTCAGTCTTTCTCCCACCCTGGCAAGATGGAGATGTCATTCCCACCACGTTCTGCTTAGGAGGCCAAGACGTCCAGCGTGGATAACAAGGGTCGTCGCGCCCATCCCCGTCCCGTCCCGTCCCCACAGTCACCTTGGCACAAGCATCTCGGGCGTAGTTGGCCTCATGGGTGCTGTGGTCTTTCTGGATGACTTCGCCACCCCCCGTGGCCACCGTGCGGTACAGGAGCGTGTTCAGGAGGGCCTGTGGCTCCGTCGAGGTCAGCTCGGCAAGGCAGGGAACCAGCTCCGCCGCGTTCTCGATCTCCAGTGCCTCCCCCACGGTGACGAAGCCCACGTTGCCCTGCGGAAGCCCGTGAGGTGGAAAGCAGCCGTCACGCACAAGCACCGCGAAGCCCAAGGAGGGGCTGTGCAGGCTGGGCCCCGAGGGCTCAGGCCTGCCTGCCAGTGGTCAGCCGGAGGGCCAGAGCTGAGCACTCAGCCCAGGGCAGCCGAGCCAGGGGCCAGAGCAGCAAGCCAAAGCCAGGAGGGGCCAGAGGCCGAAGCCCCGTCCGGTCAGGCGGAAGGAAGAGCCAATGCGAGGGACACACAGATGGCACAATGAGTCAGGGCCCGAAAGGCCCAGGAATCCTGGAGCAGCACGTTGGCCCGGCTGAGGCACCAAGCCGGAGTCCGCGGTTCTGTAGGGCCAGCCAAGCCCCTGTTGGCTCCCCAGAGTTGGCGAAGAGCACCAGGCGCCTCCTCTGCCAAGCCAGGAGGAGGCACATCTGGCCGGACGGCCCACTCTGCCCAGTGAGGAGGGGCAAAGGGAGGGTCCATCACAGAAAGAAAACAGCTGCACGGACTGTCCTTTGTTCCCAACACATCTGGATATGTGGTCTTTTGCAAAGGAAAAACACACACCTTGACCTGCAGCCAACTCAAGCAGGCGCTGAAGGGTTCCGAAGCAGTTGACAGGAGGGGAGGTGGGTGGGCGGGTTCCCCTTGGAAAAGGTGAGATCTCAACATGCACTGGGAATACAGCTGGTGACACAAGGCACCGTTTTCTTCCTATGCTGGGATTTAATTCTCACGGCTCTTTTGGATCCTTTGCGGTTGGAGAAGGACCCAGCCCTGTGGTGTGCCCACTGACAGACAAACTCCTTCTTATTTACCAAGTGCAAGATGGCCGCCAGGATCCTGTACACGGAACCCCTCTCTTCTGGACTAAAACCAATCACAGTCATGGCATCTGCAACAGCTTGGAAGTTGACTTTATCACTGCCCAGGGTCTAGAGGGGGCAGGGGAAATGGGAGAAGGATAAAGCAGAAGCAGGAATGGGGTGAGATGAGTGCCACCTGTATGCACTGCCAAGGAATCCCTCTTCCTGTATCTGTGAATCAAGTCCCATTCACAGGTTTATGAAGCAGTCTGCCTGCTGCTGCATGGATACAAACGGTGCCAACACACAGGGCCTGGGGGGAGCGGCTGGAGGGAAGCCGGTCTAGCAAGGTCCACATATTCTTCGTTTATGGAAGCTGCTTTGTGAACTACATTTTGTTGAAAAGCGGTATATAAACAAACGGAAACTGTCATGGCCTGCTACAATACCCAAAGAAGTCAAATTGACGGGTTTAAAAGCCATGTTGGGGCTAAACATTGATGTCTTTTATGTTTAGAAAGAATAAAAACATGTTTAAAAACAATTTGACGTGTTTTTTAATTGTTTTTAAACGTGTTTTTATTCTTTTTAAACATAAAGGACATCAATTTTTAGCCCCAACATGGCTTTTAAACCCGTCAATTTGACTTCTTTGGGTATATAAACATTTTATTATTATTAATAATAATAATAATACTAAATACTACTACTACTACTACTACTACTACTACTACTACTACTAATTTGCCAGAATAGTGCAAACATCTTGGAACAAGGAGGTGAACCTGGCATGGCTGGAAGTGCTACAACCTGGCGGGGAAGCAGCCAGGTCACGTCCCTCCCACCCACCTGGAGGGCACCAGCAGGGCTGCTCCGTCTCCCAGTGGCTACCACAGGACGCGACACAGACAGACCTCCTGGATCTAGCCCCAAATCTGCATTTCTCTCTACTGTTTGTAAAAAGAAAGCTGTCTTGCCCTCCTCGCAGCATAGCTCTCCGTCCCGTGGAGACATGCACTGCACTGGGAAGTAATGTAACTGCATGCACTGCACTGGGAACTAAGCCCATGTAGTTCACAGAAGTGCCCCCGCCCCCCCCCCCGCCCCCCAGGCCATTGATCTCTTATTGCCAGCAGCAGGAGGAGCCAAGGCAAGAGAAGCCTTGGCTCCTGATCCTGCAGGTCTGCCAGGGCAGATGTGCTCACGGCTGCAGCTGACAAGCAGCACCTTCTCGGTCTCCTTCTTCTCCCGCACTACGATGCACCTGCTCTTTGGGTCAGTTGCTTCCTCAGTTGACCGGATCAAGTTGGGCTGGCAGCATCATATGAACAGCCTGTGCCTGTCTTTGGCCTTCCCCATCATCCCAAATGGGGAAAAGCACTGTAGCTGTCTTGTATAGCCCTTCCTGCCCCTTAGAAAACCAAGGGCCACTTTTCAATGACACTTATTGCCTCCCAAACCAGCAGGGAATTCTAAACGTTCAGCAGGAAATGAAGTGACAGTGCCACATAGTGGCAGTTCTGGGAATTACAAGTTTGATTACCTCAATCAACTTTTTTTGTTCAGCAAAAAAAGGAGGCACAAGGACAGGATGGGGAAAACCTGGCTTGGCAGCAGCATGTATGGAAAAAAAATCGAGGTGTCTTAGTGGCTCGTAAGTTGAACATGAGCTAGCAGTGTGATGCAGCTGCAAAAGAAGCAAATGCATTGCTGGGCTGCATTAGCAGAGGCTAATCTGTGTCTGGATCCTGTGAAGTGATAGTTCTAGTCAGACCTCACTTGGAGTATTGCATCCAGATTGGGCATCCCATTTTAAGAAAGAGTTTGATAAACTAGAGCGGCTTGAGAGGGGCCAGCTAAGATGGCGAGGGGTCTGGAAACCAAGTCCTGTGTGGGATAGTTAAAAGAGCTAGATGTGCTTCGCCTGGAAAAGAGAAGACGAAGGGGAGAGAGGACAGCAGCAGCCTTCAAGTACCTGAAGGGCCATCACCCCAAAAAGACGGGGAGGACGAACTCTCAGTGGTTCCTGAGGGCAGGACTAGAACCAATGGGTTCAAGTGACAGGGAAGGAGACTGAGGCTAGACAGGAGGAAGAAGTCCTAGCTGGAAGAGCTGTCCAGTGCTGGAACTCTCTGCCTTGGGCAGCCATGGGTTCTCCCTCCTTGGAGGTTTTCAAGTAGAGCTGGATGGCCCCCTGCCAGGGATGCTGTAGTCACCTGTGCTGAGCAAGGGGTTGGGCTGGATGACCCCCCAAGACCCCTTCCAGTTCAAACATTCTTCTTAAATGAAAGCTTTCACCTTCATGCCCTGCTTGCAAACTTCCCACAGGTGTCTGCCTGGTCGTTACTGAGGACACGTTATTGGACTAGATCAGCGGTTCTCAAACGCTTCTGTCTTTGGAGCCCTTTACACTCCTAAAGGAGTCTCAGGGAGCCCCACCAGCACAAGCACAGAATCTCAGGGAGCCTGAGCATGCACAGAGTGGTGCAGTGCCGAGCCCAACACCCAATACTGAGGAGGTGAAGACCCTGAACAGGAGGGGAATGAGGAAGGGTGGGGAGCAGGGGAGGCGGGAGGGAGGGACAAGCACACCGGGCAGGGGGCAGATGGTGGCCACTGATGGGGTGCTCGTGGTGGAGCCCCTGGAGGGGTCTTAGGGCGGGGCCCCAGGGCTCCTTCCTTGGAGCACACCTCCAGAAACGCTGGGCTAGATGGTCTGACTCAGCAGGGCGGTTTGTCTACCCTGGCATGCTGGTGGACGAAAGAGAAACCGTAACCCGCACTTACGAATGGAAGTGCAGATAGCGTAGCAGGCGTGCTTCTTTCAGAACGAGTCCTCCTACGATAGCATCCCTAAGCTCCCTGAGCTACTTGTCGCTTCATTGGGCTGGCCCAAGAGAACTTGCAGACGGTCAGGAACATCTCAACGACGGTGGTGCCCTTTTCACCCCCCCCCCTTAAACTCACATTGTCGATGGAGCCTTCTCTGGTAAATCTGTAGGTCGTAGGATCTCTACTGAGGTGGAGGGAGGTCAGCAACACTTCCGAAGCCCCAAGGAGCAACTGTAAGAAAGATCCTCTCCGATGAGTTTATGCAGCTTTCAAACTCAGGCCGCCACGCCAGGCATGGAAAGAAACAGGGCCTTTGGAAGGAAGCCCGGTTTGCAAGGCATTGGGGGGGGGGGGAGGCCAGCAGCAGGGCCACCTTCACCCTGGACATCAAATCATGGAGACCGTTGTGCCAAATCGGAGAGAATGCAAAAGATCCAGCTTTTTCTTTTAATTAGCAGGTTTTTTGACTTCATGATGGCGGGAAAATGCACAACCAGGCTCTTCAGCACCTTCGATTTACGCATAGTTTGGTCTGAGGCTTTAAACTTGTGCCTGGGCTGTATCAGTTCAGACTGTATGTTTGCAATTGCTCACATAATAGATGCTCTTCCATTAAAAAAATGATAATAGTAATCCCTGCACATGGAAAACTAGCAGGTCAGAGACAACTCCTCTAGCCTTGCCTTCTCCCCTGAAGTGCTAGTTCTCCAAGTGTGGGGTTCCTCCCCCTTGGGGAAGCATTCTATCATGGGAGCCCCAACCTCCAGTCTCTCTGCAGTGATACAGCCCAGGCACAGGTTAATTACCTCAGTGAGAACGTGGCCCTGAAGAGCTCTCACTCACGTGACGCTCGCAAACGAGCCCAGAGGAAGTGGCTCTCACAGGGAAGACTGGACTGTTTGGGATGGTCTTGGTGTGCCAGGAATGGGGAGAAGCTGCTTAAGATGCTGGGCTGCCTGTGCAGCTGCTGGCGAAGGCTGAGGACGAATGTGCGGCTGGCGGGGGGGGGGAGCATATTAGAGAGGGGAAAGGGGCAGAGCGCTTCTTGCGGGTCTGCCCAGTTTGGCCAGGCTGCTCAAGCAACCTCAGAGTGGATGCGCACCTGACCAAACCCAACCAGAGAATGGGGGGGGGGGGGGTAATCAGGTGAAGGGTGGGGCAGGAGGCTACCAAGAGGGGAAGGCAGCCCTGGCCAGGTCCCTCCCGCCTGCCTGCTGTCTCACCTGATAGAAGGCGTGGAAGTTCCTCTCGCCTGGCTGCTGCTTGAGGATACGAGACTACAAGGGGATGCAACACAGAACGGGTGGAGTGACTCTCTTGGAATGGCACTGATTCACAAGAGTCTGAGCACAGCCGAGCCTCTGAAGATCGGCACAGCACACCTGCTGCCCCACAGAGCCAAAAAGGGAGCCTCCAGTCCCAGGAACAGAATCCTGAGAGCAGGTCACGAGCATTTCATTTATATGCAAGGGTATATCCCTCATTGTCACTAAGCAAAAAATAAATCAGTATGTGCTGGTAAAATGGAGGGGAAAAGAGACAACCGAGCGCCAGGGGGAATTCCTCACGGCTTCTCCTACAGGTAGGATTGGTGGCTGGGAGGGAGTCCCTGGTGCCAGAATTATTGGGGGGGGGAACAGTGAAGGTTGGATAAGAAAAGCTAAGCTGAGCTCTGCTGCCCATAGGAAAAAGGCAAAGCAACCCTTGCTTTGTGCTTAGTTTGCCTGACTCATCCTGCCTCAGTTAGACAGGGAGAGGGGCGTGAAGTCCTGACGGCTGGACTCCCTGCCCAGGCCTCACTCTGGCCCCTGAGGCTCCACTCCTCACACCGCCACACCTAGATCTCTGCAGTCCTAAGGACCAGAAGCATTTTCTTTAGAGGATAGTTGAGATCCTTGGGGTGCTGAATTCTGCATTTGGGCTGCAATCCTATGGAAGCTTACCTGGGAAGAAGCCACACTGAACATGGTGGGACTTACTTCTGAGTAAGCATGCGTAGGATTGTGCTGCACATAGCCATTTTTGCATGTGCATGGTGCACCCCCAGAATAGTCTCTCTCCCTCTCTCCCCCCCTCTCTCTCTCCCACACACACACATCATGCAGAGTTCAGTTCACCTGTGCTGAGAGAACCTCAGAGTGCCAACTTGCCCACAACTGTGAGGCGATGGATGCCCACGGCCCGGAACTCAGACTGGCTCCAGACCTCTTCTCTTACCCCTGCATCTTTTCATGAGCCCAAATCCTTCTTGCCCAAGTACCGAATAACTGTTGACAGGAGTCAGAGCATATGGGGCACATCTCCCCACATGCCCCCCCCCGCAGACTCAAAGAGAGGGAAACTGGCAGCAGGACACCAGGGTCCCTGACAAGGAGCAGGAAGAGAAACGGAGCTGCTGGCTGAGACCCCCCCGCCCCCCCCCCGGCTTACGCACCTGAGCTGGGACCAACCACTAGCTCTGACAACGTCTCTTGTCTGCTTGGCCCAGAACCTGGACTCTTTCCTTCACCTCCCCACCTCCCCCCCACACTCCTCCAAGTCCATACCTTCTCCAGGAGGTAGTTGTTTATGTGGCCCCCAGTGGGGTCCCCTTTGAAGTCAAAGTTGATGTCCATATACTTGCCAAAGCGGCTGGAGTTGTCGTTGCGATTGGTCTTGGCATTGCCAAAGGCCTCCAGGACACAGTTGGACTTGAGCAGAACGTTCTTGACCCTGAGGAAAAACACGGGGCCAGGAGAAGGGAGGAGCATCAAACCGAGAGCCAGAGTGGTGTAGTCATGGTTAGACTGCTGGACTTTGACTGGAAGAGGGGGCTCTGGGTTCAAATCCTCCCAGGCACAAAACCTCTTGGGTGAGGTGAGTTCTTGCCTCTTGGCCTAGCGGCCTACCTCACAGGGCTATTGTGGAGATATATAAGGGAGGGGGCACATGTGTGCCACTCAGAGCACCTGGGAGGAAGACATAGACAGACAGAAGCATCTTCTACCCCAGCCAAACGGAGGGACTGGTCTCTTTATGTTTCTGTACAAAAGTTGCCTGGTCCTCATTTTAGGTTGAGAGGCCAGTCCTGGGTGTGGGCAGCAACTGAGGTCAGTCCCTTGCAACATGCAGATGTAGTGAGGCTTACCATGATTTGTAACCACCCCCCTCATAATCACATCTCTCCTGAAGGAGAAAACTAGCATAGTAAGGAGAGTGCTAGGGTAAGAACCTTTCTCCCTGATGTGCTACTTGTTTCATTGCAGGGAAGCCAGAATGCTGCCCCCCCCCAAAATGGCCATTCAGCAGCTATATAAAAAGCCCGTTCAGCTGTCCTATGCAGAATAGACCCCCCCCCCCCGCCCAACTAGCCGGCCTTGTCCATGATTGGAGGCAGTTCTCCAGTTCTCAGGCAGAGAGGGAGAGAGAGAGAGAGAGAGAGAGGTCTTTCCGGGGGCCATGTCCTGATCCTTTTGACTGGCAATCCAGATACGGAAGCAGGAAGCTGCCCTGTCCAACACGGGGGGTGGGGTGGGGAGGCTGCAGCCATCCGTTCCCAACATACACACTGGCTACCGTCAAACGACAGTAAGAGCAAAGCTCACAAAAAGAACAGCAGGAACTTCCTTCACCAGCCCACTCATTAAAGCAGCTGTAGAAGCCCCCAAGACAGCAGCAGAGCAACAAAACCTACGAATTCAAGGCCTGGGGGAGCAATGGATGAACCGAGGGCAGCCAGCCGCGGCAGGAAACTGGGCTCTTCCCACAAATGGCCATCGTGAGCCGTACGCCCCGCAGAGAGGAGCTTGGCTGCTGGAAGATGGAGCTGCTGCGTCCGCCTGGTTCAGGGCTCTGTTTCCAACAGTGGTCAGCAGCCAAATGCCTTGGAGAAGCTCTGAAGCAGAGGACCGACCAAGGGACTGGCCACCCAACCTGGTGTGCTCAGGGGGCTCACGGGATGCTTGTCTCTGAATGGGAAGAGCAGTTCCTCGTCGTCATGGTCACGGAAAGATCTGCTCTCTCCATGAACTGGTCTCACTCTTTCAAAACGTTCTCTCTCCGGCGACTTACCTTTCCACCTCTGCTCTCTGGGTTGGATTTGTGATGGCCGCGATATACTGCATGATATATTTGCTGGCTTCTGTCTTCCCAGCTCCGCTTTCCCCTGAAATTTAAGCAGGCCAACAGCATGGGAACGGGGAGTCTAGCAAAGACAGCTCTCCCTCCCGGCGGCAAGGGAGAGTCCAGGGCCTGCTCTGCCCGTCCAGCCAGCTGGCACAACCTTCCGTAGCACCGTACCTGAGATGACAATGCAGGTGTCTTTGGCCCGGCGCTTCATGGCCTTGTAGGCTGCGTCGGCCACAGCGTAGAGATGGGGCGGCCTCTCGTACAGCTCTCGGCCCCGATAGTGTTCAATCACCTCCTTTCCATAGAGATCGGTCTGCCTGTAGGGGTTCATGGAGACTACCACCTCTCCTATGTAGGTATAGATCCGCCCCTTCTCAAACCTTGGCAAAACCAAAGGAACCACCGTTAGAATGGACGTGCCTAGAGGTCGGAGAGCTGGCCATCTTCTGTGCCTGGGGGCTGGTCCGTGGGAAGGACACGTATTTGTTTTGCCACAGACGGAGCCCCTTGTGAGCAGTCAGGCTCCAGAGCGAAGAAGGCACCAATTAGCAGGAAGAGCTTCCCAGCCACAGAGCTCGTCGTGTGCTCAGGCATAGCATCAATGTACACCCAGCACCACGGACATTATTATTATTATTATTATTATTATTATTATTATTATTATTATTATTATTATTATAAAGAATTTATATCCTGCCTTTCTCCCAGCAAGGGCACTCAAGGCGGCTTACAATAAAAACATTAAAATACATATATACATTAAAATAATTAAAAACAAATAGTTAAAACAATTAAAACAAACAACCCCAGTGGGTCACCTATATTTACATTTGTTAAAAGCCATTCGTTAAAAAGCCAGCCCACCATGTCAGACATCAAATGCTAACCTAAATAAGAACGTCTTAAGGCCCCACTGAAAGGGAGCTGTTCTTAATTCCAGGGGGAGGGTAATTGGGGTGCCACTGCCGAGAAGGCCCTATTCCGTGCCGCCATCCCCCTCACCTCCATCAATGGCGGCATGGTTAGGGTTCACACACATGCTACGTACAAAACACAAGAGAGCTGAAACGCTGACAGACGGAATCTCTCTGGTTGGAGCCAGGATGGTGTAGTGGTTTGGGAGTCGGACTTAGACCTGGAAGATCCAGGTTCAAATCCCCGCTCAGCCACAAAGCTTCCTGGGTGACCTTGGGCCAGTCACTATCTCTCAGCCCCACCTACCTCACAGGGTTGTTGTGAGGACAAAAGGAGGGGAGGAAATATGTACACCACTCTGAGCTCCTTGGAGGAAGAGTGGTATAAAAATGTGAAAAATAAAATAAAAATAAAATAAAATGGTTCCTCCAACTTTCCGTACAAGTAAACCACGCAGGTCTGTGATGGAGCTGGCTCGTGGGCGGGCTGCCACTTGGCCATCCCTGGCTGGAACAGAAGCAGAGCCGTAGTCTGCTACTCTACGGGCCACTGAACTTGCATGATACCACAAAACACCACAACGCCACAGATCTCCCCTTAGTGCTCTGCATGGCAGATTGGACCACTTGCACGGACAGCCTCTGGGCCACACCACACCAGCTCCCAGAAATCGCTTGTTTTCCCCTCCTCATAGCACAAGATGTGGTGATGGCCATTAGCTTGGGTGGCAGGAAAGGGCAGGGTCTCTGAACGGCTGCTGCTCGTCCTGATGGCTGTGTGTGACCTCTGGGTTCAGCTGCAGTATTCCTCTCAACACGGATCGCAGGGGAGCAATGGCGGGAGGGAGGCGGGCGGATGCCTCTTTCTCCTGCTTGTGGGCTTCATAAGAACCTCAGAAGAGCCCGGCTGCTGGATCAGGCCAAGGGAGTGGACCATCTGGTCCAGCATCCTGTCTCTCCCAGTGGAAGCACTTAATAAAACAAGATACCTGTGTCCTGTTGCCACTCCCTTGCATCTGGCATTAAGAGACAGCCTATTACTAAGACCAGGAGGTTACTTATCCCCATCATGGCTTGTAACATGGCGGGCTGGCTTTTTAACAGATGGCTTTCAACAAACGTAAATGTGGATGACCCACTGGGGCTGTTTGTTTTAATTGTTTTCATTCTTGATTTTAAATTATATGTATTTTAATGTTTTTATTGTAAGCCGCCTTGGTTGCCCTTGTGGGAGAAAGGCGGGGTATAAATTCTATAAATAAATAAATAAATAAATAAATAAATAAATAAACCTGTGACGGACGTTTCCTCCATCAATCTGTCTGATCCCCTTTTAAAGGCACCTAGACCAGGTGCCATCAGCACATCCTGTGGCAAGGAGTTCCACAGATGAATTACACGCTGGGTAAATAGATATTTCTTTATTCCTGTGGCTTCCTGGTGGGCCACTGTGAGCATCAGACTGCTGGACTATGTGAGCCTTTGGCCGGAGCCAGCAGGGTTCTTCTTCTATGCCCTGTTCTTCTGTTTTGGTGATTCCTAGGATGGAGCTTGCCCTCTTCCCTGCTGCCGCATGCTGGGTCAACAGGATGGTCTGCTGCCTGCCCAGAAAGCAAACATCACCCAGAGACATCTTCAGTCTCCTGCAGTGCTTTTTCACCTACACAGGAGATGCATGTGAAAGGCCCTGCTGCCTGCGGAACTTCTTGCTACTTGGGGAAGCGGGAAGGAAGCATGCCGCTGGGGAGGGCGGCCCCGAAGTGTTGGCACCTTGCCTGGGCCAAGGTGGCACTGCTGCCATTGGCTGCCTCTCCCACCCAGTCACCTGCCCAGCCCCAGCCTTTTGCTCCCAGGGCCCCCGGGCAGATCTCCTGTTCATTATTCCAGACACCAGACTAAAGACGCCACCTGTTCTCGATTGGCTTGGCTCCCGTGCCGCTTACAATAATCTGAGATGCAGAAACGAAGCAGGGAAGGAAAACCGTTCCTGGGGCGGGCTCCTCTGCTAACTGTCGGACTCCGGCTCCAAAAGGCATCTGAGCAGGGCCAGGAAAACGGTGTTGGCAACCCAAAGCCCACTGCTACAGTGGCCTCCGGCTCCTGCACGTCACCTGTGCGGAGTCCTGGTGGCGAACGGCTTGACTCCACATCGTTTCCCAGTTTGGCAGGAGCCCGATTCTTTCAGCTCAGGTGATATTTTCCAGACGTTTGCAGGGCTAAGGAGGGTTCCGTTGTCCCCGGTCCCTGTTTCCCGCTGAACAAGTACACTAGCCATCTGTGGGGGCTACAAAAGTCTGTTTCTATATCTGTCAGCTGTAGAGTTGAGAAACCAGCACCTTCCTGTAAACAGGGGAAGGGTGGCTGGCAGGAAACTCCCTCAGCACCACAAGTGAGACGATGGGGACTAGCAGCCGGAAAGCTCTGCGGACTCCAGGTGTCTTTGCCTGAACCAGGGCTGGTGGCCAGGGGTATGGAGAGCCCCCTACTCCTGCATGAGCCGACTCGAACGAGAAGAACAGCACCGGTGCCCCCCCCCTTAAGTGACCAGCAGCTGCAGAGCTACAAGGGGGGGGGGCTTCTATTCCTCATGAGTGGTATGTGATCTTCAGCTGCAAAAGGCAGGATATATTGTACACCTGGCCCTTTCAAAATACATAATCCAGACGTCAGAAAAGGGTGGGGAGACTGGCCGACATATCCATTGGCCAAAGGGGTGGGGCTTAACTTGTTCCCCGGCTCCTCGGCCATCAACCCTCACAGCATCTTGGAAGCAGGACATCTGGTCCAGCATCTGCTTCGGATGGAGGCCAATCAAAGTGCCTCTGGAAAGCCCACAACAGACTGATGGCAGCCGCCCCCCCCCCATTGGCTGCTCCCCATCACCTGGCCTGCAGGGGACCACTGCCTCCGCCCTGGAGGAGGCGCTGAGGGGAAGCTGGCCCAGCAGCACCTGCCTTTGGGGCGCTAGTTGCCTGCCTGCCTGCCTGCCTCCCCCCCCCAGCCCTGCTCAGGCTTCCTGGTGCCTGGAACTGACCTCAGCTTCAGGTTCTCGATGAAGTCCTCCATGGTCACCCGATCCAGGAGGACAAAGTCGGCTTTCCCAAACTCCAGGCTCTCCTGCACAGCCATGCTCCCCGATGAAGGGGGACGGACGGACTGCTGTTTGAGGTCCGGGGAGCGACTCTGTGGGTCTGTGTCCCACCAGCAGAGCCAAGGAGGTAATGACTCAACGGCTGCTGGGTAGGGCTTCCTGCCCAGAGGTTCCTGCACAGCAAAGAGGGTGGGGTCCTGCGGTTCGCACAGACTTGTTAGCGGCTCAGGGTTCCTCTCGCTTGGGTGTCATCATCACATTTCAATCAATGGATCAGAGCCGTTGCAACCCGTAGCCGGTGCGCACCTAGGACTGCATTGAACGATACGGGGAAAAGGCACCGAGAGCTTTTCCGGGACTGGAGAAGCAACGTGACGGGGGGGGGGGGGGGGACAGGACAGAGGCTTCTAAAACGCTGAACTGAAAGGAGAGTGACATCTTCTTCCTCTTTCATAATACTAGAACTCAGGGCCCTGCAGTGAAACATGAAGTACTTTGTCACATGCGGCACAGCGGCCCTAGGGAACTGGCTGCCACAGGATGTGGTGACTGACACCGGCTCACAAAACATTTTAAAAAGTAGCCAGCTTAGAGGAGGACAGGTCTTTTCCATGGCCACGACAGCTGAAAGGAGCCTTCATGCGTAGAGGGAACATACATGTGGGGACTAAGCGGGGTGTGTGTGTGTTTCTTTCTGCCCGCCCGCCCCCCCCCCCCCGGAGCTCCCCAGAAGCAGCGGGAAGATGCTGGACTAGCAGGATTCTTGGTCTGGGCTTACAAATTAACCCTTTGTGCTTACAGCCACACAGAGCAACTCTATGCATGTTTACTCACAAGTAAGTCCCATCGTCTCCAAGGAGCTTACTTCCAGGTAAGATTGCATACAATTGCAGCCTTAAGGCTGCAATCCTATACACACTTGCCTGAGAGTAAGTCCATTTCACCCAGTGGGACTTACTGCCAAGTAAATGTGCACTGCACAGCAGGTTGGGTACTCACAGAAGAGCAGCTAAAATGGCCAACCATCTGCAGAAAATAGATCTGTGCAGAAGCCAGCCTAGGCAGAGGTGGGCCAGGGCTTGCTTGCTTCCATCCAGCCTGCAACCTTCAGCTCAGGGCTGAATTGCTGTGCAACAGGACAGCAATTGCAGAGGCTGCGCACAGGGAAGGCCAGCCCTGCTTTCTCCCCCACTACCGCCCTTTAGACAATACTGTCTTTGGGGCAGGAATCGGTCCTTGGTGCTCAGGAAACTCTGCACGGCTCTGTGCACAGTGATAGCATTCTATGAATACTCTCGCTCACACACACCCCAGTCCCAAGTTCCCATCAGCAAAGGGGGTGCCGCCTTTTTGGTGCAGGGGTTGCTGGTTTCTTCCAGCATAGTGGAGAAACGGTTCTGTTTCGTTTCTCCACTATGCAAACTTGGAGAATGAATCCGCCACCTAGTAGAGGTGGGTTTGATAAAGTCCAAGAACTCTTTGGCACAGCCAAGATCTCGCCACAACTCAAAAGGGACTTACAACCCAACCTCCATAGATAACGTCTTCTACCCCATTTATCAAATACAGAGTCATTCAAAAAGGAGGGTGCCAAAGTCGAGCTGATTTATTCTTCAATGAACTGACAGGCCACAACCATTGTGACATGAAAAGACAGAAAAACTGGCCAAGTTTCACATGCATGATACAAATGTTCGATGTGGGCACTTGCGTACCTATACACTGGGGCAAGGGGGGGGGGAAACACCCAGGGCATTTCGCGAGACCGTGGCTGTCACCTGGGGCATTTGCCCTCCCTTGCCCCATTGTAGCTACACATGTGCCCACATCGAACATTTGTGACTTGATGGTAAATCCGCTTGACTTTTGCACACACCCCCTTTGAACGACGCTGCCTGTGGGTTCAGTCCAGCCAACGCATAGTAGCAGCCGTGCATCTTAGTCCCACCTTCGTGCTGAAATAGGAAAGGGGGGGGGGATTTAGTCATGTGTTTGGCTCCAAGGCCGCACTTGGATTCATTTTGGATCGCCTGACACCACGGAGCCTGCAATGCCAAGAACCTTTCTCCAGCTAGCGTGCTGCTCAGGTTGACAAAGCGAGCAGTAGCCAGAGGCCAGGACAGCTAGGCGGCGGGAGGGGGGGGGGAAGGCACAGACCCCCAGAGCCTTTCCAGCCGCAGCTTGTTGCTTTTTCGAAACAGACCCTTCCCTGCACATCCTTCCTCTGAGACACTTGGCTCTGGCTCTGTGGTCGACGACGTCACTTCCTCCTTTGCGAGCAAAGCGCCCGCAGAGGCTCCGTATCCGGATGCTGGTTGCCAAACTTGTCCTCCCTGCCGGCATTTCTGATTGCAGGGGAAAGCCCAGCGTGACAAGAGGGTTCCTACCTCAGGCGGCACCCAGCGCTCAGACAACCCTTCGCCCAGGAAGCCTCGTGTCCAAATCACGCAACTTGGCAACCAGAACGGTCCTCCTCTCGTGCGCTGTCACAAGCAGCAGCCTCAGCTGGGGCAGCAGTGGTGACACTTCTGCCTCGTCATCATCACTAACAGGAACGCACTTTGAGGACTATTTCCATTTCTCCTTCGTTTGTGCCAGTAGTCGGTTTCCCTCAGCAAGAGCAAAGGCTGTGGTAGAAGCGACTTGATGATTAGCTGCTTTTCCACAGAGTACTGAAAGCAGCGTACAAAAGCGGTCAAAGCCCACAAGTCCGGGACCATCCAAAAGTGATTACTCAAGGAAGGGGCTGCCCCACATCTGTCTGGCATGGCCCACATTATAAGCTCCCCCCACAACACAAACTACGCACAGGGCTACGTGTATCCTCCCCCCCCCCCATGCTGGGGAGTGCAGCACCCACAAGGAGCAGCATCCAAGCATGGGGGCCATGCCAAGTGGGAGACTCACACCATTAAGTCCTCCTCCTCCTTGCCAAATAAAGAGTTCCAGAAGCCAGCCTCCAAGACCTCACAGACAAGACCATCAGCTGTGAACAAATGCTGAACCTGCCAGAAGGGGGAAACCCACGGGAAATTCTAGGCTGCCAGGGCCCACGCTTCTAGTTTCAAACTCGGCTGTGGCCCACGTAGGGCAGAAAAGGAAGGCAGCTCCTCTCCGAAAGAAGAACTGCTGGCCATGAAAAACAGCCACGCAAGGCTGGTGAAAAGACACCCACACAGAGATGCTCGCAGACAGCGCAACAGAGCCAGGTGGGAAAATGCGGGGGGGAGGGGGCCTGAAAGCAAGCCTTGTCCTCTGAACAGGGGAAGGAGGCGAGCAAACTGCCGTGTTCAATGCAGAAAGGTGCTGGCATTCCCATGCCCCGGCTGCCCCCAAACCAGAGGCCAGGCCCAGCACTGTGGGACTTGGTCCTTTCCCAAAGCACTGATAAAAGATGTCGCTGGCTTCTGAAGGGCGGAAAGTGAGAGAAAACCGCCGCCTCCAGCCCCACCCCGCCAGACAAAGACGACACACCAATAGTCTCTTGCACATTTATTTTAAACGATCTTCTGTGTCTTGAGCAGATATTTCCTCCTTCAAGCAGTTTCAGAATTAGTCAGTCAGTCAGTGACTAAGAGCGAAAGAAGGCTGGCCCGTGGGCTCAGCCAGATGTAGGAACTTCACAGCCCATCGCTGCGTCAAGCACAAATCTGACTAGCAGACTGTGCGGGTGCCACATGGATGGCACAGGCAGCCGTCTCTTCCTCCTCCTCCAACTGTGACCTAGAAAGCAAGAAACTGGTATAACTGACGTGCACAATTTATGCTGCAGGTATAAGGCGATCTCAGGCGTGTGTCCCCCCCCCCCCCTTGGCCTTCTAGAAATCCAATTCAGCTTTCTCGCTGACCTGCAAGACGTCACAACGCATTTGCAAGGTTCTTTGCCGCCAGAAGGACTAGCAGCAGGGTGGAGGCCTCCCTCAGTTGTTTGAGAAAGGAAGCAGAATTTGCAGAACAATATCTAGTACTGAATTTTGCTCAGACACTCAGTGCTTGCACAGGATTTCAAAGGTCACCCCACTCTGGACTACCTACAGAATGCTTTTCCAACTCATTTCAGCTTTCACCAGAAATGCAACTCCTCCAGCCAGGAGGGCCCCCTCCCCCAGAGACGGCTTCCCAAGTTTTGCATCCAACAGTACAACTCCTGGAGCAGTTGGAGTCACAGTAAAACCAGTCTCTCTTTCACACCACCTTGGAGTTCCTTCCTCCTGCTCTCCTGGGCAACGCTTGTCTGAGACTTCTATAACCTTGCTCCGAAGTTGGAGCAGAGCAAGGCCTCAAACCATCCCACGTTTGCTCTTGCAAGCACTACAGGAATGATCAGGGTCACGGGCAAGACCCAGCCATGCTGGAAGGCTTGCGAGGGAGGAAGGAAGGAAGGAAGGGAGTCAAGACCTACCAGAACGTTAGGCCAGAGTAGGTATTCTTCCACGCATTCGTTGTCCGAAGACGGCAGGTTACAGTCCTTGTTGTGTTGCAGAAGAAAGGAGAAAATCGCTCCCTGAGCTCTCTCAGCCTCTCTGGGGGTGGTGGAATAAAAAAAATCAAGAATGTAAAGCCCCTTGTAGAAAAGTACCTCAGGAGGAGTAAGTTGCATTGAGCATAATAGGCGCCTTGAGTCCCCTTGCTGGGAGAAAGGTGGGGTATAAATTCTTTAAATAAATAGTAATAAGCCAAAATGGGGTAGGAAATCAAAGCAGTGGGGCGAGAGTCGGCGGCGGCCTCTGCAGAAAGTCACGCAAGGGTTGGAGCCCGACCGAGGAGTCACCGCCAGCCAGCCCCTCGCAGCCCGTGCCGGGAAGGGCCACGCTGCCCACGAGGGCCGCTCCACTGAAGCGGCATATAAACCAATCCCAAGCTGCAAGAACCCCCCCCCCGGGCGACACACTAGAAACCGGGGCCGCCGAGCCCCCAATATAGGCTCCACCACCCCGGATGGCAACGGATTCTACCTGTCGCCGCTGGCCCGCAGCCGATGCCGCCGCTTCCTGCACGCGGCTCCTCGGCCTCCCTCCGCGCCCCTTCGGCAGGGCAGCTCTTCTGGCTTGGCGGCCCTGCCCTCTAGCGGCCTCAAGCCGCAACTGCGGCCCGGGCTGGGAGCGGCCCCGGAGGGCGGCAGGCATGGCCGGCCTCTCTCGCGCGCCGGCTTCTTGCTCCGAGACAGGAGAGAGAAACTGCACGACGCTCCCGATCCTGCCGCCCTGGCTTCACGACTCCCACTTCCGCTCCACAGGCAGGACGGCGCGCGGCTCGAGGAAGCCGCGCTCTCCCTCCTTCTCTTTCATTCCGGCTGCTCGGGAGGACTGACGTCAGTCCTCCCAGGCCCGGCTTCAGAAGCCTGAATGAGGCGACGGCGCGGTGCACGCCGGGAACGCCGACGCCCAAGATGGCGGCAGGATTGAAAAGTTGTTGCCGCGGCGCCTCTTTCTCGGGTTGAGCCGCCTGTTCTGCCGGGTGCGGCCATGGCGGCGCAGTGAAGGGACGGCGGCGGGGTGGGGAGGGAGGGGAGCCGGGCGGGGAAATGCCTCCGCGCCCCGCCTGAGACATGGAGGAGGAAGGCAAGAGGGGCAAAAAGGTGAGTGGCGGCGGCGGCTCCCCCCTCCCCGGATTGTTTACTCAGGCGGGAGTGGGGAGGAGCTCGGGGGAATCCCGCCCGCCCGCCCGGGCAGAGGGTAGCCTCTCCCGCCAGCGCGGCTGTCCTCGTCCGCTGAGCCCCCCACGCTCCCACTCTTCGCCCGCCCCCACCCCCGCTTATCTTTTCCTCGCCCCACAGGCGACATTCCGCAGGCGGCGTCAGTAGTAGGAGAGCCTCTCGTGCCGGGTCGCGTCTCTGTCTGCCCTCCCAGGAGGGACCTGTGCCTGACAAACCGATGTGACTGACTGTGTTGTTATTTAGAAAGATTTGTATCCTGCTTTTCTGATCGGAGGACCCCACAGTGGCCTAGCACAACATGGAGGCAATAGAGAGAGAATGAGTAATCAACACGTATTGTTTCTGTTTGCAGTAGTACACTGTATATTTACACTGTAGTCGCCTGCTCTGCACTGGAGTAAAGAGATCCTAATGACTTGCCCCTTTTTGAAAAACGCAAACCGACTCCCTCTCAAGAATATGTAATAGATTTACAGCCCAATCCTACGTAAAGATTGGGCGGCTGGCTGAGGCCGTCCACCCAATCCAGTGCTCCATCGCAGGCAGCCTGCAGCAGGCAGCCTGTGGCAGAAAGTCTACTCGAGGAAGGGGACACTCATCCCCTTCCCCGAGTGTAACGGTGGCTGGGGCGGGTAGGCCTCCTCGGATTTCTAGATTTTGCTGTCAGAAGTTGGAGGAGGCCGTGTAACGGCCGAGCCACCTGGCGGGGACCGAGATATGGCGGATGCCATGCCCCTGCCTGGGGCAGCTGGGCCTATGGCTGCCCTCTCGGCTCTGCCGAGCCATTCGCTGGATCCTACCTTGCTTGGGTCCAGCACGGCCCATGTTCTCGGCCGGTAAAACTGGGAAGGCTGGCCTTGCGCCAGCCTTCCCGGCTCTAAAGTAGTTAGCATACGTTCCTTACGGCACGTTTGCGCCTATTCTGGGCGGTGGACCGCTATGTCCGCCGCCCATAACTTGTGCAGGATTGTGCAGTTAGAATGTTTCATCTCAGAATTGAGCTGGAGGATATACTTAATTAAACTGCAGTGCGTGTGTTTAATTTACAGTATGGCTTATTGTGCTGATTGTCCTGTTAATATAGGATAGCTATAGTTTAACTCCAAATATATTTCATAATACCGTATTTACTGTTTGGCTAGGCAGGTAAGGTTTGCATATGTGTACTGTATCTCCATGCTTGTATGCTACAGTCAAGATAACCTGCCCCTTCTGATTGATGTGCATCCTGTTACTGCCTTCAGTACCTCTTGCTCTCAGGGCAGATGCACTTTGGATTGCAGGCTTGATGCCTCAAAACCAGAAGAGTTCTGGTGCATGTTTGTAAACATTTGTGAAGCTTTTAGAAATTCCCCTATTTTGCCTTGTGGGGCAAAATATTATTAACAGTATTTATATACCGCTTTTCAACAAAAAGTTCACAAAGCGGTTTACAGACAAAAATCAAATGATTAAATGGCTCCCTGTCCCAAAAGGGCTTGCAATCTAAAAAAGATGCAGAACACTACCAGCAAACAGCCACCAGAAAGACACTGTGCTGTGGTGAAAGGGGGGCAGTTACTCTCCCCCTGCTAAATATAAGAGGAGCACCAATTGAAAAAGTGCCTCTTGCCCAGTTAGCAGGGATGAAATAGACCATGTTCTACCAGGAATAGCGGAGGAGGTGGCAGGATGGAGTTATTGCAGGCAGATCAAGTTGATTTTAAAACTTATTTCTTTGAATAGACTGGGGTATGAGGCTTGGGGTGGTTGAAACTGATGCAAGAGTGGAAAGTAGAGAGACATGAGCACCAGTCCGGTAGGTGTTTGTTTCTAGTTGTTATAGAGGAGAGTAAGGCTGGGGGTTGGGAACTCTGGTCCTTTAAGGTGTTAATGAAATTGTTCAAAAAATATTGATGGAGGGGTGGAACTGGAGGTAATTAGCAGTACTGTACATGATTTCAACAAAATCAACACTGAAAAGATAAAATATAAGAAGAGAGTTGCTGGGTCAAGCCAAGGGCACATCTAGTCCAGCTTCTTGTATCTCACAGTGGCCCCACCAGATGCCTCGGGGAGCACACAGACAACAAGGTGCCTGTATCCTGTCGCCACTCCCTTGCATCTGGTATCCAGAGATAGCCTGCTTCTAAAACCAGGAGGTTGCCGCTATACCCATCGTGGCTTTTACCCTGTGATGGCCTTTTCCTCCATCAATCTGGCCCATCCCCTTTTAAAGGCATCCAGGCCAGGTGCCATCACCGCATCCTGTGGCAAGGAGTTCCACAGATTAATGACATGCTGGATGAAGAAATTTACTTTTGTCCTGATTCTCCCGTCACTTAATTTTAGTGGATATCCCCCAATTCTGGTGTTGTGTGTGAGAAAAAAGAACTTCTCTCTATCCACTCTTTCCATCCCATGCATAATTTTATACGTCTCAATCATGCCTCCCCTCGGGCGCCTTTTTCCTAGACTGAAGAGCCCCAACTGCCTTTCCTCATAAGGGAGGTGCTCCAGCCCACTCATCATTTTGGTCGCTCTTTTCTGCACCTTTTCCAGTTCCACTATATCCTTTTTGAGATGTGGTGACCAGAACTGAATGCAATACTCCAGATGTGTCGTCAACATCGACCGTTCTTGCACGTGACTGAAGCATCATGGAAGGACAACGATGGCCTTTATTGCAGCCTGATTATTCAGTTATGTGCTTCTGATTCTTCCCAAGAGTAGTGTTCTATTTAAGATTTGCTGCTAATTTTAAATTTGGTTCCATAATGAAATAAAATATTAGTCCCTGATGGGCTGGATGTGACCTGCTTATAAAGTGCCTAATATGAAGATTGCCTTAACTGGATTTTGGTTCTGGGAGCTCTTGAGTACGGTATTTCTTTCCCCTTCTTCTCCCCCCCCCCCACTACTTTGCTGGTTTTGTCCCATGTGATGGGCAACTGTGGGGGCTTCCTCGTTCGCCCTGCAAGTACTGCAGCAGCCCGACTTTTCTCTCGACTTCTCCAGCTGGGCCTCTGTCCTTGAAGAATCCAGGTATGTGCTGCATATGGACATTCTGGTGAACGACTGGCGATCCATGCCAGCTGCGCCTGGGTGTCGGCCTATGTGGTGCAGGGCAGGCTGGGTCGATAACCGGTGAGGCTCTGCTTGGCCTATTGCTGCTTCCTCTGTAGGGGAGAAAGTTGTCGAGAGCTACACGGTGAATGAAGTGGAGCCTCAGGAAGTCAGGCCCCAAGGATGGGCTTCCCAAGGAAGGTCTGTGTAGCTATGCTGCAGAACAAAAGACAGGTGGCAGGCACACCAATTGAATTGGAAAGGAAAGGAAAGAACTGCAGCCAGATGCCAGCCGCAGTCTCACCCGGACCGCCTAGCTGAACGACTCGCTAGTGATCAGCCAGGAGCCTTCAGGGGTTGTAGGAATCTTGTTTCCAGGCTGCCAACGGTGAAAGGTGTCTCTCCATGCCTACAGAATTGCACTCTGAAGCTGATCATAGTTTGAGTGGCACTGACATCATTAGAGGTTCTCTGCAGGATGGAATAGTGGTCATTTGCGTCACATATAACTGCTTGTACTGCAGACGCCTACAGTGAGCTTCGCAAGCTCTAAACGTCTAACAACTTTCTCAAATCCAACTGAGCAGGGCTGAGGTTGGAGTTTGATGTCACAGCTCTGATTAACTAGGATGCTGATGATCGGTGTTAAACCAGTCAGTTTTTGTAAACAGGGAAATGCACCTTGCTGGGAATCCTGGCTCACGTGTTGGGTGGCAGTTGGCTGGGGGGGGGGGATCCATGATCGGAAATGGTTGTAGCGCTTCATAGAGCTTTGCTGTGTAAAGGTTACCAGGAAGTGAATTTGCAAGTGCAACACTTTCCCTACATTTTTGAATCCATTAGTCAAGTGGGCATTTTGCTGCACTAGCTTGGGAAATTATGGGGAGTTTTGACTATGTACTGTATTTCTTCAATTCTAAGACGCATGTTTTTTTTTCCCAATTAAGCATTTCAAAAAATGGGCTGCGTCTTAGAATTGAAGGTCTCCAAAAAGCACCCCAAAATGCTATCTTCTTACTTACTGGGGCTTGGGGGAGCTTCAGGGAGGCCTGCGCAACCTTCTGCAAGCCTTCCTGATCTTTCGCAAAACCCAGAAATGGCCAAAAATCGCTGTTTTTTGCCGAACTGAAGATCAGGGAGGCCTGTAGAGGGTTGTGCAGGCATCCCTGAAGCTTCCCCAAGCCCAGGTAACAAAGGAAATGGCAATTTCTGACGGGGCCAGAAATGCTATGCAAAGGCAGTGCACTCGGTCATCCTCAGCTGCAGGAGACATGCTGGGGAGAGTTGGTGCTGAGCGGGTAGATTCAATGAAGGGAGGTGAGTCTTATAATCAATGGATTTTTTTTCCCCTGCTGGTGGTACTGAAAGTAAAGGTGCGCCTTAGAATCGATGGCGCCTTAGACTCGAAGAAATACGGTAATTATACCGCAATTAATATTGCAATCTGTTAGTCTTTTGGAAGCCCTTTTTTCCCTTCTATAGAAAAATCAACTATCCCAAGAACAAGCAAGCTTTGATTGAGGGCAGTTCTGGTGGAAAATTTGGTGATGGAAAATTTGGTGGCAATGTCCTGTTCCGAGAACCTCCAAACGGTCTCTCTTCGCCCTTGACTGCCAAAAAGGGGTGCGTTGCTGCTCCATTTGGGATATCTTCTTTGGGTTGTAGGAATGTCAATGCATGGCTTTAAGTGCCTTCGGCTGGCTGGCTGGCTGTGCTGTCTTACTTCAGCTTCCTTATAGAAGCTTCAAAGGAAAACCATATATGGTTGCAGCTAAAAATATATCCTTAACTCGCTGCTTAATCCAATAATAGGGCGTGGCTGTGTTTGGAAGGGCTGAACTGACTCTTCCCTCTGTCCTCCTAGTCCTCCAACACTTGTGTGTAGTGCATCTGCATATGGCAAGGATCTTATAGTAGCTCTGATTTTGTTCATTTTCAAAAGAAACAGTTGCTAAATGTTTGAGTGTTTTAAAGACTGCATCAGGTTCAGATTGGCTGGCTCGACTACTGTGACATGATACAGCCCCTCCCAAACTCTTGCCAAGGTGTATAGAGAGATGTCTTCACCATAGGATGTTTGGTCAAGCAAGGGCTAGAACAAGAATTAAACTGTACCACTTGCATGATTCTGCTTAAAGCAGTAATGTAATTTTAACTGAAATTGACGGAGTATAGACCTGTTCCAACATTGCATTGCCTGTGGGGTTCTGCCTGGACTGAGGTGGCAGTAGGCATTTTGGACATGACTCAGTGTAGGTAGCAAGATGATTTTATTTTAAAAAAATTATACCCTGCCTTATCCCATGCCAAGGCAAATGCCCAAGGTGGTTTACAACAAAAATAAAAATACATAGGTTAAAACAATACATAAAATAAAAAACAATAAAAACCACTGGGGGGGGAGACACAATATAGAGCAGAGAAGCAACGAAGCGAAACATCTTGAGACCCAGGATGAGCGAACCAGGGAGGTTTCTTTTTTTAGCCTGAAACCACGGTCTGAGATACTAGGTCTGGTTTGTGCTTGATGGCTGGGCCCACCTCATGTGAAGGATCCGCTGCATGGATCCTGCACTCCTGTTGCAATGTGTCAGAGTGCCCAAGGAATGCCCGCCATAACAGATGCAGTATATAACAGAACAGTCAGCCTTCACTACTGGAAAGTGAACCAGTGCATAATGTAGGGAAAGGCTATCATCGCGGAGGAGTAGTTTTATGTATGGAAGCGGTGAGGATAGTCAGGAAGACCTGGCAGGAAGCGGCCTTCTTGTGCTGCTCGTCGGTTGTCGCTCCTGTGTGCCTGTGGCTGACCTCTTTCAGTTTTGGGAGGCGTGTAGGAAAGGGTTGCCTTTGCACAGCACTCGACCGCCTGGAAATGCCTGCAGAGCTGCGAGAATGCAGTTCTGCTCTCTTGCTTGGTCTTGGTCAGCTGCCTCTTTCCCCGTCTACACCTGCTGTATGAGTGTGGGAACCAGCAGACTTCTTGGCAAGCCTGGAAGGTAGAAACAAATCTGTGCCCCCTTTTTGTTTTGTTTCCAAGCATTGTATTGGGCCCTGAAGAGCTGGGAGGTGGAGTATTGGGGAAGTGCTGAGTATTGGGGTATTGCAGTATAGAGGGATCCCTTAATGGCCAGCTTAGTTAAACTTGATGGCGGATATCTTCCGCCGTGAATAACGCTGTGTGAGTCCAAACACTTTGCAGTTCTCTGAAGGTACCATCTTGGCCGCCTGCTTAAGGGATTTAATCTGTTCTCCAGCAACCAGCAAAGGAAGAAGATTAAGTGTAGGAGATCCCAGCATACGATGAGGGAAGTGTTGAATAGCCTGCCGGTGTGGGTGGAGCTTATGCCAGAAGTAGGTGGGGCCTGATGCGCGCGCACACACACACACACACACACACGCGCGCGCGCGCGCGCCATGTTGGGTTTGTGACACAATACTATCGCTGGAGTCTGTGTGGGATTTTGGGGACTGGCTCGACTCTCGTTATCCTTCAAAGGCAATTGCCTAGTTTTGAAAGATGTGCTTGGCAATCTCATGAGCTCCTCCTTTCTAGGGTTGCTCCTTAAACTGTGTTGTGAAGCCTTTGGGAGTTTCATTGAAGCCGAATCTCTGTAAAATGGCTGTCCAGCACAGCGTGCCCAGAGACCTCCTCCCGTCGCTGCTTACGGTTCCCCTCTTGTGACAAGCGGCTTCTTGCCCAGATGGCCGGCACCTGCTTCTGTGACAGCTTGCGGCAGATGGCGGGAGTAGATAAGTGGCAGGCAGAAGGTTGCCGTGAAAAATAAAGCTGCAAATATTTCTTTGCCTACCACCTGGCTTGCCATGTTCAAATACCAGAGTGTTCTGCGGCGTATGGAAAACGTTCCTGTCCTGTAAAAATGTTGGTGGAGTTTCCCATCGTGCAGAAGCAAAAGTACCTAGTGCCAAGTAGCAGCTTGACTGAGCTCTGTTGCCTGGATGCTGTGCTGAGGAAGCTGCACCTCTGAACCTGCCGCCTCAAAGGCTCAGCAGGCCAGTGGCTTCCTCCTCCGAGCTGAGTTGTCGGTTGAGTTTCCTTCAGAGGGCCCTGGCTGGGTGCTCAGCTCAGCTACTGTCTTGTGTTCAGCTATAAGCTGTGTGCTACGTTGAACCTCTAGAAGCTGTTGTCTTCTAGTGCAGGATCTCTTGGTGCCATTGGATTCGGATGATGATGATGATGATGATGCTTTCCGGACTTTGCTTTCTGTTCTATTTGCAACGTTTGTATCCTGCCCTTCTGGGTTGCACAAGCGTTCAGGTTGGCTGATTAGACTCCTCAGAGGTTCTCTATGCAGCCTGGAAGCCAGAGGTACCTGAGGCAGAAAACCCAACTGGCAGGTGCTTTCTTCTCTCTTCCTGGCCCCCAGGTCGTGATAAAATACCCCAATCCGTGAACGTGACCAGCTTGCTGTCCTTTCAGAACATCCAGAATCTGCCTCGTGATGCCTAAGGGCGAGTTTGCTCCATAGCCGGAGGTGAAGAGAGTTTGGAACTTGGCCTGGATGCCTTTAAAAGGGGTTTGGACAGATTCATGGAGGAAAAGACCATCACAGGTTACAAGCCATGAGCAACCTCCTGGTTTTAGAAGTGGGTTTTCTCTGTGCCAGGTGCAAGGGAGTGTCAACGGGAAACAGGTTATCTTGTTGGCTGTGTGCTCCCTGAGGCATCTGGTGGGGCCACTGTGTGATATAGGAAGCTGGACTACATGGGCTTTTGGCCTGATCCAGCAGGGCTCTTCTTATGTTCTTATGGAAGCGTCAACCACTAACCGGAGCTGCTTGGTCAGACGAGCCTGCCGCTAGCTCCCGGTTTGATCTCGCTCCCAATTCAGTTTCCATGATTGTATTTCAAGGCCTGCCTGCTCCTGTGTGGTCCTGGTCCTCTGTGGGGAGGCCCTGCTCCATGGCTCGGCACCCTTGGGGGGCTGCTGCCTCTGGTTCTGAGAGAAGGACAGAGGCTTGCTGTGGTTCCTTGGTCATGGCAGCGGCAGCAGCAGCAGACGCCCCCTGGCCACTTTGAGTAGTGAGCCGTTCAGTTCACACGTTGGGCCAGCTCTTGGGGTCCAGCTTCAGATTTACGCAGTAAGACTGTGAGGCAGCGACACGGTTGTCTCCTGCTGTCTCTCACGAAGTGTGGCTCTTGGCAAAAGCACAAGCAAGCGACTTCAGGCAGACTTGCAAAGCAATTCCCAAATGCATCTGCATCTCAGTATTCCATGATGGTCCTTATCATCGCCTCTCTGATCCCCTGGGGGGCAGGTGAGAAACCGGCTGCCTGCAAATGCTTTCTCTGAGGGAGTCCAGCCAAACACACGCAAGCAAGCATCCTTGGCCCTCGCCCTGAGAAACCAAAGGAGGACCAGGCCATGGGTGAAGTACGACTCCCCGGACAGCCCTTCTTGCCCGCTAACCTGGTTATGGGGATTCAGATGTCCAGTCAGCAGAGGAGTCACTAAGACCTGTTCTTGGGGACAGTGGACAATGACGCAGAATACACAGAACTGCCTGGCGGTGCAGACGTTCTGCCATGGCATTGCTTTCAGAATGACGCGGGGGCGGAGGGGATCTCTGTCCTATTGTCCCTTTCTTGCTGAAAGCTAATGGAAATGTATGGGATAAAAGATGGTAGGCAAGGGGGGGCACAAGCATCCCCTATTGATTTACATTGTGCCCCCACCCTCCCAAAAAAAATTGGGCCAAAGCCAACCCATCCCTAATCTAGAGTTAGTGGCATTTATTACTTTGGTATGTACCGGTATGTTCACTCCTCTCCCAAAGTTGATGGAAAGTGGTCTGTCCTCGCTCTTGGTTGTGTATGTCTCCCAGAGCCCTTCTGCAGAAGGGAGCCATTGTGGGGTGACTAGAGAACTTGATGCCTAGAGTGTCCCTTCTGCCTTGCGCTCTCTCTCTCTCTCTCTCTCTCTCTCTCAACAGCAGTGCGAATACACGGTGAAGGAGGGCCATCTAGTGTGGTGGGAGAGAATTAATCTGTTTGCTCTCTGCAAGGAGCACAGCAGTGAGCCAGTTGCCAGGAGTGTTGACTCTGTTCTGCTCCTCGCATGTGAAGGGACTATCGGGGGTGGGGGTGGTGTGCATGCACACGCTTGTGTAAACCTGGTTCCTTGCTGTCAACAAAAGCCCAAACGTTGTTCTGCCCTATGTTTTAGCCAATAGGCCCCACGGCCGACGTCGACTTTCACCTCTTCCATGTAATGGTTCAGTTTGCCTTTGATAGGTGCAATGAAGTTCAACTTAAAAAAAAATGTTCCTGAGGACAAAGTCAGACTTGTAACGATTTCTTTCAGGGAAGACAATAGCAAAGCGGATCTAAAAATAGCATTCTGGGAAAATTCCTTTCCTTTTTCCTTGAATGCCGGCTCTGGAGCCAGCAAAGCTGATGTAACCATGAGCAGGCACGTTCTCGGCTAGAGTAAGGGGGGGGGGGCTTTCCTTGACCCTTCAGGATGCCCCTCCCACTTCCAGGAGGCAGGGCCAGTCTAATGACACAGTCCTCTCCTCTCACGGAGGGCATTCCGCCCCCCAGACCGGCCCTGCCTCTTCCAGGATTCGGTCAGTCGACAGAGCTCTGTGCTCAAATTTCTTTTTCTCTCTGTTTTTTCTCTCTCCTCTCTGCCAGGACCTGGCCCAGTTACAGTAATTGCAGGAGGAGGGAGTAGCGGCAGACTCGCAGTGGCAGCTGTTTTCTTTTGTAGTGGTGGTGAGTCTGGGGTTGTCGTACAGTGCGACGAATTCATAGCCCCGCGCAGCGCTGTTTTTTCATCAGCAGTGTCGCTTTAGCCTGCAGGTCTGCAGCCGGCGTGCGGCCCCACCATTGCACAGCCGCTGCCTCAGCCACATACGCGGCGTTGGTTTTCTCACCGGCAGGCTAGGTCTACCGCCCCCACATTAAGCAGCAGTTTGGCCTCCCTGCCTCATACTCGCTCGACCATCTCCAGCAAAGAGAGGCTTGTCTTTTTTCATCAGTGTAGGGATGCCCATTCTAAATCCCCATCCCTAGCATTCATTGCTCCTCTCCTCTCTAGGTTGTCTGCCTCTCCCCCCCCCCCCCCGGCAATATGAGGCATAGTGATGGTTGCGGCAAGATGCATGGCCTTGGAAGAAGCCAAATGCAGAACTTTTCAGTTCAGGGGCCTTTCAGACGACTTAATTGAAATCAAGCTAATGGAAAAGCTGGATTGTGGTGATCTAACCTGTGGACTACTGTGTTGCACCTTGCAAATTGCCCAGACAGAGCCTGTCTCTGGGAAGGGAAGTACAGTATCCGCATTTTGTGAAGGCTTTCCTTGGCTGCTGCTTGCTCACTATAGCTCTCTTTCCAGCAGAGGGCGCCGTGTCTTTGCAAAAGGGAAGGCTTTGGGCTGCTGCTGCTGCCGCCGCTGCCACTTCAGTCTGTGACATCACTGAAATTTTCTTTTTAGATGCCGTCTTGTGGCATGTTAAAGATGAACAGGCATCTTATGGCAGAAGCGTTCATGGAGTTCCTGCCCCAGTAAATGCACTGGTTTTTGTGGTGCCACATCACCCTTTCTGTTTTGCCACTGCAGAATGCGATCGCCTTGCACGTTGTCACTCTTCCTGGGCATGGCTCTCATGTCCTTGGACTGCAGTTGGCATCTTCATCAGGTGGCTTCACGGTTTGTCACTTCTGCCATGGATGTTGGTGGTTGAGTACTTCTCCCAGCCCTTCCCCAAACCCTCCTCTTTAAGGGCCAGCCAGGAATGTCCGCTGTGGGGGTTCTGGTTCCTCTTCTCTGTTGTGCCCCTCCTTCGAGCAGTGCGTGATGTTCTTAGGCACATGCAGAGGGGCTCAGCCATAGTAATTCTGCCATATCTCCTGGGGGGATTTTGTTGAAAGAAACTAGTCCCTCTACCACTTCAGCTTGGGGATTTCTGCTTCTCTTCTGTTACGCTCCTCCCAGGTGACGTTGGTCTTCATCGCTGCCTAGCTCCACTTCCTGAACTCCAAGGGGGGCTTCCATGTGTCCAGCCCTGGCTGGATGACAGCCCACAAAGTGTGTTCCCGGCATGCTGCACTTGCACACTGCATGGGTGTGTTCAGCCTCGAGCTGCTCTCTCAGACTGTATTAAAACAACGTGCTTCATAATTCACACCCCTTGGGCCTGAGTTAGATTTGCAGAGTCGTCGCATGTGCCTCTCTTGGGCCAAAACATTTGCCGCTCAGTTCGACGTGTCTTTTCGTTTGAGCTGCACAAGGGCCCCGAGAAGCACTGCTTGGTGGCTGGAGGGGCGCCGGTTGCTTTTTCCTCTTCCTCGGCAGCGGTGTCTGCTGCTGTCTTCCTGCTTCTGAACTTGTGAGCAGGCGGAAGCTGTGGTCTGTCTGTGTCCTGTTCACATTCTTGCTTAAGAGCAAAAACGGACAGTTGTGCCTCGCCCTTCGGCAGTGGCGGCTGCTAACCTGGTGGAGTACAGAGGCCTGCTGTAGGACCGGCAGAGCAAGAGGAAGCTGCTGCTGCTAAGTGGCCACTTCATGGAGAATGAGGTAGGGGGTTGGGGTGCTGCCTCTCTGCTGCGCTTTCAGTAGGCCGAGTTTCTCTCTTCTCCCTCGCCTCTGCACCAGTCCTGCCTCTGCATTGTCTGTCAAGCTGTCTTATGCCTGGAATAGCTTCTTCTCCAACGTCCATCCGCCCTCTTTCTCCCCAGTCATGGACCACTTGGCAAAACCTTCCCTGGATTTCCATATTGCGGGATGCACGCACAGGTCTCCAGATGTGGGGGGTGGCTTCTGCATCTATATGTGCAAGAAAAATAGTGCCGTGAAATGGTAAGCTCAGTACTTGTAGTGGACAGATCTGTGAGAGCTCGGTCACGTTTCTGCAGTGCGAGTTCCTGGATTGGTTCTCTGGTCAGGAACCTGCTCCCTAGCTGTCGGTTGGCCCTGTAAGTCCTGTCTTGGTTTGCTCCACCAGCGTATGTTCGTGGCGGGGATCCTGTGTAGCAGAATGCGCAGTACTCCTTTGTCCTGCGTGCTCTTCCAGAAGGGTAAAACAAGAGACTGGGATCTTTGCCAATAGTAAGATTGTTGCAGTGGTACTGAAGGCAAGTGGACGGACATGGGCGCCTTCCTTGGCACCACTGCCAGTGCTGGCCGTCTTGCTTTTAAATACCATTTATGTTCTTAGGCAGTGTGGATTTGTACAGTTTTTGTGTCTCTTCCATTGGAGCTCATTGTCATGGAACACCACCAGTGAAAGTTGCCTCTGTGAGAAAGTGTTGGTAGACAACAAGCTTGTAACGAATTTCCCCTTCATTCTGGTACTGCAGGCAACGTTTGTTCAGTTTTTGGGTCAAGAAGTTCAAGCTGAAGAGTTCTGGTTTTGTCTCTTGCACAGAAGGGGAGTGTGCACGCGTGCCCTCCTTTTGTCCCCCTTTCCATTCTGAGATGGTCTTGGGGTTAAACCATGCATTGTGTAAAATTGTGTCTCTTCCATGGTAAGTTGCAGATTCAGGAGGAAGGGGCCGCTCTTCAGGGCCACACTAACCCCCCACCCCATGCAGCCATCTTGATCCTCCTCCTCATGCCCATTTTTGTTAGTTCCAAAAAGGAAGGTGTGGTCTGAAGGTTGAGCTGTCGCCTTGCCTGAAGAAGCTAAGCAGGATCAGCTGCTTGGAAGGGAGACCGTGAAGCCGCTGGCGTAACTCTGTGGTGGAGTCAGCTGGCAAAAAGCAAATAATGTCTTCAGGACCGGTCTGCAGCTGCCTGTGAAAGCGTGGAGGGTGCAAGAGTTGGCAGCCAGGATGACGACGGCGCTGTGAAGGGAACACCTGGAGAAATGGAGGGTTCTAGGAGATTTTCTGATGGAGCAATGCTTGTAAAAAAAAAAAAAAACTTTGTTGGAAATGGGGGCTCATGTCCAGCCTGCCTGTGTAAACCACCTTGAGTCTTTGAGAAATACTGGCCTAGAAATACTGCCATCAATCAATAATAAAAAGAAGGAAGGGACACATGGGGACACGCAGTGGTGTGGCCTGGGGTGACACATTAACACAGTGTCCCTTTTGGACAGCTGCTGCACCTCGTACAGGTTTCAGTGGACAGCCCAGAGATTCCTCCTCCAGATGAGCCCTGCTACAGCGGGGTGCAGCTGTCGTGGTGGTACCTGGCAGGCACCACTTCCCCTCTAGACCAGAGCTGTCATGTGTGTAGCAAAGTCTCTTACCTCTGACAGGACAGCAGCCACAGAAGCCTCCTCCTTGTCTGCGTTGCAAGGGGCTGTGGGCTCTCAGGCAGGCGGAGGCTGGCCTCGGGCAGCGCTAGCGTAGCTCTCCCCTGCCAAACTCGGAGAGCAAGCTGTGCTGCCACCACCAAATTGTCTCGTTGGCCCGGAAGGGGCCAGGCTGCACTGAGTGAGGCACCTGAGCAGCGGGGACATCAGGGGGTCGGCCAGGTGGGGCACTGGCCATCAAAAGACCAGGCTGACTCCGGATCCCTCTGTCTGTAGCGGGGGGCGGGTGGTACAGGGCTCTGCCCCAGAGCCCCCAGCACACGGCCTGTGAGTGGAGCTGTATCCAGGACTGGCATGGAGGGGGGTGGGAGTCTTTGCTTTAACCCTTTCCAGGCTCTGCTGGATGGCTTTCTTTCTGCCACCAACGGTAGGGGTGGACTAGAATCCTATCCTAGTACCTACAGGGCTTCTGGACTGACTGACTGACTGACATATACGTCTGCAGGAAGCCCCCGCCTGCAGAGTCACATGGTTTGCTCATCCACCACCTCTGAGCAATAACGAAACTTGGGCCTGCTGTCGTTGCTTCCTGATCTGTGTGTTGTGATCTGGAGAGAACGGAAGATCAACGCAAGGGGTGACCTGTAGCAGTTGATGGAGCTCATCCTTTTGCAGAAATCTCATCTATTATGACCCTGTAGTTGCTCAAACAAGAATTCTTGCCGTCTGTCTAGTCGCTCTCCAGCTGCTGGAAAGCAGCACCCAAATTCTTACCGTGAAGAGCTTTCTGGTGGTAGAACAGCCTGCCTGCCTGCCTGCCTGCCTCCACTCAGAACTGCAGCCACTCAGTGGAGGACGCAAATGGGTGACACTAAATTGGGTAATGAAAAATCATTGTGGACAGATGGCAGGCAAGCTGTAGCTTTCTACCATATTGAAAGTGGCTTCTGGAGAGCAGACAAAGGGAGAAGAGGGCTGTCTCCCTACCTGGATCTTGTCCCAGGGATGCTTATCAAAGCAAACACAAAGGGGGGGGGGTCCCAGCAGCGCGAGAGAGGAGTTGCTTGCTTGCTTCTCTGTATGTTAGCACAGTCTAGCAAAACTCCAATAATGCACACACCCCACTACCCTTGTCAAGTAAGGGAAGACAGTATTTAAGACTTTGTTTAGGGTCAGCAACTACTGAAGTCATTGTGGGAAGCTAAATGTGTAGCTGACGCCTGAAAGCATTTGGGGAAATGCCGAGAGGTTGAGGAGAGTCCATGCAAATAGCTTCTCCTAAGTGCACACCTGACCAGTGTGGGTGGGAGACTGGGCTGTGGGTGGCCTGGTATGTGGGAGAGGGGGGGCCTTTGACTACCTTGTCCCTGTTTGACTGATCAGTAAGCCAAGTTTAGAAGAACCCAAAATCTTTGCATGACTTGGTAAAATATGTGGCATAACAACCTTACTGGGGTGAGCATGGAAGTATGTTTCATGAATTCCAGGCCTACCTATTACTGAAAAATGTAGGCTGCCTCTCCAGAACAAGGTACAAGCACTTATCCAAGAAATGACCTGAGATGCTTGTCAGTTGGTATCGGGAATGAAAGCCCTGAAGCTTGGGGCAGCTTGGGGCCTGCATGCTTGGGGGACGGAGCGTGTTTACATCCTGGCCAGCTCAGCCACGAACATTGCTTGGGGAGCTGCAAGACTCTTTGGGGTGCAGCTTGTGATCTGCGAGCTGGTTTCTCCCAAGGTTCCATGCAGTGCTGTCCCGCACTGGAAGCGATCAGAGGCCACAGCTGGCCGGAGACCAGCAGCAAAGTGTCTCCTGGACTAGCCTCGCTTCTGGTGATGGGGTTATGGAAAAAGCTGCCTGCTTCTTTGTGGCTGGCAAAGAGCCAACTGTTCACTTTAGAAAAGTTATAGAAGCAGGTGAGTGAGACCGTTGCAAACAGGGTGAAGCCGCTGCAGTTAATATACGGTAATCGCTGTTGAGCTCACTGCAACAGGGGGCATAGTGCTCTCTCCCACGAATATGTGGTACGTCTTTAAAAATGCCATTGTAACGGACTCATCTCTGACAGTCCTGCTTTGTTGCAAGCAAGGTAGCTTGGTGGGCTTCTAAGTAATCATACCTGCCAAACTGGAATCCTGAAGTGTCTCCACTCCCCCCCCCCTTCTGCCCACAGCCTGGAATAGTGTCCCCCTTCAAGCGTGTCTTCCTCAAAGGTGAAAAGGGTCGAGATAAGAAGGCCCAGGAGAAGGTCACAGAAAGGCGACCCCTACACACCGTGTCTCTCTCCTTACCTGACCAAGTGGAGCCGGACGTCCTCCTGAATGACTACATTGAAAAGGAAGTGAAGGTAAGGCCTTCCGGTGCTGGGTGAACTGAAACGGCTCCTCCAGACTTCTGGACTGAAGTCGCAGTGGCTCCAGCTGGTTCGCACCCTGCTTATGGCCCGGTGTGTGAAACGTTAATCTATTGAAGAGCAGAACCTTAGAGCAGCAGCCCCCCGATTCACCCCAGCACAGGATCTCTTGAAGTGGCCGTTGCTGGTGTGCGTTCGGCACCTTTTTACGTTGCGAGTCCTTTCAGAGCAGGGGACCACTTGTTTTTGCTCTATGAGCCGCTTTGGGAACTCTTGTTGAAGAGCAGCCTATTGATATTCGTGGTAGGACACGATCTCGCCTGCCTCCCCAGCCCGTCTTCCTCCCCACGGCTCCGTTGCTGTGTGTCCCTTTCCAAGAGGAGCACCCAGGAGGCTGAGCTGAGGGTCTCAAAACTACTTTCAGCCCCCAGGAGCTCCAGGCTGCTTCCAATCGCTCATGTTCCTGGCTTTCCATTTTTAGACTCCTTTTTATATAAAAGTAATTCTCGGGTGGGGTGGGGGGCAGTACGAATTCAGAGTGAATTCACATCACTCTCCAAAGCGGCTGTGTTTGGACCAGGCCCGTTTGACCAGGAACCTCAATCCTGCTTTCCCAGAATACCTGTGTGGCACCTGTGGAGCTCCTGAGTGCGTTCTGGCCGCCTGGGAGCGGTGCTTCCCTTCAAAGGGGGCCTTCCAGGCAGGGCCTGGCCTGGCCTGTTCAGCACAACCCACCCCTGGGCTGCCTGGAGAGCGTCGTCGTCCTCCCTGGGCTGGTGGCTGTAGAGAGCCGAGAGCAGCCTTTGACCCTGTTTTAATTGTGTTTCCAGTATTTAGGTCAGCTGACCTCTGTCCCAGGATACCTGAATCCCTCCAGCCGTACTGAAGTTTTGCATTTAATAGACGGCGCAAAGGTGAGCGGTAGTCTGAACTCGGAGAGTACTTCTAGGGAGGGGGCAGGGTGTGATGGATAATCTGAGGGATTTCTCACGCCATGAGAAGGGGAAATGTAACTGATCACTTGGTGGTGGAGCATCAAGCCCAGGTTAGTTCCCTGGCACCTCCCACTAAACACTAGGCAAGTCTCGGAGAGCCATTTGGGAGCTGGAACTCGGCCAGAGAAACCAAAGGTTTGATGTTGGCATAAGGCAATTTAATCAGTGGGGAAGGGAACCTCGCAATAGGGGCCTGTCTGTCTCTTGAAGAGGAGCACTACTTACTCCTTTTCTTTCCTTAGCGGGCACATCAGCTTCCGGGACAGCTGACCCAAGAACACGATGCTGTGATCAGCCTCTCCGCCTACAACGTCAAGCTGGTGCGGCGAGATGGTGAAGATATCCTACTCAGGGTCCCCATCCATGACATTGCTTCGGTCTCGTATATCCGTGACGACTCCTCGCACTTGGTGGTGTTGAAAACAGGTAGGCCAGGACCAGCACAGGGGCCTCCTTTCTGCTTGAAGGTGGTAACCTGTGCAGGACCCACACTCTGGTTAGGGGTGGCGGCGGCTGCTGTGTGCTCTTGGCTGGGACAGGTGACCCCTCAATAGCATCGTGCACTCGGAGCCTTTTGTCCACTTCTTTCCCCATCGCCCCTGAGCAGTTGGTGAATAAAATGCATCCATATGCTTCTGTTAACCCTCCAGTGTGACTCGAACAGGACTTTTCTCATTACTGTGGATCTGTGAGTTTTTTCTCCTGGGGTAGCTGTGAAAGTCCAGAAGCTGGAAAGTCATCCTAAAGAATCTTGGCTTGCACTGAAATGGAGTTCTTTATATGGGATATTGTTCTGTGGGAGGAGATGCTCTTTAGAAACTAAAATAAGATGGTGTCTCCTGGATTCTCCAAACTTGCCCAGAGTTTGCAGAATGTTTTGGTAATTAAGTTCTCAGGGCGGCGGGGTGTGTGTGTATGTGGCTACGGTTGCCTGTTCCCTTTTCCCATTGCTACCACCGATATCGGATATCCTTTCTTTGCCTCTGCTATACCGTTCCTTGCACAAACAGATGGTTTCATATTCAAGGACTCTAGCAGAAACTGTTCAAAGAATATTTATAGGTAGGTGAGAGTGAGAGTGGGGCAATTCTGAGAATCAAATGTGGATTGAGAGCTTTGCTCAGAATTGTACTGGTACTGTGGTTTGCAAAGGGGTTGTGCGAATGATCTCTTGGTTTTTCTCAGCTCAGGATCCTGGGGTTTCTCCTAGCCAGAGTCTTTGTGCAGAGAGTTCCAAAGCTCTCACATCGGGGTCGCTCTCGGAGAGCGGAGTGGTTCCTGTTGAAGCTTGCTGCCTGGTGGTCCTGGCTACAGAGAATAAAGTAAGATGCTGTTCCCCTATAAGCCTCCCTCCCTCCCTAGGGTGTGTGCATTTGGGCCAAAAGGATCTGTGAGCTGCATTTGTGGTGGTGATCTTGCTGTAAGCCGTCTCTGGAAAGAAAGGTGGGGTGTGTGTTCTTCACCTCACACAGGTGTGGCTTTAGTTCAAAGGGTCTGTGTGGACTGGGAGGAGATGTTGACCTGAGGCTGTCCTATTCTGTGTTGTGGCTTGCCTCAAGCAGAAGCTTCTCTCTCTTGGGTGCAGTTTAAGCAGTAGGAAAAATGATTCTACCAGTGATTTGAATCCTTCCTCTGAATTAGACCAGAGCAATGGAGTGAATGCTTTTTCCAGCCATAGCTTTCTGCTCCCAAGTGTGAATCTTGCACGTTCTGCAGTCTTAAGCAGGAGAAAGTCTTTCTGTTGCCTGCTGCCAGAGGGGTGTGTCTGTGTCTGGGGCAAATCCATCTCCTGTTCTTCTCCAGGTCACTGCAGAGGAGCTCTGCTCCCTTCTCAGCCAAGTCTTCCATATTGTTTACACGGAGTCCACCATAGACTTCCTAGACAGAGCCATATTCGATGGGGCCTCCACGCCAACCCGACATCTGTCCTTGCACAGTGGTATGCGAAACGGAACTCTTTGCCTTGTGTTCTCGGGGTCACTCTAGAATGGCTGCTGTTCCTCCAGCCTTTTGGGTTTGCTAGAAAAAACAGCCTGCTGACCCCATCTAGCTCTGCCATTGTTACTTCAGTGGGCCTATGAATCCCTTGTCCACCTGTGTGCTTGTGGCAAACTGACTGGGATGAGGGGAGTTCTTCCTTTCCCATGTAGCTTGAACACATGAAGTGATGATCTTTATGGAGCCAAACTGTGGGTCAATCTACCCCAGCCAGCAGCAGCTCATAAGTAGGAGACCCTTTCCTAGCCCTGAACATGAACTGGAGGTGCCGGGAATTGAACCTAGGTCCTTGAGCATGCCAAGCATGTGCTCTCCTCTGAGCTCTGGGTCCTCGCATGGGTGGGTGTGCATGCGTGCGCCTAAGTACATAAGAAGAGCCCTGCTGGATCAGGCCAAAGGCCCGTCTAGTCTAGCTTCCCGTTATCTCACAAGGGCCCACCAGATGCCTCGGGAGCACATAAAACAACAAGATACCTGTTTCCTGCTGTCACTCCCTTGCACCTGGCATTAAGAGATAAGCTTCCTCTAAAACCAGGAGGTTGCTTATGGCTTGTAACCTGTGATGGACCTATCCTCCATAAATCTGGCCAATCCCCTTTTCAAGGCATCTAGGCCGGGTGCCATCATAACATCCTGTAGCAAGGAGTTCCACAGATTGATTACGCACTGGATAAAGAAATCTTTCCTTTGTTCTGTCTCTCTCGCCATTCAATTTTAGTGGATGTCCCTTAGTTCTGGTGTTGTGTGAGAGGGAAAAGAACTTTCCTCAATCCGCTCTCTCCATCCCATGCATAATTTTATGTCTCAATCATGCCCCCCCTCAGGCGCCTTCTTTCTAGACTGAAGAGCCCAAATGCTGTAGCCTTTCCTCATAAGGGAGGTGCCCCAGTCCACTCATTATTTTGGTTGCTCTCTTCTGCTCCTTTTCCAGTTCCACATCCTTTTTGAGATGTGGCAACCATAACAGGATGCAATACTCCAGATGTGGCCTCATTGATTGTACAACGGCATAATAATATTGGCCGTTTTATTCTCAATCCCTTTTTTTTAATGATCCCGAGCATGGAATTGGCCTTCTTTACAGCCGCCGCACACTGGGTCGAGCTGTCCACCAGCACCCCAAGATGTGTGTTCTTTAGGGTTTGTCACAAATAGCTCAAAACCCATTAGCGTAGGTATATGTGAAGTGTTGATTTCTTGCTCCGATGTGCATCACTTTGCACTTACTTACCTTGAAGCGCTTCTACCATTTTGCTGCCCATTCTCTCAGTTTGGAGAGATCCTTCTGGAGCTCTTCACAATCCCTGCTGGTCTTCACCACCTGGAAAAGCTGAGTGTCATCCGCAAACTTGGCCAACCTCGCTGCTTATCCCCACCTCCAGGTCACTCTTGTTGGAGTAATCTGGGGCTGCTGGCCCTGTCCCCCTCAGTGTGGTGTTGGTAGGGTGGGTGGGTGGTCTTGTTTCCGAACTGACCATTGGATGTTTAGCTAGCTGCAAGGTGGTGTTGGGTAGCAGTGCAGGCGAGGCTGGAATGATGGGCTAGTTGAGAGAGGGCCTGGGTCATGACCTCTTCCTGGGAGGGTAGGAAGAGAGTGTGGGATAGTGGAAGGAGCTCGACTCTTCCAGGAACTCCAAGCAGGTGGCTGTTGTGGACGGTCCCCACAGCTTTTTCTTTGCGGTAAAATGAGCAAAGGCAAGTAGCGTTATAGCTCTCTTCTTGAACATCTTCCTTGCAGACGACTCTTCTACAAAAGTGGATGTTAAGGATTCCTACGAAACGGAAGCGAGCACTGTGTGAGTACAGGAAGGGCGCTCTGCACGTCTCTTGTCCTGGTTGTGTGTGTGTGTGTGTTCTTTCGGGTTGGGGTTCTTTGAGTGTCTTAATTACAAAAAGCAGTTTGAAATCTAATAAACAACACTAGCTGTACAAAGGCTGTTCATCTTAATTAGGCTGTCGGAGGCTTGGTTGGCTTATTCTATCTAACCTACTGGGAATGGGGGGGGGGGAGAGGGAGGGAGAGGGAGGGAGGGAGGACCACACTCACCTGGCCGGCTATCAGCCACTGTAATTGACATGCTGCCCAAGAACAAGTGGGGTTGTGCAGAGCCAACTAGTGGAAGCAGCTCGGAACCAGTGGAGTCTTTTTAAAACTATACCCTGTGTCTTGTCCCCCCCCCCCAACCTGGGAGGTGCATTAACATAGAAATTTAGCAATAAAATCACAACAAACAGTAAATCACACAATAAATAATCACTGCCAGAATGTAGTGGACAGGAGCAAATACGCCAGGAAAGCCAGCCCCACGATTAGGAGGGGGGCAGGCTGGCCAGTGGAAATAATGTGGCCTTCAGCTGGCGCCAAAGCTGAGTTGGCCATCTGGGCACTTCCACAGAGAAGTGCACTTGGTCCTTTGCCAAATGTACTTCTGTTGGCAGCAGCGCACACCTCTCTGGGCTGGGCAGCTTCCTGTGGGAGGAGGTGACCCGGTCCTCTGGTCCCAGGTCGTTTCAAACGTCAAAGATTAAAACCATCCTCTTGAGTAGCGGTTGCAAGCGTGCTGGCAACCAGTGCCGGTGGAACAACACAGCCGCAATGTGCTCCACTTTCCTGGCGCCAATTGGTAATCCTGCAGTGGCATTTTGCACAAGCTGGTTTCCAAGTGGCCTTCAAGGGCAGCTGTCTGGGTCCAGAAGTGCTGTTGAGCGGCAAACCTGCTCCTCGAAAGGGAGTGCTGCAACCCCCTTCTAGAGCAGGCTGGCAATCCCTATTTTGGGTGCCAGGCTTCCTGCTCCAGAGGTTCCTTCATCCTCTAGCTCATTACCAACCCCAGACAGTGGTTCAGAACATTCACAGCCTCCTTATTTCCAGATGAAAAAGAGAGAGAGAGTTGGGTGTCGCTTATGTACTGATGACACCCTACCCCATTCCTCTGACCTCCCCATGCGGTTTCATGTAGGTGGTAAAAAGCATAGGGGACAAGATGGAACCCTGTGGGAGCGCAGCGGCCAAGGGGCTGAGCAGGAATCCCCAGCACGACCTTCTGGAATTGGTCCTCCACTGTAAAACAGTCCCTCCAAGTCATCTCCCCCCCCCCCAAGGTGACCTGTTGGGCTCAACTGGGAGGTCCAGCAGAACCCCCAGAGAGGTGCCGCCTTTGGCTAGTTTCCAGTGGAGGTTGTCAGCCAGGACAGCCCAGGCACTCCCTGCTTGAGCGCCTTGCCCAAAGACGGGAGAATTCTCGAATGCAGTGGGATCGAGGGAGTGTCCTTGGGGCGAGAGCAGACCACCACCATTTTTTAAGGCCAGGGGGCATTGTGCCCTCCCACCGACATTTGGCAGCCCAGAATGAGAGCTGTGGAAAGGTATTCTAGACCGAATGACATTCATTGACTGGGAAAGTGAAAGCCGTGTTCTTGGGGGGGGGGGGTTAGGGTCCATATCCGGTCCCTGGCATCTCGGTTCAAAGAATGGTCTGGGGCCGGCCGGGGCTGGAGAAGACCCTCCTTGGAGAACTGCCTGAGCCTTGCTGGGACCAACAGCTCAGGCGGCTTCTATCTGGTGACGGAGCCTTGGCGGTGTCGGCTTCTTGCCGCCCCCTGTGTTCTGGAGCTGGTCCTGAGAACGGCCTCTGAGGCGCCTCCAGCGTGAGTGCTGGAGAGGGGCCCCTGCTCGGCTACGGCGATGCATGGACCTGTTGTGCATGTTCAGTTCCTTCCCAGAGTCCCTGGAGACGGGTGGCAACTCCCCCTCTTCCTTCTTGGCGCAGCCATCGGCACGTGGCAAGACGGCCAGTGAGAGTGAGCTGAGCACCACGGCCACGGAGCTGCTGCAGGACTACATGATGACGGTAAGCAGGGCGCCCTCTTCTTGAGACACTCTTGCCCTTTGGATGATACCGGTCTGTCTAACGTGGCTCCTCGGTCGGGAGTGGTTGCAGGTCGCCATCTCCCCCTCCTTGGGACATTTTGGAGGGGGATCGAAGAGGCTTCTGCTAGAGAGGCAAGAAAACGTCCCCTTGCTTTCCGTTTCGTGGCATTGCAGCCAAGGAATAGCTTGGGGTCTCCTGGTGATTTGCAAGTGTTTCCAAGGTGAGCAGCAGTAGCCAGTGTGCAACAGGCAGCTGGCCTGTCCTCTGCTCGCCTCGGCTTCAGCTCTTCTCCCCTGTGAAATAGCCGAGGCTCTGCTGGCCAGTCCTGCCTTGGAATCCCCCATCTGGAGTCACTCAGGTGTAGGTTTCTACTTCTGTTATGCAGGTTATCCTGTGGCCGGCTCCACTCAGAGCTGCTAATTTGCATTAGACTCTGGTTGGTGGATCTGTTCACCCTGCCTCCATGAGGATCTGTGCCCATGTAAATAGAGTGGGGGGGGGGGGGAGAATCCAACAGCATGAGCTGGCAGAGAAACTGCTTTACCTGGGTTATGAAGATTGGCCCTCTTGGCTTCTTCCCTTCTGCCCAGCAGGGGTGTAGCAAGGTGCCCCCCTGCCGGAGGCCACGGTGATGCCCCCCAAGAGGCCATGCCCCGCTGCGTGACGTATCCCGGAAGCCATGCCCCCGGGGTGACGTCACACGGCCTATCAGAGGTCCGGAAACTGCCCCAGGGGCGGGCAGGAGGGCCGAAAACTCCTCCCCCAGCCTCGTGAAGTCTTGGCAGCGGCGCTACGAGGCTCGCTGTCGAGGCCCGAAAAAAGGGGGAATGAAAAAAAAAAGGGGGGAAGTGAACGGAGCCGCCGCCGCTGAGACTGCCACGACCAGGAGTGAGTGATGCCCCCTGGGCAGACCGCCCCCTGCCCCCCACTCCTACACCACTGCTAGTGCCCAGGGCTGTGGAAGGTGTACTTGGGACCCCCATACACAGCAGGCTCTCTCCATGCTCCTTCTCAACATGGCTTCTGCAAACTTCTGAGGACTCAGGTGCGAGGGACGCTGAGCACGGCATACAAAAAGTCTGTTTCCAGTTCTCCTTCTGTTCAGTCATTGGGTAGACCAAAGTTTGTGAACCTGAAGAAACATTTGCCTTGCAGCCTTCTTGGATGTAACTCTAAACTGAGCATCTTGTTTGACCTCTCCTGAGAAGCTGTGCAAATGTCACTGCAGCTTCGCCCGATAATGTTTTTCCTTCAGCGCTAGACTCTGATGACGTTTTATCTTTCCTAGTTACGAACCAAACTCTCCTCTCATGAGATCCAGCAGTTTGCAATGCTTTTGCACGAATACCGCAACGGGGCGTCTGTCCACGAGTTCTGTGTCAACCTGCGTCAGCTCTATGGGGACAGCAGAAAATTTCTTCTGCTCGGTAAGGTCTCATTTGAGGGATGCGTTCTGCTCCCCATCGTCTTGACAGAAGAGTGATAACAGAGAAGCTTAGTTAGTTTGTCACCAGAATGGCCTTCTGAGCCCGTGTCAGACCTTTTCTGTCTGAACTGACTCTTCAAGTTACCCAGCCCTGGTTCCGGGGCACCCCGAGGCCGGCTGGCACCCATTGCCTAGCCTTTGCCCTTGAGTCCTAGATTCCAGGCAAGCTGCTTTTCACTGGCCTGCAGTCAAATGCCGGAACCCGAGTCGACGGTCCCACCAGCAAGACAGACCAGCCCTGATCGGAGCACAGTTATTGTAAAAGCATGAAGTGCAGGTCCTCGGTGTGAGTGCAGGTTTAACGGGTCCCCAAGGAGAGGTCCGTGGTTATCGGAGGAAGTGCTTTCTCCTGCAGTGTTGGGATGCTTTGAGCCTGGCCCACACAGGCAGGACTAAATGCTGCTCCCCTTTTTTCCTCTTCTTCCCAAGGCCTTCGACCATTCATTCCTGAAAAGGACAGCCAATACTTTGAGAACTTCCTCGAGACCATTGGCGTGAAGGACGGCCGGGGCATCATCACTGACAGTTTTGGGAGGTACCGGCGGACAGTGAGCAGCACCTCCACCTCCACGACGAACGGCAACGGGGCTGCTGGGAGCTCGGACGATCAGTCTGGGCCCTCGGAAGGGGACGAGTGGGACAGGATGATTTCGGACATCAGCAACGACATAGAAGCTCTTGGGTGCAGCATGGACCACGATTCTTGCTGAAGGGGCAGCTGTCCCCTGGGGGGGGGAGCAGGTTCTCGCTCAGGCTGTCAGGGGCATGAGAACAACACTTTGTTCCAGGTGGAAGCTGCGGCCGGGGGCCTTCCTGGAAGACTCCCCCCTTCTCCCGCCCTCTTCAGTGGCTCTGTTGGGTGCCCGGTCCACGGCCGTTTCTGTGAAAGAGCGGCCACGAAGGAGTAACTGGGCGAGGCTGGGGGCACGAGAGTTGGGCAGGACGACGTCTTTGTTTCTTGCCTGGGGCTGAAGCCAAGGGAAGGGAGCACTGCTTGTACTGCGGACTGCCGCCTCTCACGGACCCTACAAGCCGGTTTACAGTTTTGCACATTTCTGACGTGCGTGTGAGTGAGATGATGATGATGATGATGATGTTTACTACAATGTGAATAGCGTGATATTCCAGGCATTTGTCATGACGTGTCTGATTCCGACTCCAAAGGTGGCCTTGATGGGGAAGTGGGAGCGGTCCTGCTCTGGTGATGGCCTTAGCTGGGCGTGATCTTCCCTTGCCCTACGCTGGCCAACTCGCTCTCTTCTTAGCAGCCACAACGTCAGTGGTTTCGGGTGACCCTGACTGGCCATTTTGTAGCAGCCTGGTTAAAATGCAGTGACCTCGGCTTGGGCGCTTGCCGCTGGGTATGGTGGGCAGCCTTGATCTGGATGTGAATGCCGTGGAGAAGCCAACCCGGGCGGTCTCTGCAAGACAAGCCGGCTTCCCCTGCTCAGACGGGCTGATGGCTTTGCTCAACGGTTCCACCCCCAATTCCCAAGCCCAGCGACTGGGCAGCAGCCGAAGAACATGGCGACCTCCCCTTCCTCCCACAGCCCCCCTTTGCGTGGTCTCTGGCTTCCTGCAGAGCTCCAGAGTGCTCCTGTGTCCACCCCGGAAGGACATGGCATTTCTGGCCCTCTGGGCTTGGGGAAGTGTTCCAGTGATCTGGCCTTGGCATCCGGTGGGGTTGTGAAGCTGGACGCCAGTCGCCCTGTGCCAGTCTGTAGTAGCTTGAGGGACCTGGGTTTCTTCTGCTTGGAGGCAACAGTCGCCCGGCTGGCTGACGGCCCCAAGAAGCTCTTCTCGGAATGGAATCCATTGTTCTCCCAGTGCATTAGGTGACGGCAAGCTAGAAGGTGGTGAACAGACCTCTTGGGGGGGGGGGTGTTTTTTAAAAGGAACAGGAAGTGGAAGAAATGTGTCTGTATAAGCGCACAGTTTATTTCTGCAGGTGTATTTCATGCCACGAAACTTGCATTGGCTGCTGTTAACTGGCCTGTATCCTGTGTTAGCCCTCTGAGTAGGAAACCTGGGAGTTTTTATAATGGGGAAAATGGGATATTCTACTCATGAGTTGCAGGAACCCTAGCAGCCCTTTCTGCCATGTGTATTTACAGTTCCTCTGCTGTCAGCTGTGGGTGGAGCAGCAATTGCTTCCATGCCTGGTTCACGATGTGCCACGGTGGTGCTGCACCATGTGGCAGGTCTAGTGGGGGGGGGGGGGAATAGTAAGCATGGCTACCGAAGGTTGTGAACTGAGTTCTGCTCTTATGGGGGTGGGGGCACATCTAGAAGTGACAGTGTGAGGCTCTTGCATGCAGAAGCCCAAATGGAATCCTGACTGGACTTTGTGCTTCTGTAACATTGCACATAAAATTGTGCACCTTCTGCACATGCTTGTGCAACTGCACGCAGAGCAGAGTGAAGTGTCTCTTCTGTTCCTGGCTGTGCGCCTTGGGATACAACCTGTAGAAACGATCTGGTTTTGTTAACTTTGTGCATAACTTGGTGTTGTATCTTTGCCTGGGCAGGGCTTGATATGGAAAGTGGGCAGACTAGTCACTGTTGCTTTGCAAGAGAACTTCCCAGGCCGCCAAGTGTGTGGTGTGTACACCACTTGCAACTTTTGAGATGCGTTGGGGAGAGGAATATGAATCCTCTTCAGTTTTGCGTGTTGATCAGAATATCAGCTGTTGGAAATGGGTGTCCAGATGCAGTAGGGATCTTGGCGGGAAACTCAGGTGTGAGGAATGTGCCACATTTCTTCTCATTGTTGACTGTTACAAACCCTGTGTTTGATCCCAATTTTTGCTGTCGGGTTATTTTTGCTCTCCCCCCTCCCCTCCTCATGGAAGTAGAATTCTTCGGAGTAAGAGGGCGACTGCAGAACTAGGTCTCAGTCTGGCGTGAAGATGCCTTGAGCTGTACCGGGGGTGGGGGGGGTAGGGCTATAGCAAACGGGAAAGGCATTGACTTGCTTAAGAAGAAAAACTGCCATAAAAAGACCAAGTGATGGTGGGGGTGAAGCAGTTGTGGGGGGTGGGTTGGAGAAATCGTGGCTGTGCTGGAGACAATAAAACGCTGCCTGGAAAGAGGCGGCGAAGTGAACTTCTGTGGGGGAATAGATTTGAGTCTGGGGAATTCTTCCACTATGGAAGGTGGAATAGGAAGTAGCCTTCCAGATCCCCCCTCCTTTTTTTTCTGGATTGCAGCTCACTTTAGCAGATTCTGGCGTGCAAGACGCATGTGTTCAAAAGACCTTGGCTCATATCGGCCTTTTTGCCTCAACCTATGGTAAGTGATGTGGCTATACTTGCTTTTAGGATCAACGCTTGTAAACCAAACTTGGTGTGTGGTGCTTGTCTGCTGTGTGAGCGAGAATGGGTTTTGTACTATCTTCCCAGCCTCTTGCTTAGTCCAAAGTGAGTCTTGTTTGTGAAAGATACATAGACAGGAAATTGGCCCTTTGGCTGGAGGTTGACTGCTGGCCTTTCAGTCAGCCCCGCCCGCCCGCCCGCCCGCCTGGGCATTTCTGGCTCCCAAGGCCTCCTCTGAGCTGAATGACCATATACTGCACGTGACCCAGAGTCTTTGATTTTGCTCTGCATGTCTGGGCTGCTGCTTTTCCTCCTGGAAGGATTTCTTAACCTGATGGTAGTCGAGGGCCTTGCATGACCATGAAGTGCAAAAACAAACTTTGTCAGTACTCTAAAGCTTATGGTCCAGAAATCTGCATGATGCAGTGGTGCTGTAGAATACAAGCTTGCATGCAGCTGAGCTTTTCATTCTGTAAGGGGAGGGAGGGAGTGGCTTCATTGCAATGGGGACGACCCTGAGCGGCTCGCAGGCAAAGATGGCGCCAATCTGGCCCCCGCGAGTGGCTCGTTGCCCTGTACGTGCAAGGCAGTTGTTTGTCCCATGGCCCACCGAAAGCCTCTGGATGCCAAATGTGGACCCCAAACACCCTGTCCTCACTATCACTTGGGCACGCAACATGCTGCTTCATCCTTCAGGTTTGCCCTCGCAAGCCAAGCCAGCTAATATTTTCCTGTTTGCAAAAAATATTTCCAGAGAATGAAACCTGCGGCTTCAGAGTTCATTGAAAGTGAGTGGTGGTGGGAAGGGAAATGGCCCTGATCCGGCAACAAGCATGGCCCTGGGAGGCCGGGCTCAAGCCGCACTTGCGTTCTGTCCCAGTTCTCCATCAGCAATGAGAGGGTGATGGTGACAATGGCTGAACAGAGGCTGCAACGTAGCTTTTGCTGCAGAGAAGTGGCATGTAAAGGGTGCTGGGGAGAGGCCTTGGAGATGGGGCCTGCCTGCCTGCCCAGGAGCTACCCCCAGGCGTGGGGCTCTGCTAGGGCTCTGAACTAGGCAGCTGCTGCTAAGGCCCAGCCATGCCAGCCCCCTCCTGTAGCGCCCAGCTTCTTGCTTGAAACAATATGGGGCGAGACATGCTCAGGGCTGGTGTGGGGTGGTAAATTCGGTGTTGCCAAGGTGTGTGTATGTGTGTGTGCGTGTGCGCAAATGGTGCCAGGCTAACATCACTCCAGTGGCAGGATTGGGTCCTTCTGCATCTGAAGAATGCCCATGGTCAGAGTTCCTTGCAGTGGCGCTGCTCAATTCTGCAGCTGTGTCACAGCCATTCTCCAGAGCAAGGTCTGAAGGGATGGGTGTTGTGGGGAGTGACTCTGGGACACCCCTTCCCCCCACATGCTGAATGGCGAAGCTGACCAGATCATCCTTTTTAGGGCCACGGTCTGTTGTGGTGGCTTTTGTGCCAGTGTGAAGGGGGAACTGGTAGACCAGTCTGCAGTTTTCCACCTAAACAATCCACTGGAAGAAGGTGGCTGGAGATCACGGTATAGGCATCTTCCAAGAATTTACAAGTGATTTCAACAGTGGAAAGCTTAAAGCGCGCACACACACACCCAGCAGTCATTAGGACCTGAAAGCATTTCCCTGTTTGTCCATAGCCTTGTCAGAAAACAGTGAGAAAGACGGTGCTGAGGGAGGGGAGTATGCAATGGGGCCCCCAGCACAGGAGGGGCCCTGACCCCTCTTGCTTGCATCAGCCCTGAATTGAGCAGCTGGGCTCCTGGTGCCTCTTTGAATAGCTTCCATATAGTTCACCAGTAATTGGTACATTGCAAAATTGATGGATGTTCACTGTGTGTGTGTGTGTGTGTGTGTGTGTGTGTGTGTGTGTGTCCATAATCCTTAAGATGGAGTCATTTCCTAGTGCCTTTTTGTACTAAATATATATATTTGCTCCTTGAAAGTGTAAACTGACAATTGAAATTTTTTGGTGAAAATAAAACCATATTTTTGAAATGATTGTATAATGAAACAAGAGAAATGAATGGAAATGAGCGGTGGTATTTCTTTATACCCGATTCTTTGGGGTTGGCTTTTTCACAGCGACTATCCAAGTGTGGCCTTCTATGTATTGTGAGCATCAGGGCCCTTGAATTGCTCTTTTCCCCCTCTGTAGTCCTTCCAAAGTACACACCACTTCCCTTGGAAGAGAGGCCAGTCTAGGCCATACAGAGGCTGTTCACTTTCTACCACTCTACCATTCCCCTTGTTGGACAATGTCAAAAATCTCCAGTGTCCAAGGATAGCACTTCTGTTATCCATGGTGGATGGCATAGATGGCCCTTCTAGCTGGCAGTAATAGTCACCCTTGCCCGAACATGAGCAAACTGACACTCTTGCAAATTGACTGGAGGCCAAGGAGCTGGCTCTTGCTTGGCATGGACTCAGCCAGCATTGTCCTGCTGTCTTGCAGCTTTTCTTGGGTTGATCTACCAAAGATCCTATTGTAGTTCGCTACACATACTGTTCCCTTGCCATATGTCCTTGCTGTGATCCCAGTGGGAGATGACTTGCTTGTGCTGGGTTTTGGGAGGGGTGTGTTGTGTCTGGCAACACTATTATAACTTCTGCACTGCACCACGAATCTGCTTTTGGTCTTTCCTAACCCCCCTTTTCTTCCAGCTCCCCTAGAGTTTGCTTCTGCAGAGTGCAGTAGTTGGGGGTGGGGGTGGGTGGAAGAGCATTGCTCCTGGTCCCCATTGCCTGGCGGATAAGAATCCTGGAGCTGCAAGAGCCTGTCTAGGCAGCTGTGGTGGCTGCTGTCTGTCTGACACAGACCCTCCTCTGCTTGATGGACAGGTGGCGGCTCTTGGTTTTGCACACAACCCCTGCTTGAAGGCTTCAGTCTTCCCTTAGGTCCTCTGGCCCTTTCCTGCCTGTTTTCTCTGGTGCTGCTCCTAGCCACTGCATGCTTTAGGAGGTAGGTGTTTTGAGAGGGGGGAAAAAGATGTACATTATCTGTAGGGGGTCCAGAATAAAGGGCCTGCTGTAATGGCAAGGAGGGCTGCTTCGTTTTGTACAGCAGTATCGTTCCACATTATTTCTAACATTGGGGTAAAGGGAGCAAGATGGGCCATGTGACCACCCATGCAGGAGGCCAGGTTAACCAAATTTGCTTTGTGTGAAGGATCACATAGACTCTCCAGTGCTGCACAATGTGTGTGTCCCCCATAAAATTCTGGCTCTAAACACCCTGTTGAGCTCTATAGACCAAGTTGCTTATCTGCACAAGCCACTCCAGGGCCAGCTTAACAAACAAAGCTTTGCTTTCCTGCTGTTGCATCAGACTCCTAGCAAAACCTGGAGCTGGAGCGCCTTATTCCCAGGGTGCTTATCCATCTCCCTCTCTCTTCCCCCCCCCCCCCACTCAAGTTTGGCTACCAGCTCTTATGTTTTCAAGCTCAGCCCCAGGAGGCCTGCACACAGAAAGGCTAGAGTGACATTGTCTTTGTCCAGTGGGAGGCAACTGTTTGGAGCCTCAAGAGGAGGGGAGATGGGAGGTATGGGCTGGGGAATTATGAAGGAAGTGTATCTATTTGATGTGGCCATTTTGTTCAGTCTTGCCCCGAAAGGTGGTTTCTCATTCAACCCTTGCTTCTTGCCTATACAGTCATTCCCAACCTTTTTACCACCAGGACCCCTTTTTGTAGAATGAACTAGGGCTGGAAGTGATGTCATTGGTTTTAATAAATTACTTGTTTAATAAAGCCTACCTTTTTAAAATTAAACTCAAAAGCACCCCCTCTCATGGTGGCGTGAGCTAATATTCCCCAGGTTGGGAATGACAGGTATAATGGGACACTTGCTGTGAAAAAGGAAACCAGAACAAAGCATACCTATTCAATACAAGGCCCTAGCCAGAGACAGACTGTGCTAGTCTATACAGTGCTAGATGAATTACCAACACCCGCAAATTCTTGTCTACACAAACAGATACAAGGAACTAGTTGAAATAGAGTTGGTGTAAATGGGCCATTTTCACAATGGAAAGAGGTAAAAAGTAGTGTGCCCCAAGGATCAGTCTTGGAACCAGTGCTTTTCAGCTTATTCATAAATGACTTTGAGTTAGGGAAAAGCAGTGAAGTGGCCAAGTTTGCAGGACACTAAACTTTTCCACATGGTAAAAGGCCAGAAGGGATTGTGAAGAGATCCAGAAGGATCTCTAAACTGGGGAGGATGGGCAGCAAAATGGTTGATGCACCTCAATGTATAAGTAATGCAAAACTTCATATACATTAATGGGTTCTGAGTTGTCTGTGACGGATGAAGAGAGATCTTGGGCTGCTGGTGGACAGGTCAATGAAAGTGTCAACCCAGTGTGCAGCGGCTGTGAAGAAAGCCAATTCCATGAGTGGGATCATTAAAAAAGGGATTGTACAAATTGATGGTAAGGCACCTGGAGTAATGTGTCCAGTTCTGGAACTGGAATGTACAGAAGAGGGCTGGGGCACCTCCCTTACAAGGAAAGGCTATATAGCATGTGGGGCTCTTCAGTTTAGAAAGAAGGCACTTGAGGGGGGACATGATTGAGACACAAAATTATGTATGTGATGGAGAGAGAGGGAGGTTCTTTTCCCTCTTGCACAAACACCAGAACCAGGGGACATCCATTAGAATTGACTGGCAAGAGATAGGACAAAAGAAAACATTTCTTTACCCAGCAAGTAATTCATCTATGGAACTCCTTGCTACAGAATGTGGCGATGGTACCTGGCCTAAATGCCTTTAAATAGGGATTGGGAGTGGACAGATTGGAGGAAAAGCCCATCACGGGTTACAAGCCATGACAGCTGTATGCAACCTCTGGCTTTTAGAAGTAGCTTCTCTCTGAACACCAGATGGCAAGGGAGTGGCAACAGGATACATGTATCTTGTTGTATTGTGTGCTTCCCCAGACATCTGGTGGGCCACTTGTGAGGTAAGAGTAGCTGGACTAGATGGGCCCTTGGCCTGCTCCAGCAGGGCTCTTCTTGGTCTGAGCCAACTGGCCTAAGAACATCAGAAGTCCAGCTAAGTACAACAGTCCATTTCCAACAGCTACCTAGGATGCACATCAAGGAAACCCACATGCAGGACAGATAGGATCACATTCCCTGTTTGGCTCCAGGACTGAGCTAAACTCTACCTCTATCTGTGGAGGCTCAATTAGCTAAGAGCCAGACAGCCCTTCTTCAAGAACTTGTCCCATTTAAGTCAATAGCCAATTCCACAGCTTGTAAATATGCAAAGCAAGACCATATTTTCTTCAGAGTTCCATCAGTCTGTTTTAATGAATGGTTTACATATGCAAGAGGCTAAGCAGCAGAACCCATTCTTTCCTCCATATAAATACAGCCCTACGTATGCATCATTTTATACACCTTTTACATCTTCCTGGTGCTTCCCCTGCAAAAGCAACAGGACTAAGCAAGGCCACTTGCCCTCATGTGCTCCAGGACATGGGCTGAAGAGTCACTGCCCCCCCCCCCCCAGCAAGCCTCCCCTCTCAAGCCAAAAGTGAAACTTTCCCCACTAACCATCGCTGGTTGAACAGAAGCAGTGAGTCAAGCTGGCACAGTAGCCTAGAAGTAGGCTTACCAGATCTCCAACCGGGACAGAGTGCTAGACCTTTAGGAGAAGGAATGTGGACAGGTGTAGCTTGTTAAACCCTTAGAGCACAATCCTAGGCATGTCTACTCGGAAGCAAGCCCCATTGTGTTCAATGGGATTGTGCTCTAAGGTTTAAGAAGCCTAGGATTGTGCTCTAAGGGTTTAACAAGCTACACCTGTCCACATTCCTTCTCCTAAAGGTCTAGCACTCTGTCCCGGTTGGAGATCTGGTAAGCCTACCTAGAAGCAGCAGAGCCAGCTCAGCCCCAGGAAGCGTCTTCTGCGCCCAGAAAGGCTAGAGTGATGTTGTCTTTGTCCAATGCAAGGCAAATGTTTGGAGCCTCCAGAGGAGGGGCTGGGAGTGGTGATGGAGCGAGAGGTATACCCCCCCTTCCCCTACCACATCACTTCACTCTAAATCCTTTTCCCTAGAAGCCGTCAGCGTCAGGTGTGTGCACTCCTGCACAGAACGTATACAGTACATGCATGGTTAAGGCTCCCAGACCAAGGGAAAAGGGTACTGGGGCTGTGTCCTTCAACTGGCACCTGCCAAGACCTCCAGAGGCACTGTTTAATTTCCATTTTAAAATTGGATACTGCTCTCTATGCTAGCTGGAAGCCCTGCCCTCCTCTCCCCACTCCTGCAGCTGGGCGAGTTGATTCGAAGTACTTTTGAGTACATGCAGGTTACCCAAGCACTGGTATTTTGCATGACAGAAGATGGCTCCCCACCATCTTAGAGAATGCCAGCAAGACCAAGCACAGCTGCATCAACTTCCCTCTAGCCCAGGGCTGGCCAACCTTGGAACAGGAATGCTCCTGGCCCTTTCATGGTTGTAGAGGTGAGAGCATTTCAACAGGTGCAGCTGCTTTAGCAGCACCAGCAGCTGCCCAGATTCTGTCTTCTACACAACTCTTCAGAACACGGAGGCCCTCATGGTGGAAGGTTGGCCACCCCTGATCTGGCTTCCAAGCTCCTGCCCAGCCAGCTAGGAAGCAGCTCAGAGGACTCGACTGCTGAGAATCTCTTACCCCTCAAATGAGAGACTCTTCAGTCTAGGTGCAGTTCAAGTGAATATACCATTTATTGAGCAGCAGCATCAATGCAGAATAGTTGGGACTTGTTATTTGCAGTCCTAACAAAACAGCTGTATTGGATATGAGTAACTGTGCATCTGTACAGAAGGCAGAGGCGGAGGGGCCTGTTGACCAATGGCTACATGGTCAGCTCCTGCAAAGAGAGAGAGGTCAGAGAGGGGCTGATCCTGCAAAGCACATACGCTACATGGCAGCCAATTGCAGGGCTGATCTGTACATAGTGACCACAATACAATGTGTTCAATGAGCCCCCCCCCCAGGAGAACACTCCGCCCCCCCATGCAAGCCAACGCTCCCCTCAGGCACGGCCACCTATCCGGCATCAGGTATATGGCAATGAAAGGAAGACTGCTCCTATGCAAACTAGCCCATGGTCCAAGACTAGGGAGGACAGAAGAAAGCAGCTGCTAAATCTCGCCACTGGTGCAGCCTCGTCAAGGCCCCCCCCCCCCGTCTTCCCCATGAAGAAAGTCTAAAAGGAACAGGATGAGTTTCTGCACGTTTTTAGCAGCTCCTGTTCCAGGGAGGGAGAATGTAAAACCTCAGAGGCTCAGGAAAGCAAAGTGGAACAGAAACTTGTGGGCCTAAATCACTGACATGCCTCTGCCCCCCTGGCCACCAGACAGTGAAGGGGGGTGGGACCCACAAAAGGCCTCCCCACACACCCAAAGTTCCTGTGGGAAACAATCCCTGGCTGGCCTGACCCCACCAAGAGCTGCACAAGGCAGGGGAGGGGAGGGGAGGGGGAGAGCCGGGAGCCTTAGGCCAGCTTACTTCACACCCGCTCCTCCTGTCCCTCCCCCTCGGAGAACTGGCTTACTTTACAGGCCGACGGTTCCTTGCCCATAGGTCACTTCTTTCATGCTAAAAAACATGGTCTTGATGCTTGGAGGATGGCAGGAGAAGCCAAAGCAGAGGGCCCTCCCTCTCTCTCCCCGTGTCCAACACCAACAGAAGGACTGTTCCTTCCACCCCCAGAAGGGGCCCTCGGGCCAAGGGAGACTTACCATGATGGCGTTGACTATGTCGTTGTTGTTGTGTCGCAATGCCCGCACCGCTTTGGGTCGCGAGACGTTTGCCTGGGCCATGACCAGCTCGATATCTCTCACCTCCAGACCCGTTTCATCAACCTGGTGAGAGAAGGGGTGGGAGGATGAGACCCCAGATCCCACCAAGGTGGGGACAGAGCTCCCCCTAAGTCCAGCCAGCATTGTATTGGGGGGGGAGAGACTTGGGAGCATATGATAAGCCTTAGTCCTGGGAAGGAAAGCAGTTCCAGGTGTCTCCCAAGAGGGGAACACCTGGCCCCAGGACATTGAGATGCTCAGGTATTTGCTCCTGAGCTCATCGGCAGTTCCGTGGCTCCCTTCTCGTGGCCCTCACTGGCCCTCCTTCCCCAAGGAACAGCTAAATGCCTTCGGAAGAGACTGGGATGAACTTGTGCAGGTTGGGAAGGAAAGCGTTTTTCCATCCGGAGGTCACGTCTATCCCTGCTCCACATTTTTCAAACCCACCACATCATTCCTCAGTGGTGGGAGTCCCAGGTGCGCCCCCTAGCAGCCTTTCCAATCAGAAGGATCTTGGGTGACAAGAGGGTGAAGAGCTGCTGCCATTCAGAGGCAGGAATATGGGGGGGGGGCTGAATGAGGCGGTTTCCCATGTTCATCCTGTGGAGGGGAAACTTCCAGGCACATGGCTGAGAACCCAGGCAGTCTAGCCCCCCCACACACACACATACCCCTCCAGCTTCCTGAGGAGCATTGTCCACCTGCCCCCCCTTCCGCCAGAGCTCACCTCCTCTTCCTCTTCGCTCTCCTCCTTGATCGTCAGGGTGGGGGCCGTTTCCGTAATCAACGGCGAGTGCTCCACGGGGACCTTGAACTTCTCGGCGGCAGCCTTGTGCACCTGCTGCGAGAGGTCTTCGATCTGTGGAACCAGGCGAGGAAGACCCTGAGTGCAGCTCTGCCTCTTGGCTTCTCTTCTGTACATGCCCAAGGGGCTGGCTAAGACTTCCAGAGGCCAAGAGAGCCATTTAATCATCCAGGCCCCAGAGGGCTACTGCAGTAGGGAGGATCCCCAATAACTCCAGAGCCCGATGCACAATCTATCCTTGACCCTTTGGGAGCTTCTAAGGAGGCAGGCCTGGAGCCAGAACTTTGGGGAGGGAAGATGCCAGCAGCTTAAGGGCCAAACTAAACAGGACATTGAAAACACATCAACTCCCATGTGCTAGAAGTGCTGTTTTGGGAGAGGTGGAAAAAAACCCACCACTTTCCTAAAGCAACCCCCCGCCGCCTCACAGCAGCCATTCGCTAGAGAGGGAAAGAAAACCAGATGGGCTCGGATATTGTGCCTTTTGTTGTTCTTTCTGTGACCAGCCGTGGGGGGAGCCCAGGCAGCCAGCTGGCTGCTGCAACCTCTGCTCTTCCCCGTTGCCCAGTCCACATTCCGCGACGTATCAGGTGACCGAAAGGAAGGAAAAGTGGCTGCGGTGGTCCTTCTTTTTCCTGCCCCAGCCATTTCAAAACTCCCAAGCGCTTCACCCCCAATGTAGCATTGGGGGCCGAGGCATTTGAACATTTTAACTGGCAGGCCTGGGACAGACGACAGACTGCTGTGGAGGCGGCACCTGCCCCCGACACCTGGTAAGCAAGGCAGGGAGGGGGATGGCACAGCTCCCTTGGTGCCACAGCTCCTTCCTCCATCACAGGCCTTGATTGCCCAGCATCTAGGTAGCGGAGGCCCAAGATTCAGTTCTCCTTTGCACTAGACCTCGCCTCCAGTTTCCTGCCTGTCTGAGCATGCAGGAGAGGGGGAGCTGATGCACGTGTGTGCAAATGTTCTTAATAATAAACCACTCTCCCATCAACAGGGCTGTGCCTAAGGGCCGCCACCAAACTGCCATCCACCTGGAAACTTGGAGCAGGGCCCTGGTATGAGCAGAGGGTTAGCCCCTTGCACCCCGACCCAAACTGGGAGGCTGTGGTGCTATTTGGAGTTCAGTTTGGCTCCAAATACACCTTGGAGAGTGAGATTTGAAGCATAAAGTAACATAAAAATGCTCGCTAGCAGCAGCCAACCTTTGCCCTCATTGGAAGGACAGTGAAACAGGAGCTGGATCACTTTGTGGAACTTGCTTAACATGCCAACAGGGGTCCTCCCAACCTTTTTTTTTTTTAATGAAAAATTGGAAAGAAGGGTCTGGAAGATGCTCCGCTACTCTGCCTTTTGGCTACAGCCTTCAAGGACAGAGATTTGGCATCTTGTTTCACTGTCCAATGGATAATAGTCTTCATCCTATGTAGACCAAACTGGCCTTCCCTTTCCTTAGAACAGCTTCTTGTTCTACCCTCGCAGGCAAGGCTTCCTGCCTAGATTCAAGAGCCCTTGCTCACAAGCTGCCTCTCCCTCCCCCCCCTCCCTGACCTTGGCTTCTCCAAAGACTATGTAGATGTCCGAGGCAGGACTTTTGAAGACATCTGGCTTGGTTATGACAAACAAGATGTTCTTGGACTTGCGAATTGTGATCCTGGTGACACCATGGATTTGCCGCAGTCCGAGCTTGGACATTGCCTGGAAGGGAAGGACCATCAAACAGTTAGGACCAGTTCGAACCAGAAAGCTGCAGCAATTCAAACCAGGGAGTTCGAAACACTCCTAGAGGGCATCCAGCCAGCGTTCTTAAAAGGAACTCAAGTGTGAAGTTACCAATTTTCTGACTAAAATATGCAACTTGGCCCTTAAAAGAGCCATTGTGCCAGAGGACAACTAATGTAATGCCGATCTTTTATATTTATATATATATATATATATATATATAAAGGGAGGGAGGGAGGAACTGGGAAGCTACAGGCCGGTCAGCCTAACATCTGTTCCAGGTAAGATGGTGGAAAGTCTCATTAAAGATAAAATCTTAAACACATAGAAGAACAAGCTCTGCTGAGGGAGAGTCGGCATGGCTTCTGCAAGGGGAAGTCTTGCCTCACAAACCTGTTAGAATTCTTTGAAAAGGTCAACAGGCATGTGGATGCGAGCGAACCCGTGGATATTATATATCTGGACAAACCTGTTGATATTCTATATCTGGACTTTCAGAAGGCATTTGACACACGCCCCTCAAAGGCTCCTGAGAAAACAGTCATGGAAAAGGGGGGAGCAGGTCCTCTTATGGATTAGGAACTAGCTGAAGACCAGGAAACAGTAGGTGTAAAACGGGCAATTTCCACAATGGCGAGAGGTGAAAAGCGGTGTGCCCCAAGGATCGGTCTTGGGGCCAGCACTTTTCAATTTGTTCATAAATGACCTGGAGTTGGGGATAGGCAGTGAGGTGGCCAAGTTTGCAGATGACACTAAACTTTTCCGGGTGGTGAAGACCAGCAGGGATTGTGAAGAGCTCCAGAAGGATCTCTCCAAACTGGGAGAATGGGCAGCAAAATGCTTCAATGCAAGTAATACAAAGTGATGCACACTGGGGCAAGAAACCAAAGTTTTACATATACACTGATGGGTTCTGAGCTGCCTGCAATGGAGCAGAAGAGAGATCTTGGGGTGCTGGTGCACAACTCAAAAGCGTCAACCCAGTGTGCGACGGCTGTGAAGAAGGCCAGTTCCATGCTCTAGATCAGTGGTTTTCACTGCCAGGAGACAACACCTTTCCCCTTAATGGAAGTGGCAACTCGGCAGTGACAGCCCTGTCTCTTCATTCCTTCCAAAGCATTCAGTCAGGAGACTGTTTTTAAGGAAACATGACCCTGCCAAGGCTGCTTTGGACTTCCTACAACTTGGGGTAGGAGGAGCCAAAAGCATGTTTGATCTCCTGCAACAGACCAACATTACAATCCCCAGGAACAGATGTGGGAAGAGGGATCTAGGTAGGACATCCTCCATCATCCCACCTCCTGTATACCAGTGGCCAAATATCACCATCTCCCTCCCGGCAAAGTTCAGGTCTGTTCTGTGTCCGGGGTCATAAGCAGGGCTAATCTACAAAGCCAGTGACGAATGTCGTCCAGCTTATCCAGGCCCTAATCTGCCCCTTTCAGGGCAGCCACATCAAGCTCCTCAAGGATCTATGGCAGACATCTGCTGCCCCTGCCAAGCAAGTCCCAATTACCTCCGACATCAGGCAGTAACTGGCACTCCCAAAGCTGCCAGTGGGGCCACTACAAGACAGACCCTGCCACTCCATCACTACACGACGTTTGTGCCACTGTGTAGCCAGCACAGCAGTATAAAGTCACAGTTGGGATCAGACACTCACGTGGTCTGTTAACAAGAGGTTGGCAGCAGGAGAAGGACCGTAACGCAAGGGGCTGCAGCAAGTCCAGGGAGGAATGGAGCCGTCCCCTCCAGTGCCCACCTAATTACTCAACTGTTTCCTGAAGCTCTCAAATTGCCAAAACGTGCTTTCTCCAGAATCCAGCTGGAAGGACAGCTTCTTTCCCCACCCCAAGGGCTTCGCTTTTAGCACATGAAACAGCAAATGACCCCTCCCTCCCCCCCATACAGGAGCCCACAGCATCTGGGTCTGAAACCCTGGAGAGCTCCTGCCAGGCAGTGCAGACAATTCTGATCTGGGCGGATCCACCATCAGACCCAGGAGGAAGCCGCTTCGACGGGTGGGCCATTCTGCGACACGGCTGCATCAGAAGTGACTTAACGATCCAGTCCGGGGGGGGGGGGGAGGGAAGCGCGACCCACACCCAGCAGAGGCTGCCTGGAAAGAGGCCAAGGCAAGAATCCAGCCGAGAATCTGCAGCAACCACCCCTGCTGGTCGTGTTTGAGCTGCACAGGAGTGACTGCAACTCGCATTAATGTCTCCGTCACAACACCCGCCCTCCTCCCACCACTCACAATTTCAGAATGGGGGGGCACGTGGCCCTCGTGAAAGGACGCTCTGCATACAGACCTTCCGGGCTTTCTTCTCACTCCGGCTCTGCTTGGCCTTGCTGAGAGATTCTTCGCCAGCTCCCAAGGATTGCGCTAGCTGTGCCTGGAAGACGCAAACAAGACTGTGAGCAGGGGTCTCTCTCCGAAAAGCTGCTCACCATGACAGAGGCAGGCGGTCCTCAGGGTTCCCGGAAGCAGATCCTCTTCCCAGAGCGCGCGGCTGGCTGGCTCAGGGCCGACACGCACCTCTCTGCATGGGCTGCCTGCCTCGCTGCTCAAGCCACACCCCTCAGCACCTGAATCTTTCAAGGTGGCTCCTCTATGCTGCTACTAATGAGGCAGGACTGCAGTCAACCTCCCCGGGGGGGGGGGGGAAAGACTTGGGTCTGAACAGTAGTCAGGGCAAGGTGATGAAGTTGCTCTCGGTCGGAGCCTTGGGAGGAGCTGCTCTGGCCACGCCCCTCCCCTGGCCGCAACAGGCACCCTTGGTCTCCCGCCCATCCGCTCGCTGCCCCTGCCATGGCCCTTGGCCTGCTCTGCCTGGCGTGACTGCCTCTCTCTGCCTCCGCTTTTCAGAATTGGCTGCCTGCTGCCCCTGCCAGGCCACCCGCTGCCACTCCTCGCCTTCTAAGCTGGTCTGGAAGGAAAGAAGGGGCGGAAGGACACACCAGCACACGCCAGTTGGCCACCACCGACTCAAAGACGAGGCCAGCAAGAGGCTGCATGGCAATGTGGCCATGCAGCCCCCCCTTATCTGCCAGCTCTTGACAAGATGGCGGCGCCTGTTGCGCCGGCGCACAGCCTTCTCACTTGAGCCAGGCTCTCCCGCTGGGGGAAGGCTCTCCTGGAGATGCTTCATGGGAGCTCCTGGCCTCAGTTTCCACCACCACCACCACCACCACCACATACCTGTGCTCGAGCTGTCCGTGGTTCTGAAGACTCTGGCTCCTCCAGTTCAGGAATAGACCCTTCATTGCTTTCCGAGTCATTGCAAGAGCCTGAAAGGGAGGAGAAGCCGGTACTGAAGCCACACTTTCAAGTGTCCCAGAGTTTTTAAGCCGTCCCTTCTTCCCACTACATGTTCCTGAGCTTTTGTCTCTGCATTCCAGCAGAGCGAAGACGCCACTTCACAGAGGACTGCGCATGGATGTGCCCCATGCGCATGTCCCTATGGCACAGTGAAGGCAAATGGGCCTGCTGCCCCACATGGGACTCCCTATCTATCAGGACAGGACCTCCTCCACATGCAAGAGAACCCTCAGCTCCTTCCATAAGTAGAAGGTCCATGTCGGGCAATTTGCTTCCAGCGCTACTACAGTACTGCTTCTCCACACCGATATGCATCTATCACTAGGCAAGGTTTTTAAGTTTGCCAGCTATATACCAGAGTGGAAGGTAATTGTGGGGGTGAGGAAATAATGGCTCTTGACTTCCATCTCACTCCAACACCCGTTCCCTCTAGTCTAAAGCAAGCCCTGTTGAGTTAACTCCCAAGCAAGCACACCTAGGATGGCAACCGCAGCCGTTGCCTCGAGTCCAGGTCGTGACCTCTCTGCTCCAGGTACTGGAAGTCTAGGCACCTGCAGTCTGCCGATGCCCAAGACTTTGCCAATATTTCCATCGACCATTTTCCAAGCTGGCAGCCAGAACACATGGCCCTGCTTCTGCCTGGCATTTCTGAGCAGATGCAGCTGGCCTCGGCTTGCAGACAACGGGCAGATCCCAGAGGCTTCCGACAGCTCTGCATGCAGCTGCTCCCAAATTGCCTCTCAAGCCAAGCTAGCAGCTCCACTTAAAAGCAGCCGCTGAACAAGGCCTTCCCCCCCCCCATCATTTTAATGCATTCGATCGCCTAGTCCTAGACAAGCATTTACAGGAAGGAGCCCTTCCTACAGTCTCTCAAGAGCTACTCTGAAGGCCAAACCATTGGGAGAGCCACAATCTGCAATCTTGCCATTTCCTGCCTGCTCCTGTAGACTCCGACCCATCCCAGAGTTGGCTTATTTGGCAAATTTTTATACTGCCCTCCCTTGCTCCACAGAGCTCAGGGGGGTGTACCTGGTTCCCTCCCTCCTTTTGTCCTCAACCACCCTGTGAGGTAGGTTAGACCGAGAGGTCGTGACTGGCCCAGGAGCCTGATCTTCCAGGTCCAAGTCCAACACCAGAACCGCGACACCACAGCATCACACCGACATGGGACTGCAGGGGTTCTCCTCTCAGGCCTCACTCCTATCAACACACCCCTGAATGTTATTGGAACACAGGAGAGAAATCATGGGAGTGCTGAGCGAGCACACCATCTACGAGGAGACACTGCATCCTGTCCAGAGTGCTTCACCTGGCATAAGGGGACCAAGAGAGGTCTCTTTGTCCATTCCTAGTGGAGAGAGACCTCTTCCGTCTCTTGGTCACCTCTCTCTTCTACACTCTGAAGCCACAGGGGCTTTAGAGACAGACAGTGGGCTGATCATCTGTTAGACAGGCCACAGTCCCAGAAGGAAGACCGGAAGTTTTGTTTCCAGCAAGGATGCTCAATGCCAGGTGGAAGCCAGGACAGCCCAAGTCTACAGGCTCCGCTCCATTTTGATAACTGGACGACAACACGAGTTTGGAAGGACCTGTCAGGGTCAGGTCCGTCCCGTCCCCCCGGCCTCAGAGGCACCAGGTCAAGACATGCTTTTTCAGAGCACTCTTGCTTGCCTCCCGCTGCAGCCATCATTTCCCCGATCTTTTATTTGGCATTTGATGACTTTATAGGATGCCAATTATGGTGAAGGAGGCCAGACCTTAGTCGCTATGTGTCACTATTTTAAATATTGCTTTATTATACGTGATCAGCTACTTTTCATCTGCCAAGACAAGCAGGATGTGAGCTGAGCAGAACAAGAACAAAAACCTCCCATGAGCCCCAGGCCCCACCCACCTGTGCTGCTGCTGCCCCATTTCTGTATGAGATGCATCTCTGGCCTTACCTCCATCCGGTCAGCCTTGGGGGGGGGGGGGGGGAGGAGGAAGAGAATAACTCTGCTGCATTTCTGCATGATACGTTCAGTGGATCATTCAGTCACCTAGTGTAGAACTACCTGTCCGTTGCCTCTCTGCATTTTGATTACTTACATTTATATCCCACTGTTCCTCCATGGAATTCAATGCAGCCTATGTGGGGCTCCCAGGCAGACAGACCATGCCCACGGGTCTCCAGCATGGGCTTGTCTCCTGCCAGACCAGCAACCCACAGACATACAGGAGGCCTCGGCCTCCTCCTCCTCCTCCTCCTCCTCCTCCAAGAGCAGGTCCCTCTCACTTCTCCAGCCACCAGAAGTAAACCGCTTTGGTCAAAAGACTGAACTGCGCCTTCAGGGGAGGGGCCACCCCCCCCAGCTCCCAGGTTTGCTATCCTGCCACCCCAAAAGAGCCATTCTCCAGCCCACCCCCATCCAGGCTGGCATGGGAAGAACCTTGTCACCCGAAGAGTCAATCACCTTGATGGTTGGCCCCGTGGGTCCTCTTCCCCACCAGGGGCTGCTTCTCTTCCAAGAGCATCATCCCAGCTGCTTCCCTCAGACTGTCGATCTCCGGGCAGTGGTACGACAGGTCCCTCTCGCTGGAGGAGCTGGACTCGAGCGGCTCAGACCCACGGCCAGCTCGCTTCTCTCCCGCCAAGGCAGAGTCCTTCCCTTTGGAGTCCTTGTTGCCTGGCAACCGATTCCGGCCTCTGGAATCTTTGCTACTGGGAAGAAGCTGGTCTCTGCCGGGCGCTGGGGCTCTGGAGCTCTCGAGGACTGAGGAAAGAAGCAGGTTTAGAGCAACATTTGCGGGGGGCCTTTCCTGCCTGTGGGTCAGCCCTGCATCTCCCAACTCTCTATGGGAGTCCAGTTGGTGCCAGCCAACTGTTTTCCCTTTGCCAGGAGGGGAGGGGAGCCAGGAACCATCCTGCCCAGTGCCCTTTGCCCGCCTGAGCCCCTCGGGACTCTGAGAAAATGCCTTCCAAGGGAAGGGGCTTCCTCTCTCCAGCTGCCAACTGTGGCATCTTCAGGCAAGTTCGTTTTTGCCCCACATTTCTACAAGGTAAGTATTCAAGGTTAGTAAAATAAACACAATACAAAAGAAACAAAATACACTGGAACACCAGCAACATACCAACTTAACAAATGAGAACAAGAGAAACTAAGAGAAAATCCCGGTTTACAAAAACAAAACAAAAAAAGCACCCTAAAAGTGAAAGGGTCTTCGCTGCCTAGCTAAAAAGCACGAGAGGATTGGGCCAGGATTAGGAGGCTGTACCAGATTTTGGGGGCCACCACCGAGGAGGGCAGGATAAAGCTAAAGTCAAACTAGATGGGACAGAGGAGTTCCATGCTTGGGACCACCTCATGTCTTTTTCTCAAGTGACTACCCCTCTTATTTGGATTGGGGCTGGGCCCAAGGGAAGGTGTTTGTGTGTCCCCCCAACCCTTTGCCCTCTGTCAGTTCCCTCAAGCTGTATGAACCCATGGGTGGAAAACCTACAGACAAATGTGCCTCTCCTTTGGGGCCAGGGACAGCCTGGCCAGATCCATGCAGGTGGGGTCCCCCTTATCTGGACTGCTAAGTTGGGACCGGACGTGGTCTGGATTTTGGAATGTTTGCATACATTTAATGAGGTATCTTGGGGATGGGACCCAAGTCTAAACACAAAATTCATTTATGTCTCATGTACACCTTATACACATAGCCTAAAGGTCATTTTATACAGTATTTTTTAATAATTTTGTGCCCCAGCATGCCTTGTGCTATGCCAGCCAGGTGCTGGAAAACTTTTTTTTTTAAGGTCATAGCCCCCCCCCCCCAAGTGTCTGGATTTCGGATGTCCAGGCCAGGGGTCATCAACCTGCCCCGCCTGCTTCCACCCCCCAGAAACATGCACCCACGTCCTCGCTCCTTCCCCCCCCCCCCCGTGTGACCCTTTTGAACAAAACAGGGAGCGCTGGAAACTCCCAGCATGCCCAGCACTTTCCGTTTTATTTAAAGGGACTGCAAAGCAGGGAGGTCGTCTGCCTGTCCATGGCTAAGAGCAGCTGGGGGGGGGGGGGCTGGGCACAGACAGCACTGGAGTGTCCTCGAGCACACACAGACCTACGGCTTGAGGCAGGCATTTAAAACCACGTTTGGCTTTAAAGGAGACCAGAAAAGAAATCTCACCGTCCACTGCAGGCCTTCTGGAGTCCCGTAGAAGGAACAGGGTCTCTTCAGCAGGACGAGGTTCCTCCTCGGGGCTGGCTGTTGGAGGGGGAAGCCGCGAAGCAGCTGCCGGACCTTGGAGGGGGCTCTCCGAGGAGGGGGGTGGCAGAGGCCTGGGAGGTGCAGGAGGAGGCACTTCATGGGACCCAGCACTTGGAGAGGGAGGGGGCAAGGTGGGACCCCCTGCCAAAGTAGGAGACGGGGGCTGCTCTGGCAGCCAAGGAGCAGCAACACACTCTTGCAATGGTGCTCGAGATGGTTGGGAGGTCTGGGATGGAGCAGTGAGGCAGTCCGCAGGCAGCCAGCTGGCAGCGTCAGGGGTGGGAGGTCTCATGTTTTCAATGAGGTCACTGGAGGGACTTGGTCTTCTTCCTTCGTATTCCTCCATTACTGGGTTGCTGGCCTCCACCTCTACCATGGTCTCCTCTAATCTTGTGCCTTCCAGAACCAGGGTCTCCCTGGTTCCCTCTTCTGCCACAACATCCATTTCTGGGCTCTGGAGCAGCTGTTCCCCTGGTGGACTTTGAGCTGGAGCTCCATCAACAGCCATGGCTGCCTCCCTCTCCTCTTCACTGGGCAGGCAGACGGCATCCTTAACAGGTTGGTCTGCTTCTTCTGATCCAGAAGTCTCCAGCTGGCTGCCAACCACTGACGGCACCATCTCTGCTTCAGGCCTCTCTGCCTCCCGTTGGTCTTCTCTTGCCTCTTCAGAAGACTGCGAGGCACCCTGGTCTTCAGCAACAACAGCAGCTGCATCACAAGGAGGAGCCTGCAAGTCTAATTCTACAGAGTCCTTGGTTTCCAACAAGTCTGGTGTGACTTCTCTGGAGGAGTTTTCCAAGATTCCCTCTTTAAGGCTGCCAAGAAGGCTTTGTGCTTCTCCGACAAGCAGGCGACTCATGAAACGAGCAGCCCCTGCTCTCTGCTCCTTCAGGTTTCCAAAGGACCCTTGCAACATGCTGCTTATTTGCTGGTCTGCAAACACGTCTGCAGATCCCACTGCTCCAGCAGGACTCTGCAACAAGGCACCAGTCGGGTCAAGCTGGCCAAGGGTGGTCAGCAAGCTCTTTGCAGCAACAGTATTGGAACCCACTGGAGCCATGTCAACAGCTGGAGCCCCTGAATAGCCTGCAGCATCCACACACTCCACTCCTACATTCCCACTGGAAAGATCACGTGGGGCATCCTTGGGCTCAGTCAAGTATATCTCCTCTTCAGAAGCAAAGAAAAGGTGTTGGCTAGAACCCAGAACAGGAGACACATCCCTTTGCGCCATGGCCCCCCACGAGCTGCCCGAGCCAGGAGCCTGAGGAGCAAGAGCCGTGTGGTGCAGGCACAAGGCCATGCTCTGCTGCGAGGGTCCCTCTGCCGGTGCGATCTGCAGGGCTGCAGCCAAACGTGCAGCGCCCACTCCTTCAGGCTCAAGCACTGGGTGCCGAGATGTGGAAGCTGCTGCTGCTGCCGCTGCCGCCTGCAGTCCTCGTGGAGGGGGGCTCTCCTGGACTGCCTCAGCTGGGCTGCCCCCTGCTTGCTCAGGAGTCTGTAGTTCTTCTCTCTCCAAGTCTGGGGTTGTAGACAGGACTATGGTCTCACTCGAACTGCTCTCTGCTGCGGAGAAGACGCCGGCATCCATGACAGCATGGGATGGGGAGAGCTCCGAGGAAGAGACTACGGCGGCGTCCAGATGCCTTTCGTGTGAAGTGAGCTCAGCTTTTGAAGTTGGTAGAAGACCCTGAAGCAAAGCTTGGGCAAAGGTCTTCTTTTCCACTGGAAGGTCACCAGCCCTATCCATGGAAGGTATAGCTAGGTTTCCCACAGAAGCAGGTTTTGGAGCAGCTTCTGCTACCTGAGCTTTGGAATCCAGTGGAGGGTAATCTGAAGCAGGCAGAGATGCAGTCGTTGCCACACGGTGTGGAGCTTCTGCTGCCTGTTGAAGGACATCTTTGGCAGCTGCCTGGAATTCTGGAACCTGGGTGCCCCCAAGCTGTGGCCCCGCAGTGCCTCCTTTCCTCCCTGCTGGCCCCTGGTCGCTCGTCTGGCCATCCATCAGCTCACCAGCGGTGGGAGATGCCGGCTCGTGCTCTTCTTGGTGCCCAGTCTTCTCACTAGAGCTTGCCAATAACGTTGTCCCACCGTCACTGCGCTCGCCTGGAGGAAGCACACAGGTAGCCTCCTCATCACTCGAAGCCTGCTGCAGCAGAGTCATGTGATCGTCTCTTAGGTTAGGATGCTTGGAGGCCAAGTGGCAAGAACCTGCTCCTTGCACCGCTAGGTTTTCCAGTTCCAGCAGCTCTGGGGCACCCACCATTAAGTGTTGCCTTTCACATTGGGCACCCAGCTGAAAGGCCGCTTCTGCTGGTGCAATTTCAATAACCGAGTCAGTTCTGCTGCACTCGTCACTGTCCAGTTCGGAAGTAGCATCCTTCTGGGATGAAGTTTCCCAAGTCTGGCCAGCATCAGCTTCTTCTGGCAAGACTTGCTGCCGCTGCTGCTGCTCCTCCGGTATGCCAGCCATCTCCTTCAGCTTATCATCTCCTACAGGAATCCCCTCCCCCAGCCGATACTTGCCACCTGTATTCTCGGTCGTTTCATCGGCATGGCTGCTGCCTATTCCTACCAGCGCATGCATGTGGCAGCTCTCACTGGACAGAGGTTCTCCCATGCTGGAATCTTTGGCCTCGCCAGTCTCTGAGCATAGTACATGGGGCTCTGGGGTCATAATGCCAGGGGGTGCCTGCTCCCTGGTGGCAAGATGTCCCAAAGAGACCTTCCCCAATTCTCTTGAGCCTCTCTGCATCTCACGGAGCCCCCAGCTCTGGGCTTCAGTGGATTCCTCAAGATCAGTGTGGGGAAGGGGAGATTCTTGTGAAAACGGTGCTGTTGCCGCCAAGGCAGTCTCCCTTTCCTGCGTGATTAGCCCCATGAGAGGCCGAGCATCTGGTTTTGTCTCTGAAAGCAACCCCACCATGTGGTCCTCATTGTTGTTCACCTGATCAAGAGAGGCGGCTTCAAGCTCATCGTCCGATTCAAAGCAGGCGATCAGGCACTCCTCAGCTGGTTCACTGTCTGCTCGAGTCACTTCCGGCTGTTCCAAGATGGCTGCCTCAAAGGATTTGAGAAGGGACATGAATGGAGTCTCCCTCTTCTCCGACTCGGCATCGGACAGCCCTCCTCCGCGATGCCTTCCCAAGGCCAGCAAGCCTTCCCCGGAGCCGGCACCGTCTTGATCGAGGAGTTCCAGCAATCGCTCCTCAGACTCCTTTAGCCTGGCGCCAATGTCAAAGGCGGCAGCGGCGTCTCCGACTTCCCCAATGGTCAGCTCTGCAAACCGAGTGGGAGGCAGCGGCTTCGGCTCCCACCCCAGCGGAATGGCGGCTCCCACACAACCCTGCCCTGTCCATTCTTCAGCAAGGCGGCTCACTGGCCGAGGCTTTTCTACAGCACTGTCCAACTCAGGTAGGACATCGGCGGCAAAGGGAGAAACTAGACACTCCGCAGCGCATGGGGCATCTTTCTCTGGCGTCTTGTGCGCATCCAAGAGAGACTGGGGCTTCAGGGAGGTACGAGGTGAGCCCGCTTCCCCTCGAGACACGTCTTCCTCTCCATAACAGGTTCGGTCACCCAGCGCTCCAGAAGCCACTGAACTGCCCTGCTCCAGAGGAGACTCCCAGCCTTGGCCAATGGGAGAAATGCTGCTGCTGCTTCCAGAGCACTCTGAAGAATCACCAGGACCCTCCAGCTCTGCAACAGCTTGGAGCCTGGACGCCTTTTCCAGCTCAACCCTCAAGACGCCTTTGATTGGATCCTCCCGACAGGCCTCTTCCACTGTGGGCTGGCCCTGGGAGGCCACAGCCCCCTCTTGCTCTCCCTGGACCTGCAGATGCGCTGCTCCGCCAAGGGCAGGAGCAGCACCCTCCTCTTCGGTGCGGCAGGCATCCAGCGAGGTCTCCATCGCACCCTCACTGCCCGAGGGGGCCAGCCCGGGCTCCAGGGCTCCCCCCGGAGGCTGCCCCTTTTCCCCAGCAGCTTCTGCCACCACAGCATAGTGCTCAACGCTGTACAGCTGCTCATCCTCCTCCCCGTTATAGGAGGCCGAGTCGGAGGACGGGGACGTGTCGTCCTGGTAAGCAAAGGACTCATCAACCCCTTCATTGATGGAGGTTTCTGAGAGCGAGTGCAGAAAGGAGGCAGAAGTGCTGTCCTCCTCCTCCTCCTCCACCCCCCCATCGAGAGCGTCGTTTCCAGCCAGTTCCCCCTGGGGGAACAGCGTGATCTCCATAGACTCGGCCTCAAAGAGGAGGCTCCCCCGGAAGGGCAGAAGCAAAGCAGGAATCATCTGGTCGGTCTCCGTACTGTCCAGGCTGTCGTCAGGGGAGGACGTCGCCGCCTCCGCTTGCGGCCTGCTGGACGCCTCTGCCGGGTTCACTCCAGGCACAAGCTCCGAGAAGACAGCCAGCGGGCAGGGCAAAGGGTGGGATTCAGAGCTGAGCAGCTCTTGCAGGGAGTCCCCGGCTCCAGCGTCACTGGAGAGCAAGCCTTCCAACTTGAACAACTGCTGGGGTGAGGGACAAGCGCTCAGATCGGCTTCATCCCCAGAGTCTCTCCCATTCTTAGGCCAGGGTGGATTAGCCTGTCCCGCATTTGGAGGGGTTGGCCTGGAGGTGGCCATTTCAGAGCCCCACTCTTCATCTTCCTCCGGAGTAGTCTGCCCATCTTCCTCCTCCTCCTCCTCCGCAGGAAATGAAGCGTGAACTAACGTGCTGGAGGAGAGCGTCTGGAAAGTCACCTCCCCCTCCAACTCAGGAGACAAGCAGGACGTCTGCAGAAGCCGGGGGGGGCCCTCTGAAAGCTCCAGCTCTGACAGCTCGAGAGACTCGCCATAGGCCACGGAGGCTTCCATGGTGTCCGACTCTATCAGGTTTGGCGAGCAGGATGGGGAGGTGCTGGCGGTACCGGAAGAGGCCCAGCTGCCTCCCTCGGCCGTGATGTAGGATCCCGAAGGGGAGGTGGGCGGGGAGCTGAGGCCTTCGTTGTCCGTGTCGTTTTGCTCCTCGCTCAGGCTCTCTTTGGAGAAGGGGGGGTGCCTGAGGTGGGAGAACACCGTCTTGATGGGGGTCGAGGGAGCCGTGAAGTAGAGCTCGGGGTCCAGGCCACAGGTGTGCTTGGTAGGCAGGGGCTGGGGCTGCACCAGGGCCACGGAGAGGTCTTTGGCGAGCAGGGGAGAAGGCGAAGGCACGTCAGCCATGGGGTCACCCTGAGAGAGAGAGGCTGCTGCTGCTGCCGCCGCCGCCGCCACTGCCACCGCCGCCTCTGGCTCCTTGTGCTGCAGGAGGCCGGGCAGACACAGACGTGCTGGATGGCTGCTCAAGCCTGCGGGGAGCGGAGGGGCCAGCTTCACCTGGAGCTCCTCAGCAGCCTTCTGGTCTTCCATGCCAGTCCCGTCCTCGTCACCAGAGTTGGTCTCCAAGGCAGCAGTCGGGGGCACGGGGGGTGGGGGTGCTGCCTGCTTCTCAGCTCCCTCCTCTTCCTCCTCCTCCGCCCCCTCAGCGAGGCACTGCGTCTCCTCCCCCATCACTATCCTGGTGTCCAGTATGTCCACACTGGGTGGAGGGGCTCCCAAACCTTTGGAGGCCCCCTCGTTGGCCTGGGGGGGGCCCTGTCCTCTCAGGAGCTGGCCACACTCACTCAGGGCCCCCAGGCCAGCCGCAGCACTCCCAGTGGCCGTGTCACAGCTGGCTCCTTCAGGCTGAGGCCGGTCTTCCTTCTTCGCAGGCAGGAAGCTTGGCCCTCCTTTGCCGCAGGGAGGGGGGTCCATGGGAGAGGTCTGCAGGGGAGTCAGGGCATCGCCACTGGGGGAGGAGGTGGCGGAGGTGTTCCGAGAGTCACCTGTGGAGGGAGGGAGGGAGAGAGAAAGAGAGAGAGAGAGAGGCTGTGAGGGGGCAGGGAGAGACATTGCGCAGGAATTCTTCACACCAAGCCAGGAGAGGGACCAATCCTCTTGCAGAGTGTGCCAGGAACCCTAAACCTGCTTAAGCTCAGAGGGATTTGAAAGAGACTTGAACCAGCTAAACCCTGGGATTACCGGCGTCACACCACCAGTGGCAGTCGGCTCTTCTCCCACTCACAAGGCTGCAGGGGCCTGGGCCAGACGTGTCTCCTTGCCACCCAGGGCCATTCAACACCAAGGAAAACCACATGGTGAGCCCTCCAAATTCACAGACAGATCCCACCTCGCCAGCCACCCCCCAACAGGTGACCCCTACTTTGGGGGCACTGCCTGCACCCCTCTCCGCCACTGCCATATCGACAGAGAGCACACAGCCCCATCCGGCCCCAGCCTCGGGCAGTGACAGTTTCTTAATCTGTTAGAACGTTCCTAGACATTCCACAACCCCTCGGCAGGCAGCTGGGCCAGCAGCTAAGCTGGTCTCTGCATCTTGAAATGTGACCTAACAGCCACGCGCTATTTTTGCTTCATCTCAACTCCACGGCGGTCAAGACAACCTACAGCCATTTCCGAGGCAGCTTCCCAGCAGAGGCACTGCCAGACCCAAAGCCTGCCTGGTTTCAGCAAGGTTGTGGCCTCCCAGACCTCGAGACCAGGGAGTGGAGGCTTCAGAGCTTTCCTAAGGTTGCCACTCTTTGGCAGAGTTTGATTTCAGGGGCAAACTGAGCGCGACACCCCTGCCCTGCCCTACACATAAGAACATAAGAAGAGCCCTGCTGGATCAGGCCAAAGGCCCCTCTAGTCCAGCTTCCTGTATCACACAGTGGCCCCACCAGATGCCTCAGGGAGCACACAGCCAACAAGATAACCTGTTTCCCGTTGTCACTCCCTTGCACCTGGCACAGAGAAAACCCACTTCTAAAACCAGGAGGTTGCTTATGGCTTGTAACCCGTGATGGTCTTTTCCTCCATGAATCTGTCCAAACCCCTTTTAAAGGCATCCAGGCCAGGTGCCATCACCACATCTAGGCACTCTAGACCAGGGGTGCACAGAAAGTAAGCCACCCACAGATCGCTAGGCAATTTCACACACACACACACACACACACACACACACAATTCATCTGTGGAACTCCTTGCCACAGGATGTTGTGATGGCACCTGGCCTGGATGCCTTTAAAAGGGGATTGGGCAGATTCATGGAGGAAAAGCCCATCACAGCTTACAAGCCATGACAACTGTTGTATAAGCAACCTCCTGGTTTTAGTAATAGGCTATGAATGCATCTCTGAATGCCAGATGCAAGGGAGTGGCAACAGGATACAGGTATCTAGCTGTCTTGTGTGCTTCCCGAGTTATCTGGTGGGCCATTGTGAGATAAAGGAAGCTGGACTACATGGGCCTTGGTCTGATCCAGCAGCCGGGCTCTTCTTATTTTCTTAAGGGTTTCCGACTCCAAATTGTTTAACAGTTGCAACTACAACAAAAGCTTTTTTCTCCACCAATGTCAGGCTGCTGCTGAAACAAAGAACCCTCAGTGCATGTCCAGGCCCCTCCCCCCACTACTATTTTGCACCTGGTTCTGGTCAGCAGACCTCGGAGAGCACTCTAGGGAGAAACCAAGTAGATCCGTAGAGTCTGATGCCAGCCTCCCCCACCTTCTTTCCACGCTTTAAGTTCAATAATTCTGTGGGCAGCATGAGCACGCCACTGGGGACAGAGACAGTCCGTCTTCACTAAGAGGTTAAAACCGTTGCCAACAGCCAGGAGCTTTCGGGTTTTGTTTCAGCAGCAGCCTGACATTGTTGGAGAAAAAAGGCTTTTGTCGTAGTTGCAACTGTTAAACAATTTGGAGTCGGAAACCCTTAAGAAAACCCACCTGATCTGTCACAGACAGCTCAGAACCCATCAGCGTATAGGTGAAGTTTGATTTCTTGCCCCAATGTGCATCACTTTACGTTACTTACACTGAAGCAGATCTGCCATTTGGCTGCCTGTTGTTGCCCCAGTTTAGAGAGATCCTTTTGGAGCTCTTTCTTCACAATCGCTGCTGGACTTCACCTCGCCAGTCTACTGCCAGGAAGGGGGCTGTAGCAGCTCAGTCACATCAGGGAGAATGTTAGTATTGCTGCGGCAGAGCACTAACAACCTGCTTGAGGCAGTCTTTGTGGCTGTGACAAAGCCCAGTGCACAGGCAGGCGCGTGCGCACCCCCACCCCACCCCTCTGGCATTTGCTACAGAGGATGGCAAGACTCTGCACATATGAGCAGATTGCCTTTGCTCAAGTCAGGCTCCAGATCTGGAAAGTGCGAAGGACCTCCTAGGAGAGCTGTTGAGCTGCGTACGCAGCATGTATCCCCCTTACTACTGCAACCACCTCCCACTCATCTAGGACACTGCGGGCAAGGCCAAGGAGAGTGTTTCCAGGGCAGAGGGTCTCGATGAGACCCTCTGCCCTAGAGACCCTCTCCTCGGCCTTGCCAATGCAAAGCAAGTTTATTAACATAGGCTTACCAGTTCTCCCACCGGGACAGAGTGCTAGACCTTTAGGAGAAGGAATGTGGGCAGGTGTAGCTAGTTAAACCTTAGAGCACAATCCTAGGCATGTCTACTCAGAAGCAAGCCCCGTTGTGTTCAGTGGGGCTTGCTTCTGAGTAGACATGCCTAGGATAGTGCTCTAAGGTTTAACTAGCTACACCTGCCCACATTCCTTCTCCTTTAGGACTCTGCCCCAGTTGGAGATCTGGTAAGCCTAGTTAACATATTTATGACTTGACATTTTACACCAATCTGCAAGGCAGCTTAAAGAAGATATTAACAGATTTAAAAAACCAGCCACATTAACAGAAGGTGCAACTGGAAAGGCCATGGTGGTGCAGTGCCAGTGGTGAATTTTGAACAGGGAGATCTGGGTTCCAATCCCCCACTCAGTCTCAAAGTTCTTCAAGTGGGCTAGAGATTGTGGTAGAGTGCTTGCTTAGACGAGTGTTGGACCTGGACCCACAAGACCCAGGTTCAAATCCCCACTCAGCCACGTAGATTCCCGAGTGACCACATTGAGCCTATCACTCAAGTCTAGCCCTACCTTACAGGGATGGTTATTGCGAGGATAAGGAGGGTGGGGAGGGAAGATCCCCTTATGCGTCCCTGAGCTCCTGGGAAGAAGGTCAGACAAATTGGTATTTCCCAGTACTGGGTCGTAGCCCAAGTGCCCCCACTGAGATCAGCAAGACACAGTGGTGCTCCGAGTCACTTTCTTGGGGGAGATAGCCCGCCATGACTAAAGACATTCTCCTTCCTTGCCCCCCTCAACCCCAACTCAAGGAAAGGGAACAAAGAAGGAGAGGGAAGAGCCAGCACTACCAGATCACTAGCCAGTGCCACCTTGGCCATTTGCTTTGGCATTGGATAAGGCAGGGCATACGTTTAAAATATTCTTATTAGGTTTGGGGGGAAAGACAATGTCTAAAACGCAAACAAGGTCAGAAATGTTGCAGTCCTGCTCCTTTTGTTGTAGGTTTCTTATCCAACTGCCTGGTCAGTTAACACATTTACCCACCAAATTGATATACTGGGGGGGGGCTGTTCTCAGGCTGGGGGGAGAGACGGAGAGTCCCTACTCTTGCCAAAAAAAGGCCATGACTGACAAAGCCACCAAGACAGCCACAACCAAGGCTTGTGCATGCGCAGGCCCCCATGCTGGCCTCGGAAGGAATCCCTGGCTGCAGACAGACAGCAGCGCACATGTCAGTTTGTGGGGCAACGGCCTCAGGTCCCACAAGAACTTGCAGCTGAAGGGCTGGGCAAAGCTTGCTCACCCCCTGCCCTCAGGCGGCCCCACACACATCCTGGGGGCTCCCTCCCATTCCATGTGCCTGCACAAGGCCCCACCCATATGACCGCTTTGGAAGTCTGCTGCAAGGATTCCCGAGGTCAGCTATGGCCTGGGAAGGAAGCAGTGGGAACTAGTACGATATTCGATATGGGGGGGGCAGGTGGGGAGGGAGTTGCCTACTCTCGAACAGATACTCTGCCCTGGAGAGTCAGGCTGTTGACCTCTGGGCTGCAGCCCAGCTAATGGGCCTTTCTTTCCTCCCTCTGCAGCCGCCATCGATCCAGCTCAACCCCCAGGGGCAGGATTTCCACTCACGAGAAACCCAGCTAGCCATCATGCCCTCTTGGCTGCTGAGACAGCTGCAAGCAAGCAAGCGCCACTGCCTGCCTGCCAAAAGGCATTCAGGGGAGCGGCAGCAGCAGCAGCAGCAGCAGCATCCAGCCACTTTCTGGGACTTGCTGGTGAAGTGCAGAAGCTCAAGTGGCCGGGGGGGGGGGGGGGGAGAAAGAACACAGGGTCAGACTGCCGAATGTGGGTTTGTACCACTGTCCCCGCCCTTAGCAAGGCCTGACAGAAGCATGCCCACCAGCCACCTCAGCTCCCTTCTCTCGTCCGACGCCCAACTGCGCCTCGGCTGCTTCTTCAGGCACTCCAAGGAAACATCGCCAGCCGTCCTGGGCTATTGACAAGCCACCTCCCACCTCAGCCAAGGCAGACCAGTTAAGAGCCCCAGCAGGAGTCAGTGATGGGTCTGAGCGAGACCCCCCAGCTGGGGAACCAGGTTCCGAAGAGAGGCCGGCGCCAATTCTGCACACGGCACTTGGCAAGCGACGATTGGACTGCTCCCTTCCCAAAGGCTCAGGGTCTCAACACCACCACCAACAGAGGGGGGAGGGGGTAAAACAGGGAACCGTGCACCGATTCCAGGAGTTCATACTTGGGCAGAGACCCACTGCCCACAACCATCGTGTCCAGGGGAGCTGAAGAGGAAGAGCAGAAAAACAGGGAGGAAATCTCCTGCTCTCCCACAACTAGATGGACCTGGATTATATCACGTGAATCATCATGTAGATCAGGTCTCCTAGTCCGAGTCTGGGGACGAAGGGGTTGTGCCAAAGGTTTCACACAAAAGGTGGGCTTTGAAATACCAGAGCGATCTGGAAGGATGCCTGCAGCAGGCTGCAAGCATAAGGGGCTCTTCTGGAGCGGACAGGAGATCTTTGGGTGACCACCACCAGGGTGGTGGAGCTGGAGGTTCTAGAGCAGGCGACCGAGGAGGCGGGAGGCCATGGAGGACTCCACAGGCAAGGACAAGATGACCCTGCAGGACCCAGGAGTTGGGGGGGCAAGAAGGGCTGCAACAGGACCAGACCCTAAACCACGAGGAGGAGATGCCAAGGCTCTTTTGGGAGGGCTGCTTTCTCCAGGCACTGTGGGGCTGCTCTGCAGGACACTGGCCCACAGGCCTAGAAGCCTGCAGAGCTGCTGCCTCACACAGAGCCAGGCTGGCCCAGCAGCAGCATCAAATTTGACCGGTGGCACCTCCAGGTCTCGGGCAGAGAGGAGGCTTCCCCAGCCAGAGGCCTTCAGCCTGGGGGCTTCCACAGAGCTGCTGTGCAGCCTCTGCAAGCCAGACTGCCAAGTGGGGTTCTTGCCTGTGCCGAGCTTGGCTATTTCAAAAGCAAAACGAGGAGGACTGGGTGGGTGGAAGAGCCAACACCAGCAGCAGGTCCAGCTCCCCGAGATAATCGCCGTCACGTTAGGAATTTGCCTGGCACAAGTGGGTGTTCAAAACACTTCAGGTCTACTGGCAATCCTCACAGCAAGCCTGGAAGCCAAGTATTGCTATCCCCATTTTGCAGATTGGGAAGCTGAGGCCAAGAGGGAGGGGCTGCCTGAGGCTACCACACGAGTTCATGGCAGGGGTGGGCTGCCAGCCAAGGCTCCCGATTCATAGCCCAGCTTCTTAACCGCTGGTAACTGGTGCCCCTTTAGGAGACCCCTGGCCTCCAGGCACATTTCCACATAATACGCTGAAAGCGCATTATGGGATTTAGACCACTTTCAATGGACAGATATGGCAAGCCACATGTGGACCTTTGTGGTCCTTGTCATCCTTGGTTGCCACAGGTGTTCTTTGGGGGAATGCTCTGCTAAGCAGCGACACATGCAGAGTTCGATGTGGGGGAGAATTCCGTGGGTTGGGGGGGGTCATGCTTTTCCTGGCTCTCCAAAAGCCATTGAGGCCCTCAAGGAGAGATCTTCATATGCTTAAAACTGACCTACCCGAGGTCAGACACAGATTAGAGGAAAGGATCGGATAAGTACCTCCAACAGATACAAGTTCTCAAGGCAGAGGCCAGGCAGCAGGTGGGCTTAGGGGAAAAGAAAGGCACTGAAGGAAGAGCAGAGAAGCAGAGGCTCAACGCAAAGGATCCGGAGGACACATCACAAGCCTGCTTGGAGGCCAGTCAGGCTTCTATTCGCCCCCAAACAGGCATCACTGGGCGAGAACCTGCCTCCCTAACTCCCCCCCACCAATGCCGGGCGGAATCTTAAGCATGCTTATCAAAAGTTACCTCCATCAACAATATCAACAAGACTTGCATCAGAGAAAGCACAGTTAAGATGCAAAATATTCCATTATTTCACTTTCAGAAATCTAATAAAAAAGTTAGACAAGGACAACTCTTTCCCCCTGGCCCCCACAAACGCACTTTCTTCCTACAGTGCCCCCACCCTTGAGGGGGTCGCCACTGTTACCCCCCCCCCCCCCGCACTTACAAGGGGCAGCTCATGGTTCCAGAGCAGGGAAAACCCCACAACTATACTAACGAGAACAGGGAAGCCCGGGCTTTTGAGAGCCCAGTTCAAACTCCCATCCAGGTCCCATAAACAGCCACTGCCAGTAACCATCATCACCCCAGAGCGATCCCAGGCATGTTGCCCCAGAACGTTAATCCCCCGACTAACTAACCCAACCTCATTTCCAACACACCTGCTTAGAATCACAGCCGCCGTTAACGTTGTCTAGCTTCGGGGGGGGGGGGGGCGGCTTAGGCAACCCTTTCACAGTCAGCCCCTCCCCACTAGGAGAGAAAAAGAGGCAGGAGCAGAACAGAAGCCGCCGTCGCCACCCAGGCTGCAGACAGGCCACGAACCGGCGCCCAGCCAGCCACAGAGAGAGGCTGCCGCTGCAGAGCCACAGATAGATTTGCAGTAGTAGAGGCTTAGGACAGGTGTTTAAGGCAGCCGAAGACAACATTGCCACCCACGAGTGAACCCTAGCGGGAGGCGACACCCAGCCCCCCCCCCCCGAAAAGCCTCCAAGCTTCTCTCTCTCTCTCTCTCACACCCCTCGCAGACATCATGCAGCTTAGCAGCAGTTACTTAGCGGCGAGCACAGGAAAGCGCCGCCCCAGGTGTATAAAGGCACCCGAAAGGGTTTTCTTTTTTTATTGCCGTCGCCAGAGCGATACCTGGGGAACTCCGTCCGGGCCGTGTAAGCGGCTCTTGTCCTTCCCCCTCCTTGGACTCTCACCACCCCCAGCGCCCTGCGAGGTAGGCCAGGTGAAGACAGCGACCGGCCCCGGACCCCAGGAGGAAGCGCCACAGCTAAGCAGGGAGGGGGCTGAGCCAGGTCCCCGCCCCCAGCACTCGGACCACCGCCGCCGCTACTGCACAGGCGGGCTTGGCTCCGAGCGGGGGAGGGGGGGACCGTCCGCACCAGTGGCATCTCCCGAGCCCCCCCGGCCAGGCGTCCACGGTCCGTCCCGCTTACCTGCAGGCGGGCGCACCCCCAGCCGAGAAGCGCTCCGGCCGGGCTCCATGTCCCCGCAGCAAGCGCGACTCAGCATCACGCAGTGCCGGGTGGGGCCGCCGCCGGTCGTTAAAAGGCGGGCCGGCCGGGCTGGTACCTGCGCCGCCGGCCAGCGGGGTGGGGCGGTCGGTCAGGCCCCTTGGCTTAAAGAGGAAGCGCCCAGGTTGCCATCGCTCCGCGGGCTCGCTTGCACATCTGCAGCAGCACTGAACGGATTGGTGCTGCCGGCGAGTCTACTCAGGAGAAAGGTGGCGGCCCCCTACCAGGTAAGGGGGGTGTCTGTGCATCTGGTTGCAGCCTTAGCTCTGCTGCTGTCTTGCACGGAGCTGCAGCAAGTTGTTCTGGATTCGAAGCTCCGCTCCGCGTGAATATTTGTTAGCAGCAGGGGCGTGAAATGGGCCCGTCATGTGGCGTTTTCAGACCGCGAACGCGTGTCTTCTCTGCCCGCCCGCCCGCCCCCTCCGCCCGGGCGGCTCTTTCCAGTCTTCTCTTTGCCTGTTGGTGACTTCTGGGGAGGGAGAGATGGAGTGCTGGAGGCACCACGTGGTGGCTGTACGGGAGGCTTTGAGAAGCACAGCGAGCTTCGGGTTGCCAACAACCTATATTTTCTGGCAGAGCTCTTGTGTCTTTAACAATCACGTCACACGTTTTAATTTATGTACTGCTTTTCCATCTCTGATGCTCAAAGCAGCTAACAAAAGCAAACCAAAAAAGCAAACCCAAAAACAAAATAAATCACTAAACAATTCAGTAAAAAAGTAACATCCAATAACAATTCAAAATCAAAATTCAAACCAGATGGTAACAAAAATTTAATATAATAATCAAATTATGACTACAATTCAATAATAAATGTAGCAGCATTATAACATGACATTCAGTAATCCAACAGGTGAAGCTTTCCCTAGTATAGCTGCATGCTGGCAAAAGCTGTACCTGTTGAATGTCTGTGTAGTGTACACCTGTTATAGGCACTAGAGCCCCACCAGGACAAAAATCGAGCTGCAGCAGCCCTCTGTATGAAGGTGCCGCTGGCCCTCCTACAAGACTGCTGCCTGACGCCACACTGTGTTGCCAAGGGAGAAAGATCACATTTTGTATTAAAAGTCAAATGCCACCCCCACCCCCCATTCAAGATGATGCAAGCAGATGATGATGGTGTGTGTGCTGGCCACACAGTTCATGGTGCAGAATCCCACTTCTCCACAGGCAGTAGAGCTCTCTCTCTCTCTCTCTCTCTCTCTCTCTGTGTGTGTGTGTGTGTGTGTGTGTGTGTGTGTGTGTGTGTGTGTGTGTGTGTTGTCAGGGTTCTTTATGATTTTGTGCAAATGCATGACAGCCCTCAGGACGGCCAACTTAATTCTCCAGCAAAGTGCCCAGATCCGCCGGGGCTGAAGCCTTGGAGACACGAATTGGCAGCGCAGCAATTAGTGATGCTTGGTTGCAGAGACGGGGGGGGGGGAGCCTTGGTGCCCACTGAGCATGCTTCGGAGAGGCTGTCTGCATCCGCACTCCAGGCAGGAAAGGAGGGTGACCCGTCGTCTCTAACTGGCTCTGACTACGTGACTTCTCTAATCGACTCAGGGCCTCTAAGTGCCCGGGGGGGGGGGGAGTGTGCAGCAGGAGGGGGGGACACAGGAGGGGACATCTTTGACAACTCTCCCAGACAGACCCCAACAAAAACGGGTCCTCTCTGACTGCCTGGTGGGTTACTAGATCGCCAATCCCACTGCCTACAGCTCCTTATTCATGTGGGCACGGGGGCAGGGGCATCATGCCTGAGACTCTTGCTGCAGAACCAGGGATTGGGCTGAACACAATGCAAGGAGTGAACAGCCCCTGGGGTACAGGGGGGGGTCACTAGGGTGTTGGAGGCACACACACCCCCGAAGTTCCTGATTCCCAAGCGTAACCTGGGGAAATGATGTGTTAAAGTGCGCGACACACACACACCATGTTGTGCTGAAGAGCTGTGGACACCCTGAACTAGAGCCCCTCCCTGCTGCTCCTTTGGGACGGGGGTAAGGACTGCGGAGACCATGGAGCTGGTCTGGACTGTTTAGAAAGCACTGCAGAAGGACCTCTAGACGTGCTTCGATAAGACGTGCTGACAGACAGAGTTGGCTTTCGGTGGGGCAGAGCGCAAGCCTGGAGGAGCCTTTCCCTCCGCATGTATCCTGACTGACATTATTCTGCGGGGGCTGCTGGTGGGGCTGGCATCAAAGGTTGGCCAGGTTGGGCACTGGCTGAGAGCCCATCAAAAGACCAGGCCAAGTTGACCCCTGGCCCCTCGGGGCCAGAGCACCCACAGTGCCATGGGGGCACCATGGGGGGCCCCAACATGGCCTCCAGCAACCTGCCCCTTCCAGCACTCCGCCCCCTTCTATGGATGCCACTCCCCCTTGACTTCTCACATGCCTCCACGTTCCAGGATGCAGGTGATGGAAGGAGGGGGGGGGGACACAGGGAGCCGCCACTCTGATGACTGGGGTGCCGCTTCAAACTGTCCTGCCAAGAACCACAAGCAAGCCAGGAATCGCAGTTTGGGCATCCCTGTCCCAGGACAGGCACAGAACTGAGCAGACGCGCCCGCTGACACAGCAGATTCCACCCTGCTTCAAGCTGCCCTCCCTCCTCTGGCTTTCTATGCCTGTCCTTTTCCTTTAAGCATCTGCTGTGTCAGGACCTGGAAGATCATCCAATCAGAGCCCCTGATCAGAAGTAGGTCTGGATTCATCCTGTCAGGCTGAGCCGCCCGGGATGAGCAGTTCAGGAGGTGACTCCCTCTCTTCTGCTGAACACATACAGCTGCCCTCCATCTCCCTCCTCTGGAGCCTCCTGGCTGCTGGTGGGCACTGAGGGACCTCTCGCTCTGGGGGGATTTTCCAGACGGCCCCCCACGCTTGGCAGCCCAGGAATAGTCTTCTTGCACAGGGCGCCTGCAAGGTTTGCTAGCAGCTTCTGGTGCAATCCAGAACAAACCAATCATTTTCGTCGGGTGACCCCAAAATCTTGTATTTGGAGGAGTGAGAAGAGTGTCTCTTTCCCACCTCTGAGACCCCGGGAGGACCTGTGTGTTCCAGTGAAGGCTGGAGAGGTGGCTCTGAGTTCCAGAAGCAGCGTGAGATCTTCAGACCGCGTAACAACATAAAACTTGAAACGTGCAAAATTAAAGGGCCCAGGGGTGGGGCTCTTTGGGGAGCAGTGACCGTTTCAAAAGGGCTTTGTTCTTGGGTTAGAGGTTGTTTCCATGACAGGGGTTTGGATCACGAAGACCGCACAAAGATTTGCTTCATCTAAATTTCCAAGCTCTCAAATCTGGCGCAAAGCACAGACATGCACTGCACTAACTTCAGCCTGAATGAAAATGACATTCTGAACTGAGATCATATCCCAAGTACGTTAAACAGAGTCACCAAATCTCAAAGGCACATCATTAAGGAGCCAGGTATGACCTATTCATGAAATTCTCCCAAAGGAATACTTTGGTTTCCTTTCAAATGTTCTTCTTTTGGTTTTTAAACTCTTCAGTGCCGCCGCACATTGATGCCAGGCAGTCTTTTTCCCGGCGGCAGTCTGGCCTGACAGGACAGAGACCTGCAGGGCTGTCGCTCGAGGTGGGGAGGACGACACTTTTCCTGCAGTGAGAATCCATTCATTCCGCAGAGGGAGGGAGCCTGAGACTGAGCCCCACAGGATCCCAGGAAGGGAGGGAACAGCAGGGGAGCAGCAGCCGGCTGGCAGGCAGGGACCCAGGGGTCCACCTCAGGCCATGGAGCTGCCCTTCCGTCACCCCTAAAACTGAAACAGTTCTCGTAAGCGGAGGGACAGCCTTTTTATTTGCCCATATGTGGCACAACTAAAGACAGATGTACTGATTTGTGTGTGTTCATCATTAGGGATAAATCAGGCAAGCAGACCAGGAATTCAAATTGTGAAATGCAATAAAGTCACAAATAATATACTATTTAAAAGTGACCAGATGAGAAGGGGGAGGCTGCTGATGACGCTTCTAGTCTGGGCACCATTTCTGATCTTGGGCGGCAGGCACAAAAATAAATTACCCACCCCTAACCCAAGAAGGGTGGTGCAGTGGGTTAAACCGCTGAACCATGAGCTGTCGATCGAAAGGTCGGCAGTTCGAATCCACGCGACAGGGTGAGCTCTCACCGCTTAGCCCAGCTCTTACCAACCTAGCAGTTTGAAAGCATGTGAATGCGAGTAGATAAATAGGTACCACTTGCAGGAAGGTAACAGCATTCTGTGTCCAGCCGCACACTACGTGCTGCGGCAAGGAGAGTCATGCCGACCACATGACACGGAAGCGTCTCTGGACAGCGCTGGCTCTTCGGCTTCATAACGGGGATGAGCACCGCACCCTACAGTCGGACTGGCCTTAAATGTCAAGGGATACCTTTACCTTTACTAACCCAAGAAGATAGTGATGAAAAATAACAATATAGGACTTTTTTGATGCCCTGTAACTAGAATGAATAAGCGCCTCTCTAGCAGCTGCAGTCCAATTGCCAGGAAGTGCCATGAGGGTACCGTAAGTCTCAAGAAGCACAGAAGAGTCTCCTGGGGGCAGCAACTCCTACTCCGGACACCGCAAAGGCCAACCTGTGAGCTATGAAGAACCTGCGGGTGTGGGCCAAGATCGTTGGCCCCAATCCCGTGGCCTTTCGCTGCTGAAACTAGTGTTCTGGTAGCACAAGGTCCTTTACGGTGGCGCGGAATCCAGGCCGCTGTGGCGTGCTGCCAGCCTGCTGCCAGAAATGGAGACAGGCACCACGCACATGGCGGTGACTCTGGAAGGCTCTGCAGGCCCCAGTAAGTTGGCAGTGGTAGGAGGAGGTTTGGGGACGTTCCAGGGCAGGGGGCGGTGGGAGGGGGGAGTCAGCCTGACTGCAAAGGAGGCTGACTGGACCATCTGCAGTGGCCTCCCCGAGGCCTCTCTCTTTGAAGCCAAAGACAAGCCGCCCTGAGAAGGGGGCTGGGCTGGAAGTGTCCTGCACAGATGCTCGGTGAGGACTAAGGGCAGCAGCTCCAGAAAGGCCACTAGGAAAAGGAAGCAGGATTTCTCGACGGGAGCAGCAAAGAGGCCTGCTTGCGCCGGCCAAGATGTGGAGACAGGCCTCTCCTTGCCCAATCCTCTTCCTGCCCCTAAACCCCTGGAGAGCTGCTAACCCGCCTAAGCTGCCAAGAGCCGCTTGGCGGGCTGAGGGAGGTGTTCCCTCCCTGGCCCCTACGAATCCCGCCGTCAGGATTTTCCTCCCCTCAAGAGAACGAGCCAGGCAGCCACAGCATCTGATCATCAGGCTTATGGTTGATGCTCGAGTCCTGGGAAGCGAAGGCAGCAACAGAGAGAGAGAGAGAGAGAGAGAGAGCACCACGCAGGTGACCAGCTGCTCCCAGGACCGGCGATGGCCCCTGCACTAGGATGCTGGCTAAGTAGAATGAGGGGGTAAAGTGGACTGTGCCACACCAACTGCAAAGACGTGTGTCACGTTTCCCCACATGACTACCACAGCAACCCCCCCCCCCCCCCGCGAGGGCCTGGGCCAAGGCTCCCTCCAAGGCTCGCTCCCTGCTGGCTTCCTTCCGCCTGCTCCATCCATCCATCCCCCTCAGGACCTTGTCACCCCATTCTGCCGTCGCGAGTGTGTGCGAAAGATGTTGGTCTGCCTTTGCCTCACCTGTACAGAATGGGTGCTGAAGCCCCCACCGCCCCTCCCCTCCCCGCATTTCATGTCTGTGCCAAGAAGCAGCCCCTGAATAATGAATGAAGTCTGCTCCAGGCAGGGATGCGCCGTTCTGCTGAGGCATCCATGCATGGAGGATGCGCACATGCGCGTGTGCACACAGACAGACAGACAGACTGTGGTCTCCCCAGTGTGAAAGACCACTCGAGGTCAGAAGGGGGGGTACAATCCTAGGCTCTCAAAGGTCTGCAGGGCCCCTTCACTAATTTTAACAAGTCTGTCTTGTCCCACTTTAATTACAGAGAAGGAAAACCATGCAGATCGTATTCGACCCATTATATCAGTAAGAGCAAACCTAGCTCTGGCCAAAGAGTACTAAGGTACCAGTATGATGGACAAGCAGGAGAAGCAGTGGGGTCTGCCTTCCTTCCCTCCCGCTGAACAGACTGACCAATGAAGGAGCGGGGACAGGATCTCTGCTCCTCCTCCTCCTTCCTTTCTCAATTGTCCTGGAAGATTTTGCTCCAGTTGGCCATGGAGGTGCACTGTTTCCTGAGATTGATTTCCCTGGCTTGAGAATAACTGACTGGTACTTACATTTAGTTGTCTTTCTTTAGATCAAATGCTTCATATGCTTAAAAAGTGCACTTTTGTTACTTACTGAACATAGAACTAAGTTTTTTTCACACTGGCTGGGTAAAAAGTTCGACTTTGGTCTGGTTTTTTGCAAATCCGACCTTCCTTACCACCATGCAGCAACCCAGCCCTACCTAGTTGTTCTTCCTCAAGGTAAGAGCTACTTTATTCAATGGGACTTCTGAGGCTGCAATGCTGTGCACACTTACTTGGGAGTAAGCCCCATGGAACACAAGGCAGGGGGCTTACTGCCAAGTCAGCATGCATAGTAGCATCAGGCTGTAAGCTAAGCCTGTATCAGACTGCAGTCTTACAGACGATCTTGCTTCTCGGGAAAATAGGAAGCACAGAACAGGGTCTCTGTCAGCTCTTCTTTTTTGAGGGGTTGCCCCCTTCCAACATCACTTCTTTCAATACAAAAATGACAGCACAATTCTATCCAAATTACACCACCAGTGTAACTAGCAGTGCAGCGAGAATGGGAGGCCCCGGAATGAAAGGCGATTCAAATCCCCTCCAAAGGGGGATTCAAAGGGCATTTAAATCTCCCCTCCAAAGCCTCCCGCCCTGCCCTCCCCCACTGGTTACAGCAGTGGTGTAAGTTGGATAGGATTGCGCTGCCAATCTGATTATTAAATAATAACATTTATATAGTGTTTTCTGTGTGCACAAAGTGCTTCATGTGGATATTCTTGATGTAGTCCTCCCAACAACCCTGTACAGTAAGTCAGTATTATTATCCCCATATTGCAGATGGGAAGACTAAGACTGAAAGGCAGTGGCTTGCCTAAGGCCAACTAATGAGTTCATGGCAGAGTCCCAATTCACAGCTCAGCCCCAGTGGTTGGCAGAATTGCACCTCGGTGCAAGCCTTGTACTAGTGAAAGGAAAGTATCACCATTTGTGATCTTTTGCTCTGTTTGCAGGTTTCTTTACACTACATGTGCAGCAGGCAGAGGGGACAACAGGAGTTGAACTGAGGTGCCTCTTGGTTGAGTACAAAGCTGCAAGTTAGAGGGAGCTTTCCCCCCCCCCCCCCAGCGTGAAAGGCCACTAAAGCTTTCCAAAGCCAGGCTCTTGTCCTCTCAGCGCCAGCCTGACCGCCTGATGCTGCAGTCAGCAATCTCATTGCACGGGGCCCGGGGGGGCTGGGGAACCTGCTGGGGTTGCAGTTCCAGCAGGGAAATCATGGGAGGCCCAGCCCACCAAACACAGCTGCTCCGTCCTCCTCAACCCCCATTCAACCTTAATTCCCATGTCAAAGCAGGATCGGAGTTTCCAAACAGCATCACCCCGACGTTAATGATGATGTCACTGGTTCTATAAATAGGGACACGCCGGCGCTGCAAGTATTTCGTGGCACTGCTGGCTGTCCTCACGGTGCCCCTTTGCCCTCCTCCCTCGCTTCTCATGACACCCTCCAGCCCTCGTCTCTTCCTCTCTGGCAGGCCTCCGCTGCCCCCCCCCGCTGCCCCTTCAGCCTGGACCTCATTCCCAGAGCGCTTCGGCTTGGCTTGCATCCCTCCCTGCCCTCAGGGCCCTGCTCCGCCCACCCCGAGGCCTTGGGATACCCGCCGAGGTGGTTTCATACCTTGCGTATTATTCCCGATCAATAACTCTTGGATGCCGGAGCAAGGCCGCTCCATGTAGGCCAACCAAAGCCCCCCTTGTATCATCACGATGGACTCCACCCCCTCTCTGTCCCCCCAGCAGTAGCAGCACAGTGCCTGGCCTCTTGTTGCTGTGGGTTCTGAGACATGGTGGCAGAGTCCCATCAAGAGCCTCCAGCTCTCTTTTCCGGGGGCCCTGGCTGCAGGTGAGTTTGGCTGCTCCCCTTCCTGTCTCTCTTACTTACCTGGCAACTGGAAGGAGGTGGAGCAATTGTGAATACAGTAAGTGGTGACTGAGCAAGAGCCTGTGTTCCTTGGGCTGATGCACAAGCACGAGTCTCTGTCGACTGGGCGTCTCACTACTGGACAGCTAGCAGCTGAATGTGAAAAGGCGCATGTTGTCTGTTAGGCCCCAGGGTCTGTCAGGTGACCTGAAAGTGGCTATTGCACCCATGCAAGTCATCTATATCGCATGGCCTGAAGCCTCTGACCCGGGCTGGCTGGCCTGGTGGGACGACATAGAATGCTTGCTAACAGTTTAACTGCTCAGGAAACAAAACTTTCATGTAATGAATGAAAGGGAACTGTATCAGTTTGGCGGGGTTGAAATCGCCTACAGTGTACTTCAGACTGTAGTAGCTTTGTGAGGCAGGCAGAGGACTGAGAAGAAAGCGTTAGGGGGCAGGCAGTGCAGTGGTCTGAGAGGAGCCCAAGAAGGGGAAGGAGGCTTGAAGAAAGGGCCAGAGAAGACATGAAACTGGGGCAAGAAGAGGCTGATAAGAGAGGGAGGAATGATGGCGCCCCAGTGCTAAAGCTCCAAGGGGGCTGGCTGCTGTGGGGAAGGAAGGAAGGAAGGAAGGAAGGAGAGAGGAAGCTGGTCACAAGGCTAGCGGAAGTGGGACCGTGTAGACCTGGAAAACAGAAAGCTGCGGAAAGAGTCGATGCAGGAGACAAGAAGCTGAGAGAAGGAGCAGGACGACACATGGGGCCGAGAGACGGGAGGGGAGGCAGAATCTCACGTGTTGATTCAAACAAAACAGGCCGTTCCTTGACTGAGGGATGGATCAGCATTGTGTGTCGGTATGAACGCGGCCTTTCTCAGCTATCAGGAAGCAGTCGGAGCGAGCGCCCCCAGGTTCACGGAAGCAGAGACTGCAGCACTGTGACCTGCCAGGAGGTCGCTGGCTAGCCGGCACCCACCCTTTGCCCTCACTCCGAGCGGCCTTTGCGGCCGGCATGCAGTGGCCAAGAATCTAGAGACTGAGTCTGCTCCTCTCCATCATCACCTGGCTGCTGGTTCCTGTTCCAGGAGCTGGGGTGACTGGTTGAGGTACAGAGAAACTTCCCCGAGGGATGCTCCTGACTGACCTCCGTTCTGACTCGGAGCTCCTTGATTCCGGCTTAGGTCTGCTCAGATCTCTTGGGAGAAGATCTGGATCCCTGGGAAGCCCGAGTTGAGCCGCCTTCTCTGGATGCAGCTGCCCAGCAGGACTTTGGCTCCTCTGCGGAGGCCCTGCTTTTCCTGCCTGCCACCTGAGGTGCGGGGGTGGGTCTCATCAAGAGACAAGGTCTTCTTGGTGGTGGCACTTGAGAGGTACACCTGGCTCCTCCCACTGCCCCCTGCGTAGGTAAGCTTTTGAGAGCTTTTACAGGGCCTTTATTCTGCCGTGGTGTTGGTACAAGGCCAGTTGTTGCTAATGCATTCACATTTGATTTGAACATAACTGCCTTGAGTGCACTTCTGTGTAAAAAGGTGGGCTATAAATTAATTCATTACATGAAAGTACACCCACTACCACTTGTCCCTTAGCTACTAGTACCGGTATATTCTTTCTTTAGAGTTTGAATCTGTAGAGGGGTCTCCTACTACAACTCTCTGCTGCTCTCTCTGCCTTGCAGAAGCCTTTTTGGGTCCAGGTAGGTCTCCAGCCACTTTTCTTTTGTTTTAACTCCGTCTTCCTCTTACCAACATTTTTTTTCTGGCAGGGTTCCTTCGTCTTTACCACTTTCATAACAGGCAGAATTTCAGCCAGTGAGTCTTTTCCTATCATTGGATCCAAGTCAGGAAAATGATCAGCTGTTGGAATTTCTGCCTTTCATGTACTTTTTAAATGCAGAGAAGCCTTGCTACGGAAAAGTTGGCAATCCTACCTGGCAGACCTGATGTAGCCTGCAGAATGCCTAACAAGGATTCAAGATGAAAAACACTGTAATCTTCCAAAACCGTCCTTGGGTTTGGAAGATGACCGGGAGACTAACAGAAATGGTCTCCCTCATGTCCTCCCCTAGGTGACCAGATACAGAGAGAATGGGGCTCCTATACCTCTAACAGCTGCATCAAGGAGCAGGTTTAAGTGTGTACCATTTGTCTTCCTCCTTCAGCAGTATGATATTCCAGGCAGCACAGAATTACCTCTTCTACCCAGCAATTAACGAGAGAGGAGCACGGTTCCTTCTTGTATCTGGTCACCCTCCCTTTCTAAACTGAAAAGGCCTCTATAGTTGGGCCCTCCAGTGCAGGAGTGGGAAGATTTCAGGCCTGCAGAATCTGCTACAGTTTGATGGTTTTCTTTCTTTCAGAACTTCAGTGCCCTACCACTCAGTGCCAGATGCGAAATGGTGCCAGTGGACATGAGTCATAACAGGGATAATCTGCAGGTTAGATCAGGGATCCTCAATCTGGCCAGCAGAGCTGCACAACAGCCCAGTCAAAAGTGACTAGTGAATGCTCCCATTTTACAGGTACGATGCTTGGCTCAAGGCCAGCTGTGGCACAGACTAGTGCATGGTGCTGGTAGTTTTTTAACTTGCCATCTCCAACTCTTGGGCATCTGAAACCTTTGCTGAGCCCACCCACCGTCTGCCTGCCCTAGGGATGCTCCAGTCCTGCCTGCCACCCAGTGCTGCTCCCGGTCAAGGCCCTGCCTGCTTCCTCGCCCTCCTTTTCCTTACTAGAAGCGCGAGTGCCCTTGGGAGGCCTTGGGGAGGAACTGGAATGCTGCTGCCATCCATGGTCTGTATAGAGCCCGCTGCCTGGTGCGTATGGAGCTGCCTGGCTTAGCATTGCCAACACTGACTGGCAGCAGCCATTCTCCAGGGATTCAGACAAGGGTCTTTCTCAGCCTTACCTGGAGATGCTGCCTGCCAGGGAGGGACCTTCTGCACGCAAAGCAGGGGTGGCTCTAACTGAGCACCACATGCAATCTACGAGACCACAACACTGTCTGGGGCTGCCTTCTATCCCCCCCCCCATGCCATCTTGCCATTCCCAAGATCAGATCACACAGATTAGGGGCCTCTCAAAGAAGCGGTGGATCAGTCGTGGATCACGGGGGCTGACGGACAGCAGCTCTTTCCTCCCCACACTCCTGTTTCTTGGCCACCGAAACAGTCTTGCCTCTCACCCCATGACATGGCGGGGGAGCCGGCAGGACTCAAGACAGCTCCTATGTGTGTCCCCCCCCCCATGCTTTCCTCCTTCCGTTTTCCTGTTGGTTTCAGAAGCACACGTTCGGGGGTGGCTAATTCTACCGCAGGCCTGGGGAGGGGGGATTGCCGGGAAGGCAGCTGAAAATGGCTAATTGAATCATAATCTCTGCAGCCAGAAACAAAACCGGGGTAAGGAGCACGAAGTTCTTCGCTAACTAGGGTAGCTTGAAAAAGAGGGTTCAGAGCACAGCTTGCCTGTGCAACCCCGATAGCGCTGCAGCAAACCTATGTAGATTTACCTGGTAGTAAATCCCACTGAAGTCACTAGAACTTGTTTAGGCGACAAGGCTGCAGTCCTAAATCCCATGCATGTCGACTAAGAAGTAAGGGCCCAACCCTATCCAACTTTCCAGCGTTGAGGTAGCCGTGCCATCGGGGCGGGGGGGCTGCGCTGCATCCTGAGGGAGGCTTCCTCCAGGTAAGGGAATGCTTGTTCCTTTACCTTGGGGCTGCATTGCGGCTGCATCAGCACAGGAAAGTTGGATAGGAATGGGCCTGAAGTCCTATTGGGTTCCATAGGACCTACTCCCAGGTAAATGTGTATAGGATTGTAGCCTTAGAACCAACTAAGCTGTACAGAATCCGCTGTAAACCCTTTTCTGGTATCCTGGGCTGTGGCTTATCGATGCCCCTCTATTAGGAACAGTATCCTGCCCCGAGGTGAGGTGTCCAGGCAAGCTGTTCCTGAAGACGTTCTCTCGGTTGCCAGCCTGATGTTGCTCCCGCAGGCCAAAGAGAAGCCCCCCCCCCCGCAGGCATCTGGCTCTGGTTCAGGGGACCAGCTGCAGCGCAGGCCCTTCAACTCTTGCCCAGACTCCGGGCACCTGTGGGTGTGGCTCACCTCCTAGGGAGACCTGCCAATGATGCCAGAGGATGCAAAGGTGCGGGGGGGGGGGGGAGGAACCCAGTCACTGCTCATTCTGTTTAAATATTGAGGGTGAGCTGGGATGAGGGGTCGAGAAAGCAGACGGATGAGGTGGCCACTGTACCGCTGACTATTGTAGTTGTACACCTGACAGACAGAGGCAGCATTGGGGGCAGATCTGGGGGCCAAGGGAGAAAAGCAGCACCCAGGGCTCAAGCGCTGTTCCTGGATACAGTCAAGATTCAGGCTGGAACCCTACATGCACCCACTGGTGGGATGAAAGACCCCTGGGACTTGCTTCTGAGTAAATGTGCATAGTAGCCTCACACTGCAGGCTATAAACGGCAGCACTGCATTTTCAAAGTATTTCCTGTGGTTACTTCCTTTTTCATATATCCCTTTCAATAACTGTTGCAACGTTATCAACACTGACCCACCCGTTCACTATGAAGCAATAGGTTTTGTGCTTTTTGCGTGCGTACCTGGTAGAGAGGGCCGTTTCACAGATCAATAGTCACTTGCGTGTGCAGAACAAACGAGATAACCAGAAATGTAAGGGCTAAATACAAGAGATAATAAATCACTTATGATCTGAAATACGGGGTGTTGGTGATGGTCCCCCCAGCATACCCCACCTAAATGGGCAGGGGGTGGGGGGGAGGCCTGGAGGTTGCATTTCCTTCCTTGGGGAGTCATCAAGGATGCCAGCTGCAGCTTGCCCCTTCAGGGGACAGCAGAAGGACCGTGGTCTGTGGAAACAGCTTTCTGTGCCATCCTCTCTAGGGCCGGTACAACTGGGGGGGGCCTTGAGAAGAAGTTGGCAGACCTCCCGACCCCCCCCCCCAGGACTGGACTGGGCAACAACACGCAATTCTTCTTAGAGTCTCAGGGAGCCCCCCGCCCCCCAAGCGAGGACATGCCGAGGGGGCTGGCTGGGCTGCGTGCTTGCTTCTCGGCTGACCTTGGGGAAGTGGCTTGGCCTCCAACGCGAGGAGGAGCACACCCCCACCGCTCCTGCCCTGCCGCCACTGGGAAGGGTCCGAATCAGGGAGCTTCTCCAGTTCACAACAAACTTTTCAGAGCCCCCCTTGCCTTCCCCATCCCTGCAATGAAGAAAACCCCACCCTCTCCTCTCCTCCCTTCTCTTCAGCAGAGAGGACAGAGCAAGGAAAAGCTGGCGTCCAGGGCTAAGAGGGCTCACTGGGCAGGGGCTAGTTTTGGGAAGCCTTTGTGACCCCCTTTTGTGGGGGAGGGAGAAGGCCCAGGTGGTGGGGGAGGGGGAGGATGAGCTAAGCAAGTGGTGGGGAAAGAAAGTTTTCCTGTTTCCTTCCAGGTCACCCCCCCCCCCCAAGAAGAGAAGCTCCATCTCTGGCCCCAGATTTGACAGGGCTCCAGTTCTGCTGGGCCCCCATCCAGCCACCTTCGTCCGCCTCCTCAGGAGCTCCCCTCCCATTGCCCGGCCTGCAGTCGTCACCCCTTTTCTACGGCCATTTTCTCTTCCACCTCTCCCATGCCCACGTCCTACTCTCCCTCCCTCCCTCCTTTGCTACCTTTGCCGTCACTCTCTCTTCCACAGCTCAGGGATACCCCTCACATGCACCATCCCACCCCACCCCCTTTTCTGCCTGTCTGAGCTGGCACCCGGGAACATGTGCCCCCCCCGCCAACTCCTGGCTCCAAGACCGGGATGCCGGTTGTTGGAGACGATGAGGACTCACTCACCTGTCTCAGGTGCCCTCGGGACGCCTGGGTCCTTTGGCAGCAGCACAGCCTCCCGGGCATGGATGGTTTCTCCGGGCATGGTGTGGCATCCAGGGGTCTCGCTGGCTGGCACAGGCAGGCAGGCAGGCAGGGGGCGGGTGGGTGTGCCAAGCCTGGCAGTGCGTGGGCAGCGCACAGAGGGCGGGCGCAGGCGGGGGCTTCTTCAGCCGGCCTCTGCTGCAGCCACAGTCTCAGCACCAGGTTGGATGGAGGATGAGGAAGGATGGAGGCTGCGCTGTGGAGGTCCTTGGAAGCCAGCGCGGGGGGGGAGGGGGAGGGAGGGAGGGAGGCTGGACCAGGCGGCTGCCGCTGCCGCCTGAACAGCGCTGTCATCGCGGATGATGTCAGCAGCAGCAGGCAGGGCTCCTCTGCCCACCCCCACCCCTCGCTGGAGCGCGCGCGCGCAGGCAGGCAGGCAGGCTGGCTGTGCGTGCGTGCCAGGCACTGCAGAGAGCAGGCGGGCAGGTAGGGCTCCGGGCAAGGGGCTGCTGCCTGCTCCCTCTAGCCGGGGCCCCGCCTGCCCCCCCCCGATCTTTGGGGAAGGGAAGGCTCGGGCCTCCCCGGGCGCCTGCAGTCCGGGTCGCGGACCTCGCGTGGCTTGGCAAGGGAGGAGCGTGGGGGCCGCCGGTGGAGAGAGGAAGCGCGCCGCTCGCAGGTGTGTTGCTACTACGACTTGCTGCTGCTGCAACCCCAGCATGGTTTTATCATGGCCCTGGAAGGCACGCGCGCGCACATACACATAAGAACTGCTGGATCAGGCCAAAGGCCCATCTAGTCCAGCTTCCTGTATCACACAGTGGCCCCATCAGATGCCTCAGGGAGCACACGAGACAACAAGATACCTGTGTCCAGTCGCCACTCCCTTGCACCTGGCACAGAGAAAACCCACTTCTAAAAACCAGGAGGTTGCTTATGGCTTGTAACCTGTGATGGTCTTTTCCTCCATGAATTTGTCCAAACCCCTTTTAAAGGCATCTAGGCCAGGTGCCATCACCACATCCTGTGGCAAGGAGTTCCACAGATGAATTACACGCTGGGTAAAGAAATATTTTCTTTTGTCCATTCTAACTCTCCCTCCACTCAATTTTAGTGCATGTCCACTGGTTCTAGTGTTGTGTGACAGGGAAAAGAACTTCTCTCTATCCACTCTCTCCATCCCATGCATAATTTTATACGTCTCAATCATGTCCCCCCTCAGGCGCCTTTTTTCTAGGCTGAAAAGCCCCAAACGCTGCAGCCTTTCCTCATAAGGGAGGTGCTCCAGCCCACTAATCATTTTGGTCGCTCTCCTCTGCACCTTTTCCAGTTCCACTATATCCTTTTTGAGATGCGGATACCAGAACTGGATGCAATACTCCAGATGCGGCCTTACCATTGATTTGTACAACGGCATAATAATGTTGGCCGTCTTATTCTCAATCCCTTTTTTAATTATCCCAAGCATGGAATTGACCTTCTTCACCGCCGCTGCACACTGGGTCGACACTTTCCACCAGTACTCCAAGATCTCTCTCCTGATCCGTCACAGACAGCTCAGAACCCATGAGCATGTATGTGAAGTTTTGATTTCTTGCCCCAATATGCATCATTTTACACTTACTTACATTGAAGCGCATCTGCCATTTTGCTGCCCATTCTCCCAGTTTGGAGAGATCCTTCTGGAGCTCTTCACAATCCCTGCTGGCCTTCACCACCCGGAAAAGTTTAGTGTCATCCGCAAACTTGGCCACCTCACTGCCTATCCCCAACTCCAGGTCATTTATGAATAAGTTGAAAAGCACCGGTCCCAAGACCGATCCTTGGGGCACACCGCTTTTCACCTCTCGCCATTGTGAAAATTGCCCATTGACTCCCACTCGCTGTTTCCTAGTCTTCAACCAGTTCCTAATCCATAGGAGGACCTGCCCCCTTATTCCCTGACTATGGAGTTTTTTCAGGAGCCTTTCATGAGGGACCGTGACAAATGTCTTCTGAAAATCCAGATATATAATATCCACGGGTTCACTCGCATCCACATGCTTGTTGACCTTTTCAAAGAATTCTAAAAGGTTTGTGAGGCAAGACTTACCCTTGCAGAAGCCATGCTGAGTCTCCCTCAGCAAAGCTTGTTCTTCTATATGTTTTAATATTTTATCCTTGATGAGGCTTTCCACCATCTTCCCTGGAACAGATGTTAGGCTGACCGGCCTGTAGTTTCCCGGGTCCCCTCTCTTTCCTTTTTTAAAGATTGGCGTGACATTAGCTATCCTCCAATCCTCTGGCACAGTGGCTGTTTTAAGGGACAAGTTGCATATTTTTAAGTTGCATCTACAATCGTTGCTGATTGTCCTGTGAAGAGGTTCCGGGTTCACGGAACGAAACGTTGGAGGAGTACTGCAGACCTTGGATTTTATCGGTTTTTCGGTCCGCTTTGCGGCTGCCTAACAAGGGAAACCCGCGAACGGAATGGAGGATATTAAACTTCAAGTTCTTTCTGACATGGCATCTGTTCCCATAATCTTGAAACATTGTAAGTAAATCTTATTATTCCCTTTAATGTTTCTGGCCATACGCTCCTCGAAATCTTTCTTGGCCTCCCGTATCATCTTTTTACATTTCTTTTGCCATTGTTTGTGTTCCTGTTTATTTTCCTCATCAGGGCAAGACTTCCGTTTGCGAAACGAAGCTTCCTTGCCCTTTATAGCCTCTTTAACTGTGCTTGTCAGCCATGGCGGTGCACAATCTGCATGCTGTGTTGTTGCTGCTTAATGTTGGATATCACCTTGAATTACTTTCAGGAAAGGAGCCTGCCAGCCACGCCAGCCTTCCCTTGTATTTGTAGGGCAGTGGGGGGGGGGGACGCAACACCTGCCCCCACGAGAGCCCGGAAAAGGTGCCTCTTTCTCACATTTGTTGTAGCCCTCTTTCCTCCAAGGAGCTCTGGGTAGCATAAATGGGCATATATGCCATTGTTCTCTCCACAGCAACCTTGCAAGGTAGGGGTTGGGCTAAAAGCAAGTGAGCTACGTAGTGAGCTTCATGCCTGACTGAAGATTTGAATCCAGGCCTCCTTGGTCAACACCTAGTCTTCCATCCACGACAGGCCTGTTGCCTCTGCATCAGATACATGATTGCAGGCTTGGGAAAAGGCACTACCGCTGAGGGCCCTATGAGAAACATTTAACGGTGCAGAGAGCTGCTGCAGCTCATCATGTGCATCTTTTAGGTCGGTGTACTAATTGGCAGAATTTGCAGATCATGTTTCTGATCTGGAAGATGCCACATTGCAATGAGTGGACGTTGCTTTCAGCCTGAGCTTCTGGGTTTGGGGGTGAGCCGATATCCGTCCCCTTTTACTCTCAAGGTGACCAAAGGACCGATGACCTCCTTGCTCTGGGGCAGCGGCCAGGAATGACGATGGAGATGTTGCCCTTTCCCTCCTCCATTGCCACGTTGGGGGTCAATAAAGCATCAGCTGGCCAGATGTTTTCTCTTTCTGGTCTCTGGAGGCTGGTTCCGTGTCCATCTATTCCCCCCCCCCTCGCTCTTCAGGCTGACATTGGCATTCTGCCCTTTTGAGCTGTTCTGTCTGCAACAGCGGGGGGGGGGGACTTGCTAAGAGGAGGAGGGACCAGAAATGCTCTCAGACGCCATGAGATGGCGTGACACACACACACACCCCCAGCCTGCATGCCTCCAGCACCCACCTCCAGTCAGGGTGCGTTGCAAACTCTGAGAGGGCTGGTCATGAAACAACGTTTGAGTAAAATCTCGTTGTGATCAGACACCAAATGAAGATGTTGAACAGGGCATGGGTGTAAAAAAGGATGTGATACGTGCCCCCTGGCATGGGTCAGCTGGCCGTGTGACCCATCAGCACAGCACTCTGGGCTTCCAGCCTTGCAAATGGAGTCCCAAAGAACCAAAACCGTCACCTTGGTGCTCTGGGCCAGTCCAAGGATGAAACGTCACACTCCATGACGATGTTCCGTGTCCTTTGGGTCCCCTTCTTGAAGCTCCTGATGTTTCTGACTGCTGCCAGATGTGTCTATTTGTAGCCAGCCACAGCAGTAGGGCAGCAGGTGTGCTTATTAATTCGACACAAGTGGCAAATGCCCCGTAGGCACAGGTGGAGTGTCAGCGATTCTCTGCACCTGGAGACCTGAAGCCAAACTCATGTCCTCCTCGCCTCAGTCCTGGAGTCCTTCAGCCTGCAGGTCTTCCAGCAGCGCTGGCTCCAGTGACCCTGGGATACCCACCTCTCGGGTGAGGATGGTGCTTGTCCGCCTCTCCTGCACCCTGTCAGTGGATCTCCTGGTGCTTGTGGACAAGAAACGCTGTGAGGGGCTGAGAGCGAGGCAGCCGAGAGGCGCATTTGTTCCCTTACCTCAGGGCTGCATTGCGGCTGCATCGGCGCTGGAAAGTTGGATCAGGTTGGGCCCTCAGCCTCGCAATCGACACACCCTAAGGGGTCCAGTGGAAGATCTTACAAAATCTGGAGACAGTACAAGGAAATAAGTTGGCATAAGCAACCACAAGCATGAGCATGTTGGACACACACAAGCCTCTGGCGACCCCTCTCCTCTGGGGCACACCCCGTTAATCCGGTTCTCACCCCATTAATCCGGGTTGGACACAAACCAACCAACCTTTTCATTGATTAATTTCACTAACAACCTGAACTAGTCAACACTGCTTTCACTTGAGTTAATGGACAGTCGCCTGTAATCCGATGTGGGCCTTTGGGACAGAATCGGAGGTATTACCTGTAATAAATTCCATGGTGATGAATGCACAGGGGAGGGGGACGGACAGGACGGGACGGGGGACACACAAAGGTTTGCAGGACCAAGGCGGCCCCTGGTGAGGTGACTTGCAAGATACTCATGACAACCACACGTGCTTTTTTGCTGGCATCCATTACAGTTGGGGGGGGGAGAGGAGATATCTGTATGTGTTTGTAGACACGCACACACAATGCAAATAATTGGGTTTTTCGGCTGTCAGTCACAGCCTGCTGCCATAGAAACTGTAGTTCCCCCTCCTGCTTTAGTCTCCATGGTGACAGTGAGTAAAAACTGGGATTCTAGCTGACCAGTGGCAGCATCAAGGCAGCAGGCTCCGCTATAGACATGCTTGGGGATCTCCTCCACGTTCTGACACCCTCCTCCTCCTCCTCCTCCTGAATGGGAGCGCAGTGTGGAAACGTCTCTGTCTCCAAGTCTCAAGTCAAGTCTCAATCCCTTGCCCAGTATTCCCCAGTCTCATTTCAAGTCTCTCTAGCGGCTAACCCATTAAAAAAAATCTTGTTTTTACCTTTGGGCGCCTTTGCGTGCCAAACCACTGCATTTTCTTGCTTTTACAAAGCGAAATTACGCTCCAGGAGGCACTTGCTGGTTGCACGACTCCCTCCCTTCCCCCAGACTGGTCCTTAGTTTTGCATCGGTGCCCCATTGTAGGACTGGTTGCAGCCAACTGCAAACAAGGAACATCCGCTTGGAAAGAGGCAAGACAGGCCCTGCTCTTCCTGGGAGGTGGCATGCAGAGATCTCTGACCATTTCTGAACCAATGGGCCTCCCTCCCAGGTCTAAACATGAGCAGAATGAACTGTGAACTGCACATTTTGGAACACTCCTCTCTGTTTGTGAGACACACACATACACAGTCACATCACCCTAAACTCCCTGCAAGTAAAAAACTAGCACACTAGGCACAAAGGTTATTATTATTAATAATAATAATAACAGTATTTATGTAGTGCTTTTCAACAAAAGTTCACAAAGCGGTTTACAGACAAAAATCAAATGATTAAATGGCTCCCTGTCCCAAAAGGGCTCACAATCTAAAAAAGATGCAGAACACCACCAGCAAACAGCCACCAGAAAAGAGACTGTGCTGGGGTGAAAGGTGGGCAGTTACTCTCCCCCTGCTAAATATGAGCACCAATTGAAAAAGTGCCTCTTGCCCAGTTAGCAGGGTTCTAGTTGAGCTCATTCCCTCAGTTCTAGTTGAGCTCATTCCCTGCTAGCTTTCTTGATGAGTTTGCAAAGCACTTCGTGGACAAAGTCGATCGGATTCGGCATGACTTGGACGCCGCGTTAGCAGTATCTAATGATGTCCCTGAGGCACCTGTCTGTTGTTCTTCCTGGGATTCTTTTCAGCTTGTAGAACCTGAGGATGTGGACAAGATTCTTTGGAGCGTGAGACCATCTGCTTGCCCGCTTGACCCTTGTCCGGCATGGCTGATTAGAGCTGCCCAGGTGGGGCTGGCTGAGTGGACGGGGAGGGTGGTAAATTCATCTCTGAGGGAGGGGGTGGTGCCGCTGTCTTTGAAGCAGGCGGTGGTGCGCCCCCTCCTGAAGAAACCCTCCTTGGATCCTACGATTTTGAACAACTTCCGGCCAGTCTCAAATATCCCGTTTCTGGGCAAGGTGATCGAGCGGGTAGTGGCGTCTCAGCTTCAGAGGGTCTTGGAGGAAGCTGATTATCTGGATCCATTCCAGTCTGGCTTCAGGCCGGGGTTCGGGACAGAGACGGCCTTGGTCGCCTTGGTGGATGACCTGCGCCGGGGACTGGACAGGGGAAGTGTGTCCCTGTTGGTCCTGCTGGACCTCTCGGCGGCTTTTGACACCATTGACCATGGTGTCCTTCTGGGTCGGTTGGCTGGGTTGGGGCTTGGAGGCACTGTTCTGAGGTGGTTCCGCTCCTTCCTGGCTGATAGATCCCAGAAGGTGGTGCTGGGGGATGCTTGTTCGGCACCCTTGCCCTTGAGGTGTGGGGTGCCGCAAGGGTCAATTCTATCCCCCATGCTGTTTAATATCTATATGAAGCTGCTTGGGAGAGGTCATCCGGGGATTTGGGGTAGGGAGTCATCAGTATGCGGATGACACCCAGCTCTTTCTCTCCTTTCCACCTGACTCCAAGGGGGTGGTCGATGTCCTGAATCGTTGTCTGGAGGCAGTTGGGAGCTGGATGGGGGCGAACAAGTTGAAGTTAAATCCTGATAAGACAGAGGTTCTTCTGGTCCAGAAGTCTACGACTCAGGTACTGGATCATCGTCCTGCTCTGAATGGGGTTGTACTCCCTCTGAAGGAGCAGGTCCGCAGCTTGGGGGTTCTCCTGGATGCGCAGCTGCTCCTGGATTCCCAGGTGGCGGCTGTGGCCAGGGGGGCTTTTGCCCAGCTTCAGCTGGTGCGCCAACTGCGACTGTACCTGGATCGTGCAGACCTGGCCACAGTGACCCATGCCCTAGTGACATCTAGACTAGATTACTGCAATGCGCTCTACGTGGGGCTGCCTTTGAAGACTGTTCGGAAACTGCAACTAGTGCAGAATGCGGCGGCCCGGGTGGTTGCCGGGGCCTGTCGGTTCGACTCAGTCGGACCGTTGCTTCAGCGGCTACACTGGCTGCCGGTTCGTTTCCGGGCACAATTCAAAGTGCTAGTTTTGACTTTTAAAGCCCTTTACGGCTCGGGTCCAGGGTATTTGAGGGACCGCCTCCTTCCTTATAATCCGACCCATACTCTGAGGTCATCAGGGGGCGCCCTGTTGACCGTGCCGCCACTGACGGAGGTGAGGGGGTGGCGGCGCGGAATAGGGCCTTCTCGGCAGTGGCGCCCCAATTATGGAATTCCCTCCCCCTGGAATTAAGAACGGCTCCCTCCTTAGAGACCTTTCGGCGGGGCCTTAAGACATTTTTATTTAGATCAGCATTTGATGTCTGACATGGCGGGCTGGCTTTTTAACAAATCGCTTTTAACAAATGTAAATGTGGATGACCCACTGGGGCTGTTTGTTTTAATTGTTTTAATTGCTTTTAATTATTTTAATTCTTGATTTTAAATGTATTCATGTATTTTGGTGTTTTTGTTGTGAGCCGCCTTGGTTGCCCTGGTGGGAGAAAGGCGGGGTAAAAATTCTATAAATAAATAAAAATAAATAGTTGCAGGAGTTTTCGTATAAGAAAACGTTAAAAAAGGGTATCCCCTCCCCACAATATGTAATGATGCCATCTCAGGATTCTGTTATTTTGTTTCGCTGCACATGGCCTCCTGAAACTATTGCTGGAAAAGAGAAAAAAGCCCGTGTCCAAATGGATAGTTGAGCTTGGATGTGGGAGGCCCAAGTTCAAGTCTCACTTTTACAGACTTACAGCATAACCTGGGGACAAGCTACGCTCTCAGCCTTTGGTCTCTATCTGTGAAATGGGAATAGCAGCAACCTACACTTCAGTGGTTTGCTATGAAGTGAACAGCATGAAGAGACTGTGTCATCATGTGTTTGCAATTTGTTCTGCCTGTAATGAGCACATGGAGACTCACATGGGGTTAGCTCATGGTATACTGTAATTGTGAATGAAATTCCCCCTTCGAATGATGATGATGAATACAGGTGGTTCCCCATATCCATGGATTCACGATCCACGGTTTCAGTTATCCGATCGTGGGGACACCCCCAGGCTTTTACTTTTTTCCCCAGTAAGCTTCGTTTCTTCCTTAAAGAAACAGGAGAAGCAGCCTCTGGCTGCTTATTACAGGCAAGTAGAACGAGACTAAGTCCTAGAGAGGCTCTGCAAGGTTAACAGAAACCTTAACAGAGAAGGATGCTTCTCTGTTTGTTTTAAGGAAGAAACAAAGCTTGCTGAAAGAAAAATAAGAGCTGGGGGGGCACGCATGCCTGCCCACAGAGGAGGCAGGGCGGGGGCCCCTCAGGAAACCATGGAGGGGGTGTTCGCTCTTATCCACGGTTTCAAGTATCCACGGAGGGGCCTGGAACATATCCCCAGTGGATATGGGGGGGGGGGAGTACTGTACCGTATTTATTTATGGATAAAGTCTTGTTAGCAATCCCAACGTAACGTCTATGCTTGACCTTGAAAAAGAGCCTCCTCCTTCTTTGCTCCGCCCCCCTGAACCTTGTAGACATCCACCTACACAGGAGCTGAGCTCTTCCGAGGAGACAGGCGCTGGGCTCCTAGAGTAGAAAACCAAGGGTTTGCTCAGTGTTGCTACTACCCCCTTCTGCTTTGCCTCCCAGCTCTTGCAAACGAGGTCAGTTCCTCGTCACCCCTTGATTGAATCTGACGCTGAGCCAGAGCGTCTTCGCTTCTGCATTTCCTTTCACCCTGAAGCTTCTCGCACACCAGCCTGGGCCTTGCTGCGACTTATTAATTGGCAAAAATGCTCGCAACCTTTCCTGTGCTTGTCCTCACAACCACCCCATGAGGGAGGAACAGGTCCCTCAAAGACTCCACAGGCCATTTGAAGGGCTGTTTCTGTGAGTCTGAAGGGCTGTTTCTGTGGTGATGGCACCTGGCCTAGATGCCTTTAAAAGGGGTTTGGACAGATTCATGGAGGAAAAGACCATCGCAGGTTACAAGCCATTAGCAACCTCCAGGTTTTAGAAGTGGGTTTTCTCTGTGCCAGGTGCAGGGGAGTGGCAGCAGGAAACAGGTTATCTTGTTGGCTGTGTGCTCCCTGAGGCATCTGGTGGGGCCACTGTGTGATACAGGAAGCTGGACTAGAGGGGCCTTTGGCCAGATCCAGCAGCCGGGCTCTTCTGATGTTCTTATGAGTCTAAAAGGCACACACACAACCTGAAGCCTGTCTGTGGTTCCTTCTGCCCTCTTCCTCAGGAGGAAAAAGCCTCAAAACTGGGCTAGGAAGGACCAGAAGAGACGAATGCTGCTGCTGCTGCTGCTCTCCCTCTCTCATGCGTGTGTGTGAGCATACATGTATGTATGTATGTATGTACTGTATGCATGTATGTATAGGGCTGCTTCTGTGGGCAGGGCAGGCACCTCTCGGTCCCTTGGCCCTGGAGCAAAGAACCTGGATCTCAGGGACAAAAGTTACTCCCCTAAGCAACGCCATGTCTCTCGACTTATACCCGTTTTTCTTCCATTCTAAGGCGCCATCAATTCTAAGGCGCACCTTTAATTTTGCTACCACCAGCAGGGAAAAAAATTTTCCCCAAGGATTTACCGGTATATGCAAATTGCACCCACAAAACGCCACCTTCTTACTTATTACCGGGGCTTGTGGGGGCTTCAGGGAGGCCTGCGTGACCCTCTGCAGGCCTCCCCGATCTTCAGTTCAGGAAAAAATGGCTATTTTCGGGCACTTCCGGTTTTTGCAAAAACAGGAAATGTCAAAAAACATCTGTTTTTCACTGAACTGAAGATCGAGGAGGCTTGCAGAGGGTCGCGCAGGCCTCCCCGAAGCCCCCACCAGCCCCGATAAGAAGGTGGTGTTTTGGGGTGCAATTTGAACATCATCGATTCTAAGACGCACCCCCTTTTTTTAATTGGTAAATTTAGAAAAAACGTGCGTCTTAGAATCGAAGAAATACGGTATTATGCCTCTCTAGAGTTTTACATCATGAGCTGCTTTGGGATCCAGTCTTGACTGAAAAGCAGGATATACATGTAGTAAAGAAACTCCCTGGAGCCCCTGAGAGGAGTCGCTCTTGAACCCGCTCCCCCACTGCTCCAGTACTTGGACACCCCCCCCCCCGGCACAGTGCACGGCCCACCTTGTGTTCTCCAGGGAGCCAGCAGGTGCCTGCTCTTCCACACAGCTGCATTTTATAGGACACCTGTGATGAGGCTTTAGGGTTCTGCATTATGGAAGCCCCGGAAGGAGCCTCATGACAGGGCTTCCCCTTGCAGGTCCATCCTGCCCTACGCCACTCCAGTGGGGCCCGTTGTTGGAAAGCATCATCAACGTACGGCACTCCTTGCATCTGTGGAAGTATCAGGTCGCTTCCGCCAGCTGCATACAAGCCATTGTACTGGGCAACAGGGGGAGATGTGTCAACTTCTTTGAGTGCCACAGTGGCAGAAAAGAGCCCAGGGGGTGGGTGGGGACAGACGAAAGGCCCGCATCCGGTTTCTTGCAGAGGCCAAGTAGATGCCCCAGGGAACCTTGCAAGCAGGAGATGAAGGCAACAGCCCTCCCTGGATGCTGCACCCCAACAACTAATACTGCTCCTGAACATGGAGGTTTCATTATGACGACTAGGCACTGACAGACTTGTCCTCCATTTGTCTGATCCTCTTCCCAAGCGAGTGGCCATCCCCACATCTGGCAACACCAAATCCTGTACATTAACCATGCATTGTACCAGTGCTCAGATCATTACAGGCAACTATCCAATCCCTCCCCTGACGTCTGCCTTACAACCCCCCAGTTCTGCTGCATTCTGATTCTGCAACCAAATTCACCTTCAGACCCCATCCTGGTAACTTTCAGGGCTGCGGTTCTTGATAAAACAGAGCTAGAACAGCTCGCCTAAGTGTGGACTTTGCCCTTACACCTTATAATCACCATCTCCAGTGGTACAAGACTATCACCAGGAGAGCTCATTCCAGCTCCCTCAGGGACCCCTTTCCTATAGTAGTACAGAAGAGTGACTGTTGTGTTTGGGTGGGGACGAGATGCTCCTTGGGGGGCAGAAGCGAGCACAGCACCCAGCAGCAAAAACAAGAGGGCCACCATGTGCGTGCAAAGGCATGCCCTTGTTCTTTGCGCAGGCAGCCCGCCTATGAGTGAGCGAGTGATAACACCATGCACGCTTGGCCACCCCTTAGCACGAAGGACAAAGATGCCAAAGCTGAGCTGCGCTGAGCAAGGGGCACAGAACAGAGACTGCTGACGCCCCAAACTTCTGGAAAGTCCCTGAGGCAGCTGTGATGCTCCATTGCCCACAGAACGAAGCAAGCGCCTGCAGTTACATAACTGCGCATGCTCACAACTACTCCACACACTGGATGGTATTTCTCCATGCATTTTTGGAAGCGGAAGCTGCATACATGAGTGTGCACACAAGTAGGTATTGCGGCTCCTGTCCACGAGCAACAAGGAAGTGCTAACCCTGTCCTGCCCTACAAAGTTGTCCAAAGACTACCAAAATCCTGTACATGAGGCACTCTGTAAATGTTAGATATTTTCATTAATTACACACAGAGCAAAGATCTGTTTAATGTTCACATACAATGCTACACCTTATTTTTGGCCGTGTTTGTGGTAGGCAAAAATCATGTGCAACGTCACAGTCTGTTATGTTTAAAGACAAGCTTCCCTGCAGCTGCTGCAGGAGCTGGGACAAAGGAGGCAGTGCTAGGATCCAAATGGGTAGGTGGGCTTGGATGTGGAGACCTAGGAAGTGCCCTCTTTGCCAAAGACTCACTGTATGACCTTGAGCAAATCGCTCACCTGCAGCCTCTTAAAACGGTGGTAACTCTCCATTTTGGTACGATCAGACCTTTTACATACTACCTGGATTCAGACATCACATGATTGCTGAAACCACATTAAGAATCAAAACCATGTTTTGAACTTTCAAATGCATACAATTTAGAACTGCTTGTCTCTGCTTTAAGTTTCAGTCTGATCAGCACTTCCAAGTCTATGATGCACAGGTGTTCAGAGAGGTGGCGACTGCTCTAGTGATAGCTGGTTAACTCAGACATCAAGTCAAACAGGAGATTCCAAACCATGGTTTGGTGCAATGTCTGGACTGGGCCATAACATAAGAACATGCCATGGGGTCAGTGCCTGAATTATGGGGGAGAGGTGCAAGGAAGAGACTCAATTATATCCATAAGCTCTGCTCCAACCTCCCAATTTTACCCAAATCACACACCCCCAACCTTCTAAAAACAGGAGCGTTTACAAAGACAAGCCCCCTCTTCCTGCCAGAATTCAAGAACTGCCTAGATTTACAGAATTGTGACTTTATTTTTATCCCTTTCCTAGTAATTTCTGACACTGATTCCCCCCCCCCTCCTTTTTTATGACTACCACAGCATCCTGGAGTTTTCAACTATGAACACTTTCTGCTATGGCTCCGCTCAGACTGACCCTGGGCAACGTCCACCGGTAGCTGCCCTCTCTTCCCACTCCATCCTTTCAGCCTACATTAGTGCAGAATGCGGCGGCCCAGGTGGTTGCTGGAGCTAGGCGATTTGACTCAGTTGAACCGCTGCTTCAGCGGCTGACTGGCTGCCCATTCACTTCCGGGCCCAATTCAAGGTGCTGGTAATGACCTTTAAAGCCCTTCACGGTTCGGGTCCAGGATATCTGAGGGACCGCCTTCTCCCATACACTCCGACCCACCCTCTTAGGTCATCTGAGGGGGCTCTCTTGCGGGTGCCACCTCTAGCGCAAGTTAGGGGAGTGGCAACACGTGGGCAAGCCTTCTCTGCTGTGGCACCACAACTGTGAAACTCCCTGCTAGGGGATCTGAGAACTGCCCCCTCCCTCATAACTTTTCGGCGAGGGCTCAAAACATTTTTGTTTTGTCTAGCGTTTGGGTGTTGAGTTTCGTCTTGCGTTTTGGTGGTTGTCTGCGTCCAGTGCCTCAGTATATTCTGCCGTGTTGTTTTTCTGCTTCACATTATTACCCAGCAGTGGATTTTATTGTTTTTTAATTTATTCTATGTACTGTTTTTAAATTATGTATTTTAACTGTTGTAAGCCGCCTTGGGCATTTGCCTTGGCATAGGAAAAGGCGGGGTATAAATTCTTTAAACAAATAAATAATAACAAATAGAGGGGATTTTACCAGCCCATACAAGAGAGAAACACTTCATTCCAGCGCTAGGTGTGAGGGGCGCGCGTGTGCACGCAGCTGTCAAGACTGGTTCCCTCATCAAGCGCGCAAGAGGCAGCTTGCAGGATCGGACTCGGGGGGGGGGTCACCCAAGTTCAGCACCCTGCTTCTCATGGTGGCCAAGCAGATGCCCCCAGGAAAAGGCACAAAGGCGAGAGCCCCCCTCCGCTGTTGCTCCGCCACAACGTGCTTCTCGTCTCAGGCTCAGGTCTTCAGCCCTCCTTTCTCCATTTCCAAAGAGGCCGAGGGCTTGGCGGTGAGCCCTGGCATCCCGAGAGAGCTCAGCACCGAGCCAAGCGCCCCTGCCCTCGCCCCTCTCCGCTTCAATTCGTCACTTCTACTTGGAGTGAAAACCCTGTTTGGCAAAACCTTGTTTGACACACGGATTCAGGAGCCCCTCTCTTGATCAGGTCAAGAGAACAGAGCAGCACAACAGACCATTTATTCAAAGACATATTTACAGACACAGCTGAAAGGGCCCCAGCGGGGCTCCCGAAGCCCAGTTCACAGCAAACCCCAACCTGAGGGGGCAACATCCGTTTCACACGACAACCCTGAAGCGCCTGCCTGTCTGTCAAGCACTGCGGCAGGGGGCGGGGCGGCAGGCATCTAGGTTGCCATCTCCTCCGCCACGGCTTTGCTCATCTTGTCCCTGAGATAGGCCGCCTTCTGCCACTCTGACTTCAAGTCGAGCCACTCGTAATAGGGAACCTGCGACAAGGAAGATAAAACGTAGGTCAGCCCGCATGTTGGTGGCTGAATCAGAACCCCATCGGGCTGCTCTTGCTCCTGGGGGAGAGAGAAGGCCGGCCAAAGCCAGGAAGGGTGGAGGCCCACCTGCGGGATCCTGACCGAGAGTCGTGGCTGCAGCACAGCAACTAGGACACAAACATTCTCACTTTCATGCAGTCGCTTAACGCCAACTATGGAGCAGCCCAACTGTTGCCTGCTGCGACATTAAAAGTACTATTGATCCCTTTGGCCACCTGACTATTAGGGCTGCTTCCAATGATAAAACATACATACAGAGAAACCCGCAAGCCCAGTACCCACCCGCAAGGCAGCCAGTCCCTAGGGGAGCAAGCAGCTTTCCTACGCCTCGGCCTGCCCCTGCCTGACCACGGCAGCACCAGGCCTCAGCAGCTCCGAGTCAGGCGAGGGGAGAGGAACGAGGTGGCCCAGGCACGTCGGATCAGGGATAATCTCTGTCCCCTTCCAGCCTAGTGCATTTCAATGCCCTGAGCCCAAACCTGAACAAACAAACGGCTGGCCAGCACCTGGAGGAATGGAGAGAGGCCCTGCAACCGTGGGAAAGCCACAACGGAACAGCAGGCCGGGACGGGCTAAAACAACTGGCATCATTGCGCTTTTGGGCGGGTGAGTTGCAGCAGGGAGGAGGCGGTCGGGCAGCTCAAGCTTTGCAAGCAGAAGCTCCCAGGTTCAAGCCTAGCAGCGTCTCCAGGCGGGGTGGGGAGGGGAAGGACCTTCTCTGCCAGGGGAGGCGACACCAAGTCAGACAAGTGGGGAGACTCTGCACAAGGCAGCTCCGCATGTTCAGCGTCACGCGGAAACCACTTGTGGAGCCCCACAGAATATATTACACACACACACACACACACACACACACACACACACACACACACACACACACACACACACACACACACACACAGAGTTACGCTGCGTGGTTACACCATAAAGACTCCTGAAGTTCAAAGTTGTTCTGAGTTAATCACATGATCACAGAGAAGCCAGAGCTGGGGGCTAAGAGAGCGCTCCGTCCCCAACCCCACGGCAATGAGAGCCAAGCGACACTCTGCGCTGCTGCTGCTGCTTGAATGCACCAATGTGACAGAAATATTTCTCTTTCTCTCTTTTACACACACACACACACACACGAACGTTAGGGAGAGGAATTGCTCACTCCTGGCCTAGGGGGGAAATCAGGCCTCTGCCAGGGACTGCTGAGGCCCAGCGACTGATTCCCAGGGAAACCAACGACACTGCCAGGCCCAGCCTTGAAGAGGCCGCAGCAGGGGGAGACTTCCACCGCCCAGGGATCTGTTGGGATCCATTCTCTAGGCGTGTTAGCGGGCGACATGCCAGGTGCGAGGCCACAGCACAACGTGGCGGCAAAGGCATCCAGCTTGCAAGAAACAAGGGTCCTGCTGCATGTAGGGTACTGGATTCAGTCCAAGAGGGATGTTGGCAAACTGGAGCGGGTTCAGAGGAGGGCGACTGGGGGTGGTGGTGGCTGGAGACCACGTCCTAGGAGGGCAGGCTGAAGGAGCTGAGCATGCTTAGTGTGGAGAAGAGACGGCTCCGAGCTGACCTGAGGAGAACCACCTACAAATGGTACCTGAGGAGCTGCTGTCAGCTCGTAATAGGGAAGCTGGAGCGGGTTGGTCTTCTGCTTCCCAAGAGTCTGGACTGCAGAGGCAGCAACATGGCCGGACTCACCCTCCCTGGAAGGTGGCCATGCGAACGGCACAAGCAAGCTCTGTGCTCCCAGAAGGGAGGGAGCTGGGGTGCCAGCCTCTGGGGGATGCCCCTTCTGCCCTTCAGGGGCACCGCCCTGCCCAGGCTGATGGTCTGGCTTTGTCCCCAGGCAGAGAGGTGGGGCCCAGGAGCAGCCAGCCAGTGCTGCCACAGCCAACAGGGCCAGTCTCCGCCACAGAGCATGGCGGCTGCTGGCTCAGGAGCCCAAGGATGGAGTGATGGATGCAAGAAGGGCCCAAGAAGCTTGTCTTGGGCTTTCCATTTTGGTGAGGAAAGTCAGGATAGAAATCCTTGAAAAGAAATATTTCAAGAATAAGCAAATAACTAGTCCTCCCCGTTGCAGTAAGAACGGCCAATCGATGCCCTAGCAACTTCTGCCACAGCCTCAACACTCTGTGAATTTGGGGCAGGAGCATGCAGCTCTACTGCACTGTTTGTGCCACTCCTCCAAGGGAACGGAAGCTGCCTCAAGTCTGGAGGCCACCTCCCTCCGCAGCCAAATCCACAGGCCGGCAATGGAGCGGGGAGGCCAGATCCCCCACAACACCTTGTAGGCTTCGACCTGTTCTGTGCCCCACTCTGAAGTCATATTTCTGAACACCATGTCTACCCCTGCCGCTGGTAACGGGCAACAAGGTACCTTTGAGTGGTGGAGGGAGAGCAACTGTTCCCATCCTCCCAGCATCTGTTTGCTGGTGTCTCTTTTCTGCCCTGTTGCAACAGGGAAACATCTTTCTATATACCTTGCTTCATTAATAAACCATCTTGTGAACTTTTTTGGGGTTGAAAAGCAATAGAGAAGTATTTAATAGTAAGTGGGTGTCTGTTCTAAATTAATTTTCTTCCAAAAAAATGAAATGGAGGTTGCAATTTTGAACATGCTTACATGGAAGTAAACTATTAAAATCTATGGGGTTTGCTTCTAGCAAGAAGACTTTGGGTCTGGGGCATGTGTATGCTCGTGCTGTACACAAACTGCCACCCCCCCCAACCCCCCACTCAGCGCACGTCCATCTCACACTGGAGCAACACAAAGCAGGGCTGAGGGCCATCAAGCCAATACTCTCATTTCAGAAAGGGCAGCACCCACTTCTGGGGCGGTACATGGCACTTAGCCTGCAAATGCTCTGCAATCCCCAAAGCAGAACAGAAAAGGCCTGACTTCTGCAAGAGTGTTGAAAGAACATTAATGGCTGCAGCACAGGGTATGTGTGTTTAATTTTTCATTTCCAGTGCTGCTTCCTGGTCCATTTCACCATCCTCTAGCCAAGCAGCTGCACTACGAGAAGAAATGCTCTTTAGCAAAGGGAAGGAAGGGCAGGAAACATTCCAGACGAGGGTCTGACCCCGCGGCCCTGACCTTGCTGCCCCGGCCCCACGGACCCTCAGCCACTCAGTGCTGCCTCAGCACACCCTGTCTGCTAAGGCAAACCGGCATGGGGGACGCAGCGGAAGAACCCCAGGGCTGGCTGTGGAGGGCAGGAGAGGCTCTTTCAGAGAGAGGAGGCAAGACACACGCAGAGCCGTGGGGAGGCTGCTCAACCCGAGCCTGGCAACGGGTGGGGTGAACTCTGTGGGTACAGGGCTCGCTCCCCTTCCTGACACCTACCTGTGCCCTTGGCTGTGCTCCCCCAGGCCTTCCTCTCTTTCCCTGCAAGCCGTGACAGAACAGAGCAGGGCACCGAGGATTCTGCAGCTATAATTACTTCCCAGGAACTAAATAATGAATGACCCCATCCAAGTGCAGCCTCCCCCCCCCCCCCCGCACTCCAGCAGGCAGCCTGACGCCTGAAGGAGCTGGAAGGGTCAAAACAACAACACTCCCCCCTTCCTTCTCACCCAAGCCCGGGAACCACCAGGACTGAATACAGCCGGTTTCCATTGCTCTCTGGTGGGGGCTGGCAAGAGAACTGGGGGCCCCGCCTGCAGGATGGCAGAACAGCAGAGAGTGAGCCCCCCCCCAGCTGGGCAGCAGGAGACGGCCTCGCCTTGGAACGTATGGCCCTTTGATCCCTCGCACCCAGGAGCTCAGAGCGCCTTTCCCCACACTCCTTCTATCCTCCCAACCACGCTGTGATAAAGGCTAGGCGAGAGACAGGGTGATCGGCTGCCATTGCTTGAGAAAAAGCTTAGATTGCAGGCCTGCTTTGACACACACACACACACACACACACACACACACACACACACACACACACACACACACACCCTTTCTTGCGCTCAGGAGCCGTAAAGCTCTGCACTGGAAAACTCCACGGGGACGTTGCAGCGGGGAGGCTGAGAGGCGACATCTAGTCAAGGGCAGGGACCACAGCAGCTGCCTTTCTGCTTGGCCTCGGGAGGCGGACATCTCGCGACAAAGGTTTCCAGAGGGCCTGGTCAGCAGTAAGCTGTGTGTGAAAGCCCAACCTGGAGAAGGAAAGGAGGTGCCCAGAGGGGGGAAAGTCTCTTCCCTGTGAAAAACACCCTGGTGTTTTGGGCCTGTGGCTTTGGACAAGTCTCTGACAGACCCTCTGGGCGTTTGGCGAAAGAGACAGAGAAGCGCTTCAGAAGTTGCTACAGAAATAGAACGAACAGGGTTCACGGAGAGCTGCTGACTACCCAGCATGCACCAAGAGTCAACCTCCTGGCCAGAGCCAGTCCCGCCTCACACACTCCTCTTTCCTCTGGGTGGGCAAGACAGCAGCCCTGGGGGTGGGCAGCAGGGCCGCACGGCAGCAGGGCCCTATCCTCCATCAAGGTAAACCTGAATTCTTCAACCTGTACATATTATGCAAATGTGAACCATTTTTATTTTGCACTAGCTGAGCATCTCAGGATCCTACATTCTAACCAGATACCAATGGCTGCACTTAAAACAGCGCAATCACAGAAGCGGGGCATGCACAGAGCGCTCTGCTTCATGGTAGATGCACTCATGGCTCAGTTACTCACATCGGCGACCACGAAACCAGCCCCTCGAAGATGCCGTCGGGCCAGGACAAAGCGCCCCAGCAGGTCTTTGCTTCGGTTCCTGAAGTATGGGAACTCCCACCGCAGGAAAGCCAGCCTGCCGAAAGAAGCACAGAGAGCCCCGTCAGCACCTCCTGCCTGCCTGCGCCAGAACTACCAGGGATGGCATATGCCACGACCCCCAGCACCTTTTTGGGGGGGGTTGGTCCCCTCTGCACTCTGTAAGCTATGGAGCAATGAGGGAATTGCGTCCGGAACGTCAGGGGCACGACGTTTAGGGAGAGAGTTTCAGCTGGCAGAGGCCATCACTCTCCCTTCAGTAATGTCCGGATCCTTCAAATCAGGCCTGCTCCCAGAATGCAAAGCGCTACGCCTCTGATGACACACCCGAGGCAAGGCAGGAGTCAATCTAGCAGTCCCTACATTGATAGAGAGAAGTTCTTTTCCCTCTTGCACAACACTACAACTAGGGAACATCCACTAAAATTGAGTGGAGGGAGGATTAAAACAGACAAAAGAAAATATTTCTTTACCCAGCGTGTAATTCATCTGTGGAACTCCTTGCCACAGGATGTGGTGATGGCACCTGGCCTAGATGCCTTTAAAAGGGGTTTGGACAGATTTATGGAGGAAAAGACCATCACAGCTTACAAGCCATAGGCAACCTCCTGGTTTTAGAATAGTAGGTTCTCTCTGTGCCAGGTGCAAGGGAATGACAACAGGAAACGGGTTATCTTGTTGTCTTGTGTGCACTGGCGTCACTCCCGCGAAGCGGGGGTAGCGGGTCGCTACGGGTGACGTGCGCAAAGGGGTGACGCGCGCACCCCCGCGCCCGCCACCTCCATCGCCCTCCGGACGCTCCGAGGGCGGCCCGGGAGCCGGCCTCGGAGCGTCCGGAACGGCCGGCGCTCCAGGGCCTTCTGAAGACCCAAGCGTCAATCCGGGTATTTTTAGTGTTTTCGCGCATGCGCAGAGACGAAAACAGTCTGCGCATGCGCGAAAACACTAAAAATACCCGGATTGACGCTTGGGCCTTCAGAAGGCTCTGGAGCGCCGGCTGTTCCGGGCGGTCCGAGGCCGGCTCCCTGGCCGGCCTCGGAGCGTCCGGAGGGAGACGCGAAGGGGCGGGGGCGGCACCCCCAAAAATCGGGGGCAAAACTCGGGGGCGTCACGGGTGACGCACGTAACCCCCGCCTTGGGGTGTCGCGCGTCCTAGTGACGCCACTGCTTGTGTGCTCCCTGAGGCCACTGTGTGATACAGGAAGCTGAACTAGAGAGGCCTTTGGCCTGAGCCAGCAAGGCTGTTCATATAACTTCACCTAAGGCTGAGAATCAAAATTACCCAGCCACGAGTGAAGAAGGTGAAAACACGACTACACCACTGGTGCAGGAGGGGGAGTGCTGCTCCCCTTGTGCATCTAAGGCGGAGCCAGTTCTGGTTCTGTACTGTCAACACTGACTGGCAGCCATTTCTCCTACCAAGAGATGCTGCCAGGACTGAACCTTGGATTTTCTGTGTGCAAAGAAGCTGTGATACCATTGAGCGATGGCCATTTCCCCTTGACTCATAGCCCAAGTCTTCCTCCTCAGTCCATTCACATGAAAAATACCAAACGAAACGAATTCTGGCCCTGGGAAGACCAGCTCGTCAGCGAGGACAGCTGAAGCACGAATGGCAGGTCAGGGCCCAAGGTCTGCTGAGTGCTTCTCAAAGCTTTAAAAGGAAGCTGTGGACTGCTGGCTGGACAGGCATGAGCTGCCCTGATGGTAGAACAATGCATGGTCTGACTTGCCTGCACACAGCGACCATCTAGTGGTGGAAACTGGAACTGCACCATCATGGCTGGGGAACTCTAGATCAGGGATTCTCAAAGTTCCCCACCTGTGGGGGCGGGGTGATGGCGGCAACAGCGATCCCGGGATTGCACCGCCACTGGGGACAAAAGGGGTATTTTGAGACTGACCGGGGGTTGTGCTGCCCTCCAGAGTGTGCAGGGGGGGTGTCATTGTTTTGCCCTCTCTCAGGCGTGTGAGTGTGGGGGGGGGACTGCTCCCCAGAAATTCCTATTGGTGTCCCTTGGTGGAGGCTGAAGTCAGAGCAGAAAAGCCACTCCTAGGCACTGAACCCAGCTCTCCATGTTGAATCAAGGGCTACACGCTTGTAGCAGAAACATCCAGGCCCTGCAGAGACAGAGCCACCTTGCATAGACGCCACCCTGCTTCCCCCCGTTACCCATGAGGAGCCGTTTTCTGGCTATGACCTCAGCTTGAGGGTGAGCTCCCTTTTGGTGACTAGAGCTGCTTTCACGCTCCCAGAGAGCAGCCTTCTTGCTGGCCATTTCGGGACTGCTGCCACCCCTCCCGCTCACTCCCAGCCCGGGCTGAAAGACTCACCTTCTGGCACCTGCCGGGAGAGCCTGAGATCCCTGGGACTGGGCCAGGTGAGGCGCTTCAAAGTCTGCTACAGGCAGAGGCTGGTTGTCGCCATTCAGGATCATCTCTGCATCTGTGAAGGACAGACGGGACAAGGGCGGACGCCTCTGAGTCCACACCAGCCAGCATGGGGGACACAGATTCATTCCAATCACAGGAGGGGGACGCCTCTGATTGGCTGGCCAAGGTGGCTGTCACTGGAGAGTGGCCACATCCATGCAGCTGACAGTAGGTGCCAGGCTTGCCTGGCAGGGTCCATTTCACAGCTGGTGCCCCCCTGGGGCCTCTTTTTCATCCCCAGCCTCCTACAATGAGAGAGACGGGGGGGGGGACCAGGCGGTACAGAAGCCGGTGCAGCAGCCCACTGGGCCAACCCCTGCCAGGAAGCAGGCGAGTGCTGTATCTGACCAGAGACTGCTGGACACAGCCTGGGTGGAAAGAAGGCATACTGGGCTTATGGAAGGGGAAGGAGTGCATTCAAACCAGACTGAAACACACCCACCCACCCACACCCACACCCCAATGCAAAATAAAGAAAGGAGAAAAGCTGTTCCGAATCTGGAAGCTGCCTCCCACAGAGCTAGCCCAGGCTCATCTAGGGAGACTGGCCACAGCTCTCCATGGCCTCAGGCCTTGTCCAGCTCAGCACCCGAGATCCTTCTGCAAGCGAAGATACCGAGGACCAATCCTGGGACCTTCTCCAAGCAAGATGGGCCCAGGCTCAGTGGTGGAGCACCTCCAGCTTGCCAACAACACAGGACATTTGGGATCTCTGTCAACACAAATTGGAAGAAGAAAACTTGTCTACAGCCCTTGTCCCCGCGCCGCGCTGGAGCAGCCCAGGAAGGGCACAGGATCCTGCAGCCAGCCCTATGGGCCAGCCAAGTATCTACACAGGTTTGAGCTGTCACTTGGCGGCTGTGGTCGTTCACCTCCCTTGCCCCTTCCACTTCCAGGAACAAGGCTTCCCTGAAACACTCTGAAGGCAGCGCCATTGCAAAAAGACCACATGGCCTGCGAGACAGGTCACCTTGTGGGTTCTGCATCTTCTCTGCCTGGTTTCCCCAACACACCGGCACATGTTAGTCGATTGGGCACCGGAACCCACCTGATCCGGTCAGAAGGCAGGTAGAGTTGCCCAGGTGGTCATGAAACACCGAATAAGACGGAACAACGACACCACCTGATGGCCAGCCCAAGGAGGCTTGCGTGTGTTCCCGTGGGGCCTCTCTGCATGGCCAAGTTCCCCCCCTCCACCCTGGGGACCAGAGATGCAATGGGCTCCTCGAGCCGACGCTGGAGCACACAGTTAGGGGGCCGTGAGCCAAGAATGGCTCTGCTTGACATTGGCCTGGAACCTCCTGTTGGTAGTTTTGCTAAGGACCACACCTGGGCACTGCCAACGCCCAAGCCGGTTCTTTTCATTCTTTTTACGTTGTCCCTTTTACCTGCCTGTGGTCGGTTGAACTTTTGCTCTCCCCCGTGACCCAGGTCTTCTCAGCTGTCAGAAGAGTTTTGGTGAATTCTCCGCTTGAGGGAGGGGGGAGGCTTTTGAGAACCGACTCTCTGCCTGGCTCTGTCCTTGTGGTGGCAGAGGTGGGAGTCTACCCATTTCGGCCCTGGCATGGGGCAGATCTGGTGCCCCAACGACCACAGCCATGTTCTTCCGTGCAAACGTGGCTCTGGGCAGTTGTGGTGCATGGCTGAAAGTGCCTGGCTGGCAGGCGAAGCTGCTCCACAGCAAGACTCTTCTCACGGGGGGGGGGGGGGGGGCAGAGGCGGCAGGCTAACACCCTGGCTTCGGCGGCCGCTGCCCTGCCCTGTGCCCTCCTCCCACAATGCGCCCAACTGGGGAGTGGGAGCTCACCAAGCTGCCAGCCATAGACGGTGTCCACACTGAAGCGCACCTTTGCCGCCTCTCCCACCAGGCCTGCCAGCACCTCCTGCAAGCTGCTCTGCAGCGGGGTGGCCTTCCTGCCCCCCTGCTGCTCCTGGGGGCCCAGGGCCTCCAGTGGCAGGAAGGGTCCCTCATAGCCAGCACACTCCAGTCGGGCCGTGGTGTTGATATGGATCAGCTTCAGTCGATAGTTCTGCCCCTTGGGGGACTCATCGCCTGTGGGGGGAACAGAAAAGCACTCTGGAAACCACACAGCAGGGATGGCAGAATGCCCAAAGCACACCGCCCCCCCCCCCAATTCACTGAGAAGCCCCACTGCCACAGCCACCATCAAAAGCTGTGCAAGAACACCCGGCGGTGGTGTACCAGCAGCCCCCCTTCTTCGGTGGCAGCTGCTGTCTGCACCAACTCCCCAATCACAAGAACCCGTCGCGCGCCCAACACAACTCTACCTCGCCCGAGAGCTGCTCAGGGCAGCTCCTCTTTTGTGCTGGCCCAGCTGGTTGTCTGTAGCATGTTTTTATCCCCAGATCCGACCACACGGACTTGGGGCCCATGGGCTACATGTTCTCTATGGCAGCCATATGGCCAGTCTCCACCACAGAGCAGACGAAGACCGAATCTGACAAGGCTGCGGGGGGGGGGGGCGCTCCGGGTCCAGGCGAGAAGAGCCAGCTGGACACCACGCAGGAGGCATTCAAACAGGCTAGACTTCTCTGGGATCATCTTCGCAAGACTCAAGTCCCCAGGGTCTTCTGAGGGAACCCATCACTAGTTGAAAAGGTGTCGGTGGAATGGGAGATGTGCTGGGAGAGGCAAAACGCGCATCTTCTCGTTTTGGGACACGTGGCCAAGCATGGCACCGATTCGGTGTTCCATGCGCATGGAGAGAGCGTGACTGGGCACTGGACACCTGTCACATACTGAGCCTCCTGCTCCAGATGGGGCACAAGGAGGGGAATCATGGCAACAGACCTAGTTTGTTGTTTCTGTCACAGGGCAGGGCAAGCAGTCAGATCTCCACTTCCTGAAAAACGAGTGGTCAACATTAACACTGAAGCGCCTTGTTTGGATATAGAGAAAATGCACACGGCCCTATCAGAAGCACGTTCTTCCAGACGGTGCCATCTAGAGGCCGACGGAAGGTACAGTGCAGAGCAGGGGCCTTTTATGCTCACACAGTCACTGGCCAGGGTAGATACTGCCACACCTACAGCCAGTTCTCTACTGGCCTGAGCTGTGGCTCCTCGGCCCCCAAGAGCCTGCAGGACATCCTCTGCTTGTACCTAAGAAGCGCGTGTGAAACTCCGGCACCAACACTGTGTGCAGATGGGCAGCTTTTGCCTGCTGCAGCACACACAGCGACCAAACCAAGTCCAGCAGCATGCAGGGGTCCAAGGCGTTCAGCTGGCCATCCAATCGTGTGTGGATCTGGAAAAGAGGGGGGGGAGCATCTGTGAGGTGGGGAAAGCAGGAAAGTGACTGGTGCTTCCAGGTGCAACGGCAGCAATCTAGCACCTCTCTTGCATGCCAAGGACTACAACTCCCAGAAACCTCTGCTGTCACATCTGCCACAACCAGCACACTCCCACTTGTGGGGCTACAGCTTCCATGCAGCCTCGCGCCCCTCCCCTATTCACCCCCTCATGTAGGAACGGAGAGGTGGGATGAGCGGAGGCCAGACGTGGCAGGAGGATGCCCATCCTGCACTTAAGCAGCACCTCTTCCCTCCAAACCATGAAAGGGCTGTGATGTGGAAGACCAATAGCAGCAGGTATTTTGTGGCTTTTGCAGAAGCTTGTCTCCTGTAGCAGCAGTCTCCCCCCCCCCCCCCCCGAAGGATCACAGACGGAATTACCATGCTGTAGAAGGACTCTCCATTGGTGGGCTGGAAGTTCAAGCGAGCAAAAGCAAGGATGACATTGCTCAGTTGGACAGGGGTGAATCTGTCAGCATTGTCAAGCAGGTACTGAGGCGGAGAAAAGAAAAAACAACAAAGAGTTTATGTTTTTTAAAATGCTGCTGTATCACTTTTCTACCCAAGTCGGTTCATAGAATAGCAAGACAAAATGTGAGACAACTGCAACCAATGCAGGGAGCACAAGAGTGTCAACGACCCAGAATATTTCAAAAACAGGCAACAAGACCCAGCTCATTAAGGCATCAAGATGGTTGCATCTATGTGAACAGGAAAAGAGACTGCTCAGGCCAGTCTCTTGAAAAGGGGAGGCAGGAATCAGAAATATGCCTGAGGGAGGGGCTGCATACCCCCCACCCACCTGAAAAACAAGAAAAAGAAAGCCAATTCATCCTGCTGTGTGCATAGGGTGGTGATGAACGTCGCAGAAAGGTTCAAAGAACTCGCTCTTGGATATATTCAAATTAAACTCCTCCCCCTGCAAAAGCGGCTATTGCAAGAACACTGGTTGTCGTTCCCTTGGTTGTCAGGACTGCTGGGGTGTATTGACTCCTTCGTGCACTGTGCAGCCGACTCATGAAATCTGCTGCCCCCAGATGAGCTTTGGTGGCTTGAGGAGGGCAGGAGACCCATTCAGAGAGGACCAGGCTCTGAAGGGCTCTTTGGGCCCTCCCGAGTCAGAAGCAGCGGACCTCCTTGTGAGCTGCTAGGGAGCACCGGCGGGGGAGGGTTGGGCAGCTGGGGGGCCTTTGGTAGAAACCAGGTCCTGGACCAGGTGGGCCGCTGGGCTCTTCAGTGGTTATCTTGACACTTCAACCAATGCACAGGACTCCTCAATTCCCACCCCAGACCCTCTCTGCCCAGTGAGACTAATTAACACTAACACAACCATACACACAGAACCCTCTCCCATGGGTCTTTGCAGACAACAACACAGGTGGAGCAATCACTCTCTTGGTCCAGCAAAAGGGTTTGCGCTGTTGGGAGACACGCAGGGCAGACACTTCCTTTGGCAGCCATTTCCCACTGGAACCTGCTGCCTCCAGAAGTTTCCCTAGTTCAGTCCTTTAAGAAGCGCCTCAAGACACCGTTTGCCTCCCAGGCATTCTCTGTTTCCCTGAGAGGTTCACTGTATCGCCTGCCTGCCTTCCTCCATTCTCTCTCCTTAAGTCCCTCCTTCCTTTGCCCGACGTGTCCAGTCCAGACTGCAGGTTTGTAGGGAGGCTCCTGCCATTCTTGAGCTTATGCTTGCAAAGTGCCTGGTTTTCTTTAGGTTCTTAAGAAACAAGCATACAGGGCTGCTGTAGCGTTTGCAACAATAGCACAAGTTGCCCAGAAATGCAAGAGGTTCTCTTGCTCCAGAGGGTCCCATCAGGTCTGAAACACAAACACGTCCCTTGCCCACACCTTGCCAGGGGCTCTGCATACAATGCCAAACCAGCGGCGGGTGCTTCAGCCCCCGACTCCTGCACACTATCATTCCAGTCCCTCTTTCCTTGCCACTCACCTGTGCAAAGGCCTCAAAGAGGGGCAAGTTGAGCCACTTAAGATAGGCAAAGGACTTGACACAGCGCACCACGTCTCCGGGCATCATCTCGGGCACGCGGGGGTGCAGGTCCAAGGCTATCTTCTGGAACACCTGGGTCTGGTGGAAATTCAGTTTCCCTTGAAAGGGACAGCAGAAACCAGTCATTGCTTCGAAAAGGAAAGACCCGGTCTTAGAACAGGAGATAGTGGGAAAGGGCTGAAGGCAGAAGAGGCCTGAGGACACACCCAGAGCATCCAACCCACTGTCCTGTGCGTCAGGATGAAAGCAGCACCCCATTTGGGCTGCCAACCAAGCCAGTCACCACCCTCTGTCTCTTCCTGCGACACACTGAATGTGCATGGCTGGGGGGGGGGGGAGAGAATGGGACCTCAAGTAGCACTGGATACAGCTAGTGATTGTTTTCCCATCACTTGGAGATTTCACTGAATGCCGTGTGTGTGTGTGTGTGTGTGTGTGTGTGTGTGTGTGTGTGTGTGTGCGCGCGCGTGTGTGTGTGCGCGCGCGTGTGTGTACTTTTCCACTTATGCAGAGTGCAAGCAGCTCTTCTTGTTCCGACAGCCCCCAAGCAGGCTGGGCAGGGTCTGAGCTTGGGACCTCATGTGGACAACCTGGCCCTCAACCACCGAGGTCCAGAATCCCTGCTCCTGTGAGGGTACGTTCACACAAGAATGTGAATCAGTTCCTGACCAGAGCACAGGAGGGCCGCAAGGCGTCCCACAAGCTCCGCAGCTGTGGGGTCCGACACACTCTGCACCTGCCCACCCACAACTCCGATCGCACCCTTTCGGGTTCCGCACTTCCCACGCACGGCCCGATCAGTACAAAAACAGAGGCTCTCCTCCCCTTTTGCCTGCTCTGGCAGCTCCCGAGTCAACACCCGAGTAGTCCTTGAGTTTTGGAGCCTCCCTGCCAGGCGGCATCTCCTGTATCTATCCCTCTTCCCACACCACCCCGCACAGGCCAAAGTCACCTACTAGCCACCCGACTGGTTCCCCACTCCCAGAGTTGGTTTCCATCTGGCTGAAGCAGCCTCCTGGTATCTTCCCTCAAGCCACATCCCTCTATCCAGCCAAAATTCAGGATAAAAGGACAAGTTCACAATGCAGACAAAAGGTTTCAGGCCAGGCAGTCAATGCCACTCACCGTAGGCAAACGCCAAATCTAGGAGGACCTTGGTGTTAAGCGCAAAGTGCTTCTGAACTAAGTGGTACGACAAGGCCCGCAGCAGGGGTATGGAACGACGGTTCTGAACTGCCAACGCGGTGGCCACTTTCCGAGTGTCCTCGGGGCTGAACTGCTCAGCCAACTCCAGGCCCTGTTGGGGAAGTCATTTGGCATGAAAAACTGAGAGCACAGCCCGGGGGGGGGGGGGGAGGAGATCATCAGCATGTTTCACCCCGAGACTCTAACATTACTTGGCTAAATGCTCTTTATGCTCGTGCACCTTTAATAGGATTTTAAAGTTCTGTAAATTTGGTACGTTTCTGGTCTCTTCAGTTTTATCGATTGTTCCTTTATTAAGTTAGCAGTTAGCAAAAAGAAATTCATAAATACTCAGGCATCAACCATTTCACTTATCAGCATGCTAGAGTGAGGGGTCCCTGGTGAGGACTTCCGGCAGTCACCAACACAATCTCTTTGCATTGCAGTTTGGGAAAAGAAAAAAGCAGGAATACTTTCCTGTCTCCAAACTGCAGATCAAGAGAGAAGAAACTCCAGACCTCTAGCGAGCAGAGGTGAAGACGTCTCTCACTTTTCCCTTTCTGAAACCACCAGGCACACGAGAAAAGGTTCTGTCTCTCCCGTGAGCCCCCGACAAGCAGAAGGGGCTTGGGAGAGAAGTCAACATTTCTCTTACTTGGTTAACAGTTAAGAGATTCCTGCTGTTTCTTGTCTTATCTAAAGCTCTGAGCAGGTGAGACAAGATGCTGCATCTCCTCCAAGCCATCGGCTAAGTGCTGAAGGGACCTGGAGTCTCCTCTCACTTCTGCAGCTGTTTGGAAGAGATTAGAAGTGGTGATAATCGTTCCCTTTCTCTCTTACCTTCGCAATAGTCTAGCACAGGAGTTCTCAACCCCGGGCCGGCGCCGCACCACCTCCTGCTTCCCTCGAAGTACCACTGGAAGTAGGCGGTGATGTCGTTGCTGCTTACTTCCGGGTTTTCAGATGCCAGAGGCTGCGCCAGAGGCTGGAGAACACAGGTAAGAGGCTCCGGGTGGGTGCGTGGGCCATTTTAAGCGCTCCCAAGAGGCTTGGCCAAAGGCAGGAGCCTCTTGGGAGCAAAAAACGCAGTGCCAAAAGCACCACATTTTTGCGGGGTTTCCGGCAGTCCAAGTACCACCAGAGGTACCAAAAAGTACCACCGGTGGTATGCGTACCACCGGTTGAGAACCCCTGTTCTAGCACACATGAGAAAAATGTGCCTCTCCACAAAGTTCTCTGCATATGCCAGAGGACTGAAGTAGGAAAGGGGGTAGCAAGGACGCATGAGCCAAGCAGATATTTGTGACCCCTGCAAACAGCAGCCCCTTCCCCAGTTCACCACATATAACAATCCAGTCAGGAGACACTGGTCCCTATTTCATGTGACGCAGCAGCCCTGACCTCAAGCCAAGATTAGCTCTTCTGCTAAATATGCTGAAGATGGGAATGAACTGAGGCATGAAGAGAGGAGGTGGGGAAACCAAGAGTGTTCTGGCAAGTCGAGGGCAACTCCCCTCCCCCATCATTATTTACATAGCTGGACTTAGCAGAGTCCCTCACTTTCCGCCAGGCACCTTGTCCTGTGGTTTGGAAGGGAAGGATTGTGTGAAGCCTGGACAAGTGTCTGCAGCAAAACTATCCCCAGGACCCACTGAGGGGTCTGAGGCCCATGAGCTGCAGGTGTTGCTGTGGCAGCTGTTTGGACCAATCCCCACCACAGACAAGGTGGGCAATGAATTTGACACAGCTGCAAACATGTACTGTTGAGTGGAGGAGCCCCCCCCCCCGCCAGACTGGTGAACACCCCAAGGGGACCATTTGTCTGCCTGGAACGCTCTGGTGAGCCCAGCAAGTCAGTCTGGCCCCTCACCTTATCCTCCAGTCGGTCCATCAGGGTGGGCGAGAGGCTCCCCACTTTAGTCATCAAGGTCCCCACAGTCTTGGTGTCTTCAATCTCTGTCCACCGCAGCTCCAGGTGCTTCACCAGGTCACTCAAGAGCTCACTTTGCTCTCCCTTTGGAACACCAGCAGCCACATGCTCAGCCAGGGAGGCAATATGCTTGAAAGTCAGGCGCCGAAGCCGCCAACGCACTTCCTGCTCTACCGAGCGCAGCTCCTGCTTGCTCCGCTCCAGTCCCAGCAAGTAGAGGCTCTTCAGGAGGTTCACCAAAGCAGTGTTCCAGACCTGAGAAAGCTGGAACCAAAAAGACAGAAGGCAGACGGGCTCTTAGATCAAGATCAAGAGGGGTTTTCACAATGCTCAAGGCTGCGACTCAGACATTTGGGGTGTTTAGTTTTTCACTGTATACCAAACACACACACATACCCTTTCTGAGTCAAGCAGTCAACTTGTGTGTTCTAAACGACACAAATGACTTAAGCAAAGAGATATATACTTGTTGAATGTGCTCCTGACAACTGACAGTTCTGCTGTTTCCTCTGGCTACACTTCAGGCATTGTATAAGGCCCTGTCCAGAACTTTTTCAAGTTCTTTTCTGCACTGTCACCTTGCCTTACCCTTGCTCCAGAATGAGCCTGAGCCTTTTAAAGGCCAAGGGAGTTTGTTTTATTTGTCAGTTGTGTTTGGGGGTCAGAAACTTGGGACTCTGCTTAGAAAGAATCTGGGTTCAAGTCTCACCACTGTTGCTGTGTGAAAAATGGAAGACTAACCTTGGGTTAGAAGACTAAGCCGCCTTGGGTCCCTTCGGGGAGAAAGGCGGGATAGAAATATTGTAAATAAAGTAAATAAGTAAGTAAGTAAATAAATAAATAACATAATTCGTGAGTTGTAATGGAAACACTAGAAGCCTCTTCGCAAATCAGCAAACAGTGAATGAGAGAGACAGCTACATTTCATCCATTTTAATGGTGCATGCGTGCTTTTAACTCATTACCTGTCACAAGTTTCATTTAGAAATATGGATACTTCAAAATCAGGAGAAAAACTATTCCTTCCCTGTGTGCTCTGTGTTTGACCCTGACAGGCCCAGAAGCACCATTTCCGCACTTTGTCCCTGTAGTCTCCTAATCCGGGTACCAGCTGGCTGAGGCATTCAGGGAAAGGAATCCTGTGGCTTCCCCCAAGAAGCGATCACCTGACCTTTTTATCTCCAGAGCCATGGAACTGACCTGTCTGTACATCGTCTGAAGGAGATGCTGGAACCGAGCATCCTCCAAAATGCTGCCTGGCTCCAGCTTTTCCTCCCCCACCACACGGGAAATCCGGATGATGATCATGGCAGCTTGGTTTCCGTTGACAGGGTAAAGCTCCCCTAAACGCAAGAGGTCCTCTGCAGTGGAAGTTGTGCCAATAAGGTGATCCAACTCACTGCGCTCAGGCTGCGTTCGATACATCTGCTCCTTGACTGAGAGTTTGTCTGTCTGCCTGGAGAGACTACAAACAGTCAACGAAGCGAGAGGGGACTGTGACGACACTCTTGTGATCACCATCTTGCCTCCAACAGGTGTCGTGTTCGCTTGGACACACGAGGGAGAGGAGACCCTGAGGAGTCGACACCAACGATACATCAGCCTGGCTGCCATTTTATAACGAGATCTGTGGGTGTGGGGTAGGATGGGACACTGTGCTGGCATCAACTCATCTCCAAGGATCTGCAGGAGAGAAAAAGAGAGAGAAAACATGGAACGGTTTACCAGGAAACTTATATGCACAACATTCAAGGTTACAGAAGTCAAAGAACCACAGAGACCCATCTTGCTAAACTGGGCAGAAATGAAAAGATGTGCAAGAATGCCCCTCAGCCCACAAGGCATATCATATGAGGAACCACTGAAGGAATACACTTACTGTAGGGAGGAAAAAATGAAGGAGGCAGAGGTTAGGGGGCTCTTATAGCACAGCAGCAGCCCACAGTGGCCAAAGACAAAAGATTTCCTGGATTCTCTCCAGTTCCTTGGTTCCATCACTTCTGTGAGACTCAAAACCATGAGGCTTAGGTAATGGCCTAGCCCTAAACTAGAGTCAAGGTCTCCTGTCTGCAGGTTCCCACTGGCACAAACCAAGTCAGATCCTCATTAACTAGACCTAGCAATTCAGGATAATTATCTCTCAGCCCCCAAACATCAAGGTGTAAAGCAACAGAAGAATAAATGCAATTAACTCCACATTACTAGTATGGATTTTATTTTTTTACAGTCCTACCGGTAGAGACCCTTGTGAAAGTCTGTTTTATGCTCAAGGGATTTCTGCCATGGCTACGAAATCAGTTGATATTTAATTACAAAACAGTTGCTGTTTCCTTATTGGGGGGCTGAGGGGGAGAGAGATTGGGAAGATTTGAAAATAGTACAGAGATACTGCCTAGGGAGAAGAAATGATTTCTAGGGCACTAACAAAGGATAGAACCCCTTACTCCAAACTTTGAGAACCAAGGAAACGACACTGAAACACGTACAGCCTGCTGCTCCACAGTTCTAAATTGGGTTCCCATACATTTATTTGTGTACCATGCCACTTTTAAAACTTCAATGCTTTATGCTAAACACACACTCCAAAGTTCACGCAACAAAGAATATACTGGTTCAAGTTCACATGCCAAACCCTTCCCTGTGAAAAGGGAACAGCCAACCAAATAACAGTATAACGGCTGCAACACGTTATAAGACAGGTGTCGACATAAAGGTTCCCTACGTTGAACTGAAGTGACAAACATTTATAGTTTACAGATAAAGGAAGAAAATGTGTCCTTAACAGGTGAATGTCAGAACCTAGGAAAACAGCAAAACATCTGTTATGAACTGCTAACTGACCCCTTTTAAACCCATAACTTCTGAACTTTGACAGACAAAATGTTAACTTGAGTCATTTCCAGAACCAAATGTCCTTTTATTCAGAGATAATTTAAACCAGCATTTTTGGCTAGTGTGCCCAAAGCAAACAATAGTTAGTTCCACTCAAGTTCACACAACAACAGGCTTATGAAACTCTGGACGCCATTTTGCTTTTAGTTTGGGAACAGAAGTTATTATGCAGGAAGCTACAGCAGCACAGCAGTTAAGAGACTGCTACGCAATTCAAGAATCGCTCTGGTCTGAACCTCTCCCATTAGCTCATTCAGTGGCCCTCTAGAGACAAACCATTGATTTCCTGGTCTCAGCCCTTCCCGCCCCCAGTCATCTGCAACATGAAGATAACAAACAGCCTTACAAGGCAGTTTTCTTAATTTCCTGTATCTTAATCCCGACTTTCTTCCCCAAAGGAGGCCTATCTGGGGTTCTTAGGCTCTCTCATTCCAGTTCGAGCCAGCCCAGACCCGCTTCGCTTCAGGAAGGCGGCTGCATGGTGGGCCGGCAGCCTCGGGACTACAAGGACAGGATGCGCGGGAGGTGCCTGACCTCTTGAAGAAAACGCTTCATAAAGGCGGGGGATGCAGCCCTGAGGGCCGGCCGGTGTCCGGCTTCGTCCCCCCAGCAACAGGCAACCGACGCTGGTCCTTTGTGCTCCATTCTGCGCGAGCGACTGAATATTGTATTACTGGCGGGTTATGGTTTTCATTGTCGTCCACCGCTTCGGGTGTGTGTGTGGGTGTGTGTGTGCGTGTGTGAACTTGCAACCCAAACGCGGGATAAGGACACGAAGCTAGCTACGGTCCGACGGGAAGGAGGAGACCGCCCTGGGGCCTGGCCTGCGAGTCCTCCCCAACCCGCCCCAACGCCTTCCCGCTACTCCCTTCCCCCACCCCTCGTGCTGGCCCAGTTCTGACAGGACAAGCTGACCCGACCCGGACACGTCGGACTTGCTTACCCTCCTGTGGCTACCAGGCCTCGGCCGCAACCCTGACCTCAATCGGGCGCCCGCGCGTGGACTGGCACCACCAAAGGCCGGAAGGGGCGTCGCGGCCCGATTGCGTCACTTCCGTCGCGACGCAGACACCGCCTTTCCAGCGCGCTTTTGCAGAGCGGAAGTGCTGCTGCCGTCGCCATCTTTGCTGAGAGAGTGTCCGCCCCTTGCCCGTCCGCACTCTAGAGCGGAAGGAGGCGGGGTTACGACTAGTTTATGTTTCCGTTTCCGGGAGCAGCGATGGAATTCTACAGCAAAAGAGGGAGCGGGCCGGAGCATTTTGAGGGCAAGAGGCAATCCCAGGAGATAGCAGAATTGAAGAACTTGGGCATCTGTGGGCGGAGACGGTCAATGTTATGCCAATTGCCATTGGAGCAGTGCCTAGAAGTCTGAAGAAACACCTCGATATTCTTGACCCCTAGCAGCTCAGCTCCAGAAAATAGCTTTCTTTAGGAACAGCAAGAATCCTACGCCAAAGCTCTGTGATTCCCAGGATCTTGGATCCCAAGTTGCAGAGCATAGCCAGTCCCTCCAGCATACTTGCTTAGGCTGCATTGAAGTATTATAATTGTTGTTGTTGTTCAGTCGTTAAGTCGTGTCCGACCCTTCGTGATCCCATGAACCACATCCCGCCAGGCCTTCCTGTCCTCCACTATCTTCCTGAGTTCGCGCATTTTCATGCTCGTTGCATCGGTGATGCTGTCTAACCATCTCATCCTTTGCCTTCCCCTTCTCCTTTTGCCTTCAATCTTTCCCAGCATCAGAGTCTTCTCCAGAGAGTCCTCTCTTCGCATTAGGTGGCCAAAATATTTGAGTTTCAGCCTTAGTATCTGTCCTTCCAGGGAACAGTCAGGGTTGATTTCATTTAGGATTGACTGATTTGATCTCCTAGCAGTCCAAGGGACTCTCAGGAGTCTTCTCCAGCACCACAGTTCAAAAGCATCTATTCTTCGGCGCTCAGCCTTCCTTATGGTCCAACTCTCACAACCATACATTGCTACTGGGAACATCATCGCCCTGACTATACGAACTTTTGTTGGCATGGTGATATCTCTGCTTTTTATTATGCTGTCTGCCATAGCTTTCCTTCCTATATTTCTATAAAATGTTACCAGTGAGCCTTGGGGTGAGGCAGGCAGCAGAATTACACAGTTGTAGATTTCTCCTGGTGTGATTAGTTACTGCTTTTATCCCTTTGTTAAACTTTACAACATCACACACTGGCAATTAATTACACCAATGATAAAATATAAAATGGGCTCTGTAGCAGGCAGCCCATGGTGGAAAGTCTACTCGAGGAAGGGGACGCTTGTCCCCTTCCCCGAGTGTAATGGTGGCTGGGGCCAGTAGGCCTCCTTGGATTTCCACCAGCTATTTTGCTGGCGGAAGTCGGAGGTGGTCGTGTAACGGCCCAGTCGCCTGGTGGAGCCCAGGATATGGCAGACGTCATGTCCCCGGCCGGGATGGCTGGGCCTATGGCCGCCCTCCCGGCTCCGCCGTCCCTCCCCCTGTCCGCCGACCGACTGAGCCATAAGCCGGATCCTACCTTCCTTGGGTCCAGCGGCCGCCCGAGTCCTCGGCCGGCAGAGCTGGGAAGGCCAGCCTTGCGCTGGCCTTCCCAGCTCTAAAGTAGTCATCAAACGTTAAGCAGTTAAGCAGGATTGCGCCCTAAATGTTGTTAAATGAAGCACATAAGAATGATGATCTTCCGCTAACTGAAATGATATGCCAACAATTAAACATTTTAATTCCTCAGGAAATATTGCTATGGAAAAACAGAGGCAGAACTTGTGCAGAGCGCGTGGAGCAGCTTCCCCGGGCGCGGGCGTGGGGAGGCGCATTCAGCGGGGGGGGGCGTACTTACCCTCCGCTTCGGCTGTCTTACTTTCGGCCACCCTCCCTCCCTGGAGCCCGTTTGGCTCCGAAATGAGACCAAAACTGGTGTGACCAAACCGTGACGTCACGCAGGCCCCGGCCCTTGCTCTGGGTGCCGGGAGGGCTTCTGTCATTTCTGATGGAATATGAATATTTGGGGAGATGACAGAGAGCACTAAACCCAGTGTTACACCCCAATCCTATCCTTCTCCCCCACTGGTACAGCCAGTGGAGGAGGGCAGAATGCGAGGCTTTGGAAAAGAAAGGGGATTTAAACCAGTGGGGGAAAAGGATAGAATCGGGCTGTTAAACGAGTAATTTTGAAAAATCATCATAATATGCTACTACTTATCACAGAGCACTTTCCCTCTTCAAAGTGCTTTATAAAAAACAGTCGCTAATTAAATCCTTCAACACCTCAGTGAGGGGAAGGAGGGGAATATTAAAAAGGATTCCTCTGCTGGGTGAGTAGTGGCGTTATGCCGGCCAGCCATGAGAAAAAGTTTTTTAAAAAGTCATGGCCTCAAAAGTATCCAGATTTTGGAATAGTATGGATTTTGGATGTCCAGATAAGGGATAATCCACCTGTACTACAATCATAACACTTAGAAGAAAATTATTAGTAATTGGGGGCGATGGCAGTTAGTATTCCCACCCCATTTTCTTTTGAGTTGCTGGAGATGATGGTAACAGGAACATTGTAGATGCTCGTCGTCCACTCTCACCTTCCACCTTTCCACTGCCTGGCCCAAGGGTGTCCCTACCTGATGATCAAGCCTTCTCTATGCCTCCCAACAAAACAAGCTTGGCAGCACAGATGACCTTCCCTCCAGTGGGATCTAGTAGCTATTCGGGTGTGTATATGTTGAACTGTTCTGTCTGTGAAGAAAATGGGAAAGGTAAATGAGAATAAACAGGAAGCTTTGCCTTGAAGCATACCATTGGTACAAGGTGTGTCATTAGCCAGTCTGTCTACCATTCTGTGTTCCTTGCTTTCTGGATGACTCCCCTTTATCTTTCAACCCCTTCCCTTCTAGTGCGTGCGTACCATGTTTGTGTGTGTGTCAGAAGTGCTAGCTAGGGTTGACTTTGAAGCAGTACTTGTGAGTTTCAAGACACTGGTTGGTAGTTTTGAGACAGACTACAGTACTTCCTGAAACTTTCCCCAACCATACATGTCCCTGAGAGTGACAAGAGCCAGAACAACAGCCCTCAACTCCTCATCATGGGACAGGTGACCTGACACAAATATACAAGGCTTCTGCGGACTGACTGTTGCTAGATACGGTGCCACAACACCTGCTGCAATGTCCCTCTCACCTGCACCCCGAGATCATAGTATGCCCTCCTTGCCATGAACCACAGAATTAGGTGGGTTCGACTTCTCTGGAGCAGTCACAGCATCACCTTTGCTGCTTTTATATTGAATCAACAAATTTCAGCCTTATTCCCTCTTATAGTGCAGGGTGTCAAACCTAAGGCCTGCGGCCCGGGAGAGTTAGAACGGATAAAAGAAAATATTTCTTTACCCAGCGTGTAATTCATCTGTGGAACTCCTTGCCACAGGATGTGGTGATGGCACCTGGCCTAGATGCCTTTAAAAGGGGGTTGGACAGATTCATGGAGGAAAAGACCATCACAGGTTACAAGCCATAAGCAACCTCCTGGTTTTAGAAGTGGGTTTTCTCTGTGCCAGGTGCAGGGGAGTGGCAGCAGGAAACAGGTTGTCTTGTTGGCTGTGTGCTCCCTGAGGCATGTGGTGGGGCCACTGTGTGATACAGGAAGCTGGACTAGATGGGCTTTTGGCCTGATCCAGCAGCCGGGCTCTTCTTATGTTCGTATGCGGCCCCGGGAAGCTCTTTATCCGGCTCCCATTATTATAATTGGGTTCTCCCAGAGCCACCTTTTTGGCAGTGCCACGTCTTCTCCTAAGGCTCAGCAGCCCTGGCTGCACCTCTGGCAGTGCATCCTGCTGAACTTGGTGAGACCTCCTCCTGTTCGGAGAAGTGCACTGTTATGCTTGCATTAAATAGGATAGGGACGTGCTGTAGAGCATCCTATGTAATCCAGTGTTCCTTCCTGGGCACCATTTGCGGCCCAGCCAGACTGTATATCTCTCTGCGCCTCTGGACGGCACTTGCAGGCCTCGTTTCTGCCGGCTATTGATGGCGCAGCCCACATGGCTGGCTGTGCTGCCGAGGCGAGGCAGGAATGCCCGCTCTCTCTTGCACCCGGCCGCAGCGGACCAGAGAGGCTCGCTTCGCCAGCCGCGCCCTCGCCTCGGCACATGCCAAGGCTGGTGGGGCAACCCTTCCCCTGTGCGAGGACCAAGCAAGCCCGAACCCAGAGCCAGCCGCCGCGAAGGGCCTCGGCTCGCTCGCCCCTCCCCGCGCTTGCGTGGGATGCCCGCCCGCCCGCCCGCCCGGCGGCGCGGAGCCAGCCTGCCATGGCGCTGTCGGCGGTGCAGCAGGCGCTGGTCTCCGTGGTGCTGGTGCTCTGCCTGCTGGTGGTGATGCCCAGGATGTTCGGCGGCGGAGGCGGGTCCCCGCGGGCAGCCCAGGCCTCTGCTGGCCGGCCCGATCTCCAGCAGCGGCGCCACGGTATCGTACCAGTACCTGCCTGCCGCCGCCGCCGCCGCCGCCCTTACGCGCGGGCTCCGGGGGTGGGGGAGGCGGCGGCGGCGGCGGCTCTCCCTTCGAGTAGCCACTGCTGCGGGGCTCCGAAGGCAGCGCTCTCTGGGGCAGGCCGGGCAGAGCGCGCTGGGAAAGCGCCGGCCCGCTCCGGGGGACTGCGAGCAGGAGCCCGGGCTGCAGGTTTGCTGCTGCTCAGAAGGAAGTTCAACGGGGCTTGCTCCCAGGAAAGCGCATGCAGGAGGAGCACAGCCCCGTCGACGGACGCCTTGGCTTGCTCGGAGCTCCGCTCTCCGGCGGATGAGCCAAAGCGGCCGCCCTCCTCCGCCTGCCAGGGGCCTGGCAGCAGCTCTGGAAGGCGGAGGAGGAAGTCGTGGGAAAGGCATCGCCGCCGGCGGTCTTCGGACCAAGCTCTGCTAGGAGGACGGGAAAGACGGGACGCGCCTCTCCCAGCAAGCCGCGGAGCCGCGGGAGGAGGCGTCCTGGTCGGAGCATAGTAGCCCCTGGCCGTTTGCGTTCGGGACCCAGCCTTGGCTGGCTCCCGGGACCGCGCTGGCTCCGTGGGAGCTACGCTTGTTGGATTGCGGCGTGTCACAAAGAAGAAGCCCCTGCTGCCTGCCTGCGGTGCTGCTGCCCATTGCTCGAATCCACGGACCGAAAACACTCCGGAAATGCTGGTTCAGCCAGCGGGCAGCCCTATTGCAAAGCCAGCCTCTGGGGCGCGCCTTCGGACTGGGTTTGCCGCATGTAGCTTCACAGCTTCGTCAAGCACGCCAGGAAAGTCATGATGTGTGAGCAGCAGCAGAGCTGTGCTCTGTCTGTAGCTAGCTAGATGGACCAGCATAACACCGTATGTTGTGTTTCTGGTTTGCGAAGTGGTTTCACATTTGTATTGTTGTACAGTACATTGGATCTTGTCACAGTCTCGATTGTTCCCATTTTAGTTGTTGGGAAACTGAGGCAAGGCTGGGTTGGGGCTATATGGCTAAATGCTTTTGCAGGAGGGTTTCAAGGGTGCGTGCTTTCTTTCTGTAGGCCTAGGAAAATGCATTTTCCACTAAGCTCATGCCCAGCAAAGCTACTCAAACACATCAGTTCCCTTTGCTGTTTTCTTATCAAGGCAGAAGGGAGCCCTTGCTGGGCTGAAGTGGGGCGTCTTTGGGTAATTTCTGAAGGATGGGATGTAGGTGTTAGTGTTGAGAGTTTGTTAAACAGAAATAGCTGGACATGAGATGGAGATGTGCAAAAAGGTCTTTCCAGATGTAGAGTTGTTGCTCACTTGTTGCCCAGAATTCGAATTAACTATTTGAGGGGGGAGGGCCTTGAAGCTGTGTGACTGCTGCTAGTTTCTATGCGGTGGCTCAGCAGAAGCACTGCTGCTTCTCTCGCTTTTGGAGGCTTCCGCTGCGCTGCTTCTCGTCCACCCAACCAGGCAGCAACCCACCAAGGACTCCGCAGATGGGCAGCAGGGAGAGATATCCGCCTGACCAGGCATGAGCAACTGGCAGCTGGGTGGGCCGGTGAGAAATAGCCACCCAGCCAGGCCTGATTCTCCCCTAAGGTTGGAGACAACTAACCAGGAAACGCTTTGGAGCAAAATAGCTGTACCAAGTTGTTAAGTATTTTCTGCCATTTGGCAGCCAATCTGCACGCTGTATTGTAGCAGGAGTCGGTGCTAAGGCGAAACATTTTCCCTTTGTAAACTGGAGCGCCCCCTCCTCTTTTTTTGACAGGGGACACATACAGGCATTCCCTTTTCTGCAATGCTAATTTCTCCTTCCTTCTCTGCCTGCTCCATGCGAGCTGGATATTGTACTGTTGCCGATGAAGCGAGACTTTAGTGCTGTCCTGCAAAAGATGACACGCTTCGGGGTACCTAACTTCCTAGTGGAGAAAAGGCCCCAAGGCCGGATTAGCCACATGGATGTGATGTGCGAGCCTAGGTCATCCAGGTTAAAGTCCCATTTGTCGTCCAATGGGCTGAACTGACTCTAAATCCTTACAATATTTTGTAGGTGGACCTGAGAGAATTCTGAAGTCACATATGAGCTCTGAAAGTAAATACCAGAGCATCCAGCAGATGAGGAACACGATGGAGAAGGAGTTGAAGACTGAGAGGACGAGAGGGAACGACCGAAACTTTGCTCTCACGCTCATGCCCTTGTATGCCCTTGGCGTTGGGGTGTTTGCTTTATACAAGTTCTTAAAGGTAAAAGTTACCTTTAAAGCTGGGGAAGGTCATGATTCCACTACTGTTACACCATTGGAGTTTTTGTGCGGTGCAGCTGTGTCATGTACTTTATGCTCAGACTACTTCAAACACACGTTAAGTCTTAACAGAATTCTGTTAAGTCAGAATTGTACTCATCATCATTAACCTTTATTAGGCATAGACTTATACAAATTAACCAACAATATGACCACGTTCAACAACTGCGCCAGGTCAAACAAATAAAACCAATACAATATTCCAGCAGAAAGCCACCCCCAGTTTACGAGTATAAAAAAACAGCTATTAGATCATATAGAAATGACAGATTTACGTCTCATGATGACTGCATAGAGGCGAAATTGTACTGTGCTTTGCTTTTCATGCATTTGGAAATCTTTTAAAGTGTGTTTCTTTTTAAGTAGGCTTCAGAAAGCCAGCATTTCTCTCCTCTAATGTTTCAAGGGTGTTAGGCCTGTAACCATGTCATGTGCATCTTTACCTTCTTTCCATACTGAACTGAGGAAGGCAATATCTCATCACAAGTGTTTCTCCTTCATTGTGCAGCAATAATAAAGTAATCTAGTGAGCACTTAAAGCCTTAGGAACAATATTCTCCATGAAGGCCAGGTCAGTTGAACTGTTGCGGGTTTAATTGTCCCGAATTGATGAGACTGAAACCTAAATTAAGCAGATATGAAGAGATGTTGGTAACATCATTTCTTGGACAACAGTATATTTCTAAGATAAAATACTTTAACTACCTCTGGTCTTCAGGCTCTAAAGCATTATGTTGTCGTTGAAACAAGTTATGAAAATGGAAAATGCTATTTGGTAACGTTGAGATAATAATCGAAGTACTTAAAGCTCTTACCAATATGCACAGTTCACTTTGCTTTACTGTTTTGGTAGATGAAATCTCAGGAAGAAAGTTTATCTAAGAGAGAGAATGCTACAGAAGATAAGACAAAAGAAACAGGTAGTATTTGGACTGAAAATGTTTGGTTTATTTTATTTTTGGGGGCCATATTGGTTGTCCTGACATTTGTTTAATTGAAGCAAAAAACCTTCCAGTCTAAGTGTTTCAGAGAAATAGTAACTGATCCCTTTAGCCGAGAATAGCAATGTTGCTTCTGATCGAGTGTGTGTGATGAGCATCTCAGTGTGTGATGAGCATCCGTGACTTCAAAATCTTTGAATTATTCTTTAAGCAAGAAGTTGATTTACAGCACAACCCTATGTGTGTCAGTCAGCAGTAGAACCGATGGAGTCCAATGGAAATTGGTACCCAGGAAGTGTGTATCGGGTTGCAGCAGCCTAATATTCCAATTCTAAGCAGTTCCTTGGAAGTAATGTCTTTTTAATACACCAAACCAGCTCCACAATGTTCAGAAATTGGATGAAATTCATCCTGCTTATCCTATTGGGGCTAAATGAGCTTAATAAATTGCCACCTGTATCATCATTGTCCTCAATAGTTCTGTGGGCTACCCTATAAGAGTTTCCTCTTAAGGAGGATTTGTAGCGTTCCTGAAAATGGACTCATGGATAATGGCAAAACTTATTTCTTAAATTATTTCTGTTGAAGTCTAGGGATAAAACAATCTGCTTTGGAGATCAGAGTTTTTGGGAGGGTGATCATGTTTTGCATGAATCTCTTGGCATATGTTTGCTTTAACTTTAGGCCAATCTATCTTTGAGTTCAGATCCTACACTTGTAAACAACAGTGAATCGGCTCACTTCTCTTCCATACTAGTATTGATGACTTCCCAATACTGCAGTCCGGTGCATGTCTCAGAAGTAATCCCATTGAGGTCAATGGGATTTACTCCTGATTAATGGCCCAGTCCTGTGTATAAATCCATCTGTGGAGCACATGCTCTGCAGGCGAAGGGTGCCATAAACACGCCGTAAAGTGCGTTTTCAGCACCCATGGAGTAAGGACGACTGGCGCACAGGCCGGTAGCCCCTATTCCACCTCCTGGACGACCCTGTAGCTGCCAGAGTGATTTGCACCAGTCGGTGCAGGGGCAGTGGAAAGGCAGGCCAGGCGGCAAAGGAGGGCAGCCGTTGGGCAAGCCGGCCCAGGAGGGGGTGGGGATATTGGCGGCAAGTGCTCCTGTTCCCGGGCTTGGTGGCCCTTTCCCTGCTGCCCCGGATCTACGTCGGCTCAAGACGAACGTCCCCTTCTCCCAAGGAGTCTCTAGGCTGTGCCGGAGTGGCCAGGGAAGGGCTGAGGATTCTGCGGCCAGCCCTTACACAGGATCGAGCAGTAAGTGTGTGTAGGATTCGATTGTGGCCTAAATTGCTTTCTTTTCATTATACTACTCAGAGTGCAAACCTAAGCATGTTTTCCTGAGGTAAGTGTCTGCACATTTGATGAGACTTTCTCCCTAAGAATTATGTTTAGGATTATGACCCCAGAATGCTTTACACCTGCCCAATTAATAGAGCTGGGGGGGGGGAGGGATGCAAAGATCACAGCTGTTTGAAAAAAATAACTGGCCTTCTCATTAGTTGTGCTGCTTGTTAAAAGGAGTCTGGTTTTGCTTGTAGAACGCCAGCTTTTGGAGCTAGAGCAACATCTATCCCAGACAGAGAAGATGCTGAATTCTTTATTGACCCAATTAGATCCACTTTCAAGCTGGTGAGTAAACGAGGATATGTTGTATAATTTGACTTACCGTATTTGTCTCGGCTGTCTTCGCACTTGGGGGAGTTCCTCGATAATGATCCTGCATTTGAAAATGTGAATAAAAAATCTTCGGAGTGTGAGACTGTGAGGCGCTTTTGTGGGCCTGGCTAGGACCATCTGCCTTGGCTTCCAGTTTTTGTGCCTTTTGGTGCATCTTAATTGCCTTAAATGAAAGACTGAAATCTTAATCCTCTTCTTCAGTCTGTGTCCTGAAGCTGGAGCAAGAGCTGTTGCTGCCCACCTTGGGCCACTAAGAAGGAAGGACCATTGAGTTCTGTGCCCATGTTATCAAGATCATGTGGGTCCCTGAAGCCTGGCAGCTTGAGCTCCTCCCTGCTGGTCCATGGAGGTGACCCTTGGCGACGAGCAGCAGGCGTTGGGGATGGCAAGGAATTGAAGGTCCAGAGTCTACCTGGCTCTTAAAAGTGCCGTCACAGAAATATACCATTGAGAGCTCTTATGCTGTGGGGCTTTTAGGACGTCCCGACTTTCAAAGAGAGCAATATACTGTATGTGATTGTGCCCTTCCCTCTTCTTAAGAGCCCAAAGTAGTATTTTTTGCTGGAATTGTGACAGCCATAGCTTGTTTCCACCCATTGAATTTGCGAGCATTTCTGTTTTTCATTTCAGCATTAATGCTTTGGCTTCAGAACAGAAAGATGAAATAATGGTGCAGCTGGAGTCCATTCGGAAGCTGATGAAGGAAAGTGGACTGGACAGGTCGGCAGTGAAGCCACAAGGTGCTTTCTGTGTTTGGCCTCTTAGAACCTTGTTATGATGACAACCTTGCCCAGTGCTTGTTGCTTGACCAGTTTTACTCCCCGAACCGGCACTCTGCTACATTTTGACTCTTGCTAGCATAGTGTTGGTATAGTTGTCCTAAGCAGTTGCATGTTGGCAGAGCCTGTTTGCACGTGGGATTGCTGGTGGTGTGTACAGCGGCCCTTTTTCATTTTAATCGAGGAAGATGACCTGGGGACCCGGTCCTGTGTGCCTATGAATTGGACCACTTGCACCCCTGAACTACATGAGGATGCAGCTCTCCTCCTCGGTGAGCAAGTTCCAAGCAAACAGGAGCGTCCCTTCCTTCCCTCTGCTGCATCCCCCCACTGGCTGGACTCCTTGCCGGGTGGCTCCAAATTGCTTCTGCAGAATAACAAAACCCTGCATTATGATTTAAAGGCATGTCAGACTAGCGCTGGGCATTTTATCAAAATGACTTCATGTGGCATGAAAGACAGTGTCCTGAGTACAACCCCCCCCCCCTTCATCCATGAAGCTTGCTGGGTCACCTTCATCCACTTGTTCTCTCCTACCCTAACCTGCTTCACAGGGTGGTTGTGAAGATGGAACGGGGAGGAGGGAGAAGCACTCCATATGCCACCCTGAACTCTGCAAAAGTCGGGCAGTGTAAAAATCCAATCAGGATGCACTACCATATATAGCGGGGATGGCCAAACTTGCTTAACGATAAACTCCAGATGTCTGGGAGCAGCAATATTATAAGACGCATTTAAATTCTTAAATATATTTACTCACCATGAACATTAAACTTATGTTGTAATCCAGTGGACTCTCAGTTTATACCTGGTAAGTAATTGTAGAGCTTGGAAATGTCTTATTTACCGGTACCTTTTTATATTAATTGTGATGCAAAAATCTCAGCCAACACCTTTCCAAGAACCGCACATTATATGTCAGAGAGCCACATGTGGCTCAGGAGCCACAGTTTGGCCACCCCTGATATATAGCAAAACCTCTTTCTTGCTGGCTATTTTCTGATGGCTGCTCTGTTTTATTATTCTAACGGTGCAATCGCCGCCTTGATTGCCCTTATTGGGAGAAAGGCGGGGTAGAAATCCATTAAATAAATAAATAAATCCTATGCATGTCTACTCAGAAGAAAGTGCCATTGTGCCTTCCTCCAAGAAAAGTGAATAGGATTGCTGCCTAAGGCATAAGAATCTCAGAAGAGCCTCAGAAGAGCCCTGCTGGATCAGGCCAAAGGCCCATCTAGTTCAGCTTCCTGAATCTCACAGTGGCCCCACCAGATGCCTCAGGGAGCACACGAGACAACAAGAGACCTGTATCCTGTCGCATTGCATCTGACTATAATTTTAAATCTCAGTTTTCTTATCTCTTTAAGATATTAGCCACACGTGTCATGAGAAACTTGAAGATCTTATTCAGTCCTTCAGAGGGCACCCTGACGCAGAAGGGGTCGAAGGTAGAGTTGAAGACTGCAGACATGAAGGGTTGTTTGAAGATATTGAGGAACTCTGTGGCGAAGAGGGGCAGAGACACTGTGATCATGAGTTCTTCCTTCATCCGTTGGAAGAGCCAAAGAAAGAAGTTGTTGAAGGAATTAATCAAAATGTATCTGAGTCAGAGACTGGATTAAGGAGACGTAATAGGAATGAATGAAACAAATGTATTCAAAAAAATTACTATGAATTATTGCACATCTTATTTGCACTTTTAAATTATTCTGGAATGGTTTCACATTTACTGTGATGTGCTTTTAAAAACAAGATGTGTGTGAAGCTTTTCTATTTATTCTCTATAAAATTTATTTCTGTATGTATTGCACTGAAAGTTCTATAAAGTATTTCACTCTGCAAGCAAGACTGATCATATTTTTCCAACTATTAAAGTTGAGGAATGGCTACAAAGCATGGTGTAAACCTTTCTGTTTTCTTTCCTGGCTCATAGACCTGGATTTTCTGTTCCTTATCAGGATGTCTAATGAGTAGGGGTGTTTTTTGTGGTTTTATTTTTTCGCAGATTTCGGTGTTTAACCAAAATGAAGTAGGAGAAAGCAGTGTTATGTGTTTTTATTCCAAATTTTCCCCATTTTAACCACTTTAAAAGTATACTAGGTAGGTGGTATAGGTATGTTGTACAGTGTCAGCAGATGAAGAATGATGCAAATTTACATGGTTTTATTTTTATTCTATTTTTCACATTTTTTAGCAGAAAGTGGTATTTTGTGTTTGTATGCGGTTATCAACAAAAAACCCCTACTACTGAGATTATATTTGAAGGAAATTGAAGGCGTTTTCAGCGCGGATTCTCTCTTCCCCTCCATCCTGCTGCCCTCCCTCCGCCTGCCTAGCAGGAAACCGGCCCAGGGATGGGAGAGGTCCCCAAGGCCAAGCTTCACTCGGTGAGGCGAGACCGCTGCTTGTCCGCTTGCCTCTGCCAAAGCCCCCCTGGAAGGTGAGGGGGGCTGCCTCACCTGGGCCTCCTCCTGGGTCCTGGCAGTCGCCTTCTCCTCGGCTCTTCCAGTGCCTCCCGCACGCTAGCCGAAGCAGCAGTTACCCACCCTACCCATCCCCTGAGGGCCGCCGCCTTTTCCAGGGCAAACCCACCAGCCGCCCTCCGGACACTCACCGAAGACCGGGCTCCTCAGGCACCCCACCCGTCCAAGATTTGCAGCTCTAGGCAGCGGACGGCGGAAGAAGAGCGGAGCCGGGCACATGCCCAGGCAGGGGACTCCTCGGAAGGAGCGGCCTTCCCCAGCCCGTCTCCTCTCCCCGGGCTGCCTGCAGCGCTGCAGCGAAGCTGTTCTGGGCCCACGAGTTGTGTTGAGGTCCTTTGGGGGGGGCAATCTGGCCACCTGACCTGAGAGCCCCTCTGAGCTCAGGTCTCCCTTCTGGGTTCTTTGGTAAGCACCTGCGCACACCCCGTCTAAGACCAGAAGACCAGATGCGCAGCCAGGATCTCACAACCAGCGTGGGACATGCGCAAGCACACACAGGCGGAAGGGGGGTTCCAACCCGCTCGCTCCTTCCAACGACATTCCTGCATCCTACTTCATCACGAAGAGGAAAAGCTCGTTAAGCCCCAGGCAACGAGTCCAGCTCCCCCTCCGTGGTCCTCTCCCTCTTTCCCTCCTTGATTTTGGTTGGGGCGCCCGCCTGCCTTCCCTCGTCCTCCCTTCCCTTCAGTTGTCCCCCTCCGTGCACCCCTGCAATGACCCTTCAGGCTGCTGGGGCTCATCTGACTCCCAGAAGAAAGAGCACCAGTTCCAGTTGGTCGACCCAATGTGCCCAAAGGAGGCCTCTTCTCTGTGTCTTCCACCGGCACCCCAAAGAACCGGGGCAGAAATCCGTTGACCAGGGGTGGGCACCCTCTGGGCATGATACTCCGCAAGGCCCATGGGAGGACCCCTGTGACTCGGATCCTCTCCTCCCCAGATAGGGGCAGCCCGCCAAGCAAGCAGTCCTTCCTTTGCAGATTTGACACGTGGGCGCGCACACACACGTGTCTACAGACACTGTTCCCTTCCTGACGCGCTACTGGGGCAGGGCTAGCCAGGCGCTCCGGTTCCGTGCCTGGGGCTTCTTGCCGTGCTGCTGCCAGTCTGCATGGGGCTGCTCGCTTCTGTGTAGCTGGCCAACCCCGCCCTCCCCCAGGCTTGTTGCCGGCGGTGCTCTAGCTGGGCTCTGGCCCCCCGCAGCCGTCCAACAGCTCCGTCATGAAGGCGATGTAGACGATGGCCAGCCGCAGAGTCTCGATCCGGGAGAGCCGCTTCTCGTAGGCGAAGGTGGGCACCTTTTTGCGCAGCTGGTCAAAGGCTTCGTTGAGGCTGAACATCCTCTTCCTCTCGCGGACATTGGCTGCCTGGCGCTGGGCGGCGGTGATGAGCCGCTTCCTTTTGGGTCTGCCCAGGAGAGAAGGCCTTCGACACCGCAGTGCAGACGCCTCTCCGTCCGAAGCGGGCGCGCCCCCCTCGCCCTCCGAGCTGCTGGGCATCTCCCCTCGACGGCGCCCGTCCCATGGGCTGCCCTCCACTGGGCTGCTGCTGCTGCTCATCGACAAGCTCGCGCGGGCTCGACGCCTTCCTCCAGGGGGAGCCCCGCCGGGGCCGGCATCACGCAGCCAGAGGGAAGGCGGCCGCCCCAGGGCTTGCAGCGGGCTCCGGCTGTGCAGAAAGGGGGCTCCTCTCTGGACGCGGTCAAGCCAGCGCGGGCTGCATGGAAGGCTGCCCCGAACCAGCGCCGAGGGTCGCGGGGGAGTGTTTGCCCCGTATCCCAGCGCGGGGCGGGAGGAATGGCAGGGCCTCCATTAGCCTAAGCAAGCAGTGCCTGTCGGAGGAGCCTCCGGGGCAGCATTCCCCAGAGTCACTCTTGGAAGCCTGCCTGCCCCCGCCACCACCACCCCCCCCCCGCAGAAGTGGGCAGAGCCAGCCTATCTGCCTCGCAGAGAGAACTGCGGCGGGCGGGGGCGCGTCCTCGAGTCCTGAGGCGCTGGATGGGGGGGGGGGAATGAAAAGTGGAGAGCGGGAGAGTAGGCAGGTTCGCCCCCACGGTGATTTCGCTGTTTGAAATACAACTGTCTGCGAATACCTCGAAGGCGGGTCGCGCCGTCGAGTGATTTTGCTGGAAGAGTGGTTTAGTCTTTCCCGCCGAGATCTGCTCAACCCCCGCAGAGATCCGACAGCCTTTCTTTCCTAGAGAAGGAAGGTGATCCGGGTTTGGTCACTTCCAACTCGTGATGCTCGTTGCGGCGGGGAAGCACGTCGGAGCGCGCCACCGACATTTCCACAACCCCTGAAACTAATGTTAGACCAGAAGTCTAACAGAAGTCAAATACTCGCCGAAAGTGTCCAGAGATTCTTCCAGGTTTGCCTTGCGTGGCAGGCGCACGTGTGTGCGTGTGAACACCTGCTTGGGTTCGCCGCCGTCCGCTCTGTGTGTCCTGCGTGTCCTGGCCCCACTTCGCGGGGGCCTCTAAAAAGGGCCCCCAGCCAGGCCGGCGGAAGGGCCAGGGCCAAGCCCCGGGCAAAGATCCGCCCAGGACAAGGGTGGGCCCCGTCTGCACTCCCGGGGCAGCCCTGGGCTGGCCGGGCAAGAGCAGACACGCTCCTCGAGGGAGGGAGGCGAGGTACTTTGGACAGCTCCCGGCCTCAGCACTGGAGTAGAGGCCGGTCGAGGAGGCGGCGAGGCGGCCCTTTCGCAGCGTCTCGCCCCGCTCTGGCTGTGGGCTGCCTCCTGTGGGTTTGCTCGTCTTCCATTCAGACGACTCGAGACTCTCTGTTGCCATTATTTTGTGCCACCAATTGCTGGGGCAGAAAAAGGAAGGCGTAGGGAGAAAGGCCAAGGAGCGGGATGTTGGGGGGTGGGACCGGGGGAGGTTTTGCTGCAGTAAATGCTGAGCAGAGTGGGCGACGTCCCCGTTTCGTGAGAAGCGCCTGGCCCCTTTGGAATGCCCTCCCGCGCTGGAAAAGCAGGACGCACATCCTGGAGCGGGAGCGGACGCCCAGGGAAACTGTCTCTCTGTGTGTGTCTTGGACATAACACCCCCCCCCCTCCCACGTTGCTGGGTATTTACAGAAGAGCTGCAGAGGGCAGCTGCTGAGCCCAGCAGGGAATGGTGAACTTCCTCCTAGTGCCTGTGAAAGAGCCATTTCTTCCCAGTAATGGACCCACCACTTTCCCTTACTCCCCTCTGTAGTCCCATCTACTGTGCTGCGAATCCTCCAGTGTGGACTCCCAAAAGCGCATGCAGGACTGACTATGCAGGGGGGGGGCACCAATGCAGGGCTACGGAGGTAGGGTGACCTGCCGCCACTCACTGCATGCTCCCCGTTTCCTACTGGGCGTTTTATTCTTTCTTTCCTGACTTTCTATCAGCTTGTGTGAAATGTTCGACACGGGTTCCTTTTGAAATAATAGTCAAACTCCAAATGTCATACAATGCCTTAATCTATCCTTTCATTCCTATTCCTCATACCATAATGGACAATGCAATTAATTTGCCTCCTCTCTTCCAGCCCTATCTTATTCATGCAGCCTTGGCTCACCCCTCTACATGCCCTCCTACAAGTAAGCCTAAGTACACATGTGCATGACGTAATTGCACTGTCCAGGTCTGCTTCCCCTTCCTTGCTTGTGGACACCTTGGGGCAGAGACCTCTCTATTGTAGAACACCAGGCACACATGAATGGCAAAGCACAGCAGCTGCTTGGGAGACAGACAGGGATCCTTGCGACAGACCGTTAGCAAGTCTCTGCTTGCGAATGGGCAAACATTTCTGTATTGCTCTCTTTTCCAGCTCCCTTCACTCTGACCCACACCACACACGCAGGAGGGCTTCAGACTGCAGGTCTGACACAGGGAATGGGGAAGGAAACCGCCCAGAAGCGTTCGCAGCATCTCGACAAACATGCCCATTGCCTCCCTCACAAGACTGGAGGGTGTTAGAAGTGATTCAAAGCTTTGTTGACACAGGAGCAGTTCCATAGAGAGGAATGTGACCAGGGAAATGGCGAGCAACGCCCCCCCCCCCCCAGAATGTGCAGGGCCGCAGCGAGGCATGTCAGCTAAGGGCCCCCCTTAAAGGGGCAGGCGGGTAAGAAGAGCAAAAAAGGGGATGGGGGAGAATCTGGGCCTGGTGAAATGGCCCCTAAAGGTCCACTAATGCAGACTCACATTGACCAGCCCCAGGAGAGATTCTAGACTTGATCTCAGGCTGCATGCAGCCTCAGGGCTCCTGGGCTGAAGAAGAGTCAATCATGATGCTACACGCCCACCCCGTTTTTAGAAAATACTGTATAAACAACTAGCAATTTACTCTGTTCCAGATCCAGGACTAATCAAAGCACACATAGCTCCTATGGTTAGGCAGCGAATGGACCATTTCACTTTGTTAAGAGTAGAATGTCTTCTTCTATTGGCTTTCTGCCAGTGAAACACCTAAACTAATCTTCAGATTTGCTAATATAAAAATACCACAACTGTTTTTCTCTCTTATTCCTATTCTCTGTCTTACAAGGCACAATAAAGCAAGGAACCAGTACAATTAAATTTTGAAGCAATATTTAGTCGTGCTGCAGGGTTGAAGCTATAGTCAGAACGAGCCAGAAGTAGAAGAGCAAATATATGGTTGGCCACTGAATGTGAAAGGGCACCTAATCCCAGAACATGTTCAGCTCATCTTTTACAGCTCTGATGGAAACGGGTAGACCTTCAGTAGCAACAACATCAGGCATTTCAACAGCTTTTGCATGCTAAAAAAAAACATGTTAACAAAGCGCCCTGTTCACACAAAAAGTGCCCTGTTCACATATCAAATGGGGGTGGGGTTTTATAGTTGTTGTAGAGCAAACCTGTGAGGGAACAACAGCCATTAACAGCAAAGTCCTATAGTTTAAAACCAGCAGTTTACCAAGTGCCTAGAGAGACAAGGCAAATGACAGCCTTAGCATAAGATCATAGAACCATAGAGTTGGGGCCGGAGAGGGCCTTCCAGGCCATCCAATCCCCTGCTTGAAGCAGGAAAACACTCCCTAGACTAGGGTGCAGTTCATCTGGCCCGAATTACTTGAACTCATTTAGGCCCGTTAAGTAGTTCTTAGCCAGTTCTCTGTTAATCCTACTCTGCAGATCTGTCCCTTCCCATTTACACTACTCTTGTGGGGCTGTACACATCCCGCTCAGCCAATGGGCCAAGCATAAATGTTTGCACAGTCCCCCTTTTGGGAGAAGACAGACAAAAAAATGGGGCTTGAGCCAGGAGTGTGGCTAAGCGGGGGCGTGGCCCGCACCAGGCGTGCTGCTGGGGGGGGGAAGAGCAAAACCTCAGCCACTCGAGACTCCAGCTGTTACCTCACCTGTTGTCCCTGATGAGCGCAGAGTGGTAAGAGGCGCTCTGTGCAGGTATGTTGTCTTTTCTTCTTTGGCGCTAGAAGGGCCCTCCTCCCCCACTTGGCCCCAAACTGGGGCAATCTGGAAGCAATTGGTGGTGACGTGGTGATGTGACATCATCACATCACTGTCAAGCTACTTCCGGGGTGCTCCACGCCCCGGCACCACCACTGGGCCGAGCAGTTCCGCCTTCTCTTCATCACCAGACAGCATCATCATCCTTACGAAGCAGGGGGTCATCCTCCCATTTCAGTCCTCTTCCTTTGAACATACCTTAAAAAACCCTTTTGCTGCTTTTTGCACACCTCTCTGGTGAGATTGCCAACGTTCCCTTTCCTATACATATTCTCCCCCCCCCTTCAGTTGAACTTTTTGTGCTCTGTTTAAGCTTTTTGTGCAGCCAGCCATACTGGCTTTTTGAGGTGTCTCCCTTTTTTCTTCCTCAGCAGAATTGTTTTTCATGGCGTCTGTAGTAACGGAGTCTTTAGGAACAACTCCCATCCGTTTTGGACTTGTCGTCCTAGTTTCATCTACCCCTGGAATCCTACCTAACACTTTCCTCAGCTTATTAAGATTAGCCTTCCTGAAATCTAAGGTACAGGGTTCACTATACTTGCTGTAAGCAAAAAATGAGAATTCCATGGTCACTTCCCCCAAAGTTCATATTAAGGTAAAGGTAAAGGTATCCCCTGACAATTAAGTCCAGTCGTGTCCGACTCTAGGGTGTGGTGCTCATCTCCATTTCAAAGCCTAAGAGCCAGCGTTGTCCGAAGACTCCTCCGTGGTCATGTGGCCGGCGTGACTCTCCTTGCCGCAGTGCGTAGCATGCGGCTGGAACACGGACTTTTACCTAATTGATGAAGTCTTTCCTATTGGCTAGGATCATGTTCTTCCTAACATTTTTGTTTTGCAGATGCTGGGAGAAAGTCACTTCTTATTTTTGCCTGATTTTTTACCTTTGGCAACTCCCTGCCCCACAGCGAAAAAACCCCATCACTACTTCTGTGCATATTTTGGAAGTGCTCAGTGTTCCAAAGACTGGCTGACGTGAGCCCTGCAGCCTTCACAGCAGCAGCAGCAGCAGACAAAAGCCCTGATGCCCAGTGCCGTCTCCTGGGCTCCACAGTTTCAGCTTGTGTGAAATCCTTTGAGGATTTGGATGTTGTTCTTTCTTTCTTTCCTTCATTCTTTCTTTCTTTCTTCCCTGAAGGATCAAATGAAAGAAAGAGCCAGGCAGGAGCCGCTTCTCAGGTGATCGCTGGTTTCCAGCAGACGCCGCCACGGTCCTTCCCATTGGCTTTGGTGCCACACTGGAGCGGAGCAGCGGCTGACCCTGTGCACTCGTTTCAAATGAGTGCAAATAGAAGATGATATTACTTGTCCGAATGAAGTGGACTGTCCCATGGAGGAGAATAATAGCTGTCGCCTAGCACCCAGGCTCCCCCCTCCTCCAGAAGACGGGGGAGAACTTAAAAGTCAAGGAGACCCAAAAGGGGAGGGTGAGGGTTGATTACTTTAAGGATTAAACTGTTACCCTGGTGAAGTCGGCAAACACTGTCTCTAAGCGGGGTTCTCAGTGTGGTTTGAGCACTGTGAATGCTCTTGGATGAGGAATGCAGAGAGAGAGAGAGAGAGAGAGAGAGAGAGAGGGTGTCTTTTTACGAGCTCTTGTGGAACAGCTGATGCTGAAGTTGGTCCCTGCAGCTTCTAGTTTTTATCATAATCTGACACACAGCACAACCCTACCCAGCTCCTCCACTGGTGCAGCAGTGGTAGAGGGAGAACGGGAAGCATTGGGAGGGAAAGGGGACTTAAATCCCCTTTCCCTTCCAAAGCCTCCTGTTCTGCCCTCCACCATTGCTGCACCAGTGGAGGAGCTGGGTAGGGTTGTGCTGACAGAGACAGAGGTGCGTGAGCAACCTGGTCAATAAGGATGAAGGTTTCACCTCATTGCATCCCCGAACAAGTTTTGGGCTGCCCTTTGTCATACACCCCCATCACCAGAAGACTGTCCCCTCTTTGAGGTGCACCCACATTCAGCCCAAGCCACAGCACAGGTTTTAAGCAAAATGCTTTGATACCAGGAAACATGTCTGAATTAGGACCTGGGGGGGGGGGTGTTTACATCCGCCAAATCACCTTTGGCTCACCCCAAACCAACATGACCTGGAGACACTTCCCTGTGAGACACGCTGGCCTCACATCTGCCCCAACACTTTGCTTTTGCACGAGAACTGCCAGATGCACTACACCAGTAATGCATTTGGCACTCCCCAGTCCAGGAAGGTAAAACACAAAAGAATCAGGAACTGGTGCTGTGCAAAGTCAGAACATCAAAAGAGCCCTGCTGCTGGATTAGGCCCAAACGGGCCCATCTAGTCCAGCATCCTGTTTCTCAGTGGCCCAGCAGCAGCTCTGGGAAGCACAAGCAGGAGAGAAAGGCAGCCCCCCCGCCACTGCCCCCCTACATCTGGTATCCAGAGGTCGCATACAGCCAGCGATGGCCGTCCTCCATGAATGTGTCCAATCCTCTTTCAAGCCATCCAAGGCCATCTACAGGCCACTATTCCATTGGTTAACTGCTTGCATGCTGTGTGAAAGACCCCCACTTGCCCGTCCTAAATCTCCAACCAATCAGTTTCACTGAATGACTCCTGGCTCTGGTGTTGCGAGAACACACACACACACACACACACACACACACACACACACACACACACACTCTCTCTCTCTCTCTCTCACCATGCATAGGTTTTAGTCATCCCCCCCCCCCTTAATAGCCTTCTTCCATGCCAAAAAGCCCCAAACAGTACAGCCCTTTCTCATAAGGAAGCTGTTTCAGTCCCCTGATCAGCAGGGAGGAGACTGTTCGGGTCGTATTGCAGAAATACTTTATCATACCTTTGACCCATTCTTCTGCACATCAAAACAAAACCAAAAATCCAGGCAGGTGCAAATCGCCAGTTCAGCCTTGATTACGTCAATGCTTAACTATCTGTTGTTGTTCAGTCGTTAAGTCGTGTCCGACCCTTCATGATCCCATGAACCACATCCCGCCAGGCCTTCCTGTCCTCCACTATCTTCCTGAGTTCGCTCATTTTCATGTTCGTTGCATCGGTGATGCTGTCTAACCATCTCATCCTTTGCCTTCCCCTTCTCCTTTTGCCTTCAATTTTTCCCAGCATCAGAGTCTTCTCCAGAGAGTCCTCTCTTCGCATTAGGTGGCCAAAATATTTGAGTTTCAGCCTTAGTACCTGTCCTTCCAGGGAACAGTCAGGCTTGATTTCATTTAGAATTGACTGATTTGATCTCCTAGCAGTCCAAGGGACTCTCAGGAGTCTTCTCCAGCACCACAGTTCAAAAGCATCTATTCTTCGGCGCTCAGCCTTCCTTATGGTCCAACTCTCGCAACCATACATTGCTACTGGGAACACCATCGCCCTGACTATGCGAACTTTTGTTGGCATGGTGATATCTCTGCTTTTTATTATGCTGTCTAAGTTTGCCATAGCTTTCCTTCCAAGGAGTAAGCGTCTTTTAATTTCATGGCTGCTGTCTAACTATCTGTAGCCAGCCTTAAATCTTGCCTGTGGACGCAGCTTTCACTCTGCATCATGTCGAGTGTCCCGAAGGCACCTGGGCCAGCCGCTCTTTCTTCTTTGTCGCCTGTCGCATACAACCCTTCTGCTGACATGCTGGGGAGAAGAGCCCCGCGAGAGGAGGGAAGGCGATGATGCCTCCCTGGGAGGGCGCAGAGCGCTTCACTGCCGAGTGGGGATTTGAACCCATTTCGAGCTGCTTCCGCTCCAGCACTCTTCTGCACTATACCAGTGCTCGAGGAGCCAAGGGATGAAACCCTCTTGTCATCATAGTTCTTCCCTGTGGACATTTCTTTCATCCTACCAGTTGACTGAACATATGTCAGCATGCGCATCCTGTCAAAAGCATCCTACTAGCGCATTATGTGGGGAGAAAAATTAGGCCACTGTGAATCACGCATGATGGAGGGTGGCAGCCGCGCAGGCCACTGTATTGCACCAAATTGGCAAATATAGTTTGAGTATCCCTTATCCAGACTGCTTGGGACGGGAAGTTGTCTGGATTTTGGAATATTTAAGAACATAAGAAGAGCCCTGCTGGATCAGGCCAAAAGCCCATCTAGTCCAGCTTCCTGTATCACACAGTGGCCCCACCAGATGCCTCAGGGAGCACAAGACAACAAGATAACCTGTTTCCCGTTGTCACTCCCTTGCATCTGGCACAGAGAAAACCCACTTCTAAAACCAGGAGGTTGCTTATGGCTTGTAACCTGTGATGGTCTTTTCCTCCATGAATCTGTCCAAACCCCTTTTAAAGGCATCCAGGCCAGGTGCCATCACCTGGCATCCATAAACCCCTTTTAAAGGCATCCATAAATATAAAGAGATCTTGGGGATGGAACGCACGTCCCAACACGAAATTCATTTATGTCTCTTATATACCTTACACACATAGCCTGAAGTTAATTTTGTACATTTTTAATACTTGTGTGCCCCAGCATGCCTTTCAATATGCCAGCCAGATGTTGGAAAAAGTTTTTTACAAAAACAGTCATAAGCCCCCAAAATGTCTGGATTTCGGATGGCCGGATAAGGGTAACTAACCTGTACTTTTTTCCAAATTCTATCCAACTTACACCACTGGTGTAACCAGCGGGGAAGGGCAGGGCAGGAGGCTTTGGAGGGGAGATTTAAATTCCCTTTGAAGGGAATTTAAATCCCCTTTCTGTTCTGGGGCCTCCTGTTCTTGCTGCACCGCTTGTTACACTGGTGGTGTAATTTGGATAGGATTGCGCTGTTAGTCTATTTATACAGTTTCCATCAGCACTGGTAATTAATATACAGAGTTGCAAAATAATTATTCTATAAAAAAGTTGAAAGAAGGCACTGGTGGTAGTAGTAGTAGCAGCAGCAGCAGCAGCAGCAGCAGCAGCAGAGTAAAGGTGAAATCATATCTGCCAAGTGCCTTTAACAAAAAAATAATCATTGCTTTCAATACAAAATAACAGATGTTTAAATGTCATTTTTCAAAATATTTTTTTAATTTTATTTACTTACTCGATTTATATCCCACCCAAGGTGGCGAAATAAAGCCGTCGTTAATGGCACTGTTGCTTCAAACACACAATGTCAATTCTCAGCATTGAGAGAAACCTTTTCTAAAATGAATAAAAGAACGCAAAATTCTTGACCAGGTACATGGTACAGAGCTACCTTCCTTCCCATCAAGGTCTCAGGCAAATACATTTGTTGCAATCAGCTCTGTAAACAGGAACTTCCTATTCTTCTGCATCCCATAAGAACTCATGAATTCTGTCCATATGGGATGACAGTTCTACCCAGAAGAGACTATAAAGTACTATAAACATAATACTGAGCATTTGTAGAGCACTTTCTGAGTGTGCCAAGTGCTTCACGTGTCTTCTCTTGCTGCTGTCCTTCCAGCAGCCCTGTAAGACAAGGATTATTATCCCCATTGCAGCTTGGGAAGATTGAGGCTGAGGGAGTGGCTTGCCCAAGGCCAACTGCGAGAATTAATGGCACAGGCAAGATTTGAGCTGGGGAATTCATAGCTCAGTCTCCTAGCCAGTACCCCACACCGGCTTTCAAATACTGTCTAACAGACCTCAAAACACCGAGTCAATCCTGGCGTGCATTTTCTGCCTTGGAATAGTAAACCACCACCAACGGCAAAACAATATGACACAATGGTCACATCTTTCAAAGGATGCTTCTCTGGGTGGGAAAGCACCCCGAAATTGCCTCAAAGACATGTTTTCACTTTGTTAGTAGCACACAGGACAGAGATGCAGGAAGACAGCAGCCCTGAGACTCGGAGGCACCTGGTCCATCGTTGTGCCGCGTGGCCCTTCTAGCAGCCAAGCCTATGGAGGAGCCATTGTCTTCCTGGCAGACTTTTTTTTAATGCACAAAAGAAACTTTCACCACCGGATTAGAGATCCAGAAGATTACAACTCTGACGCCTTCTACTATGTTGAAACAGAAAAGACACAGTAATATATTTCCCCCCCTCAAAGACTGAAATAAATTAAAATGTTGTCAGGCATAACAAAAATAGGGAAAGCACTAAAAAGAAAGCCATCACCTCTCCTGGTTTCCCCCTTACTTCCTCCCCCCCCTTCTGTTTTTCCATGATCCCGGATGCAATTCTGCCCATTGACACAAATGAACAGAGGCTGTAATCAATGTGAACAGCTACGGCTGCTGCTAGCCTTGGCAAGCAGGTCTATCCTAAGCCATTGTAGAAGATTCTAATCTGAGGTAGCACATCTCACCGAGTGCTGTTTAGTCATCGATGTCTCTTTGTGAAAGAAAGCACTCAAAGTGTGGGAGAAGGAAGTTGGTCTTTTAGTTTCCAACACGTTTAATAGTTTGAAGTCTTTTCCTTTTTGTTTCTATTGGGGAAATTCTGCCGAGTCCATGCTCCCTTGGGGCCGGTGGCATCTATTGCAGCATCAATAAGGGAATCTGGTGTCAGCCACCTCAGGAATACCAAGAAAAGGTAGCTTAGCACACTGAAAAGAGCAAAAATGCAACCAGTCACAGGGCCGCAGTGCGATACAAGTCTGTCAAGCCGTTTGCTCATCGGCAATACATTTTCACCTGCCACTCTGTCATACACCTAATGGAAAAAAACACACAAATATTAGACCTGTCCACAATGTTTCGATTGCATTACTGTATCCTCTCCCAAAAGCAATTACAGGCTGGTTAACGATGATCTGCACATACAACGGCGGCCCCCCCAGTACAGTACCTTAAAGAAGTAGCTGCCGCTTGCTGCCTGAGCCTGCTGCTGATTACAAAATGGAGGCAGGAAGCAACCACAGCCTTTTTAACGTGTCTTTTTAAATCCTCAGTTCATCAGCGGTTAGGTGCTAAACATCAAAGCACTGATCTAGTGCCTGGAGCGTCTGGAGTACTTGCCATTCATTTCCTTTTACAACTGCACTGTATTACATAGGTTATACGTGCTATACCAAAATCAACCACTAGATGGTGCTGAAGACTCACTTAACAACAGATTCCCTTTACAATGGAGTTTTAAGAAGTTATCCCTGTCCTTATCAGGGTGACGCCTGTATATGCCAAATCATAGACAACAGCCACAACCCCAAGGAGCCCTTGTGCATCTCCACTTGCACTTGTGGACCTTGTGGACTTGTGGCCTCAGGAAGAGGTCCCCCTAGAACAGGGCTGTCAAACTCATTTCATACACTGGGCCAAAGTTAGCGTCCATGGCGCCTGCTGAGGGCCAGAAGTGACATCATTAAGCAGGAAGTGATGTCATTAAGGAGGTGATCACCCAAAATAAACACTTTGTTCTCACCTAAGAACTCATTCGCTGCAAATGACGAAGAGAAAATATGTAAAACTTGCATCATATTTTCATCCCTTCAGCAGCGCTGCTTCTGCTGAGTAGTGCTCCCTCCCTCGGATGTTTTCCCCTACCATGCGAAGTAATTAACGACCTGAGCAGTACATAACCACTGTCATCTTAAAATGGGCAATGGCTAGCCTGACTTAACTATAATGACCAAGCCACCCACACCCTCCAGCACTCACCCTCTAACGCTGCCTCCCTCAGTCACCTCACCCTGGCCCTAAGTTACTGACTTCCTTAGAAGCATCATTTCAATCTATACCCCTTGCCTGGCTCCAGCGGGCATGAGAGAGATTAGACAACAAAGGAAAGAGATCAATTAGCACAACTTCTCTCTGCTCCTATTACAACTGCATGCTGCTGAAGAGTCACTTCGAAGGAGCTTCTCCGGGCTGCATCCTTCCCCTAGGACTGGACTCCCAAACAACCTTGCAGCGTGGAAACACCTGCAGCATTCAGGGAACCGCATGCACACTGCCCACGCCACAAGGCACGGGGGGGGGGGGCGCACACACTACATGTGGGTGCATCCCAGCAAGCCAGTTGGATGGAGGCAGTGGACCTTTATACTCTCAAAGAAGAACTTCCACAGTGAAGCTAATGAGAAACATGGAAAAGCTCTCAAGTGAAGAAATGTCGTTCAGCTACCAAACTGGCGACATCGGCAAGTTACCGTCTTTGAATATTACCTTATGGACTTACATGACACTGACTACGCAACACATTTGCAGCCTTGTTCCCCCTCCACTTCTAAAACTACTTGCTGAAGTGAAGATCTAGAGAGGTAGACGGCTATATGAATTTCAGAAGATGTAAGTTTACCTACCTTTTCCGTTCTTTCGGCAACATTTCTCCAGGTATAGAAAGTTTTAACTTTGCTGTGTATGATTTCTGGAGACAATAACGATCCTGACTTCAGCTGGCCAATAGCTTTTTCCAATCCATTGCACAGAGATTTCACTGAAGGTTCACACAGGATGATAAGATTCTCTGGGAGCACCTCAGGAATCCCACCAACTCTTGTACTCACCACCTAAGATGGCAAGAAGACCACCGTGACCTTTGTGGAACCATTAATGTCTCAAACACCACCGATTATACATTTAAGTGATTTATATCCTGCCTTTCCCTCCAAATAACCAAAGTGCTCAAGGTGGCCTACAATATAGTCAAAGAACAGTAACATGTAATATAAAGTGCAATAGTCTTAAAATAATCACAGAGAACTATGTAATAAAACACATTAAGACAAAATATGGAATACAATCGCACACTCCCAAAAGCAGCTGATTAAGGAGGGAAGGCCAGGCAGAAAAGGAAGGTCTTCAGCCCTTGCAGGAAGGCCAACAGGGAGGGGACAATTCTTAATCCCACTGGGAGAGAGGCCCATAATAAAGGTGCTGCCACGGAGAAGGCCCTGCTCCTCACTGCCTAGGCGGCACTTGCAGCAGGGCCCCCTCCGCCGACCTTGAGGGACAGGTCAGCTCATATGAAAGAAGGTCATTCCTGAAATCCCATCAGTCCTTGGGATTGACTGGCAGGTGACGTAGAATAAACAGATGAAGGCACTTCTTCAAAGCGCATAACGTGCCTGTGCAATTTGTTGCCACAAGATGTAGTGATGGACCCTATCTTGAATGATTTTAAGAGGAAACGGGACTGGAGGACGTCTATCAATGGCTATTAGTCACGATGGATATGCGCCCCCCCCCCCCCCGGGTTCAGTGGCAGCATCCAAATACGAGTTGCACCACAGACAGAGCCCACTTGTTCCCTACAGCAGCAACCAATGACTACATTAACTTCCTGCTTTTGCTGCTGCCGCCTACTGGGAAGGTAAAGGTAAAAGTGACCCCTGACAATTCAGTCCAGTCGTGTCCGACTCGAGGGTGTGGTGCTCATCCCCATTTCAAAGCCGAAGAGCCAGCGTTGTCCGAAGACGCTTCCATGGTCATGTGGCCGGCGTGACTCTCCTTGCCGCAGCGCGTAGCATGCGGCTGGAACACGGAGCGCTGTTCACACCAGCGGGTGGCGCAGTGGGTTAAACTGCTGAACCATGAGCTGTCGATCGAAAGGTCGGCAGTTCGATTCCCACGACGGGGTGAGCTCTCATTGCTTGGCCAGCTCCTGCCAACCTAGCAGTTCCAAAGCATGTTAATGCAAGTAGATAAATAGGTATCGCTTGCAGGAAGGTAACCAGCGCTCCGTGTTCCGGCCGCATGCTACGCGCTGCGGCAAGGAGAGTCAGGCCGGCCACATGACCACGGAGGCGTCTTTGGACAACGCTGGCTCTTCGGCTTTGAAATGGGGATGAGCACCGCACCCTAGAGTTGGACACGACTGGACTTAATTGTCAGGGGTCACCTTTACCTTTACTGGGAAGGTGAGTTTTCAGTTAACTGACACACGGATGATGGGTTGTGCTGGGCTTGGTGGGGGCACATGGGGTTCCCCAGAGCTCTATTCTGTGCCCTGTGCGTCTTAATATCTAAATTAAGTCTCTGGAGGGAGACGCCCGGGGCCGGTGGTGCTGGAGTGGGCTATCATCAGTATGCGGGTGACATCCAGCTCTACCTTTCGTTTCTGTCTTCAATTGAGGCGGCAGGGGAAACTCCACACTTTTGTCTGATAGCAGCGATAGGGTGGACGAGGGCTAACGAATGGAAATTAAATCTGGACAAGGCAGAGGTGCTATTAGTCAGGTGACCATGGAGTGTCTGGCGTCTTTGGGTGGAGTTGCACTCCCCTTGAAGGAACAGGCCCACCGCTCCGGGTTGCATGTGGACCCAGCAATTCTTCTGGAGGGGCAGGTGGCAGCTGTGGCCAGGAGGGCCTTTGTCCCGTTTCGCAAGGTGCACCAGCTGTACCCATCCCTGGCTCAATCAGACCTGGGGATGGGGACCCATGCATGCATTGGTGACCTCTAGATGTGATGCCCGTTTACGCACACACTACACGGGGCTGCTATTCAAGACTGTTGAGGCAATTAGAAGAGAATGTCGTCGACAGGTTGCTGACCATGTACACTGGCGCCTGGATGTTTCCGAGCACAGTTCAAAGGGCTGGCATGGCCTATAAAGTTTGTAATGGTTTGGGACCCAGACACCTGAAGGACTCCCTCTCCCCAGGCCTGTCTGGCTGTCCTCAGAGGTCACCTTTGAAGGCCCTGTTGTTGGTGCCGCTGACGATAACTCATGACAGGGTCGTCTCTATTGTGGTGCTAAGCCTGTAAGTCTCCCCTCCTGCCCTGTGAGATCAACAGCACAATCCTATCCATGCCGACTCAGAAGGCCCGTTGTATTCAACAGGGCTTACTCCCAGGAAAGTGTGTATAGGGTTGCAGCCCAAGAGAGCCCCTTCGTGCTAGGGTTCTGCCAGGCCTTTTCTTTTTCAACAAATCTTTTTCTGCTTTTTCTTCAAAGCTTGGCCTTATTTGGTTGCACCTGTGTTTTTACTTGGTTATGATCTCTGCGATTTTGTAGTCTGTTGTTCATGTGCTTGCTCTATTGTTAATTTATGTCTTATATTTTATTGTTTTTTTAATTGTATGTAAGCCACCTTGGGTTGCCCATGTGGAAAGAAAGGCAGAGAACAAACATGTAAAAATAACTTATATAAGTTATGTAAGAAGAAGAATTGTTGATACACTCTGCATTTTCTGAATAAGGAGCCAATCCTATAAGAATCCAACAGTGCTGGACACTTGCACAGGCCCTCAGAATCACTCCCTGCTGAACTGGAAACCCCATGCAAATCAGCTATCCATTTCCAGAGACTCTGCAGCTATATGTAAAGATGGTTGTCTCTTTGTAAAATGCTTTGGACAGGTTGTGTATTATTCAAAGTTTATGTTCTGAGGGCCCTTCTGTCAACTGCTAAGCAAGGGAAAGAAAACTTTACCTCCCTCCAATCCTTCAACGAACATAGAGTCTCTCTCTCTGGACAGTGGCCCTTCTCACTTATGCAGCAGCTTGGAGAATGGAGAGCTCATGCTACTTCTTCCCTTCAAACTGCAGTCCTTCCTGCCAGAGGCTACGGGCAATTGCCCTTGACAGGCAGCACTGTGGACACTGACTTCTGCTGCCATCAATGGGTTTGACTTCCAGGTGCTACAAAACTCTTGGTTGCTTCTGCTGCAACAGACTAACAAAAGCTACCCCTGTGGAAGTGGCGGACACCTGGTTATGTTTGTTAGGATTATATTTTTGCATCACATCATGAGGAAAAGGTCCAGCAAATCTCTATAGATAAAGAAGATGGTTTTACCTGTAAGCCACAACTGGCAGCTTCCACAATTGCCATGCAGAAGGCTTCTGTGAGAGAGGTATTGAGAAAAATCTGTCCTTGGACCAAGACGTTTCTAACATCCTGATGTTCTAAAGCACCCAGGAGACGGACTCTGCATGCAATTATAGAAAATATGTCAAGAAGTATCTTTACAAACATCCTCTTAAATATGGGCACAAACACAGTGACAGTAATGCACTTTTAAGACCATTACTTTCAGCAAAGCACATTCTTAAATTTGTGAATTCCAGTGAACTCAGCACAACGTGCAAGTGCTTCACTTTTGCCATGATTCTAGCCACAGATATTCTGTTGATTTTAGTGGAACAGATTTAAGGAAGTGCTTAGCTGCCTCATATAAATCTGTGGTCTTAAAAGCGCTCAACTTTGGCTGGATTGTACTGAGTAGCAAAACAAGATGCTTGGCAATAGCACTGGTTCACCCACTGGCTTAGAATTCTCCAGGTCTCTGGAGTTTTAACTCCCCTGTTGGAATCAAAGGAGCTCCAAAGCATGGAGTTCTGTGCCAATTGTAAAATAAGGGAAATGAAGCAACAGACCCAGATGCACAAACCAGTTCTGAGATCATGCACGGCTTGCTGTTCCACAATACACTATTATTCAAATATTTCTTGTACAAATTTGTATCCCGCTTTTCCCAACAATGTAACATAAGGTAGCTTACCAAAAACCAAATACAAAACAATCTCATAAATAAACCATTTCAAATCTTAAAACAATGGTTCTCAAACTTTTAAGCACCAGGACCCACACATGAATCCTTCTCCTCTTCTCTGGCTCTCCCGATCAGCCCCTCTCTGGAGAAAGAAATGCCAGCCAGGGTTTGTCCCCTTCATTGGATGCTAAATACACCTCCTGTGCGCCAAGCAGGTGTGGAGGAGCCTCACAAGACCAGCAGCAAGGGGATGGCGCCCTGTTTCCTTAGCTTGTTGTCGGGGGGCATGGAGGAAGTATGCTCAGAAGTGGCTCCTTCCCGGTCGCTCTCACTGCCTGGCAACCAGCTGCCCCAACCGTCAGAAGACGGCGACCCAAGTGACCCCAACACCCGAACACTGACATTCAGGTTACCTCAAACTTTCAAATGATCAGAATAAAAAAAAATGTAAACACATTTCAAAATATGTTCTGGCGCTGTTCTTTATGCTGATGCTCAGCTGTCAGTCACAACAATATATTCCAAACTTCTCCAGCCCTTGGTCAATTCCACTGTGATGGAAAAAGCTGAAAAAATACTTTATTATTAATAGTATTTATATACCGCTTTTCAACAAAAAGTTCACAAAGCGGTTTACAGACAAAATCAAATGATTAAATGGCTTCCTGTCCCAAAAGGGCTCACAATCTAAAAAAGATGCAGAACACCACCAGCAAACAGCCACCGGAAAAGACACTGTGTTGGGGTGAAAGGGGGGCAGTTACAATTGCCTAAAAAGAAAAAAAACACCCTTATACCTTGGTCAATCAGCTAAAGCAGGGGTTCTCAACCTGTGGTACGGGTACCCCTAGGGGTACGAGGACCTCTTGCTGGGGGTACGCCAAGCCCTGCCCCTATCTGCCCCAGCAGCTAATTAAGTGTTAATTAACATGAATTTTAAATTGTAATTATTTTTGGAGCCCTTCGGTCTCTCTGATTTTGGTTTTGGGCTTATTTTTGTACTTTGGAAAATGTACTTGGGTGGGGTGGGGGAGGAAGGAGCTGATTTTGGGAAGTGTGACTTGGAGAAAAAAGAGATCCTCACATGTATCTCTCTCTCTCTCTCTCTCTCTCTCTCTCTCTCTCTCTCTCTCTCTCACTCACTCACTCACTCACTCACTCACTCACTCACTCACTCACTCACTCACTCACTCACTCACTCACTCACTCACTCACTCACTCACACACACAGAGAGAGAGAGAGAGAGAGAGAGAGTTAAATAAGACATTTTTCACATTTAAAATTGTTTTAGTACTTTTTTATTTAATGATTAATTACCGAAGTAATTGATTGATTAATCCAGTTAATTAGGAGGTACTTCAGAAAACTGGACCGTGATAGGGGGTACCCTGGCTTCCAAAGGTTGAGAACCCCTGAGCTAAGGGAAACTACTGTACCTGAAAATGCTTCTTTAAACAGAACTACACAGTTTGACTAACAACACACACCTGGATGATCATCCAATTGCACATTTATGGAATGATTCATCCCCTTTTAGATCCCTCCTCCCTCCCTTGCACTTGGAGAATTCCCACATCGACCCTCTTTTAGGCACATAGGTGCAAGAAAGGGAAGGACAGAATCATTTCTTCAATAAAATGTTGTAAGATTTCTTAAAGTCTAATTTATATTTATAACAACAGATTCAAGGTTTCAACAACCTTGCTGTTTTAGAACACAGTATTGTAGGAAAATCTGAAACATGCTACCCACTAGGCAGGACGAGGACAATTACATACAAATGCTGTTACTCTTATAATGATCCCCCAACCCCAATTACCCATTTCTTTTTGCTCCTCCTATTAACCCAGCTATAGTAACATACACACACAAGGCACACACCTGTCATGCAGCTGGTACCGTTCCCGTACCTCTTCTAATATAATTCGCTTTGGTCCTTCTCCTCCAACTAAGAAATGTAAATCTGGATACTTCTGACAGAGCTCAGGAATGATACCGCTAAGCAAATCTATTCCTGAGGGAACAATGTTTAAAGGCAGTTGTTATTTGAAAAGAATTGTTAAAATAGTCATCTTTGTCATACTGCATTCATTCACACTGGACAGTAGCACCAGGTGTGTCAAGAGACAGTGTCTCATGATGACAGACCTGAGAGCTCAGCAGCACTTTGTTCCAAAACATCTGCTACCCTAGCAGTCTTTGCACAGTAGCTGCCTTTCATGAAGCAACCACAATCCTAACAGTTTGGCCTGTCACAGCAGCAGCAGCAGCAAAGTTTAAAAGGGAAGATTTGGAGGAAGGGAATTACTGGGGAAGAGCTGAAGCCCACATGAGGGGATTTCAACAATTAGTTACTCTCAAGTACTTGCAGCCTAATGTTATGCGTGTTTACTCAAAAGCAAGTCCCGCTTAATTCCCATATATGCATGTACAGGATTAGATGGTATAAAAAACAGGAGGCTACAGGTCTCACTACTCACTATAAACAGGTCCATGAGAAATTTGGACAAAGAAAGCAGTCATTAAACTGCCTACAGTTGAACAAGGTATGCATCTCTTGGGCAGGAGACCCCTACTGAAACAGGAAGAAGATACCAGCACAGAGACCTTGGTGTATGTGGAAAATCACCTTGCCTTGAGCTGGTAGATGTGGGTTGTCACACTGTGTGCTTTCAGAATCATTCTCAAAACCACAAGAAGTGAACAATGTTTCCTAGGCAAAGCTTTGGCTGTGCCATGCTGAAGATGAAGAGATCTGTCCTACTGGAAACATGGGAGGCGACAAATGTTTTTCATTTTCTTCATCTAGCTTCTGTTGTGTATCCAAGGTTTTTGGCTCATGCATCCTTTTGCCCAGAAGATTTAAGCTCTTCTACTAGGCCTAGTTCAGGAACTTTTTGAGTGTGCAGGATCACCTTCAGAGGCATGTAAGACGGCTACTAGACTTGCGATATAACAAAGGTTGCATGGGAAAGCTGGTTGTGTGAACTACCACCTCCAAAAGAGCCTAGATATGCAGAGGTTTCTGTAATCATAAGAATCTTCCAACACTACTATCATATATTGTTTCAGTGTTATTTTAAGAATTATTTGCTTATTCAAAAGATTATATTGTTTTAATCACAGTATGCTTTCATTACTCCCTTCAATTTTGAATGCTTTGATCGCTTGGATAAACAGTTTAAAAATTAAACTAAAAAGCAAGCTAGGGTTATGTTCCGAGAAAACTTAGCGGATAGCGAATTCACAGATACTTAACCACTGATCCTATGGGATCAACAGGGTAAGGTGCAGGGGGGTACCTTACCTGAAGCTTCTCCCATGTGTTTCAAGGGCTCCATGCTGGTCACAGGCGCCATTTTGAACATCGTCTCTGCTGGCTTCCAGAGGCAACAGGGACATTCAAAATTGCCTCCGCGACTGCCCTTTAAAATGGCTCCTTTTTAAAGACGCACCTTTTAAAATCTCCAGCCCATCAGCTGTTCGGCGCTAGATACTATAAGCACTTTGATTTAGTGCTTTGTGTCTTTCCCACAGGCATTTTAAGGCCATTTTGAATGTCCCTGCTGCCTCCGGGAGCCAGCAGAGACTTCCTGAATGCAGTAGGGACCGTGGAAAGTGAGACACACCTCGCGAATGGCATGAGGTGGTGTCAATCTTGCTGCTCGCGAATAAACAAATTTGCGCGTAGCGGGAACTGACTGTATATAAACCCCACATGCAAGTGTCAGTCCATACAATTGATCCATAGGTGAATGCATAGAGTCTGCCGCCACCTACATGAACTGGGTTTTAGACACCTCTCAGGATTTAAGTCAACCATCATTCGAAGCAAGAAACTGAGAAGCATTTAAAATGCAGATAGAAACAAAAAGGAGACTTCTGATAGACTCCACAACCCTTTCCAAGACCCACCAACAACAACACTGAAGTAGCGTCACTTACAGTTTTGACTTCATTACCTTTTCTGTACACAAGTCTGCTGACGACAACAATGGTTATTGTGCTGTTGTGCCGCCTTGATGCATCTGGAGTGAAGTCAGTGGGATCCACAGCATTCGGGATGACAGAAACGATCTCAGGGTTCAGTGCTGCTCGCAACACAGTGTTCTCCTTGCTAGTGTAAGATACACAAATGATGTGATTTGTATCACACAGTGATACAGTCAAGAGTTTATTTGTAAGCACTGAACTAACATCAGCAAATCCAAAAAGGGAATGGTCAGTAAAAACCGTGTGTAGCTGCATGGTTTTGGCATGGAAAAGCGCGTCGTGTGCCATGGCGGAAAATGAACTGTGTGCATGGACAATGGCGACTCTCTCCCGTACAAAAATATACCTGAGCAGAGGCAGACTGTGGAAGAGCGTTGTTGCAGTAGACTGGTTATACATGACTCTTAAAGGTAAATAATAGACTTTCAGTCCATTGGTAAGGTAGCGAATGCCTTTGCGGTCTTCATACGCGTGGGTGACAACGATAACTTTGTGTCCTCTTTCAATCAGGCACTGGGACAGCTGGTAGATGTGGCTTTCCACTCCTCCCATATTTGGATAAAAAAAGTCAGACACCATGCAGATGCTATGAGCTTGACTGGCACATGCTGGAGGCTTCAGGCAGTTCACAGCAGGGGATGAGGTGATGACAGAGAGAAACTTCTTGTGATTGCCACCTCTTCTACAGGCCATATTAGGTTAACAGTCAGTCCATGAAGAATAAGCCCCATTCATTACCTAGGAAAGCAAAACGGAGAATGCATATCACTCAACAAGACTAAAAACCCTTTCCTCTTAACAGGAATCTTCATAAAAAGAGCAGCATGTTCGTTCATCAAAGGCAAACAGCAGCTTCAGCCGATTTGCCACCCCAAAGAATCATTCTGCTGCCTTTTGCAACTGGTAGTAGCATTTCTGAAGGAGACTCTGGCTTGCAGTGGATCTCTCTGAATGAGAAGCCAAGAAGAGGACACCAAGAAGAAAGCACATGTAAACAGAATCCTGGCACAATCCTATGGTGCACTTGTGCTGATGGAGCGTGTGCTTTGCTGCTGGTGCGAAGCACGCATGTTAAGCAAACATGCTTAATATCATGTTGCAAAACTGCTGAAAAGCCATTTGCGCCAGCACGCCGAAAAGCAGCACTGGCAGGAAGGCCTGCACCTTCCCACCAGTGCCGGCGCAAAGAGCAATGTGCGCTGGGGGAGGGAAGAGCTGTGCTGAGCAGTGGAGGGGTGGGGGCAGGCGGATTGAGCCCGGGAGGGGGCGGGAACGGCAGTGCTGGCGCGCGCCGTATCCTAACCGCCTTCTTGGGCCTGATCCGCCGACACGGATCAACGTGGACTTGAATCAGCCAAATGGGCAAAATGGAGAGTGGCAGCCCTAGAAGGTAGGCAAGCCTGTCCCCGGTACTTTCTGACTCCTAACTACCTTACAGAGTTCCTTTGGCATTGCTGAGGGAGTTCCACAAGACCTCTAGGATCTTGAAAATTGTCCATTATTTTCAAAGTCCATTGAATTGAGGGCTTTCTGTACAAGAAATCGGCAGGGCTGTAGCCTTTCCCTCCGGCTCGGCCACGCCACAGGCCGGAAAAACTGGTAAAATGGCACTTTCCCCCCATTTTTCCACTGCCCGTTATCAGCTGCTGATCGCCTATCCGTGATGCCCACGGGGGGGGGGGGTCGCCTAAGCAGCCGCGGACTGCTGGGCCTGCCTCCAGTGCTCCTCCAGCCCCCAGAAGAGGAAGTGTGGAGGAGACGAGCGGGGGGTCGGAGCGCCTCCTTTCCCGCCCAGCAGGGGACTGAGGCCTCTGCTGCCCCGCCCGGGAAGGAGGGAAGGAAGGAAGGCAGCCCTGCCCTCCCTGTCGCCCGCATCCCTTCAGGAAGCACCGCCGGCTCTCTCCGCTCCCGGAGGGCCGCTTCGCGGGGGCCGCCCAGACCCGGACGCTGAGGCGCCCACCACTCACCGGCCCTCTCGAGGAGGCCTCCCGCCAGTCCCGGCCGCAGTTTCGGAGTTCGCTTCGGGCGGGACACGTCAAGTCAACAGCCCCATGTCGAGCCTGCGGAGCGCCAGTGGCCAATCAGAAGAGCACTGCCGCATCACGTGCTGCAACGACAGCCAATCCATGGCCTTTGCGAGGACTTCCGGATCTTGTTCTCTCGAGGCTGGCGCCGCGACGGTTGTTGTACAGCTCCTCCAGGCATGCTGCCTGTGCCTGCCTACTCGCGAGTCGGCCCCTCCGGCTCAGCGGGGCGGTAGGACCCCGGTGGGAGCAAGTCCCATTGAACTCGAGGCGGGGCTCGCGGCGGCTGGGCAGGCACCGTGGGCGGGAGAAGCAGCCTGCCCGGGCAGGATGATGACCAGCAGGCACCGGGCACGGGGAGGAGCCTGCCTGGGGAGGAACAGGGAGGCCAATGCAAGAAGTGAGCCTCCCGCGCGCGCCCTCCAACAACTCTGCTTTTTCTCCCTTGCTGCCTGTTATGCTTTAGATTAGAACTCCCTCCCAGATCCCTTGGCATATAGCCGCCAGGCATGGCCAAACTTGCTTAATTATGTAAGAGCCACATACGATAAACGTCAGATGTTTGAGAGCCGCAATATTTAAATTCTTAAATATATTTACTCATCATGAATATTAAACTTAGGTTTTAATCCAGTGGACTCACAGTTTATACATGGTAAATAATTATAAAGCTTGAAAATGTCTTATTTATCTTTTATAAATTGTGATGCAAAAATGGTGATGCCAACATATTTCCGAGAGCCACACATTATACGTCAAAGAGCCACATGTGGCTCAGGAGCCACAGTTTGGCCACCCCTGGCGTATAGGATTGCACTGTAAGATGAGTACAGTAATATGTGTGTGTACAGTATTTAAGTGTGGCACTCTTACAGGATTGAACTCATTTTTTTTCTGGGCCAGCAAGAGGCATCCTTAATATGTTATACAATTTTATAGCACAGAGAACACATTGCCTCCTGCAGGCCTGGAGATGACTGGCCAGTTAGTTGATAGAAATGAATAAGCCTAGTCTTAAGCCTGATTCACACTACAGGAATCCAGCTACATTACGGATCTCCAGAGTGTAGCGCGGAGCTCTTTGACAGCATTTTGGATGCTTGCAGAGCAGCTGCGATCTCCGCAAGGCAGAGGCTGGAAAAATGGTCTCCCCTCATCTTTTCCGGAGCTGGGCAGGTTCGTGGAGCTACTGCAGCCTACCAATTGGATGAGAGGGGGGAGAGTGGCTGTATGCCAATCAGAACTACCTCCAATCATCTTCATAAGAACGCGGGACAGCAGGAGGGCTTCCGGCCAGCTCTGCGCGCTGGGGCAGGGGCAGGGGTATCCGCGCCTGGAAAAGTGTAGTGTGAATCAGGCTTTAGCCTGTCACTCAGATATTTCCATTATTCTAGTTAATTCTTTCGCTTATGTATTTTGCTATTGAAACACCAGGCTCTTTCAAGCCAAGACAAATTTTGCTCTTTGCTATGATGACCTCTGGGTCATTGCACACATTTTTCTAGCCAAAAATATGGACAGCTCAACTCACAATATTGCATATTCCCACACTCCCCAACAGCAGTAGTTGGTTCTTGGTTGGAATTCCTGAACATTCAGCTATTGTACAGCTCAAGAGTGGCCACACTTGCTTAACGTAAGAGCCACATCCGATAAACTTCAGATGTTTGAGAGCTGCAATAGTTAAAAGCACCGTGAACATTACACATACATTTTAATCCAGTGGACTCTCAGTTTATACCTGGTAAATAATTATAAAGCTTCAAGATTTTTTATTTACCTTTTATATTGTGATGCAAAAAGGAGCTCAGCCAACATATTTCCGTGAGCCGCACATTATATGTCAAAGAGACATATAATGTCAAGGACAAAAACATTATATGTGACTCACGAGCCAATGTTCGGCCACCCTGGTACAGCTTCTTAAGAGGGCTGTGCTGAGAAAACACATTAATTTTTTTTGACAGTCTATGTGCAGAAAGGTTTTTTTTCCCTAGTATGGATGAACAGACAAAAGTTTAATTCCCCAGCTGACCTTCAAGTGGTACAGAGGCAGGGATGGCCCAAGGTGATCCGCTGCCCTGCCCACTGCCACCCCCAACCTGCCAATAAAAAGGTAAAGGTGACCCCTGACAATTAAGTCCAGTCGTGTCCGACTCTAGGGTGTGGTGCTCATCCCCATTTCAAAGCCGAAGAGCCAGCGTTGTCCGAAGACACCTCCGTGGTCATGTGGCCGGCATGACTCTCCTTGCCGCAGCGCGTAGCATGTGGCTGGATCACGGAGCGCTGTTTACCTTCCTGCAAGCGGTACCTATTTATCTACTCACATTTATCGCCTCACATTGTTCCTTCCACCTTTGATTTTGGACAAAACAGGAAGTGTGGGACATACTGGGAGTTGCCAGCCTGTTGTTGGGGACAGCCCATCCCTGAAGCGGCTGATGTCAAGCAGCAGGTGTCGGGGAGCAGCAAACAGTCTTGAGGCGCCCTTTGCCCTGAGCCTGCTGCCGCCGGCAAATCTGCTTCCCTCCCTATGACCTTACCTCGCTCTTGGCTGTGGGTCAGGGGTGGCAGATCAATTTGGGCCATCTCTGCATTATGTCCTACACTTCCTGCTTTGTTCAAAGGGGTCACATATGGAAGGAGTGAGGTGAGTGGATAGCGAAGCAGATCACTTTTAGGGAGTGGGAAGTGGATCAGAGCAGCTCTCCATGTGCCACAGGCTGGAGGGAAATGGGCTAAAGAGCTTCCTCCTCCTCCTCCTCCTCCTCCTCCCTGAGTCTGTTTGCTGCTACCTGGCGCTACACGTCTGCTTCGTGGATGGGCCGGCCACTGGTCCAGACAAACGTTATGTGTAGCATGGGGGGGGGGAGAGAGCACCCCGAACTGTGCTGCCAGCCAGAGTGGTTTGGGGGCGTAGGCTGCCTGAGATGGCCCTGTCAGAGCCACGTTTCATCGGAGCCCGTGATGCAGACTTGGCAGTGAAGCGTGACTGAGGCCTCTTGTAACAGGGGAACGAACGAATGCCGGCAGCCTGTTCGTCCTTTGTTTCAGAGCCACTGCTGTGCCAGCGGCGCCTGCAGATGGCTTGCCTCGTGCGGCGGCTTTGTGCCCCAGAGGGGTGACGACGGGCAACACGCCAGGCAGCCGGGCACCAGCCAGCACGTGGCTTGAGCGGGGGCCTCCCTGGTGCTGCGCCAAGGGGGCCTGGCCGCTGGCGGGGTCCAGCGCGCCAGCCGTGTTTCGCCGCGCCCGGAAGAGCTTCGGCGCGGGACTGCTTTTCTTTGACAGCCAGGGACGGGCCGGTTCTCCTCCCGATGCCCGGGTGCGTGTGCGGGGAGCGAGCGGAGGCAGAAAGCATGCCTCTCCCGAGTCCCGCCCGACAGGTTCGGCGGGGCGCTTCGCTATGATGAGAGCCGGCGCGGGGCTCCCGCCAACGCGCGCCCGGCCGGAGCCAAGGGCCACCTGTTCCTGAGTCCTGCCTGAAAGCGCCGCCCGCCCCCAGCCGCCCTCTCTTCTCTAGCCAATCGCGCCGCGCGGCGCCTGATCCGATCCCAGCGGCGCTTTCCCATTGGCTAGATGGCGCCCCTCTCCCCACGGCTGAGGGAGCGGCCCGGCCAATCGGGAGAGCGGGGCCGGTCCTGGAGGAGGCGCGCGGTGGGGACAGGCGCGGGAGCAGCAGCAAGAAACTGCAGACGACCGAGCGCCACCTGCCGCCGCCGCTGCTGCTGCCGGGGCCCGATTGTGCGCTCGACGGCGGCGATGTGGCCGCTGCTGTCCTCGGGGGCCGGGCTCCTGCTGCTCTTGCTGTGGGCTCGCTACAAGGGGCTGGCCTACGTGCTGGTCCACCACCGCTGGGTCTTCGTCTGCCTCTTCCTCCTGCCGCTCTCGGTCCTCTTCGACGTCTACTACCAGCTGCGCGCCTGGGTCGTGCAGAGGCTGCACAGCGCGCCCCGCCAGCATCACCAGCGAGTGCGCGACATCCAGGCACAGGTGAGCACGGGGCGGCGCGGGGCTGTCTGCGCCTCTTGCCGCCGGCACCCGCGCAGGAGGCTGCCCGCAGTTTGCCTGCTCTCCTCCCCGGGCGGGCAGGCGGCAAAGCCGCTTTCGGGGGCTCTTGGGGAAAATCCTGATTTGTGTATATGATACACAAACAACTGTCTAATCATCATGCCTCATTAAAAACGTGCATATTGTACGTACGTCGTTAAAAAAACGTGGAAGTACAGGTGGGCCTCCATATCCACTGATTCGCTATCCACGGTTTCAGTTATCCACGGATCTTGGGGACCCCTCCAGGCTTTTACTTTTTTCCCAGTAAGCTTCGTTTCTTCCTTAAAGAAACAGGAGAAGCAGCCAGGCTGCTTATTACAGGCAAGTAGAACCAGACTAAGTACTAGAGGGGCTCTGCAAGGTTAACAGAAACCTTGCAGAGCCTCTGCAAGGTTAACAGAGCCCTTGCAGAGCCTCTCGTTCTACTTGCCTCCAATGGAGGCTGCTTCTCTGTTTGTTTTAAGGAAGAAACAAAGCTTGCTGAAAGAAAAATAAGAGCGGGGGGGAAGCATGCCTGCCTGCCTGCAGGGGAGGCAGGGTGGGGGGCCCTCAGGAAACCATGGAGGGGGTGTTTGCTCTTATCCACGGTTTAAAGTATCCACGGAGGGACCTGGAACATATCCCCAGCGGATATGGGGGCCCACCTGTAAATCCATCAAGCGTGCATCAGCGTTGACTTTAAGTGTTCTGTAACATCTATTGCCATGCTTAGTCCTCTGTGTTCCACATCCAGTATAAATTATCATAATAGTAGCATATGGTATATTTTGACAAACCAAAAGTTCAAAAATAAAGCTTGCAAAAATGTTCTCATTTTAATTGCTAATATCAAAGAATAGGTTTAATAGAGCAGCTACCTGGGCACCTCATATTTCTCTGTTGTAGGTACGAGAATGGAAAAAAGAAGGCCAAAAAACGTATATGTGTACAGGCCGTCCTGGCTGGCTTACAGTATCTCTTCGTGTTGGAAAGTACAAGAAGACTCATAAGAACATAACAATCAGCTTAATGGATATTCTGGGTGTAGACACGGCAAGAAAGGTAAGGGTGAGATTTATCCTTGCACCATTTCCTCCCGGCCCACAGGTGTACGCATTGGACTCCAGTTGCATATATTGGATAAAAATGCCTTAAATTGGGCGTCCATGTAAGGGATTCAACTCTTTTTCCCACTAAGCCCATCTATAGCCTTTCATTTACTAGATTCTAGTATACGAGGTATGAATTTCCAACTGGGAGCGTCAACATTTGGTTCTTTGGCAAAGGACGGACCTCCAGGAGTCAGCTGGATACAATGTGATCTGTACAGCACATCAGCCAGATCAGTTTTGTTAAAGCTCATGGCTCTATATAACGTTGAAACACAGGTTTTCCTTCCCACTCAAGTGGCTTGTTGGTCTCAGCTGTAGTAATAACCTAGTGCAGGTGCGACCCCTGTATCCTTGGATCCACTTATCCGCAGCCCCCCACACTCCCATTACCTTCCTTTATCTTCTAAAAAGAACATGTATTTAACAGAATGCTATAAGCATGCAGGATTATAGCAACAAGCAGGCAGGCAGCCAGCACGACAGAGGGACGCTATCCTGCAGGCTTCCTGCCTGCCTGCTTGTTGCTATAAACCTGCATGCTTATAGCGTTCTGTTAAAGAAAGACAAAGGGCCCAATCCTATCCAACTTTCCAGCACCAATGCAGCTGTGCCAACAGGACATGTGCTGCATCCTGCAGTGGGGGACAGTCACAGAGGCTTCCTCAAGGTAAAGGAACATTTGTTCCCTTACCTTGGGGCTGCATTGCGACTGCATCGGCACTAGAAAGTTGGATAGGGTTGGACCCAAAGGAAAGTAACAGGCGCGCGGGGTGTGGAGATAGTGTTCCCCCTTATCCGCGGTTTCTGGTATCCGTGTGGGGGGGAGGAACCTGTCCGCAGCAGATATCGAGGTCGCACTGTAGTGATAGGGTTTGCTGGATATTGAGTTATTGTAATACAATGTTTTCATTTGCATATGTCATGGGAACAAATTTTGAGGTTCCATTTTTCCCTCCAGGTCTAGTGCCTATCTAACTTCTGCAGGCACTTTTGAATTGAACAGACATGTGCTTAAACTAGTTTGTTTGGTTCAAAATGACATATCTTCAAAATGTGGATGGGGAAATGCCACACCTGAAATGGCTTGAAGGTGTTGTATCCAGAATTCTTATGTTTTCAACTTTTTTTTTTTGTATGCTTCAACTTTAAAAATGTTGGCCACAGTGGATGAATCCTGCCTTGAAGCGGGTGTATTGGGTGATATCATTGAAGATAGCAACAAGTTAGTGCTGTGCTTAAAAGGCTGTCCTTTGTGTGAATATCTGGTTTGTTTTTAATCGAAGTGCGGCCATTTGGAAGCTCATCTGTTTTGTGGCTTTCTGATGCAACACCTAAACAAACAAAATATTCCTGCTGCTGATCACGCACCTTGGCCTGTTCATCCCTTCTGCAGGTGAAAGTGAACAGACCCAAACAAAACCCCAAAACATTTCTCTCTCTAAGATTTGGCCCAACTTGCAATTCAGTCCCAGAGTCTTTTGCAGCTTGTTTCTCTGAAAAATCAAGTTGATGTGAAAGTGATCATTCAGGAGTCCTGTACTTGCCAGATCACTTGGCTTGTACCTTGCTAATCGGTGTTAGAAAATTGTGCCAGTTTAAATCGGAACCTGAAATGAATTTTAGAAGGGACAGTCAAACAGTACTTTCCATTACTCTAGCCTTGCAAATAAGTCCTCAGAAGTAACTCGTCCGAACTACGGTCTGTAAAATCTGCTCTGCCTTAGGTTGTCTTTGTGGAGCCCTTGGTCACGATGGGTCAGTTAACAGCACACCTCAACCCCATGGGCTGGACTATTCCAGTGGTACCAGAACTTGATGATCTTACAGTAGGTGAGAGGACTTACAAAGAATGACTCTTTGCTGGTTTGAAATACTCTGATACAGTGCCACATACTGGTTTAGCTTGACATGCTGAGCAATTAAAAGTAGCATTCTTGTTTAAATTTCCTAAACCACAGAAATGTTTCATGTTAACAGCATGATTTTCTTGTTGCCAATGAATCTTGTGTGTGTAAAATGTGTATTGTCTGATTCCTGTTCATGATTTCTTGCTCAGGTGGTTTGATTATGGGGACTGGCATTGAGTCGTCCTCCCACATCTATGGTCTATTTCAACATACCTGCGTAGCCTATGAACTCGTTCTTGCTGATGGAAGCCATGTGAGGTGTACACCAGTAAGAAAACATCTTGTTTTGCTCTGATTTATGAAGTGATGCCTGCTCTGTATTGGTACATGATTTAATGTGGTGTGCTTGTTACAGGAAGAGAACTCAGACCTGTTTTATGCAGTGCCTTGGTCTTGTGGCACGCTGGGCTTCTTGGTTGCAGCAGAAATAAAAATTATCCCAGCTAAGAAATATGTGAAGCTGCATTATGAACCTGTGAGAGGACTGAAGGCGATTTGCAAGAGATTTTTGGAGGAATCTGAGAAGAGAGACAATCATTTTGTAGAGGGCTTGGTGTACTCCTTGGAAGAAGCTGTCATAATGACAGGAGTTCTGACCGATGAAGCTGTTCAGGGCAAGGTAACCTAACTCACATTTTTCTGCTTTTTAGATGAAATAAGGGGGAAGCAGGGCAAATTGACCTCTGCAACTTTTTGCTTCTAAAGTTAGACAGTACTTCTCCACTACAAACTTTGTATCAATTTTACAGCAGTTTAAATGACTTGGCTTGCTCCCAAGAAATCTTGGGAGTTGTAATTTGATAAGATCCTTCTGAAGAGACCTTGCCTGCTGCTTTCTCCGCAGGGGAATGGCTCCGACAGTGAGGGGGTGGGGCCGCCTCCTGCTCGCTCGGTATTGGTAAAGAGACTACGACAGAGCGATACTTACAGCCCCGCCCCTACCGAAGCGACGCCACTGGTTGCGTCATGTTGATCTCTGTACTGTTGCGTCATGCTGATGCGTCATGTTGACCTTGGTCTGCAGAGAAGGAGGAATTTGCCCAGCGTTGGCTGTCTTTGTCTTCCAGTGTATCTATAGCAACAAAATATGCCGTGAGACGTCTGCTGCTGAGTTGTCGAGCAAAGTAGGTTCTGTTTCTTCATCCTGTTTTTGTTCTTTTTAAGATTAATAGAATTGGGAACTACTACAAGCCATGGTTTTTTAAGCATGTGGAGAACTACCTGAAGACGGACCAGATGGGAACAGAATATATTCCAGCCAGACATTACTATCACAGGCACACGCGGAGCATCTTCTGGGAGCTCCAGGTACGGATCAGAGCCGTGATGTGGGCTCATCCTTGTGTGGGTAGTGACTGTTTGTTTGCTATCCAGCCTATGCCACAGACATGTCCTCCTTCTCTTTGTGATGTCCCTTAATTCTGTCTTCCTTTCTAAGAACAATAGGCCTCATTAACTAAGTAGCAGACAGAGGCTTTTCATATGTCATGAGAGGCTGCTTTGCCTGTCTTTGGGGAAAGGTGGTATATAAGCTTTTAAAAGTCATTATATTTTTCCCCAAGAGCGTAAGTAGTGAAGGTGAAAGTCCAGAATGGAGTGTCGGAGTACATGCTTTAGACCACGGGTGTCAGTCATAAGGCCTGCAGGCCAGATGCGGACCACGATAGCTCTTTTTCTGGCCCCTGTGATAATTGGGCTCTCCCAGCACCACCACCAGCTGCTCTCAGCTGCTGAGCTGCGATGTGATGCATCGGCAGAAGTGGCGGTGCTGGGAGAGCCCAATTATCATGCAGGTCACCCTTTCAGCAGCGCCACTTCTGCTGAAAGGCCAGCTCATGTAATAATTGGGCTCTCCCAGCACCGCCCTTTCAACAAACCGCTTCTGAAAGGAGGACGCTGTGAGGGAGAGATGGAATGAGGCCTCAGAAGGTGTGAAACAGTATGGAGAAGAGGCAGACCAAGAGGGGTGACAAAGGGAGAAGCTGCCGAGGGAACCCAATTATCACTTTGCAGAGCACCTCTCAGCTGCTGAGCTGCACCGTGACGCCTTGGCAGAAGTGACGCTACTGAAAAGGGTGCCCCGTGTGATAATTGGGCTTTCCCATATCTTGAGAATACAATCAAGATTTGCATATATTCTCTTCTGTCATTTGCAGCTCATGAGTTCCTGAGCGAGACAAAAGTGGTTATCACCTGCTTAATGACATCATTTCTGGCCCTCAGCAGGTGCCACGAATGTTATTCGGCCCACTGGATGAAAAGAGTTTGACACTTGCTTTTTAGAGACTGTTCCCCTGACTTTTCTTGTAGTCCCTTCTTGGGGGTGGAGGTGGAATCCCTTCTCAGCAGTTCCAGCAACAGAAATGAAGAACTCTTGGCCTAGTCAACCGTGCAAAACTGTTCCTCTTCTCTTCCAGCAACAGGCCTCAGATTATCAGAGCTCGCTAGATAAAAGTCTGTCCTTGCAACCACTCTGTGGCCTTGCACGAGGAGAGCTCCATGGGGGGGGGGGGGGGGAAATTAGTTGCTCCTTTGCAGAATCCATCTGTGCTATAGGTTCAGCCTGTATTCTTTGGATACACCAATTCAATGAGGACGAAGTGTGGAGGGGTGTTTTTCTTTCTCTGTTCAAAAGGTAGCGTGTGCAGTTGCTTGATCTTGGTGATACAGATTTGAAATATACAGTTTGTTCATGATTTATTTTTATTTGGTTGTTTCATAGGATATCATTCCTTTTGGCAACAATCCTGTTTTTCGCTACCTGTTTGGCTGGATGGTTCCTCCTAAAATCTCCCTTTTAAAACTGACCCAAGGAGAAGCCATTCGAAAGCTCTATGAGCAGCATCATGTGGTACAAGATATGATGATCCCCATGAAAAGCCTCATCCAGTGTATTGAAACCTTCCACAGTGACATTAAAGTAAGAGCATCTTTCCTAACTCTGAGACTCCCTTGGTAACCAGGAACTGTGAAACAGAACATCTTGTCAACCACAAGATAGGACCGAGATGGAGGGTAGATTTCATGTAAGAAACAGCAGCAGGCCATTGATCGCCAGTATCGCTGGACAACACACAATTTGCCTCTGAAATGAAAACAGCGAATCTTGTGCTGAAAACAAAACTGACAATAAAATTTGTCAATTGGCTCTAGTTTAGGAGAAGCAGTCCGTATTGCGTACATCAGTGGTTCCCAAACCTTTTAGCACCCGGATCCACTTCTTATTATTTAATAATAATTATTTATTATTATTAACAACAGTATTTATATACCGCTTTTCAACAAAAAGTTCACAAAGCGGTTTACAGACAAAAACCAAATGAAAATGACACTCGTATCGTAGGGTTACCATATTTTGAGGTACCCAAACTGGGGCATCCCCCTCCTTTTATTTTATTTATTTATTTATTTTAATTAGGCCGCCTGAAAATATTAATTATTTATTTTTTGGCTTTACTTTCTTACTTTCTAAAAGTACTTTTACGTGTTTTCTTCCTTTGTAAAGCCATCTGCTTGCCGCCACCGCTGCCTCTGGTTTTCTGCTGCCCCCCCCCATCTGGCTCCCTTCGCATATCTGCTTGCTGACCCGCTGCATCTCAGGGCCAGCCGGGATTGAAATGCTGCCCATGGCCTGACCTGCCTGAAATGCCGTGCGCCTGCACGGCTGGAAGCTCTTCGGGCGAAGCCCAGTTCCCAATACTTGCACAGGTGGAAACCTGGTTCCCAGCCGGGAATCGAGCGAGTCCGAGGCTTCCAATTGCGTCGTGCACCTGCATGGCTGGAAGCTCTTTGGGCAAAACCTGGTTCTCGATGCACAGGCGCACGGTGTGGCTGGAAGCGTCAGACTCGCTCGATTCCTGGCTGGGAACTGGGCGAGTCCGAGGCTTCCAGCCACGCTGTGCGCCTGCACAGCTGGAAGCTTCGAGGAAAGCCCAGTTCCCGACGCTCGTGTGGGTGGTGCGATGGCATCAAGGTTCTTATGTATCCAGCCCACCTTATTGTATCCCTCTCCACCCCACCCTGTGTTTTCTAGGGAGGGGACAAGCATTTGGGTTATTTTTAAGAGGAAAAGTTCACTGGTGGACCAAGTTCAAGCTGTTAACTTATCCATGCCGAGTTCTTGCCCAAAGGGGTTCAGGGAATATGGTGGACTAATCTTGAACAATTTTGTAAGAAATAGGGAACACGGGTTTAGATGCCATGTTAGAAAATGTATTTAACAGAACACAAAACACACAACGTTTCGTCCACTTCTGTGGACGTCTTCTGGTGTACAGCAGCACCGTGCTAGCAAGATGTAAAATGCACTGGGTGCCACTGAAGAAGGCTTTAACTGTCAACAGTAACAGAAGAATGGAATCTTGGTGGTGACCTGAAATAACCCTGCAAGGATGTGGCTCAGAGGTGCCTGAGGCCATGCTGTAACTGCTAGGAGTGCTCTTTCTTATGCAATATGGGAAGCCAGATTTTATCTATGAAAGACAGTTCATGTTGTCTGTTCATGAGATCTTGGTTTTTACGTCTGCTTATTTGTATTGCTTCATGGTTAAATCTTTGTCTATTCTCAGAAACATTGAATAAACACTTTGTCTTCTCAAATTGAATAGTATGACCTGTATTTTTTGCGTGGTCTGCCACAGCTGATCGTTCTGCTTGAAGCAATCTGGTGGCTCTCTTGTGCTCTGTAACTCTGGTGGCAATCGGGCGTTTAGTAGTCCCTATATAATCCTTCCCACACTCACATACAGGTCATACTATTCAATTTGAGAAGACAAAGTGTTTATTCAGTGTTTGAACAAACAGTGGACGAAACGTTGTGTGTTTTGTGTTCTGTTAAATACATTTTCTAACATGGCATCTAAACCCGTGTTCCCTATTTCTTACAAAATTGTTGCTGGCCATGAAAGCTATCGCTCTTTATTAATCTTGAACAGTCGTATGAAAACATTTTTGTATCCCATGTCAAAGGTTGAGTGGAAGTGACATGGGCTTGTATCCCAAGTCCCTTCTGTTCACACAAGGAGACATTTGGGCTGATACCTCTAACTCTGCAAAGTCCTGTTTGGGGGGCATAGGGTCCCATCCCCCCTCCGAGTGGGTTTTCAGGAGGCACAAAGCACTCCTAATGCCGATGAGGTGGGAAGTTTGCTTCCAGAAGCTTCCTTCCATGTGTACTCTTGAGGATACAAACCCATTTCTATATTGCGCTGTAGGCTAAAGGCTAAACCCACTTTTGTGTTGGCTCCTTGTAAGGCTCCTACTAGCAATGCAAGACAGGTAGGGTATAGATGCAGTAAATATTTTAAAGAAAGAAGTCTCCTTGTGAATAGCTAGCTTTAAAACGATGGTGATGAATTGTTGTCTCTTCCGTTGTCTCCAGGTGTATCCGCTGTGGCTGTGCCCCTTCATTTTGCCTAACAATCCTGGCATGATTCACCCAAAAGGAGATGAGGCAGAACTCTATGTAGACGTGGGAGCCTATGGAGAGCCCAAAACGAAACACTTTGAAGCCATGGCTTCCACCAGGCAGATAGAAAAGTTTGTCCGGAATGTTCATGGGTAAGGATCTAACTCTGGAAAGGAGGAATCCTCCTGTTGAATGAAGTCTCCTGTGGCTGCCTTTTGAGTTTGCTTGTGTGATATAGGGCTCAGTCCAGCCCAACTCAGGCACAATTGAGGCCCAATAGTGGCACAATTGTGGCCCAAAACAGGACCGAGTTAGGCTGCAACTGTGCCTGACTTAGGCAGGAGGCAAGAGCAGTGGGCCAGGATCGAGGCAAAACTTACCACAGAGGCAGGCAGGCCCCTGTGGGGAGCTGTCAGTCTTGTGGAAGGAAAGAGCCCCCTCCTGAGCTCGTCTGTGTGCACCTACCACAGCTGCTGCAGCGTTCACAGCAGATGGGCAGCCACAGGTGGGCCTGCAGGCACTGGGCGTGCGACAGGCAGCTGAAGGGCTGAGGTTGTGCCAGTGCCAGCTGCCCCAGGGCACCCTGGGCATTAGCCACCTGCCGCAGGGGGGAGTGCCACTGCCCTCCTACCTGCAGAAGGCGATGCCACCCCCAAGCCACGGTGAGGCTGCACGTGGGAGTCATGGGGGGTGAGCGGGGGAGAGAAGGGAAGGAGGGGGTGGGAACGGCACGCACAAGGGGGGTCTCATGAGGTCTGGAACCACCTCCTCCATGACATGCCCGTGCGCTGCCTGAAGCCCTGGACCACCAGGGCCGTGGCTATGCCCACAAAGAAGGCATCCCAGCATGCCTTCTGCTCCGTGCCCCGGCCAAGACCGAGAGATGCCTTGGGCTTGTCTGCTGCGAGCGGGAAGGGCTCACGCAGCTCATCACACCCCCAGATGGGGCAATGTCGGCGCCTCGCGGCAGGCGCTCTGGTGGGGTGGGGGGTGCCAGCGTCCATCATCAGGGAGTGGGAGGGGAGGCAGGCACACAGATGGGGTGCTGGGGAGGGACACGGGTGGGTCAGAAACAGACAGACAACAAGGCTGGTGGGAGAGGGATACAGGGAGAGGGGTCTGCAGAGACCAATAGGGACACAGGGGTCACTTCGCAGATGGAGGCAATGCAGGAACGGCCGCCTCTCATGCAGACGGACCGAGGGCGGAAACGGACGCCGTTGATGGGCGGACTGAGGGCGGACACGGACACCATTGACGGGCGGACCGAGGGTGGGTGAGAGCCCCGGTTGCTGAAAGGGCTCTTCACGGACGTGGTGGACGTGCGCCATGTCGCCTGTCAGTGGTTGCCTGCCTGAGAGGCCCCCCAACTCCCCCCTCCCCTCTGAGCCCGGAGGGTCTGGCAGCCCCCCTGCTGTGTTCTCCCTGGGCTGGCTGTGGCAGGCCCTGGCTGGGATTCATGCAGGGCCTTGTGTGCTGGGCGCTGTCTCTGTGTGTGTGGGGCAGTGCTTGTGTAACATTGGGGTCATGTTGTTCAAGGGGCCTTTGCCCAAGGGGCATCTTTATTGTTCTGGAACATTGGCAGAGATGGCCAGGCGAGGCTGCCAGGGGTAGGCACAGCAGCCACTCAGAACGTAGCAGCAGCAGCAGCAGGCGTGCCCCATGGACCTGGAGACGCAGGCTCTTCCCCTGTGGAACCACAGCCTGCTCCATAGAAAGGGGAGGGACAGCAAGTAGGCAGCCAGGGAGGTGGAGCAGCAGCAGCAGCAGCAGCTGAGGAGGGTTGCAGGGCAGGCTCCCAGACCTCTGCCAGCAGCGAGGCAGATGACCATGGGGCAACCAGACTGCGGGCCCAGGGGTGCTCCCCAGAAGGTAGGTGGTGGTGGACATTCCTGGGGAGACATAAATCACGGGGGTGTTCCATGGCAGCTGCTGTGTGGTAGCAATCGCCATTGAAGGAATGCCAGTGTGCCGGTTGCAAAGGCCTGCAGGGAGAGAAATCAAGCACAGCTGAGTGGTGTGTGACACATAGCATGGTCTGTGCTCCTTCCCTGGGTGTAAGGTGAGCATGATCCTGTAAGGGAAAGGGGTCAAAGAGAGAGACAACAACACAACTTGGGGGTCACAACCATGGCAATCCTAGCAATACTGACCTGTCAGTAGACTCTGTGGAGAAAAGAGGGGGGGGGGACAGCTGGTGTGTCTACATATGGGTTACAGTTCCACACTCATGGCATTGTGTGCTCACATTAATACAGGCAGCTATGAGACAAGACATTGGTAAAGAGGCATATCATGGCAGGCATTTCAGGCAGCTATGAGACAAGACATTGGTAAAGAGGCATATCATTGCAGGCTATGCAGGCAGCTATGAGACAAGACATTGGTATAGAGGCATATCATGGCAGGCTATGCAGGCAGCTATGAGACAAGACATTGGTATAGAGGCATGTATCCTACCTATATTTCTCTATGCAAAGAGGCAGTAGTCAGACCACATGTCAGCACGAACCCTGCTCTTACCTGCTGGTGTTGTTGCCTGTGGGGGGGGGGGAGAGAGGGGCTGGGAGAAAGACATGGGTTAGCAAACACTTGCATGGAGACAGCTGCCCAGGCACAGCAGTAAACAGTTTGGCCACAGGCAGAACAGCCCTCTCTGCCGTAGAGGGGGGCAGAGAGGAGAGAGGAGAAGAGAGAAGTGGGGTGTTAGAAAAGTTTTCAAAGTCCCACTTTGTGGCTGCTGGGGGACAGAACCCCACGCCACGTGCTCAGAGAGAGAGAGAGAGAGAGAGAGAGAGAGAGAGAGTGAGTGAGTGAGTGAGTGGTGGGCTGGGCTTTTGTGGGAAAGAGGCTGGGTGGGGCTGGGTGCTGATAGGGTAACTATTTGGGTCCGTGTCCAGAGTTAGGCCACAACTGTTCCGTCCTAACTCAGGCACAACTCGGGCCCAGGGTGTTAGTACTTTTCAGGAGAGGGCTGGTGTGGGTAAGGTAAAATGGCTCCTATGGGTCTCCTCACATTTGGGTCCACCCTTTTTGTTGACCCAAATTTTGTGCCTGAGTTGGGCTCGAGGGGGCGTGTCAGGGGCTCTCCAGCGTCTGGAACCGGACCAAAATTCGTAACCGCCCCCGACACGCCCACTTTTAGGCCGCAATTGTGCCTGAATTGTGCAGTTGTGCCTGAATTGTGCCGGAACCCAATTCAGTCACAACTGCAGCACAAATTCGGCCTCTCCAGCACAATTCAGGCACAACTCGGGCCTAAAGCGCTTGGGCTGCAATTGTGCCTGAATTGTGCCGCAGAGGCCTTGGGCTGGACTGGGCTGATAGTGTTGTACAACCCAAAGTGCATGTTGGGTTTATGTTGGCAATTTAAAAAGTGTTTTGTTGTAGCTCTAAGTGATTTCATCAAACATTTTTATACACTGTTTCCAGACTTTGGGTTGTGTGTGTGGTTTTTTTTTTGGGGGGGGGAGTAGTTGTAGAACAGTTAAGAAAAGAGAAAAATGACAGTACAGAATTAGTTCAGTACAGAATTAGTTCAGTGGGGTGCTGCTAGAATCCATGGGGCTGGGCTGTAGGGCTCCTGTGCTGACCCTCGTGCTGAACTTGTGGCACTGGGCTGGCAGAGCAACTTGATCTAGCAGGGCAGAGGGTGCTGGGGCCGCCTCCTCCTGATCGCACCATTCTAACACGTCCCTCTCATGTCCTTTTTCAGCTTTCAGATGTTGTATGCAGATTGCTATATGACCCGTGAGGAGTTCTGGGAAATGTTTGATGGCTCGTTATACCACAAGCTGAGGAAGCAACTTCAGTGCACTGGTGCTTTTCCAGAGGTGTATGATAAAATCTGCAAAGCTGCAAGACATTAGTCTGACTTGCCCAAACAGTCAAGGGCAGTTAGACTTCACAATAAGTGAGGGTCCCACTCGTAACGAAGCCTTTTGTTGCTGTCCAAAGACTTTTGAAGCATCTTTGTGATTTGAAAGTTCATACGCCTGTCTTTGTATGGAAATACAGCTAGTATTTTTTTTTAAATGTCCACATTTCTTAAGGCTGTTAAGAAATCTGTCTTGGCCTTTAAGGTTTACAGCGCAATCCTGTCTGACTCTGCCCTGTGATGCAGTGGGGCTGGCGCAGCCTCTGCCGCATCCAGAGCACTGGGAGGTCACCTCGGGGAAAGGAACGTTTGTTCCCTTCCCCCGGTGTAAGCCCCAGCTGCCTGAACGGGTCTCCTCAGATGTGCACCAGCTATTTTGCTGGCGCAAATCCGGGAGGCCTGTATAATGATGGGCAGGCCCAGGAAGGGGAATAGGATTTGATGGAGTGCGCCGCCGCCAACCCCTCTCCCAGTGCAGGCCCGGCCGACCAATCCCACCCCCCAGAATGCCCCTTTCCACCCTCCTCATGCCACTCTGCAGCCCAGCGGAGAACATACCTGCTCCGGCGGGCGCAGCTCCAGATCTGAGGTAAGTGGAATGGTGCTGGCCTTGGTGCCAGCACTATGTACTCAACCAGGTGCTGCAAACGTGTTTTGCGGCACCCTAGACTGGCAGAGCGATGCTCCGCCGGTCTAAATTGTAGACAGGATTGGACTGCACGTCACTAACTTAGCTATGGATAAGTATACGTATTTAGGATGCAATCCTAAGCTTACTTAGTAGAGTAAGCATCATTGAACACAGTGGGCCTTACTTCTGAGTAATCATGCATAGGAATGTGGTGTTAATGGTACCCTAGAGATGTTTCTACGGTAGGAGCGGTACCGTAAGTTGCGCCCCATCCTAGTCCTCGTTTACAAACAGGAACGAGGAGGCCCTGCCCCCTCGCCATCGGAGCCATTCCGTGCGGCTAAGGCGACGGGCAGGAGAGTCCCTGCCCATTGCCTTTGCCGTGCGGAATGGCTCCGATGGGGAGGGGGCGGGACCTCCTCGTTCCCGTTTGTAAACGAGGACTAGGATGCAGCGCAATTTACGGTACCGCTCCTACCGTAGAAACACCTCTGCCTAAACAAGGGAAACGAAAAGTCCAAATCCATAAGTAAAGCTGTGACTCATATATGAGAGAGAGAACACTACATTCCTGATCGATAATTGCCAATGGGAGTTCTGTAGAAACTCCGCGACTGCAAATGTATTTAGATAGCATTCTGTATCTGCAATGTAGCCTTCTATTTGAGAGTAGTGCCAAATGAAACTGCCTTTCAGATGTCACATTTGCCTCTTCCAGGTTGCTAACCCTGCCCAGGATTCCAGTTTGAATAGTCGAAAGCAAACCTACATTAGACAGATTTATAATTGACTCCTTCTGAACAGTTTGGAAATGATTGCTTGGTTGAAGCTTGAGCTTAAACTGTTCTACCTTCATTGTGTCTCCCATTTTAATTGTTTTTCTTTGGTTCCTATCAAGGGTTCTCTACTTCAGGGAAAGATTGCTGCTGCTGTGCATTGATGGGGATGGGGGGGGCTAATGTGGTGATCTTCCCTGTTTATAAATGCTCCCGCTGTTATGTCTGGTTTCCTTGGTTCCATGGAGCATCTAGACTGCCTCTTGGCACAGATGGCTGCTTTCCTGTCCGGCTACTTTCTGGAATTGATGCTTCTGTTACGAGATGTGGAACATGCCTGGGTGATCCGTTCCTTGGGTTACAGAAACCAATGCATTTCCAATGTGCTCATTAGAAATGTAAAACTAAGTTCGTTTCTGAATAGTGCGTAGAGACTATTTCCACCGCACTGAAATGGAATCGCCAAGTGTTCTCATTCTTGTGTCTCCCTATTTTCTCACTGCTTTTGTTCATGAAACGTGTGGAAAATGTGGTGGTGGAGTTTTATGTGGTAGATGTTGAGAGAGTAACCACGACCTGACAGGTAGCCTCTCTTCCTCTGCTTTTGTGACTGGCAGATTTTGCCAATTACCTTGGCGAGATGTGTTTGCCATGGCTGTGTGTTCTATTTTTAGTAAGGTTTTCGAGTGCCTTAAATCAACTGGAGGAAACTTAGAACAATTTTGTCCATTTGATTTTCAAGAGTTGGATTGCCTTTGGAAATGCGTGGAAGTGAAGCATCTCCAGAATAGGTATTTCTTGTCTAAACATGTATCACACATCTTGAGCTGAAAAGAAATGAAGGCAGTGTTTTTAGAAATCCATATATCTTTGGAAGCGAAACTCTCGAGCAGGCCACATAGGAACAGAGAGAGAGCATCCCTCCTCCTCCATCTCCCCTTCCTCTTCTCCTGCCTCATTAGCTATTTTCTTTCTCAGGTTACTGTGAGCTATTGCTATGTTAGTTTCATGGTTACAGTGAATCTGCTTCTCCTTTCAAGCATTGGGTGCAAACCTGTTAATCATACCTGTCATCATACCCAATTGGGCGCTTCTGGATAACTTAAATACACCCTAGTAGTATAGTAGGTGTAACTTGACTGGGGCCACGAAACTTCCTATGTGAAAACTTGCTGGGAAGTAATCGACTTCACAGGTTTTTAAGTTGTTTTTGGTTTGGGTTTCCTTATTTAGATCACAGGTTTAACCAAAACTTGATCCAAAGATTAAGACAGAATCAAAAATTCTAACATGCTATATTTATTTGAATTAGGAAGAAACATTTGGCTTGGTGTAAAATGCAAGTATGTCTGTGGGGTTTTATTTATGATGCCCACGTGATGATTTTTATTTATTGGGAGGGGGGATGGGTTGAGAAGGAACCAGTAAGAGCAGCACATTTTGCCAGAGTAGGATGCCTGTCTGTGTCCAGGCTGGGAGTCCTCCGAGTCCGGCATTGAGAGGGAAGGGCCCAGCTAAGGGCCCTACTGTCGTGGGGCTGACCCTGAGACTAGCTCTCCTAATGCTTGTGTGCATAATGCTCACCCTAACTCTGAATGCCAGGTGCAAGGGACAGAGTGGCCACAGGGCACAGGTCTCTGGCTGTCTGTGTGCTCCCAGAGGCCTCTGGTGGGCTGCTGTGAGATACAGGAAGCTGGACTAGGTGGCCCTTGGCCTGATCCAGCAGCAGCCGGGCTCTTCTGAGGTTCTTCTGTGGGAGCTGGGAAATGGCTGAGCCAGCATCACTGTCCAGTGCCTTGGGGGGGTGGGCTGAACCCAGAAACTGACTGTGGACATACTCCATGCTTGCTATTTATCTGTGTGCAGGAATTGGTTCACTTAGTTCCAAAGGCAAAAAAATAAAGAGTGCAAGAGTCTATGATCTGTAGACGGTCTCTTTACTTTTGATTACACACTGTATTGCTTCTCCTCACAGGTTGTATCGGCAAGTGTGTTGTGTGCTCTGTTGCTACGGCCACAGTGAGAGAGTCCCAGGCATTGGGGTTTCTCATCCTGATACTAGCAGCAGCAGCAGTGTCTGCGTCTGGCCACTATCAGCTGTTTGCTGCTGCTGCTGCTGCTGCTGCTGCTGCATTTGGGCAGAACTTGTCCTATGAACATAATGCTTTTTTGATGTGGCTGAATAAAACGGTATTGAGAGACGTTTGCTGTATGTTGACTGTTGCCTTTGAGTGGAAGATGTGCTGGGCAGTCTTTCTGCCTGCTGCCCGGCCTTCCTGAAACCTGTTCATACAGGTTGAAGACCTGTACATCCGAAATCCAGACTATTCTAAAATACAGACATTTTTGGGGTTATGACTCACACACACACACACACACACACACACACACACACACACACACACACACACAACCTTTTCCAGCACCTGGCTGGCATAGCACAAGGCATGCTGGGGCACAAAATTATTTAAAAAATATTGTATAAAATTACCTTTCAGGCTATGTGTTTAAGGTGTATATGAGACATAAATGAATTTCATGTTTAGGCTTGGGTCCCATCCCCAAGATATCTCATTATAGTTGTAGCGGAATTTTAAGCAGATGATAATTAATAATGGAGGACCAGAAAGACTGGTGAACAAGGAAAAAGTATGGGATTATTGTTATGCAGCGCAGTGGACAGCACCCCAGGAGGGGACGCTGACCCTTTGCTACAAGTGAGCACACTTTTTATGCCTTCCAGAACTGACCATCACATGCTTACAAGAGAGGTGCATGATCAGGTGGGCATACAGGTCTTGAGGTGATTACTGATTTACATTTCTTAGGGACAATGAGAGGAGGTAGCTTTACAATAGAATCTGACACCTCATGATGGTCCCAGCCTGTCCTGTGGGACTTAATTGAGTTAGTCCAAGGGAGTTCCTGGCTCCAGGAGCCAGCCTAATGTGCATGATATTCCGAAGAGGAGGGAGTGATGAAGTTGCTTATGCAAGAGTTCTCGTCATGCTGATGGGCAAACAGGCATGAATAAAACAATACCTAAAAATTCTGCTTCAGGGAGTCCCTTGAGGAAGTTTGCAAGAAGGTTTATCTTGTTCATCGCACACGCACTTGGTCCCGAGCATCAGGGCGAGGCAACGTATAAGAAGCGGGGCCTTCCTGGGGCGGAAACCTCACATCTGCTCTCACCGCCACTGCCGCCGCCACCAGCTGAGGATGGAGAGCTGTCCCTGGGGAGTCCTGCTGCTGTGTGGCGTTGCAGTGGCAGCCACAGCTCTGGCTCCTCCGCAGGAGCCCCCCCTGAGCCACGAGGAGGCTCTTTCCTTGGCCGTTGGCCTCTACAACCAGGAGTCAGAGACGGGCTTTGCTTTCCGGCTCCTGGAAGCCAAACCCCAGCCGGAGTGGGTAAGTGCATGATGGGAACGGATGATCAGAGCCGATGGACTGTGTTGCGCTTGGTCCTGGGTTCAACTTACATGGCCCGTCAGACGTCAGACACTGTCTTTCACTGTTACTCATTGTTCTCATGCTTATTGTTTGACTGATCTCACTGATGTGTTTTTGTTGCTCTTTTTGATACTGTTGCCCCGGTTGTTACTTTGGGCTGTCCACCCATCCGGAGAGGAAAGGCAGCCACATTTGTTCTTTTGTGTTTATTGTCTGTATTGATGTGTTGTAAACTGTTTTCAGTGATTGTTGCATGAGCTGCTTTGTTTTGTTACTGAAAAGCTGGATATAAATGAAAATAAACAGATCTGACACCCAGCGCATGGCCCGTCTTGCACTCTGAAGCCTGGGTGCAGATTAGTCGTGCCTTATCCATTAAGTTTTCCTAGGTGTGCATTCTTGCATTGTAAATTTAAAACACATGGGTGGACCACAAAGATTCTAGGTAATAAAATAAAGACATTTTAACCACAGTAGATGCTTGTCTGATGAGGAAGAATTGCATTATGTACCTGATCAGAGTCTCTCTCTTGAATGACTCTGATAAAATCAGTGCTGTGGAAAACAGCGAGTGCCTGTTGACCAAAAAGCGATATTGAGAATACTGAAGGACCCGTACGACAATTTATAATTGAACAACAGAAAGCTACTGCTTTCTGCTCAAAGTAATCTGTAAGACTTTTCCCATAACTCTTTCAGCGAAGCAGCAGAACCAAACGGTCTTGCCAGACAAACAAATGTGTCCTTAACTTCATCAGTTTGTGATCGACTCACACTGATTAATCAACAATGGTCTGATTAAGTTACACTTTGTAGCCCATATATTAATATCCTGTTTCTTCTCTCAAGTTTGGGGGACGGGGTTGAACATGGGCAGAGAAAGCTGAGGAGGGTCTCTTTACTCCTGTGTCTCAAATACAAGGTGAAGTTGGGTTAGCAGGAGTGCTGTTGACGCAAAACATGGTTTGACCACCATGCTAGGTGGAAAATAAACTGTTACGGTGCAATCCTATGCATGTCTACTCAGGAGTAAGTCCATTGAGTTCAATGGGACTTCCCCCCATGTAAGTGTGTTGAAATCCTATATGCACTTACCTGGTAGAAAGTCTAATTGAACTCAATGGGGCTTACTTCTGAGTGGATGTACATAGGTTTGTGTCCTTAGTTACCCGAACACTTTCATTGGAAGCTTTTAAAACTATGAGAACATAACATAAGAACATAAGAAGAGCCCTGCTGGATCAGGCCAAAAGCCCATCTAGTCCAGCTTCCTGTATCACACACTGGCCCCACCAGATGCCTCAGGGAGCATAAGACAACCTGTTTCCCGTTGTCACTCCCTTGCACCTGGCACAGAGAAAACCCACTTCTAAAACCAGGAGGTTGCTTATGGCTTGTAACCTTTTCCTCCATGAATCTGTCCAAACCCCTTTTAAAGGCATCTATATGAGTAGTATGGGGGGCAGGATTGGGGATCAGAACCATAGTGGGGCTAAGAGCTGAATGCCCCCTGGATGCCTTGGTCTTGGGCCATTTTGCACCCATATTAATTTAAAGTAATTGAATATAGTAATAAATTAATATTAATATTAAATTTGTTTTAATTACTTATTACTAATAGTTAATTAACTAAAGTAAAATTCATAATAAATTTATGAATGTAAAGAAAATTACAAGACAGCAGGGGCCAAACACATGCATTCTTGGTGATGTCCACTTGGGCCCTAGGAGACAGAACTGCAAGCCTGCAGCATTCCCCTGGTTCAAATCCCCCCTCAGCGGTGGCCTTCGCTCTCAGCCCCTTGGCCATCTGCAATATGAGGAGGTTAATAATACTTAGCTTACAAGCTTCTTCCAAATATTATTTATTTATTTTTATTTATTTTCTGTATTTATATGCCGCCTTCCTCATCATCAGATTTCTCATCAGATTTATTCAAGGCGGTTTACACAGACAGGCTATCCTAGACCTGATAAGGGTCTTTACCATATTGCATATTCTATATATGAATATGCATACCATATTCATATATAGAACCTTCCCTACTCCAGATGTTTCCCTTCCGAGTGCAGCCCTCCTTCTGGCTTGTGCTCTGCACTTCCAAGCTTCACAGTTCACCCTCGAACGGTTGTCTTAGATGTTCTCTCTCTAGCTGACTCCTCCGCATTCCGCCCTCTCACGGTGCCTTCTCGGTGTCTTTGTGAGGTCCGTCAGCAGCTGCCATCTCCCATCCGAGCGAGAACCAAGGTTGACCCTGCTTAGCTTCTTCAGGCAGGGCACCGGCTCAACCTCCAGGCATGTAATTCATGTGAAGTGCTCTGCAAATGCTAACTGTATTATTATTATTATTATTATTATTAGGATCCTTTGAGTCAAGGAGTTCAGGAGTTGGAGTTCATAGTGAAAGAGACAACATGCCCAGCTTCAAAATGGCCAAATCTGGGAGAATGTGACTTCAAAGACAGCGGGGTGATCTCTCTCTCTCTCTCTCTCTCTCTCTCTCTCTCTCTCTCTCTCTCTCTCCCACACACACACACAACACACACACACACACACACACACACACAGAACAGGTTGCCAGAGGAGAACCTGGCCATGAGGCAAAGTGAGACAGTGGCTTCAGGTGATACTCTTGGGACGCAATGAGGGGCAGCGCAGCACAGTGGTGGGAAACAGATGGATGTGACCCACGATGGGACACATGCCAGTGAAAAGTTCTCCTGCTCAAGCCCCATTGAAATAAACAGCAATGCTCTTGTTCAAATCCTCCATTTGTTTCAAGAGGGAAGAGATGCAGAACCACAATTGTTTTGGAAGAGTGATGCTGTGTCTGTGTTGCTATAGGCAAGATATTCAGAGGCTCAGTTGGGCCATCGCAGCCTCTGCTCTGGAACAGAAGTCTGGATGTACGTCGAGTGCATGAAACTAGGAGGATCAGGAAGAGAATATATACTGTACAGCTGCTTCCTAGGCATCTGAAATGATTGTGTGCACACTGTGTGTGTGTGGGGGGGGGGCAGGAGGGTGGTGGCTTAGAGTGCTGGAGCTGCCCTAGCCCTCCCCTCTCCTCCCCCTCCACTCTGCCCCCCCCCAGGGAGTGGGAGAATCTGAGGCAAGGGACTGAGGTTGTAGCCTTTGGCGGGTGGAACCGGAGATAAGCAAAGCTGATCCCTGAGGCCAAAGGCACGGATGTTGGGGTGGGTAGCACCACTGGCAACCCACAGTGGGGGGAGGGGCTGGTCAATCCCATGATTGGGAGGAAATTGGGGGCCCTGGCTTCCTAGTTCTTTTCAGCTCTCAGTTGTCCTTTGGATTGTGGAGGGCAGACGTGTGGCTTTGCCTGGGGATGTGTTTTCTCACCCCTCAAGGCCAGCTGACAGACCCGGGCAAACACCTGAGTGGCCGTGTTGTTGTCCTCTTGTCCCTCGCAGCTGGTGAAGAAGTGCGCTGGCACGCTGGCTGTCGTGGCTCGTGGTATAATCCAGCTTGATTGTGAGACTGCAGCTGAAGGGGTAAGCTTATCCATAAGGGGAATCTGGGCAGTGGAAATGTCGTCCGATGATGGTCAGGAAAAGGCGCTATTGCCTCTGTGTCTTCCTAGGACTGTACTACTCACAGGTGCAAAAGCGAAAATCTAGAACCCAGAGCTAAAATGTGGGTCTCCATTGGCATGGATTTCTGTAGGATCTGCAAGCTTATGTGTTGCTTATGTCACTGATAGTGCAAGCCTATACACTGTAGCGGAATTTTTAAGCAGAGGATAGTTAATAATGGAGGACCAGGAAGACTGGTGAACAAGGAAAAAGTATGGGTTTATTTGGTTACGTAGCGCAGTGGACAGCACCCCAGGAAGGGGCACTGACCCTTTGCTCCATGTGAGCACAGTTTTTATACATTTCCAAGCAGAACATCACATGGTTGCTGAGAATGTGCATAGTTACAGAGTAATACAGAAACAAAATGGGAACAATAGTGGGCTGAGCTGGGTGGAGGTGTCTTCTAGATGGTCCTTGAATGGTTCGAATGGTTCGATCATTGAGTCCTGGGAGACTTGATTGAGTTAGCTCTAGGAGTCTCCTAGCTGCCAGGGCAGGGAGCCTTACATAAGAACATAAGAAGAGCCCTGCTGGATCAGGCCAAAAGCCCATCTAGTCCAGCTTCCTGTGTCACACAGTGGCCCCACCAGATGCCTCAGGAAGCACACGAGACAACAAGATACCTGTGTCCAGTCGCCACTCCCTTGCACCTGGCACAGAGAAAACCCACTTCTAAAAACCAGGAGGTTGCTTATGGCTTGTAACCTGTGATGGTCTTTTCCTCCATGAATTTGTCCAAACCCCTTTTAAAGGCATCTAGGCCAGGTGCCATCACCACATCCTGTGGCAAGGAGTTCCACAGATGAATCACACGCTGGGTAAAGAAATATTTTCTTTTGTCTGTTCTAACTCTCCCTCCACTCAATTTTAGTGTGTGTCCCCTGGTTCTGGTGTTGTGCGAGAGGGAAAAGAATTTCCCTCTATCCACTCTCTCCATCCCATGCATAATTTTATAAGTCTCAATCATGTCCCCCCTCAGGCGCCTTTTTTCTAGGCTGAAAAGCCCCAGACGCTGTAGCCTTTCCTCGTAAGGGAGGTGCTCCAGCCCACGAATCATTCTGGTCGCTCTTTTCTGCACCTTTTCCAATTCAATTATATCCTTTTTGAGGTATGGTGACCAGAACTGGACACAATACTCCAGATGTGGCCTTACCATCGATTTGTACAAAGGCATAATGATATTGGCCGTTTTATTCTCAATCCCCTTTTTAATGATCCCGAGCATGGAATTGGCCTTCTTCACAGCCGCCGCACACTGGGTCGACACTTTCATCGACCTGTCCACCAGGACCCCAAGATCTCTCTCTTGATCCGTCACAGACAACTCAGAACCCATCAGCGTATATGTGAAATTTTGGTTTCTTGCCCCAATGTGCATCACTTTGCACTTACTTACATTGAAGCGCATCTGCCATTTTGCTGCCCATTCTCCCAGTTTGGAGAGATCCTTCTGGAGCTCTTCACAATCCCTGCTGGTCTTTACCACCCGGAAAAGTTTAGTGTCATCCGCAAACTTGGCCACCTCACTGCCTATCCCCAACTCCAGGTCATTTATGAATAAGTTGAAAAGCACCGGTCCCAAGACCGATCCTTGGGGCACACCGCTTTTCACCTCTCGCCATTGTGAAAATTGCCCATTGACTCCCACTCGCTGTTTCCTGGTCTTCAACCAGTTCCTAATCCACAAGAGGACCTGCCCTCTTATTCCCTGACTGTGGAGTTTTCGCAGGAGCCTTTCATGAGGGACCGTGTCAAACGCCTTCTGAAAATCCAGATATATAATATCCACGGGTTCGCTCGCATCCACATGCCTGTTGACCTTTTCAAAAAATTCTAACAGGTTTGTGAGGCAAGACTTCCCCTTGCAGAAGCCATGCTGACTCTCCCTCAGCAGAGCTTGTTCTTCTATGTATTTTAAGATTTTATCCTTAATGAGACTTTCCACCATCTTCCCTGGAACAGATGTTAGGCTGACCGGCCTGTAGTTTCCCGGGTCCCCCCTCCTTCCTTTTTTAAAGATTGGTGTGACATTAGCTATCCTCCAATCCTCTGGCACATTGGCCGTTTTAAGGGACAAGTTGCATATTTGGGTCAAGAGGTCAGCAACTTCATTCTTGAGTTCCTTCAGAACTCTTGGGTGGATGCCATCCGGGCCTGGTGATTTATTGATCTTTATTTTGTCAATTAAGTCTGAGACGTCTTCTCTTTTAACCTCTATTTGACTTGGTCGAGCCCTTCCTCCTTTGTGGGATACACTCCCGCTGGGCCTCTATGACTGTTGTTTTAAACAGCCTCCATGCACTCTGGAGCGATTGGACTCTTTTTACCTTCCCTTTCAGCTTTTTCTTAACTAGTCTTCTCATTTTGGGGAAGTCTGCCCTTCGGAAGTCAAGGGTTTTCGTGTCAGATTTGCTCGGCACTCTCCCTCCGACATGCATGGCGAAACGGATCGCAGCATGGTCACTGTTCCCCAACGGTTCGGTAACATTTACCTCCCTGACCAGATCTTGAGTGCCACACAATATCAAGTCCAGAGTCACCTGTCCTCTGGTCGGTTCCGTGACAAGCTGCTCTAAGGCACAGTCATTTAACATATCTAGAAATCCAGTCTCTCTTTCATGACCTGAGCATGAATTGACCCAGTCGATGTGAGGATAATTGAAGTCCCCCATGACTACAACCCTGTCTCTCGTTGACACCTCCCTGATTTGCTTCCTCATTTCAAGATCCCCTTCAGGTTTTTGATCTGGAGGACGGTAGCATGCCCCTACTATTACATCACTCTTTGAGCCTGGTAATCTAACCCACAGTGATTCTACGGAGGAGTCAGAGCCTTAATTGAGTTAGGCAAATGGAGCCCCCACCCCACCCTCTGGAGGCAGCTGAATGTGTGGGGGTGAATTTCCAGAGAGGGGGAAATGTGAAGTTGCAAAACCAGAGATTCCTTCTGTGACTTGGGGAGGCAGATATGAACAGAAACCAGGAAAATATTTTTCTGCATCAACACGTTCACTCAGAAGTCCAGTCCCACTATGTTCAATGGGGCTTACTCTCAGGTAAGTGTGTATAGGGTTGCAGCCTCAGTCTAAGGTACCCTATATTGTAAAGGGCTGTGAAGTGGGGGGGGGTCCTCCAACTAGGGTGCTCCCGGCTGTCAGGTAGATGATCGCTGCACCAAGCTGCGCCGTGACCCATTGACCTGGCTCGGGAATATCAAGGCATTCCCCTTGTCTTTTGAAGGTGCCTGCAAACATGGGTCACAGACATACTATTGACCCACTTCTACATTCTCCTGCCCTCTCTCTCTCTCTCTCTCTAGCACATCAGGAGGGTTGTCCGGATGGTTGATAGATTTCCCTATCAAGTCGAGGAGGCGATGAGGAAGTTCGTGGAGGAGTTGGAGAAGGTGCTGAAGAAGGGTTGAGCAGGAGAAAGAAGATGTTTATAGGGGTCAAGTGTACTACCCCCCCCCATGCACTGGCCACATTCCACAGGGGCCTGGGGGTGGACTTGGGGGATAAGGAGAGAGAGGCGGTGGGGCGGTGGCTGGCTTCTTCTTCTCGCACTGCTGGCTGGAGAAATCTCACCTGCAAGGGGGGGGGGGTGCCTGAGAGGGCAGCTGTGTCATCTGGTTTAACCCTTGCAGAGGCTGCCCTGCCATTTCCAGAGCCCGCTCTTGTTTTCCTTATAAATGACTCTGCTGTCTGAATCCAGTCTCTCTTGGTATGATCACTGGTGCGAATGCAGCTGGGCAAAGAGCCGTGTTCTCACTACCCCGTCACTGGAGAACACAGAAGAGGCGAGTCCCAAGGTGAGGGTTTCCCCTGCACTCGGGCAACAAGACTTTCGGCAATGCTGAAGGAGACATTTGCCAAGTCATGGCTATGCTGCTCTTCAGGAAATGCCTCTGAAGCAGAGCACCGTACAATAGTTAAATGATGACCATCATCACAAACACAGCCCTAAAACAAAAGTACAATTCTAGGTAAGCCATTGGAAAGAATGGCGGTTGTGACAAGCAATAAGCTGAAGAAAGAAAACGGTTGGCCTGCCTGCTAAGGTAAAGGTAAAGGTGACCCCTGACAATTAAGTCCAGTCGTGTCCGACTCTAGGGTGCGGTGCTCATCCCCATTTCAAAGCTGAAGAGCCAGCGTTGTCCAAAGACGCCTCCGTGGTCATGTGGCCGGCATGACTCTCCTTGCCGCAGCGCGTAGCATGCGGCTGGAACACGGAGCGCTGTTTACCTTCCCGCAAGCGGTACCTATTTATCTACTCGCATTAACATGCTTTGGAACTGCTAGGTTGGCAGGAGCTGGCTAAGCAACGAGAGCTCACCCCGTTGCGGATTCGAACTGCCGACCTTTTGATCGACAGCTCATGGTTCAGTGCTTTAACCCACTGCGCCACCCGCTGGCCTGCCTGCTACCAAGCCTCAAAAGAGCCCCCCCCGAAACCCCCGAGAAGCCGTTCTGCAGGTCCAGAGCAGTGGCTGAGAAGGCCCTGCGGTGGCGTCTGGCAGAGACCGACTGAGGCTCTGAATAAGTCGGGACTCGAAGCAGAGCTCTTAAACGTTATGAAGCTTCATACGAAGCTCGCTCTGCATCTTGGGCCAGCGACCATCTCTCACCCGAATCCACTTCAGACTGAGGGTTATGGCAAAGATAAAACAAGGCGGGGCAGGAGCGACATATCTGGCACCCTGAGATCCTCCTTGCCGGCAAGGAGGGAGAGACGTGTTCGCACAGGCACCTCTGGGTCTGGGGGAGCTGCTCCCAGGGGGGGCATGGGGGGGCTTTCCAGGAGACAGCCAGCACTTGGATGGGGCCTGGAACACAATGGGGAATGAGGACTGTACCAACTTGCTTTATTTTTTAATGATGATTTGAACCTGCCCTTCTCCTTAAACAAGCCCTCAACGTGGCTAACAAAACTAGATTTCCCAAAACCATAAAGCAATCATAAGCCACTTTACAAAGAACTCAAACAGAAACTGATGGAGAATCCAGAGACAGCAGATCAGAACACCCAGCTAAACACCTGCCTACACAAAAAGATCTTCAGGAGGGCGTGCTAGGTGGATTTCCTGTGGCATGGAGTTCCACAGCCTATGGAGAAAACCCCCTCCTGCATTCCCACCAGAGGCACATCAGACAATAGCAGCATGGCTTCCATCCAGCAGCCACTGGGCTACAGCGTTCCAAACTCATCTTCATGGGCAGCCCCACACAGGATGCATTACAGCAGTCTAATCAAGAAAGATGGCACTGAGGTCTCTGATTCTAGCAGAGCAGGAAGCTGAAAGGGGTCAAAATCCCTCTGGGCCGCCACAGCTGTGACATGAGATGAAATCACTGGTGGAGGGAGCGAATTCTGCAAGCCATACTGCAGAAATGGGGTGGCCACTGCCAGCCCTTCTGTTCTTGAGGGCTCCTGTGCCTCTGACAGCTATACGTCAGGCAGAGAGGCAGCAGGTTCAGTTTTCCCCATCACAGTATCTCCATGTTGGTTACAATAGTACCTGTTACTTTACTGTCTGCCATGCACTCTGCAAAGACACAGGAGCCTGGCAAAAACAAAAGATGGCAACCCTACGTGAGAACTGCTTGCTTCCCTCTGATCACCGTGGCTGCTGTATGCCTGGCTTGGGGCTCGCTTGGCAAGGAAGGGGTGAGGACCTTCCTTCCCACTGTGGATGAGGTCTGCTGCCTGGTTCCTGCAGAGAGGCAGGCCAGATGCGCGGATTGGGAGGAGATGGGGTCACCACTGAAGAGGCCGCGCTGCCTGTGACCGGCAGGAGTCCCTGTTGCCTGAGTGATTGAGGATGGGGGCCACTCTACGTCTGACATTGCACTCCCCCTCCCCCATGATACTCCTTATAGGATCTGTGTCTGGGGCCTCTCCTACTGGGGGCAATAGCGGGGGGGCCATAAGGAAGTCCTCACCCACGATATGTCAGGCCTTGCTCTGACACCCTCTCCAGTCCCTGTTCTACCTTCCCCATCATGTGTCAGATCCGGTGAAAGGGTTTTGTTCTCTGCCGCAAAGGAGGCTCTGCTCCTTGCCAACTTCTGCAGCACAGAAAAGAAGCTTTCCTGCACTTATGGAGCCTCCTTGCTGCAACCTGCATGCTCGTCCCTTGGGTAGGAGATGGGGCTGTGTGGAGTAAGAGGGGGTTGTGAAAGCAGGCCGTGGTTTTTCTGTATTGCAAAGGAGGGAGCTACTTGGTCCCACCCCGGGGGGGGGGGTTTGAATGGTCTGCAGTGGGAGGAGAGAGGTGGGGCAGCTGTCCAACCAACTGAGTTCATTTGAAGTGACATGCTTGCAAAGGGAACGCTCCACCATTGCAGGGTGCGGGACCAATCCTGAGAGTGCTCCGTTCCCCCTCACCATGTCCACCGGCACACTTGGTCCTTTGTGCCACTGGCATAAGAGTTCTGGTGGCAGCAGATACTGCTGGGCAAGGAGGGTGCTGCTCCCTGCAAAGGGCATGTTGGGTGGCAAATGAAAGGCAAGCAGACCTCATTGTGGTTTCTCAGTTCTCTCTTGGCTTGAAACACAAAGGTCAGTCCGCAATGAAGAACCAGGCCTGCTGGCCTGGGGGCAGCACAGCACAAGTTGGGTGGTGGTGGTGGTGGTGGTGGTGGTGGTGGTAAAGACAGGTGTGGCTTCCTCTCTGAAGTTACACACATTTCCTCTGTGCCTGATTACGATGATTTCTTTTCAGAGTCAGCAGAAAGTTGGGAAATTCTACCCCATGCTGTTCGGCTCTGTTGTCCAATAAGCATTTTGTCATCACTGGGGGAGTCCCTAGAGGAAGTTTGCAAGAGGGTTGATCTCATTCGTCGCACATGCATGATGAGTCCTGGACACCAGGGCGAGGCAACGTATAAGAAGCGGGGCCTTCCTGGGGCGGAAACCTCACATCTGCTCTCACCACCACTGCCGCCGCCACCAGCTGAGGATGGAGAGCTGTCCCTGGGGAGTCCTGCTGCTGTGTGGCATTGCAGTGGCAGCCACAGCTCTGGCTCCTCCGCAGGAGCCCCCCCTGAGCCACGAGGAGGCTCTTTCCTTGGCCATTGGCCTCTACAACCAGAAGTCAGAGACGGGCTTTGCTTTCCGGCTCCTGGAAGCCAAACCCCAGCCGGAGTGGGTAAGTGCATGATGGGAACGGATGATCAGAGCCACAGATGGACTGTGTTGCGCTTGGTCCTGGGTTCAAATTACATGGCCTGGGAGACATCAGTCACTGTCTCCCAAGGTCAGTTTTCATCTGTCAAATGAATGTGGCTCCGTTCAGAAAATGGGCCAGTGACAGGTAGCAGCAAAGGACAAACTGGGAGATCCCCTGGCCTGATGTTCCCAAATTTATCCAGGCCAAGGTCGCGAAAGTCGCAGTCCTCAGAACTCATTTGGTAGATCTCTGGGATGATTCTTTTCCTAGGACCCCTGGAGTCAACGGATTCAGAAGGTGCAATTCACCATGAAAGAGACCAGCTGCCCAACGTCTGAAGGGCCAAGTCTGGAAAAATGTGACTTCAGGGATGATGGGGTGAGAGCTCTCTCTCTCTCTCTCTCTCTCTCTCTCTCGTGCGTGTGCGTGTGCGTGTGCGTGTGTATGCTCTGCTCCCATACAACAGGAGCAGAGCAGTGGGGAACAACTGGGAAGTTTTCCTGCCGACAGCCCACTGAAACGAACAGGGATACTCTTGGACTGTTCCCATCTGCTTCACGGAGGCTGGAGACTCAGTGGCGGCCATGTTGTCTTCCTCTTCCCGCTGACAGGTGCTGAAGGAGTGCTATGGAACAGTCTCTGTCCAGCAAAGGGCTCCAGAAATCCACTGTGAACATGAAGATAAAACGGTAAGCTACCCCGGAAGTGAAAATAGGAGGAGAAAAAGGTACCGTCTTATAACGGGCCTCGTGCTGTGCTCACGCAGGGCTGTTCAGGTGATATTTCCAGCCCCAAACTGGCCCCACATTGTAAAGTATAGGAAACACAACCCACGGACCACCAATGAATCACCAGCAAACAATATGCCACGTTGCAACAAAGAGCAAACCATAGCGAGCCCAGGGACTAAAAACTCACATGAAGGTGAGCGCAAAAACCCTAAAACCTAAAATAACAAATGGCCAAATAAAACTGGAAAGAGAAACTCATTAAAACAAGAGGCCAACATGAGCATCGGAGCACCTAACATTCTCACATAGCCCATAAGCAAAGAAGACACGAAATTAACGTACACCATTAAAACGACAATATAAAACAACATAAAACAAGATGAACCAGTACAACTCCAGAACAATGCCCCCACCTTTTATGTAATAATAATAATAATAATAATGATAACAAAATTAGTTGCAGTGAAATTGCACTTGGGCAGGAGGGGGCTGTACAAGAGAATCTGACACCTCATAGTGGTCCCAGCCTGTCCGGTGGGACTTAATTGTTAGTCCAAGGGAGTTCCTGGCTCCAGGAGCCAGCCAGCCTAATTATTATTATTATTATTATTATTATTATTATTATTATTATTATTTAACAGTATTTATATACCGCTTTTCAACAAAAAGTTCACAAAGCGGTTTACAGAGAAAATCAAATGATGAAATGGCTTCCTGTCCCAAAAGGGCTCACAATCTAAAAAAGATGCAGAAGAACACCACCAACAGACAGCCACCAGAAAAGACTGTGCTGGGGTGAAAGGGGGCAGTTACTCTCCCCCTGCTAAATATAAGAGGAACATCCATTGAAAAAGTGCCTCTTGCCCAATTCGCAGGAGATATTCCCAGCCTAATGTGTGTGCCATTCCGAAGAGGAGGGAGTGGTGAAGTTGCTTATGCAAGAGTTCTCGTCATGCTAATGGGCAAACAGATGTGAATAAAACAATACCTAAAAATTCTGCTTCATAGTTATGGAAATATTCCAAAATCCAGACAGCTTCCCGTCCCAAGCAGTCCAGATAAGGGATACAGAAAACTGTAGGGTAGGTCAGCTTTTCAGGCTCGGTTGACCGATTCCCCATTTCTGCTTCTGGCAGGAGTGAGGATTGTTCCCTTTGATACTCACAAGTGCTTTGCATCATTCCATGTAGCAGTTAAGTTTAGGAAGAATAGTTTCCTCACCTCTAACTCCAGCGGACATTTTTAGAACCTGGCTTGCATAGCTTCTTAAACGGCCCCCCCTGCACAATTGGCCCATGAAAAGTTTCAATTCTCTGCCCAGGTCCTCCTATGGATTAGGAACTGGTTGAAGACTAGGAAACAGAGAGTGGGTGTCAATGGGCAATTTTCACAATGGCGAGAGGTGAAAAGCGGTGTGCCCCAAGGATCGGTCTTGGGACCGGTGCTTTTCAACTTATTCATAAATGACCTGGAGTTAGGGATAAGCAGCGAGGTGGCCAAGTTTGCGGATGACACTAAACTTTTCCGGGTGGTGAAGACCAGCAGGGATTGTGAAGAGCTCCAGAAGGATCTCTCCAAACTGGGAGAATGGGCAGCAAAATGGCAGATGCGCTTCATTGTAAGTAAGTGCAAAGTGTTGCACATTGGGGCAAGAAACCAAAATTTCACATATACGCTAATGGGTTCTGAGTTGTCTGTGACGGATGAAGAGAGAGATCTTGGGATGCTGGTGGACAGGTCGATGAAAGTGTCAACCCAGTGTGCGGCGGCTGTGAAGAAGGCCAATTCCATGCTTGGGATCATTAGAAAAGGGATTGAGAATAAAACGGCCAATATTATTATGCCATTGTACAAATCGATGGTAAGGCCGCATCTGGAGTATTGCGTCCAATTCTGGTCTCCGCATCTCAAAAAGGATATAGTGGAACTGGAAAAGGTGCAGACAGAGGCGGAACTACGGTGGAGCGAGTGGAGCAGGAGCTCCAAGCGCTCTACCGTGGGCGGGCGGGGAAGGAAGGAAGGAACGAACTCACCGAGCGAACTCATCGAGCGTTGTGTGCGTGTCCTCCCGCCCTCCCTGAGCCCGTTTGGCTCTTTAATGAGAGCAAACCGGGCGGGGGGCGCGTCTACGTGACGCGAGGACGCGTCGCGACGCTGGCCCCCCCCTCGCGCCCGGGCGCCCTCCCGGTGCCTTGCGCCTCTGGGTGCAGAAGAGAGCGACCAAAATGATTAGTGGGCTGGGGCATCTGCCTTATGAGGAAAGGCTACAGCGTTTGGGGCTCTTCAGTCTAGAAAAAAGGCGGTTGAGGGGGGACATAATTGAGACGTATAAAATTATGCATGGGATGGAGAGAGTGGATAGAGAAAAGTTCTTTTCCCTCTCACACAACACTAGAACTAGGGGACATCCACTCAAATTGAGTGGAGGGATTATTAAAACAGACAAAAGAAAATATTTCTTTACCCAGGGTGTAATTGGTTTGTGGAACTCCTTGCCACAGGAGGTGGTGATGGCACCTGGCCTGGATGCCTTTAAAAGGGGATGGGACAGATTTATGGAGGAAAAGTCCATCACAGCTTACAAGCCATGATGGGGATAAGCAACCTCCTGGTTGTAGGAGTAGGTTTTCTTTGTGCCAGGTGCAAGGGAGTGGCGACAGGATACAAGTACTTGTATCTTGTTGTCTTGTGCTCCCTGAGGCATCTGGTGGGGCCATTGTGTGATACAGAAAGCTGGACTAGATGGGCCTTTGGCTTGATCCAGCAGGGCTCTTCTTATGTTCTTATGCCCTGCCTTAAATCCTTGCAGGCACCTGCCTGCCCCCCACTGTCTTACCCCGTCGTCTGCAAGTTACTTCTAGTGGGCAACTGAATCAAGAATGACTTGGAGTGCAGATTAAGTTTTGCCATGGAGTCTAGTTAAATACGGCTTTGTTTACATATGCCAAATAGTGTTCAGGCATTTTTGTTTATGTATTACATAAAATACTGCCTTTTCTTTTAAAAGCTAAAATGTCCACGGCGGCTCAAACAAAGTACAAACCATAATAAAAATGTATTGTGTATAAGGGAGAGTGGAATAAAAATATGGAAGCAGCCTTCTCCCTCTAGTGGTTTTTCTCCTTCTCACCCTGCCCCCCCCCCCCCCCGGCTAGCTTTCTTAAACCCAAAGGTCTTCAGCCTCTGTCAGAAGGTTCTTCCCTTTATTGGGGGAAGTTCAAAAGGTGGGACTGCCACAGTGAAGGCCTTCAGTCAGAAGCAAGCGGTACACGCAGGAGGGCACCCAGCAGCATTCCTTGTAAGAATCCCCCGCTGCTGTGTGGAGCTCATGGCCATGTCGTGGAAGGGTGGGGCCTCCGGATGTCCGCCAATGATGTTGTCGTGCATCATCATCACCGAACGTCTGGGTAGTAAGTTGTGCTGCTGTGCACCTTAGGGGGAACCAAGGGGTGGGTCGTTGTCATGGGGAGGAGGTGATCCTTCAGATAGCCTGGCCCCAAGCTGTGAAGGCCTTCAAAAGTCAAAGCCAGCACCATGAATGCTGCCTGGAAACAGATTGTCAATCAATGCAGCTGCAGGAGCAGTGTCCCAACAGTCAAACTGCCATGGCTCAATGACCACAAGTGCCACCATATTCTGCATTAATTGCTGTTTCTGGGCAGAGCTCAAGGGCAGTCCCATGTTGGTGGGGACACATGTTACTACAATGATTGAATCTTGATGCCACCAGTGTGTGGCCTGCTATGTTCAGGTAGGGTTGGATGAAGCTGGGGAACTGCCCCCCCTCACCACTGCCACCGGATTATCCAGGAGCAGCGAAGAGCCCAGGAGGACCCCCAGACTATGAACCTGCCCCTGCAGAGGGAGTGCAACTTAATTCAGGCCGATTTGGACCAGCACTGCTCCCCCATCCCAGATTCCAAGGAGTGCCCACCTGGGAAGGTGATTAAAAATGTCAGTGTACATGTGTACTGCTCGTCGAGGGGGAGTCTGAGAGGTTTACAACAACCCTCCAGTGTAGACCGTGCATACACTTAAGAAGATCCAATATTATATGCATGCTTGTGTAACAGGCGAGGATGCTAAATACTAATAGCCCTTTGCAACAGTTGTTACTGCCCATGGGGATCCTCAAATCCAACACTTGTGGATTCCCAGTCAAAACTAAATCCCCTCTTCCCCCAGGCAAAACACTCTCCGCCTGCGAGGGAACCGCTACGATACCAGTCCTTCCGCCTCCTGAGACTGCTCCATTCTGATTGGTCCCCTTTCGGTTGGTGGGCGGGGCTTTGCTGTGACGGCCAGCCCTTCCTACCATATGCTCCGCGGCATTTTTTTTGGCTGGCGCTCGACTGACTGGTGATTGGCAGATCGGCGGGAAGTCCTCCATTCCCGGCCGCCAACCCTTCCCCTCCTTCAGAAACTCGGAAAAGTCGGTAAAATAACGAATGCGGCCTTTGGTTGGTCCCCTGAAAGCAAGGCGTCTGTTCCACTGGTCAGCGTGGCTATCGATCATTCTGGAGGGGCGGTGATAGAGTGACTGCTTTTCCCTATTGGCTGCTCCCACTTTTGGCGGGAGGCCGCAAACTCTCGCAAGGGGGGCGTGTCCCGAAGGAAGCCGCGCGCTCTGCCGCTTTCCTGCGTCCGGTGAGCGGGGAGGTCATTTGCCTCGCAACGCTGAGGTGACGAGAGGGCCGCTGCGTTGCCATCACCGCCGCCCCGTCTCAGCCCTCCCAGCGACGCCTCATGAAGCCCGGCTCCGCAGCCCCGCCGGGGGGCCCTCACCACCACCGCCGCCGCCTCCTACTGCTGCCGGAGCAGCCGCGCTTCCCTGTGCAGGCGGCCGGGCTTGGCGGGTAAGGCCGGGCGGGCGGGTGGGTGTCTAAGTCGTCGAAGCCCTCCTGGAAACGGTGGGACGGAGCTGCTCCCGCCTAAGCGTGCCTTGGGCCCCGAAAGGCGCCTGCCTCGTACGCTCCTTGGACTGGGGGCGGCCTTGGAGGGGGGAGTCGGGGGTCGCTCCTGGGCCCTTCGGGGTCGATATGGCGGCCTCCCAGGCTGCGTGTGTGCGGTGGGTGGGACGAGGGTCGAGGTGGCCTAACTAGGAGGGCCTCTTTCGCAGGCGGAGCGCCGAGCGAGGCCCGGGAGTTGGTGGGCAGCCTGATGATGAGGCCCTAGAGAGGAGAGTCGAGGCTTTGGCCCCGGTCGGGGGGGGGGGGGAGATGTCTCCAGTCCTCGCTCGGCCCTAAAACTCGCTGGGTGACCGTAGCCTGTTCTGACCCACCCGGTAGGGCTGTTTTGAGGCTAAAAGTGGGAGGCCACCACGTGCACCCCTCTTTATTCCTGCATCAAAATGGGATCAAAATGTAGTCGTGTGGCCTGTTGCACTTTTCTGTTGCTTCTCCCTCCTCATGCTTAGAAGGACCTGGTACGATGTATTTTGCACATGCATTGTGTGCAGTTAGAATTAAGTTGGGACTTGAAAACATGAATGAACCATCTCAGATGGTAAATGTTAATACAATAGAATAAGGGCCTGTACTTTTTCCAGAACTTTGACTTTATAAACTAGTTTGGAGAAACGTCTTCTAAGGCAGTGGTGTTAAGCATAAGGCCCACAGGCCAGATGCGGTCCCCAGAAGCTCTTTATCTGCTCCCATGACAATTTGGCTCTCCATCTCCTTTGCAAACCTCCTCTCAGCTGCTGAAATGTGAAGTGATGCTGCAGCAGAAGCCTGTGTGATAATTGGGCTCTCTCGTATCTTGAAAATATGAGCAAGATTTGCACATTTTCTCTTCTGCCATTTGCAGCTAATGAGTTTCTGTGTGAGAATACAAAGTGCTTATTTCTACTTAATGACATCACCACCTACTTAATGTTGTCACTTCTGGCTCAGCAGGCGCTATGGCTGCGTTTGTTTTTCAACTTGGAAATAGCAGGAAGTGACGTTCCTAGCATGCTTGAATATCGCTGCTACCGGGACTCCCAAAATGAATGGAAATGACTGAAAATCAGAATGGTTGCTGTTGTTCCTTGTCCCTTCTCACTACATCTCCCAAGCTCCTTTGTAACCAAACAGCCTTCCTATTGGTGCATGAGGCTGCCATCTTTATTTCCTTGTACTACATCTCCCAAGCTCCTTTGCAACCAAGCAGCCTTCCTATTGGTGCATGAGGCTGCCATCTTTTCTAGCTTCGAGCTCGCAGTTGAAACTTAGAGCATGGTGAGCGGGCTGGAAGGTCGGAGAAAAAAAAAGCGACCCCAGCGTGCTAGAAGGAGGAAAAAACCTGCTCTCCAGCGCTCCTAGTGCTAGAAGCTGAAAAACAAATGCAGCACATGAATGCTATTTGGTCCACTACAGTATATGAAACTAGTTTGACACCCCTGTTCTAAGGTTTCCACAAAACCCTAATTCTGCTTTTTCATTCCTTTTACCATGAATTGGTATTCTGATTTGAGTTCTTTGTGTCCCCAAAGATGGTGGTCCCTCGCATTGCTAATGTTCCCCCCAGGTGAAACCTAACCTGCTAAAAGATGGGGCTTAGCCATCTAAAGTTGACACATGTTGGCTGAAATGTAGAAACTCCTGTATGGCTTGCCTAGGTCAGTTATCAGAATCTTAAAAGTTAAAGTTATAGGGGACCTGGAGATCATCCAGTCTATCCTCCTGCACAGTGCAGGCACATTCATATGTGTGCCTGTTTAGCTTTCAAGGTGGGACTCTGCTCTTTGGGCCAGTGCATGTTTCCGAAGCACTGAACTTTTATCATGTTCCATTTGCCCACTATGAGAACGTTTTGCATTTGTAGCACTTTACGAAAACATTATCTTTGAATCTTTGCAGCCAAAATGAAAATTGTGTGCATATGTTGGAAGCAAGGAATAACAATCTGCAAAGGACCTCCTCTTCTGAGTCTACTGATTCAGGTTTGTATTCTTTTATCTGAAACCAGAATTACCCAAACTTTAGGGCAACTTCAATGTGAGTTGGGAAGTGCTGGGTTCAAAATATGGATCAAGCAGGAAGTCACTAGGTCCATTCAGGCACAATATTTTTTAATCCTCTAAGATTGGAAATGTGCCTCATGCTTGCACACTCCCTTGCATGCCTATATCATTATCTGAATTCTTGGTTTTATCAATTCATAGTTTGTCATTGCATTTTGACCAGTTGGCCTACAAAACAGGAAACGCAGTTCACACCATGATTTCTAGTTCTGATCCTGAGGCAAACCTGTTTGCCTGGTGTGATCAAATCAGGAAGGAAGCTGACGGAGGGGGGGGCAGGAGCTTTAGGTTTGGACCCTGAAGGCCAAACTACAGTGTGGTTGTTCTCTGCGCAGAGAACTGCAGTGCAGACTAGGCAATCCACTGTGTTTCAGCCTTCCATGTGCGTTATGGGGATATTGATCTCTTTGTGTTGCTAATTTCTGGTGGTGTTCAAAGTTCTGTGCCAGGTATCTTTCAGTCTAATAATATTTCTTTTCCACAGGTTGCTGCATGGATTCTCCCCCACTGCTTGGCTTAAAAGACTTTGATGAAACGTATGTAGAAAGCATGCTAATCTTTTGGCTTTGTGTAGACACTGCAAACTACCCATATCAACTGCAAGTGTTTTTATGTTGTCTGACTGTTCGTGCGCCAAGGGAGAAAACAGTTAATGCAATCTTAAAAGTTGCCATGTCCTTCTTGCTCTATCTAGGACGCTGTTGCTATTACAACCTTTTAGGCCCAACAGCTTGTCAGAGAAAACGCTTGTGTAGTATTGTAGGAGTGTGCCATATTGCTAAAAATGTGCTTGTATTAATGGAACAGTTAATGCTCCACAGTTGTAGAAAAAGGTAAAGGTGGTTTTATGTGTTTCTGTTAAACACAATGTGAGCTACCTTCATAGCCTCTTAGGAGATGGAAAGGCAGCATACAAATATTAAGATAAATCCAATAAAAAGGTGCAGTGTTGCTGTATTGATGTCTAAAAATGAATTATTTTTTCAATAGATAGTGTTGGCGACATAAACGCCTGCTGAACAATTCTTGAAAGGTGGTACCTGTGGGTTTATGGGATATTACTGAAACTGGAAAGTACCAGGATGAGAAGACTGTAGGAAGGAGACTTGAGTATTAATCTGTCTGCAAGCATAGTTTGTATGAAGTGCTATAGCAATGGTGATATATAACAGCTAAACTGCGCATGATGGGGTCTATTAATGAAATATCATCTGATTTATAGATTTATACCCCTCTTGATCAAAGTTATTCCTAAGGGAGGCTTACACTAACCATTGAAAACAACCTAGTTGTTCCTTAGTCCTCTGACCAATGCTTCTGCTTGCTTCTGAGGTTGCTGAGTTGAAGCAGACAGAGGGAGGTGAGCTCCGCTCCCTGCAGCTGTTTCATACTCTGATCAATGATGAGGGCGAGGCTGATGTCCGTTCTTTGGCCATAATGCCTTGGCATTATGTTCAGCATGAGAACAGGCAGGGGCTGCACCCTCCCAGGGACCTTTGTCTTCTGGACAATGGCCAGGTTGATAAGCAGCTGTTCTGGGCTGGTAACTTTGGTGATGAGTTTATGTATTTGTGTTGTGTTTTTGTGCATGTGACCTGGTGGGTCTACTGGCTTTTATAATTTTGCTGGCCTCTACAAACTACATTAAGTGTTAAGTGGCAGCTAATTCCCAGTTAGTGTGCCTAGGCAAGCTGGGCTGCCATTTTGCAGGAACTTTTTTCTCATCAGAATGATATTTTATTTGGTCCCATGTTTTAGGATATAAAAAGAGCTCCCAAGATAACTAAGAGCCAAGATTAAAAAACCTATAAAGCCACAGAAAGAAGGCAGGCAGCCTGATCCTATCCTCCCCCGGCATAGGTGCTTCAGCGTGGCCCACATGGCCCATGCTGAATCCTATCCGAGGAAGGCTGGAGGTCTGCTTGGGTAAGCGGGCATTTGCCTGTTTATCCTGGGTAAACCCCCAACCTGTGCAATGGGGCTATTCGGCTCTATGCCATCTCTTTAGCTGGCATAGAATCAAGCAGCCCTGTGTCGGGGCTGGAGGCCTGGGATGGGTGGGTTAGGATACGGCGTCCACCATGGACACCGGTCCCACCCCCTTCCGGACCTGATCCGCCCTCTCCCTGCCGGCACCACCTCCTCTCCAAGTGGGAATGTGCCTCGCGGCACATTTGTGACAACTGCTGCTGACGCCGCAGTACCACCGCCCGTGGTCAATAGGATTGCGTTGTTAAGTTGTTTTTACAAGTACTAGTTGATCCTAGCTGTTGTTGTTGTTGTTGTTCAGTCGTTAAGTCGTGTCCGACCCTTCGTGATCCCATGAACCACATCCCGCCAGGCCTTCCTGTCCTCCACTATCTTCCTGAGTTCGCTCATTTTCATGTTCATTGCATCGGTGATGCTGTCTAACTTTGTTGTTGGTAATGCTACCTAAGGCTGTAGGAAACTAGCTGTAGGAAACTCCTATCCCCTATGTTAGCCATTCTGGAGAAGCCTGGGTTTCTAATCTAGCTGACTAGCCTTCAACCTCCTCATGATACAGGGAGTGGTGGGAGGGAAACTGTTTTTTCATATATTTATATTTTATTGATCTATTAAAACATAAAAACAATACATATTTCATAAAGTTATAGCAAGTGCAAAGCAATACATCCTACTAGCATACTATTCACTATTTTCTGCATATAATATCCAACTAAGCCAAAATAACACCCACATTCTGTTCATTAAATCCGCATATCACATCGTTCTTCTCTCTCTTAAAAAATCAATAAATGTTTTCCAATTCACAAAGCTTAACTGATTTTTCCTTAATTAAAATTGTAAGTTTATCCATTTCAGCATAATCCAAAACTTTCAACCACCAGTCTTCCAGCGAAGGTATCTCTGAATTCTTCCAATATTGTGCATATAAAATTCTTGCTGCACTTATCATATATTAAAAAAAAAGTTTGACATTTTTTGCCTACATGATCATCCCTCATGCCCAACAAAAAGGTTTCCGGTTTCATTTAAACCTTTAATCTTTAAAATCAACTATCTGTTTATGAATCTGAATCCAATACTTCTTTGCTTGAGAACATGTCCACCACATATGATAAAACGTTCAGAGGGAGACTGTGTATGGAACATGAATTGCCAAGGCATAGCTGTGCGTGAGCCAGAAAAAGGTGGTTATTTATCTGAAAGATGTATACCTCAAGCCCCCCCCCCTTTGATAATGGGGTGCCCAGGGCAGCTTACAATATTCATTAAAGTAGAATAAAAAGTAAAAAGCAATGACAATATCATTAAAGTACAGAAAATGCAACATTAATAATAATAATAAAAGCATCTAGAAAAAACCCACAATGCCCTCTTGCCCAATAGTTAATGCCCTCTTCTTTCCAATTTTGAGAAACATTCTCTTGACTCTGATGAGGTTAGTAAGCGAGTAACTTAATTGCATCTAGATTAGAGAATTTAAGTGATGTTATCGGCTCCAGTCACTATCTAGCTAACTATTATCTTCTGGAAAGTCTTGAGTTATGTCACTCATGTTCTGTCAATGGCATTTCAGCTTAGATAATTAAATACAGCCTGAATACATTTTAAGGCATATCTTTATGTTCTCCTTGCAGGTTTCGACTACCTATGCGAAGAATGCACTCTCTTCCAGTAAGTGAAACTTCGGTAGGAGACCTTGCTTTGTCAGTGCTGTGGTCTGATTTCTGCATGAGGCAGACCTGTCTGCATGAGGCAGACCTGTCTGGGGAAATGAATCTCATGTATAGGACTTAGAACATCTCTGACGCTCTGTCACAAGGGCTCCTGGAAATTTTGGTGCTGGCATGTTGAAGTTTTGGAATCTGACACCGTTGTGTAGTCTGAGACTGACTTGACAATCAGTTGTCAAGAAACCAAGACAATCCCAGTTGATGTGTGTGTTATAGGGATGATCAAAGCAAAACAGCTCAAGAAGACAGTGTGAAAAGTGCTCCAGTGTGTTATCTGCAGAGCCTAAGGTCATCTAGTTTTTGTTCTGAATGCCAAAGCATTATTATATGGTTTGCTCTGAATCTTCCATGGATCGGTGCATATGGGGCTAGCTGTGATTTTACACTGTCCTAGTTGATTTCATTCCTGCTCTTCTGTTAAGTTGTTCATTTAGACCAGGGGTTCTCAAAGTGGTGGGTCACGACCCACCACGTTTTTTCCGAGAAGTGGCCAATAATATCCCCTTAAGGGGGGTGGCCAGCAAGAACAGCAGTGGCGGTGCTCCAGGATTGTGCACGCCCCGACCCAAAAATCTTTTTTAAACATACCTGGTTGTCCTGCCAGCTCCTCGAAGCGTCCGGGGGGGGGGGGGGGAGCTGCTGCAGCCTCCGCAGGCCTCCCCAAGGCTCTAAACAACAGCAATCTCATTCTGAAGTCCACTTTGGCGAAAGGGCTTCGGAACACGATCGCCACTGTTTAGCCTTGGGGAGGCCTGCGGAGGCTGCAGCAGCCCCCCCCCCCGGACCCTTCGAGTAGTTGGCAGGACAACCAGGTATGTTTAAAAAAGCATTTTTGGGGCGGGGTGGGCACGATCCTAGAGCGCTGCCTCCAACATTGCCGTGCCCCCGCAACGACTTGAGAAACACTGATTTAGACAAAACAACTAGGTGCTAGAATCTGACTCGGGGTTTATTTTCTCAAATTTGTAGCAGAGCCTTCTGGGGTGTAGCCCTGCCCTGAAGAGAAGCCACTCGGATCTGCTGCGTTGTGATGTCTTCCAGTCATGTGGCGCTGAAGAGAACAAAGAAAACGTGAGTCTCATCTTAAGCAGGGGAAGGTTTTTATGGTTATGCCCTGCATGATTGAGTGTGAGGACTGGGCTAAATTAGGTGTTTATTGGATGCTCACTGATGATGTGTTTGGGGCCAAATGAGACGATACTTTAAAGCCAGACTGTGGTCATTTGAAGCTTCTGAACAGCCAAACAGGCGCCTGTGTGGGGGAGTATATTGACCATGAGAGGGTGCTCCATGCTTTTCCCTTCCACCATTTGGCCAGCACATGTTCCCCTCCCTGGTGGTGGTTTCTGCTGATTGTCATGGGGGCATTTTGACTTTACAAACAGTGGAGGGTGAAAACTTTAAATCCCCCTTGGGGAGATTGTGCTATCGTGCCAAATTGCACACCCCTAGCTGTTCTATTTGGGAGCTTCAGAAGATTGCTTTCAGTTTGAGCCCTATCTGTTAGGGAAGGGTTTAAAATATTATCTAGCTTGGCCCTCGGAGACGTAGATAGAAACTTCTAGACAGGTTGCTGAAGCATACTGGTGCATCTCCCTTGTTTTGCTACTTCTGTTTCCTCAGAGGCCTGGGCACAGCCGGCCTGTACTTGACGTGACTGATGTGATGTGACTTGCTTCAATCAGTGGGTTGTGGGGAGCAGCGGACAGAATGGCGATGCCTTTGATGCTGAGTTTGCCGCCACCTCCCTCAGACCTGCTCTGACCCACTTTCTGCTGGCTAAAAGCAAGCGGGAAGCAGAGACCTCCTTGCACTGCCTCTTCCTCGTGCAGTCCCCTGAACATGCTGAGAGCACTCCCAGCATCTTCTGCACTTTAAAGGGTCCGCACTAGGGAGCAAGGTTGCTGCCTTCCGTGTGGTTTGGGAGTGTGTGTAACAGTGGGGGCTTCGGGTCGGGCAGTGGAACCCTTTGGGCTGTCCCTGAGCTTTGTACAATAATGCTAAAACACACACCCAAAAACACCCTGCACCGTACATTGTGTAGTTTCAGGGTTGGAGTAACTTTTCTGTACCTCAGAGTGTAGTCTCTGATAGCCAGGGAAGCTTTCACTGGGCTGATACGTTCAGGGAGAATCCAGGGACTTGATGGATACCATATGCAATACTAATTTAACAGATGTAGGCATAAGGCTTTGTTGAGATGTTCCACTTGAGGCATATATTGCTCCCCCACACCTTTGTGTGGTAATAGTGGGATGAACTTATTTAATTGTATTTATTTATTTTTCACATTTTTATACCGCCCTTCCTCGAAGGAGCTCAGAGTGGTGTACATATTTCCTCCCCTCCTTTTATCCTCACAACAACCCTGTGAGGTAGGTGGGGCTGAGAGATAGTGACTGGCCCAAGGTCACCCAGGAAGCTTCGTGGCTGAGCGAGGATTTGAACCTGGATCTTCCAGGTCTAAGTCCGACTCCCAAACCACTACACCATTGTACAAACCACTACATCCTCATTGTAGGAGGATGAGCAAGAGAGACTGCAGGTGAACAGGGTTGTAAAGCTTTACAGAAGGATTGGGTGTGGTGGCACGAGAAAGCTGTTAAAGATTAAGTTTTCCTTGTAGTCTTTAAGAGTCTAGTCCAAAGACAGCAGGTTGGTGAAATAGCTTCTTGATTCTCCCCTCCCCCCCAAGGAACCCTTTGAATTCAAGAAACCAGCAAAACCTGCGTCTCGTAGCTGTCTGCGCAACTCTTCCCTTGAAGATGAAAACAAAGCTTTAGGGCTCGAGCAGAAGTCTGCCTCACCATTTATGGTATGTAGTAAGGTTTTGTAGCCTGTGTGTCTAGCCTTGGGGTGAAGTTTCCTGTTCTGGAAGGGAGCCATGCATTGCTGTGAAGGTCTTACTCTGGCAATGTTTTGTTTCTGTGCACAAAACTGGGGATGTCTTGGGCATATATGATAAAGATGCCTGAATCTCAAAAGTGTGAAGTACAAATTTGAGACACCTGATAAAGTGACAAAGTAGGGAGTGTTTTAGCAGTGGCTGTTCATAAGCTGAGATGACTTTGCACACAGAATTGCAACTCAGAGCTCAGATTGTGCAGAGATTCCCTTTCCCAACTTAATTTGTAGGCTTCTGAACCCCATGTCCAAGTTGTGGCATGGAAGGTTTTAGCATGGGGAAAATCTAATTGGAATCTGAGAGGAAAGAACAGAAAATCATGTAGAACCCTGAAGTTCTCCTCTTTGAAGACTATAAGTTTGCAAGTACTGCTTGTATTTTCAGGTTCATTTCCAGAACTTTGCTAGATGCTTACTATTAGAAGTTAAGATCCTCAGATCTTAACATATCTGTTAAGCATCTGATACAGGTATTACAATTCAATTCAGCATCAAGATTGTATGCTCAGTTCTGGAGGTTTAAAACGTGGTACAGTAGTCCCCCCGTATCTGCAGGGGAGATATGTTCCAGGCCCCCCCATGGGTACGTGAAAACTGTGGATAGGGGTGAATGCCCCCTCCGCTGTTTTCTGAGGGCCCTCTCATTCACGCATGCGCAACCCCCTCCCCCCGGGCTCTTACTTTAGTGAAGCAACCTTGTTTCTTCCTTAAACGGGATAAGCAGCCTCCTGCTGCTTATTGCAGGCAAGTAAAACAAAACTAAGTGCTAGATAGGCTCTGCAGGGTTAACAGGAAGTGCTTCTTGCAGAGCCTATCTAAGCACTTAGTCTTGCTCTACTTGCCTGCAAGAAGCAGCAGGATGCTGCTTATTGTGTTTGAAACAAAGTCGCTTGGCTAAAAGTAAGAGCCGGGGGTGGTGGTGGTCGCACGGGCTGGGGGCAGCTGCTGTCTGTGGATAAGTGAATCTGTGGATAGCAGGGAGCCCCGTATATACTGGAACATAGACATAGAAAAATCTTAGGGAGTATATACCTTCATATAAATTCTTGCTATAAGACAGCACAATTTGAGAGGTATGGAGACCGATTCAGTTCTTATTACTCAATTGATCGTTATTTGACAGCTACAGACCAGCCCTGATGCAATCACTTGGTTCCGTAGATCGGGGTGAGCAGGAGGCAGCTTGCCATCTCCTAATACATATTGGAGTGACTTGAGTACATCACCAAGTGTTTCTGCTTTTCAATTGTTGAACAACAGCAATAAACAAAACATTGATTTTCCCTAAAGGGCAGCTCAATCCTGTCTAGGACCGCCACAGTGTGTAAAAGCACACTGTGCCAGATCCTATCCAGGATTGGGACAGCTCTGGTACAGCTGGAGGTAATGCCCCAGCTGCCCCTATGGATCTCCTTGGATGTGCACTGGCAAAATGGCCAGCGCAAATCCGAGGAGCCCGTGTAGGGCTTGCCAGACCGAAGATGGGGAATAGGATTTGGCAGAGCGCAGCGCTGAGGATCCCTTCCCCCTCCCGGGCATTGCAGGCCAATCACCCCCTCACCACTGCGCAGGACTTACCTGTGTCTGCTGGCGGCGTCCTCTCCGGCAGAGAGTGAGCATCAGCGACCTCCCTTGCCACTGGCACCCCTTACTCTCCGGGTGTTTTATGGCACGTTTCCAACACCCAGGAGTGGCGGAGCCCGCAGACAGGATTGCACCACGAACCTCCTAAAATGAAGAAAGCTTGGGGGAAACCCAGAAGTGTGTATTTGTGTAAACTGATTTTGAGCTCAGTTCTGATATTGAAAACAAAACAAATTCTTGGGCTGACCCTTGGGCTCAGAGATTCCTAGTGTGCCTTTCTCTAAGCCACTGCTTTGCATCTGGCTCCAGTTGGTGGACTTCTAGGAACGAGCTGACAACACGTATGATGGGTTGATTTGCTTTTGGTCTCATGGATGTGTGCCTTCAACAGAAAAAGGCAATGGTGGGTTTAGAGTTGCAGTTGAGGGGATGAGGAGTTATGTAATCCAGCAAGAATAATGGACTGTAAGGAGACTGCTCTTTCCTCTACAAGTGAAGCTACAATCTTAGGGGGAAAAGATGCAAAGAGATTCAATTAAAACTTCATTTGCTTTAGTTTTGTAGTGGTGAAACCAGCGAAAATTACCTTGGAAGTTACAGTCCAACTTTTCTGAGGCAACTGTCTCAAAAGACGTCAGAAACAGAAGATGATGGTTTCTTAGAGATATTGGATGGTCATGATGTCAGTGTAAGTGAAGACACTATTTTTGTATTTCATAATGAATGAAATGACAAGGAATGCACCAAATACTGCTTATGAGGAAGGGAATTGCAGAGGTTTGGCACCACAGCAGAAAAGGCCCCATCTCTGGTCGCCACTCTTCTCCCATCAGAAGAGGACAACAACAACACACCAGTCCACTTCATGTTGATTTGTACTCCTGTCAAGGTGTTTATGCATCATGTTTAGCACACATTCAACTGTCCACCCAGTTATATTTTCCAGAGTCATTCACATGAAGTGTATGCATGCCTACAGATACCTGTGTGTGACTAGAATAGGTAAGGGTCTTCAAAGCTGATCTAGGTGGGCAAACAGTCATGGAGAGGAATTGGTCCTTCAGCTATCAAAGTCACCTAGGACTTTAAAAGGTTGGTGCTGCTATTTTGAATAGCGCTCGGCAGCACTGGAAGTCATTGCAAACTTTGCAAGGTGGTGTACGTTCATCGGAGTGATGCCATTTCTAACAAGACTGTGACGCCAAGCAAATGCGCGTGTGTGACAAGCGTTGGGAGGATCAGAAGGAAATCCACTGAGACCCAAACGTTTCAGAAGAGTCTTTCCCGAACCATCTTTGTATGGTCCTGTACAGTTGAATCTGATGAAGGAAGCTCTTGCCCACCAAAGCTTGTGCCACAATAAATTCCGTAGTCTTTAATCATCCGAATAGAATATCTGTTAGGAGGGCCCAAGGATGCTTTCTTTAGGAAGTGGCCTCACAAACCGCCTCATTCAAGATGCTTGGGATCTCTCCTTCTCCCAGAGTCATTGGCCATTCTTCCAAGAAGGGCACAGATCCAGCACCAGGCCGCACCAAGCAAAACTGTACTGCATCAGAGGTGGCATTCAGATCAGTAGACATCTGACTCTATCTGTGAAGTATGTAATAACTCACAAGAGACTGCTGAGGATTTAGTGCAGTTGGCCATTGAGTAGTTAAGCATGTTCCTCCATTGAGCATGGATCTACAGCGTGAGATCTAAGCTCTAGAAACTGGAGATTCTTTTAATTTGTTTTAATACTTTATCACAAAGTAAAAAAGTGCATCCAAGAAAAACGGATACAAAGGCAGTTAAACAATTAGTAAAACTAGTGTGGTTCGTTAGAAAAACATTACCAGCACTTATTCTGATGATATTAATATTATTAATATACCACTTTTCAACAAAAACGTTCACAAAGGGTTTACAGACAGAATCAAATGTGAGCCTATTTTGATAACAAACCCAGTCATTATCTAGCAGCTCTCCATGTTGTATCTCTTCAAAAGAAGTTCAGGATTCTAGTTTCAAGTCAAGTCACGTTTATTAGGTTAAATAGCACATAAGCCATACACATATGAAGTTAAAAGTTAAAACACATTGAAACAGAATTTGCCATACACCTATGAAGTTGAATGATTCTAGCAGCATAATTGTATGCATGTCTACTTAGAAGCAAGTCTCATTGAGTTCAGTGGGACTTACTCTCAGGAAAGTGTATAGGATTGCAGCCTGTGGCACTCGAATACCAACCAGCTGTCCTGCCTGCATTAATCAAATTGAAGAACGGATATAGTTGAAGTTGGTGCTGCTGCGACACTTCTTGTTTGCACTGACCAGTCTCAATTGTTTCCCTTTCAGGATGAAGAGATGTCCTCCGATGTTGCAAGTCTTTGGACTGCCCCTCTGGTCATGAGGAAAGGCATGGATACCCATGTAAGTTCACCATCCTGGCAGGAGTTTGGAGCTCCTATTTAAAACACACAACCTTCACAGCTTCCAGTGCTGCATAGAGTCCCGTCTTGTGCAAGGCATAGTGACTTTCAACAAGCGTTGGCTTTTTGTGCTGCTCCTCTCGTATGCTTGGGCTTGTTGAACCTGGTGTTTGACAAATCTGTATCCAGTTTTATGTTAAAGATTGACAGCTTTGTGTCTGCATCCTTGGGGCTGGGGTTTCCTTGCTGAAGAATGTGGCCGTCTGTCTCAGCCAACCTATACTATGGTGCCAAGCTGAGAGAGAGAGTGCCACATTGCAGTGGGGGGAGCAAATGCTTTGCAGAATCAAATCCCAGTTCAGATTCCATCTGTAGGATCTCCAGTTAAACCATATCGCAAAGCAGGTGATGGAAAAGCTCTGTCTTAATTGGGAAGTGAGAACAGCTGTGTTTTGGTTGGGATGTGGAGAGTTTGGTATAAAAGGGGCTCTCTATTGGGGGGGGGAGAGGGAGAGAAAGGATGGAGCTAGTAGCCTAGTATGACTACACGTCTCACCTTCACCTCTGATCTGAAGTTCTGCTTTGCCAGATGTGGCCAGTTGCTCTTAGTGAGATTCTGAGGTTGGGCGAGTTTAGAATCAGTGTTTCCTAGGAAAGCTAGTATTTGTTGTTTTTATACTGTTAGTGAGTCAAATGATTTTGTATCTTCCTGTAACCCTTTTCAGTAATCTATGGTAATAAACCAAAAAACCCTTTACCAGTTGTTTGGGACTGAGTTGAAAAAAGGGGACTCGCCTTGACAGCCTCTGCATCGCAAGGCTAAAAGGAGTGCTTGCCTGCCTTTGCCATAGGCTGCCTGGCAGCACTAATAGGAGCTTTGGCTCTTCTCCAGACTAAACGATGCCGGTTGCTGGACGCAGGAAGTGACCCGTACAGCATGACCAAGGAGCAGCCCCACAAAGAGACTTCGTCACTAAGCGTCAAGAAGAAGAGGAATGTCTGTGGAGCCCCAGTGAAGGAACGGACGGTTGGTGGCTAAAGATCATCCCCTTCCTGATTAGCGTACTTTTTTTGTATTGGACCCAGATCTGAAGAAGTAACAGCGGCAGCCATGCAAAGGCCCGCTTACCTTCAGTGCCTGAGGTCTTTGCCCCCAGAGGTGGAGCACTTCTATGGTAACTGCATGTCCTGCCTGCAGGTCCTATTCTCCTGGTTCTCAAGGAGCAGGAAATGGACTTGGTATGCGGGTGGGGGGGGGAGTGTAGGCAAAGCTACTTTGGAATTGGCTGCTGGAAGATGCAAGGCAGGTGCAGGTATCTGTACCCTTTAACATCAGGTGTTGGAGAGAGGCGCTTTAAGACTGTGCCCTTCATGCCAAAGAATGTTACGTCTGTTGTTTGTTCAAAACGCGCAAGTGATTTTTAGCAGGATTCCAGCTATTCCTTCTGGAATCCCCTTCTGTACAGGGTTATTCAAAAAGGAGGGTGCAAAAGTAAAGGTGACTTATTCTGTACCGCAACTGCCGTCTTGACATGAAAAGACAGAAACTGTCCAAGTTTCATGTGCACATTACAAGTGTTTGATGTGGGCACTTGCGTAGCTACAATGGGGCAAAGGGGGGGCAAACAGCTGTGGTCTCCTCATGAGGAGACCGCAGCTTTCCACCCGGGACATTTCGCGAGGAGACCGCGGCTGTCAGCCAGGGCATTTGCCCCATTGTAGCTACGCAAGTGCCAACAGGGAACATTTGTAATGTGCATGTGAAACTTGGACAGTTTTTCTGTCTCTTCATGTCATGACGATTGCGGTATGTCGGTTAATTTAAGAATAAATCAGCTTCTGCACCCTCCTTTTTGAATGACCCTGTACTTTGTTTTGCCCATGGCTCTTGGTTTGTCTCAAATAGGCTTCCAGTATCCAATACTGGAAAATGGTGTTGGAACACGTTCAGCTACTTTTGTGTACACCCTTAACTGTCCTAGTAGTTCTCTGTACCCTTAGCTGGACCTTGAATTGAAGGTATCCGTTATTGAGAGGGAGCTTCCATTAGCGCAACCCGAGACCAACTCTGTTTCCAGGGTTCCATGTCTCTGCCTTTCTCTGTTTCCCCAGAGTCCGGCCCTTGTTGGGACACAGGCATCCTCTTCCATAGAGAGCATTTTGGACCACGACCAAAGGAACCTTATTGGAGACTTCTCAAAGGTAAGGTTGATTCTCCCCCTTTCCCTTGCCTCCGTCCAGTCAGGGTTGGGATCTTCCACCTTGGATGACTGGGCAAAAGCTCCTGAATGGCGATTTCTACGATGAGATTGTGGTGTTGGCTTTCTTGCTCTGAGTGAAGTTTCTGTTGTTGGGTGTTTAGGACTACCTTTTCCACACTGTAGATGGGAAACATCAAGATCTGAAATATATCGATCCAGAAATGGTAAGTAGCACAGACTGTGTTCCCTAGCGGGAGAACTCGCTTGCTTCATGTGGGTTGCATATTTGGCCTTCCTGGGACAGTGTGCCTAGTGGGCACTTACATGGGTGTGAAGCTTGTAGGGTTGGCCGACACTCTCTTTTGGCTAAAACAAAGCAAGTGTTTTGTAGATAGTGGAACTGGGTACACGAGGTCTAATTCTTGCCTTCTTCCTCTAGATTGTTGCAGTGTTGAACGGCAGTTTTTCAAGGTTCATTAAGGAATGTGTGATCATTGACTGCCGATATCCCTATGAGTACGAAGGAGGCCATATCAAGGTATAGAACCGTAGAGGTGCCAGGTGCATGTTGGTATCCTGGATCATCTGGGAAGCAGAAGAGTGAATTCTGAAGCCTAAGCAGTGAGGCAGGCCAACCTAATTCTAGGAATGGGTGCTTCTGCTTGTGCTTGCCCCTTGGCAGTACTACAATCGCATTCTGCTTTTTGAATCTCCTTGACAAGGGCTGAGTGCCTGAACCACTCAACACGACTGCCTTCCCTGAGGGAAGAATTGTATCCTAGAGCAGCGGTTCTCAACCTTTTCTGTCTCCAAAGCCCTTTATGCGCCTAAAAGGCGTCTCGGGGAGCCTCGCTGCCACATGGGCGGTGTAACTGCTTTCCACCCCTCTGCTATAAAAGTTTCTGCTATCTCACGCTGTTGCCGTGTAACGGTTTTCCCGTTGCTCTCTACTTCGCATGCTGTCACCATGTACAGGTTAGGGGGAGTTTTCTAGTTGCCCCACACTATCTCCATGTAACAGAATTACTCTTGAAACAGCCCACCAAATACAGACTTCTTCAGATATGGGGGGGGGGGGAGATGTAAGCGCAGGGAATCCAGGCCTCTAAACAGACTTCCCACGTTCTGCTTCTGCCTTCACCCTTCAGCCTCCCCCCCCCCTCTATCTGGGCTTCTCTCCTTCACTTTCGCATATAAGTCGGTAGATAAACTGCCACCACCACTTTTTTAATACCTAATTTACGATGGCCCCAAGTGGAAGACTAAAGTACTCAAACAGTTTACTTTCACTTTGTAGTTTGACCAAGATGGCTAAGACACTAAATTTAGGCTGAGCATGTGTGTCTTTCAAATAATCTGAGCAACCACTTTATTATTTTTTACTTATTTATTTTTCACATTTTTATACCACCCATCCTCCAAGGAGCTCAGAGTGGTGTACATATTTCCTCCCCTCCTTCTTTGTCCTCACAACAACCCTGTGAGGTAGGTGGGGCTGAGAGATAGTGACTGGCCCAAGGTCACCCAGGAAGCTTTGTGGCTGAGCGGGGATTTGAACCTGGATCTTCCAGGTCTAAGTCAGACTCCTAAACCACTACACCATCCGTACAAAAGTACATAAGAGATACCTATTCACCAAATAAGATTACCGTACATAAGGGGAATAAGAGTTCCCAACAGTTAAAAGGCGTACAAAGTAATCGCACACAGACAGGAAAACAAAAAACATCTAGCTAAAAGCTAAAACTACTCTAACGTACTTGACTAGTACTGATGCCTTCAGAAGATTGCAGTCATTCTACAGCCTGGAGCAGTTCTGTAGCTCAGAGCTTGCCAGCCAGCAGTCCCGCCCTTCGCATCAGCAAGTTAGGCAGCATTGGGTACATAGACGGACAGGAAGAAACTGGAGCCTCACAAACCACTGTTTCGACTTTTTAGCTTCTTACCCAAAAAAGGGTGGATGAGGTAATAGGGGTGAGGTAATGTGCTATATGTGCCAGGTGATATTTTAGAGAGTGTCCCTCGTGATCTCTTAGAAAAACCTGATCTTCGTCTCGTGACTCGCTGAATGGCTGCCAGCTGCACTTCAAATGTTCCTTACCTTGTCCTGGCCTGAGGCCCAAAAAGAACAAGCAAAGCAGAAATGAACTGATTCTGAAATGCTTGCAGCTTCTCAGCCATTGGATGTCCCTCTCCCCCACCTCCACCAGCCTACCAAACTATCAGTCCCACCTCGGAGCCTGAATGGCACAAAGGCGTCCCAGTGCAACCAAACTGACACCAGGGCTAAACTCGTCATAAGTTTCTGACTTCAGAAATACTACAGGACGTCTCCTTCCTCTCTCTATCAGTCCAAAGCCTATACATTTTCTATACATTTTCTGTTAACTATACGTTTTCCTAACTTACCGAAGAAAAAAGAAACTTCTGGAAACTAATCTATTTACACGCGGAGTCTCGGGGAGCCCCAGAGTGCTTGTGCATGTGCAGAGTGGCACAGCGCTGAGAGCCCAGAGCTTTAGGAATGACTTCATCCTATTTTAACCCTAATAAACAGCCTGAGACCTCGGACTCTTTAATTTTTAATTCTAGTATACATATTGGCCATGAAAACTTGAGAATGTATTTTCTGAGATTATTTGTTTCAGCCGTCAAATGGAAGGTCTTGGATTGCAAATTGGCATGGGGGGGATGCACATGAATGAGGCAGCCTGGTGAAGCTGACTATGTCTGCAGGGATATTGCTGAGCGGTTTCAGAATATCTGTAGCGCAATTCCAAGAGGACATGAAGTGGTGGTCTGCTCTCCTCTGGTTCCACAGCACTTGTGTTTAGCTGAAGAGAGAAGCTGGGGAGAATGAGCTGCTTCTTTAGACCCGACCCCCCTCCCCAACTCTGGAGTATCTCCTGCTAAACGTTGACTGTTCCTTCCTAGGGTGCTGTAAACCTCCACATGGAAGAAGATGTGGAAGACTTCTTACTAAAGAAGCCCATCGTGTCATCCGGCAACAAACGAGTGATCCTCGTTTTCCACTGCGAGTTCTCGTCGGAGCGGGCCCCCCGAATGTAAGTGTAGGAATGTCATGCCGCTCACTTGTGCCTTGATCAGGTCTTTGTGGTCTCAGAGTGAATGAGTCTGGTGCTGGTTCAAGAAAGGCTCCGTGTGAAGAAGTGGATCTCCCTCTGATCCACATAAATGTCTCGCCCTTATGTAGTCTGCAATTCCTTGTGCTTGTGCTTTAATCCTCCTCCTGTTTGTAATGACACCCAGATTTGAAGTATTTCTGCTTTTCTGCAGGTGCCGGTTTGTGAGGGAAAGAGACAGACTTGGCAACAAGTACCCCAGGCTGCACTACCCGGAACTGTATGTCCTGAAAGGGGGCTATAAGGACTTCTTCTTAAAATGCAGAGTACGTGCCAACAGCCTATTTCCATTGCTCGTCTCTGTACTTGTGACCCGCATCGTGCCCTCCGACTGTTTGGGCCAGAGTGGGGCAACACTATGCCCGGCTAGGACATCCCTGCCAAGGGGGGCTGGTCAGCTGAAGGGCAGGGGAACACGCTGGAGAAACCTTGGTTGCTGCTGCTCATCTTACCAAAGGACCAGGGTGTCGTTCCCACACTGACACAAGGGTGGGGCCTGTAGAGATGTCAAGATGAGGAGAACGGGGAAGGTGGCAGAACAGAAGGAGGGAAGCGAGTGACCTGGAACTACAGTGAGGGGTGGACACAGGAAGGGGATACTGGCGGCTGACAAGGCAAGAGGGGCACAAGGAAGAAGCCCCAGGGTAGGACAGCCACTGGTGTCACTGGGCGGAGCTCTAAGTTCCGCCGTGATCCGACCCTCCGTTACATGGGTGAACGAAGCGGCCCCGCCCCCTTGCCTTCGGAACCATTCAAGGCGGTGAAAACAACGCACAGGAGAATCCCTGTGCGTTGTTTTCACCGCCTTGAATGGTTCCGAAGGTGAGGGGGCGGGGCTGCTTTGTTCACCCGTGTAACGGAGGGTGGGATCGCGGCAGAATGTGGAGCTCCGCCCCTCCCTGCAGTGACGCCAGTGAGGACAGCTGCCCTAGGATTGACTACCACCGCCAGGGAAGTGGAAGCTTAGGCTTTCGGGGGGCAAAGCCAGGGTGGGCAGCTCCACACCATTCAGAGCTGGGGGGAAAGCACTCGGCAAGCCCCTGCCAACGGATTGGGTGGACCCTGCTGCATGTGCCCCCCTTCCGCCCTCTTGGTCCAGCGGTGGATAGGCTGGGCTGTCCGCTATCCCCATCATTCCTTGCCCAGAGGGGACCGAAAAGCCTCTGCAGAAGCCCAACCTCCACCGGAAGGCCCTAGACGTGGGGTGGATCAGAGTGGCCACAACCCGACCTTGTGTTTGTACCTTTCATGGCCCATGTGAGGGCAGGAATGAAAGTTCTTTCTCTACCCGTGTATCCTAAATCTCTCAGGAATGAAAGTGTTTAAGTGGAGCTTCAGCCTTCGCCTTGCTGCCTGGTCTGTGCGCAAGGATGTCCCTTGGCAACCCCCTTAAAGTGGAATTGCCCCTTTGGCGGGAGGAGGAAGAGACCCCCACGATGGCAGCATTTTATCATTTCGGTGCCATACTCTTCATGGCGATGAAGATGGTGCATGTTTTCCACGCTGCTTAATCCTCAACCACCATGTGTGGTAAGTTGGGCTGAGCGAGTGTATGGAACTGGACCAAAAACACCAGCTAGCTTCATGACCGAGAAGGGATTTGAGCACAAGTCTCTCTGTCTTGAGTCGCAGTCTAGCCACCACGTCAGCTCTCTGTGTCAATACTGGGAGTCTGCGTACACAGGAGAAGCAGCACAGATATGTGCCCTCGTGCACGGTGGGACAAGGGCTGCCGTGAATCGGAAAGTACTTGTGGGTTTGTATCGAAGTTGTACAACAATCTATCTTCTTTGCAGAGCTACTGTGAGCCGCAGGGGTATCGCCCCATGCACCACAAAGACTTCAAGGAAGACTTAAGGAAATTCCGCACCAAAAGCAGAACCTGGGCAGGTGAGAAGAGTAAGCGGGAGCTGTACAGCCGCCTGAAGAAGCTCTGAGTGCTCCATGCCAGCAGCCGGATTCCACCTGCTTGACTGGAGGGGGAAAGGGAGTTGTGAGCGGTTTGTGTTTTAGCCATGCCTCTTGTGGGACAAGTTTAGTCCTTGTTTGGCTGTCTACCAAATTGCTTCCAGCAAGACAATAGGGAGTACATGGATTGATCTCGGCCCTGAACCCAACTATCTGCGTTCTGTATGTGATTCCAGGACTTTCCTTTGCAACTTGAGACAATCTGTGGAAACGGAGCGTTGTAGGAAGCACAGGGGCCTGTGACTGCCTGGGGAAATGTTAATCGTGGGATTGCAGTAATGTGTATTTTAAAGTTGTGCCTTTTTAAATTTTACTACAGTCAAATGAAGCTAATTTTCCTGCTGTGACTGCGTGTCTCGAATTCAGTCATGGCCCCTTTCTGACTGGGGGGCAACCAGCAGGAGGGGTTTGAGGGCCGCAACTCTGATTTCTTGACGCTTCTTATGGGCGCTGTCGACTGTCCATGAGTGAAGGGAGGTTCAGAGTTCCTTTGGACCTTAAATGCTTCGGGAAGCCTGTCGCCTGCTGGTGAACAGGACGGTGCGTTGTCAAGTCTTGTCTTACTGGACCTTGCTGTGTTTCTCCTCATTTGCTTCATAAGAGAGAAACGTGGCTGTCATGAAATGAGTAGAACTGGTGTCTTAGGTATGATGACACCTAGTGCCCAAAGGAGCTTGCAAGCAGTCCCATGTGCATTCAGACCATCTCCACCACCACACAGCCAGCCCTGTGTGTGCGCTTGACAGGTGTGATGGTGGCATGTCTCTAGAAGACGACAACATGGATTGGGAGCAATCCTGGTGCACTGTTCCCATAGTGGAAGGATGTTGCAGAGGATGAGGGGACGTTCATGAACTTGCACTGCCAATAGGGACAGCTGCTTTTCAGAGGAATGCCTCCCAAGTGCTCAACGTTCGCTTTGCAACTATGCAACTTAAGGCTGTAGTTCCCAAAAGTTAGTTTGAGTGTCATAGACCAACTGCTATATGCTAACAGAAGCTTGTTGAAGTTGCTCCTTCGTCTCTTGTGTCCATCAAACATTCAAGGAGTTGGCTACTAAATCATACTGTCTGTGTTATGCTTTGAGTGGAGCTGCTTGGCTACAGGTGCAGTTGCATTGATATGGTAGTACCTACACGGTGGTGGTGGCGGCAGCGGCGGCAGCGGCGGCAGAGCTGAATAGTAGCTCTTGGCCAGAAAAAACCCTGTGGCAGCCTGAACTTTGTATATCTGTGTCAGTATTACAAATCAGTTTACATTTAAATCGTTAGAGTAGAGTGATTTTTTTTTGGGGGGGGGGTTGTCAACACTGTTATAAATTTAAACTGTAAGAGTCTGTTCTTTCTCTCTGTAAGAAAGAAAATGCCCCAGATAGTAACTAGTGGCTTGTAATCCATCCATGTGGGGGAAGGGTCCAATTGCATATTTGTACAGACGCTTGTGTCTTGGAGAAACTGCTTCAAATGTGCCAACCCCTTTTCATCTTATTGTGGGTCCATATCTACATCAGAGCTAACATGTTGGTTTTGCACACAGTTGTTACTCAGCTTGCCTGCACAACATATGCCCCTACAGCGAAGGGCCAGGCTCTTTCCCCTTCTCTGAAAGGGACCGGATTCCTGGCTGGCCCCTTCCTGTGGACATTCCTAAGAGGGCTTGTTCTGCTTCTTTAGTATACACTTCCTGGTATTGAAAGTTTGCATTGTTCTTGTTGCCATTTGTCTGTTTAATTCAGGAGTGACATTTGCACGGCATCTCATTTAAGTCCTGGGAAAAATATGGTGCTTTTAATGTATTGGGAGGAAGGGCCCCATGTCTGAAGCCTCCTGCTTCTTGAGACTTGGGGAAATAAATGGCCCAATAGTCAAGTGTGGGCTCCTTTTTTCTTTTTGAACGGCTGGCACGAGGTTTGGTTGAACAAGAGGAAGGTGTGACCTCCAAGTACTAAAATCATGTAATTTTGCACAGACATTATGCAATTTTAAAACATACACAGCATTGTGAAGTGTGTAATCTTTTTGTTTGGGCTACACCTGATGTTAACAGGGTAGCAAGGTGGACCAGTACCTTGTTTCTTCCCAAAACAAAAGATTAAATGCCCCTGAGAATGTGGTTGGAGTAATTCCTTTCTCTGTTCTGGCTTGTAAAGGTAGATCCATGAGGGGGCTGATAGCAGGGTCCTCCTACGTGGTGCAGAAAGAGGGGTTATGGACTAAACCAGGGGTGGCCAACCTTCCACCATTAGGGTCTCTGTGTTCTGAAGAGTTGTGTAGAAGACAGAATCTGGGCAGCTGCAATTGCTGATGGTGCTGCTGAAGCAGCTGCACCTGCTGAAATGCCCCCCTCAACTATGCAACCCTTAAAGGTCCAGGACCATTCCTGTGGAAAGGTTGGCCACCCTGGAGTAAGCAGTCGGATCAGTCATCAGAAGAGCCCTGCTGGATCAGGCCAAAGGGCCACCTAGTCCAGCTTCCTGTATTTCACAGTGGCCCCACCAGATGCCTCAGGGAGTTGTTGTTGTTCAGTCGTTAAGTCGTGTCCGACCCTTCGTGATCCCATGAACCATATCCCGCCAGGCCTTCCTGTCCTCCACTATCTTCCTGAGTTCGCTCATTTTCATGTTTGTTGCATCGGTGATGCTGTCTAACCATCTCATCCTTGGCCTTCCCCTTCTCCTTTTGCCTTCAATCTTTCCCAGCATCAGAGTCTTCTCCAGAGAGTCCTCTCTTCGCATTAGGTGGCCAAAGTATTTGAGTTTCAGCCTTAGTACCTGTCCTTCCAGGGAACAGTCAGGCTTGATTTCATTTAGAATTGACTGATTTGATCTCCTAGCAGTCCAAGGGACTCTCAGGAGTCTTCTCCAGCACCACAGTTCAAAAGCATCTATTCTTCGGCGCTCAGCCTTCCTTATGGTCCAACTCTCGCAACCATACATTGCTACTGGGAACACCATCGCCCTGACTATACGAACTTTTGTTGGCATGGTGATATCTCTGCTTTTTATTATGCTGTCTAAGTTTGCCATAGCTTTCCTTCCAAGGAGTAAGCGTCTTTTAATTTCATGGCTGCTGTCTCCGACTGCAGTGATCTTGGAACCCAGAAAAGTAAAATCTGTTACTGCTTCCATTTCTGCCCCTTCTATTTGCCAAGAATTGATGGGACCCGATGCCATGATCTTAGTTTTATTAATGTTGAGTTTCAAGCCAACTTTTGCACTCTCCTCTTTCACTCTCATCAAGAGGCTCTTTAGTTCTTCTTCACTTTCTGCCATTAGGGTGGTATCGTCTGCATATCTGAGGTTGTTGATATTTCTCCCGGCAATCTTGATTCCGGCTTGTGATTCATTCAGCCCTGCATTTCTCATAATGTACTCTGCATATAAGTTAAATAAGCAGGGTGACAATATACAGCAGGGGTGCACAACTTGGAAGTCAGTGGGGGCCAAAATGAATAGGCCAAACTTCTCCGGGGCCGCACGGGGGGCGTGTCCAGGAACCGTGATGTCACTTCCTCAGGAAGTGACATCACAGGGGGGCGTGTCCATGGAAAATATCCCAAAAAGCAACATATTACTAAATAAAGATATTGATGTCTTATTAATAAACAAACAGAGCTGCCAACCCTTCAGGATTGGCCTGAAGTCTCCAATAATCAGCACTGATCTAAACAATTTAATGACTCCACAAGAAAATACGAGAGTTCCAGTTTCACAGTTCTCTTCACTGGGCATCTGCTTGAATCTGATGAATAATTATTTGCAACTGGAAGATTCCTACATCAATGAAAAGCAAATTACTTTTCCTACTTTGCATCTCTTATGCACCGAGAGCAAAACGTCTAACTTTGTCTAAATGGCTGGACTTTGTCATTCCTACTGCATTCTAACCGAAGGGTGGGATATGAAATCACTTTATTTCTGAATTTTCAGTGATTATTTTTTTACTAAAGGGAGGCATGCTTTCTATTTTGAGGCAATTTATCAAATCCCTAAAGCTGCTGGCACAACATGCCCTGCCACTGTTTCCCATGATCTTCTCTCTCTCTCTCTCTCTCTCTCTCTCTCTCTCACACACACACACACACACACACACACAAGAGCTGCTTATAATATAATTTGCAATGCAGTTTAAGGAATTTTCATTCAAGCTATCATATTTTCTCTTTTCCCCTGCCCCCTCATCCATCCGCCCAACTCCTTCCCTGCTTCAGTTCAAACCAATGCTCTTAAACACAGCACAGCTTGGAAGTGCAGTGAATGATGTTGCTATGGGAAAATCAAATAATATCTTTTGTACACCAAAGCACAGCACAATCTGCTATAAGTTAGCAAATAAAAAGCTACTGCAAGAAAATTCTTCTCTCTCTCTCTCTCTCTCTCACTCACTCACTCACACCCTTTTGAAACGGCAGATTGCTGGATGAATGGCAGATCCCAGGACTGAAGAAGACGCTTCCGCGTTTGCAAGGAGCATAATTGTGAGAGCTGTCGTGGCTTTCTAAAGCGCCCTCACCAGGGACTCGTAGCTGGAAACTTCTCTCTGCAGAGAAGCGGAGCCTGCTGAAGCCTCTCTCTCGGCAGAGGAGCTGAACGCGGCCCCCCCTTCCCCTGCCCCCTCATCCATCCGCCCAACTCCTTCCCTGCTTCAGTTCAAACCAATGCTTTTAAACACAGCACAGCTTGGAAGTGCAGTGAATGATGTTGCTATGGGAAAATCAAATATCATCTTTTGTACACCAAAGCACAGCACAATCTGCTATAAATTAGCAAATAAAAAGCTACTGCAAGAAAATTCTTCTCTCTCTCACTCACTCACTCACTCACTCAACACACACACACACACACACACACCCTTTTGAAACGGCAGATTGCTGGATGAACGGCAGATCCCAGGACTGAAGAAGACGACAGAGAGAGCAGTAGAGAGAAGACTAGAGTTGGTGGGCAGCCGAAGGAGCTCCTTCCGCGTTTGCAAGGAGCATAATTGTGAGAGCTGTCGTGGCTTTCTAAAGCGCCCTCGCCAGGGACTCGTAGCTGGAAACTTCTCTCTGCAGAGAAGCGGAGCCTGCTGAAGCCTCTCTCTCGGCAGAGGAGCTGAACGCGGCCCCCCACCCTACCGGGCCCAGCGGCCCCATCTCCTTGGTGGCGGGGCCTTCGCAGCTAGGAAGACGCACAGCGGGAGGCTGGTGAGGCATGGCGGGGGGGGCCTTCGGACGCTCCGAGGCCGGCCCAGGAGCCGGCCTCGGAGCGTCCGACCCCATCGGCGCTCCATGCGAGCGCGTTAATACGGGTATTTTTTTTATTTTTGCACATGTGCAGAGCGTTTTGAGGGCAAGAGGCCCTCAAAACGGTCTCTGCGCATGCGCAAAAATAAAAAAATACCCGTATTAACGCGCTCGCATGGGCCTTCTTTTAGAAGGCCCTGGAGCGCCGATGGGGTCGGACGCTCCGAGGCCGGCTCCCGGGCCGGCCTCGGAGCATCCGGGAGAATTTCCCGTGGGCCGAGAAGAAATTGGGGATCCCCGATTTCTTCGCGGGCCACAGGAAATCGGCAGGCGGGCCGCATGCGGCCCGCGGGCCGTATGTTGTGCACCCCTGATATACAGCCTTGTCGTACTCCCTTCCCAATTTTGAACCAATCGGTTGTTCCATGGCCGGTTCGAACTGTTGCTTCTTGACCCGCATACAGGTTTCTCAGGAGACAGGTAAGGTGGTCTGGTACCCCCATCTCTTTAAGAATTTGCCACAGTTTGTTGTGATCCACACAATCAAAGGCTTTTGCGTAGTCAATGAAGCAGAAGTAGGTGTTTTTTTGGAACTCTCGTGCTTTCTCCATGATCCACCGCATGTTGGCAATTTGATCTCTAGTTCCTCTGCCTCTTCGAAACCCAGCTTGTACGTCCGGTAGTTCTCGGTCCACGTACTGCTGAAGCCTAGCTTGTAGGATTTTGAGCATAACCTTGCTAGCATGTGAAATGAGTGCAATTGTACGGTAGTTTGAACACTCTTTGGCACTGCCCTTCTTTGGAATTGGAACGTAAACTGACCTTTTCCAATCCTTTGGCCACTGCTGAGTTTTCCAAATTTGTTGGCATATTGAGTGCAGCACTTTCACAGCATCATCATTTAGGATTTTAAGTAGCTCAGCTGGGATATTATCATCTCCACTAGCTTTGTTGTTAGTAATGCTACCTAAGGCCCACTTGACTTCACTCTCTAGGATGTCCGGCTCTGGGTCAGTGACCACACCAGCGTGGTCATCAGGAACATTAAGATCTTTCTTGTATAGTTCTTCTGTGTATTCTTGCCATCTCTTCTTAATCTCGTCTGCTTCTGTTAGGTCCTTGCCTTTTTTGTCCTTTATCATGCCCATCTTTGCACAAAACGTTCCCTTGATATCTCCAATTTTCTTGAAGAGATCTCTAGTCCTCCCCATTCTGTTGTTTTCCTCGATTTCCTTGCATTGTTCATTTAAGAAGGCCTTCTTATCTCTCCTTGCTATTCTCTGGAACTCTGCATTCAGTTGTTTATATCTTTCCCTTTCACCCTTGCTTTTTGCATTCCTTCTTTCCACAGCTATTTGTAAAGCCTCATCTGACAGCCACTTTGCTTTCTTGCATTTCTTTTTCTTTGGGATGGTTTTAGTTGCTGCCTCCTGTACAATGTTACGAACTTCCGTCCATAGTTCTTCAGGCACTCTGTCTACCAGGTCTAATGCCCTAAATCTATTCTTCACCTCCACTGTATACTCATAAGGGATATGGTTTAGGTCATATCTGACTGGTCTAGTGGTGTTCCCTACATTCTTCAGTTTAAGTCTGAATTTTGCAATAAGAAGCTCATGATCTGAGCCACAGTCAGCTCCAGGTCTTGTTTTTACTGATTGTATAGAGCTTCTCCATCTTTGGCTGCAAAGCACATAATCTATCTGGTTTCGGTATTGACCATCTGGTGATGTCCATGTGTAGAGTCGCCTCTTGTGTTGTTGGAAAAGAGTGTTTGCTATGACCAGCGTGTTCTCTTGACAGAACTCCGTTAGCCTTTGCCCTGCTTCATTTTGCGCTCCAAGGCCAAACTTGCCTGTTGTTCCGTTTATTTCTTGATTTCCGACTTTAGCATTCCAGTCTCCTAAGATGTAAAGGACATCTTTTTTGGGTGCTAGTTCTAGAAGGTGTTGTAGGTCTTCATAGAACCGGTCAACTTCATCTTCTTCGGCATCAGTGGTTGGGGCATACACTTGGATTACTGTAATGTTGAATGGTTTGCCTTGGATTCGAACTGAAATCATTCTGTCGTTTTTGAGGTTGCACCCCAGTACTGCCTTTCCCACTCTTTTATTGACTATGAGGGCTACTCCATTTCTTCTAAGGGATTCATGCCCACAGTAGTAGATATGATGGTCACCTGACTTAAATTCGCCCATGCCCGTCCATTTTAGTTCGCTGATTCCCAAGATGTCAATGTTCAATCTTATCATCTCATTTTTGACCACATCCAGCTTGCCTTGGTTCATAGACCTCACATTCCATGTTCCTAAGCAGTATTGCTCCTTGCAGCATTGGATTTTCCTTTCAACCTCAGACACATCCACAGCTGGACGTCCTATTGGCTTTGGCCCAGCCGCTTCACTCTTTCTGGGTCTACTTGGAATAGTCCTCCGCTCTTCCTCAGTAGCATATTGGACACCTTCCGACCTGAGGGGCTCATCTTCCGGCGTCATATCTTTTAGCCTTTTGGTACTGTTCATGGGATTTTCTTGGCAAGGTTACTGGAGTGGGTTGCCATTTCCTTCTCCAGTGGATCACTTTTAGTCAGAACTCTCTGCTACGACCTGTCCGTCTTGGGTGTCCCTGCACGGCATAGCTCATGGCTTCATTGAGTTACGCAAGCCCCTTCGCCACGACAAGGCAATGATCCATGAGGGGGCCTCAGGGAGTACACAGCCAATAAGATAACCTGTTCCCCGTTGACACTCCCTTGCACCTGGCACAGAGAAAACCCACTTCTAAAACCTAGATGCTTCAGGAAGATACAAGACAAGATACCTGCAACCTGTTGCCACTCCCTTGCTGCTGCTATTATTATTATTTCTATCCCGCTTTCTCCCCCATTGGGGGCTCAAAGTGGCTTACAACAATAAAATACATATAAATCATATAATATAATATAAAACTCTTAAAACATTAATATAATCTAAAAACACAACACAAAACATAATATAAAAACAGGAGTAAAAAAAAACCCTTGGCGAGGAGTTCCACAGATGAATTACATGCTGGGTAAAGAAATATGTCCTTTTGTCTATTCTAATTCTCCCACTCAAGTTTAGTGCATGTCCCCTGGTTCTGGTGTTGTGCGAGAGGGAGAAGAACTTCCCTCTATCCACTCTCCATCCCATGCGTAATTTTATATAATTTTGTGCCTCAATCATGTCCCCCCCCCCCTCAGGCGCCTTCTTTCTAGATTGAAGAGCCCCAAATGCTGTAGCCTTTCCTCATATGTCCATTGTTAAGTGGCTGCTCTGAAAGTATTCCTGTTGTGCAGCTGAACTATTACCTCTGATCAATTGGCATAATTAGGGATCCTGTTTTAAGCAGAGCACATAGTTGATGAAAGGGTGTGTGTATGTATAACCACTTGCCAGTCTTTTAAATAATTATAGATAGTTCATGATAGAAATTGCAGTAGGATTTGGTGCCGTGCCGTGGTGCATGAGCCACTGGGTGGCGCTGCTGTTCCAAGATGTAGCAGCCCCAGGTGGTCTTGGGGGTCTGGAGAAGGAGCAAAATATGTCCTTGTTTGTCCTTGCAGTGCCCTCAGTCACAGATCACTGTAGTTCTTGCTTCCACATTTGCCGAGGGCCACCCGGGTCGTATGTTTCTAAGGTGGGGGTTGAACTTGGGTCTTCTAGATGTGCTTCCGTTTCCCCTCAAATTCTATAACACTATGTGATCTACAGCAGGGGAGGGGGAGGTCAGTGTGCAGTGTGTAAAAATAAGAAAGGGAGGGGGGCAACCTGGAGGCAGCTTGTGTAACAGCTCTTGGATCTTGTTCATCAGGAACAGAATTGAGAGGATCCTCCTCCCTCCGGCTAGAGCTGCAGTTGAAATGGTGCCGGTGCCGCGAGAGGCCTGGATGGCTCCACCGGGCCTTGAGTGCAGAAGTCCTCTCCATAATTCATGGTGTGGAGTGTTCTGCTTCCAGTCCAGTAAGAAGGCAGCAAAGCTGCTTTTTGCAGAGATGTATTGAGCCGTTCACTTCCCTTGCTAAAAACTGCAGGCTGCTTTTCTCTTATTAATGCTGACCTTTCCCAGTCTTCCACAATGTTCTCAGTGAGAGGCTACTATGTGGTGCCTGGGTTGTGAGTCCTCCCCCCCCCCCCCCGAATGCTTCTCCATCTCTCTAAAAGAGTGGCTCTTAAACGTTTTGGTTCCCTTTGACCCCTTTGAGAATCAGATGAAAGCTATGGATTCCTTCCCCAGAAAAATGCACATACAATCTTTTTGCACCTGATTTGCTGTGGTACTTATGGACTTATCAGAGGGAGCACAGCACTGGTCTGTTACTAGGCTTGCATGTGACACAGGACGCCTACGGTCGCAGGCCACTCAACCAGCCACACTGGCGCGCACACCGTGCCTGTTGCATCTTCACCGGCACCTGCTGGGGTGGCCATCAGTACACTGCCCTCCGCATACCCCAGCACCTGTCTGCCTCATCGATTCTGGCAGCAGAGAACAGGAAACTCATTATGACTGAAGAGCGTGTCCGTGTCCAGCCCAAGGAGTCGTGGAGTGGTGATGCCGTGGACTGTGGGAGCAGAGAGGCCAGCTGAGGTAGGAAGTAATTAGTTCCCTCTTAGTCTTCCCACCTTAGGGTGGGAAGAAGGGATCCTGATCTGCTAACAAAGAACAGCAAGGGTGATCCAGCCAAAGGTGTGATTGAACTATCAGGACAGAGCAGCATCTGAAAGAGAAACACACAAGTGGGGGTTGCCAACTGTCTTCTCCCAGCAGGGCTCTTGTGTCATTGCAAGTTATCCACCAGACAGCCAAGTAACAGGTGCCTGTGAGGTCTGGCTGCACTGGTTGGTTCACTGCCATGGAGTTTGCCAAGCCACAGGGGCCTGACACGAAGGGTGGTGGCTGCAGACAAGCAGGCTATAGGCTTGGGATCTGCATGGTGTCTTTGCCTGTGGGACAGCTGCCTGTAGGGATCAAGGTGAAGCCCCACAGTAAAAGCGACTGGACAACACTAGTGATTCTCTGGACTGAGATGGGCAGTGTGGGGGGGGGGAGAGGGAGGTGCCATCGGACCGTAGTGGACCTTACCTTTCCCTATCATGGGGGGGGCACAGCAGTGGAACTCTTCAGCCCCCTGTGGCAATGGCGTAGTCCTGGAAAGCAAAAGGGGTTCAGATGAATATTTTGCCTGCAGCACCGATTGGAGACTGGCCTTCACCAAAAGGGAGCGGATCCTTCTTGCTCTTCTTAGTTCAGCTGTTGCAAAAGGGAGGGATGATTTGGTAGCACAGCTTGTTGCAAAAGGGCAGTGTGTGTGTGGGGGGGGTAGAGGCATGAGACAGAGATTCAGCATCAGTGTGTGGCAGCATGGGATTCCCTCCCCCGCTTACCTGAGTGGGGGTTGCATTGTCTCCTTGTTGGGGTGGGGAGGGAGAGGTTCTTGTTGAGTGTCTGCTATCTCTGGAGTCCTCCTGGGGTAGGACACCTGCCAAAAAATTTCTGGAAAGACATGTTAAACTACGTTGCGAGGGACAAGAGGTGGTTTGTGCAACGTGCTCCATTTTCTGTGCCAATTGCTCTTCATGGCTCCCATCACCAAAGCTCCCCTTGGAGAGACCAGAGAGGTGTAGCCCCAGGCCCAGAATCTGAGCTGTAGCCTCCCTGGCAGGGGCTTTAGTCCTGGGGTGGGGTGTCTGGCTGTGCCGTTTGGTCTGTATCCTATGCTCCATCGTCAGCAGGAGGTGAGATTTGTTTCCCTTTTCTATTGTTCCCTACAGGCCCATTCAGAGGAATTTTATCAGGGGGTACAAAGTTTCTTTTGGGTCCCTTCCCTACATATGAATTTGGCTCCTGGCCCCCCATTTTTCACCCTGGGCCCGGGTACAAATCACCCCCTTAACCCCCCTTCTCAGAGGCCCTGGTTCCCTATGGGCTTACTCCTTCCGACACCCGCTCTGTCATTCTCTTACCTTCTTCCCCACTTTTCCAGTCCAGGGAGAGGGATGAAGGCGGGTTCCCTCCTTTGCCAATCTGCTTCCTGCCTTGGGCTGCAATCCTATACATGCGTTTCATGGGGGTAAGCCCAATTGAAATGAACAAGACTGACTTCTAAGTAGATATGCATAGGATGTTAGTCGTGCAAACAAATGGATTGGCCTCTGGCCGTGATTCTTATGATATCTCAAGTGTAAAAAATCAATAGGATCATGTATGCGTGGGGGGGGGTACATGTTGGGCCCCACAAGATTATGCTTGGTTTCTGTAGACTGTAGACAACCAAAGGAATGTTGGTCTGAGTCCATAGAAGGCAGCCTTGTGGGTTGTGGAAGCAGCGTTACCCCTCTGAGCGGAAGCGCACCTGCTTTGCATGCAGAAGGTGCCCCCCCCTCCCAGCTTCAGGTCCTGGCAGCATCTCCAGTTAAGGATGTTGGGCAGCCAGTCTGGGCAAGCCCCCCTCTGCTGGAGAGCTGCGGCCGGGGAAGATGCACCTCCTGGGCCGGGTAGAACAAGGGCCTGAGCTGGTAGCAACAGAAAGCAGCGTGTTGTCACTTCGCTTTGCACCGAGAGATCTCTTCCCCCCCCCCCAACACACAGCCGTATGCTGAAGCTGCAACATTGTCCTCCCAGCCAGCCCACCCCCCTTTTGCTCTTCCCGTTGCAGGAACTGTGCACTGCACATATGGGCCAGTTATTTTTGCTCTGCTGCAACAGATGCCGACAATATTCCTGGAAACGGTGTCTGCCTTCTGATCTGTCAGGCCCATTAATCTCCCTTCTAACCGCTTCAGTCCCGGAGGCGTGTCTGCCATCCGCCAACTGCTTGATCACTCTGACAGCCACGCAAGCAAGGCCCAAAGCCCCGACTTTCCCTTGCTCCTTCATGCAAGTTTCTTAGTGTGCAGGGGGGAAGCGGAGAGCAAAGCAATACTTTGTTACTCGTCTTCCTAGTCATAGTCAGAATGGGGGTGTCTGGCTCCTGGCTCTGCTCTCCTGGAAGGGGGCAGGCGCAGCAACACGGCGGAGGGGTGTGGTTGTGGTGGGTGGGTGGATGGATGGGTGTCCTTGAGAGGGCCTCTCCCTGGTCCATGATGCAGTCGGCTCACCGCCCACTTATATCGTAAGCTGCTCTTATAGGTCTCTTGTGTTGGAGAAAAGGGGTATTATGCCAGTAAACATGCATTAAACATGCATTAAAAACAGAAGGAAAGACTCCCCCACTGCCTGTCCTTTTGCTAGGACTGTGAGTGCAAAGGAATGTGGTGATGATAAGGGGCTACCAAGTCACCTCTAGCATTTGTATGGTGCTTTGCATACACTGCCTCAGTCATCTCCGGAAGAGAGGACAGTAGTATTGGTAACCCCATGTTGCAGAGGGGTGGTGCTGAGGCTAGAGCTGGTGGCTTGGCTAAAGGCACTGCCCAGCGGGGTGGGATGATGAACTGGGGCCCTTGTTACAAAACTGCCTTCTAGTGTGTCATCTGTGTGGCATTGTTTTGAGTGTGCTCCCTTTGTACCGGAAGCCCAAATGTGAAGAATGTTAACAGCAGCACACGAGGAGCAGATTTGGGTGCTACGCTGGAAAAGAAAAAGTCTCTGTCTATGCAAGAGAAACACCCAGATAGTCAGAGTTACTGTAAACCAGAGGCCCCAACACCTGCTCTGCGCGTGGCGCTTGAAGTGTGTTCATTGCGGCGGAAGTAAGTCGTCAAGGAAGCCAGCCATGACACTGGTAGCCGGTACCCAGAGAGAAGTAGGCACCAGCTGCTTTTCTCTAACATTTAACTTCTTCTCGGGTGAATGGGAGGGCCAGGATATTTCTAACCTCAACCCAACTCAAGTTCTGCATTCTGAACAAAATGCAAAATCTCATTGGCTGTATCTGATTTTGGGGCGCCTGCTTTCTGCTCACCCCAGGAGTGAGGCTATTGCAGGACATGGACCACTCACCTGTCCCCTTGCTGAAGGAATGTTCTGCTTGAACCTATTTAGGCAAGGAAATGACAACAAGGCTGCAGCCATAAGGGCTTTTCATTAGGAAAAAGTCAACTGGATGCTGAACTCTGTACTCAACCTCAGATCCTATGTTGTGGTACTGGAAAATGCTGCAAGGGACCCACATGAGATCGATCAGATAGCAGCATCCAGTCACAACCCCTCCCCCCCCCCCGAGAAGGCTGTGATCATGGTGGATCTGGACATGGGCATCTGCAAAAAATAACTTGGCGAGGGGAGAGAAGGGTTGCTAATGACGATGACGACTGTAGGGTTGCCTGGAGCCTCCAGGAATCAATCTCCAGGTGGCGACCAAAACTTTCCAGGACGAAGAGTCTTGTATATTAGCCAGTACTCTTGACCTTTGCGCAGCTGAGAACTAGCCACTTGATCATGTGACTGGTCAACAAATCTGTCTTCACTTGATACCTTTGTGTGCCCATTGCCCAGGGGACCCTGGGAACTGTAGTCTGGGCTTCAGTTGGTGGGTTGCATCAGTGCTGCTGTCGTCGTTTTGTTTGGGGACTCAGAACTGTGCGGTTTGGACAGCAGCTAGGGCTAGACGGGCACTGGACAGGCGAATTCCCCCCCCCTCCCAATCTTCAACGGCTGCCTCCTGTCCCCGATTTTATCTGCCGGCTCTCTCCAGCTGTGACAGCGTTTCTGCTTTTGCCTTGAAATATCTGGCAGCCCGAGTTTCTTTCTGTTTCCCTGCAGGGTGGTCTCTTGATGACAGGCTTTTGCAATGTTTTGAGGGGGGGGCAGCTCAAGTGAGACTTCTTTGCCCGCACCGGCCTCCCCAATCAAGGATGTGGGTGCTCACAATGCATGCGTGTTTGGCCTTTAGGGCACTTTCCATGATCATGTCAGGGGGGGGGCTGGTGTAGCCAACCCTCCCCATACGTGTTGGCAAACCTCGTGGCTTCATCAGTGCGTGTAGAGCGTTCAAACTTCTCTTCCCCCCCCCATAAGGGAACTGGCCCACATTCACCTCAGCCCAAAGGCCCAGGATGCACACATTTTGCGCATACAATCCTTTTATCACATGGGGCAGGTCTGGGCAAAACAGCAAGGCCCACTGTTAGGGATTTTTTGTGTGGGGTGGAGAGAGGTGCTGTCAACTGATCTCTTCATACTCTTCCCCCCCCCCATTCTTTTGTTCAAAGAACACTCTTATCAACTTTCCCTTTTTGCTCTTTAAGGCCGAGCCCTGTTCTTGAAGAAGGAGCGTTTTGCATGTCTCGTAAACTTGCGTCCAGCAGTCTGAATATCGATGGTGCCTGCGCTGAGCTCAGGAGGTGGAGGAGGGGGGGGCAGCTCCTGCAGCCTTGCTCCCTCCCTGCCTGTGTTTTGTGTATTGCCCATTTGTCTTTCCTCACAGCAAGATCCGCTTGGGTTCTCTGCAGGGCTGAGCTGCTCCTGACAGGGACCCCCAGCACCTGGGATCGTGTCTCCCGGCCACGCCTGGGCATGACTAGCAGCATGCTCATGCGGGGAGGAGCGAGAAGCTGAGCTGCAGTATCGGGCCGCTAAGGGGAGCATCGCCTGCAAAGCATCTCAACAGGGCTGAGGAGGAAGCTGCTAAATGGAAAATAAGAAAGGGCTGCTGAAGGTGCACTGCAGCGCTACCTGGGAACACTCTTGGCGTGCCTGCCAAAGCCCTCGTCCAAGCGCATGGTCCCTGGAGGAAATGGATGCTTTCCTTCCCAGACAGGAGGCTCTGCATACGAGCAGGAACGGCCCCGGCCCGCAACTGCTTAGGTGCAAAGCAAAGGCCCTGGGTCTAGGCCAGGTAAAGGGGAACAAGGTTTCCAACAGCAGCTACTCCACAGGCTTCCTTCACTCCCAGTAAGCTTGATGGAGGAACCTGGGCCACATTCCAGTTGAGTTAAAGGACGCGGTGGAGGCAGGAGAACATTCAAGCCATTTAGCAGGGCAAAAGCTGTGCCCGGGGAGTCATAGAATCATAGAGTTGGAAGGGGACCCACAAGGTCATCTAGCCCAACCCCCTGCCTGTAGCAGGAAATCCTCCTAGACTAGAGCATCTCCGGCAGATGTCTGTGGAGCCTCTGCTTGAAGATCTCCAGTGAGGGGGGGAATCCACCCCCTCCCTCGGCAATTGGTTCCACTGCCGAATTACCCTTGCTGTTAAGAATGTAGGAGGAAAACACTGGCGCCTGCTGGGGTGTGCTCACCCCTGAACATTGGTCAGATCTGCTCACCTGCTCATAACGTAAGGGCAGTCCCAGGGGCTTCCCACCACTAGAGGAGCCAATAGGAAAAGGAGAATCTCAATCCCCGCCCCACCCCACCCCAGGGGAAGGCTGCACTGAGACAGTGTGTTTTGTTCCAGCACTTGCAGAGTTAACCATGTCCAGGCATTGCTGGCACTCTGCTGGAGCCTGGTGGTGAACAAGGGAACTACAACAGCGAGAACAGCAGGTTCCCCAACTTCTCTGTCTCCGGAGCCCTTTACATTCCTAAACGGAGTCTGGGGAAGCCTCAGAGCGCCGGCACAAAGCTGGGGGGGGGCCACTTCTGGTGTGCTGGTGGAGCTCTTGGAGGGAGGGGTCTCAGGGAGCCTAGGAGCACACTTGCAGCAATGCGGAGCTAGAGAAAAGTCTAGGTTCCATGAGGATTTGCTGCTACTGTCAAGACCTGGTTTAGTCTAAGTGCCTGCTCTTGGACTATTTCAGTCCCTTTTTAATAAACTGTTCTTTGGACTGAAAGCTCACTATTCTGTTTTAATCAGACTGGAGCAGTGAGCTATTGCCCCTTGTTCTCTTACCAACCACACAGGTCTCATGCTTCAGGGGTGTGTGTGTGTTAGAAAAATAGGGTCTTTGGGTGGAAATTAAGCCGAGTCAGATGGTGGAAGTTTCCTTTTCTGATTGCTCCCCATGGGCTCCTGCTAGTTTGCTGCTAACAATAAAACAGGAGCAGAGGCAGTAAAAGGGTTGCAAAGAAAACTACTTCACTCCCAGTTCACAAGCAGGCGCATCTCTGTTGGCTGTACAGGTCCTAGATTTGGAACAGGGAACCCTAGAACTGTTCCCTTTGCATAGGGGGTCTGCAACCTTATGACATGGCGAACTCCATGTGGCTCATGGAGAGAGGTCTGAATGTTGGAAGTTTGGGGGGGGGGGAGCCAGGCAGCGATGCACCCCCACATGTCCAAGAGGACAAGTATAGGTCTGAGACAGGCATCCTCAGTCACCTGCTTCCGGGACAATACACTGCCCCCTAGTGTCCTGCAGGTGGCATTGTGCAGTTCCTACTCTCCGATGAGTATATATAAGAGCAGGGAAGCTGGGCCTGGCCAGGTCAGCTGATTCCGTAGCAAGCAGCTTCTGTGCTGAGGGATCCGAACATCTGGGCTCACTCCCAATGTGCCTGTTTTTGGCAAATCTGGCACTGTCTGTGTCGAAGTGTGGTGTCTGTCACCCTAGAAGGCACCCAAGGGTGTGTGGGCAGGTCTGATGTGTGAACTGCATGCCTTACTTGCCCCCATCTCTACCTAGTGGGCCAAGGTGGCTCCACCAGATCGTCGCATATCCAGCAAGGCAGCCCGGTCGTGGTTGAACACGATAGCTGAGGAGAGGCTTGGGAAGCATTTCCTGGAGCTGTGTCAAGACAAAAAGGGCCAACTGTGCCTGTTGGTTTCAGAGCACAAGGGAGCCGGGAACGCAGACACTTCTTTGTCCCCACCATTTGGTACACTGAGAGAATAGTTTTAATGGAGAGGCAAATCCCTTAATCTCCAGATAGAAATCAGCTGAACAGCAGAACAGCTAAAGGACAGAGACTATCCTAGTATCGGGGCATGGTCTGCATAGCCTACTCTCCTTATTTAATCAGCTGTTGCTGTATTTATAAAAGGGTGACTCAAGGCTACCCAGCTACAGCCCTCTGTCAGTCTCTCACTCTAACACAGGCTGCATTTGCTGCATCATAGCAGGCCTCAGATGGGGCTGAATTTTGGAAAAGAGAGGACGGGCTTCTGCCTGTATGGAGAAACATCAACTGAAGTGAAGTTGGACGTTTCCGGAGTGCTTCCAGCTTCGTGCAGGCGGGCAAAGAGTCCACGCCTGGTCTGGATGAAGATGCAGCGTATTAGCGCTGCGGGGGGGGGGCAGTCCCAGCTGGCTGGGATGAAGAAAGCACCAGCCAGGAGCCTGGGATTTGGGCTCCCGAACCGGGATTGTCCTGGTCGGATCTGGGACTATGGTAAGCCTACGCAGTAGCAATGCGTGGAGTCCCTGGCATTCACTAAAAGGGAGCAGACACCACTGCTGTTAGCTGTTGCAAAAGGAAGGGATGGTCATGCAACACAGTTGACAGCAGAGAGACACATATGATACTCCTGAGGGGTTGGAGGCAAGGAGCAGAGAGATGAGGGAGAGATGCAGCACGGGATCCCCTCCCCGATTACCTGTGTGGGGTGCATCCCTTGCTGGGGTGTTACGGTAGAGGTTCCATCAGAAGAGCCCTGCAGCTGGATCAGGCCAAAGGCCCATCTAGTTCAGCTTCCTGTATCTCACAGTGGCCCCACCAGATGCCTCAGGGAGCACACAAGACAACAAGATACAGTCGATCCTCCGTGTCCACTGGAGTTCTGTTCCTGGAACCCCAGTGGATAAAAAAAAAAGCAGCATTATAGGAAAACCGGGGTGGGGAGCGGTGCCACATTACCTTTTTTCCCAGCATTTTTCGGCACTTCCCTGGTGTGGTGACCAGAACTGGACACAATACTCCAGATGTGGCCTTACCATCGATTTGTACAAAGGCATAATGATATTGGCCGTTTTATTCTCAATCCCTTTTTTAATGATCCCGAGCATGGAATTGGCCTTCTTCACAGCCGCCGCACACTGGGTCGACACTTTCATCGACCTGTCCACCAGCACCCCAAGATCTCTCTCTTGATCCGTCACAGACAACTCAGAACCCATTAGCGTGTATGTGAAATTTTGGTTTCTTGCCCCAATGTGCATCACTTGACACTTACTTACATTGAAGCGCATCTGCCATTTTGCTGCCCATTCTCCCAGTTTGGACAGGTCCTTCTGGAGCTTTTCAAAATCCCTGCTAGTCTTCACCACCCAGAAAAGTTTAGTGTCGTCCGCAAAGTTGGCCACCTCGCTGCTTATCCCCAACTCCAGGTCAATTATGAACAAGTTGAAAAGCACCGGTCCCAAGACCGATTCTTGGGTCTTCCAGTGGGCATTTGCGCGTGGAGACCTCCTGGGGTAGAATACCTGCAATATGAATTCTGAGAAGACAACAGTTCACACAATATCTTGCCATGATCCGTGTTGTGAGGGGCCAGAGGCTTCTTCTGCAAAGTGCCCCTTCCGCATGGTTCCCATCACCACCGTTCCCCTTTGAGTGACCAGAGAGGTGTTGCCCAAGGCCCTGCACGTGAGAATCTGAGCTGTCGTCTCCTTGGCAGGGGCTTTAGTACTGGGTGTGGGTGTGGTGTCATTGGCTGCCACGTGTGGTCTGTATTCTCTACACGCTGTCTTGGGGGAGTGGGTGCTGCAGGGGGGTGGCAGGAGGTGCCCTTTTCTGCTATTGCTCCTAGTGGGGTAGGTACCTCCTAGTACCTCCACCAGCTCTGTTGTTGGCCTAGTGTTTTTCTGGCACCGGAGGAGCATCCCCATTGTCTGAAGAGCAGGTAAGATCAGGTACATGTCGACTCCTCCTCCTCACCCCTCCCACGCCACCATCGCCTCCCTGATTTGGACTCTCTGCCCTGCCCTGCAGAGTTGCTCTGTGCTACTTTAGCACAGCATTTTTCTGACATTGCACCACCAGCGCCTGGGCTTCTACACGGGCGGGGCTGTCGTAGCCACACACTGTCCATCCTGTCTGTCAGGTGGCCTTGAACATTTGCCCCTAGGAACATCTCTCAGTTGGCCTCCCCCTGAGCCTGACGCTTCTTCTGGGCCAGGTCCTTCGACAAAACTTTCAAAGGCAGCAGCGGAGCGGCCGCCTGAGGCTATTGCCACCCTGAGGCTATTGCAAGAAGGCGGCTGCGAGGGAGGAGCAGTACACGCCTCTGCTTCGCCGCAACCCTCCCTGGTCCTTCGACTGCGCCTCGATTCCCGCCTCGCCCGCAGCAGGCCCCGCCCCCAGGCCCAGAGGCTCCACCCCTGCCTCTCGCAGTCGCCTTCACGCGCCACCCAAGCCTGCTGCCGCCACCCTTCCCCGCCTTCCTGGGCGCCTCCCGCGCTCTCCGACATTGGCTGCCGCGAAGACGACTGCGGCGTCGATTGGCTGCATTCGAAGATTCATCAGCCAGCAGGTTCGGGTGCAGTGGGCGCGGCCTGAGGCGGACGCCCCGTGGCTTTGGCTGCTGCTGCTCCTCCTCCCCCCCTCGGCCAGGCTCCGCCCCGTCGCTCTTTCCTCCTCCCGGCAGGACCCGCCGCAGGCAGGGGACGGTCGGGACCAGGCGGAGACATCGGCCGGACAGCAGCGGCGGCGGCGGCGGCTTCTGGGATCCGCTCGCTCGCGGTAAGGGAGGCGGTGGGCGGGGTCGGCGGCGGCTGAGGGGCGCGCAAGAGGTGCGGAGCGGGGCCCGGCCCACCCACCCACCCACCCCCGGCGCTGCTGCTGCTGCTGCTGCGTCTTCCTCCTCCTCGGCAGGCCGCCCGCCCGAGTGAGGCTTCAGCTCCCTCAGGCCGGCGGCCCCGTGGCGGGAGCGGAGCTGCCGGGCAGGAGAGCGAGCGAGAGAGAGCCACGGGGCTGGCGGTTGGGGCGGCAAGAGGGCTGCGAGCGAGGGAGGCGCCTCCCTGTCAGCCTCGTTCCTGGCTGGCTCCCGCAGCCCTCTCTCTCCTGGGCCCGGAGTCGGACGTCTCCTCCTGCGCTCTTACAGTGCTGAGCTTTGTGACACCTCCTCCTCCTCCTCCAATGCAGCAGCGAACCCGCAGCAGGTCTTAGTCTGGGATGCTGCTGAGAAGTCCGACAGGCGACTTCTCCCCGGCGTGGCCTTTCTGTGCGCGCCTCATCCAGAGTAGCAGCATACATACCAACGTCACGTTTTTCTTGGCACGTGTTCAGAATTGTATCCTTTCATATCCCACAAGTTTTCTGTTTCCTCTTTTTTTCCTTCCTGCTGCTATTCCAGAATAGTGGCTGTAGTAGTCACTCAGTGGTAGAGCGTCTGTTTTGCATGTCGCCAGTCCAAGGTTCAGTCCCTTGCATCTGGGGTTGGGAAAAGCCCCGAGAGAGCCGCCGCCGCCGCTGCTGCTGCTCAGAATTGAGCCAAGACTCTGATTCGGCAACTTCCGATGTGCTGGGTGTCAAGTTCACATCTGTATTGCTGTACTTTTTTGTTGTAATTCTGCAAGGTGGAGGCATTTTGCCAAGGCAAGGAACGGAGGAAGGTGGTGATATGCTTGCTACTTATCTGTCTTTTAACAATGGAGGGCTGGGCTGGATTAATGATAGGTGTTAATAGAAATGACAGGAAATTTGAAAAAGGGGAGTGGAGGAAAACCCTGCCTAAATTAGTCCATCTGCCTTGAGAAGCTGGCGTAGCGATGTCATTCCAGAGGAAGTGGGAACTGCTGCGGAAAAGAGGCCTGAGACACGCCTCAAGTTTTTGTATATTTTGTTATAAAAATTCCTGGGCTTTCTTCTTTGTCTCTGAAGACGAAACAAGCTGCAAAGATGGTGAATGAAGTGGAATCCACCAGCACATGCAGCATTGTGGCGTCTGACTCTCCTTTTTCTTTCTGGTTACGTGGTCCCTTGTCTGCTGCTGCTGCTGCCTTCCTGCAGCTGTGACTGGCTGGTCTCCTCCCCAGCGTTTACAGGGATGGTTCTAGCATTGCATCAGGGATATTTTGTGCTGTAATTCAGTATCGCAGCCAGGATATGCGTTTGCAGGACCGCTGCTTGAGGGGATGGGTGTGGTGAGCTGCATGGATACAGCAGCAGCAGAGGCACAGCCGGCCGGCCTATACGCTAACTCTGCGCAGTCATCGGCACAAGAGAGCTGAAGGGAAAGCTATTTATATAAATCGGACCCAGCTTCAAGCTGGGGGCACCAATTTAGAAGGAACAGTTGTCATATTTTAAGCATTAAATGAGAATGGTATGAGTGCGACGCTGCCTGGGTAAGTTTAGACCCAGGGACCTGCTGTTCTTGGGGCCTCCGAACAGACTCGCCTGCTTCCAGGGCATACCAAGCCTGCCTGGTCATTGCAACATTTGCTTTTTGTTAAAGAGTCTTAAAATTAAAACTTGAAGTGTGGCTGTATTTCTGTGTTAGAAGCAGCAAAGGGGCTGAGTGTGACCACGGGCCAACAGCTTAAGTTGCAAAAACAAGTCTGCAGTCTTCAAGGAACTGCAGCATTTGTGCTCCTGGCCCTTTTCAGTGTGCATTTTCCACAACTCTTCCTCCTCCCTGCTTTGAACATCATCTCTCCAGCTGTCCTTTCATTTTTGTGATTTCTTTCTCCTCCCCCATCATGACACAGAGGTCTCTCTTTATGGAAGAATTGCTTGCAACTTGTGTTTGGCGGTTATTTGTTTCTGTATTTATATACCGCCTTTCTTATCCTCAGATTGCTCTTCAGATGTTATTCAGGGCGGTTTACATAGGCAGGCTTATCTAGATCCGATAAAGATCTTTACAATATTGTTCTGTATAGAACCCTATAATACCTTTCATACTTGTTAAAAGTTCATGAAGTTTAACAACTTATGTTTAACAACAAATGCAGAAGAATAGTATCATTTATTGGGTGTCGTCCTGCTGGTGGGAGCTCAAGGAAACCTTCAGATTGGTGTGTCACTTCCCACAATGCTGTGTGAACAGCACACCTCCTTTGGCAGCACAGGGACTGCTAACTTTTGTTTATTAGGGTTTGGAAGTGTGTAACATGTTGTTCAGTACACAAGTAAGCGTGTCTTCAGGTAAGTCCAGTAATTTCAAAGTGTTCAGCATCTCAAATAAATATATATCAGTATATATATATCAGTATAGTAGGTCTCTACTTTACGATGCTGGTTCACTTTATGATCAAATCACTTTACAACAGAATTTCTGTTGTAAAACAAGGTTCACGATACAATAAGTTACTTCATGATGGGCTCAAATCCTGCCAACAGAACCTCGTGGGTGATAGATAAACCAGTGATTGTTGCGTTTGGTAGCATCTCAGCCAATAGTTCTTAACATCATGGCTGTGCAATGTGTGTATTGAGGGAAGGATACAGCCTTGTAACTTGTGTTTTATAATTACAACATTGTGTAAGATGATAACCATGGCTCCTAAAGGGCTCAGTAGGGACCTTTTTTAAAATAACTTTTTAGAGAGGGAAATTGCTTCTATCTGTGGCAGAAGTTGAGGTCTTGGAATGACTGACCCCAAAACAAGGCGTTCTTGGATTCACATCACAATATTACTTTCACAATGCAATGGTGCCTCTGGAACAGATTAAAATGGTAGAGTGGGGTTCACTGTACACTCTTCTGTGTCAGCCCTATGTTTTCGGGAAGAGACGGTTGTCTTCTTAGGTTAGCTCTTTATGTGATTCCTTCTTCAACCTAGTGTCCTTCTAGTTGTTTGTTGTTGTAAACTGAAAAGAGGCTGGTGATTGATTTCTGAAGTAGAAAGTGCTAGTGCTCCTGCCAGTTTGGGATTTATGCTCCCTTCTCCTGAAAGCCCTTCTTTCCAATAACATGCTTTGGGACTTGTGGCTACTAAATTGTGAGGGAAGGAATCCTTGGCACATGCTCGGAGGCACTCCTCCACCACATCTTCCAGGACTGACTTCCAGTGACATGGCTTGAAGTAAGCCTTGCTATGTGGAACAGGATGCTTCCCTTTGTTTTGTTAGATGCAAATGCTGCTCATTTTATTGCTGAGTAAAGCAGGGGTGGCCATGGTTGCTTAACATGAGAGCCACATACAATAAACTTCAGATGTTTGAGAGCCGCACCGTTTAAGAAGCACTGAAAATCTTAATATATTTACTCACCAGTGAACATTAAACTTTTGTTTTAATCCAGTAGACTCTCAGTTTATACCTGGTAAATAATTTTAAAGCTTGAAAATTTCTTATTTACCTTTTATATTAATTGTGATGCAAAAAGGAGCTCAGCCAACATATTTCCGAGAGCTGCACATTGTACGTCAAAGAGCTGCATGTGGCTCAGGAGCCACAGTTTGGCCACCCTGTACTATAGTGTGGAGTGGTGAATCTATTGCTGTTGGTAACAGGCAGGTTTGCAATGTGATAACGAACCTCTTTGGAGAGAATGTGTCTGCAATCTGAGAACACTCTGGAGTGAGCAATCTGGGGGTGGGTCAGGTTTTTTTCCCTCAGCTGGAAGAGCAGGAGGCATCCGAGTGGGCTTGGAAGGAAAGAAGGCTGATGGATCTAGGATGGGGGAGGGTCAAGGCCTGGTGCGAAAGAGGCGTTGATTGAGTGTGACGGGAGCTATGTTCTGAGAGATGGGGGACGAACAAGGGGGAGACCTCGCTACAGATGAAAGGCCTGAAAAAGACTTCTGCAAGATGAGGCAAATGGACAAAGACTCGCATGGATTGAAACAAGGTGGATTGAGTTAGGGTGTGGTTGCAGCAATGCTGGTCAGGTCATGCAGGTATGTGCAGCGTTGGTCCCTTGAGGGTTGGTGGAGAAATAAGGTGGGGGCAAGGAAAATTGGCAGGTTATTCTGTGAGGTTTCTTTGGATCAGCTGTAGCTTTCTCTCCGCTGCCCTGAGGTGTGGTTGTGGCCTTACTGCTGGAAGTGGTTTGGACGATTGCAAGTGGCTCTCTTCCTTGCAGCCTCCCGCTCACTTGCATCCCTCCCAGTTCAGTCCACCCTGTTCCTTGACTCCACCACATACTGAGCTGCTGCTGCTGCACAACCATTTTTCTTTGAGCTGCACAGAAGACGAAGCCATCAGGAATTTGACTTCTCTGAGAATCTGTAGTTAGAACTTCTTGTGGCTGACTTCCCAAAGTTAGCAACCTCAGGCCTCACCCCACGCACCTGGGCCAGTCATTTGTCTGTGCAGACCAGTCCTGGGCTAAATGACCATTGATCTTCTTCTGCATAGTACAGTGGGCCCTCGGTATCCGCAAGGGTTCTGTTCCCAGAACTTCCGCAGATACTGAAATCCGCATATAGTGAAGTCCGCTATTGCAAATACAGGGGCTACTGTAACAAGCTTTAAAAGGGGGGGGGAGGTTAAAAATAGTGTTTCTTACCTTTTCGCTGGCAAACCGCTCCGTTTGCAGGACTTTGGAAAGGGAAATCATGCTCTGGAAGCCTCTTCCGGGTCCTGCGACTCCCTCCTTTTGCCCAGGCTTGCCTCAGAATGAATTGTGCAATGCATTCTGGGGTGAGCCTGGGGAAGGGAGGGGGGAGTCGGAATGGAGTCGTTTGCCAGTGAAAAGGTAAGAAACGCTATTTTAAACCTTTTTTTCTTAAGGTTTTTACAGTGGCCCCTGTATCCGTGAGCATCCACGTTGAGATAAATTCGCGGATGTTCAAATTGCGGATACGGATAATTGCTTTATATATTGGTAGTTGGTGTAGCATAGTGGTTGAAAGAGTGAGCTGTCATCAGGACTTCTCTAGTTTGAATCTCGCCTCTGCCATGAACTCGCTAGGTGGCCGTGGACCAGCCTCAGCTCCCCATCTGCAATATGGGAATGAGGAGATTTGCTCCCCTTACATGGTGGTTGAAAGGAGAACATCAGGATAATACATGAGAAGTGCTTTGCCTGTGCAGAGAGCCTGATGCAGCAGGTCCCTGACTTAACACAAAGCATCCCATAAGCCACAGCGACAACACATGGCCGCCCTTCTTCTCTTTGCACAGCTCTTTCCATGCTCGCCCCAAAGCCCTCCGTGGAGCTGCGCATGTGCAGAAAGAGAACCGACTTACGCAAAAATTAAGTTGCTTCAGGGTGGGCGTCCCAACCGCTGGAATGGAACCCTTATGTAAGTCGGGGAGTGCCTGTATAAATGTTGTTGTTCGTACTTGTGGCGGGTGGTGATGCCTGTCATATGCTGGCTATGAACAAATACTCAAGTCTGCTGAAATAGACCTTCAAGGAATAGTGAAAACAGTCGGTGCTTTGCTGCTGAATGTTTGGGCCCTTTGTATTCTTCCTGCTAGTAAATAGTTGCCAAGTGTTTTGCTGGTGATGTGAAGGATTTTACAACCAGTGTTATATTCCTGTATTGGCCATTAGGGCTTGTGAATGCTCCGTTTATTGCTTGTTTGTGGCATCATGGCATGTTGCCCTCGTCGTTTACTGTCCAGCAGTGTTTATGTCTTTGACTTGCAGAATACAAATCCAGTTTGATTCATGGTTTGAGTGCTGGCTATTCTTCGGATGCATGCAATTGTGTGTACCACAAGTACGTCTCCTCTCGTCCCCCCCCGTCCCCCCCCCGCATCCCCAGCTGTCTCTAGCCAGAACTTTTCTTGTCAAAATGACTCCAGGCAACCTAACCTGGTAAAGGAGATTGGATCAGCTTCCTAATTTTGGAAGTGCAATAGCCAGACAGTGTCCGATGTACAGTCGAGCCCTTGATGGCCTATGAGGTTCAAGCAGACTTTGGTTTGAAACGACCAGAGTTGAGCTCATAGCAGAACGGTGGAGTTGTTAGGGCTTCTGTGTTTCCTTGGCCAAAGGCAGGATTATTTAACCCATTATGGTCTTTAAGCAGATGTTATTCTCTAAGCCTCTCACTTGGCGTCACCCACCTGTGTGGTGAAGCTTTTACGGATAAAGCCGGGATGGTGGTGGTACTGCTTTCAAGCTAGTCAGAACCTGGGCAGCTGTGTTGTCTCTTCAGAGTAGATGCACAGAACAGGAAGTTGAACAACGTGCTTCCTCTTGATTCTCGATTTCAGCCTTGGTGAGCAGTGGTTCTTGGAGTAAAGTTTCACTTTTTATTTGAGCTAAACACAGTTCTTAGTTTCCATCTCTTGGTCCAGCTAGCTGGACTTTAGTGCCGCGAATCAGGTTGGATATCAGTTGTTGGCATGATTGGAGCCCGCGGCCCAAGTCTCCTTCATGTTGTTGCTCTTCTGTGTTTTCCTTTCTCCAAGAGGCTCCGAGAAGCGTCTCTGGTGTTTCCCTCGCTTACCCTTATGACAACCCTATGAGGTAAGTTAGCCTGAGAGTCGTTGACTGGTCTGAGGTAGCCTGGGGAGCGTTGTGGTTGTGTAGGGGTTTGAACCAAGGTCTCTTCTAGACTAGCTCAACTCTTCTATACTAGCTATATTAGCTCTAATGGGTATGTTTCTTTACTTGGGTAGAGGGAACCGGGAACAAAACATTCTGAAAGCATTTCTTAGGTGTGGTGTTGATGGCAACAGAAGACTAGGTGGGCAGAGAAAAAACTCGGCACGAACGGTGGACAGCACAGAACCAAGACGCTTGTCTTCAGATTGTGCGCCGAAGATTAAAACAAGAATCTGTACAGCACAGATAACGCTGTACTGAGAAGCAACAGTTTGGTTTGCGACTATCCCCATGAACAAGACACTTCAGGGTAACACTTTGGTTAGAACTCTTTGGGAAACTCCGCCTTAAATGTGGATGTTCCCGAGCGAGTCCCCTTTCCTGATCATCACATTCTAAATTCTTTGGTCTGACCGCCAACCCCCCCCCCCCCCCGTCTGAATAGCTGCTACAAGACAAAGTGTTGACACCTGCTGCTCTGGCAACCGAGCCCACTGGATCTAGTCTACCGGATCAGTGTCTAGTTCAGCGTTCGGTGGGTTGTGTCTCTGTGTGGTTTTTCATTTTATTCATTTCTCAGACTTTTTATCCCATTTTTAATAATGCGAGTTCAAGTGGCTAACAGTGGTATACAAGGGAAGCAGATGGACCGAATCCAGAAATGGTAGAAATCCCAGCATCCCCATCCAGCACCTTTATCTGCGTGACTGTGAAAATAATGCCTGTGTTCTTCTGCTGAGCCATGTTCCAAAGCCACCATTTTACATCGGAGCCCAAATACTGGCTAGGAGATAGAAGGCCCGGGACAGAGCCATCCTTTGTGTCCAGTAAAATTTTAAACTCATAGGTATAGATCAGGTTTTATGATTTAAGTGAAACCACGAATCACACAGTGAGTAAATCTGCCAAGGCGCATTTAATCAAGGCCATTGCTTTTTGCAAAAGCAAACTTGATGGTTTCTTACAGGATGTTGGTGCATTGAGCTTGGCTTTTATGGCCCTAATCAAAAGCCAGGAATGAATAATTCATTGCAAGCTTTCAAATTTACGAGTCTAGGAAGAAACTCTGCACGTTCCCCTCAAGAGGATGAAGGTGGGGCTCTCTTCCCAGGCTGCTTTAGGCAGTCTTGGGCCGCCTGTTTGTTGCAGATTTCTGTGGCCTTTCAGCTTCATTTGTACTTCAGTACTAGCTGTGGCGGTTGGATCAACCTGTTGCTCTCACTGGTCCGGGTTTGCAGTTTGGGACTGCTGTTAGTCTACGTAGGCTGGTGTGCCAGCTGAGTCAGGTGACATCTAGGTTGGGCTGTTGTAATGCCTCTCCTTCCCCCCCCCCTTTGGGGATGGCTTTTGAAGGTGGGATGGAAACTGTCAATCAGGGCAGAGGGTGATTGCTCACCTTTTGACTGGGACCAGGGAATGTGAGCCCATCTTGTTTCTGAGCACATGGCCTCACTCCGAACAAGGGCCTCTCCACGTGCCAGTCTGCCCATCCAGTGAAGTCCTGGCTTTTGAGCCTCTTCTGGGCCCTGCTGCCAGTGACCCGCGTGACGCCCTTTCCTCTTGTGGTGCCTGGTCTGTGGAACTCCCTCCCAGTGGAGCTCGGCACGTCTCCCTCCCAGCCTTGGGCTGTAAGTGTTCTTTCTCAGCTGTACCAACTTGGTTCTTGACCCACTGCTTTGTATAGGTGATGATGTACTTGCTGTGCTGTTTTGTTTCTAAATGTTTTTGAACTTTAATTGATTTTAATGATATAAGCCGCCTTAGGCTGCCTGTAAGAGTTGGAAAGGCAAGATAAAATAAGTTCGTAATACGTTGGTGATTTGTACTTTGGCTCCTCCAGAATTCTTTCATAAAGATGTTAGCTGTCATCTTGGGGGTGGGGAGTGGGGAGGGAAGGCTTGCAACTTGTTTTGTTTGTAGTGAGTTGTGGGTCCAGGAGACCTGCATCCGAGAAATGTGGTGCTGTAGCACATACAAAAGTAGGTAAAGTGATCCTTGTTTCATGCTGTGTTGAGATGCGAGAGTGCCTTTGTGTTTTTTTCTGAGGATAAACCCAAGTGTCTTGCATGCTGTTTGCTCTGCTGCCAATACTCGAGAGTTGTTTGGCTCGTTTGCTAGTATTGCCTGGGTGTGGTTTGTTTCTGCATTTATTTTTCTTCAGGGCACCTGAGTCACCTGGGTCTGTGATGGGCTGGTGGATGGCTGGTCTTCCCTAGTAGTAAATGGTTGAACTGACCATGTTTTGATCCCCTCTAGTACTGACCCTGTGCTCTGAATGCTGACTTGGCAGGAAGGCACTGAAAAAGCTCTTCACTGCCTGGTAGCAGCCCATTGGCCCAGGCTTGGGATAAAGGGCTGCTAGTCAGGAGGCTGCTGCTGCTGCTGCTGAGGTTAACTCGGCCCTCCCGCCCCATCTCTCTCTGCACTGAGTGATATATTCAGGGGAATGTCACCTTTGCAAGTGCTGAGACAACTCCTTCCTGGCATTCATTCTCTGACTGGGAGGGTAGGAGGCAGGCTGTTGGTTTGGTCTCTGCCTGTTAGCTTGCCAGCCTGCAACTTGGAGGCAAGGGGCGATTTGGATGCAAATGGTTCTGTGGGTTTTGCAAGCCTCTGCAGTAAGGCGGAGACTGGCAGCCCTTTAGGAGGCACGCCTGGGCTTTGTTGTGCAAGTGGCTGAAGCAAAGCAGTCTGGTTTCAGATGTGTGGGGCCTTCGGCTTTGGTTTAACGAAACTGCTTGGCTGTGGGCTAGGTGTGCCTTATGCTTCTGGAAGGTCACCCCACATCTGTTCTTGTTGCTCAAAGCATGGCTGCCCTCTCTCCCAGCTTGGCGCACACTGGAGGATGTCCCTCCTCATTGAGGCTCTGAACTTTGATTGGAAACTGAAATGTGCTCTGACCAAGTAAGACTTCCCTGAAGGAAAAGGGTCATGGTGGTGTATTGCCTCTTGAGTCGTGGAAAGGGTCCTTTTAGAGTAGACTATACAGTCTACTCTGGTCCTCAGTATCCGCGGGGGTTCCGTTCCCGGAACCCCTGTGGATACTGAAATTCGTGGATACTGGGAGGGGACTCTTCTGGGTCACGCGTTCCCTAAGTGCTCAGACTGGTCCCCAGAACTTCTCAGTAATGTTTAGTTTGGCCAAGGCCACATTTGTGCCTAAGGGGACCTTTGAATTGGGGACTCCCAGCTCACAACTCTGTGTTCTTAGCTGCCGAGCTGTGCTACTGAGCTGGGTGTAGTCTTGTGCTCCCAAAGTTTCTGGCAGGTGAAGCCAGAAGTGTGTGTGTCAATAAATGAAATGTGAAAACGTTGACCTGCGTCACCTTAAGGCTTCTTGGGATCTTCTGCAGGCCGGCTGATGACCTCTTGCTCCTCTCCGGCCAAATTGCTTTTAGGTTTCCAGTGGTCTGTTAGGGGGCAAACTGTTCCTGTGGGTAGGAAAGGTCAGGAAGCTGAATCCCCAGTGCTGCAGCAGCAGGAGGCATTCGTTCTCTCTCCTTCTACAGTACCACCTGCCCCTCCTTTCAAGAAAAGGTCTATAGAACAGTTCAGGTCTCTTCCCTCCAAAGTGGCTGCAATTTCCAGGAATACAAATATGTTCAAGACTTGGGATGTAGCCTTGTGTTGGGTGCTGCAAGCCTGACAACTTACTTTCCTCTACACTGGGTTTGACTGACTGGGGTTGAAGCTTACCCAGGATAGGTGACAAGTGGGGAGTGTCTCGGGTGTGACCTTCCTTGTGATCTTAATTGTGTTGATGTGGGGTGACTGCTTATCTGTTTGGTTTTTTAAAACACATTTTCTTTATCACCTATTCAATCTCCAAAGTGGCTTATGAGTAACTTTCAAAACAGCTTCATAATAAAATACCATTTAACAACACGCACAACTGAAATCAGTAAATTGGGAAACTTTCAAAACACCAGCGTAACAAGCAGCAGATAAATAAAACACCCCAAACAGCTCTGTTGTATCCAGCCAGAATCTGGGGAAAACATAACGGATTTCCCCTGACCCTAAAAGATGATAAAGTGGGCATTGGATGAATGGTCTGGGGGCATTCTGTAGCCGAGTGTCGGGGCAGAAAATCACCCACCTTATTTTGCAGAGCATTGGAAGCAGAGCTGGAGTGGCAGTCTGGATAAACAGGCTGGCGCATAGGAGAGAGATCGCCACGAGCAAAGTCTGTGTGTGGAGGCGGGGGCACTCCTGGCCACTTGAGGCCTGCTTCCTTCCAGCACTAGAAAAGTGTTTCAGGTGCCAGTCCCAGGCTGAGGCATCGCACAGCTGGGTGACCAGCTGCCTGGGATTTCTCCAGCACTGATGGTATTGCAGAAATGTGCCTCGTAATGCTTGTGCAACACTCGAATTCAAGGATCAAGTAGCTGCTGTTTTTGTGCACCTGTGGACTTCCGCTTTGAGAACCTTCTGTAGGAAAACGTTAAGATCAACTCGACTATGAAAAAACCACAGAGGAGTTTTCAGGTTGTAACCTACTACGGGCCTTTTTAGCATTGCTCTTCCGGTGTTCTAATGAATATCGCCGGCCTTGTGATTGCTGCAGGCAGCACTTGCAGGTGGTCGACCCCTTCAGGAGCTGGTCAGCACTTGTGAAGCTAGAGCTGCAGTGTGCAGACAGACAGACACGGTGGGAAGATGAGAAGCAGCGCTCTGGATGTTTCAGTCCCCGGATGTGTTGCTAGGGTGGCAGCTGCTCTCTGCTGAGCTGGGCAGGTCTGAGGAGAACGTGTGACTCTGGAGATTTTCAGTTTCAGATGGAGGTTCTTCAGAATGGCAGCGGCGTTGGCTGGCTCACTCACTCACTGTGAGCCTTGCCAGAAATTCAGTGTAGATGAGGGCTTCGTGATGGTTTTGTGCAGTGGTCACTTTCAGCGGCATGATTCCATCAGCGTGGAATCTTGGTGGGTGGAAAGGCAGCAGCCTGGCTCTCTCTCGGCAGAGGAGGATGAGGTCATCCTTCCAAGACAGTTTCCGTATTGTCTTGGTGGGTGTAACGAATGGCTGGCTGTGCCGAGAAACTGATCAGAGCTGCCTCCTTCTGGAAGCTAAAGTTAGGTGGCTGATCCTGGGCTTTAAACATACCCAAATTCTAGCTAACTATTGGGTCAACTGGAACAGGCTTCAACAACTTTCTTCTTAAACTGTTGTTTTCTTGCGTCAAGGAATCCCTCCATCTCATGTTTTATATACCTTTTTCCTGTCACTAGCGGCTATTTCTTATGCTGCTTGCTAAAGCTGTAGTGTTGAGAGAACGTGAAAAATCCTGAGAATGTAGAAATACAATAAAATGTGTCCTCCTGTGATTTCTCCAGCACTTCTTTTCTGAAATGTATTGACATGTTGAACGTAAGGATAATGCTGTCTTCATGCGTGCCTTTAAATTGCCTACGAGCTCGTGAAGCGTTGCTTGTCGGGGGGGCTATGGCAACAGTCCTTGGAGGCAGGGAACCTTGCAGGCCTTGCCCTGCTTTCTCGCGTCCTGCTGCGCTCCTTTGCTCCTCGGTCTCCACCACCCTGGCCCCCGCGACAGTCTCCTGCCCCCCCCCCCGGTGGCTTGCATGAAGCCCTGGATGCCGTCTCCTTTGCCTTCCTGCAGCCATGCTTACGCACGTGTGTGCATGAAGCCATCCTGCGCTTCCCCATTGGCACAGCTCCCCTTCTCTCCCGTGTATGTTTAGATTGTGAGCCCCCAGGCAGGGGCTCTCTTCTGCTGTGGTGTCCCCTGCACGTTGATGATGCTGTATAAGTAGGTGAGGAATAGGAGGGTTGTGTTGGTGGGTGGGTGGGTATCGTAGTCCACAGGAGTTACTTGCAATGCTGAGGGACCAAAATGCCTGACAGTTTGTTGCAGGCTTCCTTTCAGGTCACTGTTGTACAGATGGGATGAACTGACGCCTGAGAGGGGTGTCAGAAGAAATTTGCATCCAGTGAAACATGGCTCTCCACCTTGTCCCGTGCTCATGTGTTGCACACCTTCCTCCAGCACAGGTGCCTCTCCTTGTTCATCGTGTCGAGGCTGAGCTCATCAGTGGTGGCTGAGTGGGGCGTTTGCATGGAGAGAGAGAGAGGGAGTGCTCCTCTGAGTGCCAGATGCGGCTGGCAAAGCCACAGGGAGGGCCGTTGCTGCTGCTGCACCCTGCCTTGCGGACTACCCAGAAGCGTCTGACTGGATCTTGTAGGAAGCCAGGTGCTGGACTTGGAGGCCAGTCTTTCAGGGCTGCCTTGACATGATGATGGTGGAAAGCAGAACACAGAAGAAGAAGAAATCATAATCTTGACCTGCTAAGGAGGAGCCTTAATAAAGTGATGTTGCAGAAACCCCTCTGGCAGCTTGCTCTGCTCCAAGGGATGGATGCTTGCATTTTCACTCCCCCTCTTGACTGAAGCGCAGGTTTGGCCCCAGCAAACCTGCAGGCCCAGCAAGATCATGTGCCAGGCGGGGGGATTACGTGTTTTGCCCTGGGGTGACCCTCTTAGTCGCTTGCAGCGGTGTAATTGAGGAATGACCGGATTTGCCAGCGTTGATATCTGCTCTAAGAGCCTTCGTAAATGCTGGCGTGCGTTTCCTTCCAACCTAATTTCAAACTTGGGATTTACTGTTTATGGAAGCACCGGCAATGGCTGTACTGTGAGCTCCAGGCAGAAAGTCCTCTCTCTTCTTCATAGGTTGCTTTGAGTCCTGTTCTGATCAGCCCTGGGTTTGTGTGGCTGCTGAGTGGAGCTTCTAGGATGTTGGAAAACAAGCAAATCACTCGCTGTGTATCGCCCTTTTGAATTGCAACATGGCGGGCCAGAGCTTGGCGCTGGTTTGTCCATTAAATGGCCCCACAAGCTTGTATTATGCTACTGCTCCGCAGATCTTGAGTCTGCATCCATTTGGAAAGAATGTGTAGGTTTTGCAAGCCTTGTGGAATGCTGCTGGTTATTAACCTTCTTTTGTAAGTCTTACAATGACATCTTGTGTATAGCTGGATGCTGAACTCCAGAAGGGAAAAGGGTGGTCTTCCGATGGACCCAGGGTCCCCTCTGGTCGGGTGAATTGGGATGCTGGGTTTGCGTGTGGGAGAATGCAGATTCAGCTTCCTGCGTAGCTAAGAGGCTGTATGCTTTGCAAACATCGGGTCCCGGGTTCTGTCTCTGCAGCGTCTCCAAGCAGGGGCCAGGAGAATGTCTGCCTGCCTGCGAGCCTGGAGTGTCCCTGCCAGTCAGTGTCAGCACTCCTGAGCTAGATGGGCCGAGGGCTGGACTCGACAGGAGGCTTGTGTCCTGCTCCTGTGAGGAGCCAGCTGCCGTGTGTCAGACTCCTCATCTACCTCACAGAGTTGGTCAGAGCAAGTGACTTCGTCAAGCAGAAAAAATACCGTGGAAACGAGTTTCCCATATGTTCCTTTCCCTCCTGTGTTGGTGGTGCCAAATGAAATGGCACTAAAAATGCTGGCCTCCGTTACAGGTGTGTCATAAGGATCACGGAGAGTATACGAAACACTCAAGTGCTATGTAAATGCGAAATATTTAAAAACGATCATGAACATTTCTTTTAAGTCCACACTTGCTCACAGTTCAACTGTAACCACCCAGTACTAGTCCAAGTATCTCGACTTAAAGCCTAAACCAACAGCGGCAGAAGAAGAAACAACGGCCTCCAGGTTTGTAGAGCAGCTGGAGAGGAGGCTATTCAGCATAGGTAGAAAGGCATCGTGTGGTGGGTGTGTTTGGCTACTCCCTGGTCAGTCTGTTGCGTAAATCCTGCATGCTGGTCCCATATGGGCCCCACAAGCATGGTCTTTGGTTGCTTTCTAAGGTCTCGGGGGGGAGATTGCTTTTCTAGTACCCCTTAGCCGAGACCCCTGGAAGTGGGCTTGGGCTGTAAGCATGTTCTATCCTCAGTGTGCGGTGGGCCGTCCCCCAAAGTACAGCCCCCTGGGCAGACACCGGATAAGGTCTGAGCTGACAGCCACAGCCTTGCAGAACGTCAAGGGACTGGCTTTGTGCTGTGGGTGCCCCTTTACAGGCACAAACCTACTGACTGTCTTGGGCTAAACTGAGCAGTGGCTGCTGCGGGAGCAGGGCCTTTTGGGGGGTGTCCTTGAGACTGGACTAGACTGGACTTCCTTGTGCAGTACCTACAGTGTACTTCTCTGTTAACATTTAAGAGGGAGGAAAAATGAACTGTGTTTGCGGAAGGCACTCTCTCACTGCAGAACTCCCAGACCTATTTATTTCCACAAGCCTCTAAGGACTGGACTGGTGTTGCTTCAGAGATCATAGCTCGGGATCTGAGGAATCGGCCTGTTGTCTGCATGCTTCATTTCAGATCCAGGCTACTTTGCAGGGTGTTTAACACACACGACATGCATAGCGGAATTTTAACATGGAATAATTAAGACGATGTTGTTTAAAGTTTGATCTTGGGAAGTTTGATAGAATAGAGATAGGAGAGAAGAGCAGGTTTCTTCAGTATGTGTGTTTGAAACCGCAAAGGTTTTGTCTGTCCCTGTTGGGAGTGAGGTGGTCGTGTTTGATATACTAGATGCTCAGATTCTGCCTCCATCTCTGATGGGATTATGCAGGAACGTCTTGTATGTGGGCGCGCTACCCCACAGTTGTCCATGACTGGAATTCTTGCATCATCCTCTGCATTTGATATTGGCTGTTGCTGGCGAACAGGCAGCTGACTCGGTCAGTGAAAGACTTGCCTTTGAGTGGCAAACTGTGCCTTGCTGTAAAACTTCCTAGTCTCAGTTGTTCCCAGATATCACTTATCACTCATTTCTCTGTGGATGCATAATGAACATGGAAAGAGAGGCTCAAACATGGTAGGAACTAGTGGCAAAGTTGGTGAGCGAGTGCCTCTACCAGAGGGGCCCTTTGAGTGGCATTGGAGCAAAAGGCTGCAAAAGTGAAACCAGGCCCAGCACCCTTCCTAGTCCTCTTTGCTTTGTTTGTCCTGGGTCATCTGTGAACTTGTAGGCACGGGCAAGGGGCACATCGGACGTTTGGGAGACTTGAGAAGATGGACACCCCCGGGTGAGGAGGCCTTTGGGTCGTCTTTTATTTCGGATGAGTGGCGATGCAAGAAGGACGGGCATGCAAAATTGTGCAGGGTTTCATTTTGGGGTGCCAGACAATTACCCATTTATTATTTGAGTGGCAAGTTATGGAATATTTATAGTAAGTCAAGAATCCCCTTGTGTAGGTTGTAGCCTCCTTTTATTTATTGTGTGATGGGGTTAGGCCTCTTGTTCTCCAGCCCCCTTGGGGTCAGGGGGTCTCGCGTCTAATTTAGGATTTGGGATCCCTGCCCTGCACCTCTCCCTTCTCAGTCAAACCCAGCCTTGGGTTTCTCTTCCTACCCATGTGTGTGAAAAGCTGGTGTTAGTGCGGCAACTAGCAACCTGCAGGCCTCAGAAGGAGGCATGAAGCAAGTGCACACAGGCCAAGTGGCTGAGAGCCCAGTCCTAGCCTTCTCCCCTCTCCCCCAACTGGCGCAGCCATGCCAAAACTGAATGTGCTGTATGGGGGGGGGGGGAGATTGGGAGGCCAAAGAGGATTTAAATCCCCTTCCCTCCCACTCTGCAATGGGTCTTGGATCTGCAGTAGTGGGGAGGCTGCAGAAAAGGGGAATAGGATCTGGCCGCTGGATCCACCCCCTCCCACAGCCTCCCTACCCTGTTCCTCCCCCCCCCATTGTGCCCCCTACCCACCCCCATTCCATCCTCCCCAGCTGTCTTACCTTTCCTCAGTGGGCAGCTGGGGAAATCCGCTGGTGCAGGTGGGGATATTCCGGTCTTCCCACCAGCCTCCCGGCAGCACACTCCTCACTCGGCACACTGCCAGAGCGTCTCTTACGGCTGACACTGACGGCTTTGCAGCATTCGGTGCCAGGGAACACGAGTCCCACTGCCGCCTGGGCCCATTAGGGTTGGGTCGTTAGTGTTTTGTAGCTAGCCAAGATTTTACTCTCTTGTCCAGTTGCTGCAACTGCAGGGTGGAAAGCTGTTAGTGTGTGTGCCTCTGGTAGCATAGCCTGCACATGTGGACAAAGGCATTGCATGGTGGTGGCTGCTGCAGTGGTGGTATAGTACACAAATGCATGTTGCGAATGCAGATACATGCATACAGCTCTGGCCCTTGACAGTAGGTGGTTGGCACCATTCTGAAAAGTGCACTTGCGGGTCCTGTGCGGGTCTCCAGAGGCCTGCAGGGAAACCCAGAATCTCCACCTCAAGTGACATGACTACATGCATTTCACCCCAGGCCACCTCTCTGGTGGTGTTGCAATGTGTGTGGCCACTGTAGTTCTAGGGAGGGCGGAACGGGACAGGCCAGCAGTTTCCACAGCTTCCAGACAGGGAAGGGCCCCATCCCTTTTGACTTGCTTGGAAGCACTGGGCTTGGGTCCTTTTTGAAAGGTCTTGTTCGACCCTAAGTGCCTCTCTTTTGTGGGCGCTCTATTCTAAACCTTGTAAACTGCTTGTGAGATTTTTAATCTAAAAATCAGAGTACAAATCTCTTAAATAACAAGCGAGTACCAGAACTGGTACTTTTGTAAATGAACAGGTGGCGGGTGTCACAGCACCCAGATATTGAGATGACCACTGATTCAGCTATGTGGCGAGGCCGTCTTGCAGAAGTCAAATGAGAAGCTGGACTCGGCTAGAACAGCCAGTTTTGTAAGTTGCACAGCTCTCTGGTCTCGCATCTGATGAAGTCCATGAAAAGCTTGTGCTGAAATTTGAATCTAAAAGGTGCTAGAAAACGTTTGCTTGTGTTGCTCTCACAGACCAACGCAGCGACACCCCCCCCCCCCCGTCCTGGACATTACAGTACTCTGTTGCTCTAATAAATTACTGCTGTGAATGTTTTACACTTTATTTGACTGGTTATTGACAAAGCTTCTGTTTTTGGGAGAGGGGACGTCGCCTGGCATGCCTGGTAAGACCTGCTCCCACATTTTTAAAGCACGACCATAGATTTGGAAGAGGCCTTCAAGGCCATGTAGTCCAGCCCCCTGCTTGAAGCAAGAGCATCCTCTCTGGAGCATCTCCAGCAGGTGCCTGTCGAGCCTCTGCTTGGAGGCCTCCGCCGAGGGTGAGCCCAGCGCTCCCCCCCCCCAGCGGTTGGTTCTGTTGTCTGACCGCGCTGATCGCTAAGGCTGTATTTTATAGTGCCAGGTTTGTTCTGCTATACTGCATGTGGTGCGCACAGAAGGAGTTGCTTGACCCCGTTTGTTTGTTAGTTACTAAGTTAGTTAGACCAAGTGCTCAACATGCTCTCCGTTGGTGTCTAGACACGACTGACGTGGGGCACGGTCAACACCCACCGCCTTGCGACTGATCCGCACATCTCTTCGTTTGCTTCCCTTGGATGCTCGAGTTGCAGGTTTTCTGCAAGGAAGTCTGTATGAATGAGAGCGCACTAACAAGTGTTTTGAGGCACCCTGTCCATTGACTAATATATATATAATAATAATAATAATATACAGTATTTATATACCGCCATTCTGGTCATTTAATTTCTCCTCCGACTTTAATTCAAGGTGGTGTACATGGGCAGGGTTTCTAAACCCCAAGGGTTTTTTTTACAATATAATAATGTTCTAATCTTTCATAGAACCCTTCATTCGAGATGTTGCTTTCACAGTCCAGGTCGGTCTCTCTCTCTCTCTCTCTCTCTCTCTGACATTCGCCTCAGCACACTTCAGCTGACAGGGCAACCTTGACTGCCACTCAAGTGCTCAGCTTGCAGTTCCACTCCCCCACAGAGGCTCTGCAGCTTATCAGCTCGGTGTGCCAACAGCTCTCCTACAGACTTCCAGCCGTCTTGAACTGCTGTCCTGCAGATCTTCAGGCGTTTGTGAGACGAACGCTCAGCGTCTGGGGCTTTTCAGCCTAGAAAAAAGGCGCCTGAGGGGGGACATGATTGAGACGTATAAAATTATGCATGGGATGGAGAGAGTGGATAGAGGGAAATTCTTCTCCCTCTCGCACAACACCAGAACCAGGGGACATGCACTAAAATTGAGTGGAGGGAGAGTTAGAACGGACAAAAGAAAATATTTCTTTACCCAGCGTGTAACTGGTTTGTGGAACTCCTTGCCACAGGAGGTGGTGATGGCACCTGGCCTGGATGCCTTTAAAAGGGGTTTGGACAGATTCATGGAGGAAAAGACCATCACAGGTTACAAGCCATAAGCAACCTCCCTGCCCTCCCCTGCTGGTTACACTGGTGGTGTCGGTTGGATAGGGTTGCGCTGTGTGCGTCGGGATCTGTAGCCCTTGAAACCTTGACTCTGCTGCTCAGCTTGTTTTCTTCCCTACAGCTTAAGGCCCAGCTTTCCCGGAGTGTCTATTTTTGTAGCTATATGTGCTGACCGAGGAGTCTTAACTTCCCAAATCCAGTGTCTTGTCGCTCTGTCATCTCTGCATGGATGGAGTGATGCCCTCCTGCCCTGCCTTCCGCACACCATCTTGCCGTAGGCCAGACTCCAACCATTCGGGTCTCTCCATCTGTGTGTTTGAAGGAAACTAGCACAGCATAGCAACCCAGAGTGTGGATGGAGCCGGACAGCTTGTGTGTGTCTGCCTCCGATGCCTTTCTCCATGCTACATGGTTTCGCTTTTCTGCTTCTCTAATGGGTTCACAACTGTAACCCAAAAAGTTGTTTAGGGTTACCTCTTAACCTAATCTGCTTCCTAGGTCCTTAACCAGCTTTGGACGCCCTTTTCCTTCTGATGATCCACTGGAGCTGAAAGTCCCCTGGAAACAAACGACCTTCTGCAATGGTAGCAGCTTCTGAATGCCTAAAACCTGAATCGTTTGTTAAAACGGTGAACCACGTTTTGCAGACCAGAAACTCCTAGAGAAATGTGAAAATGACTCCAGTTGCTAATTGGAGTGAAGAGTCAAGAGGGACAGCCTGTGGCTTTGCGACACTGTGTGTTGTTCAGTGTTTACTGTATTGCTTAGAGCAGGGGTTCCCAACCTTTCTCACCAAGTGTACCCCTGGCATAGTCAATTTTTTTGAAGTACCCCTTCGCCAATTAATCAATTATTAAAATGTAAAATTTAATCATTAAAATTATTAAAATTACTCAACTTGCACTGTTAGCTCTGGAAATCACGTTGCTTTCAATTACTTCCTGGTTACTCAATTTTTGCCACCCCTTTTATTTTATTTTCTAAAGAAAATAATCACCACTGGTCTCCCATCCCAAAATGAACCAAGACAGAGAACCAGCTCAATCTGCCATAAGAGCTGCCTTCATTACATGGAAGAAACAATGTCTTCTATTCTTAAATTCACAGAAAGCTCCCCATTTTTTAAGTTCCAAGGTTACCCAAAGCAACTTAAAAAAATAACTGAAGCGCCACAGCAGAGCAGCCTTAAAATCTTAACCAAAGCAGCCTAAGAGAGACCCAGGCAGACAACTCAGGTCAGGGTAAATGCCTGAGAAAACCAGCCAGGGACCTCAGCTCAGTGACAGAACACATGGCCCCAAATTCAGTCTCCAGGTAGGTCAGAGAAGGAGGCCAACGTGCACAGAAGCCCCAAGAAGAGCAGCCAGGACCAGGACTGGAGCCCAGGAGCAGCTCCAAAAGAACAGAGAACTGAAAGTAGCCCAGAATGGCAGCTCAACAGCTGATGGGGAGAAAGCGAAAGCAAAAGTCAGGAGAGCAGCCAGCTGCAGCCCCAGCATAGATAGGACAGCATATCAATTGAACCAGCCAGTAGGAAAGCACTTGGTTTGCATTCCACACAAAGCCTTTTGGGAACACAGTGGGGGGGGGGGAGAAGGGGTGGTTTTGTTGCACAAGAATCGCTTCTGTTCACTGTCAATGATGTTTCTCTTTTCAGTAAGAAATTAGGGACTATTTAGTCAGAGAGAACTTACTCAGTTAGTGTCACCCTAACTTGGATGCAAATGCTAGAGAGAGGTTTATATAGAGATTTGGCAGAGGTTTTTTTTTTGTATGGGAGCCCTGGGAGTCAGTTGTGCTGTTGAGTTAGCCCGGCTGTGCTGTGCCTTATCAGGTGTCTGGAGATCGCAGCTGATAAGGCACAGCAAACCATGTACCTCCACCAGTCAGTTTGTGTACCCCTTGGGGTACATGTACCACAGGTTGGGAACGTCTGGTTTAGAGGCTGATGCTGCTTTTTGGTTGTGTCAAGTATTGCAAGTGTGAAGAACTTGGCAGCTGTTGAAGGTGTGTTTGTCTCCTTCTCTCCCCACTGTTGCAAAACCAAGAAAGGCAGGATTTAAATAATATGAGAAAAATCACTTAAGTGTTCTGAATCACTTCCTATACATTCTCAGTAATTCTTCTAGCCAGCGAGAGAGGCTGGTGGCAAAATAGTGATGTGGCTGAGGGAAGTATTGGCCCCACACCCTTGGTTGCTGTGCTGTGCCAGTTTCCTTCAAAAACACACGAATGGTGGGACCCGAGTCGCTGGAATTGGTCTACGGCAAGATGGTGCGCGGAAGGCAGGACAGCAGGGCAGCCACGTCCACAAAGTAACAGTCCTCCTCTGCGTGAGGTGAGCTGCTCCTGGATTGGGACAAGCTCGTTCTGCTGTGTGTGCAGCTGGGCTTAAAATGCTGCCTGCTGCTTGCCTCTAGCAATGCATGTTGAACCCTTACAGAAATAGCTGTTTGCAGCAGCTTTGAATCGGCATGTGAAAAATGCCCAGAACTGGTCGTGGTGGGCTGTCGGCTTCAATCCTGTAGGTCTAGCATGACACTGTTTTCTCTGAACTAATATCCTATCTGTGTAAACAAGCTTATGTTTAGCAAAAGTTAAAGTAGAATAAGGAGGTAGCAAATCAAATTACTGGTCTATCAATATTAAGATTTAATACACTGCAGGTAGTCTTGAGAGCAAGATTTCTCTACAAGTTGCATGATGTCACAGCTGCCAAAGGGTCTTTGACCATTGGTCTGTCTATCCTGAGCAAGTAGACTGTTTGGAATCGGAAAAAGATCTTTCCCGCTCCCAAACCTGGATTTGTTGTCCTGTCAAACATGGTGGTGAGTAGGGTGAGTTTGGTCTGTTGTCAGGATTTAAAAGCAGCGTTGACTGTATTTAAGTAAGAGGAGTGAAGCCTGAGACGTCTGCTTTCGGTGGCAAAATTCTCTTCCCAATACTCCTCGTCTTCCTCGTCCTCTGTGCTTATCTAATGCTAGAAAATGGAATCTGCTTCCTGAGTGGAGGTGGTGGTGGTGGTGCTGGTACTGCTACCAAAAAGCATGTTGATGATCTCTGCTCAGTGACCCATCTGAGCAATGTGCAGTGCTCCAGCTCTTTGCTCTGAGAGAACCTGGCTGAGCTACCTGACTGCAGAGAGCGCGGCCTGCTGAAGCCAAGGCTGCCTGAGAGCGGACACACCGTGGCAGCACCGGGATGGCAGAGGAGGGGCAGCAACTGCTGTCCTGGGACACGGGCACCTGTGCAAACAAGGTCTCGTCGCCGCTTGGAGGGTCAGACTTGTGGAGCCCAGAACTTCCCTGAACCATTGAAAAGGCTGGAAATTCTAGACTGCTGCAAATGGGGAGGGGGCTATACTGGGCTGCCCTTGGCTTGCGTGTGCAGAGTATAGAAACTCTGGTCCCATTTGTTTGCTCTAACTAAGGAAGTAGACCAGGACGTCTGACGACGAGTGGAAGAGGAACTGACACCAGTGAACTGCTGAAGCTGCTGAACTGGGCTTTGGCCTGCAAAAACTTAAGCTGCAACTAATTTGGTGGTTGTCTGAATTCTTGAACCTGGATTCTTGAACCTGCCCCGGAGGCAAAAACCCCAGGCGCCTTAGGCCTGAGCATTTATCATAATACTAGTTCAACACGGTGGCCCAGTCATTCTTACAAGAACTGCCCTCTGAGGTTGGTCATTTCCTCTGTAGCGCTTTATGGAACTCGAAATTGGCATGCAGCCCCTCTGCAAGCTGAGCGAGGACGGCTCCATTTTTTGGCATTGGATTCTTTCATGGCCTATGCTTCCTCCCCTCCTCAATGGGTCGACTGCCTTTTAGTGCGGAAATAGTGTGCGAGCTGAAGCTGTGTTTTTAGATTTACCTTGGGGACAGCCCCTAGCCTTTAGCCTGTGCCTTGGAGATATGGGTAGAGAGACCAATTCACAGTGATCCAGCGTGAAGCCTGTTGTCTTCGATCCTTCAATCAATACTTGACCTCCCCAAGGTCTGGTCATAGCCTTCCCCAGGTTATGGATTTCTATAAAATGGCAGTTAATAGATGTTCAACTGGCTAGTGCCAGATAGTTGATGTGCTTTATGTAAAACGCTTTGAACTTGTTTTGGTGAAAAGTGGTTTCTCAAACATTTAGACAGGTGTCCCCCGCTTAACGACGGGGATACGTTCTGGAAAACCCGTCACATAGTGAAACTGTCATTAAGCGAGTCCTCAGTGTAACACAGTGGAGTTGCAATAGGGAATGAATGGCAAACGCAGTGTACATTATGAGTGTAACACAAAGCACAACAAGGTTTCTACCTATCAGTGGAGGTAGAAACGCACACAAACAGTTAAGGACAACATTTTTTTTTGCATTTAAAATACAGTACTGTAGCTTTAATTCTTTGTTTACACTTTAGGAACCTCTGTCTTATATGCGGATCGTCATTAAGCGATCCGTCATTAAGGGGGACACACCTGTATTTTTGATAGGGACTGGTTGACCACGCCAGCTCGAGCATCAGGTTTTCCATTTTCTGTGATGTGTATGGTTGAGAAGCAGTTTGGAGTGTTTGTTTCCATAATTCAGGCACTGATGCTCCAAAGTTCAACTCCGTAGATATTGAATGAGTGTAGAGTCTCTTTCTAGAACTTGAAGCAAGTTCCACCCTGCGGAAAGATGGAGCCTGGCCAGACAGGAAGATTTGGTTGAGTAGCTTGGTGACCCTTTTCCAAGGAGCCAGAGGAGGCTCTGTCCCTTGCTGCTGTGGTATTTGGAGAGGTGGTTTGAACATCAAGGGGACCATCAATTTGCATTATTTCTAGTGCAATCTTATTTGTGTTTACTCGGAAGTAAGTCCCACAGTATTTAGCCGGGCTTACTCCCTGATAAGTGTGCAGCTTTAGTATGTTATAGCAGTCTGGCTAGTCTGTAATAATGCATCCAAGTGGCTAGATCTTGCATGCAGCCTGTGATCAAGAAAGCGCCTGGGCACGACTACGCTGCAAACATACCGTAAGCCAATTCAAGCATCATGGCTGTCTTGCCAGAAAGTGGTGATAATTCTTGGCAGAAAAGGGGGAAGTGCTAGGGGATTTCTTGGCACCCTCCCCAAACTAGAATTCCTATGGAATAAAATAGAATCAATCTGTAGTACAAACATAAGAAGAGCCCTGCTGGATCAGGCCAAAGGCCCATCTAGTCCAGCTTCCTGTATCACACAGTGGCCCCATCAGATGCCTCAGGGAGCACAAGACAACAAGACAACCTGTTTCCCGTTGACACTCCCCTGCACCTGGCACAGAGAAAACCCACTTCTAAAACTAGGAGGTTGCTTATGGCTTGTAACCTGTGATGGTCTTTTCCTCCATGAATCTGTCCAAACCCCTTTTAAAGGCATCTAGGCCAGGTGCCATCATCACATCCTGTGGCAAGGAGTTCCACAGATGAATTACACGCTGGGTAAAGAAATATTTTCTTTTGTCCGTTCTAACTCTCCCTCCACTCAATTTTAGTGCATGTCCCCTGGTCAATTTGGCCTTACCATCGATTTGTACAAAGGCATAATGATATTGGCCGTTTTATTCTCAATCCCTTTTTTAATGATCCCGAGCATGGAATTGGCCTTCTTCACAGCCGCCGCACACTGGGTCGACACTTTCATCGACCTGTCCACCAGCACCCCAAGATCTCTCTCTTGATCCGTCACAGACAACTCAGACGGCATGTTTGTAATAAGCACAACTGGTACTGAGGTGCCCAACCTCTTCTTCTTTGGATCCTGGCCTTCCTGATATGTAGTGCGCAGCCCTAAGGTGTGGGTCTGGCAGCCTTTTGTGTTCATTTCCCCCCCATGTCAAACGGCTTTTGGAATTGGGCTTGTGCAACAAGTGCACAACAACCGAAGCAGCTCTTGGTTTGTCTTTTGGTTCATACACCTGTGAAACAGGTCAGTTGCTGCCAAGACAGTCTGGTATATCCAGAGCCATAGGCAAGGGCCATTTTCTTCTGTAAGAGTTGTGCGTTAAGATGGGCTCCTTTTTTTCTTGGTGTTTAGCCGAAGAAGAGAGTGTTCTTGTCAGTCACCCACTGACCTCTCTGACAAAGAAGAGCATCAGGTGGCTGTGATAGATTCCCGACAACAGAACACCCTGCAATGATTTGATCAAGTACCTGAATTGAGAGGAGCTGAGATGGAGTCCTGAGGTGAAAGAGCAAGGAACGTTCACCTTTACAGATGATTGTGAACCTCACGTAGTTGGGAAACCATCCAAGACGCATATTGTAGAGACCAGGCCATAGGCCTGATTCTGGCCGCTCTGCTCTTGAGAGCCACCTGTGGTGGTTTCCAGGGCCCAGTTCCCCTCATGAAGAAACCACAGGATTGGCAAGCTGTGAAGCTCCAGTCGGTGAAGGCGTGGTGGGCCTTCTGTGGACAGGCTGCTGCCTGCTTGGCTCAGGAACCGCTGCCGCCGCTGCTGCTGCTCAAGCTGGGGTGCGGAGGCAGCAGCGGCTGGAGGAGAGCACTGGGTAGGAGCAGCAGCCTGGTAGTGTAGCTGCCCCCAGTTCCGCTTTGAACAAGTCTCTTGAATTTCTGGGAAGACTCCGTATTCCCATTTGTTTTCTGTATCTAGTTGTGTGCTTGTGTAAGCTGCTACGAAAGCCTCATGGGTACCGCCGCTTGTTTTTGCAGAACTGTATTGGCTCCTCTTCCCTTTCCATACTCTATTGAAATGTCAGCTGACACTCGACTGTCTTTTTTCTCTTGCATCCACGTCTCCTCTCCTTTTTTTTTCTCTCCCGTTTGCCACCTCTTGCTTTCTGGTGCCCTTGTCTTTCATAAACCTACCATTGCATTCTCTGCTCCTCGGCTGTACTGCAGTCTTTCTCCCTCGCATTGGAACTCCCTTCCTCATGAGAACCACCTGGCTCTTTCTGTGGAGGCTTTTAAATACCTCCTAGAAACGTGCTGCATCGCTTGCGCCTTTTAACGGAACGTGCGATGGTTTCCCTTTATTCTTGGCCCCCGTAGAGTAACTCACTCACAGGTCTGCCTGGAGGGTGGCGAGACCCTTCTGTGGGAACAGCCTGCATTTGTGGTCGCCTCTCCTTGACAGTCAGAATGGCAGCTAAGGTGGAGGACACGGCTTGAGTCTGTCGTGAGTAGCAAGATGCGGGGAAGCGTCCAAAAGGCACCTAAGAGAGGAAGCCCTTGCAATTCTGTACGTGTCGTAACTGAGCTCAGCGGGTCGGACTCACGGGTAAGTGTGTGAGGCAGCTCTTGTCGTCTCTGTGTGCCGTGGGCTCCTGGAGCTCTTTTGCGACATGATGCTGCAGCCGTTATCATTCAAAGGATTGGGGCGCTTTTCGCTATGGGTCACTTCAGCTTGGTCCCCTTCTTTCAGCAGCAGTCCACAGACTTGCATGGCTTCGTATCTGCTCTCCTCTCGGCTGCACCAGGAGGTGAATTCCTACCTGACAGGGTGGTTGTAAGGACGTCTGCAGATGGTAAGGCTGAGCCATGAGCTTCTAAAGGCACCTCTGCAAACCCCCCTTTTACGGTGTGGTTAACTATGGGGTGGGTGTGTATTCCACACAACTGGGGCTGCTGACCCTGTGCCCATGGTTGACATCGCTGTGGCGTGAAGCAGGGCCTCTGTCACCGTGCAGCCTGAGTGTGTGGGCAGGATCGCACGGGCTGTTTTGGGTTTGTTCAGCCTTGGCTTACTTGGTTCATAAGAATCCCCATAGATGTGGACTGTAAGCAGTGTGAGCCCCCCACCCCCACCCCAGTTGCTTCAGTCTTTGCAAATCTGTTCCCTGGATATCATTCTGTTAGGCTGGCAGCAGAAGCAGTCATCCCTGACGAACTGAGGGTGTGATTTACCTCTTGAGCCTTGCTTAGAGCAACATGGATTTGATTAAATTTTGCCAAGCTAGCAGTGAAGGGGGATTCTTGGACTGTGTCAAAAGTGACTGGAACGCTCTCTCGCTCAGCCCCAGGCCACATAAATTCCCGACTCCCTCTTGGCAGTGGCTTGGGGGTTGGGGGGGGGGTTGGTGTGACTTGCAGTGTCACCTGTTTCTGAGGTTGTGTATGTGGTGCCCCCCCCACTTTTCTGTGTCCTGCAGTTAGCTGGCCTGTGGCATAGTTGCATTTTTTGGGGTGGGATGAGCCTTCCAGGGTCAGCTAAAGGTTGCGAGCGGCAAACACCCACCCTCTTGTGTTAGTAGTAAGCAACATGATACAAGGTCCTGGATCCCTGTGGAACCTGAAGCTGATAAGGCAGAAAACCTTGTCAGGGCAGCACAGGAGAAGGGCGCATTCAGAATGCCAAGTGCCTCCTTTCGGCAGGCAGGCTGGCTGTTAAATGACGTTGGCACAGGAGAAGGGCGCATTCAGAATGCCAAGTGCCTCCTTTCGGCAGGCAGGCTGGCTGTTAAATGACGTTGGCGTTCAGTGCTAGGATGACTTTGTAGGGAAAATAGCCACATCTTCTGAAGGAAAGACAGTCAGGGCTGTGGCTTCCCCAGTTCCTTTGGTGCTTCAGAAGACCCTCTCTTGCTCCAGGCTTGGCTTGGTCAGCAAGGGAGCTCCTGGATTCAGAGCCAGGCTGTGTTCGAATGGCAGCTGCTGCCTGGTCTCCTACTCCTGGTTTGCTTGGCTGAAGGACCGTGGAAGGTGGCTGCTCGTCCCAATTCAAGGCTCTGTGTGAGCTGCGGAGAGTTGGCTTTGAGGGCTCATGAAGGTGGTCCTTCACTTGCTGGGGAACACTTCCTTCTTTTCTAGCTCACATTACTTTGTGTGTGAAGTAAGACTTGACAAATGATGCCTGAACAAGCCGGCTGTGTCTGAGTTGAATTTCAGCTGGAGGTGCAAATCATGAATACAGCGCTCAGTATGTTTTAAATTCAATAGTCGAGCCTCATGGTTCACAATGCACCTCACAAACATGGGTAAAGAAGAGCTGCTTTTAAAAAAGGTTGAACGGTCCTTGCAGTCTTTGTGGCCCTGTTGCAACACAGCATGTTAATGTTGAACTGTGGGTTGTGTAGGCCTCGGCAACAAAAACAAACGAAACCCCAAGAGGGAAATTGGGATACAAAATAAAGTCGCTGAATTGAAGGACACCCATACAATCCTACACACACTGATTTGGAAGTAAATCTCACTGAACAAAGGAGAACTTGCTTTCAAGGTAGCATGTGTTGGATCAGGCAATAAGTACCTACAACTTCCTAAAAGAAAGAATAGCTGGGGCGCAAAACAGCGTTTTTCCAAGTGTCTGTGCTCTTTGATATACAGTAGTTGTATTACTAAAGCGAGACGGCTTTCTTGGTGGTAGCCCCGCCCTGTGGAATTTCGTGCGGCAGGCTCTCTTGCTGTTAGGCTTTCTCTGCCAGTTGAAGACTCGCCTTTTTTTCCCCCCACAAACTTGCTACTGCTGTGTTATAAATGTTGCTGTACCTGACTTAATCTTACTCCAGTTTGTATTGAATTTTAATTGCTGCCAGTGTTTGTGATGGTGGTTGCATTGTGTTTAATTTTATATACTGTACTCTTCCTTTTTCTTTTGCCAAGTGCAAAAGTTGGCTTGAAACTCAACATTAATAAAACTAAGATCATGGCATCTGGTCCCATCAATTCCTGGCAAATAGAAGGGGCAGAAATGGAAGCAGTAACAGATTTTACTTTTCTGGGCTCCAAGATCACTGCAGACGGAGACAGCAGCCATGAAATTAAAAGACGCTTACTCCTTGGAAGGAAAGCTATGGCAAACTTAGACAGCATAATAAAAAGCAGAGATATCACCATGCCAACAAAAGTTCGTATAGTCAGGGCGATGGTGTTCCCAGTAGCAATGTATGGTTGCGAGAGTTGGACCATAAGGAAGGCTGAGCGCCGAAGAATAGATGCTTTTGAACTGTGGTGCTGGAGAAGACTCCTGAGAGTCCCTTGGACTGCTAGGAGATCAAATCAGTCAATCCTAAATGAAATCAACCCTGACTGTTCCCTGGAAGGACAGATACTAAGGCTGAAGCTCAAATATTTTGGCCACCTAATGTGAAGAGAGGACTCTCTGGAGAAGACTCTGATGCTTGGAAAGATTGAAGGCAAAAGGAGAAGGGGAAGGCAAAGGATGAGATGGTTAGACAGCATCACCGATGCAATGAACATGAAAATGAGCGAACTCAGGAAGATAGTGGAGGACAGGAAGGCCTGGCGGGATGTGGTTCATGGGATCACGAAGGGTCGGACACGACTTAATGACTGAACAACAACAGCAACTCTGCCTTGGGTTGCACACGAAAGGTGGAATATAATTCTTAAATATAATTTGAGAACTGAATACATTGCAGAACTCAGGTCATTGGAAGGCATGAAATAGGATTGACAAGATCATCCGTGTTGGCTCCTGAAACGGGAGCATCATCATCTCCTGGATCCGAGCCCTGGGCTGCCATAAAAATGGCCATTTATAATTTATTGGGCCACTTTAAATGCTTAGCCCCAGAAGTTACTTTTTCCTTATGATACGATCTCATGCAGAAATGTAGTCTTTAACTCTGTGCTTGATAAGGTGGTCATAATTTAGTGTTAAGAAATAAGCGTAGGCTGTAACAGGTTTGTATTAAATTCATATTTCCGTTACAGAAAGTAAGAGTCTCTTTAACTGGTTTAAAGAAAACAAACTCATTTTTAAAAAGAGAATCTACCTCTTGTGAAGTAATAATTTGATTCTGAGCAGGTCTTGATCCGTCCCCAACTTGGCTGCTGCTCCTCTGTGAAAAGTGATCTTGCTGAGCCTCCAGTGTAAATGCTTGATTTAAGGTTGTGGCCAGTCCAGATGTTGGCAGAGAGCCCAGGGAGACAGACGATAGTAGTCATGAGCCAAGAGGTGAACTGCATTTGGTTCCCTCTTTTGACAAGCTTAGATTACTGTCAAGGGCGCAGACTCTTTCTCCTGTGGTAAAAGGATAGGTTCTCCCGTGACGGAGGTGTCATCTTCACGCGGACTCTCTAGGCTGGGGCTTCTCAAACGGTGGGGCCAGTGCTGAGGTGGGTGGTGAGTTGGGCCCCCCCCATCTGCGCTTTCCTCTGTTGGGCTCCAAAGAGAAGCAACATACCCAGGCCATACCCAGGGCGTGACTTACCTCCTGTCCGGTGCATTTGCAACTGGACTTCTATAGTGCACCTTGCATTTACTACAAATGGGGTTTGTGCTGGATTCCCAATGGATGGGAGCTGCACACCACCGTTGCTAGTCAGAGAGCAGTGTAGTCGTGTGCAGAGGGGGCCCCTCCGGCACTTGCGCTTGGTCACTTGCATGGATCTTTGGACCCGTCCTCTGTGTCGTGGTAGTGATGACGATGGTGTTTGTGGATTGTGAAGAGGTGCTCTGTTCAGGCCCTGGCACCCTTCTGGCCTTGGTGGCTGATGCAGCCAGGCACAAGGTGGTCCCATCTCCGACTGGGACAAACGGCCATGAGGGACGGGACTTGGTATCAGTGGTTTGGTAAGTTTCAGGCCGTGGGGTACAGCGTCTTGTTTTGTCCCAGGCAGCTGGGTTGGTAGAATATTTGCTAGATGTGATAATAACCAGTGCCAGTGCCCAGTAGCCCCAGATCCTTGGGGCACTTAATGGGCTGTGGCCTTGGGTATTGCCTCTCTTCACCCCCCCTTCCATCTCTGAGTTTGGCCTTTTGTCGTCTTCCTCTTTGCCCCTTCCTCCTGCTCCCACCCAGCACTGGGCATGCTCTTCATTCTCCTTCCCGCCCCTGCTTACTGGGCTCAGTTGGCTCTGTGGTGCTGGGGGGAGGGCAGTTGGGGGGTGGAAGAAGAGGAGCTGCATCCGCCTTGGCTTACTCCTGGGGTCCCCTGTGGTCACACAAGAGGCTTTGGGAGCAGGCAGTTGGCTGGTGGGGCGAGGGGAGGAGGAAGTTCTTGTGTGTGTGTGTGTGTGTGTGTGTGTGTGTGTGTGTGGGGGACTCGGCTCCTCTGTGGCAGCACCATGACTCTGGCGCTGCTGCTTCCGGTTGAGCTGAGAAGTGCGTCCTCTCTTTCGACCACCCGGCTGACAACTTTCCCCTTCTCTCTCTAGTATCTTTTGGGTTCTTGTGGCTTGTTGTTCAGTTTATCCTTATTGGGTTGTGCCTCTGGCTCTTGTATGTCACACTGCATGCACAGTCTCATTGCTGTGATTTAGTAATCTGTTTGCTATTTTTAGAGGTTGTATGATTGTTTTGTTGTAGTTTTATGATTTTTTTTTGTAAGCTGCATTGGACTCCCAGATAATAGGAGTGGGGAAGCATACTTTTTTTAAAAAATGAACAAATGAGTGTGTGACTTTTATAACCAGGTTTATTGGAGCCTCAACAATGGCATTTGTGTGTTCTTTTGCAGATAAGTGGTTTGCAAGACCCAGGACATACTAACTAAGGGATTATCTGCTTAAGGTAAGAACTGCTGCTGTTTAGTATATCGATGCTGCACGATGATATCTTTCCGTGTGCCCGGGCTGTGGCAGCCCTGCCAAGAAGCCTCCTCGCGAGTCGTCGTGCCCCCACACTTCCAGCAGAAGCCCTGCTCATGGGATAGACACTTCCTCTCCTTGTCTTCCCCATTCTGGTGGAGGAACCGAGACTGGTTTTCTCCTGCGAGTGGGCTTTTTGTAAAACGGCACCATCGGTGTCTAGCTGTGTCCCACTTGCTGCAGAGCCCTAATGGGACGGAAGGAAAACCCTCCTCCCCCTTCCTTGTGTGTTCCTCTTCCCATGAGATTTTTGCAGGGGGCAGCAGCCGAGTGAGGGATGCTGGTGCCTTCTGCAAGACCTCCTGAGACTGAGAAGACGCAGCCACATCCTTTCCTTCATGGAGGGCGAGGAGCACTTCTTCTGCAGGAAGCGCCAGCGGTACCCTGCTCCCTCCTCTGCCCCTGAAACCCCCAGCTCCTTCTTTTCCCCACAGAGAGCTCGGGGAGAAAGGGTGGGTTAATTTTTCTATCTTCCCAGTGGGCTTTTGCAACAGGCAGCGAGCCTTTGCTGGTGCTTTCTATAAAAGCCTTGCTTACAGGAGAGGAGCCACCTCTCTCTTCAGTCTGGCAGTTTCTTTCCCTTCTAATTGGGATTTTGCAGGAGGCGGCGGCGGCGGCGGTGGCAGCAGCAGCAGCGAAGTGCTGCTTGCATCTTCTGCAAAAGCCCAGTGCAGGATGTACACCCCTCTGTTTGCCTCGTTCTCCCACAGGACTCGGGGGAAGGGAGGTGTTGGCACAAGTAATGGGCTTGGCCAGTAGCATGACAAGCCAAAATGTGTAGATCCCGGCCAGCTGCTATTGTGGGTTGCATTTCCACTCCTACAGCAGCAGCATGAAGGCGAGGCTGGGACAGCTGAAGGCAGGATTTCTGTAATATCAGGTTAGTCAACAAGAGGGCTGGTAATTGAGTGGGCTTTGTTAGTCTGGTAGAAGTTTGTTGGGCTGCCCGAGTTGCAGCCCTAAGTGCCCAGCAAGTCTGGCAGGAGTGACTGAGAGGCTGGTGGCTTCCTTAGGATGGGGTGACACGAAGGCTGCACAGAGTTGCCGTTTGCTGAGGTCCTGCCTCCCGGGGACAGATCTTCCTGTCCCGAGTTGTGCCCTCTTGATGAACATATAACCCATTGCTGTGTATGAACCACGCACACATCTCTCCCTGAGCTCCTTGGCAGCAGGGCCGGCTAAACATCCGATGAATAAAATGACGTCATTTTGCGGTGGCTGAAGTGCGCTTTCCTGTGCTTCCATCTCTCGGCCACACTCTTTCCTGTACCTCAACTGGTGCAGCTGTACAGAACTCGTACATGCCACAAAATTGGCCAGTGTGCTTCTGATGCTGGCTTATATGTAAAATAATATGATCTTATGCCTTCAGCGTGTGTGGTGCTTCGCAACAGCCAGGAAGGAAGGGCAGGTCTCTACCCTGAGGGATTCACAGTCTGAAATAGGCAGAAGGGAAGCGAAGCGAGTGGTGCCATGGGAGAGAGGGCAGAAGATGCCATTATTTGGGGCGCAGAGATGTTGCAGTCAGGTAGGGAGATGAGGGGGTCGTGCCTTCATGGGAAGGCAGTGGTGTCTGTGTCTTTTCCTGAAGACATCAGTGTAGGAAGTTTGTGTGAGCCATTAGGTGCAATAATCATTGGGGGGGGGGAGAGGAATTGCTCAGCTGTTTGGGTTTTTTTTGCAGACATCACAGGTGAACAGTGGTGTTGACACCGCATGTGAGATCTGGGCATGGCAAGGCAGCAGGAGGCTAGAGATGTAAAATTTCTGGAAAATTTGAAGCTCAGAAACCCCTCCCCCATTTTTTTCATTTTTTGGGGGGGGGAAATGGAATTTTGAGGAAAAATGGAAAAAATGCTACATTAGCACTTTTTCCTTTTCCAGATTGAAAGTCATTCTGTTACTTTAGGAACATAAAATATGACTATGGACAATTTGACTTGGCATAAAATTATCACAACTAGCATATTAAAAATATAGTGTATCCAAACAATTATTACAAACAGAATTTACTTTTTTTTAATAATAATTTGTAATTGTAACAAATGGAGCAACAATCTCCAGAACTGAGATTGTTTACTAGTTTGTGGAACAGACAAAAAACCTTCACAAAACAATTTTTAAAAATCCAGGAGTAACAATTTGTATTTCTTCTTCACAGTATTAAATTTAAAAAAACCCATTCTCATAAAAAGAATTGAAGAGGGGGGAAGTGTATAGAAGGGAGTGGGACTAAGTTTCAATGAATGGGCATGCAATTTTATCAGAATTGTTTTGAGCTGTAATTATGTATCAGTTTCAGTCTCTGCTTCTGCAGCTACTCTGTCTGTCATCACAGATTATTATTATTACAGCTCTGTATTTTCTTCCAATGCTTTGAGGCCTAGTGAAGAGGACAGGACAGAACCAATACATGGGTATGCATGCAAAACCACGTGCAAAAACAAAACGGAAACATTTTTCTTGTGACAATAGCAGGACCTCCTAAAGGAAAAAATGCATCTTGTTCTTGCATTGGAGAGTTCAGTTTGTAACCTAGGACTTGCTTGTCCTCGGTGCACAGAAATTAGAATAATCTGATACCATACATATTTTTAGAAATGATTTGGAAAATATTTGAACACATTGTCTTAAAATATTGTATTCATCATGTTAAAATAAAACATTCCATAATTTTTTTCTTTCAATTTTTCTAATTTTTTTGGGGAAAAAAACAAAGGCTTCAGGAAAAAACCATTTTTTTTCCTGAATTTTTCTGGTTTTTTTCCGGGCCTTCACATCTCTAAGCAGGACCAGAGGACACTGAAGGCTTTGCAACCCCTATGTGAATTGAAGGCAGCAGGGCTGGGAAGACTCCTGGCGCCTTGTCGCCTCGGGTCGCAGTTCAGCAGGACGTTCTCTTGCGCACGCCCCATTCAAATGAACAGGGCTTGCTCAGGGGAAGGTCCAAGTTGCTTGCCAAAGAGACCCTCCTGCTGGATTGTGCGCCTGACTGTGGCTGTTCATGCCCACTTCGAATCACATGAATCATTCCTGCAAACTCTACTGGAATTGCAGCATCCAGACACTTGTAGGCAGGGTAGAGACTGAACAGTGCTGTTGCTTTGCCTGTCAAATCATGAACTCTGCCCTGTACTTCAGGTTGTCAGCGCTACTTAGCATGTTTCCCTGGCACTGCATGTGCACACGTAGTGGGGAAGAAATCGCACGGACTTCTGTGGCGCTTTGGCGTCAACACGCAGCACAGAGAGTGAAAAGAGCCGTGCTGCTGGAGAAGCTGGGTTGTCAGGCGTTTCTCTTATCCTGGGAAGTCATTTGCTGTCTGCCAACTGAGATGGTCGGTGAGCCTATGGTGGAGGGAGGTGGGCCTTGGACTTGATTGTGGCGCCTTGGCTCAGCTCCTTGCCTGATGGATCGTGGAAGCAGGTTGAAAGGGGACAGGTAGTACAGGTGTGTTTACGGAATCGCCCTTCAGCGTAACTGCATCCCAGTTCCCAGGATGCCCTTAAACCTTCTCTCCTTCCACTGACCTTCTTAGTCTTCCCACCGCCAGGCAAGGGTGTGTCTTGGGGTAGTGTGGCTTGGCTATGATGGCCTTCGAGCAGAGCTGCCTCTACAAGGCGCCCAAGTCCCTCCGCCGGCCTCCTTGGATCACACGATCCGTGCTGGCACTTTTGCCTGTGAGCAGACTCTAGCACCTCATCGAGCGTTGTCTGTCTGTCTGTCCCCGTTGCCGCACTCCTGCTTGGCAGTCGTCCCCCCCAACCTTGCTCTGCCCGTTGCTTTCTGTTGCCCTCCATGCAGCTGCTGCCCTGTCAGAGCAGGGAGGGTTTTGTGGCCAGCCTTGCTTCATGGCATTGGGCCACCCACAGGACTAGGATTTAGCTCATTGAAAATCCTTTCAGGATCCTCTTTTAAGAATCAAGGCCATGTGACTATTCGAAGCCTCCTCATCTCTCTCTCTCCCCCCCCCCCCCGGCTAAAGAAGGAATTAGAACGCGGTCAGAAAGCAGGGGTCTCATTCTGTACTTAATGCCTCTCTGGTCTACGTAAACAGGTCTGGGAAACCCGTAGATGAGCTCAGGGCACATCTGCGGAGTGGGGAAGGGGCCTATTTTAGTTTTCTGTCCAAGTATTTATTGCTGGGGCACCTGCAGAAGGAGTTGCCTCTGGACCTGCACCCCCTACCCAGGATTGCGAGCCTGGTCGTCTGCTTGGATGGCTGGTCCAGTGACCCAAGGAGCCAGTGCAGGTGGTCTCGACCCTGTCGAGCCTCCGCCTGCCCTTCCGCTTGGGCAGCTCCTCTGGTAGAGCTTGCCAGACCCTGCTCCATGCTCTGCCTCGGAGACTTGACCGCCTGTCTCCCTCAAACGCCAGTGATCTGACAGTTGGCCAGCCTTCGACACTGCCATTTGCCCCTGGTCTCTCCTGCTTTTGGGGGGTGGGTGGGTTTCTTGCTCTGATACCATTGGGGACTTCCGACCCATTGTGTGCCATGACAGCACGAATGTCGTCTTTGAAATGGTGCAGTTGGACTAGACTGGCTCAGTGTGGTGTAGTTGTTCCCCTGTGGGGCACATGGCATCTGGTGATGCATTCCGGCACTTCCTCTGTAGAGGACAGACTCTGGAGGCACTTGGGTAAGGGGGCCTCAGCTGTCCTAGTACTAGCGAGACACCAGGGGGCCCAGACGTGGGTGAGCCTGGGCAGTCCTTCCACGGAACTGTGGCCAGTGGGGAGGTCGGCCTCTCGACAAGCGTCCTGTGGCTGAAGCTCCAAGAGAGCCACTTTGGAGGGATGTTGCCATCCTGCTAGAGATCAGCTGCTCAGGATAACGAGGTCAAGGCTCCTCCTACAGGAAGAGGCAACTTGTCTTTGTCCTTGATATCTCACCTCTTTGTTTCTGCTGAAGGTGCCACAGCTCTCCTTGCAGCGGATGGGCTCAGCAGGGCCAGATCGATCTCTGGGCAGTGGAGAGTGTCAGTCGGATCATGGGATGGTTTCAGACCACCCCAGTCAGCCTTGTTGTGCCTTGTGCCTCAAAGAGGTGCATCGCTTCCTAGCTGGAATGATGAGATACTGAGAAATATTTTGAAAGGTGGTAAGAAACAGTGTTAGGAAGATAAGCCAAGTAATTATTTACTGTTTTTGTTTTTGTTATGACAAAGAAAATGTAAAGTTGTCCAAGAATTGTTTCTCCATATTGTTTGTCTTTATGGCTTTTTGTATCTTTTTCTCTTTTGCTCCCCCTATACTTTTTTCTTTTTTTTCATTTACTTTGGTATAACTTATTTATGTTGTCAATAAATAAATAACCGAAAAAAGCCAAGAGGGGCCTAACTTGAGAACATGAGGCCTGCTTGATCACCCTGCAGGCCCATTTCGTCTCGCCTCCTGCTTCCCACCACGACCACCCAGATGCCTCTAGTGGAAGCCCACAAGCAGGGCACAAAGCAACAGCCCTTCTCTTCTGTTCCCTTCAACTATTCAGTGGTACTCTGCCTCTGAAAGGGAGGCTCCGTTCTCCTGCCTGTTCGCCTTCGCTGCGCGGAATGGCTCCGACAGCGAGGGGGCGGGGCCTCCTCGCTTCGGTTTGTAAACACGGTACTAACACGAGGAGCAAAGTACGGTAGGGCCCCTACCGTAGAAACGCCTCTGGCTCCGTATGGCTGTCATGGCGCCTGAGGGGGACACACACACATGATTGAGATGTATAAAATTATGCATGGGACGGAGAGAGTGGATAGAGGGAGGTTCTTTTCCCTCTTGCACAACACCAGAACCAGGGGACATCCACTAAAATTGAGTGGAGGGAGAGTTAGAACAGACAAAAGAAAATATTTCTTCACCCAGCATGTCATTCATCTGTGGAACTCCTTGCCACAGGATGTGGTGATGACACCTGGCCTGGATGCCTTTAAAAGGGGTTTGGACAGATTCATGGAGGAAAATACCATCACAGGTTATAAGCCATAAGCAACCTCCTGGTTTTAGAAGTGGGTTTTCTCTGTATGCCAGGTGCAAGGGAGTGCCAACAGGATATACAGGTCTCTTGTTGTCTTGTGTGCTCCCTGAGGCATCTGGTGGGGCCACTGTGAGATACAGGATACTAGATGGGCCTTTGCCAGCTGTACTTGGGCTGAGGAGGACATAAATGGAAGGTGCTGCAAGCAAGGGCGCCTTGTCATGCGATAGCTCGACTTGTTGCTGCACGCAGGAGTCCCCCCAGTGGCGTTTTAACGCCTTCCAGCGCCCGGGGGGCAGGGGCTGGAGCGCCCCCGTCGCGCCAGAACCCGGCTGCCGCCCCCCCCCCGGAAGCGGCCCGTCACCGGCTTCCAGAGACTCTTTGCTCTGAAGCCGGGAAGCCCTCCGCGTTGCGACCGCCCAGTTCGGCGGTCGAGGGCTTTGTGAGCCGGCCGAACGCGTCGCCGGCTTTTATTTGGCTTTTCTGCACATGCGCAGAACCTTTCTGAGGGCAAACACGCCCCCCCCCCCCGGAAGCACCGTGCCCACTCGGCGCCTGGGGCGCAGCACACCAGCTCCCCCATCGTAAGAACGCCACTGCCCCCCCCAAGGTCCCCTCCTCACGAATAATCTCCTTGGAAGGGAAAAGGGAAAGGCCTCCCTGACTCCTTTCTCTGCTTTGCGTGGCCGACCCAAGTGGCTGAGCGGCCTTGAAAACGAGTGTGTTGCTGGCCGTGTTTGCTCTGTCTGCAGGTCCCGAGTCTTAGATGCCAGGTGGCACTGAGGAGCCCCCATCACGTGGTGCCAGGAGGGGCAAACGCTTGAGCTGGGCCCTAATGGCTGCGAACGGTGCTGGGCCCATTACGGAAATGGCTTTCGGCTCCTAAGTGATTCCCTGGCTTTGCGTGGAGTTGAATGGAAGCAGCTTTCCTTTTTGATGCACATTCTATTAAAGGAAAGCAGCTGACAGGAACAGCTGCTTGCCTTTCCTTTTTGGTCTGTGGCTTAGCAGGTTAGCTGCAGAGCAGAATGAGAGTACTTTATTGACCATGGGGTGAGGGGGGGGGAGGTGGTTCTTAAAGAAGAAAATCCCCCTTTGCTACTTTTTCTTTCCTTCGATCCCTAGAGCGCATCACCCCACTAGACAGGGAAAAGTACCTCCTAAAATGCTAAACACCTTTATGCAGGTTTTGTTGCATTGCGGAGATTGTGCTGATCTGCAGGACACAAATTGTAGCTCTAAGAACAGGGTGCCTGTGAAAATTAATAAGCTCATTGTATTCTTTTTAGGTACTTGTATTGAAACAAAAAGGAACCGGGGGGCAAGTAAGGGTTGGGTGATTGTGTCCCTCAGAGGTGTTGGGAGGGTGGAGCGCGTGGCTTATCCGGTCCAAGTGCTGCGCGGGCGCCCACCACCTCCAGGCGCTCACTCCACTGATCACTGTTGCTGTAGTTCGTCCGTCCGTGTCTTTGCACGCCGGGGCCGGGCGGCGCGGGCGCGACCCGGCCCGCCCGCCCAGTCTCTCGCCTCTCTGTCCTCCGCTCCTGCTCGGCTCCTCCTCCTCTTCACAGTTGTCGTCGACGTCATGGCTGGGCGGGGCCGGGGGGGGAGGCTCTCCTCCTCGTAGACCCTGAGCCCGAGACTCCCTCAGGAGCAGGAGGTAAGCCGCTGCCGGGCCCGGCACTATTGGAACCGGAGGGGGGCGCCCGGGGCAGCGCCCCCCAAAATCGCGCGTGAGCTACGGCCGCGCAAAAAAGATAGTAAAGGCACATAAAATCGAACCTTGAGCCAAGCAGAGTGACTTAGTGGAGCAAGCAAGACCTGGCAACCAGTAGTGGACACGAGGTGCTAGAATGACTTCCTGGAGGAAAGGGCCAGCAGCGCGTTCATTGTTGCTGAGCTCTTACATGAGTTTTTAAAGAAATCTGTGGTTTTAAGTAGCTGAGATGTTCTCCACTCTGTGGGTGACTAGATGCCAACACAATAGGGGAGGAGTTCAAGCACCTGGAACCAGTGGCATCATTCGGGGGTTCCTGCCAACCACACCGGGTGACACCCTCGGGGGGCGTGTGACACACCAGTAGTAGCCGAAATTGTGGAAACATTTTGGAAAATTTGTATTTATGAATAATACCATACAGTTATATATCATTGGAAAGGTAGAATGCAGTGAAGAATAGATTTAGGGCATTAGACCTGGTAGACAGAGTGCCTGAAGAACTATGGACGGAGGTTCGTAACATTGTACAGGAGGCAGCAACTAAAACCATCCCAAAGAAAAAGAAATGCAAGAAAGCAAAGTGGCTGTCAGATGAGGCTTTACAAATAGCTTTGGAAAGAAGGAATGCGAAAAGCAAGGGTGAAAGGGAAAGATATAAACAACTGAATGCAGATTTCCAGAGAATAGCAAGAAGAGATAAGAAGGCCTTCTTAAATGAACAATGCAAGGAAATCGAGAAAAACAACAGAATGGGGAGGACTAGAGATCTCTTCAAGAAAATTGGAGATATCAAGGGAACGTTTTGTGCAAAGATGGGCATAATAAAGGACAAAAAAGGCAAGGACCTAACAGAAGCAGAAGAGATTAAGAAGAGATGGCAAGAATACACAGAAGAACTATACAAGAAAGATCTTAATGTTCCTGATGACCATGCTGGTGTGGTCACTGACCCAGAGCCGGACATCCTAGAGAGTGAAGTCAAGTGGGCCTTAGGTAGCATTACTAACAACAAAGCTAGCGGAGATGATAATATCCCAGCTGAGCTACTTAAAATCCTAAATGATGATGCTGTGAAAGTGCTGCACCCAATATGCCAACAGATTTGGAAAACTCAGCAGTGGCCAAAGGATTGGAAAAGGTCAGTTTACGTTCCAGTTACAAAGAAGGGCAGTGCCAAAGAGTGTTCAGCCTACCGCACAGTTGCACTCATTTCACATGCTAGCAAGGTTATACTCAAAATCCTACAAGCTAGGCTTCAGCAGTACGTGGACCGAGAACTACCGGAAGTACAAGCTGGGTTTCGAAGAGGCAGAGGAACTAGAGATCAAATTGCCAACATGCGGTGGATCATGGAGAAAGCCCGAGAGTTCCAAAAAACCACCTACTTCTGCTTCATTGACTACGCAAAAGCCTTTGATTGTGTGGATCACAACAAACTGTGGCAAATTCTTAAAGAGATGGGGGTACCAGACCACCTTACCTGTCTCCTGAGAAACCTGTATGCGGGTCAAGAAGCAACAGTTCGAACCGGCCATGGAACAACTGATTGGTTCAAAATTGGGAAGGGAGTACGGCAAGACTGTATATTGTCACCCTGCCTATTTAACTTATATGCAGAGTACATTATGAGAAATGCAGGGCTGAATGAATCGCAAGCCGGAATCAAGATTGCCGGGAGAAAAATCAACAACCTCAGATATGCAGACGATACCACCCTAATGGCAGAAAGCGAAGAAGAACTAAAGAGCCTCTTGAGGAGAGTGCAAAAGTTGGCTTGAAACTCAACATTAATAAAACTAAGATCATGGCATCTAGTCCCATCAATTCCTGGCAAATAGACGGGGCAGAAATGGAAGCAGTAACAGATTTTACTTTTTTGGGCTCCAAGATCACTGCAGACGGAGACAGCAGCCATGAAATTAAAAGACGCTTACTCCTTGGAAGGAAAGCTATGGCAAACTTAGACAGCATAATAAAAAGCAGAGATATCACCATGCCAACAAAAGTTCGTATAGTCAGGGCGATGGTGTTCCCAGTAGCAATGTATGGTTGCGAGAGTTGGACCATAAGGAAGGCTGAGCGCCGAAGAATAGATGCTTTCGAACTGTGGTGCTGGAGAAGACTCCTGAGAGTCCCTTGGACTGCTAGGAGATCAAATCAGTCAATCCTAAATGAAATCAAGCCTGACTGTTCCCTGGAAGGACAGGTACTGAGGCTGAAGCTCAAATATTTTGGCCACCTAATGCGAAGAGAGGACTCTGGAAAAGACTCTGATGCTGGGAAAGATTGAATGCAAAAGGAGAAGGGGAAGGCAAAGGATGAGATGGTTAGACAGCATCACCGATGCAATGAACATGAAAATGAGCGAACTCAGGAAGATAGTGGAAGACAGGAAGGTCTGGCGGGATATGGTTTATGTGTTATGGCCAAATAACCGGAAAAAGAAAACACCACTGCCTTGAGTAACAAAAAGTGGATTTCCTTAACCCAAAACTGACCAATAAGACTGATTGTTCCGAGAGCCAATGAGGTGCTGTTATGACATAGCATGGAACCAATCTGGTGTGTTCGTATGAGTCAGCTCTGATACTTAGAAATGAGAGCTAATACTAGAATTCTTCTTCAGTTTGTGTGAGTGTGATGAAGTTGGCCAATGTTTTTTGTTGGTTACTGATTTGTTAGGTGTCCTGTACTGTTATATATTAAAATAAATTTAATGGTTTTGACACCATGAGTTAAAGCACTGGGTGACCCCTACCCGATTGACACCACTGGGGTGATGTGATGAGCTCTCTCTAGAGCTCCTGCACTAGTGATGTGAACTAGTGTCACCCTGTGACTAGCAACGTCTCTGACTGGAACTAGATAGGAACACTTTCAGCTGTCTTTTTTATTTTTTGCATGGTTCAGGAAAACAAGTCCATTTTTGTTTCGTCCCCCCCCCTCATGCTTTTGGTCTAGCGTTTATGACCCAAGAACTGAATTTAGTGCTCAACTTTTTTCCGAATTCTTTTTTGCTAGTTTTAATTTAATTTGGGGTGGGGGGGATGCCAGCCTTGCAGCGTGCTGTGCAGAAAAATCCAAAAGATGTTTAGTGGCTAAGTATCAGATTTGTACATTACAGAAGTTTGCCTTTCCACACTGGAAGTGCAAGAAGTTCATTTTAACTTCTTAATCTGCCATGTTCATACTACAAAATATGAAGTTTACCCACAGCCCTCGACTCGACTGGCTTGCAGTGTTGTCCAACTTCAGTTAGGAGGTTCATCCCTGGCCTATAGGAGCTTAATAAGAAGGCACTGGCACTGAACAATCTCTGAAGATGCCGTTTTCTAACACTTGTTGCATGCAGTCGTCCTTACTAAACACCAAAGGGATTTGTAATGTTTAAAACACTATCTGCAAACCTGATTTTAAAATCTGACACTGAGAGTTTGCAACTGAAGACCTTTTGCTAACCAAAATTGTCCTGTGGTTTTGTTCTGGTTTGCAACACTAGATGGAAATCGACAAAGTGGTACCATCTCCTGATGTGCAAGATGCATGCCGTGTTACTAACCCTCTTGGCACCGATAGCCCAGGGGGAGGTTTCCATAAAGACCCTGAACTGAGGAATTTCAGGAGCATGAATAAAATCCCTGATTGGAACTGGAAATGGTGACTTCCCAGACATCTGGAAAGTAGGAAGTGGTTTTGAATGTTGGTGCTATAAGGAAACAATAGTGCTTCCAGCTGTAACTGTGTCGAAAGCTTTCTCCCTGTGGGATAAGTTACAGCTGCATTAAATGAAAAACACATTCCTGAAACAATAAGCTCTGGGGGTGTGGTGTGGGTGGCGTAGGGTGTTTCCGGTCTGTCTCTAGATTGGGCTAGAATCACCTAGTTCTGGAGCATTTCACCCGTTTGGGAAAGTGTTTGAGGCTGCAAGCTTTCATCCCAGTGGAAATATACCGTATTGTCCCGAGTATAAGAAGCACCTGATTATAAGACGCACCCTGAAAGTTTGGTGCTATTAAAAAAATTTAATTAAATCACTGGCATTAAATTGCAACAGCCTGATTATAAGACGCACCCCTAGTTTAAAAACTTAAATTAGGAGGGAAAAGTGAGTCTTATACTCAGACCAATACGGTATTTGGGACAAAAAAAATTAGATATTTTTTTTTACCCAGAGAAGCTGGATTCTGGGATTGGCATAGATTATGTAAATCGTTGATTTGCATGGTTCTGGTTAGCGGCCTAGTGGCAGGGCCAAGGAGCTGTACAGCAATCTAAAATCCCGTTCCCAACACTGGAAGTCTTATTTGGATTTTCGGCTTCCGAGACTTCAGGAGGTATTCTTGAATGCTTTTATGCCATTCTGCAACATTAAGGGCTTCTAAAATGTGCTTTGAAGACTACATTGAAATATGACATTATCAGGAAGATGAATTCTGTGCCTGAAACCCCATTGTGGACTTTTGCAGAGCTTTACCTTACAAGCAGCTTTGACTTTTATCTGTACAGTATTTGCTGTATCAACGGAATCTTTTAATTGTGAAAAGATCTTTCCCAGGGCCATTCATTGTCGTCGGTTATACTTTCCTGACCTGGGCCAAAGAGTAGCAGTCACTACTATCCAACAAGCAAAAGCAGAGAACAGTGAGTTACAAGAGAGGATATCAGACCCAGTAAATACCCCCCCCCCCCCCCGGCGTCCTCTGGTAGAAGGGCCAGGATTCCTCCCCTTTCCCCAGAATCTATGGCAAGAAATTTCTGGGTTTTTTTTTTATTACACAAGCAGGGAAGAACATTGGAATATCTGAATTACAGGAATACTGAAAGACTGCTGAAAAACCGTCTTCCAAAAATCTCCCTCTTACTCTGCATATGGATACAATTATCTCTCTGTGTAAATGATGTTTACATTGTTGCACTCTCTCAACTCTTTGCAATTGGATAGAGCAGTGGTGGCCAACCTTTCAACATGAATGCTGACCCTTTAAATGGTTGCATAGGTGAGGGCCTTTCAGCAGGTGCAGCTGCTTTAGCAGCACCATCAGCACTTGCAGCTGCCAAGATTCTGTCTTCTACACAACTCTTAAGAGCGCAGAGGCCCTCATGGTGGAAGGTTGGCCACCCCTGGGATAGAGGGTAAGGCTTTGTTCTTTGCAACATTGTCAGAGGCCAGGCATGTGTAGCGAGTCAGCAAACTTTCAAGCAGAGGCATCTCTTGTCATGTGTCCTTTACCTTCAGGAACTCTCTGCTCTTTGGCATAGAAACACCTGCATCATGGAACTGAAGTAGGTGGGCTGTCAAGGTGGATGAACGTTTGCAGACTCACTGGCCTCTGTCTCCTTGAGAGGTGAGTCCATGTACTTGGCTTCCAGCAACGTGTTAATGGTGCTCTTTGGGCACCTGTTTGGTTCTCCTTGATTTGCCAGTAGTGATCCTACCCGTAAGCCTCTCATACAGTGCTCTCGACCAGGCACAGGGAGTCTCTTCCTCCTTGGAAGTAGCCAGGTAGCCAGCTCTCCTGCTGCAAGAACAGGAGTGCCAGCGGTGATGAGCCATGGTGGCGGAATGGCACCTCCAGCCTCAGAGGCAACATGCCGCTCAACAGCACTTTCAGGGGCTTTGGTGAAGGAGGGTAGCCGTCTTTGTGCCCTGCTTGTGGGCTTTCGGGAAGCACCTGCCTGTTGCCGTGGGAACTGGGATGCTGGACCAAGTGGCGCTTAGGGCCGCTCTTAGGTTAGGCTCTCAACTGAAGGTGGGGATAGAGAATCCTTCTTGCTTCCTTCTGCCTCCTCACTCCTGCTCCATCCTGTTGACTTCCAGCCTCCTGGAAAGGTAGAGCGTACGTAGTAGAGTTGTTCAGTCCTGGAAGCAGCGAGCAGCTTTCCAGTCGTAGCCAAGGTAGTGGTGCTTGCCTGTCGGGCGGGCCAGTGATGCCAGAGCAGGGCTCCACTTCGCTTTTGCTACTTGTGTGTTGGCATAGCGGTGCTGTGTCTCTAACGGGATTGCAGGTTGAGGCGGCCTTTGTGCTGGGCGTTTGCTGGCTGTGTTGCTGCTTTGTTTAGCTTTCAGTCGTAACTTTTTATTGGTGTTTCTGTTTTTCCATCCCACCTTTTCTGCTTTAAAAACTCTCAAGTTTGTGTTCACGGATCCAAGCTTTTTAGTTGTGTGAGGCTACTGTGAGAGACTTGTTTTGACTGCTGGGTGGGATAAAAACATCTAGTATCTATTTTTTAATATTAAGCTGGAGTTGGTTTGAAATCAATCGTATCTCTGTTTCTAGCTAAGACTTCAGAGGGTTCTGTTTGACCCCAATAGCAAGTTGATATAAATAAATGGTGGAAGTTGAACAGGTTGAAGAGAAGACAGTCCCTCTTCCTTACTCCAATGTAATGGGGTGTTAGAGTTCCTCATCCTGAGATAAGGGTACCTGTGCTGGGTAAGGCAGAAGATCAGACCCTTTCTAAATAATGGACTTTTCTCATCAAATAGCGGGAGAGGCAAGTGGATTATTGTGTAATCAGATTATAAGAATTGCACAGAATGTCACAGTGGGTGAAGAAACAACTGATGTGCTTACTCTTGAGGCCTAATCCACTGCGAACCTCTCTGATTAAGCATGAAATGAAGGAGAGAAGCAGCATCCAGTCCCCGTCGTTCCCAAAAGAAGAAGAGGCTTAGCTTAATTCGCTGCCGTGGGGCTTGAGCATTTCCAAAGTTCTCAACTTCCATGATGATGGTTGTGCTTGCATTATTTGCTCCCTTCCAGACAGACAAAAAGCAGGTTTTAACAACAACAAAATCAGACTTCTTTTCTTTAATGTTTCAGTCAGACGTGCCTAACACTAACCTGCTTTCATGTGAAATCCGAAGGCAACACAAGTCTGTTAATGCCTGTGCTGAATCTCTCAAACTGAATCTGTGACCCTCCATCTCGCTCTTCTTCCTTTAGTGTCAAGAATGAACAGTGGGGAAAAATCTGACCGGTTCGGCTTGCACAGCCCCTTAAAAATGCTGCTCAGTAGTGTCCTGTCCCCCTCTGAGAACCTGGAGCATCAAGTGGGGCAGCGTTCCTAGGAGGCATCTTGTTGGGGTCCTCTTCCCGTTTGCCTCCTGGTGGCGCCTTTGGCAAGGGCCTGTCCGGGAGCCAGTTCTTGCTCAGGGGTGCGACAGTCCTGGCAGTGCCCATTGAGGCTCTGGTTGTCTGTACAGCATTCGGTATCTCACAATGGCCCACCAGGTGCCTCGGGAAGCACACAAGACAACAGGATACCCGGATCCTGTGGCCACTCCCTTGCATCCGTCACGAAAAAGGCTTCTGAGGCCACAGAAGCCTCCGTGCGGGTGGGCGGCAGTACGAAATGTTGCCCCCGCCCCCCAGGACCATTTTTGCACCACGTGACATCGCTCGGGGGCAGGGCGACTGATGCCCTGCCCCAAGTGATGTCATGGGGTGCGTTCCCCCCTGTGAGGCGTAGCTATGTCTCTGTCACCACATCCTGTGGAAAGGAGTTCCACGGATTGATTACTTTGCTAGGTAAAGAAATATTACCTTTTGTCTGTTCTGATTCTGTCACCACTCAATTTGAGTGGCTGTCCCATAGTTCTGGTGTTGTGCAAGAGGGAAAAGAACTTCTCTCTATCCACTCTCTCAATCCCATGCGTAATTTTATACGTCACAATCGTGTCCCCCACCCTTGCATGCCTTTTTTCCTAGACTGAAGAGCCCCAAACACTGTAGCCTTTCCTCATAAGGGAGGTGCCCCAGCCTATGAATCATTTTGGTCGCTCTCTTCTGCACCTTTTCTAGTTCTCTCTATCCTTCTTGAGATGTGGCATTCAGAACTGGACGCAGTACTCCAGATGTGGCTTAACCATAGATTTGTACAATGGCCTAATAATGGCCGTTTTATTCTCAATCTCTTTTTTAAATGACCCTGGCATCCCAGGGCTCTGCAAGGCCTTGAGGGAGTCGGGATGCTTCCCTCCCCCCCCAGTTCTTAAACCCCCCCCCCCAGTCTAGTGCCCACTCAGGTAAACTGGCACTTGGCCAGAATGTCAGGTAGGCCTGAGAGCAGCATCGGCACAGCAGGAACTGGGTTTATTTGCAAGGACACCATTGGTAGCCGTAGGTCAGCAATGCGACCCAGCTCCTCTCTTCTGACCCAGGCTTCCCCCACGGAATGACTCTCTTTGACCCCGGAGGGCTACTTAACTCCTCCCTCTTGGAAGGAATTTTAAACACTTCAAAACCTGTAAAATTCCTGCTCTTCTTAACTTCAGGGGTGTGGAGGGAAACCTGCATTTTGAATTCTGACTGTCCTCCTAGAAAAAATAGTGTGTGCGTCTTGTGCCCGTATTAATGGTGAATTGCAAGAGTCATCTTTGCTAGGTCTTTGCGCTCCTTGGCTTTGGGCTGGCAGAAGTCCTTAACCTCCCTGTAAAGTCTGTTTATACTCTGCCGAGTAATCAAGGCAAGGCAGCCTCTTTATTTTCTGTGCAGTGGCACAGGCCAATGAAACGGCTTGTTTGCCTTTTGCCCGGGTCCTGGGTTTGCTGCACTGGCCTGCTGAATTTCCTCTGCCAGCCAGCAGCGACTTGTGTTAAAAACTGCAGCATCATAAATGTAACATCAGTGAGCACATGACTGAATCCTTAATGGTTCCGCAGCATCAGCAGAGTTAACGTGGCATTGCAGAATAAAGCATGTTTCTGAAAGTGTTGAGCCTGTCCTTCAGACTTTCTCTTAGCCCAGAATTCTGTGCTCCAACTACCCATGATGAGTTGTGACTGGATCACCAGCAATAAATGATCCAAGTTGGTCACTTATGCACATGTTATTTGGCACTGGTTAACCATGTATGGGTTTTGCTTTCCAATTGATTGCAAGTTCAGGAAACGAATTAAGACTTCACAGGGCAGACAAGGGTGGGCATATTGCTCCCTTACTGTGAAGTTCCATGCAGACTCCCCCCCCCCCCCCGAAATAGATAAACTGATGAGTCTTGGCTAGGCTTGTGTGGAATGGGCTCAAAAAGCACGCATGGCCTCTATGAACAGGCGACTCAGTCCATGTGAGACCCCTTGCTGCTTGTTCTGGCATGTTCAGTGCAAGTTGCGCATCTGGGGCCAAGGCTGTGGTTTTTGACTGTGTTAAGTGCCAAATGGGTGTCGGTCTGTACAACTGACAGATGAGCACATCCATGCAATTGGAAAGAAAGCTGAAGGCCGTCTCTCTTTGAAATGTGGCAGGGGGTGAAGATTTCCCAACTGCACTCCTGGGTGACTTATTCCATTGTGAAAGTATTTCCTGGAATCCAGTCTGAATCTGCTTGGCTGTCCTTGGCATTCTTGTCCCTCTCTCCCTGGTCTCTGTTCTGAATGGGAGCCGTGTGTGTGTGTGTGTGTGTGTGTGTGTGTGTGTGTGTGTGTGTGTGTGTGTAGGAGATCATGCCTGCCCTGCCCCTGTTCTTTCACTCCTGTAAGCGTGGCTCCTTCTGTGAATGCATTCTTGCGCATCCCTGGTCTCTGCGGGGACACTCCTAGTTCATGGGAATGTGGCCTTGCTCAGAGACTCCCCCCCCCCCCGGGACATTTAAGTAGCGGGGCATGCACAAGGATTTTGTCCTCGCCCCTCTGTAGCTGTGACACTGAAAGCCTCCCAACTGTGCAGCAGCTGGGCAGGCTTCTCCTGAAGCCATTTCTAGAGATGCTGCTGTATATGCATAGTGTATATAGTACTGCTTGTGGATTAGGGTTTATGGCTTAGATTGCTACACGTTTTTTTGCATGTAGGATTATACAGTAGAATGCTTTTCTTCATGTTTTCTTTTCAGTTGATTGTATATATTTTTTTTCTTTCTCGCTAATAAAGGTGAAAGAAGGAAGAAGAGAGCCTGGCCATCCCTGTTTTCTTCCAGTACCGCTTGTGCTGGATCATGGGGGCCCACAGAGCTTCTCAAGGGAGAATTAGGAATAATGGGTTGGCTTACAAGTGGGTTTGCAGCGTCAGTTTGACCTCAAGAGGTATGGACAGAATCCAGGTGGAGCTTGGGCTGTAAAGGCCTCTTGTTCCTGGGAAGGGAACCTCCTTCTGTTGCACTGAATGGAGGCTGCCAGGGGTGGGGAAGCTCTTCCAGGGTCAGGAACACTGGCGTAGAGCACGCTGCAGGCTCCCCTCCTCGGTGACAGGGATGACCGTGTCTGGCTGTGACGGGGCTCATTCTGTAAAGACTGGTCTCCACAAGAGAAGCTGGAGTTCAGCAGGCAGGGGACACTCTCAGCGCTCCAGTCGCGCGCGTCCGTCCGTCCGTCCCGGTATGCTGCCCAGCTGTGGTGACCTGCAACCACCTGAGAGTTGAGGGTGGATTTTAACTTCTTGTTAAAAGATTTAGACCCCAGTTACTGATGCACAAAAAGTGCGTTGCAGAAAAGCTTTGTACCTTAGAAGAAAGGGGACTCCTTTTGCTTAATGCTGCAGTTGGAAACTCATGCAGGCCTCACTTTGGCCTGTGAACATTTGGAGCACAAGTCTGGTACAGAACGGGCCATAGCAAAGGAAGGACCTTGCATGCAGAGGTCCTGGGCTCCGTTCTTAACCACATCTAGCAGAGAGAGGGCAAGGTGGAGTCTTGATGAGGTTGACCCGAGTTCTGGAGAAAACGGTATCGATAGTTCCTATTGTCCGCTGAGGTCTATAGAGGCGTTGGGAACATAGCCCAGAATGCAGTGCTGGTAATAGTTGATGCAGGCAAACTGAGTCTGCTTGAGCTGTGGTGTTTGGCGCGCGCTTATAGGCGCTTGAAATGCTGTCCGTGGCTCCTGGATCACATGAGTACAGGAGAATAATTCATAATGCAGCAGATCAAGGAACCCAAGAGGAGCATCATTGGTCGTGCCTGGTTCTCGCCATCACTCCCATCAAAGCGCCTCGAGGACTCCCTTGCAAAAGGGGTGCGAGCCAGAGGGGAAAAGTCTCCCGTGGCTTCCTTGGGGAGATGGGATGATGAAGGCAGGCTGGAGTCGCCTCGCCTGTCATGATGTTTGAAGTTGTGGCAGCCTTGAGGATGCCCCTCTCTTTGTTTAGGAAATAACTGAGCTACAAAATCAGATACAGTGCTTGAATTGAAAGCTGTTTTTTTTCTTTTGGTGGTTCACAAATCACAATGTGTGTGTTCTGCTTCTGGGCATTTTTTTTCCAGGCAAACCTTGAAATGGGTAGACAGAGAACTTGTCCAAAGTCTCTCCTTAATAAGCTTCACTGTACTAGTTTGTCCATCTTAATAGGAGTACCGTACTATATTAGTACTGCACTGTACTTCATAGAGCTGGCAGCAGGTTAATGTGTTTCTTCCAGTTCCACGCTATAAGCAGCATGGGAACTTTCCTGCTTCCTGTTTAACGGAGACTCTCTAGCATGCAGGCCGCTTGTCTGCTTTGTTGCTATAAGCCGCATGCTGCTTATAGCATTTTGGTCAAGGAAGAAACACATTGACCTGGGCTGCGTTTGTTTTTCGACTTGGAAATAGCTGGAAGTGACGTTCCTAGCATGCTTGATATCGCTGCTACTGGGGGCTCCCAAAATGAACGGAAATGACCAAAATCAGAATGGCTGCTGTTGCTCCTTGTCCTTCCCACTACATCTCCCAAGCTCCTTTGCAGCCAAGCAGCCTTCCTATTGGTTCAGAAGGACGCCGTTTTTTCTAGCTTGGAGTTGAAACTTCTAGTGTGGTGAGCAGGCTGGAAGAAGAAAAAAAAACCTGCTCTCAAGCACTCCTAGCGATAGAAGCTGAAAAACACACACAACCCTGGCACCAGCTCTATGAAGAACCAAGCTAATGGGCGTGGGGACCTATCCCCTGTGGATGCCGGGCTCCTACTGTATTACATGAGGCATTTAGCATTTGTATAGTGTTTTTTTTTTAGTGTACAAAGTAGTAGTATTACTATTTCTCCTCTCTTCCTTTCCATTTCATGAATGTTGTGAAGGTGCTGAATCATGGCGGACTTCGACCACAATCTCAGTCTTGCAGATGCTCTGACCGAGCCACCACCACAGATCGAGGAAGAAGTGAAACGGGATTTCATCGCCACACTGGAAGCAGAGAAATTCGATGATGTGGTGGGAGAAACAGTTGGCAAAACAGACTATGTCCCTCTTCTAGATGATGATGACCCAAAGGCTGGGATCCCGGAAACGAAGACTAAACCCCACGCTGACAGTGTCCAGGTGGAGCGTAAGTGTCTGAATACAACTGTGAGTGACTGGTGTGTGCAGAGTGGGTAGAGGAGCCTTGGGACCAGCCGGGCAAAGCCTCTGCCGTGCGAATGAGGGAACCGAGGAGGACCTGGCAATGCATCTCTCCTGTGGGAGCGGCTTCTGCTCCCTGCCTTCCCCACCTGTACCTTCTACTGCTCAGGGCTTGATGAAGCTGGATGGGAGCGGCAGGGGATGGTTAGAGTTGTAGGGCAGCAGCTACAAGTTGCTTTGGGAAGGTGAGCAGCCGCTGCCAGTAGCGCATTGGGGGCGGGGCGGCAAAGTGGGAGGTGGTGGAGGCGGCGGCACGTGGAGTGCGGGGAGCTGCTGGGAACTCCTGAAGCCATGAGCTTGTCTGCCATGCGGTTCTTCCTGGGTCACCGTGAATAACCCCAGTAGCAAAAGGGGCACATTATGGACGCCGGAATGTACGGGTTTTTCCCCCAGTGGGAAGACAATTACTTAGCATTTCCAGCCAGCCAGGATCTGCAGAGGAATGTAGGAGTTCAGGTTGCCTGGGTTGGATACTCCCATTATAAGCTTACCTTCACGCACCTTGTGATGTACATATGTGTGTTTGAGAGGAATGTAAATGAAGCGATTGATCTGTGCCTCCTCCTCCAACCGAGGCCACAGTATCTCTCCATCTCAGTCGCACGCAGCTCCTTGGCTGCTCACCCCCCCTTTGTGGCCTCTTCCAAGGTGTTTCCCTTTTCGGTATCTGCTGCTAAAATGCTTTGGGGACCCCCCCCCCGTGGCCTCTTGTCTTCCGCCTGGCGTTCAGGATGCCTGTTCTGGGTCTCCTCCTTCTCTTCCGTGGTTCTGCTCTTTCCCACAGTGTCCTTGGACTGGCTCACCAGCCTGCTTTCAAGCATCCGCAGCTTCCTCCAAGCTTGCGACCCCTTGTTGGTGGTTCTACTCTATGCAAGTTTGATATTTCTAGATGACTCTTAAATTCTACGATGCCAAGATGGCTATTCTCCAGTGGTTCCTCCTCCTCTTGGTAGCCTGGCAGGGTTACCTGTCTGAAGATCCCCAAGAGGAGGGGCTCTCACTGGCTCCCAGATAGATCTTGCCTGGCTAGCAGGGTCTTTGCTGGGCTCCTGCCGAACTCTAGCCATAGGGCCAGAGTGGGGCACGCTTCCCTGACTGTGGAGGTGGCGAGTGCCGAATATAAAGGAAGCAGGAAGGAGTAGCCTCTAGTCTCAAGGGTTTGCCTTTGCCGGAGACCAGCGTTTTGGAGCTGGGACTAGGAGTGGCATCTCCTCCTCCTCCTCCTCCTCTCTGTGCGACATCTCTTGCCTTGACCCACAAGTGCAGGCTGGCCCTTTGTCGCTGAGCATAGCTGGGGCCCAAGCCTTCAGGGACCGTTGGCCAGCGTGAATTTTCTCCTAGCCTGAGTCCGGCAGCTGGTGGCCAGTGAGGTTCAGGGCCTGTTGGCCTCGGTGGAACCTGCTGCAGAGCAGAGGACCCAAACCCCTCGGAGATTCCCACAGCAGGGGCGACAAGCAGGCCAGTTGGGAGAAAGGGGATCTACTTTGGGTCCATGCAGGATCTTGTCCAGTCCCCTTGCCGTCCGTCCCCCTTCCCTGGTATCCTTGGCAGTATTCCCCTATTCCGACATGCTGATCTGCTCTTGCAGTCGTCACCAGGATACGCCGCAGACCTTGGTCTCCTTTCAGAGCCTGGCTTCATGGTGAGAGAACTCAAATCTTAAGACCCGCTCCCTCAACAAAAAAGTTGCAAAAAAAAAATTACAAACTGCGTGCAGTGTTAGCAGTCAAACGTCCTTTAGTTTAAACTTGCCTCTTGTGCTTCCCCCGGCTCACTTTGTTAGGGTCTAGTTGTATAAACTTCCTTATTCCACATGGTTTGGAATAAACTTCCTTAGTTTAGATAATTAAAGCTCTGTAATGCCCACCAGAGGGTGCTGGCGGTATTCTCTTGGTAGCGTAAGCTGCAGGATGCCAGGGCAAGATATGTCCACAGCACAAGCGAGAGCAAACTCCGAAAACGGCTTCTGATCTCTCTCTCCCCCCCCCCCGCCTTACCCATCTCCCTGACCTCTTGGTGCAGCAAGTATAAATTTTGCAATCGGCGTTCGGCTTCCCTGGCTCCCTTTCTGGGTGATGCTTGGCATTGTACAGCAAAACTCTGTCTCTACCCCTGTTTGCTAGCTAGGAGAGCACCATGAACAATTTGGAAAAGAGTCTGGGTGATGGTTGTGCCCTTGCAATCACTAAAACCAGTGTTTCCCAAACCTTTTCAACCTGCGGCTCCCTTGACCATTGGTGATCATTGGCCACAGCTCTCTATTACATTATGCTGATGCCTTCCAATTGGCATTGCACTGTTTTCCCGAGAGGATTCTGTGACACTCCTGTGACACTCCGTGGTTCCCCTGGCTGGTTTCCACGGCTCCTTGGGAGCCACGCCTCCTAGTTTGGGAACCATTCTAAAACCATTTTATGATGTGTAATCCGTTGAGTGCCCCCAACCTTGAGAGGTGGTGCTCCACCGTCCGTGTTTGCACTGTGCTTCCCTAAATGTTTTCAGAGGTCTAGAGGTGCTTCTTGTGGCATGCTTGAAAACATAGGCATTTTATTTCACGGTGGTAGCTTCACATAAGAGTTGCTGCGCTGACTCAGACCCTGGCCCCTCTAGGTTAGCCCCCGGTCCCTGACTGGCTTCCTCTGCAGTGGTCCAAGGTGGGGCTGGGCACTGGCTGACCCTCTCCAGCCGTTCGCATCACCCTACTCTTGCACATACAATCCCGCGGCTTCACATTTCTGAGACGTGCATTTGGGGGAAGAGATGAGGCTTAATATATTGCCCCCCCCCTCCTTGCCTGGGATTATCTGTTTCAGGGCATGCCTGCTCTCAGGCCTGCTTGCTTGTTTTTATATAATACTTTTATCCTTTAGCCAGATGTAAGTAGTATCTAATCATTTGGACCAGGATTATGGAGTTTGGACATCTTGGTTTGCTTTACATTCATTACACAAAAAAATTTTTTTAGGGTTCTTTGAAGTGTGTGGGGGGGGCAAGGAAGGAGACGAAGCTGTGTGCAAGTGAAAGTGGGCAGAATAGAGCGTCAGGCTCGGCTCAGATGTGAGGAAGTTCCGAGTGGAAAGAACGGGGGGGGGGGGCAGCTGCACTGGGCGACATCTGGCCCGGACTGTGGCCGTGTGGTCTGAAGCATCTGGTCCCTATGCTGAGCCGCCCTTTGTGACGGGAGGCTGAGGAGCCGCCTCGCTGCTCTCCCCTGGCTTGCTGGGAGGGCCTGTGTCTGGGAGATGAAACGCAGCAGCAGCAGCAGTCGTAGGCCTGGTTTCGGTTTAGCCCTGGTCTGATCAGCAAATGTTGACTTTCTTGAAAGAAAGCAGGCTCTTCCGAGGAGGGGAGGGGCGTTCCCAGCTCAGCTTGCAAAGAAGCTGTCTTGATGTCTACGGAGATCTGTTCATGTTACCAGATGCAGATGTGCAGGAAGGGCCACCTCTCTATCTTGGCAGAGCGTCCTGTGTGTGTGTGTGTGTGTGTGAGAGAGAGAGAGAGAGAGAGAGAGAGAGAGAGAGAGTGTCTAAGCTACGCATCTAGCTGTTGTAAACTGTTAAAATAGTAGTGCAGCATTTTTTTGTGGCTCCTTTGGCAAGCTCATTATACCACCTTAAGTTCAACCTCTTGATATTTCTGCACCAACACCTTACTTAAATGTTGCATTGCCCAGGTACTGGTAGAAGGGGGTGAAGCAAATTGCTGACACCTCTGATGGTGCCACCTGGACGCCTCCAGCGTGGCTACTGGGACCCAAAGGAGCCGTGCTGGTGGCTTGTGGGGCCTTACTGAGAAATGGCGGCTGCATTTGGTCAGCCATCAAAAGGTGCTGGCTTTAACCTATACATTCCTAACTTTTCCCCATGACTAGTATAGCTATTTATAGAGTGCCGTCGGTGTGCGTAATGCTTTGCAATCATGAGAACACACTTGTCAGAGGAAGCTGGGAGGGACACTACTCAAGAGCCAAGCACAGTAAACTCCCAACGTGTCCCTAAACGGGTGAGGTTTGCAGACTGATTTGGAGCGACAGGAGAAAGTAAAATGAATGCCCTCAACGTGTCTGTCCCGAAATGCAGTCCCTATTGCTAGCTACTTGTTTTGTCCCTGGAAACCTAGTTCCTGCACTTACAAGAGCGTAGTAGGTGTACCTTCAGCATTAGATTTCATGGCTGACCTGGGAAAAACACACACGACTATCCCTGGGCTTGAGATGTCCTAGTTACTTGACTGGAGGAAAGGAATTCATGTTCACCCCATACCTAGACAGGTGTAGGTTTGGCTGCCCAGTTGGTAGGCACATGCCAGTCTCAGTAGGAGGCTTGGCTACTCCAGACATGAAGAAGGATCAAATACACATTCCAGCACATGACTGCTTGGGAGTGGGGCTTTCAGACAAAGCACAATGGAAACTGCAGGAACAGGTCCCATCAACCGCTGGGTTGCAGAACCAATGCAGAAGCTTCTGGGAGATCAGAAGTGTCCCAATAATGGGCGGCGGGGTGAGGGTGGGGAGGAATGGGGCACTTGGCACAGGAATTGAGCGTTCTGTCCCTAGAGAATCCCAGAATGGCTGCGGAAGGAGGCTGGATTTTGCTGCATGTCGCGTGTTGCTGATAGAATGAAGTGTCGCAATGAGGGTGGTCATTTCCAGCCCATTGGTAAGACTGTGTGTGTCTTCCAGGCACCCCAGTGACTGGACCGGCGGCTGTGGTGGAGAATGGTGATCATGGACTGGAAGGCAGCAGGAAGGGTAAGCTTTCAGTGGGCCCTTTTCACTTATCCCTTTGGTGGTGAGAGAGCTGCGTCCCCGGGGCAGGGGGGGGGGGGAGAACGGGAATTGGAACCGTATTGGTCTTTCCCACTCAGTCGTCGTCCAGAAGACTCTTCAGGGCTGGATTTTGACCCTCCAGCGGCACCTGGTTGCTTTTTCTTTTTTTTTTTTTAAGGGTCCATTTTGCAAAATGTTGTCTTGTCCTGCTGTCGGCAACTGGCATTTTGCGAAATATTTTTTCTGACCACTGTTAGGAAGCCTCTTTCTACTCTGCCCAAAGAGAACTATTCTTGTGTTGCTTCTACTGTTACTCTCCTTTTCAAACAAGTGTGGAAAAATGTGCAAGAGACTTCTTGTGTGCCTGGCAATATGTGGGGATGTGAATCTCTCAGATTCTTTGAAAGGGTTAGGGTTGCTTTCTACTGGCCCATTCAGAGGAAGAGCTTTGAAGGTACTTAAGTTCACCAGGTGTTGGCCAGTGGCCAACCTTGAACTGCCGCCTACCTTCTGCCCCCCCCCCCCCCCCACTGATCTATTCTAGGCTGTATATCAGAGGGGTGTCATTGGCTGCCCAGACTGCTTATTCTGTTGAAAGTCTGCACGTGGTCAGTGAGCACACGGAAGGGAAGGGTTAGTGCAGGCCTGTCCCTGACTTACTTCATGCAGGTCGTGTTTTGCATGGGTACAAATGCAGGGCTGAAGGCCTGGGGCCAAAGTAGGGGCCAATGTTTTGCTTGCATTGTCCCGAGTTCCGCTCCCCCTCTCCTTGTTCTTCCCAAAGAATTTTGTATGACTCTTTCTCTGCCAGTGCGAAGAGCATCTCCCACACTGGCCCTGCTGCATGTTCCACCGTCCTAATCCGTAAGGCTGGATGCGCTTGTGCCTCCTTGCTGCCTGTCGTGCTGCTTCTTGCTTACAGTATAGCAGTTAGCATCTCAGTCCCGTTAGCTGCGTTTCCTTAGGAACTCCAACCACCCTGAACGCTAAACCTTCTCTTGACATTGTGCTCCTGCTGTGGAGAGATGCCTGGAGACCACTTTGCAAGTAACTTTCAGAGGCCTGGGAGGCTGCGCAGCTTGAGTCATCAGCTCTTCTGCCCTGTGCACCTTGGTTCTTGAGGCGACAAAGGAGGAGGGTGAGTGGAGAGCAGCCTGCTGTCGGTGCAGTCTTCCGGGTAAAAGGCTGCTGCTGCTGCTGCTGCTGCACCAAGCCAATGCTGCTAGCTTAGGTGTTGCATTGTGCCAGGAGAGCCTAGGAGCCTGTGGCTGGCAAACCACTTTGTGCTGGCACTTGCCTGTCCTTGTCCCCAACAGCACCCATCTGGCGGCGGCGGCTGCTGCTGCAAGATCTCCAGGACTGCGGTTGAGATGTACTGAATTTGTTGCTGTCCCAGGTGCCACGTGGCCCTCGTGTAAGGGCCTTTGCAAGGCCTGACCTTACACAGATGTCCTGTGGTGAGAAGGTGCTGGGTGAAGACTTTGCAGAGCTTCCAGGGCTGGGAATCCCACAGCAAAGCGTGGTCAGGTGATAGGTGGGGCAGGAGAGGGCAGGCGTCCCATAAGAACACAAGAAGAGCCCTGCTGGATCAGGCCAAAGGCCCGTCTAGTCCAGCTTCCTGTATCACGCAGTGGCCCCATCAGATGCCTCAGGGAGCACACAGCCAACAAGATAACCTGTTTCCTGCTGCCACTCCCCTGCACCTGGCACAGAGAAAACCCACTTCTAAAACTAGGAGGTTGCTTATGGCTTGTAACCTGTGATGGTCTTTTCCTCCATGAATCTGTCCAAACCCCTTTTAAAGGCATCTAGGCCAGGTGCCATCATCACATCCTGTGGCAAGGAGTTCCACAGATGAATTACACGCTGGGTAAAGAAATATTTTCTTTTGTCCGTTCTAACTCTCCCTCCACTCAATTTTAGTGCATGTCCCCTGGTTCTGGTGTTGTGCGAGAGGGAGAAGAATTTCCCTCTATCCACTCTCTCCATCCCATGCATAATTTTATACGTCTCAATCATGTCCCCCCCTCAGGCGCCTTTTTTCTAGACTGAAAAGCCCCAGACGCTGTAGCCTTTCCTCATAAGGGAGGTGCTCCAGCCCACGAATCATTCTGGTCGCTCTTTTCTGCACCTTTTCCAATTCAACTATATCCTTTTTGAGGTGTGGTGACCAGAATTGGACGCAATACTCCAGATGTGGCCTTACCATTGATTTGTACAAAGGCATAATGATATTTGCCGTTTTATTCTCAATCCCTTTTTTAATGATCCCGAGCATGAAATTGGCCTTCTTCACAGGCGCCGCACACTGGGTCGACACTTTCATCGACCTGTCCACCAGCACCCCAAGATCTCTCTCTTGATCCGTCACAGACAACTCAGAACCCATTAGCGTATATGTGAAATTTTGGTTTCTTGCCCCAATGTGCATTGCTACATTGAAGCGCATCTGCCATTTTGCTGCCCATTCTCCCAGTTTGGAGAGATCCTTCTGGAGCTCTTCACAATCCCTGCTGGTCTTCACCACCTGGAAAAGTTTAGTGTCATCTGCAAACTTGGCCACCTCGCTGCTTATCTCCAACTCCAGGTCATTTATGAATAAGTTGAAAAGCACCAGCCCCAAGACCGATCCTTGGGGCACACCGCTTTTCACCTCTCGCCATTGTGAAAATTGCCCATTGACTCCCACTCGCTGTTTCCTGGTCTTCAACCAGTTCCTAATCCACAAGAGGACCTGCCCTCTTATTCCCTGACTGTGGAGTTTTCTCAGGAACCTTTCATGAGGGACCGTGTCAAACGCCTTCTGAAAATCCAGATATATAATATCCACGGGTTCGCTCGCATCCACATGCCTGTTGACCTTTTCAAAAAATTCTAACAGGTTTGTGAGGCAAGACTTCCCCTTGCAGAAGCCATGCTGACTCTCCCTCAGCAGAGCTTGTTCTTCTATGTATTTTAAGATTTTATCCTTAATGAGACGTTCCACCATCTTCCCTGGAACAGATGTTAGGCTGACCGGCCTGTAGTTTCCTGGGTCCCCCCTCCTTCCTTTTTTAAAGATTTAAAAGTCCCGAGCAGCAGCGGGAGGCAAAACTCCAGAAAGGGGCAAAACAATGGACGGGGTTTGTTTTCACTGTTCGCTCTCTGCCACCCGAAGAGTCTTTGTGAGGAAAGCAATTTTGAAAGCAATTGAAAGCCTTTGAAAGCAATTCACCAAAACCAGCTGAGCACCTAGAGACTTAGAAAACACAACACACAAATCTCCCACACATTCTTGTACCTTCCTGGAGTCTCTGCCCACCCCTAGATTGTGGAGGGAGGGTTGCTTCTGGGTCAAAATAAGGCCTGGAACTCTAATTGGTGGGTGTCCTGTTTAAAAATAAAATCTCTCTCTTCCCCCCCCCCCCCCCAGCTGCCATCACTCTTGGGCAGGTTGGTTCTGTAGGAAATTTACTGCAGCGTGTCTGGGAAATGGAAATCCTGTTGTTTTGCAGCCCGCTGTTGTCCAGGCGGCTATATTGTTGCAAACCTGGCAGTCTGGTGTGTATTTCAGGTGAGGTACAGGAATTGTTCTCTGCAGATCTGAGGGGAACAGCGGTGGGGCAGAAGGGCCGGGGCCAGTGAGAAGGGAAGCATTGTTTTGCCTTCAGACAGAGAGGCGTTTGACATCTCCAGGCTTGCAGGCCAAGTGCACCAAAGAGTCTTTCCCAGGTGAGCTGGGATAGTTCAGAAGAGGAACAGCAGCTGCACTTTCTCCTGACTTTGTATTTCTTGGCTATGTGTTGCTTGCAATTCATAGAATGATAGAGTTGGAAGGTGGTACCCACAAGGTCATCTAGTCCACCCCCTGCCTGTAGCAGGAAACCCTCCGAGAGCATCTCCAGCAGGTGCCTGTCGAGCCTCTGCTTGAAGATCTCCAGTGAGGGAGAATCCACCACCTCCCTCGGCAATCTGTTCCACTGCCGAACTGCCCTTACTGTCAAGAATTTCTTCCTGATATCCAACCGGAATCTCCTCTCTTGTAGTTTGTACCCGTTTGATCTAGTTCTACTGCCGCAGCAGTCGAGAACAAATGTGTTCCTTAGGACAGCCCTTCCGGTTGTCATACCTGACAACCTGAACACCCTTCCGGTATTCTCCTTCAGTCCAAGGAGTTTGGGGTTACTAGCTTATGATTAAGGGGAAACTAGGTTCTGTGTTTGTGTAGCAGCAATAACTCGTATCCCATGTTCTGAGGTGGGTGGACTATAGAGAGAAGTAAAGCTCCCTTTGATTTCAGGATCATGCTCTCCAGGAAGGTAAGAATACCTGTTTATAAAGGAAAAGAAGGTGCCCCAGGAGCACAGAATACCAGACATTCCCGCAGAGGTGGTCCAGATCACCTGCAGAGCTGCCCACAGCATCCTGACATAGATTCAGGCCCAGGTGCTGACGGCTGTTGCCACTTGGGAGGAAGGAAAGATCAAGGAGCCTCTCAACTGCCTGAATGACAGGCTGCTCCTCTGAAGGGAGGGTTTTTAAGAACATGCCTTGCATTCAGAAAAGACTGGGTTCAGTCCATCTTACACTGGGAGTGTTGAGGTTCCAGAGGGGAAATGCTTGCAAACAAGTGAGGGAGACATCTTGTTCAGTACTTCGTAACTGTGGGAGCTTGTGGAGCTCCTGTGTGCGTGCGTATGTGTGCCTGTAACTGTGATGCTGGGGTGCGTGTGCCTTTGCTGTAGTGTCTACTGTAGTTTGTACTAATTTGCCTACTGTAGTGTCTTATGTGGCAGTGGTCCCCAACCTTTTTGGCACCAGGGACCAGTTTCGTGGAAGACAATTTTTCCACGGACCTCTGTGTGTGTGTGTGTGTGGGGGGGGGGGGGGGGGGGAATGAAAGTACTACTGACTGGCAAATCGCCTAGCTTGAGAAAAGGTCCACAACCGTTTGCTGCTGCTGCAGGAGTCAGCGTGAGAGAGCCCCAAGCAAGCGACTGTCCTTGGTCCAAAAGGCCGGTCTTCTCGTGCAGCCCAGAACAGTCGGGCAGGGCCAGGGGATTGCAGGGTGACGATGCTGCACCTTTGCGCTTTTTTTGTCCCCCCCAAGACCGATGAACCAGCCCCAGCATTCTCCGCCACACCAAAACAGCCGCCGCTATGCCATTTCATCCCCTCTGCTCAGCGGCAAGCTCTCGTGAGTCATCCAGCCTGACCTGCTCTCTTCCTGAGCTCGCTCCAGCATGCTCCGTGCTCCACCGACGATCGGAAAGGCTTCTGAGTAGACATGCATAGGATTCCAGTTGATGTAGTAAGAATCTGGGGCATCAGCTCTTGCCGGTGTGTGTGTGTGTGTGTGTGTGTGTGTGTGTGGGCTTCCTGGATGGTTTGGTCCAGCAGGTTTCTGAACAGAGATAGATGCCTGCTGATTTCTGCACGTTTCGTGCAGTTGACTGGCTGCCTTCCTCTCCACACAACAGTGTGGCTCTCTTGTGTAGTCGTGAATAACAACAAAGTGAACTTCCCCTTGTCTCCAGCTGCTCTAAATGGAATGTTGCTTGATGTGCGGTTTTCTGCATTAATGTTCATGTTTACTAATGACTTAATGCTTTTATGCCCCTGTCCCATCCTTCCCCTCTCTCCTGTTGTCTTCCCTCTTTCCTATCTTTTTTCTTCCTAGAAGCCTAGACTCTGGGGCTGCTACCGACACAAGACCAGTGTGCTTTTCTTCCTGCCATTACACTTTAAAAAACCAAAACCCTTCGCATTTTATAGAGCTCTTCCCTTACCTCCTGGACCTTATGGGGCTGAAGACACAACCAGGCAGATCGGCTGCAGCCCCCACACTCTTTCTCTGCAGTGCTCGTTGAAACTTTCCTTTTTGCGTAAACACAAATGTACATGACCATGTTGAGATGGCACTGTAAAAATCACTTTGAATTTCTCTTCCTGAAACCACGTTATGATTTCACTTTTACTTTAATCATCGTTTTTGCTTCTTTTTTCTTTTTCTTTTTGTTGTCTTCCTTTTCAACACATGCATTTCTGAGTTTCTTTTTGTGTAACCAGCAATGAGTGGTTGCTTCTTAAATCCGATCCGGGTGTTCACTGAGATTAGGTTTTTAGCTAGACTGACTGCAGCCTCCCTTCACTTGCTCCACCCTCACCCCCCCCCGCCCCACCCCCATCCCTGCTGCCCTAGAACCTTCCCAAATAAGGAGCTTGATTTCAATACTGCCTTCCTTCCTCTCCCCCTTTTCTAGTTTCAAGCAGGTGTTTCTTCCTTTTAAAAAAATGCCTTTGAACTGTAGTTATTCCAAAATTTGCATTGACTGAGACCTTAAAAAGCAAACAAAGAATTCTTCAAGAGGGAAGTTGTCACCCTTCTGCTCATAGCGATGCAGAATAACCTTGATTATATTGTGCTGTTTACATCGCACTGGAAGCCAGCAGACAGGCTCTGCTTCCATGAAAGTTTAATGTGTTTCGAGTCTACCTTTGTGGGGATGGCATTTCTTTCAGAAGCAGATTCCTCTTTGCTTGTCATGTTTAAAAAAAAGTATGAAGAGACTGACAGGAGGGGAGGGAATGCTGGAGCGAGCACAGAGTCCAACATCAGACATGTCAAGATCGCTAATGAAATAATGATCTGACAAGGCCCCAGCCGGAGTGGGGAGGAGCTGGGTCTCTTTGAACTCTTCCTGATCTGTCTGTCGGGTTGAGCTTGTCGCTGGCAATTTCAGCGGCTGTCCCCACTTGGATATAAATTGGCCCCTGTGCAAGGAAATGTGTACCGAGACCTGAACTTGGGCTTCCTTTGCATGGCAAGGCTGGCTGGCAGGCAGACCTCTTTTTTTAAGCATCGCTGGCTTATGTTCTTGCTGCCTTCTCGGCTACTCCCAAATGGATATGTAAGTTCTTGAGCGTAGTTGAGCTCGCTATAGAATTCTTGCATGCATTCAGGTGCTTTTAAAAGCCCAAACCTAAGAAGTGTGTGTGCGTGGGGGGGGGGGGGGTTGGAGGAAGACCACAAGATTTTAAACATGGCAGATGCCTGCACCAAGGCCAGGCCTCCCATGGGCCATTAGCTCAGCTCCTGGCTTGTAATTGGCCACTTGCAGAGGGGCATGAGGACCCACCGTTTCTGTAGGATAAGGAATATGGGATGTTGCTCTATCAGAGTGGTGATTTCATTGGCTGTGAAGGCATTTGCGGTACTTCTCATAAAACCTTGTGACTCCTTTGGGAGCAGAGCTGCTTCAGTTGCTGTAAGAAAAGAGGGAGTGACTTTGCCCAAGGCCTCTAATTGTGTCCAAGTTGGGATTTTGAGCGAGGACTAAATCTGGTTAGTCTGGCATTGGCCATTTGGGAGGCTCTCCCTTGTTTAACCCGTCAAAAGCTGCCTTTGACTCCTGTGTGCTTGACCTGAAACTGCTCTGCCCTCCTTCAGATTTGGTTGTCCCACAGCATTTGAGTCTGTTTCATGGGTGTGAAGCTGAGCTTGCTTGTGGAAAGTCATGACCTGTAGAATTCTAATGTTTTGCATGGTACAGCAGCTCTTGATCCAGCAAAGCAAAAAGCACAGGTGCTTCTGGGGCTGCGGATGCTCTAGACTAGGCATTGCAGGAGGGGAAAGGAAGACAGTTGGAAGTATGGGTGACTTTCTTGGTTGCCGTAGTCCCTTCATTGCCCTGCTGGCTGTTGTTGGGTCAATCTCCTACAGGCAAGAGTGGTATCTGCCAGGTTGTCTTTCTCCTCTGGAGTAGGCGGGATATGTGATTAGTGGCGATGGGCCGTTTGATAGGCCCTCTACTTGGGTGTGCCACTTCATTGGATAGACTTCTCCAAGCAGATGGCAGCTACTTGAACATGGCACAGAATGCTGTGCCCCCCTGTGCTCTCGTTTAATGTCTGTGTGCTGCTAATGGACGTTTCGCAAACTTCCAACCGTCCGAGTGCAATTTAGCTTTAGAACAGTTCTGATCTCTGCACAAAATGGCGTGTATCCAAATATAGTTGCTCTTGCGCTTTTCCAACGAGTGTCTTGCTAAAGGGAGGGGCGCATTAGAACATCCTTTCGTCCTTCTGCTTTGTTTAAAGAAATGGCAGTCTGTTGCTTTGACCTCCGTCTCAGAGTCTCGTTAGTTTGACGCTGATTGCCTTGCCGTGCCAACTTGTTTGGATGCCTTGTGAGCAGTCACTGCTCTTTGTTGGTTTTGTTGTCCTTGGAAGCATCCCTGTGCCGAAGCCCTTCACCGTTTTCATCCTGCTCCTTAATGACTCCCTCTAACTGTAGAGCTGCAAGAGCCTGCCCCCCTGGAGCCTGCCCGCTCTGCCCCACGGGATGCTCTGTACTTCAGGCACTCTTCATAGAGACCTAAAGCGGGGCCTGTCTGGTTCTGGTTTTGTGTTCAGCATCGATGACCTTCAGCCACTTTCTGATAGATGTGAGGTTGCAAGACTCGGATCAATTAATGTAGCTGTTTTGATGCTCTGGGCTGCTGAATGGGGAAGGTGCAGAGTGGGCATTTGGGGCAGGCAAATGGGCAGTTTGGGTGCAGCATGAGCCCCGAGTCTGCAGCCGTGCTGTCCTGCAGCATGTGAGAGAGCCAACAGGAATGTTCTTGCTTCTAAGCCAGAAAGAAGCAGTCGTGATGGTCTATGGTGGTCTCCATCCTTGGATATTCCATTCTTCTAAGTGGTTAGTACTGATGCCTTGTTAAGGATTTTTGCCCCTAGATTGAGAAATTGGCTTGGTGACTGGTGAGCAGAAAAGGCTTTTCAGAAAAATGTTGTATGCACTTATAAAATTTGAAATACCAGTTGGCAAAAAGTCTATATCCAGTGCAATGGTTGCAGTAGGAGCAATGAAGCTTGATGCAAAAACAGGCACTTGTGGGGTGACAAGAAACCCCCGTTCTCTAGCATGGAGTTCTGTTTCAGACTCCAGAATTGAAGCCTTGGTCTCTTCAAAGTTGTTCTCCAGGGTGTTTTTTTTTTTGGGGGGGGGAGCTGTTCACCAAAGGAGAGCTCTATATGCTATAGGTGTATAGCACTGAGGAGTTCAGGGGTTAGGACAGTACAATTTCTCCTCCTGTTGATGCAGAAAAAAAAATTGCATCAAAATTCTGTAAACTCTGTCATCAGGCAGTCACTGAAAACCAAGATCTCCAGATAAATCTGTTTTTCTGCTTAAATTAGATACATTCCAAATAGAACCTGTTTGGTCCAGAGATATCTTGCAACTCTTTTGTTTCCCCCACAATGGATTTGTCTCACAAAGAAGCTCTGCGAAGGAGCTTTTAGAAAGCTGGCAGTCCTGGTTTTTTTTTTTTTTTTTTTTTTTAAGAAAACCAAGCTCAACACCTGTGATGGTTAAGTGACCACAACAATGTGTCTCGCACAACAAAATGAAATCTGGGGCGACCTTGGGACAGTCACCTGCTAGACGAGCTACTTAGAGTAAATGAACTGTTCTGCTGCTTAATTAGACCAAAGAAACTCATCTCAGGTTTTGTCTTGTCTCCCATACTTTTTATCATGTTTGATTTCTGTGCTTCATATTTTAGTTTTTTCTCTTTTGAGTTTGTGCCAAATGTGCTTGGGTAAAGTTGATGCCTTCAAGTAGATTTTAGTGCACAGTTTACCACCGTGGGTGGCTGTTTTGGGGGGATGAAATGTCATGTGCTTCTGTTGTTACAACACCACGTATTGGATGAAAAATGTTTTGGAGCTCGAGCCTTGTTGCCCTGTCATTTGTTATGCTTGTTTGCATTGCTCTAGTGATGGACCAGGCCCAAGTGCACTTCTCAGATCGCCAGGCCTGTTTTAGGCCTACAGGCCATCGCGCTTCATTGCTCAGTTGCTGCAATAATTGTAGGAAGTGTCTAGAATATTAGTTCAACTGATGTCTCAAATTTGCATGCAATCTTGTATCCTGTACCACGTTGCTGAATAAACCCCTAATAAACTTGTGCACTAACCTCATGGCTGTCTCCCTCTCTGGTGGTGAAAGTGTTCTGGAATGGCTGCAACCCCAGCCCCCCTTGAACTTTTATTGCAATCTTAAATTTATCTTGGTTATGGTGCTTGATGAACAAATCTCTGGTTTCAACTTTTTGGAAAAGCAAATTGGAGAAGTTCACCAGATGATACAGATCAGGCCGGTGCCTTCAAGCTGGGTCGAATGAACCTCTCTCCACACCCATAGGATGACCCGGTCTCTTCCCCCAAGGGTCCCATGTTCCTGCCTCCAGAGGGTTTCACTTCATGCCTCTAATGAAGTTGACGGTACTGTACTCCACAAAAGCTTATACTCCAATAAGTATCACGTTCATCTGTAAGGTGCCGCAAGACTTTGTTTTGTTTGCTGCTACAGAATTAACAAGGCTCCCCCTCTGGAAGTGATCCAAGGGCATTGAAGACTCTTGCTCTGAGTTGAGTAGCAAGGGAGCTCTCGGAGCAAATATGCTTCAAGGTCCTGGAGAGTTGGGGGGGGGGGAGGGACCACATGGAACCACACGGCTCAGCTGACCCTGAATGTTGTCTGTCCCACTGATAAGATTGTGAGCCCTTTTCGGACAGGGAGCCATTTAATCATTTGATTTTGCCTGTAAACCGTTGTGTGAACTTTTTGTTGAAAAGTGGTATATAAATACTGTTAATAATAATAATTAATAATAATATGCAGTACAAGGTGCACTGCCACCTAATTCATTCAAGACACAGAGAGGTTAGGTGGAGATGGAGTGTCAGAGAAGTGCAGTGGGTTTCCCTTATTTCAGAGTGCCACAGTCCCAAGGAACCCTGGGGGGGGGGGTGTTAATGTAATAAATTCCAAAGCCATTCTTCCTCTCCAACCTGCTCTTGAGGCCTGACTCCGTGATCACATGCTTTTCTTCTGGACTTAAAGCAGTAGCTGCTGCTTGTACATGACGGTGGTCAAACTTTCTTCGCAGAGAGTCTCCTACCACTAACCGGAATAGATAATCTTTTAACTGCCTTGAATCATTTTGTGAAAATGTTTGTGCCCTGCTGTACCTCAAGGTAGATTCCGTGGTTCCCAGGGTTTAATGTTTAACTCCTCAACAATGTATTCTTGAAGTGCCAAATTTAATACTAGGAATCAAACCTTAACTATACTACTTTACTACTTTGAAATTAATAGTAACCCCTTTTGAAAAAATGGTTTGTGTTTTGTGACTTTCTTTTCTCACTTCCTTTTCTTCATAATTGTGCCCACATTTTTCACAAGTCCACTGAGGACATCTGCTGTATCTCGGGGCCTCGGTTCCCTGGCTTGCTTGCCTTCCTGCCTGCCTTTTGGTGACAACTGAAGAGCTGTCTGAGGCAGGCAGGCAGGCAGCCAAGATGTTTCCAGGCCCGCCTGCCCGAAGGAAGGAAGACGACTTGCCCCTGTGCCCTTGTGAAGTTGCATAGTTCTTCTCTCTCCCAAGTAAATGCTCCATCACTGTATTCCTTAGACTTTTGGGTCCTGCACAGAGATTCATAAACCAGAGTTATGCTAGTTGGGGCGTCCATGTGAAGAGGGGAGGGACCCTGGCATGGCAAGCAGAAGGCCCTGTGTTCTGCCACCAGCTGACCAGGGTTTTGGGTAGCAGGGATGGGAAAGACGCCCTCTTGAGGTTTCGGACGAGCCACTGCTAGTTGTCATTACAGAGTACTGGGAGAAATGGACCAATGGTCTGACTTGGGGAAGGCAGCGTTGACTGTTCATGTGATCACACTTGCAGGGGAAGGCAGGTTGGTCAGTTTGTGGAGCTCCTTGGCTACCCCCCCCCCCTCCACGTTTTGGAGAGTGTGCACACAGATGCACACATTCATGCCTTCCTGGAAAAGCTCCCTCTTTTCAAGCTGAATTCGTCAGAGATGTTTCTGTGGCCGAAGCGAATCGGCTCCACTGCTGGGATATCCTCCCTGTCATTGGGATGCCCGAGGGTCGCTGCTAGTGTAGCTGTTGGTGTGTGACAATCCCCAGTCACGACATGCCTGCATTTGTGACACCGGCTGGGAGGGATGTGTGTGGGGCGAGTGCAGAGCGTCTCCCCCTGGGAAGCTGCTCTCCCCGTGAGACGTGGTTTTGTTCCCAGCCAGTTCTGTACAGTGTTGTGTTTAGAAAGTATCCGGAATGTTAGCAGACCTTAGTGAACGTCTCTCTCCTACCCTTGGGCTCGGGGCCTCGATCCGTCTGTCTGTCTGTCTGTCTTTGGTGGCTTCTGCTTGATTGGAAGTCTTGGAGGTAAACTGTGTTGGGTGTTCCCTTGTGCTGGTTTAGTGACAGAAACCACCACTGGAGATGTCTCAAAATATAAACTTGGAGTACAGTCCTACACATGTCTATTCCAGAAGTAACCCCCATCGAGTTTATTGGGACTTACTCTCCGGTAAGTGGTAAGGACTGCAACCTTCCAAAGCATTCACCTCCAACCCCTGCCGTTTGCTCGGCTCTTGGCATGTCACAGCCAGCGTTGGCTATGGGCGGAAGCCGCCCTCCACTGTGGGTGGCCTTGGATCAGGGACTTGCTCTCGGCCTAATTGGCATCGCAGCAGTGAGATTGTGGAAAGGAAAACAGGCAGAGCATGGGGGGGGGGGGCTCGTGGCCAGTGCTGTGGTTGAGAGTTCTTGAAGGGAGCCTAGAGAACAATGCAGCCTCTTTCAGTAGATCGGTTTGTAGAAGCGTGCATTGTGCGGTGGGACATGAGGGTCCTTCAGTCGGAAGTTCTGCTGGAGCCCCTGGCGTGGCTCTGAAGTGGAGCCATCTTGGTGCAGCAGGCCTCCCCACACCAGTCAGGATCCTCCCCACTGCTCTTCTGGGGCGTTCAGGAATTACTCCTGGAAGGAGCTGCCAGGCACTGGAGAAATCCACAGGAAGGCTGTGAGGCCTCCTCCTGCTGTGGTCAACTGCTGGCTAAAGGGCTACTTCTGATCAAGGAGTGGTGCTTGCGTGGGCACACTTTTTGGCCAGCCATTTTTCCCTGGTGTAAAGGGGTAAAGTGCCTTTTGGGACGACTGCCCCGACCCAGAACAGAGCCTGGCATCTCTTTCCTGCCCAAATCCAGGATTTGAGTGCAACGGGTTAATTTCTGTAAGGAGGTTGGGGTGGGTAGGAGAGGGCGGTTTCTATGCCTGTGCTCGATCTTTTCATGCAGTCATTCTAAACAGAGCCCGTTGCCCCCTTGGAGCCATGGCCCCGCTCAGGGGGGGGGGACCTTCAGCTGCTGACAGTCGCTGCAGGCACCTGTGCCGTGAGGACAGAGGCAGGGAGCTGGCTGGAGACGGGACAGGAGGCTCCTGGGGAGCAGAAGGTGGCAGCATTGCCACTCTGCTGTTGCAAAGAGACCGTTTGCAAGGGCACTTCGCCAGAGTTTGCAGGAGATAGGGAGGGAGGGAGGGAGGGGTGGCTCTCAGGGGGTTCATGCAGAAGGTCCCAGGTTCAATCCCAGGCAGCCCTCGCTAAAGAATCGAGCAGTCGGAGAGATGGAAAAGGCCCTTCAGAGAGCAACTGCCGGCGCTTGCAGGACCCAGGGTCCGAGGCGACAGGATAAGGAGGCGCAATATGTGCGCACAAGTCACCGTCAAGCCTGCAAGCGTACACGCTTCCCCGCAAGCATGTTGCCTTTATTTCATTTCGGTGGCTCATTCTGTCTACTTAGTAAATGGTTTTCTCACGCACTTTGGGCTTCCGTGATTTTGAAAGGTGTTTGGCTTACTGGTCGTGAGCTTTTGTTAAGAAATTTTCTTCTCAGAAAATGTTGACTTGTGCAGCTGGCCTGGGTCTGCGGCGGGGGGGGGGGGGAGACGGTGGAAGGTGACTGGGGCCATTAGCCTCTGCATGCCTGGGAGTCTCACCATGGTGGTGGCGATGGTTCGGCTGATGTGACGAGGAGTTGCCAGGCAGGCAGGCTGGCTTCCAAGACGAGGGCTTCAGGAACAGGTTGGGTTTTTCTGTATTGACTGGTTGGAGTTTGATGCTGGGAGATGGAGGCCGAAGGGCGGCGGTGGCAGCGGCGGCTGTGGGCCTTGCACAGCCTCTGTGCTGCCTCTGGCCACAGCTGCTCACTCTACCTGCACGTGCTTTGGGAGTGGGGCGTCCTCAGTTTCCAGCGCCTTTCTTCTTCCCAGGAAGCGGAGCCGGTCAGTGCTCCGAATTTATTTTAAGTATTCCTATTCCACTTTTCTTATTACCTGACGGGTAATCCAAAGTGGCTCACAGAATAAACGTTAAGAAATAAAAACAAAAAAAACAAATTGCATAATATATGTTACAATACCATTTAAAAACAGTAAAATATCTGTATTCCATAATTAATAGCACATGAAATGACTAATCCAATAGCGATCAGCTGCTCTACAGTGGAGTCCGTGCATGAGAGAACACGGTGATGCTGGGCTTGAGCCATCAGTTGGAAGGAGGGGGGCGCGGAGAGGGCATCTTTGGCTCCTTTGGGAAAGGAGAGCCGCCGCAGACCTGGAGGAAAAGAGAAACGGAGGGGGAGGCAGAGATTCAGCTCCTCCTGCCCCAGGAGCTGGGTGGTTCTCTGGGTTCTCGATCACCTTGGAGGCCTCTCGCCCTTCAATAGACCTGCCATTTCTAGGCTTCCTCAGTTGGGAACCATGATGGCTCAGTTGGCTTCAGTCAGCTTTACATGTAGTATAGCCATTATTCGTTTGCCAGGTTTTCCCCCAATGAAGGCCATCTCATTTTGCCAGCAAATAGTAACCTTGGGGTCCTTGTTCACTGGTTTGGAACTGTTGCCCAGATTTCCCCCCATGTTAATGAGAATTGGATGGAGCAGCGGAGGGGCCCAAAGGTGCTTGGTGGCTTAATTTTTGCCTTTCATGTGCTGCCATGTGCTCCTTAATTGGTACACAAGGTTCTGTCTTTCAGAGCCCTCTGTGTGTGTTGGCTGATTTGAAGCAGGCTGCTAGAGGGTTACATTTTGTCGGGGCGGCGGGGGGGGGGGGGAGTGCAAGGCTGTCTGAGCAGAGAATAAATATTTTCTTTGCTGAAGAGACTTGGGGACAGGCATGTCTCCGCTGATACGGCAACCCTGTCTGGTGCGAATATTGAGCTCCTTGTGAAGCCGGAGGTTGTACAGCTTGCTTGGTTTCTCGGATGAGCGTCGCTGTTGTCGCCTTTTACCCATGCAGGAAGGTAAGACTGCATTATATAACAGCCTGCAATGCTCTCGAGCGGCTATACTTTTCATGGATTCTGCCAGCCAGAGGTTGGTAGCCAGATTGCTCCCGGTCCGGAGTCGGGCAGGTCTGGGCCGGCCTTGCAGGCTGTCGGAGCCTGCCACCACTGCCACAGCGGCGGCGGCAGCAGCCTCGGTGTGCTTGGAGACGCTGGGCACAGCACAGAGAGGTCTCGCTTTAACTTCCTTGTCCGCAGTGAAGCCGGAGCAGGCGCCCTTCAGAGAAGTGAGAGGAGCTGCCTGAGTGGCCTGCTTGCGCCAAAATACTTCTGTCTGAGCAGTTTTGTGCCGTTCGTTCTCAGCACTGCTTCCCTGGGGATGAAACTGCTGCCCCGGCTGCTGGAAAGGGAATCGCGGTGGCTGTTCTCTCGGCCCTGGCCCTGAATAAGCATGGCTGTAAGGACGGACCGACGGAGGGAAAGAGAGACTGGGGCAGTGCCTACCAGTTAGTGACTGGCACCCGGCACCCTGCTCCTCGCTTCACCCTTTTGGCTGGCGACATGGAGACTTCAGTGGGAAAAGGTGGCTCTTGCTCCCACCGCTGCCACCACCCACGGCGAGAGAGCCCAGTTGGAAGGAAGCTGCCCTGGGAAACACGCCCTTAAAACCCAAGGGGGACACGTGGGCAGCCTGGGAGACATTCCCTTTAGAATGAAGAGGCAGGCAGGCAAAAAGGACCAGGCATTCATTTCACGTTTATTTGAAAGGCTGTCAGATATCAAAACAGTGGGGAGGAAAGTGCAAGGAGAAGGACCGAGATACGGATCAACTAACAGGAGGAGAGAAGTGGGGGGAGTCTCAGCAACGCTGGGCAAGAAGGTTAAACTGGCAAATGATGCAAAACTCCCGACACGCCTTCCCTGGGCACCTTCCCTACCCTGTGTGCTGCTGCTGCTGCTGCTGTGCCAGGTGGGCGACCCCTGTGGGGCACCAACGGTGCAGCAGTGGTGCTTGACTCCTCTTTTAACATCTGTGGGCAGTAACCGCCCCCTACTTGTGGGGTTAGATACTGGCGGTCACCTGAGCCACTTGACTTGTCCACTCCTGGGAATTGGGTGGGCGTCATGGTCCAACCGACTGTTTGAGAGCCAGGTCCTTGAGGAATTGGGCCCACGTGGCTCCTGCCTTTGAATGGCTGGCCGGCCGGCCGTCTCTTTCAGGACGTCACAGAAGCCTCCGAGGTGCCAGGCACTTGTACAGTAGCAGGTGCTAGGCAGAAAGCAAGGAGCAGCTGAGGCTTTTCACCACGAGGGCAAGTGAGCAAAGGACTCCTACTTGACTGTTTCTGTCCAGGAGGACAGTAGCAGCTGTTACTCCCCTGGAGATCTGCCTGCAGGATGCGTGAAACTGTTTCATCAACTGGCCACCGCCTTTCCTGCTGGCCAGGCATGGCTGCTGTCGTGCTGCTAATCGGGGTGGGTGGCAGCTTGCTGGTGAAACACTCGCTGAGTGTAGTAGACGAGCATCATGGGGGCTGGGCTGGGCTGGGCTGGGGGGCTGCATCAAGGAGAATATGCTGCTGTTGAAACGCCTGTATGACTTCTGGGGAAGGGTGGTTGGGATCAGGGAATGCTGCATGCATAAGCCAGCAAACCTAGATCACCTACCTAACCTCTGGGGAAACTACCATCTTGTCGCACCTTATAGACAGACCAGTTTGTTACTGTGAGCTCTCGCATGCTTCATAGCATAGGTGGCCAACCCACGGCACGCCTTTTGCACACATTGCTGTTCCTGCTCGAACCGAGCGCTGAAGTCCCTCTCTCTTTCTCGACCCCAGCGCACCTTTCCAAGCCTGTGACACTAGAGGAGGTCTCTGTACCCCACTGTGCCTTATTCTTCTTGCGCTGTCACTGTGCTTTAAATATTTTCATTACCTTAGATTTATTTGTTTGTTGTTTGTTTATTTAAGTGGCACGCTCAAGATCATCTACATAAAATGTGGCACATGGCGTGCCATGGGTTGGCCACCACTGCTTCATAGCATGAACCGTAGTCCGCAAAAGCTGATGCTGAAATCAACGGGTTTGTCTTCAAAGTGCTCCAAGACTTGCTGCAACAAGGCTATTCCTCTGGGCGGTGTTGCCATGGAGATGGTGTCACCCTAATATTTGGAGTCATCCCCTGCATGTGATCTAAATGTATGTCAAGCAGACTGGCACTTTGGATGACCCTCAGACGCCAAAGCCAGGTGCTGCGTTTAGTCCTTGTCCTTGCAAGAGTCCAGTAACTCTTACAATTCTTGACTCAAAAACTGGATCTGAGCCTGCGGAGGGGGGAGCGGAAGTCTGACTGACTTCAAGAGAGCACGCCTCTGCTTCTTCGGAGCTTCGTTGACATGATACAGACAGCGCTGATTATGCTCTTGTGGAGTGAAAGCGAGCTTTTATAATATGAAATAAATCTGAGCCAGAACTTTAACTGCAGGGTGGGTGGGTGTGTGTGTGTGTGTGTGTGTGTGTGTGTGTGTGTGTGTGTGTGTATTATATACACACACACACACATATATATACACACACAGTATATATATAAATAAGAACATGGGGAAAGTGGTGGGGAAGCAGGTCACTCTGCCACCTGGAAGGGTGGTGGGGGTGATGCTGCCGTGCAGGTGCCGTCGGTCAGAGGTGGAACAGCTGCTTTGTTTGCAGCAGGTCCCGGATTCAGCCCCTTCAAGGCAGCTAGGAGGAGGTGCTGGGCCAGCTGGGCCGGTGCTCAGGCTGTCGGTCAGGGACTGGACTGTGTCCTCCTCTGTAAAAACCAGGCGCTTAGTTGTGTGGGTCTTGCAGGCAGAGACACCCTTGTGTGGACTGGTGTTTCAGGCAAGAGGAGCAAAGCCCTGAATTCCGTGCCTGGCATCAATAATGCAGCAGGCGAAGTGAGTGATCTATTGAGGGCAGCAGTCCCTTGATGGGCTGGCTGCTTGGCTGCCTCCCCCTCGGCTGCCTTAAAGGGGAATCGGGAGTCGTTCTCAGCTTGCATTCCTCAACTCTAGGAATGCTGGGAGTTTGTCTTCATTTCACAGGAGAAGCGTTTAGCTGAGGGGCACTTCAATGCATGTGGCTGTCTGCCTTCCGTCGTCTTGCTTTCTCCGTGGTCTGTCTGTTTCCCCCGGCGGTGCAACAGTTTGTTCCTGACGTGGCTTCAGGCAGAAGCCTGTGGTGGTTTTTGCTCCTCCTGCTTTTGACTTCTGTGTCTTCTCCTTCGCATCGATTCTTCATATTCTGTACCTCGGGGCTGGTGAGAGCAGAGATTATGTAATGTGGTGCAAGCTTTGCAGCCTCTGAACTGACCTTCTCAGTAGAGGAGTCTGAAGTAGGAGGGTCAAGGGATGAGATTCGAGTGTATTGGCAAATTGAAGACTCGGGTCCAAATCACTGGGTCCAGATGGCATCCACCCATGAAGTCTTAAACTCAATTGTGAAATTGCTGATCATCTAACAAGAATGTGTGACTTTTTCTCTAAATCGAATCTGTACCAGAGGACTGGAAGATAACCAATGTAACAGTGATATTTAGAAGGGGGATCCAAGGGGACCCAGGAAATTAGGGGCTGGTCAGCTTAATGTCTGTTGTGGGTACATTAGAGGAAAGCATAATTAAATATAACGTTATGAAGCATCTAGAAGAACAAGCCTTGCTGAAGGGAAACCAGCGTGTTTCTGCAAAGGAAAGTCCTGCCTCACTAACCTGCTAGAGCTCATTGAGAGCGTCAGCAGGTGTATGGATAGAAACTGCCAGGCTGACATTGAATACCTGGACTTCCCAAAAGCTTGTGACTGAGTCCCTCACCAAAGGGACTTGAAGCTTCACAGTCGTAGAATAAGAGAGCAGGGTCCTTGTTATGGATTGGTAACTGAGCTTGGAGTGGCCAGTTGGGTTCCTCATCTCCAATCCAGTTACCCCATGACATCAGCAGCAGCAGCAACAGAGAGCGTTTTTTTCTAGCTAGACGCGCTTAGGGAATTAATGTTGTGGTGTTTGCTCTTTTCACTCTTAGCCAGCCTGCAAATTCCACTGGTGTGTAGTTTGGGTTTTGTGTGCTTTGCTCTTAAGTAGCTTCTTGGCTCCCTCTGCTGGGTGTTACTAGTTGTTGCATCCAGTTGTTCAAGTTATTTCTTTGTGTTCCTCCAGTCCATCAGCCTGGTAGTTGTGCTTTTTCTACCCCCTTTCCCTGTTTTCTTGAATTCCTTTTTCTTTTGTGTTTTTAATAAACTGGTTGTATATAGAGACTCCTTACCTGAGTTCATGTTCATGAGTAATTCATGGGTGGTGACATCTGATCACTTGCAGGTGCTACTATGGGTTTGGTTTTAAAGAAGAAACCTGGAGCACTGTGCTGTCCTGGGAGGGGTGGGTGCCCTCTGCTTGATCTTCTGAGTTTGCAGTGGTGGCAGAAGCGCACAGCACTCCCAGCCCCAGTGTTCCCTCTAAGGGTCCGTGCCAGTGCGCAGACCTCTTTAGCAGATGCGTGGCATTGCAGTTCATCACAGTGCGGCCTATGGACATTTGGAGAGGTCATTGTCACGTCGCTGCACTTATGGGTTTCTGAGCTTCGCACGGTGTGTGTGTGGGGTGTCTCTGCTGGGGGGTGAACAGCCTTGGAACATTGCCCAGCCCCCTTCAGCTGCAGAGAAGTGGAGAGCAGGAAGGGATGTGTGAGCGCTACACACTCAGTGCTGCTCCCCTCGGCCTGTGGCCTCATATGAAGAGCCTGGCTGCTGAATCAGGCCAAAGGCCCATCTAGTCCAGCTTCCTGTATCCCCATCAGATGCCTCCGAGAGCACACAGCCAACAAGATAACCTGTTTCCTTCCCCGACCGGGTCACATGACTCCCCCTTCACCCAATTTGGGGACTGTCTGCCAACTAACATCCTTCAGGCTGAGATAGCCGAGGAGGAAAGAGGACGGGAAGCAGCATCTTGACCGACCTCCTTGCTTTGCTTCTCTCCTCCCAGCCTTCTCTGGGTGAAGGACACCCAGAGGACATGTATGAGGACAGCAGCTCCCAGGGTTGGATGTCTTGACTCCTCGGCTGGCTGGGTGCTGTCGCCTACTTCTTGTGCGCTCACTGCGCTTCCTGGATTGGAGGAACGAGGCCGCTGCCAGGTTGTGGCTCTGATGGAGACCGTCGCTCTTCCTTGGGGGTTGGTGCTGCTGTTGCTGTTGGCACAGCTGTGTTCCAAGGTCAAAAGCTCCGTGTTGTGTATTCCCCACCTCCTCAAAAGCAACAGAACAGAGGACTCCACAAATGTCCCATGGATGCCTTTTGACAGCTTCCGGAAATGTCAAGTCCACTTAACGTTAATCAGAGCAAGGTAGTGAGACGAGGGGTGGCAGCGGTGGCGGCGGCATGTATATATTCTGGGCTTTGTTTTTGTGTGTTGATCGTGCTTTTCATTTTCTGTTTCTAAAAATATACTGGGAAGAGTGTGAAAAGCCTGGCTGCTGCCCAGCACTTTCTCGAAGCCCTTCAAGGGACGTTTCGTGTTGATCACGACTGCAGCAGCGCTGGTCCTCCTGGCATTTTAGAGTGATTGCATTTGGGAAAAGAAAGAGACACCCGTCCCAAGGAATTGCCAACTCAATCTTGACGATGTGTGTAGGGAAGGGAAGGGTTAGGCAGTTGCTGATACCAAAGGTGGTTTTGTCTGGGGTGGAGTCCGGAGGAAACGAGCAGTAGCCCTCGTACTGAGTGGGTTTGGAGGACGTCTTTGAAGAGCAGGCTGGAGCTCTGCCGGGAGAGCATTCCAGGCACAGGCGGCGGCGGCGGCAAGGGAACTTTGGGTGGAGCAGAAACGGTGACTGGCAAAGGCCTGGACCAGGGCAGAAAGAGGGTCTGGCAAGACCACACAATTCTCAAGAAGGGCCGAGCAAATGTCCTCCTCCTAGGAGTTACCTGCTTCCTTGTACTACCTCCATTTGGCAGGGTGCCCCCCCCTAGTTTCTGTCATCCTTTGAAGTCCCCTGCAGTCCTTTTCTGTGGGAAGCAGCCATGGTGCTGCCAGCAGCCTTTTCCGGTGGCCTTTCTCTCCGAGAGGCTTTGCCTGCTGCCTGAATTCTTTCCAGCGGACGGCTGCTGCTGCTGTGGCTCTCGCTCGGCTATGCAGAGCCACCGTGGCCAGTGCTGACCTCTGTCTCTGAACTCTTCCTGGATGGGTTTGCGAGGAGAGGCGGGAGAGCATGTGCCTGCTGCATGACAAAACACCCCCCCCCCCCGGTCTTCTCTCCTTTTCCCCCTCCAACAGAGAACGCGAGGCAGTGTGGGTGGACGGACCCTGGCTCTGACCTAGCAAGGCAGTTCTGGAATTCTAAACAGCTGTTCTAGTTAGGATGGGAACCTCTGGGCCAGGTGCTGCTCGTGCTGACCCAACTCCCCTCGCAATTTCTCAGCTGCTCTTTCTGTCTCTGAAACACCCACCTGTCCCTCCCAAAACTTGTCAGCTTCTTTCCGTGCCTTTCAAGACACAGTGGCCTGGTCCAGGATGCGACAAACATTGGTTTTTTTAAAAAAAGTATACACCAAAGCCGGGGAAATGCAAGCGTAAAACTAAACATCCTGTGCAGTTCCCTGCTTTCCTTCTGTCTTTTTCCAAGACGGGGCTTGCAGTCAATTAAAAGGGGGTTCAACTCAAATGAAGAACTCATTACGACAATTAATGCGCATTGGTTGAGAGTGTGTGGTGACCTAGGAGGGCCCGATGTAGTTCCAGTTTGACCATGAAGCTCACAGGGGGCCCTCAGACGATTCAGCCCAGGCAGGGTCCAGCCAAAAGGCCGCGTGCCGCTGTGCGGAGCCTTCCAGTGTCAAATCAGCAGACTAGAAAAGTCTATTCTGTACGAAGTCCTGACTGCGCACGTGGCACAAGCGTTCCGGGGACCCACGTGCCTGAATTTGCCCAGCTTTTGTGGACGGGGTGAAAACTGAATGTGTCTTAACTCTCATAATAAAACTGAAGATGTTTTGATAGTAGAACTGTTAATGCCAGGAGAGTATCTGTTGCAGGAGCAACTACCATGGGGCAGGTGTGTTCTTCATGCCCCCCCTTTTTCTCTGCTCCTCCTTCCTTGAACCCTCAGCATTAATTCCCCCCCCACACAAACACACACACAAACATTACAATATCTCCCAAATGTTTGGGCAACAAATGCTAGCCAGCCTTCTGTACTAACTGTTGTGTGTCACCTCCAGGGCACTGTGTAAGGACTGGCAGATCCTCCTAACATTCTTGTGATGAAGATTAGTCTTCTCCTCTTGTCCTGTCTTCTCTTCTCTCCCCCCTCCCCCCGTCTGCGTTAACAAGTTAAAAAACCAGCAAGTGGCTCTGCTCGTGGCTGCTCCTTTCGAGCTGCTCTGACATGGAAGCTACCTGGAACTCCGGCTGCCCGGAAGCTTTTCCTCCTCTCCGGTGGTGCCAGTCGCCCGTTGCTTTGAGGCCCCTCATGTCCGCTGTCTGCGAGTTGGGGGCCCTTCCCGACACATGACGAAGTGGGTGGCTCCTCTTCTCGCCGCTGCTTCTCTGGCAGCCTGTGAATTTGCAGCTCTTGCCGGTGGGACTTGGAAAGACGAAAGTAGGTCAGCGCCGTGCGTGTGTGAAGAGAGGCTGAGAAACGGGCTGTAATCGCAGCATCAAGCAGGCCCGACTCTCCTGCTGCAGGGGGTTGCTATTTTCAGCACTCGTCTCCCTGATTGCCAGCCCTCGCTGCTGAACGAGCCTACCTTGGGGGGGGGCAGCAGAAGGCCTCTGTGCTGAAATTGAGGGTGCTTTTTCTGTCGAGGACTTCTGGACAGCAACAGTTTCAGAGGCAGAGGGGGCAAGAGAAGCGGGGGGGATCACAGGTGGGTTGGGCTGAGTGGCTCTTCCCGCCAGGGCTTGGGCAGTCGGTCGTGCCAAAAGCAGGGTCACATTAAAAGGCTCTTCCTTATCCCTAAAGAGCCCAAGTGGTGTGTAGCGGTCAGGAGGGTGGGCGATGGTGAGGGATATCCGGGTCCCCCGTGATGCTCGGGCTCCCCTTGCTCCTTCTCTTTCCCTTCGGGCTCAACAGGAACAGGGCTTCCCCATTGGCCCCCCACGTGGTCTAGCAGGCAGGCAGGCGGGTGGCCTTGTCTGGTTTCCCCAAGAGCAGGAGGTCCTTGCCAGCCCACCTTCTGGGATTGGCACCTGCCTGCCCATTGGGCATCTCTGGCCATCTGAGCAGGGTAGAGGTTGGGTAGGGATGCTCAGAGGGTTGTAAACTATCCCGCTAGATGGACTGAAGGCACAACTGAGCCTAGATTTCTTAAGGTCAAGCCCAGCAGTGCTTGTGTGTGCTCTGGCTGGGACCCCTCAGAGAAAACATCTGTGTGGGGGTCAGATTCTCACCTTCCCCTCCCCCCCCGGGTCAGAGAGGTGTGATGGGAAAGCCAAGACCCCGAGTAAGTATAGACAGGGAGCAGTGACTTGGGGACCCGTCTGGATGCTTTTCCTGGCAAGCCGGCCCGTAGCTGCCTCCTTATGTCCTATTTAAGATTTGCATCCAGGCACTGCTAATGTCCAGCCCACTGTGTTTTCCAAGGCTGCCTGTTGACCCTTTCTTTCCTCCTTGCATTATCCACACACACACCAACGTTGTATTTGGAATTAACTTATATTTTAATGCTTTGCCTGCCTGTGGTTGGGTTGAACTCAGTCAGAGCATTGCCCAGCCCTCCTTGACCACACCTGAGATTTTTGGGAAATTTGTCGCGCACCTGGAAGGAAGGAAGGCTTCAGAGGACGAGTTCTTTCTGCCTGGCTTTGTCCTTGTGGCAACTCTACCAATTTTGGCCCTGGTGTCAGAGGAAAGGCACCGGAGTTCCCCCCCCCCCATTGCCACATTCCCCCCTCAGTCATGAAGTTCCCTGGGTGACCTGGGCCCAGTTTCCGTCTAACCTACCTCACAGGGCTGTTGTGAAGATGAAATGGGGTCCACGTCCATTTACCTCAGTCTGCGCTCAGTGGAGGAAGGATGGGGGATACAAATGTGAATAGTATGGGGCTGTGTGGTAAGAGTGTGTCAAATTTCAGGTTATCTTCCTCTGGAACAAAAAATTACTGTAACCACAGGCAAGCCTGAAACTGGTGGCTGGGCCTGGGGGGCGGAGAGTGCCCCCCTCCCTATTTTGCCACCCTTGTTCCCGTTCCCTTCCTGCCACCTGCTGCTGACCCCCCCCCTTCCAGTCTGTGGGCTCTGCTGGCTTTAGAAGTAGCTTCTCTCTGAATGCCAGATGCAAGGGAATGGCAACAGGATTCAGGTCTCTGGTTGTCTTGTGTGCTCCCTGAGGCATCTGGTGGGGCCACTGTGAGATACAGGAAGTTGGACTAGAGGGGCCTTTGGCCTTATCCAGCAGACAGGCTGCTCTGAGGTTCTTATGTTAATGTCCTCCCTGCAGAGGAGCTGGGCAGCAGCTTGTCAGCATCCTGCGCTTGCCCCCCCTTCCCCAGTCCCTGGGTGCTCTGCAATCTGCACCACCCAGGCTGTTGCCGCCAGCCAGCGGCTTGGTGGCCAGGCAGCAATGAGCGTGGAGCCCGTGTCTGGTGGGCAGCGTGCTGCTCGGCTGCCTCGCCTGAGCCGTCTTGTTTCTTGAATGCCTCTTCTGTACAGTTTGTATTCTGACTGCAGCACCAACGGCCCCTGCGCTTCGCGTCATGGAGTTGTCCCCCTTGGGCACTTTGCCACGCCCTGTGTTTTCACGAAATGTTGTCCGGGCAGAGCTAGGAGGTGGGCAATATAAATCTTTCCCGGAGAAGACGACTGGCTACGGGTTACTTCTAAGAGTGATGAGCACACGTGTTCAATGTGCCGCACTTTTTTCACTTGGGGAAGTTCCAGCGGTTCCCTTACGGCCACATACACCAGCCTATGATCCAGCATGTCAGCTCCAGCACAATTGCTGGCCTGCTGGCTTCCAGCTCTTCCCCCACTGGCTCAGGCTCTGCATGATGATGCAATCCTGGCTACCCTGTTTTGGCCTTACCATCCTTGGGTTGCCCCGATTCCTGCTATGCAACGTGGGTTTCCAGAAGCACAGGCTTTTTCTAACTGTAGACTTCGAAATGCCACCTTTTCCCTCCCTGAGTGGCAGCTGTCTGCAGCGACAGATGATAAAGCCAGCAGAGAAACCCCATTGGCAGCCTGAGGCAAGACGCTCCATGGCTCGTCCCTTGGTTGGGGTCCCCAGAATTGCTTACTGTGCAAGTGTTTCTGTTTCTGGGTGGGTGGCATTTCCCTACCATCTGGGGACTTTCAGCATATGTGCAGTGGCAGCATCAATGTGCCACATTACTACATTTTCTATTCCAGTTAACATAACTGTTGTTGGTCTCCTTCTGTTCAAAAGCAAGTTTTAATATTTCTTGCTGTAGAAATAGGGTGAGTAAAAACACCTTTAAGATGGAACGGTGGGTGCTGCTTCAGAGCAACTCCCAGCAGACATGAAGCTCCCTCACTGATGACCAGCATGCAAAGTTCCCATGCGCACCTGTCCTGCACAGGTAGAACTGCGTCAGCAGGCGACCCGCCTCCAGGGGGGAGGGGAGGTGGAAGGAAAAATGTTTGTCTCGGGTTTGTGCTTTATTCACACCAGGTCCCAAATGTTTGTCTGTGAGCTGTGCAAATCCGGCTCCCCAATGGTCAAGTCCTCAGCAGTACGTGCTGCCACATCCAAGACTAAAGCATAAGCATGAATACGGGCCATTTCCAACATTAGATACAAATTACCGGTAGTTCCTGCCTGCAACTAGAAACAGTGAGGAAAAGAGAACAGTGTGTGAACTAAGGACGCTACCAAGCCCTCTTCCTTGGCAAGCTCCACGAGAATATGGGAGCTGCCCGAGAATTCCACTTTATGCTAGGGAACGTCCTGCTAGATGAGGTTGTAAGGCTTCATTTCGAATACACTGAGTCATTGGTTTGCGGGAGGGGGGGGCTCTAGCTCAGTGGCAGTACTTTGCATGCAGAAGGCCCTAATTCAGTCCTTGGTGTCGGGGAAGGTAGCTGGAGAAAGCCTCAGGCCCAGGGGAGTAGTGGTCAGTGCTCACACACCCGTTCCTGCTCTCTGCTTTCCCTTTATACTGGGTAAGCAGCGGGGGGGGGGGGGGCGCATGTGACTGGTAGTTCTGTCTGCTGCCACCATCCCAAGCTGCAGAGGCAGGCCGCCTGGGAAAGATCATCCCTCCCGGGAGAACACGGAACCCCAGCGGTTCTTCAAACTGTAGTAGCCCCCCCCCCCAGTGATGATGTGATAACCCACTGCATTACCTGTGAATATGGACTAGGCAGGCAAAGAGTCAAAATATAACTAGTGTATTAAAAACTCAGAAGAAAAAGGAATTAAACAAAACTGGAAAAGGAGATTAAAAAAAGTACAAGTAGACTGATGGACTCAACTGGATTGGTGTGGGGGGAAAACCACACTTGACCGCCTTGCATATACTGTGGACCCTAGTAACACCCAGCAGAGGGCGCTGGGAAGCTATTGGAGCAAAGTACATTAAACGGGTGAAGTTTGCAGGCTGGCTTTGAATGAAAAGAGTAGCCAAAATTAATTCCTGCAACACATCTTGCTGGAAATGCAGTCTCTGAGGAAAGCTCAGCAGCAATTAAGCAGCGTTCTGCTTGCACTTTCCCTCCTCACCATGTTTGCGCGGGTCTGTTTCTAGAATGCCTTGCACTTCAGGGAAATGCTGTTGATTGCTGGGTATCTTGCAAACACCTGGGAAGAACCATTCTTCCCACAGTACGAACAGGGTTCACCAGGCATTTCCTGAGATGCATTTGGAGCTGCCATCTTAGGGTGTCATGTCCCGGAAGCGACGCATCTTAGGGTGTCATGTCCCGGAAGCGACACAAAAGTGGTCGGTACAGATGGACGAGTCTCCTTGGAGCCCTGAGTGAGGCCTGTTGGACGCTAATGTGGGGACAGAGAGCTGAATGTTTGAGGTGACCCAGGTATGGGCCCATGGGGGTGGGCAGTCCTCTAGCTTGTGCGGAGACCAAGTGCAATAGCTCATGAAGCAGCTCAGTGGAGTGGCATGAAAAGGGGAGGGAGGCAACAATTGAGACTGTTAATTGTGGGGATAAGAATGTGATCACCAGGAAGGGGGATCAAAAACTGGAGGCCTTGCAATATCCAACAATCCCTCCCACTTCTTGGGCCCTAAGTACCAGCAGTTTCTAGGCAGAGAGGGAGAGCAGGTTCTTACAAGGAGAAGGGGAGTGCGTAGTGCAAACATAGGAGGGGGAGCAGGACATAGGGAAATCAAGAGGGCTACCCGGGGGAGCAAGGGTTAAAGAAGTGGGTTTTTGTGGTAGCAGCAGGAAGGGAAAGGGAGAGGAGAGAGGGAAAAGAAAGAAGCAGCAAGGAACCAGACTGAACCAGAGCGACAGGCCAGGCGCAAACCCGCAGCAGCCCCTCCCGGACTGGCGGCGGGAGAAGCTGACCTCTCCCGCTGTCACTCTCCGCAGGAGGAGGAGGAGGCAGCTGCCAGGACTATCAGGGCCGCTCGCTGCGTTGACTGCCATAGTCCGGGGCTGCAGTGGTTGGTGGTTCACACAAAGACCAAGGGGGTTGGGGAACAAACAAGGCTTTATTTTTGAAACGGTATAGTACCTTGTAATCTGTCAATAAACAAACATTCAGAAAAAGGCCCAAAACAGGGCAGTTATTCCATTGGTTCACAGTCCATAACATCAAACAATTCTGCTTTAATAGGCGGTTTGTTTGCCTGGAAACAAACCGCCTTGCCCCCGTGAGCCGCCACATTCTGCACTCATTCTAGCTTGTGAACGGTTTTCAAGAGTAGCCCCATGTACATTACATTGTTGTATTCCAATCTTGATGTCACCAGTGCATGGATCCCTGTGGTCAGGCTGGCCAGTTCAGCTATGGTAGCAATTGGTATATTGGGCTAAGCTGGGCAAAGGCCCCCTTGCCACTGCCGCCACCTGGCCAGCCAGGAGCAGTGAGGAGGAGTCCAGCAGGACCCCCCCCCCCAATTGTGAACCTGGCCCTGCAGAGGGAGTGCAGTCCCATTCAGAAGAGCAGGTTGCTGGTCCAATACTCTCATTGCACATCTCTGGACCAGGAGGACTTCTGTTTTGCCTGGATTTAATTTCAACTTGGTGGTTTGGAGAACAAGCTAGGAAAAATCATGAGGGATTCCTGAAGGAAGTGCAGGTGTTTGGTGGCTTTTGTAGAATCCAAGATTGGTCTTTCACGAGAATTGTTATGACTGGGCAATAAGCCAGGACTTCATCGACTTCTGGACTCCGGCCTCGGTGCTCAGGCTCTGATGAGTGACCAAGAGATCCTTTGTCTTAAACTTTGCGATGAGCTGAAACACTTGATCCAGTAAGACCTGGAAAGGGCAGGTTTTGTCACGAGGACAAGGCTTCAATGTGGGCTTCACTACTCTTCCCCCAGAAACACCAGGGAAAATGTTCATGATGTGTTCATGATGAACCCTAACCCTAACCCTTTAAAAGGGGTTTGGACAAATTCATGGAGGAAAAGACCATCACAGGTTACAAGCCATAAGCAACCTCCTGGTTTTTAGAAGTGGGTTTTCTCTGTGCCAGGTGCAAGGGAGTGGCGACTGGACACAGGTATCTTGTTGTCTCGTGTGCTCCCTGAGGCATCTGGTGGGGCCACTGTGTGACACAGGAAGCTGGACTAGATGGGCTTTTGGCCTGATCCAGCAGGGCTCTTCTTATGTTCTTATGTTCTTATGTTTGCCACAGGACAGCGACTGGAGGGTTCGCTTCCAAGTCTCTTCTTGCTCAAGGACAAACCACTTGTATCCATGTTTTAGAAGGAGCACGTAGCCAAGCAGCACCCCCAGAAAGCCAGAACCTTGTGCAGTTTTTCAAGCGCCTAATCTGGCCCAGGAAAGGAATCGGAGAGAACTGGGTCAAGATGAAAAGTGTGTTTCTTGGAAAGTGTTGAAACTATGGATATGGACTCGTATTTTGTGAAGTCTGTACCTGAACATGAATGGGTGGGAGCCATGAATCAGAAATGAATGTAGCCTCGTATCAGAAAATTAGACAGTGCTACTGGGTGGACTGCTGGAGGTCTTGTAGGTCACACGTAACAGCAAACAGTGAGACTGAAATAAGTACAGTCAGCTGAAGTGGCTCTTGCACTAGCCCAGCCATGGAGTCATTGGCAGTGCAAGCCTAGGCGTGTCTACTCAAAAGTAAGCCTCCTTAAGTTTAATGGAGCGTGCTCTCGGGTAAGTGTGTATAGGATTGTAGCCGCAGTGAAGCAGTGTGTTGAATGAGGACCTAGTGTGTTGAATGCTACAAGGTGTTAAAATTAAAGTACAAGGTGTACACCCACAGCCACGCTGTTGAAGACCTAGTAAATGTCCTATGAATTAGGACGAAACGTCGGTCCATCTGCCTGTATTTTTAAATGAGCTTTACTCTTTGCCTGCTAATTTTAACACCTTGTAGCATTCGAAAGACTTGTGTTTTTAAATTGTTTTTAATACGTTTTTGGTTTTGATAAATATTTTTACATGGCTTTTTTACCTTTAAATCCTTTGTCCTGGAATTGAACTTCATTTGTTTTATTACTTGTTCTGCCAGTTTGGAGAGAGGCTTTTGCAGCACCTTAACTAAGGCTTGGGAAATGGGCTGTAGGTGTGACTTTTGTGTCAACGCAGGGGGACATCCGTCCATTCCACTTCCCTCTGTTATGAGAACTGTTTATTCTGACCCTGGTTGTAGCTCCAGCTGAATTCCTGTTCTGACAACTTATGTTGACCGTCAGTTGTTGGGCCAGTTACTAAGACGGCTGCTGCTGCTTTTGTTTTGCTTTTAGTGTCCCCAGGAAAGATGATGGAGGAGAAATTATCCTACAAGGAGTTCCTGGACCGTAATGACTCCTGGACCATGGATGACGGGGACCGTTGCTTTGACCCGCAGTCAGCTTTTAAGCCCATGGATATGACAGGTAAGAACCTGCAGAGGAAAAGACACACACACACCACAGCTGCCCAGGAACTCTGGCCTTGGATCCTCCGGGTTTGTTGAGGTCAGGACCATGGCACTTTTCTGGCAACCCGCAATTCAGAAATGAACAAAGTCTCTCCCCCAACATATAACCTGCCATGACTGGTTGTTTGGCACGGGACCTGTGGACACGAGGCATGACTGTAGGAGCCAATCTGAAACGAACGGTCACACATGTGCAAACTCTTCCAGGCACAGTGTGTGTTCTTAGGTGGCTGGACAGACAGGACAGTTTTTCTTTGAACTTGGGCTTCCCAATGAGTTCCCCCTCTAGCGCTTCTCCATCCAAGTCTTCTCCTCTCCATTGCCCCAAACATCTTTCTCTGCTGTTTGTGTTAGTTGCCAGGGATACCTCATCTGATAATATAGTCTATAGCTGAAGTATCTGCTGCATTGGAAAAATGAATTGCCAGGAGCAGCAGCCGAGATGAGCCTGCAGTGACGCCACGGACTTCTGGCCACGGAACCACCTTTCTCCCCACGGCCACAGCATATTGGAGTGTTTCACTGCTGCTCCAGGATTTGTTTTCTTGCTTTGTCAGAACCAGTTTACATCCTGTCAACTTGTACGTGGAGTGAAGATGCTCTCTACTGCACTCTCCCCCAGTTGCATTGTTTCACAGTTGCGTTGAATGTTGAATTAACCATTACCAGTTAACGCCCTTTTTCTCGGATTCCTTGATGTTTATTCTGCAGCATCTGTGTGCATGTCGGCCAAGCCTGCCTTTCAGAGCAATCCTCCATAAGTATCCGCCTGCGGAGCGCATACTCCACAGGCGGAGGGTATCGTAAGCGCACCATAAAGCGCTGCTTATCCCCAACTCCAGGTCATTTATGAATAAGTTGAAAAGCACCGGCCCCAAGACCAATCCTTGGGGCACACCGCTTTTCACTTCTCGCCATTGTGAAAATTGCCCATTGACTCCCACTCTCTTTCCTGGTCTTCAACCAGTTCCTAATCCACAAGAGGACCTGCCCTCTTATTCCCTGACTGTGGAGTTTTCTCAGGAGCCTTTCATGAGGGACTGTGTCAAACGCCTTCTGGAAATCTAGATATATAATATCCACGGGTTCGCTCGCATCCACATGCCTGTTGACCTTTTCAAAAAATTCTAACAGGTTTGTGAGGCAAGACTTCCCCTTGCAGAAGCCATGCTGACTCTCCCTCAGCAGACCTTGTTCTTCTATGTCTTTTAAGATTTTATCTTTAATGAGACTTTCCACCATCTTCCCTGGAACAGATTTTAGGCTGACCGGCCTGTAATTTCCCGGGTCCCTCCTCCTTCCTTTTTTAAAGATTGGCGTGACATTAGCTATCCTCCAATCCTCTGGCACAGTGGCCGTTTTAAGGGACAAGTTACATATTTTTGTCAAGATATGAGCAACTTCGTTCTTGAGTTCCTTCAGAACTCTTGGGTGAATGCTATCTGGGCCCGGTGACTTGATCTTTAATTTGCCAATTAAGTCTAAGATGTCTTCTCTTTTAACCTCTATTTGACTTAATTCTTTAGTCAGGAGTGGCCGTTCGGGCAGCGGTATCTGCCCGAGGTCTTCTGCCGTGAAGACAGATGCAAAGAACTCATTTAATTTCTCTGCAGTCTCCAAGTCCCCTTTTATCACCCCTTTCTCTCCCTCACCATCCAGCGGACCAACCGTTTCCCTGGCAGGTTTCCTACTTCTAACATATTTGAAGAACCTTTTTTTTATTCCCATTTATGTTGCCTGCCATACGTTCCTCAAAGTCTTGCTTGGCCTCCCGTATCATCTTTTTACATTTCTTTTGCCACAGTTTGTGCTCCTGTTTGTTATCCTCATTAGGGCAAGACTTCCATTTACGGAAGGAAGCTTCCTTGCCTTTTATAGCCTCTTTAACTGTGCTTGTTAGCCATGCCGGCACCCTCCTGGACTTGGTCGAGCCCTTCCTCCTTTGTGGGATACACTCCCGCTGGGCCTCTATGACTGTTGTTTTAAACAGTCTCCATGCACTCTGGAGCGATTGGACTCTTCTTACCTTCCCTTTCAGCTTTTTTTTTTAACTAGTCTCCTCATTTTGTGGAAGTCTGCCCTTCGGAAGTCAAGGGTTTTTGTGTCAGATTTGCTAGGCACTCTCCCCCGACATGCATGGCGAAACAGATCGCAGCATGGTCACTGTTCCCCAACGGTTCGGTAACATTTACATCCCTGACCAGATCCAGATCACTATTGCTGTGAACCTAACAGTTGCCATAAAAGGCAGTTTGCAAACCTACTTCCGGCCATCGTTTTGCATCCCAGTTCATCGTTTTGCATCCCAGTTCACAGCCATTACTTAGCCACGAGTTCAGATGTAACAATTAATTGTGATCAAGAAAAGCAAACTATGGTTAAGGTTGATGTCTGGTATCATATCTATACACCTTGAGGTGGGACACAGCCCCCATTTTACTGATGGGGAAACTGACGAGCTGTGCGTCTGTACTGCCCGTCTCCAGCCCAGCATTCCATAGAAAGAGCTGAGATTTCTGTTCAGGGTTTTTCTGGCTTCAATCCAGCATGAAAATCCCCCTTTCCCACAAAGCAAGCTTGAAAGCAGAACAGGCCTGCAGGTTGGGAAGGCTCTGAACTAGCCTGATGTGCCACACTGTGGATCTTCCTCCCCGCTCCCAGAAACAAACAAAACAGACAACCGATGACTTGTGGTGCCCCAGATCTGCTGCCTAGAGCAGTCAGCCCCACCTTGCCTACGCCTGTGGCCCCCCGCCCTACTTGAAGGGGTACCATAATCTGCCAGGTGCTGGACAGTCCCTAGGTAGGCAGCGAAGCCAGAAGGTTTATGAAGCCCTTGGTGGGCTCTGAGTGGATCCCAAGAGGTGCAGGTCTGGTCAAAGGGAGGGTCTTCACTGGAAAAAGGGCACAGAGTTCTGCAAGGGCGCCTGCAGCCAGCATGACCTCAAGGAGCCCCGTAAAGCACTCCTTTGGTTTGGCTGGGCATGCGATTTGCAATAGAAGGGTTTGTCTGAAGTTGAGCGAGCAGGATTCTGGACCCCCATGTGGGGATCTTCAGATGACTGAAGCCACTTCTGGCTCATGGCTAATCTGGCCTGCAGGCGACCTCAGCGGAAGGTGGGCAAAGCTCTCGTACCGCATGAAACTGCAGATCAGATTCGGCCCTGTTTGTGTTCTTGGGTCGTCAGCTTTGAGTTGCAGTCAGTCCTTGGAGGCCTTTGGATGTTTCTTTCTGTGGGCTACTTCAAGCCCCTCGAGCTTCCCCTTCTTTCTAAAGTCGTGCGAGAGATCATGGTGACCTGAGCCCCCGCTGACAGCAGGACATCCCGCCGCCAGGGGCACTGGCCGGCCCCAGCCCCACCACAGCTGGAATAGCACTGAGGTCTTTGATATTTGCTGATTGTCCCCCAGAGCCTTTTAAGATGCACCGTGAAGACGTCCTGTCTGACCTGCTGCTGCTGCCTCCAGAAATGATGAATGTGCCGCCTCTTGGAGAGTATTTTGGCGCTTCGGAAGAAGTCCATGGTACAGTTCTCAATCGCGGTTGCCTGTTGTGTAACTCCTCCCACGTCCGTCGCCACTAAGAAATTCTTCTGCATGGCCGACACCTTTCTTTCTTCCTTCTGCTGCTTTGACATTTGCATTAACTATGGAGAGTCTTTAGGGTCATCATCTGCTTTCTCACTCTGCTTTTCTCATCTTCAGCAGGTCAAAAAACTGCATGCTCCCCACCATCTTGTTGTCCCTGGAATTTGGCTTCTTGAGCCTCGTTTTCATACATCTCTCAGGGGTTTGAAATGATCATCTAGTCGCTGGTCTTCCTGGTGTTTGAAGAAAGCTTTAAACTCTGAAACCTCCATTGGCTGGAAACCCAGATTTCTGGGATTTGGGATAAAGCTTTTGTCTCAAGGGAGTGAAATTGCTTCATTTCTCCAACCCGGAGTTTTTGGTCTGTCTGTCACCCTCCGGTCTCTGGCATGCCTTTGCCTCCTTCCTTTGCAGCCAGAATAGAATGCAGTTCAGCTGATGACAGGTGCAACATTTGGGTCTCTAGGGTAGGCTTTGTGCTTTCCTGCAAGACTGTTGGGGGGGGGGGTCGCTTTGACGTGTTGCTCTTCCAGGGGAGAGCTGGCGTAGCACAGTTTTGATCTTGCCTCTGCCGCCAGTCCTCGCCAGGTGGCCTTAGGCAAGCCAGTCCTTCTCTGTCTCCTCTCCAAGACGGGAATGAGAACAGGGCTGTTGTAAGGACAGCAGCATCCGGAGAACATCAGTGCATGTTGAAGCACTTGGCGCACTCAGATGCCGCCACGTACGATGATAGGCTCTTCCTTTCCCTCCCTCAGCTGCTCCCCTGAATGTGGTGCTTCTGTTCGAGACTCTTGAGCGTTGACTTCAGGCGGAGGAGCACCTGCCCTGGGATCGTGGGTGGCGTCAGGGGTCACGTTTTTGGGTGCTGGGAGTTTGCATCCAGCTAGAGGCCCACCGCCAGCCCCTGAAGCTGTTGCCTGGAGTGTTGCTGCCCTGCCTGCTTACTGGATTTCAAGGGGGGGGGGCAGGCGACCAGTGGGGCCATTCTAGGATTTGCAGGGGTTCCACCCCCATCATACGTCAGTAGACCAGGGCACGTGGGCGTTTGGAAATGATGCCACCATGGCTGGCGGCACTGAAGGAGGGGCTGCTGCTGCCGCCACCGCTGCCATTGTGGCTGCCCTGTAAGCTTCCTTTCCCTGAAAACTGGTAAGTGCAATGACTCCTCCTGCAGGAGGAATGCCGCTGTGAGCATCCTGGACTGGGAGCCAGAGTCGTGGCCGGGGGGCCCCATAGAGGAAGCCTGGCCCTGGCCCTACCTGTGGAATCTGCACCCAGCTTCAAGAAAGCGCCTTGGTGGTGGATTGAAGCCCCGGTTTTGTCCACGGTTGTGCCCTGCCACACTCATGGTAGCCTGTGTGTTCCGCGTTGCTCTGCCCTGGTTTTCAAAGTGCCAGGAGTTTTGTACTCTTGAAACCTGGAAGTTTTAGACGACCCAGACTCTCACGTGGCTATAATAAGAGGAAATGAAGATCCCTCTCCCTGCACCACTTTTCTGGGAATGCTTCACTGCAGAGTGCAACCTACAAAGGAAATCTGAAATGACGTGGCTGCCGGAGTCTTTCCTGCAATATTTTGTTGCATTGTTGTCAGAGTAAAACTGTATGAGTAAAACTCTGTATGAGTGTGAGTGTGTGAGAGACTCTTAATAAGCCTGTGCTTAATTCAGTGACACTGTACTGGTGTGCAGCCCCCATTGAATCAATGAGCTTCATCAGTGTAGCTGCTTGCTGAGTTTCCTGCCTCCCTCACCCCCCCCCAACCCCTAGCAGTCCCCGTGACACGTCTAGATGCTATGGAGAACATGTGGCTGGCAGCACAAACCTGCTTTTGTTCTTGCAGCACTTTATGGAGCCACAGGAGTACCTGAGCAGCCCCCTCTGGGACCCCCACAGCCTCCTGCAAACATTTTTGACCCATTGACCTTCCTTGCTGTGGATTCGGGGGCAGAGTCTCTGCTGAACCCAAACAAAGCAGGTGAGCCCTTGCTGATCTGCTACCGCCACGGAAATAAGCGGGGCTTGGAGGGAGAGCTGCTGCTGCAGGTTGTCAACCAGGGTGGGACAAGCCAGGTGCTGCATTTTTGAGCACTGGGCTGAAGGACGAATACTCAGTTGCCAACGATATAATGGAGCAGCCCTTCTTCTCCTCTTGCCCAAATTCCTAGCACGGTCTTGCATCCAGGTGCATCTGCCACTTGTGTGCAGCCAGATTGCTGTATGTGTTCCAGGTGAGCCCTGGGGTTGGCATGCAAACTGGAGTAGCCCCGAGTCCGACACAGCCATGATAAACAGGTGTAAGAGCCCTGCGTGAACTGCTAGCCCACAAAGGGCGGCTTTTGACCTGGGGTGTGAAAACACTTCTGTGAAACCACCTTTGGGTGGGTTTTTATGAGGGTCTGTATCTGCTCATTGTTTCCCGTAGCACCTGCAAGAGAGATGGGGCCTCGTCCTGAAGATTTCTGGTTGGGAGCTCAGCACGTAGTGGAGGGACAAGGTCCACCTTTCTTTGAGTCACCAGGTAAAAAGGGAAGTGGTGGATTCCACACCGAAGGCTCTGTGCTCCTTGCCACTGTCAAGCAGGACCTGAGCTCCAGCAACAGTGGGGGTCTCTTCTAATGTCTTGCAAAGGGAGGCTGAGGATGCCTTTGAGAAAAGGGGGAACGTAACACTGTGTTGTGTTTGAACCCCTTTGCAGGGACTCAGGTGAGGGGGCACTTCACAATTTGTGCCCTCCCCCCCGTCCTCTCTGCAGCCATGTTGATCTTAAGACCTTCTGTGGAACTGAAGAGGGTCTCCCCTTGGCGATGATGTGTGCTTAGCTTTCATTTCTAAACAGACCTTGACTTTTAGAGAGATGCTGCAAGACAGCATGTGCAAACTCGGATAGCTTGGAGGAGGATGGGAAAAAATGCAATGGGACTCGAGAGTAACCAACTCGTTCCCCTGATTGCAGCCGCAGTTCCCAATCCCAGAGGCTTGAATTTAGAGAGCATTGAAGAAGAGGGGAGGCAAGGGGGGGGGAGGAAGCAGACTCCCGGAAGCAATAGACTTCTTGTCTGTCCAGAGTTCCTTGCGCTTCTCTCCTAGTCTTCCTCCCCTCTTGCAGATCCTCCCTTTCTTCCCACATCCCATCTCACGCGGGATGCAACGAGGCTCTCGTGCACAGCCCAGTCTGGTGCCCTCTGCTCCCCTGACCGTTCTTGCTCCCCTCCGCAGCTGAGCTCCTCTTCTTGAAAGGATGATGGGGAGCGGGAGAGGACTGCGGTATCTACACTTGTCACGCACCTTGGCAGCAGATCTGTAGGTGCCTTTAGTCTTCCCGTGTTTGACCTTTCCCCCTCCCGTGCTCCTACAGCATTTAGAAGCATCGTTTAGGTTCCGAGTAATGCTGGCGGCCTGGGGAGCAGACCAGGACTGTTCACTTGCGTGTAACCAGCCAACTTCTTTCTTGGTGTTCAGTGCCCAGCAAGACCCCTGCTGCAGAGATGCCCTTGCCTGGCGGCAGCTTTGGAACCAGTCTGGTGGACCTCCCAGGAGAGCTCCCAGCACCGCAGGCGAAGCAGCTGAGCCCAGCTGGTAAGAGAGCTCTGGGAGACGCTGCTGCCGCCGCCGCTTGGATTGCAGGTCCGGTGGCTTCCCTGCCCCTTCCTTCTTCCCCTCTCTGCATGGAGAGATTGGTTTGGCCCTAGGCATGGTCGAGCTGTTTGCGAGGGTTTCCCCAGAGCCGGGACTGTGCTGAAGTGGCCCAAGGGGGGGGGGGTGCGCTCGCTTTGCGGCAGCAGCAGCAGCAGGGCTGGAAGGGTGGGAGTGGGTGGTTTCCTGCTCCCAAAAGATGGACTCAGTTGGCCCGTCGCGCTCTCTCAAAGCATTGGCTTTATGAGAATAATAATAACTCTACTCTTGAACGTAGAGACCTGTTTATGTTGAACGCGCATAGCCTGGTCCTGCACATGCGTGTTTGTGGTGGAATAGCAGCCCAGTCAGGACTGGCAATGCATTGTGGGAGAAGAGACGTCTAGCCCCCCCCCCCCCCCCGCCCGTGACTGGCACAAACGCACCAGCAGAGCTCCAGTGGAAGAGGCGTCCTTTCAGAGGGGCTGTTTTCTCCGGACCGTGGTGCAAGGGGGAGAGGGCGGGTGCTCTTTTCCTCACGTGTCATGGTCCTGTTCATGATTGGCTCCCCCGTGGCTGTCATTTAACTTATTTTTAAAACCCACCTAGTTGAGCCCTGCATAGCCGCGTGATGTGTGGCTGGGCCCTAAACAGAGAGAGGTGATAGCAGCCGTTGCAAGCAAGCAAGGAAGCGACACCTTTCAGGGCAGCTGTGCTACCTACGCAGCAGGCAGGCAGTCCCTCCAGTGGGCTGCAGTCCAAAGGGGAGGTGGTCCGTTGAGGCCTTCTTTTGACTCCTGGGCTCACCCTGGAGGGCACCTTGATGCACCTTCTTCACTACTAGCCAGCTGAACCGGGAAACGGTGTCGTTCCTTGGCCGAGAGGAGTCCACACTCCCCCGCTGAGCCCCAACCCTTGTACAGCCCCAGGAGCCTTGGGTGGGTTTGGCCCCGAACCGCTGCGCTGCCTCCTGAGTCTCCTCTCTTGTCTTGATTTCTGAAGCTGCTCCAGTGGAAGAGCTGATGGGGTTCGAGCCTGCCTTCGACCACAGATCCCAGGTTCCTCCGAAAGACGCTGTAGCAGGTGAGCAGCACACACACAGACTTTGTGGGGTTTTTTTTTTACATATATTTAATTTTTATTAATAAACTACCAAACAAAACAAAACAATAAAACAAAACAATACAACATACTACGAAGGATTACAGCAAGCGTGAAGCAGTAAATCCTACTTGTATACCATTATATGTTTTCTACTTATAATATCTAACTAAGCCTATATCTCTAATATAGGTAAAGGTAAAGGTATCCCTTGACAAATTAAGTCTTCATCACTCCTTCTCTCTCTCTCTCTCTCTCTCTCTCTCTCTCAAAGAATCTATAAGTGGTATCTAAATATTCACAAAAAGATTAACTAACTTTTCCTTTATCATCTAAAAATCTTAATTCACACTTCAAATATTTTAATATATAAAGCCACCCCATTTTCTCCAAATGTATTAAAATAAAAACCTTCCAAATTTTTCTGTTTTTTTAAAAAAAATCTATATCCCCTTTTTATATAAGATTCTTAAAAACAAATCACATCTTATTTAAGTCTTTTCAAATAATAAAACATTATTTTTCTTTTATTCACAAAAGGGTTAACTAACTTTTCCTTTATCATCCAAAAGTCTTAACTTCCACTTCAAATATTTTAAATTTATTAAGTCACCCCATTTTTGTCTTCAAATTTGTTAATTTTCCATCATCAAAAATTTTCCATCACTCTTTATATAAGTTTCTTAAAAACAGTCGTATCTTATTTGTTTTTTTAATAATAAAACATTTTTTTCTTTTTATATAACATTAACTCCAGTAATATTCCCCACAAAAAAATAAAAAATTATAATCCCTTTTTAATTTTGACAGTTTGCCATTACTCCTTCCATCCCTCCCCTTCCTCCTCTTTCTTCTTCCTCTTCTTCTTCTTTCTCTTCTTCATCCTTAAATCTTTCCCGAAAGTCCCTTGTTTTTTGAATTGTATCCACTTTGCAATTTTTTCCACAGGATCATTCACGTCTTCTATATTCCTCTCCCGAAAGACAATCTTCAGCACCTTTTTTAGTAAAGTACTCTGCTTCTCTATCTCAAGTCTTGGTTTAACTCTTGGTACTTCCTCTGCTACAGTCTCTTCCACTAAATCTTTCTCTTTATCATTGTCTTTCTCTTTATCTTCCTGTACTTCCATCATTCCATCATGTATTCCATCATTTCCATCATTTATTTCTTGTAATTCATCCTTTTCCTTCACTGCTTGTTTCAGTTCTGCGTTCATGTTCTGAAGATTTCCCTGCAAAATTGTCATTTTTGCATCAAATCTCTGTTCCCATTTTTTAAAACAATACTCCAATTGTGTAGTCATGTTGCAAATTTTTCACCAGGTGCCAATCTCTCTTCTCTTAAAAAAAAAAAGAAAAAAAGAGGTAATATAAAAAACTTCTGCGGTCGACGACGTGAAACAGAAAGATTAATTGCCGAGATCCATGAACTCTGACACGGAAGGGCTCATATTCTTTTAGCAAAAATGCCAGGAATGTCAACAACAAAAATCCCAAACAATTTTCTCTTGCCAGAATAGTCTATTTAAAAAAAACTTCTTACTGTTTTAATCTTCCATAAGTACAGAAAAAAATCAATAAAACACCACTTTAAAACTTTAACTTCGTCTTTCCAACTTTCACTTTCGAATGTTCAGTTCGCCTTATCGCAACGTATTATTTTTAACATTAACTCTTATCTCGGCTAATTTCTTCAACACATAAATCATTTCTACACCTCTTGCCTAAGTAAAGCAAAGCATGTGGGAGATGGCTTGACTTGCGATTCATCTGCGGCTCGAGCGATGTTGGTAATCCTGCTTTCTCGCCGAGAATCCAAAACTTCAGAGCCTTTGCCTTGAAGTGTCAGAAGGGGGGCGATTGAAAGCAATGTGGTTTATCTCTTCGTACTCCCTTTTAATCCAGGGGTAGAGTAATTAAGTCCATCAGATGTACTCCGTTAATACAGAGCGATCGGCGGAGTTGTCAGCCAGCCGTGTCCTCCTAGCCGGAAGTCCGTGGGGTTTGTTTTTTAAAGCGAGGTCAGTTTGAGGCTTGCTTAGGCAGCTCTTGCAGTAAATCCTGCTGGGGCCAAACGAACACACTCAGGTGGGGGGCGTTGAAGTAGCGGCACGTGGTGGGTCTGAGGGCGAAAGTGCCCCTGTGTTCCTCTTCGCCCCCATCCATTCCCCCCTCTTCCTGAGGTCCTGGCGGATCATCCTGCCCCTCTCCTACCTCGTTCTCCAGCGGGTTTCAGAGTGATGCTGCTAGGCTTCCTGCGGATGCACACTAGCCTGTGCGTCGTGGGCTTGTGAACGGCAGGCACTTTTTCCTCTCCCCGTGAGCCTGAGATCCAGGTCCTTGCCCCTTCACCATCTCTTTGGACAAGAGGGCTTGGTCTGCTTGTTCCTTCGAGCATTGCAGGGCCGGCATGCCTCTGGCTTGGGGGAAGAGCGGGCCTTGCGGCTGTCAAACCCTTGCGGTTCCTCCAGGAGTGAACCACCCCTGGCCCGAGTCACTGGATGCGTTGGAGGAGGGTAGGGATGGATTTCCAGGATCAGGCCCAAAGTCTACCTGTCCTGGGCCATATCCTGTTCCCAAGGGCAGTCGGTTGGGTGCGTCTTGGACGCTCATGAGCTGCTGGACATGAAACCTGACGGATGTTTTTGGAGCAGGAGAAATGGCAACTGAGCAGCAGCAGCAGCAGCATCATGTCGATCCTGGATGCTGCTCAAACTGGGAAGAGGGGAATTGTAGGTAATCAGATGGTAGTCGTGCCTCATGGGACCAGACAGCTGTTCTTCTTTCTTCCCCCCCCCCTCGAGCAGCCTTTCCGGATGCCGCTGTGATGAAGGAACAGAAGCCAAAGGCTCCAGAACCCACAGCCCCTGATGCTGGCAGTTCTCCTGTGTTGGAGACCGTGGAGAGGAAGCCGACAGGAAAGGAAGACAGCAGCCAGTCAGAGGAGGGGGCAAGCAAGCCCCTCCCCAAGGCGCCTCCTAGTCCCCAGGCAGAGGGGGCAGCAGCCAAGTCTCTTTCCAGCCTGCCAGCGGAGGAGAGCAAGCCCTCTCCCCCCCTTTCTACGGAGGAGGAGAGTAAACTGCCGCACAGCCAGAAAGCGGAGCAGGAGGCTTCTCTGACTCCGGGCCCAGAAAAGGCAGGTGAGAGCAGGGCCCCTCTCAGCCAGCCGCCGCTGCCGCCGCCGCCTCCCCCCAAGGTAGAAGAGGCTCTGGTGTCTCCTACCCAGCAGGCAGAGAAAGGGGCGGAGAGCAAGGCCTCTCTCAGCCAGGTCCCGGCAAGTCAAGAAGAGCCTTCCTCCCCCAGCCCCCCCGTGGAACACTGTCCTGTGCTGGGGAGGCTCAACGAGAAGACCAAGCAGCCACCTCCCAGCGAGCCCAGGCAGCCGCCTCCAGCCAGGGCTGAGGAGCCTCTTCCAGAGCCTACAAGCCAGGCAACGGGTGAGCACCGCTTCTTGCTGTCTCCGTCCTCGGGGGGGGGGGGGGCGGGCTGTGAGCAAGACTGCAGCAGGGGCAAGGGATGCCCTGAGCTCTTGAAGGGAGGAGTGGGGGGATTTAAAAGCAACAGGACCCTTCCCCCTCCCCCAACACACATACCGAGGCTGTTGGCACAAGGCCCCCCAACCCCCTGGTCTGCCTTGTCAGATTTGGGTCAAGGTGCATAAGTATTGCTGATCGGGTCAAGCAGGAGTGCCAGTAGTTCAGCATAGGATCTTCCAGTGGGGGTACGTTGGATGCGATGGTGCGGTTCACAAGCAGGCCCATCCCCGATGTTGCCTCGGCCTCTGTCAGCTGCATCTGTGCTGTAATGAACTCCAGAGGTTGTGTATCTGGCCTTGGGAACAAGCTGGGTGTCAGCCTTCCAGTATCTTGACGGACTCTTCTTGTGCTTTGTTTCTGCCAGAGTTGAAAGAATCGGTGCCCTTTGGAGAGCCCAAACCAGACCCTAAGGAGCTCCTGCCTGAAAAGCCAGTGTTGGCTCTTGCGGAGGTGGACAAGCCAGAGCCTCACTCTGACCCACCGGCGAAGTTGTCCCAGGAAGAAGGCCCCCAAGAGCCTGCAAGTAGGTCTTTTGCGGGCGGGGGGGGGGGAGACGAGCTCTCGCTCAGAGTTGGTGCTCAGCGTTCCACCGCCACTCGACTGCTCCCCTCTCCTCTCTCGCAGCCAAGGGCAACTTGCTGTTTCCCCTGATGAAGGAAGGCATGGCCTCAACTTCTTCAACCCCCCTCCCCACCCCCCGCACAACTGGGCACCTCCCATTAGGCTGCCAACATTACACTGGGAGCTGGGTGACATATTGGAAAGTTTTTTCCCATATCCTTTCTCTCCTCTTGCTATGTCTGATGTGTAATTTCTTCCCCTTTCCCAATTCTGGGAATCCTTGGCTTTCTGATACAGCAGTAAGAGGACAACTTTTGTAACAGACCCCTTAGCAATACAGGTCTGTATTTGGGCAAGAGACATTGCATGGACTCTGTCTTTGCCTTATTGTCAAATTGGGGAAGGATTTGGGGTGAAGGTGCTTTAGCAGCCTCCAGGGTGGGGAGAGGCTCCCCAGAACCAACTTTTTTCTTCTAGTGGAGATGTTGCCTTCTGTCACGACGTGCCTGCCCTTCCTGGCTTCTCCATCCAGTTGTGCCCACACTCTGTCCTATCTTACCTTCTCCTTGTACTTATTTCCTGCAAGGGCAGGTATCTCTTTCCAGAGTTCTTGTCTGTGTACCTGGCTCTTCTAAGCGTAGCAGCAAAATGGATCCTTGCGTTCCTTTTAGAAAAACCTTCATGGGCTCTTTAAGCACACAAGTAGTTGCTTAATACCCAGTAATGTACAATTGCTGGCTCATCAGGAGACTTAGTCTGTACTGTGTGATATATTTGGCATGGGCAGAAAGAAAGAAATGAAATATAAAAAACAATGGCTCAGTCCCCCCCCCCCCCAACTGCACCATTTAAGATGGGAGTTGATGCTAGTGTAGAATTCTGGAGGTTCGCGAAACGTCTTCTTCGGGGTGAATAATTGCTCTGGTCCTTGAGCAAACTTCCTGTATTCCAGGTGTGGCTCCCCCTCAAGTCAGGCAAGCTAACAAATCCAGTGAGCACCGCAGGTCTGGCAGAGCAAAACCTGCTTGGCTTCCTGTGACAGAGGCCCCCGAAGAGCTGCTTGTAGGTCTCCAAGCCCAGAGGACCTGTGGCCAGGAAGAGAGCCTCGTTTCGAGAGTGGAATGGGGCTCCGTCTATGGGACGGCTCCTCGGAGTAAGGCTCCCCATCGGAAGGCACCCAGTCAGCCATTGGAGTTGGCAGAGGCCCCGAGAGGGGCTTTGCTGGAGAGCTGGGATTTGGACGCTTCGGCAGCCTTGAAGAAGAAGAAGAAGAAGCCCAAGCAAAAGAGGAACCAGCCAGCAAGGGCCCTGGAAACCTGGGAGGACAATCCTGAGCAGCAGCGGCGGCGGCGGCGAACGCCCTTGGCTGCTGCTCCTGAGCCGCAAACGTTGGAGGCCCCCTTTGAGGAGCCCTGTAAGAACACTGGGGAGGTTACAAGTGCCTCCCCAGGAGTCCTTTGGAAGGAGCCGTCGAAGCTGGGAGTGGGGTGGGAGCCCCCCGTTGCCCTGACCCCTGCGGAAGGAGAGCAGGCGCTGCAGATGGGGAGCTCGCTTCAGCTTGGCTCGGGGGCAAAAACAGGAGAATTTGTCCATGTGGAAACAGCCAGTGATGGCAGCTTGGAAAGCAGAAGGAAAGAGCAGTCTGAAGAGCGTCTGAAGCAGCGTGCTGCTGGGCAGAATACGCAAGGAAACCCCATCCCTCCACCAGCACCGACCAGTCCGGGGGAGACCAGTCTCTCCGGGAAATTGGAGGGTCGCCCTCCAAAGAATGGGGGCCTTGACATTTCCGCGTCTGCTGCGAGCCAAGAAGTTGGGGGCGCACCTGTGAAGCCCACATGTCCTGCTGGAAAAGCAGCCCCGGAAAGTCCGGCCGCTGGCAGGGTGGCGGAGAAAGAGAAACCTAAGAGTGGTGGGAAGCGGGACAGGCCTGGTGAGGAAGCTGCCCCCTCTCCAGCTGAAGCCAAGACTCCTCCTGGAGCAATGGAAGGAAAAAGGGGCCCAGATCCAAGCAAGGGGAGGGACCCTGTTGCCCTGGAGCCAGGGCTGAAGGCAGCTGCAGGGACAGGTCCCTTGGCAGAGCTTTCAGCAGGGGGGGGCAGCAGTCCAGTGAAAACGGAGACGCTTGGCTTTGGTCCGGCAGCGGTGCCTTCTTTCTTGGCCATGGGGTCGGAGACGGGCAAGCCCCTTGCTCCTGCTGAGGCAGCCGGCAGCACACAAGTGTCTTTCACTGATATGCACAAGGGACCTGACTCCAGGCCTCCAGAAGAGCCAGCCGGGGCAATGCCCAGAGTTGGCGGTGACCAGCCTAAAAAGAGGGGCAGTGACGGGAAAAGCAAGAGAGCGAAGAATGGCGTGGAGCAGAGGCAGGCTGCAGGTGCAGAGGCAGCGGGGGTTCCTGCCCAGAGCCCCGAGGTGGAGGCGAAACCGGTCCTCGCTTCCGAAGGGGTGGGAGAGAAAAGGAGTGGCGATGGGAAGAGCAGAAGAGCTGCCGGGAGAGGCTCCTTTGGGCCAGCTTTTTTCCTGGGGGCAGAGAATAGCACAGGCCCCCTTTCTACTGACCAAACTCCAGAGCAGGCGGATGGCTACAAGGATGAGGCTGACGTCTCCACTGCAGGGCAAGGGTTGGAAGCTGTTGCAGACGGGACAAAGCCCTCCCTGCTGGCCTGGGCTGACTTCCCTTCCTCGGCATACCCCTTTATCTCAGCAGCACCAGGAAGGGGAAGAGACTGCCCTGCTCCTCTTGAGACAACTGCCCAAACAAAGGATGCTGGTGTGTCTCGCGAGAGAGGCAAGGGGCCGAGTTTCACCACTTTAGAGGGGGCCCCCATGGCAGACCCCAGCTTGCCATTGTCAACAGGCAAGCCCAAAAAGAGGACCGGTGATGGGAGGAGCAAAAAATCTGGGCCGAGTCCTTCGGAGCAGCAGCCATTCCACCCAGAAACCGGGTCCGTGAGCAAGCCCGCCAGGAAGACTGATGTCCCCAATGAAACAGGTTCTGCCCACCAAGGCCAAGTGCAGCAAGATAAGAGCCAAGCACAGCTTCCCTCTTCAAAGTGGATGGAGAAGACGGAAGGAAAGGAGAAGGGGGCCGTGGGCACAGTCCCCAAACCTAGTGACTGCGAGCAGCCCCTCGTCGTTGCTGGTCAGGAAACGGGCACTGCCCAGCCAGAGCGGCTCTTGAAAGGCGGAGAGGCGGCTTCCACCGATCACCAGCAGGAAGCCGCTCCAGAGCAGCTCCTGGAGGACGCGCCCCGTATGCTGGAAACTCTGGCTGTAGCTGTGCAGGAGGGGAATCAAAGGGAGGCCCCTCCCCCCATCAGTGGTGGCAAGGGGGAAGGGTTGGACCAGCCCGCGAAGGAGGCACCAGCCGTAGGCCATGTCTCGACTCTGCCGTCCACAGGAGCAGAGGAGGGGAAGAACAGAGCTAGTCTGGAGCCTTCCTTTCCTGCGGGAGCCGAGGTGGATGATCAACCCAAAGGCTGCTCTTCTGACCAAAGAGGCAGCCAGGAGGCAAGAGGCACCAGTTCCGTTTCTGCACGAGAACAGGAAGATTCCACTGCAAAACCTGCCAAGAGGGGCAGTGACAGGAAGAGCAAGGTGCCTGTGATGGTCCCTGAGCCACCCGTGCCGCCGAAGGCAGTCGCCCACCAAGGGCACCTTCCCAAGGGAGCTGGGCTGGAGCACACGGGGGAAGGCGGGGAGCTTGTGGATGAAAACAGAAATATTAAAAGCCTTCCGCCGGGGCATCCGATGCTTTGGGAAGAGGACACCATGCGTCTGTTTGGTCCCTTTGCACTGTCAGGTGGTCTTGATGAAGCTGCTGCTTTCAGGAGTCCAGGGCTTGGGTGCCCCTTTCTGGAATACACAGGCAAGGTTGCAGGAGACCTCGGGAAGGAGCAGCTTTTTCCTCCAGGAATACTGGAAGATGCCAGTGGAGGTGATCGGAAGAGTCAGCCTGAGCTGCAGGAGAACGCGGCAAAGCTCCAAGGCAAAGAGGCCATGATAGAGGCTTCCCTTTTGGTGAAAGCAGGAGATGAAACCAGAGGGAAGAGGAACAAAGGCAAACGGCCCCTGTCAGGACGCCTTGTCGATGAAAGCGCTACCCCAGGAAAAGATGGTGTGCTTGGCTCCGTTCTGGCACAAGCCGGAGGAACTGGCCTCCTGGGCAAAGCTGGAGACCCTGGACTTGGTTTCTCAGATTTAGCAGGGAAAGAGGAGCAGAAGATGCAGAATGCAGGAAAAGAAGGAAGCTGCTCTGTTGGACAGGACATAAATATTCCTCCTTGGGAGAACAAGAGAGAAGCTGCTGCACTCCAGGCACTCACAGCCGTGCTGGTTGGTGGTGATGAGGCAGAGTTGGGAGAAAGCAAGAAAAGGCCTGAGCAGAAGATCTCCAAATGCCGAACACCAAGTGTAGGAAGTGAGGCAGCAGCAGATAAAGCCCTGGAGGGTGTCCATGTGGAGGAGGAAGTGGCTTCTGCCTGTCAAGCAAAAGGCCCCCCTGAACATCTGGAGCACGATAATAATAACGTGAAGGAGTCCAAGCTCGGCCCAGCAGTGCAGCCAGCCAGCCAGGAGGAGGCCAGTCGAGCAAAGGACGTGCAGAGTCTCAAACCCGAAGCTGGCCAGAGGGCAGAGCTGGTTCAGCAGACCGTGGCTGACCGTGGTGACCAAGGGGCAAGAGAGACCAAGAAGGAAGGAAGAGCCAAAGCTCCTGAGCAGATCAAAGGCTACATGAGACCTACCAAGTCGAGAGGGCTTCCTCCTCCTCCTCCACACGAACCCAGCAGGAGGAGAGCGGCAAAGTCCGGAGCCTTGAACCTGCAAAGGCAAGAGAGAGGTGTGTGTTTGCAACTGTGGTCTACTCCAGCTTGTGTGTGAGACCTGGCGCATTGGCATGAGCACCTAACCGTTAACCCTGCGTCCAACGCACAACTGTACCTGGCATGACGGTGTCTTGGCTGTTTTCAAGAGCCTGTTCTGGTTCTGCTTGCCTGTTTCACAGTGGTGCTAATGGCCAAGGTTTGGAAGAACTGACCATGTAAGCCAAGCTCATGTTTATGTGCTTATTTATGCTTATGTATTTTTGTATTTCTACTCACTAATGTTGGAAGCTGTTCATCTTTTAGCAAAATAACTTCTTGGCCCCATATTGCTTGGGGGATGACCCCTTACCTGAGTTTCAGGTCTAGTTGTGTGTTCAGTCCTCAACCTTCTTCCCCACCAGCGCTCCTAGATGGAAGCCCTGTACTTTGTAAATGATTCTGAATACTGTTCCATCCCACATCAGCCTGTATAAGAGGACTGGGTGTGACTTATATGCATGTCCCTGATGCTCACATGGAGATACACATGATGCGACAGCGGCAGCCTTATCTGGCCTTCGCTAAGCAGGTCCGGCTCTGGCCAGGCCTTGGATGGGAGACTCCTGGGACGCTGATATATGTTGCCTTGAGTTCCATGGAAGAAAGACGGAGGTATAAATGAAATAAATAAAACAGCGCTCCTAGTTTTCCGCCACCTGTCATTTTGGAAGAGGACACATTCCTCAGAGGTAGAGCATTTACTTTGTCCCCACCCCCACAAACACTCCGAGTTCTCCCTGCCTTGCAGGAAGAACTTTGAAGATCTCTGGTCTAGAGGGAAACTGCATGCTCGTCTTCAGTTTTGCAGGCAAGTGTAGCTTTCCCAAGTAGTGACATAAAGGACTTGGGTTCCCTCTTGTGTGTTACCATTTCACTTTGCAGGTTACTCTGTCTGAGCCACATTGAACTTACGAAAATATGAAGCTGGCTTCTTTGGGTTCAAACCGTCGGTCTCTCTAGGCCTGCATAGTCTGCTCAAGTTCTTCAAGGGCTGAAGGCAGAGGGGCTTCCTATCCCTATCACCCCAGAACCCTTTTTTAAAAACTGGAGAAGCTGGGGATCGAGCTGGCGTGTGCTTCGTGCAGAAGATTCCGTCTGCCCTTGAGCTGGGTAGCCCTTCCTCAACTTAATGTGTCCGTGTGGTTCTACCTACAGCGTTTCCATTTAGGGAACTGGATCGCTTTGAATCTGCCTCCAAAGCAGGCTCTGTAAGCTTTCCAGTGAACAAGGTGGGGACTAAAAGGCAGCTCCTTAGTAAATGTTGTCGTGCAGCCTAAGCAAGATGGGGTGATGCCATTTCACGATCTCCTAACATCTACTTGCATGGAAGAAGAAAACAGTTAACAAAAGATTGAGCCATGTTGGCTGTCATGTTTTGCTCTGCTTTCTGAGAGGTTTTGTATTTTTAATAAGTGTTGCATAACCCCAGAAGTAGTTCTGTTTTAGTGCACTCTGCATGAACGTTTACTGCCTCTCCAAGTGAGGTTGTGGGGGGTGCGAGTGTGGGGGGTGCAAGAGAGAACAAGCCTTTTCCTGAGTGGTGATGCAAAATGGAAGATGTTTTACAGATGTTTCTTTAAAAAAAACAGCAATGGGGATGGTGGAAGCCTTTCCTTTCTTGTTTTCCTTGTCAACTACTGAGTTGAAAAGGGGCTTGAACACACCTGAGAGACTCCGGCAAATCAGAGAAGCCAGTCCTGAGCGAGGGAGCTGCATAGGTAACTAGAACTGCAAACGGCTGTACAGTCAGTCCCAAGGCCGCCACTTGCCTTGCAGAATCCCTCTCTGTGGGCTGTGCGGCTTGGATTCCTGGAAGTGGTTTTGTAATGAAAACAGCCTCCTCCTTCTCTGAGGAACACACCACATTGAAAGTTAGCTGGCGGTTTAACCTGATGGCAGTCAGAATGCAGTTGCTGTTGGTATGGGGTTTACAGGCGGGTTGGAGAAGATGGGAGCCTCTGGCACGGCCAGAAGCCCCCTGTTGTGCTGCCTGCGTTGTGTCTGGGCTGAGTGACATCATCCTGTGTCTTTGCTCAAGCAAGAAGGTGCAGGGGAGGCAGGTGGACGGACAGGTGGCTGGGAGTGAGGGTCAGCAACATACTTTTCAACTGCTCCTCTACTCTGTGTCCACCTTCCGCCTCTGAAGAACAAGCTGTCTTCATGCAAGTGTGAAACAGACATGTAGGGAACGGCTCTGGTCCTTGCTGCAGGTGTTCATGATTCTAACCAGCAGCATCGTTCATAGGTGCTTTCCAGCTGGGCCAACCCAATGGCTTTTCTACCCCATTCTCCTTCCTCAGACATTGGCAAGTGCAGGGGGGGGGGAGGTATATTGGTAGTGACTATATTGGGGTCTGTCATGGGGCAGGAATTGTAGCATTCTAGTTGTCTGGCAAGGGCAACTAGGGCAGTTGCAGACCCTGAAGTCTGTCACCTGTTCCTAAGTCCTCCATTGACCTATTCTGAGAGGAGGTAGTTTTGTTGTTTCCAAAGACAGCTGTACAATTCTTTGGGTGAAAGAGACTCACCCTGGCTGTGATGTTTGAGTTGTCACGTTTTGTGCAGGTCCCTGTTTGGGAGTGCCTGAGCGAAGAATGCAAGAGCAGCCCTGCAGGATCAGGCCCAAGGTCCAACTAGTCCAGCATCCTGCTCCCCAGTGGCCGCCTGAGTTGTCTTTGGGCAGGGAGGGCGGCACCAGTCGTTGGAAGATCTCCTTCCCCCGTGCAGCCTAAGCAGATATGGACCTCCACAGTGCCCTGGGTGGGAGACAGCCGGGAGCTCCTTGGCAGCTGCGCATTTCTTCCAGGAGTGTTGCCTTGGATCTGAGAGCCAGCCAGCTTGAAGGTGCTGCCTGCCGCCGAAATGTGTTGGGCTCCAGGCTGGCTTCCCCAGCGCTCAGAGAGCAGGGCAGTGGTGCCTGAAGAGGCTTCCCTGTCTGTCCCCTATGGCTTAGAGGAGAGAAAGCAGAGGCCTCCCGAGGGTGGAGGAGAGGGCTTCAGCCCATGGACCCCCTGCTGCAGCCTCACTTGGGCAGGGCACGATCCAGCCAAAGCCAAGGAGTTTGACGCCCTGCTGATTTTCCATGAGTTAAGGACATGTTTAAAATCTCTCCCACTGAAACCAAAGTGCTTAACTTAGACTGGATGCCATTAGGGTGCTCCAAGACTTGTGGTCTTTTTGTAAGCATTCTTCCCTCTCTGAAAATCCTATCTAAAATGCAACTTTTTTCCAGTTTTTGCTCTTCAGTCTGTTTTCTGTGACTGAAACCTCGGGTGGTCTTGGAATGCAGCTTTCACTGAAATGCTTTCCAATGATTATCACTCATTAACATGTATGACTGCTGTAGGTTCCAAGTATATTTGCGTTCACAAGTGGGTTTGTCAAGGTGCGGAAGCCCATTCCAGTTGTGTGCCACTCGGGCTCTGGGGGCAGGAACCAGAAAGCTGTGCTTGGTTCGTGGGCTCTGAGGGGTGGCAAAGCCAGCTTCTTCCCAGGCAGCAACTGTGTGTGGATAGTTTATTCCCGCTGATCCTGTGCTTGTTGCTTCCTCTGCCCATTGTTGCCACTGAGAGGCAACAGGCGTTAGCATTCCATGAGAACGCTTTATGCTTAGTACCACCCAGCAGTGAATGTCACCCCCACCCCCCATGCCCGTTTTTCTGAGGGTGCGTGTGTTTGCATGCAGTCTTGGGAGCGGTGTAGCAATTGTTCTGATATTTAGCTTCTGGCAGGGGTGGCCAGCATATTTCCACTGCCACGCAGACACTTTGAACAGGGCCACAGAGCCAGTGTATGCATTGAGTGGGATGAGGTGATAAGATTCTAGGCTGTGCCACTTCAGCCTTCCTGGTGGAAAGGTGATTTATATTTTCATATCTAGTTTTTCTTGAACTTCTGCATGTAATAAATGACCATATCGGAAGGAAATTCAGCCTTGGTGTTCTGGTTTATGTGGGGTACTTTTTTTAAATGGGAGAGCATCCAGCAAACGTCCCACCTGCAGTCTGTAGTACATTCCAGACTCCTCCCCCCCCCGATGCACTAAGTGGAACAGCTCTTAAACTTGCACCATGCTGTGCCACTGTCTGGGAGGAAAGTATGCCTATGGCTCTCGTCAACAGAACACTGCCCTGTCTTGGCACTCGTGAGGGCCCCTCTCAACATTCCCGCGAGGCTTGGCCAAAGGCTGGAGCCTCTTGGGAGCGAAAATATGGCGCCTATAGCGCCGCCTTGGGGCAGAATTCCAGTGTTCCGAGTACCACCAGCAGTCGGTCGAAGTACTACTAGTGGTATGAGTACCACTGGTTGAGAACCCCTGTGCTAGGGTATAATCCAGCAACCTGTATGGGTTGTTGCTGGATCAGAGGAGATGGTGGCAGCACTGTTGGAGTTGTGTGAAAGTAGTGCAGCTTCTCAGGTTTTATTGCATCCAAGAAAGAACCCCAAAATGTGTTACGTCCCCAAGAGGGGCCTTAAAGGTGCGAAGCACGATGTTGTGCAGGTGCCTTTCCTTGCAGCCAGCTTTGACAGACCTCCGAGGAGGTCGAAGGGCTTCTCAATCCCCCGCTGACGCTTTGACCCCTCTTTCCTTCTGCTGTTTTGTTCTGTTCTCTCTTGTCCATCCAGGCCTTTTGGGCTTGAGTCACAGGGAGCGTCCTCTAGGGTCACAGCTTCTGCCCCTAAGATGCATCCTCCGTTTCTTTAAGAGCTCCCAGAAATCTATACCGTGGGTTTGTGGAAACTCTCCCGGTGAACTCTTAAAACTAGGCACGCTTTTCAGAGAAGCAAAACAAAGTGCTGATAACAAGCCCATAATGCCCAGCAGTCTGGGCTCAGCCTCCTATTTTATTACAGTTTTATTGGCAACATGCAGGTGAGGGAGAGCTCCAGGAGAAAACCTTCCTGTTGCAGGTTGCCTGAGTTTGCCAATATATCTTCAGGCGACCTTCTCGTTGACTCTGGCTGGCGATGTCACTTAATTAGCAACTGCACTTGCTTTGGAGGGTCTTGCAGGGAGTACTTCGGCATCCTGGAAGGTGCCGTTGCCTTGGAAACTAGTGCCGGGGGGGGTTTGCTGAAACAGCCGGATTGGATATTCTTTTCCTTGTTTGTGTTGTCCCTTTTTAGGCATTGAGCAGGATAAGTACTAGCTGGAGGAGCAAAGCAAAAATAGACACACAAGGCTGCTGTGGGTGGGAACTGGCAGCCTGGCACTTGCATCCTGGTGTGCTGATGCAGCAATTAGCTCCCATGTGACACTAGTGGTGTTGGGGTGTGCGCTGTCATGTGTGCATGCTGTGATCCTTTGGAGAGGAGTAAAACCATACAGAAGCGCCTTAGAATTTGCCTTGAAATTCATTGTAGGAGGTGGGGGGGGGCGCTTGCTGGTGGCAGTGCCGCATGCCCAGGAGGAAATACCCACTGCCCCAGGGTAGGTTCCCTTGGCGTGACAGCATGATGTTAGTCCCGCCGTTGCAATGTTCCCACTGCTCCTTCGCAGCTCACAAGGTGGCACTGCTGCCACCATTACAGTCCCTCTCTCTCCTCAGTAAAATGGAAGAGCTGGGGCGGGGGGGGGGGTAGGCTCTCTGGCTCCCTTTGGCTTGCGCCAAAGCCTCGTGCCTCTGTTGCCATCCCAAATGGCATTTCTCTCTTCCCCTCCCTTCCCACCCTCCATCAGAGCAAGAGCAGCTATTCTTTGCATCACATCCTACTTGGATTGGACTGATTTGTACAGGCATGATGAGAAGGGGTGGTGGTTTTCAGAGGCTGTTCTGATTTTCAGATTGGGCCCCAGCATCTCTTGGAAACTAGTCATGGGGTACAGTTGCTTTGGGGTTTGTGGTGTTGGTCCAGGAGTCTGGGGAGAGAGTTAACTAAATTTAGGTTGAGATGAGGTTTGGATCGTGTCTCAGAGGCTTGGGCCATGTGACAAACTGAAGCAGAAGGTCAAAATCCTGACAGTGCAACAACCGATGAGAAACTTGCACGCCAAATGCCAGCCGTTGGAGTGTCACTAACATGTCCTCAGGAACGTCTCGATGGATGCTCATTGTTGCTCCTGTGGAGGATTGAACAGACTGCCATATTGAGAGCTGGAGAAAGAATGACTACCACAAAGTACTTGGCTCTTATTTGTCAGAGGCAGTTCTGTAGCAGATCTCTTTGAAGCAGCTAACTTTTTCTGCAAAAACCGAGTCCTGAGTCCTAAACTTTTTTAAAAATCTTCAGAAGGGTGGAAAGGTCTACATTGGCACAGCCAAAAGAACTGTGGCGATTTGAATTAAAGAACATGACTGTGCATGCCGCCTAGGGCACACAGAACAGTCGGCACTGGTAGAACATGCCAGCAGTACGGGGCACAATATTGATTTCAACGGAACAAATGTTTTGGTTCGTAAAGTGAACTTTAGGCAAAGATTACATTATGAAGCCTTAGAAATTTACAAACATAAAGATCTGGCTCTGAATCGGAAACAAGAATGGTCCTTTTAAATTAAAATTGGGCTCCAGCTTTAAGAGGATCAGTAGTGAAGCAAAGTAATTCTTTGCAGGATTAGCAGCGGCCACTCCTTCAATTAGCACTGATGTTACTCCTGGTAGCTGGCGTATGTGCTGACTTCCAGTGATCATTAGTTTGACCTTTTATATATTCTGAGACTGCAGCACTCTGTTAACGTCTGCTGCAGCCAGCCTTGGCTCTACAATCCAAAGAAGTTTATGGTAAATAAATGAAAAATAATGCTTCTGAAGATTTTTTAAAAAGTTTTTATTAAGTTTTAATTAAAAGTTTTTCTTGAATTTTAAATCAATTTTACATGGCTTCCAGACCCATGAATACAGTTGGTTCGTTGTATACAGTTGGGGGCCATGACAGCTTTAGATCTTTTCTCAACCGCGTCTCTGTTTGCAGAGCAGCTGCTTTCTCGTCACACGTGGCGCCCTTGTTCGTCCATCCTCTAGCCCAGCTGGTGACCAAATCTTGGATGCTTCGTAGGCCTCCCACCCACTCCCTTTCCGGTTCTGCTCTCTAGAAAGAGTTGCCAGGGCTTCAGTGGTTAGAAGGTTTGTGCACCGCGCTGAGACCCTGCTTAGGACAGGCTGCTATAGGGAAGAGGAAGGCCACCACCGGGGAATGTCGGGTGTCAAGGCCACCCGAGCCACTTTGCTGGGCCTTCCTTCACTCTTGGGTTTTCAAGGCATCCAGACTTGTGCATTTCCAGCTTTGTGTCTACAGGAGGAAATGGTGTCGTCGGTACAGGAAGACCCAGAAGACCCAGACCTTGGGAGACTTTGCTTTGATCACTGAGTGCTGAGGTGCTGAAGCAGGAGCTGGGGACACTTTGAGACCTTTTTTTTGGGGGGGGGACAACTCTATAAATATTGGATCAACATCTGCAGCAGAGTTCTGCGCTTAAATAAGTGAGAGAATCGGAGTGCTCTTGGACCCTGACCCAGTGTCCTTCAGAGTTCAACGCTTCCATTGGGCCCTGTTGCTTGCAGCCGTTCCCACGCTAGACCTGTGGGGGGCTTCCCTCCCCCCTTCTTTCCTCAGGTTCGTGTCTCCTGCAGCTCCTTCTTCCCGTCGGGCGCTTGCGACTTCTGCTCGGGCGCCTGCTTCTGAGCACACCCACTGCCTTAGTCTCTGCTTCCAAGCTCCCTGCTTTGCCAGTAGTTCTCTGCCCTTTCTGAAGAGCACCACAGAGAGCAACCCTCTCTGACCTTACATCTTCCGTGAATATCCCCCCGACAAATCAACCCTTCCTTTTGGTTCCTGTGGTCTTTTATTATTTCCCCCAGTTAGAACGTTCATGGTGATTCCATGACATCAGAGCAGCACCGCTGTAAGGAGACCTTGTAGGGGACAGTCAGGTTTTTAGCGTTGTCCTCGGCTAATCCAGAACTGAACATACAAGCGCTTGCTGCTCTGTGATCAGAGCTGAGTGGGCCGTAATTGGGGAGCGTAATGAAATAAAGATAATGTAACTTTACGCTACTTTATTCACAGTTCCGACATTGTCTCCACCCAGTACTTAAATGTAGGTTGGCAAATATGTGGCTCAGGGAGTGTGTGCGCATGTTGCATCAGGGTGAATTCAGGGGGCGTGTTGGAACACGGAATCTAAAAATACTCCTAGCAAATGAACAAGGAGGGGTTGTCATTGCTGCCTTGTGCTGTAAGGACAGGGCTTCCTCCCAGCCAGCAGCAACCGCGCGGCTGAGCCTTCTTTGCAGTGGCTCCTCTCCTAACTTCATGCAGAGGCTTGCTTCAGCACCCCAAGTACGGAGGGTCGGCTCCCCTGCTTGCTGAAAAGACAGTGGGCAGTCATGCCAAGTGCCACAAGGGGTGTGGCTGCGGCTGCAAGCTGCCTGTCAATGTGTTTGCTGTTCATTTGAAAAGTTCTTCTCCCAGCACTGATATTAAGAGCTGGGGTCTGTCCTGTCTAAGATGCAAGGCATGCCTGGGTGCACTGAGTGTGCTTTTTCTTCTGCCGAAATGTAAGTTGGAGAGCGGAAAGTGCAAGGTGGAGAATACTGCCTTGCTTGTTCGTAAGGGTTACTGGCATAATCTATGATAAATGATTTTGAACCCTCCAAAGCACTAAATTAGATGCTGAGAGCAGGTTCCCAGAGTTGCATTGTGTCTCCTGCTGCAGAAAAGGTGGTGGCTTCGATCCATGGAACTGTGCAAGGTGTTCCTGATTTGGGAGGGGCGCGCGGCTGGGCTGGGCTGGGCTGCAGCCAGCAGCAGGGTGACCAGCAAAAATCTTTGACCACCACCTTCCCCTTGAGCCAGAAGTGCCTTTGGATCCAACCTCATGTCATGTGAAAATGTGGCGATTGAACAGGCTTGTTGATTGTGGCGCATGTTTTCAAGCGTAACAGCTTATTGTGATGATGGGTGCCTGTGAAAGGTCGTGCCACAATAAAAGCAGCCACTCTTGGTGGTGCCACACATCAGTGTGGTCAGAATATCCATTAAGGATCTCAACTGTGCAAGTCCGATTGGCAGCATTGCAGCCTGAGTTTGGCCAGGTTAAGCTAGGGTGGCAGCGGGAGACATTTTGCGCTTGACAGCGTCGTGTCCCAGTTCTAGCAACGGACTGCAAGGCGCTTCCAGCTCTCCTGTTGACCTGCATTTTAAAGTGTGGATGCCTCATGACTGATGCAGCTTTCATCTGGGCCACAAACAGCACCTCTCCTGTCACCGTGGATGCAATTTCCCTTGATTGATCGTCGTGTTTTAGGCATCAAACAGGAAGGAGCGTTTGCTTCTGCAACTGGATTCCCCAGGATACTTTTGTCAGTGGTTCTCTGGAATGATCCTTTGTCTGCTGCTAAGTCGAGGGAAGACGGCAATATTGCTGGAAGACGGACCCTGGCGTCAGAGTCTGGATTACGGAGCGGACAAACTGCCTTCTTAAGCATGGCGCTTCCTGGCTTGTTCGTTCCATTGCTGCTGCTGCTGCTGCTGCAGCACATCTTAGTAGACACCTTCCAATGGTATTTGTAAATGACGTTTCTATTGAATGTTTAGGAGAAAGAAAGCTTTCTTGCATGTCATTTGTTTCAGGGTCTAGCGAAGCTGCTGCGTTTGGGTAACCCACAGCTTTGGTCGGTCTGGGGAGGAAAATTGCCTTTGACATGAGCGCAGGGGGCCTGGTGTGTCGTCACCGCCTCCGACTGCCTGCAAGCCTGCTTGCTGGCTGGGTGGTGTTAGAGCGAGGAGAAGCGAGAAGCAAGCAGCAGGCAGAGATGTCTCTCTCCGACCAGCCGCCCGCACCCCTCTCCGAATACGGCCAGCTGTGCAAAGCCAAGAACACAGACAGCTTTTCAGAAACCTTTCACTGCACGGAGGCACAAAAAGACTTTGGCAAAGCCGAATTTGAATGGCAGAGGACAGAGGGCAAGCTGAGCGAGATTGGGCTGAACGTGAATTCGGGAGGGCAGCTTAATAAGAGCGCTGGCTTCACCGATGAAGACAAGCTGTGCTTCTTTGAGGGGAAGCTGGACAAAGACCGAAAAACCGCTCCGAAGGACAGCCGAGAAATCGAGGCACAGGGCAAAAAATACCAGGCGGACCCAGGTCACCTTGAGAGCTGGTCTCTCCTTTCAGAGGCGTTTCCTTCCACGGAAGGCAGTTTGGAGAACCTCGGCATTGCAGGCTTCCGTTCAGGGCAAGCAGAACCCAGCAGGTTGCCAGCCAGGCTGGGGCAAAACGAAGCCATCACTGACCAGGAGAAGGTGGCTGGCAAGCAGGCTGGGATGGTGGAGGTGGCACAGGAGCTGCCCAGCCAGCTGCCCAGCCTGCCTCTGCCTCTGCCTGGGAGCGACACAAGCAGGTCTGCCAAGGAGCCAGAGAGCAGCATGTGGAACCCCAGCTTCAGCCCCCTCCTGCCCAGCGTCTTCGGGTGCCCAGAGGGGACGGGGAAGAAAGACGGGGTCCCTGGCTACAGTGTGATCGGCATTATCAACGACAGCTATGCACAGAGTGGGTTTGCCTCTTCCCCGCCTGTGCCCAAGCTGGGACCTCCGACGACCACTGTAGAGCTGGCCCAGGAGGAGTTCCGGAGTGGCTGTTTCAACAACATCCATCAGATGGAAGAGGAGCACCTTTTGGTCAACGCGGACGAGAAGCTCGCCACAGGGGCGCACCAGCGGAAGGTGATGAGGCGTGCCATGTCGGAATGCTCCCATTTGTCTGTCCCCCAAGCCCTGAATCTGGCAGACAAGTATCCTGAGCCCCTGGCTCGGGAAGACCTTGCTACTAGCCTCGTGCTGCCTAGCGGTAGCCTCTCCCCGAGCCTGAGCCCCATGACTCGGAAGCCAAGCGCACCAATGAAAAGGTCAGCCACGCTCTCCGAAGAGCAAACATCTGCCCAGAGCCCGGGAGTCGTACAGAACAATGCCGAGCCAGCCAGCCTCCTTGTGAAGGAGCCTCCGTCCCTCCCCATGGAGGAGCCATCTGCCAAGAAGAGAGAAGAGTGGGGCAGCGGCAGTGGGAGTGCAGCCCGGAGAGAGCTGGTCAGCCCAGGGCAGCAGTACCACAGCAAACTGGAGCAAATCCCCGAGAGAGGTGGCCACAGCCGAGGGGGCAGGGGGGAGGAGGAGGAGGAGGCGGCGGCGGCAGCAGAAAAGAGGGAGAGGAGCCATGTCGGTGGCGAAGCCAGTCGCCTCGGCTCTCCAGGAAGCAGCAGAGCCAGCGAGATGGAATCGAGCAAAGCTGCTGCTGTGCTGGAAAGGAGAGAGATCGAGGTCAGCAGTGTGGCGAGCGCTCCGTCTCCCCAGCAGCAAGGAGGCACGCCACGTGACGGCGGTAGGTTGCTAAATTTTCCTTCCCCAGAGAGCAGGCAGACGGTGGCGGCGAGGGAAGAACGGGCTTGACAGATTGTGGGCAACCCCGCCACTAGCCTCCCGAGACTGACCCTGCTGGCCGTGGGGTGGTCAGAGCCACGAAAAGGTGGCTGGCGGCAGGAGGGCCTGGAAGGTGCGGTCTGGCTGGGGCTAGAAGGGGTTGCGTGCAGGGGCCGAGAAGGAGGCGAGGAGGTGCAGCAAGAACCGTGTTGGCTTTGTCTGAATGTCCCGGCGGTGGCGGGTGGGTTGAGAGGCTGCTGGGGTTAAACGCGGCCCAGACCTTGGGTGGCCAAGCCCTGGGACTGGCGCGTCTGGCTCTTCCCCCTCTTGGAAGGGTCGTCGTCGTGTGGGCACAGATCTGCCTGTCTCTTCTCGGGAGAGTGATGAGCTCGGCAACCTTATTCCTCCGTGAGGCTGGCCAAGTCGGCCCCTTCCTTTGTCTTCTGTCGCCACCTGTCCCTTTAACAGTGGTGAAAAGCCTTTCAACTTGCCAGCCACAGTGATGCCTTCCCCCCCCCCCCGCCCCATTTCTCTCAATAGCGACTTGTTTTATTTCTTAGTGTCTTGTTGTTTGGTTCTCGGCACAATGCTTTGAGGTCAGTCTGCTGAGATGGGGAGGGGGTTGGGTAAGCGCAATTGATCTTTTGTGCTTTGGAAAGAGGAGAGAACCTTCTTTTCTCCAGCTGGTTTCAGCAGGTCCAGCCTGCTCTGTACTTGCTACTTCTGTGGGAATTGCTTTGGGATTTTCTGGGTCTTTCCCCAAATGTCGGAGCGCCTCCAAGAGATGGGTGAGATGGTGGGAGCGACAGAGGATGAAAGAGAGGAGTCTGTGCAAGGCCTGCTGTGAACCAGGGTCTGCCCCCGAGGCCCACTTGCTGTGGCCTCCTTGGCAGAAAATGACGACATGAAGGACAGCCTGCTTCTTCAACTTGCAGAGCTGCTTGTCAAAAGTGTGTTTAGTCACCAGTGCGATCCTGTGCTTGTCTCCTCAGGAGTAAGCCCTATTGAGTTCAGTGGGGCTTACTTCCGGGTAAGTATTTAAGATTTCAGCCCCAATAATCTGCTCCCTCTATCTGAAAGATCAGCTTATGATGTTCTATAACATGAAATGACTTTTTTGTCCGAGTGTTTCACAAGCTACCTTGCTGTTAAACCTTCAACATGCAAAAGTGCCCCTCCCCTGAGAACTCCGCTTTTAGTTGGCCTTGTATCCCTTACTGCGACCACATTTCCAATCAAATGCATTTCTGCCCAAAAAAGCCTTCCCCCAAATGCAGCCCCCCCTCTAAACGCGCAACAGCATATGATGAGTTCAGCCAAAGCAGCCACCATCAAAGCCACCACGTGACGTGGTGCCTCACCAAGGGGAATGTCCAGAATAGCCGCAGTGGGACTTAGTGGACACGTTTGCTCTTTAATAGGAGGGTCTTTGGCCCCAGAGATTCGGAGCAAAAGTGAGACTTTCAGAAAAGGGGTTTGCTCCTTTGTTCCCAGCAGGACTGGGGGGGGGGGGAGAGCCTAAACTGGGGAGGTGCCTGGGCTGCTGGTTCAGTGACACTCGATCGCCCCCCTGTGCCTTCAAGGCAAGAGGCTCCTGTAAGCAGGGGGTTGGTGGGGGGGGGGTGACTGTCAAGCCAGATCTATTGGGCCTTCTTTGAGTTGCTCTTCTGGTTGCGCCCAGCGGATGTTGCTCTCTGGTGTTATAGGGATCGCTCGACTTGTGGACAAAACATCTTCTTTTTTTCTGCTCATGTCTCCCCGGTTATCCTCTTCTTCTTTTCTTCCTATCCACACCAGATTTCTAGAACCATTTTTTGTCGACCTGGTTGTGTGATAGGGACAGTCTTGACGGGGCAGCAAAGTGCTCGGAGCTTGGAAGGTCTAAACGTGACTTTGACATACCGTAACACTGATTCTGTCGTCGTCCCACCCCCCCAGTTCTCTCCTGTGTGTGCCCAGTACGGGGTCTACCCTGGGGGCCCCGAGCCAGTGGCACTGCTTGTGAGCCTGGCCTGTGGTCATCGGCTGCTCCAGGCTCGCTCGCTCTCAGCTGCCGCCAGATCTGAAATAATCAGACGGCTCTTGAGAGTAAAACTGAGCTCCGTACTCTTCCCCCAGCTTCGAGGAGGCTTTTAAAGTACTTGGACTCATGGCTACACATTCATCCTACTGCAAGAGTCCCATGACTTCCGTCATTTGCTCTTGGTCATTCGTAAAACAGGAGCATTTTCTTCCGTGGTTGGTTGCGAGGATGTGGGGTAGAAAAATCATCTGTATATTTTAACTTGTCACATGAGTTATAAAAACCAGCTCTTAACAGAGAAATGGCCCCTGCTTCTCCCAGGCGGGCAATTGGGCAACCCGAGGCCCCATGTGCTGCCTCTGACTGCCCTCCCTTCCTCTACAGCTCCCTCTGTTGCTTGCAGTGGCTGTCGGTGCTCCAGTCCTGGCTGCTGTTTGCGCAGCGTCCGCTCAGAGGACATGGCGGCGAGGGCCAAGGTGCCGTCAGCCATGGGGATAGCGTGGGGCGTGGAATCGGTTGGCCTTGCCACACAGCGTTGTGGAGTGCCTCCATCCGAGACACTCCTTTGGGGGGGGGGGGAGAAGCTGCCCTGAGGCTGAGCCAGGCCCTTGGTCCACCGGTGGTCCAGGCTCAGGCGCCTTTCCCAGCCGTAGCTGGAGAGGCCAGAGATGGCTCTCTGAGCAAAGCATGCGCTCCACCGCGTCTGCACTGGTCCGTCTCAGAAGGGCCGTCTGCAGCCCCGTGTTTGCCGGGAGCCGAGTGGAGAGCCCTGGAGGGGTGCCAGGCAGCTGCCCCCGCTGGTGGTGCTTGAGCTGCTCTTCACGGCAGTCGGGACCGGAAGAGGCTGCTGCCCCTCTGCCTGGGAACTGGGGCCAGTGCTGCTGAGGACGTCTGTTCCCTGCTGTCGCCATGACTCTTGGGTGTGATGACCTGGTGGTGACCAACTCCCACGTCAGGTTCTGGGAGCAGAAAACTGCCCCACCGCAACCGTGGCCCCTGTGGATCCACCAGTTCTCGGTTTAGGGTGTTTAGTAAAAGCCTCTTCCAAGAGAGTCGGAGCCTCACTGAGCCTGTTGGGCTACAATAGATGCCTGAGAGTAATCAGCAGTGTTTTTCAGAGGAAGACAATGCCTGTTTCCATAGACGTTTTAGAAGACAGTTGGAGAGGAGAGAGCCAGGCAGGGAAACCCTGAGAAAAGGGGCACGTCTGCCTGGGGAGACGTGTGGATGTGGAGAGGGGGGTGAGGGAAGCGGTATCGGTGCCGGGCTGCTGGAGGCTCTGGCAGAAAGTGGCATGTTAGACAGTGCCGCTGGTAGGAGGGTTCGGGAGCCGGCCTGGCCAGCTGGGCCCTCAGTCAGGGCCGAACCTGACCGACCTCCGCCGTCACCCCTGCTGGAATGACTGGAAGGCGTGGGGAACAGGAGCTGCTGGGCACGGGATCAGGCCCCGTGGCCTTCTCGGCAGCACCGCCTACTCGGACTGCCAGCAGCAGCTCCAAGGATTGGGGGAGAGGCCTTTCCAGCCCTGCCCTCTGAGATCCTTTCAAGATCTGGGTCCTTGTTAACTGCGGAGCTGCAGCGGAAGAGAGTCTCCGACGGCCAACGTGCAGAACCGTCATGACGAGAACGTCCAGGCGTCAGAAGGGGAGGGTTGTCTTGTGAGTCAGGGAACTGGTGGAGCCTGCGGGGAAGTAGGGAGAGGCTTTGAAGAGCCAGCCAAGAGAGCAGGTGGAGCCCGTGGCAGGGGTGGCAGGGACATCGAGGCCACAGGACTGCCGAGCAGAGGAGCAGGTCGCTTCCCACAGCCCAGGTTCCTCAAGGGTCTCCCAAGCCCCTGCGCAGGGTCGGCTCTGCTGCTGTTTGGTTTGTAGTATTTGGAGACACCTTTGAGCGCCTCCAATCCAGCTATTTCAGTTTTGCTCACCTTATTCCATGGAATAGGTTGCAAGCCCCCCCCCCCCCCCCGTGAGACATGCAGCTGGTTTAAAGCACATTGGCTTGGATGGCTGGACTCTCTGCCTACAGAGAAGCAGCATGTGAAGAGAGACCACGTGCCCAGGTTCAGTCCAGCAGTGGCCTCGTGGCTGAGCAGGGACTGATCCTGCCAGGTACCCATGGCCCTTTGCCTGCTCCTCAGCTGTGCCGGCTCTCCGGTCTGCAGTCTGAACAGGCTTCTGGAGCCAAGGAAGAGCTCCAAGTGTGCTGGGCTGGGGCAGAAGACGAAGCACAGGTTGCAGCGTTCGCCTTTGGCATAGAAAATGTGTGCCTGGCTCTCGCATTTCAGACAACAGGTTGGGGGGGGCTGCTCCTCCTTGCAAGAGGGAGGGAAATCCCTCCCCCTAGAAAATGGTCGCAGCAGGAAGAAGGCGAGGCTGGAGTCGTCGTCGTCATCGTCCTCGCTGTGAAGGCCGCGCATTCTGCCTGGGGGAGCAGTCGGACGGACCCCCGAGCCCCTGCCTGCCTGCCTGCCTGCCTGCCTGCCACTGAAAGCGATCCAGCCAGGCACCGGCTGAGCAGCTTGCTGAGAACCAGGCCTTTGCTTGCAGCCGGTGACTTTGGTTCCCCTACTCAAGTCACCCTGCTAATTGTTCACACAGTTTGTCCTTGCGAGTGTTTTGTGTCCCACCCCCCTATCCTTTTACCAGAGCTAGTAGAGCGGAGGGCTGACCTGTTCCTGGAACATAATGCCTTTGTACCTGCTGTGCAAAATCAGCAGGTTGTTTACAGCCTCCTTTTGTGTCGCCTTCTTTCTTCTATTTCAGCAACCACTGGGTGCAGTTCAGCCCCTCTTTGCTTTTCAGGCAGGTGGCTCCCTGGTGCTCCTAGCCTCTCTGTGCGTGTGGCTGCGTAGGTGTCCAGTGCCGGCTGCAGTTCATAATCTTCCATTTCTTCTGTGACTTTGTGTGTAGAAAGCGTGACGCTTTGGATTCCATTTGGGACCGTATGGATTTGGTTTCTGTGAACTGGGGTTCTGAACCTGCAGGCAGGAATTGCTGAGGGCTTCGCCCCCACACCCAACCGGCGACCTTTCAGATCCACATTGTTAGTCAGGGTCAATGCAGTGTGCAGTCCTGAGGGTGTGTAGTACTGTATGGCCTGAGGAAAGGGTAAGAACCGGTGTCGTCATATACAGAAAGGGTCTGGCAGCACAGTGCTGGAATGCTCGCTGGGTTTCTTGTGCGGAAAAAGTCCTTGCAGGGCACAAGTCAAGGAATTGGGCTCCTTCGTGGGAGAGGTCTGTCAGGATGGCTGTGTGTGCCTCTGAACGCCGGGTGCTGAGGGAGGGCAGCCTGGAGGTGGGGCGGAGCAGGGCCGTTGCCTGCCTTGCTGGTGAGCTTTTCAGAGACACACCTGGCTGGTCCCTGCTGGAAGCAGGATGCTGGGCTGGTGGGACAAGGGCTATTGTTGTTGGCTCATTACAACAGAAATGGGACCTCTGGGTTCAGAGGCAGTCTGTTGTTGAACGTCAGATGTCGGAGACATACCTGGGGGCGGGGGGGGGTTGCCATTATGTTTTGTGTCTGGTTTGTCCCACCTTCTAGTCTCATCTGACTAGCCACCCCTGGAAGCAGGATGCTGCAATTAGATGGTCCAGGAGACGCCTGTAGATCTCCTGGAGTCTCCCTTTCTCCTGTTGGCTGCAGCGGGGTGGACTCTGACAGGGGACTCGTTTTCCCCTGACCGGACAGCTGGTTCCCTGTGGTTCTGGGGACTGCCTGCGGCCTGCTACTCCCAGAGGCAACCAGCAACCTTTCCTGTTTTCAGTTCCTAGTCTGAGGGAAGTTAGAGCTGCTTCCTCCTGGCTGCGTAAGGAGTGGAACCCCAAACGCCGAACATCGGCCCAAGTGCACAAGCTGGGGGGGGGGGGTGAGCAGGCCGGGCTTCCTTGCCAGCTGCCTTGTGCCACAGCCGTGTGGGGGGGGGGGCTGTTCCAGGCAGATCGAGTGCTTGGCGGGCACTGCTGCATTTGGGTCCAGCCACTTTCAGTGGGGAGGGGGGAGAGTCAAGATGGCATTTCAGGGCTTCAGAGCCTTGGATATGAAGGAGACGTTTGTGGTGCAGAGCCAGAACACCATTTCAGGTGAAGCCAATGTCTGTGTTTGCTGCCTGCCTCGCTGCTTCTCTTTCCTCGTCCCCAACTGGCTGCTTTCGCTCTCTCGTATCCTTCGCTTGGAGAGGAGAGCCACGACGATGGCCGTTCCCACCCACACGGCTTAATCCGTTGCTCTCGGGGATTAGCGTCATCGGTGGCAGGAAGTCCATGATGAGAATTATGGAGCTCTTTCAGTGGAGGATGGTTGGATTAGCTTCAGCAGCCTGAGCACCCCTGACCAGCGACTGCACTCCAGGCTCCGTTGGAAGTGCAGCTGCCTGTCTGGCTCAAGGCAAAACAATGAGCCGGTGGTGGCTGAGCAGGTGAAACAAAGAAAACTCAAGAACCATCAAGAGGGAGAGAGAGAGAGAGAGAGAGAAAGAGAGAGTGTAGGAGGGCCAGAGGGCTTAAGGGCAGCTGAGCCACTCCTCTGAAAGGCTCTCTGTTGCTGGGCCAGCATGCCAAGCTTGCAGCAAGCAAGGAACATCCAGTGGGAGATGGTCGTCTTTCTTGCATGAGGAAGGGGGATGCCTTTCCCCCTACCTACACATAGCTCATCACCTGGCTGCTCCAGATCTCGGCTGGGATCCCCTCAGTGCTGAGGATTTACACCATTACTTCCTAAAAACGCAATGCCTGTGAGATTCACCTTTTGCATTGTTGCTAGAATTATACAGGCAAACTAAAATTCAGACTGCTACAGGTGCAAGCTTTTGGGATACACAAAACTCTTTGGCAGTGGGAGTTTGAAGCAGAAACCTCTAGTATGATGGAGTTGCCGCCTGGCAGGCTTCTTTTAGCATGGGAAAGCTGGCGGCTAGAGCAGAAGTGGTGTTTTCAAATGCCTTCTCTTGCTGAGCGATCAGATGTAAAACCTCCCCTGGAAGCAAAGAAGTTTAACAGGAGGTAGAAGAAAAGTCCAGTGTAGAGTAAGAAATGAAATCTTGAGTAGTGCGAGATGGACTCCCCGGCCCTGGATGTCAGAGAGGTGCTCATGCAAAGCAGTCTCGCTGTCATACCAGCAAAGGGTGAGAAGCGTTGGGAGGGAGGGCACATTTTCTTGGATGGTATTAAACGCTACTCACAGAGTTTGGCACCTAGAGGCTGATGCTTTTCTGCCAGCTCAGCTGACGATCGGCATCAAACTAGTTGACCACATGCCCTGATTGACCCAGATGTCCAAGCAAGCTAGAGTGGGCTACTGTATGTGGCTGGTTGGACACAGTGACTGGATGGGAGGAAGAACATGCTGGTTTTATATATATTTGTGTGTGTGTGTCTGTCTGTCTGTCTGTCGATGCAACAGGACTTGGTTCCTCTTAAAGATGCCTTCTTTTCAGATTGGATTCCACACCTCCTTCCCAGCACTGGACTCTGCTTCCAGCTGGGAATCCCTTGGTTAGCATCTCAACTTCTCTCCTGAATCCCCACCGTCTTAGATCGACAGATGATGATGTGTGGTTGCTATAGAGGCCTCTTTGAAGGGCTCCCTCCCTCCCTCCCTCCCTCCCTCCCTGTGTTCTGAAGTGAGCCCTCTGGTCCACCCGGCTGACTGTTATCTGCTCTGCCAGGCTGCTGCTCTCCAGGGAGTTTTTTTCCTCCCTACCTGGAGATGCTTGCAGAGGTGGAACTGGCAGAGGTGGAACTGGCAGAGGTGGAACTGGCACCCTTCTGCATTTAAAGCAGGGGCTCAAGCACGCCCCCCCCCCCCAGAATGCTGGAGCCGGGCTAGGACATCCGTTGAAAAGGATTGCTGGGAGGCTCCAGACAGACAAAGGGCGGCAGGACTTCTTCACGAAGCGCTGATTCCTTAGTCTGGAATTCCCTGCCACGAGTTGTGGCGATGATGGCCACTAGCTGGGGGATTGGACACGATCACAGAGAGCCGTGAAGACGACGCGGCGCTGCTTCCAGGGCCAGTCTCTGACCCAGTTACAGGGGAGCAGTTTTGGCCTGATCCAGCAGGGCTCTTTTTGGGGCTAAGTATGACCTCTCCCACATGTGGATGGTGGTTGAGTGACGTTCTAAACGATTTTTGGGCATTCTATAGAAGCAGTTTAAGGGGTTATGTAATCAGTGAAAACCCTTTGGGGTAGAATAGTCTCATTGGGTCTCTCGAACCTGCCCTTTCTCTCCTGGGGTGAGGCCACTAGGCCACGCCGCTTTCACAGCAGCTGCTTTTTCTAGAGAGCGGTCTTCAAGGCCAGCTGCTTTTGGCAGGAGAGCCTTTGTCTGAACTGGGTGTTCTGTGTCGAGGTTGTAGGGAGCTGATCAGATTCCCCTTTCTGCGTTCATCTCTTGGTGACATTGAAGACCCTGCAGCTTGGTGACTTTTGGGGACCAAAAGCAGCCCCCCCCCCCCGCTACTACACTGTTGTGGACCTAAGTCGCGATGCCTGCTGGCGAGGCTTTCCCATGCTTGAGGGTGGCGCTTCTGTCACCGTCATTGCTCTCTTGTTTTTATCAGTCTTCAGCCGCCGCCCCTTGCGCCACCTTTCCTCCTGCCACCACGATGCTCCTGTCGTCGAGTTGGGCAGTGTTTGGCCTTGAGCCGGAGCCGCATTCCCCAGGTTCCTATTGAGGAGAGAATGGAAGCCAGAGGTTGATCTCCTGCTCCCGTAGAGCTCTCTAGATGGTTCTCAAAGCTCTCCCCACGAGGCGGGGAGAACTCTGAGTCTTTGCGGGTGTGGGGACAACAGCAGCAGCGAACCTGGGGATTGCGCCACAGCTGCCAGGGGAGAAAAGTGGTCATCCTTTACTTCACCGGGGGTCCTGACAGCTTGTGGGGGGACACCTTCTGGGACCCCTCCCCAAGCTTCAGATCGCCACGGAGCGGCGATTTACAACCACTTCCAGTTTTCGCAAAAACCGGCAGTGGTCATAAACCGCTGCCCCGTGGCAATCTGAAGCTCGGGGAGGCCCTCAGAGACCCCCAGTAAGTGAAAAATATTAGCTTTAAGAAAAATTTCCCGCTGGATCACCACCACCACCGCCACCAGGCTGTCCCCGCCCCTTAAGGTGGCAGGGGACAGCATCCGGCTCTGCTGATAGGCCGCGACCCACCAGTTTGAGAACGGCTGTTCTAGGTTATTGGGAGATAGCGATCCTGTTACAAATCTGAGCCTGGGGCCTCCAGTATCCCTAGGGAACATTGGTCCAGCTTTTTAATTTTTTTGCAGCTTCCCAACGTTCTGGCTGCTGGATTGGTGGAAGGGCACCCGCCCCGGAAGGGCCTCTGCCAGCTCCCAGGGGACCAGGGTGCGCCACACCCTCCTGGGGCTGTTGCAGCTTCTTCCGTTGCTCGGCAGTGAAGAGGTCCTTCCTTCTCGGGTGTTACATGCTATGGAGGTGCCCTTCTTCTCCACCCCAACCAAGCCGCTCACTTAAACACGTCGCGGTTCTCGCCCTCTTGTCCGCTTTACCCCAACTCCTCCTTGTTCTAGGCTGTGGCACTCCTACCTTGGTTCTAGGACATCGCCTGGTTCGGAGACCGTTTGAGTTGCTGGCTGCTTCGTGTATGGAAAACGATCTCCATGCGGGGGGGGGGAACATGTACGCAGTCTGAGTCTGGTCCGTCTCAGCAGAAGACGCTGAGAGCACTTCACCAATCGGAGATCGGATGCTTCCCTTTGTCCTGCATGAAGATTTCCTTTTGGATCCATAGGCAGGAATGTCAAGAGAATCCTCGACGGAATCTCTTACAAGTTTTCTGTAACTTTGGCTCCTACCAGCCCCCCGACTGGTGCAGTTGGGCTCTCCCTGTGTCAGGTCAGCTAAGTAGATTAGTGCAGCAGACAGTTGCAGGCTGGGATTGGTCGGCCTGTGGGTGGGTGTGTTGCCTCGACCGAGATGTCCTTGAACACCCTTTGGGGGAGAGGGATGCTGTCTTCTTCAGCCATCAGCAGCAGTCTCCTCCTGCGTGAATCTTTCTAGACTAATGAACAGACTGGATGAAGATTTGGCAGCTCCCCTCCCCTTCGTATTCCCCCGAGGTGGGGGGGGGAGAAGGCAAGTGTTCCTGCACTAGTGCTCTGTGAAGCATTACGAAGAGAATGGCCTTGTAATTAAATGCCGAATGATCGCAAGTGTTTGCAGATGAGCATGGTGGGTGGTTAATGACATGAGTGAGGGGGAACAAAACAAGCTCTCCTGTTGGTGCCTTGGCATACTAGCGACCTAAAGAGGGAACAGGCATTGCATGTGCTGCTGCTTCAAAGGCAGTAACGGGTGCAAGCACCTGAATCGATACTTAATCTGGGAAGCGGGCGGGCGATGGAGCCATTCCAGAGTTCACTTGGAGGTTGCGTGGGCACAGCTCCAAATTGGAAGACACGGCCGAGTTGGACAATTGGGAAACACTGGGGCTCTACCTGGTGGGGCTGTTGGTTCCCGCTTCTGAGCAGAAGCGTATTTTAGGGACATCCCTGAAATAGTGCCCTGGGATCCACCTGTAGGCTGTGGGGATGCAGCTCTCAATAGAATAGTAACTGCTCTTCCATTGCTGCATGTGTCTTTTCCACCCCACCTTTTGTTGTGCCCCTGTGTCTTGACAGCACAAGAGCCCCTGTGATGTAGTGGACTAAGAGTTGAGCCAAGACCGGGAGACCTGGGGGCCACATCTTGTGCAGTCATGGCGGCCGTGATGCGATCCTGCGCTAGTCGCTCACTCTTGGTCTCGCCCGCCTCACAGTGTGCTTGTTGTAAAGTTGGGGAGCCTCGTATACTGCCTTGGAGCTCCTTGGAAGAAGATTGGGGTCAGAGTTGCCCAAATATCGTGCAGTCCTGAACGCAGTGGCTGCCTCCTGAAAACGGGCCGTAGGGGACCGTGCTCAAATTGGCCCTTTCACGGCACCTCTCAGACACCATTGTCGGCAGCAGAACTGGAGCCACGGAATTGACTGGAACGTCAATCAACTGATACAGCAGAAAGGTGATTTCTAGGGGGGCTGCTGTGAGCACCCCTGAACTCTCTTAGATGAGAGGTGGGCTGTTATTGTGTACACGGGGGCGGGGGGGGCGGGGCAGGCAAAGCCTTGAGCCCTCCCGAAACCGACTGTTGCTTTAATCTGTCCTGCAGCCCTGGCTCCCGAGACTGCTCTGCCCCCAAGCGGTTTCTGTCGTTGTGATGGACTAAATGATATATTCTGCCAGAGGCCAAAGAATATCCTGAAAAACTTTAAGACATCATTTGATATAAAGACTTTTAACGTCACACAACTGCTTCTGGCTTTTTGCGTTTTTGTGTCTCAGATGGGGATGGGCAGGAAGGGCCTGTCAGGGTTGATGGAGGGCCACGCTCTCTTCTGCTCCAGGATGCCCTCCAGATCCTGCAGGAGACCAGAGAGGGGGCCCCTCTTGGGAGCCCTGCTGGCTCAGGGAGTAGCCAGATGCCTCCAGGTGGGAGGAAGGAAGCCCCCCCCCCGTCTGTTCCCATGCAAGCTCGGCTGATTGCAGAGCAGGCCCCCAGGGGAGGCTTTCTCCGAGGGAGGGAGCTGTGTGTGGAGCTGTCAGTTGCTGGCTTGCTTCTTGCATCCCCAGTCAGGGTCAGGGAACTGAGCCCACTCCAAATCTGCCTGTGTCTCTCAATGTTGAAAACAGTCTGAGGGATCCCTGAGCCGCTGCCTGCCTCTCTGGCTGGGAAGAAATGCTGCCCAAAGGTCACCTTATCAGGCAGCAGGGTGACTGGAGAGGGTCTCTCTGTTCTTCCTTTGGCCGCCTTCCCCTGCTCTACGTCTCCTTGTGGAGAACCCTAAGTCCCAGTCGCTGCTTTTCTCCGAATAATGTTGTGTCTGGGGGGGGGGGGTGTCGCCAAGTGCTTTCTTCATTGAGCTCTCCTAACTTGTGTCAGCTGCTGGGGGAAGCTAAGATGAGCTTTGCAAGAGCTGAGCTACAGCATCAATCAGGACTCTTTGCAACAGCTCAGCTCCTGAGTTCACTGCTAGTCAAGATTAGAATTTAGAAATGGGAAAAGATCGGATGAGCTTAGGTATGTTCATCTTCATTTGCATCGCCATCTAAGGGGGCCTCAGTGGGTTTGCCTTTCACATGCATTTAGGGACATGTTCTGAAATGAATGCAAATACTAACCTGCTTGCTCTGGTTTCACTTTGTATTCTGAGCTGCTTAGGGAATATTGACACTGGAACCAGGGAATGGTGCGCATGATGGAAGTGGGTCTGATGCTTCCGAGTTTTGGAATCTTGTGGACGATTCACAAGTGGTGATTGCGCACACCGGCTCTCCTCGTTTGTCAGCCGCGGCATCTTGTCAGGGTCTGCGCAATCGCCTGTGTGCGTGTGATCCATCGGACATGGTGCGTGCTCTGTGTGATGGCTTCCTACAGGAGAAGCAGAGGAGCTGCTGTTGTCAAAGCATGCTCTATTTGTACATCATGGGTTGAAGGGGGGGGAAGTCTGTCTGTCTGTCATGCTCACAGATGTTTCTGGATTGAGCTAGCTGGCAGGAAGCTTCCTTTCAAAGCAGTGATTAAACACGGTAACTGGCAGGCAGAAGTGAGTTAGTTTCTACCGTGCATAGAAGACCGTCCAACTCCCCACCCCCGTGAAATCTGCACTCCTGCCGCCTCTTTGAGCTGGTCTCTGTCCATCTTGCACTATCCTGCAGGCTCAGTGAAGGGACTGCTGTGATGGTGAAATCTGAGTGTGTGTTTTTCCTCTTTTTGCTTCGGCCAGCAAAACCACCAGAGATCAGGGCAGCTGCTGAGGTTGCAACGGTGAACGACGACATTGCAGCCCCTCCCAGCAAGGAGCTTCCGCCGAGCCCCGAGAAGAAGCCCAAGGTGAGGCTCATCCATTTAGGATTCTTCCTGCTGGCCAGTGGCTGTTCAGGTTTTGGTTCTCGCTTGCCTGCTTTTTCTCTTCTGCCGCTTAAGCCAGTGATCACCTCTGTTCTCTGAGCTGATGATGGGTTTGGAATGCTTCACCACCAACTTCAGTTCCATACAACTCAAGGCCCTGACTTCTTCACCCTAGCCCCCTCCCCCCCTTACGACTCAGGATCCAGTCATACAGGCTGGACCATAGTTCATAAATAGGAGGGTCTTCGACATTTTGCTCCAAATACCCGGGTGTGGCCCCAGCATTGCATGCTTGGAGAGATTGGCAGGCACAAGTCGGCCTGGAGCAAATGGTCTGGTATCCAACTCCAGTCCAAGCCCTGTGGGAACGACCCCTCCCCACATCTCCTTTGGTTGGCAGTGAACAGGGCACTAAGAACCCACTGTAGCTGGGGGTTATAGCACCCTGTCTTCTACCTTGTTCCCTTTTCTCCCCCCCCCCCAGACAATCATTTGGGGGTGGGGGGGAAGGAAATAAGAAGTTTCACATGAAAGGGTCACCACCATTCGGGCTTTGCTTGCTTCCAGGCCAAGGAGTGTTTTTCTGACCTGGAAGAGAGTTGGAGCCCTGAGTGACTAGCGCGGCCCCTGTGCCTGCTGCACATGCCTGGTGTTTGTGGGGTCGTGCAGATCTTGTGGACAGACTCGCAGGGCAGCTGCTGCCCTCAGCTCTGCCAGTGGCGACTCTCGGGTGGCTGTTTGAGAAGTGGATGTTGGCGCCATGCCCCTCAGCCTGGCAGCCACCAGTTAGTCACAGCTGCTGAGCAGACTGGGCCCTGAAAGGTGGGGGGGGAGAGAGAGGGCATCCTGGCTCCTTTGCGTGGGGCTCCTCCGTCTCTTCCGCTCAGAGAACCGAACACTGGCTCCTTTTTTTGCTTCTGACTGGACTTTGTGTTGACCCATATAATGCTGCTTCACATTTTGTTTACGCGCTTCTTTTTCTTTTTGTGACTTCTGTGTTGTGTCCATTTTTGGCTTGTTTGTGCGTTTTTAATGTAAAGCCTTCAGCCTCCACTCCGGCGGTAAAGTCTGCTGCTGCAAAAGCCAAGCCTGTGCCCGCTACCGCTGCCCCCACCAAGCGGCCGGCTTCCGCTACGCCCGGCCCAAACAAAAAAGCCGCCAGCCCCACCACAGGTCCGACTGCAGCCACCACCCCTAAGCGCCTGGCGACCAGCACCCTGCGACCCTCCACCTTAACACCTAAAGACGCTAAACCAAAGGTAAGGAGACTTGTGCCTTGACAGAGAGTCCCAAGGCACTCTGTGGGGGGGGGGGCAGGATGGAGTTGGGGCACCCTTCCGAAAGCACCTGGGCAACCACCGTCTCCGCGTTGCTGTCCCTTGCCCTTCTGCTCGTTGGCACGTCGCTTCAGTGCCCTGAGAAGAGCGTCGGGCTCCTCCCTCCAGGGCCGCGGCTGGCAGGAGAACCGCAGGTCGGGATGCCTGTTCTCGTGAGGCCTAGCTGCCTTGATCATGATGTCACGAGGGGAGGAACCAAGTTCAGGGGAGCTCCCCACCTGCATTCTGAAAGGGAATGGAAGGCAGTGGCAGTCTCTGAATGAAGCTCTGAAAGCCAGGTGGATGGGGGGGGGGGGTGAGCTGTGAAGGCTCTCAGAAGGGACCTCCTGCTCTGGTATCGCTCACTGCAGAGAGAGAGAGGTGGGCATCCGCTTTCTTGACAGGAGGTGCAGGGAGGGGAGAGAGGCTTCAGTGGCAAAGCAACTGCTTTGCAGTGCAAGAAGCCCTTCCGGGGGGGCAGCATCTCCAAGTAGGGGGGCTGGGAAAGGGCCCCTGGGACACCACCGGCCTAGAGTGTTGGGCCTCGTCTGGGGCAGCCTCCCTTCCGCTTCCGCCATCTGTGTGTGTCCTGTTTTTACGGGAACAGTTCCCATCAAAGTGACGACGTTGCGCTAGAGCGTAGGATGGAAGCCAGGGCAATGCCAGGAAGAGGCCTTCGGTACCTCGACTGGCTGCAGGGATCCAGCCAGAGGTGGGATCTGAAGGAGAAGAGAAGCAGCATCTCGTCAGGGCCCTGATTCCTGCCGGTCCCAGCTGTTTGGGGCAGCAAGTGAGAAAGGGCAGCAGAGAGTTGGTTTAAGAAGGCAAAACACCGTTGAGCAGCAACTAAGGGTGTCACGGAGCTGCAAGAGCAAACGTTGCAGGCAGGGCAGGGCACGGCGTGACTGAAGAGGGCAAAGGGAACTGTGGCTTCACCCAAGAACCAGGGCTAAACTCCACCCCTCCCCCAACTGCAGTGAGAGCTGGTTTTCGGGTCTTGGAGTCATCGATTGCTGTGTGTGCTGGTGAAGTTTACACGGGCCGCATGGCCCAGCCTGAGGAGGGTTCCAGCTGCGCGTGACTGGGCCGGGGGGGGGGGTTTCCCCTGAGAAGAACTGCATTTTTCATGGAAGGATTGCCCCTTGGGTCGGCAAACTGCTTAGCTTGGCTTCCTGTCTCCTTAGTTACCAGGCTTTGCTCATCAAGATTCTGGCGCTTTCTGTCATTGATTTGTGTGTATATAGAGCCCCAATGGGCAGTGAGCATAGAAGCGCATGGCAGCTTCGCCAGGAAGAGCTATTTAATCCCAAAGGATGTCTGCTGCTCTTGGTTGGTGATTGGAGTCAGTTTTTAATATAGTGAACGGGAAGGAGACCTGCGAAAGGAGTGGCCTCCTCTTGGCTCGTGCCCCTGGGGCCGCAGCAGCTCCCTGGGGAAAGAGTCCTTCCACCCTTCCCTGCGAACGGAAGGTTTCAGAAAAGACGCGGGGAATGAGCTGGGGTCTGAGTTTCTGGAGCCTCCAGGGTACGGTCCGCTGAGAGAGAGCTGCTTCCGTGGACTGACTCTTGACCATTGAGGCGGCGGCTGGCAACGTAATCTGGCTTGTGGCCCAAGGGGCATGAAAAATGACTCTGTCTACCGTCTTGAGTGCCTTTGGGAGAAAAATCGAATGAAGGAATGAGCTGCCTGGTGTTCCAGTTGTACTGATTTGCCATAGCAGAGAATGCCAGGTTGCCAACTGTCTTGTGCAGGAGCTCAGAGGGACCCACCAACCCACCCATGCCCTACTCCTGGCAGAGACTTCTGCCACTCTTTGGTCTCTTCCAGTTCTGATCCACGCCATTGTAGCAACTGGTATGCTTCCGACACCATCTGTTGCCGTTAGAGGCGCTAGTAGGAGAGGCTGGGCCATGTGCCTTACTTGAGAGGGGAGAGTTGCAGACCAGGGTGTGGGGGCTGCCCCGATCGGAACCTGACTAGCGTGGGAGCAGAATTTGGTAGGGAAAGTTCATGTTCACGTAAAGCAGGACGTAGCTTTCCTCTCCCCTGAGATTTTACTGCTTTACTCTGTGACTCTGAGAAGGAAGCCACACCCCTGAGAACTCGTGTCCGATCCCAGAACTCCTTGACAGCCCCGTGACTCCTGCTGAGCTGGGGGGCCAAAGGGCCTCCCTCCCTCTAGCCATTGGGGTGGACAACAGCTGCCACTTCACAAAAAAAGGGCACTCGAATATCAGGTGGACAGTACAGCAACCCAAACCGAGCTGAACGTATCCTTGGTTAAGGGACATGGCCTTGCTTAGAGCCAGGGCTACCTGTCGCAGCATACAATTCCCTCACACCTGCACCCATATACGGTAACTTAGAGAAGGCACAACTGGGAACACTGCAGATTTGGTGGTGGAATGCAAACATGAGACTCTCCCGACAAGACCGATCTTCCTTGCGCAGCTGGAAAGGGTGCCAGTCTGTGCACATGCCCAAAACACAGCCCTGGGTACGCTGAGGGAAAGTTTGCTATTTGTGTGGGGCTTTCTTTTATCTGGTACCCCAAGGGTGGTGGGTTTTCTTTCAAGGAGGTGGAATTGAAACTCTGCTTGAAGTGGGTTCTCTTCATTTCCAGGGGACCGAGGGAACGAGCCTGGAGAAGCGAGCCTCCCCTTCGAAGCCGCCGTCTGCTGCAACCCCTCGGCCTAGTGTGAAAAGCAGTCCAGCCACCCCACGGCCGTCCACAGCAAATGCATCCGGCCCACGGAGCGTGGCCAGTTCCCCGCCCAAGAGGCCCTCAAGTGAGTGTGTCCCTGTCCCAAGCGTGCTGACTGGCAAGCTCTTCTGAGGCACAGGCGGATGGGTGGGTGTGGCCAACTTCTAGTGTGTGAAACGGAATAGCTGATCCCTCAGAATGAATCGCAACGCTGTTGGTCAGGTTTGGCTGACTGCTTTGGGCTTTGGCTCCCAGAGTGCTGCAAAGTAAATTGGTATTGTATATTTGCATGGAGTGTTTGCCTGGTGTCCCGTGGAATCCCACCGTGGCCTGCCTGGGTGTTTCCCAGCAGCTGGCTGCTGTTTGTTTGGAGACGGGTCGCTAGAATGTGGCTCTCGCAAAGCAGCCTTGACCTGTCGTCTTCTCGTAGGGTTTTCCTTTGCTTGGCACTAGATTCCGATATTCACCCTTTTCTGGTGCATTTAGTGTCCACATATTCCTGGTTAAAACACATAAGAGCACATAATATGGATGAGCAGAACATCAAAGGTCTTTGGGAAGCAAGCAGGGCCTGGAAGTCAAAATGGTGGCAATGCTGACAAGTCTTTGTTGGCATCATTTCTTTAGCACATCTCAAATGTACAGAATGTTTGTTGCATGTCCTCTATTTAATCTCGGAAAGCTAGGAGGCTTCAAAAAAATTCAGCTGCCAGTCTTCCAGCAGTAGAGGGGGATGGGGAGCGGGAGTGTGAGGCAGGAAGTTGACCGCCACATGATCCTCCCAGGAAAGCATCCCTAGAGGTGATGTTCGAGCCAGGATGCTGCCTGATTGATGCCAGGCAAGGGGGGAAAGGGCCAGCTGACTCTTGTCCATGTTACGCAGCCATCAAGACGGACGCAAAGTCTACTGATGCCAAGAAAACCACTGCAAAATCTCCATCAGGTAATCCCCCCCCCCTGCTCTGCATCGCAGAGTCCCGCCGGGCGGGCCAGCAGCAGCCGTTCTTTCTGTCTGGTGCGGCTGCTCCTCTCTCGGCTGACTGTCCTGTCCTCCCTGCCTTTCAGCTGACCCGAGCGGCCCCAAGAGCGCCCCGGCCTCCTCCACCGCCAAGAGCAGCGCCACCACTCCAACCGCTGCTTCCCCGGCCCTGCCGGGCACTGCTGCTGGCCGGCCCAAGCCCAAGCCTGCTGCGCTCAGACTCTCCGGGACGACCAGCCTCGCTGCCGACTCCAAGAAGGCGGTGCCCCCTCTCAAAGTCACGCCCAAGACCAGCCCTGTTCCCAAGCCCCCACGGCCCCCAACCAGTGTGTCTGCCCCGGACCTGAAGAACATCCGTTCCAAAATTGGCTCCACGGATAACATCAAGCACCAACCTGGAGGAGGAAAGGTGAGTCCCTCTCTCTGGACTGCTTGTCTGTGCTGCTGTCCAAAGGGGCCTTTTCTGGGTCCAGAGCCGGTGCCTGTGCTGCAGTGCTGGCATTGCTGGCCATCGTTCCCTGGACAGCAGAGGAGCCGTTCTTGTGCTCCTGCTTGGAAAATGCGGAGCTGGGAACTCCAGGGGGCGCCTTCCTGAGTTCAGACTGCTGCCTGTAGGAGGTTTGGTGGGCAGAGAAGGAACCTTGGATGCCATGCTCTTGTGCCCCCTCTGGGTCACTGCCAGTCTTTGCAGGTTCGGCAAATCCCAGTAGTTGAGTAGAGAAGAAACTCTCTGTGGCCGTCTCCCCAGAGAGAGAGAGAGAGAGAGAGAGAGACCCACCAGCCTAAGCTGTTGATCCCCAACTCGCTCAGCTTTGCTTTTAGGCCATGATAGGAACCCCTGGAACAGCTGCCTGTTTCTGTGCAGAGGGAGCTTTTGGGGTCTTCTTTGCTCGGCTTAGTTGGGTTCACCTCAGACTCGTCGTCACTTTCACTTGTTCTGGAAGGCAGACTCTGCTTGCAGGTGGAAAAGAAGAATCTGTTGACTGACTGGTTATGCCAAAGGATTAAAAGGCCGATCACATGGCAGTCCCATCCCTAAGCATGAAAGCAAACTCAAGCGTTGAGGAGGCTCAGTCCTCCTTGGAAAGTCCAGGGGCCCTTGACTTCTGCTCCGTCATCCCAGGATAACCTCTGTGAGGAGCCACAAAGGGGGGGGGGCAGTCTGTAGTTCCCTCAAGACCCCAGGCGGGCAGCAAAGTGCAGTGGCTGAAACGTCGCCCTGGCGTTGAGACCTGCAGTGGGGAATCCGGTGGGCATCAAGTGACATGGGGGCACAGCCAGCCCACAGGGAAGAAGTTCTCCTGCACAAGCCTCGCCAGTGCTCGTGCATGGTTCCTGCTCACATCAGGCAGACTTGCATGGGAGTCATGGGTCAGGTTTGTCTCCCCTGTTCCACAGCACTTGTGATCAAAATCCTCCCCTTCGCTTTCGGAGGACCTTGTGGCGGAGTTGTCTCTGACAGGGCTGCTTATTAGGGTCATTATTACCCCTAAGCTTGACAGCCTCTCAGTGGTGGATCTGCTTGAACCGGTTCTTGGTTGCCTTTGGATGAAACTGAAGCCAAGTTAGGTGGACCTGGCTTGTCTAGATTTTCTCCGAAGAGAAGCTCAATCCCCGATTGCCCAGCTGCCAGCTTTGACCGGCAGGATCTCTGGCCAGCAAATGGCTTCAGTTTGTCCCTTGCCGTTCCGCTTTGTGTGTACAAGCAACAAAGGAGGGGACGTATCCTTGGGCTGCCGGGTCAAGAGGCGTGTCTGAAATGGAGAGCATCGTCCCCTGGAATGCAGGGTCTGGGGGATGCCCGGGGGCGGGCTTTTCAGCATGGTCAGGCAGCTGCTCCTCCCCATTTTCCTTTCTCTGTGATTCATAAGAACCCTTGGAGGGCCTGGAGCTTTGGGAGCAGGTTGTCTGTCGCTGCGGTCCGGAGGGAGGGAGGGAGGGAGGCCCCTGTTGGCGCCCAGCAGTGCTGTCCGTGCAGGATTGCAGCAGAAGGCCGGTCCCATGCCACCAAGTCCAGTTTTGATCGGCAGCACCCTCTGGGATTTGTGGTGCTGAGTGTAAAAGGGGCAAGTCAGAGCACGAGCCCCAGACGTTTTGGCCCTTGCAGTTGTGTGGGCATCTCATCTGATGGCAGAAACGGCATCAAAGGGGCTACTTTGTGATGAGGGCCGGGGAGTGATTGCGAAGGTGAACCACGGAACATGGACAGTGGAACTGGCAGGAGGGACCTGGCGGGGGAAAGGAAGTCAAGAGCGGTTCTGCTCCCAGGGTTAGGCTGGTTCATGGTTTTTCCCCTTAGGACATTGCTGGAGCTGCTGCCAGATGTGGTCGCAACTCGAACTTGGGGTTGGAGGCTGATGAATCCGACTCCCCAGGGTTTCTAGTGCAGAGCCTCCTCTGCAGTACTGGCGGCCGTTTGCCCCGCTGTGCCGGCACCAGAGCGCCCTGTCTGGGTGCAGCAGCATTGTGCTCAGCCTGCTGCTGCTGCTGCTGCCGTTGAGCCGGAGGGGCCGAGAGGAGGTCTAAGGCCCCCTTAGCAGCAGCAGCAGCAGACCATTGAATATGTGGGGCTGGTACCCAGGTCACCTCGCTGCACCTTTGTACTGAGAGTGAGCTGCTCTTTCCAGGCTTAGGCACACAATATCCACGCCATGGTTGATTTTTATCATTGTTTTCAAGCTGCCCCTCTGTCTTCTCATGGATCTGTGAATGCCCCAGTTGTTGGTTTGACGTCCGTCCTCCGTTCCCCTCATTGCTTTTTCTTTTCCCTCAAAGTCTTCATGATGTCAAAGTCACCCTGCATTTGTCTCCATTTAGGCAAAAGTAGAGAGAAAGGCCGAGTCGGCCGGGGCTGCCCGAAAGCCTGAACTCAATGCAGTCTCTAAAATGGCCCCCAAGCCGCCCAATGGGAAAGTGAGTGTTCTTTCCGACTTCTATCACTTGGGAGAGAGAAAGAGGCGTCTTCTGCGGTGTTTTCTTTTCCCCCACCTCCTTGTTTGGATCACTTTCCCTCCCTCTGCCCTCTCTTCTCGCTGACACTCTTCCTGGATGCCCCTCCTGGCACACACCTGCCTCTCCGCATGGCCCGTTCTGCTGGCGGTCAAATGCCATCTCTAAACGTGTCTCAGTGCAGAATCCGGAGCGCTTTGTGTTCAAACAGGCACTAATGCCAACATGGCCGGAAGAAGGTGCCTGGAGACGGGCCTCTGTGTTGGGGGGGGGGGGGTCTTGCTTGGCTCAGTTTTCCCATCAGGAAGTAGGGTGGACTGCCTCCCCCTCTCCCTCCAGCCAGTCATCGCGCCCCCCCCCCAAAAAAATTTCTTGTTCTGTTCCCTGTTCTGCTGAGCCTGTTCATGGAACGTGAGGGGGAAGGAGCCTTTGGGGCGACACTTGGGCCCAATTCTGTGTCTGCAAGTGGGGCCCATCCAAAAGTTCTTGTGTAGAAGAAGACCCTCCTGTAGCACTGCAGCCCAGACGCAGATTGGCCACCTCCGCGAGAAGCGGGGCTAGAATTTATTTCTGCCGAACCCCGTGCCCTGGCACGTGCCCTGTGGGGAGCTTTCCTCTGCCCTCTCCTTCTTGCTTCCGCAAGCAGAGAATGCAGCCCAAAGACTCGGCAGGAATCTTCCGGCTGGAGAATAGCCACATCAGACATGATGGCGGCTGAGACTCAGGTGTTTCACGTGTCCGCTATGTTGGCTGAGCAAACCGCAGGCTGCAGCCCCCCCATCCCCTCCCCATTCCCAAGCCTGCAAAGGCAGAACAAGCAGCGTGGCTGGCTCTGCTTCGGCTGCAGGGGCCAGAGGTACTGCCGCCATTCTCCTTCTGCCCGCTCAGGCCAGACCTGCCAACACAGCCCGGCGTTGTGTGCCGTCTTAATGGGCTCCAGACTAGTTTCAGCCTGTCTAGGACACAGACAATGCCTCGGTCTGGCTGGCACCAACCCTGACCCCAATTAGGCAGGCGGCACCTTGGCGCTGCTGCGTCAGGACACGCTGTAGCCTTTGCTTCTCAAGGGACTGAGTGGGGGGGGGACGAGGGGCTGACCCTGGGCAAAATGGCCGCCGCATGGCAAGCCGTGCCATTGCCCCAGGGTAGCGGTCCTTGCAGTCCTTCTCCTGCTGCTCGAATGCGTACACTTCGTAGGGCAGTGGTGGAATTCAGGGGCAGCCTCAGGAAGTCCGACCCCTTGTCCCGTGTGAGGACTGGAGCCTTCCGGCCTTTTCACTCCCTGAAGTCCCTTCCTCACACCAGGGGAAGAAAGTCACGACGGTGCAGCTCGGTTCACTCGCGTTCAAACACTGCAGCAGCTATGGGGGCAGGGCTGACCGGCCTGATCCTGCTCTTCCTTCCACATGTTCAGTCACCCTGGATCTGCAGATGAGAATTGGCTTCTGACTCGCTCCTCGAAAGCCTCCTCTCCCTGCGGGCGGATTGGGTGGTCCGGATGACAGTGCTGCAGCTTCTGAGCTAGCCCCACTGTGTGCTGCTAGGGTTGCTTTCTCCCCATGGGGGGTTGTCTCAGTCGGGCTTTACTATGTGGAGACCTCCCCCTCCTCCCCCCAGAAAGCAAGAGAATAGGTATTTATTTCAAAACCTACTTCATATCTGCATCCTGCCTCTCTTTGGGGAGCTCAAGGCAGTTCAGAGTTGCCGTTAAAACAGACAATAAGACTCAAACAACAAATCGTCAGGAACGAACTACCAAGAAAGCACAAACACCAGCAATGGTGGAAGATCAAAGTCAGGGAAGCCTAGCTGAACAAAAGGTGGGCTTGGCCTTCTCCAAAGTGAGAGGAGGGCAGACCAGTTTTCCGCAGGGAGGGGGCTACTACAGAGCAGGCCCTCTTGCCAGTCTCCCCCTGAGCCGGGCTCGTAGGGCTGCTTAGTTAATGTGTGAAGGGGTTCCTACGTGGAGTGCTTTCCCGTGGGTGGGAATGGGCACTCCTGCTGCAGGCCTTGTTTGCAACGAGAGAGGCACCCGCCTGGACTGCCTGTGTGTTTCCGACACAGAAAGAAAGCAGTGCCCTCGAGAAGTCCGATACGATCTGTAGCTCAAGTGCTGGTCTTTCAGCACTGAGAAGAAGGCAGTTGAGGTGTCTGCCTCTTCATGGGCTCCCTGGTTTTGTCTTGAAGTGACAAAGGCCCCCTCTGCAGGCAAAGGTTTTAAAAGCGAAAATAAAACTTGTGAACGCAACAGAAGTTGGTTGTGACCAAGCCAGCTGGTGTGAGCTCAGCAGAGCTGGGCGTCTTTCAAACACCGACTGGGGGAGCTTGAGCCCGGGCCGTATTCCCTGGGCTGCAGGTCATCGGGCCTTGCACAGAAGAGGCCGGTCCTTTGCTTCCCCAGGGAGCAAAGCAGAAAACCCTTTTCCTGTGGCGGCAAGAGACCCTTCCACCAAGCAGGGCTGCTGGCTGCAAGGGGCCTCCTCCCTAGTGCCGCTGGGGAGAAATCTCTGGGCCTCGGTCAGGCAGTCGGCCGACTCTCGGAGTCAGCCTTGCCTGCTGTCGCATTTTTCCTCCAGCTGTATATTGTGAGCTCCAGAGAGGGACGGAAGGCGGACTGTAGTCCGCTGGTGGCCCACTCCCAGTTTGCCCACTGGGATTCTGGCAAAGAATGCTGGGTGAGGTGGTCCTTGGCCTAACCCAGTAAGGTGCTTAGGCAAGCGTGAGTGATGCTCAGTTCCCCCTTTGCTGTTCAAGGCATCCTGACCACCACTTGCTTTTCCTTTGTCGCGGTTCCCTGGCGAGGAGGACAGTCGTCCTGCAAAGCAGCGTGAAGGGCGGCAGCTCATTCGTAGCTGCTCTCGACCGGCCCTTTGAGCATGAACTAGTCCAGTAATATTTTTATTTATTTGTTGTAAAATCGATATATCCCGCCTTTCCCTTTTACAAGAAACGGTCCAAGGCGCTGGCTAACACGGTACGATGCAAATTATTGTTGACAAGCAATAAAAAGCAACAGACTTTCCGAGCCCAACCTGAACTTCCTGACCAGCTGTCCTGGGAGCTCTTCAGGTTCGCTGTTGGTGCGACCTGTAGAGCACAGGGAGGGGGGGCTCCTCCTCCTCCTCCTCCTCGGCGCTCCTGCCACAACCACTGCCTGCTTAGCTGCCTTGTTTGTTTGCTTCTTTGCTGTCTCTTCCCCTGTCTCCTTCCTGTCCACGTTTGCTCACACTTAATCCGTGGAGTTGGGTTGAGCTTCTAACACAACTCTCTGTCCGTCCGCCCGTCTGTCCCTCCACCGTGTCGGAGTGTTGTTCCCGTAAGAGAGTTCTAACCAGCCCTCTTCCCTTGTGTCGTTCTCTCCATCTCTGTGATGTTCCAGGTCCAGATAGTCTCCAAAAAAGCCAACTACAGCCACGTCCAGTCCAAGTGTGGGTCCAAGGACAATATTAAGCATGTCCCTGGAGGTGGGAATGTAAGTATCGGGGGCTCTGGATGGCTGTCTTTCTACTAACTTCTTTTTCTTCTGCTGGTTTCGACTTTATGTGTGTTTGTGTGTGTGTATATATATATATATATGTGTGTGTGTGTGTGTGTGTGTGTGTGCGCGTGCGTGCGTGCACATGTGGCCTTTCTCCCCCCCCCCCAAGGAGCAGATCCCACCGTTAGACCATTTCCTGGAAGAACTCTGCAGCCCCATGACTCTTGCAGCCCACCAAGTTGGGGACAGTGGAGGTGAAGGGGGTAAGAGGCCAGGCTTCGTGATGACTAGTGGCGTATGGGAGAGACGGTGGCATCTTCAGAAGAGCCGCAAGTTCAGGGTCCCTTCGGGGAAGGTCCCAGCAGGCTCAGTGCTGCCCAGGTGGGCCTGGGAAAGACCCTCCTCTGCCTGAGCCCTGGAGGGCTGCTTTGGCCGGTCAGTGTAGACAGTCCTTGGCTAGAGGGGCAGAGTTGCGTGCCGGCTTCCTTCCGTGGGTCTTTCTCCCAGAGTATTTTTGAGCCGGGGTGTTTGGGGTATGAAATTGGAAGGTTCTGGTGAGGAGCGTTGCCCAGCAAGAATTGGGAGTTGAGAGGTGTCTGCTGGTTTGCCATGGAGCTGGATTCAGACATGCAGCCCTGGGTCGTAGTCTGCGTAGCGCTCCCACCATTTACGCAGGTGCAGAGCTGTATCCCGGGGGACCTCCCTTGCTGTCTGCACCACGGTTGTGGCACTCTGTCTTCCTTCCCTCTCTTGGACCTAGCTGGGGGCGCGGGGATGTTCCTTTGCGTTCCGAGGAAGCAAACACGCGAGGCTCCACGTTTTCAAGCATAACGCACTGACATCGGCATTTTCAAGCAGCAGCACAGACACCTAGGTCACATGATGAACTGCTCCTTCATGCCCAAAAATAAAAATCTGTGGAACTTTGCACATGGAAAATCTGTGGAACTTTGCGCATGCATTTCTCTGTGCCAGGTGCAAGGGAGTGGCGACTGGACACAGGTATCTTGTTGTCTTGTGTGCTCCCTGAGGCATCTGGTGGGGCCACTGTGTGACACAGGAAGCTGGACTAGATGGGCTTTTGGCCTGATCCAGCAGGGCTCTTCTTATGTTCTTATGGAAAATGAGCACACCAGGAAGAAAGGAGGATTCTAGCTTAGCCTTCTTCCTGACATGCTAGTTTTCCATGTGCAGAGAACTTTTTTGTTTATGGAGGAGCATTGCATCACATGAGCCCCTACCCACAGTTGGGAGTGGTACAGTCCGGGCACAGGTTGACCCCTCCCCCTCAGTGAGAACTCTGCTACTGTTGCAGGCATTTCCCCAGATCGGTGCTAAAATCAAGAAATGCCTTAGAATGGGCTCCCCTGCCCCAGCACACCCCACACACAGCCAGGAGGGGGCGCTCACGGGCTGGAGCGTTGCTTCCTGCTCGCCTCCCCGCCAGGGATCCAGTTGCCCCTCTTGCTGGACTAGGGAGGTGTGAAACTCTGCCGTTGTCCTTGCGCTGCAGACTGCAGCCCTGGACACTGCCGGCCGCTTGCAGCACACACAGACTGTGTTCACATGGCGCTTCCGAATGGGGAGCGTGGAGGGGAGGCTGGGTCTACACCCTTCTGTCCGCCTGGTGGCACAATTAGCAGACCGAAGCAGGAGTCGTAGCTTACAGTGCATCCCTGTTTTGTCTGGCAACAGCCATCTTTGCACGAGCAAAGACCTCTCTGTGTCCCAGCCTCGGAAAGGAGGTGGAGTTGGGGGTCTCAAGCCGCTGTCTGTGTTGAAATCCCAGCCGGCCCTCGGAGGTAGCAGGTTGCTGGTCCAACACCCACCCACCCCCTTTGTGGGAATCTGCCCTTGTGGGGAGGGATGCCATTTGTGCCCCAGGAGAAGGCAGGGTGCGGAGACCCCTCGGGCCTGGAACAGCATCGCCTCACAGAGCAGAAGGGGCCACCACTGCGGCTGCCACCACCGCCTCACCCCCCCCCCCAGCTGCTCTTTGGGTGCTGCCCCCTTTTCCTCTTTGTATTGGAGGGGGGCAACCGCAACCCTATTGGCTTTCAGTTGCCTTCCAATAAAAGGAAACTTTCTCATGGGGCCAACTGCAGATGAATAGTGGGCCCCACGTGAAGACGAGTGGCCATTTCACTCCGTGTGACTTCCCCCCCCCCCCGTCCGAAATACAGATCCTGCCGCCTTAGACCAAAAGCGGGTGACAAATGGCTTTTTCCCTCATGCTGGTCGTGTAATTGAGACGAGCGCTGCTGCTGGGTGGGCAGTCGTGGCAGCCAGAGGCCGCTGGGAAGTCAGCCAGCAGGGCGTGGAGGCAGGAACCCTGCCTTGCCCTGCCCTACTGTTGGTGTCCCCCCCCCCACGCCCCCGGACTACGGAGTCTTGTTTGGTCCTTGGGGCTCCCCGTCATCGAGAGTCTTCTCCTCCAGGGATTTGACTGGGCCAGCGGACATCGCTACGCCTGGTAACAGCAAGTTCCATAGATTGGGCTCTTCAGTCTAGAAAAAGAAAGGCGCTTGAGGCTGTCGTCGGGCTTCTGTGCTTTCCTGGAGTGCTGAGGCCTTGCGTAGCTAAGCCACCTGTAGGGGGTTCAGCACAGCAAAGCCTTTCAGAGCACCCTTGTTCCTTGCAAGCTAGGAATCTTCTCTCGGAGTGTCCTTGGCTGACACTGTGTGTGCATGGGAAGATGAAGCGGGGCGGGGTGGGGCCCCCTTGCGACTGCTTGACATGCGAAGCCATTTCTAGCCAGGGCACCTCTGGCTGTTCTTTGCTGGTCTGCCTTTTGCTGCTTTCCTGGCGCTGCTGCCATAGAGCCTTGTGGCGTTTGGGATGCTGCTGTCGCCCGGTGCCAAGTCGCGGTTGTTGCAGTAGAAGCCTCCCGCCGAGGGGTGCTCAGTCTCCAGGTGATGGCACCTGGCCTAGATGCCTTTAAAAGGGGTTTGGACAAATTCATGGAGGAAAAGACCATCACAGGTTACAAGCCATAAGCAACCTCCTGGTTTTAGAAGTGGGTTTTCTCTGTGCCAGGTGCAAGGGAGTGGCGACTGGACACAGGTATCTTGTTGTCTCGTGTGCTCCCTGAGGCATCTGGTGGGGCCACTGTGTGACACAGGAAGCTGGACTAGATGGGCTTTTGGCCTGATCCAGCAGGGCTCTTCTTATGTTCTTATGTTCTTATGTTCCAGCAATGGTCCCGTTTCCTCTCCAGGGCCCGCCTCGAGTTGCAAGGCAGGGGAGTGTGGTGGCCCTCTCCTGTCTGCCTGCCTGCCTGCCTGCCTGTCCTCTCTTCCCTCCTCTTCCTCCCACGCTGTCACCTGCTTCCTCTCATCTCTTTGGTCCGTGAATCGAGCTGTTCACCCCTGCAGTCCAGAGAGTAAAGTGCTTATTGTTTTCAGGTTCCAAATGCCCCAAGGCCAGCTTCAGGCAGCCACTCCCAGCCGTCCACCGCCCCCAAGCCCAGCCAGGGCAGTGTCCATGTGAGTAGAACCGCCACAGTGGCCACTTCGGCCTTTGATCGGACAGCAGCAGCAGCCTGGATCCTTGCTCCCTCCCGGAGCAGCACTTGGCCCCCTGGGAGCCTCCCCTGTGGTCCTTTGGAGACGGCCATTCAGCCCCCACTTGGCACAGTCGTCTGGACAGATAAGCCACCACAGCGGCGCAGGTCCTTCTCCCCCTTTGTGCGTCTTTAGCACCTGGTGCGCCAAGGTACACAGCCTCTGTACCTGGAGGTTTCCCTTCTAACGACCATGGCGAATAAAGGCATCCTAGGACCCTGCTGGATCAGAGCAGAGGACCAGTTAGGGCACCTTCCTGTTGGACGGTGGCCGGCCAGTTGCCCCAAGAAGCCCACAAGCAGGCCAGGAAGGCGGCCAGCCGGAGAGAGGCTCTGTGGCTCCCAGCAGCTGCTGTTGGGAGACATCTGGCCTGCGAGGGTGCAGAGGTTTTGTGGAGGACGTCTCGTGCCCTGTGAATGCCCCCCTCACTTCCACACCACCAAGTTGGCCTTTGCGAGGGAGACGCTTGCCGGAGTCACGCTCACTGACGAAGCTGTGGGGAAGAATGGAAGAAGGTCGCAGACTAGCTGCTGCGGAAGGCAGGCAGGCAGGCGGGCGGGAGAAGCGGCAGGGCCAGCAGCTGCAGCATGGCTTTGCCTGCTCTTCCGGGGGGGGGGGACTCTCCAGCAGTTCCCTGTATGCAATCTGTTGACCGGGGGGGGGGGGGGAGGAGCTCTTCAGATCCCTCCCGTTGCTCTCTTTCCCGCCGAGGAGCAGGCTGCCCTGAGCCAGAGAGATCCAGAAACGCTGTGTTCAGGGAGCCAAGTTCAGCCAGGAGGGAGGGCGTGAGCCAGCCCTGCTTGCGGCCAGGCAGTCCCTTGCTCCTGCCGCTGGGCCTCGGTTCCTGTCCTCCCTTCCAAAGAGCGCCAAGGCGGCTTGTATTCAGGAGAACGAAGACCCAGACCAAGCTGACCTGACTCTGTCTAAGAAGCTTCTTGTGTTTGGCTCCTGCTCGCTCACCTTTTCCAGTGCAGAAGGTTCCTATCTATCCGGGGAGTAATTGTGAGAAGGGGCCTGCCAAGGCGGCTGGTAGCAGACTGGCTGGCCATTGGGGGGGGGGCAGTGTCCTGTTGAGTTTCCCCCCTCCCCTTACTGCCTCTGATCCCCAAGGTGGTCCCAACCCACCCACCCACCCCGCCCCCTCCTTGCTCCTCACTGTCACCCTGGGTTTTGAAATGCAGAAATCTTTGTGCACGTTTGATGGACTCGTTCTGCAAATGTGCCCAGGAGATTCTGGAATCCTGGCTCTGCCTCGTTCTTGTACCCAGGTGTTCCCAGCCTGTGGCTGACAGCAGAGCTCCAGCCTGCCACCAGCACTGAGGCCGAGCTTGGCTTGAGTGCCTGGGACTCTTTGGGAATGCAGCACTGGCTGCTGCTGCTGCTGCTGCTGCTGCGCTACATCCTCACGCTGCCGTCTGCTGCTCTGGCCCGGCTCCGCCCTGTCCTCTCGCGCCGCTGGGTCTGGGCGAGAGAGCTTTGTGCTGCCTGTCAGTGGCCACGGAGAGCCCTGGTCCTTGAGCTGCATGAGCGCCATTTTCCCGGCAGTCTGGGCTCCAGCAACATTCCTTTTTCCCTCCTTCCTGTCGGCAGGTGCAGATCCTGAACAAGAAGATTGATCTTTCCAAAGTGTCCTCTAAGTGCGGCTCAAAGACCAACATCAAGCACAAGCCAGGTGAGGGGGCACGGAGGGTTGCCCTGCGTAGGTTCAGGAGGGGCGCGCTGGAGCCTCCTCCTTGGCGGCTCCCTTCTCTCGGGGCGTCGGCAGAGTCCGTTGGTCCTGGCAGCCAGTACCTGAGGGAGCGTGTTGAGCAGGACCTGGGCCGTGTCTTTCCAAGGCATGTTCTGCAGCTGCAGCTTGCGGCTCCCCAGAGGCCGAGATCGGAACTGGCAACTTCCAGAGACGTCTTCCTGACTCTTGGCTCCTCCCGCCTGCTGTTCTCTGCGCTGGGTGGGTCCTCTGACCAAGAGTGTTGCTCCCAGCCATGCGTACATTGGGCAGGAAGTCACAGTTGTCCGTCTGGCTTGTTCCCCACGGAGGTGCAGCTCAGACTTCCTGCCTCAGGCCACAGGGTGTCTTGGCCCTTGTCTTGGCCCTTGTCCGTGTGGTGGCAGCAGCCTCTCCTGTAGCCCCCCGTCACTGGCCCGTGGCTGGCACCAGGACCAGCGCTGAGTCTCCGCCCTGCTTCTCTTCTTGGACTCCAGGGAGAGGAAGCCGGTCTTGGGCCCTCGGCAGTCTCTCCCTGGAGCCGCCATGTCCCCCTTCCCGTGCCGTTGTGGAGCAAACTCTGCCGTGGGTGCAGCCTTCCTGACCCTGGCGAGGGTGCTCCGAGGTCATGGGGTGGGCAGAGGGCCTGCTTCCAGCAGTGGGGTGCGCTTTGTCTTGTGGGCATCGCTAGAAAGGGGCACAAAGAGAGCATCAGTTCTCCGGCAGGGTGGCGAGTGTGGGCAAGGGAGGGGCAAGGTCTGCCTAGGGGAGCCTTGACGTGGGGCAGCCGGATAGACGCCCCGTCATCGAAAGTGAATGTGTGCTTCAACTATGTTTGCAGACACCTTGAAGATGTGAACGGGGGGGGGGGGGTGTCTAAACGTGTCCGAATGCTTGACGTGAATGGAATGCTTCTTCCAGGAGGTGGAGATGTCAAGATTGAAAACCAGAAGCTGAACTTCAAGGAGAAGGCCCAGGCCAAAGTGGGCTCCCTGGACAACGTGGGGCACGTGCCTGCGGGGGGCACAGTGAAGGTGGGTTGCGGCAGTGTGTGGTGTCCTCCCTCCCCCCCCCCCGTCTGGCTCGTGTGTCCACTTGTCGGTCCCCTGCCATTGCCCCCCTCACAGCCATTTTCATGCTGCTGCTATGTGGAGGAAGTTTCTGGACTGAGCCCGTGTCAGAAGGGGGGGGGGGCAGCCTGTCCATCCCAAGGCCTTACAAATATTGGAGGCAGGGATGTCAACTTGGAGGCAGGGCCACGAAAGAAGGGGACCGACTTGCTCCCCTTTGCTCCACTTTCCACCACCAACACAGTGTGTGTCACATGACCCCACCCACTGGATAGAAGTTCCTCTTCTCTCCTGCCCCCCCAAGAGAGGCATAGCGGATGGGGCCGGGGGAGGGACTCTTCTCTCCCCCCCTTTCCACCAGCATGCATGGAAGTCACCCCCACCTTCCTCCTCTAGTCCTGCCCACCAGCAGGGGGCGATGATGGGGCTGGCAGGAGGAAGGAAGCAAGGAAGCCGCCGCCCATCTGCTCTCTCCTGGATACCAGTGCTTGCAAAATGTTAGGCACCCTGTGTGTGGGGGGGGGGGGGAGTTGCTCCCTCCCCCCAGTATCTTTCTGCGCTGAGGCCCCTGCTGCCCGTCAGTTTTCACTCTTGGCTGTCCACCTTTGGATTCCAATATATCTGAAGTGGGATCTGGAATCCTCTCTCCTCAAGGGAAGCGCCCCAGAGCCTGGCCTTGGAATGGCGGAAGGGAATCCTGAAGTGGCCGTGCAAGGAGAGGGGAGTCATGGAATGGGAGTCTAGTCCCCTGGACACTGACGGCAAGGCTGGCTGGGGGGGGGGGGGAGGAAGGAAGGCAGGGAGTGTGGCTGAAAGACATGTGCCTGGGGGAACGTGAGAGGAAGGCAGCCTGCCTGGTGATGATCCCCGGTAGATGGAGCCACAGGGATGGTCAGTGCAAGGCGCCTTGCAAGGCCGCCTCCACTGCATGGTGGGAGACGAGAACTCCCAGATCCCAACTTGCCTTGCTGCAGAGGAGGCTGGCTGGCTGGGTGCAAGGCGTGGCCTCACTCTTCCACTCCCTGCACACAAGCCAAGCCAAGAGTGTGGTGTCCCAGCATCCTCTCCAGCGTCACAAGCAATCCTGCAGTGCGTCTCTGGCAGGAACACGCACCACTTTATTAATCCGCCACAAAATACGACTCCCTCCCTCCACGGTCTCATGTGCAGTTGAGCCCAACTCTAGGCAGAAGTGTGGAGACGGGAATGGGGAGAGAGAGAGAGAGAGAGAGTGATGCCCTTGAGTGGAAGGACACTAGGGGGGGTGCAGGCCGCACTGGGTGATGCAACGGGAGGGGGTGACACACTGCCCAGATCACCCAAGTCGCAACCGCGGCAATGCATCCGGCTTCCGCGGGTGTGTATCCTTCTTCTCACTTTCGGCCCGCTCCGATTCAGCTCGCTTGGCTCTGAGCCGAGCCCAGAGCGGGTGAAAGCAGCCCAGCAAGGGCGACCCGCCTCCCTGAGGGGGGAGGCCTCTTTCGCCCCGCTCCGATTAGGAGCCCAGTTGGAGCGCTGCAGCTGAAAGTAATTGGCGGTCACATCACCGCCAATTCCTTCCGCTTCTGCAAGCCGGAAGGAATTGCGGCAACAGGAGGACGTCATCACATCACTGCCTCTGAGCCATGGGGGTGAGACTGGGGAAATGGTGGGGTTGAGGGTTAGGAAGACTAAAATCTTGACATTTGATAGATTTTAGCAAATTGTTCTGCCTTGATGAAAAGAGGGAAGTCGCAGGAGAGGCCAAGCCAAGGGAACAAAGTCGTTCTGGTGCAGTTGTTTTGGCGAGAGGCATCCGAACGAGAAGAAAAGATTTGCCGAGTTGGTGGTGCAGAGCTGTTGAGACTGGGCTGCTCAGGAACACCATTCACGCCCCCCCTTCTTGGGCTCCCAGCATCCCCGCAGCCTGTGGTGTGGGAGAGGGCACCCTGGGGAGACGCCCTGTCTCTTCTCGGAGGTCTTCCTCACGCTCCATTCCATACCCATCCTTGTATTGACGCCTCATTGTCCTCCCCCACCCCATTGTTTTATTGTAGACTGAGGGGGGCGAGGAGGCAGCCCCACAGAACGGAGCTGTGACCGCGCCCCCGCCAGGCAGCAGTGCCATGCAGGAGAATGGCGTAGGGCCAGCCGCGCCCACTCAGGGCGGTGGTGACCAAAGGGAAATTCAATGCTTCGACACTCACATACAAGAAACAAGTAAGTTCTAGAACTATCTCTCTCCCCAAGATACTGTACAGGGGGGGGGGGCTTTTGCAATGTTGAGAAGTGGTTGAAAAGCGAGTGGGTGGGGAGGGGCGTAGACCTCTGCCGCAGCAGAGCGACCCAGAAGGTCACTTCAAGGCGAGCACGGTCGAAAAAACCTGCGCAGTCATTTCTTCAGGCGTAAAGTGGAAAGACAAAACCTGTTCTCAGATGCTCTGGCGTGTGTGTTGGCTTTGCTAATTTTGTTAATGAAGCAAAATTGCCTTTTATTTTCCAGGCCTCTAACGATGACATTCTGGTGTCGCCCTCCGCCCCTTGTCTCCCCCTCTTCCCCCTTCTGTTGCTGCAGATTGAGTCCCACAAGCTGAGGTTCCGCGAGAAGGGCCGCACGGACCACGGTGGTGCGGACAGCGTAGCCTCCACCCTCCCCATCTTTTCCGGCGGCACCTCCCCTCGACGTAGCACCTCTGTCAGCGAGAGCCTGGGCTCTGTCGCCGCTGCCGCTGCCGCCGCCTCCTCCTCCTTGCCACTGCTGCCGCCACAGCAGGCTCCCCTCGCTGAAGAGACCTCTGCCACCCTTTCTCAGCAAGGCTTGTGACTCTGTGTCCCCCCCGCGTCTCCTGCCATACACACAAAGCTTGTCTCCCTTAACCTGGGGCCTGGCTTTGGGCCAGAAAACGTAGGCAGAGTCGCCAGTCCCGCCACCGCACTCTTTGGCCACCCGCCTGAGAGTGGCACAGCCTGCAGGTGCCTCGTGGGATGCAGACGGGGCTCCCCAGCGTCACCCCACCGGATGGATTCTCCCCCCCCCCCCCGGGGTGGTGAAGTGAGGAGGGTGAATTCCTACATTCCAGTTTCATTCCCCACAAATGTCAGCTTCTTCTCGACTGGCTGTGTGGGGAGGGCTGGTTTGTCATGCCCTTAGAAGAACCTGAGGCCAGGTGGGGGTGTTAAGGGGGGGGGGAAGCTTTGCTGTCTTCCCTGCGTACCTCCCCAGCCTTTTCCATCTTGCTGCCTCCTGTTTAATGCTGGTCTCTCCTCTTCTTCTCACACCTCCTTCATTCTCTTCTGGAACTCTTAACACCTCCTTCACTTTCTTTCTTTCTTTCTTTCTTTCTTTCTTTCTTTCTTTCTTTCGTTGTGGTCAAACTATTGCTGCTGACTGTCGTGCTTTTGCAGGCTTGCTCTCCCCCCACCCCTGGCCGTAGGAGAATTAATTAAAAGACCATTAACCGCTTCTGCAGTACTGCTGGCTTCGTATTGACATATCCAGCCATTTTAACTGTGTTCTTTTCTTCTCTTTTTGTGTGGTGTTTGTTTTGTGTGTGTTTAAGATATTTTTGAAATGATAATGGAGCAAAATGACATTAAGCCATGTTGATTCAAAGTTAGACAGGGGAGGGGTGGGGGGCTGTAGCCGCAAGAACACTGGAGCTGTCGGGGGGGGGCCCACTGCAACAGCTGCCGGAGGAGCCCTGAGTGGCTCTTGGAGGTCTGCTGCGGAGGATTCCCTGTGGTGGGCTGGCTTCCCCTGCCCTCCTCTCTGCCCCCCCCCCCCGCTCTTATACTTGCTTCTTAGAGTCAGCAAGGGGGGGCGGGAAGTGTATTTATTTAATCCATGTCCGTGTGGATTTGGCTTGAGGAAGTGCATGTTGTAACAGAAGCGGAAACCAGTAGCGGTGTTACTAGGTGACGTTATTAATTATCAGTGGGAGAGAAGCAGCTTGGCGGGGGGGGGGCAATGAGGCCGCTGCCTCCCCAGAGCAGCCAAGGTGGTCCTTGGAAAGTGAGTGAGGGTCTGAAGAAGCAGCGAACATGTGGGGGCTGGCGGCACACCTGGCGGGGGGGAGCGCAGCTCTTCCTGCGATGAGAGGTGAGGGAGGTGGGATGAGGTGACTTTGAGCTCCTTGTTTCGTGTTGCAAATGACACTAAGGAAATGAAATGTAAATAAAACTTGACAAATGGTGTGGTGTGAGAGTCATGGGGAGTTCTTGAATTTAAATTTGAGAAACCAAACCGCAGGGAACAAGCCCAGGGGCCGGCAGGCAAACGTCTGCTTGGGGCCGGGGAGGGAGCGGAGGGGGCTAGAGAGGCAGTGTGTGGGGGGGTGGCGTTGAGAGCGCATAGGACTCCCTCTTGTCAGGATGCTTCTCAGTGACACAGGAAGCCAAGGTCTGCATTCACACAGACACTCGCACAGACCTTCTGCACTTGTGGCTTTTTTATATATTAAAGTTTGCATGATTTCTAATAAAATGGCTTTTTAAACTGTAACAAGGTTTTTTTTGCATCCGAGTGGTCTGCTACAACCATCACATCTTCCTCCCCCACCTTTTCATGAGGTTCTTGCAGCTCTTCCGCCTCCTCGAGGGGGGGGGGTTCGCCTTGTCTGGTGTGTCTCCCTCCTTGTGTCTCGCTCGGCCAGGGCCCTCTGTGCCTGCCTCCCTCCCTCCCTCCAAGTCCTGTCGACCATGCATCAGCCTTATTAAACTGTCGCCGGCCCCCCTTACGTCACCCCCCATCTCCTTTCCTCGACACTCTCACCCGTCAAATGCCAGGAATCCCCATCTTGTCATGCATCGCTGTGCCGCAGGGCCCGTCAAAGGTCGGTCCACAAGTTGTTCATCCCATTTCTCCTCCTCCTCCTGCTCTTACACTCTGTGAGGGTGAATGCGGCAGCACCTCAGCTTGTGCACCATACGTTGGCCCAAACCAAGGGCGGCGAGATTGTGAGGCAGAACAGGAAGTCTCTCCCGACCTGTGTTGATCGGACACACCAGCCCCCTTCCAAGGAACGCTCTTGTGTGAGCCCTGACCTCCTGCTGGGTGGTGCCTGTCGCTGTGCCACCCTAGACCCTCGCCTCTGGGGGGTTCCTCGTGCCTAGAAGCGAGGGTGGCCTCTAAGCAGTGGTCCCCGCTGGCCCAAGTGAGGAGAGGCTTGTGCCACAAGTGGAAGCGCTGCCCCCTTCTTTAGATGCTGCTCATCCCCCCCCATGCATGTCCTGCCCCCCTCCCCAACCAAGCCACCATCCACCACAACACCATGGCTGATGCTTCTGTCCTACCCGCCACATTCTGAACACCAGCTTAGATCTTCCAGTCCTGCTGGCTTCACCCCGAGATCAAGGGGGGAGAAAAATCCCTTTAGGCATCTCCTCCTTTAAGGGGAGAATGTGTTCCTGAAGCAATAATGCAAATGCCTGTGCTCTGAAACGGGGGCCTTCCAGGCCACCGTAGAAGGGCAAGTGTGCCTCGCGCCCTCTGCGGCAAGGGCAGAACCCGTGTTGCGCATGGGTTGTCTGCCACTCAGGGAGGCAAAGCTTCTCTTGCAGAACAAGAGTAGAGAGAAGCGGGTCGGAACGGTTGGCATGGAATTGTGCCATCCTGGGGGCACTCGCTGGTCCCCAAATTTAGAAGGGGAACCTGGGAGTGACGGCTCCGTCTGCTGGTGTCTCGGTTGTGTTCTCATCGCTGCAGGCCAGGATTGGTGCCTCTCAGTCAGGGACTCTGAATGGTGGAAGGTCAGATAATGTTGCACTTTATCTTCTGTGGTAGCAAAATTACAAAAAAGAAAAAAGGTGGTTGAACTGTCTTGTGAAGGGTTAGTCCCCCCTCCTGCATTTCCAAACCGTGTGTGTGTGTGTGTGTGTGTGTGTGAGAGAGAGAGAGAGAGAGAGAGAGAGAGAGAGCTGCTGATGGGACAGCAGCCGACATGTAGGGGCTGGTGTGGCTGGACGAGCCACAGGCCATCTGGGCCGCTTCCATGCCCCAAGCTGACTTGTGCCGTGCCTGTGTTTTAGCCTTAGACCCAGAGACACTTAGAGGACTGCTTGTGGGGGGTGGGACAGTATTGTAGCCCCCCCCCCGGTTGGTTTTTAATGAGGATTTTTCACAATGCAATTTTCAGTTCAAATGTAGCTTGTAAATACTGCAGTTTTGTCAAGGGTTTAAGCCCAGGGTGGTATCTCCCCCCGCCCCCGGTGTTTGAAGGGATGGGAGCAAATGTTGGAAGTGGGGCAGATAGTCTAGAAAAAAGGGGGTGGCAGATCCCTGGCACTGGCTGCCTTGCAGCCGATACTGAAACCGTTGCGTAGGGTTTGCGCCTGTTTGGACCTCGGGCTGAATGCAGCTGAAGGTGTCGCACCGTTGAGTGGCAGAATCGTGGGTGCCAGTAAAAGTGGGAGCTGGACGGATCTGTGTCATGGAGTGCGTGCTCTTTCCCAGCTCCCAGGTGCCTGTCATAGGGTTCGCGCAGGAGGACTTTGGTGCGAGTTCTGCTCTGGATCAAATAGTGTGCGTAGGGATGTGCCACACAAGTGTCTTATCTCGGGCCCCAAAATGTCTTGGTTCCACTCTGGCCAGAGACTTGGGGTCTCTTCCCAGACGACACCGTTCTTGCAGCAAGTGGCGTCGCAAATGGAAACTGCAGCACTGCACAGCAGCACAACAAAGCCTCAATAGGGCAGTTTGCAGAACAGTCGTTTCGTGCTGAAGACAAAGCATTCAGATGATCCGTGTGGCACAGTTGGATGTGGGAGTCCCCACCCCTGTGATGGTTGTGTGAACTGATCCCGAGTTGAACTGTTCACAGGCTGTGTCGCTTTGTGTTGTATACTCCAGGGATCCGAGTTCCAAAGAATGCTGAAGGTGGGCCCCCTTTTCTGGAAATTGGGGAGAACCAAATTGGATGGCGGTGAAGGGGCTGACTGACGGTCTGAGGAGGAGGAGGTGATGGTGATGGGTAACAGAAGAAAGGTGATTTGTGTGCAGAACGTGGTGGTGACCTTGTGGGCCTGTAGGCTGGTTTGGCCAGGACGGCAGCCTAGAGAACACTGGAGATTCCGCAGTTAGCAGATTAGTCCTGGCAGGCAGCTGGCCCGCCACTAGCCATCTAGGAGTATTTGGTGTGAGGTAAGTCAGATTTAGCTAGGCAAGGGTGAGCCCACTGGCCCAGCTTGTGCACCCGGGAATCCCTTTGCAGTGACCCGGGTTCTGTGGCCGTCACCTGGGGGTCTTCAGAGGTGAACCAAGACAGAGACCCTTCTTTTAGCCTGAGTCAGCCGCTTTTCTTGGGACGGAGGCAAGCCCCAAAGGAAGCCTTGCGCTTGGGGAGGACTTGGGTGGGGGTTTCCTCGGGCTTGTCGCAACTGCTGGGGTGGTGTGTGTGGGTGAGAGACAGCCAATTGTAGGTGGTGGGGGCTAGGAGGGAAGGGGTTGTCTGGGCAGACGGCTGGCTCCGTCGTCTGATGTTCTTTAGGGCAGGAATGGATGGGAGCAGAGATCACGTGGCTTAAGTGCTACAGCAGCAAATGTCGTGGTACGCACTGTTGGGGGCGGCGGTGGCAATGGGCTCCTGCTACTAAGCAAAAGGCGTTGAAATAAAAGGCTTGAGTCAGAGGCCATACAGCGGGACCCCCCCCACGTCTAGGAGGCTCGGCTGCAGTCTTGACCCCACTCCTCTCTCCCCCCTCCCAGGTGACTCTTGGTCATCCTTGTGTGGCTGAACAAGGGTGAAGACGGGTGTAGAGTTTTAAGAGCAGTCAGTTATTCACCCAAGAACAGTTTCTCCACTTGTGTTAGACATAATTACAAGCTTTGTCTTGTCCACTATATTTTTCAATGTTAATGTTTAAAATCAGCATATTGTACGTTAATTTGCCCATATGTTTCACCCTATCCTTCCTCCATGTGACAAACATAAAAAACTGTTGCAAAGCTGCTTGGAGACCGGGAAGTGTGTTGGTAATTCATGGTTGCCACATGGCTCCCTCGGAGCCAGTGGCACCCCAGTTGAGAGAGGGCTCCCAGCCGTGGAGCGTGGCACTCGCTCAGGGGACAGAGAGGCCGGTTGGGGCAGGAAATGCCGCGTTTCTGGCCTGTTAAAAGTCAATAGGAACTAAAGTTGACCCCCCCCCCCCACTGTAAAGACCTACACAGCTGCTTTTTCTGAGCTTGTCGTAGAAAAGAGAGCTGCGTTTTTGGCATTCAGAGCAGTGATGTTGCTCTCAGACTGCCTCCAGCACTCTTAAATGTTGTGTCCGTCTTCACCCTGAATGTGGTTGTGTGGTCTTGCACAGTGGCGCCTTGGCCTCATGTGAGCTCGTCTGATGAGAAATCTGATGATGAGAAAGGCGGTATATAAATACAGAAAATAAAATGTGGACAGAGTAAAGCTGGCATTTCCTGGTTGTGGTAAACCTGACTACATGTGGGTTATGGTCTTCTCTTCTTCCCCCAACAAATGTTGCAGGCAGAAAGCAGGGTAGAAAAACCCACAGACCCCTTTGTCGAGGAAGTGGAATGATAGAATTGCTGCACTGATTACTTTAGAGATGCCGAGAAGGCCTCTTGCAGTCCAAGATCTCAGCCAAACTCTCTTCTGTGCGGTCACAGGAGGCCCCTCTTGAACCACAGGGCAGGGCAGGTGCTTGGGGGAGCACAATAGCCAAGCATCCCCTCTTCCTTATTGGCAGCATTTTCTATATGTTATGATGAGACTGGTCGAAACTGCTCAGCTGGCTGGAGAACTGGAGAGGTCTGTAGTGGAGGGAACCCGACACCCGGAAGTTGTGCTCTTCCTCAGACCACCTCATTGGCATGTTTCCTACAGGCCTTTGGAAGGGCTTGATAGCACAGCCTGGCGCATATCCACCTGGGGTGGGTGTGGAGCCGAGATTTCCCATGCCTCCCTCGGAGCCAGTGGCACCCCAGTTGAGAGAGGGCTCCCAGCCGTGGAGCGTGGCACTCGCTCAGGGGACAGAGAGGCCGGTTGGGGCAGGAAATGCCGCGTTTCTGGCCTGTTAAAAGTAATGGACTGTTTTTCCCTCACCCCAGTTAAATGGCAACGGGTTTGTGTGTGTTCACCTCACAAAGAGGGTGCTGTGCTGCGGCTACCTCCGTGACACTTCCAAGGGCTCCTGTGTGTGTGAAATGTTGTCTTGTGGCAGATGGCTTTTCTGTGGGCACCAGCTGTCCCTGTGCAGCCAAAAGGGAGTCCGGAGTGGTGCCGTGGGGGGGGGGGGCCTGGGCCTGTGCAGCAGTACTGAACTATGCAGGTATTCCAGTGGTAGCCTAGCTGGGTCGGGGGGGGAGGAGAAATGCACGGATGACGGGGGCTTGGACACAGGAGAAGCAATCATATGAACCTGTCCAGGTGGGAACCCCCTCCCAGCCCTTGTGCCACCCCAGCAGGGCTGGTTTGGGGGCGGTTTGCTTTGCCTGTGTTTCCGCCCTCTCCTGTCCTTGGACTTGTAACAGTCTGACTGTCTTCGTCTAGCGACGTTTCCGGATTTGATGTTGTGATTCTTCTTATTGTGAAGGGTTTAAATAAAGCTTCTAGATGTTCAACCTTGGATCCTGACTGAGTGGATTCCTTTCTGGTCTTAGTTTTATGAACCAATCTGTTGCAGAGCACCCTCTTCCCTGATTCCTAGTTTGTTTCACCTTCCGTTCTTTTGTCACTCCATGAAGTTCAGGGTGACCCAGGCATTGGGCTGGATGGAAGCCAAAGATTCTGATGGCAAAAAATGATGGGGGGGGGCATCTGCTCGGGCCACAGCACCACTCGCCCTCCTGGGCAGGCACCCCTGGAGCTGCTGTTGGGAGGGCCTGAGACGAGGCCCTCCCAGCAGCAGCAGGGGAGCTGGCACAGAAAGGGGTGAATCCACTTTCCAGCTGACCACACAAGGAGCTAGTGGCAGCCCCCAGGAGAGGGAGGCTCTCAGGTTGCCAACTAGCTATAAAAGCAAAAGACTCCCTTAATTATAGGGGGGGGGGAGAGAATAAAGCCTGTTGATTAACAGGCCTTATTGAAATTCTCAAGGGCGCTCACCAAAAAATCCACAAACCCAACAATAATCTTCAAATTACATGTAGTGGTGTTGAACAAAACAGCAGTAAAAACAACCACTGCCCTAAATCTGCAGCAAATAGACTGATGATTAAACTCTGTGTTCTCCAGAGCCAAAAACTCCTATTGGGAGTTTGGATGCAACTTTTACTGCTAACTTGAGTATCGTCACTGTCCCTTGACTGTGCTTCATATTCACAACAGGAGACTAACCACTACCACCAGCTGCCCCTCCTCGCCTCCTCCCAAAGCACTGGCTGTGGTTCTGCAGGGCCTCCCAGTCAGGCCTTACAGAGGGACCTCGGCTGCAGGAGCACCGTCCTTCCTTGAGTGGTTCATTCTCCAGGGGAGGGAAGGAGAGGAGAGGCTGGTGCGCCCAAGTGCCCCTTCAGCCTGGCACAGGAGCTGTGGTCAGCAGCAGCTCACGGCCTCCTTGCCAGTCCAGAGCAATTGTTTCTTTGGCGCCATTCAACCGGCCTTATATTGGGGCATGTCTTGTGTCACCTCACTCGTCCCTGAACAAATTCCCTGTTTCTGCCCTCAGGGTGCTTATGGCACCAGATGTCATATCCTTGTTGTTGTCCACTGACATTTAGGTTCAAAAAGGGCCCCTGGGTTCAAAGGAGCTGCGTTCCAGGCCTCAGTCTTGCTTGTAGCTCGAGAGTCTCAGATGGTTGTGATTTCTCAGCGTGTCTTCAGCCAAGTTCTTTGGTTCGCTTTCTTAGTCACTTGCACACTCACAGAGGCCTGCTCTACGATGACATTCATCTATCATCTGTTCAAAATCAGAAACCCCAAATGACTCGTAACTCTTTTCCTTGAGTTTCAGGGATGCTCACAATCCCGTGGGTGAGTGTGCTTCTAACGTGCTCGCTCTTTGGTGGGTTTTGAGGCCAAAGCGTATTTTGACACCGAGGCCTGTTTCAGGGTCAAGTGCGTGTCACCCCCACCCCCTCTCTGGAGATCCCGTTAGGTGCTTTCTGTCAAGTCCTCCTCAGGCAAAGGAGCCAACTACTGTATTATCCATGACAGCTAATGGACCCTGACTGCTTCTTTGCAAGCGAAGCAATATTACCGGTGCTTCTTCCTGCTCATTTGAATAACGAAAAAGGTAATCCTCTTCTTAAAGCCCTATGGCCTGGTTCTCTCAACAGTGGGCACCGTGCAGCTGAGCGGAGGCAGCTGTGGCTCCTGCATGTTGGCAAAGAGTTAAAGCACCCAAAGTTCCACTGCACAGGAAAGTCCAGCTAGGAAGCCGCTGCGTGAGGCTTGTTTCCAAAAGTCAACGGTGGTTTTATTTAAGGAGTCACATCTTTGTAAGAAAGGGTGACAGCTGATCCTCCAACTTGTCTACTCTAAGGGACATGTTGTCTTCTCTTGGAAGCAGGAGGGAGGAAGGCAGGCAGGCCCAAGAACAGCATTCTGGGTAACCGAAGAGTGTTTTTAGAAGTGGGTTTTCTCTGTGCCAGGTGCAAGGGAGTGGTGACTGGACACAGGTATCTTGTTGTCTTGTGTGCTCCCTGAGGCATCTGGTGGGGCCACTGTGTGACACAGGAAGCTGGACTAGATGGGCTTTTGGCCTGATCCAGCAGGGCTCTTCTTATGTTCTTACGTTCATTGCCTGTGACTACAGGGCGAAAACCCCTAGTCCCCCTCCTCCCCCTAGTTTTACAGCCCCCTGCTGGTACAGGTGTGACACTGCTGCACATCCATCCCAACACAGACAACAGGCCTGATTCACACAATCTTTCATTTGTCTGGTTGTTCCAGACCAGGTTGTCATTTCACAGGGGACAACAAACTACGGCACAATCCTATGCATGCCTACTCAGTTCCTCCTTGTGTTCAGTGGGCTTACTCCCAGGGAAGTGTGTATAGGATTGCAAAGGGGATGACAGCCAGCCAGTGATAACTAAATAACCAATCTGGGGCAGGAAGAGGGGGAGTCGTTGCGCACCGGCCTTTACCGCCTCCTCTCCCGGCCTTCCCCAGGACTCAGCACGCAGCGCTTCTCCCGCTCCAGAAGCTGAACGGCCGGCAGCCGGGCGCCGCAAGGGGGGAGCAGGCTCGGGGCGCGCACAGCCAGCACCAGCGGGACGCCTTTCCTGCTCCTCTCGCCTCCCTCCCGCAGGGGGCGCCCTCCTAACCCGGGAAGGGTTCTCCTCGCGGCGACGTCCTCCGTGGCAAGCAACGGGCCTCCGGACGAGGGTCGGACCACCAGCAGGATCCGCCTCCCTCCTCCTCCTCCTCCTCCTCCTCCTCCTCTTCCTGCCCCGCCTGACTGCGCAGCCTCGTTTCCAAATCTCACGCTGCGCGTTAACCGCTTCTTGCCTAGACTGGCAGAGAGGGAGGGAGCGCAATAAAGGGGGTCCCTCCCTCCTCGTTCTGCTGAACTGCTTGACCTCGCAGCATGTGCTGCTGCTGCTGCTGCTGCTGCTACCGGGTGGGTGCATGGACGGTCGGCAAGGGCTGCAATGTGGCGCGCGCGCTTCCCGGGAGAAAGTCCTGCTAAACTCCGGAGGAGTCGTTGCTTCCACCACGTCGTTAACATACGTGGCGTGGTGGCTGCAGGCAGGAGATGCTCTTCTCACTTAGGTGGGAAAAGAAAGGAGACGGAGGAGGGATTTCCACAAATCCTGGCTGGCGGCTGGCCGCCGAAAGAGCGGATGAGGAGTCATATCCTTTGTATTTCGACAGACAGTGCCATCAATGTCTGTCGTCTGTGGCACTTTGGTCCCTGTCCCGAGGCGCTTATGATCTACCTACCTAGACATAGGCTTACCATATCCAAAGGGGGACAGGGTGCCTAGCCTACACCTTTAACCATTGTAAAAAGAGGGAATTTGGACAGGTGCAGCTTGTTGCACCCTTCCATTATGAGCTGCACCTGCCCAAATTCCCTCTTTTTACAATGGTTCAAGGTGTAGGCTCCCTGTCCCCCTTTGGATATGGTAAGCCTACCTAGACACAAGGGAGATAATGTGCTATTATTGTTCAGTTGCAGAAGGGCTTTGAAGGAGAGCAGGATGGTGTACCAGGCATAAGCAGCAGCCAGAACATAGGAAGAGTCAGAGCCCTGCTGGATCAGGCGGCCCGTATCTCACAGGGGCCCACCAGATGCCTCTGAGCACCCAAGACAACCAGAGACCTGTATCCTGTCACCACTCCCTTACATCTGGCATTCAGAGAGAGCCTACTACTAAAACCTTTTCATAAATCTGTCCTATCTCCTTTTAAAGGCATCTAGGCCATGTGCCATCACAACCTCCTGTGGCAAGGAGTTCCATAGTTTAATAATTACACGCTGGGTAATTTTGTAACCAAGCTGAAGTAGGTGCAACTGAACAATAGCACATTCCCTCCATATTTCGTTTTGTCTGTTCTAACTCTTACACCAGTCAATTTTAGTCGCTGTCCCCTGGTTCTGGTGTTGTGCAAGAGGGAAAAGAACTTCTCTCCACCCGCTCTATTCATCCCATGCATTATTTCATACGTCTCAATCCTGTACCCCCTCAGGTGTATTCTTTCTAGACAGGGAGAACTGGCAGATAAGAAAAGGGAACCAAGAGACATGTATGTATCAGCTAAAAGGTAAAGGTGACCCCTGACAGTTAAGTCCAGTCGTGTCCGACTCTAGGGTGTGGTGCTCATCTCCATTTCAAAGCCGAAGAGCCAGCGTTGTCCGAAGACGCCTCCGTGGTCATGTGGCCGGCGTGACTCTCCTTGCCGCAGCGCTTAGCATGCGGCTGGAACACGGAGCGCTGTTTACCTTCCCGCAAGCGATACCTATTTATCTACTCACATTTAACATGCTTTGGAACTGCTAGGTTGGCAGGAGCTGGCCAAGCAACGAGAGCTCACCCCGTCATGGATTCGAACTGCCGACCTTTCGATCAACAGCTCATGGTTCAGCAGTTTAACCCACTGTACCACCTGCTGTATCAGCTACAGAAATGCAAATGCTGTACAAAGCTAACAGAAATCACAGTGTTATACAAGTCACGATTGTGAAGAACAAAGAATAAACTGCACCTACTTTTACAAAATGCACGGCACAGACACACACAATAGGCAATAAAACCATACCAGTGACGGGTTAGAGCCCAACTCAAAGTGGAATTTTGCTTCCAGTTGTGTCACGGAGCCAGTAGCCATGCAGCTGTTGATGGCACAGGAGTTCTGGAGAAGAAGTTGGCCACCATTCGTTCTGTGCCCTCCCGCCATCATGGGAGAACTTCTGGGAAGGGAGGAGAAGTGGCGAGAGGGGAGGACTGAGTGCTGGTTGGGGGAGTGAGGAAGGGCAGGTCACAGCAGCAGCAGCAGAGGGTGCAGGGTTGCATCTTGGACACCCCCCCTCTTCCCGCCTGATACACACGTGCATGGAGCTGCTGAAGGTTTTTCAAGATGCAAACATTGCTCTTTATTAGCGAGGCCCATTGATGTAACTTTCTTCAGTGAAAAAGGCTTCCTGCTTAGTCTTTATAACTGGGCAGAGCAGCAGTATGGACAGTAGGAAGGATGAGTGGAGTGACCTGAATCCTCGAACAGATGGAAATGACGGCGGTTGACACAAGGCAGCCTGGGAGCTGCTGGGTCCATCCCGCGAAGGAGGCCAGGGACTCACTGCAGCCCAAGAACCGGCACTTGCCTCTTCCTTCTGACCAGGCCTCCTGCAGGGCGGCGGCTGTTCTAGGAGGAGAAAGAAGAAGGGGGTGGATTGGGAGAAGATCCCCCTTGCTAGAGAGCACACTCACTGAGGGACGCGTAACTGCCGCCTAGGTGACCAGGCTCCAGGCACTATGCAGGGTGATGTACCTTCCCAGGGAGGGAGGGGTGGCTGTGGCTGCCACAGGGAGGCGGTGGAGCTCCGCTGGTCCTACGCTCAGGTCTGGCTTGGCCCCTGGCCTAGATCATAACTAGGTCCGTAGAAGGAGGTAGGAGGTGAGTTCTGCCGGCATTGGGGTCCCCCCCCCATTGCACCTCAGGGCAGCCACCCTTCCTCGAGCCCCTGGGAGAGGCCTGACCAGGGCTGGAGAGCCGGACTGTATGCTCTCCATTAGAGGGTCTCGCAGGCCAGTGGCCAACACGGGAGCATAAAGTGCAGCAGGCAGGCAGGCAGGCGTTGACCTGCAAAAGGAAACGACCAGTCCGTGGGTTTCCAGAGGCAGGAGCAGCAGATATCCCTGACACCAGGCTGTTTTCCAACCCACACAATCCGACCGTCATTTGTTTCCCTTCTGTCCTTTCTTCCAGCCTTCCTGTGGTGTTTTCATTCCATATTTTTCCCTTAATAATATTGCCGGGAAACTCCGTCGTTACAGAATAATTTATTTCAATAAATAAAATAAACTTTACAGATGTTAAAACATACTTTGACGTTTCGCACACGTAACATTCGTGGCATCATCAGAAATCCCCTATAGTGCTCATGCGACAGCTTAAAAACCGGAAGTAAGCTCTTCCATATCCGACGAGAAAAGCAATTAGCAACTGCCGATTGTAACTGCCGATCAAAGGTTGCAAATGAAGTAAACACCAACTGAAGCCGCTCAAATACAAACATAACATAAAGAAACAGCAATGTACCTGTACATACAAATTCAACAGGAAAACCGCTTCTGAATGAAGTACGGAGCGACCTAAAAACACACAACACAAGAGCAACATAAACATAACACCACGAGGACAAAGATAGCAAATGGAAAGTATCCAATTTGCAGCAAAAACGTAGCGAAGCTATCAACAACAGAACAACAACTAAGTGAAATGTGACGTAGAAGGGAAGCTAATGAATAGAAGGAACAATGTGAAATACAAAGTTATTTGTATAAGGGAAATGTTATATAGGCATAACAAAGAGAAGTTTTAATACCAGACTTAAAGAACATGAGAGATATTTTAGGCTGGTTCAAAAGGAGAAATCGGCGTTAGTGGAACATGCGATAAATCATAATCACAATATTGAATTTGATCAATCTAGATTAATAGTTAAAACAGACCAATATTTACCCAGACTTCATAGAGAGTCAATAGAAATATTGCACATTGGGGCAAGAAACCAAAATTTCACATATACGCTAATGGGTTCTGAGTTGTCTGTGATGGATCAAGAGAGAGACCTTGGGGTGCTGGTGGACAGGTCGATGAAAGTGTCGACCCAGTGTGCGGCAGCTGTGAAGGCCAATTCCATGCTCGGGATCATTAAAAAAGGGATTGAGAATAAAACGGCCAATATCATTATGCCTTTGTACAAATCTGGGGTATTGTGTCCAGTTCTGGTCACCACACCTCAAAAAGGATATAGTTGAATTGGAAAAGGTGCAGAAAAGAGCGACCAGAATGATTCGTGGGCTGGAGCACCTCCCTTATGAGGAAAGGCTACAGCGTCTGGGGCTTTTCAGTCTAGAAAAAAGGCGCCTGAGGGGGGACATGATTGAGACTTATAAATTATGCATGGGATGGAGAGAGTGGATAGAGGGAAATTCTTCTCCCTCTCGCACAACACCAGAACCAGGGGACATGCACTAAAATTGAGTGGAGGGAGAGTTAGAACAGACAAAAGAAAATATTTCTTTACCCAGCGTGTAATTCATCTGTGGAACTCCTTGCTACAGGATGTGGTGATGGCACCTGGCCTAGATGCCTTTAAAAGGGGTTTGGACAGATTCATGGAGGAAAAGACCATCACAGGTTACAAGCCATAAGCAACCTCCTGGTTTTGGAAGTGGGTTTTCTCTGTGCCAGGTGCAAGGGAGTGTCAACGGGAAACAGGTTATCTTGTTGTCTTGTGTGCTCCCTGAGGCATCTGGTGGGGCCACTGTGTGATACAGGAAGCTGGACTAGATGGGCCTTTGGCCTGATCCAGCAGCCAGGCTCTTCTTATGTTCTTACTGGGCTACTCTTTCCTGGCAGGCTACGCTTGTGACCCTGAATGCAAGAAGAAGACAGCAGCAGCAGCAGCAGCAGCACATGCAGTTGCAGCTGGCCTCGCACATCTCCCTCGAGCAGCTTGAGGTAGGGATGGAATCTGTGCACGTTCTCCACCTGCTCCTCCTTGAATGTGCCCCAACCCTGTGTAGTAAGACTGAGCAGGCAAGTCAGAGAGGCCCTGTCTTGGCCCAGGGGTACGAAGCCACTCCGAAGGAATGGAAAGGTATGCATGACCTTCATTGGGCCCTTTTTTTCAATGATCACAGTCTGCTTGGGTCACATCAGGGCTGTGTGATGGGGGACACCGCTGGGCGGTGAGGGAGAGAATGGAAAAATTAGGGGAGGGAGGGAGGGAGGGAGGCTACCTGCTGCTTTCCTTGGAAGGGTGGCAGGATAGAAATGTAATAAGAAATAACCATTCCGGAGGACACTGAAGGTCATGTGAGATAATTTGCAGTTAAAAACACAGTCCAAAGCTACTTTTGCTTCTTAAGAAAATACTGTAGTGTCGTTTGTGTACTTTCAGTCTCAAACCCAATGATTAACATTTGCACCTGTCCATTACTCAACTAAAGCTGCAGCTTGATGACACCAATTCAAGCTTTGTTGCGTGTGGAGACAAGTACAGGGGGCTGGTTCGCACGTGCGTTTCCAGCACTCTGTGGTGGCATCGTCAGATGAGAGGAGAGTCGCCCATCTGACCGCAGACGGAGCTTTCAGATCACTGCAGGGGGGGGGCACACGTTCCTCCTCCTCCACCTGGAGCTGCCCCCAGGCAGTGGCCATCCATCCATTCAGTGTACAAGCCTTTCCTGGAATTCCTTCCCTGGGGAGGGCTGCCTGCCTGCCTGCCTGCCACTGCCAGGCTCTGCACTCCTGACAAATGGTATCTTTAGGGAGGGTGTTGGGTTAGGACTTTCTGCTGCTCTTTTGACTGTTGTTCATGCTGGGCTCGTCCCGCTGATCCCCTCATATTCAGCTGTTTACTGTTTCAATATATTAACCTTTTCTTTTGTTGGCGGAATTGTTATTATTATTTATCTGGATTGTTTTTATATTGTTACCCTTTTTATCAAACCCTGGTTCTTGTTGTTCAGTCGTTAAGTCGTGTCCGACCCTTCGTGATCCCATGAACCACATCCCGCCAGGCCTTCCTGTCCTCCACTATCTTCCTGAGTTCGCTCATTTTCATGTTCGTTGCATCGGTGATGCTGTCTAACCATCTCATCCTTTGCCTTCCCCTTCTCCTTTTGCCTTCAGTCTTTCCCAGCATCAGAGTCTTCTCCAGAGAGTCCTCTCTTCGCATTAGGTGGCCAAAATATTGGAGCTTCAGCCTCAGTACCTGTCCTTCCAGGGAACAGTCAGGGTTGATTTCATTTAGGATTGACTGATTTGATCTCCTAGCAGTCCAAGGGACTCTCAGGAGTCTTCTCCAGCACCACAGTTCAAAAGCATCTATTCTTCGGCGCTCAGCCTTCCTTATGGTCCAACTCTCGCAACCATACATTGCTACTGGGAACACCATCGCCCTGACTATGCGAACTTTTGTTGGCATGGTGATATCTCTGCTTTTTATTATGCTGGCTAAGTTTGCCATAGCTTTCCTTCCAAGGAGTAAGCCTCTTTTAATTTCATGGCTGCTGTCTCCGTCTGCAGTGATCTTGGAGCCCAAAAAAGTAAAATCTGTTACTGCTTCCATTTCTGCCCCTTCTATTTGCCAGGAATTGATGGGACCAGATGCCATGATCTTAGTTTTATTAATGTTGAGTTTCAAGCCAACCTTTGCGCTCTCCTCTTTCACCCTCATCACGAGAACTCAATACATTCGAATGATGGGGTGTCGGCTGGCAGCCGCCGCCCGCAATGCTGTTTGTTGGTTGCATCTGCAAAAGCAGAGCCACAAAATGACCGGAAGGAAATACGCAAGTCGGGTAGGCACCCCAGCGATGTCGCTGCACGTGTGACTCACTCCTTCAAGTTGTCCCGCCGCGTCAAGGGAGTTTGCAATGTGTGGACGATGCACGCCTCCCTTCCCCTGCGAGCCCGGCGCTGCGGTCAGGGCGCCGAGGTGCTTGCTGATGACGATTCTTCCACATTTTTTTTGTGGCAAATCCAAAAGTATTACGTATGCATGACAAGGGACGGGGGAGGGAAGCGGGCGCTGCTGTGCTGCCTTCATCACCCTGCAGGGGGCGCGCCTCCGCGGCCAGGCCCCCGTTTTTTGCCAAATCGCTACAATTGCGCCTTGTATGTTTCCTTCTTCCATGTAACCAGCAGCAGCAGCAGCAGCAGCGCGTCCGCCCCGCCGGGCCTGCCTCCCACCCCTGCCTGCTCTGCTCCCCTCCTCCTGCTTGCGCGCTCCGGGACGCCCTTTGCACTGCCCTGGAGTCCGGATCGCCCCCCTTTCCCACGCACGGACCCCCCAGCAAAGGGCCATGGCTGAATGGGCCCCTGCCCAGGTGAGAGGGGTCGGCAAGGGGCGGCGGGCCACGGAGGGCTTGCTGGAGGGGCTGGCACAGGGCGCTCGTCCGCCGCAAAGGTCTGGACTGGGGAGGGGGGCATGTGTCCAGATGCCGGGCTGGGGGCTGAGAAGTTGCTGCTGAGTCCGGAGCCTGGGAGGGAGGGAGGCAGCTGGGGAGAAGTTGGACCCTGAGCGCTTGACTGCAGAGGGGGGCGGGCAGGGACTAGGCCTTTGCTGCTGTGGAGACCCCCCCCCCCCAAGTCTGTGTTCTTAGTTTTGCTGCAGGGAGGTAAAAAGTGGGTCTGGATGTTTGATTGCTGTTGGGGGGATCATGGCACGAGATCTCGGCTCTTCTTGGGTGCGGGGGGGGGCTAATCTCAGAGTGTCCTCCTCCTGTGGGGCCCCCGGTCCTTTCTGTTCTCCTGAAGGGGTGCATCAACAGAAAAGCGGCCGCTTTGAGAAAGGGGCGGGCGGGGGGCGGCCCAGGAGGGGGGACTCGGCTGCTGTTGACTGGGGGGAGAGATCTGGATGCTGTGATGGGGGAAATGCAAGAGTCCCGTTGCAGAGAGCTGAGCTGGGGGGGGGCGCTCATTCTCCGGGCCCCTCCTGGTCCACCGTCCAGACAAGCCAGATCCCTCTCTTTCGTTCCCTCCTTTTTCCCCGGCTGGGTCTCCATTCCGGGCCCGGCCTGTTTCAGGAGGAGCTCGCTTAACTCCTTGGGTGGGGATATTTGGGAGGCGAGTCCGCATTTCGGGTGAGTGAACACGCGCGCACGGACACACACGCAAGCGGGCATACACGCAAGGCGGACGCCTCTGGTGACGGCGAAGCAACTTTGTGCACCCGGAATCGGAGAGGATGCGCCGCCGCCGAGGAGGAGGAGGACGGAGGAGGGACGCTTCTCCAGGCCAGGATTTTGCTTGCGTGTGCCGGGGCAGTGATCGCGCTCCGCGCCATGCACGCCCAGCTCCTGGGGCCTGCAAGAAATGGGTAGCTGGGGCTCTCCCCTGCTGCTGCTGCTGCCTGTAGGGATGCCGTTTGCTTGCACTGTAGTTGGGTTACCTTTGTAGTAGCCATCACTTGCCCACCATCCATCGTACATTCACGTGGTGGTGGACAAGGAAGGAAGCCAACCTCTGTACTACTGGAGCAAGAGGAGAGCAGACTCGGACTCCAGAAGGAGTTCCACAAAAGTGTCGTTAGTTTTGCCAAATCCCAACGTGCTTCTTGTCCAGTGTTTGCACCTTGTCTGCCCTGAATTGCAGCTGGTTCTGGAGTGTAGGTCAAGGCAGTGGAGCAGGGGCCTGCCCAGCCCAGGGTGCCGCTCTGCAAGGAGAGAGATGGCCATTGCTCTGTGGGTCCGAGGGAGATACCTGCTGCTCTCTCTCCCAACCCCAATCATCTGCTCCACTGGTAGAAGGAACCAGGGACCGCCAGCGTCTGCTGATCCCAAGCGCCTCTCTCTCCCCTCCTGGAGGGCAAACGCTTCCTGGGATGCTCCTCATCTGTCTGGTTGTGAAACCGATTTATGATCAATTACCTGCCTTATCTATTTTATTTATATTTGCATACCACCCAACTCTCAGTGTTGGTGATTTGCTACAATACTGAAGGAGAGATGTAAGTCAACTTAGCAAAGCTACGACTAGTCATCTTTAATATTTTATTGTTCATGCCCTCTTGCGGTTACACACCAGGACAAGAATACCTTAAAAACAAACAAGGGTGCCTTTACCCCCCCACACACACACAATTAACATTGACTCCCTATGATATCTAGTCGACTAATACATTGATTAAAGCAATTAAGACTCAATTCTCTGCACATTTACGTGGGAAGAAGTTCCTTAAACTCAGTAGGACTTACATCTGAGTAAACATGCATAGAATTGCAATGTAAAGATTGCAGTTCTGGCTGGTTGTAATAATACATTAGAATCTTTTTAGTGATGTATCTCCCTAACAGAGTTTTGTACACTCTGCACTAAACATTTCCAAATTCAGCACCTGGGTAATCAAAGAACAGATGGATTCTGAGAACTGTATAAATGACGCAAATTTTAAAAAATGCATACATTGTATCTTGTACACAGTAATAATTTTGAGCTTTGGCTATTTGGGTGGAGGTATAAAGAATTTTTGAATCTCAGCCTTCTGACCTGTAGAAAAATTATACTCAGTTGCTGTAGGGTCTGAAATGTTAACCCTTTTTGGCCACAGATGTACTTTCAAGTCTATTTTGTACCAATGAGATCTAGAACTTTGCTTTGTTCCTTCACCCAATGAAAGCTGAGGTTCTCAGGATACTAAATTCTGTGGCCTGTAACTGAGAATGACAGATTGTGACTTTCCCAAGATGACATATATCTAGTGAGTCTGGGGAAGAGGTTGAACGCAGGTTTTCCAGATCCAATTCATGTCTCGGAACATGGGATCACAGTGCCTTGGATATTTATTCTAATCAACACAAGTATTTCCATGGTATTAAGAGTGAATTTAATGCACCCTCATTGAGCCCTCATTGCTCTCTTCTCAGGGCAAGTTAGCATCAGGTTGTGTTCCTCAGTAGGGGCACAACCTCCAGGCTCCAGTCACGTGACGGCAAAGAGAGACCATCTGCAGCAGGCAACCTAAGAGATGCAGCCAGCACACACTCTACTACAAGTTGCTGAGACCAGCAATTGACCCTGACCTGGAAGCTTTTATAGGGGACAGAAGGGCATCACCTGATCCAGTCTGGCCTATTGCTGTTCAGAGGCTTTGTTGCTTCTCCTCTTGCAGTACCTCTTTTGCCCAGAGCAGAGTGGTGGCGCAGTGGCTGAATTCTTGCTTTCTTCCCCATCTCCCAGACCCAGAGGGCAGACGGCCACAACAAGCCACCAAGCCTCTCCAACTGGTCTTCTCCCACTTGATTGCTCTTATTGCGCTTGCATCTTCTCTCGACTTTGCAGTCACTGCTGGCACCTTGTATCCCACCTGCTGCATTTCTTCCTGATAATGTGTGCATTATCACAATACACACGCAACACCATAAACAAACATGGCACCTGGAACTAGGGAGCAAGGAAAGAGGGTGGCCACGATCCACAAGTGCATGCAAGAGGAGAAGCAACAAAGTGATCCACCCTGATCAACAAGTGCAGGAGGCTGTTGCTTTGGGTGTTTGGCCCATCTTAGGACAGTCACCTTTAAATAGGAGAGCTGGTTGCAGGGTAACCGGGAAGGTAGATTAGGTGTGCCTAGGGGTCCGGGGCACCCAGGGCCCCAGTGACATTGTCACCCTCTGGGAGTGACATCACTCCAGGGGAGTGTTTTAAAAAATAAAATGAAAATGTTTTTTTTAAATAAAAAAGCAGCAGCGGGGGGAAAAGCGCCTGGGGGCTGGGTGAGTAGGGTGCTGCTCCTCTAGTATGAAACCCGAGCGGTACAGTAGGGTGTGTGTGTGGGGGGGTGCATTTGCCTTGTTCTCTCTGCAGTATCTCTGGTTTTTAGAAGGACTTGAACCTGGAGTCTTTTCTTTGGGAAACGGCTTGCTCCGTCTTAGCAACCACAGAGCCTGTTGTCCTCTCTATGGCGGCTGCCATGAAATGCCTGCAAGAGCAAAAAAAAAAAAAAAAAAAAAAGGTAGGGGAAGTTGTGCTACCCCGTCAGATGGCGGGGGGAACACCAGGGGGGCCTTTGCAGCTCCCTTTGTCGCCCCCCCCTCTGGTGCCTGCATCTTTGGCTTCTTTTCCCCGATCGCAGGGAAGAGAAGCCAAAGAAGCAGGTGCCGGGGGGGGGGACACACAAAGGCCACGGCTGTATAAGTGGCTGGGGGGCAGTGACGTCTTTGGCTGCTCTTCCCTGATCGCGGGGAAGAGAAGCTGAAGATGCGTCCACCCCCAGCTGCTTAAACAGCCGTGGCCTTTGTCGCCCCCCCTTACCACTGCCCCCCCATGACCACCACTGCTCCTTCCAGCACCATGATCCCAAACCATCCAAGCTGGCCATACGTCGTCCTCCTTTGACGGCTGGGGAGCTGTTCAGATGGGCCGAGAAGTCAACTTGGCACTCCGGTTAGACCGTTACCCGTTACCATATGCCTAAGGTGAGCGCTTGATTGGACAAAGGGGGGGGTTCTGTCTATGTAGTGCGTCCCCCACCTCTCCTGCTTCCAGTAGCTCCACTGTCCTGATTGCTGTAATTGAACCTGTTACGGCACTTTGCTCTGAGTGAAAAGGAACACTGGACATGTGATGGTTAATAATTAGAAAGATTATTAATAATGCGATTATTCATGTTTAGAAAGAAGTGCTGGAGCCCATGTCTGTTTCAAAGTCACATCCTCTGACCCCGACCCCTCCCTAAAATAACATCTTAATTCTGCAACCCAAAGCCCCCAAATTGTCTTTGTATAATTTATTCAAATTGTGTATTGCTTTGTATGCAGCTTCTTACATTATTCGCGTTTCCAAGTACATTGATATTTCTTGGGGAAAAGGGGGGTTCTGAGGGAACTGAAGCGTGGAAAGGCATTCCTATGAGAGCTAGAAACTTGCATTTGAAAAACAGTCAGGCAGGGCATCTCGCAGAGATGCGCTAAGTGAGGGTGTCCCTCTTTTCGGGCTGCCACTTGGACAACATAAACCATTGGGCAGGTCTTAGTGCTAAGATTCTGTTTCCTTGTCAGCATCTGAGGGGGGGGGGGGCGCTTGTCAGGATTATATACCAAGGTGTTTTGGATTCCACTGGGATCGGATGGGGTCAGGAGTGTCCCGAAATGTCAAGACTGGGAGTGCTAGGCCTTCCTGACGAAGCCTTTGGTAATAAATATGGAAGGTCCTGTTGTCAGGGCAGTCTGTACACATAGTGATGTATGATGGTTCCTTGTAATTTACAGGGTCCTGTAAAATGTATATGTTTGTAGCATGAGCAAAAACAGGGGGGGTCCATATCCCAAGGGGTAGACGTTTTGATGGGGGTGACAAGAAAAGGAAGAGAGAGCCGAGAGTAACCCTGGATGCCCCCCCCCCCCGGGACAACAGCAGTTCCGTGCTCAGAGGGTCTGTGATGGTTGAGGCTTCTTTGCAAAGGTGGGCTTTTCCAGAGGAGAGGCGTTTGGGGGAAAGGGTCGGCCACGGAGGAAGGCAGATGCAAGAGAAGGGACCCCCTCCTGGGGTCTGGGTCAGGAGCAGGACCATGGCGACCCAGCCAGGCAACAACATCTGGGCAGCTTCCCTGGCGCTCACCTGGGGCAGGAGCTCACCTGCAACGGGGCTGGGGACAGAGGCCCCTGCTGCCTGCAGCCTCTCTAGGGATGGAAGAGCACTGCCCACCCGTGGTGCCTTCAGCAAGACCGAGTGTCTCTCTGTGAGCACCGTGGCGGGCGGCGGGCGGGCTGGGCAGGCGCCTGCTGCAACGTCCCAACAGTTGCTGTCCCAAGGGCCTGTGAAAGGAGGTTTGGCTGGGCGGGTGGGTTGTTTGCGAGGAGGAGGAGGAGGTGTGCCCACAGCGGAGCGCAGGCCTCAGGCCAACAGTCAGGAGCACTTTCTAGCTCTCAGCTGTAGTTGGTCACGAAAGAGGCTGCCTGGGAAGGGCGCGGGATGCAGGCTTAAGCCCCGGGGGCCCCTCTGCCTCCATGGAATCTCGACCCCCCCCCCCGGACCCTTCCGTTGCCTGGCTCCCTGTTCCTCCCTCTGAGGCTCCTCCCTCTCGTTCCCCACCAGATCCAGGAATGGAACGTCGAAGCTCCGCACCTGATGCCTCTGCAGCCGCCCCTGGTCCCAGAGCTGAGCCACATGCGGGAGGCCCAGCTGCACACGGCCGAAGCCTCCCTCTGGGGCGTGGTGGCCACGGTCCAGGCCATGGAGAGGAAGATAGACTTGCTGGCCAGCCGGCTGCTCAGCCTGGAGGGGCGATCTGGGGCGGCTGAGAAGAAACTCTTGGACTGTGAGAAGACCACGATGGAGTTCGGCAACCAGCTGGAGAGCAAATGGGCCGTGCTGGGGACCCTCATCCAGGAGTACGGGCTGCTGCAGAGGAGGCTGGAGAACATGGAGAACCTGCTGAAGAACCGCAACTTCTGGGTCCTGCGGCTGCCCCCCGGCTCCAAGGGAGAAATCCCCAAGGTCTCTGTCACCGCAGAAGAAAGGGGGGTGGGAGCTGCTGCTGAGTAGAGTGTGGGGTGCTTGGCAGCAGCGCAGAGTGGATGCTCCCCCCCCCCGCCCTAGGCAGCTGGGATGAACAGGATCTGGCCTGGGGGCAGACAGAGAGGTCAAAGGCCTGGGAACCTGCATCATCCAGGAACGTTGGAAATGGGGGCCTGCCCTACACATGTGGTGGAACGAGCTGACAGAGGTGTTTTTTTTTGGTGGGGGTGTAGAATGGCTGCACAGATTCAAAACTGTAATCTAGGTTTGCAGGCTCTTCTGCACTGAAAACTCCTGGCAAACAGAAAGCCAGCATGGCAGGGAAATGACTCAATTAGAGATTTGTTCCCTGAGATACTAGCTTTCTCGGTTAGGTTAGGTTTATTTATTCATTTGTAGATTTCTATCCCACTTTTTGAACTTGGTCCCCAACGTGGCTTATGCTGCAATCCCATTTATCTGAGAGTAATTTCCACTGAACTTAATGAGACTAGACATGCATAGGATTGTACTGTTATAGGATCGAAAAAATACAGTGAGGCTGCAGTTTTATACACATTTACCTAGGAATAAGTGCCATTGAACTAAATGGGGCTTACTACTGAGTAGACCTGCATAAGATTTGCTGTAAGTAGGTTAAATTCCCACTTGAACAGAACAAAAACAAATCAGATCAGCTCCCTCGCAGGACAGTTGGTGTTAAATGGCACTATTGGGGGGGGGAGGCGGGGGGCAGTTCACGTGGGCAGAGCAGCACCTGATGTGTTGACCGCCACCTCTCATTTCTTCCCCCTCCCAGGACAGTCCAGCTGAAGTAGAGCCAGGAGGTTCTGTATTGTGTAGTCATGTTTTAACGTGGGGGGGGGCTCTCAGAAGTGGCACCCCTTTCCTGTCAGCAGTGTCATTCCCCCCTCATTCTTCTGCATGTGGAGAGCAGGCCTGGGGTGTGTGTGGATATGGCACTACATGGATGTTGTGGGAGAGACTTCCCACCGTCCGAAGTCGCAAGGGGGGAGGGGGAGGTGAACCGAAAGGGAGGGACGCGGCAGACAGTCAAATAGCCACGATCCTCAGGCCACGGCCAGGTGGCTCCTCTCGTGGCTCATGCACCTCTGGGCCTGCCTGCTGCTGGAGTGGCCAGCCGTGCTGCGTGGGCATTTGTGTTGCGGAAAACCCTTTCCGGTTTTTCATGCTTCATTTCTGTTTCGCTGGATTCCCCACCCACCTGTGGCAGGTGCATTTTTTTCCATAGATGATCCTTTTTCACAGGCCGACAGCCCAATCCTATTCACCCCCCCCTCCCGACATCACAGTGGCGCCAAACTGGCAGTCGCTGCATCCTGTGCGGGGAGGAGGGGCGGGACTGGGAGGCTTCTGCAGGGAAAGGGGATGTTTAATCCTCTTACCCCTGCATACGCCTCACAGCCTGCTGTGGGTCTCCTCGTAACTTTGCTAGCGTAAGTCTGAGGAGAGAAAAGGGGCAGGGAGGCTGCAAGGAAGGGGGATAGGATCCGGCGTGGACCTTCCGCGATGGATCCTCCCCTCCTGCGGCCCCCAGCCCCCCGCTACACCCCCCGTCCTCCCTCACCTTTCCGCCGTCTTACTTTCCTGCCGCACATCCAGAGTTCCTCCCGCATGACTGGGACGGTGCAGGCCTTCCTTCCCGCTTGCGTCCCTGGCGCTGCACTGACAAGCGCGCTGTCGGGGAAGCTTTTGCGATGGGCGCAGTTTGCTTGATGGCAGCCAGCGGCAGTGCAGGAGGCGCACTACTGTCGGGGGGCGCGTTTAGGATTGTGCCCTCAACAGGTTGTTGTTCCAGCTCAGCCTGTGGTTTCATTTGTTTCAACCATGCTAGATGTGCACACAGGCAGTTGTCGATCACTCTGCAGCCTGTTCCCAAAAGAGGTGGTGGGGGGGGGGGGAGGCATAGGAAAGGGTGTTCCTGAATTCAGAAAGTGGCCCCTGCAGGTCTTCATCAGGACCTGATCCCAGGTGGTCAGTTCAGCGTTTCTGGGTTATAGAAGCTGTCAGGGAGCCATGAACAGCCACCCACATGACTGACTGTTTGTCTTTTCTGCAGATGCCGGTGACGTTTGTGGACATTGCTGTGTATTTCTCTGCTGAAGAATGGAAGAACTTGGCTGAGTGGCAGAAAGACCTGTACAATAACCTCGTGAAGGAGAACTATGAGTCTTTGCTCACCCTAGGTATAGTAACATAAGCATAATCACCTTTGCACAATTATTTAGAGTGCTCCGAGCATTTCACGTGATAGCTCTGTAATCCTTACAACAACCCTATAAGGGAGGCCACTTTCCCTATATTTCAGATAGAAGAACTGAGAGAGAGAGAGAGACTTATCTAAGGTCATGGCGAGTTCATGGGTCTATTTTAGGTAGCAGTCCTTGGACCATGTCTGAAAGCAGTCCTTTTAATCCTGGTCAAGACCAGAAAACAAGGTGGGGGACACATATGTGTATTACAAACCTCAGTGGGTTTTACTGTCACATGGGGAGGGGCACTGAGCTCAGTGCCTCCAGACCGCGTGGTCCACCAGGCCATACATGGTGGCCTGCAGCCCATTTCACAGCCCACATGTTCGTGGCCCACCGTTCAAAGCAGGCCGGTTTCCAGCTTCCTTTGGCAACCCTCTGCACTTGGTGGATGGGCCACGTTGAGTTTGGCGGTTCACACATTGCGCAGGCCTCGTGAAGCTTTGCTGGGGGAATGACCGACATCCACGGCAGGATGCAAGTGGCAAAAGCCACGTGAGAGTGTGGAATCGGGACTGCAAGGAGATGGACAGCGCTATTCCATGCATGGTGGCTCCGCAGGAAGACCCATGGTGTTCGGCGGTGCTGACTCCCAGGGAAGTGTGTATAGGATTGCAGCTTTAGTAATGAGGATAACGAAGGGATGACAGTGATAACTAAATCAAACTGGACAAGGGAAAAGCGCGCGCGCGAGAGAGAGAAGCGCAGTAGTTGTACTGTCCCCTCTCCGCTTTCCCCAGGAGCAGACGTTAATGTTTCCAAGCCAGAGGCACAGCCCAGGATCGAGCAGGGGGCAGACCCCTGCATCCCAGAGCACCAGAACGCCAAGGAGCGGGAGATGGCCACAGATCCTTGTACAGGTGAGGAGATCTGGCCTGTTATAAGCAGTGTCCTGTGGGCAGGTGAAAGCCAGTCTTTTCTGCAAGAGGATATAGTTGAATTGGAAAAGGTGCAGAAAAGAGCGACCAGAATGATTCGTGGGCTGGAGTACCTCCCTTATGAGGAAAGGCTACAGCGTTTAGGGCTCTTCAGTTAGAAAAAAGGTGCCTGAGGGGGGACATGATTGAGATGTATAAAATTATGCACGGGATGGAGAGAGTGGATAAGAGGGAAATTCTTCTCCCTCTCGCACAACACCAGAACCAGGGGACATGCACTAAAATTGAGTGGAGAGAGTTAGAACGGATAAAAGGAAATATTTCTTTACCCAGTGCGTAATTAATCTGTGGAACTCTTTGCCACAGGATATTGTGATGGCACCCGGCCTAGATGTCTTTAGTAGTGGATTGGACAGATTTATGGAGGAAAAGTCCATCACAGGTTAGAAGGCACAATGACTGTCTGCAACCTTTGGGTTTTAGCGGTAGCCTATCTCTGAATGCCAGGTGCAAGGGAGTGGCAACAGAATATAGGTATCCTATTGTCTTGTGTGCTCCCTGAGGCCTCTGGTGAGAGACAGCGTGAGAACCATGTTGGTCAGCAAGACTCTTTTCTTCCTCTTGTCCCTTACCTCACGCTGTGATTTGCTTCAGGGGCAAATCGCTTGGTCCCCTCCTCGCTCCAAGGGCAGTTGTGAACGTCCTGCGTCTCTGCGAGGATCGTCTCCCCAGCTGCAAAGTTGGAGGTGGGGAGATGAGGAGGAGGGGATTGTTGGGGGGGGGGAAGTGCAGGCTGTAGCCCAACTGCTGGGAAGAGCCTTGTCCCCCTCCCCAGCTCCGACCTGAAAGGAAAGGTGGACTCCTCCTTGTCTCGCTCTTCCGAGGACATTGGACCACTGACTGTGGCCTGAGGGTGAGCAGAACCCGGACCACTTCCGGCTCTCTGACAAGGACGTGCTCTCGCTCTCTCGCTCCTGCAAGTTTTAGGAGAGGAATCCAGTGACTTCTTAACACATCTGATGTAGATGCGGCTCAGTGTTTTTCCTCTCTTTCTCGCGTGGTGAGCTGAGGGCCTCCGAGCCATTGGTTCACATCTGCACAGAACAGTATTTTCACTTCGCATTCTGTATCGTGCTTGGGAGTTCCTGAGACTTGGGGCATCCTAACAAAAGGCTGGTTAGTGTAATGATGTTGCTGATGGGGGCCTGAGGCTCAGAGACTGTGGCCTGCCTAAGTTCACGGCTGGTCCCTGGTGAGATTTGCGCCCCAGCTCACGGCCTATCGCTACGCTGCATGGCCTTAGAGACACTCTTCCCGTCTTCGCTCCCTTTAACAGAGTCTTTGATGTCTACACCTGACATCCTGACCCGGATCAAGCAAGAGGAGCCTTTTGCTGGTGGGGGGCAGTTCCCAGAGGAAAGAGGGATCCCTACGGACTCATGTGGAGGTGAGACAAAGAAAGATTGGATTCGATGGCAGGAGGGCGGTTGCTCTGGGACCCCATACGAAACCCATCCTGCATTTGGAGATGTCAGGACAGCTCTTGGTGGGCCTTTCTTCTTTCCGATGGCGGTCAATATTTTTCTTGCTAGAACAGACAGTCTGCTGGGGGAGTCTTCTGTGCAGCTCCTTTGCAATAATTGGGAGCTGCAGAAGAACCCAGCAAAGTTGGGGGCGGCTGCAGATACTGGGGGTTGCACTCTCCAGCTCAGGGTCCAAGCAGAAAGTGGAAGGCGCTGGCTGGGGGCGGGGGCGTGACTTGGCGCTCCCAGCAGTCTGGATTGGGCCCTTTCCCTCCTGCATCACCAGACAACCTTCTGGCTCCCTGGCCGGCTGCGTTTGTTTCAAGGACGCCCTCTAGGCTGCAGTATCAGCCTGCCTGTCAGCTGTCCCCCACAGGCCAATTCGTGTCCACCAGGCCCTGTCAAGCCCTGGAGCTCACTCCTCTCTCTCTCTCTCTTTTCCGGTGTGAGGATGCTGCCTAAGCGCCTGCTCCTGGTCCCTGCGTACCACCTTGGACCTTGATTCCTGCCTGCTTCTGGCCCACTTGCTCTGACAACCGGCTGTCCTGGGTCCCAGAGCCTGACTGTTGGAGCCGGTCCCTTGCTGAGGCCAGTCAGGCTCCTTGTCTTCCTTCCAGAACTGGCCAGTCTAGGGCCTTCATCTTGTCTGCTCGTTCTGCTCCTGAAGAGGGTTCTGAGGGCTGGGAGTGCACCAGGCAGGAGATGAGTCCCCAGTCCTCAGCCCCTCTGTTCAAGCCTCAGAGTCCCTGACAGGACTTTGGAAAACTCTGAGAGGCCTTGCTGGTCGTTCCCTCCATGAGGGGAAGTAAAATGAATAGGGGAGTAACGCAGGGCCTTCTCAGCACTGGCTCCAGTGGAAGAAAGAGTAGAAGGCATTTCAGGAAGCTTGTTCTCATTATGGTTGCTCTGTGTGTGTGTGTGTGTGTGTGTGTGTGTGTGTGTGTGTGTGTGTGTGTCAGTGTGTCATGTTGCTTGTAGAGCTTACTTTTTCATGGGTTTTGAATTGAATTACGGGTCAGTCCTGCATAACTATACACTGGCGGAGTGCGCACTCCACTGCTGCTGGGTGTCGCAAAAGTGCCGTAAAGCGCTTTCACGGCACCCAGAGAGTAAGCAGCGCCGGCGTAGAGGCTGGAGCCGCTCACTCCGCCGTTGCCCAGGACCCGCGCCAGGTAAGCCCTAGGCCAGGCAGTGCAGGGCTGTGGGGAGGGCGGGCAGGGGTGGTGGGGAGGGGGCGTTGATATCAGCGCTGTGATGTGCCGATATCCCGAGCCCCTTCCCAGCCTGGGTTGGCCTTACACTTTAGGTTAGCTTCAGAACTGGCGTGCATCCAAGGAGGCTCATTGCAACCCACTCGACTTACAACGGGGGAAGGGAATGAACGTCCCCTGAGGAGAGCCCAGGATGCACCAGTGCAGGCCACAATGGGCCTTGGATGTGACACAGCGGCCGGCCCTTTAGGCCGGCTGCTTAAAGTGACACAGGTTTGGGCTGTTAGCCAGTCGTTCAACCAGAACCCCGTTCCTTTCCAGACCCAAAGTCCAGCTGCTCTTTTGGGACTGTGCTGTGGTGCTGCCTCAGGAGATGGAACCACACAGCACCAGTATCTTTTCTCTTTGTCAAATGTCTGTCTGTTCTTCTTACCCAGGCACCGAGGCGCTCATTTCCGCCCATGACTTTTTATCATGGATCAAGCAGGAGGAGGAGCCATGCGTCAGGGAGCCCTGGGAGCCAGCCGAGAGGGACATCCTTTCAGGCCCTGGCACAGGTGAGCAGCCACAGGGAGAGGCCATAGTTAAGTGGTAGAGCACATGCTTTGCATCTCATGAATGAGGAGTCTTGATTGGTCTCCATTAGGAGCAGGGCCTTCTCTGTAGTAGCCCCAGTGCCCTGGAATGCTGCCCTCCGTGCTGGTTTTTGGAAAGCAGGCAAAAATGTTCTTGTTTTTGTTGGCCTTGGAGAACTGCCTGCTGTATTCTTCTCTCTGTTGTTTCTTCTGCTAACTAAGTGTTTATTTAGTTTATTATATAATTTTATTTTTGTTTAGCGTTTTTAGATTTTAAACTTTTATTGATGATTTATTACCACTTTGATATATTTATGAATGGGGTTTAAAAATATTTAAAATTCCATGTGCAGTGTAAGTATACATAGAATTCATTGCTTCGTGCAGAATACAGACTCCTGGGAATCTTATTGTCCTCTACAAAGCAAGCAAGCTTCTCGTTCTCCAGGGTGCGGGCATTGCTTTGGGGCTTTTTCGCAGGATTGCTTGTCTTGGCCCTTGACTCATGTTGGCCTCTGGATTCTTGATTCATTCATGAGGCTGGCTGGGGTGAATTGGGAAAGGGGAGAAGAATCCTGGGGAAAGGAGGGACTCCTCATCACTGGCTTCGCGTTCGGGACCAGGCCGCTTCTCACTTGCGGTGCAGATGTGGTGGAGTGCAGACTACACAGCAGTGACCAGTACATGGCGGAAATGGCCACCCAGAGCCAGCCAGTTGAAGCACTGCAGAGATCCTTCGGTGAAGGTTGCTGGTTTAGAAGAGCCAGTGGGGACTCGCCAAAAAGATGCAGTGCCCCCCCCATCCTGCCCCCTACTGTTTTCATTCATCCATTCAGGCGTATTAATCCCACCTTTTGGCCCCAAAGGGAGTCATAGTACAATCTCATAGTACAAACAAAACAAATTTAATATCTCAACATCAAAACCAAAATGCTAGTTAAAATCAGTTGAAAATATCATCATAAAACAAGCAGCAGGAAAATAAAACCCACATTGGAAGGATTACCACCGAAGTGCCTGGCAAATTAAAAAAAAAACTGTGTTGAAACGCTGAATGTGTGTGTGTGTGTGTGTGGGGGTAAATCAAGCCTTCGGGGTCGGGATTTCTATAAACGGGAGGCTGGACTTGAGAAGACTCTATCCTGTGATAATCTGTAAAAGTTTCATGGCCTACGTTGATGTAAAACGATTTGAGTATTCCGGGTTTAAAAGCCATGTATACAAAATAAATTTATAGTATTAAAAACAAGTTTAAAACTACGTTAAAAAAACTCAGTTAAAAACAAGCCAAGTGATAAAAGAATACTACAAAAAAGGTTACAGTTTCATTTGCCTTTGCAAACATCATCAGACCACAGCACAATACAGGCTGGAAGATGTTAAGGCGCAAGCCTGAAGAGAGGGAATTTAATAGAGACAACAGGAAATTGAAGAGGTGTTGAAATACTCATTAGTATTTGAAGAGTCAAACTGTTGCTTGGCTTTTAAAGAGACAACACATTAATGCAGTGGTTCCCAAACATTTTAGACTCGCGGCTCCCTTGACCTCCCTCACCATTAGCCGTGACTCCACATTACAGTGCACTGAAGAGACAGGCACTCTTTACATGCTCAGAGGCACCCTTTCTTATATGTATGTGTATATTCCCGAAACAAGCCCTAAAGTGGATTTTCCATGCTTCTGCTGAGCAGGGTGGGGTTAGGATGCTGCCCTCCCTCCCTTGGCAGGCCTGGGGTGCCTACCTGGTAGAGGGCACTGATGTCATCTGCGTTAGTCCTATTCATGGCAAGAGAAACATCAAAGCATGGGAGGGAGGTCATTTCTTTTCATTGGTCATGCCTCACCCCAGTTGCATGAGAGAAAGCTCCTTTGGGTAGCATCTTTGCAAGATGAAAAAAAAAAGATTCTTATACTGCAAGGCAGTCTCCAATGGGGGGGGGGGGTTGTCCCAGCAAATAGAGTGGGGAATTTAGAGGTGGGTCAAAAAGCAGCAAAGGAGGAAGGAGAGAGATCTTAATAATTAATCAACCAAACAAACAGCAGCTGCCTCCTCTTCCTCTGGCTTAAACAAGGGAGACTTCTCTACAGCTCTGCAGAAATTCCTTGAGGTTCCCTTCCCTGCAAACTGCTTAGTGCTTATCTATTGAGGTGTTAATAGCCTAATTGCCTGTTCTTTGACTATGATAAGGAGGTCTGCAAATCTCTGTTAAAAACAAAATGTGGAAGAGAGCTGAAGAGCTAGCTGCAAAACTGAAGTCATGAGTGACCCTCTCCGCTTTGGGAACCTCTGCATTAATGTGTTAGAAAGCAGGGGGGTCAATAGGGTTGGGCTGAACGTCTGTTCTGTCCCCTCCAGAGGTTTATAAAATCAGTTCATTACGCTCTTCTCCTTCTGCGGAACTAATTTAATCAGCTGTGGGTTTTAGCGTTTTTTTGTTTGTTTTAGCTACTGTTTTACTATGATCTGTGTTCTGATTTCAGTGCTGGGTGTGTTTTTATAATTGTGTGACAGCGCAATCCGACTTAACTTTTGTGCCGGTGTAACCAGCGGTGCAGCGAGAATGGGAGGCCCCAGAATGGAAAGGGATTCAAATCCCCTTTGAATTCCTCTTTTGGAGGAGATTTGAATCCCTTTTCCGTTCTGGGGCCTCCCGTTCTCGCTGAGCCGCTGCACAAAAGTTAAGTGAGCTGTTAGCCACCTTGATATGGATCTAAGTAAAGCAGGATATAAAGCTGTTATATTCAACAAGGAAGCCTACCTATCATATGTTTGCTAGCCGTCCTTCTGGGAGACGCTGCGCTTGGAGTCCGGCCCCTCTCGCTGTGGCTGCCGTCGGAGTGCAGTTCACCCTGAGGCCAGCCTGTCCCGGTGCCTGGCTGTCTTCCAGCGTGGCTTCCCCCAGGTTGGCTGCTGTGGCACTTTGGAGTCCCCGAGCGAGTCCCCCCAGGGCTGCCTTCTCCCCCATGAACCAGCCTGCTGAGTCAGACCTCCTTCAGAGGCCCTTCTCTGGGCGCCCCTCTTTTCTGAGGTTTGGCGGGGGGGGGGGGGGAGCGACCAGAGTTGTCTGCCGTAGGTATAGATGTGCCTCTGGGGCCACCATTTGGGCAGCCAGCAAACTCCATCCTGTCCTCCAACACGTCTAGTAGTGTCTGTGGTCATTTTGATGCTGATACGCCCCCCCCCCCCAGCTCTGTTGCTTGTACATTTTGTAGTTTTACTGCCGTTTAATATTGTGGCTTTAGTTGGCTTGTGCTAAACACTGTGTTGTAAACAGCGAGCAGTGAAGGGTGATTCTAGAAAGAAAGAACCCACGCTGTGTCTGTGGGTGGGGGGAGGCTCTCAAACCAGCCTCCTCGCCACACCCTCCCCCCAAGTGGCTGCTTCCTGGGATGGATGAACTCTGGCCTGTTTTCTCTTTCTTCCAGCTGGCAGTGGGATGGCGGTCAAGGCTGAGGAGCAGCGCCAGTGCCCGGAAGAGCCCGCCAGGCCCGGGGAGCCCCTCTTTCAGGGGGAACCGCCCACCGCTGCCGCCGTGGAAGCCTATGTCGGCCAGTGCGGTCCAGCCCCGCGGCCCCTGAGCCCGGCTGGGAGCAGGCCGGGGAAAACCCTGGAGTTAGGCAGTGAGTTGCAAGGGGGCATCTTTGGGCCTCAGGGGCCGGCTGACAGGCCTCACGGCTGCAGCGAATGCGGCAAGATGTTCGGGGTGAAGAAGAGCCTGAAGGTGCACCAGAGGAGCCACCACGGCCAGGAGCGGCCCTACGAGTGTGCCGAGTGCCGGAAGAGCTTCAACTGCCACTCGGGGCTGGTCAGGCACCAGATGACCCACCGGGGCGAGCGGCCCTACAAGTGCGAGGAGTGTGGCAAGTGCTACAGCCGCAAGGAGCACCTCCAGAACCACCAGCGCCTGCACACGGGGGAGAGGCCCTTCCAGTGCCCCGTCTGTGGCAAGCGCTTCATTCGCAAGCAGAACCTGCTCAAGCACCAGCGAATCCACACCGGGGAGAGGCCCTACCAGTGTGCCGAGTGCGGGCGGAGCTTCCGCTACAAAGAGTCCCTCAAGGACCACCTGAGGACTCATAGCGCGGAGCCCCCGGCCCCCCGGCTCCTGCCCTCCTTGGGCGGGGATTCGCTCCCTTAACACCAGCACAACGTAGGGCAGGGAACGTTGCTCGCTTTGCCCACTGATTTCCAACCTCTGTTCCACTCTTCCCCGGCTCTTCCCCCTCCTCCCAGGGCCAAATCCGGCACCCCCAATCCTGCCTGCATGGGGGAAAACCACTACAAGGACAGTTGGATGTGGGGCAGGGAGGGGCGTTGTGTGAGCTGAGTGGGAAGCCAGCCTGGTGCTGCAAACGGAGCGAGACCTGTTGCGCTGCCCAGAGACACCGACAGGCACGAGGGCCGGATGGCCCCTCCCTCTGGCTGCTGCACCCTGAGCGAGCCAGCCAGCCAGCCAACTCTGAGGGACTGTAGAGGTGGTCAGTGCCCCCCCCCTCGCAAGAGGAAATCACCAGACTTGCGACGAACATTGAGAAGCTCATGATTTTACTTAAAAAGAGTTTTGAGCCCTCCTTCTGGAGGTCTGAAAACCTGGTGGCCGCTTGTGTGCGCACGCAAGGCTCAGACACCGAACTGCAGACTGACTCGCCCACATCTCTAACATGAATGACAGTTTCGCAAGGAATAGCCTCACGCTTTTGGCGGGAGGTAGCGTGGACTGGCAGCCCTTGGAATGGGCCCCCAAATGGCTCCTCTGCTACCACAGGCCCAAGTCAGAGTGTGGCACCGGCTGCCCTCCAGGGCTGGCCAGTTTGTGTTGCTGGCCTCACACTCCGCGGGAGTCCTTGGAGCCGTTGCTCTCTGGCTCTCTCTTCTCTCCCCTCAGTGCCTGGCGGCCTCTGCTGCAAGCACCTTCTCCTGGCCCTGAGCCCTGCATTTCTCTCCCTGTTGAAAATATATTTATTCGTTCTCGCCTCTCCTTCCCATGCCCCATGCTTTGATTTTAAATTCCTTTTTATCTCATGAAGATGCAGTCTGCCTCTGTTTAAAAAAACACAGTTATTTCCAGGTGTAGTTTTGTATGAAAGGTGCAATGCAAATAAAGACAGACAGAAAAAAAAGGAAAAGAACCTCTGTGTAGGTTGCATTTTTCAGAAATCATTTCTGGAGCACAGTTTGGTGTTCAGAAGGCCCCACTGAGCTTCAGGAAGGCTGTGCAGGCCTCTGCTGCGCATATTACGCGCTTTCTAAGGGGATTCCTGGTTAACTGATTGCCTCAAAAAGGTCCCTGGTGAATGTCTGACAAGATGCGTATGATCCAACTAGACTCAGGAGGGGGTTGGGATTGGCCGTGGGTCCTTGTCGAGGGGCCACGTGTGGTGGCAAACCTGGATTTGTTGTGGTGTAAATGGCCGTTTCACGTGATCCAAGTGCCGCTGGGGGGGGGAGTCAGGTGCCGCTGGAATTTAGGGTGATCATCGGATGCATGGTGAACGCAACTAGAATTCCTAATTTTTGTGGGAGAGAGGACCAACGATCCCCCGTAAGGCTGTTGTATTCTGCGTCAAAAGATACGCACCCCCCAAACTCCTACCAGTAGAATAAACTCTGCAACCATGTAGGAGGGACTCTGCTCTTTTCTGCAACCTGGAGGATTCTGCACTTGGGGGACAGTGAGGGGGGTGAGAAAAGGGGGAGTCATGAGAAAGCGTCTGGTAGAGGACCTAAAAACCAGGAGGAGGCAATGAAGACAGCGGTGGGGGGGTGAAGAGGGTCTAAGGGGGCCAGCAACCTCCATCCCCTTTCCCGCTTAGCTGCCTTCCCTACCCCAGCTGACTGTGGATCGTTTTCCCCTGCTCCCACCTAGTCCTCTGGTTTCTGAGCCTTTGGAACAGTGCCCCCGCCCCATGTTTTCAGTCTTGTCTCAGCTACCAAGAGGACTAGAGACTTGCTTTCAAATGGAACTGAGATCCTCAAGACTCCATGTATGACAACAGGTTCCGTAGTTGGTGATGCACCGAAATACTCTCAACCCTGCCTGTAGCGCCCACGTTATTTTTGCACCAAGCAGGCAAATCCTGTGAGAGTTGTGCTCAGTGCATCCAAGGAGGAGTGCATGATTTATGTTCCAAGAGTACACCCATTGGGGCACATAGGACACTTGAACCCTTTTGCTACATCAGAGCTTATAATGCTGGTCTTTACCATACGATCTGAGGCATTTATGAACTGCCCTTCACAGGCTCTGCAAGATGGGGGTTATTATGGTATAGCTAGTGCATATTTCTGCCCTGTAACATCTCAGAGCCCTCTAAGCAGGAGGCAAGCACAGTTAAGTTCTTTTAAGGCCCATTCATTTCATGTACTGACATCTCTCCTATTGAAACAGATAGGAATTAAAAGTGCTTAACTTGGGATGGAACATGCCTGTTGAATATGTTTGGTCTTTCTTTGCCCTCTGCGGCTTCCATAGCTATTACACCTTCAGCAAGCTCCAAGATTCTGTCTTTTATGTCTTTCGCCACATATGTGTGTGTGCGCACGTGCACACATAACGCAATTATATTTTCCATCCTATCTCTTAGCCTCTGGCTGGAAAGCAACTAGTTTAAAATGCAATAATGAAAACTCATTTATTTTTATTTGTGAAATTTATACTCTGCATAAATAGTGCTTCCCAACATAAACGTTACATCAACAAAAACCCAGTCTAAAAAAATAAGAAGAGCAACTTGAATGTTACAATAACATGGAAACTGTAGCAGCCATTCACAGTAAGATCTGGACACCACCACCACCCCAATAAAATGCCTCCTGGCCAGAATAAACTTCACTGACTTACTACAGACCACCCCTTGCAAAGCCTCCTTGGGAAGATTCTAGACCCAGTGTGTTGCCACCTCTATGACCAACAACCTAACGTTGGGCGATGCTGGCAGGTGTGTTAAACACACAAATCCGGGTTTAAATAACTATCTGCCTAAATTATCCATATCCAAAAAGCCTGCTAAGATTTTTTTTTTTAGCTATTTAAAAAATGTTATGAGATGTCTAAAAAATGCTGAGGCTCAGACTGTGACCAGCCTCGGCAGGCAGGCAGGCAGGCAGGCGGGACCCAAACTTCCTGAGAACCCCTTTTTGCATGCCTTACCTTCGCTGCCGGCTGCTCTGCTGTCTGGCGGATGCCTGAGGTGCCGGTGGGAGCCTTCCGCATACAGCTTCCACTGGCTGGTGCAAGAGTCCTCAGGGACGGCTCCTTTGTGCATGGTGGATGGATTGCATCTGGGAGCAAGTGCAAGAGGGGCCAGCTTGGAGTTGCCCTTCTAGGCAAGCGGGAAAAGCAGGGCGCTGACTTGCCACAGGTGCCAAGACCAGCAGCTGAAGGGGTTTTCTTGATCTGGCCCAGCAAGTCACGAAAAGGTTGTGTTGGGTCGGAGTGAATGTCAGTTGATGGAAACAGCTGCTTCTGTAAGCAACTGGTCTGTTTACCGCAGGCCTGATCTTTGCTTAATTGGGGCTCAAGACCCCCATCTCCCCACTGAGTTTTGAAACGGTGACTTTATGACTTTTCCAGTGCTCCTCGGAGATATAGGGGTGTGTGTCTTAGGAGGAATTTCCTCGTGTCCCAGGGGACTGACTCCTTGACCCAGGACTCGAGGCATCCGCCAGGATGTGTTGCTTGTGTGCAGTTCCCTTTCATTTAAGTGGAGCTTGTGCTGGAGGATGTCTTGGTGGGACGTATCCTGGATAAATTGTGGGTCTCGCCCCATGGCAACATGTTCAATGGAAATGCTTCCCTCCCCTCAATAATGAATAATGTTGCAGTAGTTTCACACCTGGTCCCCAACTTATGGATCTGCAAATGACGACTGGACGCGTCAATGGCTCTGCGCTTGCTGTAGTCTTTCAAAATTATCTATGGTTTTGTTTTATTATTGTAGTAACAAAAAATAAATAATAGCATTCCGATTTCCGGACAAACCTCTGGAATGGAGCCCGGATGTAACTGGGGACTTGGGGTACCATGTCCAGTTGAATGAATTGGGCTGGAGCCACGGCCTGCAGGTTGCTGATGACGACTAAGGATCTCCTCTAAGTGACTGAGCTGGAGAAGATGCACAAAAGCTGATTTTTTGTTCTTTATCGTCTTCTTAGGTATGGCTAGTAACACTTTTTGCAAGCTAATAACACCTGCGAATGTATTTGCAAAGCCACAATCAGTAAAATGAGAGCCGCTGCAGCAGCAGGTCTGCAACATTTGGTGCAAGATGGTAAGAAGAAATCTAGGCAGGGTTTTGCGAAGTTCTTTAGTGATGGTCAGAGCCTAGAACTTGCAGAAGTGAGAGGAAGCAGAGAGCGACACTGTCCTTTGACAACAGCCTATTTGGGGAAGAGGACTGATGTCTGGCGTTTTCTGATGTCCTCTTTCTTGTGTAGACCACGGCACTTCCAAGCGACCACATCCCCTGTCCTGGATGGAAAGCCAAGCAGAGCAGCAGGCTGTGAATCAGAGATGCTCCGTGATGACAGACATTCCTCCAGGATCCAGAACAGGTCAGTGGGGAGAGACCTGTGGTGATGGGACAGGGACAGCAACCAGAACACAGGGCGTGGGCCCTGCTCCGAGGCTCCCTGGCTGAATTGTGCCGCTGCCCTATTGACTACTACAGCAAATACCAGCACAGCGGCAGCAAACATGGCTGTTGCGTAGACTTGAAAGCAGCTCTTGGCCAAAGAAGTCAATCTCTCCACGGCTCCAATGGGCTCCAGTGGGGCACACTGGCCATGGCTTAGTGTGGTCACCTGCTACGTCACAGTGACCTCCAAGGCTAACTTGGCGCAATGGGCTGGGCTGCAATGCAACCGTTTGCCTGACCTTTCTCTGTTTCTCAAAAGCACATTCTCTCACTCTCCTTTCCAGGAGATATTGGGCTGTTGATGAAGACGGACGAGCACGGCTCTGCCAAAAGCGACGTGGAGCTGGAACAAACCTTGAGGCCTTGTCTAAGAGAATCCAGAGACCAGCCTGAAGGAGAGAGTCTGCACAGGAGCACACTGGAAGGCCCCTTTCAACCAGGAACCTCGCCAGTATCTGTGGCGCTGAAAACTCTCTCTCGGCCTGCGGAAGAAGCCCTTGGAGCCATGGTGCCTCAAAGCTCTGGCCAGCTAGGACTGGATCATCCTAACCCGGTCTCTGAGCCCCAGCAGGAGAGGCTTCACCCTGAGGATAATATGACCCTGATGGTCCCTCCTCCCTGCAGGGACTGTGGAGCGGCTTGTCAGCCCTGGCAAAATTTGGCCACCCACCAGAGCTGCCACAGCAGAGTGAAGCAGCACCAGAGCGCGTACTGCGGCCAGTGTGTCATGTATACCTCCCGGCTCAACTACCACACCCAAGCCCACACCAGAGAGCGACCCTACAGTTGTGGCCAATGTGGGAAGAGTTTTAGCCACAACGAACACCTGCAAACCCACCTATGTCTGCACATGGGAGAGGAGGCCTATCACTGTGAGGAATACAAGGAAAGCGACAATTGCAAGGAACATCTGCAGTACTACCAGCAAATGCACACCAACAAGATGCTCTTCCCAGAAAATGTGGGGATTGTGATTAAGGAGGAGGAGCAAGAACTCGATGAACGTCACACGGACCTGGAACGAATCCTAGGTCCTCACATGAGAGATTTTGGGGAACAGGCTGGGAAAAGGCCTCAGCAGGAACATGTACAACGGGGGGCGCTGGTGTCTGTGGGGCAGAGGCCTCTTCTTCAGTGTGATGGAGAATGGTATGGGGCCAGCACATCTCAGAGATGCAACGAGGGCAGGATGAACACAGTGGCTGAGCCCCAAGGGACTTCCCAAGAGAAGCCTATCTGTGGGGAGAAAAGTATCCCAATGGCCCCTCACAACCAGCTGGGTCACACCTGCAGTGGCTGCGGAGAGGCCTTCCAGAGGTGGCAGCAATTGGAGGCCCACCGTAGCAGCAGCCATGGCAGGGTGAAGCAGCACCAGTGTGCTCACTGCGGCCAGCGCTTCCTGCACCGCTCCCGGCTAAACTACCACACCCGGATCCACACTGGAGAGCGACCTTACAGCTGCACGGAGTGTGGGAAGAATTATAGCCGCAAGGAGCACCTGCAGAACCACCAGCGCCTGCACACAGGGGAGAAGCCCTACCAGTGTGAAGAATGTGGCAAAAGCTACAGCCGCAAGGAGCACCTGCAATACCACCAGCGCCTGCACACTGGTGAGAGGCCGTTCCAGTGCCAGGTCTGTGGCAAGCATTTCATCCGAAAGCAGAACTTGCTGAAGCACCAGTGTGTCCACACAGGAGAGAGGCCCAAAGTGAGCAGAGCTTCCACCATAAGGAGCCCCCCATGGGCCACCTGAGAATGTCCCACACATAGTGACAGGACCTCCTTCCCAGCAAGTCCCTTCTTACAAAATGGCTGCCAGGCATCACTTGCGCCACAGTTGAGATCAGAAGGTGGGCCACCACCAGCCTTCCACTGAGCTACTGACCGAGACAACAAAAGACCCACAGAATCTTGGTGCCAGGATATCTGAGGGACCGCCTTCTCCCATACATTCCGGCCCGCTCACTTAGGTCATCTGAGGGGGCTCTCCTGCAAGTGCCACCTCTATCGCAAGTTAGGGGAGTGGCAACACGTGGGCGAGCCTTCTCTGCTGTGGCGCCACAACTGTGGAACTCCCTGCCAGGGGAATTGAGAACCACCCCCTCCCTCAGGACTTTTCGGCGAGGGCTCAAAACATTTTTATTTCGTCTAGCGTTTGGGTGATGGGTCGTGGTCTGCCTCCTGTCTCTCAAGATGCTCTGCCAAGCTGCTTCTCTGCTCCACACTGTCGCCCCCTCCCCTAGTGGATTTTATTGTTTTTAAATTTGTGTATGGTTATGTATTGTTTAAATTTATTTTATGTATTATTTTAAATTATGTATTTTAACCTTTGTTGTAAGCCGCCTTGGGCATTTGCCTTCCAGCATAGGAAAAGCGGGATATAATTTTTTTTAAATAAAATAAATAAAAATTTCAGCAACATTTGATTATTAGCAAAACTTTTGAAATTTTATACTGCACAGAAGATTAACAAGTGTACTTTTTTTTTTTTTAGTTTGGTTTACTAAATATAAGTCAATCATGCTAAAATGTCTAAATTGATTTTGGGGCATTGGAAAAATTTCCAGAAAAAGTTCCAATTCAGAATTTTTCAAAAATCCCACATCACTGATAAAAGCAGTATTGTTTTGAGGACTTGACAAGACACGCCTCCAGATTTCTCAATACCGGCTTAATGCATTTCTAATTTGTTTAAAGCAACTACGTATTAAGATGTAATACGAGAGATGGAATATGAGACAACCCAGATCAGAAGAAATTGGGCAGTCACAGCTCAGGTCTGGCCAAGGCGGCAGTTTGGGCCTTCTCCCAAGGAGAGAGCCAATGGTGAGGGTGATGGCACAGGCTTTCAGTTGCCTTGTACTGGGTACCACACCCTTTTCAAACCCCAAACCCTAGAACGATGCCTCGAATCCTTCGGAAGATCCCTGTGTCAGCCTGAGGATTGTACAGATTCTTAACAACCGTTATTGTGGTGCAGCGCCTTCCCTGTTGTGGTTGCCAGACTTTTCTGAGGCAAGAAAACCACCTCTACCTGAACGGTACTGTGGCCCTGAGGTGTCTACGGGGGTAACACTGGTGCGACTGGACGTGGTGCGGGGCGGGAGCGAGGGAGGGAGGGAGGGGCCCGATCATCACCTCCTACAGTTTTCTAAATGAATAGAACCTGGGGGTTGGGGGCATCCCTGAATCTGACCAGGACCACAATGCCCAGCCAGGGAAGCTTTTTGAACCCTTTTCCCTGTACCTCAGGGAGTGGTTTTAACTGCCCCCAAAGGGGGAGGAGGGTTCCCGCCCCTCTGCACTACAGTTCTCTGACCCATTTGTGGAGGCCCCTGCAGCTGCTATAAACTTTGGGCAGCCCTGATTCATGGCACTCCAGCAGGAACAGGTCTAGTTGCACCAGGTCTAGGCTGCCTCCCTCCCCCCAGGCCCATGGCGACTAGCTGCCCGCTGGCTGCCTCACCAGGGTGCCTTCTGCCCTACCTGCTGCGCCTCAGCAGCAAAAGCACAAGAGGGGGCTGGGAAAGAAAGCTTCGTGCTTGCTGCCTGCTGCTCTTAGGCCTTTTCATAAAGCATTCGCATATGTATAGGCTCAAAGCAGAGGGCCATCCATCACCGATGATGAGCTTCCTCTTTTTGCACCCCCCCCCCCCCCGCAGGAGAGCGGGTGTGAGTGTGTGACCTGTCAGCCTAACCAGTAAGGACATGCAGAAATAGCACACGCCTCCTCTTAGCATCTCTGAAGGCCTTCCCCTTGTTTTTAAAGTTCCCTGCACACAGCTGTGCTGAATGGTTAAGAAAGGCCTGACTTAAATAATATGATGATGGTAGGCTGCTGGAAAAACATGATGTACAGTAGGAAAAACATGATGTACAGTAGGGCCCCTCCCCATGGCAAGGAGGCTCTGGACCTTGGTGAGACAAAAGCACACTTGCCCAGGAGGCGAGCACCATGCTGTGAAGATAGATGCTCACTGTACTGTAAATACCCCACGAGGGTCTGCTGTATCCGCTGGGCCTAATGACTCCAAGCATGCCAGGCACTGGTGTGGTGCTTTGCTTCACCAGGGTCCAGAGCCTCCTTGCCATGGGGCCCTCCTGCCTAGCTGTCGCCTTGACGAGCTAGCTTTCTGCAGCTGGGTGTCCCCGACGACCAGCTTGCGCCATATTTACAAAGTGTTCTAAATTAGATTACAAGACACAAGTTTTATGGGTTCTAAATTAAACCACGGAGGCTGGTGGGTGATAGATTGATCCAGCCACTGCTGCTCTATAGCGGGAGGGGGGTCTTTAGAAGGGGAGTACAGAGACCACAGCAGGGTTCAAGCAAAAGCGCTTTAATAATTTCCAACGAGAGGATTATTACCGTATTATTCAGGTCCAGAAGTTCTTGCAGGACCCGTTTGTCCCTGCTGCCCACGCATGCGTACTCGACCGGGTGGCCCGTCGAACTGGCCGCGGCGGGTCTTGCAGAGGCCGGACCCCTGCCAGCTCCCGCTGCCCCTGCGCAGGCTGAGGTCACCGAAGCGCCGCCGCCGCCTGGGGGGCCCTTTCTTCAGTTCCGCCTTCTTCGCCCCTCGTGCCCAACTGCGGCGGCCACTGACGGCTGCCTGCAGCGCCCCGAGAGCTGGCCTGGCTGAGCTCCGACTCCTGCTGCTGGTCCGGCCGGGGCAAGCCAGCGCCGTCCCCCTGCGACGCTCCTCCCTCCCTGCCGCCGGCTGGCTCCCCGGTTCTTGGCCGGCGGCGCGACTCGGTCTGCAGGCGCTGCACCGCTCGGCCACGCGCCCTCTCTCGGCTCCTCGCTCGCTGCCTGCCTGCCTGCCTGCCGTCTGGGACAGGGTGGGAGTCCCACCGTGGGACACCCTCCGAACCTCGCTCGGGAAGGATCCTGCGCGCACTTGCCTGGGAGGAGGAAGCGCCGCGGAGCTCCGCGGGACCTTCTTCCTTCCTTCCGTCGTCCTTGCACCGCGAGCGAGGGGCAGAATCCGCGTTGGAGCCGCCCGCCCCGTGAGGCGCGTCCGGTCGGAGGAGGAAGCAGCAGGAGTCGTTCCTTCCAGCCGCTGCGAGACCCCCGCCCGCCCCTGGCCCCGGCGCACTCCGGCAGCAGCAGAGGCCGGCTGGGCTTCCCGTCCTCCAGCCTCGGGCGTTGGGACGGGCAGCCTTCGATTCGCGCCCGCTCAAGCAAGCAAGCCACTCCCCGCCCGCGCAGTCCGTGCAGGGCCGTTGGCGGCTGCTGCTGGAGGAGCGCCATGCCTGGAAGCGGCGGCGGCGGCGGCTCAGAGGTAGGTGGCTGCAGCTTGGCGGCTTCTGCATGTTTAAAAAACACGCACCTGTAACGCGTTCAGTCATACACGCGGGCAACCGGTGTGTGTCAGAGATAGGACAGTTTATTTAAAGCACGTGCCCGGCAACTCTTATGGGATTAATGTCCGAAGCATAGAGCAGCATAAAGTTCTGTTCTTATGTCTCTTTATAGTTTGCAAGCAGCTACAGAAAAGCAAAAGGAGCATATAATTATTTCCAGAAGTGTGTTTCTTTCTTACTGGCTACATTTCATTGTGTGTCGCTAGTAAACAGAAAAGTTAACTTTCTCTTTGCATTCGGCTACTCAAGGTTTTTAGGTTTGCCTTATCTGCATCTAGCTGTTAACAATAGGCCTTTGTGGTTAGATATTTTCTCCTTGCAGAAACTGATAGGAGCTGAGATGCAGTTAATATGCTGCCTTTAGTCCTGCTCTCTATTTCTGAGATATGTTTTAACTTTAAACAACAGCCAAATAATTTCTGGACAGTCTTGCATTCATTCAAAGGAAAGGCACTTTTCACATGCTCAAAAAAACAGACAGAGGGATACTGCGTCACACACCCTTTAACAACCCCCAAACTCCCCTCAAGTAGAAAACTTGCACCACAACAGGGGCGGGATGGGCTAGATTCTAGAACATTCTTCCCTTGATGTGCTAGTTTTCTTCTTGCAGGATGTGTTTGTTAACTGATGACTCTCAGTAATAATATAGTCAGGGATGACAGGAGCAGATTCTATTTATTTATTTATTTATTTCTTGCAAGAAAGTCTCACACCTCAGCTTTCACAGCTTCAAAATGAGGCGGAGCCCCGAAGCTCCTCTGTTTTCTGTTTTTATAGCCTTCTAGTTACATCTGGTCATTCTCACATTTCAGTGTTAATACAACAAGTCTTACAACAACATCTTTTCTTGCTTGTTTTCACTCCCTTGCTCTCCTGAAAATTTACTGCTAAAATTCTCTGTCTCTTATTTTGATAACGCAAGAATTTGCATGGGCCCCACGTTTTATGGTGGCCTTGGTTCTGTGCCTCAATTTATGACTCTGTGGCAAGCTTCAAAGAGACTTAATTTATGACCTTATCTGTCTTCCCTCCTAGGCCTCTCTCTCTTTCCTGATTCATTCTTACATGGATTTATACAATGAGACATATATGTGGCATATATGAGATTACATGATATTATGCTAAGCAAGCTGTTATTACAAAAAGCAAAAGCAATTATATAATTTTTCATCATCCCTCATGTTTTCAAAGCATGGGGGGAGGTCATCCGATGGCACCCCATCTACAGCCTGAGGAGGTACGGCCCATTCCGCCCCACTGGATCTCCTTCTGCTACCTGCGCAACCAGATCTACAGATGTGCCAGTGTGGGAGTCTGGGAAACTAATACAGGGAAGACATGGTTCTGTAGTTGGGTTTTAGGGAAAGTGTAGTTTATATGGCTTGTCTTGCCTTTTGAGTTGGCTTCCTGGCAGACAGAAAGGAAGGCAGAGCAACACACGCCTGCCAAGTTTGAGGCCATGGTGTAAAAGGAAAAGCATGTAGTAGTTCCTCAATTTTCAGTAGCAAAAATGTGATGTTTTCAAGAGAGAGCCGCTCTCCCGATGTGACTGAACAAAGGCACAGCAAGGGTTAGCCCCAGAGTATTGGCCTCTAGAAACTGGGGCCTTCAGTGGGAGGTCAAGAGGACGGTCCTGCTTTCTAGAACAGAGATAATGCAATGGGAGGAGGGAACGTAGGCGCACAGTTAGTATGCGCACCATGTCAGGCTGCTGTTGAAGGAGGCGCAGGCCTAGTGGAAACATGAGCAACCCGTGACTCTTGCTGCCAGTGTGTGTGCAGTTGACATACGGTAGGTAGTCGGCTTGTAGGCTTATGGATGTGTGAGAAGACTGGGGGTGGTGGAGAGGCTTCCGTGAGGGCTGCCTGCTTCCTGCCCCTCTCCGTCTCCCGCAGCAGCATCGAGCTTTAGCAGGGCGGGGAGTGCTGGCTGTTCTCTCACTGAAGCTATGCTGCAAGATGAGACCGTTGGCCCCTGACCCAGTCTTGTCCACCCTGACTTGTTGTGGCCCTTCCTCCAGCAGAGAGAGACCTTTCTCAACCCTGCTACCCATATTAACGTATGGAGATGCCAGAAATGGAATCTGGGATTTTAGGTGTGCAAAGCACGTTCTCTAACACTGTGCTGTGGACCCACCAGCAATGGAAGTAATGATAGGAGGAAGGAACTAAAGTGTCTGTGAGTTATGCGCACCAAGGGAACATGGTGTAGTAGACAACTGAAACCTAGAGCAGCCGCCATTTTGAGGTCGGCTGTTGTAAGAGTCGGATAACGTTAAGTAAAGTGTGCTCTGTGCATTTGTCTCCTGTGACGACATTTTATAAAGTTTGCAGCAGCAAATATTACAGACCTGGCAGACACCCTGTGCAAATGGAATGTGCGCTCTCAGACATTTTCCAGAATCTTTGGCATCTCTCTCTCTCTCACCCACACCCACACCCACACCCAAAATGAAGCATAAGGCCAGGCTTATATAGATAGAGGTTACAAAATAATAATCGATTACATGAGGTGTTTTTCCCCCCAACTTTCCCACCAACTTTAACATCCTTACATGTTTATTCTCTCAGATATGTTTCTTGAACATTTACCAAGGTCAGTCTGACATTGGTCCCCAGCCGATGTTCTTGCAGTTTTTGCAGCTTTGTGTGTCAGAGGTATCAGAGACTTGTTAGCATAGAAAAGTTATATTTTTAGATGTGCTGTGAATGCTGTGTGAGAGTCAAACAGCTGCGAATCTAAGTGTCAAGTTCATATATTGGAGATATATTGACAAGAGTGACTCCATGTTAGTCTGATCCACGTTTCTTTCCCACATGAGCACCCCAGCAACGTTCCTGAGGGGGCTGCATTACCACCAGGCTCTCGCCACAGGCAGCACAGCAGGCCCCAGGGTGGGACCTCTGCTCAGCTCCACTGCTAGCTGGAAGGAGAGGAGACAAGGTGGGAGGCGAGGAAAGGAGGCTGGCCGCCGAAAGGGAGGAGAGGGGAAAGCCCCTCGAGCTGGAGGAGCGGCGGGAGCCTCACGTGGCGGCTCGTAAGGAAGCAGAACTGGCGCCTGTCCGAAAAGGGCTTCTTCCTTCCTCCTCCGCCCATTTCTGCAGACGCCCAAAAGTCTCGTGGCTCCAACGCAGAGACATTCCTGTCTAGACGATGGCATCCCTGAGGGCGTGAGACTCCAGCTGAGAGGTGCCATGGCAGGCCTGGGAGCAGAGTTAGCCTAAGGAGACCAAGGGAGAGGGAGCGCTGCGGCCACTTGAAGCAGAGGGCCATAAGGGCCAGGGTGGGCCTCGCCTCGGGATGCTTCCAGCACGAGGGGGGAAGCGCCGTGAGCAGATCGGGCCGGCGCAGTGTGGCTGACGAGAGCAGAACACCACCAAGGAGGATGCGTTCTTACTAACGAAGCCAGAAGAATTTCTTCTATTTGGGCCCGAAGAAATCAGACTGGCAGCACAATCCTGTGCATGTCTGCTCAGAAGCAAGTTCCATTGTGCTGAATGGGGTTTACTCCCAGGAAAGTGGGCACAGGAGCCAGCCTCTCTTTGATGAAAAGGAGGCAGGACAGATAGCAAGCACATCACTAAGGGGCTAGGGAGCCAACCCCAGTGGGGTGGTGACTGCAGACCCAGAGGCCATGGGTGTCTGCCCACCCCACAGAGCTCCTTCCCCCTTGTGTGGTCCACCCTCCAGACTGACAACAGCGGTGGAAACTCTCACAGCACCCCCCCCCCGGGACAAACCGGTCCAACGTTGTTCCATATGTAGTGAATTGGGGCCCACTAAAGCTAACCAAGAATACCCCCTGTGAGTGCCCCCCTCGCTGCAGTCCCAGCTCTGCCCAGAGCCTGTTCCGCCCAAGCAGCGCCATCGTGTAGTGGTGGTGGAGGAGCAAGTCACTACCACCTGGCGGGACAATGGGGCGGCAGCGGCAATGATGCCCACCATCCGTGCAGCCCTAGCAAAGCCGCCTCGGATCATTGCGGGGCCCACACAGGCATCGCTCCCCTCCAGGAACCCCAGGAGGGTCCTGCAGCTGGCTGCCGCTGGTCCAGTACAAGGCGGGGCCAGGACAGAGTCTGCTGTTCCCGAAGGGCACGACCCGGCCGGCCCTCCCTGCTCCCGGCTGGGCAACGGCTTGGCTGACCTGCTGGAGGAGGAAGCTGCCCAGGGGGTGAGGAATTTTTGCTGGTTTGGGTTTTGTTAATTTTGACATGGTGGTTGTACTTTGCTGCTGTTTTTGTTTGTTTGTTTTTGATGTTTGATATATTAGCTTCTCTATTACCAGATATGAAAAAATGGGATACAAGTCTCATAGATGTCCATGTTCTTAACTGAATTAGACTTGGGTACCTCTCCTGCCTTGCCCCTGTTGCTTATTAAATCAAGAAATGTACGTCGATTGTTTTCAATTTCATTGTGGATGTTGGTTTCGAATTTAGGGGAACTGGTCCCTGATCAATGAATGGATGGTTTGTTCCCTTCCAGGCCCTGGTGAGGTTTGAGGACGTCATCGTTCATTTCTCCAGGGAGGAGTGGCAGATTCTGAAGGACTGGCAGAAGGAGCTGTACTGGGAGGTGCTGAAGGACACTTACAAGGCTTTGCTCCTTGCAGGTAGGGAAAAAAGACCATTGTGGTGATCATGCCCCAGTTTTCTGTGTGTTAAAAACTGAAGTCCCGCTTGAAGAAACAAGCAGTCTCTTGTTCTTCTGTTACAACTGAAATTGTTGTTCTGAAGCAGTGGCGTAGGAAAGGGGGGTGGAGCGCCCCTGGGTGGCATGGAGGGGGTGCACAAGCCGCAGGGGGGGGTTGCACACTGCACAAGGCGGCCGCGGGCCTGCCCGGCCCCCTTGTGGCCATTTTCTGGTGAAAAAAACACCGGGGGTGTGTGTTTTGCCAGAAAACCCGCTGGAGGGACGAGGCTTGTGACATCACGAGTGGGGGTGGGGCTTGTGACATCACGGGGTGTCATGTGGGTGCCACCCGCCTCCCCCCCCCGCGAGGCTAGCTATGCTACTGTTCTGAAGGCAAAGTTATTTGCTGCCATGACTGATCGAGCCAAACTGTTCCTAAAATGTCATTCTTCTGATTGCCAGAGATCCATTTTACCTTTCCAACTCAAAATCAATTTGTAATTTTTCAGACTGGAAAATCTCGAAAGCAGTCTTGCTGGACAGGATGGTGGTGTAGGGGGTGATTATCACGTGGGCCGCCAATTATCACGTGGGCCGCCCTTTCAGCAGTGCCGCTTCTGCCAAGGCATCACTTTGTAGCTCAGCAGCTGAGAGGTGCTCTGCGAAGTGATGCCTCGGCAGAAGTGGCGCTGCTGAAAGGGTGCCATTGTGGGAGCCCAATTTTCACATGGGCTGTATCCAGCCCGTGGCCCTTATGTGTGACACCTCTGGGCTGGATCCTTAGAATTCACTGTATTTCTGAAGAGGACCCGGAGAGAAAGGGGAAGATGGTGGAAAATATAGAGACATGCGCATGCCAGAAATAAAGTCATCTTCATTTGCTTGGTTATGCTTTCTCCTAATTCTTGTCGTTTCCCCCCCCCCCCCTTGTCATATGAGGAGGGCTTCCGGTCACCAAGTCCGACGTCCTAGCATGGTTTGAACAATGTGAACATCGACACCTCAAAGGAACCCAGAAACCCAGAAATGGTGATTCTTCTGACAGTTCTTGTGCCTGTGAGTGAACATAAACAGAACTAAGAGCGATACCCAGAACCTGCGCAACCACACCAAAAGAGGGAATACTTGACAGAGTCTTGTCATTGCTGAAAGGGCTATTCCTTACTTGCATTGGATACAAGAATACGCAGCTGCTTAGGGGATATGATTATAATTCTTAATGCAACCAAGTTTTTGTTTTCTTACAGTGCAATCCTGTCTAACTCTGTGCCCTGCGATACAGCGAGGCCAGTGCAGCCTGCGCTGCATCCAGGGCACAAAAAAGCTGCCTGGGAGCTCACCTTGGGTAAAGCCCCAGCCGCCCCAATGGGGCTACTTGGATGTGCGCCAGCTATTTTGCAAGGGGAAGTCTTGCCTCACAAACCTGTTAGGATTTTTTGAAAAGGTCAACAGGCATGTGGATGCGAGCGAACCCGTGGATATTATATATCTGGATTTTCAGAAGGCGTTTGACACGGTCCCTCATGAAAGGCTCCTAAGAAAACTCCACAGTCAGGGAATAAGAGAGCAGGTCCTCTTGTGGATTAGGAACTCGTTGAAGACCAGGAAACAGCGAGTGGGAGTCAATGGGCAATTTTCACAATGGCGAGAGGTGAAAAGCGGTGTGCCCCAAGGATCGGTCTTGGGACCGGTGCTTTTCAACTTGTTCATAAATGACCTGGAGTCGGGGATAGGCAGTGAGGTGGCCAAGTTTGCGGATGACACTAAACTTTTCCGGGTGGTGAAGACCAGCAGGGATTGTGAAGAGCTCCAGAAGGATCTCTCCAAACTGGGAGAATGGGCAGCAAAATGGCAGATGCGCTTCAATGTAAGTAAGTGCAACGTGATGCACATTGGGGCAAGAAACCAAAATTTCACATATACGCTAATGGGTTCTGAGTTGTCTGTGACGGATGAAGAGAGAGATCTTGGGGTGCTGGTGGACAGGTCGATGAAAGTGTCGACCCAGTGTGCGGCGGCTGTGAAGAAGGCCAATTCCATGCTCGGGATCATTAAAAAGGGGATTGAGAATAAAACGGCCAATATCATTCTGCCTTTGTACAAATCGATGGTAAGGCCACATCTGGAGTATTGTGTCCAGTTCTGGTCACCATACCTCAAAAAGGATATAGTTGAATTGGAAAAGGTGCAGAAAAGAGCGACCAGAATGATTTGTGGGCTGGAGCACCTCCCTTACGAGGAAAGGCTACAGCGTCTGGGGCTTTTCAGCCTAGAAAAAAGGCGCCTGAGGGGGGACATGATTGAGACTTATAAAATTATGCATGGGATGGAGAGAGTGGATAGAGGGAAATTCTTCTCCCTCTCGCACAACACCAGAACCAGGGGACACGCACTAAAATTGAGTGGTGGGAGAGTTAGAACAGACAAAAGAAAATATTTCTTTACCCAGCGTGTGATTCATCTGTGGAACTCCTTGCCACAGGATGTGGTGATGGCACCCGGCCTAGATGCCTTTAAAAGGGGTTTGGACAAATTCATGGAGGAAAAGACCATCACAGGTTACAAGCCATAAGCAACCTCCTGGTTTTAGAAGTGGGTTTTCTCTGTGCCAGGTGCAAGGGAGTGGCGACTGGACACAGGTATCTTGTTGTCTCGTGTGCTTCCTGAGGCATCTGGTGGGGCCACTGTGTGACACAGGAAGCTGGACTAGATGGGCTTTTGGCCTGATCCAGCAGGGCTCTTCTTATGTTCTTATGGACATTCGAGCAGCTCCTGTAGTGGCGGCTAGGCCCGGGAAGGGGGATAGGATTCTGGCGGAGCTTTCACCACCAGTCCCTTCCCTGGCCTGGTCATCCAATCCCATCCCCCCGGAATGCCCCGTTCCGCCCTCCGCTGCCCAGTGGATAACCGACCTTTCCTGCCAGGCGCTCCTAGGGATCTGGGGCAGGGAGAGTGGCACTGGCCTCTCAGAGGCGTCGTTAGGGGGGGCCGGGGCGCGACACGCGGCAGGGGGGTGCAATTGCCGCCGGATTCGACGTCAGTTTGGCAACAATGATGAAAAAGGCCCCCCCCCGGCGGTTTTTGGGCCGCTTTTAGGCCATTTGCTGTGCCAGGATTTGCCTGCCCACCCGTGCCGCAAACGGCCCCCAAACCGCCAGGGGGTGCTTTTTTTGCCGCCGCCGAATCCATCGCAGGGGGGCAGGGCTTGTGACATCATGTCCCCGGGTGTGGGGCTTGTGATGTCACATGGGGCTGCCACAGCGACTGCCCCCCTGGCGGGGAGTAGCTACACCACTGTGGCCTCCTCGTCAGGTGACGCAAACCAGTGGTGCTGTGCCGGTCTAAAACCTGGAGAGGGTTGGGCTGCCAGTATGCTCAAGCATATGAGTGATTGCAAATACTGTGAGGAGGAGCTTAAGAGCAAATCATTCTTTATACATTTTTTCCTGGACTGTAACCATTCCCCTCTTGTGGAAGCACTCCTGGGAGTCTAATCAGTTCCACTTCTATCTTCACTGGCTCATTGTCTTTTAGTGTGTTCTTTTTAGATGGGTGGTAATTTCCTATTTTGTCTTTACTGCAGCAAATGACAAAGTTGCAGAGATGTGCCGTGCGGACTGTACTGAAGAGGTGGGACCTTCCACAGTGGTGCATGACCGGTCTCGGGAAGTTGTGGCCCAACGTGGTCGTGTGGGGGGAACCCCTGAACGTTTGCACATGTCAGTAATGCTGCCAGAACCCCCCATGAGAGCCGAGTCTCGTCCACACACTGAGTGTAGAAAGAGCATTGAAGGGCTGGCCAGGTTTGCCTATTCTCCAAGGACTGGGACGAAGGCAGGTCAAGGCGGTGCGCGTGGTGAGACGTTCCAATTGAAGGGGCTGCTACAAGTACACCCGAAGATCAGCACAAAGAATGCGTCCTTTCCTTGCCCTGACTGTGGGGTGGGCTTTCCTAGCAGCTCACACCTGAGAATGCACTGGAGGCTTCACGTTCACACCAGCGTAGCTAGTCGAAAGATGACCTCTCCCGCTCTCCACCCAGGAAAGAAGCTGCACCTCTGTGCTCTCTGTGGGAAGAGCTTCCACAGGTACCTTGGCCTGCTCCAGCATCAGAAGGGCCACGAATTGGCAAAGCCCCAGCCGTGTGCTCAGTGCCAGGCTGTCTTTATGTACCAAAGTGACCTCGAGATCCACGAGGAAAGCCACCTAGAGGAAGCGCTGCAGGAGCAGGCTGCTTGTGGAAAGAACTGCATTTGCCACCTTTCTCTGCAACTACACTTTGCAACCCAGCTCAGGAAGCGCATGGAGACTGGTTTACAGGGCCACGAGCAACTGCACCAGAAAGCACGCAGCGAGGAGGAGGAGAAACCCTATTCATGTGGTCAGTGTGAACTGCAGTTCAAATTAGAAGTCAACCTGGAGTCGCACTACCGCTATCACCACAAGGACAGGCTGCTGAAACGTCGGTTAAACTGCTCTTCCCAGAATGCTCTCCTCCTGCGGCACAAGAAGGTTCGTGCCAAGCAGAAATACGCCAAATCAGCCCCCAGTGACGGTAGCAACGACTTCCAGGATTCATGTCCCCTGTCTCCAGTGTCTTGCACTCTGCGCGCGTGCTCGTACTGTGGCAAGTGGTTCCTGTCCGAGCTCAGTCTTCACAAGCATCAGAAGAGGCACAATCACGGAGGTGCTGCTAAGCGTGACAAAAAAGGGTGGTTCACAGGGGGCTTGGGCCCTCCCACATTGGCTCGTGTGACAAAGAAGCTGCATAATTGTCAGGAATGTGGGAAGAAGTTTGTTTACAAGTGGCAGATGGTCACTCACCTGAAAGGCCATGTGGAGGGGAAACGCCCTCTGTCTCTTCACTGTGGAAACATTTTGGAGCAGGAAGGTGGCCTTTGTGCCAAAAAAAGGGCACGTAAAAATGGCAAGCCCAGAGAGCGCGCTGGCGGGCCGGCCCTTGCTGCGAATCAGAAGATGCAGGATGGAGAGCAGCTTTATCTATGTGATGAATGCGGGAAAGTCTTCAAAAAGAGCTACTTAAAACAACACCAGGACTTTCATGCAGGGTTGAGGTACAAGTGTCTTTTGTGTGAGAAGATCTGCACTTTCAGGAGTGCGGCTTGTCATCACCTCAGGCGCCATTGGCAAAACGGGGAGTTTTCCACCTGTTCCGAAAGCAGGAAGAGAGGCAGATCCAGTCACTGTTTCTGCATGATAGAAAGGATTTATGTTGACCCCGAGCCGCAGCAGCAGCAACATCATGCTCTGGACAGAGCGCCTCTGCCGAGTGAAGGTTTCCCAGCCAAGAGCCTGTATGCGCTGCCGCCGCCGTCACCTAGGCAGAACATCGTTCCCAATAGTGGCCTTGGCTCCGAACCCTTGAGAGGCGAGCAGGGGGGTCCGGCAGAGCATGAGCAGAGCCCTGGCTGGAAGTCGGAGCTTGAACTGTATTGGAATAGTTCCCCCAAGCATTTCAAATGCCCAGGCTGTGGAAAGGAGTTTGCCTATATGGCCTGTCTGCTGAAGCACCACAGGACACACAAGTGCAAGCGACTTTTCCAGTGTGCGGAATGCGGCAAGAGTTTTATCAACAGCTTTTACCTTGGCATGCACAAGAGGAAAAAGCATGCAAAAGAGAGTGCGTGAGAGAGACTCTGGAGAAAGGGAGTGCACTATGCAGGCTGCCTGGGGGTGGGGGTGGGGATGCTGTAGTTGTCCCTGGGTAGGTTGGTGTGAGATGGACTTGTGTGCAGCTTGCAACCTGCTTAGGTGAGGAGTTCCATGTGTAAATCTGCACCTTCCTGGTATACTTGACTTCTGGGTTGTGTCTCTTCACCCAGCTGGTACCTGGCCCTAGCAGTCTTGGTGGTGGTTCTGACTACAGGAGGACCACCATAAACCTGTGCCTTATTGTTGTTGTTGTTCAGTCGTTAAGTCGTGTCCGACCCTTCGTGATCTCATGGACCATATCCCGCCAGGCCTTCCTGTCCTCCACTATCTTCCTGAGTTCGCTCATTTTCATGTTCGTTGCATCGGTGATGCTGTCTAACCATCTCATCCTTTGCCTTCCCCTTCTCCTTTTGCCTTCAATCTTTCCCAGCATCAGAGTCTTCTCCAGAGAGTCCTCTCTTCGCATTAGGTGGCCAAAATAGTTGAGCTTCAGCCTCAGTACCTGTCCTTCCAGGGAACAGTCAGGGTTGATTTCATTTAGGATTGACTGATTTGATCTCCTAGCAATTCATGTTTAATTTCTGAGTGCATGACACTGGCGTAACTCAGTGGGTTATAACGAGGGGCAGGATGGTGTAGTGGTTTGGGAGTCGGACTTAGACCTGGAAGATCCAAGTTCAAATCCCCGCTCAGCCACAAAGCTTCCTGGGTGACCTTGGGCCAGTCACTATCTCTCAGCCCCACCTACCTCACAGGGTTGTTGTGAGGACAAAAAAAGGAGGGGAGGAAATATGTACACCACTCTGAGCTCCATGGAGGAAGGGCGGTATAAAAATGTGAAAAATAAATAAATAAATTCTGAGTGCATGACACTGGCATAACTCAGGGTTGACTCTAGAAAAATCCCATCTCCTGTGATGATAAATTATTTGCTTAACTTGGTATCACTCAACTTGCACTTTCTGCAGTGAAATATCTGCAGTCGCTGTGATATTTGGGGGTTAGGGGTGGTGGCAATGAAGGAAAGAAAAGCAGGGGGGCCGATCGGGAGGGGTCATGAACTGCATGTGGTGTAAATGCCTCTCCTTGGAAGGCCACCATTTTAGTTTGGTTGCACTGGCTTGGATCCCAAGTGGTGCTTAGACACCCTGCCAGTGAAACTGGAGTGAAGTTTGAAAAGCAGTTCGGTCGCTCGGAAGAAGTCAAGAGACTGAACGCGGCTACAAGCTCTCCGGAAACGTCTGAGTGAACCCGGACGTTTCCAGAGAGCTTGTAGCCACGTTTAGCGCCTCAGGTGCTGAATGCGGCTGCAAGCTGTCCGAGTGATGCAGGCGCTGCTGAGCTGGGGCAGTCCCAGCAGCCGACCCGCGGGACGAAGAGCAGCGGGGGCAAGTGGCGGCGGCATCATCATCATCATCATGGGAAGCGGCCAAGCGCTGCGGAAAGGTTAAAAAAAACCCGTCAGGGGGGCATCGGGGCAGCTTTGGCGTATAACATGCACCTAGTTTTTGAGGCCTGTATTTTAGAGAAAAAAGTGTGTGTTATATGCCAATAAATACGATATATATTCATAATAAGGTATGTTCAATGAGAAGCCCATTGCTCTGTGGCCATTCAGCGTTCTGCTTCTGAGACGTGTTGTGTGGAATAATCGGACTGAATGAAAGACCCACGTGCATGATTGCACTGCACCGAAACTGATGGCGAAAGTTTGATACCTAAGATTAAAATGTTTGTTTTCGGATTCAACATCTATTTCAGGTGGTGTCTTTTCTAGAAACATGCCGTACCTTTTTGGGTATAGGTCAGGGCCTTTTTTAGAAACCGTTTTCTATCCACCTGGGAATGGCCAGTCGTCTGCAGCAGCGATCGCAGCGAGGCTGCGGGGAAGAAGAGCGCCCCTGTCGTTGGCCAGCAGCGGGATTGTTTCAGACTCGTGCAACACAGCTGGAGCGTCAAGCGAGCAAATGTTTAAAGGCCTGCAGTCATTGACCTCAGGAACACCTTTGCCTGCCTGGAATGACTACATGAGAGGAGTGCTTTTCTACTCCATAGGCATTCTGCTTAGGCCAAGTTTAAAACGTTAAAGGCAGGTCGCAGGACAGTAGGGTAGGGCTGCCCTTGCACTCGACAGCCACTCGACTGCTTTATGTTTGCATCTTACTTTTGACATCTGTGGAGGGAAGGCAGCCAGCCTGGTCTAGTGGCGCCGGTCCCAAACGGAGCTCAAATCCCTGCTTTGTCATGAAATTGCCTTGCCTCAAGTCAGTTGCCTACCTCATAGGCTTGTGTAGATTTGGGGGCAGCTGTGAGATACATTGCCCTCAACGCCTTAGAAAGAGAGCCGAATTTAAAAAAAAAGAAAAAAGGAAGCCTTCCCCCTGCTTCTATCAGGGTGTTGCAAGCAGCTGTTTCTTGCTTGGAGAAATTTGTGCTTTGCCAATTTGCGTATTATGTTATCACTTACTGATTCACAGCTTCTTCTGTAATGAGCCACGTTTTGACGTGGCTTGAAAGCTTTGTCTGTGGCACTTCATCTGTGAGGGGCGCTTTCCACCAGCTAGTGGCCACAATGCTCGACAAGCCCAGCAAGCAGCTTCTGCCCTTCTGGGAGGGAGGCGGGCAGGTTGGCGCTGCTTCAGGAGGTGCTGCAACAGCAGGAAGGGTGACAGAAATGCTATGGGGGGGGGCTGTGGACACCCCTCTGTTATCACAGCAACTTCTTCAGATTTTTGGTAGGAAACACCTAAATCTTTGACCCAATTCTTTTATGGTATTCTAGCGCTGTAATTGGCCGCTTGGTGGAGGAGTCATTTGGGGGTAGTGCCAGGTGGAAAATGTGTGTCCATATTATCCCAATCGTTTCCTCCATCGTTGTCCACGCAGAATAGCACTTTCCCCACTGCTGATCTGAAATAAGTCCTGACCCTCCATTCCTTCACCCAGAGCGCCTACAAGAGAACAGAAGGGAGCAAGAGGGGCCATTGGTCACGAGAAAGAGAAACCATCCCTGAGCTGCAAGTGAGAGAGGTGGGGAAAGGGCTGGGACCAGATTCTTAAGGGAGACCTGCAAAGCTGGTGACCTCCTGGGCCACAGGCAGCCCACGGGAGCCTCGTTTTGGCTGCCTGCCTGCCTGGGCCTACAAAACCAAGGGGGTTGTCACGACGGCACCACGTGGCTGGTGGTGGACCTGCCAGCTTTGTGGATTTGAACTTCTGCAAGGGTGGTTTAGGGAATCTCGAGGCCTCACAGAAGTTTCTGAAACCTTTCTAGTAGCTTCATGGAGGGCAGATCTGCCCCGGAGGGAGGCCCAGCAGCACACGTGTGTTTCCCAAAGGACACTCTCTGCTCCAAGTGAAGAGAAGTAGGGGTTGGAGTGTTTTATTGTCAAAGTGCCTCCAGTATCCATAAGTGTTGGCTACTCAAAGACTTTTCCCCTTGACTAAAATCCACACAGGTAGGTAGGTTTGTTTTTTAAAAGAGTTTATGGAGATATATATGCAAATTAATCCAATAAATGATTTGCATAAAATGCATGAACAAACAGTAAGAAGACTCCGTTCCCGACCCACAAGGAGCAGCCCATCTCACAAGAGCTTGTTTGGCACTCGTCCACACACCTCCCCTCTGTTGCACGTGCACTCAAGACGCAAATGCACCTCTCATTCAAGCTCGCTATGGCGCTTGCGTCTGCACTGATGCTCAGTTGCACGCTCCATGAACGTCCACGCAATGCCAACTGCGCTACAGAAAGTCAGCACCGCTGGTGGGATCCGTTATCGAGTGAGCATGTCATGGTTTATGCAAGTATATCACACTGCAGGACACACCGCCTGCAGCAGTGCAGAGACACAAGGGCACAATTCACACACTTGCTTCACACCTCCTGCAGGCTGGTTCACCTTCTCGGAGGATCACCCACGCGCTCTCCTTGGATCCACGCACAACCACCCTCTTCTTATACAATGTGCAATATACCGTACATATTCACATACATTATACACACACTCTCTCGGCCCTCTACATCCACATGGAGGAAATTCTGGAGCTCGCGTGGCGTCTTTTGGCTTAGATGGAGTGAGCGTCCACCTGCCCCTAGCTGTTGGTCATAAACAACCTTCTGTGTCTGGATGTCGAGCCACGGGGACGGCCTCTACCCCGACGGGGGACGCCATGAGGGCTTCTAGTAGCCATGCCTGTCTCTCCCCGGCCAGCGATAACGGGGGGTGGCCTAGAGAGCCCTGCTTCGGCTTTGAGGGGGAAGAAGAGAGGGGTCGGCTTCGGGGATGTCTCTTGAGACGGAGCCTCAGACTCCACAGGCGAGGAGGCAGGTGCTGGCACAGTGGTTGGGGTGACGGTCTGTGAAGCCCGCTCATGCCGGGCAGCGGCCCGCTCGTGGCGAGCAGTGGCTCTCTCCTGCCGCAAACACCTGAGTTCATCCCGGATGTCAGTCAGGATGCCCAGCAGCCGGAACTGGAGCTCCCTGTCCCGGGCCCGCTCCTCACGCTCCTGGGCCCGCTCCTCTTGCCACATGGCCAACTCCTGGTGGTAGAGCTGATCCCACTGGTCCTCCATGTCCATCAGGCGGTGAATATTAGTCCTCCAGGTCTCCCGCCTGCCCTCCCGCAGGCGGGAGCACCCCATTCCCCGTGGCAAGGGCTGGGGAGCAGGCGCCTGGTCCGTCTGGGGTGATGCGGAAGAAGGCAAGGACTCCTCCGTCAGTGCCCCCACGTGCAGGGGGGACCGAGACTGTTGCTCCTCCTCCTCCTGCTTCTCCCATGCAGGGCCCATCAGCCCCCGGGGCAAGGCGCCCACCTCCGCGCTCTGGTTGGCTGCCTCCTCGTCCTCGGGCTGCAAGGGGTTCAGTGCTCTGCCCAGAGCAGGGATGTCAGAGGCCCCTTCGTGGCCCCAGTCTGAATGGGCATCCATGGGATGGAGGGGGTCCTCGGGCAGGGACGTCACCGACCCCTGCGAGTTGCACCTGCGGATGAGCATTGCCTGCCGGCCAGAGACTTTTACATCTTCCTCGGCTGCCAACTGGGGGTCTAGACCAGGCTGCAGGGGGCCCCCACCCTCCACCTCTTGGCCTTCCCGCTCCTCTTCTTCTGACATGGATCCATAGGAAACCAGGGACTCGTTCCTTAGTGGAGGAGAGATGGCTGACATTTCGGAGGTCCGCAGCTCTGGTCCCGACTCTGCTGAAACACAAACGAACAGAAGGAGGTCAGAGCAGCCCAGCGGTGATTCGGGCGCATCGTGCAAATCAGCCTGAGTCGAGGAGCAGGCCGGACAAGTTGCTCGTTTGGCTCTGCTGGTCTCTTTGGACGGGCAAACTCGGGGCGCAGTGCCGCCAAGGTGTCATGCTGGCCACTCACTCGCACCCACAGCTTTAAAAGGGAACGGGACCAATTCCGGAGGACAGGCTCCATCTCCGCCTAGGGAGCCTCCACCAGGGTCAGGAGTCAGTGCAGCTGCTGGACTAACTGGGAGGCTGAACTAAGGGGCCTTTTCGTCCAACGCAGCAGGGCTCCTGTTCGGAAACAAACGCCATAAAGCACTAAGTGCACAGGAAGTGTTGGGTGGACAACAGAAGAGGGGAAGAACTGTCACTTAAGTACTGCATCAGCCGTCGTTGGTGGCAATGCAGGCGTGGTTCCAGCAATAGCCAGCCTGATCCTGTGCAGAGTTAGGCTGCCTCATCCCTCTGAAATCAATGAGCGTAAGGAGAAGAGGAGGTCATGGAAGCCACAAAGAAGCTGCCTTCCGCCTCCGACCCTTGGTCCACCTCGCTCAGCACTGGGAGTGAGCAGCCCCTCCAGCGTTGCAGACGGATCTGTGCCTGCTCTGCCTGGAGATGCGCCTGGGATCTCCCATGCAACGCAGGTGCTCTTTCACCGAGTTCCTCTCCTAACTCTGTGCAGGACTGGAAGTCTTAACGCTGGAGGTACAGAAACAAGGATATAAGGAAGCGAAAGGTGGTCAAAAGGGAGCTGGTGGATCATTAAGACTGGATCTCAGACTCCAGCTCAGCTACGGGCAAGCTGGGTGGCCTTGGCTAAACGGCAACATCTTAGGGCCCATTCACACTTGACTGCGGATGTCCCTGCTGTGCGCTTCACGGACCCGCGCTGAGCTATTTTGCATATTCATATTGAAATAGGACACCATTCCGGAGCAGCTACGCTTCCGTCGTCCCAGTTGGTTTGGGGCCATCTTTTGCGGAGCTTGTTTCATGGAGCTTGTGGGCGGGTTCGCAGAGCTACTGCAGCCACCAATTGCGTGAGAGGGGGGAGGAGAGTGGTTGCATGCCAATCAGAAGTAGCTCCAATTGCCGCGGAGGTTATTATTCCACTATTCTTCCGAGAGGGAAACACAGGAACCAATCACAGCTGCGCTTTCTTAAGAAGGCGGGACAGCAGGAGGGACGACAATCAGAACGACACTCCCCTGCTCCAAGCGCATATGCTGGGTACTCCAGCGCGTACGCTGGGGCAGGGACATCCGCCGTCAAGTGTGAATGGGCTCTTAGTCTCTATTTGAAGATGTACGCTTGCTGATCAGCATCTTCAAGTGGGTGCAAAAATTACCACTGGGGGCAAAAAATAAGGATTTCTGTCGCACTTTGAGCGTTCAAAGCCTTGGTACAGTCCATACAGCCACCCTGTAAGGTATTATCTCGTTGTGCAGTGGAGAAGAAACGACTTGCCCAAGGTCACTTAGTGAGTTTATGGCAGAGGTGAGATCTGAACCAGGGACATTTGAATGGCCACTATGCTACCCCAGCTCTCGGGAGAAGAATGTGTGACTGCAAATGACTCGGTCGAACAGGTCTGAGAAGCGTTCGTCAAGGCAAAGAGTCCTATCAGCCAGATCTGCTACAGCATGGGTTTACTCCTTGCCTCTAGTTTGCGATGTCAACCCTCCTCCTCGCCTGTTCAAAGTCCAAGAGGTGCCCCGTTAAAGAGAGACAACTCTCTTGGGCGAAGAAGGCTCAGGACAGACAGCAAGGCTTGCCTGACTGCATTTTGTGGCCTGATTCTCGCAATTTCCCATTGGTTTCCACGCTAGGCAGGCTTCTAGCAAGGAGCAGGTGGGGAAGACAGATCTAAACGCTCTGCTAGTGTAACGTGGCATTTTGGAGCTGCAACTTTAAGTCACCAGCCCTACCTGAACTGCTCTGCCCTTCGCCTCTGCTGTAGTCACAAATCATAGAAGGGTCGGGGCTCTGGACTGCCAGCCGTGGCCCCATGGAAGCTTCCAGGTCGGGCAGAGAGGAGGGCTGTCCATTGGTGTCAATGTAGATGCTGGGGTGGCTGGCTCCCGGCTGCAGGGGCAGGAAGGAGTGCTTGGATGCCCCTGGGAAGAAAATCTCTGCAGAACAAGAGGACAATTCAGTCCAGACACGGCTCTTCACCTATTCCAAGCAGGACGTCGAAGGGAGTGCGCAAACACTACCAAGGGCCCAGAAACAAGTCAAAATGGAACACTGTGTTCTGAATATCGGTTCCCTTCTTATCCTCGTGCTCACGCAGAATCACTGGTGTCAACCACAGTCAAGCCAACACCATTCCTATTTATCCAAATTTTAATTGTTTGGTCGCTTGGAGAAAGTTGGCACATTAGGTCAAAAGTTAAAATAAATGAATATATTTCAATAGCCCTTTTCTTTGACTCCTATAAACTTGCAGGACACAAATATACATTTTGTTTCTTGAATGAGCCATTCTACTTATCTAACCTGAGGGGAGGCGCCTCAGTTCCGTGGCCCTGGGATCCTGCGCCATCTCTGTAGTGCATGAGATTGTCTGTAAACCGCTTTGTGAACTTTTGTTGAAAAGCGATATATAAATACTGTTAATATATTATTATTATTATTATTATTATCAATAATAATAATAATAATAATAAAACAGTAACATGCTAAGAGCTTCAGTGAGATTGCGAAGGACATACCCCTTGAACCAGGTGTTCTCAAAGCCACTCCCACCGTGACCCACCTGTCCCCCTGCAAAGGGCCTCATGAAGCCACCGGAAGTAAACCGGAAGTCACTTTCCGGTTGCCTCTGGGGGCGTGTGGAGGCCCACCAGGGGTCCAGCACGACACAGGAGTGGCGGGACAAGGTGAGTTGGACCCGGAAGTGGCTTCCGGTTGCTTCTATTTGGCTCCAATTTGGAGCCAAACGGAGCAAGGGCGGGGGGGGGGGGGCAAACTGACGATCCACCAGGCATCGGGCAAGTGGGTCCACGACCCACAGTTTGAGAAGCTCTGCCTTGAACTCTCAGCTGTGAAGGCTAAGTGGCCGATACCTCCATCCACACTATGCAAACTCAACGTCCGCCCGTCCTGGGGTTACCGTCACTGGATTAGGATTATCATCAAGAACAGCAATCTAAAGAGATGCAGGGCCTTAAAATCACACAACTGAAATGTCATCCTAGTAGGTAAATCAAAGGCCAATTTGTCTATGTATTCTTCGTATGGAGTAATTTGTTTGGTCTAGTGCAGGGGGTTCTCAACCTCTTACCTGCCGTGTACCACCTCCAGTGACGATCTCCCTCTGCGTACCACCGGAAGTGCCAATGACATCATCGGCACTTCCGGGTTTTCGGTGTGCTGAAGCTCTGCAAAGGTAAGCTAAGGGGCTCGGGTGGGTGGGACTTTTCCGAGCCTGGAAACCCATGCACTCGAGCACTGCAGGTTCTGGTGTGGGCTCCCTGGTGGCCGCCATCTTGGCGGCCAGGGAGCCGTGTACCACATGCTGCCAGTCCACGTACCACTAGTGGTTGAGAACTCCTGGCTAGCGCCTATCTGAGCGAATGCTACCAGGTGGTAAAACGTCCTGTGTAAAGAATTATGCCAAAAATGAATCAAACACAAGTCTACAGCTGGGAGGAGACAGAAGCAGCACAGCAGGGTTGCTGTTTGTTTCAAGGAGGCCTGCTGCACAAGAGAACTTTCTAGAGGCCTGTGCCTCTGTTAATCAGTTCGGGTGCCATTTGAATGTCCACCTCTGTCACCAACATGTGCCGGATAAACAATAACCGAAACAAGATGCACCCTCTCTCTGCAGCTCAAGAGTCCTCCAAAGAAAGCAGTGGACCACCCCATCTCTAGAGAGCCCAGTTCTCACACACAGGTGTGCCCACCTGTCACTATACACCAGCAATCGCTCAAAACTCACCTGGGTCCAGGACAATTTCCGGCTCTGAATCATGGGTCGGCTGCAGAAAGGTGGAGGCGACCATTTTTTCTAGCGGCGTGAGGCGAGGCTTGTGGGGAGGCCCTGGCCTGTGGACAGGTGGGGGCTTCTTGGCAGTTATCTTCTTTTTGACGTCCAGCCTCAAGTCCCGCCATTTGTGCTTCAGGTCATCAATGGAGCGCTCCGTGTAGCCAAGGAAGTTCACCCGGCTCTGGATTTGCGTCCAGAGCTGTTTCCGGCGGACAGGGTGAGCCCGGAAGGATTCGGAGCCATAGAGGGCACTGAAGTGTCGCACTACATTCCAGACCAGCGTCTCGGTCTCATCGTTGGAAAAGTTGGCTTTCCTTTTTCGGCCGGTTGCATTGGCCTGAGAGGCAGCCGCTGAAGTGGAGGGGGGAGAGTCAAACCGAGGTCCCCATTTATCTCTCTCAGCTGCCGAGGAAAACATTGGAGTCCGTGAGCCAAAGGGAGCTGAGAGAAGCAGGGGCCAGAACAGCGGGTTGTGCCAATGTCACTGTTCAAGACTGTTCCTACCCTGCGCACAAAACCAACTGGATTCTATCCGTGCCGTGGACCGGGGAAGGAGGAGAGACCTGCTGCAGAATCATCCAGTTTCATGCTGAGGACGCCTGAAAAAGAGGGAAAGGCAAAAAGGATGAAAGGAAGAAAATCACTGGATGGGGCACCACACTCTTCCTAAACTTGGGCGCACGCACGCACACACAGACAGACTCTGCTTCTAGAGAGCCACAAAATGTTCCTATCCAATCTAGCCCAACGTGCATGAAGAGACTGGAGAGGACGAACGAGCTGAGCATCTGCTAGAAGCCTCTGGTACGAATCTCGCCTCTGCTGTAAAATCACGGAATGGTTTTAGGCCTGCCGCGTCCTGGCAGTATCTGCCTCCGTCTGCAATAGGATAACAGGACTGGGCAACTTTACAGGGTTGTTACAAAGATGACTAAAACACGGCACCGAAACGTTTAGAAAAATGGATCCACCACGTTTAATTGCTAAGTATAGCTCCTTAGTATGAAAGACGCCCTTCACACCTGAACTCTCTGCCTTGATAAAGTGGGGGAAGAACCATTTTGCGTCAGAATACACAGCCCAGAAGTCTTTGGGGTATTAGATCAGTTGCTTCTATGTTATGTGCAACATTTCATTCCTGTGATTGCCCCATTTCAGGGAGGGGAACCGCAACATCGGGCAAAAATGTTTGCCCATTTTGAGGATGGGGAGCATAGTTCTCACTGAGACCTCCTCAGTCTGATCTGAGCTCATCATCGTGTGGCGAGATCGAATTGTCGACGTGCCTATTCCGCTTCAGAAGGTAATGTTCCGCTTCAGGATGTCCTCAGGTAGCCCAGGGGTCTTCAATTTATCAAGAACACACAGCCAGCCCTGTGGGACCTGCCTTCCAGAGCTCAGGCAACCATTAGCCACGCCCAGAGGGCCACGCCTCCTCCCACCAAGTGACGGCCAGCCAGCACCCGCTCTTTCCGCATCACTCTTTCCCTGGAAAAGGGGGAGGGGAACAGAGAGCGGCACAACATTTTTGCATGCCCTCAGGAGAGAACGAGGAAGTCAGGCATGGGGCAGGGAGCATGAGGGGGCCACGAAAGAGCAGCGGGCTTAGCCAAAGTCCACGTCTCTGGCAGGATTCGCCTTGGGACCCAGAGCCCCCTGTCTACTGCGCAAACGACGCAGGCCTAGGCCTCCAAGACTACAGTGGCAGAGCCATGCAGTGACCCAGCAGAGCCTGCTGGACTCCTCAGGCAGCCACATCTGGCTAACTGGGTGCTGATGTGGCATCACCATGCTGCCTATGGGATCCCCTTAGAAGGAAGCCCCCGTGGGGCTGCCCCACACTATTCTTGCGGGCAAAACTGTAGCTAACAGCATGCAAAAAAAGGCAGAAAGGGGGAAGTTTGCGGACCATCTTGCTTCAGAACCTCCCTTTTCAACCTAAACCTTTTGCAGGTGAACCTTTGACACAACCCTACAGTTTCCAAGACCGGACAATGGTTGAAGCTCGCTCCACTTTTCGCTAACCCTACAGAAAACGCTAAGGTGTACAAAGAGCTTTTAAAGGGTCATGCCACAAGGTGAGCAGTTTGCAGTAATTCACAGTGGTCTGTAACTGTTGCACAGATACCCCCAGGTGTACCCAAAAATAAGCTTGCGGGACTTTTCTTCAGGGTAAGCCAGAAACAGAAGTCCTCAGAAGACCTCTCTTCTGCCCTCAGAATCACTGGTGCCAGTTAGACCCCAACTCACATGCAAAAGCCAGCATGGTCAACTCTAGCAGGCAGGGTCATGGGTTTGGATATGGGATCCTGTTTCAGCCCCTCTCGTCCTATGTATGCCAATTCACAGAGAAGAGGCATTTGTAATGCAAATTGCCATTCTGGCCAATTCAGCACTTACAAGAGACAAAATGGACATCTAGTGCATCAGACCATTGGCTCCAGTGATCCCAGCCCTGCTTGGGACCTTTTCAGCCAGGTGATGCCAGCAAATGAGCCAGGAAACCCCTACATGCAAAACCGGGACTCTGTTGCTGAATTAAGAGCCACCCCATGCACGAGGGCTTTACATGCGCATGACACACTGGCTGAAGCAGCCTCATGTGTGGAACAACGAAACCCCCCCCCCCCCACAGGATCACATTTCAGCTCAGCCACAAAGATCATTGGGTAGCCCCGGGGAACTCGTCTCTTGGCCCAAGCGACCTTAGAAATAGGATGAATTACCTGTATCTTATAATAACTGAATGTGAAGAATTTTATTTGCTGAAACACCACAATGCACAAAAGCCTCATGAAGGAGTCTAGGCATTCATCATTCTGGCCACCCTCATCTCATGGGTGGTGAAATAACTTAGAGGGGAGGGGCCCCAGGTCAGCAGAGAGCCCCTGCTTGGCATGCAGAAGGGCCCGGGTTCCCCAGCAGCATCTCCAGGTGGGGCTGGGAAAAGATCCTGCTCTGAACCCTGGAGGGCTGCTGCCAGCCCGGGTTGACGGTACTGCACTCGATGAATCAATGGGCAGACTCAGCAGAAGGCGGCAGCTTGGGGACAAGTCTTTGGGAAGTTCTTCAGAGCAAGCCTCCTCAAATTCAGTGCAACCTGTAGACAAAAACCCAGGGGGAAAGCCAAACACCCCTTATCCACGATTGGTGTTCGTAACCTCACTCTGGAAAACTCTGTCCTGTTTAAAGATCAGATGTGCCTGGATGAAATGAACGCACAACATACAATTTTACACACCGGGAAAGGTTTTCCTGTGCAGCACGCTACTGACAGATGGCACTCATTGCCACAGTAACTGAAATCTATACAAAGCACACAGAAAATAAGGTTGCACATTTTTTTCATGCACAAAGGTGGTCAGGTCATGAAGGTTACCTTCAACATACTCGCCTGTTGGAAACTGCTGAGAAGTATTGGAGGACTCGGTGCCCTAAGAGCTGTTACCATGTTTTAGACAGGTTCACAAAAGCAACACTTCTTGTGTGCCATTTCTGTGCATGTGTGAATGCCAGTCATGCAAGGCAGAAAGCAAACAAGAGACAATTTGGAATCAGACTTAGATTCTTGTCAATGCAGGTTTTTCTTTAAATTTCCAATGAGGGAAACAGCCAATTTTAAGGCTGCAATCCTAAACACACTTTCTAGAAAGCAAGTCCTACTGAACTCAGTGGGCCGTTACCTTTGGGTAAAACACGCTTAGGATTACACTAAGTTCCCTCTGCAGCCCCTAACACTGGTGACAGGATATGGAGCGGAGGAGTCCATAGCTCCATATATGTGGAACGACCCAGTTTGGTGTCCGGGATGTTTGGTATTCTCTACTTAAAAGAATCAGACAGTAGGTGAGGGAGACAATCAGATGGAGCTCTAAGAAGGCAGTTTCAGAGGCCCATCTCTGAGCTCGGTGGGGCTGCCCCAATAAGCCTGGCACGGTGTACACTTCCTCTACAGCGGCCCCCAGCACAGCCTTCCAGCTACCAGGGCCACATCACTCAGTCTTGCCCTTACAGTGGGCTGAAGCGTGTGTCCATTTATATAGGCAACATTAATATTATTATATCTCCATTTGGCACGATATACCCCGCGGCTCTCCTGCGACGGCGTTTGAATGCCCCCCCCCTCGAACCAGTCTGCAGGGGGTGGGGCACCGGCGTTGCGAACTCGGCACGGGTTGGCTGCTTCGAGAGCTTCCTCCGCTTCGACCCTGGGGTACAGCCCACCGAGGAAGCGCGCGTTCCCACGCTGCGCAGCGCGTGTATGCTGCGGGCGCCCGCGCAGCTTCGCTCTCTCTAGGCCAAACCCGAGCCAAGCGGGGGCTCCGCGTATGCTCGAGCCCGAACGCAAGCCGGTATCCGCGCCAGAAGTTGGCGTCCTGGTGCGCGGCGGCGGCGGCGCTTTGCGGCAACGTCGTTGCTGCCGGGGCGGACGAGCGGGAGGCCTTTGTGTTACAGCTGCGCCCCCCCGTCCCTCCCCGGCGGCAGACGCCTTCCGGCCATGCAGCGTGGAGGCGAAGCTGGGGAGGAGGCTCTCCGTGGTGCGCCACCGACCGAGAGCTCTCTCCTGGAGCGGGCTCGATTCCACAGAGCCCGCTTCTTCGTGCAGGCGCTAATTCGGATCCAAACGAAGAGGGGTCAGCGGGCGAGGGAGGGCACCGTCTCGCCTCCAGGCTGCGAGGGGCCTCTGGCCATTTTCAAAAGGTTCTTCTTCAGCCAATGACCACCAAAGGACAATAGGCGCTGCCGCAGCCTAACTATGCGCGGGGGCGGGCGGGGAATTGTTTACTGCTCTGCATGGAAACGGGGTGAATCCAGAGCATGATCTGGATCCCTTCTCCAACCGATTCGAAGCGCTAGACTTCTTCACAAGAGAACGAGCCAAGCACTCTGGAATCGACCCCCTCCCTATACAGCTTGCCGGCATGTCCCGGAAAGGGGAGCCGGAGGCCGGGGACCGAGGACAAGTCTGTTGCGCTCACCAACTACGTGTTCCTCGAAGGTCGCGATCCTGGGCACGCGTTTTGGGGTGGGAGGCGCACTGCATGCAGCTGGCCTTGCTTCCGAGGAAGTCCGGTTGGATAGCTTGGCGGGGGCCCCGCGGGGCCAGCAGCCTGTATTTGTGGCCTCCGGAGGAAGCCACGCTCTCCTTTCCCATCCCATGCAGCATCAGCAAGTGGTTCCCCGGCCCCCGCGCAATGCAAAGCGGATTTTGCTCCGGATCCCCCTCCCCCACCATGGCAGCCTTGCAGAGGTTGCTCGGGAAAGCGAGGAGGAGAAGCCGTGCGCGCACGCCGCCTTCGCTCGTCCCTTGCCCGGGCAACGCGCCTCGCATCGCCCGCTCCGCGAACTCGCTTTGGGCGCAGCAGGAGCTGCTGCTTCGCGTGGAAAGCGAGTCCTCCGCAGGTGCCCCCCCCCCGGCTGCCTTACCCGCGCGGAGAGAGAGCTGCTCCTCCCGGGCAAACTGCAGTTCCTCCTTCCTGGAGCCACCGCGCTTGGCTGGCTGGTCTCTTTCCCCCTTTTTGCAGCTTCTTTGCTTAATGGCTCCTGACTCCGCACGCAGAAAGAGACGGAGAGGAACAAGCCGGCTGCATTTCCTTCGCCTCAGCCGCAGACACAATTTGCCGCTGCCCTCTGCTGGAGACTGCCAGCCGTGGAGGTGTCAGCCGGGAGTGGATTGCGCTCGCCCGCCTCGGTTTACAGCTCCTCACGAGACCTTTCTAGCGGGAATGCCTTAAGCACACGGAAGTTTTTAAATGTTGCGACTACGGCATGTCCCAGACACATTCTCAAGTTATTAATGCTATTTATGCTGCTCTTTCTCAGGGGAGCGCCCATTCCTTCGCCTCGCTCGCTTAGCCAGAGAGAGCGCACGATTGCATGGCTCGAGGTCAGCCAGGGTGGCCCAGCGCCACTAGATCTGAACCTGGGCCGCCTCAGCCCCCCCTGCCCTGCTTTGACACTCTGGGGCTGCTCCCTGAAGGCAACTGGGTCTCCCAGAGCCGGATTCACCACCGAGTTGGACGGAACCCACGAGGTCATTGAACAAGGTCATCAAACCAATTTAGCTCTCATCATGTGGTTTGGATAATTTTTGTGTGGTTTTTATGGATCTCTGATTGCAATTCCATGTGGATATTTTCGTCAGTTTTTCCATGCAGCTCACAGTGTCCCTTCCCGATCCCCCAAAACCATGACAACGTTCTTTTCCACGTGATTCAAGTACCGTTTAATAGGGAATTCATTTGGGAATGTGGTGCTGCATGTGTGTGTGTGTGTGTGTGTGTGTGCCTTCAGAAATAAACACAACACGTGGGCATTGTGACCTGGAACACCACCTGATGTAGGCTTACCATCGTCCCGGAATTGACTCTGGCTTCGACCTAGAGCGGACCAAGCCGCTCCCAAGGGTGCACTGCGGCTGCCCAATGGGCTTCCGGAACTTCCGGTCAACTACGCGACAGAAGCCGGAACCCCATTGGGTAGCTGCAGTACCCCCTTGGGAGCGGCTCTGGTCCGCTCTAGGCCAAAGCCAGCGTTGATTCCGGGACGATGGTAAGCCTAACCTGATGCCATCTGGGGCCCACCACCTCTGCGCTACCCCCCAAACCCTTGACCGTGTTCCTCGCACGCTGTTGCCAAACCCGGAAGTGCAGGACTTCCAGTTTGATTTAAATGAAACCAGAAGTCCTGCACTTCTGGGTTTGACAAAATTGCCCCAGGAACATGGTGAGGAGGGAAATGATCTGCTTCTTGCTTCCGCAAGCGGGAGGCAGGTCATGGCGGCTTGTTGCGGCAGTGGGTTGGATGGGGGCAGCAGCGGCAGACTTGCGGTGAAAGGTGCCCCAAATCTGCCACTCCCTGGTGAATAGACGTGGGTACCTCCCTCCACAAGACGATGGGCACTGGCAAGGGCTGGACCTGTTGGAGACTGTCCACCAGCGAACAAGGGCATTCTGTGAATGTTTTTTGGTTTCAAGTGGAAAAAACAACCATGGAACAAATCCCAAGTCAATTTTCCACACCATGGGCTGTGGGGGCCAAACGTTATTGCCTGAACTGACCCCCACACAGCTACCAGTGTGTGTGTGTACTCATGTTGCAGTCACCTATTCTCCCCCCCCCCCCGCCGCTTGCTTGTTACTTTCCTAATTGTGTGGGGTTACTTTGGGCAGCAAAGTATTGTCTGAACTGAGCCAACAATTGGATATTTGTTGTGGTTCTTCTGCAACCCATCAGCAGTTTTGAGGACCTGGTCTCTACAACGGTGCTGAATTTCCCCTGTCATGAGTCTGTCCTCCTTCGGGTGATGTTCTTGGTGCCTTGAGTGCCTAATTGACAGCTTGAATAAACTTTCACCAGTTTTTGCCTAAATCAGACAGAAGTATCAAGTCTGTGGCTGGATACAAGGTCAGGCCATTTTGAGATAATACTACTGTTATCAAAAACTGTTTTTGAAACTCAGTTTTCTTCACAACAGTTTGCCACGAAAGTGAGAGAATGAAGAACTTATCGCTTCTACCTGCTGTTTGCCCTCCAGCAACTGGTATAGAGTTGTGTACTGCCCCTAGACATGGAGGTTCTAGAGGAGGGCTGCCAATTTATGGCCAGGCAGAGCAAGCAGCAGCCCCTACTTCTCCCAGTAAGGGCGCGGGCGGAGAGGAAGAAAGTATCTCCCATTCCGAGTCCTGGGAGGTGACCACCTGCTCTCTCCTGGCTGCAAAGTACCAGGGGCCACGCACCACTGAGCGGCCACCTCCTGCAAAGAGACCAGGTGGGCGGTCTCCTTCCTCGGCTCCGGACCCCCCCCCCCGACGGTCTCCACTCCTGCTCTGCAGTGCAACAGCGGCAGAAAGTGGAGCACTCCTCCGCCGGACCAGGCGATGATGGCAGCCTGAAAGATGGCTGCGGCGGGTGAGTCGGGCCCTGCCACAGTGCAGCATCCCAAGCACCCCCCCCGCCCCTTTGGTGGGAGGGGGGTGTCAATCGAACGAAGGGTGCGGCCAGGCCCCCTTGCCTTCCAAGTTGGCCTGGTCATCTGGTTACTGATTTATTTTCAAATGTTCCTACCCCGCCTTTCCCCTCCAAAATAGAGGTGCCCCCGAGGCGGCATGCAGGAACGTGACAGACACCCCCGCCCGCTCGCGCTTATCCTTTATTTCCTCCCCCCCCCCGCAGCGACCATGCTTTCACTGCCAGGGCTCCAGTTTCACTGTTGCAAAATGCTCAGGTTTTTCAAAGCGCACTTAGAGGGGGCAAACAACGCTGAACCTTCTGCATCCGAGCGCATTCCGGAGTTGCAACTTTATTATTCTTATGGAAAGCCAGAGTAAGCACCAGCCCCGGACTAGTAATGCTTATTAACATTAATAATGATTCATAATAGTTAATAATAATACCATCACCTTGGGCGGGTTCGCGTTTGCCTTTTCACCTTGATAGATTGCGACGTTGTAGTTATACGAAGTCACCTCCAGGTGGCAGCATACTGCACCTCTTTATTAATAGCACTTCACTGAAGCTGTCCACCAGAGCAGGTGTTGGTTTTACCCCTGCCCTGACTATAGCAGGGGTGTCAGTCTCCCCCAGAGCATTGTGGAACAATGGCTGCACCTTTCATTTTGCAGAGATTAGGAGCATGTCTATGTGCCCGTCCTCTAGTATTTGTCCAAAGAACCGAATGGAGAAATTATTTACGGGATTTGGAACTCTGCAAACCCAGCATTTCAAATAGAACAGATTGTCTCTCCATGGGGAGAACATTTCCCTACTCAGACAAACATGCTTCCTGGGCCTGTGGGGAGTGGGGCAGCACGATGGAACTATGAGCTCAGCAGTGGCACCGACGTGGCTTGCTGCCAAGCTCACAACACTGTGGCACCACGGAGACCCCACAGTTTCACGTCTTGAAGAGGGCTATAGCTGAAGATCAACGTATGTTTATTTATTTATTTATTTATTTTTCACATTTTTATACCGCCCTTCCTCCAAGGTGCTCAGAGTGGTGTACATATTTCCTCCCCTCCTTTTTGTCCTCACAACAACCCTGTGAGGTAGGTGGGGCTGAGAGATAGTGACTGGCCCAAGGTCACCCAGGAAGCTTTGTGGCTGAGCGGGGATTTGAACGTGGATCTTCCAGGTCTAAGTCCGACTCCCAAACCACTACACCATCCTGGGGTAGGTCGGCCCTGTGTCTTTAAGCGGCATACTATCTACAGCAGGGGCCTGACAAAGACTGGGACTATCGATGGCACACAGAAGCTATGCTGTGGCTCTCCCCAACATGACTCCCCAAAGCTGCCTCCCTAGCCCAGGCTGGAGGGCATATTCCATTGGCACCAGTAGAAGCTTCTCTTTGACTAGCAGGTTTGCAGGTGCAATTTCTGTTGGGATTGTGGTGGGAAAGGGTTAAACATGCTGTGGTCCCGATCCTGACCTCTGCTCACACAGATGCAATGTAACTTAAAAAGCAAGAAACATCTAGGGCCAAACGTTGCGTAGTAGTGTGCTGTTTTCTGCCTCGGATTGTCTTGTGCTCCTCAGCGACCTCCCTGTGTTTTTCTGCCTTCTCGTACAAAAGGTGGTTGGACACCTGGCAAGTCTGTTTCCCCCTTTGTCTGGGTCCGGAGGTGAGGGCTTTCCTTTGTGGTGTGTGACGATTCTTTTCTCAGTGTGTTTTGTGCAATAATTGCCATTGAAAAACCAAACATGTAAAATGTTACCATGGAGGGGCACAGAAAAAGGAAACCTGGGCCCGGGGGGGGGGGAGTGTTCATGCTGTGAAAATTATGCAATATTATTGTGCACGCTGAAAAACAGCTGCAGAAATTAGATGTAGCCAGAGTTGGGTTGTGTCCCATTCGAACCTCGCCCTCTTAAGGGAGAGGACGGCTGTTTGAAATCCTTTGAGCTTTGCTGGATCCCAAGACCGTTTACAGACAGGTGCTATTTTGCTCCTCAGCGACTGTCTCCCAAGCTGAGATAAAGTCAGAGGGTTCTTGAGCCCCTTCCCCCCCCAACTTGTGATACTCTAGCGGAAAAGCCGCCTCCCTTCCCAGGAGGGCCCCCTTTCTGATTTGCTTGCAGTGGGGCCTGAAACCGGAAGCAAGAAGAAGGGCTTGTTGAAATGCTGGCACAGAATCTCCCCATAAAAGGCACCTGAGGAATGGATGCTCATCATTACTCATCACTTGGGAGAAGGAAGGGGCACATTCTGGGTGTGCCAGAGCTGAGCAGTCTTCCAGCCCCTTGCAAGACCGAGAGTTTCCAGCTCAGGCCACCTTGAGGTTAAGGCTGCCAGTGAGGGTGGGTCGCTCTGCCTCATCTGAGAGAGAATGTATAGATGCCCCCATAGAGCACATTGCATCTGTGCTTTGCAGCTCCACAGTATTTGCTTGCTCTGTGAACTAGATTCCGGAAGAGGAGACGTGCCGGTGTGTAAACAGCAAGAAAACAGGAGGTTGTTGCCCCCTCCCCCTCCTCATTACATGGAGCCAGAAGACTTTTGACCCAGCCATGCAGAATGAGACAGCAGCCATGAAATTAAAAGACGCTTACTCCTTGGAAGGAAAGCTATGGCAAACTTAGACAGCATAATAAAAAGCAGAGATATCACCATGCCAACAAAAGTTCGTATAGTCAGGGCGATGGTGTTCCCAGTAGCAATGTATGGTTGCGAGAGTTGGACCATAAGGAAGGCTGAGCGCCGAAGAATAGATGCTTTTGAACTGTGGTGCTGGAGAAGACTCCTGAGAGTCCCTTGGACTGCTAGGAGATCAAATCAGTCAATTCTAAATGAAATCAAGCCTGACTGTTCCCTGGAAGGACAGGTACTAAGGCTGAAACTCAAATATTTTGGCCACCTAATGCGAAGAGAGGACTCTCTGGAGAAGACTCTGATGCTGGGAAAAATTGAAGGCAAAAGGAGAAGGGGAAGGCCAAGGATGAGATGGTTAGACAGCATCACCGATGCAACAAACATGAAAATGAGCGAACTCAGGAAGATAGTGGAGGACAGGAAGGCATGGCGGGATATGGTTCATGGGATCACGAAGGGTCGGACACGACTTAACGACTGAACAACAACAACAACATGCAGAATGATGCTCCAGGCATTAAATTCACACACTCATTTCTGTGTCACATGTTTATCTCCTCTTCCTTCAAGACACTTGGGGCACGACCCAGGTAGGTCAAGAACCAGTCCAGACCGCACGCTATGCAATTACTGGATATTTATTGTGAATGCACCTGAATTTAGGAGGGAGCGATCACTTGAGGGAAACCAAGAGCTTGCAAGTGGGCTTTCCTCCCAGACTGGCTTTCTCAGCATGTCGTTGCTCTTCAGGGTCATCATTTGCCTTTTCGTCGTCGTCGTCGGTCCCTGATGGCGTTGCCAACTCTAATTCCCGCGAATATTCCTCTCAGGAGGGGTCCAATGAATCTGGTGGTGCGGACAGGCTGGTGGGAAGAAAGAAACAGACACCGGGCATGAGCTGACCAGTCACTCAGGCGCAACGTGGCTCTGGCGGGGTGGCTGCATGTTTGCTCCCCGGTGGATTTTGCCCTTACGAAAGTGGCGGTCCTAGTTTGAATCAGGCCGTTGGTTTGCCTGGCCTGTCTCCGGCTCCAAGGCCTCCAGCGGCCTGCAATTCGGCCTGACGTGCTCCACCACTCTGGGCCCTCCCCGAAGGAAGGAAGGAAGGAAGGAAGGAAGGAAGGCCAGTTGCTCTGGGACTACAGACCCCCTGAGGGTTTAAACCAGCGGTGGGGAACCTCAGGCCCCTGAGGCTATCCGGTCCGGCCCCCGGAGAGATTGCCGGGAGGCCGCCCAACCGGCCCCTGGAGGCTCCACCGGGTCCGCGTGTCACCTCCGGAGGCCGGGAGAGGGCCTTTGCATGTCCTCCCCGGCCTCCACCTCGACCCCTTCTCACCAGGCCGTTGGCCATTTCGCACATGCGTACCACGCCGATGAGGGCAAGCTCTTGCCCTCTTGCCCTCATCGGCATGGTACGCCGGAGGTGACGCGCGGACCCGGTGGCGACTTTGGACGGTGAGCGCGGAGCCTCCGGAGGCCGATGGGGGGTGGGGGCAAAAATTAATTACATAAATAAAAATGGCGGTCGGCCTTATGGCCGGCCCTCAAGCAAATTTCTAATATTTAAAACGGCCCTTGCCAGGGAAAAGGTTCCCCGCCCCTGGTTTAAACCATTTTGTGTAATGAGAGATATAACTGGAACAAACAAAGGCCTTGTTGTGGCCCCTCTGCCGCAGGCCACTGGGACGGTTGCACCGCCTGTCTCACAGGAAAAACACCCTGGCCAAGGAAAGACCAGGCTGACCCCAACCCTCGGCTAGACTGAGGAAGAGCAGCTGCAGGAGGCTGGCTTACTCCCTCGGGAAGCGCCCTGCCGCGCCGCCCCAGCCAGTGGCCCCTGATCGCAGAGGCGAGAGGAAGCCACTCTGGCCTCTGCCACCAGCCGGAAGAGCCCATCGTCGCACTGCTTGCTCTCCACCAAGAGCAGCAGCAGCAGCAGCAGCAGCAAGGGCAGCCTCTGCAGGACCTACTCCCTCCCTCCCTCCCTCCCTTCCTTCCCTCTCTATTGTTATTGTATTGATGTGAACTGCTTGGGAGACAATATTTTGTCTGAAAAGAAGAATAAAAATATGATTGGCCAATTAATTAAATAGAAATGGGCAGTAAGCGTGTCAAGTTTGGTTTGGCCCTGAGGAGCGTACTTAAAAATACTTTTTCAAAATATTTATTTCCACCTTTGAGACACTGGGTGGCAATAAATGCCAATCTATGACCCAAAGAATGTGGTTGGTTAGGTCGGGGCTTTAAACGTGCTTTAAACGTCATCTTTCCCTTTGTTGCTCCTTCTCTTAAGGGGGGAGCCATTTTTCGTGAGGCAGTACTGTATTATTACCACCAACGTATTTTTGAGCTGTTTTGTTTTGGAACTGTATGCATCAGTAGACTCTGGACACTGTTTTCCCTGCGATGCTGGTCAAGCTGAATACTCAGCCTGTAAGGAGGCAGCTGCACTTGTCATGCACTCTGGCAGTGAGACTCCAAAATCCCTGGCTGGGACCAGGAACTTGTGCCATTGTGTAACTGTGATCAGCTCTGGAGCTAAAGCCATTCAAACCAGAGGGGTACCCAGAGGGGCCCTATTGATGTGCAAATAGACATACACAGGATGCAACACTAACACACTAGAAGAGGGACAATTAGCACTCAGGTCGCAGCACAATGAACAATAGAATTACCTATTGACACCTAGGATCTCCTGCACACATTTTCCTCTCATCCCACAATAAATGTGGGGAAGCTTCAGGCTGCATGGCTGATGTTTGTGAGCCAGTCTCCACCAGCTGTGGAAAACCTTTGCGCCTCGGGTGCTTCTGCAACCTGGAGCAGCACCCCCCCCCCCAGCGCTGCTGTTTCTACCAAGGTGCTCTGGAGAGAAAAAGGTCCCTTACTGACTGTGCTCCTCACTCACATGGTTCTTGCAGACCTGGAAATCCAGCACTTCTGGGTTTGCAAAAACCACGTGAGGAGCACAGTAAGCAGGTGGACGATGGTCCACCTCTCACTCAAGGAACCGGGAAGCAGAGATCAATGCTGCAGCAGCAGCAGCTCACATCTGTGGCGGGCTGGAGGGAGGCAGTGGCGGCAGACTAGGGGTGAAGCCGCCCCGTTGCCAGCACCATTTCCCACACGTTCTGGACTGAATAGAGTAACTGCCAGAGGAGGGGAGGGAGGCAGCCCAGCAGGTCCTCCTCCTGGGGGATGGATGTCCCACCTGCCTGATGGTGGAGACCTGTCCTGGCCTTGGAAATGGTGTGTGTCCCGTCCCGTCCCCCGTCCCCTCGGTATCGACTGAGTGAATCACTCACCCCTCCAACTGCTGTGTCACACGTTGCATCGATAAGCGAATTTGCCTGCTTGGTGGAGAAGGAGCCAGAACAATCTTTCATCAGCTGTAAACAGAAAACAAAATGTTAGGCCTCCAGTTCCCCCTCAGGAGACCAAGGAAACAATCTGTTTTGCAAAACAGTCTACTCAGAAATATTTATCTAAACAAAACAGACGGCATCTATAGAACATAGATCAGTTCATTACAGGACATGGGATTATCATCTTTATTACTAGCAGTCTGTCAAAACATCTTGTTTAGCAGGTTGTCAACTGGGCAGAAGAGCCTGAAGAGCCAGAAAACAGTTGGCAAGTCTCGTATCTCCATTGTTTCCCCGAAATGCACTTTTAAAAAAAGATATGTTGGGAACTCTGCGCCTGCTCAGACGTACACAGTCCTTTGACTGAGTTTCTGAAAAAGCTGCTTCCTACGAATAAAGAAAGGCACTATGATTGACAAGTGTCTGTGGGAGAAGTTGCTATTATAAGGCGGAGGCACACCAAGCACGTCTTCCGTGCGGTGCGCCCGTCGCTCCGGCTGCGTTGCCGCACCGGACGCACATAAAGCCCGAGCTACATTGTCGACGGCTGCGTCGCGGCTGCGTTCCGTGTGCGTCTGTTGTCCCGCCTCCAGGTCAAACAAAGGCTCTGATTGGCCGGACGTAGCGCGGACGCAGCAAAAGTCGAGGTGGCCTCGACTTTTGCTGCGTCCGTGCTACGTCCGGCCAATCAGAGCCTGCTGTTTGACCTGGGGGCGGGACAACAGACGCACACGGAACGCAGCCGTTGACAATGTAGCCCAGCCTTTAGGGGGCTGGATGGGACGTTACCATGTCCCACCAGATCGCAGCCGCAGCAAGGATCGAGCAGCGAGCGAGCGAGGGAGAGGGTGGGGAGAGAAGGGGGGGAGAGAAGAAGGAACTTCCCTCTTCTCTCCCCTTTCTCTCCCCCCCTCTCTTTCGCTCGCTCGCTGCTCGATCCTCGCTGCGGATCTTCCCTCAGGGAAGAGAAGAGGTCAGGACTAGTGGGGACTGCACAGAAGAGAAACACATTTGTTTTGTGTGTGTGTGTGTGTGTGTGTGTGGTGTGTGTGTTTACTAAAGCCACAATATAAATGGCAGTAACTACAACATAAAACCGGGGGGGGGGGGAATCAGCAAATGACAACACACACAGCTAGACGCATTGGAGAAAAGGATGGAGCTTCCTGGCTGTCCCAGGCACGTTTCAACACTGTACTTCTGGATTATCAAAAAGTTAAAACCCTTCCAAGTGACGAAAGCCGCGTTCGCTCGTAGTTACCCCAAGCGAGGAGAAAAATGGCTGTTTTACCAAAACATTCTGCCCCTCTTTCCCTTTGATTCACTTTGGCTTCCTTCCCTTTGATTGGCTCTGGCTGCTCTGTGTCCCACCCCCAGGGGGCTGGGACACGGACGGAACGCGACAAACGTTCCCAGAGCTGGGATTTGGGCAGCTGAGGCGTCGACGCACCTGTGGCTGACGACGGCTGCCGGCGGCTGCTACGAAACCATGTCATACTAAAAAAACGCACGTGCAGCCCGGACGCACCTCCATGCCAGACGGAAGATGTGCTTGGTGTGTCACCGCCTTTATAGTCCAGGATAGTACCTGGCTAACTGCTCCGGCTTGTGCCTGTGGCTGCATTCGTAAACACCTACGCTCAGAGTTCTGCCAGCATCTTCATCACTTCCAGAACTATTCGTGGGATGCAGGCAGGTCAGTGCCCAACTTTGGAAGAGGGCTGCCATGCTCAGTCAGTGGCCGCCTAATCCATTAAAAAAATTCTAATAAACTAAAAAGGTGTGTGCAATGTACTGTTTTTTAAATTTAAGACAAGTCTTTCCAAGAACTGCAGACAGCCAGCACTGTCTTAGAAAGAGGCATTCATTCCCCCTTCTCTTCACGCAGGAGGGAAGACTCCTAAGAATACGATGCCTGCTGTGACAGATGAATGCAGCATCTAAAAAAGTGTGATCCTCGCTTCAGAACTACTGTACTATTTTAGCCACATGGAAATGTATGCAAATATAATTGATTAATTGACTAAAACTCACAGGATCAATGACCAAGATTTCTTTAATCGGGTGACACAACCCTACTTTGGAACATATGAAGCATTAATGACGATAGTTTTCATGAGCATGTGCAGAATGCTGTTTCCTCAGCACCAAGTGACCACAAGCAACCTCTCCTCCCCATGCATCTGGTAATGGATGAGGTTTTAGGAGATTTTTGGAGAGAGGGCACAGTTCCCGGGTGGGCTGGAGCCCCTGCCTGCCCCGATCATTTTCGAAACAGTGTCAAAACGGCATTCAGTCACTAAGCAGTTGTTTCTTGTGTGCTCCCTGTGGTGGGGCCACTGTTAGATACAGGAAGCTGGACTAGAGGGGCCTTTGGCCTGATCCAGCAGTCGGGCACTTCTGAGGTTCTTACGTTCTTACCCCATCAGACTTGAATTCACATTGCTCGAGGACAACCACCTTGGCAGCTGGGCACACTGTCTCTTGGATGGTGAAGTTCAGTGGCTGCAGAGTTCCAGAACTCGAGGTCTGAGAGGGAAACGAGACAATGGCGGGCATGAAGAAACATTCCCCTGTACATCACACAGGTCTGTTTTTCAGACTCGCTCCCCCATAGGACTCCCCCCCCCCCGCACAAGGATATCACACTGACCATCATCATGGCATTGGCCAGACCCTCCTTGCGCGGACAGACTACACAAGGGCACGACACAAACCCACCCTCCTCCAGAGGTGGATGTTACAGTTCTAACCAGAGTTGCCACCTTGCTTGCATGGCTCTTTTCAGGAGGTGCTCCTGTTTGGAAGGAAGCACACATGAACATTTGTGTGGCGTGTGGCTCTTGGCATCTGTGCCTTTACCTCTGTGGTATAAGAAGCAGAAATTCAGGAGGTGAAGCTTCCCCCTTCCCTGCACCCTAACCACAGGAGGGACCAGCAGATGTGGACTCCTGAAAAGGTTCAGGGTGCGTAGCACACAGGATGGGGAATAATAGCATATACTCAGAAAGCTTGTTCTCAGTCAAGCATTCCCACATTCAGAAAATATAAATCTGCAGAGGAGGATTTTGAAGGAGGACAGACTCATAACAGGGGACATTCAGCACCGTTGTAGCGGCCCCAACACATCAATGCTTATCGGTGAGGAAGTGGTAAATTTTAATGTGCAGGAGCTCATCATGACAACATCACCCCACAGCCAGGGTGGAGACCGGGGCAAGGCAAGGAAGGGGGCGGTATTGGTGGCAGCAGTTCCACTGATATCCTATCCCCCTTTCTGGCCTCGATACCCTGACCTGAGTCCACTCGGACTTGCGCCAGCAAAATCACTGGTGGACTGACTGGTTTATGGACTCTGACTGATGAACCTGTGAGTGCAAAAGAGGAGCTAATTAGTCCAAAGTGGGTCTAAGCCTCGGAAAGGGGGATTTGGCAGGACAGCTTAACCCTGGGCAAGGGAACAAATGTTCCCTTACCTGGCGGAGACCTCTGGGACTACCCTCCCTGCAGTGTGTGTTCCGGTGGTGTGGCTGCATCAGTAGGGGGGGGGGTTAGATAGGATTAGGCTGCTTATGAGCTACTTACTGTATCTTAGGCAGCAATTGGAAAAGATGATGACCTAGACATGAACATGAACCCCTAGGAAAAGTGCTCAGTTTGCCTCCTGCTGAGCCAGATGCTGTTTCTTGGCTAAAGAAAGTCCTTTGACCAAAGTTTCAAAGGCAGCCCCTGAGCACTGCTGCTGATTATGATGGCCCTGCCCTAGCCGCAGGAGAAGCCCGGAGCTCTGCCTCCCCCTGGACGACACCCCTGGTTCTTACCTTCAGCAGGACCAGCCCTGCTAACAGGTCTCCTCTCCAGCTCACTTACCTGTGCAGGCTGAAGTGTTGCCTGCAAGACACGGAAGGCATTTTGCACATTCGGGCCTTTGTTGTAGAGCTCCATGAATCGAGAAAGAGCTTCCTCCAGTGCCTTTGGAGGCTCAGTTGGGGCGGCAGTGACCAGGCCGACCAGAAACAGAAGTGCCCAGTAGCTCTCCATGATCTGCTCTGCATTCAGACGAGGAGTGGAGTGTCTTGACCTGGCAAAGATGCTCTTTATTTATACTGGATCACCTGGTCCTGCCTCTTTGGGGGCAACGTCTTCAAGGGGTCTTTGGTTTGCGGCCACGAGAGGAAACTTCCTCAAACGTTTGTGTTTCCCCCCACAAACAAGTTGACTAATACACACAGTTGGCCTGAAAATAGCAGAAGTACCATTTCGGGGGGGGGGGGGTTGTTGTTGTTGGAGGCCTGTGTTTCTGTGGTCTCCTGGAAAGCCTGATCTTGGAATATTCAAATTAAATTGCAAATAAAGCCATGTATTTAAGAACATTTTCTGTGGCTACTTTTATATACAGGATAGCAAGGGGCAGTATACCATAGCAGTTGCTTGGATGGGGGGCAGTGGAGTAGGTCTGTTGCCTTCAAGGCATGCTGGAGAACGTCCCATCTGAATGGTCACTATGGGAAATGGCTAGATGGGGCTTGGTCTGATCCAGCAGGGCTTTTTCGAGGTTTTGATATGTACCATGAGTTGTGCATCACCTGAAAGTTGTACTTCAGCATCCTCTGTGACTTCGTACGGAAGCCCATATGCGTGGCTCTTGGATTCTGTGGCTTAGCTACTTGGAGCAACCTTAGATTGAGGGCCCAACCTGGCTGCACCAGACAGCCTTTTTGGTTTCTTCTTGTCTCTCTAAACTTGTGCATCATCTTTCTGTACAGTATTTCATTTTTAACCTATTCTTGATGAAAAACATGCAAGTCACAGCCAGGCAATCATGAAGAAGGGATTGCCTCGTGTTCTCTGTATCTCATTCCTTTAAACATTTTCCCACTGACGATGGGACATTACCTAACCTGGGCAAAGGTGAGAAGAGGGACCTGAACTCCTGTATCTAGGCTTACCAGATCTCCAACCAGGACAGAGTGCTAGACCTTTAGGAGAAGGAATGTGGGCAGGTGTAGCTTGTTAAACCTTAGAGCACAATCCCACTGAACACAATGGGGCGTGCTTCTGAGTAGACATGCCTAGGATTGTGCTCTAAGGCTTAACAAGCTACACCTGCCCACATTCCTTCTCCTAAAGGTCTAGCACTCTGTCCCGGTTGGAGATCTGGTAAGCCTACCTGTATCTATTGTGGATGTGGAGAGGAGGACATTTGGGGCAGAAGATTCTACACACCTTGCATTAGCCCGAGGGCGACCAACCTTTCAGCATGAATGCTCTTGGCCCTTTCATGGTTGTACAGGTGAGGGCGTTTCAGCAGGTGCATCTGCTTTAGCAGCACCATCAGCAATTGCAGCTGCAAAGATTCTGTCTTCTACACAACTCTTAAGAACGCAGAGGCCCTAATGGTGGAAGGTTGGTCATCCCTGCACTAGCCATAAGGCAAAAGAGGGGCCTGGAAGTATCGTCTCCTGGGACAGTGTTTCATTCAATGTTCTAGCAAGCGGCCTCCTGCCAGATGGAGATCTTTCCCCAGCACTGGCAAGGTTGCGACATCCGCGTTGGTTAGTGGGCGTCCAGAAGGGTCTGGAAAGAACGGCTCTCACCCCCCCCCCTATTTTGACAGTTGGGAAGGAGAAGTCTCCTTCCTCCCCTGTGAACGTCTGCAACGATATTGATGAACGATCACTTTGCAAATATTCTTGCAACACTATTGCAGAGGAGCAGTTCTGTAAAATAGAGTCAGGTTTGTTGTTCAGGACCCCCCCCCAGTGAGTGAGAGAGAGAGAGAGGTGCCCCCCCCCTATGGCCTTGAGCAATCCGCCAGTTCCTACAGGCAGCCTGTGTTTTTCCATTTGTATACCAAGCAGTAGTACAATACGTCCTGAGTGGGGAGACTTTCTGAACAACTTCGGGGAGGCCAGGATTAGAAATGTAAAATTTCAGAAATGTTGAACCAAAGGGGGGGAAAAAACCCTCACCTTTTCTCTGGGAAAAATATTGAAACATATGCTATAGTTACTTCCTGATCAAACTTGAACTTGCTTTACACTTTAAGAATATGAAGTACATCAGTCATGAATAACTTTCATAGCACTTGCATTGTACCATATATAGCAGGGGTGGCCAAACTTGCTTAATGTAAGAGCCACATACGATAAACTTCAGAGGTCTGAGAGCCACAATATTTAAGAATATTTAAGAGGGGGGACATGATTGAGACGTATAAAATTATGCATGGGATGGAGAGAGTGGATAGAGGGAAATTCTTCTCCCTCTCGCACAACACCAGAACCAGGGGACATGCACTAAAATTGAGTGGAGGGAGAGTTAGAACAGACAAAAGAAAATATTTCTTTACCCAGCGTGTAATTCATCTGTGGAACTCCTTGCCACAGGATGTAGTGATGGCACCTGGCCTAGATGCCTTTAAAAGGGGTTTGGACAGATTCATGGAGGAAAAGACCATCACAGGTTACAAGCCATAAGCAACCTCCTGGTTTTAGAAGTGGGTTTTCTCTGTGCCAGGTGCAAGGGAGTGACAACGGGAAACAGGTTATCTTGTTGTCTTGTGCTCCCTGAGGCATCTGGTGGGGCCACTGTGTGATACAGGAAGCTGGACTAGATGAGCTTTTGGCCTGATCCAGTAGGGCTCTTCTTATGTTCTTAAGAAGCATTTAAATTCTTAAATATATTTACTCACCATGAAATTAAACTTAGGCTTACCAGATCTCCAACTGGGACAGAGTGCTAGACCAGTGGTTCTCAAACTTTTTAACACCAGGACCCACTTTTTAAAATGACACTCTATTGGGACCCACCTAGCTTTACGAGACTTAAAAAAAAGGTGATCTAGAAATAAATAAATATATTTATTTACAAGTAAAGAGCTCAGCTGCTTGCAGGGTAATTAGCAGCTATTTTGCAAACTGCAGAAGCTCAGCTCTTTGAAGGGCACAGTAGCTATCTAATTTTTGAATAGCCTCAGGGCTTGTGGCAATTACTTATCTGATCTTTCCATCACCTGGGACCCACCAGAAATCAGGTTGCGACCCACCAAGTGGGTCCTGACCCACAGTTTGAGAAACACTGTGCTAGACCTTTAGGAGAAGGAATGTGGGCAGGTGTAGCTTGTTAAACCTTAGAGCACAATCCTAGGCATGTCTACTCAGAAGCAAGCCCTATTATGATCAGTGGGGCTTGCTTCTGAGTAGACATGCCTAGGATTGTGCTCTAAGGCAGGGGTTATCAACCTTTGGAGGCCCGGGTACCCCCATCACGGTCCAATTTTCTGAAGTACCCCCTGCTAATTAATTGGATTAATCAATTAATTAATTAGGTAATTAATCAATAAATTAAAAAGTACTAAAACAATTTTAAATGTAAAAAATGTCTTATTTAACTGTGAGTGAGTGAGAGTGAGAGAGAGAGAGAGAGAGAGAGAGAGAGAGAGAGAGAGATGCAAGGATCTCTTTTTTCTCCAAGTCACACTTCCCAAAATCAGCTCCTCCCTCCCCCACCCCACCAAAGTACATTTTCCAAAGTACAAAAATAAGCCCCAAACCAAAATCAGAGAGACAGAAGGGCTCCGAAAATAATTAAAATTTAAAATCCATGTTAATTAACACTTAATTAGCTACTGATGGGGCAGATAAGGGGCAGGGCTTGGCGTACCCCCAGCAAGAGGTCCGCATACCCCTAGGGGTACCCGTACCACAGGTTGAGAACCTCTGCTCTAAGGTTTAACAAGCTACACCAGTCCACGTTCCTTCTCCTAAAGGTCTAGCACTCTGTCCCGGTTGGAGATCTGGTAAGCCTAAGCAGTAGAGATGGTGCTGAAAGCCCCTGCACCTTAAGGTGCAATTTTATGCATGTCTACTCAGAAGTAAGTCCCATTGTGTTCAAAGAGGCTTACTCACAGGAAGGTGTGTATAGGAGTGCGGCCTTAGTCTTTGTTACGGCCCAATCCTAAAGTGCTAGTGCTGCCGGAACAACTAGTGTTTCAGCAGCACTAGGAACTTTCAGGTGGTGACAGAATGCAACACACCAGTGCATGTGGGCTGGCTGCTGCCGGAAGTGGCCAGCTCCATGCGGCAGTGGACTCCAGATGCCCTGCTGACTCGGGTAAGGTTGCACAGGGGGTTGCAGGGTCCATTGTGGAAAGAGTTTTATGTTGTGGAAAGAGCTTCTTGCCCTTCGAAAAGGTGACACAGCAAAACGCGGAGCAGGGCACCCGACTGCACCAAACTCATTCTTTGACCATCATCACCCTGAGACTTTGCCTCCTGCTCTTTCGGGCTTCCTGTCACTGATGCTCCTCACCAGCCTGGCTGAGGCCCAGATTCCAGCGCCCAGAAGGAAAGCCAATGGTACTACGCTTGCCTCGTTGCTGGAAGTGTGGACTGCAGAGACAAGAACCTGCTCCTAGGACGGAGCGGGGCCCACTATGGCTGCCTCCAGGAAGAGCACCACCACCCAGCAAACTCCGTCTTGCTTTCCAGAAGGCGGCTGCTGCCTGTTTGGTCTCCCACCTCCTTTGTGGCCCCTGCCTGGCGGTCTAACGACTCCTTGGCTGAGGAGAGCGACGTGGTTTTCTCTTCCCTCTGCAGGAAGGCAGCTTGCCTGCAAAGGTGGGGTATTGGTGGTGGGGAAAGGCCGGGACTGTCTGCTGAAATCATTGGCCAGCTTGTGCAACTGCCAACGGGGCAGAGCAGGGAGGGGAGAGGATCCCTCTGTTGGCACAGGCTGGTGAAAGGAGGAGCCTTTCGTGGCTCTTTGGGGCTGGTTCCTGGCATGGGGGCCTTGACCGGCAGGGATCAAGGGGGGACTCCCTGGTCAGTTAGAAGCAAAGTGGGGGCTGCCTGGGGCAGCTGCTGTCTCTGTCTCACCTTGCTCAGGGGGATCAAACCCCTCTGTCCTCAACACACACCAATAGGAGCTCCTTGGAGACGTTTGGCGCACAGGTGCAATAGGCCGCCGTCCTGTACGGAACGGGTGCAGTTCCATTAGTCCTTGCTGACAGGACTTGCCCTGGATTAAAATATTTTGTAATTTCTACTCCAGTGCTCATGTTGTGACCCTGTGAGCTCAGGAACGTTTGCCCCCCCCTTGCCTTCCCACCCACCCCCATCATCTTTTGCAAGGCCCTCCAAAAGTACTTAGAATGGATTTTGCCCCTTGGGTTGAGCTCTCAGCGAGCAGCATTTGGGTGTCAGGAAAGAATTTTCTTCCAAGAGGGTTTTGACTTGTGACCCCTGGGTGATCGAGGTTGTGGCAGTTCCCCCCCCCCCCGCTGCACAAACTCTGTGGAGCCTCCCTGGGCAGCGGCCTCTCCTCTCCTCCAGGGCTGACCCACCCTCCAGGGAGCAACGTCTTCCTTGCTGGAGCTGACTGACTGCGAAGAAACCTTTCTTAAGTTCTGACTCCAAGCAGAAGTCCTTGTCCTTAAAACGTGCTGCTCTTCTGATCCGGGGCCAGAAGTGCTCTTGTGGTCTTCACTGTTGGAGGGGAAGTTATTTAGTGATAATAAGTAACAAGTTTTAAAATGCATGTGTTGGTGTCAATGTTAGAGTTTCTTCTTATGACTCCTGGGAAGAATATAAGATGGATATCTGGGGTTACTGTAGTGGTGATTCATCTCCAGGGATTTCTGGAGGAAACTGGTTATCTGGATCCCTTTGTTTGGGGACAGAGGCAGGCTTGTTGCCTCCCTGGATGATCTACGAACTGGAGCTGCGCAGGACGGAGAACTGCAGCAGAACTACAGGTTCTGCTGCAGTTTTTGATACCGTTGACCATGGTATCCTTCTGGATCACCGTGCCACAATGGGTCCTGGGGCACCGTTTTGCGGTGGTTCTGGTCCCTCCTGCCAGAAGGCGGTGCTGGGAGCCCACAGGATTCCATTCCATCATCACCCATGCTTTTTAACAGGTGGTGGTTTGGGCCTGGAGTGGCTGTAGTCAGCACCCCGATCCTCTCCCAGAACACCCCCTCCACCAACCTACCTGCTCCAGCGGGGACTTGGCACTGCGTTGGCACTGCTGTTGCGCCAGTGGTCCAGGCCTTGTGCTGATGGAGTGTGAGTTCCGTCAGTGCAAGGCCTGGATAGGATCGGGCTGTTATTGGTGTACCAACTGCGCCTGTCCTTGAAGCAACTGGATTCACCCAGGCTTTGGGTGACATCGAAATGGGACCATTGTGATGCACTCTATGTGGAGCTGGCTGTGGAGGCTGCTCAGAAACTGCAATTAGGACAAAACACAGCCGCTACGTTGCTGAGCAGAGCCAGGGTCAACGACTCTGTTACAGCCTGCTTAATTGATGAATTCTGGGGCTGGCTTGCGAGTGAGCCCTTTCACGAGCAGCGAGTGGCCTCACGGGAATGAAGTGGCTCACGGGAACCAAGTGGCAAGATAAAAAAAAGACACAGCGAGTTAAGCAGCTCACGGGAACCAAGTGGCAAGATAAAAAAAAGACACAGCGAGTTAAGCAGCTCACGGGAACCAAGTGGCAAGATAAAAAAAAGACACAGCGAGTTAAGCAGCTCACGGGAACCAAGTGGCAAGATAAAAAAAAGACACAGCGAGTTAAGCAGCTGGGCGAGTTCAGCAGCGGGGCGAGGAAGCCAGGCCCCACACACTGCCCGGCACGTCCCTTGAATAGAGGAGAGCTCCAGCAACATTAAGGTACCCAAACTTTGATAAATCCATAACTTACACTCAAAAGCTATGCAGTCAGACAGCCAGCAGAAGGGTGGGGGCTATCCAGTGTTTTGCACTGAGTGTCACATGTATGACTATCTGCCTCTTGGGCAGAAGTCATGGGTGTGTGCTCGGTGCAAAGAGCTCCAGGCTCTCAGGGAACGGGTTCGCTCCCTTGAAGCCACGGTTGCTGACCTGGAGAAGCAGAGACAGGTAGAGAGGTACCAGGGTGAGACTTCTAGGGACGTGGAGGCATCGTCCCACCCTCAGTTGGCCAGCTCCTCAGCTACCAGGGAAGGGAGTCTCAGGGCTGGAGGACATTGCTCTGGAAAAGAGGGAAACAATCCCCCAGTGGGGACCCCTTCTTCAGGTGATGGGCCCGTATCCAGTCGCACTATGGATACTCCTCTGGGGAGGGGGGGAAGGGGGCTTCTTGTAGTGGGTGACTCTATAGTCAGGAACATAGAAAGGGGGGTCTGTGACGGATGTGAGGACCGCACGGTGACTTGCCTACCTGGTGCGAAGGTTGCGGACATCACCTCTCGTCTAGATAGGCTGGTAGAGAGTGCTGGGGAGGAGGTAGCGGTTGTGGTGCATGTTGGCACCAACGACGTGGGGAAATGTAGCCGGGCGGTCCTGGAGGCCAAATTTAGGTTGCTAGGTAGGAAGCTCAAATCCAGGACCCCAAAGGTAGCGTTCTCAGAAGTGCTACCTGTTCCACGCGCAGGGCCAGCTAGGCAGGCGGAGCTCAGGGGTCTCAATGCGTGGATGAGACACTGGTGTCAGGAGGAGGGGTTTAAGTTTGTTAGGCACTGGGGAACGTTTTGGGACAAGCCAGGCCTGTACAAGAGGGACGGGCTTCACTTGAACCAAAACGGAACCAGACTGCTGGCGCGTAACATTAAGAAGGTGGCAGAGCAGCTTTTAAACTGACTCCTGGGGGAAAGCCGACAGGAGCCGAGGGGCATCCGGTTCGGGACTCCTCATCCCTCGGGAATGAGGGTGCAGAGGATGGGGAACAGTCAAGTAATAACAGAGTAAGAATTGGGAGTGGTAGCGTGATGGGACATGACAGCCAGTCTAGCAAGACAGAAGGCTGCAGGAATAAGGGGGCAAACATGCAGCCCTTCTTGGGGGACCAGGTATATAAGTGCTTTTATGCAAATGCCCGAAGTCTACGGGCAAAGATGGGAGAACTGGAATGTTTGGTGGCTAGGGAAAACATTGACATAGTAGGTATAACAGAAACCTGGTGGAATGCGGAGAACCAGTGGGATACTGCAATTCCAGGATATAAACTCTATAGGAGGGACAGAGAGGGGCGTGTTGGAGGTGGGGTGGCCATCTATGTCAAAGAGGGGGTAAAATCCACCAGAGTAGAGCTGGAGGGGGGCTCTGACTCCTCCGTAGAATCACTGTGGGTTAGATTACCAGGCTCAAAGAGTGATGTAATAGTAGGGGCATGCTACCGTCCTCCAGATCAAAAACCTGAAGGGGATCTTGAAATGAGGAAGCAAATCAGGGAGGTGTCAACGAGAGACAGGGTTGTAGTCATGGGGGACTTCAATTATCCTCACATCGACTGGGTCAATTCATGCTCAGGTCATGAAAGAGAGACTGGATTTCTAGATATGTTAAATGACTGTGCCTTAGAGCAGCTTGTCACGGAACTGACCAGAGGACAGGTGACTCTGGACTTGATATTGTGTGGCACTCAAGATCTGGTCAGGGAGGTAAATGTTACCGAACCGTTGGGGAACAGTGACCATGCTGCGATCCGTTTCGCCATGCATGTCGGAGGGAGAGTGCCGAGCAAATCTGACACGAAAACCCTTGACTTCCGAAGGGCAGACTTCCCCAAAATGAGAAGACTAGTTAAGAAAAAGCTGAAAGGGAAGGTAAAAAGAGTCCAATCGCTCCAGAGTGCATGGAGGCTGTTTAAAACAACAGTCATAGAGGCCCAGCGGGAGTGTATCCCACAAAGGAGGAAGGGCTCGACCAAGTCCAGGAGGATGCCGGCATGGCTAACAAGCACAGTTAAGGAGGCTATAAAAGGCAAGGAAGCTTCCTTCCGTAAATGGAAGTCTTGCCCTAATGAGGAAAATAAACAGGAGCACAAACTGTGGCAAAAGAAATGTAAAAAGATGATACGGGAGGCCAAGCAAGACTTTGAGGAACGTATGGCAGGCAACATAAAAGGGAATAATAAAAGCTTCTTCAAATATGTTAGAAGCAGGAAACCTGCCAGGGAAACGGTGGGTCCGCTGGATGGTGAGGGAGAGAAAGGGGTGATAAAAGGGGACTTGGAGACTGCAGAGAAATTAAATGAGTTCTTTGCATCTGTCTTCACGGCAGAAGACCTCGGGCAAATACCACTGCCAGAACGGTCTCCCCTGACTAAAGAATTAAGTCAAATAGAGGTTAAAAGAGAAGATGTCTCAGACTTAATTGACAAAATAAAGATCAATAAATCACCAGGCCCGGATGGCATCCACCCAAGAGTTCTGAAGGAACTCAAGAATGAAGTTGCTGACCTCTTGACCCAAATATGCAACTTGTCCCTTAAAACGGCCAATGTGCCAGAGGATTGGAGGATAGCTAATGTCACGCCAATCTTTAAAAAAGGAAGGAGGGGGGACCCGGGAAACTACAGGCCGGTCAGCCTAACATCTGTTCCAGGGAAGATGGTGGAAAGTCTCATTAAGGATAAAATCTTAAAATACATAGAAGAACAAGCTCTGCTGAGGGAGAGTCAGCATGGCTTCTGCAAGGGGAAGTCTTGCCTCACAAACCTGTTAGAATTTTTTGAAAAGGTCAACAGGCATGTGGATGCGAGCGAACCCGTGGATATTATATATCTGGATTTTCAGAAGGCGTTTGACACGGTCCCTCATGAAAGGCTCCTGAGAAAACTCCACAGTCAGGGAATAAGAGGGCAGGTCCTCTTGTGGATTAGGAACTGGTTGAAGACCAGGAAACAGCGAGTGGGAGTCAATGGGCAATTTTCACAATGGCGAGAGGTGAAAAGCGGTGTGCCCCAAGGATCGGTCTTGGGACCGGTGCTTTTCAACTTATTCATAAATGACCTGGAGTTGGGGATAGGCAGTGAGGTGGCCAAGTTTGCGGATGACACTAAACTTTTCCGGGTGGTAAAGACCAGCAGGGATTGTGAAGAGCTCCAGAAGGATCTCTCCAAACTGGGAGAATGGGCAGCAAAATGGCAGATGCGCTTCAATGTAAGTAAGTGCAAAGTGATGCACATTGGGGCAAGAAACCAAAATTTCACATATACGCTGATGGGTTCTGAGTTGTCTGTGACGGATCAAGAGAGAGATCTTGGGGTCCTGGTGGACAGGTCGATGAAAGTGTCGACCCAGTGTGCGGCGGCTGTGAAGAAGGCCAATTCCATGCTCGGGATCATTAAAAAGGGGATTGAGAATAAAACGGCCAATATCATTATGCCTTTGTACAAATCGATGGTAAGGCCACATCTGGAGTATTGTGTCCAGTTCTGGTCACCATACCTCAAAAAGGATATAATTGAATTGGAAAAGGTGCAGAAAAGAGCGACCAGAATGATTCGTGGGCTGGAGCACCTCCCTTACGAGGAAAGGCTACAGCGTCTGGGGCTTTTCAGCCTAGAAAAAAGGCGCCTGAGGGGGGACATGATTGAGACTTATAAAATTATGCATGGGATGGAGAGAGTGGATAGAGGGAAATTCTTTTCCCTCTCGCACAACACCAGAACCAGGGGACACACACTAAAATTGAGTGGAGGGAGAGTTAGAACAGACAAAAGAAAATATTTCTTTACCCAGCGTGTGATTCATCTGTGGAACTCCTTGCCACAGGATGTGGTGATGGCACCTGGCCTAGATGCCTTTAAAAGGGGTTTGGACAAATTCATGGAGGAAAAGACCATCACAGGTTACAAGCCATAAGCAACCTCCTGGTTTTTAGAAGTGGGTTTTCTCTGTGCCAGGTGCAAGGGAGTGGCGACTGGACACAGGTATCTTGTTGTCTCGTGTGCTCCCTGAGGCATCTGGTGGGGCCACTGTGTGACACAGGAAGCTGGACTAGATGGGCTTTTGGCCTGATCCAGCAGGGCTCTTCTTATGTTCTTATGTTCTTAATTAATGAAAGGGGCAGTATATTTGCTAATAAAGACTGGTACTGTACTGAACTGGGGGGAACTGGGCAAATAGAACACACAGAAGAACCAGGCAATGACAAATGGCTCCTTTGTACAACTCCCCATAGTATGGACTGTGAATACCACCTGCAGCGGCTGCTGTGTGGTGGGCAATGGGCAGAGGTGCGTGCATGAAGGTGCGTGCATTCTGTGGTGTGTGTGCACACGCCTCAGAAGAGTGAGCTCTTGAGAGTCAATCTACAGAGATGCTTTTGTGCAATAGCCGCCCCACTGAAATGAATAGGAGCTGCATGTTGTTGTTGTTGTTGTTCAGTCGTTAAGTCGTGTCCGACCCTTCGTGATCCCATGAACCACATCCCGCCAGGCCTTCCTGTCCTCCACTATCTTCCTGAGTTCGCGCATTTTCATGCTCGTTGCATCGGTGATGCTGTCTAACCATCTCATCCTTTGCCTTCCCCTTCTCCTTTTGCCTTCAATCTTTCCCAGCATCAGAATCTTCTCCAGAGAGTCCTCTCTTCGCATTAGGTGGCCAAAATACTTGAGTTTCAGCCTCAGTACCTGTCCTTCCAGGGAACAGTCAGGCTTGATTTCATTTAGGATTGACTGATTTGATCTCCTAGCAGTCCAAGGGACTCTCAGGAGTCTTCTCCAGCACCACAGTTCAAAAGCATCTATTCTTCGGCGCTCAGCCTTCCTTATGGTCCAACTCTCGCAACCATACATTGCTACTGGGAACACCATCGCCCTGACTATACGAACTTTTGTTGGCATGGTGATATCTCTGCTTTTTATTATGCTGTCTAAGTTTGCCATAGCTTTCCTTCCAAGGAGTAAGCGTCTTTTAATTTCATGGCTGCTATCTCCGTCTGCAGTGATCTTGGAGCCCAAAAAAGTAAAATCTGTTCCATTTCTGCCCCTTCTGTTTGCCAGGAAAGGAGCTGCATGCCCAGGCCCATTTTATTTCAAGGGTCTTTCTTGTGCAAGAGAACTTCCCAGCTTGTCATGTCCTTCATACCTATTATTAGCCCAGTGACCGAATCCCGCGTTGCGGGCGGAAGGCCCCTGCTTCTGCCTGAAAACCTGGAAAGCTGTGCCAGTCTGTGCAGGCAACAAAGGCTGTGACACACTGGCTGAAGTGCGGTGTGAAGCGGCGCGGCAAGAGAGTAGTCGCCGACGCCGTGTCGCACCACACCGCAATGCACCCTGTTTACAATGGAGCTGTTGATTTGAGAAGTGTACGACGTCCTGCCCCCACTCTCTGTTATCCAATCAGAATCAAGTCTTTTCAGACTTGATTTTGATTGGCCAATGCGTTGCTTTGCATCCGCCCCCACTGCACTGAACGCCAAAGTATCTTATTGGCCGAAGTTGAATTTGTCCAACTTTGCTCGCACGGCAACGTAGCTCTCCTGCATTGCCGTGCGATCTTACAAAACGCAAGACAGATGGAGATCTTCGAGCCACGTGCTGATGCTGGCCCACACACCGCGCCGTCGCACGGCGGATGCGTTACAACCTTTAGGAGCCAGGGAAGTATCCACACTTCAAAGGAAGGCTGGCGTGAGAGGCAGCGGAATGAGACATGATAAGAAAGGTTGATTTTCTTGCCTCTCATTTGAAGAGGGACCTCTCATTTCTGCCGACGTGGCACTGCTAGGAGGGGGCTGCTGTCTCCGACTGGGGGGGGCAGTTGTTCATTGTCACCCTGTGTCTCTCATGTACTTGCACGCTCCCCACTTATCGAGCAGGCCACTTGGATCGCCTGCTACCTGGTTCTGCTGTTGTCAGTTCCTTCCCTCCAGACCCAGCTACACCTGCCCAAAGATAAAGAAGATTTCACACGAACCTGCTGTCAATCACAACCCAGCTCAGTTGGAACACCTGTATAACTGAATAGAACTGAAGCTTCATTTCTCCCAGAGACAGGATGGTTTTGGAGTACTTTGGTGCTCCCTCACCTTTGATAATGCTTGCCAAAGATGCAGGCAAAACATTAGGAGACAAGGTTTTTAGGAGACCGTGGCCATCAAGCCCGAATCATCTTAATCTGAACACAAATACCAAAGATTTCACTTCATGCACCTGATGAAGTGGACTGGTGTCCATGAAGGCCTCTGCGGTAACACATTGGCTAGTCCGGAGCTGCAAGACTCTGCTGTTTGTGGGTGTCAGACTAACAGCTCCCTCCCCCCCCCGAAGTTGCCTGCCTCAGTATAAGGCAGGGCTCCAGTGCTTTTTCCTGGGGCAGACACAGTTTGGGGAGTGATGGCCCAATCGAGTTGCACCTTTGGTTCAACAGAAAAAGGGTCCCTAGTCTTGCCTCACCCTGTCTTGCCTAACACAGAGACCCCTTCCAAGGCGGCTCCCCCCCCCCAGGACGGTTTTGCAAGCAGGATTTCAGCAGTTCCCCCCCCCCCACCTTCCAACTGATATCCCACTGTTCAGTTTGGCCAACAACGGGCGTTTCCTGTGGAGGGAAAGGAGAGGCTGTGGGAAGGGCACCCACTGGCTGGAGGATCCCAGAGGGAGGAAGAGGATAAAAGACGCTTCAGGGAGCCTGAGTCTTCACTTGCGCCCAAAGCAAGCCCTCGGACGAAGAGACCTCAGGATGCTGAGCTGCTGGGCAGTGCTGCTGCTGTTTGGCGGGGTCGTGGCAGCCCCCACGCAGTCCACGACTTCCCACAGCTATGAGCAGGTGGTGGCTTCTGCCATCCAAGTCTACAACCAGCAGCAGAAGCCGGAGTTTGCTTTCCGGCTGCTGGAAGCTGAGCCCCAGGAGGGTTGGGTGAGTATTCTGTAAGGTGGGGACACCTGTCCGAGGGTGGGGTGTGCCCACCCACCTGCCCTTTGTACCAACGGCCCCCCTTTCCTCTGCAAAGTGCCAAAGGGCCTCTGGTGTTGAAGGCATCTCTGGGTGCTTGTTTCTTGGGAGTTTCCCTCCGTCCTAGGTAGCAGTTCGGTATGGGGGAGGCATTTTTAGAGGGCTTGCAGTGTGAGGGGAGGGGTTCATAACCCTTCCCTGAATGCTGTGGTCCCCAGCCTGATCCCCACCCCAGTCTATTCTCCAGCCTCTGAAGCCAAGAATCCCTGGCCCGGAGTTTAGCAGTTTGTTTGATGGTTTTGGGGCCCTTCTAGCCAGACAGTGGGCAGAGAGTCCCCCCATCATCACTTCCCACCGTCTGCCTTGCGTCTTCCTCTTGGGGGGAGCCAAGTGTGCTTCTGGCATTTCCCTTCTTACTCCTTCTCTGGGGAGTAAGGTTGACAACTTTTTTTCCATTACGGCTCCTTATGGCTGTAACACCTGCATATCAGGCAGATTGATACCCACCAAGCGAAGCTGCTTTTCCCATCACTGATGTGTGTGTGCCCTGAAAAGCTGCACAGGCAAATTTCTGCTTGTCATGCAGGCATTGGAGGCACAAGAGCCCTGCCAGATAAAAAGCTGGCAGAGTGCGTAGATATACCCAGAAGCAAAGCTGTCCATCTTGTAAATTGGGAGAGCTTCATCTGAGGCCCAATTCCCCTCCCAGGCAAACCGTCAGAAGAATGGCTCTCTGCTCCCGCCAGCCAAGGAACAGATTCATCTCTTTCAGTGAATCTCTTCACAGGATCCTTCTGCTAAAACCACCCAGTCGCTGAAATTCTCCATCAAAGAGACAACCTGCCGGTCATCGGAGAAGACGGATGCCTCCCAGTGTGACTACAAACCAGATGGGGTAAGGTGGGGAGGGGGCTTCTGCCTGCTGGGCCGTTTCTCTTCTGGCAAGGCTGCCAACTCCTTATTGGCATTGCTCTAGTGCTTTAACATGATGCAGAAACTAATTGGCTGATTCCTGCTCTGACATGACGACTGCAGCTTCTACACTCGTCCTCTCCTCTAGACCTGTCCTTTCCCCCAGAATCCAAAGGGCATTTCTCTCCACCACCATTTGCATTTCTCCCCCCCCCCCGTGTCATTTCACCATTTGTAGTTATTAGTGGAACTTCCCTCCGTGGTAAGAAGGTGGCAGAAGTTTCATGGACTCGCCCAAGTTAGTTCCAGTTTCCTCCCTGCCCCTCTTCCTTCATGCTTGAGATGTCCTGAGGGAAAATTCCAACTTCAGTCAAAATTGGGATGGAGGATGAAATTGGGGGGTGAATTTTGGGAAGGGGGCAAAATTAGAGAAAATATTTCAGAGAGTGGGCTTTCTTATCAATGTGGCAGCTGCTCAGTGGTTCTTTGAAAACGTCCTAGTTTTGCTGCTGCTCCAGGTAGCCAAGATTCTCTCCAGAGCTGCTCCTGGGAGTCACCAATTCCCCCTCCCCCCCCAAAAAAAAATGTTCTGGTGACAGAGTCGATCTGCAGCATCCTGGGGAAAACATGGCAACTGTGACTGAGATTTTGCTATTTTCTTGTGTCATGTCATGATTATTATTAATTTTAATTTTTAAAATCAGTCTCCACAGTGCAACATCCAGGGCATGATACCTTCAATGGTGGCAGCAAAATAGTTTTTTTTAAAAAATAACCACACTCCTAGTAAGCTTCTCCCACCCCTCAAATCTTTTGACTTGGTTGATCCCATGCAAAAATCACAGAAACTGAGGAGCAAATTAAGGGGGGGGGCATTTTAATCCAGCTTTAATCCAGGGAGGAAACTGGGACTAACTTGGGTGAGTCCATGAAACTTCTGCCACTATAAATCCCAGCCCAATTTTAAGCAAGCCATTCCTTGCCTGCATATTCTGGGGTGGTTCAACCTCTGGAATAGGGTTGCCAATTTTCGAGGAGGCTGAGTGAGCAAGCTCCAGGGTCTGTATGGCAGCTTGATAAAGACATTTAGCAAGTGAATCTTTCTCTGGCATGGAGGCGAGTCATTCAAAAAGCTGCATGTCTGTACTTCCTGACTGCTGTTAAAGACAGAGGAGCAGGGCCACGAAAAAAATATGACCCTCTTTTCCTGGAGAAGGCCTCAGCCAGCCTTGGACTTTTGTTATGAAGGGTGCTCTACTCGGCATCTGAGTCCGTTGTAAGCGCATATCTGTAGAGATGTTTCTGTGACTCTCTTTTCAAAGCTTCAGCAGTGACAAACTCAGGGGATTCCACACTACATCCATTATACAAGAAGCAATAAAATGAGGTGAATCTGAAAACATTTGATGAAAGGAACAGTTGTCCCTAAAGCGGCAGCAACGCCTTGTCACACACTGGGCAGGCTGAGACTGCAGTGGCATTTTCTTGATCTATGTATATCTAGAGATCGTGCCAGAAATCAGGCCTGAAGAAACACCAGATGACAACACAGAAAACACGAAAACGCAATGATCTGGCACCAGCCTAACGTAGATGCATGTGCCCCCCTGCGTGGGAGGGGGCTGCCTGCCTGCCTGCCTGCCTGCCCGCCCCACAGTTGTTTCTCCAGTGAGAGCGGATTCCTCTAGTTGCTCCTCCTGCCTTCTGGACCCCCTTCCACTCTCTGCCCCCCTTCTCCAACCTTGGAGGCCAGATCTGGGCTGCCGCTCCTTTCTGCCATTCTGGCAAGTGGTTGTTAAATGACCAGGAAGCAAAAAAAAAAAGGGGGGGGGAATGGGATTGGCACTACTTCCCTCGCTCCCTCCCTGGGCTTCCCAGCTGGCTCTCCTTCCTGCAGGAAGCTTTCTGCCTCAGCTGCCTCCCCTTTCGCTTGACAACATGCAGCTCCTTGCACATTCTCCTCTCCAGCTCTCCCTGTTGCTAAAGGAACAGAAGCGCTGGTCGAATTAGCGCCAAGTCCCTCAAGTTGTCTTCAAGTGGCTTCCATCGCCTGCTGGTGTGGGGCCAACCAACAGGCCCCGAACAGGGAGGGCTGGGAGCACCCCCTGGACCCCCAGCGCTCTCCGCCTCTGGGAGGGCCACGCCTGGCAGGGCATTGCCACCTGGTCAACCTGGTGGGGCAGCGCTTCACTTGTCGAAGAGTCTGCATGGCCAAGCAGCGCCTACTGCTGCCGTACTCTTACCGTTGGTTGAGACGCTCTGGTGTAGACCAGCCTGGATTGGATCGAGGCCCAGTGGTCTGACTCCGGATAGGGCAGCTTCATCATGTCTTCTCTCTCTTTCAACAGACCGACAGGGACTGTTCTGGATTCTATTCCGCTGACCAGAGTCCACCCACAATTATCGTCCAGTGCGAGGATGTGGACCAAGAGGTACGTCCTGCCTTGGCCAGCCGAGGTGGCCTCTCCTCCTTTTTCTGTTGCATGCAGACTGGCCGGGGTGCTGGGACTGGGAGGCAGAGGGGAGCAAACAGCACACAGAAAGCTATGCTGCGGTGGCTTCCTTGCAGGGTTAGGGGAGAACTCCTCCTGAGGAGGCTCAGTGGGGTCCAGGAAGGGTCCAGGAAGTCCCCACACAGCTGTGCTGGGTTGCCAACTTTGATTTTCCAAAATTCTGGCGCCTGAAGCTTGAGTGCTTTTGAGCATGTGTAGAGCATCTACTCTAAGCATGTGCAAAATGCCTTTTCCCCATCTGGGAGGAAGGAGAGTTTAAAGAAACTATTAGCATGCCTTGTACAAAATGGGGTCATAGCTGTAGAACACAACGCTTTTATTTATTTTTTGCTATCGTGAAAGTCTAGCTAGCCCAGTGGGCAAACGTGTTGGGTCCAAATCCTGGCATATTCACTTTGTGGGGCAACACGTGAGAAAGAGCCTGGCAGCACACGCTTCCTCCGCTCACTGCTGTCTCTCTCTTCCGCCCTTGGTCTAGATGAATCGTATCACCAGGGGCCGCGGGAGAAGGTTCTGGAATAAGGCTAAGAAGTTTGGGAAGGGTGCCTGGAGAGTCGCCAAAATTTTCATCGGCTAGAGCACGTCAGAGAAAAAAGAAGGGATGTCAGAACGTGAAGGGTCACAGCCCGGTCAGCCTCACTGCTGCAGCTTCACAGCCAAGGAACCGGGCGGGATGCTTCGTTTTGGAAGCTCCACCTCCTCGCTTATCATGCCATTTCTCTGTCACCCACTGTCTGTCTGGAGGGAGTTCAGAAGGCTTCAGTACATAATAAAATGTCGTCCTTTCCTCCAAAGTCAAGGCAATTGCTGTTGTTGCTGTCTGGACTGTGAGAAGGGGTCATCCGGGTGGGTCACTGTTGGTGGTCATAGGGAGGAGGGAACCACCACCAGCGTTTGCTTTTCCCAGACAGCCTGGTCTTGACGAATGGGCAACCTCTGAGCATGTGTAACATGATGGAAGCACATGGGGAAGACTGACAGCATGCCTGCCTACCTGCGCAGGTACCTAGGTCGGTGCAACGGCTTGAGACACATCTCTGTGGATTTGCACAAAATAAAGAGAAGGGAGACAAGGATATGGGTGCAAGACAGTGCAACTGCAGGGTGGGATAAATACCGTATACACTAGGAGGAAGGGAGAATCGGAACATATGCAATACAACAGACCGAGACACAACTAAGCCCTAACGGTGGTGGCAGCGAGCTGATTAAGAGACCCGGAAGATCCTTATAAGGAGGAAGGGCACCTAAAGAAGCAAACTGGAAGGAGGAGGGGAAATAGGCTGCGAGGGGGGGGGAGACACGGGTGCCATCTAGGGACATGAGATCACCCCCAAGCAGCCTGGAGGCAATGAGGAACCAGAGGTTTGTGTGGCATTGAGGGAAGGAGTGGGAGCTCCCCCCCCGCAGAGAGCTGGGGGAGGAAGGGGAAGGAGTCTGGAAAGAACCAGGCGTTCCTGCTGCCTGCCGTGCAAGACTGTGGCTTAGGTCTCAGTAGCTCCGGGCAAGGAGTCAGGCCGTAGGGCACGTTGCTCCGCTGCAGCGAGGGGGGAGCTTGTCTCTCCGGCCTTGCTGCGATTCCTCCCCTGGCCCTGCCAACCAGTCACTGCTTAAGGGCTGTCTGTCCTTCCCACTGCCGGGTATTGACGTTTTTGAGCAGCGGTGGTGATAGAGAAGGGAATCTGCTGCAGCTGCCTGAAAAGGAGGCCGTCTGTGGCTGATCTCTGGCCCTGTCCAGAATGAAGAGTCCCAGACTCTCACATACTCACATCAATCAACGGAGGAGGAGGGGAAACGCTAAGCATGTTGTCAGTTTGCTGCACATGAGACACAGAAGGTAACGGGGCGCAAGGGCCAAAGATCAGGAGAGCCACTGGCCACGGCTACTCAGCCATCCGTGTCTGCTGGGTGAAGCTTTGGGTGATGCAGGAGTCGTGGGGCCGGTTAGCCAAGAGAGACGCAGCAATCTCCCAGTTCGGGGGGGGGGGCGCGTAAGGGCAGGAAAGGGTTTGCCCTGGAGCCCAGGGATGTCTAGGCCATGGCCGCAGCCAGTTGCAAGAGGGAAGCGAGGCCAGGGAAGCGAGATGGCTTCTCCGGGGAAGATGAATGGAGTGGGGGAAAGGAGAAAGGGAGACTGGCGAAGGAAGCGAGCCACCCAGTGCCCCCCGCCCTGAGTGCTGGCGGGTGGGCACAGGCAGCAGCTCTTCTTGGGGCAGCATTGGTGGCTGTGAGGCCGGGTGCTGCTGGACAGTGGAGCACCAACAGGCTGGGGGGGGGGGGGCGGGTGGAGCAGCAGAGGGTGCAACAAGGAGGGCTCTGCGGGTGGCCAGAGAAATTCCGCCTAGGGGGCAATATAGTCTCATCGTCTACTGTGGGGTGAGCTCTTCCTGGGCTCTGCTTTTGTTCCTTGATGGCCCACCCCTGCTATTGTCCAAGAAGGTTATCTCCCACTGTGTAGCCAAAACCCCAGGAACAAAGGGAGGGAATGGTTTTGTCCACTCCTCACACACCTTGACATAACTGGTTAACTTAACCACTGAGCTCACCCGGCCTATCCCATGCTGGGGGCACGTGCCTGGCTCCCCCCCCCCCCACTGCACACCAGGGTCATGCCTGCCCTTGGTGTCAGCTCAGCAGCCAGCCTCTCTCCAGCGGTCTCCCAGATAGACCTGCTTTCTTCCCCTCCTGCCGGGGAGCCTGGCTGCCACCACTGAAGAGGGGAGAGAGGGAGCAAATCTGCTGGTTGGAGTAAAATCAGAGCTGCACCTTCCACAAACAAACTGGCCTAGAAAAGCTTCTCATGCAGTCCCTACTCTTATAAACAAGGGTTTGCAAAGAACACAAATAGTGGCCGTCTTTGTTGTGTCTCAGTACAAGTCAAATCCATCTAGACTAGAAAGGCTGATGTTTTTGCACTAGTGTTGGAATACATTAGAGTAATGCACGTTGGCCAATAGGAATTACTTCACAAACACAAAGTACATAACTTCATTCAATACCATCAAACACTTTTTGGGCATAAAAAAACAAAACAAGACAAAATATAGAGCAGATTTTTCTCGAGAGATCTTTATGCATGATTTTATTGTGTCTGTATATGACAGTTTTGTACTTTTGATGAAGCTATTTGATCAACAAAGAATACCACAAGTAGTCATGTCATTCTAGGACATTTATTTTGCTCTAATGAATTAATCACCTGTCATCTGTACTGTAGTCACGGCTGCTTGCAGGTTTGCGACTTTATTTAAACACAGGTATCTCTAATCTCTTCAAAATGTTTTAATTAGGTCTAATAAAGGCTGGTCCTATATTAGAAAGAGAGGGAGGGAAGAAGGAGAGATTTGCAGAAAAGAATCAAACCTTACCACCAGTTCCAAATGAATACACACATTCACTACTTCCACTATCCCTGTGACTATGCAACCTCTGGATTTTAGAGACTGTCCATCTCTGAATGCCAGATGGAAGGGAGTGGTGACAGGATACAGGTCTCTCTCTTGTTGTCCTGCGTGCTCTCAGAGGCATCTGGTGGGCCACTGGGAGATACAGGAAGCTGGACTAGAGGGGCCCTGGGCCTGATCCAGCAGGGCTCTTCTTATCCCTTTTGGACAGTGCCCAATCTGAAATATGGGCAGAATATCTCTCAGCTGCACCCTTCCTCCATTTCTGCCATCTGAGACAGAGCCATTGCACCAAAAATGGGCAGTTTGCAGACAAAGGAATGGTCAGTCTTGTCGGTTTCTGACATGCAGTTGAGCTCTAATTCCATTATTTTTGAGGGACACCATGACAGATCGTGCAGTTGGTGTAAAACACAGATAGACTGGTTGTGTCGCTATGCCCTGAAACACAGGCAAAACGCTCTCCGAGCAACATGACAGGACCGCCTTGTGGGAGAGCAAGCAGCGTCGCGGGAGGAAGGGGCTGCTTAGCGTGGGGACAGACAGAGCAGGGCCGGCCGCGGCATGTTCGCAATGCCGCTGACGTCTGGTGTGAGGTCGATCGTGGTGACTCCTGGTGGGTGTCTGAGGAGGAAACTCTGCAGGATGCTGGTCAAAAATAAGAAGAGTTCCATTCGGGCCAAACTTTCACCGACACAGTTCCTCTTGCCTGCAGTGGATGGAAAAAGTTATTGCTGGAAGAAAAACAGTATTTCCTGAAAACCTTGGGCACACCAACACTCTTTCAACCTCTTCCCCCCCCTCACCCCCCGTAATACTAAAGGCTGTGACACGCTGCCCGTGGCACGGTGCGGCGCAAAGCGAAGCCAGCCTTAGCTTCGTGCTGTGCCGCTTCCTGTCTATACAGGCTGAATGGGGAGAAAAGCAAAAGACGTCCTGACCCGCCCCCTCCTCTCTGCTAGCCAAATGTCTGATTGGCTATTCGCGTCCTTTTGCGTCTCACCCCAGAACAGTGAACGGGAGCTCTGATTGGCTGAAGTTCAATTTTTCCAACTCCTGTCGCTCAACTGCGTTGCTGCGCGAAGGAGGAGAGTGCAGGATACACTGCACTCTCTCCGCACCACTTCCAACCACTTCCCGACACACCGTACTGCACCGCACCACACCGCGTGGGGTGTGTCATGGCCTTAAGACTCGGAGCCACCAGGGAGACCGACTGGCAGGAGATTCAAGAAAGGGGAAAGTGCATCATCCTTCCTGCTTGGCAGTCGCTGCCATGAGAGGTGCTGATGGCCAATACCTTGATGATGGCTGACAGAAGGGGACATGCGACAAGTCCTGGGGGAAGAGCTCAGTCCCCGGCTGGCAGTCTTGATGGCCAGATGCTGCTCAAGGGCAGCCAGGCGCTGAGTAGCAGTTGCTAGGGGCACTAGTGGGAGAGGGGGGGCTCTGGCCTCCTCCCTGACCTGCACTCAGCTTCCAGGAGGCCTCTGCTTGGCCACCATCGAAGCAGGATGTGGGCTGGATGGATTGGCCCAGCCAGCAGGGCCCCCTTATGCCCTTCTTTGCCACGGGGAATTTCCATTCCTACCTGTAGAAAAGGGCATGTCCGCCCCATTCTTCTTGAAGGCTCCGTTTTTGTCCAAGAAATGTTCGGGGTCAAATTGATACGGATTCTTAAATTGTCTGTGGTCATGCAATGCGGAACTCAGGACGGGAAAGACCGAAGTTCCCTGTGTGAAAAAGCAGAGGAAATGGCAATGCAACAGCGAAGGAGTGACCACTAAGTTAACCAGTCAGGATTTGGATAAAGATCTTAAAAAGTCTTTCTGAAGCGTGTTCAGAAACTGCCTGAAACGACTTTCTGAACAGCCCGAACAAGAGCCGCTGCCTCCTGACACGTCCCTGGTCATGACCCTACTCCTCCCATTCTCCCGTCCTGAACCACCAAAAGGTATTCTGCTTCCTTGGTTGGGAGGGAGGGAGGGAGGGGGGAGAGCAAGAGTCATCAGCGAAAGCAGCCCCTTCCTATGGTAAAAATACCCCCCCTCGGCTAGTTGCTAACAACAAAACACACAGGAGCAGAGGCTGGTGAAGTTTCCACAGGTCCAGGCCCTTGGTGCAGGGAAGCACAAACATTTATATCTGTAACACGGTGGCAGGCAGCAGGATTTGGGGACTAAGGGGTTATTTGTCAAAGCCTCTGCAGAATTGGTGGGTTTTGAAGGCGAATTTCAAGACTGTAAGAGAGGCAGCATCATGGGGGGGCGGGGGGCGGGTGTGGTGGACAGCAGTTTCTGGGAAAAGGGTAACAAGGGAGCCTAGGTCTGAGACCCCTCCACATGTCTTCCCCCGGCCCAAAATCCTATCTTGCCCACCACTTCTCTAATGATGACCCACTCTTCAAACAAAGGGTTGTCTGGCCACTTTGCCTGGAGGATGATCTCTCAGTAACACTCGGGCAGCCCAACCCTGTGTAAACATAGGCTGGCGGAGCACGCTCTCCACCAGCACTTAGGTGTCACAAAAGTGCAGGAAAGCACTTTCGAGGCACCTCTAGTGTAAGCGGCGCCTGCGTGGAGGCCGACACCCCTTAAACCGCTGCCCTCCAGTGCCGGTCGGTGGGAGGGCGTGGGGAGGGCGCCATAATAAGCACACCAGACGTGGTCGCCCCCTGCCTAGTTTGCTCGTCTGTCCCTCCCGCCTCCCCTGTTCATGGCTCTCCTTCCTCATTCCCCTCCTGTTCTGGGTCTTCACCGCTATTCGGTGTTTGGCTTGGCACTGTGCCACTCTGTGCATGCACAGGCACTCTGGGGCTCCCTGAGACTCTGCGCATGTACAGGCAGCAGGGCTCCCTGAGACTCCTTTTAGGCGTGTAAAGGGCTCCAGAGACGGAAACGTGCTCTAAGACATTTCAGGTACCTTGGGTATGGTGAAGCCTTGGATTTCGGTGTCCTGTTTCACCATCCGGGTTAGTCCTAAGGGGACGAGGTCAAGATATCGCTGGGCCTCATGGATGACGGCTTCCGTATAAGGCATCTCAAGGCGGTCCTTCATGGCAGGAGTCCGCTCCTGGCCAATCACCTGGTCTAGCTCCTGGTGGATCTTTGCTGCAAGTGGGACATTTAAGGGAGGACATGTAAGCGCACATAAGCGCGCACAACAGACCGGGAAACAGAGGCACGCACACGCATAACGCACAGGCACAACGCACATGCACACCCCCCACTCTGGGTAGCCCTGGCTGGAAAAGTCTTATGATGCAATCCTATACACACTTCCCTGGGAGTCAGCCTCACTGAGCACACTGAGTCTTACTTCTGAGTAGGCATGCATAGGATTGTGCTGTTAAAAAGTGGGTGGAATTTGCTCCCTCTAACTTAAAGAATTAGGTAGGCTGTTACTTCAAAACAAGGAAAGAAAAAAGGGAAGACAGAAGACAAACAGTGAAATTCTATTCTTGAGAACATAAGCAAAGTTTTTAAAAAACTGAGTTTCTAACTTGCAGGTTCACTTACTGAATTAACCCTGTCCTCGCTGGACAGCACCTTTCCCCCCCCACACCTGACTGGAGTCCTTTCATGCCTTGGGGGGGGGGAAGGATGCCCTCCCCTGAGCTCTGATAGGTTAGTTTAAATGTACCAGACCCCCAAATTTCCTCCTGCCAGACAGGTCAGGAGGGTTGACTTGGCCCAAAGAAGATTAGGCATGAGCTATTCCCAGCAAGGGTCCGGGGACTTTAGAAAGGTGACTTTGTTTCTTGCAGAGACACCAGACAGATAGACCGATGCTCGCTCTGCACATCCTACCTGTGGTACATATGGCAGAAGGGTGATGGTGACAGGCTGACTCAGCTAACGCCTGCTGCACCAGAAGACATACCGTAAGGTTGCTCGCTGTTGGCTGCATGAACAACGGGCAACAACACACAACTGCTGCCTGCCGGGGTTGTACCTTGCACCGCTGGGTGTTCGGTCAGGATCATGAGGATGTATCTCAGAGTGGTGCTGGTGGTTTCTGTCCCAGCAATGAATAAGTCGTAAACAGTCATGTTCAAGTTCTCTCTAGTGAATTCAGTCTTGGCATTGGGCCGTTCCTGGAAATAGAGAGAGCGCTGATGAAATCATCCACGTATCTGAAGACTGGCATGATGCTGAAAGCAGTGAGTGGAAGAGGATCACAAGGCCAGGGCCGACAGGAAGAGGATCCACGTCCTATTGGGGTGCCTTTGTTACACCCCAGGGCCTTCCATCCCCCTCGTCTAAGAGGGACAATATTTTAAGAGTGTTGGAAAGTGCCTTTGATAGCTTGACAACTCAAGTGTTTTATGTGATTCAGTATGAACTAGGAAAAAGACCCAAGACCTGGCAAAGGTGGGTGCCTCTTGTATAGTGCCCAGGATGTCACTAACACACTCTCCCCGCCCCCCCCCCGCCCCCGCTATCTCCAAAGCAGTTTTTGTGACTGGTTTAAAAATGGTAAGGGCCTATGCACACCAAGAAACATGCGTCACTTGAAAGCGTGTTTTTTTTTTTTAATAGCGAAACTGGGCAAGGAAGGCCAATACTGGATGTGGTGGACGGATCCAACTTTCTGGAACGTAAGCACATAGGAATGAATAGTGCGGGTATGTAAAGCAAGTCCTGAACTGGATTCACCTTACGGGCGAAGAGCCTGCTGCCCTAAACCAGTTCATTGGACCCTGAAGCTCACTCAATGCCCAGGAGCAGGAAATTCAGACATCCAGGTGACCCCAAATCACCAATCTCTCAGAGCAAGCAGGTTCTACATCCACTAGCTAAGAATCCAGGACAGCCCCCCACCCCACCCCAGGCGTGGTTGCATTGGTCCAGCTTTGGAGCAGCAGATGCTGTCTGTAATTCCCTTGGCTGTCTTGCAGATGAGTAGACTGGAAGGCTGAGATAGTCAGGCATCCCAATTCTACCTAACTCCCCATGCGGCGATGCAGCAGCACTGGAGGTCTCCTTGGGGTAAGCCCCAGCAGCCACTATGGGTCAACTTGTACCTGCACCAGCGACGTTTGCTGGCACAAGTCCGTGCTGTCCCATGTAGGCGGATCAGGCCCAGGAAGGAGGTTTGGATTCAGCAGGCACCACCGCCACCACTGAACCCACCCCCCTCCTGGGCCCGATCAGCCCACCCCCCGCCCCATCCCCTCTCCGTTCCACCCCCTCCCCGCCCTCCTCCCGCCTGGTCTGCCCCCTGCACCTGGTGGACCTCAGGTGCAGCGTCCACCAGCGCACACGGAAAGGCTCTGGCCTTCCCACCAACACGCTGGCTGCTTGCGTGGCCGTAAAGTGTGTTATGGCTGCTTTGCAGCAGCCTGGCGGCGCTGCAAGTTAACTGCGAGTAAACTAAAATAGAGAACGTGTCTAGTTCAGCTGCACCAGGATTTGTTTTCAGCTTGTCTTGTAATCTCCTCGCCTTCCTTTGCACCTTTTCTTTTTTCATTTTGCCAAATGATTATCTGTATCTTGTCGGTATCACCAGCAATGATCTCCCATGTGGTTCCAAAGCCTTGTAATCCTTTTAAATAAACACCTTATTTTTTTTTTAACTGTTTTTCCTGCCTGGTCCAAGGAGGGAATGGGATTGTCATGCAGCCTCTCCAACTGTCCCATTTCACTACTGTTCACTGTTGGGTTGTAAGGGAAACCTCAAGATTTGGGGGCTCTCTGTTCATCTGGAAGAGAGGCTTTTCCAAGGCAGCCTCTTTTTGTCTGGGCTCCCTAATCTTAGATGGTGGCAGCAACTCAACCACCTGTTTGCCTTGTAAAGGGAGGGAAACAGAAAGAGGGAGTTGCATGCCAGATGCAAAATCTTAGGCGCTATGCCCCGGGCAGCCCCCGGCATCCCTTACAACTCTGGCATTAGGGGTTCCTTAGCTTACTTTGTGTTCCTCTGTTTCATACCTGCTCCATTTTGAGGAGGAAGGAATCTACGAAGTCCCGAGGAGCATTGGGATCCAGGGTTTTCTCGTGATCTTTCACCTTCTTGGCTACAAAGGCTTGAATGGCGAAGAGGTTTTTGAAGTAGGTTCGGTGAGGGCCAGGCAAGTAGTCCATGAGGCTGGGGAAGAGGCTGTAGAGCTAAAAAGAGGGGGGTGGAGGCGGCTTATAGACACGAGAGGGAATTCTTCATGGCATTTCTTTCCTGCTCTCCAGAGGATGCTCACTCACCTGTCCTGCCACAGAATTCTCCAACCAGAAGCTTTCGGTGAGCATGCGAAGGATCTGGAGATACTCCTGGTTCTGGTAATCAAACCTTTCTCCCAGGAGGATGTGGCTGATCACGTTGCAGGAGGCACAGCTGAGAAGGCTGGCGGGGTTGAAGGGCTGCCCTGCCAAGAGAATTCAACACCCAGCAGGGGTCGGCCTGTCTGGCCATCCTCTGAAGACAGGTGTCCACTGAGTCAGGCTAATGTCATGGCTAGGAGGGGGCAAGCCCGTCTCCAGTTCAAATGCCGATGGCGCCAGGTGACTGTAGGCAAGCAGGTGGTCACCTCACCCACCCACCCCGCCCTCCTCTCCCCTGTTGGAGAGACGACAAGGCAGGCTGCACACAGAGGCAGCACAGTGGTGAGGGACAAAGCTCCAACACACTACAGAGGCTTGAATTCTGAATCCACACAGTCACAACCAAGCTGTACCCAAAACTCAGGCGCTCTCTCAACGCACGCCAACCTTGACCCATGATGGTGTGTCGTGATCCCCAGGGGGAGCTGGGAGGGACCAAGACTCATCTTCTCCCCACTCTTAGATCACGTCAACACACATTCAACATGCTGTATCATACATGTATCTGGTACGCTTTTCACTACCACCAGCAACTTGGCGGTAGAAATCTGACTCTTACATCTTTCAAATCCTTACTCTCAGCGGAGTGGGGTGGGTGTGGGTGGGGTGGGTGGGTGTCTGTCTGTTGTTAGCTGACATCCCTCCTGACTTACTGGTGTGAAGGGGAAGGGGGGATCTTGTGCCGATCAAGAACAAAGGAAAAGGTGTGTTGGAATCAAAAGGAAAAAAGAACCCAGGTAGAAGCAGAAGGACACTCAAAGCAAATTCTATACTTGAGATGATCAGAGACAAAGTTCGAAAGGTCTTGAAACAATATCTACCCAAACTTCCGTGACTGCAAATGTTGACTTGCAATTCAACATCCCTTCCTGACTCCAGAGCTTAGTGTAGGGACGGGACTGACCCCATCCTGGCGGAACAGAACAGCACCGGCGTTCCTCCCTCGTCACTTGACTGGCATCTTGCAACTTACTCCAGCTGGTCAGCTCTCTTATCCCATTTTGGGGAGACCAGCCCCCCCTCCCCAAGCTCTCAAATTTGGACTCTCAAATTTCCCACTTCCAAGTTGAACTGGTGGACTGGACCATTGGCCAAGTGCGAAGTAAACTCAGTGGCGGAGCCATGGACGTTTTGGCCCCTTGTTCCCTGGCGATACCAGACAGTCATAGGATCTCGAATCCACAGCTTAGGAAAAGCAAACCTACTCAGTGTGCGTGCGGCAGGCAGGCTCTCGACAGAATGAAGCGACAAGACAGGCTGACTCCTTAGACAGTTTCAGTGTAGCCAGAGGGGTGTCATGATTTAGGGGGGGAAACAGGGGGTCTTTAAGAGTGGAGTGCTGCTTCATGACACAGTGTAGGAGCTGCTGGGGGTGAAGCTTCACCTGCAGGAACGGGGGGGGGGGGGATAACTCCACGGCAAATCCCCTGCTTTGCATGCAGAAGATCCCGGGTTCAACCCCTGGCAGGCAGTGTCTCCAGATCAAGCTAGGAGAGGCTCCCATGATCTGGCATCCTCAAGACATGCAGTACTAAGCTAGATTAACCCCTGGTGTGACTCAGCTGAAAGCAGCTTCATGGCTCTAAAATGCTGGACTCCCTTCCAGGGTGGTGTAAGGATTACTGGTGTAAAGTAACGAAGGTCTCAAGTTCAGAAGAAGGCTGCTATTGAAATGTTGTTCCTTATACAGGAAAGAAAAAAAATATTTCTGTGCAAATTTCCTTTGTCCGCCTGCCTTCAGATTTTGCTAAGATTTTGTGGAATCCAGAGAAACAGGGTGTGTGTGCTTTGTGTGTGTGGCACCCTCTACCAACCTTTTTGGGCCCTGAGTTCCTTCATCAGGTGTTTGGCCTCCTCTTGAACTCGCTCCTCAATACTTTTCTTCCCCATTCCAAAGTTCCTCAAGGTTGTGAGAGAAAAACGACGGAGCTGAACCCAGCGCTCACCACTGGACATGATAATGCCTGAAGGAGACAGACAGGGAAGGCAGGGTGAGTGCAGGGCGGCCTGCCTGGCCAGACAGATTCTCAACGTTTTTCTTCTCATGGCACACTGACCTCTTGGTTTGCTCAACGCCCTTCGCTTCTTGTGATGTCACTTCCAGGTTCCTTGGCTCTGTTTTTAGGGCAACTGTCTGTTGCTGGCGGAGGAAGAGGGACTGACAATTCGTTACTACAGACAGTTGCCCTAGAAACAGAGCCGCAGAAGGAACCCAGAAGAGTTTTTCAGCAGTTTTCACCTGCTGTACTCCAAACTCCCGTGGCCTGCCTGCGGACCTTTCGCGGCTCATCGGTTGAAAACCGCCGTCTTAGTGCATATCCAAAGTGCATCCATTAATGTGTGTGAACTGTGGTTGTGTTCACAAGGACAGAAGCAAAGAGCAGCATGCTGCTTATAGCGTCTGTTAAATGAAGACACGGAGCAGCTAATGAAGGTAAGAGACTGCCTGGGGGAGGGGCATTCTTTTACCTTAATTAGCTGCTCCGTGTCTTCCTTTAAACCTCACGGGGGTCGGTCAGGGACAGCCAAAGGGCTGAATGTGTCCCTGGGGCCGTACAATGCCCAGGTCTGCTCAAGAGCCTTTGCTTTGGTGAGGAACTTGCTCAGAAGCTGGATGCCAAGCATCTCACGTCAATGGGATGCCCTCGATCCAGATGTGCCTGTTCTCAGAGGACTCGACGGTTAATGAGGCAGGCAGGACTTCCCTTTGCAGAAAGATGCTGACTCTCCTCCAGCAAGGCTAGAGGCTTCCAGACTAGGCTTCGTCGTGTTATCTTTGAAGACGCTTTTTTCCACTAGGAATCAAGCGCCACTTGAAGCAGGGCGCAACTTCCACCACCCCCTGCTCTCCTCACTCACACCGGGCTGCCAAGGGTGGGCTAGGCAAGGGAGGCGCCCTGTGGCGATCCAGAGCCTGCCCCCCCTCCCTGGAAGATGCTCCCCCTGTCCTCAGACCCGTTCATACGGACACAATTGCCACCAAATATTATTACCAGTCGCTTGGGGGACACGATGTGGAATGTCTGAATCGGCTTCCCAAGCCAGGGAAGCACTGGACTGCCACGGTACCTGCCACGTGACCATTCAAACCGAACATGGGAAAGCCGTTTCCAGCGGCAGAAATGTTCTGCTGTGGTCAGCCTTGGGCAGCCTTGGGCAGGGGTGAAGCAGGACCAAGGTCTCCTCTTTCATCACGTCCCAATTCCTGAACGGCGTGTTTGTGTGCGCAGTGGTGGCGCCAGGGCTGGAGTGCATGGGCACATGAAGGATCAATAAGTCACTGGAGGGAGGGCAGGCATTCAAGAGGTCGTAAGGACGCAGAGGCGCAATTGTCCTTTAAATCAGTCTCTGTGCCAGAGGACTGGAAGGCAGCCAGTGTAACCCTAACATTTAAAAGGGGAGCCAGGAAATGGCCGGCCGGCCAGCTGGACACCTGTTCCAGGTACATGGGGGGGAAGCAGCACAATTTAAAGATAACATCATGAAGCCTTGCTGAAGGGGAGTCAGCAACTAGTTTCTGCCAAGGGAAGACTGCCTCACTTCGAGCCTTCGAGAGTCTTTGGACAGACATGAGGACAGACTAGGCTCCGCCCACGCTGCGGCCCCCTTGCCCAGTCCTCCGCAGGCCGCTTTTCTGAGCAACCGCTGTGAGGCGGCATGCGGAGAGTGAGGCAGCAGTAGAGGCAGCTTTCCTCTCCTTTCTCCAGTCTGCCCCCATCCTGACCCCCTTTATTTTATTTTTTTATTTTCACACATTTTTATACCGCCCTTCCTCCAAGGAGCTCAGAGTGGTGTACATATTTCCTCCCCTCCTTTTTTTTTGTCCCCACAACAACCCTGTGAGGTAGGTGGGGCTGAGAGATAGTGACTGGCCCAAGGTCACCCAGGAAGCTTCGTGGCGAGCCAGGCGGTGGGCAGGATAGGTTGCCACCTTCTATCCTCACAACAACCTGTTGAGGAAGCTGAGTCTGTGGTTTAGTAACTGGTCCAAAGTCCCGCCACGAGCAGGGATTAAACCCAGACTCCCTGATTAAAAGCCAGCACCCGTCCCTATCCACTACACCACACTGTCCCTGCTTCTGGGGTCCCATGCAGTGAGTCTCTCTCTTTCAGGGGGACAATACCGAATCCTTTGTTGGTCTTATCTACTAAGGGCAGGCTTCCTCGGTGGACGAACTGGTCTCCACGCTCGACCAGAGCTTCCTTCACTGCGTCATAACCATGAAGAATGACCACTGGCTCGGAGCCAAAATACACCGTGAACACAGGCCCATATCGTTCATGCATCTGCAGAGAGACAGAAAAGGCAGCAGGGGAGCACATACGCGGCGGGATGAAGACCGCTGCTGGGGGACTCAGGCAAACAGGCAAAGCGCGAACTGCTGCTGAGGGAGGGGCCACGGGGAGGGACGATGGGAGCACAGCTGAATGCTCCCGCCTGGCAGGCTGGGATCCTAAAGAAGTGGACTGTGTCACATCCTCAGGTAGTATTAGGGGCAGGAGAAAATGGCCCTATTTGGTGATAACCAAATAAAAACACATACCACCGCTTACTGCTAAAAAAATCTGCGAAAGAATAAAAAATAAAATGTAATTTTGCATCATGCTTCATCTGCTGACACTGTACAACCTATACCACCTACCTAGTACACTTTTAAAGCGGTTACAATTGATAAAAATGGGGGAAATTGGAATAAAAACACATAACACCGCTCTCTGCTATTTCATTTTGGTTAAACACTGAAATCTGCGAAAAAAATAAAACCATTTTTTCCCACCTCTAGGTGTTATTATTATTTATTGAATTTAAATAGGGGGACCCAAAGGTAGACTGCCACTGTGGCAGTGGCTTGCTTAGGGCCGGGGGGGGGCACACTTAGGATTTGTTTTTGAAGAAAACAAACAGCGGGTAAAAAACCAGCAGGAGATATTTGATTGCTACAGTAAGGGGGGGGGGGAGTCCCATTGTGGGGCTAGGTCTGGCAGAGTGAACGTGCCCAGAGTCCAGATGGAGATGGGCCAGGGAGCGGAATACCTTGGCAGCAGCTTCCCCACCCCACGCCTTACCTTCTTCAGGCTTTCCGCAATGTTCTTAACCTTCAGTTGCAGGAGGTTCCCCAGGAACGGCAGAGGTGTTGGGCCGGGGGGAAGGTTCTTGGCTCCCTTCCTCTGTGCCGCCAGGAAGAGCAGGCAGCAGAGGCAGCAGAAGACCAGGAGGACTGTGGGGCTGCCCAAGAAGTCCATCGCTGGACAGTCTCCTCTCCCTGGCAGAAGAAAGGCTGGAGCTGCTGGAGCTGCTCAGGGCAACAGCAGCCTAATTGGAGTCAACGCCACCCAGGCAGGCAAGATCACCACCTGCTGAATTCAGTTCAAAGAACACGAAATGACCCTTGAAACAGAGCCGATTTGTGCCCTGTGCCCTACTGTCGCTTTGGAGACGAGCCACCTATGCTCTCCCGTGGGACACTGTGGGATAAGAGGACAAGGCGCATATATGTTGCTGAGACTCCTTCCCAAGAGCCTTTTTCTCCTTTCTTGGGCCAGTCCACGTTGCAGATTCAAACCAGGTTTCTAGGGTTGGAAGGGACCAAAGACTCATCAGGCCGACCTCTCTCCCAGCCAGCATCAGGCAAGAGTGTTGTTGTGTCATCCATCTCCAGCCTGGTTAGAGCAGAGGGGTGCAATTCAGAGAGGCCCATGCAGAGCAAAGAGCTTCACAGGTGAGCCAAGCCTGAATTCTTGGGCCCAGGTTAGCTCTGGCGGGCAGGAGGCAGCTCTCCAGAGCCCCAGGCAGGTAGGGGTTCTTTCTTGCTACCCAGGATCATTCTACCTGGAGATGCCAGGGACTTCTGCCCATCTCCTCCCTCCGTCATCTCACTGGCTGCGAATCTGGGTGACACTGGGCCATTCAGCCACTCGGTCTCCATATGACTTACTTGCCAATGGGACCATCGGTCCAGGACAGCCCTTTGACGAGGGAGTGACTGATGTGAGAGTGGCAAGCTTGCCTGCGCACTGCCACTGTCCCGAACAGGAAAAGGGGGGGGGGGAGACTCTCTGCTTCTTTTTCCCAGTGTACAGTTGTTGGCCTGCATTTTACGCCCGGTTTTGAGCCATTTCGAATGTGTGCAAGCTGCGGTTCTGACGGCCACTCTGGACATGAATGTGCAAGTTCTCGCAGGCGTCTCACGTATCGCCACATCGGTCTCAGCTCCCGCGTGCCTCTCCCATCATCTATCTTCCACCTCCCATCTCATGCTGCATGCGATTAAAGTGTCCAAGTGTGTAAAGAGAGAGTACAGTACAGTTTGCAGTATTCTCAATACAACCTGGCCCCAAAACAATGCGCGGAAACATTTGGGTAAGTTTTGGTTATGTAATTTTGGATATACGCATTGAGCCAGGAACGTAAAACGCAGGCCGACTGTACCTTCTGAAAAGAGAGCACAACTGGTAGGTCGAGAAGGAGGAGCCAGAGAGCAGCGGGATTGGCACCACCCTTAGAGCAGTTGGAGTGGCGGCAGCCGCCATCAGCGCCGCGCCTCTATGGCCAAAGTGGTGTCTTCCGCCAGGACCGCAGGAGCAAGCAGAGCCACTGGTGAAGTGTCAGTCATAAGAACACAAGAACACAAGAAGAGCCCTGCTGGATCAGGCCAAAGGCCCATCTAGTCCAGCTTCCTGTATCTCACAGTGGCCCCACCAGATGCCTCAGGGAGCACACAGCCAACAAGATAACCTGTTTCCTGTTGTCACTCCCTTGCACCTGGCATTACAGAGAAAACCTACTTCTAAAGCCAGGAGGTTGCTTATGGCTTGTAACCTGTGATGGTCTTTTCCTCCATGAATCTGTCCAAACCCCTTTTAAAGGCATCTAGGCCAGGTGCCATCACCACATCCTGTGGCAAGGAGTTCCACAGATGAATTACACGCTGGGTAAAGAAATATTTTCTTTTGTCTGTTCTAACTCTCCCTCCACTCAATTTTAGTGCATGTCCCCTGGTTCTGGTGTTGTGTGAGAGGGAGAAGAATTTCCCTCTATCCACTCTCTCCATCCCATGCATAATTTTATACGTCTCAATCATGTCCCCCCTCAGGCGCCTTTTTTCTAGGCTGAAAAGCCCCAGACGCTGTAGCCTTTCCTCATAAGGGAGGAACAGCTGCTGCCACTGGTAGGAGGGGGAGAGAAGGAAGAGAGGGAACGCTGTGGTGGGGAGGAACCGGGGGGGGGGCCTCTTGGTCGTGCTGCGCTTTGTGCACTGAGGGATTGGAGGGGGGGAGGTACTTTGCGTTGTGGGGGCAGCACCTCGGGCCTGTGTATCTCGACATGAGTGGAGAGAACCGGCCCCTCCCCCCCCGACCTCACTGTCTGCTGTGCTGAACTGGTCTTCTTCAGCGAAGGTCAGGATACTATCAAAACACTTCGCCGCATAAGGTGGAGTCCAGCCACATACAGATCTGGTCAGCCAACTGACTGTCTCTCGCAGTTCTTTGTGAATCAGTTCTTGATTCACTTTGACATCATAAAAATCATACAATTCAGGAGGTCCTGTTTGCTTTCAGTCGGCAGAAGAACTCTCTCAGGCTTCAAGTGAGATGGCCTCACTATGAACCCTTCACTTCCGAGACTTCATGTTTTCCACCAAATTACCTGGAACCAGAGTTAAAACTGACCAGTCTGTAATTCCCTGCATCCATCCACAATCCTTTTTAAAACTGTCAAGTTACATTGGCAGCCTTCCAGTCCTCTGGCACCCTGGATTTTTACAATGTCTTTTGTACTTGAGGAACCTGTGGGCTTAGGAGGAGGTCCCTTCTCCCAACTTCCTCTTTTCTGTTTGAGGAGCTGCGTTGTCCAAGAAGCATTTCATTGTCATTGGAGGAGAGGGAAATCCCTCGGGAAATATTTCGCAAGTTGTCATGACGTGACCAGATTGCAGAATTAAAAATTCTCATGCTGCCAGGAAACTCCGTCGTTTAAATCATTTATTTTTAATAAAATAAACTCAACAGATGTTACAGGCTTTTTGATGTTTCGCCAACATACATTTGTGGTATCTTCAGAAATCTACAGCACTAACATGAGACAACCTGAAAAAAATATACAGCTTGTAGTATGCAAATAACCCCCCTGAAATATTTTTATCTCATCGGCCACACTCTCCTGAACCCCCACCTTCTTTCCCCATCCAAATCCGTCAAGGAATCGCTGAGATACAGCCATTTTAAAACAACCGCTTTCAAATTCGGCTTTTCCGGTTTGCGCGTACTTTGACAGCTGACGCGTGCCCGCCAGGGTCGGGAGTTCACAGGCACGCGCCTCGCACGCGCCTCCGGAATCCCCAAGAGAAGCAGCCAGCAGCAAAGTTCACTCTGTACCTACTTAATCCTCTTTACCTTTTAACCCACTAAGCCTGTAATCCCCTTTCTGGGCGTTCAGCCAACTCAAGCAGACGGCGCTTGCCGCTTGTTACTCGGCTTGCGCAACCGGCTTCTTGACCGTTTCACCCCTCTAGCTCCGCTTTTTGACAGATTTAAAGGGCCAGCGATTTATTCCGGAAAAATGCAATTCTAGGAAGATTTGGTGTGTATTTTGGGTTCCCCTGAGAGTTATGTACCGGATCTTCATTGAGGATCATCGGAGTCACCCCAGGGATGGGTCCCAACACAGAAGGGTCCCTATCCTCCCGCTCTACTGAGGCTGATCCTGGGTTGAGCGGAGAGGCTCCTGGAAGCAGGGCAATAGATTTGCGGCTGTAAAAGCTGAGTTAAAGTCTCAGCATCCCCACTGGGACTGCCTGGGAAGCCTAGGGTTGCGCAAGGGTTAGAGTCCCGTCTCCCCCGCTTCGCCAGGACTCAGGGGGGTTTAACGAAGGTGGCACTGAGGGTGCACCTCCCGCCAGAATCTGCACTGCAGGGAGTAGGGGAACGACCATTTTAAAACATAACTCAGCCAGCAAACAGCGGCTCCAATTCTGTGTTGTTCCCACATGGCTGCCTTCTACCCAGGTGCCAGCTGGGGGCAAGGACAAAGGGAAATCCTAGAAGCACAACAAGGATTCAGATTGCTGCATTTCCTGAGTGTCAAAAGCCATCTCCTTGTGCACCTTTCTCCTAACCCAATCACTTCCCCCCCCCCTCTTCCTGCCTCGCTTGGCTACAATTATGCAAACACCTCTCAGTGATTTCTGTTGTTCATTCTTGCCTTCCTTGGCTACAATTGTTTCAGATGCTAATCCAGCTATCTACCTTGCTCCTGCCTGACTGACAGCAATCACTCAACCCTCCTCAACTGTATGGTGCCATGGGCAGGGGCCTATTGTATGGCATGCTTTGGCTCACTCATTGGAAATGTCGCCTTTTGTGTTAAGCAGGCTTCACAAAAGGACTCATTCACAAAGCTCCGGAAAACTTCGCTTCCCCTGAAGTGGGGGTTTAATCCTATTATCTCCTGCCACCCAGTGACCCCCACCCATCATACCATTGGTTCCCCAGTCACACAAAACACCACACTTTTCATTGGTTCTTTTAATAAAGTTTATCCTTTATTGGTTCAAAGTTTCACACACGCTGCTGCTGTTCTCATTGGTGCAAAGTTTCAATCCAACTTCCCATTGGCTGTATCAAAGTGTAACTTCTTGGATCCTTCCCTTCACTGGCCCTTCTTTATTATGTATTCTTTCAAACAATGTACTCCATGATTCTGTATGTAAATAATGAAATGTATAAAAGCTTCTGTATTAATCATATATGTTACACTTTCTGCCTTATGATCGTGTCCTGGGCTAGCCTAGTAAAGATCTTTCTTTTACAACGTTGGTCTATTTTTGAGCTCTATTTTTGGCGCCTCTGCATACTGCAGAACTCTTCCTTTCTTTCTCTATCCTTTCCTTTTTTGGGTACCCTCTCCGCTCGCGGAGTTAGGTGTCCGCTCACCGGGTCCCACGAGCTGAAATCACTAGCACCCTTGGGTGCTCACAACAAGCTCTCAAAGCCCAGATGTATTGCAGCTCCCTATACTCAGCCAGCAATCAAAGACTGGCTGATTGAAACAATACAATAGCCTGTTGCTATTGCTAATTGATTGGTTCCGGGAGAAACCTGGAACCTGTTAATCGTCCTGCGCTGGCCAGACACAACGTTAAAGAGTCCTACCTATAAAGCAGTTATTGAACACTTCCCCTTGGTAAAATATAAAGTATAGGAAACACAACCCACGGACGACCACCAATGAATCACCAGCAAACAATCTGCCACCTTGCAACAAAGAGCAAACCATAGCGAGCCCAGGGACTAAAAACTCACATGAAGGTGAGCGCAAACCCCCTAAAACCTAAAATAACAAATGGCCAAATAAAACTGGAAAGAGAAACTCATTAAAACAAGAGGCCTACATGAGCATCGGAGCACCTAACATTCTCACATAGCCCATAAGCAAAGAAGACACGAAATTAACGTACACCATTAAAACGACAATATAAAACAACATAAAACAAGATGAACCAGTACAACTCCAGAACAATGCCCCCACCTTTTACGTAACAACAACAACAACAACAACAACAACAACAACAACAGTGTAGTATGGAGATTTAATAATAATAATAATAGTAATAATAGTAATAATAATAATAGTAATAATAATTAGTTGCAGTGAATTTGCACTTGGGCAGGAGGGGGTTGTACAATAGAATCTGACACCTCATGATGGTCCCAGCCTGTCCTGTGGGACTTAATTGAGTTAGTCCAAGGGAGTTCCTGGCTCCAGGAGCCAGCCTAATGTGCATGATATTCCGAAGAGGAGGGAGTGATGAAGTTGCTTATGCAAGAGTTCTCGTCATGCTGATGGGCAAACAGGCATGAATAAAACAATACGTAAAAATTCTGCTTCAGGGAGTCCCTTGAGGAAGTTTGCAAGAGGGTTGATCTCATTCGTCGCGCATGCATGATGAGTCCTGGACACCAGGGCGAGGCAACGTATAAGAAGCGGGGCCTTCCTGGGGCTGAAACCTCACATCTGCTCTCACCGCCACTGCCGCCGCCACCAGCTGAGGATGGAGAGCTGTCCCTGGGGAGTCCTGCTGCTGTGTGGTGTTGCAGTGGCAGCCACAGCTCTGGCTCCTCCGCAGGAGCCCCCCCTGAGCCACGAGGAGGCTCTTTCCTTGGCCGTTGGCCTCTACAACCAGGAGTCAGAGACGGGCTTTGCTTTCCGGCTCCTGGAAGCCAAACCCCAGCCGGAGTGGGTAAGTGCATGATGGGAACGGATGATCGGAGCCGATGGACTGTGTTGCGCTTGGTCCTGGGTTCAACTTACATGGCCCGGGAGACGTCAGTCACTGTCTTTCACTGTTTACTCATTGTTCTCATGCTTATTGTTTGACTGATCTCACTGATGTGTTTTTGTTGCTCTTTTTGATACTGTTGCCCCGGTTGTAAGTTAATTTGGGCTGTCGACCCATCCGGAGAGGAAAGGCAGCCACATTTGTTCTTTTGTGTTTATTGTCTGTATTGATGTGTTGTAAACTGTTTTCAGTGATTGTTGCATGAGCTGCTTTGTTTTGTTACTGAAAAGCTGGATATAAATGAAAATAAACAGATCTGACACCCAGCACATGGCCCGTCTTGCACTCTGAAGCCTGGGTGCAGATTAGTCGTGCCTTATCCATTAAGTTTTCCCAGGTGTGCATTCTTGCATTGTAAATTTAAAACACGTGGGTGGACCACAAAGATTCTCGGTAATAAAATAAAGACATTTTAACCACAGTAGATGCTTGTCTGATGAGGAAGAATTGCATTATGTACCTGATCAGAGTCTCTCTCTTGAATGACTCTGATAAAATCAGTTCTGTGGAAAACAGCGAGTGCCTGTTGACCAAAAAGCGATACTGAGAATACTGAAGGACCCGTACGACAATTTATAATTGAACAACCGAAAGCTGCTGCTTTCTGCTCAAAGTAATCTGTAAGACTTTTCCCATTCCTCTTTCAGTGGTCTTGCCAGACAAACAAATGTGTCCTTAACTTCATCAGTTTGACATGTGTGATCGACTCACACTGATTAATCAACAATGGTCTGATCAAGTTACACTTTGTAGCCCATATATTAATATCCTGTTTCTTCTCTCAAGTTTGGGGGACGGGGTTGAACATTGGCAGAGAAAGCTGAGGTGGGTCTCTACTCCTGTGTCTCAAATACAAGGTGAAGTTGGGTTAGCAGGAGTGCTGTTGACGCAAAACATGGTTTGACCACCATGCTAGGTGGAAAATAAACTGTTACGGTGCAATCCTATGCATATCTACTCAGGAGTAAGTCCATTGAGTTCAATGGGACTTCCCCCCATGTAACACTTTAATCTCAAGTGTTTTTAATTATTTTAATGTGTTTAATTGTTTTAAAGTTGTTTATATGTATTTTAATATGTTGTAAGCCGCCTTGAGTGCCTTCGGGAGAAAGGCGGGCTACAAATTCTTTAAATAAAATAAATAAATAAATAATAAATAAGTGTGTTGAAATCCTATATGCACTTACCTGGTAGAAAGTCTAATTGAACTCAATGGGGCTTACTTCTGAGTGGATGTACATAGGTTTGTGTCCTTAGTTACCCGAACACTTTCATTGGAAGCTTTTAAAACTATGAGAACATAACATAAGAACATAAGAAGAGCCGGACTGCTGGATCTGGCCAAAGGCCCATCTAGTCCAGCTTCCTGTATCACACAGTGGCCCCACCAGATGCCTCAGGGAGCACAAGACAACAAGATAACCTGTTTCCCGTTGTCACTCCCTTGCACCTGGCACAGAGAAAACCCACTTCTAAAACCAGGAGGTTGCTTATGGCTTGTAACCTTTTTCTCCATGAATCTGTCCAAACCCCTTTTAAAGGCATCTATATGAGTAGTATGGGGGGCAGGATTGGGGATCGGAACCATAGTGGGGCTAAGAGCTGAATGCCCCCTGGAACCCCCTGCCTTGGTCTTGAGCCATTTTGCACCCATAGTAATTTAAAGTAATTGAATATAGTAATAAATTAATATTAATATTAAATTTGTTTTTACTTATTACTAACAGTTAATTAACTAATAAAATTCATAATAAATTTATGAATGTAAAGAAAATTACAAGACAGCAGGGGCCAAACACATGCATTCTTGGTGATGTCCACTTGGGCCCTAAGAGACGGAACTGCAAGCCTGCAGCATTCCCCTGGTTCAAATCCCCCCTCAGCGGTGGCCTTCGCTCTCAGCCCCTTGCCCATCTGCAATATGAGGAGGTTAATAATACTTAGCTTACAAGCTTCTTCCAAAGATTATTTTTTTTTCTGTATTTCTATGCCGCCTTTCTCATCATCAGATTTCTCATCAGATTTATTCAAGGCGGTTTACACAGACAGGCTATCCTAGACCTGATAAGGGTCTTTAAAAAGGTAAAGGTATCCCCTGACAATTAAGTCCAGTCGTGTCCGACTCTAGGGTGTGGTGCTCATCTCCATTTCAAAGCCGAAGAGCCAGCGTTGTCCGAAGACACCTCCGTGGTCATGTGGCCGGCATGACTCTCCTTGCCGCAGCGCGTAGCATGCAGCTGGAACACGGAGCGCTGTTTACCTTCCCGCAAGCGGTACCTATTTATCTACTCGCATTAACATGCTTTGGAACTGCTAGGTTACCATATTGCATATTCTATATATGAATATGCATACCATATTCCTATATAGAACCTTCCATGCTCGAGATGTTTTCCCTTCCGAGTGCAGCCCTCCTTCTGGCTTGTGCTCTGCACTTCCAAGCTTCACAGTTCACCACAGTTCACCCTCGGATGGTTGTCAAGCTGTTCTCTCTCTAGCTGACTCCTCCGCATTCCGCCCTCTCACGGTGCCTTCTCGGTGTCTTCGTGAGGTCCGTCAGCAGCTGCCATCTCCCATCCGAGCGAGAACCAAGGTTGACCCTGCTTAGCTTCTTCAGGCAGGGCACCGGCTCAACCTCCAGGCATGTAATTCATGTGAAGCGCTCTGCAAATGCTAACTGTATTATTTATTATTATTAGGATCCTTTGAGTCAAGGAGTTCAGGAGTTGGAGTTCATAGTGAAAGAGACAACATGCCCAGCTTCAAAATGGCCAAGTCTGGGAGAATGTGACTTCAAGGACAGCGGGGTGATCTCTCTCTCTCTCTCTCTCTCTCTCTCTCTCTCTCTCCCACACACACACACAACACACACACACACACACACACACACACACACACAGAACAGGTTGCCAGAGGAGAACCTGGCCATGAGGCAAAGTGAGACAGTGGCTTCAGGTGATACTCTTGGGACGCAATGAGGGGCAGCGCAGCAGAGTGGTGGGAAACAGATGGATGTGACCCACGATGGGACACATGCCAGTGAAAAGTTCTCCTGCTCAAGCCCCATTGAAATAAACAGCAATGCTCTTGTTCAAATCCTCCATTTGTTTCAAGAGGGAAGAGATGCAGAACCACAATTGTTTTGGAAGAGTGATGCTGTGTCTGTGTTGCTATAGGCAAGATATTCAGAGGCTCAGTTGGGCCATCGCAGCCTCTGCTCTGGAACAGAAGTCTGGATGTACGTCGAGTGCATGAAACTAGGAGGATCAGGAAGAGAATATATACTGTACAGCTGCTTCCTAGGCATCTGAAATGATTGTGTGCACACTGTGTGTGTGGGGGGGGGGCAGGAGGGTGGTGGCTTAGAGTGCTGGAGCTGCCCTAGCCCTCCCCTCTCCTCCCCCTCCACTCTGCCCCCCCCCAGGGAGTGGGAGAATCTGAGGCAAGGGACTGAGGTTGTAGCCTTTGGCGGGTGGAACCGGAGATAAGCAAAGCTGATCCCTAAGGCCAAAGGCACGGATGTTGGGGTGGGTAGCACCACTGGCAACCCACAGTGGGGGGAGGGGCTGGTCAATCCCATGATTGGGAGGAAATTGGGGGCCCTGGCTTCCTAGTTCTTTTCAGCTCTCAGTTGTCCTTTGGATTGTGGAGGGCAGACGTGTGGCTTTGCCTGGGGATGTGTTTTCTCACCCCTCAAGGCCAGCCGACAGACCCGGGCAAACACCTGAGTGGCCGTGTTGTTGTCCTCTTGTCCCTCGCAGCTGGTGAAGAAGTGCGCTGGCACGCTGGCTGTCGTGGCTCGTGGTATAATCCAGCTTGATTGTGAGACTGCAGCTGAAGGGGTAAGCTTATCCATAAGGGGAATCTGGGCAGTGGAAATGTCGTCCGATGATGGTCAGGAAAAGGCGCTATTGCCTCTGTGTCTTCCTGGGACTGTACTACTCACAGGTGCAAAAGCGAAAATCTAGAACCCAGAGCTAAAATGTGGGTCTCCATTGGCATGGATTTCTGTAGGATCTGCAAGCTTATGTTTTGCTTATGTCACTGATAGTGCAAGCCTATACACTGTAGCGGAATTTTTAAGCAGAAGATAGTTAATAATGGAGGACCAGGAAGACTGGTGAACAAGGAAAAAGTATGGGTTTATTTGGTTATGCAGCGCAGTGGACAGCACCCCAGGAAGGGGCACTGACCCTTTGCTCCATGTGAGCACAGTTTTTATACATTTCCAAGCAGATCACATGGTTGCTGAGAATGTGCATAGTTACAGAGTAATACAGAAACACAATGGGAACAATAGTGGGCTGAGCTGGGTGGAGGTGTCTTCTAGATGGTCCTTGAATGGTTCGATCATTGAGTCCTGGGAGACTTGATTGAGTTAGCTCTGGGAGTCTCCTAGCTGCCAGGGCAGGGAGCCTTAATTGAGTTAGGCAAATGGAGCCCCCACCCCACCCTCTGGAGGCAGCTGAATGTGTGGGGGTGAGAGAGGGGGAAATGTGAAGTTGCAAAACCAGAGATTCCTTCTGTGACTTGGGGAGGCAGATATGAACAGAAACCAGGAAAATATTTTTCTGCATCAACACGTTCACTCAGAAGTCCAGTCCCACTATGTTCGATGGGGCTTACTCTCAAGTAAGTGTGTATAGGGTTGCAGCCTCAGTCTAAGGTACCCTATATTGTAAAGGGCTGTGAAGTGGGGGGGGGTCCTCCAACTAGGGCGCTCCCGGCTGTCAGGTAGATGATCGCCGCACCAAGCTGCGCCGTGACCCATTGACCTGGCTCGGGAATATCAAGGCATTCCCCTTGTCTTTTGAAGGTGCCTGCAAACATGGGTCACAGACATACTATTGACCCACTTCTACATTCTCCTGCCCTCTCTCTCTCTCTCTCTCTAGCACATCCGTGGCCGGAGATTTAGTCTCTTTGGTACCGGTAGTAGCTATCACAATCAATTGAAGAGGAAGATGAATAGGTGGCTGAGGCAGATGAAGAGGATACTGAAGCAGCTGAAGAAGAAGATGATGTGGTGGAAGAAGAGCAGGAGCTTGAGCAGGAGAAAGAAGATGATTGTAGGGATCAAATGTACTACCCCCCCATGCACTGGCCACATTCCACAGGGGCCTGGGGGTGGACTTGGGGGATAAGGAGAGAGGCGGTGGGGCGGGGTGGGGCGGTGGCTGGCTTCTTCTTCTTCTTCTTCTTCTCGCACTGCTGGCTGGAGAAATCTCACCTGCAAGGGGGGTGGGTGCCTGAGAGGGCAGCTGTGTCATCTGGTTTAACCCTTGCAGAGGCTGCCCTGCCATTTCCAGAGCCCGCTCTTGTCTTCCTTATAAATGACTCTGCTGTCTGAATCCAGTCTCTCTTGGTATCATCACTGGTGCGAATGCGGCTGGGCAAAGAGCCGTGTTCTCACTACCCCGTCACTGGAGAACACAGAAGAGGCGAGTCCCAAGGTGAGGGTTTCCCCTGCACTCGGGCAACAAGACTTTCGGCAATGCTGAAGGAGACATTTGCCAAGTCATGGCTATGCTGCTCTTCAGGAAATGCCTCTGAAGCAGAGCACCGTACAATAGTTAAATGATGACCATCATCACAAACACAGCCCTAAAACAAAAGTACAATTCTAGGTAAGCCATTGGAAAGAATGGCGGTTGTGACAAGCAATAAGCTGAAGAAAGAAAACGGTTGGCCTGCCTGCTAAGGTAAAGGTAAAGGTGACCCCTGACAATTAAGTCCAGTCGTGTCCGACTCTAGGGTGCGGTGCTCATCCCCATTTCAAAGCTGAAGAGCCAGCGTTGTCCAAAGACGCCTCCGTGGTCATGTGGCCGGCATGACTCTCCTTGCCGCAGCGCGTAGCATGCAGCTGGAACACGGAGCGCTGTTTACCTTCCCGCAAGCGGTACCTATTTATCTACTCGCATTAACATGCTTTGGAACTGCTAGGTTGGCAGGAGCTGGCCAAGCAACGAGAGCTCACCCCATTGCGGATTTGAACTGCCGAACTGGTTCAGCGGTTTAACCCACTGCGCCACCTGCTGGCCTGCCTGCTAGCAAGCCTCAAAAGAGCCCCCCCCCGAAGCCCCCGGGAAGCCGTTCCGCAGGTCCAGAGTAGTGGCTGAGAAGGCCCTGCGGTGGCCTCTGGCAGAGACCGACTGAGCCTCTGAATAAGTCGGGACTCCAGGCAGAGCTCTTAAACGTTATGAAGCTTCATACGAAGCTCGCTCTGCATCTTGGGCCAGCGACCATCTCTCACCCGAATCCACTTCAGACTGAGGCTTATGGCAAAGATAAAACAAGGCGGGGCAGGAGCGACGTATCTGGCACCCTGAGATCCTCCTTGCCGGCAAGGAGGGAGAGACGTGTTCGCACAGGCACCTCTGGGTCTGGGGGAGCTGCTCCCAGGGGGGGGCATGGGGGGGGGGCTTTCCAGGAGACAGCCAGCACTTGGATGGGGCCTGGAACACACTGGGGAATGAGGACTGTACCAACTTGCTTTATTTTTTAATGATGATTTGAACCTGCCCTTCTCCTTAAACAAGCCCTCAAAGTGGCTAACAAAACTAGATTTCCCAAAACTATAAAGCAATCATAAGCCACTTTACAAAGAACTCAAACAGAAACTGATGGAGAATCCAGAGACAGCAGATCAGAACACCCAGCTAAACACCTGCCTACACAAAAAGATCTTCAGGAGGGCGTGCTAGGTGGATTTCCTGTGGCATGGAGTTCCACAGCCTATGGAGAAAACCCCCTCCTGCATTCCCACCAGAGGCACATCAGACAATAGCAGCATGGCTTCCATCCAGCAGCCACTGGGCTACAGCGTTCCAAACTCATCTTCATGGGCAGCCCCACACAGGATGCATTACAGCAGTCTAATCAAGAAAGATGGCACTGAGGTCTCTGATTCTAGCAGAGCAGGAAGCTGAAAGGGGTCAAAATCCCTCTGGGCCGCCACAGCTGTGACATGAGATGAAATCACTGGTGGAGGGAGCGAGTTCTGCAAGCCATACTGCAGAAATGGGGTGGCCACTGCCAGCCCTTCTGTTCTTGAGGGCTCCTGTGCCTCTGACAGCTATACGACAGGCAGAGAGGCAGCAGGTTCAGTTTTCCCCATCACAGTATCTCCATGTTGGTTACAATAGTACCTGTAACTTTAATGTCTGCCATGCACTCTGCAAAGACACAGGGGCCTGGCCAAAACAAAAGACGGCAACCCTATGTGAGAACTGCTTGCTTCCCTCTGATCACCGTGGCTGCTGTATGCCTGGCTTGGGGCTCGCTTGGCAAGGAAGGGGTGAGGACCTTCCTTCCCACTGTGGATGAGGTCTGCTGCCTGGTTCCTGCAGAGAGGCAGGCCAGATGCGCGGATTGGGAGGAGACGGGGTCACCACTGAAGAGGCCGCGCTGCCTGTGAGCGGCAGGAGTCCCTGTTGCCTGAGTGATTGAGGATGGGGGCCACTCTACGTCTGACATTGCATTCCCCCTCCCCCATGATACTCCTTATAGGATCTGTGTCTGGGGCCTCTCCTACTGGGGGCGATAGCGGGGGGGGGCATAAGGAAGTCCTTCCCCACGATATGTCAGGCCTTGCTCTGACACCCTCTCCAGTCCCTGTTCTACCTTCCCCATCATGTGTCAGATCCGGTGAAAGGGTTTTGTTCTCTGCCGCAAAGGAGGCTCTGCTCCTTGCCAACTTCTGCAGCACAGAAAAGAAGCTTTCCTGCACTTATGGAGCCTCCTTGCTGCAACCTGCATGCTCGTCCCTTGGGTAGGAGATGGGGCTGTGTGGAGTAAGAGGGGGTTGTGAAAGCAGGCCGTGGTTTTTCTGTATTGCAAAGGAGGGAGCTACTTGGTCACCCCCGGGGGGGGGGGGTGAATGGTCTGCTGTGGGAGGAGAGAGGTGGGGCAGCTGTCCAACCAACTGAGTTCATTTGAAGTGACTCGCTTGCAAAGGGAACGCTCCACCATTGCAGGGTGCGGGACCAATCCTGAGAGTGCTCCGTTCCCCCTCACCATGTCCACCAGCACACTTGGTCCTTTGTGCCACTGGCATAAGAGTTCTGGTGGCAGCAGATACTGCTGGGCAAGGAGGGTGCTGCTCCCTGCAAAGGGCATGTTGGGTGGCAAATGAAAGGCAAGCAGACCTCATTGTGGTTTCTCAGTTCTCTCTTGGCTTGAAACACAAAGGTCAGTCCGCAATGAAGAACCAGGCCTGCTGGCCTGGGGGCAGCACAGCACAAGTTGGGTGGTGGTGGTGGTGGTGGTGGTAAAGACAGGTGTGGCTTCCTCTCCGAAGTTACACACATTTCCTCTGTGCCTGATTACGATGATTTCTTTTCAGAGTCAGCAGAAAGCTGGGAAATTCTACCCCATGCTGTTCGGCTCTGTTGTCCAATAAGCATTTTGTCATCACTGGGGGAGTCCCTAGAGGAAGTTTGCAAGAGGGTTGATCTCATTTGTCGCGCATGCATGATGAGTCCTGGACACCAGGGCGAGGCAACGTATAAGAAGCGGGGCCTTCCTGGGGCGGAAACCTCACATCTGCTCTCACCGCCACTGCCGCCGCCACCAGCTGAGGATGGAGAGCTGTCCCTGGGGAGTCCTGCTGCTGTGTGGCGTTGCAGTGGCAGCCACAGCTCTGGCTCCTCCGCAGGAGCCCCCCCTGAGCCACGAGGAGGCTCTTTCCTTGGCCGTTGGCCTCTACAACCAGGAGTCAAAGACGGGCTTTGCTTTCCGGCTCCTGGAAGCCAAACCCCAGCCGGAGTGGGTAAGTGCATGATGGGAACGGATGATCAGAGCCACAGATGGACTGTGTTGCGCTTGGTCCTGGGTTCAAATTACATGGCCTGGGAGACATCAGTCACTGTCTCCCAAGGTCAGTTTTCATCTGTCAAATGAATGTGGCTCCGTTCAGAAAATGGGCCAGTGACAGGTAGCAGCAAAGGACAAACTGGGAGATCCCCTGGCCTGATGTTCCCAAATTTATCCAGGCCAAGGTCGCGAAAGTCGCAGTCCTCAGAACTCATTTGGTAGATCTCTGGGATGATTCTTTTCCTAGGACCCCTGGAGTCAACGGATTCAGAAGGTGCAATTCACCATGAAAGAGACCAGCTGCCCAACGTCTGAAGGGCCAAGTCTGGAAAAATGTGACTTCAGGGATGATGGGGTGAGAGCTCTCTCTCTCTCTCTCTCTCTCTCTCTCTCTCGTGCGTGTGCGTGTGCGTGTGCGTGTGCGTGTGTATGCTCTGCTCCCATACAACAGGAGCAGAGCAGTGGGGAACAACTGGGAAGTTTTCCTGCCGACAGCCCACTGAAACGAACAGGGATACTCTTGGACTGTTCCCATCTGCTTCACGGAGGCTGGAGACTCAGTGGCGGCCATGTTGTCTTCCTCTTCCCGCTGACAGGTGCTGAAGGAGTGCTATGGAACAGTCTCTGTCCAGCAAAGGGCTCCAGAAATCCACTGTGAACATGAAGATAAAACGGTAAGCTACCCCGGAAGTGAAAATAGGAGGAGAAAAAGGTAACGCCTTATAACGGGCCTCTTGCTGTGTTCACGCAGGGCTGTTCAGGTGATATTTCCAGCCCCAAACTGACCCCACATTGTAAAGGGCTTGTAGTGCGCACATGTCCTGGCCCCTCCCTGCCTGTCTAGGGGCATTTTCGGTCAGCACGTGGGGAGTGAGTTCGTTTGAACCATCCCTCTATGTGTGCTGATAAAGTCACACATGCAGGGGGCATCACGCACTCCCAGGAAATGCTTGGAATTCCCACGGACAAGGGGACGAGCCAGGATATTGGTGCCTCATGGAGCACATGTGTCTTTTTGCCATGTGGGGCCAGAAAGCCATTGAAAGTATCGTATTGTTTCCATGTTTGGTTCCATGTTTCCATGACCATTATAAACTGTTCAGGGCACTGGATTTTCCTTTACTTATGTCACTCAGTTCGACACAAATAATTTCTATTCTTTCACTTTAAGTACTATTCTCTTTATATCAGATATTATTTCGACCCTTTTCTGGATCCGCTGTTCCCTGTTTTTCTCTTTCCCGGTTGTGTTGCTGGAGAGAACCGCCTTCTATAATGCTCGGAGCAGGCAGGCAGAGCTCCTGTTGACGCTCCGATGATCCGCAGTCAGGGTAGAGACCATCCTGTTTTGGCCACCAATGGGGAGATAAGAAGACGACCAATGTGGCCCGCCTCGTACTGAGGGCACAAGATGGAAGAGAGTGGCTGCCGGCCCGATGTAGGCTTCCTGGAGGCCATGGGGTCTTCCCATCCCCATTGGGAAGAGGGGGCTCTCCTGCAAGGGCCCTTGGTCAGATCCAGCCGCAGGGGGGCTCTTCGGAGGTTCTTATGAGCCATTGTAGGAATGATGCCACATGAGCCCAAGATAGCCTGACCTCCTCTCTCCCTTTAGCACATCCGTGTCAGAAGGAATGCCGTTGGCAGATTCATCCAGAAAATCAAGAAGAAACTCTTTCGGCCTGGAGGTGGTTCCTTGATTGCACAGGGTGGGGGCCACGGTGGTGGAAAGATCCATCGGGCCTGAAGAGGTGCTGGTCCCCCCCAGAGAGGCTGCAGACATCATTCCACCCTGCCTGCCTGCGCACAAGCTGCCACCATAGGAACAAGAGGGGAATTCCACAGTCCACTTAGTTCCAAACAACCAATTTATTGTTTTAAAAAAATAAACCATGTAATGACTACAAGCAGTAATACAGAATATAAAAACCGATGTACTGAATAAAACAATATACAATTCTAAAGCTACTAATAATGATAGCTACCATTCTGTGGGTGAGCGTGATTATACCAAAAAACGATTATGTATGCAAACAAAAGTATTCCCCTGTGCATGAAATTAGACTATCTAGATTCTAGAACCTAACTAGTGAGTCTGGAGTTGCTCTGGAAACAAGGAGGGAAGAGTACAGTGGAGGGGAGCCTGCTGGGGGATGGGCAAGACAGCAGAGGGGGCGGAGGGGAAGCAGAGGGTGGTCAAAGAAAAATGTTTGCCAACAGAGAATTTGTGATATTTTAGAGGCACAGCATAAAAGTCATAGGAAGGGGGGGGGGGAGCCAATGTAGTGGAAAGCAGGGGTCGTTGCCGGGTCCTGAAGTAGTCCAGTCCTGGAGAGTGTGGGCATCCAGCACCAACAGAGGGTGGGGCGTGGGGTGTCTGAGACAGGCACAGCCCCCTCGCTATCAAGTGCTTCTTCTCTAAGGTTCAGCCAGTGCCGTAGCTGGGTCTTCTGGTGCCTGGGGCGGAGAGTCGTGATGGAGCCCCCCCCCCCCAGGTGCCAGAAGACGCAATTGCAAAACACACAACTGCCAGAAGGTCTTGGTGGTAAAAAAAACAGCCCTGAATGCAGAGTGCAACTTTAAACTTCCTGAGCTACGTGCCTCTGCATTCAGAAGGCCTGCACTTAAATTATAGGGATGCCATACAGTTATTTATTTTTCCTCATGGTGTCATAAAATTGCTTGTTTTCAAAAGTCTAAATTTCTCTCAATACGATCATTTTCAGAATTGAAAACTGAAGAATATGTCGGTCAGGCGCAGGTGCTGAACTCTACTGGCAGAGTGAGAGAGCTGCCTCTGGCCGCAGGCCGTTCAGCCAGGAGTGCGGGCCTTGGGCAACTCCACGAAGGGCCAGGCCTTTAGGATCAGCCTAATTTCAGCAGCCCCTGACACCTCATCACATTCTGATTAGATTGTGTCCTTTCAGAGTCCGGGTTCAACGTGCAGAAGGGCAGCAGGGGGACGGCGACAAGCTTTGTGGTTCCTTGTCAGGCCCACGCTTGTATTTGGGTTTTTGGAAAGGGCCTCCTGCCTGACGGACCCTGCAATGTTTAATTCAGGGATATAAACATGCATGCTTGTAATCTGTAAACCAAGTTAGCAGAAGCAAAAGAAGAGTCACTGAAGTGCAAGCAATTTCTCATCTGCAGCAAGGGAGTTTTGAAACACACAGTTTACTGTCATCTGGCAAGCAAAATACTGAGCAAAGATTGCAAAACACGTACGTGCTGTTGCCACTACATTGCACAAACCCAACCTTATTCATTCACTGAGTCACTCCTACGAGCTGGAAGGCCAGGCCAGGCCTTCATTTCAAAATGCTGAAAGAAGCAAGCTTTCCAGTGACACACAACTCTTTGTTCCGTTCCGGAGCAGGGTTAAACTGCGTGGCCTGCGCTAGGTGGGCGCCTCCGAAGCTGCTCCACCAAACACAGGAGGAAGAAGACGCAGGAGCAGACCACGGAGGGGGACACGTCCTAGAATGTTTTGCTTGCACAGCTTCCTGTTTAGAAGCTCCCCCCCCTTAGCCCCCCCCCCAAATCACTTTGGAAACACTGCTGCAGTTTCACCAGTTTTAAGAAAAACATTCTGAGGAGTTGTGTGCCGGAACTGCTAAACTTCAAACAGTCATAAGAAGTCCAGTAAATTCTCACTGCTATGAGGGACAAGGGAGGGACTGAAGTTCTTCATCATGCTGCTGTTGGATATATACAACATTTCTCTGAAACGCTTTTCCCCAAAACCCAGGCACGGGTCAGAACCCTAATGACATCTTAATACTGTGAGAGGATGGCAGTGTTCCACCAACCAGAGATATCTGGGAAGCCCGTGCCAAATATTCCCGACCCCCCCCCCCCCACCAAAGGGCGTTTCCAGCACCCCTCCCTCCCTCCCTCCTGTGTTCGACTGGCAGTGCAGGCAGGCAGGCAGGCTCTGACAGGGCCCCTTGGTTCTGCTGAGCACAGTGTTGTCATCACTCTCCTTGGATGGCCGTCAGGGCTGCCGTCGAGTAGGACGATGGGAAGTACTGCTCCACCACGTGGACCCTGGGCGAGGCCATGGCTGCCTGCTGTGGCCTGGAGATGGGCTTTGCATTCTTGCTGCTGACGGGGTTGTTTCCTCGCTAAAGTTGAGAAGGGAGAGAAGAGAAAGGGTAAACATCTTCTCATGTGTCTGTGCAATGTTCAGTTTCTGAAACAAGAAACATGGCTGGGACTGGAGTCTGGGTGGAGACATACATCGTCCTTTGACCTGAAAGTCCTCACCCCATAACACCTTGTGTGTCAGTGCTCAGCGGGGAGGGCAATGCTCTCGTCTCTTTGACGTGCCCTCCAGATTTCCCAGATGAAAACAGGAATATGTGCGCAATGGCCCTATTCTCATAGGGCAGAGGGGTCTGGCTCAGTCGGTAGAGCCGCCGCCTTACAAGTCCGAAGATCGGTGAATGGCAAGTTCGAGACACGCTGCTGACAAAAAAGTTGTGAAAAGTCTCCGTGAGGAGAGATAAGAGCTGCCAGCTGCGTCGGTCGAGTGTGGGAGGCGACAGCCAGTGGAGAGGCCAGACTGCAAAAGGAGACCACCTGGAATGTAGCTGTTCATGAAAGATTGGACATTTATATATTGTAAAAAAAAAAAAAAACACCATTAGCCTGCCCATGTACACCGCCTCGGATTAAAGTCGGAGGAGAAATCCAATGACCAAGAAAGGCGGTACAGAAATACTATCTATTATATTCCAAAGACCCCTGCCTGAGCCCCCCCCTCCCACCCACTGTTACATACTGCGTCCAGTTCTGGTCGCCAGTTCTGGAGTATTGCGTCCAGTTCTGGTCGCTGCATCTCAAAAAGGATATAGTTGAATTGGAAAAGGTGAAGAAAAGAGCGACCAGAATGATTCGTGGGCTGGAGCACCTCCCTTATGAGGAAAGGCTACAGCGTCTGGGGCTTTTCAGCCTAGAAAAAAGGCGCCTGAGGGGGGACATGATTGAGACGTATAAAATTATGCATGGGATGGAGAGAGTGGATAGAGAGAAGTTCTTTTCCCTCTCACACAACACTAGAACTAGGGGACATCCACTCAAATTGAGTGGAGGGAGGATTAAAACAGACAAAAGAAAATATTTCTTTACCCAGCGTGTAATTGGTTTGTGGAACTCCTTGCCACAGGAGGTGGTGATGGCACCTGGCCTGGATGCCTTTAAAAGGGGATGGGACAGATTTATGGAGGAAAAGTCCATCACAGCTTACAAACCTTGATGGGGATATAAGCAACCTCCTGGTTGTAGGAGTAGGTTTTATTTGTGCCAGGTGCAAGGGAGTGGTGACAGGATACAAGTATCTTGTTGTCTTGTGCTCCCTGAGGCATCTGGTGGGGCCACTGTGTGATACAGGAAGCTGGACTAGATGGGCCTTTGGCCTGATCCAGCAGGGCTCTTCTTATGTTCTTATAAAGGCTCTTCTTTCTCTCTCCTGTGCAGGCTGCATTCACCATATTTGTTCAGTCTGCCTGTCACCAAGAAGGTGAGTCAGGTTCTTTTGGTGAAGGATGTACTGGAAACCTGCTCTCTGTTCCAACTATACCTCAGTAGCTGCAAAGCATGAAACAGCAAGCAGTGCACTGCATCATGTTCACGGGCAGCAACTAAATGCAGGGACCAAGATGCCTCCAGCCCTGCTCTCTTCTAAAGATCTCGGGGAGGGAGGGAGCTGAATCCTGAACAGTTACAACGACATGATGCTAGCATCCCCCAGAAGCCCAGCCTAGCCATGATTGGCTAGGGACGTCCTGAGTCGCTCTCTGGGGTCAGAGATGGGCTGGATGAGGGTGAACAGGCTGACATTCAATCCAGGCGAGACGGGGTCATTCGGGAGACCTGTGACCGAGGTGATGGGTGGTCGGCCTCTTCTAGTGGGGGTTGCATTCCTCTTGGGGACTCAGGCTCACAGTTGGGGGTGCTGCTGGGATCAGATATTCAGGCCCAGTGTAGGCACCAAGCACATCCTGCCCTGGATCAAGCACACCTGGTGATCGTTATCCAGGCACTGGTTACATCAAGACGCAAAGACTGACACATGCTTTATGTGAGACTTCCATTTGTGCAGAATACCGCTGTGGGCGTTTTGACCAGTGCTGAGTGGTCAGTTTGCATCAGGCTGCTGTTAATCAGTGGATGGAGGAGGGGGGGCAGTAAAGGTTTTTTTAAACAAAGGTCACAGAAAGGAGGCTGTGAAGAGGCTGGCTGGACCTGAAGCTCCCAAACAGTCCACAAAAGCATTGTGAGAGTCAGATTCTCGTGTCTGCAGACAGTTCAACAAGTGACCCTTTCCTGGGCATCCAGGTAAATGAATGAGGCTGCACCTGTTGAATGTCTGCCTGTAGTACAATTGCACACATTTCAGGAGTCCTAACAAGAAAAGAAAGGTGACATTCCTCCTGCATGATAATGGCTCGCATTCTGAGCTCAGCATTTTCAGGAATCCCAAAGTCTGCAGGGAAGCCACGATGCTCGAGATGGTCATGTCTGTGGAATGAGGACCACCACCAAACCCACTTATCTTCCCAGCTTGGCTGGCAAAAGACTCACCTGCAAGGGGCTGCATTGCACAGACGTCAAAGGTGTATCATCCACAAGGTTGAGAACTGACACCTCGGCGGAACAATCCCTGATCAGCTGGAGAGGGGAAGAGACGCTTCAATAGTCAACCGAGGCTTCTGGAACACCCCACCTTCCCCATCCCTTCCCGAGGCTTGCTGGATCTCCCCCACCTCCCAGGTGCCCAAATTCTGTCCCCCTCCTTTGGAGAAGATTCACAGGTGGGTGGTCCTCCTTGCACCGCTGCCTTCTCCAAGAGCACCTTGATCTGCTGACATCCAGACTGGCCCACCCTGGTACCTTTCTGGCTGTCTGCTGGCAGGGCTGGGGGGGCACCTCCTCACAATGTGGGGCTTGTCCCAGAAAGGGGGTCTGGGGGCCTCCTGCTCAGCTCAGCTCTTTGGCAACCAGCCCCACGAGGGCCTCCCTGCCACTGAACACCTAGATGAAACCTCTGGGAGAAGGAGCCCGGAGGTCTGGAATGTGGCGCCGCTGTCCATCTTCTCAAAGACAGCTAACTCGACCGTACTGGGCATTTCCACCTGGTACTGGGGAAGCTGTGGCTGGCCTGGTGCTGCCTGGCCATCGTGAAGGGCTGCAGGAGACTTAACCCAGGCAGGAGGGCAGAGGTGCTGTTGCGCAGTACTAGGAGAGCCGCGTCAGGACTGGGCTTGCAGCCTGTTCTGGATGGCGCTGCACTGAAGGAGCACATTGGCAGCCTGAGAGGGGCTCTCCGGGACGAGGCCTTGCAGCTGGGCTCAGCTGGCGGCTGTGGTCAGGAGTGGATGGCTGGCGTGCCAACCGCGGCCCTTTAGGAAGACAGCAGTCCTGGACAACCCACAAGCCACTGGGACTACTGTGCTAAGGTACTCTCCACAGGGCTGTCCACAGACAGTTCAGAGGCTACAACTGGAACAGAACGCAGTGCTGCCCGCCCGGGATGCCCTCTGGAACTGGCTGGTCTTTGCTGGCTTCCAGGTGACCCCTGAGCTCCCTTCAAGGGGCTGGTTAGGGCGACCTACAAAACCCTACACGACTTGGGACTTGCCTGGGTCCCCCAAGGACTGTCTACTCCCACCTGAGCCCGCGTGCACTCTGCAGTCGCCCTCTGGGGATCTGCTTCGTGTCCTGCTGGCTACAGAGACGCCACACTCCTCGGGGGGGGGGAGCAGCCCACTCCAGCTCACTCTGGGCCAGCTGACCTAGGAGTCAGACCCACAACCGTGAGCTCATGAACGGAGCCCACACCCAGGGTGAGCTCACAGAAAACAAGACAGGTTTGCAGGGAAGTCCAGCAATTGCTGCTGCTGCTGCGGGTGGGTTTGCGGCTCCCCAGCAACGACAGGGGAAACCAGAGAAGAGAAGTGGTGACCTGCAGGGGACGCGCCGCCATGTTTGTTCCCCTGCTCACAAGGGGAGAGGCAGGATATACAGCTTGTCGCTGTAGACCAGAAGCTTTTTGGTGATGTGCCTTATATGAGGAACAGTTAAAAGAGCTTGGTCCGTTGAGCCTGGAGAAGAGACAACTAAGGGGGGAGAGATCCCCCCACTTACCCCGTTTGGCTTGTATTTGCAGCTTCCAATCCTGTAACTGTTTGTTTTTCGACAGGTCGTCTCCTTGACAGTGAAGTTCATGCTGAAATGAACTCCCCAGCCAAACCTCTTCGTTTGTTTGAGGCCAAAGGGGGAAAAAAAAAACCAGCACATTTTTATTATGACTTAATACTTCACTTGTTATAGGACTTATTACCCATCAATCTGCTTTACAGTGTGCATAAGGAGTTCCCTGTCCTGCGGAGCTTATAATCAAATTTTTGACAGTGGGGGAGACAACAAAGGAGAGCAGAGGAGGGGAGAATGGCGAGTACAAGAGGGAGTCGTTACGGGAGCAACAGGAGCCTTTTAGGCGGCCGCGGATGAGGGAGAACTTAGGACCTTCTTCTTCAGAGACAGGTAGAAGGACGGAGTGGGGCAAACCTGAAACGTGTGGAGCGCCAGGTACGGCTCTGTTATCTTGTTAACTGACATCCAGTTTTCAGTTCCCATTTTCCCCATTATTTCGTTGCTCTACATTTCTTTTTTTAAATTCTAATTCTGCAGGAAAACCGTGAACAAGAAACAGCAGATAGAATCGGAGCAAACGAAATCCATCCCCAAGACACTGCAGTAAACGTCTTGTGAGAAAGAGACGCGTTCAGCAGGGAAAGCTTTCTCCATCTCCACACTAGTAGGAAAAGCTTCCCGGGGGAAATTTCTGCCTGCTGTGCAACTACACATCAGAGGCACAGGAGCCAATGCTACTGAGAAGGGTGGCAATCTCACAGCAGTGGCATCGGCCCAACCAAGGGCTCACCCCTGACCAGGTCAACACCTGAATGCACCATGAGGGGTCCAAGGCAGGCTTTGCCCCACGGCCTGATCCAGCAGGGCTCATGTTCTTATGCTCGTAGGGAGCTGCCTTCCTCTCCTCATAAGAACATAAGAAGAGCCATGCTGGATCAGGCCAAAGGCCCCTCTAGTCCAGCTTCCTGTATCTCACAGTGGCCCCACCAGATGCCTCAGGGAGCACACAGCCAACAAGATAACCTGTTTCCTGCTGCCACTCCCCTGCACCTGGCATACAGAGAAAACCTACTTTTAAAGCCAGGAGGTTGCTTATGGCTTGTAACCTGTGATGATCTTTTCCTCCATGAATCGATCCAATCCCCTTTTAGAAGGCATCTAGGCCAGGTGCCATCCCCACATCCTTGTGGCAAGGAGTTCCACAGATGAATTACACGCTGGGTGAAGAAACATTTCCTTTGCCTGTGAGGAGCTTCCCCCTCCATGCAACCTTGGCGCAGCCTCCAAGTACTCCTCCCAGGGCCACAGCTCAGGTCTGCCTGTCCTTCCCCGCCCCGTCTGCCATGGCCCTCCCTTCCTGCGTATTCCCCCTGCCCTGCCCTTCCAAAACGTAGCCTGCTGCGCCACTACTCCACAAGGCTCCACGTCAACAGGGCTCGCCCAGGAGGACCGCTTGCAGGCAGACCGTACTCGCCGTCCTTACCGTTTTCTGGGTGTGTCTGATCTTCAGCAGCCTGAAGACTGCCTGCGTAGTTCCCGTGCCCTGGTTATAGGTGTCCACAGCAATCCGGGCCACATCGCGGGGGGCCAGCGCTGAGGGGCCTTCCGAGAGAGGAGACACTGCTGCCCCGGGGACCCCAGGAGTCAGCACCACCACCACCACGCCCACCAGAAGCAGCTGCATAGCGAATCGGCCCTGCTCTCGCCTCAGAAGACACTGCAGCAGGAGCGCTGTCTTTGCCGGACCGAAAGTCAACCAGCCTCAACCACTGGAGTCGGTGACCTCGCTGAATAAACTTGGCAAAACCCACAGCCTCTTAAAACAAGCAAAACCTCGAGTCCAGATTGGCGCACGCTGGAAAGCCAGCATCATGCAGGCTTTCGTTTCAGTTTCCAGCGCAGCTTCTCAGGGGAAAAAGAAGCGAGAAAGAAAGTATGCTTTCCCTCAGACTCCAAGTCTTCTTGGAAAGGAATATTTATACAGCTGGATAAACAGGGTGGCGAAAGCAAAACTCTACAGCTCCAAATTCTTGGCAGTGAAAACCTGAATATGAAGTTCAGTTTGGGGGGGGGGGTTCAGGCTCCCCCCCCCCCGCACTCCACCATTAGAGCTTCTCAGCCAATTCACAATCAATTAGCAGAGAAACACTGGCAAATTCACCAATTTTGGAATGCTTAACTTTAAAAGCTACATTTCTCTCCCTACTAGAAAACAGAATTATTTTGACATTTAACCCCACCGCAAGCTGCCTGTATGTTCCACACTGTGCAACGTAGTATATTTCTTGCAATGATTCCATTTTTAGCATTTACAAACAGGCCTAAAATAGGATGCTAATAAGGTGGCCCTTTATAGGCTACCCGCATACAGGCAGCAGCCAAACCAATATCAGTTGCAGAGAACGTTGAGGAAATTAGGGAGCCAAGACCCAGGGAACTTAGCAACCCTCCACGTCCCATGGCATAGGACACTGAACAGGGGAGCCAAACCACTGGCCCATCTAGGTCAGTACCATCTAACTCTCAGGGGTTGGCAACCTACGGCCCACTGGCTGGCGCAGAGCTCAGCTTGGGAGGCCAAGCCTCCCGCCCAATTTGCCACGTGCCAGACAGGAAACAGCAGAGCCACCACCTGCCCACTGAGCAGCACAGGGACCCCGCAAGCCTGGGCAGGTGGCTCTGCTGTTCCCTGTCTGCTATGCGGCAAACTGGGCGGGACGTTTTGCCTCCCAAGCTGAGCTCTGCACAGCCACTTCCAGGAGCTCGGCAGCCCCGAAGTTCGGGGATGATGTCCTAGTAAAACCAGGACCTCAATGATTGTACTCATTGTGTTTGTATACATTGTTCATTTTATTATGGAACTTTCATTAGCCGCCTTGGGCATTTGCTTTGGCAAATGGAACGGCAGGATATAAATCCATCAAATAAATAAATAAATAAATGATGACCTTGTCGATTGCCTGGCCCCTTTGCCCGACCCCTGATGCAACAGGTCACAGCTCTCCAGAGGTTTCAGGGAGGGATCCTTCCCTATCTTACCTGTAGGCGCCAAGGATTTCACCTAGAACATATGTCCTAACCACTGAGCTACACACCCTCCCCCCGCATATCATCCCCCTATTGCAGCGGAGGCTGAGAGGGCGTGGCTTACTTACCTACTAAGGCCGCCTAGCCAGCTCAGCGGCAGAGAGGAGGTTCAGGAAGGCCTCTTTCTTCCCTGCCCTTTCTCCCAACACTGTGAACAGCAAGAGAGCCTTGGGCAGCAGGGCCCTTCTTCCTTCCCGCCCCCTTCTTGTGCCTTGCCTTCAGGGGAGGGGGCTGCGGCAGCAAAAGGCTGCCTGGCTGTGTGCGAGCGTGCGAAAGAGCCCTTTGCCCCCAATCTCTGTTTGGGAGCGACTGACTGAGGTGTGTGTGTGGGTGGCACACTGGCAGGGGTCTCCTTGGGAGAGTCCTTGGAATGAGGAGTTCTGCTTGCTTGGTGTTCTGATGGGAACCCTGTGAATTCGGCCCCAAGCCTGTCCCAAGAACCGTTAGGCACCTTGTGCCTCAAGCCGCTGAGCAGTGAGAAGTTTCAGGAACTGCAAAACAACTGAGCTTCCGACTTCCTACGGATGGAGGAGAGAGATCGCTGGGGCCTGAGGGCATCTTTGCCATGGAGTCCCTCAGTACTTGCTTTCCTAACAAATATGCAGGTTTGAGCACTGGATGGCGCTGGGGCCCACCTGCTCCTGCCCGCACTCAAGGTCATGTGGGTGCTCAGCAGGGCAGCCTCGCCATGTCGTTGCCCTTTATCTTGCTCGCCATTGTGGAGAGGAATCGCCCTGAGCCCGAGACCCTCCGCTCAGGTAGACGCACTTGCGGGCCCACAAGGTCCCAACAGAGTTCCAGACCAGCAGGGCGCTGTGACGAACCAGGATTCCTGACCTGCCACACGATGCTTGCATCAGAGTGGACTCAGTAAAACCAAGCGGATTTAAACCACCAAGAAAAACGACCGATTTTAATTCATTGATTTAAATCAGTATTTCATTTATTGAAGAACTTCGGAAGAGCCAGGCCTCTGGATCAGGCCAAACTTAGGCCCATCCCGTCCAGCTTCCTGTCTCTCACGGTGACCCACCAGATGCCTCAGGGAGCACAGACAACAAGATAACCTGTATTGTGTTGCCACTTTCATTCTTGCATGTCGATACATGCTAATAATTGGTCAACTTGCTCCAGGACAGCAGCATCAGCAGGAGCCAGGATGGTGTAGTGGTTTGGGAGTCGGACTTAGACCTGGAAGATCCAGGTTCAAATCCCCGCTCAGCCACGAAGCTTCCTGGGTGACCTTGGGCCAGTCACTCTCTCTCAGCCCCACCTACCTCACAGGGTTGTTGTGAGGACAAAAAAAGGAGGGGAGGAACTATGTACACCACTCTGAGCTCCTTGGAGGAAGGGCGGTATAAAAACGTGAAAAAATAAATAAAAAATAAATCTCCTGGGGTCAGGGACTGCTGGGGGTCTAGCAAGAAAACATGTGAGTTGGCCAATAAGCAGAGCATTTGCTGCTGAATCCAGGAGGGTGAGCAGACCTCCCCCATCTCTGCTCCTCCTCCTACCTTGCAAAACGCTCCCTGCTGCCACGTTCCATTCCCACCCCTTACCCAGAAAAAAAAAAGCAGTTAACAATCCAAAACGGTGGCTCATTGCAGTCCACGTGGCCTTGGCAGAGATGTCTGCATTGCGAGGCCGCTGAAGGCCAAGGACTTTCTAGAAGCAGGAGCTGCTGGCAACTGAATGGGCAGAGCAGACAAAAAGACCCATGTTCAATAGAGACTAAAGAAACCTTCATAACAGATGTCAAGGAAGGGGGGGGGGGAGTGCAAGGCCCAGGAGAAGGCGGGCTCGCTGACCAAGTTCTAGAAGGCCATTGGCTCGGAGAATAGATCCGTTTCTCTCTCGCAGGCTCTGACCAGGGAGAACCTAAAATACCTGGCATGGTTCACGCTCAGTGCCCCTCTCGGATGGGCATCCCTGGCAGAGGCTGCCCCCAAAGGTTATCAGACAGAAGAGCATGCACAGCGGCGCCCAAGGTGGCCTTTGCCAAGGGGCCAGACCCTCAGCCACAGGCAGCAAACAAGGCGTCTCAGAAGCAGCAGGCGGGGGGGGGGGGGGCGAAGAAGGGCCAACAGCAATACGCTACAAGAAATGCAGGTTCTTGCCAGCTTCTGTTTTAACTCAATGGATGTTTTTTCTTTCTTTCTGGAAATAGCACACTGGCAGGTGTGCAATCCTGACCAAGGCCACAGCAGGTGAGGGGGAACTCTTACAGCCCCCTCCCCCTGCAACATTTCAAGCAGAAGTTGTTAAAAGAACTGGCTAGAATGAGTTTCTCTTAACATGCAGTTTGGTCCTTTATTATCTCAGAGGTGCCATTGCACTAACCGAGGACAAGCACCCCGACCCCTGGCTGTTGACAGGAGCCTGCCTGCCGCCCTTCACGGTAACGGCGGTTCCAGAAGACTCCCCCCCCCCCCGACAGAGGACGGTACTTGAGCTCAGGGCCAGAGACGGCTCCTCAGTTCTCGGGAAAAGGTCTGGGCTCTCTCTCTCTCTCTCTCACACACACACACGTTTTTCACAGATCAGTCAGTAGTACTTAAGGTGCTTCCAATTTTCTCTTGTTTCAAACACTGACCATGAAGGTGTCTGACGGCAGGCAGTGAGAGGAGTGTCAGCCTTCCAGGTCAGGGGATCTTGAACCAGAGGAAGACGTTCAATCGTCAAGGCTTCTCCCCCCCCCCCACTCACTGCACCCCCAATACTAGGGAAACCCTTGACTGCTTGCTAATTTCCTTCCTGAAGTAGCTCTTCTGCCTTTAACACCTACATGACACGCAGAAAAGCGAATTTAGGGTGAAGCCCCACTGAGTTCAAGGGGCTTACTCTCAAGTAAGTGTGCAGCAGGTGCAACAGCAACATGGGGATAGCCCTCCCATTTCGACTCATTGTTGCTTCCTTGCCCTGCAATCAAAAAGCCTCACTGCCTCCAAAGGTGGGGAGAACAATTCACACCAGCGAAGAGGGACTGGGTGGGGATCTCCGGTGCGAGAAGCCGTCACCATCCGACAGAACGCTCACCCCAGATACTCTCCGTGGGGAAGCACACTGCTCGGCAGCAAAAGGTCTTATCACAGAAGGGAGTCCACCGCCTCCTTTGGTGGTCTGTCCTAGGGCTGAATCAAAGGCAGGCCACGTTTTGAAACACCAAACTTGGATCAGAAAGGTCAAGAGCCAACTCAAGCCACCACGGACTCCTTGCACACACACTGAAGGCAACAGCTCCTGCCTTTTACGTTGTCCTGCTGAACGCTGCACTGGCGACCCGGAGACTTTCATCCTCTTTCTGGCTGCCCACACGGCCTTCGGAAAGCCCAGGGCAGCTGCTGTGGCGGCTCCTGCCACTCCCACAGACCTGGGCTCTGACAAGGTCTCCCCCCCCCCTAGTTTCAGCAACGCGACAGCATCAAGGGCTCCACCCCCATTCGCTGGCCCTGACCAATGCTGGACACTGTTTACCCAGACGACGAGAGCAGTGGGTCTTGACCCCGCCACCAGCAAGCCCCACCTCATGGCCTGGCCTCACCAGACGGGGTGGCCACGTGTGGGTGCCAGGGAGCAGCCCTCTGCTCTCGTTCCCTCTCAAGCCCTCAAAGCTTCTTGCTGTTTGTAGAACCTCCACTGAACAGAGGAAGGCTGCACTTAGCCAGCCCAAGCTGTGCTGGATGCCACCTGCAGAGCGCTCTGCCCTTAGAGGGGGTGGCGCTCCTTCCGGCAGGAAGAGCATGGTGTCTTTGCCAGCTGGTCACTTGGCCGCCAAACAAGCCCCTAACCCTCAAACTTCCATTTCCTCACTGAATTATAAACGTTACTAGAAAGAATCCCAACAGCTTGTTTTATTTCTTTTTTTCCCTGCCTGAAAATGCCACCCCACACTTTGAGGGAAGATTCAGTTTCAAGGCTGTTGCTTAGGAGCGTCTTAGCAGCACAGAAACATCAAATATTTGTACCCTGAAACATGTGTATTGGTTAGCGTGATGCTTGCAAACACAGCTTGGCCACGTAACACACGTGTGAACAAACCATGCACATTTAAAATCCAGACTGCCCATATTATACACCAACTTTATACAGAAATCTTCAATATATATATATATATATATACACACACACTTATGTATATATACACACTCACACAGATGTCTGTGTGTGTATCCACACCTGAACATCTACACAATGGAGCTGAATATTTCTTCATCTCTGGTTATGGAAGATGTGCAGCCCTGTGATTCTGCAGGGGCCTCATGGCCACCGAACGACACCAGGCAGGGATTTCAATTCAAGTTTGGCTCACTGAGAATTGGTTGAGCAGGGCGAGCTGCCTTAAAAACAAGTCACATTCACAAAAAGGAAATTCTTACTGACCCACTGAGAAAAGACTTCTGTCCAGTTAGATAGATTTGGAAGGGGAGAAACGAGATCTCTTCGCCTACCCTTTCCTCTGGCTGGAGGGGACACCAAACACCACAGAAGCAGACAAGGGTTCAAGTGAATCATGTCACATTCATGCTAGTCGACGGCCTTTTCGCCTCCTGGTACAGCCGAAATGTCCGTCTTGATTCCGGACCTGTCTAGGCGCTCAGTTGAGTTTGCATCCGACAGCAAGACGCTTCTCTTCCTGAAGCACAAACTTCTCTGGTCCTGTTCGCGTACAATGAGCAGGCAGAGGAAGGCAGGATGTGGACAGTCCCAGCAGCGCACCAGTCGGGGAGCCGCACCTCCCTCTGCCCCAGGACAGGTCTGCAGGGCTCCTCCCAAGTACTCTTGTTGCTGGGAATCAGATCATGATGCTGTAAGGGGCTTTTTAATCCAACCCCCCCCCTCTAAATTGCTCTGGAGGCTGGTAGATGCGCCAAATGGCAAAGCAGGGAGGACACTCAGCAATGCCCTGTGACCACTGCCTGCCCGGCCCCATTTTCAGCTCCCAACATTTCTTCTCGCTTTAGACAGTAACAGACGTCCCATGGTCAGGTGACATTTCCCAGGGCCCCCAACCTGCAAAGGGCAGAGTGGGGCGTGTGCCAAGGGGCCTTGACTGACAGCAGCGGTCCAGCACAGCCACAACAGGTCTGGACGTGTCTGCCTACTCTCTTCAGGCTCCCCTGTTCAGGAAAGCACAGACTTAACCAGGGGAAACACAACCACCATGTAACATAGAAGCCGCCCCCTCAACAGAACAGTGCTCCTCACCTAGGCCGGTGGAAAGGGGTCTGCGGACCCCCTGTATCTGAGGAGACCAGTAGGAGCATGCAACAGCCCACCAAGTGAATGTGTGAGACGCAAGGCCCCTGCTGGAGCCTTGCTCAAAACAGGCTTCTCCAAGACAGTTGTATAAAGGAGTCCAGCTTTCAAGGGGCCTTTGAAGCCCGGGCCTGGGATGCGCAACACATTTATTTTAAACAGAAGGGGCTGCAGGGTGGTGTGGGGATTGGTTATGCCAAAAACGTTTCCCCATACCATTTTCCCACTGAACACCGCGCCCTCTGGCTGCTATCAGTTTTAGCGACAACATCAATTGGGGGCGGGAATTATGTTCTGAGGGGGAAAAATAGCACTGCAGAAGGTAACACACACACACACACACACACACACACACACACACACACACACACACACACACACACACACAGCCAATGTGGATCAGGGTCCCCTGCAGCTGCTGTTTGGTTAAGTTAAATGGATGAGGAATCCCAAAGGCAGGATTCAAATGCCTCGTTTGGCCTTCATTCAGACCACACATTTTACAGACAATAGAGTGGCTGGCAGGAGCCGTTCCGTATCTTTTCATTGCAAGAACTCCAGGAACAGCTTTTCCTCTTAAGTGGCATTAAAACTCCAGGCAAGGCCAGGGCTGTGCAATTCTGACTAAAACATGGATGGGGCAGTCAAAGAATATGCCTGAACTGGAGGGACCAAATATTGGATATTCGGACCAAAACGTGCTAGAGGAAAAAAGGAGGGAGAGGACCTTTCAGCATCTGTCAAACTCGCATGATTCAGAAACACAAAACAGAAGCCAGAGACTGTACCTATATTTGGCTTTGATGCTGCCACTGTGTGGAAGGAAAAGGGCCCTCTCTCTGCCCAGCGGAGAGTTTGGCAACTGCAGCGTTGAGAAGAGGTGGATAAAAGATCGGCAGCTACACCTTGAGCAGGGAGGGTCCCAGACTGAGAAACAAGCAGACGCTTAACGAAAGACCGAGGGAAACCCCGCCACGAGACATCATCTCCCTGCAAAGACGGATCCCGTTCGCAGCCATCCTTAGGGCAGTGCTGCAGGGCAGAGAACGAGACGGGCCGCCTGGCCTGCTGGTTTCCGTGCCAACTTCCTTGGCTGGGAGAACTTGGCATCGGGCTCTCTGAAGCAACGACACGGGGCTTTCGTGGCAGCTGCCACAACGGGCTCACGATGCAGAATGGCAAAAGGCTGCCACAGCCAACGCGCTGCTCCCTTCATGGAACAAGAACAGAGGGAAGACAGAGGCGAAGGCTGCAATCCGAGACACACTTCCCGGAGAGAAGCCCCACTGACAACAGCAGCACTTACTTCTGAGTAAACAGGTATAGGATCATGCTGTAAATGTCCTTTTCTTCCACCCCCAACACGCATAGGCTTAAGGCTCGCCTTATGTTTGTGAAGCACTTTCTGTCTTGACCAATTTTCTGCTTATCAAATAGAAAAAAAACACACACCAATCGCCAGCTTGCCAGACAGACGAGCTGGTTTTTCATGTTGACCTTTTTCAGACATAGGATGGACCCCCCTCTGGCTGCACCCCTCAGGCCACCTCGTCTGAAGACCTGAGCAGCAACCAGCTCCACAACAGACACACCAATGGGAGGGCATCTCAGCAGAGCCACTAAGTCACAGGCCTTTGCGCAGCCCCCGAAACGAGACCGTCTGCGCCCAGGCAAGGAGGCGAGAGCAACCCAAGGAACGGAATATTCACACAAGCATCATCGGAAGGAGGAACAATGGTGACGGATATGATGGTGCAATTCACTCAGTCACGGATACGAACCTCAGAGCTCCAGAGCCCGAGGTGAAGGTCTCCCTGGCAGCCAGCTGCTGAGGGTCGGTGAGCCAGCCAACCCCTGGGCTTACATTTGTCTTGCCACTATCCTTCTCACCAGAAAATACAAGGCCCCTTCTTGCCCTCCAAAAGGGAAGCTACTGACCATATGGCGCCCCCTGGTGATCAAGGGAAGGAAGGGTCATGCACTGCTTTTGGATGAAAATTCCTCGAGTTGAGAATGGAGGAAAGGGGGGGGGGGAATCATCTCCCTGTGCTGAACATAGAAGGAACGGTGCTTTCCTTGGCAGTGATTTATCCTAGAAAGGGAGGTCCCTCCTTAGCCCTCAAAGGGATGAACAAAAAAAAACCGTTGGAAGTCCTTATACTATGAGTCTCTTCTAACAAACCTACACCCACAACAACATAACCACAAGTGGACCAAGGCGGCGGCAGTGGCGGCGGCTGTAGCAGCAGCAAACAAGGAAGGGAGTGGTGGCGAGAGGCTGGAAGTGCTGGCTCAGAAGAGGCCAAGAAGGGGACACAGCCTTCAAGCACGAGGTCGAGTCTCCCGGCTCTTCCGACAGAACGGCTCTGATTCGCTGAGCCGTTTCTGCCTTTTCCAAAACAGCGCTGTCCCTCCTCTCTCAGTAAGTACTCGAATCCCTCTGCAGGCGATCCCTTCAGAATGGGTTTTGTCTCTGGCAGTCATGGTTTGAAGACGACGACGACGACGACTGCCACAAAAGACCCCCCTCAGATAGTCAGAAGCGGGATGCAGCCCACCCCAACTCCTCCCTCGTGACACACCATGGGAGCCATGAACGTCCAACGGTTGGTTTCCGGGTCATACATTTCTACCGAGCTCAGGTTGGACTGTCCATCGTAGCCTCCCACGGCATACAGGCGGCCACAGTTTGCTACCAGGGAGACACGACTTCGACGGGTGTTCATGGGAACTATCAGGTACCACTGGTCTGCCATGGAATTGTACACCTCGGCTATGCTGAGAAATCCCGAGCCGTCATAGCCACCGCAGACAAACATCTTGCTGCCCAGGGAGGCGGCTCCATGCCGACAGCGCTTGTTGAGCATGCTGGCCACACAGTGCCAGGAGGTCGTGTGGTGGTTGTAGTATTCCACCTGCAAGGGAAGACAACAAGCAAGGCTGAGGCTTTGCAACACCACCCAGCTCATGTTCCACGTTTAGGCAGGTCTAGAACCTCTAAAACCTGGGTTCTGGAACGGATAAGAGCCAATTCAAACATTCAGGAAGGCTATATGGTGAATGTCTGAATCAGCTCTCAGCGTCCTGAAGGCCGTGGGCCAAAAAGGGAGTTGCATACTCGTGCAGGGAAAGCCCGTTTTGGCCCACTCCTCCTGCCCTTCCAGTGAGTGGGGCCAAGCTCATTTTGAAAACCCTAGAAAGTCCACATGCTGTAGCAGACAGAAAGCTGAGCTCAAGTTCCAATCATTGTCTGGTCTCCATCCCTCAGCCTAACCTACCTGACAGTGGAGTTATGGAGATAAAAGAAGGGACCCCCCCCCCGGCCTTCAGTCCTTGAAATGGGGCAAGAAGCCAGCGAGCAGCTCAGCCAATCCCAAAGACAAGACTCACGCTATTGAAGATCTGCAGTCCGTCGTGCCCCCCAGAGACAAAGATCCTGCCTTCAAAGACGGTCACGCCTGCGGCGCTGCGGTTGGAGCTCATTGGCGTCACCACCATCCATCTTCCAAAGAGAGGAGCACAGTGAGAGAGACCGAGGGGCAGCCGGCGGAAGGAGACCCCCTTCAAGGGCCTCCCAGGAGGGCAGCAACCAGGGGAGGGGCAAGGGATGGACGCTCAGAGCGACTCACTTGTCCGTTTCCGGGGAGTAGGTTTCCACGGAGTTGAGGGAGGAGCTGCCATCGTACCCGCCGCACACATAGATCTGTCCATCCAACACGACCGTTCCCATAGCACTGAAATCAACCACAAGCCCCGAGCGAGCGTTAAGACTACGTGTGGGGTGGGGCCAGCTGCGTTTATCCGCTCAGATGGATCGTTCTCTCCGCTTATGCCCTACGCCACCAGCTGCACGTCTCTGTGTGTTTGCTGGGCTGAAAGCGGCTCCTGGCAGTTGCTGGGAAGCAGCAAGGGCTCCCTTTTCAGACCCAGCAGCACAGCCCCCCCCCCCCCCGCATCAGCCTCTGCCGACTCAGGACTAGTCAGACCATGAAGCCAAGCCTGGCACACCAGACTTCCTTTACACTGAGAAAGGGTGATTTGGGTACATTCCTGTTTGGAACACACAAAACGTATCATGCCATTATCATCTTCAGTCTTTATTTTTCCTTCCTAGAAGTGGTCCACGAGGTGGAGGGGAAACTGAGACCAAAAGACAGGCAGGCATAAGAGCATAAGAAGAGCCCTGCAGCTGGATCAGGCCAAAGGCCCATCTAGTCCAGCTTCCTGTATCTCACAGTGGCCCCACCAGATGCCTCAGGGAGCACACAGCCAACAAGATAACCTGTTTCCTGCTGCCACTCCCCTGCACCTGGCACATAGAAAACCTACTTCTAAAACCAGGAAGGGATGAACAAAAGGGATGAGCTTATGGCTTGTAACCTGTGATGGTCTTTTCCTCCATGAATCTGTCCAAACCCCTTTTAAAGGCATCTAGGCCAGGTGCCATCACCACATCCTGTGGCAAGGAGTTCCACAGATGAATTACACGCTGGGTAAAGAAATATTTTCTTTTGTCCGTTCTAACTCTCCCTCCACTCAATTTTAGTGCATGTCCCCTGGTTCTGGTGTTCTGCGAGAGGGAGAAGAATTTCCCTCTCTCCACCCCATGCATAATTTTATACGTCTCAATCATGTCCCCCCTCAGGCGCCTTTTTTCTAGGCAGGCACTTGCCCAACCTCACTCAGCCTTGGAAGTTATTCGAACCCAGAGGTCACAGCCCTGTGCGGTTTCATCGGCACGTCCCATTCCTGACTGACTGCTGACGACAGCAAATATGGTGTCGTTCCACAGATGCGACAGAGAAGAACTCCCCCCCCCCCATCTGTGTCAAGGCACTGCTACCCAAATGGAAACAGGAAGTGCTAGTCTTGCCTTCATGATCTGAAGCAACACTACTTGCTGGATCACACTGGCTCTTGATTTGATCTTACGAACATCGGTGCATTTCTCCCCTCCCCACCACATGAACATCTGGTCCCCCCACACACCTTCGTTTGCTGTTCATGCTCCCCGCTTTGGACCACGAATCTGTCTCCGGGTTGTAAACTTCCACCGTGCTCAGCCTCAACTGCCCGTCATATCCACCAATGGCATACAAGAGCCCGTTCAGCACGGCAACGCCCACCCGGCTACGAGCAGTTGTCATGGGCTGACACTTCTCCCAGTGGTTGGCAATGGGGTCGAAGACTTCCACCACATTCAGCGAGTCGCCTGCATAGAAATTTGCTGCTCACGTTTTAAAAAGTGATCACTGCAATTGACGGCTCAATTCACAGCTGCCTCATAGTGACAGAAACAGTGTCAGAAAAGACTAATATAAGTACATAAAATAAATACAATGAAACTAAAATAAATACAATGAGACTGCGGATTCTCGTTATCAACACGGGAGGGGGGGTCCGGAGCAGAACCCACGCGGATACAGAGGTCTGGCTGTATTCTTGCCTAGAAGCTTCAAATGGCTCAGAACGCAGCCGCCGGGTTTTGATGGCAACATTATGCTAACCCTCCACTACGCTAGTTAGCAATTTGCTTCCAGGTTCAATAAAACGTGATGGGTTTTTTTAGTCGTAAATGGTCTGGAAACGGAATAGCTCAAGAAACACGTTCCCCTTATGCGCCTGCCCAAAAACTTCATTCCACACTGAATCTCTGCTGTCAAATCTGGGATGGCCGGGTGCCCGGCAGAGGGGCTTCTCTACTGTGTCTTCCTAAGAGAGGTGCCCCCGGCCCCACTATGGTTCGCTTTCAAATGGGCACTGAAAACACTCCTATTTGGGCAGGCATTTCCAGATGTATGCTCTTAATGAAGGTATTTTTACTGCTGCTGTTTGAAATTGTTCCAGAGGGTATCCAACATTAAGTCTTTTGCATAAATAATCTTGTAGCACCTTAAATGTTTAATTTGTTTTCTTTTAGTCTTCTTTGTTATTGGGTTGACCTGGATGGAGGCAGAGTGCCATTGCCAGGAGACGAGGACAACCCGGAAGGAGAAACCAGGGAAGACGCTGCCCTCACCCCTCACCTGGAGGAAAGCCCAGCTCACAGGTGGGGAAAGCTTTGCTGGGTAAGGGACAGACCTGGGCCCAGGGTTTCGAGCTTTCAACTCTGGGTATTTCTGAGATTTAAAGTGCTTTGAACACTCTTGTTGAAATTAAATAATGACACAATTGTTATCTCCACAGTCCTTGAGGAACTCTGGATGGGAGGAGAAGAATACCCCTGGGATCAGCATGGAAACTAGACACACTCCACGAGAGCAGACCCTCCCTCTTCAAGGCCCCCGAGAACAAGCTGGTTACATGACGGGTTTTACAGGATGGAGATTGCTTCTCCGGTGTCTATATATTTTTTGAAAGAATATATAATTCTAAGCCTCCAACTAAACTGCTTCTAGGGTGGGGGTATGACAGAACAGCACAGAGCCAGTTTACGTTCAAGCGCATCCCAAGAGACTGCTTTGGCGCATCTCTCCAGAACAGGCAACAGAGTTGAAAGATACCTGCTGAGTTGAGGCCTCCGACGGCATAGATCAGGCCTGCAATGGAAGTGCAGCAACGGGGCCGGGTTTTGAAAGCCGGGAGGTGCGGTCGGCGCTCCGGCATGAGGTGATAGTCTTTGGCTTCATCCACGAGGTCCCTGGAATCAAAGACCAAGCCACAGTCTGGTGAGTGCAGAGCTGAACATGCAACAGTTCAGAGGGGGAAAGGGCACCTTCCTTCTCCACAGTTTTCGATCACGCTGCAGGGTGACAGGAGGCAACGGACTCAACTGTAATGGCTCCCCAATTTCCACCTGCCAGCTATAACAATATGCGCTTTCTTTCCATCAGATACGGTGCAAGGTCATCCCCCCCCCCCAGTCTTTACCCACATCGTGAGCAATAAAATGTCTACGACTGCACTTTTGGCAGAGAATTCAGTGTCCTGAGAAATAATAATAATAATAATAATAATATACAGTATTTATATACCGCCTTTCTTGACCATTGGATTTCTCCTCCGACTTTAATCCAAGATGGTTTACATGGGCAGGCTTTCCCAACCCCCCTCACGGGGATTTTTACAATTATAAATGTTCAATCTTTCATGAACAACTGCATTCCAGATGGTTTCCTTCACAGTCTGGCCTCTCAATGGCCTTCGCCTCCCATGCTCGGCCAATGGAACCAGCATGGGTTTCTCAGTTTTCCTGTCAAAACCACCCTATTTTTTAGCCTGTACGATGGCAAAGGTAGCTGGAAAATGCATGGGCATGTCTGGAGAAAGCTCAGTAGTTCAAGGTAGAAGGGGGGGGGGGCACTGAACAGAATTTCCAACGCCCAGGGCAGCTTTGCATAGACTCACTCTTCTTCCATGGCTAGCGGAAGAAAAACAAGTCATATAAAATAAGCAAATCCATCCAAGTTGGGTTTAGTGCAAACTTCGAATGTTTTAGTGCCAATCTCTCTCTCTCTCTCATGGCTACACAAGCAGTGGTGGATGTGGGTCCTATAGGACAACCCCCCCTCCCCCCCCTCAGTATTTCTGGTATCAAAAGTTGTCACAATAGGGATTGAAAGTAAAGCAGATAAATGTTATCTACCGTAAATCCACATGTGGAATGCCGACCAGGCTACGTCACCTGGAAGGGCAAGCCTGACAGCGACCTGCCTCAAGAGGACAAAACCAGCCCTCTGCTCATTCACGCTGCAGAGAAGAAGCACATTGCAAGGCAGCAGGTTGAACTTCACCCTCCTTCCTGCTCACTGACTAGGAAGCGCAGGGTAGCACCCACAGTTTCCTCACTCTGGTCGGAAAGCCCTTTGCCCCGAGGAAAGAAAACTGTGGATGTTATTTTAAGTAACAGCTTTATTTTAAGTTCTTGCGCCTCTGCATAACAGCAGGTTCATACAGACAGACTAATCACTTGACTGCAGGAGTGAAAGTGGGATCAGAGCTCAAATGCTGGATAAAGACAATGAGTTCCTTACAAAACCTTTTCAGTTCACACCTGAGAAAAAACGAGCCCTATACCATAGGTCCCCGTGAATCAGCCCCACAACTTGGTCTTTGGGAGAACCCTGAAGGGAGACAGCAGAGGACCACCTCCCCATAGAGCTGCACTACAGATTATGCAGGACGACAAAGGGACAGGTGACAGTGAATGAATCCTGGACTGTGCCACTTTGGGATACGGGGGAGAAAGAGGTGTCGTGGCATGAGCTCTGGATGGGCTCAGGAGAACCCCCTGGCTAATCCCCAGCCAGCTAGGACCCTCTCTCAGCCTTTCCTCAGAAGGGGGCTTGTTGTGAGCCTAAACTAATCAGGCAGCAGCGGAGAACTTTGGGTGCCACCCTGAGAAGCAAGACCCAAAGGCCAACTGCTGCCCCCACCACATGCATGCATGCCGGGGACAGGGCGACGCAACACTTCCTTCCTGCTGACAAAAACCAGAGCCCAGAATTCCGCCTCCTAAGCTTCGGATCTCAAGTCCCAAAGCACGGCTGAAGGCCGGTCGTTTTACAGAAGCCGAAGAGGCCAGGTCTGGTCAACTCCATTTAAGCCGCCTGGAGTCTCAGGATGGGCGCAGGCCAAGCTGCACATGTCATGAATGTGGAATGTGAAGAACGGCGAGGCGAACGAAAGAGGGTCTCTAGGACAGGGCCAAGACACGGAGGAGGGCAAGAAGCGGCACTGCCTATGCTGAGCGGAGGGGCAGAGAAGAGAGAAGACAGAGACAGGAGGACGGTGCTCTTACTTCCACAGTCTGCACAGGCAGCAGGGCCATCTGGAGGAGAACAACAACTCCCTCTCTGTTTTGCCTGCATGATGGAGAAAGGATTTCACGTTTGGGGGCTCGGTGTCTGGCACTGCCCCCCCCGTGCTTCCTAGTCATACCCCCCCCTCCCAACACACACACGCTTGTGAAGAGACAACACCCACCTGCACTTGTGGCAGCAGCGGACAAGGTCGTCCTGCTGCACGCGGTCAGTGAGGAACTGAGGGCGGCAGAGGGGCAGGCGGATCTTAGACAGCAGTTCTGGCAAGGAGGGCTCTCGGTGCTCACGGTCATACCGCACCCAGGCCAAGGCGGCTTCAAAGACCTGCCGGAAGAGGAGGACAACTACCTTGGCCAAAGGGCAACAGCACAAGGCACGCTGGGTGACTTGGCTTCGGACCCAGATTCCAATCCCACCTGGTATCTATGGGATGCACTGCGCTAAGGAACAGATTCAAAGAGCAGGCCAGAGGCGATGCCAAGGGCGCCCTCCCAACGCCTCCGCTGACTCGCAGCCCCTTCTGCGCAGCTTCCACCTGGACGGAGGCGCCTCCCCCCCCCCAGTCAGCTGCCCAATACAAACCACTTTCCTGGACCAGCCCACTCCTCCCACTCCCCTGCATCCTGCCTGAGCACAGCCCTGGGACAGAGCACAGGCCCAGTACTGCGGTGCAGAAGGGCCAGTTCGAGGAACTCCATAAGCAAGACCTCTGCTCAGGGCCTTGGAGGGCAGCACTGGCAGAGGTGGGCCAGTGGTGTAAACGGAGCACAAGGCAGATCCCCGGGTCTTGCATGTAGCAAACGTGGCTTTCCCTTCCTTGAGCACAAACTGATGGGTTTGGTTTTGTGTCAAACAGAGGTCACGTGCAGGAATTGAGATGTCAAGTGAGCGCTAGACTCCAATTTGGGTATGAACAGAGAGCGCGATTCTGCTGAAGACGCGGACGCCACCTTCCTTCTGCCTCTCCCACTTTTTCCTGCAGGCCAGGCAGGGATGATCCACTTATGCCGTGATGGCGAACCTGTGACACGCGGGGTCATTTTAGGTGACACGCCAGCGTTTCCCCCAGGGCCCCGACACACCTTATATTTTCGCAAATGTTTTACAGGCTTGTCTTAAACATTTAGGGCAGGGATTTTGGCAGACCTCTTTCAAATTATTCTCTAGTAAAACTCAGCAACAAAAAAGTCACTAATTGATGTTAAATAAAAGGCAGTGTGTTTTATAGCTGTTTTTAATTCAAAATTACTATTAAAAGTAGCAATAGTCAAAGTACTATTAAAAGTTTGGGGAGGGGGGGGACGGGACACGCCAGCAGAGTCAAGTTAGGCATTTTCAAAATCTTTGACACACCAAGCCCAAATGGTTCGCCATCACTGGGCGAACATTGCACCTGGCTGTTGGCACCCCAAGCCCCACACAGCTGTAATCTGACAGCAGCTGCTCTCAGGCGGAGGCCTTTCCCGAGCAGAGACGCGGGGGGGGGGCCTGCACCTGGGCCCTTCTGCATGCAAAGCACCTGCTTAATCACAGACCCGCAGCCCTCCCAGACATGCCAAGAGGACGACAGGCTGCCATTTGCTCTGCAGTCTCTTGCAAGGGAAGAGAGCTGGCCTGTCTGCACCGCAGGCTGCTCCAGAACGGTCTGCATTTGAAGTGGACAGTTCTAAACACGCCCCGCCCCGCCCCGGCAGATACCTGTTCTTCTGACTTCACGTTGAGTTCGTCTCTTGAGACCAGTTCCAAGACGTCTTCGAAGGGCAGCGCCAGGAACTCCTCTGACATGGACACCTCCACAAAGTGCTGGTGAATGAAACTGTTGGCCGCATCGTAGAGCACAGCGCACATCATGGTTTCGGCAAACTGGCGCACCCCCAGGCAGTTCTTTGGGTGAAGCCTTGAAGGTTGATGCAAAAGAAGAGAGCAGAGAAGATGAATCCCTGGAAGAGAGGCTGGTCAGCTATGCTCTGAACGATTCATCAGGCACAAATTATCTATACAAAAGCCAGTGCCAGCAGCCTGTGACGCTTGAGAGTGACCCAGAGACGGGATCCAGGAGCGTGGAGCATGATGGGCTCGATGGGAAGGAGAGACAGAAAATTCTGGCCTCGCAAAATGCAGCAGAAAGACTGCTGGGTTCACAGGTGACCCGATTCTCACAAACAGCAGGCGAAGGAGCAAACCTGTGTCTGGCCTGTACCATTCACACAGAAAACTAGCATGTTAGGGGAAATGGCTAACTTCTTCACAACATGCTAGTTTCAGTGGGTAGCGATTTTCATGTATTTAGGAACGGCAGAGCATTCTGTCACGTGAAACCCACCTTCTGCTTAAAAACAATGTAGTCAACAGACAGACTTCAGCTGTTTGCGAGAAAAAGTTGCAGGTTCAAGTCTCCACAATACTCAATCGCTCTCTCGCTGTCTACTCTGTTTCACTTATTTGGAAGCTTGTCCTTTCTCCCAGACAGACTGAATGGCACTTGTGGTACTTCAGAACAGACAAGTGGAGATGCACGTAAAGCCACAGGGTGGGTGTGGGTATGTGTGCGCAATACATGCCGCTTCGGCGTGGGGAGAATAAACCAGCAAAACTACTGGGTTATTTTGCACACTCTGTGGGTGGATTCTCTCTCTGTGACCTTAGCAAGGGCTTTGGTCTCAAGGATTACCCAAAGAAGACACATCTAGATTAGTAATGAAGTTCCTTTAGGGCCAATGAATCAGTGCCCTCTTCCACTGATGAGGTTACGGCTGTGTCAAAAGCACAAGAAAACCACGACATCACACTTGCAGTCATAGGGTAGCCAAGGTGGCCGGTGGTCATCCCAGTCCACTGACCCTTTGCCCACAGGCATGACAATGACATGGCTTAGCTACGGCCTCTACGGAGGTCACACATTTTGCAAATTCTCCTGACAAGGAAACACACCCCAAGAAACGCTGCAGGTGCCCCACCCCCACTGAAGTACTAGCAGGGAGGCAAAGGGGCACCTGTGGCAACAGAACTGGCCGGCAGACAATTCCAGAGAGGGCGAACATGGCGTGGACCCACCAGCCAGCACCGGCCCCGAGAAACACTAGCTGGTGAACAGGGTCACCCTTGCACAGTGGTTCTGGCTTGCCTTGCCTGAGTGATCCGATGCAGCCTATACTGCGACGTGTACTGCAGAGGATGGGTGCGCGCTCTCTGCAGGATTTCTGGGCGTGGGGTGGACTCAGCCCTCTGATGCCTCTACCAGCCCAGCCTTTGGAGGAGTCCCTCACCTCTCTCGGAGGAAAGAGCAGCAGGCATCCTTGATGTTCTGCAGCTGCAGGAAGCTGGCCCCCATTAGCAGCGACTGGACGTTCTGCTGGTCTATGGCCAAGTGTCCGTTGTAGGCAAAGTTGATCAGAGCTTCTAATGCACTAAACGGGGTAGAGAAGAGTTGAACGGTCAAGCTGCAGCCAAAGACGCCTCCTTGGACAGAAAAGGCTACAGGATACAAGCCTGACCAGTTTCTGCTACGATTTGCAGGTTCTCATTGGATCCCAGTGGGGTGTCAGGCTTTCAAAACAATGAAAGCATCACACTTCTAGTCAACTGGAAGGCAGGGATTGTTACAGACAAAATTCATATCAGAAAGCAAGTTAAAAGGAGCCAAACTTATCCAACAGCAGGATTGCGTAACATCCTTTCACACACTTGGAAATTGCAGGTCAAAATAAGCAGGTCTCCAGAACACCACCCTGACCCCCACCCCCCTTTCAAAAATGTGTCTATTCCCATTTTCTTTCAGCCTCATCCCAAGTGCTTAGAGCAGGTGACAATATTTCTTTATTTATTTGCATTATTTTTACTCCGCCTTTCTCCCCGAAGGGACCCAAGGCGGCTTACAACAAAAAAGGAAATACAATACAACAAATACAGTACAAAAGTCACATTTTAAAACAGTAAAAAACAGTTAACAAAATACAACAACATCTAAAAATTAATTTAAAAAGATCATTTCAATTAAAAGAAGAGCATATATTGGTTTTACTATGTACATCGTTTTGTGAACTACTCTTACTGAAAAGCAGCATATAACTATTCTTAATAATGATGATGATACCAGGGCCCATAAGACACCCCAGAAGGTCTGTAGTGGGCTGGAGGTGAAAGACGTTCTCTACCCTATGTGGTGAACACGGCTGCCCATTGCAATGCCACCAAGAAGCGGCCGTCTTACCTCGGATCCATTCCCTGCATGACGATTTCATCCTGCTTGCATTCCATCATGTCGTTTGTGAACATGGCATGAAAGTAAGGGATGGAGGCTGCCAGGACAATCCGGTGGGCGCTGAACTTGTGGTCCCCAACCTGCATGGAAGGGAAAGAGGACAAACTGACTATTTTAGAAGGAAGAACTATTCTTCCCAGGAGCTGAGCACCAAGGACACTCAAAGTCCATCCCCTCAAATAAACTGCAAATCTTCCATACATGTTTAATTTCTGACTAGTGGAATGCCCATTCTAGCAGTGGCTAACTGATGCACTGCTTATCCTAGACCACAGTTATCTTTTAATAAGATTAAGCTTTTAATAAGCACAGTAGCACACACTCAGCTTAATAAGTTTAATAAGCTATTAATAAGCTTAATAAGCTATTAATAAGCTTAATAAGCACAGTAGCACACACTCAGGATTCCTGGGAATTTGATGGCCCGTCATTTCCTGCAGCTAAAGCAAAATGCACTTCCAAAAATATTACAGCATTGGTCCTGCTTCAGTTTGGGTATTTCTCAGGCTTCATCAATGATCTGCGGAGCAATAATCCGAATATTTGGATTAAGGGAAATAACTTCTCACATCCACTGATAACTCTACAAGAGCTCATGATGCTTGCTTTTGCAGCTGTGGTGATCCAATGGGTGGCACTGGGACGAAGCTGGCACGTCTCCATGCACCTGACACCTGCCTCCACACCTGTGGGCCACTCAAACATTTCTGCCCAGCCCGCAGTTGTACACATTTGACTCCAGATGCGTAGATACACCCTTGGGCAAAAATGCCTTGAAGCACAACCATGCACTCTCACACTACACAGGGAGCAGCTGTCTGCTGTCAATGGGTTGGATCCGAAGGCTCCACTCCACAGTCTCCTCCCAGCCGGCTGCCCAGCGCTGGGTTACTTGCAGAGGAGGCCAGGGAGGGAGGGGTGCGTCCAGGTTCTGGTCTTCCCTTTGATTGGATTCCTCTCTCGTGCACTCTTGTGTGTGTGCATGCGCGCACACACACACACACCTGTGAACGCGCCACAAGCCACACTGGGTCGTTCCGTCGGACAGAGGCAGGAGGTGCTTTGCTTCCTCTCCCTGGCCAAAGAACTAGGCAGGCTCCTCGTTTGAAACAAGGAAGAGGGTTACTGAAACAAACAGGGAAGACCAAAGCACATACAGTACTTGAAACCAAAGGAAAGAGAAGGAACTGGAACGAAACGTCCCTGTTTTCCAAGTTCACTGACAATCCAGAGGCCTCAGCTTGTTGACACCAGAGAGGGAGGGCATCTCCGCAATTAACCCTGTCCTCACTAAACAGCCCCAGCCTTTGTCCCGACCTGGCAAGAATCCTCTGGTGCTGTTCCAACTAGTCCACTCTTTCGGAGCCCTTTTCAGAGGGAGGGGGGGCCCGGAGCTCTGAAAGGCACATTGAAAGTCAACCGGCTCCCCCATTCCTTGCTACCAAGCCAGATGGCTGACTTGGGTCAATGGGCTCAGCAGGAGGCCCAAGTACCTCTGCTTCCCTTGGCGATGCCAGACAGCCCCCCCCCCCCCACTCTTCACTACACATTATGCGTCAAGAAGTGGCGAAGGTGACAGGCGGACTCCTAGGTCAGCACCAGCATACCTGCCAGGTGGGGCTGTCCTTTCGGAGAAGGGGGCCTGTTCACTATCGCGGCACTCGCAGACTGTTTGCTAAGAAAGTTGGAACAAAGACATGTTCTCCCAAAAGCAAGTCACCATTCTATGTAATGTCAGCTCTGATCCAAATATCAACAGGCAGAAGCGTAGAGACAACCTGTACGCTGAAAAACGGCCTCCCTGATGACCAGAAATAAATAGGTTATTAATTTGAATAGCAACGTGATCAATGGACTGACCATTTGTTGCAGCATTTTCTCCAAAGATTATGATAACAATAATATTTAATCAATTGGTTAAGTGTTTCACAGTTCATAACATAAAACAATTAGTTTATTCAGGTTAAAATACTGTGCCAATAAAATAAGATAAAACTCTCCTTTCTTTAGGTATGTTTTTCACCCTCAATCTGTGGGGCATCCTCACAAGTTCCAGCTGTCCTGCTTTAAGAGTGGCCCATGGGTGTGCAAGGACAGCTGGAACTTGTGAGGATGCCCCACAGATTGAGGGTGAAACATACCTAAAGAAAGGAGACTTATCTTTACTTATTTTATTGACACAGTATTTGTGACATTTGAACCAAGAAAACCTTGATTTGCACTCAGTCTCTCAGCCACTATACTACACCAGCTCTTGGGTAGACAAATGAGGCACAGAATAGTAACCCAAGATTGCGGAATGATGCTCTCCTAACAAACCCTGCACTGCACGGACACACGCCTGGAGGGGTTGTGCCCAGCAATAAATTCCCCCCCCCCCAAAACCAGAGCTTTCTTTGCAGACATTCCAAGATGTGCCGATCCGGCTTGTTTCTGGGGTGGGTGGAGCAGGGAGCAGGTGCTATTCAGCTGTATTTTAAGCAAATATTAAACACATTTTTTACTGGTTTTCTGTTTCCAGTATCTGTCCCTACCCTGCCAGATAAGGAGTGTTACAAATTTTAAGGAATAAATACTGTTATGGTCGGTGCCACTTGCCAACCAGAGTTGACACCACTGCTGCTATAATAACACGTTACGCTTCTTTACATAACACATAACTACAGTAACAATAAATTTTGTCCCTTAAACATGTGGTGATGGCCATTAGCACAGATTATTGTTGTTGTTTTTTTGTTAAGGCTTAACAATCTCATTAGAATACGCTCTCGAAGGTTTCGAGCCATACCACCAAGGGATGGGACCTCCATGTTCAGAGGCGGCATATGAGGCCTTGATACCAGATGCTGGCAACCAACACAGGGGGGAGGAGGAGGGCTGCCTCCATGTCATGCTTGTGAACTTCCCAGAAGCATCGGGGGGGGGGGGCACTGTAAGACACAGCATTGCTGGACTAGAGGAGCCTGCTCTGCTCTGGCCTGGCTGGGCAGGTTTCCATGCCCCTATTCTACAATTGGAAGCTGCTGCTGCTGCTGCTGCTGCTGCCCCCTGGCAAAGCTACGTCAAGCTGTTCACGAGTTCTAAAAGGGTTAGGGTCAGGGAATGTTTTACTGACTTCAGGAGGATCGTAACGACAGCGTTGGAGACTCCCAGCTTTGAAATGGGGTGAAGCCTTTCAGACACAAAGAGAGAAGAGCTGTAGCACAGTACCAGCCTTTGTGAAACTATCTGCCTCTGCTCCAAGAAATTACTCTTTCTGTGACTCACTCAATCCTTGGCTTGGTCATCGTCGTATTTGCCAACCATGCGCACACGGCTGTGGTCTGCACACAGGAGATGGCACACCACAAGCTGGGCCAAAACCCAAATCTAATTTCCACAGACCACCCACAAAACATAAAAATCACCAACAAGGGTGGAGGATGATTGCGACAACCAACCTGAGCTGGAACCCAGAAGCGTCACCTGTGGAGCAGGCAGCACATTTGGAGCAGCTCAATACTATGCACAGCGGTTACTCCCAACATCTGGGGCTGCCAAGTCCTGAGCTGCTATCCTAGACACACTTCCCTGGGACTTGCTTCCGAGTACACTTTCATGGGACTGTGCTACGAGTCTGTGACCACACTCGCCACAAGCAGACAGACCCAGAATGGGCGCTCTCTCACAGACGGTCGTGTACAGCTTACGAAAATAAATGCTGAAAAATGAACCTCCATTTGAAGGCTTATTATCTGTCCCTTTGGTAGCTGGTGTTCTGGTCCTCTCTCCCTTGGATGACTGCCACCTCTTCTTCCTGGCCTTCCTTGGCTCACCTTTGTGAAGTCCTCCCACCTCATTCTCACACTCTGCTGCTAAGGCTCACTCCTGTCACTTGTTGCACAGATCCTGCCCCTCCCAAAGTCCTTTCACCACTGGCTTCCTGTCTGCTCCCTTCCAGCGGGCCTTGCCACAGCCCTCCTATCCTGCTACACACCTACTCTTCCGCCCTTTCTCCTTGGCTGCCCCCTGTGCCTGGAACTCCCCTCTATTCACAAAGGGATGCCCTCCTCCTCCAAATCCCATTTTTTCTCCAAAGGCTTTGTCCTTTAGTCCCCGCTCCCTCCTGTAACTAAGCTGAAGTACATGAATCTGAACAAATTTCACACGCTTCCTACTACTGCTCCCTGCCTCCAACCCCTTCCCTCCCTCGGCTGTCCCTCCTGTGTCAATTTCAAGATTGCAAGCCCCCACCTATCTTTGTTACCCTATGAAGCATTACGTGCAGGAATGGCACTATATGAATAAGCAAAGACCTCTGCACTCTCAGCAAAGTTTTATTTATTTATTGTTCACATTTATACCACCCTTCCTCCAAGAAGTACATGGTTCCTTCCTTCCCTCCTTCTGTCCTCACAACAACCCTGTGAGGTAGGTTAGGCCGAGAGAGATAGTGACTGGCCCAAGGTCACCGGGTGACCGTCACCCAGGAAGCTTCGTGGCTACGCAGGGATTTGAAGTTAGATCTAACACCAGAACCACGACGCCCTTCTGGCGTTACCTCCTGGCCCGGGATGAAGTCTTCGTTTCTTCTCCACCCCCCACTGGCAGCATATACTTGTGCAAGCCGGGTCCCTCTTACTTAGGGTCTACCGGCTGGCCCCTTTTATGCCCCACTGCTTCCCTGCCCCCCACCGTAGGGTCCCAACCCCGAGTCAGCCCACTGGTCTGTCTAGCTCAGCACCACTACGCCGACTAGCCACGGTTAGCTCGCAGCCTTCCCTGGCTATGCCGAGGGCTGCGCCAGGGACCGTCATCCACCCGCGCACCGAGCCAGCAGCTCCTGCAGCCCGGCCAGGCAAGCGACCTTCTCCGCCTGCCCTGCCCCCTGCAGCAGACGCTTCCTGGCCGGCCGGCCAGCCCGCCTGGGGGGCTCCCTTCCCCCACCAGTCCCCGAGGGCGCCCCACCTCCACTCGTCGGCTGTTTTTCTCCCTCTCCTTGGACGCCCCCGCCGAGTTTCCTCCCTGAAGTACGCCCCCCCGTCAGCCCCCCCCGGACACTGTGAGCCGCCCCCGCCCGGCCGCCCCCGGAGGGAGGGGGGGTAGATACCTTGAGGGTGACGTCGCAGAGCTTGCCCTGCCGCCGGATCTCGCCCATCACGCCGTAGCCCCGGCTGGGCAGGTCTCCCACCGAGAAGTGCACCAGATCCTCCGAGTCCAGCTCCGGATCCGGCCCGGCCGCTTCCAGCATCGCGCCTGCCCTACCCGGTCCACCCGTCCGTCCCTTCGCCGCCAAGCGAGCAAACACGGCACGCCTCGGCTACAGAAACGCGTTCCCCTCGGGCGCCGCCTGGCCCCGCCCGGCCACCGTAACCGGACAAAGCCAGCCCAGAGAGCAGAGCGACGCCGCGCGGCACTACCGGAAGCCAGCCTCTCCCCCTCGCAGCACGACACGCACGTGCGCGCGCGCTCCCTTCCGCCCTTGACTTCACCAGTCGCCGGGGACCTTCCGGCACATGCCGGAAGCAGTGGTTGCCATAGGAATGGTGTACACCGGAAGCGGCGGTCGTCATAGCAGCCACGCGCTTCTCCCCGGTACTCACGCCCCCCCTCAACCCATCGCACACGTGCAGCGGGCTTCCCTTTCGGGCTCGGCTCATTCTTTCCCCGTTGCTGCCGGCTGCAACCTCTGGGCGGGGGGGCAGCGCCCGTGGAAAGCAGCCGCAGTTCTTCTCCCCCCCCCCCCCCCGTTGCTATTATCCTTGTATGGCGCCTGGCAATTCTGGGCGCTATAGCAACAATTATGTATAGCACTTGTTTTTATTTCTACTACTATGGTTGCTACTGCAGTCGTTCTCCTAAAGGGTTGTAGCCACTAGAGGTGGGAGGAAATGGTTTTCTTTTTTCTCAGATTTCGGTGTTTAACCAAAACGAAATAGCAGAAAACGGTGTTATGTGTTCCATTTTTATCAATTGTAACCGCTTTAAAAGTGTACTAGGTAGGTGGTACAGGTTGAATATCCCTTATCCGGTCTGCTTGGAACGGGAAGTTGTCTGGATTTCGGATTCATTTGTCTGGATTTTGGAATATTTGCATAAATATAATGAGATATTTTGGGGATGGGACCCAAGCCTTAACATGAAATTCATTTATGTCTCATATACACGTAGCCTGAAAGTAATTTTATATAATATTTTAAATAATTTTGTGCCCCAGCATGCCTTGTGGCATGCCAGCCACATGCTGGAAGAAGTATTTTTTTAAAAAGGTCATAGCCCCCCAAATGTCTGGATTTTGTAATAGTCTGGATTTTGGATGTCCGGATAAAGGGGTAATCAACCTGTATAGGTTGTGTCAGTGGATGAAGAATGATGCAAAATTACTTGGTTTTGTTTTATTTTTTCACATATTTTTTTTTAGCAGAAAGCAGTGTTATGTGTTTTTATTTCCTTATCACCATTTTCTTCTGCCACTATAGCTCACCTTCAACTCGCGTCCTTGTCTGAGCCGGGAGGTTCCATTATATAGCTCTTCTAGCTAATACCCAGTGATAGTCCTGACCTCATCTCCTCCTCCTGGAGGAATTTGTCTAATTCCCTTGTTAAAGCCCTCTTAAACCAGCAGCCACAACCATATCAGGTGGCAGCAAATTCTATACGTTTATTGTGTTCTGTGTGAAGAAAGGACTTGGTTTTTCCTCTCCTGAATCTCTTGGCAATCAGTTTCAGCATGATCCTGTGCATGTCTACTCAGAATTCCCATGGTGTTCAATGGGGCTTCGTCCCAGGAAAGTGTCCTAGGACTGCAGCTTTATGGTTTATCTGTCATACAAGTTGTCTGATCCTAAATTACAGTAGTGACCATCTCTGCACCTTGCGCTAGTGTGTTCTGCAAACTAATTGTGGAGAACTCCTTTCTTTTGTCTGTCTTTCCTGTAGATCTGGGAGATGTCTGAACTGATCTATTAAATTATAAAATATGGGTGTATTTTCCTCTCCATGACTCTTTAGAGGTAAGTCCTACTGACTTAAGCAAGACTTCCTGATAAATAAATGCATGCAGAATTGTTCCCTTTGTGTGTTAGGATGAGCATCTTCTCCTAATTTAAGACGTATCAGCAATCAGATTATCATTTGTAGCAGTTATTGTTTGTTAACACCATTTTCATGAACTGGCTCTGCCTGTTGGAGAAATTTAAGTTTTGACTGTGATATTCCATTTTGTCTCCACTAGCTTCCATCACAATGTGCACCAAAACGAAGAGAGTTAGTGCATTTGCACGAGTTAAGCCAACAGCTGATTTTCCCCAAGACATGTTGAAATTTGGGGCCGACAATAAGGTAAGCAAACGTAAGAAGCAAACTGGTACAAATGAGATAAAAATGAAGGCATCCTTCTTGTTACATGCTAAGATAGGTGATGCCACAGTATAAGAATGTAATACTCAGAGCTGTACTGTTGCTGAACCTGGAGGTGGTGCATAGCCGTCATGACTAGTCGCCGTTGATAGACCTGCCCTCCTCCATGACTTTGTCCAATCCCCTTTTAAAGCCATCCAAGTCATCACCATACCTTGTGGCAATGAATTTCACAGACTATGTGCTGTTTGAAGTATGACCTCCTTTTGTCTGTCCTAAATCTCCCACCAATCAGTTTCTTTGAATGGTCTCTAATATTGTGAGAGAGGAAGAAAAACTTCTCTCTCCACAACATGAATCATTTTATAAGTCTCGCGGCGCAACCCTGTGTAAGGTTATGTGGCCGGTCTAAAGGGCCAGCCACTGTATCCTATGCCGTTATGCCCGGGAGCACCTTGGGAGAAGGGGACATTCGTCCCCTTCTCCAGGTGACACTAAGGCCAATGGGCCTCTTCGGATGTATGGCAGCTCTGAAGCTGGTGTATATCCAGGGAGGCCATGTAAGATCAACCCGGGCTGGGAAGGGGCATAGGATATCTGCGCAGCGTGCAGTTGATATCCCAGCCTGGACCAGCCAATGGCCCCCCTCCCTCGCCGGCCTGTCCCGCCTGTCCCCGCCCCTGTGCCGAGTGGCCTGGGCCGTCCCCGCCCCTGTGCCGAGTGGCCTGGGCCGTCCGCCGTCGGTTGTGTCCGCCGGGGAAGTGAGCTGTGCCGGCCTCCATGCCGGTGCTGCTCAGTGGCGTCACTGTAGCGTGACCGGGGGTGACGCTCCAGAAGTGTGATGCGCCGGGATCCCTGGCGTGTCACCCCTTCCTGGCACGTCTCACATACACACCCTGCTGCGTCACCCCCGGGAGAGTGGCAGGCCGAGCCACGTCTTCTTTGGCGGCTCGGCCGCTTCTAAGTAGGCTGGGCAAGGCTTTGAGCGGCGCATGCGCACAATGCCGCTCGAAGCCTTGCCTCTCAAAGCCTTGCCCGGCCTACTTAGAAGCGGCCGAAGAAGACATGGCTCGGCCTGCTGGCGCTGCACGTCGCCCTCTCCCGGCGCATGGGCCGTGGGGTGAGTACCAGGGTGGTGGTGACGCGCCGGGATAGGTGGGTGGGTGCCGTGGCAGTGGGGGTGGGAGGTGACGCGCCGAGCCGGCCGACCCCTCGCCCGGGGTGACACTCCTGCTTGTGGTACCGCTTACTCTCCGGGTGCAGATCTTGGTCTGATTCCGCAGCAAGACCAATCTTGCGTTCTCATTTTAAGGCAGCAGATTACTACATGCTGTTTCCTGTCTCTTCTAGTCCATCGATGTCTACATTGAGAGAGACCACACGAAAGGAGTTGTCAACAACAAGCAGACAGACTGGTCTTTTAAACTAGATGGCGTCCTTTCCAATGCACCACAGGACGTGGTGTATGACTCAGTAGCCAAAGATCTGGTCTCCCAAGCGCTTAATGGATACAATGGTAGATTCCCGTTCCGTTATTCTGACAGACCTCAGTGTCCATCTGTAATGGATGCGACACGGCATGTGTTGCTCCAGCATCGCACAAAGACTCTCCTCCCCTTCCTACTAGCTTTGCCTGGGTGCTCTTTGGTGCCCTTTGCACTATTCTGATGTTTCCATCTTAGCTTCTGTCTGCTTTAGTACTAGTAATGGTGCAGCTCCTCTAGGAAGCAAGACCAAGTAGAGGAAGGGCCAGGGGTGATTATCTAGTGCGGTCTTCTCCCAGTATATCAGAATGACACATGTACAGGAAGGAATAATATTTGTACAATAGAGCAAGGCGTTCTCTGCAGTGGCCCTGAAAAGGGTAGTATACAGACACATATACAAATGAGAAGCAGTGTTATCTGCGACAACGTTTGAGTCCAGCTTCCCGTCAGCTCTACTCATTTGACAGGCATATTGGCCAACAAATAATGTCAGACTCTGATTGTCGTCTGTTCTTCCCCTTCCTCCGTGCTTCAAGTAGGATGTCTACCTTTTGTATTATTACGTGTCTTGTGTATTTATTCAATTAATTGTACACTTCCTCTTTATTTTTTTGAAGTGGAAAACATTTTTTAAATGTTGGAAAACTCTGTGCGTGCGTGTGTGCGCGCGCGCAGGGATGGTTTAGTGACCTCCCCAGTTGCTAGTCAGTCATTGCTGTCGGCAGCAGCTTCTGCTGCAAACAGAAGGGCCAGGTTTCCTCCAGGTTCAATCCAAGGGATAAGACTCTGTCCAGAAGACTGTTTTCTCATGCAAGCATCTTGCACCAAGTCAGAAACAGCCCTTCTGTGAGCAGGAGAGGGAAGAGGCTCATGGAAAAGCCAAGGTGGTCACGAAGCGGTTTCTGGGGGGCCGCGGGATGTCGGCTGGATGGCCACACCCAAGATGGTGGCTCACTCTTTCCTCCTCCCACACACACTGCACTGCAGAGAAAGAAGTGTCTGATGCTCTCTTGGGGCTTGTTTGCTCACCTTGTGTTACTTTCTGCTTGCCTTTTAGCATCTCTGTTAATGTTAGCTAACCCCCCCCCCCCAAATGGGGCTGCTTATGAGTACAACTTTTAAAATGTGGTTTTATTTTAAAAAGTGTGATTTATTAAACAGTGTAATTTATTAAGAGGGCATCCTTGGTGGACACATGCCAGGCTGCCAACTTCCCTGCATGATTCCGTTAAGGATCACTGTGTTAGCACTGATTGGGGCAAGAAAGAAATCTTCAAAAGCATATTTTCCTTGAGAAAGTTTGCCATAGACTACAAACGAAACGTCAGGAATTATTAACATTTTTATTTTAATTGTTTTTAACAGCGCAATCCGACTTAACTTTTGTGCCTCTGTAACCAGCGGTGCAGCGAGAATGGGAGGCCCCAGAACGGAAAAGAGATTCAAACCCCCTTTGAATTCCTCTTTTGGAGGGGATTTGAATCCCTTTTCCATTCTGGGGCCTCCCGTTCTCGCTGCGCCACTGGTTACACCGGCACAAAAGTTAAGTTGGATTGCGCTGTAAGTCATGGCAAGAAACCTGGAAACTTTTGGTTTGGAATGACATCACTTCCTGTTCACTGACATCACTTCTGGCCCTAGGTCATGGGGGGGGGTTCCCCTGAAACATTGTCATTCTACAAAAGGGGGTCCTGGTGCTAAAAAGTTTGGAAGCCACTGCTCTAAAGGATATTTTAGTAGCCCATGTTTGTGTTGGGGGGGGGAAGACATGTGTGGGGCAACTGAGTTTACATAAGTGAGGTTCTAACAAGGCCTTTTGCCTGCCAGAGGCAACCTGTTCCTTCTGTAGAGCCTGGAGCAACACAACCCACGTTCATTGTGTTTGCTTTGACCCTTTCCCAGGGACTATAATATGCTATGGGCAAACCGGAGCTGGCAAGACATTCACCATGACAGGAACAACGGGAAACTACAAGCATCGAGGGATCATACCTCGAGCTATACAGCAGGTAATTCCGATCACAGGGTGACGATGGAGAAGAAGGAAGAGGCTGAAAGGGTTGTGGGATTCCTGCCAGCCCAGGATGGTTCATGCTGGTGTCGATGCCACAGGTCGGAGGGCCATGTCCGATTTCAGCAAGGAGCAGCAGCAGCAGCAGCAGGCTCTACAGCTGTCCTGCTCCTTTCCCACATGGTGCAAGAGGGCCACAGCTGGATTCTGCAGAAGCAGCACCATTGCCCTTGCAGGAGGAGAAACGCCGTTTCTCAAAGCCAGACGACCTTCTGTCAGCGCAGGCAGGTCACCTGTGAGCTGCCGTGGTGTTGCCGCCGCCTGCGATCTGCACATGCCTCTGGGGCTCTCCACACTTCTGGACTTGCCTTGCCTCCAACATCTGGGGAGGGATACCAAATACGGTTGAGGCTCCCATGCTCTTGTGCAGCTCCCAATCATGTCTTGTGCAGGGGGGCTTCCCTCTGGTGGCAAAGAAGTTCCTACTGGATTGTTCCCCTAGCTGATAAGCCCTCTTCCCAACTTGACAAAGCACATCGCTTGTGATCCTATGAAGCTGACTCCATTGAGATGCTTCTGTCCTTCTCTGCAGGTGTTCAAGTCCATGGAGGAACACGCCACTCAGTTCATCACCGTTCGGATTTCTTATCTGGAGATCCATAACGAGATCATCTATGACCTTTTAGCCACTACGCCCAGTGATAGTCCATTGTCTGTAATAGAGGGTCCTCAGGGGGTCTCTGTGAAAGGCCTTTCTATGCACGCTGCCCCCCAAGAAGAAGTGGCTTTTAATCTCTTGTTCGAGGTAGGAAGAATGGAAAAGACTTCAGTCCTTTCTGTAATATTTGCAACCTTTTCATAGATTGTGAATGCATATGCACCAACCTTTTCTCTAGAGCAGCAGTCTCCAAACCACGGCCCGCTGTCCGCCCAGAAACGGTGTCCGGGCGCAGCACGGCAGTGGCGGAGCCTTACCGTTCCACCCTGCAGCCTCCTATCTTCGTATCCGATCTTTGCAGAAACCCAGACTGGGCAGCTGCTTTACCCAGGAAACTGGAGCTATCTGGGGCGACGTGCAGCGGAAGCGACTGCCCAGCGTGAGTTTCTGCAAAGACTGGATGTGAAGATAGGAGGCTGCGGGGCAGAACAGTCAGCTCCGCCACCGCTGCTCTGTGCCCGGATGCCATTTTTGGGTGGGCCGGATTCAGACCACGGGCCGGGGCTTGGAGGCCCATGCTCTAGAGCAGGGGTGGCCAAACTGCGGCTCCTGAGCCACAAGCGGCTCCTTGACATATAATGTGCGGCTCTCGGAAATATATTGGCTGAGCTCCTTTTTGCATCACAATTAATATAATATAAAAGGTAACTAAGAAAGTTTCAAGCTTTGTAATTACCGTATTGGTCTGAGTATAAGACTCACTTTTTTCTCCTAATTTAAGTTTTTAAACTAGGGGTGCGTCTTATAATCAGGCTGTTGCAATTTAATGCCAGTGATTTAATTAATTTTTTTTAATAGCACCAAACTTTAAGGGTGCGTCTTATAATCAGGTGCGTCTTATACTCGGGACAATACGGTATTTACCAGGTACAAACTGAGAGTCCATTGGATTAAAACGTAAGTTTCTTGTTCATGGTGAGTAAACATATTTAAGAATTTAAATGCATCTATCTTAAATATTGCAGCTCTCAAACGTTTGAAGTTTATCGTATGTGGCTCTTACATCAAGCAAGTTTGGCCACCCCTGCTCTAGAGGAAGTGCATGTAGTTTTGCTCCTGTAGCAGCTTAAGGCACATTCACATTTACTGTATAATACATGAGTATATAAGTCGAGAAATGATCCTAAAAATCTTTTTAAAAGCTTTTTCATTAGCACTGAGTCAGAGCAGATGTCTGTTTCCACCATCCCCGAGCGGTGCGGAGGACAGGAGCAAGTACTGAGCAGGAGGCCTAGGCGCCCTGGATGCTGTCCAGCGGGAGCTGAGCAGATAGTCCTGGGAGTGCAAGGGCAGCTGAGGGATTTATCCCAATGAGCCATTGCACCAGCACTGAGCAGCTACGGACTGGTGGTTTCATAGTGGATCTGATGACTCCTCCTCCTCCTCCTCAGGGCCAATGATCTGAAGCCCGTGTAGGACTTGTGTTCGCGTCCTGGGAGGTCACATGGAGGGGAGGCCTCAGGCTGCCAAATAAGTACTGCGTTGCCAGATCTGAGCTTTGAGATGGGCTTCTCCTGAGGGCCCCCCAAAGCCAGTGTGTGTGTGGGGGGTCCCGTCCCAGTAGGTGGAAGTGGGTTGCTTGCTATAATAGCGCACCTTCCTTGGGTGAGGTTCAATGAGGAGTGGCCTCTGCCTGGTCCTCCGGTCCCCATCTGTGCTAGGGACAACTGTAGGATCTTGATCCTCCTCTGGTCTGGGGCTCAAGCACCGGTGGGTCCTGGTAGCCGGTCATGGGATAAGGTCTACCACACCCTATAACGAGAGGCATTTGTTTTTGTTGAATACGTGAGGATTACATTCTAAGTCTTACTGAACACAATGAGCTTACTCCTGAGCAAAATGAATAATGTGGTGTTCAAACACCTCTGTCTAGAACAGCTTTTGAGTCGGGCTTCCTCTCTGGCTGGGGCAGCAAGGGGCCCCCAGCCCCTCCCCAGGAGAATGCAGCTGTCCTAATGTGACAGGACCTGGGTCTGATGGTTCCTTCATCGTCGGGATAGACACAGAATCTGAGGCAGGAGCGGGGGGTGTCCTGGAAGAGCTCCTGTCTTCTGCAGCCAGTGCTGGTGTTTGTCTCACCGGCTCTGCGCTCTGTTTGTGCCTCCAGTTCCCACTTTCTTCTCCAGGGTAACACAAACAGATCTGTTGGTCAGCATGCTCTGAATAGGAATTCCTCCAGGTCACATTGCATCTTCACCATTTACATCGAGGTCAGTGCCAGTGGGGTTTTTGTGGTGGGTTGAAAAAATCTAGGGGTCTGTGGATCATTTCACCTGATTCACAGCATCTGTTGTGTTCAGTCTTCACAGTCTTCCATTTCAGTGTCATTCCAGAGTCCTATCAGATGCCCGATTTGTCACCTCCAAAATTAACTTAGTGGATCTGGCAGGCTCAGAGAGGCTGACAAAGAGCAAAGTAAGTTAAGTTGGGGTCACTTGTCTCATTTGTCCATAGCGGAGCAATCAACTTTATTTTAAATTACCAAGGAGCTAGATCTCTTTTTTTTTTTTTAATGTCGTTGAAAAATGACTTCTGATCCGGAGCCCTGTTGATGTGCTTGTGGAGCTCGGCTTGCACAGCTTTCCCTGGTCAAATTGTTGCAGGTTGGTCAGGTCCAACATGCCTTCTTCCTATGCTTTCATGGAGCTGCCTCCTCCACTGAAGTGGTGGGGGCGGCCTCCTGGAACCCTTTCATGTGTGCCAATTTTTTTAATTTATTATTTTTTTAAACTGTTCTTACCCCAGCTGGGGAAATGATACAAGAACCTGTCTTTTTTTTCCTGGGGAGAGGGGGATAAAAGCAGCTGGGCAGGGTGATTTTTAGCAGGAGAATGGAGTGAGGGGAAAAGGTTAGAAAGCCCCTTTCATCACATGCCCCCTACTCCAGTGTGTCACTTGAAAGAACAACCTCTGTGACTGCAATGTGTTAATTTTTTTTTATTGCGGGACTTTTTGTAATCTGTAGCTCTGTCCTTCACAACAGTGAAGACTGAAAATTCTAGCTATGGTGCCACCACTGAGCAGGCACGTTCCCTTTTCATTACCCCCTGTGCCTCCTCTGATGGAGAGGAAGCAGGACACGAGGCCACCATAGTTGACCTAAGTGTGGATCGGTTCATAAGTGTTGATTGGGAAGCACTTTTCAAGTAGAGAAGAGCGAAATACATGATAAAATAATATTGTGTAAGGGTTTTTTTTTATTCCCCCTTTTAACAGTCAGAGGGATCTGGACTGAAGGAAGCTACGTACATCAACAGGTCTCTGTCGTACTTTGAACAAGTCATTATTGCCTTGTCGGATCATAACAGGGAACATGTCCCCTTCCGGCAGAGCAAGCTGACTTACACCCTGAAGGATTCCTTAGGTAAGGGCCTGGAGTGGGAATGAGGACTGGCCTGGGGCACGGGAAAGCCTAGAGTCAAGTCCCTGCTCAGCTTGACCCTAGCCTACCTCGTGGACGGGCAGCCCGATCCTGTCTAACTCCTGCACCATGATGCAGGGCCACTAGTGCAGCCTACGCTAGATCCTAGGCAGGCAGCTCCACCATATCCCAAGGGGAAGGAGCCGTCGGCGCAGGTAAGCAGGTCAGGAACAAGGGAAGCCAGCAACACAGGGAAACGGGGCTCCCCTGTGCAGCGCCTGAAGTGCGCCTGCGGTGCGACTGACCGGCCCGTGTCTCCACCGCATCCGGGAGACCAGGCCACAGGGCCGCAGCCACGCCATGACAGGGAGGCCACATCAAAGGGCACCCTGTGCATCAGCCGCATGCTGCAGGGAGAAGAGCCAGCAGCACAGCGCAGTCGCACAAAGCACCCACCCCCAGACCCATGACTCTGCAAGCGGCTGCTACCAGCGACACCAGCAGGCGTTGCCACCCCCATGCCATGCTGCACACGGGGGAGAGGAGAGATGCAAAGAACGCATGGAGAGGCTCGCATGCCTGCACCCCGGCCATGTGCCCGTGGCTGCACCATCCCCCTGGCCACCATGCCACGGGGAGGCGCTATGCCCCCGGCCAGCAGCTGGCCCCACAGCAGGAGGCACTCCCCTGCCCTGGGCGGCCCGGAGAAGCCAGTTGGTCTCCTGCACCGCTGTTGGGGCCCGCAGCAAGTCAGCCACTCCCCACACCTCATCCCACACCTGCCCCACAGCAGCAAGGAGGCCAGCCTGGCTTGCCTCGGCCGCTGCCTGCCACAGATGCCCCGCCTCGACTTCTGGCATCACCTGGCAGGTGCCCTCAGTGTTGAGCAGCTGGCCCTGGATGCCCAGGTTCTGCCCAATCACCTCCTGGACGTCCCCGTGGAGCCCCCGCATGTTGGAGAGCCTGGAGCTGGGGTCCCAATGCAGAACCTGTGGGACTTGAGAGGGATGTGGGTTAGTGCAGGGTCCTCATCCCAAGCCCAGGCACACACACACACCCCCCACAGCCAGCTACTGCCCCAGGGAGCTGGCGCCCAGGGGTCAGGGCAGCAGGGGGCGTGTCCTGCTGGATTGGCCCTGGGGTCTGTCTGCCCCAGCTCCCTGTATCACACAGTGGCCTCACAGATGCCCAAGGACACGCATGGCGTCACAAGCCCTGCATCCTGTTGCCACCCCCTTGCACCTGGCCTTCAGGGAGAGGAGACGACGTTCCAAACCCGGGGGGGGGGGCTGCTCATACCCGTCCTGGCCTGTGACCCGTGATGGATCACGTCTCCAGGATCCGGCCACTCCCCTGTGATGAACAGCGAGGGCATGCCCTGTGCCGCAAAAGGCTCACACGCTGGGCGACGCATAGCTCCCCGTGTCTGCTCTGCCCCCACCCCCGGGCACACAACCTGGCAAGCGTCCCTTGGGCGTGGTGGTGTGCGAGGGGGACAACAGGAGCATCCACTGTACCAGACTCTGATCCCTGCATGGGTGGGGTTGGGAGGCACTCACAGTGGCACTGGGCGCGGGCCCACTGCAATGTCAATGTGTCCTCTGCAGGTCAAAAGTTGGGATGCCACTGCAGCAATGCGTTCTTGCCTTGCATGCTCTGAATGTTTTGAAGCTCAGAGGGTTGCCTTCATTTCCTTCTTTTCCCTCTGTCTGTCGCAGGTGGGAATTGCAATACTGTCCTGGTGGCTAATATCTGCAGTGAAGCCATTCACATAGTGGAGACGGTAAGCAGGAGACTGTCCTCTCCCTAGCTCTCTTTCTGCTATGGGTGTTTCTCAGTGGCCCCCAGCACCAGGCCCGGCAGAGGCACCAGGAGTTAGTGAGCAGGAGAACAGGGCTTCTCCTCACCTGGGTCAGCAGCGCTCCAAAATGGCACCCCACCCACCTGCAGCTCGACTGCCTCGGGCCTCCACCACACCATTCTGTTCCACGTGCAGACTGGGCCTAATTCTTTGGCTTTTAACCCTGTGTCGGTCACTCGTCGGTTACGGGTTTTCCAGAGAAAGACACGCGGCGATGCCTTGCAAGCTGCCTAGGTGGGAGCTGTGTGGAAGCGGCTCTGAGCTCTTCAGAGAAAGAACAGCCTCTCAGCCTGATGGAGAGGAGCAAAGGCACCAAGAAACGTCTGCACACAGGTCGCGCTGCCAACATGGCTTCTAAAGGAGAGGGTTTGGAATGTGTGGTGAACATGATCACGTTCTTGTTTCTTCAGCTGTCCACACTTCGATTTGCGACGAGAATGAAATGGGTGACTACCGAGCCAGTTGTAAATGAAAAAATTGATTCCGAGGTAGGCATCCTCTTGTTTTGAGATTCTCTTGGCTGGAAGAGGAGGTCTGGCGGGAATGACCCCGTGGTGGTGTCATTAAGCGGTCACATTGGGAGACGGGGGCATAGCTGGAATCCAGCCAGATGTAGTCATGGCAGGTGATGACCTGAGGGCAGGAGGGAGAGTAGAAGGCGGGTTTGGGGAGAGGCAGGAGCAGGAAGAGTGTGAGCGATCTCTGAGAAGCAGCCCTATAGAACGAGGGACCTGGAAGACATCGTCTGGGAAGGCAGCCCCACAGTTTTTATCCTGTTTGTTTATTTTAAAACATTTATATGTTTTATAATTATAAAACCTTTTCCCCAGGACAAGAGGTGCCCAAGGCAGCTTACAATATAAAAACAAATTAAAACGCACGCCTCATAAAAATAGCAGATTCCAGCATCAAAACCAAAAGCCAACTCAGTCCACACTTGGGAATGCAGAACAGAGCAAAAAGGTCTTCTTCCAGAAAGCCAGGAGAGACCGAGCCACCCTTAACCCCCAAAGTTGTTGTATCATCGGTATCGCTAGATGGAATGAAGATGTGTAGCTGGGTGTCCTACAGTTGCAGGGCAGGTCCTGATAGTTTCTCCCAGTGGTTCCATGGACACGTTAAATAACATGCAGAACAAAATGAAGCCCTGTGGTACATCCTAGGCCAGGGTGAAAAGCAAGAGTCCTCCGGTACCACCTTCTGGAATCTGCCTATCAGGAAGGATCAGAGCCACTGAACAATAGTGCCCCCCAGCCTCAGTCCTGCCAGGCAGTCCGGAACTGTTAGCCATGGTTAATGGTGTTGGAAGCCGCTGAAAGGTCCAGCATGACCAACAGGGATGCTCTAACTCAGGGATTCTCAACCTCCTTGACCCAACGTACCACTTACTGGGCTGAGGAGGTCCCCGCGTACTGCCAGAAGTAGCTGGCGATTATGTCATCATCAGTTACTTACAGGTTGGAGACACCGACGCGACTCTGTAAAGGCCGGTAAGAGGCTCCAGGCTGGCGGGGGGGGGGATTTCCTAGCGCATGAAACCCACATGCTGGAGCTGTGGCCCCCGAGCCGAGCCTTCTACTGGCCTTTGCAGAGTCGCATCATGGTCTCCCTGACAAACACGGGAGCAGGTGCGTACCACTGGTCAACAGCTGAATGTACCACTGGTTGAGCACCTCTGCAACTGGTCATTACACACTTGGGGTTGGGAAGGAAGTCCCCCTGCCTGGCCAGGTTAGGTTTTATTTGTTTTAGTGTTGTTCCTTTTTGTTTTACGTTGTAGCCCTTGACATGGCTCCCTGGGGCATCTGGTGGGGCCACTGTGTGATGCAGGAAGCTGGACTGGATGGGCTTTTGGCCTGATCCAGCGGAGCTTTTCTTATGTTCTTATGTTCTTATGGCTCATGTGCTTGAGTCATCTGGAAATATTGGCTCCAAAGGATGCTCTAGAATAGATTCATCCCCCTGCTAAGTGGAGCGCTTCCTCGTGCTCAGGACTGTGTGAACCGATCTGTGTGGGGCTGGTGCCTTATCAGGACCAGGAGCAGCTGTCCCTGGGTCCCAGTGTGGCGTGTGTGGTCTCCATCTCAGGATCAGCTCATGGAGCTGGGGCTGAAGTGCAACAGGCAGACGGTCCTTCTCCGTAGTTGGTCACATCGGAGCAGGAGGACAGACAGGCTCCCTGTAGTCTGGTTTGCCAAATGCCTGTGCCAGTGTTGTGCGCCTGTTCCCTTCCAGGACCGAAGAGATCTCTCACAGGGTTTCTGGCCCGAGCTGTGGAGTTCCTGAGAGATCCTTCCTTGTACAAGAGTACGCAATCTTTTGATTCCAGCTCCATGATCGATCCTGTTAAAACTGGAGGCGAGAGTGAACACCTGTGGGCAAAGCCCTAAGAACGTTCTTTTGGGATCAGGTGTGTGTAGGGGAGGTGGATGGAGTGCAGGTAGGAAAGACCTTCGTGGACCGGCTGTTTTGCAGGACAGGTCTTGGACCAGCCGTTCTTTCACAGCACATACTCACAAGCTGCTCTTCTCCCTTGCTTAGCGGATGGTGAAGAATCTGGAGAAAGAAGTCCTCTACCTGAAGGATGAGCTGGCCATGCACAACAGTCTGGTGAGAAGCAGTCTCTGAGGGCGCAGCTCAGGTTAGGGTGTGTTGTGTCAGATTCCTGCAAGGTGGTGTGGAGGGTGAGGCAGGAGTGGGGACCCGAACAGCAGTTCACCTGCCCAGTGCCTACCTGCCGGAACTTCTGTTTAAGAAGCACCGAGACGCAGCCTATCTACGCTGAATGATGCCTGAGAGGAGAGCCCCGCCCCCTACTCTGTTAGCCAATCAGAATCAAGTCTTTTCAGACTCGATTCTGATTGGCCAACACGTTGCTCTGCATCCCGCCCCCACAGCTCCAAACGCTGCCTCTCATTGGCTGAACACAGCCAAAGTTCAGTTTGTTGAACTCTGCTCGCACCGGAACACAGCTTTAGCCCCATCATCTGCAGTGTGAGGATAATAATCCTGATTTATCTTACAGGGTTACAGCAAGATAGCATATGCAGAGTACTTTGAGCATTCTGAAGCACCATATAAATGCCAAATACTTTTGTTTATTATACCAATACTTAGTATTCTGGTAGAGTGTTTTCCCTTTATTGTTGGCATGCTGATGGTCCTACCATGAAGCAAGGAGGGAATACAGAGGATTTCATTTTGGATGGTAGGAAAGAAGAGCAGGGCTTCCCTCCACATCCAGTGGGCCTTCTTCTTTCTGGGTAGTGGACCTGGTTAAGTTTAAGCGGCAAGTGACATGAAGGTCGCATCGCGAAGAGGTTTTCTAGCATTACTGAGAACTGGGGGAGGCGACTGTGGCCCGCAGACGTGTTTAGACCTGTTCCTCCTCTTTCACATCTAGCTCAATCGCCCTCCAGTGAGTTATGAGCCTCTGAATGAAATCCAGGTGTTAGAGATCAACTCTCAAGTTCGCCGGTTTCTTGAAGGAACCATAGATGACCTAGATGTGAGTAGCGCTCTTGTGGATATGGACATGTCTACCTCTGCGGCTTTAAATGGGAATCACAGTGCATAAATATGACCGGCTGGCTAGTTCTGTTTTGCTTCAGAGCGAGAAAGAAACGGACCCTCGGGCCCTGGGGCAGGGGTGTGTAAATGAAGGAGTGGGACGGTACGGGCGGGGGGCTGCCAGTTCTGGACTCTGCCTGGCCAAACGCTTAGGAAGCAGACGTGTGACCAGAGCTGGGTGAAACGCTGGGATGTGGGGGGTTCCTCTTCTTCTTCTTCGAAGCGAGGCTCTTTGCCACAGGATGCTGGTAGCAGTGAAATAATAGTTTTGATCCCTCACCGACCATGGAGTATATTGGCCGTGGATTCTGGGTTATCGTGGCGGAGCTCTTGGCGTCTCTGTGATTATTTTCTTCTTCCTCATCTTGTCTTCTCCAGATTGTGAGCCTCAGACAAATTCATGAAGTGTTTAACCAGTTCAAAATGATTTTGAGGTAAGTGCTTGGAATCCCCCAAGGGCCTGTTTTGCTGATGTGTGTCATCAGAAATCCCCCCACTCCCTCTCTGTAGAGGATGGATCCCTACTTGCGAGGTGACCATAAAGCGTCATTCTCTGATATAGAGTAAGGGGGGCATTCCTTGAATCCTCGCGGCTATCGAGAACCAACTGTACCTTAGTTGTTTAGCTATGTAAACCACTCTCCTTTTTGTTGAAAAGCAGTACAGGTGGGCCCCCATATCCACTGATTCCACCCCCCCAGGCTTTTACTTTTTTCCCATTAAGCTTTGTTTCTTCCTTAAAGAAACAGGAGAAGCAGCCTCTGGCTGCTTATTGCAGGCAAGTAGAACGAGACTAAGTCCTAGAGAGGCTATGCAATGTTAACAGAAACCTTGCAGAGCCTCTCTAGGACTTAGTCTCGTTCTACTTGCCTGCAATGGAGGCTGCTTCTCTGTTTGTTTTAAGGAAGAAACAAAGCTTGCTGAAAGAAAAATAAGAGCTGGGGGGGGGGGGGGGCAAGCATGCCTGCCTGCAGGGGAGGCAGGGTGGGTGGGCCCTCAGGAAACCATGGAGAGGGTGTTCACTCTTATCCACGGTTTCAAGTATCCATGGAGGGGCCTGGAACATATCCCCAGCGGATATGGGGGCCCACCTGTATATAAATATTCTTAGTCGTACTACTACTAAAGGGGGCGGCTGCAAAAGAGAGTGGCTTGCCGAAGGCCACCTGGTGAGCTCATGGCAGAGAAAAGACTCCCAGCTCTGTAGCCACCTCAGCTCTCTCAGCCTGACCCTCCAGGAGCAGCAGCCGATTCCCCCAAGTTCAGCACTGTCTGGAGAAGCAGGACCCCCCCAGGCGGCTTGTTCTAGTAGCTTTATTGGATTGGGAAGAGAGTGAAGAGAGTGGACGGTTGACGTGGACCATCTCTGCTGCTGGTATTGGATTGCATCTCTTTTAAACAAGATCAATACAAATCTTTGTAAGAAAAAATGGTTTTATTTACAAATTATACAAGCAGAACATAGTGGAAACAAATCCGTAGACTCCTCCAGCTGCAGGCAACACAACTGCTACTCCTGCGTCAGATCCCACCCTCCTGTGCCATTAGACCAGGTTCAAGGATGCCTGCGTTCTTAAGCTAACCAGCAGCTAAAAACTCTCAGCAATCTTTACTTCCCCTCTCCTCAGATTCCAACCGCAAAACTATTTCTTCCTTGTCCCTACCCCCCCCCCATGTTGCATTCCAAAGACTGAAGCTGTTAAGAAACATTCAAGCTCCTTTTGTTAAATCCTCGACAGTTGCAAGGTATGTAGCGCCTTAGTGATAAGCTCATTCACCATGATTGAGGGAGCTCCACTCATAACAAGATGTCTCTTTTCTCATTAGCCAACAGGAGCAGGAAGTGGAGTCCAGGTTGCGGAGCAAATACACCCTTATAGACAAAAATGACTTTGCAACCCTGTCTGCAGTTCAAAAGGTAGGGGGTGATATACATTGGCTTCATGGGAGTGGGGTAAGCTTCCAGCTCAAAGCATGCTTTGCTCCCCTCACAAACAACCAAATCTATGCAAGCTCATTCAATTTGGTTGCAGACTTTGGGTATCCTAAGGAGAGCAGACTTGGGGTGGGTGCACTTCTTGGCCCAGTCAGCAGAATTGGGGGAACCTGCTTTGAAGCCTCTTTGTGTTGCATCTGTTCTGTTCTCCACTGTCCTCAGGCAGGGCTGGTGGATTCTGAAGGCCATCTGGTTGGGGAAGTGGACGGGCAAGGATTTGGGATTGGCGTGGCTCCTTTCTCATCCAAGCCCGGAGGGAAGAGAGCAAAAGCAAAGAAAGGGAAGGAACAAGTCAGGTTGGTGTGCTCTTGTGTCCATCGTCGTCATCTGTCTCCAGCCGGTCTCCCTGCTCTGCAGGATGTTTCACACATGGGGGGGGGGGGGCGCTGTGGCTTCAGTTCCCCAAGGCTTCCCCTCTTGCTCAGCAGTTAACATAAGAACATCAGAAGAGCCCAACTGCTGGATCAGGCCAAAGGCCCATCTAGTCCAGCTTCCTGTATCACACAGTGGCCCCACCAGATGCCTCAGGGAGCACAAGACAACAAGATACCTGTGTCCAGTCGCCACTCCCCTGCACCTGGCACAGAGAAAACCCACTTCTAATACCAGGAGGTTGCTTATGGCTTGTAACCTGTGATGGTCTTTTCCTCCATTAATCTGTCCAACCCCCTTTTAAAGGCATCTAGGCCAGGTGCCATCACCACATCCTGTGGCAAGGAGTTCCACAGATGAATTACACGCTGGGTAAAGAAATATTTTCTTTTGTCCGTTCTAACTCTCCCTCCACTCAATTTTAGTGCATGTCCCCTGGTTCTGGCGTTGTGTGAGAGGGAGAAGAATTTCCCTCTATCCACTCTCTCCATCCCGTGCATAATTTTATACGTCTCAATCATGTCCCCCCTCAGGCGCCTTTTTTCTACACTGAAAAGATTCTAGACTGAATCTGCACCTGGTCACTGCCAGGGCGCAAGCTATTTTCCACGTCTGCTTGTTTTATCATTTCCTTCTTGTATTATCCCCCACCCGTCAGCATTTTTAATAAACTCTCTGTTTAAATACATGAGTGAATGGAGTTTACGGGTTGATTGGCCATGGCCCAAATTAATTACAACAGCAACTTAAGAGTTACAAACGCGACGTTTCATCCAGATTTCATTTCAGAATTCCGTATACGGAAGCTTAAGGTCAGTCAACAGCAGGCTGTGCCAGGGCTCTGGCCAGCTTGTGCTTGATAAGGTCCAGTGAAATCTGGATGAAACGTCGCGTTTGTAACTCTTAAGTGGCTGTTGTAATTAATTGGGGCCATGGCCAATCAACCCATAAACTCCATTCACTCCTGTATTGTTATGGCTGGCCATGCATACCTGAAATCATACTCTGTTTTAATTTTAACTCTTGACCTGCCTGCGGTGGTTCAGACTTTGCCCTAGGCCTCCTTGACGGCACTCTGTTGGTTAGGCTTTTGGGGAATTCTCCGTGTAAGGAAGAGGGAGGTTTCTGAAGACGAGCTCTTTCTGCTTGGCCTTGGCCTTGTGGAGGCAGTTGAGTCTACCAGTTTTAGCCCCAACGTAGGGACAGATCAGGGGAAAGATGGGAGGGCGTTGGCTTCAGGGTTCTCCCCCCCCATCTCACTCACTCACTCACTCAGCTGGAGCCCCCCTCTTCCGCCCCCCGCATGCCTGCCCTTTGATTCAACCCTCCGTTTGCTTCCTAGCCCTATCATGCGGAAGGAAGGGCTAGCGAGCCCCCTTTCTGGGAAGGATCTGGATTCCGTTTCCCCGTCACGCAGCCAGGTGGTGACAGCCAGCAAGGACCTGGACACCAAGGAGGTGCTCAGCCGAGAGCAGGATGCAGTCAGTGTGGAAACACACCGCTCTGAATCTGCACCCAAGGACGATTCCTCCACCAGGCCTAGGTAGGTTTTGGGCCCAGCTCGACTGTGTCTCATGGATGCGCCAGCACTATAAGCAGCAGAGGTGCTTTGTAGGGGCAGCAGGGGGCAGGCAGAATGGGCTCCCTGCCTCTTAGGTTATGTAGTTAAGTATAGAGAAATCAATATCAATAGTCCTTTTTGCTGTTTTTATATTCTTAATGGCATCTGTATCATGGTCATTATTTTAGTGTCTTTATTAATTGCTTTTAACTGCTTTTAATGTTTTATTATTGTATTACACTGGTCAACACACTTTTTCTGGCATAAGGTATTCTAATGGTTTTAAGGTAATTTTGGAGTGCTGATTCCAAATCTGGCATCAGTTTTTGTCTATCACATCAGGTTTTGAGATATCAAATATTGTATTTGTTAAAATCAATGAAAAAGAGCAAATTTACACTGGTCTACAATTTTTTTTCCTGGCCTGGACTTTTGCAACTGTTTTAGACTAATTTCAGGGTGCTGATTCCAAATCTGATTTGCTCTATCACATCTCATTTTTATGCTATCAGCATACCCCATTTTCATGATGCCAAACCTGATGCCAGATTTGGAATCAGCGCCCCAAAATTACCTTAAAACCATTGGAATACCTTATGCCAGAAAAAGTGTGTTGACCGGGTACCCCCTTATCACGGTCCAATTTTCTGAAGTACCCCCTGCTAATTAACTGCTAATTAATTGGATTAATCAATTAATTAATTATGTAATTAATCATTAAGTAAAAAAGTACTAACACAATTTTAAATGTGAAAAAATGTCTTATTTAACGTGTGTGTGTGTGTGTGTGTGTGTGTGTGTGTGTGTGTGTGTGTGTGTGTGAGAGAGAGAGAGAGAGAGAGAGAGAGAGAGAGAGAGAGAGAGAGAGAGATGCAAGGATCTCTTTTTTTTCTCCAAGTCACACTTCCCAAAATCAGCTCCTCCCTCCCCCACCCCACCAAAGTACATTTTCCAAAGTACAAAAATAAGCCCAAAATCAAAATCAGAGACAGAAGGGCTCCAAAAATAATTACAACTTAAAATCCATGTTAATTAACACTTAATTAGCTGCTGATGGGGCAGATAAGGGGCAGGGCTTGGCGTACCTCCAGCAAGAGGTCTGCATACCCCTAGGGGTACCCGTACCACAGGTTGAGAACCCCTGTTGTAGCCATTGTTAGATCACGCCCTGCAGAAGGAAAATATTAAATGTGGATATCTACATAAAATGATATTATAAACACACTATCCTAAAAATACAGCACTATATTTTAACACTAAAGCAGTCACTGACTTGCAACAACTTGCAATCATAAGTGACAAAGAGTTAATTCGGGTAAAATCAATGAAAATGAGGTATGCCGATAGTATAAAAACAAGATGTGATAGAGCAGATCTGAGATCAGATTTGGAATCGGCACCCTGAAACAGCTGCAAACGTCCAGGCCAGAAAAAAAAATGTTTTGTAGACCAGTGTTATTTTTTGTGTGAACTTTGAGCACAGGAAAAGCAGTATAAAATCTTTTTAAATAAATAAGGCCTCAGATTGGTTTGGGCAGACATGGGGACTCCTTTCCAGTCAACAGAGCCAGTGTGGTGGTTGGAGAGTTGTCTTAGTGTCGGGAGTCCTGGGTTCACATCCCTGCTTAGTAACAAAGCTTACTGGGTGACCTTGGACCAGTAACTAGCACTCGGCCTAGCCTACCTTACAGGATTATTGTGAGGATAAAGTGTGTGTGTGTGGGGGGGGGGGTAGGGCACCAGGTATGCCACCCTGAGGTCCTTGGAGGAAGGGAGGGATAATCATCTGATATGCAGACGCTTCCCTTCCTCTCTGCACACGCACAGGAAAGTTTGCTGAGCTTTTTGATAGCTCCCAGGAGAGGTGGGTTTGTGACTCTTCCATTTCTGACCTGAAATCACTATTTTTCTGCTCCCCTGCCTCTTCTGGACAGTTCCCCACCTGCCAGGGCAACGGCTTTTGAGGACTTCAAGAATGAACGTGGAAGTGAGATTAACCGGATCTTTAAGGAGAACAGGGCCATTCTGAATGACCGCAAGAAAAAAATGAGTGCATCCACCCGGCGGGTCAACCTCCTCAAGCAGGAGATGGACACTGCCAGGCAGGCGCTGGAGGCCCAGAGACTGGAGCGGGAGCAGCAGGGTAAGCAGTTCCTGAGCCGGGGGGGGGGGGGGGGGGAGAGGGAGAGAGTTTGTGTGTACCAATGTAGTGGCATCCAAAAAAGAAAGAAGTTGTCGTCCAGAAATGCACACCGATTTCCCCTGATCTACAGCGCAATCTGACTTAACTTTTGTGCCGGTTTAATGAGAACGGGAGGCCCCAGAACGGAAAAGGGATTCAAATCCCCTTTGAATTCCTCTTTTGGAGGGGTTTGAATCCCTTTTCCGTTCTGGGGCCTCCTGTTCTCGCTGGGCCGCTGGTTAAACCGGCACAAAAGTTAAGTCTGATTGCGCTGTTAGTCACTTTTGCCGAAGAAGTGTTGTATGAAATGTAAGGAAATGGTGGCAGGCTGGATAGGCAGGCAGAAATTAAAGGGGGGCATGAAATGCTGCCAGTCCGTCATCGAGCGAGCCGTCATGGTGGGATTGCTTCGGAGTCTATCCCCAGAGTGGTATGAATCGGTCCTGAGCACAGGCAAGGTGTGTGTGTGGGGGTATTTTCCTACACCAGATGGAGAGGGTGCAGTGGCATTTAAAGTGGGAAAAACATAACTTGTGAATGGTAATAGTGTACATTGATTGTGGGAAGATTTTTGTGATTTGTGGAATTGTGATAATTAAATGAGATTAAAATGTCATGTGGATGGAAATCCACCTGTGATTTTGGCTGAGAGGCTCCTCCATTAGCTCGATCATCTGATATGTGTTAAACGTTCTGAGATGTAGCCCTTTGTTTGGTTCTCGGATCCTTCAGGAGAATACCTGAACGATGAAGGACAAATCATCATTGATGAAGAGGAATTCCTGCTGATCATGAAACTGAAGGACCTGAAGAGGCAGTACCGGGCAGATTTCAACGAGTTGCAAGACCTCCAGTCTGAAGTCCAGTACTGCCAGCATCTGGTAGACCAATGCCGCAACAGGCTGGTCACAGGTAGGACTGGCTGCAGCAGCTTACCCAGGTCTCTGCTTTGGGAGAAGCTTTTCACCAGATTGAGGCTGCCACGTGTCTTGGCATTGTGTGTGCTGCGATGGAGATGTCTTGGCATTGGCACCTGACCGGATTTGAACCAGTCTCTCTGGCTGGTTTTATTCTGTGGAGGTGCAGAAAATCTAAAACGCAAGTTGTTGCAAAACGTTCCCTGGTAGAGGAAGGGGGCACTCTTAACGACACATGGGAATGCCCTCGCACCAGCACGAGGTAGGGTCGACTGCTGGGATGGCGACCACATGCCACACCCTTTCTAAAAAGTGCCCCTTGCTCCTTCATCTGTCTGTGTTGGAGTAAGTGGAAGGGGGAATAAAGACCTGGCCATTCTGCGACCAGCATTCAGGTGGATCAAAGGAAAGATTGGGGCCACTTGAACTGAGGAGGCCTGTGAGAGACCCTGGGCAAGGCATTTCCTTCGGATCCATTTGCATGGTGCTGAGGGGGCTGGAGCCCTTAGCAGGGAGGCTCGCAGGGCTCTTGGGTCTCTCCAGTGAAGCAATCCAGCTGTCAGTGTATGTGAAGAGCCACTGCTAACGTCTGCATCCAACACTGAGAGGAGCGGTTTCTCCTGCCCTTCCCAAGATATGCTCTTCTTTCAGAGTTGCAGTATCTCGTCTGCCTTGGCAGGCCCCTTTGAGTAGCTGTTTCCATTTCCTCAGACCCAGGCAGGTCAACTGTTTGGCTGTTGTTTAGCTCAGGCTTGGCTACTTCATCACAACTCTAACCTGGTATGTCTCGTGCCCTCGGTTTGCCTTTCAGAATTTGAAATCTGGTACAATGAGTCTTTCCTCATCCCAGAGGAGGTCCAGGAGGTGCTAAAGTCTGGAGGAGCCATCAGGCCTGGCATGATTCCAATCAACCGAGTCCTGACACTGGTAAGTAGGGCAGGAGGTTCACTGGCTGCCTCCAGGCTGTCATCCGCTGCCAAGTAGCAACTCTGCAGGTCACCCTGGAGCCCCTCTGCCATCAGAGCTGGGGCCTCTTGTGTTGCAGTGCTGAGAATCTGGCAGTCTGTCTCCCAAGAGAGGCAGGAGGTCTGGCTCAGTTGGTAGAGCGGCCATCTTATATGCCTGAAGATCTGAAGGATGGCAGTTCGGGACGGCCGGAAGTATCCGTGTCTGTCGGAGAGCTGTCGGCATGCCACTGACAAGCTGCAGAGCCTCTGTGAGGGAGAGAAGCTGCAGCTGCACTTTGAGCAGGAGTCGAGGTTGCCTGTCAGTCGAAGCGTGGCGAGGCTGGACTGTGAAGGAAACCATCTAGATAGAATGAAGGGTTCTATGCAAGACCAGAACATATTGTATTGTAAAAACTTTTGGGGTTTAGAAAGCCTGCCTGTGTAAACCGCCTTTGAATTAAAGTCAGAGGAGAAATCCGGCTTTGTTTGGACACAGTTTTTCAGTAAAATCTGTCTGCTGCTCTGTTGGTATCTAGTTTTTGTTTTTAATTTATATATGTTGTATTGTTGTAGAAAGGTGGGGTGTACATGTTGGGGGGAATGAATCAACAGCCCTCTGATGGCACCTAAGAGCTGATCTGCCCTGGCAGATCCTGATCAGTGGTTTCTTGCAGGCTGCCTGTGGCCTTCATCTAGGGGCAGAGTCGCAAGCTGTGTTTTATGGGTGTGGGGTGAGTTACTTCACCCGGCTCCTGAATAAGGACTCTTCAAGAGCGACAAGAGGGAAGGGAGAGGCCTCTCCTCATAAGTCCCTTGACAAATTCCTGTTTTCTATCACAGGCTTGGTGTTGACCCTTAAGAGTCTTAAGAACACAAGAAGAGCCCAGCTGCTGGATCAGGCCAAGGGCCCATCCATCCCGTTTCCTGTATCTCACAGTGGCCCCACCAGATGCCTCTGGGAGCACACATGATAGCTGTATCCTGTTGCCATTCCCATGCATTTGGCATTCAGAGATGGCTCCCTCTAAAACCAGGTCATCATGACTTGTAACCTGTGATGGGCTTTTCCTCCATCAATCTGTCCACTCCACTCTCCTTTTAAAGGCATCTAGGCCAGATGGCTTCACCACAACCTGTGGCAAGTAGTTCCACAGATTAATGACACGCTGGGTGAAGAAATGTGTCCTTTTGTCTGTTCTGACTCTCCCGCCAGTCAATTTTAGTGGATGTGCCCTTTACACCCTCTTCCTTCTCCGTGGCATGATCAGCCAGGTGCCCCCAGGCAGAATGCACCGGTTTTGTCAGGTTCCAGTGTAGACCTCAGGTTGCCTTCATCTGTATCCGCTTTGCCCTCCTGTGTGATCAGGATTCTGATCAGTCTCAGCTTTGCCCTCCTGGGGGGGATGGTTAGAGGAGACTTCCCTTAGCAGTTTTTCAGGATTCAGGCTCCTGCCTGCTTGAAAGAGAAAGCGGGACAGGACTGTGACATTTCCCTGTATCCCCCCCCCCCAACCATGCCTTTATGGTCTGTGTTTTTTTTAAACTTATGGGGTGGGAGAGTAATGAGACAAGATCTCAACCTCCCAACTGGAGAGGAGACTTTGGCTTCTCCGTCTTTCATCATTCCAGAGTTGGGACCCTGACCCTTCCCTGGACACAGGAAGCAAACCCTTTTTCAGCCCCATGAGGTCTTCATAGACCTGGTTGGCACCTGGCGTGCAGGCGTTACACCAGCAGTTGGTCGGACTGCAGGGTTGCCCAGCCCCCGTGGGGGCATTGATCATGCCGGGGGGGGGGGTTTCAAAGTCCCCTGCACATCACAGGAGGCACCCAAAGGCACAAATTGCTCTGCGCGTTGATAAAGCCTCGCCTCACCATTTCAGTCCTGCTGTCTGCAGCTCCTCCAAGCTTTCAAGTTCCATTTCGCCCTCGCAGGATGAAGATGAGCAGGAGAAGTTTGACCGGATGCAGGAAGAAGTGCTGCCCTTCTGCCCAGCTTCCGTCTCTTTCTACAATGCCAAAGCAAAGACAGACCGCAAGGTAGAGTAAAAGCCATGGGGTGGAGCTACGGTGGCTGCTGGGGGCAAGTGGGAGGCCGTCCTGTCCGGGTCTGCTTTGGAGGCATCCCGCTGGCCACCGCTAGAAGCAGAATATTCGATGAGGTGAAGCTTTGGTCTGATTCAGCGAGGGAGGCAGTTCTCGTGCCCTCTGCCCTGCAGCACTCAGACACAGGAAATGAGCTGCTGTTCTTTGCTATCTCAAGTTACTCCGCCAGAAATAGTGACCTAGAATCAGTAAAACCATGGCTTCTGATTGGACCCAATCAGACCTTTGAGTTTCACACAACTCTTCATCATACAAAAACAAGCCATTGGAGCACAAAAGGGGGCAACAGAGTCTTTACATGTCCATGTTAGGTTTTGTTCTGGCTTGTTTTGCAAACAAAAGGCTTCTATCTTTGCTCTCAGGTTACAAAATTGAACGCTATCAAAGCAAGTCAATTATTTGTTGCTTCTGTCACCTTAAACTCCCCCCAGCTTTTCCTGAAGAGTCCCCAGGGTGGTTGGTCTACTCTACACCCACTCACTCCACTGCAACAGCTTGGTGTGGCAAAGAGCTCTTCCCTGAGTCTTCTGAACAAGGCCCATCAAAGAACAACAACAGCAACCATTTTGCTAGTGCAATAATAATTAACAGGGCATGAAGTAATTCCTGCAAATAATCCTTGGAATGGAATGTACAAAAGTTCTGTCAAATCCAGCTTTGCAAACTCATTAGCAGTCTGCAGAAAACAGTCAAACCGAAATGTAAAATGGACATGATGGGAGAGTTTATTCTGCACTTTTGTCCTCTGGACACTCATCTGATGAAGAGTTTTGTGAAACTTGGAAGTCCACACAGCTTTATAACTATTGGTTAGGCCCAAATAAAATGGCTCTGAACAGAGCAGAAGACCCATATTTTTTTCCAAATTTGTTTTGTAAGGATTAGGGATGGGGCAGGGAAGGCTGAGCCTCAAAGGGAACATGGAGCAACGAAACAGGGCCGAGTGGGGAAAGTCTTACCCCGTGGTCACACTGAATGATCTACCAAAGCCTGACTGTTTCCTAAGCCTCCAGTACTAGAAGCGCCACAAAATGTTGATGTTTTTCACACACGATCTCAAGTTGATGTTTTTCTCTGTAAGCAGGAGGTTGGGGGCCAGGCTGGGACTCGGGATTCGGAAGGGCAAAAGATTCTGTTCTGAAAGGCGGCACGGTCTTGCTAGGCCTTCTTCCCTGGAGCTATGGGGAGGGAGGGAGGGTTCCTGCACTTGTATGCCCCCTAAGCACAAAGCCACCTCCGCAATAACAGCCAGCTCTCTCTTTCTCCTTGAAAGCACAAATATGCCCGAGCCATGACTGCTCTGGAGCAAATGAGGAAGAAATCTGGATCTGCCCAAACTTCAGCGAGGAACAAACTCCCCTCTGTGCTTGACAGTGCATAGCGGATCTGCAGCAATTCTTGTCTCGTTTCTGACAGATGGAACGAAAAGCGAACTTCAAAGTGCAACGCAAAACACATTTATTTTCAGAATAGAAACCTAACAAAATAAATCTATGAGGAAGCTGCTGCAGTCTTGTTTCTGGTACCAACCTCCCTTTTGCCAAATGATATTAGCAGAGATTGGTAACTGGTTAGTAAGATAAAGTGCAGGCTGTTGAATGTGTGTGTGTGTGTGGGGCTCCCTTTTCTGAGTTCTGCTGGGGAAAAAAAGGCCGATTTGTGCAAGGTGTGAGGAAAGGAATGTGGGTTACTGTCCATTTGATTCTGTTCACAAAAAGATAAGAAGCCTGTGTAAAGTTTGCTTTGTTGCTTCAGTGCCTTCACAGGTAATCTCTCTACCAGGAGGGCCAGCCAACCGTCTGCAACCTTTTTAAAACGGGTAACCAGGACTGCTGGGAGATCAAATCAGTCCATCCTAAATGAAATCAACCCTGACGGTTCCCTGGAAGGACAGGTACTAAGGCTGAAACTCAAATATTTTGGCCACCTAATGCGAAGAGAGGACTCTGATGCTGAGAAAAATTGAAGGCAAAAGGAGAAGGGGAAGGCAAAGGATGAGATGGTTCGACAGCATCACCGATGCAACGAACATGAAAATGAGCGAACTCAGGAAGCTATTAGAGGATAGGAAGGCCTGGCACGATATGGTTCATGGGATCACGAAGGGTCGGACACAACTTAACGACTGAACAACAACCAGGACTATAATTCTTCTGGAGTGAAACGAGCCACCTCTCTCCCCCCCCCCCCCCATTTTTCTTTGCTGTCCTGAATTGCTCATTCAAGGGGGTGGGCTTGTCTTGAAGTCAGTGCTGTCCCCCTCCCATCTCATCTGTCTACAAGTAGACCCTGCATGTTCATCAGAGCCCCTGAGGGTAGATCTCCTCGCTGGACACTGGCCAGGCCAGTGGGGGGAAACGGTGCTTCATCCACCTCACGACATCAAGGCTGAGTTTAGCATCTCCTCTGCTAAGGAGTCCAGGTAGACCAGACTAACTGTAGAAGGTCGGGGGGGGGGGGACTCCGAAGCTGCCTTGGGCAGAGGCGTTTTCTTCCACATGCTGCGGTCATCCAGGACCACAAAGCATAGAGCAATTAGGACGTCAGTTCTGAGAGATGTTCACATTCCAGGAAACAGCTGTCTCTGGTGTCAGGACAACGGCTCACTGCCACCAGCTCTGTTTGAGGGTCAAACTATTCTGGAGCGGGACGACCTGCCCCTGTTGGGGTCCTTCCTTGGCTGTGACAGGCCTGGCCCTGAGGGGGGCTTCTGTGCCAGGGGTGTTTAGCTGCCCTGGCAGCGAGGGGGAGCTGCACGTATCGCCATTCTCTCTTCTGCACAACCCTTGGAGGTACCGTAGCTCGCTGGGGCTCAAGCGCTGTTGGCCACACTCTCGGCTCCTCCTCCAGGGCTTGGCGTCAACAGCTGAGGTGCCCTTCAGGACAGATTGACTGGAGTGCAACGTCAAATACAGGACTTCAGCGCTTCAGGTGCTGCCGCTCTGTTCAGCAGCTGGCCTCCGCTTTGGCGTGGGTGGGGGAGAAAAGGTCTGTCTGTCCAGGCAGGGGGGAACAGCTGAGGGGGGCAGGGAGGAGGACCGCAGATGTTGACTCAGATGCCCAGGTCCCCATTTGTTCCCAGGCGTTCAACTATCCACTTGCCTTGTTGCGTTAGGGGAGGAAGAATTGCCCCCAGGCAACTGAACAAGGACGATTTTGTAAGACCTCTGATTCTCTTCCCCCCCCCCCCCAATGCCCTTGTCTGTACTAGCAGATAAGCTAGTAAAACATGTTGTGGACTGGTAACTTGTGTGAACTCATTTCCAAGGCTGCTATTAGCAGCTAGGGAAAACCTGGACGCAGGACAGACACACCTTGCTTCAAATACTAAGGCTGCAACCCTGTAACACTTTCCTGGGAGTAAGCCCTATTGAACACAATGGGACTTGCTTCAGAGTAGACATGCATAGGATTGTGGCCTATGCAGCTGTGAACCAACTTCCAGCACAATAGAGCCTCTCAGACTGGGAGGCTCCGACAGGGCTGGTTTGCACACGCCCATATTTGGACTCACGTCTACGTTTTATATTCCCAACAAGGCAAACTGGAGGATACAAAATGAGAGGACTAATTTGGGGGAGCCCCAAAACAAGAAGCATGGATTCCCTGAACAGTGCGCAAATCTGGAGGACAACTTGTCCGGTTCGAAGGACACATCAGAAATTGAGACTAATGTGCCATTAACATATTATGCTCACAAACACAGCAGGTGCCAAACCACAATAAATAAGAGCCATTGTCAAATGCTGCTTAGGGCAAGAACCTGCCAATTCCTGAACCACAAAAACTTGGTGTGTAAACTCCAACAGTGCTAAGCCTGCTTAACATCAGGTTAGACTGCGAGCGTGTGCCTTTGGTCACATTTTCATACCTCTCCCAGAAACCCCGAGGGCTGGAAACTTAACTTTATCCCTTTAGGTAAAACCTTGCACTGATTTCAGAACCACTGCTGGCTATATAAAATACCCTCAGGGCTTGCATGCATCTCAGAAGCTAGATGCGAATGAAAAGAAGCTCTTGGGGAAAGATGTACCGTTTCAAGCTTTCAAGGAAGGTGTAGCTAGCCACTGTGATAACCCGGGGGCCAAAAGACGAGGCTTTTTTTAGTGCTAGAGTAGGGGGGCAGCTGGAGGTTTTGTCACCCCTCTGACTTGGCACCCTCTGCCACCAGAGGGGGGGGTGACAAGCCACGGGGGAAGCTGCCAGAAGCTCCAGCTGCCCCCCTCTAGCGCTATACATCAAGCCTCTGGGCTGCCGCCGAGCTCCTGGAAGCAGCTATGTGGAGCTCAGTTTGGGAGGCAAAGCCTCCTGCTCAGTTTGCCACGTGCCAGACAGGAAACGGCAGAGCCGCCTGCTGAGGCTCGCAGAGGCCCTGTGCTGTGCAGTTCACTCTGCCGTTCCCTGTCTGGCACGCAGCAAATTGGGCAGGAGGCTTCGCCCCCCCCAAGCCAAGATCCGTGCAGGCCGGATGACCCCCAGGAGAAGCTGAGCGTGGGGAGCAAGGACTTTGGTCAAACAAGCTTGCACCAGCATCTGGTCAAACAAGCTTGCACCAGCATCGGTACCCCCATTGAGGCTGTGGAATAGCACCGTCCCCAGTAGCCGTCCCTCCACATCCTTCCGCAGGCTCTCCATTGTCCTGCCAAATAAATTCTGCTCCCTCTCTGAATGGACACCATGATGCCCTGTGGATCCCAAAGCAGACAGAAGTCAAACTATACCAAAAGCAGACAAGTCAAGCCTGATCAAGAGCTAATCGGACAACTGGTATTTCTTCTTCCCACAGTACGCCATTCAAGGATGGCGATAGCTCTCGCAAGCGGCTTCAGAAAAACGAGTTCACAAAAGACAGTGGCTGTCTTCATGGGCCCCATTCAAAGTGTGGTCTTTTATCACCCCGTGTGACTCTTCCAGCAGACATGGAACGGCAGGACCCAAACTCCCTCCCGCCGTGGATGCTGCTGCCGCCGCCGCCGCCGCCTCCTGGACTGGCCCATCCAGGCAGGTGGTTGGGGAGGCTCTTTGGTGCCTCTTTCGGCTCCAGCCAAGGCGAGGTTTCTGACAGCAGTAGCCCCAGGGAATCTGCACGGCTCCCTCTAGAACAGGCCTTTGACTCAGGCCTTCGGTTTGCTGCCGCCCTGACCCATCCGTGGTCTGAAATACTGCATCTTGTTTGTTACTGGCTGTTCTTTTTATATCATTATTTTATTACTGTTTTAGCAAATCAGTCGGAAAAGAAACAGCCGAATACTAAATAACATGAAGCAGAAATAGCGCCCCGTGGCCTGGCAGGCCTCTGCTGTGCGCAAGGTTGCCATCAGCCCTCTTGGACCAGCCACTGCAGTCGTGGCCGTGGCTACTGCCACGTCCCAGCCGGCAAACTCCGAGCCTCTTACCATAAGCCCAATGGTTGCCTCTTCCCCGCTTCCCCACTTGTCTGTAAACCGCTTTGTGAACTTTTTGTTGAAAAGCGGTATATAAATATTGTTAATAAAGAATAAAGATTCTCTGAATGCTCTTTTCAGGGAGAGAGCCAGGGGGGGAAACAGAGTGGAATGTGATTCATTCAGCAGTGAGAACTTACAAAAAATAATATCCAAATTCCACACCAAGAAATGCAGAGTTTGCAACCTGCATAAATTACTCAAATGAAACAAATGTGCATACATTGGCTTGTTTTGCATGATTTATTCTTCTCTGACCAATCATACTACACAAGGACCCAGTCCTTCACCACTGGAAATCCAACGGGCTGTGCTCTGGCTTCTGAGACTTTAGCAGATATTGACCTCAGGTTGCTGAGGGCTAAAAAACCTGAAATGAGAATTAAAGAAAATGAGACTCTGAATTCTAGACCACGTACCAAACAGCACAGTCAAGGTCACCCTCCACCTCTTGTATGGATACCACTTGCCCCATAGAACCCTCCGTCTCACATAGCCCTTGGGCACCAAAGAACTATTTTGTGAATACCACACCCACATCTTCCCTCCTTGCTGCACGCTGGAGACCCTTTCAGTCACACAGACATGCCCTGTACACGCTGCACAGGGGTTCTCAACCGCTGGTACGCATACCACCAGTGGTACTTTGGGGTACATCTAGTGGTACGCAGCCAGTCTGGACTCCCAACCCCCCTCCGACGGCGCTCAGGAGCAGAGGTTTCAGTTGCCGCGGAGCTCGGGAAAGAGGCTCGGCCAGCAAGCGGAGGTGAAGTGCACATGTATTGCGTGCTAAAAAAGGCTCTCCTGCCCACCCCACGCCTCTTACTGGTGCGTTCCCAAGCTCCATGGCATTGGAAACCTCCACTCCTAAGCTCCACCGGTGTCTGATACCGATTCCACCTCCATCCTCCAACGGGAGGATCAAGGTTCATCACGGCTTTCAAGGCCTTTTACGTGCAGCAAGTGATGTGGCACATTGTCACGGGGTTGGATAACAGCAAAAACGCAACCATCAAGAACTCATGGAATAACGACAACATTAAAATGGTTATCTACAATATTGACATTGCTTAGAAAAAGGTCACTCAGCAACGTTTAAATGGAGTTTGAAAAACTCTGCTGCCTGGAGCGGTTCCTAAATGTGGTGGCTTCCAGGATGTGCTTGCAGACATTTGCAAGATGATTGTGCAGCTTGCAAATCAAGCAGGCTTTGAATCAAGAGGTTGATAATGATGATGTTCAAGAGGTTTTGGCTTCACATGCAGAGGAACAAACAAATAAAGAAATCATGCAGCTGATACAAGAGAATTTCAAGGAGGGAGATGATGTTGCAGAAGCCATTTGACACAGAACAATTATCTGAATTGTGCAGCTTGGCTAACTGGATGCACAAGATAGTGGAAGAGAACGATCCAGACATGATTCGAAGCGCTAGTTTCAATGCACGACATCCTTGGCTGCTCCCAAGAATTCTACAGAATAAAAATCGCATCAGCACAACAAATAACAATGAAGTCTTGCCATCCCAAGGAATCTACTCCGCCATCTCTTTCTTCTGACCCCACTGGAGAACGGTGCTGAGGTTGATCTCCCTTCAGTTGGAGGTGAGAGACCCAGATGACGCGCCAACATCATCACCGCCACTGTCTTCACAACATTGCTACAATACTGGCCACAACACCTCTGTAGGTAACCAAGGTATCGACTGCTTGGTGAGTGTTAACTTGGGCACCAGCACTTAACAAGCGTCCCTTGGGAAGGAGATCTCTTCGGGCTCCATTCTGTCCTACTAAGGTCATTGTCGATTTTCAACTTGTGTGGAGGCTTCTGGTACTATTTGGATTATACTTGCAGTTGCGATCTCTCTTTAAATAACGGCTGCACAGCTCACACTGCTTTTATATCCCAGTAGCGTTCCGTTGCTGAGCTTACACCTGAAGAGGTCCATGGTTAATGGATGAAACGTAGTGTAACCAACTTTAAGAACAGTATATTTTTTCTTATGTAACATGGCTTTTAATCCTGTTTTAAAAATTAAATCAGTATGTTAACTAGTAGTTTATTTATTTATTTACAGTATTTTTATCCCGCCTTTCTCCCCGAAGGGACCCAAGGCGGCTTACAACAGAAAAAATAAAAAAAATACAATATAAAAATAATCACATTTTAAAACAGTAAAAACAATTAATGACAATTAATAAAAACAAGGTAATTAGTTATGGTAATTACAGAAATAGTTGAGTAAGCATTGTATTGTTCTCATCACTAGGTATCATTTTGTGTTCTCTGTGGTTCAGGTTTTGGATTTTGGGGTGAATTTTTGAGCTCAGGAACCAAATGGAAATTATAACATGGGATTCTATGGGGAAAATGTTTTCGCTATACGAGATCCTGCAGAGGTCGGCTCAGTGGTATGGTGGCAGCCTCTTCGTTCTGTCAGCCTCCTGCTTCTCAGAATAGCTCCAAGGATATTTCCACATCATCACTTACACCTCTCCGTCACATTTTTAAAATTAAACCGAGATTTTATACAGTATTTGTTTCTCCTGTTTCATGTTTGCACTGAGATGTGCTGGACTCGGAGGGAAAGGGAGGCCTGTCTCCGATTTGAAGCCTTCCAGGATTGGCCTTTGCCCCATCTTGCTGGGGGACGGTGTTCAGCTGAAGACGGAACAACAATCTTACTGCTGCTGAAATGTGCAGCTTTGAAGAAAGGAGCGAGGCAGCCCAACACCTGGGAACGAAAAGGGTGGCGGGGTCTGTGCAAGCAAATGCAACACTCCAAGGGCTTTGCAGGTTTTGGGGGGGGGAGAAGACACAGCCGGGATGCAGAGTTCTGGCCAGGCCGTGATTGCTAAGCCAAACACCGCCGCGTCTGCCGCAACAGCCAGGAAAGGTCCCCACTGCCTTTCCCAGGTACAGAGCTGAAATCCTGGCCACGGCTCATGGGCAGAGCCCACGCTTTGCTGTAGAAGGTCCCAGGTTCCAGCCGAAAAGGGATCTCACCCGAGGCGGGTCGCTGCCAGGCACAGTGGCAGGGCTTTCCTCTCCTGCTTGTGGGCTTCCCTGAGGCAGCTGGGGGGCCTCTGTGAGACCATGAATGCTGGACTAGACGGGCCTTGGGCTTGCTCCAGCCAAAGGCCCTTTTCTTGTGCTCTTGTGTGCAAGAACGCTCACTGGCGTTTTACAATGGATCCATTTTGGGTCTGAATCGGTGCTGCTGCCCTTGGTCTTTGCCACCACCAGAAGATCCACACTAGCAAGGCGACGCTCATTTGCAGTGTGCTCTGATGGAACGGCTTGGGGTTCAACGCGATCCTGACAGACACAAAAAATAGGGCTTCCTCCAACAACTGCTTGTGTCTCACATTTCGAGAACCGCAGACTTCAAGCAATGCTATTGACCCATGTGGCCAGCCACATTTACGCCCTCCTCCTGATGTCCCTTCTTTCGGTTCACTGGGTTTCCCCAAGGATGGGGCAAACAATGTCCATCAAACTCTCTCTGGTACACTGGAGGCCTCATCTTCCTGGACACAAGAACAAAGCCAGAAGCAGACAGCTGTGTCTTGGGTGGCTTTCCCATTGGCCTCCTACTATTGGCATACTGGGAACCTGGGTGTGTGCGCACTTCCCAGCCTGCTCTGCTCAATGGCTCCGGCTTACATGGCTGATGGAGATCAGAGCACACTTATGGTATTACCTGAACAGGTGTGTGGAATGTAGCTTGGGCACTAAGAGACGGAGCTACGATTATGAATCAAGACCAGGAAGATCAGGGTTGAAAACCTTGCTCAGGCATGAAGCTCACTGGGTGACTTTGGACCAGTGACCATCTCTCAGCCTAGCCTACCTCACAGGGTTGATGTGAAGATAAAAAGGAGGGGGAGCCATGTAAACCACCCTGAGCTCCTTGGAGGAAAGAAGGATAGCATGTGAAAAACAAATACAATAAAATAATTGACAAATAGAGCTCAGGTTATTTTGCTATAACTGGTTAGTTTCCAGGAAATTGTTACATCTGTGAAGATCATTGGCATGGGTAGGGAGGAACAGACTTGCATGTCATTTTCTTTATACTACTTGTAATGATTTGCCACCATTCCTGTCCACGCTGGTTACCACATTGTCCAAACTATAGCCAAACTGCAGACATGGTTCCTAGACAAGAAAACAGGCAGAACACGAACCCATGGTCACTGCAGGCAGGGCCTTAGGACAAGATACAAATACCAGGGAATAACAAATCCACAAGGTTCTGGATGTAGCACAAACTGCAGGCTCCTTCCACTAGGGGAAAAAAAAAAAGATTAGCAGAAAATGTGCTCAAAAGAAAACCAATATGCAAGCGCAATGAAGAGTCTTGTGTCCGCGCGCTGATGGTAGCACAACACGCTTCTGTGGCCTCGGGCCACGAAATTCATGATCACGAATGACGCCTTCGAGGTGCCACAGGACTCCTCGTCGTCGTCTTTGAATCAGCTGCCGGCCGCCGTCAGTTGTCCAAGGAGACGGAAAGTCTCTGCTCTCTGAGAAATAATTTCAGAAGCCTAAAATGAGGTTCTTGGGCCGGGAGGGGTCTCGTTTCCTTCAGGCAAAGCAGCAGCGGGAAGGGCAGCCGCAGCCACAGCCAGCCTACCTTCCTGCGCCCGGAGGACGGCTCAGCAGCCGCAGCAGCAGCCGCCGCCCCTGCTCTAAACAGGGGCCGCAGGAAGTCGACGAGGCGCCGTTTCCGTCGGACGTCTCGGGCGTCTGGGGAGGAGCGGAGGCGGCGCAGGCTCCTCCTCGGAGCGAGACCACCGCCGTTAAGGAGGAGGACAGAGCTGGGGGGCCGGCGGGCGGGCTTCCTTCCCCAACGCCGCCGCCGCCGCCGGGGCCCTCCGAGGCGCAGGATCGTGCCCGGCCCGGAGCAGCCAGCCAGCACTCCTGTCTCCCTCGGGGATCGGACGCCGGCGGCCGAGGAGCGGAGCGGGAGAGAGGACGGACGGACGGACGGAGAGCGGCCCTTCTTCGCCCCCCGCGGAACTCGAGGATTTACCGTTGTTCTGATTTGGAACGAGGCTGCTTTGAGTCTGACGACCCGACTTTCTCTTCTTCGCCGCCGGCCTGCAGACTCGGCTGCAAAGCGCCGGGCGAGCGGGCGGGCGGAGCGCCGCAGGCTCCCTGTCCCTCCGTTCTTGCGGGGTGGAGCTGCCGCTTCGGAAGGGGGACTAGCGCGCCCCGAAGGACCCCCCACCCCCGGACAGGAGCCTGGGGCGTTTGCGGCCCAGCGCGCCTTGATGCTGGCGCGTTTCTCGGCTTCCCCGGTCGCCGAGCCCGGGACGGAAGAGCGAGGCGGCGGCGGCGGCGGCGGCCCCATGGCCTGATCGGCAGCCAGGCAGGGCTCGGAGCTAGGGTCGGCGGGCTGTCTTGGAAGGAAGGAAGGAAGGGGCAGAGTCGGGCCCCGGCCGGCGCAAGCAAGACGCTCTTTTGCGGCTCGGGGCGTCTAGATGTGAAGGAGGCACCACCTGGCTGGCGGGCAGAGCGGGACGACGAGGAGGAGGAGGAGGAGGAGGAGGAATCCGCTGCCTGCCTGCCGCGCGCCCCGGCTGCTGCTCTCGTCGGGAGGGGCTCTGTCTCCGCGGCGCGTCGGGGGCGCTACGGCCTGGAGTCGGCATCTTCACCGCCCCCAAAGAAATCGCTCCTCTATGCGGGAAGGAGGCCGCGGTGCTTATTCCTCCTCCTGCTGCTGCTGCTGCTGCTGCCGATGATGAAGATGGGGGATTTCTACGACCCGGAACACCCCACCCTCGAGTAAGTCTCGCGCCTCCCCCCGCCCGGGGCCCAGCAGCTCGGACTGGCGGCGGCGGCGGCGGCGGCGGCGGCGGCAGGGGGGGGGGCAACCAGCGCTCGCCCTAAACACGACACGGTTGTTGGGGCGCGTGTGAAGCTTTCCAAGGCGGCGGCGACTCGTCTAATGTCGCCCCGGCCCCGCAACAGCCCTTTGGTGCAGAGAAGGGTGTGTTGGGGGCCTCGCTGCCCCGTCTGGGCTCACGGCCAGGAGGCTAATGGGGGGGGGGACGCGCCCGCTGCCCCTCCCCTGCCAGGTTCACCTCGAGGCCTGTTTCAGCCGGGCCCGTGGGGGGGGGTCGCTCCAGGTAGGCTGCTGTATGGGGGCCTCCTGAGGAAACCCGCGTCCTGCAGGGCGCCAAAAACTTGGGCTGCGGTGCGGTGCAGCCCATCACCTACGACGAGGGTCCCGGGCCGAGGGGTTCCTGCCCCGAGGCTGGTGGGGGCGACACGGGGGCCTCCTCTCTCTCCACCCCAAAGCACACTTGCAAGGGGTTGTCAGGCAAGGGGGGGCTGTCAAGTCCCCCACAAGGCCTCGGCGTCTTGGGGCGAGTGGGCCTTCCGTGGGGGCCTGGCCGCCTCGCCGCCCACATGGCCGTTGAGCAGGATAATACCCTCCCTTAGGGGCTACTATGAGGGGACTGGTCCGTTGCTGCTGCTGCTGCTGCTGCTTTCCCCTCGGGCCTTCCCAGGGTGGAAGCAGATGTAGGCCGCACATCCCCGGCCTCCAGTGAGTACTGTGGCCGGTGCAAGGGAGACCAAGGCGGGGAGCGATGAAGGGAGTGGGCGGAGAGCTCTGGAAGGCCATTTTTTCCAAGACTCTGTGTGCACGCGCCCTTCTAAAACGGGAGGCGTGGAGCCCCCAGACCACTAAAGCATTGAGGGACGGTGTGTGTGACCCACCCTGCCTGTGGGTCGTGGCTATGGCCTATCAGCTGATTCTGGAGACACCTGGACTAATTGCCCTATTCGGGGGGGGGGGGACACACACAGACTGTTGTGTGCTATGACAATCAATCACTAGTGCATTGATTGGGGGACGTTATTGGTGGTTTGGCTTCTTCCAAAGAAGGAATAGAGAAGTTTCCCAGTTGAAATTATGGAGAGTCGTTATTGGTTTTGGGAGTTGATAGCTTTCCTTTCCCCATCAAAAAAAGAGAGAGCCCAAGGCTGCTTAAAATAGCAATATCTCAGACAATAATCAATTAAAACAACATGTCATCAATGCAGCAAATTAAAAGCAGCAATATAAAGTGGGCCTTACCAGGACACTGGTACCAGCTGGGGCGAGGGGGCTGCGAGAGGACTGTTGCCTCCGCAGACCTGGGTTTGGCTGCAGACTTTGGGGCTGCAGTCCTCTCCTTGCAGTTGTGAGAGTAAGCCCCATTGAACTGAGGTGCTCTTTGGAGGACTGTGGGTTTCCCAAGACTTGGAGAGCGTAAGGGGAAAGTGGCCCAATTTGTGCCATCTTCTCAATGTGGGAGTTTAGTGGCCTCTGGTTAGTTTCATTGGAAGCCATTCAGCTGATTGCATATGGTGGGCGAGAGTTGCCTGCAGATGGCCAAGTAAGGATGGAAGTGAACCAGGATGGTCCAGGCCATAAATAAATCTAAATAGGGGAGTTTGCAGAGGCAGGGTAGTAAAAACATTTGAGTGTTAGTAACTTCTGTGACCTTGTTTCTAATTGTGGGATAAAAGAGTCGGACTTAGACCTGGAAGATCCAGGTTCAAATCCCCGCTCAGCCACGAAGCTTCCTGGGTGACCTTGGGCCAGTCACTATCTCTCAGCCCTGCCTACCTCACAGGGTTGTTGTGAGGACAAAAAAAGGAGGGGAGGAAATATGTACACCACTCTGAGCTCCTTGGAGGAAAGGCGGTATAAAAATGTGAAAAATAAATAAATAAAAGAACACTTGTTTTAGCAAAATATCTTCCAAAGTTGTACATTCCCTCCCCTGCCTTAGATTCTGCTAAGAAATAGGAAATAACTGTTTCTTTAACATGTTTCCATTCCACTTTTCAACCCAAATGTGTCTTCAAAGGTGGCTTACTAAAATAAAACAGAAACCATATCATAAATAGGCCAAACAGCAAAATAAAATATCAGCAGTTAAATTATCAAAACTCTGTTTATCTCAACAGCCTCCGGGGGGGGGGGGGGGGAGCTAGAATGATTCTCTGCCTAAAAGTTTAAGCAAAAGAATAACTCAGATTTCCTTGGAGCAAGTTCCCTGCTCTGGTGCTGCCACTGAGAAGGCCCTTTCTCATGTATTGACCTTCTGCACCTCACGCAGTGCCATCAGTGCGCACCTTGTAGAATAACACGAAAAAGACAAGTCTCTGCACAAGGAGCTTCCAGTCTAAAATTTGAGATGGGGGTGAGGATTGAAGTAGTGGGAGGAATGTTTGTTCGCTTGCATATGGAACAGCTCTGCCATTGTTCTATTTCACTGTAATTAAAGGATCTTGAAATGTGCCTTCAACCAATGCTCTCAGAAGGGGTCTTTCTTACTGTCTCAAGTCTTTATGTGCTGAATAACATTTGGGATTATGCCCAGCAAGGTTAGACATAGTGGGCGTTCGAAGAATAGGTGAGGCCTCATCCTAAAGAAGGCCATGTCAACTCTTCTTCTAGACGAAAAGGTTATTGAGATGAAGTGCACCGTGTTAATGTCTAGTGTGCTTTTTCTTTTTTCAGTGATTTTCACTAAAATACAACCATTAGCGATGTTGGACTGCTGGTTTTAATTGTTTCTTGGAGAAGGTGGTCCAGTAGCTCAGATCCTACTTGCTTCCCTTTCTTTCAACTGTACATCTGAACCAGCAACCATTTGTCTTGAATAATATTTTATTTTTATAGCACAACTTTCATGTCGAAGGATCCCAGTGGACATCATAAACCTAATGCATCAAGCATCCCTGAAATGCAGTCACCTCTGAGGTGGAAAGGGGCAGACAACTGGTGTATCTTTCCCCAGACTATGGATGGGTCTGAAGAGGTAGAAAGGTAAAATTTTGGACAAGGGAAATAGGATAAACCTTTGTTTTTGCAAAATACTGTAGTATCGCCATCTTCAGATACCTTCACTTTGCCTAATGATGTCTTGTAAGACTTCTGGAATTATTCACACACAAAAAAATTCCAAATTTGAATTCACCTTCTATTTTACTATTAATTACTAAATTACTAATTCGCATCAGAGCAATGTTTGGCTTTTCTGCGCATGTATACTTCTAGGAGTATACCTCTCTTAACAGGTAATCTAAGTTCTTGGAACAGTAAGTAGTGTCCAAGAAAGTTTTGAATGGGAATTTACTTTCAGAATGTCAGCAGTTGCACAACCTTGTGTGTGTGTGTGTGTGTGTGTGTAGCTCTTTTAACTATTTATTTATTACCCTATGCTGAGGCAAATGCCCAAGGCGGCTTACAACAAAAATTAAAATACATAGTTTAAAATAATACATAAAATAAATTTAAACAATACATAAAATACTGGGGGTGGGGACAATATGGAGCAAAACAAGTTTGCTGCTTTCTTTTAGGATTTTATTATTTTTAAAAACTTTCTCCACTTTGTGGTTCTTTGTAAGGGTTGAATTGCTAGGTCTCTTTAGATGACAGTTCATTTTTTAAAATATGATGTGTAATCTAAAATATTTCACTTTGATAGTGGTCTATTGCATGTATTTTCTGTCTTGTACAGTGTCCACTACTCTGAATGCAAATATTGGATTTTTCTGCCTAAGCCAAAGGAGTGTGAGGGATTGTGCTTTGCAAAGGCATTCTTTATCAGATTTCTATTGTGTGTATTTTTAAATAACTGTCTTATCTTGAATAGCCTCCTTCCTGTCTACCTCAAAGTGTCAAAAAATGTTTAAAATATGCTACAATGGCATTTCAGTAACAACTGGAAAGGATAACTGGCTGTTGAAGTGTGTGTGGGAGTGTGTGAGCAGGGATGAAGCAGTCTGAAAACAAATAATGGCTGCACAATATTTTCTGCTTGCTAGAGAAGATGGCTTCCTCCAGAGATGGTACCTTAGATAGGGCAAACCCTGACAGCTTGTCTGTAGTGAAGTTACACACGCTTCTGTTGGAATTTCTTTGAATGGGAGAGGGCATAGAAATCTTGTTAATTTTTCCCTGTTTAATGAATATGAGTAGGTAGAAGTTTTAGAATTCCAGCAACTTGGAATTGTGTTTATAAAAGTAGTCCTTTGGAAAGTGATAGAAATCGCTGGTTGGCTTGATTCCTTGACTGGAAGCTGGCAAATCAGTTGCAATTGGCAAATCAGTTGTCTAGTGCAGTTTTTAATTTTTTGTTAGTGTGATTACTACAGAGAGAAGTGAGTTTTAAACTATATGGATGAAATAGGAGGTCACTGTTCAGGCAGGTGATGAGATGTGATGTTTTGTAAAATGATAAAATCAGCTGTGTTGCTGATGTTCATTTTTGTGTGCTATAGAAACAGGAGAAATATTTCAGGTAGGGTGCAGTCTTGGAACCTGGGAATAAGTCCTATAAATTCAGTGGAGCTTATTTCTGACTTATTTCTGCATAGGATTGCTCTGTTATTGTGTTACAGCTGAAACTCCACAGCAAACCAAATCAAGCTTGCTTATTCTATGTGCTTATGAAAAATAGCCAGTTAACTGATCATGCAGCAAGCCGCAGATATGTGAACTGAAGTAGGTAAAGTATTTTTCTGTGTTCACATTTATATAAACTAGCCAAATGCGATTATGTGAAAATAGAAAGCAACACCAAAGAACCTGAGAGTGTAGAGATCCAAGAATCTGCATGAGGACATTGGTACCATAAATTGTAGCATATGTCACCTTATTTTTGTAAAAGCTGTGATATTTCCTCAACTCCTGTTAATATGTGCAGCTTTTCTCCCCCCCCCCACTCCAGGTATATTACTCCAGATTATGTGTCTGTTATCTCCTTCATCATACACTAGATTTGAATCCCTGCTCCACCTGTAAGGTATTTTGAACAGTGTGAAGAACCCCCTCCCATTATCAGTCTTAAACCATCGTTGATAATTCAAAATGGTGATATGAATTGTATGAAGGGGTAACATCCATGTTAACAACAAGGAATCTCTGACACCTTGAAGATGGATTGTGTTTGTGGCATGAGCTTTTCTAAACTGGAACCTGCGGGTGACATCTTTTACAAAGTGGATTTTTGCTGTAGCGAACTAAAGTGGCAAGTTACCTTTCATGTTATGTAATCTTGAGTGTAAGTATTTTGTAGTAGAGAACTCCAAAATTATATGAGTCGTCTTTTCTTAAGACTCAAAAGCGATGAAGCATAAGAAAGTTGGTTTTGGGTTTTTAGTGGCTAAGAACGACCCTTTGCTTCGCATTGTATCTTGTCTCCCTTTTAGGTACCTATTTGTCTCTAAGTCATATGTGTGTCACTTTTTTTCCTTCTGCATCGCAGTACCTGATATATCCCTCTGCACCCATATTTTGAAGTAGAAAACACCATTTAAAATTATGGAAGCACCTGCAACTTTGTTTGATTCAAATAATATTTTCAGATTGCACTTACTGTTTTTTAAAGCATTGAATTTTAAGCCAGATTGCTGAAACTGCCATTACAGTTTGCGTTAAATAATATAGTTGTATCAACAGCACTAGTATCTCTTAACAAGAGGATCTGATGCTGTATTTGCTTTGGCGCTGTACTGTCATGAATTCACTCCTGCATTAACCACGTAAAGAGTTTCTACTCCTGTGGAGAGTTGGGTTCTAAATCAGACTTGGGGCTATTGCTTGATGATCCAGAGATAGTTTTGAATAGCCCAGGAAAAACAAGATTAGTGTGGGTGGTCTTTGTGTGGAAATTTGTTTATTTAAAAACATATATCCTGCTTTTTTTTCCAGAAAAATCCAAAGCAGTTAGTAAAATAATACAGAGCAATCAAACTTGTACAGAACTGATACAGTAACAGCCAATGTTCCCTCTGGGGTCTGCGCCTCTGTGCAGACCCCTCCAGTTGCTGCACGGCGGCATTTCCAGATGCCCGTAATTACATCGTATGTACGTCATCACTGGACTTCCAGGAATGCCAAGCTCTGAGCAGCACGGAGCTCGGCTTGTCTTGGAGCTGTGTAGCTTCACAGCTTAAAGGGCTGTGTAGCTTAAAGGGAACAGTTGTAACTGCAACAACAATATGTAACCGCAGCAAAAAGAAAAATCGCCAGCAGAGAAACCAGTATAAAAACAATTGCCTGAAAACCCTAGCAAAATACTAGAGAAAACTCAACCTTCCCTGAAACTTAAAACCCCACTTTCCCACCCGATGGCAGAACGCTAAAGTCAGACAAGCGTCCTTGAGAAGGACATCCCATAATGTACGTGCTTAACTACCCAGGTCTGCTTCTTGGTAGAATGCCCTTTTTCGGGAGTAGCATGCTCCTTTTGAGAGCTTGTGGGTCAGTCTAAGCATCTCTTGGGCGTGAACTGAGCATTAAGGAGGAGCCAGTTTGCAACACTTCAGTGGTACTGAGCATGTGAATTGTAGCCAACTGAACTAGTTCTACTGTGCAGCTTCGCTGATTCAACTGAACAGAACAACCTGTTGGTTTTGTGGGATACTATAAATTATTTGGGAGGTTAATAAAACTGATTACAAGTGCAAAATGGCCCCATGGACCGTCAAGGCAATGATAAGTAGGTGGTCTGTCTCTGGACAGATGCTGTTCTAGTTATCGGTAGTTAAGACTTGTATAATGTTAGCAATGGGATACGATGATGATGCTGAGTGACCAGCCCTGTGGCACAGATGCCGGAAGGAATGCACCTGGACAGGAATAGGAAGTTTGTTTGGCCTGGCTAGGACATATCGTCTTGCCTCCACTTCTTCCCGCTTCTCTTGTGCTACATTGTTAGCCATTCCTTTGCTTGGCAGACTGGAGGCAAAGCTAACCTAGGCACCACAATTCATAATTTGGGCTTCGCTTGTGAAAAGTGCCAACAAGATTGTGGGAGTCGTGTGGCCCTTCTTACGGAGTCCATTCTCATTAGGTGTGGGGAAAGTTCCCCACAGCTGCTCCAATTCCTTATTGTTTTTTGAAATCTGTAGCTAATGTGAGACTCACTCACAACTTTTGTGTTGCTTGGGGGTTTATTTTCTGAACTCCTTGTGGATAAATGCTTTTCTTTTCTCCCTGCAGAGAGGATTATTAATAACTTTAACTCTCAGTAGAATGTTTGGCTGCTCGCAAAACACATTTGGGTGGATAGTCAAAATGGGACAAGTCACATTGCTCAATTATTTTATAGTTGTAATGCATCAGGGAGACAGTAATGGCTCTGGAAAAAAAAGGTTTGTGTTACACCTGCACCTCTTCATGCTCTCTTCTTTAAAGAGGCTAATGACTGTCTCTAGGGGCATGAAAATGAAGGTTGGGAGATTTGCTGGCTGTTGTGGCATGTAATTTTTTTTTAGCTGCAGCCTTTCCCAACTAAGCTAAGACTGCTACCTTGTATTAATTGGATGTGTGGAAATAATTGGGTTCCACTGATGAGTCAAATGGACGAAAAGCTGTTCAAAGGACAAATTTGTGCCCTTTATTTTTTCTTTTTTTAAGTACCATATTTCTTTGAGTCTAAGACGCCATCGATTCTAAGGCGCATCTTAATTTCAGGAACACCAGCAGAAAAAAAAACAAAAACCATCGATTGCAAGATGCACCTCCTTCCTGCTCAGCACCAACTCTCCCCAGCTTGCTCAGCACCAACTCTCCCCAGTTTGCCTGCCACGGCAGTCCGATTTTTACTGCGCCATTTTGCCCCCTCTGCTCAGCGGCGAGCTCTCTCTTCCTGAACCTGAGAGCTCGCCCCAGCATGTCCCGCGCTGCAGCTGATGATATCCTCACTGCATTTGAGCAGACCTTTGCGGTCCGCCAGAAAATGCAATTTCCTTGCTTGGGGAGAATCGGGGAGGCCTGCGCGACCCTCTGCAGGCCTCCCCGATCTTCAGTTCGGTAAAAAACAGCGATTTTCTGGTTTTTCACCGAAAACGGCCGAAAATCGGTATTTTTCACCGAACTGAAGATCGGGGAGGCCTGCAGAGGGTCGTGCAGGCCTCCCTGAAACTCCCCCAAGCTCTGGTAAGTAAGGCAATTGCGTTTTGGGGTGCTTTTTAGAGACCTTCGATTCTAAGACGCACCCCATTTTTTAAAATGCTTAATTGGGGAAAAAAATGCGTCTTAGAATCGAAAAAATACGGTATATGAAATGTAGATGTGTTTGTCTTGTCTGGGTGTGCACATACAGGGCTGGAGAATCATCATCTGGAGAACCATCATCTATTTCTAAAGTGCTCACCACCCTGTTGAGAAGATTTTAGAAATTGGGACCATCCACAAAGGTTTTGGGGTACTCACTAGACTTCAGAAAATTTTATGTGGGGGCAAAAAGTCCCCAAATGCTGTGCTTCTTAGGGAAGCATGAGAGAGTGATCAGATTCTTAGAGAGGCATCAGTCTTCCTTGGGGTGAGGTCAGGTTGTGAGAGGCGGAGAGAGAGAATTCACTGTAGTGGAAGCAGCAGATTAAGGGTGAGGGTGTGGAAGAAAGACAAAGGAAGATGGGTTGGAAATGCACGCATGCAGAAACTGAACAGGGAAGACTTCAAACAAACAGAGGGAGTGAGAAAAAGATAGGGCTGGCTAGTCCATGCAGCTTAACGCTATGATCCCATGCTTACTCTGACATAGGCACCACTGAATTCTGAGGGACTTGTTGTGGACACACAATTTAATTGCAGGATTCCTCTTAATATACGACAGGTCTCCAACTTGCGCAGGTCTAGACTTTCGTAAACTTCTTTATGTAAGGTTTGTGTCGGTCATAAAGGTGCTTGGGCATCACAGCACACAGAACTACTTTATGGCTGAGTGATGTCAGCCTGGCACAGGACTCCGCCTCCTCCGTATCTCTGTGGGGAGGTGCAAGGGGCCAGATCGTTACTCTGCAGCAAACTTGCTCTTTTCTCTGTGCCGGCTCTGTAAATGAAGGAGGAAATAGGGAGCGCACTTTCATTGAAAGAGCCTGCATGGAGGAAGGAGCAGGTAAAAAAGCTCGCTCTGTCCACGGCAGACTCAAGCGAGGCAGTGGGTGTCTGTTTGTTGTTCCCCTCCCCATCTATGGACCGTGTTGGCTTTGCTTCTAGGGTTGATGAGGGTTCCAAGTTGTGTAAAAAAAATCAACATACTGTATGTAAGGTTTTCCGGGATGGAACACCTGTACTGATAGCAAACTCAGATGGTTGAATGCCTGTTGGATTGCAGGCAAAGTGGGGCCATCCAAAGATACTGTATGGTAGTGGTTTGTATATACTCGGACTGCCTAGGTATGCAGAAATACATGAATTTTTAATTGAAAAGAAAAAAAAGTAAAGGTTAAAACTACCAAAAGTCACCTAACGAAGACTAAACATGCTTAGAGTGGTTAGTAGAAGCCAAGGTGGCAGTTGAGGGAGGAAAAACCCAACTGCAGAATGTGGATTTGAGGGGAGGGAATTGGCTGCTTGAGCCTTTAACAATTAGAGGTGAGCATTAAGGTTGGGGAGATGGAACATTTGGTGTTGGGTCCCATTTGTTTCAAATTCTTACTGTGGTTTATCACCCATTTTATCAGACTGGGTAACCACATTTGCATTGCAAAGCTATTACAACCAAACCCATTGCCCTAAAGCTAAAAATGTAGCTGCTATTAACATCTCTTAAAAACACATAATTAAAATTACTGCTTGAAGGGACTCTCAATTTTATCTCTTTCTGTTAAATGTATGCCCAAATGCAACTTCCTTAAGATGCTCTTGACTTTAGTGAACCTCAAGAATAGCATTTAGAACTGGGGAGCAACCACCAGGAATACCTCTTCTTAATAATGAGTATTTATATACAGTACTGCCTTTTCTTTGGTCATCGGATTTCTCCTCTGACTTTAATTCTAAGGCAGTTTACACAGGCAGGCTTTCTAAACCCCAAAAGTTTTTACAATACAATATGTTCTGGTCTTGCATAGAACCCTTCATTCTATCTAGATGGTTTCCTTCACAGTCCAGCCTCGCCACGCTTCGACTGACAGGCAACCTCGACTCCTGCTCAAAGTGCAGCTGCAGCTTCTCTCCCTCACAGAGGCTCTGCAGCTTGTCAGTGGCATGCCGACAGCTCTCCGACAGACACGGATACTTCCGGCCGTCAGCCTCTCTACCAACTGAGCCAGACCTCCTGCCTTCTTACGCTCTAGTGTAAATTTTGTGCCCAAATGATATACTTGAAAGATGCTCTGAGTCTATTTTAAGGGTCTGTTATGTAGGGCCTGAACCTTACTTAGGTCAAAACAGCGGTTAGAATGATGCCAGGACTCCTGGTTTAGTATGTTCTCCTTGGCCTGGTCGTGTGCTTTGGCTCTCTTTTGTTCAACTGCTGCACAGATGTGCAACGAAAGCGGATACCATACTCTTTGAGCAAGTGAACGCAAATAGCTGAAGAAAGGGGTTTTCTAACTATTGCATTAATGGGATACAATACAAGTGAAATGTTTTCTAGCAGTTTTGTGCTGAGAATCCTGGACACCTTTAATGCAGTATGGTGTAGTTCTGCATCCTGCTTTGTCCAGTTTATTACACTTTCTGTTTGCATGGAAATGGCACAACCGCCTTGCGGAGGGGGAGGTGCCATTTCATCACTGGAGTATTTTGTTTGTTGTATCCACAGCAACCATCTTGGATGCAGAAGAGTACTGTAAGAGTCACTAATTTGCTTTTATTTCTTGCCTAGATGCATGGTTCTTTGAGCTCAAGAGACCTTCCCTAAAAGTTGGCAGTGTGACTTAACTCAGAAGTACAAAAATATTTTGAGTACAAAAAGGCCTGTTTTCACACCTATGCACAAATTTGCACGCTCATTTTTTGCAGTTTACTGTACTGCGACTGGAACATTCCCACATTTTTGAGATGTAGCCTGTGGCTGTTTTCTATCCACTTCTCCACAAGTGTTTTCAGATTGCAAATAGGAAAAAGTCACCTTGGAAACACTGTGTTTGTATGTACATATTTTTCAGTTTATATTCCACCTTCCTCATAGCCCCAAGGTAGCTTGCAAAATTTAAATATAATATAAAAAGCACCATATTAATAGCCAGTCATGCCACCTGAGGCTGGTGAAGAAGAACTGTACATGAAGTGTGTTATTTTTTTCTTATCTTGTGTAAGTCACTTTGGGCCCAATCCTATCCAACTTTCCAGCACCAATGCAGCCCCTAAGTAAGAGATCAAATGTTCCCTTGCCTTGAGGAGGCTTCTGTGAGTGTCCCCCCCCCCCACCGCAAGATGCAGCGCACACCCCGTTGGATGTGAAATGTGAGGGGTGGCCCTGTGCTGCTGTTCTTCAAAAGGTGTGAGGGGCAACAGATAAAGTTACTTAAGAGATCAGAAGGTATTGAGGTGCCTGTTGTGGTGATGCTTAATAAACAAAATAACTAAGAGCTCAATCCTGCACAAGTCCACGGCGGTGGAGCGAGTGCTCTGCCGCCAGAAGCCGTCGCGAATGTGCTTTACAGCACGTTCACGACGGCTCAAGAGTAAGGTCCACCGATGGTAGGCCAGCAGCCCTTACTCTGGCACCAGATCTCCCATGCGGCTGCCGGAGGAAGGTAAGGGATCCCCCGGCAGCCGCATGGGTGGTCTGGGTGGCGAGGGAGGAGGGCCATTGGCTGTGCTTGCCCGGGAGGGGGCAGCGTTGGCGTCCGCCTTATCCCCGTCCTTCTTCCGGCCTGCGTGGCCGTTACATGGCCTTCTCCTGGCAGAAATCCGAGGTTTACACCAGGGGAACGGGATGAACGTCCACTTCCCTCGAGTAGATCTTCTAGTAGTAATGGGGATAGAATCCGGCGGGTGGCCCATAAAGATGTATAGTGCCCGTTGACAGGCTGTCTGATCTTATCATAGCAAGTTTCCCATGGCAAGAATGAGCACTGTATGAGCTTTCTATGTTGTAACTGGAAGACAAGTGATTCATCTGGCAGTACCTACTTTTGCTTTTAGTCCCAGTGCAAGCAGATCAAGGGAAAAAGAAGGAAGCCAGACTGTACAAAAAGGACTCCAGTATATTTCTAATATCTCTGTGGGAACAAATAAATTAGCTTATGAAAAAGAGGTGCTTAGCTAACCAGCACCCCAGCACTGCGTTCTGACTCCAGGCCCAGCCAAGTTACTGGTTGGAAGCATCTGAGAGAAACTTGGAGTTGTCCTATCCGTGGTAATTGATTCACACCTAACAAATTCTGCCTTGTGCCTATTTTAAGAACTTCTGATGGAATGCTTCCAATAATTTCAGTTTGGTCTGGCGGAGAGTCTTGGAATGCAGTGAGGTCCGCTAGTACTCTGATACAGGAAGTGCCCTACCTACCCTCTTTTCCAAGAACCTGGAGTTGTGGCAACTTGTTTCTTTTGGATGACAGGTGACTTTTATCAGCAGCGCCTCATGGGATATTTAGAGCCACCCCATATGAGAAGCCAGCTTCTAGATGGCGCTGCTGCTTCTGGTTCCATTCAATCCACTGCGGAGTGGCTGCCCACCTCATGCTCGACTAGTCTCTGCTGCAGGAGTTCAAAGATTAGATGTTGTATGATTAAGGGTCGCTTCAAACCGCACGAATCTCGTCTCGTCCCGGAGCTTAGCCGAGGCGTGCTGGGGTGTCTGGTTACCACAGCGGAAGCGAGCGGTCTCCCGATTGCCAGCACGCTCGAACATCCTCCTGGGCCATGTTTGAGGGGGGGGGGGGCGCAGCCGCGCTAATGGAGTGATTGGTGGCTCCAGTAGCGCACATCACAGCTGCGCTTTCTTCAGAAGGCGGGACAAAAGGAGGGACTATTTGCAGGGAGACACTCCTACAGACAGGCAGGTCGGTGGCCAGCCTCTCGCGCTCGCTCGTCTTCGTTCGCCTCCGCAAGCGGTCTGAAACGGCTTTCAAGGAACTGCAAAAGTAACACTTAAGCATAATAAGGCTCCTTCACTGGTAATTGCAGCTGTTTACGCCCTGTAGCTGACCTCCCTGGTAGAAAGGCAGGTGGCAGTTTTAAATCTGTCTATAGCTGAGATTCATGGGGAAGGGCCACAACTCAGTGATGGAGTACATTCTTTGTGTACAGAGAGTCCCTCGTTCAGGCCCTGGTAACTTCAATAACAAGGATTTTGGGTAGCAGGCTTGGAAAATGCCTTCTCTGCGTCTGAGAGCCACTGTCAATCAGATTAGACAGGACTGAGCTAAATGAATCAATTTGAGTTGCTATGAGGCAACTTTATACATTCACGTGTTCCGCTTTGTGGTTCGTAAATGCTGCACACAGAGCCCCCCCCCCCCAGTGTAAGTGGGAAGAAAAGTAACTGCCATGTATATTCCTTCCTGATTGCCACACCAGTGATCTTTCCTTGTACCTTTTCTAAAAAGTGTATACACGGAGTTCTTTATAGTCCAGGTGGAGAAGCTCTTGTTGCTAAGTTGTCATAGGAATTGCTTCCTAGCGAGGACTGTTTGGTGTTGATGCTTGCTTTCAACCGAAATATGAATGAAACAAAACCATGCTTAATCTACAGTGCTTCTACAAACAATTTTTTTTAATTCCACAAAAGCCACAAGTAGTATCTAACTACTTTCTGGCTGCTGGGGTGGTTCTTTTGCTTCAACCTTGGCATTGCACAGCCAAGAACATAACCTTGGCAGTGGCACGGAGTGGTAGTAATCCTGCTCAATGGAGTTCTTTAGTCAAAGGTTGATTGATGATAAACATAGATGATTGGACCCTTGTTGAAGTGTGCCTGTAAAACCAGTGTAATGATTTTAAAAAGGAGGACTGAAGACTTCATTTCAGCAGAGACTGGGCTTTTCATAGACCTATGTTCTTGCTTGGATTGTAAAAAGAGACATTCGTTCACTGGTAGCTGTATCAAACACAGGGTCTGGTCATGTGTGTGTCTCCCAGCTGAATATGATCCTTTGTGCTATTCGCCATTGACTTAAAATCTTCCTATAAGCTACTCCTACTTCTATAAATATTAGCACAATAGGTTTTATACCTATGCATACACGCAAGATAAACCTGTATATACTGAGAACTTGACAGCAGCTTGGCATACCTGTGTCAGGCAGCCAATTGTAATATTTTCAACACATATGCACTCCCAGTGCCCAACTGATGTTTCTTCCCCAAACATTGATTTCTATCCATCTTTTTGGTTTCAAACTTGGAAAGTGTTCTACCTGGCTTATAGAAGTAAAAGCCATTTTAAACAATTTAAAATAAAAAATAAGAGACGGGGTGGGGGAGGGAGGAGCTGATTTTGGGAGGATTGGGGAAAGATGGCTTGGAGAAAAAAAAAGAGATCCTGGCATGTACTTTTTTCACTAACATGAGATCAAGTTCTCTGTTGGTTTGGGTTTTTTCCCTTCTCTCCCATCTGTGCAGTGTATTTTTTGTAGTTGAGAAAAGGATATACTTTGAGGCCGACAGTGCTGCATTACCAGCTGCATAATTGCCTGTAATAAATTAGTGTGCCATTTATTTCACTTAATCCTGAAAACCAGCAGCAATTTTATCTCTAGGCATATTAGCAAGTAATTATCCAAACATGGTAAAACTTGAAAGTCATTTTGGTTTTGTACATTTTTTTAACTCCACACCACCAACTAATAGCTACATCTATCAGCAACTGAGTGACAGCAATTATCATTTAAAAACTGAATGTAATTACGATAAGAGTGTATTATTTGCAACTTTTTAGTAGGCTCTCATTTGTGATACTGAATGGTGCATGGGCTGCCTGAATAGCATGGACAGGGATATTGCTTGCCCTAGTGGGGAGAATCTTATTTTGACTAATGTGAGCTGCCTTTATTGTTGCTTCTCAATGAAAATTGGTGTTGAGGGAACTTGGATGGTTCATAGTTGGCAGGAAGATGGCAATCTTCTTTCTGTAATGAGGTGATTATAACTAAATTTAAGATTGAATAGGGGTTTAATGACCATGTCGGTCAGGTCTTAAAAGCACAAACGCCTTAACGTTTCACTCTGGAATTTATTATTATTATTATTATTATTATTAACAGTATTTATATACCGCTTTTCAACAAAAAGTTCACAAAGCGGTTTACTTGATTAAATGGCTGCCTGTCCCGAAAGGACTCACAATCTAAAAAAGATGCACAGAGCTTCTTCAGAAGTATGAGTCAAAAGCATTCACCACACTTTCACCTCTTCTGGCTGGAGAGTTCTTACCAGAGATTTTCACAGCCAGAAGCTGTGAAAGGGCAGTGAATGCCTTTGATCCATACTTCCGTCCCTTCAGGGAGAAAGGCGGGATATAAATATTGTAAATAAATAAATAAATTAAGACGTTTGTGTGAATAGCTAAGATGAAGCGATTATTGATTATTGGCTTAAACAAGAAGGTTGCAAAGGTCCCCTATTTGAAGCTTCTGAGAGAACAATCTTGTAATGTTGGTTTATGAAATTGAGCATTGGGGAAAATTTCTCATAAGAGATCATTCCAACAAGTACTTCACACAGCTAATGACAAGTTGAAATTAATGGATATATTTGAAGCATTCCAATTGCTTTTATACTATAAACAAGGTATATTTGAATATGGCAATAAGCCAGATGAAAAACCCAGGGTTTGAGGTGGTAGTATGGCAGTCCCTAATATCCAACTCTATTACCAGGCCTCTGTTTGTGGCTTTGAGACGGTGGTGAGTAAAGGGGAAAAATAGGGTCTAAATCAGTTTGAGGCAGAAAAGATGGGTCTAGATTTCCTAATGAAGGAAGGGAGCTGGGTGTCTAAACAGGTGACTACAGCCCTAGGTGAATGCCAAACATCAAAGCGCTGTGGAAAGATGGGCTAACGTGAGACCTCCCTTGGCACCGAGAGTGTCACATTTCACCACATTGTTCAATTCTGGAAAATTCCAAGTTAAGGTAGTTTTAACTTATGGATAGAAGTAGGATGTACAACGTTTGGAGACCATCTAAAGAACAGCGTGATTTGTCAACAAGTCAGACAGCAGTTGACAAATTGTGTGTGTGTGTGTGTGTGTGTGTCTCACTCACTCACTCTCTCTCTCTCTCTCACACACTCACACACACACACACACACACACACACACACGGATTAGCTGCTAACATTTATACTTAAATTAATTCTTAGAATTACTTGTACCCTGCCTAATTGCAGAGTAATCTATTCTTCTTATACTCGTATATCAACTAACCTAATACTACCCTTAATCAAAAACTACCTCTATTTCTTACCATTTAAATCTAAAAGCAAATCATCCTACTCAACGAAGCTACATATCATTAAATCATTCTTATTTTCCCTTACATGTAAAAAAATCCATAAAAGTTTTCCAATTCTTTACAAAGTATCTACAGATTTCTCTTTAACATGGTCAGTTTGTCCATTTCTGCCAACTTCTGTCCATTTCTGTAGATTTCCAGTTTTGTGCATACAACAACCTTGCAGCTGTAGTTAGATATAAAAATAAAATTCCATACGTATTTTCTAATTGCCGATCCAGCAAACACAACAGGAAAGTCTCCGGTTTCACTTGTAGATTCACCTTCAAAATCTTCTGAATCTGGAGATGTATTTGAGTCTAATATTTTTTTGCTTACACCTCACTTTTTGTGACGTCATGCTTGGAAATACTATCAGTGGCATACTAAAAGGTGGTGGTGGTGCGGGCCACCCCAGGGCAACACGTCACCCAGCCAAAGGGGAGGGGGGTTGACAAAGGCCACGTTTGTTTAAGCGGCTGGGGGGCGGCTGCGTCTTTGACTTCTCTGATCATGGGGAAGAGAAGCCAAAGACACGACCATCCCCCAGCCACTTAAACAGATGTGGCCTTTGTCACACCCACACCCCATCCGGCTTCAAGAAGAGAAGCTGAAGATGCAGCCACTGGCAGACTGGGGCACCCGCATCTTCGGCTTCTCTTCCCCAATCACAGGGAAGAGAAGCCGAAGAAACGGGTGCTCCAGTTCCTACCTCCTGCCTGTCACTTCTGGGTGTCACCAGGCTGACACCCATCCTTGCCGCCCCAGGTGGCAAGAAAGCTGGGCACGCCACTGAATACTATTTCCCCATCTCAGTTTATTAGTAAACTGAGTATTCAGTATTTATTAGTAAACATAGAAGGTGAATTATTTGGAGAGCATTGGGTAAGGAATGGGGAAAGAAAATTGACAATAGTCTGATTTGCTTCAACAAGGTTTACCCTATAAATGTGTGTTGAATGTGAAAATTCTGGAAAATGACTTATCTCCAAAATCAAAAACCTCTTCCTCCTTGGAGGTGGCTGGCATATGCTACCCTGTGCCTCAATTCCTATGTCTAAAATCCTGCTAAATTGTAACACAGGAAGGGTTAAGATGCATATCTGCTCTTTTTCTTCCTCGAAAAAAAAAATAAGAGGTATTATTCTGCTGCCACCTTGACATAGCTACATTCGTTCTCCTTGTAGGTGTACATCTTAATGCTCCTCCTGTTTGTTTTAACAGAATATGAGACACTGGAATAAGATGCCAGAGCATTCTCATGTTGTCTAAACCTAGTATGACTTGAAGAATTTGTTCCTGCAAGATCTATCAGTGAGGCCCTTATTCACTGCAGTGAGACCTTTTCTCTGTAGCTAAATTTCTGTTCAGCTCAAGCAAAGGGTTTTTAACCTGAAATGGAAAGATCTTGTGTTTCCTCTTCGTATTCATCCTCTCTGTTTTTGTTTTTTGCATGCTTTCTTGGCTGGATTACAACAGAGAAGAAGAAAATGAGGTGAGTGAAACTTTATTTTTAATAAGGAACTTTAGGCAATTTAGCAGAACTATTTAATTTTGTTTCATCTCCTATTACTTTAGAGCAGGGGTTCTCAGCCTCTTCCCAGCCAAGTATCACCTCCGGCACCACTCCCCTGCTGAGTACCACCGGAAGTGACTGGCGATGACATCACCAGTTACTTCTGAGTTTTTGGGTTTTGGAGGCCAGAAAACGCAGGTAGGGTGGGTGGGAGGGCTCCTCTCAGCGTTCCCGAGAGGCTCGGCCAAAGGCAGGAGCCTCTCGGGAGCAAAAACACGGCACTCGGGGCAGGGTTCCAGCGGTCCGGTGGTCCAAGTACCATCAGCGGTCGGCCAAAGTACCACTGGTGGTACAAGTACCACTGGTTAAGAAACTCTGCTTTAGAGGAAGGTGAAGTGAGACCTAAAAATGGCGAGTGTTTTGTGGAGCCACCAGAAGTGTTGAAAATGAAGTATGTTTGCACTGTGAACTGCCCTGAGGCCCTTGAGCAAGAATTGACTTCGTACAGCTTCTTCTTTTCCGTGTTGAGACCCTGCAGCAGGACCTCCTGAACTAGGGACCTGGGTGAGGTGGGGGTGTCGGGCAGAGGTTCAGCTTGTGTGCTGTCACCCACCTGTTGCCAGCGGAAGGAACTGCAGAGATATTGGTCAAACTGACGAGGAAGGTTTAACTGTAAGGCCAGAGAGGGTCAGGTGATATTCCCTGAGATTTTCAAGGATTTCCAGGGTAGGCTTGCTTGCTGCTTGGAACAGTTTGCTGGTTCTACTTCTGTGACGGTCCTCCTGTTGCTTTTTTCCTTTTCAGCCTTCTGTCCTGTCCCCCACCCCGTATCCCTTTACCTCTGTTGCTATATTTTGAGTATAGTTTTTATTTTAAAAACGTGATTTCACCTGCTTATTTCTTGTGTTGTAGGGCAAGGCTGAAAATGTGCAGAAACCCGGTTTTGTCAAAGGGCCTGTATTTAAAGGAGTAGCATCTAGCCGTTTCTTGCCCAAAGGCACCCGGACAAAAGTTAACCTTGAGGAACAAGGTAGACAAAAGGTGTCCTTCAGCTTCAGTCTGACCAAGAAAACCTTGCAGAACAGATTTCTTACAGCCCTTGGGAATGACAAGCAAAATGAGACTCCAAGTTCCCCAGCTGTACTCTTTCAAACGGATCTTGCCTCTAAAATAAAAATAGATCTTGGAGATTCTTCTGGCATCCTGGAAGAATTTTCACCACTAAAACCTAAGGTGGAATTAGGCAAGATCCATTTCAAGAAACATCTGCTGAATGTGACAACAAAGCCTTCTCCAGCTGCTGCATTGCTGCCACCGCTACCACCAGTTCTAACTCCAACTACTACTGAAGAATTCATGGAACTGCAATCCTCGCCACCACCCCGTTCACCACCGCCACCACCACCCCCTCCTCCTCCTCCTCCTCCACAAATGCTACCAGCGCCAACCCCAGCACCAAGCCCAATAACTTTGCTGCAAGTTCCAGCCGCATCTACTCTTCTGTTGCCATCACCCACAGAAACTGTTGTCCGAATGACAAAGGAGCCCTTAATTAAAGCGCCTGAGGAAGCTTTAGAACTGAATGCTAAACAAAATTTTATGTTGGATAACGCTGAAGAACATCTAGTTCAAGTTGATTCTGAGGAAGTAGAACTAGTCCCAACCCGCAGAGATTCCCATATTGGGAAAGAGGAGGAAGTTTCAGATGGCGCAAAGTGTGCTTCTCTAAGCTCTAAGAAGCAGAGTTCCAAGAAGAAGTTCTCTCAGTCTGATGGCATGGTGGCAGGTTCTGAATCCGATGAAGATTCTGTGAGGACTTCTTCAAGTCATAGATCCCATGAAATTAAAGTAACCAGCTCAGAGAAGGAAAGAGATTCACGAAAGAGTGCTACTTCTCTCAAAACTGAGGAGCAGGTGAAATCCTCATCACGGTCTAGATCTGACAGAGATGAAAAATATTCTAGTTATTCCAGATCTGAGAGAGACTCAAGGTACTCCCGTTCCAGATCTGACAGAGAGAGGAGGAGGAGCAGATCCCGTTCTCGTTCTAGATCAGAGAGAGGTTCTAGAACCAGTTCTTCCTATTCCAGACCTGAACGGTCGCATTACTATGACTCTGACCGGAGGTACCGCAGGAGCTCACCATACCGAGAAAAGACACGATATTCCCGTTCTTATGTGGATAGTAGGACAAGAGAGAGTTCTGATTCAGAAGAAGAGTATCGCAGGACATACTTCAGGGCTACAGACTCGAGGCGTACATCTCATTCTTCTTACAGAGAGTCGAGGACTTCTTCCTACTCCAAGTCTGAGCGGGATATCAAGATAGAATCCTCTCATACTGACTTGGAGAGAAAAGGAAAACCTGCAAAATCAGACAGAGAATCAAAAAGGACTTCAGAAAGTGAATTGTCAAAAAGATGCTCTCCAGTCAATGAAGCGGGACATAGGAGGGGGGCTCCCTATTCTAAAGCAGACAGCAGTGTGGATTCTTCCCGTCATAAGTCCACTTCTTCAAAGACATCTGCTCCAAAGTCAGATAAATTCAAAAGTTCTTTCTGTTGTACAGAACCTGAGGAAATCAGAGAGCAGTCTAATTGTATAGACTCGGAGGCGTCTTGTGTACAAAGCTGTGAAACAAAAACTGTTATCACACAGAAGCCAGAAAGAGAGAGAACTGTTTCTCCGTTAAGTCCGTTAAACGATTCGCCTACTTTCAAAAAGCTAGATGAGTCGAAAGAGGCCTCTCCTATTTCTAAGTCGATTGAACTTGCAGGAATTGATAGCCATGACAGTATTAAGGAAGGTGAATCTTTAGTCAAGGTAAAACATGATCACGTAAGAACTTTTTCTCCCACAGAGTTGAACACCAATGGGTCCCCAGAACGTAGGCCCAGGGATGCAGCCTTGTTCTGTACCTCCCAGATGGAAGAGGTTGCAGTATTTTCTGAGGACAGTTTAGACAGAACTGAAGTACCATTTCAAATCAAAAGTTCTGATTTGAACGAGTTGTCGTCAAATGCATTTCAGGATGTCTCTCTCTCTGCAGGAGATGATTTAGATGACGCTCCTGTGCTTTTGACTGAATCCAGCCGTTTGCTTAAAGAAAAAGCAGGAGCTTCAGTTCCTTCTGAATATCAATTTGTACCTTCCTGTATTGTGAATGTAAACCATTCTAAAATGTTAACAAAAAAGGTGGATGAACTAACAGATCCCTGTAATAAAACCAAAGATCCAGTCCCTTGTCTCCTTTCAGATGATACCACTCTTTCTTTGTATTATTCAGAAGTTGAAATTGAAGCGGAGTCTTTGGATACAAAAGCTGCTCAAGATTCGTTTATTGATGCTCATGTAGAGGCACAAAATGAAACGTGCCGGTGTGCTGGTGCAGAAGAAGAAAATTCATCAAAATCTGTTCATGAAAGTGAAAAATGCATTGCTAGACGTTTCGGTTTATTGGAGCATAGCGTAGACAGAGATTCTTCTGCAGAAGAGCGTTCTGTGGAAAATAAATTAGACCATCAGTATATTGCAGAGCAACAACAAGCTTCAGAAAATGTGTTGTCTCAGTTGGAGACAACTTTGCAGATGAAGGGTGAAGAACTTGCAGAGTGTCCTGAAGTAGCACTTGAACTAGATGCTCCTCATGCTGATTCTGTTGTAGAAAAACCAAAATCACCCTTTAAAAATGAGCATTCTTATTATTTAGAGATGCCAGTAGAAGTCCCAGAAAAAGAGGAGGATCCAGATGAGGAGGAGGACGGTTCTGTTGCCCTTGGTGAAGGAGCCAGGTCTGACTGGAGAGACCCCTGTCCTGAGGCCTGCGGCATGGAGAAGCGAGAGGACTCTTTAGTGGGATCTGTGTTTTCAGATGCTCTGTCTCCATCTTGTGACATCGTTGTGACTGTAGAAGAAACTGAAACAGTAGCTGAAGCGACTGGATGTGACAGTAGCGTCAGTACGCCTGACCTCACTTCCTTTCACCATGAAGATTATTCTGATTCAGCTGAAAGTGCAAGTGAACCAGGTAGTGATGTGAGTGATACAGAGGAGTCTGATTCAGATTCAGATGATAGCAGTGTTCCGAGGAACCGCCTTCAGTCGGTTGTGGTTGTTCCAAAGAATTCTACAATAGCTATGGAAGAGAGCAGTTTTTTCCCCTCTCGGAGCAGCCAAAGTAACAGGCGGTACTTGGAGCGTTGGGAAGATGGCAGGCCAGAGTCCAGCAAGCCATTCTATGAAGAAATGCCGGATGACCTGGACTCTAATAATGGACTGCAAAATGAAAGCAAGTGTTTGCCTCCTAGAGAGGTGCTGGGGAGCCTAGCAACATCCACTGAGCTCCATACAACAGAGGCTGAAAGCTTTCAGCCTGCTGCTTCTCAGCCTCAGAGTGATGGTGTGGACAGTACAAGTCAGTCAGAGCTAACATCAGACGCTATTAGCAAATCAAATCCAGGTGAAAGAACAATATTAAATGAACCAATATCTATAGCTCGGTCAGTTGACAGACCACAAGAAATGGAATTGCACTACCAGAACTTTGAAATGGCTGACAATACATCTAGGCAGCAGACTAGTGTTTCTAAGCCAGACAGCAGGCAGGGGAAGTCTGGCTTCAGTGATCTCTCTGACACAGGAGACTTCTCCAGAGAGGATGGCTTTCATTCAGCAGAGGACCTAGGTAGCTTGGGGTGGGACTTTTCCCAGCCAGAAAAGCCAAGCAGCACATACCAGCAGCCTGATAGTAGCTATGGCATTTTCTCAGGTTATGTTTACCCACCAGGTTCAGGGCCATATGTCGGATCTCATAACTACTGGCATGACAGTGGCTATTGGGATCCAAGGTTGAGCAGCAGACCCTCTGAGATGAATTATGAGCGAATTCAAGGGCAGGTCCCTGATTCTCTAACAGAAGACCACGAGGAGTACGAAGAGGTTGACCGTTGGGTTGATGAAAGTCACCCCTACTTCCCCAACTTGAGTAAGTTCCAAACACGTGACCCTAGAGGGAAAGGTTCAGTGCAGGCGCATGAGATAAGCAGTAACTCGGCTAAAGACCCAGCGACCACAAGCGAGAGAAATGAGCACATTATTAAGGTCTTGGATAAAAATGATATGAAAGAACGAGGGCCACTGAAGAAAAGGAGGCAGGGTTTCGAGAGTGACTCGGAGAGCGATGGGGACTCTCGGGAAAGGAAGAAGGTCAAAATGGAAGGTGAGCTATTGCCCGTTGTGCCTCAGGACTCTTCAGTGGTCCGCCCACTCTGTCACATGGAGGACTTCAGGGATCCACAGCGTTGGAAAGAGTTTTCCAAGCAAGGGAAAATGCCTTGTTACTTCGACCTTATTGAAGAAAACGTTTACTTAACAGAAAGGTAATTAGCATACTTTTAAGTGGTGTATATGGAAGCATTAAATATGGCTGCAGTTACAGGGTTAGCGCAAGAGTGGTGGGGCTGGAGGGAAGGACCACTTCCAAGTGGATGTGAGCTATTTTGGGTAGAGTCTCTCTTTGCCTGAGTTCAGGTGGTTTTACACTTTTCTTTTTGTAAAATGAAAAATAAACTGTTAAATGTATAAAGAATACCTAAATATGTGAGGTTAGGTGCTGACTATGTACTGTATAGAAGCGGTGAACAAAAGACAGTTTTATCTGCAAAGGTTATACAGTCGGACCTTTTTATCCACTGGGGTTCTGTTCCCGGAACCCCAGTGGATTAAAAAAAAAACAGTGTTACAAGAAAACCGGGTGGGGAGTGATACCACATTACCTTTTTTCCAGCATCTTTGCCGCTTCCCTCCTCCTGAGTTTGTTTTAAACTGACTGAAAAAAAGAAAAACCGCTACCAGAAGCAACCTGTAGATGATGCCAGAGACTCCCGGTTGCGTTTTTTCCCCTTTTTTCAGCGGTTTGGACGCACACAGGAGGCGGGAAGCAGCTGGAAGGCTCCCGGCAATGCTGAAAAAAGAGGTAATGTGGTGCAGTTGGACTCCCTCTTCCACAGTTTTGCCACCCATGTTGAGTCAAATCCGTGGATAAAAAAACCATGGATAAAAAGGTCCGACTGTACCTCTAAAATCACGAGACAGTTTTTAAAAGTTGGAGCCTTTTATTTGCTGCCTAGTTTCTAACCCTTTTGGAGCTCATCTTTCAGAAACATTTCAAGGTTTTGTTTCCGCCAAAAAGAATGAGAGGTTATCTGTTCTGTATTAGGCCCTACGCAGACAGACACACAAAATTTCTATCAAGGTATACTGTGGCTCTGTAATTTTAAAATTAATCCTCTCAAGCCTTTCATACCTTTTTTGTTTTGTTTTGTTTGTTTGTTTAGAACTAGATTTATCTGGTTGCTGGCCATCTTGCTTGTTCCCCTTTCAATTTTTGCTTGCTAGTATGATGCTGTCAATTCTAATGCTTGTTCTGTGGAATGTTCTACAGAAAGAGAAATAAATCCCACCGTGACATCAAGCGGATGCTGTGTGAATGTCCCACTCTGTCCAAAGATGAGAGAACTCAAGGAGAGGTGGCCTGTGGAGAGGATTGTCTGAACCGGCTCCTCATGATAGAATGGTAAGGATCATTTTGCTGGTTCGTCGTCTCCTGTTGTTCCCCACCTGCATCCTGACACATAAGAAGAAAATATTTCACTAAGGAATGAAATAAACTTTCTGGTCATTGGAGACTTGTGTGGACCGTAGTGTTTCTCTTGTTGCTGGCTGTTCTCAGCGATGTCAAAAAGAGAATTTGCTCCTTGCCAAGGTGTGGAAGTGCAGTTTTTGTTGGATTCTGGAGGAAGTGTGAGACGTCTTGCTTTCAGAGTAAAAGTTTCCGGGTTTTCTGCCATTGCATAAAATCAATTAAAAGGAAGATGTTAATAATCCCAACATTTCATTTGCAAATCTTTGGCAAACCTTTTCAAGGAAAACTCTCGGAGAAAGGCGTGGTCTCTCTGAGGGAGTCAAGGGCTTGGAGAAAAGCTTGTATTTAAGCTGTCAAACAGACAACAGCTGTGCTAAATGCCTGAGTAAATTAGTAAATTAATTAAGTAATTAATACACGTGGATGTGCGTATTGTTTTGCTTCATGCTTAGTTCCTCAAGGTGCCCAAATGGAGAGTACTGTTCCAACCGGCGGTTCCAAAGGAAACAGCATGCAGACGTTGAAGTCATACTGACAGAGAAGAAAGGCTGGGGCTTGAGAGCGGCGAAAGATCTCCCATCGTAAGCCTTCCCTCATTGAAAGAACTTCAGCTTAAGCATTTTGCCCTCTAGTGAGCAGCAGTGAAAGAATGAATTCATTCTTGAGTGAATAGGGACTTTGCTGCTGGAAATAGTAGACGGGAAACTGACAGATGGAGATTTCTCCCAGTTCCTTGACATTAGGCTAGCAATAAGTGGCATGCGAGTCAGCACTAGTCTGTGAACAAGTGAATGAAAAGCTCTGACCAGTTAGCTTTTGCAGTGCAGGAGCTGGAGTTGAACCAGTTGAGGTTCTAGCAACATAGAACCCTACAACCCGCCCCCCTCCAAAAAAAAATCTAACCTTTTGTAGGATGAGGCTATGAGGAGGCCAGCAGGATCAAAACCGAACATTTTTCCCTTGACCCAAGAGAAGGTTGGACAGCATAGGGGAGTCAGGATTGTACCACATGTTGTGTTCTGTGTGGGGGAGCTTAGAAAGTGAGTTCCAGAAGACTTCAATTAGGAGCCGTGGTAGAGCTTGCACTTCTTGCACATGCCGTCTCTTTTAAGTCTTTGCACTGCACAGTTTTGAGACAGTCATTTGAGGCAGTGAAATTGTATCCTTATATCCCACATTTATAATTGAACGTATGAAATGGCCTTCATACCTTCAACAGGCCGTGGGGTCCATCTAGCCCACTGCCATCTACTCACCCTGGCAGTGGCTTCCCAGCGCCTCAAGCAGAAGTCCTCCTCACAGGCCTGCTACCTGAGACCTTTTTAGCTGGAGATGTTGGGAGCTGAAACTGGGCCCAGGTGCTCTGTCACTGAGCTGGGATAAGTGGCTTCTTCCCAGAAGTCAGTATGGCTCATGCTCTGTGGCTTTGGCTCAGTGACAGTTCTCTCATGTCTTGGATATTTCTTTTGCCCACCTAGGAACACCTTTGTCCTGGAATATTGTGGTGAAGTGCTGGATCATAAAGAGTTCAAAGCTCGTGTGAAGGAGTATGCTCGAAGCAAGAACATCCATTACTATTTCATGGCATTGAAAAATGATGAGGTGAGTGCCAGCTTTCTCTGTAAAATGGGAGTAATGGCACCCATGAATGAATGGGATAAAGAAGCGAAATTATCAATGCTGAGATGAGACAACCAGTCAAACTATTTTTTTATAGTCTTTATTTAGAGAGGCAATTACACGAAATGAAAATACAATATTTCCCTTCTCGCATCTCCATTTGTCTCCCATATTTAACTCTCACCTGTTGAGATAGTTTGTCCTTTAGAAGAATGTCCTGTGACGTATGTATCCAGGTGTCTACAGAGGGGCTTATGATTTTTTCAGTTCGGAGCTATCCTTGAATGAGCAAATGTTAACAAGTTGAATCCATTTTCTGTAAACACCTAGAGCGTTTTCATCATCAGTGTGGCCCATTGACATTTTCAGCAGTTGCAATTCCAGCTGAAACTCTCACAACTTCATTTTAGCCTAACATAGGCTGTCGTTTTAAAGGGGCAAATAAAACCCCTTATTTTAATTTTCCTTTCAGATAATAGACGCCACCCAGAAAGGAAACTGCTCTCGTTTCATGAACCACAGCTGTGAGCCAAACTGTGAGACACAGAAGGTGAGATACAGGAAGAAACTGTTGCAACCAGCTACTTGGCTTAACTCAGCGTGAATTTATATATATGGCCCTTGTGCGTGGAGAAGGCCAAAAACACTCTTCTATGTTAGTGATCAGCATAGCGGATACCTGCGACCATGGCGACATCATCCTCCTCCTCTCCTCAGAGTGGGGGGGGGGGGAGCTCAGTGTCGAACTGGTTGTTATATGACATATCCGGGTTGTACAGAAGGCAGAGGAGATATGATTCAGTCGCATTTTTATTGAATCCTCACTGGTGAAAGGGTCACCATAACAGAAAAGCAGGATAACCTTCTACCCTGGTGGGTTTTCTTTGTCCTAAGGTCTGCTCACAGCCTCTTCTGCCTGGTCACATGGAGGCTCAGTCATCCACTCTCCGAAGGGGAAGGCCCAGCCAATGGTGCAAAAGGGGGGTTGGGTCCTACAGGGCGGAGTCTTCCTAGTTCGGAGGGTAGAGGACAGCTGCAGGATTGCCCCCTAGGTCTGGGAGCAGCTAACGTGCCTGGCTCCCCCCCCAGGAGGGAAGGTCAGTGTCTGGTCCTTCAGACCTGCTCCCCCCTTTGCTGTAGCCCCCCCTTCTCTCTGCCTTCTTGCTCTGCCTCTCGGCTTGTCCTTGTTCGCAGTCCACTTTCCCTTTCCCCCATGTTTCCTCCATGTTCATGTCTTCACTCCTGCTTCCTGAGCTCCTGGCTGGCGTTTTCTGCCTCCTTCTGTGTTCCTCCTGCCCTCACCTCTGTCCCCCCCCCTTACCACTACCTCCATTTTCTCTTTTGCGTCGGTCTCTGCCTCCGCCTCTTTCCACCCGCTTCTGCTCTGGTCCCGCCCCTTTTAAGAGCTGTTGCCAGTACCTCAACTCCTCCCCTAGTGGCTCTGCAGCAGCTGTGGCCTCCCTGGCTCTTGAGCCGCAGCTTCGGCTGGCCGGCCAGCCTGCACTTGGCAACAATGTCATCACCAAGCGCCTGGGCATTTGGCTGTTGTCCTCATTCCCGCTCCTGCCTGCTTGGTGGGCAGACACAGTGGGGCTCACAGCACTACATTTTAAAAATCTCTTGCCTTTTGCATTAAAAATTCTAGCATGCAGATAGATATGTCCCAGCCCACAGTGGCGCCTGGGCTGAGAGAGCTCTAAACACACCCCTCCCGTGAAGAACCAGCCTGGGGACACACTTTGGACACACCCTCCTTATGGGGGCCCTTGTGTTTGAACTGGCTCCACTTTCTAAAGGTTAGTAGGCTGAATGAAGGTCAGACTTCCCTGTCCTTAGCATTGTTCTGCCGTGGGCAGCGTTTCAGCATGTCTGGCATTAGTATTGCTGCCTAAGCAAACTAAAGTGTAGGTGACCCTCGCAGCACTCAAGGGGGAGGGCTGTGACCTGGTGGTCGAGCGCCTGCTTTGCTTGCAGAAGGTCCCAGGCTCAGTCCCTGGCAGCATCTCCAGGTAGGGCAGAGAAAAATCCCTAGAGAGCCCCAGCCAGTCTGTGTGGACCGTACAGATCGAGGTGGACCAAGGGTCTGATTCAGAATCGGGCAGATTCCTATGAACTCCAACGCGATCCTGAGATGTCGGTCTTTCGTTAAACTATAGAGATAGTAAGCTTGTAACTCTCATTGTTGTGCTTATGAAAATATGAGAGCAGGAGGTCTTTTTAAAACAAACAAATGTTAGACCTCCTGCAAGAACTTCAGGTTATATTTTTATTTCCATCTCATGAACGTGAAAATCTAGGATAAGCCGCTTTATAACAGCTGACTCAAATACTCAGCTGCTGAGGAGGAACGTGTCATTCTTCCCAGCATGCCAAAAATTGTTTTCTGAAGATGAATCTTGAAATATAATGAAGTCAAGACCATGTGGCCAATGGGGATGCACTCACTGTGTTTCTACACGTGCTGCTCAGATAGTGAGGAAGGTTCTAGGTCTGCTCCCCACTACCCTGTCTACGAGACTACTGTATATGCCTGCATCTCCATGTAGATTCTGTACAAATAGTTTGCACTGTTTTGGTGCGCTATTCATTTCTAGGGCAAGCCCTGGTGCCCAAGAAATTGTTCATACCTTGCCTCGTCTTATCTAGATTTTAGGATTCGATTTGTTGTGTTCTTTTTGGAGTGCTTTTAGTTATGTTTATGCACGTGTGTGGATATATGCTATTGACTCTGAAAACCCTATTTGCTGAAGGGGAACCTGTCAGCACAGGGATGTTTGTAAACCAGGATCTGGAGACAGGAGGGGCCTGTCCCAGGCTGAGAGGGCTCAGATTTGAACAGGAGGCAGAGGTGCCTCTTCAAGGAACAAAGGTGCCCAAAGACCCAGTGGTCCAAAGAAGGCAAAGCAAGCAGTAGGTTGAGGAAAGATGGGTGAAGGCTGCTGTCCCTCCCAAGCAGGAAAAGGAGCTGACAAAAACTTCTGCACAGGAAGGGCTCTGACTCCTAAAGTAGAAAGGCCAAGGAGTGAAACTGTAGGAAGTGGACAGCTGTGGGCCACAATGGGCAAAGAGGAAAGTGTGTGTCTTGTGTCGGTGGTGGTAAATTTCACAATATTATTTCAAAACATTGATTTGGAGCAACAAGCAAGATAAGGACATCAGAACCCATTGTGGGATCGATTGTAAAGGTCGATCCAGCCCCCCCCCCCCCCCCCCCCGGTTCCCAGGCATGGTCAGCCATATGCCTCTGGGAAGCGAAGAAGCAGGACATGAAAACGACTCTCCTGCATTGTTTGTCCCCAGCAGCATCTAGTACTCCAGAGGGATGCTAGATGAATCCTTGGTCTGATCCAGCAACCCAGTTTCTTGGGGAATCTAGAGTCTTCTTGGGATAGGTGGGGGTGTAGAAACATTGCAAGGTTTTCTGTAGGCTTAATCCTGACTTTAGCTGGGTAAACCAAGTAAAGCGCAGTCGTCTGAACTGTGTCTCGTTGTGCTTCAGGCAGTTGCTGACGTCATTCACCTTTTGTGCTGGACAAAATGAGTTCACACAAATGGGTCAAGTAGAAGTGTAATACAGCAAATGCAAACAGTGCGATTAAACAGAATTGGATATAAAGTAAAACTGTGCTTTACTTGGGTTCTCTTGGCATCCAAGTACCAAAATGGATGCCAAGTACTTCAGAGAAGCAGAGCCATTTTTAGAATAGACTGTATTCCATTTAGAAAATAAGGTACTGTCGTTCTAAGTTTGCATGTTGTACTAAGTACAATTTGGTCTCCCTTGCTTTAGTGGACTGTGAATGGACAGCTGAGAGTTGGCTTTTTCACCACCAAGGTAGTGCCATCTGGCTCAGAGCTAACATTTGATTACCAGTTCCAGAGATATGGGTAGGTGAAGCACTTACTTGCCTCATTGATTGTTTGTTTAAAAATGGGTTGTCTTGAAAAAGTATCAGGAAAGCCATCCCGCCGGTGCAAGATTAACTATAGGCTATCATCTCCTCTGGGCTCCAAGTGTCCTCCTCATGAACTGATTTACTTAAAACTTCTTCTTTGATGCTGTTCTTATCTGGAGAGGAAGATAATGTATATTTTGTAGAAGAGTACCCTACTAAACTTTTAATCATTGAACCAGAGCATCCATCTCTTTGCTGGGTGAACAATAGAGGAGAGCCCTGTGCACCGTAGAGATGAAATCAAGTGCTCGCTTGTTGAAAAACAAAATAAAGGAGAACTCTGAAATATTCTGACTTTCATGAAAAATGGACAAATCCCAAAATGGTTAGGAGGTTTTTTTTTTCTTAAATGGTAAAACACTCCAGCGAAATATGCTTGCATCTAACATGTTTTGAGTAGAATAGGTCTTTCCCAGAATCAATAATTTTGGTTTTTAATGTGTAAGGTTCTTCCCTCCTCAAAGAAAACCCTAGATATTCTGACTCCCCAATTTCAGCCACCACCTGGTGGAAAAGTGGAATACATACAGTTTCTAAACAATACAGAAATAAGGGACTTGCTCTGAATAAGCTACATAACATAACATAACATGTGAGGACCAACATAGGTTTGTTTTTCAGGATAATTAACTTGTTAGAACATTTTTGTGAAATAAATTTGTATTGAAATCTGTTGTAAATCTTTTAATCTTGGTGATAGCTGTTATATAAGATCAGGGCAACCTTAAATCACTCTTTGAAAAAGATATGGTGGGGGGAGGGTAACATTTTCTCAGATATTTGACTGGGGATGTTGAGGTTAACCTCATGGTGTTGATTGAACATAAGAAGAGCCCTGCTGGATCAGGCCAAAGGCCCATCTAGTCCAGCTTCCTGTATCTCACAGCGGCCCCACCAGATGCCTCAGGGAGCACACAAGACAACAAGATACCTATATCCTGTTGCCACTCCCTTGCACTTGGTATACAGAGAAAACCTACTTCTAAAACCAGGAGGTTGCTTATGGCTTGTAACTTGTGATGGACTTTTCCATGAAATCTATCCAATCTCCTTTTAAAGGCATCTAGGCCAGGTGCCATCACCACATCCTGTGGCAAGGAGTTCCACAGATGCTGGGTAGAGAAATGCTGGGTAAAGAAATATTGTCTGTTCTACTTCTCCTGCCACTCAATGTTAGTGCATGTCCCCTAGTTCTGGTGCTGTGCGAGAGGGAAAAGAACTTCTCTCTATCCACTCTCCGTCCCATGTATAATTTTATACGTTTGATTGATGGGTGCCCATTCTGCTATAAAATGGATTGTATAGGTAGAGGAATGTTAAGTCCAGGAACTGTATCTAATGGTATAGCTGGGTCCCTACCAGCAGACCAAGGACCAGCCTCCGTTTCTGAAACCAGGTTTGCTTTATCCTGGCAGTGAAAGGTGAAACAAGGTCCTCTTCTCTTTCACAGTTGTATACAATATTCCATTCTAGATACTTTTTACCACTACTCTTTTTAAGATGTATGTGGAAAGAGGGGGAGGGGACACATTCACACAGCTAGTTAGCTAGATAGGTAGGTGTGACTTTTGCCATAGACCTTGTGAGCCTGATTTGGGAGGTCTGCAAACTCTCTGTACTGGGCTCATCATCTTGATGTTTGAACAGTCAGACGTTTCTTGGAGGATGTGAGTAGGCAAAAAGTAATCCTTCAGAAAAGCTGATGGGTGAGCATTTGGTTTATCCTTGTGCTTGGCAAATTATTTGTAGTTCTAATTCTTTCCCTACTCTCACTGCCCACAGTTGTGGAGCTCCCTTCCGTTGGAAGCTCACCAAAGCCTAAGCTCATATTTCTGTGTGCAGTTGGCTTTGGGGTTTAAATAGGGTCAGCTGGCAAGATATGTTCTTGTTTTTTTAACATATACATACATGTTTGCGTCTTCAAGCCCTTAGAATATTTATTTAAGCTTTATTCAAGCAGTTTTATCCTGCCTTTCTCCCCCACAAGGCGGGCACTCAAGGCAGCTTACAACATGTAAAATACAAAAACATTAGAAAATCAATAAAACCCTAAAAGAAAACACTCTAAGCACAAAAGCAGGACCCCCACAATCGGCCACACATCAAGTTCAGCAAACGGGAGCAGCAGCAGTGTATATCCCATGAAATGGCAACCAGCAGAAAATAGGCACACAGCAGCAGTACAATAAAAAGCCCCGACATACTCCACCACCCAACCTAACTAACCGAAAAAGAAATGTTTTTGACCCCTGCCAGGAAACCTCTAGGGGGAGGGGGCAGCTCTTAAATCTCAAAGGAGGGAGTTCCATAGCTGTGGTGCCATTACGGAGAAGGCCCAGCCTCTAGTCACTGCCCACTGGCCTCTGCTGGAAGCCGCTCACATTGGAAAGCCCTCTCCAAAGATCGCAGGGGATGGGCTGGAATATAGGGAAAGAGGTATCCTGGTCCTAAGCCATGAGGGCATTTAAAGGTTAAAACCATCACTGGAAAAGGATGGGTGATGAGGTGAACTGTATGGGTTAGTATGCTTGTAAATTCAACCTGTCTTGTAACATTTACATGTGTGCTTCAAATAGCAAAGAAGCTCAGAAATGTTTCTGCGGCTCTGCCAACTGTCGGGGCTACCTAGGAGGAGAGAACAGGGTCAGCATTAGAGCTGCAGGAGGCAAAATGAAGAAGGAGCGGTCACGTAAAAAAGATTCGGTGAGTGGGGAAGGGTGCGGAAGAGACATTTTGCTATTCTGTTCCAGTACAGCAAGGTTTTCATCCCTGTTAGGGAAGGTGAGGTTTTAGAAAATGTGCACTTTGTGCAGTTGACTTCCTGTTTCTTGGTGGGATTTCACCCATCAAGGTAAAAGGGGGGTGGGATAGGGACTTCTGTGCTACGATTAAAGAGTCTGGGCAGGAAGTTGAGCTGTCGCCGTGCCTGAAAAAGCGAAGCAGGGTCGGTTGCTTGGATGGGAGACCGAGAGACCGCTGGCGTAATCTGTGCGGAGGAGTCGGCTGGCAAAAAACCTGGATAACATCTTTAAGAAACTGGTCTGAAGCTTGGTTTCAGCTGCCTGCTAGAGCTTGGCAAGTGCAAGAGCCAGCAGCCAGGCTGACGACTGCACTAGGAAGGAGAACACCTGGAAAAATGGAGGTTCTATGAGATGGTCTCATTGAAAAATGGATTTATGTTCAGCCTGCCTATGTAAACCACCTTGAGTCTGTTGAGAAAGGTGGTATATATCAATATCGTAATAAATAAATAATGCTCCAGACTTACAGATCCATATAGCTGTAACTGTCATTTAAAGTGGAGCAGTGGTCCAGCAGTGTTGCCCATCAGCTAAGATCCCATTACTCGTGTGTTTTCTTGGGGGGGCGGCGGCACGGGAGAGTGCAATTAGAGTCTGGTCTTGCCACCAACTTCACTGACTTACAAGTGCTCTCTGGTTATTAAGGCTTAAATTCCATGTAACCTTTTTTTAGTGTGGTTGCTGCTTTCCCATGGTCAGCTCATTTCGCCTCAATAACTTCCCCTGTCAGTACTTCCCCTGTCAGTGTTGCACTTCCATTGCTGACAGGAGCAGTCACCACATGGTCCAAGCAACCACCTAATATGAAACTTTCAGACGATGAACGCGACATAAAAGCTGTCCACAGGAGAGAGGGCAAATGTAATATGAAAACTAGGCCCAACTTTCACCCATGTATTCCTCTAAATTCTGTTGCTTTGTAATGAAGTTAAATTAGTATATATCAATATCGTGATAAATAAATAATGCTCCCGACAGGTGCCTGTTAGAACTGTAAAGTGATCAGGATGTGCAGGAGGCCAGGATGTCCTCTCTAGGCCAGTGCCTTCCGTTTCACAGCAGAGTAAGCTGAATCTTGCCCTGGTAAGAAATGTGTTGGCCATCGGTGGGCAAGGAGCAAGCACAGCCAAGGTCATCTGTGTCAGGGCTGCCTGTTGAATGAGAATTAAGTTGCTTCCTGCTTCAGGTGCCTCTTGACTTAAGTACATGGGAGAGCCAGTGTAGGCAAGACTCCATGACCGATGCCATCTGCTTATGGAGTCCACTTGGCTAGTGGGATTGGCCCTGCTCTCCTGTACAACTTTGCTTTTGGTTTTTGGTAGGTGGATGGAGAGTTAGAGGCGCTCCTGGAGAATGGAGAAGGACTTTCGGATAAGAACCAAGTTCTCAGTCTGTCTCGACTGATGGTGCGGATTGAAACTCTGGAGCAAAAACTCACCTGCCTCAAACTCATACAGGTAAGGTGATCCCTTCTTATACTTGACCCAGAGGTGGTTGGCAGTGAAGTTTAAGTTCTAGTGAAATAATTCACTTGATTATGGTGCCGAGAGACTTTGGAATGCGAACAGCAACATGGGAAATGGGGTTTTATATGGCTGTATGAACAGAAACTGATGGGAGTTGAAGTACAGCAAGAGTTTGGGGGCCCTGTTGCCAGCTTCAAAAGGACCCATGGGCTGCACCCGAAACGGAAGGGTGGCTGGCTGTCTCCGTTTGACGTATACAATTGATACATGAAACCTCTGTGCTCGAAAGCAAAGTGGGATGTGCTGCGTACGACAAGCCTGTGTCCAGCTGGCAGGTAGTGGGGGGAAGTGTGAGGGAAAATGGCACTTCAGCTTCCTGGAGGGTTTTCTCATAAAATTGCTGGGGAATGATGATCACATTGGGACAGAACCGAGCAGCTGCTCGTTGTCTTGCCCAGCAGCATTCCCAGCCGGAGTGTTTGTCTCGTAGAGCAACCTTGCCCTCGCCGCCACCACCGCCACCACTGTAACAGGTACCTCTGCTCAGTTAGCAGGGGATCTTCTCAGTGACAGTGGTCAAAGATTACACAGGGTCAAGATGATCACTGTGGCAGCTTAGCTTCTTAATGTTATGGCGTCCTTAGTTAGCAGGCCAAGAGTGTGGATTGCTTGAGCCCAGCCCTGCAACAGTTGGGGGCAAACCTGAACGTTGTAACGCAGTTTCTCCTGTGAGTGTTGGGCAGGAACACAAGCAGCCATCAGCGTTAAAGGTCGCTGCCTAAAACCGCCCATGACTCCAGGTCGCTCGCTGCAGGAACCAGAGAATGCCCCCTCCATGTGATCTGGCGAGGATTTGGATCTTGAAATTTTAGCTTTTAAAAAATTAAATTGCTATTGTGAAACAATTAAACTAACTGGATTGTTCATCACTAAAGCCCAGACCAATTATGTAAAAGCCTAGGTGGAAACAGTCACTGTGGAAGAAATGCATGTTTGGATGCAAAACCCACGTGGGTTTCCTTATCCATGAGACATTTGTGAGTTTTTGCCACGGAATATTCAAGTAACTCTTTCCAACTTTTTCGCCTTTTAATCTGCGAGTGTTCAGAGTCACGTGGGGTTTTTGAATGTACTGTATGGTTGCAAAGCCCACATGGTTCTCTATATCTGTGAGTTTTGAGTCCTTGGAAAAAGTGAGGTGGCATCCTCGAATGTAAGGATCACTATGTTTTTCTTTACTTCTCCTCTCTGCCTTACAGCAGAGGAACAGTTCAGTGCTAGAGGCAAATCCAAAGAATGGCCAGTTTCTCGATTTCAAAGGGTGAACCCTTTTCCTTTGTCCTGGTAGCCCTTGGTGCAGTCTGAAGTCTGTTTTGCACCCAGCATGATCCAAATAATTAAGTCTGCAAGACACTGTCCATACTCCATCTTAAGACTGTTACAAAGTGCAGACTTCTGGGTTGTTGTTTTTTTTATCACGCCCAGCTTTTCTCTCCCCCCCCCTCCCCTGCCTTTGCCCATATTGTTTAACTGCCAGCCTGAGGAACAATTCTCGGGAACTTGGAAGCTTGCGCACTGCTTTGTGGTGTTTTAGTATTGCCCTGCTGTTAACTCTTGTGCTTGTCTTGTATAGCTAGGAAGTTTGCATAGAAATATCAGACCTCATGTCTTGGCCTCTTGACCCCATGGCTTACAGCTCCTATCCTGTGTACCCTATACATCTGCCACCTAAGGGGGGGGGAACACTTCAAGCATCTGACAAAGCGGGCTGTAGTCCGCAAAATCCTGTGCCGCCCTCACTTCTAGTCCTTAAGGTGCCATGGGCCCCTCTTTTGTTTAAACTTATTTGATGTACAGGGGATCCACTACAGTACTTTCCTTGACCATTTTCTTGGGGGGGGGGGGGAGAAGGAGTGATTTTTGTAAATAATTTTTTATTCAGTAAAAATAAAGTTTAAAAATCCAGTGGAAGAGAAACCATGCCTGATACAGCAGAGTAGCATTATTTGTAGCATTATTTGTAATACTTAAGTGTGTCCGTCCATCTGTCTGTCCCAGTTTTGGCAGTTCACTCAAAAAAATTGAAAAGAGGAATCCAAATTTCTGGAAATACTACAGTGCCAACTCTGGCCGTCTTTATTTATATAGCCACCTGCACCAAGAACGTGAAGATAAATCATGATGTGAAAAGCTTGATCTTGGCACCTTCCCGTATACCCTTTGGCAATATTGATCTGAAGAAGAGGTGTCTTTTTTTTTTTTTTTAATCATGACGGGGGAACTTGGCTAGCTTCCTTTGTCCCGCTGATAATTAAATTGCTACTGTACTTGCGTAGCACTGCTACATTAAGTATAAACCTTCGCTTCCTGTGAGGAAGGTCACTATTACTCCCATTTTAAAAATGGGTGACTGAAGTTACCTAGATCCACATAGTGAAGTCTCCCAGATCCACATAGTGAAGTCTCCCTAATCCAGGTTTATGATGATATCCCTCATATCCTCATAAACCTGAACCCTTCAGATGAAGGATGTGTGTTATCTTACCCAGCGTTTTTATTTACATAGTGTCACCTGATGATAGTTTATGCCTAACTTTGTTGTTGTTGTTGTTGTTCAGTCGTTAAGTCGGGAACCATATCCCGCCAGGCCTTCCTGTCCTCCACTATCTTCCTGAGTTCGCTCATTTTCATGTTTGTTGCATCGGTGATGCTGTCTAACCATCTCATCCTTTCGCAGTGCTTTTCATTGTAACTGTTCAGCAGGGTCGGTTCTGCTAGATTGTAGTGCCTGTGAGGAGAGAGCTGAATGGTCTCTTGGTCACATGCGCACACACACACACACACACACACACACTCACTCTCTCTCTCTCTCTCTCTCTCTCTTTTTTTTAAAGAACACCCATTCTCAGGCCTGCCTGAAGACCTTCTTGGAGTGTCACGGCTTGTCCCTTCTTTGGATCTGGATGGCAGAGCTTGGCGATGGCAGGGGAAACACAGTCAACAATTTGAAGCTCCAGCTAGAGGTCAGTTGTGGCCTTGTGTGATAACAACTTTGTCCTGTCCGTGTGTTGAAGACTTGAAAGTCTTAAACTACAGCATTGAAGAAACCAAAGTTAGGAGTTTGACTTGCCAGCTGCAGGTCTTCTTATGGACTCGTTCGTTCAAACCTGTCCAGCGAAAAAATAATTTGACATTCTAGAATACGGTATACTAGAAGCCTGTGTTCATTTTTTAAAAGGAAGCTTCTGTTCCTTAGAGGATCTTGGAAACTTACGGGCAGTGTCTTTTGGAGGTTCAGAAACCTCACCTTCTCCCATGATGGCTCTTTGTTTTCAGTACTGCTCACGGCCACAATCCCAGTGTCTGTGCCCTTTCCTCCTCCCCTCACTCACTCATTACCGTGCCACTCTGTAGAGCCCTCTACCCCGATCTGGAGTTCCTTGAAAAACTGAACTTTTGAGGTCAAACTGTGCAGTGAAACTATAGGCAAATTCCTTTAATGATTATGGTTCCAGGTGCAGAAATGGAGTTCTATGGCACAATATCTAGATTATTTGAGTGCATAGCTGTAATTTTATTTGAAAAAAGATGAATGTGTTCTATCGAGTATACTTACGGCGCGATCCTGCCTAAGTTAGGCTGGCGCGCTGGCCTAAGGTGTCGTAAACGTGCCATAAGGCACGTTTTCGACACTTTGTGAGTAGACGGTGCTGGCACAGAGGCTGGCGCTGCATACGTCACGTCACCCAGGCGATCCCCACACCGTCCAATGCAGGTAGGTGCTGCGGCAGGAGGGTGGGCCGGGGTGGTGGGAGAGGGGACCATTGGCCGGGCTGGGAGGAGCGGGGATATCAGCGACAATATCCCAATCCCCATCCCAGGTTGGCTTAAACGGCCTCTCTTGACATGCCAGCTCCAGAGCTGGCGTACATCCAAGGAGGCCCATTGGGGCCCATACTGCTTACATCGGCAGAAGGGGGCGAACATCCCCTTCCCCCGAGGTGAGCCAGTGCAGCCTGCAAACTGTGCATGATACAGTAGCCGACCCTTTAGGCTGGCCGCCGCAACTTGCACAGGATCGGACTGTGAGTTAGGTAAGGAATATCAAGTTATAGGGGTCATTCTAGATATAAAGCAAAGTCTGGTACCATCCTACCCTCCATGATATGCATGGCATCATATAAATAGAATTGCCCATTTGTCATTTAATTTGCCTTTTTTTCTTTAAGGTGTGTGTGTGGGGTACTTTCTGATTTGGCACCAGAAATTTCAGGCTACATCTGCAGCAGTTTAAGGGAGGCTCAAGAGTGAACTGTGAGCTCATGTACTCCCTATTTCCCTGTCCCATGCATGGCTTCCCTCTTTGCTTTTTGTTTAGCATTGACCACCAATTGCTGTGACATTTGGATTTCATTAGTGCTTGCCCTCCAAGCAAGAATTTGAAACTATAATTTGAAGTGGATGTCTGATTCTGTTTTGACAGGCAAGCACTAAACCATGGTTTGTTGATTCAAACTTCACAAGAAACCATGACATGTACTGAACAGGAAGCAAAGAGGGCTCAGCAATAGTGTGTGTGTGGGGAGGGGGGGGGAGGAGAATTCCTCTATTGTTTGGAAAGTAATTTCAGTGGTACCTCAGTTTGAGTGAGTATCGGCAGTACATACACTCCTTGCAAATTTCTCATGGTTTGGCTCCCCTTGGAAAACTTAGTCACCAAACTGAGCATTCTGAAACATTTACAGTTGCCATTTCCTATTTTGTGATCAGATTATGACGACCTTGGAGCTCTTGCCTATTCCCAATAAAAACATGTTGGAGGAGAGCAAAGTGCTTCCCATCATCCAGCGTTGGGCCCAGACCAAGTCTGCTGTTCCGCAGCTCAGTGAAGGAGATGGCTATTCAAGTGAGAATACGTCCCGGGCTCACACCCCACTCAACACACCAGATCCTTCTGCAAAGCCCAACACAGAGGGTGACACAGACACCCCCAAGAAGCTTGCTTTTCGAAGGCTGAAGATCATCAGTGAAAACAGCATGGACAGCGCTATCTCAGACACTACCAGCGAGATCGAGTTGAAGGATGGCAGAGAGGACCTTGAGCAGCCAGAGATCATGGAGGAGCAACAGCCACTGCAACAAGAGGCCGCCAAGGATACGGCTCTGGAGGACTCGGCAGACACTAGCAAACCTCATGCTGCTGAGCAGGAGGCTGAGCCAGAGGCAGAGGTGAAGGAGGGCAGCACTGCCAAGCTGGACGAAGCTGTTGTTGCTGCAGAAACACCCTCTCAAGACGAAGAGGAGGGCGTGTCTGATGTGGAGAGTGAGAGGAGTCAAGAGCAGGCGGATAAGATGGTGGATGTGAGTGATGTGGCAACCAAACTTCTAGACTGCTGGAAAGACCTCAAAGTAAGTTGGTGTCAATGCAGCAGTGCCATTATCCTTTCAAGTAGGAAGTCTTTTCTAGTTTACATGTTTCTCTGTGCAAAGTTGGGTATCCCAAATAAGTACAGTTTCCAAAGCGAAGTTTAGAAGCGTAACCATGTCCTTCCCCTGTCCTTGCTAAAAAGTTTTGAAAGATGAGCAAAATGCAAACCTTGGAAAATGAAGATATATGCGCAAAGCCACATAATGATTATGCAGTTTGCACAATACATTCACAGAACTGGATTAAACTTGCATTGGGTTTGGTAGGGTTTGCCAAACATCTCGTCTGCATGAAAATAAAGTGGAACGTCTTTCAATAAGGAAATAACCAAAAGCTTTCCTAGAAGTCTTTTGTTTTTCTTTTTTGAAACAGACCTGTCTGCACTTTGTTACTTAGTCAGTTGACTAGAAGTGACTAGAAGTCGGTGAAAGAGAAATTCTTCAGTGTTGCAAAGGGGTTTTATGCCATCAAGTAATGTTGGTCAGTTCGATGGCCTTGGATTTCCTGGTGTGTTTGCTGGGGCAGACTGGTTAGCAAGCAGCTGCTCATGAATGAAGTGGTCAACAGGTTTTTTTTCTGTTAAATATGATCCTGGTTTTGCATTTTTAACAGAAGTTTCAGTCTGGCATAAAATTGAAATATCACCTGTCCAGAAAAACATAGGCTGCCTGCAGTGAAGTGTTTGTGGGATACTGCTGTCCTCCTTGCTTTTGTCAGAATAGTAGCCTGGAAACAGTCGTGATTCTGAAGCTGCGTGTGAGGTCTTGCTGTTCGGTTTAGTAGCTAGTAGTTGGGAGGTAGTTCCCCAGGAGGAGTGGCAGGAAGCCCTGCTCATACCTTTCTATTTCTCCCCTGTCAAAAGGCCCAAACCACCAGTCGCCTTCCTCCCTTCACTGTGTCAGTTACCATCTCAAATGGGCCTTGAACTTTTAACAAATACAAGAGCAGGAGCAGAGATACAGTTTCTCCAATCTGAGTCTCTCCTCAATGGATTACCTTAATTGCCAGTTTGCTTCCCACCTAGGACTTAGGCAGGCAGTACCACTGAAGCCCAGAGGTTCTACAGAAGTCTGAGTTTGTATAGACAAGTATCCTGTACCTTAAGTTCTGGCTTGTTGAGACTACTTTAAAAAACAAAAAACTGTTACTAAACAGTAGTATACATGCAAGGTAGGGTTGACCTGCTTCTGAAATCAAGTGTAATTCCTTCTCCTGTATCTGAAGCTTTGTTCAGATCATTGCTAAAGTGAGGTAGGTACAGAAATGTGATGCCGTTGCCTTTACTGAGGACCACCCCCATGCCCAACCTCCAAGTCCTTTCACCTGCTTGGTCCATGTGTGTGTATGTATGCAAAAAAATCAGGAGAAGGGTGTTGCCTAAGAATCTGAAGGTGGTTTAGGCTAACTCTTTTGGTTCATAACTAATTTGACTTTGTGAAATGAGTGTGGGATGCTATCAGCCCAACGTGATGAATGCTAACAAGGTGGATAGTTATAATCCAGTGTGTTAGGATACTTCATGTCTGTAAGGCTGTCCTTATCTTGCTTCCATTCTGCCAAGAGTCTATTGCACCTTGAGTCAGTGACTATTTCAGGCCTGGCTTGTACCAAAATCGTTCCACCCAGTATGAGTGGGGAGAAGGCCTTCAGCTCGCATGTGTCTTGTCCTGCCCTGTCCCCAGGTAGACTGTTTTGTATGGCCTAGTGCAATACTGAATCGTGTATACCTGGGATCGTCTTCACCATGCCCAGATTGAAATAAGAATATGGATAAACAGCGTTCTGAGCTCTTGGCCACCAGTGAACTCGGTGTTTTGCTGGGTCTCATGGTCCTTCTTACTTGGGAAGAGGGCGTGTATGAGCTGGAGGTTTTCCTTCTCCTCGTATTGGGTAGAAAATGTTTGTAGAAGCAAGCAGTTGGTTAAGGTTCAGAGTTTTGTGCAACAGTCGCATTTATGCATTATTTTAATCCCTGCATTGGCTGCCAGTCCATGCTATAGAGTTCAAGACTGAGGTGAAATAACATAGACCAAAGTGGTTCAGTTGCCTCTCAGCTGTGTCTCCGTGTTAAGATTCACAGAATTTAACCTTGGTGCGAGTGCAGCAGGAAAATTATTCTCTCATGCTAATTTTTTTTTTCTCTTGGGATCTTCCTGGCACAAGAGCAGCTTGCTCAGATCTGTGGTCAACTGTGGAATCGTTATCCATCAAGAGTTACTATTTGAGATTTCAAGGCCCTTTTCTGTGCCCTGTTACACTGCATACTATACAATCTTCAGGAAGCCAATACTTGTTTTAAAGTGCTGATCTTAGCTGTTTAGATCTATTTGACAGTTTCTGCTCTGGGTGCTGCAGTAGCACCTATTTATTTGAAATTGGACTCCCTTCTTACGTCTGTCAAAAAAGAATCCCTTTTAATTTCCTGTATTTGGAGTAACTGCAAATACTCTTTGAATATACCCTGTCTTATACTTTATCACGGCACTAAGAGTTAGCTGCTTCTGTCTGACATTCACCATGTTGTGATTTGGACTTGGCCATTTCAGTTTAATGTTTAGGAATTTTCCCGGCAGAGAAATTCTGGTAAACAGGATACTTGTTACCGAATTAAAACATATCGTTGGGACTTAATTGCCTCAGAGATAGATGTGTCGCTCTCAGTCTAGTTCCGTGACCAAAACTGGAAGAGAGAGAAGTCAGTGTGTGTTTATGACCTTTCAACCCCATCTTTTGAATCAGGAGTGCTGGTCATCTGTGTAGTTCTTTCGAGGCATCGGGCGGGAGGGTGTGAAAAGCTTGTAACATAAAGCGATGTCCTTCCCGACCTCTTAATGCTGACCCCCTTGTAGTAATTTCAACCATTTCCATCCAGCTTCTCAGGGCAGCCAGGAGCTTGTTAACATCATCCCCAGCTGACCATGCGTCTCCTTTTCTCAACTCCATTTTCAACTCCGTCCTGAAGAAGGGAGAGAACATAGCGTGCGTGCTGTGAAGAAAACAGGAAGATGGTTGGGAAGCTGGATGATGCATGAGAAATATAATAGGTGGAAAAAGAGAGGACAGAGGTGGCTAACTCATTGATGCCGACGTAATTTTGGTACGTCCATTGCCGGCAATGGATGTCGCTCTGGGAGAATCCCCCTATTCCTGGCGGGAAAGGATCGAGTGAGCTATTCCTTTTTTTATATATTTATATATATATATATATATACCTCTTCACACAAAAGAGAGCTGCTGTGGCTTGGACTTTCAAGGCCTTTATGGTTGGAAGTCTTTGAATCCAGAATGGAGATTGGCAAGGTAGCACACAACCTATTGAAACATACACACGCAACACGACATAAATCCGGAAGGGTAAGTTTTCAGCATGGGTTTCTGCAAGCATTTCCCATTGGATGTGGAAATGATGCATGTGTCTCCCTGTGCTGAAAATGTACTCTGAACCGGAAGGGTCCTTGAACAAAGAATGTCTAAAAAAACAACATAACCTTTGGATTCACTCACAATGAAGACCTGGAATTTAACCAATGTGTACGAGGACATAGAAACAGGTAAGTGTCATGGAAAGGACTGATGAAACTTGAGTCACGAAAAGCATCTCTACAGTATGATGGCTAATGATTCCATTGCTGGCTACATCTTGACACTGAAGGAACAAGCTGGTGGGCAGTCATGACCATAAAGTGTATGTGGTATTCTTTTCTTCCACTCGGATACTTGGGCACATCATGAACCAGATGCTCCCAATCCAGTGTACAGACTTTAAGGGGCAGTTTAATCACTAAGTAGGCCGCATGGGGTAATTTGGTAGTTAATTAATTGGCTCTAGTTTTTTTTTATTTTCTGGTGGGAACTTCAGTGTGACCAGAATTAGACTAGCCCTGGATAAGTTCAGCATAGATTTCATTAATCCCCTGGCAAGTATGACCTCTTCAGGAGGTGACAGTTTCTTTGGTGTAGCTACTTAGCTCTTGGGCAAAGAACAGAGAGGTGGCATTCCAGTCCACTTCAAACTCTTACTGGATTTCGTCTTGTGCTTCACTCATACCCATTCTGTTTCTGGTGATGAGAGTTGGAATAGTACATTTGTCAAGGAGTCTTCATGGACAATAATGGACAATCTTGCCTTGTCTTCTGGCTTTGTCCCTTTACCACACTGACTAAATTCTTTGTATTTGGAGCTGATGTGAAGCTATTGTCCACTGATAGCCATGTTGCTGCACATTTGCGTTAACGGTCGCTGGAAAGTGTATGACACGCAAGTGGCCATGATGTGAACCCCTTTTTTGGACTCTCACTGACAAACCTAATACATTTGAAAATATGGTTTCCCCACCAGACAGGCACCTTGATCTATTTATAGTAGTGTTACATCATGGAATCTACCCCACTAACCCATCTAGGGGGGTATGTCCCTAGCATGTGGAGAGGGGGGTGTGTCAGTCTTGGAATGTGTGAGGCTTCCACCAGTGGCTCTAGTATAAAACCATAATATGTTTTAAATGGGAATTTATTTGTTCATAGAGCTTGAGGTGTTGGTGACTTTCAGTTTTTGTAGAACTTACTTTCTGGTGTTGATTTACGGTTTAGATTTATTGCTCCTTTTGTTAGGAGGCAGGTTCAGAGTTGGGTCCCAATATTTCAAGTGTTTAAACTCTTCAGTGGCAAGAAAGAGAGTTTTATTAAAATGACTCGGTTCTATTGCTGTAACAAAGCATTGCCTTTTATGCCAGTCTCTCCACATCCGAGTGGGTCAAGCTTCTAGCATCTGTCTTCAAAATACATTTTGGGTCCCGATATATATAATTCCATACTTTCTCAGGCGTTGTGGTCCAGGTGCTATTTGTCCCAGATCTGAAGCTTCAAATTACATGTGAGGACAATAGAATATAGGAAAGGTACTGGGGACCTTCTGAGCCCCCTTCCCAGATCCAGTTGGGACACGATGGTTAGGTGACGCAGGGGTGAGGAGAAAGAAGGCAGCCATACAGTGTCGTCTTCTGCGCTTGTGTGGATTGAGCACATTCTTGCCTGTAGACATAAGTCTTGCAGTTTGTGTGCCGTTTTTGTGTTCCTGTTTAAGAAGGAATCTACCAGTCAACGCAGTCCTCTTCCTAGTAACATTTCATGTTACTTGTGCCACATATAAGCTCCACTTGAGAGTTGCAATGTAAACGAGCCCTGTAAATAAGTGAGCACATGAGGGGCTACATAAGGGGGAAGGAGAAAGTAAATAGATCGCGTCTGCGCACTCTCTCTCTCCCAATTTTGCAGAGTAGTTTTCCTTTGATAGCAGCCATGGGTGGGGAAGCCATTTTCCCATTTGAGTACAGGGTAACTTTTTTCTTTTCTGTACCCATTTTCTTTGGAGCCTATTACACACTCTTATTACGCACACAGTAAATTTTCAGCCTTGATAAAGTTTCTTAAGTAGACTTCAGTTTCGTTTCTCTCTTCCTTCAGGAAAATATTTTTATTTGGCCTTTCAGCACTAATAGACGAAGGAGCTTATTAGAAGGCCTCTCTTTATGTGCTTTGTTACTTTAGTGCTTTATAAAACCAAAGTATTCTCAGATGTAACCCAGATACATATGGGTATGTTGAGTCTTGCTTTTCCTTTGTAATAAAGCTTCAGCAGACACTCCATTTAATTTAATAAAGTTAACGTTTAAATGTTTGGCACTTCCTTCAACTTTTTATTGTATTAAATGTCTTGTAGATGCTTCTATTTCCAAAAATAAAACCAGTTTACTACTGGTCTGCATACCAACTGGCTAGTAGTTGTCCTTCTATAAAGGAGGGGGTCTGCTGTTTTTGTAGTGGAGCCAGAGGAGAAAAGGTCATTTAATTTGTTTAGCTGATGTCGGGTCTGTCACACCCTGGGAGTCCAACCATTAGAAAAATTGTTTCAGTTCCAGTTTAAATTCTTCAGTACTTTTTAATTATCTCGCTCAGATCCAGCTCAGACACTTGCTTTAAAAAAAGCTCAGGTACTTGGAACCAATTTTGAGACGAGTTCATGAAGAATAATGTTTAAACATCATAAAATAAATACAGTGATAAATATATGTCCTCAGGTTAGTTACTTTTAACTGTTTCTTTTTGAATTTGTAGAGGTTCTTCCAGACAAAATACATACAAGATTAAAAACAGGAAAAATAGCACATTAAGTATAGGACAGAAAACTGAGTGCCTGATCATTTATCCTTCCCCCTCTCCTTTTTTTTTTTTTTTTTTTTTTTAATGGAACCAGTTACTCCTCCTCATGTTGGGCGGTTCCAATTCTGGTTCAAGGCAGCCAAGAGACTTCAGCACTTGGCTCACCCTTCAGATAGAAACGGTCAGCAAGGGCACACAAATCAGTGAGCCAATTAAAAAAAGACAAAATGAATTACCGAAGGAGAAATAATGAAGAAAAAGGGAGATTTATAGGGAGACGAAATATAACACACACACACACACACACACACACACACACACACACACACACACACACACACACACACACACACACACACACACACACACACCTGAAACGTATACAGGTGGGCCCCCATATCCGCTGGGGATATGTTCCAGGCCCCTCCGTGGATACTTGAAACCGTGGATAAGAGCGAACACCACCTCCATGGTTTCCTGAGGGGCCCCCCCACCCTGCCTCCCCTGCAGGCAGGCATGCTTGCCCCCCCCCCCCAGCTCTTATTTTTCTTTCAGCAAGCTTTTTTTCTTCCTTAAAACAAACAGAGAAGCAGCCTCCATTGCAGGCAAGTAGAATGAGACTAAGTCCTAGAGAGGCTCTGCAAGGTTTCTGTTAACCTTGCAGAGCCTCTCTAGGACTTAGTCTCGTTCTACTTGCCTGTAATAAGCAGCCAGAGGCTGCTTCTCCTGTTTCTTTAAGGAAGAAACGAAGCTTACTGGGGGGAAAAGTAAAAGCCTGGGGGTGTCCCCACGATCCGTGGATAACTGAAACCGTGGATAGCGAATCAGTGAATATGGGGGCCCATCTGTATATGAAAGTCAAGATGGGTGACAAACATTAAAAGAGAAATTGATACAGGAGGCACCTTCACAACTGGATGGGATAGTCAATGAGGTACCTGAATATTAGAAAACCTGTAGAAAAGGATGAGTGGCTCGTACGGGGTGGTGGTATTACCCTTTTATGTCAAAGACAGGCAAACGCGACATCCCCTACCTACATCCCAGGGGTCTGTACGCAAGTTGGAATGTGCATAGCTGGAAACACCCGGCTCTTGCTGGTCCAGTACTATCATGTCTGTGCAAAAGCACCAACACAGTCGCCTGTAGCCTGGATGTCCATGACTCAGGGAGCCCCAGTGTGCAGTGCCATAAATTAGAGAGTGTGTGTAAAGGAAACCAATTGACTCATGAAATTACCCTGAGTAGAAATTCCATGCAAAAAGAAGGAAGAAAAAAACACAGCCTATAGCACAAGGTGCATGCCACTCCCTCCTTGACCAGGAAATCAAAATGACCTGGGGGCCAGAGCACCCAACGAAAGGCTATAATTGAGGCTTTTTTGTTTTAGGAAAATGTTACTAAGGGGAAACATGGTGCATGTTGATCAAGTCGTGCATGGTGTGGAGAAAGGGCATAGAGGGAGGTTTTCCTTCCTCCCTCTCTTATAGTCCCAGAATTCTAGTCCAGTGGGACGGATTGGCAGTAGAGTCAGGACAGATCGGAAAAGAACTTCTTCATACAACGTAGGCTCCATTTATGGAATTGATCAATCCAAAAGGGGATTAGACACATTCGTGGAGATTGATTTGTCACTAGCGACTGGATTTGATGGACAGGTGGACCCTCCATATTCACGGGCTGGATGCCCCACTGTGCATATACCAGTTGCTGTGAAGCAATAGCAGGAAAGGTTTGCTGCATTCTTGTCCTGTCTGTGGGCTTCCCACAGGCCTGTGGTTGACCACTGTGGGAATCAGGTACTAGACTTGGGGATCCTTTGGCCTAACCAAGCAGGGCAGTTTTTCTGTTTTTGCGACCATAATGACAATGGTAAGTCTTGAGATGCAAGAATACCAAGTGTCCCGAGTATAAGACGCACCTGATTATAAGACGCACCCTTAAAGTTTGGTGCTATTAAATCACTGGCATTAAATTGCAATAGCCTGATTATAAGACGCACCTCTAGTTTAAAAACTTAAATTAGGAGAAAAAAGTGAGTCTTATACTCAGACCAATACGGTAATAATGGGTGACTAACTCATCCCCTCCCCCCCAAAAAAACACCCCACCCTTCAGTCATTGAACCACTCAAGCATTAGACAAATATCGGCGCAATTATTATCCAGCAGTCAAGTATTTAAGAAGAAATTTTGAGCCTAGCACCTCTCAGAAGATTTGCAGAGCCCCCTTGGGCCAGGTCACATGGAGACACCTCCTCCTTTCCCACAAATTTGGCCATTAGCAGTAGTTCTGATTCTTGGGGCCAGCACTTTACAGACACTTGGGGGCCTAGGGCTGTGCCTCTGAACATGTGCAGAGTTCCTGTCACCCAAGAGGAAAGAAAGAACACCTACTCACAGACTGCTCCTGTGTAAACAGAATACTTCTTTACCTATCTCCAGATTGTGAAATCTGACTTGTCGCTGGCCTACTGAGCTGTCTGAGATGTTGCCTGGGGCAAAATGGCAGGCCAGTCATGTTATGGAGTGGGAAAGTGTTAGGCTTTCTGGTTTGAATGCATGCATCTTGGAGACCATCGCCCACCTCGTGATGTCAAATGCAACCTCCATGCTCCTTTTTCCAAAAGGGTGGAGCTGAAAGGAACAGCACAGAGCCTTCACTTGTGAACAAATGCAGCCGCCGCCGCCGCCATTGGGCGATGCCTTTGTGTGAATGTGGATGCTATGTTGGCACATATGTCCACATTAACACCCCCAAAATAAGCTGGTCAGCCGCCTTGGGTCCCTTCGGGGAGAAAGGCGGGATATAAATATTGTAAATAAATAAATAAATAAAATAAACTCCTTCTGCCTTTTGCATCTTGCAATTCTGGCAAACGGATTAAACTTCTGACTAGGCTGCTAAAATGGCAGCCTAGTTGGCTGGCTGATAATAGACCTGGCTGGCGTTGACTGGGTTTTTGTGCATTTGCTTCATCCTGGGTCTCTGTTCTTGTTCTGCTAGGACCAACAATTGCAGCACGTGACCCAAAAACAAAACAAGTACATTTGGATTAAGTAGGAAGGGAGAGGGCAGCAGGCCAGGGGCAGCCCCCTGCTCCTCAGTGAGGGTGATCTACAGGGAGGATTCTCTGTCTCCTCCTGAAGGTCTGACCCTGAGACTTGGGCGGAGGGGGGCAGAGCCTGGGACGTAGACCAGGGATAGATCCTGGAAAGGGATGGGGAAATGGTACCTCTGGGGCCAGAGCTTGGCTGTGACGGGTTGATCAGGGACGGAAATTGCTGAGTATAGAAGTGGAACTAAGAACAATTGAGGCAGGCAGAATGTTGCCTGGCCCCAGATTCTGACCCCAGACATTTTACTCCTCCTTGCGGAGACTCTGAGAAACCAGCTAAAACCTTGGAAACGTCAGGGCGGAGCCCTGAGACTAGCAACCCTGTGTCTGAATACTGCTGAGGGGAGGAGCAAGAGGCCCTCACTTTTGCCTTTGTTATCAAGTGATCCCATGGTCTAAATGATCCAGTGATGCCGTTTTGAAGAAACACAGGGACGTGCCTGATTTCATAGACTCTTTTACAGTATTTGATCAATTGATTGCCCCCCCAACCCTGTAGATGACTCCAAGTACCCTCCGTTCTCACTGATGCTGGCACTCCTTCTGTAAGCGCCAGAGGGCTTGGTTTGCATTTTCTCCAAAAGCAGGGCACCTGTGTTACGCCACTGAAGGGAGTCTGTGGTGTGGCCTGGTGGGTCAGCTGTTTGCTTGAGGCTGTCTGGAGCAAAACACTCCTCTGCAGGATAAGCCCCTTGTGTGAGCTGCAGTGTGGCTGATGAGGGCAGTACTATCAAATCGAAAATGATAGTACAGTAGGGTCATTCTTTAATTTCACAAAGGATGGGGTGAGGGTGGGGGGTGCTTGGAGCTTTTTTAAAACACTGATAGAGAATCAGCTAAGATGTATGCCTGGTATAAGTCCCAAAAAGGCACAAACGATCCAAGAGGGTGCTAGTTTGGCTAAAGTCCAGAAGGCTGTGTGGACCAAGAAGCATTCTTTACGTTCAAATGAAGAATAGAACAGTACAAAGAAATTACAAATTTGTAAATTTGTGAAAGAAATTTACTTTTAGACCAAGAAACTAAAAGTAAAGTTATGATAAGAACCCAAGAGGGAATTACTAGAGATACTTAAAATGTAATATTTAAATATACTTTTATAGTCAGATGCAGGAAGTCCAGCAGGAAGGCAATGACCAAGGCTTAGATGACCAAGGTGAGACGGGACACAGGAGCAGAGCAGGGAAACGGTGGAATAACTAAGCAAATTTTTACAAGAAATTTCCGCCGTAACTTAGGAAGCTGTTGGAAAAGTTACCCAAATTGGAAACGTTATTTGGACAACAGGAGAGGAAGCAGTGAAGACTCCATGGATCCATTTTGTGACCAGTGGTTAAACTTAGAAATATTTGGCATAAGCAGTAAATGGTAACCCAGTTCAAATGTAATGCCAGGCTGTTGTGCTATAGTGAGCCTTGAGCTCAGGCATTCAGTAACTGAGCGGAAGCTCCGAACAGCACGTGAAGGAGGAGGAATGTGCGGAGCTGAGGGTTGCCACGACTCATGCCTGTGTCAACAGACCGTGGTTTGTCGTCATGTCTGAATTGGACCAGTGAGGTAAACACATTTGCAGGCAACTTAGAAATTATTCATCCTGGCCAAATCCCAAGCGGACAGTGACGGTCTAAGCAAATGTCTCCAAAATTGGGTGACCGGGTAACAGAATGGCAGGTGATGCATGTCCCTGAGAGAGGGAGGAAAGTGAGCTGTGCGTGTCGTCCCAACTATTCGCTGGTGGGACCTAAGCAGGTTATTTGCAGTGGAATGTGCCAGATGAATTATTAGCCCTGAAGACAAGGCAGAAGGTATCATCATGCCAAGATGCAGCATATACAGTGGTTTGCAATTCCTATTCACCTGGTTTCAAAAGAGGATTTTTAAGCAAGACAAAAGAACAAATAAATGTACAGTATAATATTATGACTGGTGTATACAGTGTGAATAGGAATTGTTTGATGGGCAATGCGAGGAACGACACAGCTGACAGTTCATTGAGATTTTGTGCTCAAAGTCTCTAAATTAGATGGCTTAAAAAAATTGAACAAGTTCTTGGAAAGAGAACTGGGATTTGACTCCTGGCCATTATTAAACCACAGTAACTAAGAATGGAGCCTCTGCATTCAGGGACTTGCGTCCCTCTCAAATTGCCAGACCTGAGGGCAAATGGGGAGGCAGGTCTCCATCATGTAAGCTTTTGGGGGCATCTGACGGGCCACTGCTGAAGGAAAAAAAATAAGAATTTAGGACCAGGTGGCTTTTCCTTGGATTCAGCTGCTAGACAATACCCATCATGTCATATGTTACAGCAGGGAAGTCCTAGTTTATTACAAAGTGATAGTTCTATCAGTCCAGGTGAAAGAGAAGGTTCTTTGGTATCAAGAGCGCTAGGAGGGACTGTGGATGGGTTGGAAGGTAATGGCAGCAAGATGGCAAACAGGCTGTGCGCAACTTGTGTTTTGGTGAAAGTTGCCTTGCCTAGGGGAGCTTTTGCCCAGTTTCATTAAACATCAGAGGAGCTGACAATAGCTTATTTCTAGAGTGGCAACCCCATGGGCTGAATTAGTCCTGCAACCTGGTTCTGTACAACGTTTGCTCGGTCAGGAGCAGGCAGAGAAAGAGAGAGCTGCCTGCTGCCTGTTTCTGAGCCAGCCAGCAGCACCCCAGACGTCAGTGGGGAGACTTCTCAGAGGCCCTGCTGTGTCTCCATACTGTGGGGGTGGCTGTGGTGCTGGTGCCAGGGCAGCAGCGCCCCCAACCCAGCCGCACCATAGAAGGCACACTCCTGAGCTCTGCAGCACCCTCTCTTTGTGTGTTGAGGGGTCAGTGACAATTTGGGCAGACTAGATGGCTGCCCTTTTCCCAAAGGCTGCTCCCAGGGGGATGATGTCATCGAGGAAAAGGGTCCCAACCTCTGAGCCATGGAAAAGCCTGGCAAGCTTCCCTTTCATGCACCCGGCTGGTGGGAGAAGTTGGCGACTGTTTTAGGAAAACCTTGGAGAGAGGCACATCCATCTCCCTATTTATCCCTGACCCCATCTCTTTCCCCCCCCCTCCTACCACTGTTTTCTGCCTCGTTTTGAATTTTCAATTGTAACATCGGTCAGGGTAGGGACCTGTCGTCTTGTGCATAGGGCTACTTTATAAAGTACATCGATGGTGGTGTATAAATAATATTGACAGACAGGAACTAGTGTCCCCCCCTCCCCCGTTGAAATAGTAGACAAGGCCTTTGTGCTGGGTAGCCTTGCCGGAAATATCACCGTCACACAAGAGCTTACATCAGCATCTCTGTTAAAAAAACACTGTAGTAAGCATAGCGTGTCTTGCAGATCTCTACACTCTGGGCTCCATACTCCTGGTGCAATGCAAAAAAGACCCAATTTGAACTCCGTTGGTCTTTGTGGGGGGTTTGCAATATGTCACTTCCTTTTCAAATATGTGAATTTTACTGCCAATGTTTTAGTAGTGACTGGGCCAATGAATCCCTGCATCAAATTCTTGTGTGTTCCGCATTCCTTCTCCCCTTTTTTCTTCAAAGTTGATTGATTTTTAAGATTCTGGTTATTCATTCAGAAACTAGAAATGGATTACAAATGAGCATACAAAAGTATAACCTGTATACAGAACATTGAAAATATTGAACACACTTCCTGTTAGCACAATAATTAAGTCAATACCCTAGCCCAGCGGTCCCCAACCTTTTTGTTACCAGGGACCGGCCTCATGGAAGACAATCCCTCCACAGACCGGCTGACATCACTTGGGGGCAGGGCGAGTGACGTCACTTTTGGACCGTCACTCGCCCCGCCCCCGAGTGACGTCACGGGGGTATGCGACCCCCCTCCCACAGGGCATAGAGCGGGTTTGCTGTTGCTGCTGCTGCAGGAGGCAGCACGAGAGAGCCCCAAGGGAGTATTGGTTCAAAAGCCCAGGGATTGCAGGGCTACAGAGTATTAAGATTAAGAAAGAGGACAGAAAAATGGGAAGCCTGCATTGAGCCTGCTGTTTAGTTACAGGTCTGCTTTGTAATGTCTCCTTGCCTGGGTCTCCTTGCCTGTTGCTACAGAGAGAGAGAGACTCACACTCACACAGAGAGAGAGAGAGGACATGCTTTTAGTATCTACCAAAAGATGAACAAATCCACACTCAGTCCAGACACCAGTGTTTAGCCATGTGAACTGACAGCAAGATGCTGAGGTGTTTTTCTGAACAGCCTTTCTTTCAAGTCATGGGAATTGCTTAAAATAAAACGACCGTGTACAAATTTGGTGGGGAAAACGGAAATATACTTGGTAGATCACTAGTATTTGTATCTCCGCGGGTTACGGAGATAAAAACATGAAGGGGAGAGTTGGGATTGAGCTGGGCCCTGGCAGGGCTGCCCTCGCTCCTTGGCCGGCAGGGAGCAACTGGCGCCGGTCCCGCTGCCCTCCAACTCGTCTCGTCACCCCCTCGGATGAAATCAAGAGCCCAGCGGGTGGTGGCGTAACAGCCATACTGCTGAACTAGGAGACGCGCTAGACTAAAGAGCAGCTGCGGCGGACGAAGACTGGGCTGCTCAGGCCCTGCTTGCAGCGGCTGCTAAGCACATTGCGGAGTGCCGGTGCTTCCAACCTAGACGAGCACCCAAACCACGGGCTCGTGTGATGGCGGAGCGGAAGATGCGCTGCCTCCCCAGGAGAGAGGCCAGAGCCAGCCGCACCATCGGCTTTCCCACTCGGGCAGAAGGTGCCTGCTTCTAGCCCTCTCTCTGCCGTCCACTCATCTGGGCTTTTGAGGCGTGTGCACAAAGCCGCGGCACTCCTTCCGGCTACACAGGATGGGAGAGGAGACTCTCCCCCACACCGCCCTGTAGCCGGAAGGAGTGCCGCGGCTTGTTTCAGCATGCGCACGCTGAAACAAGCCACGGCGCTCCTTCGGGGCTACACAGAGTCCCCTCAGTTACGGCGGCGGGGGGGGGCAGAAAAAGCTCGCGGCCCTTTTAGTACCGGCCCGCGGCCCAGTAATGGACCACGGCCCGGTGGTTGGGGACCCCTGCCCTAGCTGAAAAATAGGCAATTTCACGTGGCCATAAAATAAGCACCAGCAGTGTTTGATACTGCACCAGAAAGGGACCGTGCCATGTGGTGCCCAGTGACCAGGCTCCAAGTCTCATGGACTCCTTGGGAGGGCAAATGACCCTTGACTTGGACCTTTTCCAAGCCATCGTTTTATTAGGTTTCTCTTTTTTGCCTTTTTCTCAGAAGCTCATTGTGGGTCACTATATTCCCTTTTTCTTTTGATAAAGCACACAGCTTATGTAGTGCCCAACACTCGTTTAAGTTTAAATCAAAGCTCATTTTCTCCTCCCATATCGCTGTACTGCGGACCCCAAAGGAAGGACATGTGGACAGCATTTCCCTGCTCCTTCAGTTCAGCCCCCTGTACATGGAATCAGAAGTGTTTAGAAATCCACAATATAGGTGTGAAATGAACTGCCCATGCACTGTGCCTGCTTCTGCTGTGTGGACCAGTTGAGTTGGAGATGGTGGAGGTGGGGACGGAACAGAAATGGTTGTCTGCAGGCAGCAAATAGGCACAATTCTGTTCCCTTTCAGAATAGCTGGCTGCACCCTCATTGAAGCCAAAAGCTTCGTGGTCTGGAGCAGGGCCTTTCCACTTAAAACAGAAGTTAGAAGCACCACCTTTTGTGAATACCACCACTGCCCCAGAGAGGACAACCTGCACACAGGACAGGCCGAGTGGCTTGCCCCCACTTAAACGTCCTGCTGCAGAAGAGAGGCTTCCTTAGTTGCCGCTACGTCCTGATCTCTCCTTTCCCAAACTGCCCCTTTTGAAGGGCCCAGCAACAGCCATATCTTGCTCACTGATGCACCGCTGCTGCCCTCCCCTTCCAGGAAGGTTGGGCCAGGTGGGCTGGTGCCACGTGGTCGCCATGGCAGTTGGGCCCACTGGTGCACCGCCTGGCAATGCCACACTGTGAAATACCACTAGTGGCACTGCTGGTTGAACAGCACTGGTCTGAAGGATCATGAATGAGAGAGAGAGAGACTCAAATAGTCTCTCCTTCTCTTCCACGTGGGGCTTAATTCATGACCCCCTGTTTTAATCAAACCATAATTTGCTGTTAGTTGGGTGGTTCAGACAACACCAAACTGTGAATTAAGCAGTCCTTCCAAACCAGGATCGAATCATGGATTGAAGGAGTCACTCAAGCCATAGTTTTGTGGTTTGGATGCAATGCTTAACTGTGTTTTTGATTAAAATACGAAATCCTCAATTAAAGGTCCACATGTAAGAGGAGTAGGGAGGGACTGCTTTAGCCCATGGCAAGTGTATGAACTGGTGGTGCATCCTCTGAATTACCTGTCTTCTGGAAAATGCTCAGGCCTTGACCCTGGCAAGTGGAAGGAATTCTGTAATTGTGTGTCAACCACCAGTGATCATCATGTGTCCCTGTTGTTGTATGAACATTGACCTAAATTGGCAGCCAGGCCTGACTTGTGTTTGTGTCTTGCTTTTGTAGGAAGTGTACAGGATCCCAAAGAAGAGTCAAGCAGAAAAGGACACTAGTGGTATGTACTCAAGGACATTTATTTATCTATCTATCTATCTGTTGATGAGTTAACTGGGTGAGAGTTGGTAACTGTACAAACCGAGAGCTGGTTAGAAGTCCTGCTGGAGTGTCGTGCTAGGGAGTGTCTGGACGTCCTTCTGCGAGCTTTGACATTGGTGTGACCTCGTCGGGATGCGTCGATATCAGAGCAGCAATGGCAGCTGCTGTTCTTGCCCATTTCCCTTCTCACGACTCCTCTAAAATAGCAGGGTCGGGCCTGACCATTGCAGACTTTAGTGAGGTCTGTGAGGAAGGTGACAAGAAGTGAGTATTGTGAAAATGGCTTCTGTAACACACTCCAGGTGCCGTTCAGCCATCGCTCCAGCTTGGTTGCCGACTCTGCAATACGCCACAGAAAGCGAAAAGCAGTGGAAGGCGATAAGTTACGGCATTTTGTCCTTTGTAAGGTTTTTTGGTGATGATGATAGTGATGCTTAGCATTTGTATAACACTTTCTGAGAGTGCAAAGTGCTTCATATTAATTAACTTATGGTAATCCTTCCAACAGCCCTGTAAGGAACGTCTGGTAAGTAGCACTGTCCCTGTATTGAAGTTGGGGAGCCAGAGGCATGGAAAGACTGGAGCGAGCAGAGCAGCGGCTCCGGGCGGCACCGCGGCACTGCTCCGCTCGCTCCAGTCTTTGCACGGAGCGCGCGCCCGCCCGGTGATGCGGGCGGGTGCTCCGAGGCCTTCTCCCCCGGCCTCGGAGCCGGAGAAAACCCCAGAGCGTCCACCACGACCGGCGGCCAGGGCTTTCTGAAGTCGGCCGACTGCGTCGCCGCACTATTTATGCTTTTTTGCACATGCGCAGAATGTTTAACGTTCTGCGCATGTGCAAAAAAAGCATAAATAGCGCGGCGACGCAGTCGGCCGACTTCAGAAAGCCCTGGCCGCCGGTCGTGGTGGACGCTCCGGGGCTCTCTCCGGGGAGAGGGCCTCGGAGCACCCTGGTAAGCCGGGTCGCCCCCCTGAGCGGCGCCGCCCCCTTGGAGCGGCGCCGCCCCTTCGGGGCAGCGCAGCAGCGAGTGCTCCAGGCAGCACTCGCTGCTGATACGCCTCTGTGGGGAGCTCAGGCTGAGAGGGTGTGGCTTGTCGTGGGGCACCTAGGCAGATCAACGGCAGGCGTCTGATTCAAACCGAGGAAGTCCTGGTTCAAAGCTTGGTCTCTTAACCACAACGCTAAACCAGTTCTCATCTTTCATATGTGAAGATTTTCCTACATGGATATATTGCGTAGCTTCCCATCAGCTAGATGATAAAATGTTTACCTAGCATTTTAGACTGTTCCAAGCACTTCACACACATCAGTTTGTAATTTTTAATGACCTTGGAAGGTAGGTCAGTTTTATTATTCTCCACTTTCAGGCGGCAGGCGAGGGCTGGGTTTGAGAGGAAGGGTCTCCTCCTGCCTCTCCCCGCAGGGCCAGCCAGGCCAAAGGAAGAGGCGGAGGCCTATGCTGGGCCGAGGCCTTGCTGACAGGGGAGGATCAGCTTGGAGGAGGGTCCCTTGGATGCCAGGCTCTCAGGAGAGCCAGACAACTGGACTGCTGGAGTTGTATAGTATGGGGGCATTACAAGGCTTTAACCCTTTACGTCATCTGCATGCTTTACACCTTTTCTGCAACTTGGCCAGGATTGGAAAGGCTGAAAATATGTATTCCGTTTGCTGCAGCCTGATGTGATGATGGGCGGACTCTTGGTTTGCTGCTTTCAGTCCTGCCAGATAGTGAAGCTCTGTAGCGTATGTGGAGGTGGGGTGGGGTTACTGGGCTGAAAAATGATAAAACTCCTTGACAATAAGCATTCAGAGTCGAGCACTTTGACAAGTCATTGAATTCCATGGGAGAACGACTGCCAGCACTTGGCTAGATCTTGCCACAAAAAGAATAGTCACTTTTCTGCCTTAACGGAGAGCTCAGCCCTTTGGGACCTAGATTTGTGGTGGTGATTTGATAGGTGGTGATCCTTCCTGTCGCTAACCGTTTCTGCCCATTCTTGACAGCAGATCGTGGGAGAGAGGCAGCGGGTCGAGACTCCACTTCTGCCCCCAAAACCCTGAGCAGAGAACGAGACCCTGAGAGACAAAGTCAAAGCAAAGAAAAGAAGAAACGCCGAGACTCGTCATCTCCCCCCTCCGCGTATGAGCGAGGCACCAAGCGGCCAGATGACAGGCAAGTTGTGTGCGCCAAGTTCCGGAGTTCAGTTGTCATTGTCTTGTTTCAGCACAGAGTGGCGGTCATCTGAAAAAAGAAACAGAGGTTCCACCAGAACCTGGTGACTGCGTGTTCCTTTCCCCAGATCCCCGGGTGGTTCGCTTCAGATTTTGCACCAAACTACCATGCTGCAGGAAACTCTGAGTTTGGCGTGATGTCTGAATTGTTATTAAGAATCTTTATATACTGCTTGATAAGCCGCAGTTTGCAATTGGCTGGCAGATTTGGATCCTCTGGCTTGAAGTGGGTTTCCAGATCATGCTTTTTGTGAGCTCATGTTTGGGGTGAGGAACTCAACCAGACTTCAGTGCTGCCCCCTGTTGGAGGGAGGAGGGAGCTGAGGAAGTTCGGGAAATGAAAGCAGACAAGCCACTCTCAATTAAGATGTTCCTGTTGTGTGTGTGCAAGTTCAAACTTTGGTTTAGTATGATGTCTGAATGGAGCCAATGAGATCTTTAAACTTTATTTATGTCTCTCTTTTCCAAATATTGTTCAAAGCAGCTTATGATGAAGACAAGCTATATAGAAATACAATTTCACTCAAAGGCGCAACAAGACAACATGTTTTGCAACCCTTACAAATGGAAGCCTTCCTTCTGTTTGGGGAAGAGGGTCCACAGTTTGGGGGCTGCTCCTGAAAACGCTCGATCTCTCGCTGCCGCGATCGAAATGTGTTGAATGGGCAGCAGACTGACTGACCCATTCATGTCCGTGGCTGAGTGGCTGCCTATCTTTCCAGCAGTCTTCCCTCTAGGCACCGAGGAGACCCAGATCTGCGTAGCTTCAGCAAAGTGGCGGAATCAGGGGCCCTCAGACAGGATCTGTTTGTGGGTCTTCAGTGTGTGAAGTCTTTAGCTTTTAGAGTTAAGAACGTGAGAGGATGCTTTTGATACATGACACCTCGGCAGTCCTTCAACCCACCCAGCGCGGTAGGGCTGTGTTGCTCTCCACCTCTTTCAGGTGGGCGGAGGCTGAGTGCGCAGTGAGACATGACCTGGCTCTCGCTCGTTGCCACGGCACTATCTCCGCGGTCTCCTTCTCCTGAGCCAGGCTATGAAGCGAATCACAGAATGAGAGATTGCCATGGCCCGCAAGGACCCCTGAGAAATGTAGCCCAGGGCTGTAACTCTACTGTCTCTTTCCTCAGATATGACACACCAGCCACAACCTCCAAGAAGAAAGTCCGACTCAAGGACCGCAACAAGCTCTCCACGGAAGAACGCAGGAAGCTCTTTGAGCAGGAAGTTGCCCAGCGTGAGGCTCAGAAGCAGCAGCAGCAGCTGCAGAACCTTGGAATGGCTTCCCCTCTTCCTTACGACTCCATGGGCTACAGTACCTCCCACCACACGTTTATGGGTTACCCCCCAGGTTACCCCATGCAAGCGTACGTGGATCCTAGCAACCCCAATGCGGGGAAGGTGCTACTCCCCACTCCAAGCATGGACCCCATGTGCTCACCTGCGGCCTACGAGCACCCTCAGACTTTGGTGGGGCACACGATTGAATCGACCCTCACCGCTCCACAGCCAGTGCCCGTGGTTCAGCACGTAGCAACGACTCTAGAAGTGTCAGCCCCGCAGTATGTAGCACAAAGTGACCCTGTGGTCCACCAGGAACCAAGCGTTGCAGTCTTGCCAGTGCCAGCCCCGGGGCCGGTGCAGGGTCAGAGCTATGGAGTCTGGGACTCCAGCCAGCAGACTGTCGCTGTGCAGCCACCGTACTCCCCAGCCCAGTCACAGCCAGCCATATACTATCAAGGACAGACCTGTCAGACCGTATATGGGGTGACATCGCCGTATTCCCAGACCACGCCGCCAATTGTGCAGGTGAGTTTTCCTTTCCAAAGTATATTATGGGGGCCTCAAATGGCACTAGGCTCTGAAGGGGTTAAAACTAACCAACCTGAGGTGTTCGGGATGCTCAGCTCCACGATTGACTCTCAGTGCCTCGTTTTTTAATTTGGTCCCATCTCTTGTTCCAAAGCAACTCCCAGTTGGCTTACATCATGAAGACCAGATGCATATTAAAAGCATAAAGACCATTTTAAACAGCAACAGTAAACCCACAGTACCGGGGGGGGGGGGGGGCGGTATCCGCAGGGGATCCATTCCAGGCCCCAGGCTGGTGGGGTGCTAAGGGGGCCCGTGGGGGGATCGTTGGCCCCATCCATGGTTGGTTACTAAGTTGTGAGTCTCTTCCTTTAAACAAATGCTATAAGCAGCAGCATGCAGTTCCTGTTCTTCAGCTGAGACTCTAGCACTCAGTCGGCTTCAGTGCTATAAGCAGCTTGCTGCTGCTTATAGCGTTTGTTTAAAGGAAGAGACGCACAACCTAGTAAGGTAAATTAATGGCCGGTGGGCCACACGGAGGGGGGGCTCACACTATCCGTGGATAAGTGAATCTGCGGATAGTGGATCCACGGATACGGGGGGGGGGCTGTATAACTAGCAGCAAAAAGAAAGCCACCAGGCCCCAGTGCAGTGGTCCGGGGAGACCCCAAAGCCCCCTGAGGCAGAACAGTCTTGGCTTGCCACTGATGAGTCAGCAGAGGTGGAATATGCTTGCCCCTCCACCCCCAGAAAACAATCTCAGTGCCGTGACAACGCCCTAGAAAAGATGCTCCTTTGGGTAAGAGTCATACCTCGGAACAACGCTTTGCATACAATCTGGCTCTTTAGCGCAGTACAACAGTGGGCGGAGCTACCGAACAAGGTGCTGGAATCTCCTGCAAGCACCTGAAGAAAAGGTTGAAGGAGCCTTGGCTGGAAAGCATCTCCTGTTGTGGAGGGCAAGCATTTGGGGGCTGCTGGTGTCCCTTGAAATGTTATCCGAAGATCCTCAATGAGAAGTTCCCTAAAAGGCCCCTTTAAGCACTCTCGCTGATCTCCCCCCCCCCCACCAGCCAGCCAGCAGCAAGGGACTCGGGGCGGTGCTGGGCTCAGGAGACCTGCCTCGTGCTGCAACTGAACAGCCTCTGCACTGTAAAAGCATCCCAGAGCGACAGGCCGCGTTTTCTGACAGAAGCACAGGGTCTTCTTAGCAATGTAGTTGTCATGGAAAGGTTTCTGTGGAATTCAACATTTGAAACTGATTTGCCTAAAGGGGCTGGACGTCACCACATCATCCTCGAGCTTCTGGCTTGCTGAGCTCCAGGAAGCGGCTGCGCAGAGCTCGGCTTGGGAAGCGAGCCTCCCGCCCAATTTGCCGCGTGCCGGACAGGGAACGGCAGAGCCACCTGCTCACTGAGCGGCACAGGGACTCCGCAAGCCGGGGCAGCCGACTCTGCTGTTCCCTGTCTGGCGTGCGGCAAATTGGGCAGGAGGCTTCTCCCAAGCCGAGCTCTGTGCAAGCCAGGAGACCTTGGGTGGCGGGCCGCATACGGTGGGGGATATCGGGAGTTCTCAACCCCTCGGCAGCAGTGTGCCACTGCCTGAATCTCCCGGAGTACCACCGGAAGTGACTGGTGAGGATGTCATCACCAGTCAATTCCGGGTATCAGAGTTCAGGCATGTAGGTTTTCGAGGCTGCGGAGCTCGGAAAGCACCAGTAAGAGGCTCGAGGTGGGCAGGGGGCTTTTTTAGCGTGCAAAACTCGTACACTACACCTCTGCTTGCCAGCCGAACCTTTTGCTGGCGCTTTCCGAGCTCCGTGGCATTGAAAACGTCTGCGCCTAAGCTCCAATGGAGGGTTTTTTGGGGGGGGGTTCCAACTGATGGCGTACCACCAGAAGTACCCCAAAGTACCACTGGTGGTACACGTACCACCGGTTGAGAACCCCGGTCTAAATGATCCATTAGGTCCTGTGTCTTTTTTTGCTTTCTAGCTCAATTGATGCCTCTCTCTCTCTCTCTCTCTTTGGTTATCCTCTAGAGTTATGCTCAGCCAGGCCTTCAGTATATCCAGGGGAATCAGATTTACACTGCTCATCCTCAAGGTGTCGTGGTACAGCCCACAACAGCTGTGACAACTATTGTAGCAACAGGGCAGCCCCCACCTATGCAGCAGGTAAGATTTCAGCAGCCTTGCAGTTGGGGTCTGCAGACTCCCCCCCCCCCCCCCGCCGCCAACCTTTTCCTCACTTGCTTCAGGGGACTTGCTGGTGGTGTTGGGGACAGTGATGGAAGTGGCAAACATTTTTCTTTTTAAAAAACTTGTGAGTCATGCTGGGGGGGGGTTGTTTTCAAAAAAGAAGCTCCTTTGCCACACCACGGGCAGCAGTGACTTGGCAGTGCTCCAGCTGCTGCCATCGTTCTTGACATTCAGCTCCTACCATTCCCTCCCAGCCACCCCTGGAACGTCCCAGGAAATGGCCCTGCTTGAAGCTGCTGCCACCTACGGTGGGGAAAAAAGGGTTAAAAAAAGGGAAGCTGCTGCTGCCGCCAGTTGCCCCTTAAAAGTCCCAGGTTGCCAGTGGCGACTGTGCGTGGTGTGGTTAAAGCCGAGGCTGGGCTTGGGGCATGCTCAGGTTTCATTCAGAGGTTCTCCCTTAGCAGACTTTGAAAAATCCTCTTCTTGCCCAGGGTGCAAATCCAGGCTGGTGGGACTGAGGCAGCCTCGGAAGCTCTTCGCTCCAGGTTTGACTACAGGGCAGGGCCCGAGTCCTTCCCCTGTGCGTCACGTCCTGCTTATGCCCCTGGCAGCACGAAATCATGCCATGCCACAGGCTCTGCCCGACTGTCTCTAGGTGCCTTTAGGGAAAGAGCCCTCTTTCAGGCTTGTGGCTGTCGATAAGCAGGTTTCATGTTCCCTCTCTCTGTCAGCCGGAGCTGGTGGTGACCAACACCCTCCTAGACCTGCCTCCTCCATCCCCTCCTAAACCCAAAACCATCGTCCTGCCTCCCAATTGGAAAACAGCCCGCGATCCTGAGGGGAAGATCTACTACTACCATGTCGTCACCAGGTAAAGGGCCTGACTATGTCTTGTATTCTCATCTTAATTGGCTCAACCTCCCTTTCTCAAAGAAGCAGGTACACGTGCACGATGGATATTGCACCTGTGGAGGTGTGGGTGCCACGGCGTTTCCGCTGATGATCTGAGCCAGGCGGCAACAGCTTTCCGATGGGCAGGTTAGGGGCTGCTCTGACTGGCTGGCAGCCACTCCCCAGAGTCGCGGAAGGTCCCAGCCCAGCCACCTGAGATCCTTTCACTGGAGATGCTGGGAGGTTGAACCTGGAACCTTCTGCGTGCAGGAGGGGGCCTCCCCCCCCCCCAGAATGTGATCCAAGCATTTCCTTTTTCCAGATGGGGCTGGTCCTTTGACTAGAGGCACCGGGACTGAACCTGGGAGCTTTTGCATGCAACAGCCTGTCCTCTCCTGCTCAGCTGTGGGCCGGGCCATACACTGCTTTTTCTTTCCTTCTGGATGTTGTCAGTGATGTAAATATACTGGACCAAATGCCTTTCAAGATAGAGACATTTTCATCCACCGTAGTTTATTTAAGTGCATCTCTGGCTACTCAAGTCTTGCCCCAGGCTTGATACCATCAGAGCCCAGTCCTTTCCTCTGACAGCCCAGAGCCCGCCAGCGGAGCAAGCGCTGCATGCCAGGGGCTGTCCAGACAGCCCAGGAGAAGGAAGTAAAAACCGTTTTCATTTACCTCTGTGTAGGCTACGTGGTCCCCAGTGGGTCTCCTCACACCTAAGCCAGCTCTTTCGCTGGTGTAATTTCTTGAGGAGACTCCTGGGAGCAGTCTTGGCTGGTAAGGGGGAGGGGGGAGGATCCAGCATGCAAGGCTGCTGCCGCCGTGATTCGCCCAGCCCGGCCAGATCCGCTCCCTCCACTGCCACAGATGTACTGGTGACAGCAGAGGTTCTGTGGTCTGCTGTCTCTCGTGCACAACCTCCAGGGCCTGCAGAACAGCGGAGCATCTTTCACACCATCAGCCCCGGCCTTAGGGTGGTGGGTTGTGAGATCCGCCAGGATAAAGCCAGCACAGGGTTGGGCTGCCAGACAAGTCCTAGGATCTAGATTCTTGCAGACGTTTGGTTCTGAGGAGCCGCCTTCTGTGCTTGCTGGCTCAGCGCTTCAGCTCACGAGGATCGCTCCCTGCCTGGCCCCTCGTATTGTGTGTCTGGTCCTGCCCTGACATCCTCTCTCTTAAAGGCTGATCTACAGTGCATGAAGCGGCGGCGTGTGCAGCGCATGCGGCGTGTGCAGCGCATGCGGCGTGTGCAGCGCATGCGGCGTGTGCAGAGCGGTGTGGCTTCCTTTTTAACCAATCACCACGGAACACTGGAGAGCTGTGCTCTCCTGAGTTCCGTTGCGATCGGTTGTGGACCATGCTCATTTTGGCCGTTTTCGGCCAATCAGAAGAAAGTGAGGGCGGGACATGGAGCGAACCTATCACGGGGGCAGCAAGCGACCAGTCAGGAGGGACAAGCGGGTAGACAACACGTGGAAGAAGCTGGTGGAACCCAGGGCAGCGTCTTGGGGCGTCCTGTCCCCTATGCTCGCGAGCCTCCAAATGCCAATGGAGTTGGTGTAGATCAGCCTTAAGTCACACTTGCCTTGTTCTCGATCAAGCTGTACTTCCTCCAGACAAAGGGTGTCGCAAGGGCATCGGAGTCTTTCCCTTTGGCGCATTGGGGCAGTGTTTGCTCCCAGCTTTCCACGATTAGTGCCCTCTCCTGGCTGGCTGCTTCAGAGAGCACTGTGGGGTCCTGATCCCGCTTGGTCAGAGTGGCCTTTTCTCCCCTGTGACTTGTGTCCTCCTTTCTGCAGGCAAACACAGTGGGACCCCCCAAACTGGGATAGCCCAGGAGATGATGCCAGCCTTGAGCACGAGGCTGAGATGGACCTTGGAACCCCAACGTATGATGAAAACCCCATGAAGGTGAGTTGGCAGGATGGCGGATCAAGAGTTCCTCCTGTCGCCCCCTGCGAGGGAAGAATAGGTGCTCCTGGAAGACTATGAACAGGAATCGCCCTAGTGATCCAGTCGCAGTTCCACATTTCAAGAGTAGGCAGAGCATTGGATGTGGGAGAGCAGAGTTTCAGGGTTGCATCCATAGGCTTGATGGGGGGTCCCCTCTTTAATATGGTGGGCTAGTGACCAACTGGGCAGGGTTGCATGGTTGAAATGCAAAAAGAAAAGGACTTTCCAGCCCCAATCCTTAAAATACAGGATGACCTGTGGGTTTTAAACAGTTTTATCAAAATGTGGCTTCTGGAAGTAAAATAGATGTGGTTACTAATAAAGTGTCTAAAGACGTCAGCTGACCACAGAGTTAAAACAGTTATCATTGGAGAAGAATTACACCCCATTATCAAAAGCCTTAAAAACAGAGGATCTTCAGGGACTTCATAGGTTTCCTGCAGATTTCAATCAACGCTTTGAATCTCAAATGTGTACAACTTTGTTTGGATGTCTGTGGCGGCGCCACCTCCTCCCAAGGGGAAGATTCATGTCGTAAGGTGTGCATCTTGCTGGCTGGCTTAGTACAGAGAATACGCACGTTCTGAAATGGCTGCTCAGAGACGGTTTTATTGCCAAGAGAGTCAAACGAGGCTGCCGGTGACATGATGGGAACCATGATTCATGAGTCCAGGATCATCCCCACATCTGTCATGATTTTTCTCTGGGTCTTCAGGATGCTCGTTGTCCCCTAACTCCTCTCTAAAGTGGGGGTGTTGCCTGTACCCCCTCCCCCAGTCAACGCCTTGTCCCCAGCAGAGCTGCTTCCCCCACTGCCTGTCTCTGCCGGCTTCCTTCTTGCCTTCTTTCCTCTTGCTTCTTCCTTTTGGGCCCGTCCTGCTCCTGCTGTTTGTCTTGTTTCTCTGCCCCCCCCTCCTCAGCTTTCATCCCCTTTCCCCCCGCCCGCCAGGTCCTGTGTTCTCTCTTCCCTCTCCTGTCTCTCCCGCCCAGTCCCTCCTCCCTCCCCTTGCCGCCTTTTTGCCCGTCTCTTTCCCTTCCACACCTTGCTACCCTCCCTGCCTTGCCTACCCTCGAGATGGCTGCTGACAGCGCCTCTAGTTGTTTCAGTGCTTGGCGATGATGTCGCAGCTGAGGAGCCAGGAAGTCGCGGCTGGCCACTGCTCACTCCGTTGCTGGAGGCCACAATGTCTTTTAAGACTCTTTCAGCACAAGGCAGCGGCGTTATTCCAGAGTTTGGGGATACTGCTGAAATAATTGCCACACGGCTAAAGTCAAAGCACCTGTTGGTTGGATGTCGCTGCCCTCTGCGGAGTGGGCCGATTGGCCTGTCCAGCTGACTGGCAGGGGCCTTTCCCAGCCCTGCCGCCATGGGTGGATGCCGGGCTCTTCTGCAAGCAAAGCCTGTGCTGAGCGCTAGCCCCCCCCCCCCAATCGGAATGCCAAAATGTTTGTAGCAGGGTTGACTAATTGGCTGCCCCACTGTAGAAGACAATATATTTGTTTGAACCAAGTGGACTTTTTCCTACTTTGTTAAAAGAGAAGGCTAGAAGACGTTTAAATGCTGTCCAGTATTCCCAGTGCCATGGGCCGGCATCCCATTGTTGGCTTTAGTCGTTGTAGCTCCGAGGGGATGCTGCCTATTTTCATGACCGTGTTCTCTGTCCCCTCGCCCCGTTGGCTGTAGCCTAAGATCGTGAATCCTTGGAATCAGTGAGACAAGTCAGGTGTGATGAACTCGTGTCCCATTGATTTCAACGGGGCCGTTGGGATAGACCAGTTAGACTGTGAGCAGGGGAAGGGGGCCAGTCTCTTTTTGCCTCTGTCACTCGGTGAAATGCCATGTATGTTGAAGGAGCTGTATGCAGAAGACAACGCCAATAATAATAATAATAATAATTTAAAAAAGTGTGGGCGAGTGTGGGGAATGAAGAACACATTTGCGTGTTGGGTGGAAATGTGACATTTGCCCAGAATCTCTAGAAAAAAGAAAGTCATAAGATCAGACTTTCATCTATCCTTTGATAATCTTGTTGGGCTGCACTGATGCAGTGTAATGTTTTTACAAGTTTCTTATTAAGTGTTCAGAGCGTTTTGACACTGGTTTGACTCTGGTGTTTTATTTCTCTGGTCCTCACATCGGGTTTGCTGCCAATTCTTCATTTTACCTGGTTTATAGGGAACCTGCACTCCAACCCAAGATGGCCATTCTGGCGGGGGGGGGGGGGGACGACCCTCTCTTGTCCTTCCACCTTCTCAATGTATTTCCTAAAGAACTGTGACTGAATAATGTAATATCACTAGTGGGTACTTAGACAACACCTATGCTTCCTTCTGTATAAATAAAAGTGGGATACTGCCAGAAATAACTATTCTGTATTTTTTTTAACTCTTCCCAGTCTTCCAAAAAACCCAAAACGGCAGAAGCGGACACTTCTAGTGAACTGGCAAAGAAGAGCAAAGAAGTGTTTCGGAAGGAGGTGAGGCCCTCGTGGCTGGCAGGCTCCCCTGCTTCCTGCCCAGGGTTTGGGTGGAAGCACCTTTCAGATGCGGGGGCAAGCACAGCTTCTGCTCTGGTGCCAGGGGAGTAGTCTAGCTGGGGGGTTCCCTTCCTGGCCATTTGAAATGGTCTAAAAAGGAGCCAGAGAAATGTCCAACTAACAGTCACCCAGAAGCTAATGAGGAGTATAAAGCAGCTTTCCAAATGAAAAGTCGTCTGAGGTCACAATCCCGCTGCTCTCTCCTTCTGGGTTCTGGAGAAACGACCCACAGCATTGAAGCTTCTTCCATTTTTCTCCCAGATGTCTCAGTTCATCGTCCAGTGCCTGAACCCCTATCGCAAGCCGGACTGCAAAGTGGGGCGGATCACCACCACGGAAGATTTCAAGCACCTGGCACGGAAGGTAGCCGTTGCTTTGGCTGGAGTTTTGTGGGCAGAAACACAGGCAGGCAGCTGCTCTTCTAAACAGGCCGCAAAGGCCAGAGTGTTGTGGAGAGAACTTGACGGAGGTTGCAGTGGGATGGGGTTAGGAAGCCGACGTAGAAAAGTGGGAGTGTACTGCCTTCTAATGGAGGGCCACGGTGGGAGAAAGACCCTGTCTAGGCCTTTGAGTTTGAAGAGTGGACATGGGAATTGTGTGTGCCGCAGCACCATTTGGAGACGAAGGGCTGACTTGGAAGCCTGTGCCAGCTCTCAGAAGGAGAGCAGCATTGGGCATGTCTCAAGTTGTGCTCTGGCTTTACCCAAGTGGATAGAAACCCTTGAGCATCCTGGGGGAGATATATAAATAAAATGCTCATGGTTTAATGCTCATGGTTTTCTTGACACAAATTTCCAGACTTTTTAAACTCCTGCTGAGCCCCTTGTTTCCCCTCGTGATGGTGAGTTGGCTAAGCTGCAGCTTCCCTACTTTTCCCTTCCGTGGCATAAACGGGAGCAGAATATCCCTGGCATGACTGTTTGTCCGCACCTTCCCCAAATCACTGCCATCCCCGGGACAGAATAGTTTCAGAAACAGCTTCACCCTCTTCTGCAGGATGTCTTAGGGCAGCCCTCCTCACTACGTCTCTGTGTTCTCTCCCCCCCCCCCAGCTGACCCACGGAGTGATGAACAAGGAGCTGAAGTACTGCAAAACTCCTGAAGACCTGGAGTGCAATGAAAATGTGAAACACAAGACAAAGGAGTACATCAAGAAGTACATGCAGAAATTTGGGGCCGTTTACAAACCCAAAGAGGACACGGACTTGGAGTGATAATCGGCGAAGGAACAAGTTCTCCCTTCCTCTCCAGGAGCCGGTCTGCCTGCCTGCCTGCCTGAGAGGCTTTTCTCGACCGGATTTCTGGCTCTCTGAAGCGCCATCTCAGTCACCACTACCACCACCACCACCACCCCGCCCCCAATCTGGTCTGGCGTTCACATCTTTCCCAGTCTGGTCTGAAGAGGCAGAGCGACAGCAGAAACAGACACACACGATGGGAGGCGACAGTCGCCCTCTGTGTGCTCCTTGAGCTCTTGCTGTGAGCAAACCCAAATCTGGCGGTGCTGTTGAAGCGCAACGACCTGCAAGCGCATCCTGTCTCCCCACTTGAGATCTGTATGATATTTTAACGTATATGTGAATATATTGAGCTTTTCTTTTTTTTTTCCCCTCCTCCTTTTAGCCCGACACGTGTTGATATCATGGGAACACTTTGTAAGAATAGTTTTAAGGGTTTCTCTCCCTCTTTTCCTTTTCCTTTTTTGTTTTTGTTCTCTGCAAGGTTTAATCTGTTATCATGTAAATATTTGAGGCAAACAGGCCGCCTCAGGGTTTCTGGCAGGCCATGTGCTATGTTGATAAGATTGATTTTACTGCTTAAATCATTTTACTTTATTCAATTTTTACTGAAGTTTTTATGTAAAAGGAAAAAAATAAAAAATTAAATAAAATGGTAATGAAAGAACAAAACAGCTTTGAATTTTCAGCTGTTGTTTGGACCAAGTGCAAAGCAACAAAGGGGGCGAAGAGGAAGAGGAAGACGCTGACGCTGCCGGTGTCCCAGCAACTGGCCTTGTGGGGCAGGCAGAGGCGCCATTGCTAGACACATTCACAAAGGGAGGGGATCAGATCCCTCTATTGGAACCAGCAGCCATCACGACCTCTTGCGGCAGCAAGTCCCACAAACTACAGCAAGACCCCTTCTGTTCTGCCCTGAATGTCTGGCCAGTCAATTTCATGGATGATGCCCTGTCTGGTATTAGGCAAAAGGGGGAAAACACCTCTCTCTGCCTTTTCTCTACACCATATCTCTTTTTGTAAATGTCTATCTTGTCTCCCCTCTCCACCTCTAAAGGTTTAGTAGAAGGGTTGCTGCTTTGAAGTAACTTGAACCCCCCCAAAACGACACCCTTGCAAGTGGTGAGACAGGAGCTTGCAAGGAATGGAGACGTGCACTCTGGCATGGTGTGACACACAAATGCCTTTATTTATTTCATACGTTTTACAGACACCCACGACCAAACTGTATGTCACGTTGGAGCTCTGCAATGGGCACTCCCCACATAGTTTTCTTGACAAAGCAGCTGCAGCACCCCGCCCCAAGGTGGGTCAGGGAGGACGGTCTTCCCTATGCTGCTGCCTTGATCCACTCTCTTTTGAACCTGCTGTGAGCCACCAAGAGAAACTCGCAGGCACACGAATGTGTGCTTCCCCCATAACACAGACCCCCCCCCCATGTCCCCCTTAGCAACTGCTTTGATAAGATTACACTAGGAGTTTCGATCATGGAGCTCCAACATCATGTATACTTGTAGTTTGACCCACAGTCAGTAAGAGGCAAATCAATAAACGTATCCTATTTTTCTTACCACTCAAACATTTTTCCATTTCCTTATGTGTAAAAATGGTCAGCAAAATGTTTCACAGAAGAGCCCTGCTCGATCAAGCCAAAGTCCCATCTAGTCCAGCCTCCCTGTGGCCTCGAGGAGCACTTAAGACAACAAGGTACCCGTGTCCTGTTGCCACTCCCTTGCACTTGGGCATTCAGTGATAGGTTGCAGACAGTCATTGTACCTCCTAACCTGTGATGGACTTTACCTCCATAAATCTGTCCAATCCACTACTAAAAAGACATCTAGGTCGGGTGCCATCAAAACATAATGTGGAAAGGAATTCCACAAATTAATTACGCACTGGGTAAAGAAATATTTTCTTTTGTCTGTTGTTCTAACTCTCCCTCCACTCAATTTTAGTGCATGTCCCCTGGTTCTGGTGTTGTGCGAGAGGGAAAAGAACTTCCCTCTAACCACTCTCTCCATCCTATGCATAATTTTATACATCTCAATCATTTCCCCCCTCAGGCGCCTTTTTTCTAGACTGAAGAGCCCCAAAGGCTGTAGCCTTTCCTCCGTAAGGGAGGTGCCTCAGCCCACGAATCATTTTGGTTGCTCTTTTCCGCACCTTTTCCAATTCAACTATATCCTTTTTGAGGTGTGGTGACCAGAACTGGACACAATACCCCAGATGTGGCCTTACCATCAATTTTTACAAAGGCATAATGATATTGGCTGTTTTATTTTCGATCCCTTTTTTAATGATCCCGAGCATGGAATTGGCCTTCTTCACAGCCGCCGCACACTGGGTCGACACTTTCATCGACATGTCCACCAGCACCCCAAGATCTCTCTCTTGATCCGTCACAGACAACTCAGAACCCATTAGCGTATCTGTGAAATTTTGGTTTCTTGCCCCAATGTGCATCACTTTGCACTTACTTACATTGAAGCGCATCTGCCATTTGCTACCCATTCCCCCAGTTTGGAGAGATCCTTCTTGTTGTTCTCTGGAATGTTGGAGGATTGAGATTTTCTTCCAGACAATGTTCTGAGAAAGTCCATGAAGTATTTAATATCTAGTGGAAGGTACATGATTTCTGTGAGTAAGCCATCCAGGCCCCTGGGACAAATCCAGCTCCCCCCAGCTCAGTCCCTTTATTTCACAGAACATGGGGGGGGGGGACGCCCACTGCAGTTAATGTCTCAGCAAGGGGGCGTCTCCCTTAAAAATGGGGCAAAACGCCTTCAAATCTCAAACACTGCCCTGCTAACTGGGCACAGAGGCACTTTTGCAAGTGGTGCTCCTCCTCCGTTTATGTAGCTACTGCCCCTCCTTCATCCCAGCACAGTGTCTTTTCTAGTGGCTGTTTGCTGCTGTGCCTTCTGCGTCTTTTTAGATTGTGAGCCGTTTTCGGACAGGGAACCATTTAGTTATTTGATTTTCTCTGTAAAGCACTTTGTGAACTTTTTTGTTGAAAAGTGGTATATAATATAAATATTCTTTAATAATAGTAAAAGAGCACCTCACACTTGTTGCTCAGGTTTCCAAAGGCATCTCAGTCTAAATCTGTTGCCCTCAGTTATACCCCAAAGTCGTCATTTTGAGAGTGTTGCTAAGTGTTTAAAAACATCCATTTAAAAATGTTCCTTTTTGCTTGCTTGCTTGCGTTGCACCAGTCGGAAAGCTTCAGCTGCTTAAAGTTACTAGCTTACTGCCCTGTGCTATTAGAGAGAGGGGGGCGGGGGGAGGGAGGAGGAGGGATGGGCAGAGGAAAAACTCTTTAATAACTAACACTTGTGGCAGCCAGCGTGACCGCTAGCAGCAAATGTTTTGGCCTCAGGCTGGCAGAAAACCATGAATCCTCCCTTGTCTCCATCCTTTGTGAGTCACAGAGCTATTCTCCGCCCTGCTTTCTGGGCCAACAGATTAGAAGACCTTCGATGGGCGACATTTGGGGTGGCTTTTGAGCGGCTCCAACCTTCTGCCTCATGAAAACGCTGGTGCCCATCTGTAAAGCAAGTCCATGCCTGGAGAGGCGATTCTGATTGCTCAACTGGATGGTCCAAAGAGCTTTCAGCTGACTCTCTGAAGCAGAGATTCTTGGAGAACAAACAAACACGACTGCTTTCCTGGGCACTGAATAAAAGCTGCCCAATGTCGAGGTCCCCTGACCCCAGATCTAGGACCTGTTTGCATTCCATGTGTAATAGGCTCTTCTCTCTCCTTTACATCTGTATTTATTTATTTATTTATTTTTGCAAAATCATGTTGTTTCTCCCTGTGCAATTCTGCAAAAATCTGCCCTCCCCTTCCCTTTCTTCCGCAAAACCGCCACGGGGTCCCTCAGGCATGTGGGACAGTCTTCTTGAGTCGGCCTGGGATTGCAACCTCTGTTTCTAGTGCCCCCCAAAAGAAGTTCACCAGGCCAGGGAAGGAAGAGGGGCCAGGAAGAGTGACGATAAATCCCCATCATCAGCCGCGGCCTCTTTTGGAGCCCCTGTGTTCTGGGGCGAACTCTGTGCGCTGCTGGCTGAGGGGTCACCGTCTCCGTTGCCAGCATTCCTGTCTTCAGACTGAAACAAAGGCGAGGGCGCTCTCCACCCCTCCTGAAAACAGGAATATTATACCAGCCTCCATCCTGATCTGGGCACCCTGAAGGCTTCCTGCCACTTTGGAAACGCTCCTTCCTTGAGGCTGTCCAGACCAGACTGTCCTTTTGGTCTCTGAAAACCGCCCTTCTCCCTGTTGATGCGGTTCTCCTGGCTGCAATGTGGGCAGAAGGTGGCGCTCCTGCGTTGCACCAAACAGGCCTCCCAGGCTGCTACGGGAGAGCCACTAAAGCGTAGCCACTCGTTGCCAACTTGCCATGCAGGAGGTGATCCTATGTGGGGGGGGGGCACATCCTCCAGAAGAGCCCCAGTCCAATGTCACTCAGGAGGAAGGCTGGCCACAGAAGCACCTTTGGAGAGACACACGGACCAGTTGCACAGACAGAGCCTCTGCGCAACTAGACTTGACCCTCTGCTGGCTGCTCCCTGTATGATACAGGCCACCCTGTCACCTCACAATTTTGGGTGGAATCCACAGGGGGCCGGTGGGTCTGCCGTTCCAAGCCAGCGCTGACTCTTGTGGAGACAAGGGACCCAGTGGAGAATGTGTGCTGGGGGGGGGGGGACACACGACTTTTGCTGTTGTCCTGGCCACCCGCTCAGCCTGAAGAGGCGGGTCGGGCACAGATAGAGTTCACCAAAATCATGTCTGTTGGGGGTGGTGGTGGTGGCACAATTGGGGACTTGCTGTGGCAGGTGACTTAATAATGCACTAGTGCAGCAGGGGTGGCCAACCTTTCCGCACAAATGCTCCTGGCCCTTTCATGGTTGTAGGGCATTTCAGCAGGTGCAGCTGCTTCAGCAGCACCATCAGCAATTGCAGCTGCCAAGATTCTATCTTCTACACAACTCTTCAGAACGCAGAGGCCCTCATGGCGGAAGGTTGGCTACCCCTGCACTAGGGTGTGCAACCCTCACACCAAGTACAATTGCTTTGTCTCTCCTCCAACTTGTGGGTAGGTCAGAGATGAGTATTCCCCCCTCCCATCTCTCTGTTTCCTGTGGTTGGTCCTCAGTGGACATGCCTTCTTGATGTGCCCCTTCTTCTCACGGGCATGGGACTCTTTTGTGTTTCCTCCACAACAAAGGCATGCAAGTGGCATCCTTAGCTGAGGGGCGTGGCCGTTGATGGGGATGCTGCAGATCTCAGGGAGAAGGCAGCGCTGGACTGCCTCGCTTGGAACTCCACAGAGCAGATCGGCCAGGAGGTGGCCAAATTCACCACGTTCAGCCACGTGATGCAGCTCTGCCACATACTCTGCGATGCCGATCACACTTGGAAAAATGAACTCTTTGTAGGGGAAACGAAGTGCCTTCAGCAGCGCAACCAGATCGGCGTGGGACTTTGTGCGTGGCGATGCCGGTGCTACCAGGGAATGGGCTGCCTCAAGGGTCATGGGCAGGAGAACGGCCAGCTAACTGAGATGAGACCTCTCTGTGCCAGGTGCAGGGGAGTGGCGACTGGACACAGGTATCTTGTTGTCTTGTGTGCTCCCTGAGGCATCTGGTGGGGCCATTGTGAGATACAGGAAGATGGACTAGATGGGATGGACTAGATGGGCCTTTGGCCTGATCCAGGAGGGCTCTTCTGATGTTCTTATGGGCTTTCAGATCGTCAAACCACCTTAGTTTCCGCATAAAGGTTCCGGTTCACTCACATCCAATTATTCTGTGTGACCAGGGCAGCCACTTCATTGAGAGGGAAAAACAGGAGGTGAAGAAGATCTGGCCTCCGCTGTTCTCTGGAGGGAGGAAGGGGTGCCTTCGTGACTCTTGGGTATGCCCCTCCCACTCCACGAGTCAGAGTCGGATTGGTTGAAACAATTCCTCCTATTGGGGAGGGCATCCTCTCGGTCCCAGTCCGGCTCTGGCTCCCTCCAGAGAAAGGTCGGGTTGTTAGGTTTTCTGCGCTCGTTGAGCAGCCTTTTTTACCTCAGATTTTGAGCAGATTTTTACCTCAGTTTTTTCTTTTTTCTTCAACTCCTCCTTGTTTCTTCGTTAGTCTTCAGTACTTGTCTTCCTACTGTGTGAAGTGTTCCCTCCCCCCTTCCGCCTTGAGCCATTGGCCTCAATCGACCCCGTTTTGTGGCCTCCTCGTGGGCGGGGCCTGCTGATTGTAGCCGGCGAGAGCAAATGCAGCGTCGCCTCAGCGCGCGCGGCTCTCCTTCTACTCAAGTGTCTCTTTGTGATGAGCCTCCGTTTTTTCACTTGGTGGGCAGGTGAGGGCCTCCCTAGAGGCTGCCGCCTCCTCACCGCAGCGCGTTTTGGAGCGCCCAGGCAGGGGTGAAGCAGCAGGAATCCCGTTTTTGGCGCGAACTGACGCAGCTCCCTCGTAGCGCGGGGTCGCTCCCTGACTGCAGCGTGACGCCAGCATTCGTTGCATCACGCCGCTGCCTTTTTGATTTTCCCGGCTCCTTGAACAGGCAAGTGACGATGGATCAGGGGGAGGGGACTTTGAGGGGGCTTGACCCCATTTTGGAGGCTAGAATCCTGGATATGGTGCGAACGTCGGTGGACGGGGCCTTTAGATCACACCTAGCTCAGTCGGGGGCAAAGTCTACTGTGCTTGCTAACAAGGGTCGCAAGCGCCGGCCTCCTAGTTCCCCCCGCTCCTCCTCACGGGAGCTCGATACCTCCTCAGAGGACTACGTGAGGCAACCTCCAAAGCGCGCCAAAAAGTTGGCTGCCAAGCCCGCTAGGGGAACTGAACTACAACGGGATAAGGGCAAAGCCAGACCCGTAAGGCGGGAATCGGCGCACCTTTCCTGGTCCTCTCACAGCTCCCAACCATCTCTCTCCGCTGACTCTGAGGGGGAGGAGGGGATTCTCTCAGGTCATGAGGACAGTGAAAATAAGATGAATAGGTTATTTCCCTCAGACTTATTTCCCCGCATTCTCCAAAAGGCCACCAAAACTTTGGATCTGGCGCCACCTGCTGATCAGTCACGGGATACACCCACCAGTAAACGTGCAGCCTCAAAATATTTTCCTGAGGCGCAGCCCAGACAAAATTTGGTACCCTTTCCCGAGGCTTTTCAACGAGTGTTGGATAAGGAGTGGGCGACCCCCATCCACCCCAAACACTCTACAAGGTTGGTTAATAAATTCTATTCACTGCCAGATCAGGTCATGTCCCTACTAAAGGTTCCCTCGGTGGACTCACCAGTTGTTGCCTTGTCCTCTGCGGCTACATTGCCATCAGATGGCGATGGGGGGCCAAAAGATCCGGTTGATAGGAAGGTGGAAGCCTCTTTAAAACGGGGTTTTGAAGCTTCCACACATGCACTTCGGGCGTCCTCAGCCGGCTCTGTTTTAGCCAGAGCGGCCCATTCCTGGGTTTTGGATCTAGTCCAATTGGAAAAGAACTTGTCCCATTCAACCAAAACTACCTTACGTAAGGTGGCCCTGGCGTTGGCCTATTCCACCGACGCATCCCTAGATTCCCTGCAATTCAGTGCGAGGGCCATAGCGTCAAACGTGGCAGCAAGGCGGAACATATGGTTAAGGAATTGGGAGAGTGACGCACATTCAGTCACCAAACTTGTGAGCGTTCCCTTTCAAGGGGGTAGGCTTTTTGGGGACGCCCTGGAGCCTCATCTCATTGAAAATAAGGACAAGAGAAAGGTTCTTCCGACCAATAAAAAGGATCCCCCTAAGACTAAGTCCTTTAGCCCGCGGCCCTTTCGGCCCTATCCCCGCTCTGGCGACGGACAGCGGCAGAAAAACAGATGGAACAAATCTAGGGTCTTCCCTAGAGGGCGCCCACAGGGGGGACACTCTGCCAACAACACCAAGTCACATAAGGACCACCGGTCCAAATGACGCCTGTCTAGGCGCATCCTCCTCCGTTATAGGAGGACACCTGCTGGCCTTCGCACACCGTTGGGCTTCCATTTCGGAAGATGCGTGGGTGCAGCAGACGGTTCAACGGGGCTATTCCCTAGAGTTTACCACACTGCCCAGGGATCATTTTTGGAGGGTCCCTCTGTCACGGGATCGGGACAGACACCGCCTAAAAATGGAAGCCATTCAACATCTCTTGGACATAAAGGCAGTGGAGGCAGTGCCTCGGAACCAGAGAAAGAAAGGGGTTTACTCCGTCTTTTTCCTGGTTCCCAAGCGAAATGGCGACTGGAGGGCCATCTTGGATCTCAAGTGGTTGAACCGATTCATCCGCAAGAGGAGATTCAAGATGGAAACGTGGAGGACCATTATGATGGCTCTCGACCAGGGAGATCTGCTGACTTCCATAGATCTGGCCAAGGCCTACCTCCACGTGCCGATCCTACCACGCCATCGTCGCTTCTTCCGGTTCTGCTATGGCCCCCTTCACCTGCAATATCGTGCTCTCCCGTTCGGGCTAAGCTCCGCCCCCAGAGTCTTCACCAAGCTACTGGTAGCACCGGTGGCGTGGTTGAGACAACGTGGTTGAGACAGCTGTTTCCATACTTGGACGACATTTTGATAAAGTCGCCGAGTCGGGAACAGGCGTTGGCGGATCTGCGGCGGACCCTGGAGTGCTTGCAAGGCCTGGGCTTCGTGATAAACAGAGAAAAGAGCACCCTGGTCCCCTCACAAAGGGTAGAGCACCTAGGCCTCCTAGTGGACACCCAGAAATTCACCATAGCCCTTTCACCGGCCAGGCAGGAGAAATTCAGGGAAATGTTGCAGGACACACTTCAGGCCTCCCAAGTGGACCTGATGTCCCTGGCATCTATCCAGGGACGGATGGTTTCGTGCCAGGATGTCGTGAACTGGTCCAGGGCCAGGATGCGTCCTCTCCAACGCATTTTGGCCCCATTTCAACGCGACATCGAAACCCAAAAACATATTTGGCTCCCCGTGTCACCAGAAATCAAAGCGTCTCTTCGGTGGTGGAACTCCCCGAACCGTCTGTCCCTGGGGACCAGTCTCCTCAGGCCGGAGCCTTTGGTGGTTACGACGGACGCGAGCCTCCTGGGATGGGGGGCCCACACCTCGGGCTCCCTGACACAGGGGGTTTGGACGTCCTCAGAGTCTCGGCTCAGCATAAGCCTGCTGGAGCTGAGGGCGATCCGCCTAGCCCTGGTCCAGTTTCGGGATCTGGTCCGGGGACAACACGTGTTACTCCGAACAGACAACACCACAGCAAAAGCCTATGTAAACCGGCAAGGAGGCACCAGGTCGTCCCGGCTGGCGAGAGAGGCAAATCTGTTGATGTCGTGGGCAGAGAGACATCTGGCCTCGCTTCGGGCAGAGCACCTCGCAGGGATAAGCAACACGTCAGCGGACTGGCTGAGCAGACGGATACTGCAGGAGGCAGAGTGGCGTCTGCATCCGGCGGTCTTCGCTCAGATTTCGTTGACCTTGGGTCAGCCAGTGGTGGACTTGTTTGCCACTCGGGAAAACGCTCAGCTTCCTCAGTTCTATACAAGGACACTGGAAGAGGGAGCGGAAGGGGTGGATGCCCTTCACGGTCCCTGGCCACGGGTTTTGCTTTACGCGTTTCCCCCGGTGGCACTCCTGCCCCTGGTGCTCCGCAGAGTAAAGGACCTCCAGGCGGAGATCATTCTGGTGGCCCCCAGATGGCCCAGGTGGCCCTGGTTTCCGATACTGGTATCTCTGTCAGTAGGGCGGGAATTCCCTTTGCCCCTCAGGGTCGACCTCCTCTCCCAAGGGCCCATATTCCATCCGCAACCTCATCTTTTCAAGCTGACTGCCTGGAGGTTGAGCGGCAAGCGTTGAGAAACTGTGGGTACTCTCCGGCTGTGATAGCAACCCTGATGGCCTTTAGAAAGGATTCCACTAAACGGTCCTACGGGACGACGTGGAAGAAGTTTGTGTCCTGGTGTGATCAAAGGGGGGTTGTTCCTATCAAACCGAAGGTTAAGGACATCTTGGATTTCCTGCAGAGTGGTTTAGACATGGGACTCAGTACAAACACACTCAAGCGTCAGGTAGCGGCGCTAAACAGCACGTTAGGGACTGGCCTGGGGCGCAAGGTGTCCACGCATCCCCACGTGAAGAGGTTTCTCAGGGGGGTTGGGCTTGTAAATCCACCGCCCATCCATAGGACTCCTACCTGGAGCCTCAACAGGGTCCTGGATGCTCTAACGGGGAAACCTTTTGAGCCCCTAGCCACTGCACCTCTTAGGGAACTCACCCTCAAAACCTTGTTCCTGGTGGCTATCACCTCAGCCAGGCGGGTATCAGAGTTAGGGTCGCTATCTGTTAACTCTCAGCTGTGTATTTTTCGCCGGGATCGGGTGGTCCTACGCCCGGACCCGGCATTCGTCCCAAAGATTAACTCCATTTTTCACAGAGCACAAGAACTAGTCTTACCTTCGTTCTGTCCGAATCCCACACACCCGCAGGAAAAGATCTGGCATACCTTAGACGTGAGTAGGGCACTGAGATTCTACCTGGATAGAACTGCTGCCTTTAGGCAGACGGAGTCCCTTTTTGTCACCTTTAGTGGACCTAGCCGGGGTAAACGCGCTTCAGCGTCCTCCCTTTCTAAATGGTTGAGGGCAGCGATTGAGGCGGCGTATCATGCTTCCGGCAGGGATCCGCCTGAGGGCATTACAGCGCACTCGGTACGCGGAGCGGCCGCCTCTGCCATGTTTGATGGGATAGGCTCAATCACTGATATATGTAGGGCAGCAACCTGGTCCTCGGTCCACACCTTTGTGAGGCACTATAGGGTGGATCTGGCTGGGGTCACTGGCACTTCCTTTGGCAGCGAGTGGTGGCGTAATTGCGTGCCGCCGCTTTTTTCCCTCCCTGTCTGGAACTGCTCTGGTAGATCCCAAGAGTCACGAAGGCACCACTTCCTCCCTCCGGAGAAAAACGGAATTCCTTACCTGGGAATATCCTGTTCTGGGAGGAGGAAGGGGTGCATTCGTCCCGCCACTGTTTTCTGTTGGCGCGGCGGCTCGAGGGATCGGGAACGCCTGGTGGCCAGCCTTTGGCTTCCTACCGACTCAATTTTATTTGTCTCTGGCCTGTCAGGCTTGCGTGGATGCTGGGGTCGCTTCAGGTTCAAAGCTGAGTCTCCCTTCCATGTTACTTTGTGATTTCCCTTTTGGGCAATGTTGTGTGTTGTCTAGTTTGCCTGATGTGGCACTGCTGTCGTTGCGGCCTTTACCTGTTTTTTGTTACTTTGTATTCTCCCACGATGTTTTCGTGGTGACCGGGTCTCGCTGGCATGTTTCGTTCCTGGCTCTCGGCCAGTGGAGACCCGGGAAGGGTTTTTTCCTGTCGTCTTCTACAGCTCTGGACTGGGACCGAGAGGATGCCCTCCCCAATAGGAGGAATTGTTTCAACCAATCCGACTCTGACTCGTGGAGTGGGAGGGGCATACCCAAGAGTCACGAATGCACCCCTTCCTCCCTCCAGAGAACAGGATATTCCCAGGTAAGGAATTCCGTTTTTCTCAGCCTCTCAGGACGACTCGGTTGGCCCCAGCAGCGCATCCCATCCTTGTTGCCAAATAATACATCTGCTGCTCATGAAAGAGATGCTGTGCTTCAGGCTTCTCCAAGAATAGCTATTTATTTGTGCAAATCGCCGCCACAAACAACTTCAATCCTTGCTTACCTGGGGTGTGCTCTACATTCCAGTCCCTTCTGGTCTTCGGTTCACTTCTCAGGCACACCTGAGGGCCTCTGCAGCAAAACCCAAACTGTGAGGCCTGGAACCCAACCTCAAAGGCACACGACGACACCACTGAGACCCCTCCGCCTGCCCACCCCCTCGCCGCCACTGCTCCTCATCCGACCACTCTCTAGACTGGAAAAGAAAAGAAAAAGGGGGGGGCTAAGCGGACCAGGAAGTGTGGAGGAAGAGAAGAGCAAGGCGGGATGCTTCAGCATGTCTTTTCTCCTTCACACTTCCTCCTCCAGTCTAGTACTGGGAGGAGCAGAGGCAGAGATCTTACTGGGAAGGGGGAAGAAGAGCCCCTGCTGCCTCACCTCCTCAGATGCCAAGAGGTTGGAGAGGGAAGGGCATCTTTTTGAATCTATCCTTCGATGGCTCCATCAGGGTGGGCTCAGTTTCAGTAGGGTTGAACACATCCAGTTGTATACGGAGACAAGACCGGACCTGGCGACCGACCACGCGTCTGGGCAAATGCCACATGAAAAGAGAAACATTCTGGGTGCAACTGCTCTGCTGTCACGTGCCAGCCCTTAGGGAGGGGTCTCTGCGGGTGAGGCGGGGGCCATTCGGAAACACTGCCCTGTCAGCAGGACAAAGGCAGGTGCAAAATGGGGGGGGGATCTCTTCCTCCTCCTACCTCAGCTGTTACTTATTTTGGCACAGTGCCTCTAGGCCTGTCACTGCTCTGACGGGTTAATTAAGTTAAAACAATAGCAAAGAATGGGCTGCTGACCCTAACCGTGTCAAGTGGGGCGCCTTCGACGTAACCCTGGGGCTCCTCGCATCTGTTATTGGATATCTCTCTCTCTCTCTCTCTCTCTCTCTCTCTCTCTCTCTCTCACACACACACACACACACACACACACACACACACGCACACGCACACCTCTTTGTATTAAAGTCTCCGAAAGCCTTGAGGGAAGAAAGGTCTCTTCTTCTTCTCTTCCACCACTGGAACATGTCCAGGCTTCTCCAATGCACCCACCCAGTTCCAAGCCTCAGTTCTCTCCCTCTTGCTTCCGAAGCCCTGCGCTTGCCAGGCAGAAGCCGGCGTTTTGCACGGGCAGCTCTTTTTTTTTTTCACGAGCTGCTTCCAAGAAGCCTCGCAAGGCCTGAGCTGCTGGCTCTACGGACAGACAGAGAGCTCCCTGTACAGGGCCGGCCTCGCAATGAGGCTGACTGAAGCGGCCTTTTTCGAGCAGTGAGTTGTGGAGGGCAGCGAACTGATGAGGGGCCCTGTGCCTGCCTGCCCTCCGCCCCCCTCCAGCCCACTGCCCAGCAGTCTGATCTCTTCCCCCACTCTGAGAGTGAACCGCAGGGCAGCAGTAGCAGCAGCAGCCCCCCCCTTCCTCCAGTGCCACTGGAAGAAGAAGGAGGAGGGAAACAGACCCTCAATGCCCTCGTGCTTCTTTGCCGCCACGGACTCCTCCTCGCCCTTCCAGCTGCCTAGGAAAGAGGCCAGTGGGCCAGGAGAAGGGAGCAGCGGAGGCAGGGAGGAGCCTGCAGACCCCTTACCTGCAGCTTCAGCACCACCTCCTTTGCTCTGCTTACTCTGCAGGGTCCTATTTAAAATAAACAGAATGAGTGGAGCCTTGGAAAGGTGGGGGAGAGAAATAACATATTTTAAATAAAATAAAAATACATTTTTTAAGTGTGATCATTTGCATCTCTGAAAGTACTTATTCATGTGGTGTGTGGATTCAGCGTCACAAGGTGTAATGGCTCTAGAGAGGAATTAGATACCTTCATGGAGGGACGTTGCTTTATCAAGAGCTATCAGCCATTACAGCTAAGTGGAACTTCCACGTTTAGAGGCAGCGTACCTCTGAAATGCCGCTTGCTGGGCACAAACACCACATGAGGGCTATCATAACCCTGTTGCGGTGGCTGTGAGTAGCCCGGAGGCATTTGGCTGCCCAAAGGACCTTGCAATCTAAGGTTTGGAAGAGGGGAAAACAACAGAGAGAGAGAGAGAGAGAGGCTTACCAGATCAGATCTCCAGCCGGGACAGAGTGCTAGACCTTTAGGAGAAGGAATGTGGGCAGGTGTAGCTTGTTAAACCTTAGAGCACAATCCCACTGAACACAAGGGGGCTTGCTTCTGAGCAGACATGCCTAGGATTGTGCTCTAAGGGTTTAACAAGCTACACCTGTCCACATTCCTTCTCCTAAAGGTCTAGCACTCTGTCCCGGCTGGAGAACTGGTAAGCCAGAGAGGGAGAACCACAAGGAGTGCCACAGTGCTGGTGCTGCCACTCTGGAAAAGGCTCTTCTTCTTCCCATCAATTGCACCCATCAAAAGATCCATCAATTGCACCTCTCAAGGCGGAGGGACTGCTCCCCCCCCAAGCTAACATGAGTCATGACTGTGACTCATATGGGAGGGGGGAGGAGAGAATGGAGCTGCTTTCTCTGTATCCTAAACTAAACCTCTCTTTCTCCTCCAGCTGACATCCCCCCCCACCCCGGCCCAGATCTAGTTTCCCAGCCTGGCTTCCATTAGCAACAGAAATGCTTCCCCAGCTGTTCTGCTCTTGAGGCCTTTGATCGTCCAGGCCGGGCCCCCGGTGCTTTCCAGGCAGGGGCACGCCATGCACACACACGTGTGTGTGTGCGTGTGTGCGTGTGCGTGTGCGTGTGCGCGCACCATGCCAGACCAGACCAGACCAGACCAGGAGGCTGGCCGGTCCCAAAATGGCCACGCCAGCAGGCTCCCTTACTTACGTGGTGCCTGCGTACTGTACTGTAGTTCAGGTTGTCACCAAGGCCACGGGATGAGAGAGAAGAGGAAGTGTGGGGACCTTCTCCCTACTACTAGCCTGCAGTCTTTAGGCTGAGGAGGGAATCAAGAGCCCGGAGGGAGGGGGCTCCGCTCCTTCCAAGAAGAGAAAGAGGTTTCCAGTGTTTGGCTGGTCCCAGCAGCTTGCATGAACTTACTGAAAACTCTGACAGGAGAGTCTCAAACAAAAGGATCCCAGCTGGGTACAGTGGAGGAGGCGCTCGGGCCGGGACATTCCACAGCAGCAGCTGCAGCAGCAGGCCCAGCACATCACGGCCCTCTTTGAATCACTCCCTCCCTGGTGCTCTGCTTGCAATGCTCTGGAAAAGTCCAATGCACAAAAACTGAGATGGGGGGAAATACCAGGTAGGGCTTCTAATCTGTGCTTTGCCTCTCATTTCTAGTCCGTCTGGGTCTAGGGCTGGCCAGACCCCTGGGGAGATATGGGCCGCCCAGCTGCTCACACAGGGCTTCTCCTGGAAAGCTGAAACTGTTTTGTTTCCCCTTTCGTTCAAATCTCCTTTCTCTGAAGCCTTCTGGGAAAGAAGCAGCAGCACACAAGATTGAACCACCCGTACCCTCCTCCAGCCTTACTTATCTGGACCTGTTCCTGGTAAAACAACACCCTACAGCAGGGGTTCTCAACCAGTGGTACTTCGGCTGACTACTGGTGGTACTCGGATCGCTGGACCACCAGAACCCTGCTCCGACGCGGTGCTTTCGGTGCTGCGTTTTTGCTCCCAAGAGGCTCCTGCCTTTATCCGAGCCTTTCGGGAACGCTGAGAAGGGCCCTCCCACCTGCCCAGAGCCTCCTATCTGTGTTTTTTGGCCTCCAAAAACCTGAAAACTTTGAAGTAACTGGCGATGATGTCATCGCCAGTCACGTCCAGTGGTACGCAGCAGGAGAGTGGCGCTGGAGGTGGTACTTGGCTGGGAAGGGGTTGAGAACCTCTGCCCTATGGTATTTGACGGAGTTGTTGGGGTGAGTTTCTTTAAGGATCAGTGGAGTGAACAGCAGGCAGAGAAGCTACATGACATGTAGAGTGGGGGCCAATATCTGGCTGAAAATGCAGAATTCTCTGTGGTTTAAACAACTGAAATATCAGGGTACCGCCTATTAATGGTCATTATCCTTCTAATCTGATTATATTATTGTCATGAGTTGACTGAAAAGCGGGATTAAATGGAAGAAGCAATTCCTGGAAGAGTGAGAAGGCCTCGTCTAACAACTCAACTATTTATACGCTGTAATCGTTTATTGAATATTTAATGTCACTGACAAGTCTGGTGCACAAAATGTTCACCTGGTCCATTTGATCCTCAGGTTGTCCTAAACTTTGGGGAGATGGTGCACACCCAACCACTCACACAGGCTTCTGCTACACAATCACAACGGTTTCCCCAGTTCCTTCATCATGTGGCCTTTCTCACCCTGAGGCCTCCTGGGCTTGCAACGGTGAGGAATAATTAGTATAATTATTAAATGTTGGTTTTTGTAGAATAAATAATTGTAGTAATGTTAGATGCTTAGAAGCTAATTCAGTAACAGGAGGGCTGAGACCCAAGGTCAAGAGTGCAGAAGTTAAAAAGTTGAGACACAGGCTTTCTGACAATTGGAGAAGAGGATGTGGTAGAGGGGGCCCTTGAAGGAGACAGACAGGAGAGAGACCAGAATAGTTGGGACAGACAGATGAACCCGTGTAAAGAGGAAGTACCTACCAATGGTAGCCAGCTCTCTGAATAGACACAGACGGTTGGGGGTGAGGGGTTCGGAGAAGGACTAGAGACTAGCAAACCAGAAAGAACCAGATGAGAACGATAAACTGGTAGTCAGCAAAGGTCAGAAAGGGGGCACCCCAAGTCAAGGAAGAAGCCCAAATATGGATAATGAGTGAGGGGAGATATGGGGTGGAGATAAAGGACCACGTGAAATATACAATATGTTTGATAGGTTTTGGAAACCTAGCCAATCAAAGGTTTAGAGGAGGAGTCATGGAAATAGGGGAGGGAACCATTTCCAAACAAGGGGAATAAAAACTGGATACACTTTGTTTATCGTTGCTCTGATCTTTTGATCAGATGCCCGTTTCTGCAGAAATGTACAATAAAACTATTCTGCTTCACTTCTGGAGTCTGAACTTCATCTTTTGGGTAAGCATATGTGATTAAGATGTATTTCTCACACAACTAAAGAGGTAGTGCACAATAGCTGGGGTAGAGGGAGGGCCTGTAGATGACAAGCCCTTCCTTGGGGAGGGGCACGCCACTGCAACGGAAAGCAAATTCTATGGAGCGAGTCCAAAGTGGATGTAGAATTTGGACCAGAGATTTATGATTGATCACTCAGGCTCTTAGCCATTATTTATTTATTTATTTATTTATTTATTTATTTATTTTTCACATTTTTATACCGCCCTTCCTCCAAGGAGCTCAGAGTGGTGTACATATTTCCTCCCCTCCTTTTGTCCTCACAACAACCCTGTGAGGTAGGTGGGGCTGAGAGATAGTGACTGGCCCAAGGTCACCCAGGAAGCTTCGTGGCTGAGCGGGGATTTGAACCTGGATCTTCCAGGTCTAAGTCCGACTCCCAAACCATCACACCATCCTAGCCATTATTATGGTAAGCAACTCTGTATTGTTTTGTATCGGTTTCTTGAAAGAAAGAAAAAAACCCATGTGTGTGAGCGAGACATGGCTACGTATATAGACGAGGAGGGCCGAGCTACATGGGTGTGGCTAAAAGAGGAAGTGTGGGAGGGTCTGTGGGCGCAACATCACATCACCTACCTACTGGAGAAGTTGCTTTCCGGCTTCCGTCCCCGGAGCTGGTGGGGCAGCTTCCTGGGAGTGGGGAGAAGGCAAGGTGATATAGGTCACGTTTGTGGATGTGGCAAGGCAGGGGATGGACTCTCTTAAATCTTCCCAGATCCACTTTCTGCCCAGGTCGGTCCCTACTGCAGCAACCCTCATCTCTCTGGGCATTTCCTGAGCCTGCGGAACATGTTGTCTCTTTCCCCACAGCGTTTCAGCGCATGGAGAGTCTCTCCGACTTCTCAGAATGTTCCCTGTCATGATGAAGGCGCCCTGCCTTTCTGCAACTGATTAAATTGACGCAACTTCAGAGAGTGGGGCTGAGATACAGACTTTCAAACGTTTTTTTAGAAACTGCAACATCTGTTGGACACATGGGAAATGCTGGCAGGGTGTGTGTGTGTGTGTGTGTGTGTGTGTGTGTGTGTGTGTGTGTGTGTGTGTGTGTGTGTGTGTGTGTGCGAGCGAGCGAGCGAGCGAGCATCCCGTACAAGGGGCCCTGGTATGGCTTGGACCAACTCAGCAATGTGTGCATCACAATTAATTAACTCCTGATTTGGGACAGAGCTTGTGCAGGTGTTTGTACAGACCTGGGTGAATACCAATACACTGCAGAAGGACAGAAAAGGCAAAGAATGGCAAAAATCAACCCTTTTTTTAATTGTAAGTTTCTAGTCTTTACAGCTTTGCAGGATATGGACCTGGCCAGAGCCAGACAATCAGTTTCTTGCAAATTTCCGTTTTCATTTTTTAAAGAAAAAAAATCTGCATGCAACCCTCATTGGTGTGTATAGCAATGTTTGGAAGTGCATGAGCAATGCTCAGAGGAGTTGCTGAGCTAGATTTCCAGGGCTGGTGGTGGAGGGGCATCTTGACTTATTCAGGACAACTAGACAACCTTATTCAGGACAACCCCACTTATTCAGGACAACTAGAATAAATTGCACACAAATAAGATCTATTACACCAAGCTGTTCAATAGCCTGCATCATCATTTCTACTGCCAACCCCACCCTGCCCTCTGTTTTGCTTGAACCAGTGTTTCGATTGTGTTGGTTCTTCAGAGTTTTGATGTCTACACAGCATCAAATAGTCACCGCTCTGGTCTGGTCCCAGCCATCCATTCTTCAACTGGTTGGACACTGACTGACTTCTATCAGAGAGGAGACTCTGGACTGACTCAAGCCCTGAATGCTGATGGCCGACCGAGCTGCCTGGAATCGGATGGGGTTGCAGCTTCAGAGTGATGTCTCTGCGGGTCAGAGCCCCTGCTTTGCACGAAGGAGGCCCCAGGTTCTATCCCTGGCTGGCAGGATCTCCAGGTCGAGGTAGGAGAGACCCCTGCCTGAGATCCTGAAGAGCCTCTGCTAGTTCGTGCAGACCCCACTGAGTTGGCTAGACCAGTGGTTTGGCTCAGTAGGCAGCAGCAGCTTCCTATGCATGTGAGGAGTGTACCAGACAGACCCCAGAAAACATCTGGAACGTGGGTTGTGCCAGGATGTGGGGAACGACAGTCTTAACTGTTCTGACGTTTGTTGGAGACTTGCTTCTCACTGGCCTGATGCATGAAGCCATGGTGATGACGTTCGGGTGTCCCCACTGCCAGCTCTAACCCAGGCCTTGGAAAGCCACTGGGAGGGAGAGGGTTGGGCTAGAGGCATTGTGAGGGACATGTGGAGGGACTGACAACATGCCAGGTCCTCAGTCGGCTCCCCTCAACTTACTCCCGTGGCAGTCCTCTCTGGGGCATCCACCAGGGGCATGGCCTTTTTGGTAGTGGCACAGGCTCTGTGCAATGCCTGCCCTACCAAAGTTGGCCCGTACTGCGCACCACTCCTTCAGCCACTGTATCAACATTCTGCTTTGGAGGGACGATGCGTGGCTGGTGACATGGCTGGGTTTTTTTTTAAGTTGCGATGTTTTGATTTTAGCTGCCTTTTGCAATGTTATCATTGCTTTACCCTGCTTTTTATTGCTTGTTTTGTTTTTTTTCCTTTTGATTGTTAGCTGTCTTGGGTCTCCTATGGCAAGGAAGGCCGGGCGTACTAATAACATGGAGCGGCCTGCAGCATTGTGTTTAATCAACAACAGCAAAAATGTGTGTGTATAAAGTAAATTATATAAAGTCTGTATAAAGTGTACAAATGAGGCTGATTTGTTTACGTTTGCACGGCTTGCCTCTGCTAGTGCCGGGGAGGGGCACCAAGCTGTTCAGACCCCTCAAGTGCAGTCCCTCCCACCCTCTCCCTCTCTGGGTGAATGCATTGCTGCATTGCATGAAGGGAGCACACTTGCTGCACAATGCCAGCCAGACTGCTTTTTTCCTACCGGCCTGATGCTCTTTTCAACACAGCCCTGGCTAAGAGACTTGTTCTTTGAGGCACCTTAAAGGCAACATTTTCTCCCAAGAGCACAATCTTTTGCAGACTCCTGGGCGTATCTGACCAAGTGGACCCTGCGGAAGTCTTCAAAAGATGCCTCTTCCTTCCATGCACGTCCCATGTGCAACACAACCCCCCTGGCCGGGACACAGTGAGCTGCCACCATTGACTCCCTGGGAGTCCATTGCACCCGTCTGAGCCAGCCCCAGCCCTGAGATCGACCCTCCCCAGAACAACAAAGGGTGCTTAGTAACCAAAATGACTTTTAATGGGACTGTTTAGTATGCAGGAAAGTGACAACCTTTTTCTGTTCATTATTCACACACAGCAGAGTTTGATGGGATTTTGAAAGAAAGCCAACACCAGCAACCACAACAAGCAAACAAAAATGGGTGAAATTTGTTACACACAAAAAAACCCCACCCCAAAATACCTTCCTTATAAAACAATGCAAGAAAAGAAAGTATATTACAGGTCTACAGCTGAGGGAGGCCTGGCATCCACACACACAGGCCTGGCACTGACAAAACAGCCGCTTCCCCGGGCCTGTCCTCAGCGAAGTCCTTTAATTGTCTCTGGGACCGCAGGTGGGGGAACTCACCTGATTCTGCCCCACCTGAGGTCGGTCGGCCTGAACGCGCCTCCATTCTGTCTGTCAGCACAGAAGGCTAACGTGGCAGGAAGCAGGGCTAAGCCAAGGCCCCTCTCCTAGGGTGCTTGCTTTCTATATACAGGGATTAAAAAAAATAAATTATATGGAGGCCGTTCAATTACGTGAGGGTGGCTTGCCTGCAGTCTCAAGTGGTACAGCCCGGACACAGGTTTGCCACCTCAATGAGAACTAGGCCCACGATGGATCTTCTTGCTGGAGTGATGTGACAGTCTCCCGTTTTGCTGCAGCTTAGATGGGAAGGACGCGTGCGCTGAGTTCGAGGGGAGAAGGAGCCCTGGAATTCATGGCAGCTGCAGCTGTCTCTCAGCAGGGCTCCTGTTAGGTCAACCCAGAGCAGAGCTCTCAAGCAACACACTTCCCACTGGACCGGAGCCAACCAGTCAGTATCACCCAGAGGCAAGAGACAGGAGTCCTTTTCAGCTGTGGCTGAGGTTCAGGGTCCATAAAAAGTTCTGGAAGCCCCAAGCCATCAAAATGGGCTAGAAAAACAAGGTTTAGAGTGTGGAATAGTAAGGCACCTACCTACCCTCAAAGAAGCCTACCCCATGTTCTGGTATGAATCACTATTCCAAATATGGCTTCCAACTAGAAGGCGAGTCTAGCACAGTGACTCATTCACAGAGGCAACAGGCAGCCCCCACTGCAGGCAGGCAAATTGCACCATATCTCTGAGCAGATGACCCAATCCCACATGATGCAGAGACATGCCAGAGTTACCCTCCCCAACCAGAGGCTTTGTGGAAGGTGGAAAGGTCAGAACATCGTTCAGAGAGGCAAGGGAAACTCTTTAAATAGATATGCAAGGAAGCCAAGCCTTAAAGGCTTACCGGAGCCTTTCATTGGTTAAATTATTTTCTCTCACTGCACAGCCTGAGAATTACTGGCCTAAATCATACCTCGCTCTTTTCTTTTTTCTGAAGGTACCACATGTCTTTGCTGCTGGTGGTGGTCGCTTGCTGGGAGAGAGTTTTCTCTAAGGAGAGGAGGACAGAGAGCCTGGGCTTACAGTTGTCCTACAAACAGGCCCAACCTCTGAAGGAAAGCCAGAAATTGTGTGTCACTTGTCTCTGGATTGGCCACCTGAACATAAGAAGAGCCCTGCTGGATCAGGCCAAAGGCCCATCTAGTCCAGCTTCCTGTATCACACAGTGGCCCCACCAGATGCCTCAGGGAGCACACAGCCAAAAAGATAAATCCTGTTTCCTGCTGCCACTCCCCTGCACCTGGCACAGAGAAAACCTACTTCTAAAACCAGGAGGTTGCTTCTGGCTTGTAACCTGTGATGGTCTTTTCCTCCATGAATCTGTCCAAACCCCTTTTAAAGGCATCTAGGCCAGCGTTTCGTGTTCCAGCCGCATGCTACGCGCTGCGGCAAGGAGAGTCATGCCAGCCACATGACCACAGAGGGGTCTTCGGACAACGCTGGCTCTTCGGCTTTGAAATGGGGATGAGCACCACACCCTAGAGTCGGAAACGACTGAACTTAATTGTCAGGGGTCACCTTTACCTTTACCTTAGGCCAGGTGCCATCACCACATCCTGTGGCAAGGAGTTCCACAGATGAATTACACGCTGGGTGAAGAAATATTTTCTTTTGTCCGTTCTAACTCTCCCTCCACTCAATTTTAGTGTCCCCTGCTCTCCGAGTCCTTCAATTGAAGAATCCAGGGGCAACTCGAACAGAGGCTTGACGAAAGCCAGCGTTGCGCGTGAGAGAAGCCGTGCCGGCCAGTTGCACAAGGGGAGCAGCTGCCGCAGGCTCTGTGTGGCGCCTCTCGGAGCGCCTGGGCACCAGTGCGAAGGACGGCAGCTTCCCCAGCTTTTCTGGGGCTGAACGGAATGGAAAGAAGAGGCCGAGATACTTCTCTTCTGGGGAAACGTGGAGGCGCTGGAGACTCAGCCTGGGAAGCAGATGGTCCACTCCAAAGGAGGACAGATCCCCCCCCCAAAAAACATGGCTTTCTTAATAATGGGGCCACCCTATGGCAACTGTGCACATGTGCTCAAGGCTTGCTTATGGGTAGCGCTGCTCACTCACCCCCCACCTCCCAAGGCTGGGCCACGTGAGGCTCTTCACATGTGAAAGGGGGGCTCCCTGTGTCTTCTTGTGGCGCCTGACCCCTTTTGCTAATGGGTGGGGTCCTGAAGACCTGGCAGCTGCCTTTGCCCTGGATGTGCTGGATTGGGCCCAGGCTGCTGCAGCCGAGCAGGCCAGGAGGTGCACAGCCCCAGGTAGAGCACCGCTTTGCCCACCAAGGATCTTGTGCAGAAATCATGGCCTTTGCCGCTTGTGACGGTGGCGTGACGGCCGGCCTCCATCGAAAGCCCGAGTGTGAGGAGCTGTGGTTGTACAACAAGACCCCTCCTGCAGCTGGAGCGCCTCTTCCCCCAAGCGCAACCATGCTCCACCCACCCAGACTCTGCTCCCTCTAGATCTCCCCAGGCTCTGGGTGGATCTTTGAGGATCCTAACTATCACCCTTACGCTGAAGAAAGGCAGTGATCCTCTGCCCAGTGGCAGGGCGGAGCACGCAATGCACCGGGGGGGGGCACCAGTGAGGGGCCCAATGCCGGGCTTTGTCCCAGGGCTCCCAACAACCTGGTGAGTCGCTTCAGTGGCCCAAAGAGGAGACTGAACGAAGCGAGGGGAGGCCAGGGATACCGGGGTCACCTTCCGGCTCTTGGGTGCCAGCACCCAGGAGAGGCCTGGAGAAGGGATCCAGAAGCGACAACAGCGAGAGCTCTGAGCAAAGCAGAGAAACAGGGACCTGCAGGAGAGGCTGCAACAAGGACTGAGAGGCAGGAGGGGATGTTGTCACAAAGAGGGACAGAGGTGGCCTGTTCTGGGAGACCGAAGGTGGCCATGTGGACGTACCCAAAGACGGCCCAGCTCACCTGCTGGGGCCGTATCCTTACGAGGGGAACTCGGATGCATGCCAGCTGCAACATTTCATGCCTCCCTCGCTCCAGAGACCGCCAGTGCGCCACCCCCCCCCCCCCCGCTTAGCTGAAGCTTGTGATCTACCCGCCTGTGGTTTGGCTGCTGCTGCCAGCCCTTCTTTTTAGTACAGGGTCCCCACCAGTCCTTCAAACACTGCCAGTGTGCACAAAGGTTGCCCAAATTCAATGCCCAGGAAAGTGGCCTCTAATCAAGAATGTATGATGCAAATCAAGCCTATTTGCATTGCCTCTTATTTTACATATCTTCTTCTCCATTTTTACCACCGCTCTCTAGATGAGCAAGCCAGCCTCAGAGTCTGTGTGCAGCTAGCTTAAGGTTTCTGCAGGGCTGGTGAGTCCCCCCCCCCTGCTGAAAAATAGCAGGGGACCCAAATGCTCTTCTAGCGCCCAAATCCTGCCTGCAATGAGGGTTGGACAGACTCTGTTGCTCACTGGTCCTCTGAAGCCAGCACACCAAGGATTCTGTTTAGCGGGAAGGGGAAGCAAAGGCCGCCTTTGCTGCCAAAAGGATGCCAAGCGGGAATGGAGGAATGTCTCGCTGCAAGGACCCTTTTGGCGAGAAGACGACGGTCCCACCATGGATGAAAGAGTCGTGAGCCGCCATGATAGCTTGATGGTGCCTGACGTGTTTTGCATCACTGACTGTGGTTTTGCCAGGCCTGCGAAGGAGACGTTCTATGACCTGTGGTTTTAGTATTGACAGGATGTCCCGCCTCTCTTCTGACCTGGAATTCCAGGCGGCAGACTTGGGTTCCCAGACTTGCACCTGCGTCCTTCAGCAAGGGGCTGGGTCCTGTGAAGACCACGTGCTGGGAGAGAGGGACGCTGAAGCTTGCGGGGAGCAGAATGGGTCACCCAGTAGCACATCTGCCTGATTCTGTGTCCCTGCAGACTTCTGCCGCCGGGAATGGTCTTCTGCCACCGGGAAGATGAAAGCCCCGTCCTAGCCCAAAGCCTTTTGGCAAGGAAGGCGAAACCACCAACTCGCTTCCCTCCCCACCAGCCACATCAACCCACACAATCCAGCTGCCAGGGTGCCACAAGCCAGCCAGCAGGAAGGACTTTCCAGCCCCCCAGTGAACAGCTGCAGGGTCTCCTCTTGTTGGCCCCCATGGCTCCTCCGGCCAGCAGGCTGCAGTGGCACTCAAGCGCCCCAGAACGGTCCACTCTTAAGAGTTGCTTGTCTGCTCCGGTCGTCATCGTTTTTTTTTTTTTTTTTACAAAAAGAGACAAAGGCCTCCCCTTGCAGTAACAAATGGCCCCTCCCTTCTTTTTCCCCTTCACCCCCCTTTCCCTTTTTCATCATAGCCACCCCCCAACATCTCCTCACCAGTCCCCCTGCTGGACAGGCAGGTCCATCACACCACAGAGCTGACCTCGGTGGGGCTGCGCAGGTTCTCTGCCACATCCGCCCTCTCGATGGCGGCCAGGGCTGTGCACAGGGCCTCCAAGGTGGCCCCCTCCTTGGCTGACCAATCAGAGAGCAGCGTGTGGGCCGGGGCCTCCCCCCTGCCAAAGGTTTCGATGGTTTCCTCCTCGTAGCCCAAGTGGTTGGCCAGACAGCGCCAGTCTTTGCCATGACCTGGGCTCTCCAGCAACTGCTCCACCTCCTCCTGCCTGTGGGGTGAGAGGTTCGTGTACAACCGTGGTTCCAGCTTGTGCCCTGTTTGTGGGGAGGCAGAGAGAGAGAGAGAGAGATCATCAAAGAGAGGCTTGACTGCATCCTGCCATTTGCCTGCGGATCCTGCTGTTTCAGCCAGTTCTGCAACACAAACGGAAGGGTGCCGGCGGCAAATGAGGACAGGGCTGCAGAAGGCGGAGCCTGAGCCCGACTCCCCCCCCCCGCAATACCATCTGCAACTGCCCAAAGGCTTCCAGCCCCTTCTCCCAGGCACGCTGCCCCTATGCCTGGAAGGACTTCCTAGGAAACAGACATGACTGACTAGTCAGCCAGGCCCAGGCCAGGCGCAGGGCCCCCACATCCACCCGAGGGCCCACCTGGCCGGGCCAGCCAGCGGTGCTCAAGGGCTCTGGGCCATCAGACGGTGGGCAGGGGGCCCAATGCAGGGCCTTGCCACAGGCCCCCGCCATTTGGCACTGGGGTTCCCCTTCCCTCCCTTCAGTCCTCAACTCAAAACGTGCCACAGCCCTTCTTTCCTTGCTTCTCAGAACTGCCCTGCTGCCTCCTCACTCTTAGCGCTTACACTGTAAGCTCCTTGGAACAGTGACTTGCCTTTGGATTATCTGATTTTAATGTAGAGCAAACGGGTAGTGGAGAGTGATGGTGCTGTAGAAGTATTAAACAAACTGTGATGGAATGCGGGCAACATTCAGGGTCCTATGAAATGTTTCTGTGGTCCTTGAAATACGGTAAATGCTGGAAGGATGCAAACAACCAAGATAGCTGCCTGTCTCCATCTCAGGGGAGAGCGATGTGGCGGGACACCAGAGGGATCTTCCGGATCTGGTCCGCCAGGTGGAGCTGTGCATTGTCCTTCCGTCCCGTCCCCCCCCCCCCCCCGTTGTCTCTTTGCGAATGGAATGACGTAGAACACGTCCGTCCTGGCAAGCGCATGCAGGATTTGTGTGTGTGCGGCTGGCTGTGTTTGGAGATGCCGCCCACCCACATGTGGTCACCAGGGCTGGTGGAGCAGCAGTGACGACATGACGATGGGGACGAGGTCAGCCCGGAACTGCTGCCCAGGCAGCCCATGGAGGAGATGGGAGAGCTGGACTGGCAGAGGAGCGTGCCAGCCTGGCCCTTGACAGCAGAATAGCTGCAGGTCCCTGCCCTGAGGTGCTCACACTCTAAAACAGGAAGAGATGGGGGGAGGAGGGGGTGCCAGGGAAGAATATGAACGGTTTGCTGTACATGTACTTAGGTTGAATTGCTGTCCAGGGGTCTCACGCTGACTGGCAAATGCCTGTATATGTTTGCTGTACGTACTGTATTCCGCTTCCGCTCACCACGGAGAAACAAAGCGCCAGTTTCGGAAACATGGTTGTGCACCGTGGCAGAATACACACAGCCCAGCTTGGGTATGCCGAATATTCAACTGCAACGTCTCTCTCTCTCTCTCTCTCTCTCTCTCTCTCTCTCTCTCTCTCTCTCTCTCTCTCGTGCTTGGGATGACCCTGAGATGACCACCACGCCCGCCTTACCCTTGTGGAGAGGGTGGTGCTCCTGGAGGCTGTGGGTGTCAAGGAAGACTCCGCTGTCGCTGTGAAGCTTCTCGCCTTCTGGGGAGGGTCCCATCTCTCCCCCCCGGGCCTTGGCCAGCTGCTGCTTCTGCTTACAGGTGCTCCAGCTGCAGCAAAACCAGGAGAGGGGCCGTGTGAGGAGGGGGGGCGGGAGGAGAGCGGTGTGTACCCCCCAGGACCCGCATAATGCAAAGCATCCAGCTGCCCCTGCCCGATGTGGGTGGGATGGGGGAGGCGGCTCCCAGCTCATCTGCACTTCAGAAAACGTCTGGGGGGGGGGCAGGAGCTTCTCTGTTCTCCACGGGCTGGGCTAATAATGAGGCGGCATCGATTCTCTCCCCTGCTGCTGGCATCTGAAGACAGATGGCCCTGAAATGCAGACCCAGGAAAGGAGTGGCTGGCTGAGTGGGAAACAGCTGGGTTGGGGAGGGGGGCAAGGAATGAAGCCTGGAGCATGAAGCGGTGGGGGGGGGCTGAAGCCTGGGTAGGAGGAGTGCGTGGGGAGGGAGGGGGAGGCAAGAATGCCCAGGCTGTCAGCAGGGAAAAGCGGGCTGGGGGGGGTCCACAGGGAAACAGCATGCCCCCCCCGATGCCCTGTAGTCTCCTAAAAAGAGCGCCCACGGGGTCAGCCGCCCTCTGGCCCCCTGCAGTCCATGCACTGACTGTCGCCTGCTTCACTGATACCTCACTGCCATAGAAGAAGAGACACCCCCAAGCAAAGCTGTAGTCTGCCCCCCCCCAGGAGCTGAAATGCTTGCCCGTGTCTTAAGTCCTCTTCTCCCATCTCCTCCATTGGAAAGAGCAGCAGGGCACGTGCGCCCCCCCCCACTGCCCCGGCCCCCCCTCTGCACAGCCATGGGTCCCTCGCGAGACAGGATGAAGGCGAGCCCCAGCTGCAGGTGTGTGTGTGGCTTGCACAGCTGTGACTGGGGCCCCCTGGCACATGTGCTTGCCCAGCGCACGGCGCTCTTTCTCCGCCTCCGTGCTGTGATGAAATGCACACAGAAGGTGAGAAAGGAGAGCGGGAACAAGCAGGCCCTGGGGGGGCGGTTTGCTGAACTCAGGAAAGGAAATAGCCAACAGTTTGGGAGGGGGTTGGGGTTTTGTTTTCTTAATGGGGTACTCTAATAATTAAAATTTGCCTGCAGACCCAAAAGAGATATCTGGCCGGCCATTTCTGTCCTAAGTTGCGTCGGCCGAGCGTGGGAGGTGACGGCCAGGGAGAGGCCAGACTGCAAAGGAGACCATCTGGAATGCAGCTGTTCATGAAAGATGGAACATTTATATATGTGATTGTAAAAAAAAAAACCCATTAGGGGGGTTGGGAAAGCCTGCCCATGTAAACCGCCTTCAATTAAAGTCAGAGGAGAAACCCAATGACCAAGAAAGGCGATATATAAATACTGTATATTATATTGTATTATTATTATTGACGTAGGAATCACACACCCACACAGGGACTGCGATCTACTTGGGACCCACTGGATTCCTCGGTGCTCAGGCCTGGTCCACACACGCCGTGAACGGTGGCTGAAGGTGTGAAATGACCGCTCTCCGCTGCTGCGTTTGAGGAGCTGGGAAGCCAACGGAAGGCCTGTCTGTGGCCCTGTCTCCGGGGTGGCCCATCATCATCCACAACGCTCGAGGTCAGCGGCAGCATCGTCCCTGCCTGGGCTACTACGCCCCCAAGCCACTGCCAGGGACGGTGGGATAACCCCAAAGCACGCGGCAACTCGGCAAGTTCGTCAGGCTGCTGCAAGTCGTACCTCGAGTTAAGGAAATCTGGTCACCTCCGGATTTGGGGACTTTCCTGTCAGGAGAAGGAGCCCACTGGCGGCGGCGGGGGTGGGGTGGGTGGGATATAGGAGCCTGCGCCTCAGAACCAGGCGAGGTCACGTGAGAGGGTTCTGGCGATGGCGGCTGGCCGTAATCTACAGAGGAGCAGGAGGAGGGTCCTGGCTTGGGGTCCGTCCGTGTGAGAGGAATATAAAGAGTGTGCCCGTGTGGGGGGGAAGCCAGCACGGAGGAGGGAAATAAATCCGCTCCAAGACAGGCACAAAGACGGGACTTTGCTCTTTGCAATAGAACAGCAAGTGGCTGGGAAGCCTTTCAGCCAAGGCCCATTAATCTCAGCCTCCCTCACCGGCACAGAGAACAGGCCGGCCTAATCTCGGCCCGCGGAGCCCGGAGTGAGCCTAATCCTATTCAGGAGCGAGACCCCAGCAGCGAGCCGGACGCAGCGGGGGACGGATGGGGCCAGCCTGGCTCGGCCCACTGTTCCTGCCATGAATGTGTGTGTGCGCGTGCAGGTTGTGTGAGCACGCCTGTCTGCAGCTGCCCTGCACACAGCCGCACACTCTCTGGTGATGGCCTTTCCTTTCCACAAGGATTGCGGCCCTCTCTGGACAGGAGGAAGAGCAAAGCCCGGAATCCAGCACCGCCTGTGGCAGAGGGCCCGGATCCGGCCCGGATGCTCCCGCGACTAGCTGTGTGAGAGAAAGACGGGCTCGCTAGGAGGGAGGGCTCTCCTCGATGTGCTCACGTTCCATGTGGAGGGAATTCAAGCAATCAGACAGGAACCGCCCCTCCCCGCGTGGTCTGACAGCCCAGCTACAGCATTACCACGTCAACAAGAACACGGCCCGATTCATTCACTCTCACGCGACCCAGAGGTGTCCCCAAATGTAGCAGATACTTTGATGTTACCTCTAGGTAGTCAAGACGGAAGGGCCCTTGGCTTTTCCTACGAGAAGAGCCTTTTCCGTTTCCCTGTAGGAAAACACTGAGATGCCAAGGAGAAGGTCAGGCTGGAGCCCCCCCTCCCTCCCCGCCTGCGGCCTGTGTGATGGGTCATGGCCCCCGTCCTGGAACTTCTCACGGCCACACACACACACACACACACACACACACACACACACACACACACACACACACACACACACACACACACACACACAACGAGGAAGGCAGACATACCACTTGAAGGCCACGTAGGCCAGCAGCCCCACCACCACAGCTGCCAAGATGGAGCAGTAGACGGGGATGATGTTCTTGCTGTTGTCCTCAGCCAGTGGGGGCACAAACTCTGAGGAGGAGGAGGAATTGGGGGAGACGCTGCCCTCCGTGTCCAGAAGTGGCGTCCTTTTCGGGAGCTCCTTCCGGGGGTCTCCCTCTGTGCGCTTCAGGATCTGCAGCTCTTTGTCTGCAAACAAGCACAACCAAACGCCTGAAACATGGGAGAGGTGAAATCTGCCAAGGGCGGTTGACGATGCTGCACAGCTTCTGTGGATTCCAAGAGACGAAACAGAGGCAAAGCAGCGACTGCAGAACACGGCTGTAGCAAAAACCAGACACTGTGGCACAGAGACATGGCGTTCCCTACAAGGGGGGGGGGAAAGGGAGCATGAGTGAGTCATGCTTCTTGTCTTGGCATTTCCTGTGCAAACAGACAAAGCACCACCCGTCTCCCACATCCGCGGCTCATGCATCCCACCATGGAGAAAGTGCACAAGTTCTTGCTTTATATGGGATGCTGCACAGAATGGCCAAAGGAGGAATGACCGCATCTCCCCCCCCAAAGTGAGATGCGCGAGCTCCAGATGTGCACACAGACCATGTAGAGTGAGTGAGTTCCTGATTTAGGTGTCGCACAAAGCGTGCCAGAACAGGACATGCGATGCGAGTCACTCACCCTTCCTCTTCCCTGCTTTTAAGGAACATCCATGACTATCCAAACTGTCTACGATTCATAGGCAGTTTATGTGCAAAAACGCGCCTGGCAAAGTCTTGAACACTGAAGCCCCCTTCCTTCCACATTTCAATGGAAGTGCTTAGTCTGGTAGTCAAGATGAAAGGAGGTGGTATTCGTGCAGAGGCTGGAAAACCGAGTTGAAACATGCTCTCCATCCTTAAGCATGTGAACTCGAACACATGGCAATGAGCTGTGCGAAAATGGAGGGTTATGAACCGGGAAACTATCTGGCTGACTTGGGTGTTGAAAGCTTTCGAAAGTCCCTTGAACCTGGCCAGCATTCAAGATGCCAGAACCTCCACAGGGCGGAGTCAGTCTAGCATCGGTCCTGGCGGCCTTCAGACCCGGCAGGCCACTTACCAAGCAACAGGTTGCGATATTTGCCCCGGGTGTAGAAAGGGCTCTACTTACAGCATCCATGGTGAAAGGAAACCATTCTCGTCGTTCGTCGGCCTTAGCAGCTCATGGATGTGCTCTTACCACATCAGTTGAGACCTGGTGTGCGACTGTGGCTAACAGCTTGATCCTAGATTGACGCTGCCCCAGACTGAGTGGCGCACGCCATGGCGTATGTCCTCAGACACAGGCGCAACAACTGCTCCACTGGCACAGCAGCCCCCCCCCCCCCCAGCAGAGTAGCTCTGGCCACCGGTGCAGCTCCTGCCAGTGAGCAGCCCAAACGGGGGAGAGATGTGGGCAGGACGAGGAGTCAACCGATCCCATATCCGGCACTCCTGCAACCACGGACAGGAAAATGCGACGCTAATGACGGAGCTGGCATAGGAAGCAGGAGGGCACAACGGGGAAGGGCAAACACCAGAAAACCTCGCCTCCTGCACCCCCCACTTCCTTAGGATGGAGCATAGAATACAAACGACACTTTGCCCGCTCATCACAGCACTCCAGCCCCAGTACTTACGGCCATCTCATGGATTACTGGTGGCATCACTAGGGAGTGCAGGGGGTGTGGACCGCACCGGGTGACACCATCAGAAAGGGTAGACATCAAACGGACTTTGTAAAGCTCACCTCCCAAGACTTTGCTTGGCAGTCTTCAACCTGCTCCAGGACTTGTCGCTTTGTGTTCTCGCTGACAAGCATGTTCTCATCGCTCGGAACATGGAGGAACAAGGTCCAGAGCGGGCTGAAGGCCAAGCAGATGCAGGCAACGGGCTTTTCGCGTAACACAAAATGCGAAAGCTCGGCAACCTGGCAGTTTGGGTCGCCAAATAACCCAATGATGACGTGATCACATCACCACCAAACATCCAGGTTGCCGAGCTCCGCGCACTGGGTGACACCAACCCTAGTGACACCACTTTGTCTCGCCCCCAATGATGACCCTTCAGTATTGTCAAATGTGTCTTTGCTATGTTGCCGTGTTGCCTAACCATCCGTCCTTTGTAACAGTTAATAGCAGTGACTATCTGCTCTCTGCAGACTCCAACCATTGCCACCTGCACCCGTTTGTTTTTCAGGACTTCACCAGCGCCACATGGGGCGAAACAGTCCTTTTGATACTGCAGTCCACTGCAGCCCCCTCCACAGGAGAGGCGAAGGGGCTGCTCTGAGCCCCAGGCGCCCACTCCCAATAGGGCACAACCGCCAGGACAGCTCGAGGGCACCGCTCAGCCTCCCCCACAAAACCAAGCATATGCAACTTGATCCAGAAACAGGTGTTGCAGTCTATGTCTTTTCTGACACTGTGTGCTTCTTCTCCCCCCCCCCCCCCACAGACACTGTGCAGATCCCATGGGAAACCTACAGCCTGCCTGCCTGCCTGCCTGCGGTGGCCAGGGTGAGGCCAGCTGCTGCTCCGTAACTGCTGCCTGCCCTGCTTGTTCCAGTCTGGCCCTGTGGCTTTGCAAACTCCATGACAGACCTAGGACAGGTTGCTATCAGTGGTGCAGCCAGACCTCACTGCAGCTTTGCTGTCTGTCCGATCATTGGCAATGGCACAGCAGCCCTGCTGGGCAACCCCACCTGTGTGTCAGATACCGCTCTCTCTTTGCGCATTGGGCCATCCAACGTTTGACCGGATCACACTGCTTGTCTCTTGGTCAAGACGGATCCCTTTTCCCCACCCTTTGGTTTCTTTTTCTCCACAGCTGGCCTCAGGGGAGGGGGCTCTCAGGGTCTGCAGTATCCTCACTTTCTGACTACTGGGGCGCCAGTGGTGGTGGGGGGAACCAGTGGACATGACCCCCCTGTTCTCGACTCCCATGTTTTTTATGGGGGGGGGTTGGGTGGTTGCAGAGTGGTTGGCCGAAATTTTTCAATTATTTATTTTCCCTGCCATTTTTTTGCCCGCCGCTATCCTTTGGACCGCCGCCTTTTTTGCCGCCTTCCCGCGCCACTAGCGCCCTACTTCTCCCGTGCCACTGCTGCTGCCGCCACCGGAACTGCCCCCGCCGCTTCCCTCACCTAGCAGTCCTGGCTCTGACTTCTTTCATTGGCTAGAGAAGCCAACATGCCTAGACTCTCAAGATAATAAGCCCATACATAGGCTTACCACCCGTCCCGGAAAAACCGGCTTCGCAGCGAAAAAACAAATAACTAAAAAAAATGTGGCCGCCCTAACACATGCAAAATGGCTGTTGGCGGTACAGTATTTTCCTGCTCTCTGCTCTGAAGTAGGGACTCCCTAAGAGGAGTGGGGGGAAGTCCTGGGCTGGTAGGTGCTGCGTTCTCTGCAAAGCAATGGGGGGCAGAGAGGGGGCAGGGGAAGCGAGCTGGACACGGTGTTGGAGCCCCTCTGTCTCCAGATTAGGACCTTCTTACGAGCGCAGGAGAAATGTAAGATGGCTACAGCTGCAGACTTTGGGATTATAACAACAGGGCAGCCCCCCCCCCCCCCCGCTTTGCTTAACACTGATGAGGAGCTCTGGAGAATGCAATCACTTGCTCCTGAGAAAGCCGGGGCTACCAGAGTCTGTGGTGTGGATGGTTCCCAAGAGGGCAACACAACTACTTGCTCTGTTAGGACAGAGAAGCACTTCTTTGAGGACAGGGGAAAACGGCCGCGGCGGTTGCTAAGGGGAGCCACTGCCTGGTGTCTGGAGAAGAAGCGCCAAGACTGGTCCCTGGACCCTCAGCCCTTCACGACCCTGACGGCAGAGCAGGGACCCCTGAGCCCAGCAGCAGTTGCTGGTAGCTGCAAGGGCCGGCCAATGGCCAAGCGGTGGGCTGCTGCCGGCCCCCTTGCTGCTTCTGGCTGAGCAGCCCAGCCCTGTCGCCACCGAGCAGCTGCTTGAGGGCCTCTCGGTGCCGGTCCTCTCGTTCACTTCCGTGGCGGGAGCAAAGCAAAGCAGCAGCTCTGGCCAGCCACCGCCTGCTCCATTCCCAGCCCAGCCAAACGCAGCAGCCTCAGCTACACCAGGGTGTCTATTCCACACAGGCACACTGCGGCCCTGCCTGCTTCCCATTAAGCAACTGACCAGAGTCCTGGCTGCAGGAGTGGGAGCATCTCTCAGCTTTCAGGGGAGCGAGAACCTGGCTCTTGTTTGGCAATGAAAGCTTGCAATCTGGGCCCACCCATGGTCCAATCAGGTAGGATGTCGTATGTGCAGAACCCAACCCACACCAGGCCAACCACATAAAACCCGACATCTTTTCCAATTCAGACTACAGATGGGAGATATCACTTCTGAACGCCCCTATACTAAAAACTCTCTGTATGTTGAAAACTAACACAGGAGGACGGGCAGGGCTGGGTCAGACCCTTTCTCCCTGATGTGCTGGTTTTCTACTTGCAGGGTTGGGGTTATGTAGGGGAGCATTCAAAAATGGTACCCCCCCATTCCGAAGAGGTGAAGTCCACTCTGCTGCCAGTCCACAATTCCACACTCTCATTCTGTTGCATTTGTAGACCCAAGAGTTGCAACCCTTCCTGCTGGCTAGTTTTCTGCTTGCAAGGTTGTGTACTGAGTTGTTTTTCTTACAGAATTGCAATGGTAATGCCCCAGCTGCAGTCTAAAGTGATCCACAGCACAATCCTTTGTAACTGGTGTAACAGTAGATGCACCGGTGTAACAGCAGATGCACCGGTGTAAGTGCACTTACACTGGCATAAGTGCACTTACACCGGTGCATCTACTGCTACACCGGTGCAAGGTTACACGGGATTGTGCTGCCAGTCTACTCTACCCACCTCAGGACTCTACCACCTCATTCTGCCAAAGATGCAAAGCAGGCCTCATACCTGACTTGCCAAAAATAGTGGGCTACCACTGCCCTAGTTGTCCCCCAAATACTGGATTCTTAACTGGTCACAAGCCCTTTATTTTAATGCTGTGGCTTATTAAAAATATTTCACAACTGCAGGGGAAGGGAGAGGGAGGAAAGCGGGTTGCCACCCCTGCAGGACTGTGCACACCTTGAGAGAGGCTTGGCTCGCTCCTCTAAGATCGTGGACAGGACACACACAGCTCTTCTATTCTATCCCTGTTTCCTTGCAATACAAACACCACACACGTTTCCTGTCTCATTTCAGGACCCATTCAGCCCCGCTCTCCCCTGCCACGCCCCCTCCCATTCCATGCTAGGAACAGACAACGCCCACCACTGTAACTTAAACTTGGAAAAAAACCCTGAAGGATGAGAGAGCACACAGAAACTGGCAGCCAAACACACCGGAAGAAATCGACAATGCTGGCTTCAGAGAGTGCTACAGACCTTCTCTCTCTTCCCCCCCCCCCGCTCCACCACCCCATTTCTCCCTGGCACATCACTGCCACTGTAGCCAGGGTGACCAGATACAAGGGAGGACAAAGTGCCTAACCCTTTAACCATTGTATAGAAGAGGGGATTTTGGCAGGTGCAGCTCATCATGGAAAGTTGCAAAAAGCTTCACCTGCAAAATCCCCTCTTCTATACAATGGTTAAAGGTATAGGCACTTTGTCCTTCCTTGTATCTGGTCACCCTGACTGTAGCCCCTTTAACACACCCCTTGTTTCATTATGCAGACTACAGAAGAGGCACACAACCCTCTCACACCCCACCCCAGCCAAGTGGGATTAAAGACACGGACCCTGGACAAAAGGGGGATTAGGGGCAACCCAAGGAGGCTCTGCAACAGCAGACAAGAAATGCAACTGTTACTTGTCTGAAACAAAGTCTGGAGAGGGGAAAGAGATAACACTGCTTTGGCAAACGAAGCTCACGAGGGGGGAGCTTGAGGCGGGCAGCTTCTTCCTCAAAACCTCTTCCTTCATCATGGTGTTGATGGCCGGTTTTGTAGTGATTCCGAAAAAAAGAAGAGATACTAAAGCACTGAAGCAATTGCCTGAATTGAGCCTATTTAGAGCGGGCAAACTGTCAAGCTATACAAAGCTCTTGGTCCTTGAACGGAAAGGCGGCACTCCATCTCAGACACGGCCGGTGCATCCATGTGGCCACCTCATGTGGGCTGCCTCCTCCGTGGCAGACTGCAAGGGAGCTGAGGGGGTGGTGGATTCGGGGTGCCTTCCCCCCCCAAGTCTGTGGCCACCCCCTCTCTCCAACCTGCTGCCAACGCAAGCCGCAATAATCCACTTGAGCGAGAAGCCGGCGGTTCCCCTCCTCCTGTGCTGCCATCCAACCCGGAAGTGCAGGAGTTCTGGTCTCACAGGAAACTGGACGCCTGGCATTTCTGGGACCAATGGTGGAGCGCAAGGACCACAGCTTTTTTGTCATGCAGAGGTGGCAGACCCAGGAGGGCCTCAGGCAGCATTCTGGGTCGTGCCACCCTGTATAGAGCGCACGGCTGGTCTGTTGCAGCCACCTTCTCCTCCCATCCCAAAGACCAATCAGCTTGTGAGGCTTTGCAGATGGGTCCATTTATTGTGGCATGTGCTTCTGTAGACCACAGCCTGCTTTGCTGGATGTAGGAAATAGACAGCGAAGATGATGGCTGCTGCTGGGCATACATATTGGGACACAAGCTCCATTCGGACTCTGCGTCAAATCATGGGACTGTGGCCGGGCACCTTGTCTGAACTGACCTGCTTTGGTTTACAATTGGCTGGCAAACCTGAATCAGAAACCCTATTGTGTCTGTCTGCGGATCACGTTCTGCGCTAGTGATCGTTTGGTGTGACACCCAGACACCCCAGGCTTCAGAAGATCCTGACTGCAGGAGGACCTCATCATTGCACTGAACTGGTAGCCTGGCTCCTGCTGGTACTTACCCATGCAAAGGATGTCTGTGAGAGGGGTGCAGGCCCGAATCATCACCTCATCCTTGCCACACTCCAGCCGGCAGGGGAGGCACGGCTCCGAGGAGCTCTTCTCTTCAGAGTAGTACCCGTCGGGGCATTTCTGGCACACAGTGTTGGCAGTAGGTCCACATGGTTTCACAGCGCCGGAGCCTTCTGGGCACAGCTGGCAAGGGAGGCATTGTCCCCCACTGTGACTCCCGTTCCCTGCCTGGAGGAAGTGCCTGCGGGGACAGCTGGTGGCACAGACGGTGTCCTGGGCTGGGCTGCAGGGATCCAGCCTGGGCACCTGGCCTGGGCACCTGGAGCAGGGCTGGCATGGCTCTGTGGCACTGGCGATGGAGGAGAACGTTACATCTGTCACGGAGAGAAGCACAAATTAGCATAGATCCATCCATACCTTCACAAATCTGAAAAATATGTGCCCTGCTGGCTCTTCAGGAGGCCTTGAGGTGGCTCACAATCACAACATTAAAAACCAACCTCAAAACACAAGAAACCTGAGAAAATTACAGCAGCAACAGAAACAATTTACAGGGAGAGAGAAATAAAGATAAATAAACCTAAAGAAAAACGACAGAGAGATAGAGATAGAGATAGAGATAGAGATAGAGATAGAGATAGAGATAGAGATAGAGAGAGGACTATCACATGAACATGGAGCAGTCTTCAGCTGGCACCAAGAGGTGGAAAGGGAAGGCGCAAACTGCACTTTGCACAGAAGCAAGTTCCGACCACTTGCGAGTCACCATCACCTGAGCCTCAGAAGGGAGTGGACTCCACAAGGCTCCTCCCTGAAGACTCTCCTTGGACAGGCCAATTCCAGTTCAGACGGAAACCCTTCAAATATCTCAGTCCCTCCCAGGCTGTTTAGGGCTTGAAGGGGATCCCCAGCCCCTCGACTCGCACCCACTGCAACTGCAGCCACAAAGGCCTTGCTCTGGTTAACATCCTTCCAGTTACATTTGGTAGTACTGAGGTTTTTGAAGAGTCTTCAAGGGCAGCCCCATGCAGACCACATTGCAGTAATCTAATTTAGAGACAGAGACTCAGTTCTCAGGAGTGGACAGAGAGCCCTTTGGGATGGGATTCCAGTCACGGTTCAAACCATTTTTCAGGGCCAACTAAGGTGTGATGATGTGGACGTTCTGTGACTGGTACTGCTGGTGTCCTTTTGTTTTTCAAGAAAAAAAGAGGGGAGAAGTCAAACCCCCCCCCCGCCACAGTCCAGTCAGATCATTCCCTGCTTCCCAAAGCCCCTGTTAGCCACAGAAGCAAAAACAGATATCAGGAGTCCCAGTCACACCCCCTCCACATTTGCTTATTTAACTGCAATATTCCCTATGGTTTAAAGTGGGTTCTTCTCACACACCCCAAATGACCAAGGAAAAGGTATTACCGTATTGTCCCGAGTATAAGACGCACCTGATTATAAGACGCACCCTTAAAGTTTGGTGCTATTAAAAAAAATTAATTAAATCACTGGCATTAAATTGCAACAGCCTGATTATAAGACGCACCCCTAGTTTAAAAACTTAAATTAGGAGAAAAAAGTGAGTCTTATACTCAGACCAATACGGTATTAGATGATGCTTCTTTCCTACCAAATGCAAATTTTTACATTTATCCCTGTGCACTTTGATTGCATTGGTCTGCTTTCCCATCTTGTCAATATCATCCTGGATCCTGTTCCCGTCCTCCTGGGTATTTAGCGACCTCGCCCAGTTTGGTGTCATCTGATGAGCAATCCCTCTACTCTCTCATCCAAGTTGTTGATAAAGAGATTGGGCAATTGCAGGCCCAGGGGCTTCTTACTTTCAATTAGATTTCTGTCCTGCCTGTATGGACAACGACAGATGTTGCGATGCACAGCTGCCTTCTGGCTGTGTCATCCTGAACAGTGACCCTCACTGCCCCCGAACACGCTCTCCCTTGTGCCCTTTTCAGGCTGAAAATCACCTTCCAGATCAGCTGTTTGCCCCCCAATTAGCTCTTTGAGAGCAGAGAGCCACCTCTAAGAGGAGACTCTTGGTGGGAAAACCGTGCAAGAGGGACACCATTACCACCCCCACCCCCACACACACACACACCACAGTCGCAAGCCAGAGTGGGGGGGCCCCCGCTTCTTTTTTTAACCTCTTTTTAACATCAAAGGACCATTTCCGGTCCACGTCCTGATTTCAGTCCACCTGCTAACGATGGACTTCCTATCATGCAGTTCCCCCTGGAGTCTCGGCATGCCATTGTTCCCTGTCTTTCATACTTACTTTCTTTGCACGGTTCACACTTGGTGTTAGAGCTACCACAGGGAATGGTGACCCCGTAGCCTGGTGGGCAGAGGTTGCAGCAATCTCCAGAGGAGGTGAAGTGTCCATTTTCACAACCCTGATGTGCCAAAACCTGGAAAGAAAATGTGAGAAGCAGTCAGATGAGCCTTGCAGGGCCGGCAGAAGCGCGAAATGCTCGGATGCTGTTGCGCTGGGCAGAAGACGAGGGAGCCACTTGCCTGCCTCCATTCGCCATTTCAGACGGTCATTTGAGGGCCAACTCCAGGGGAGGGGCTTCCTGCTCCCCGGGTTGCTCCTTGCCGTTCAAAAGCGTCCCAAAAGCATGTTGCGGAGTCTCATGTGCATCAAAGCAAAATGGGGGGGGGACAATGGCTTCTGCCTCCCCCCCCATTACAGTACTTGCACCTCCTATATCAGGGCTGGGCAGACGTCAGGTTTGTGGGATCTGCTTTGTACCTTATAAGAATTCCCACCCCCTACCCATGGCCAACTACCAACTACAGCCATGTGCAAAATGGGGGATGGAGCCCATTATCTCCTGTACCCCATGAATTGCAACAACATACTAGGCCCATTCAGATGTAATGCTAAACCACAACTTAACGCTGTGCAAATGAGCATTGTAATAGCACCATCAACCCTCCGCGTGCTTGAGGTGATTGCTTACTTTAGTTCTGAGTTCTCAGCAAGCCATAGTCTGCTGTTGGGCAAACCATGGTTTGTGAAAACCAGAGTTGGCTTTCAGACCATGGCTTACAATGCTTTGGTGTTATGTCTTAATGGAGCCAGGTGACGAGAAGCACTCCAAAACACTATTCAGAGGGGCTAAGGATCATGGCATTCGCAACAGCAGATGCAGGGTGTTAGGGGGTGTTGGGGGCTTCCTGCATCTGCCACGGACCCCGAGTTCAGAGCCCTGCCCTATCTTTTTGTTTCTGGTCCACAGACATACGAGGGCCAATAGGGGTCAGAGGCATTGTGCGATGGTGTCAGTATATCACATGGCTGATGTGTTGCTGCTGCACATTGGGAAATGAATGCTCTGTAGGGGCCATTTGACTCTGCTGCAGAATTATCTCAGCATGACATCACAGCATCCTCCCCTGTGACACTGAAAGGGAACCTCAGAAGGATGAACACAGAAGGAGAAGAAGAGTAGCATAATCTGCCATCCAAGGACCACCACCCCTCCCCCGTTGGTCTGGAGAAAAATACATTCCAGAACTGGAACACATTACAAAAGCATTAGAGTTTCATTCTAGTCGATATACAACACTGGTCAGGTCAGTGTTTTTCCTTGGACTGTTGTTATCAGACAGAGAAAGCGCTGCCTGGAGAGCCGCCTCTGAGTTCCTCCCTGCATTGAGATGTATGAAATCAGGAGACGGGGTCTGGGTCTGACCAACACAGTCTTTTGCTCGCAGCCTGAGTTCTCTGAGTGCAAAATGGTTCTAACTGAAACAAACCCATCATCCTGAATGTTTGGTGTGCAAGGTAAAAAAAAAAAAAGGAGAGAGAGAGAGAGAGAGAGAGAGAGAGAGAGAGAGAGAGAGAGAGAAGCAGGACTTCGCACATACTTGAATCCTTTCTTATGATGCGTTTCACACTTGAGCCTCGCATTGAAAGTGGTTCTGGGAATCCCTGCTGCTGGAGCACTAGCCTAAAAGGCAGAACTGTGGGAACGGTACCATTTCATGGGAGTGAAGAAAAGGCAACGCAGCTCCTTGCAAAGCTCAGGTTTCATTATTTATTTATTTTAAAATCAGGTTTCTAGCTCTCATGGCTGTGAAGGTCTTCTTGATGAAGGCACATGGACAAAGCCTGCTGAATGAATGCCAGAAACTAGTGGGACATCTGCATCAGATTTCCAGGCAGTTGGGGGTGGGACCGGACGGAGTGTTCTGCATAGTTCTGTGCAAAATCATGTCAAATACTATGCAAATGCTCTCTCTCTCTCTCTCTCTCTCTCTCTCTCTCTCTCTCTCTCTCTCTCTCTCTCTCTCTCTCTCTCTCTCTCTCTCTGCATCATCCCTACAGGCTGTGGAGAGGCGGGGATTCCCCCCCCCCCCGCCCAGCAATTTTTGGTGCAGAATTGGTTTGCCAGGGCTCGGAATTGACTGAAGACTAGAAAGGCTCCTTGTCCACTTTGGCTCTCAGAAATCACTGCACTCCCCGGACTGAAGAGACGGTGACCTTGTTCTTCTTACTCGCCTCGCTTCTTCTCCACCCCAAGGGTCTCTATTAATAACCTTTGGAATGCAGGCACGGCCCACACCAAGACACCCCTCGGACAAAAAGGGGGGCTCTGTCTTGCGAGCACCGCTCTCCAGGAAGGAGAAGAAGCCCTCGAAAGACTGACGCCTGCAGCTGGCCTGGGCCGGAGGTTTGTCCATCTGAGCTGCGCGAGCTCAGGCAAAAGGCACAAGACAGCATGGTGGTGATCCCTGCCCTGCAAAAGCCCCCCTGCAGCGGCTCCCTGCCCAGAGTCCAAGAGCCGGTTTCAATTACGCCAAAGCCTGCCTGGTCGCTCTTTCAGACAGAGATGATTGCATTGCAAGGAGTGATCCGAGCCATGCGTTGGGCATAAACAAGAAAATATCGGCCTGGAAGAACAGCCTGGCCTGGCCACAGTCTCTGCCCCCAAGCCAAGAGCCAAGGCAGTCAATTCACATCTGGAAAGGGTTACTGGCTATGAGGCCACCTTCCAGGTGTGGCGGAAAGACCACCGGGGGGGGGGAGGAGGACTGAATCCTGAGCTGCTTGCGCTGGTCACCCTCCTGGCGGGATGCCTGGCCCACAGGGATCCAACCCACACCCAGCACATGAGGCGCAGGGAGGTTTGGCCTGCCTGTTGGTCACTTGTTTTGTTCACTTTTGCAGGAGGAGTCAGGTGTTCGGAACTGGACTGCTTTGCTCTGGTTTGCTGGGCCCTTGTTCATCTTTCAGGCTGAACAAGCATAAGGAGGCAGAGGGAGCCAAAATCCCTTGGGAGGGACAGGGGGGGGCACTTTTGTAGGCAGAGGAGCAACACGCTGAGAGAGCTGGCACCTGCTGGCAAGGATCCTTTGGTTTTTTCCAGAAGTTCCCTCACCACGACATCATAACATAACATAATGTTGGTGAGGGGCCTTCTGGGTAATAAAAAGGGGGCAGAAGAGCCCCACAGGGATTATAAAAAAGTTTCTCTCCTTTAGAAAAAATGTATTTTAATATGTTACTGTTTTTAGGAACTGTGCAATTCTGCAATTGCAGCTTCAAAATGATTCTTTAAAATATACACTTTGAAAGACTCGGAATATTGACTGTTTGAAGTTCTTTTAATTTTTTTCCCAAGTTAAAAGAAATAATAATAAAAAAGAATTCTTCCCACAGGGTCGCAAACAGTGAGGATTTTTATTTTGGGGGCGTGGGTGAAATCTGCATACTCCATTAACTGACATCCCAGAATCTGCAACCCCACCAAAAATCAAGCAGAGCAGAACCAAAGGGATATCTAGATGCCGGATCAATAATGGAGTGGAACCCAGGGAATCTACTCTTTCCTGTAACAACTCCAGGGCAATTATGGTTTTGCAACAGATATTTAAACATCATCAGGTGCGTTTTCCATGTGAACGATGAAAGCAGGGACCTGCCTTTAGCAGCCATGGGCTCATATCATATTCTTAACAACAACAACAACAACAAGTGTTCGAAAAATACAATAGGCTACCGGCAGTTACAGACCTACCTCAGCAGCCATGGGGTGTATCCTGCATGGTGCCTTTGCATTCATGTGTGGCCGCTAGAGGGGATTTATTGCCTTGTTTTATATACAGTACTGTATCTATTCACTGGCTTTCCCAAAGGTGGTGAAAACAGGACAGTACATTTTTCCTACCCTTCAAATACTTTTGTACTTTCTATGAAGACAAAACTGAAACATCAAACATAAGAACAGCCAAAGAACAAAATACATTTAAAGCCAGCCCCACAGCAAATCTCTTTAAAACCAGCATAAAACCAAACAATTAGTCATTTCACCCAGCTTGTAATTCATCTGTGGAACTCCCTGCCACAGGATGTGGTGATGGCACCTGGCCTAGATGCCTTTAAAAGGGGTTTGGACAGATTCATGGAGGAAAAGACCATCACAGGTTACAAGTCATAAGCAACCTTCTGGCTTTGGAAGTAGGTTTTCTCTGTGCCAGGTGCAGCTATTAGCCACAACAGCTAAATGGAACCTCGTACACTGCTATTATATGTGATATTATATCATCTGTTGATAATACATGGGAGCATTGTACTAGTCCGACTGTTAGGCGCTGGAGGACAAGCCACAAGGGAAGCCTGTGACCCCCACGCCCTGCTGCCCGTAAGCTTCCAAGGACACCTGACTGGCGGCGGCTGGAAACAGGACCTAGAGAGAGACCCTCTGGTCCGACCCAGCAAAGCCACAGAGCCAATCTTCGGCTCATCATTCAGACACTAAAGACAAGACCTGTTGAAAAGTCTGTTTTGCAAAGCCGCCTCTGTCAAACGAGGGCTCTTGCAGCTGAGGAATTCCTCCAGCTTGGAAAAACAAAGATACTCCATCCCAGAATTGCTCCAGCTGTTCAAAATGCCCCCGTTTTCCCCTGCAAGGAATTGGGAACGTTCAGCGCTGGTGAGCAGGGCTGCTGGAGAGGCCCGGCTCATTAATTGCTGCCAAGCTCCCGGAGACGCTCAGATCAAAGGGCTGGGGTTCTATTCACAGCTTGGTGTGTGGCTGGCTCCATGACCCGGAGGGGAACTCGCCCTCCATACCACACGCAGAAGGACTGGCAGCGAAGTCACACCCTCCTCACTCTCCCATCATGGCATGTTCAAAATGCAGTACTGTGCTTGCTCAGCAAGGTCTCCTGCATTTTCCTCTGCGGGAAGGAGGGGGCTCGGTGTAAGAGACCAGCCCCTTGTTTCCCTGGAAATGGAGGGGGGGTTGAAACCGGGGCAGCAGCAGTCCAAGGGCAAGAGTGAGACCCTCCTCCCTGCCCCACCGCCCTGATCTCCCACCCCCAAGACTCCGCCAGCTCCAGGCATGGAACTCGCTCAGAAGGAGTTCTGGCTCTGGCACCAGCTCTGGGCAGTCCTGGAATGCTGCCCTGGCTGCTGCCAGGCTCCAGTCCGGATGCGTGCCGCCTGGGCCGTTAGCCAACAACCCCTTTGCAGACTCGGGAGCAGGGACTCTCAGGGACAGTCCTGGGACAGCTCCTCTGGGGAGGCCTTTCTTCAGACAGTGACAGGTTGGGAGGCACAGGGGCCAGGCAGGCAAGCGGACGGATGTGGAGGCCAGGAGGTGGCCTGAACGACGCACAACGGTACCCCGCACCCGCCAACTGAGACATGCACTCTGCTGCAAAGGGTGGTGGATGCGACAGTTGTGCAGCAGGTGATCCAAATTGGTTCATGGGACAAGCACGGGGGAGGGGATCGCGGTGGCCGCAGCAGCCTCTGCCCCCCCCCCCCCGTCTGCAGGCACTGAAAGGCACCCAGGTGGGCCACAGGCAGCCCCACTGCTACGGCGCTTCTCTCCAGTCACACATGTTGTCGGGCCCACTTCAGAGGTCTGCCAAAGGCTCCAGAAGCGGTGTTTTCTGTGCTCCTCTGCGTCTGAAGCTGCAGCTGATGTGGCCAGAATCAGGAGCACGGAGTGCCCCGAGGCTGCAGGACACCTGGCATCGAAGGCGGATCCCCCTGCGCTGGGACGGATTCGCCTCAAGACCCAGAGCCCCATTCACGTCTGTGCAAAACACTTGGAGGTGAAAGACTTGTCGTCACCGTTGCCATCAGCCTTTCCACAGACCCCCCCCTCTCCCCACCCGGAAACTAGGCTATGTTCATACTTGCATTCCTGAACGTGGGGGGGGCAACAGCCACATTGCCTCAGTCACCCCGACTCCTCCTTCCTCTGGACTGGTGACCAACTGGTGCTCCTCAGTGGGCTGCCTGCCGTACTGGGCTCTGAGGGCTCCGCTGCTCAGCCCCCACTAGGACCTTCCATCCCACTGGTTTGCGGCTGAAACGTGGCCCCGATTGCTCGCTGGACTCACAAGGGCCACTGGAGCGAAAGCATGGAGGTCCCTTCCCTGCATTGAAACCAAGGGGACTCCGGGTGGAAAGCACAGGGAGAGGGATTGGACTGGGGCTCCCATGCTGGATTCTCGACTTAACCCCCCCCCCCAAGCTTCTGTCAGCCAACGGAGAAAATACACGGGCACTATTTAGGCATCGAGATGGGCGGGGCAGGCAGAGCGGACTGGGCTGGCAGACTGCAAAGGCAAGAGGGAAGCCTGACTGCACTTACTCGTCGCCTGTCATTCTGGCAACGGGTTTCTCTATCTAAAATAACACCATCATCTGTGTCCTTTGCACTAGAATGTGCTTAACAGAATGACTAATCCAGCCCTGTCTGTAGGCAAGACTGGGGAAGGACTCACAAGAAGACCTTGGAGGGGGTTATTATGGGAACAATGCACTGTAGGTCACCACCAGGCATTCACCAAACCTGCTTTTTCAGTCTTAGCTTACAGACCCTTTCCCAAGCCAGTTCAGTTGGATGTCTGTAAAATCCAGAGCTGGGGATGGTATGGGGGGGGGGGAGTTTCCTTCCTCAGCAAAAAGCAGGAAGTCGCCATCACAACACAGAGCTTCGCAGCCCCCCCTTGGATGATGAATAGTATCTTGCACACCTTCATTCCCGAGGCTCCTGAGTGCTAGAAACTTGTTTCTTTTAATCAACGCCGCCGAGCTTTTGAAGACTCTTTGGAGCCATAGAAGATTGTGCCTGGGTCTTTGGACCTTTCTGATGAAACACAGGAAGGAAACTGACTGACTGTTTAGATTGTGAGCCCTTTCCAGACAGGGAACTATTTCTTTCTATGCTTTCGCGATGAAAACTGCTCTGTGAACTTCTTTCTGTGATGAAAAGCGGTATATACACATCTCTGTCAAAGCATCATCATCTTGGGCCAGACAAAGTGGCCCATCAAGCCCCCCCCCCAGCATCCTCCACTCCGAGGGGCAGCTGCTCTTCACGGTTTCCAGACCTGCTCCTTGAGATCCTTTCACTGGACTCGCATGCAGGAATCCTACTACACGCAGGGCCTCTGCTCCGTGAGAACGCTCCGGCCCTAAGGCTGGCATGAGGGGCAGGCACTCAGGAAGACCCACAGCTGACCTTTGACTCAGCCACCTCTGTGCAGTGGTGTCAGAGCCACTCTCTTGAGACCCACCCGGGAAGGAGGGGCCCCTGGTGGCGGGGGGTTTTCAGTGGCCCTCCTGAAATGCAGAACCAGGCCTGACTGGGCCCCCTCCTAATGTTCTCTGTCCGGATGTATAATGATTCCCCTCACTACTTTATAAGGGGGGGGTGCAGCAGGGGTCTCCTGAAACGTGTGCGCTCTTTGATGGGCTTTGAGTGCTCACATATGTCCAGCCTACAATGCACTCGGCCCAACTAGATGTACTCGGTGTGAATCTCTTGGGCTGCTTCACACCCTGAAAGTCTTTTCCAAGCTAAAAGGCAGTTTGACAGAACATGAACACAACTGCGAGGAGGGGACCAGAAAAAAGCCCACAAGAAAAAAGCCCACAGGACGGTTCTAGGGAAAACGGCCAAAGGGAAAAAAGCCCAGGGGTCACCCCATGACAGAAAAGGTGTATTTAGTGTCAGCGTCAAAAAGGTTTGGGAACTACTGCAATACCTCCTCATTATATGTGTGTATTTGTCCTTGTGGGCTTTTTTCCTAGAACCCTGTGAGGAAAAGGTCATAAGGACAGCAACACGTTTCCACGGCAGGGTTTTTAGCTGACTCACCGCGATAAATCCGGGCGCAGCACCGCTAAGGCCCACGAAGCCTGGTGCCAGCGGCTGTGGGGCAGAGCAAGGGCTGTCTCGGAAGTGTTTGTACATACGCACCGATATGGGGGGGCTAAGCCTTCCTCCCTATGCCACACCCCTAAGCTAGTACAGTCGTTCTTTGACCCACCCCTTTCTGTATGCTACTGACGCGGAGTGTGGCGCTGCCAGTCATGGACACAACAATATTTGTTGGATAGGCGCTGGTTATGGTCCATGGTAGAAAACCAACGCACACAACAAACACAAACGCCTGGTTGTGCATCATCCCTCCAACTTCAGCAGGATTCAAGCACGGAGTCTGCACTGGGCAGCGAGTGTGCTTTCGGCTTCCGGCAACGATGGCCATGCAGCTGTGCCCCATTGATCCTGTTCTGCAACACACACACACACCCCTCACAACCAAGTAGTGGGAAGAAAATATCCTCTTTTATAAGGTGTTGCAAAGTCGGGTTCTTTTTAACAACTCTGTAGGAAAGCTGAGTTTGCCTGGGGAAGAAAATCATCATCTCCACCAAAAAGAGACATTCTGTTGCATGCCTATTTAAAAAACCCAACGACATGAAACATGAAACTGTGGACCTGTGTCAGGATGTAGACGACTCGTAACAGCCCCCCTAGCTAGTCTGAGAGCCAAGCTAGACATGACTGGAACTGCTGCTGTCTTGTCCTCTTTCAAAAACAGCCGTGGGGTGTGGGGCAGGCAATCTGGGTTGGAGTCATGGGGCAGAGTGCCGAAACCTTTCCTCCCTGATCCAAATCGCGCCCCCCCCCCCACTAGTCACAGAGTTCTTCCCTCCATGGCTAAAAGCAGCTTTGAAGAGCTGATCCAAACTGACTGCTCCCCACGGCTGCTTTTTGACAAAGAAAAGGGCCCCGGGAGTTTATCTATCTTTTTATTTTATTTACAATATTTTTATCCCGCCTTTCTCCCTGAAGGGACCCAAGGCGGCTTCCCATCGCATGATTCACCTTGGCCCTGAAATGAGCCCTTTCCTGGGAGACAGAGACGGTTTGAAAGCGAGACAAGGAAGGGCCTTGAAATAGGGGGGGGGGGGGTACAAAACTTTCCATAAAAACAAAATGAAGCAGGAGCACAGGGACATTCCCTTGCTTGCTTTTATTTATATCAAATATACAATATACAAATATGACCTCCACTATTTATATTAAAAATGATACCCTACTTTTGGGCTGAAAAGACCCCAAAGTGCCATCAATCAATCAATCAATCAATCATATCATATCACAATTTTTATAACAAAATGACAATTTTATAACAAGAATCACATAATAACACTGAGCAAAATAAAACAAAGACACAGTAGCATCACTAGGATGCGCGTCACCCTGGGGCGGGGGGCGCGCGTCACCCTAGTGACGCTCTGACATCGCGGTGCGGGGGGGCGACCCGGCTCCCCTCCCCCGCGTCGCCCTCCGGACGCTCCGAGGCCGGCCCGGGAGCCCGCCGTCCGACCCCGCTGGCGCTCCAGGGCCTTCTGAAAGAAGGCCCAAGCAACGCATTAATACGGGTATTTTTTTACAATTTTCGCGCAAGTGCAGAGACCGTTTTGAGGGCATTTTGCCCGGAAGCCGGCCTTGGAGCGTCCGGAGGGTGTCGCGCGTCACCCCATGGCGCGCGTCACCCCCAGGTGGCCCGCCCCCCCCACCACGCTCCAGTGACGCCAGTGCAAAGACATATAGCAATAACTGCCAACCTGATCAGGGTTTCAGCAAACAGCAAAAGGCCTCACCTGTTGAATCTCTGCCTGCTGTGTGGCTGTTAAAGTACAGGAGCCCTTACAGAAAAAATGGGAGCAGCCCTAATATTCTGAGCCCCTAGATATTCCTGACCTCTCTGGCACTCTCTGGCTTTTACCTACATACACTCATGTGCGTCCTCACCTGTGAAATGGGAATATTCATCGCTGAAAATACACACTATGAAATTCAAATTCCAGAAAGGAAATATTACCTCAACATTTGAAATGCAATTGCTTTACGGCACAATCCTATGCAGAAGTAAATCTCACAGGGTCCAATGCACATATACTCGGGGTCAGAACTGCCAAGTTAGCCTGAGTGTTTTGATTTTGGCAGATGTCAAGCATGAACAGCAACAGTTCAGTACTAAATTTTTAAGTAGATTGAATGTATAGGGTATGATTTAGTTTAGTGTTTAATTCCTTTGATTTCAGTGGAAGAGATATAAACACATTCTTAACTGAAATAAGTGGGAGTCGACTCTGACCAGAACATTCCTTGAGTCAGATTCAACAAACTACTGCAAAGAAGCCTGCACATCTCTCTCTCTCTCTCTCTCTCTCTCTCTCTCACACACACACACACACACACACACACACACACACACACACGAGTACAATAGTGAATGTTCACATATCATTGGCCTCCCCTCCCCCCACACTCCAAATCCCCAGGTTTAGCATTATTGAAAATCTTTATTTGTATTTTACTGGTTTTTCTGGTTTCTAAGCCTGCAGGGCAACCCTGCCATTGTGTGTCTGTCTCACGTGCCCCTCCAGCCCCCGCCAATCACAGGCCCCACCAAACTTGGAGCATCTCGCCACATGAACACACATGCTCTGCCTTGAGCGATGAACATAGGAAGCGCCTTGGACTGCTAAGCCCAGTTCCCTGGTACACCCACCCAGCCCGGACTGGTCTGCTCTGACCCTAGCGGCTCAGGCAGAGAGAGGTCCTTGCCCAGCACCTGGCTGCTGCTACCTGCAAACGCTTTAACTGGAGAGACTGAACTTCCACGAGGAGGAGCCAAGCAAACGGCACGTGTTCCCGAAGAGGACCCAGCTGGCAAGCCACGTGAGGCATCCCACAGGAGCCAGGGGAACTCCTCCCCACAGGAAGCAGAGGCTTGCCTGGGGGACACGGAAGGATGCAGAGCAAGCGCCCCCCCTCTGCCCCCTTCCTTGCTCCCCAGGTTTGGGGCAAGACTCGCCTCCTGCCCCCCAGCTCCACAGACACAGCTGCTTTCCACCCAGCTGTTCCTCTCGGTTTCTTTCCACTCCTCCAGATCCAGCCCTTGGATCATCACCCCACCAGCGAATGACTCCGCATTCCCCATCCTTGACCCCATCCCATCTGCCTGGCCCATCAGGTGTCGATTTTAAGGGTTCTGAAATGAGGCCGAGTGATTTCCATGTTCTGACACATTCATGACTCTCAAGACACGTTAGACAGTAGGAACTGAGTCCACCCCCAAGACCAAGAACATCTGTGTCCCCCCTATGCAGATGTTCTCCCCCCCAACTGAATACTGAACCAACATGCAAAGGGAGCCTAGCCGCTCACGGTTCCCAGTGGCGCAGAGGAGACCCACACACAGGCCTGCTCACAGGGTGCTTTCTGCGCAGGACGATGCAGGCCAGTCAGCATCTCCAGTGCAGGAGCAGCCCAACAGGATTCGGCCAGGAAAGGGGCTCCGACCCTCTGAACAGCTTCCTGGTCCGTTTCGTCCCTGTCCCAGCTTTACAATCATCTTTCTGAGATGGGTCAACGAGGCACATTCAAACCCCGAGACTTAAGGGGCTGCTAAAGAAGAATAATCCATCCCGCGTGACTTGCCCTACAGCCAGAGGATTCTGCTCACTGGAACCACCAGTTAGGGAGAGGGGAAGCTGGCAACCCTCCTCAACAACTCCCCGCCCCCCCCTATTCTGGAATTGGAAGCTGGACATTAAAATAAGGCTGCAATCCTAAGCATTGCTTAGTTGGCAATTAATTCCATCCAAATTAAAGGACTGACTTCAGAGAAAATATGTTTAGGATGGAACCCTCCCCCCCTTAAAAGTGCAACTGCTCCCTTTTATGTCTCCCCCCTCCCCGCCTTTTGTTTTCCTGGTGTCATCACTGATTCTTCTGCTGCAAACTGGACTGACTGAGGCAACCAAACCAAGTGATCCGCCTTACACGAGAGGGGTCTTCCACTGGGCTACATTTTCTCCGCCTCACGCTCAGCATATCCTGCAGGTTAAGGCTGGGTTTTTTTGGGGGGGAGAGGAGGCTGGATGAATGGCAGAGTGAGAAACCCCTTTCCCCAGCCAAAGCTCATCTGGAAAGCAGAAACTGTCTGTTGATGAAGCCAAAGATCCTGAAACAGTTGGCACACTTTGTGTGAGCTTGCCCAGAGAGAGAGACAGAGAGAGAGAGAGGAGGGGGAGGGAAGGAAGACTGCACAGCACAGTCTGAAGACAAGGCACCTCCTTCCTCCCAGGACCGCGCAGGGCCCCTTGAAAAACCACAGAGAAGAACACAGGTCAGTCAGACCTCCTTAGCGTTCACACAGTATCTCAAGGGTATCTCATACATACATCTTGTCATACATACATACATGATGTTGTGATCCTAACAACCACCCTCCTAGACAGGTCAGTATTTGAGTCAAAAGCAGACCGATGTTCAACAGGTCATTCCTTTTTCCATCTCTTCTTTTAAATTGCAGCTCTCTCTCTCTCTCTCTCTCTCTCTCTCTCTCTCTCTCTCTCTCTCTCTCTCTGTACCCTGCTAAGTGGGCACAGAGGCACTTTTGCAAAGGGTGTTCGGCTCCTCCTCTTATATATTGCAGAGGGAGAGCAACTGCCCCCCTTCATCCCAGCGCAGCTTATTTTCTAGTGGCTTCTGCGTCTTTTTAGATTGTGAGGCCTTTTGGGACAGGGAGCCATTTAGTTATCTGATTTAGTCTGCAAACCACTTTGTGAACTTTTGTTGTTGTTGAAAAACAGTATATAAATACTGTTATTGTTGTTGTTAATTACTCCAGATTGAAACTGCAGTGTATATAAAGGGTTTAATGTTTTTCCCCCGGCACCATTTTCCTGGTGAAAGTCCCCCCCTCCCCGAAGTTGCTGTTTGCCCTAAGGAGGGAGGTACTATGGGTGCAAATAGCACTTTCCCTCCTGGAGCAAACAGCAAGGGGAGGGGCTATTTTGATTAGAACCAGGGAGTGGGGGAAAAGGGCTTAACCCCCCTAGTATCCCCACCCTGCAGTACTGATTCAGACTGAACTCCCTGCAGCTGTGATTTTTAAAAAAAGACAGGAAAGGAAAAACATATTTTAACATCCCGGCTGATTATCCCCATACTGCGGGGGGGGGGGGGGGAGAGGCTGAGAGAGTGAGGATTGCTAGGATCATAGAGTGAGTTTGTGGCAGAGACAAGGTAGAGGACTTTCTGATTCTCAGCACGGCCTCTTGCGCCTGTGTGACACCAGGATTGTACGGTGCGTAGCTTAGTACCCGAGAGCTGGAAAGTCCCTGGCTCAGACAGTCCATATGGTATAATAAGAACATAAGAAGAGCCCGGCTGCTGGATCAGGCCAAAGGCCCATCTAGTCCAGCTTCCTGTATCTCACAGTGGCCCCACCAGATGCCTCAGGGAGCACACAAGACAACCAGAGACCTTGTTGTGCTCAGGGTGTGAGAATAGGGTCAGGGGGATGGAGTTCAAATCTCCTTCAGCCAGAAAGCAAGCTCCCTGGGTGACTTTGGGCCAATCACCCTCTCTCAGCCTCACCTACCTACCTCACAGCGTTGTTGGGAGGACAAAAGGCAGGTGGGTGAGAGAAGCAGGTATGCCTTGGGGGAAAGTCGGATAAATGTGTAAGCAAGATGCAATATCCTACCAGACCCCTGAACTCCCTGAGGGTCAAGCCCTCTCTCTCATCTCAGGAGGCAAGACCTCCACGTTTTCTGTTGTAAGCCGCCTTGGGTCCCTTCGGGGAGAAAGGCGGGATAAAAATACTGTAAATAAAATAAATAAATAAATCGAGGGCAAGATTTTTTTGGGGGGGGGGTTGCTAGGATGGCAGGGGTAACATGCACAAAGCACTCTGAACACTCTTGTGTGACGTCCTGTCTTGTCCTCCTCCTCTATGGCACCAGGAATGAATCCTATCAGTCCCACCGCAGCTGGAGGTTCAGCTGGCTTCCTGTTTTTGTCCCGCCTTCCACTAGAAGCCCCATCAAGGACTAGCCTCAGCCATACAGGTGAGGCCAGCAGTCTGCCTTTGGGGAAGCAGCACCTAAGATGCAAGTTGCTAACTTGGAATGGTGCTGGAGAGGCCGGGATCAGATGTGAGGGGGCTCGCGGAGAGCCGTTGCCGAGACTGGGTCCCAGGGCTGGGCGTCCCAGGGCTCTGACCTGCTACATGGCAGCTGTTTATTTCTACTCCGATAGGTGGTGCACAATTTGGATTGGTAGGAATTTGCTCTCCTTTAAGTAACTAGCCCTCATGGTCACTGGTGCAGCTTGAAAACCTGCTGTCACCAATCTCCGTGAGCCTGGCTCACTGGCAGAGTGGAGGAGAGAAAGAGGGAAAGAACAGAAGCTAGAGAGAAATGACTACAATGAATACAATGACCAGCAGGTAAAAGACGTTGGTTGGGGTGAAGTGAGATGTGGACCAAGAGGACGAAACGGAGTCAGCGTCTCAATCCAGACTCTTCTTTCAGCTCCGAGAAGTGAGGAATGACAGAGGCCTCTTAGCAACCGATGTGCACTTTTCCTTGGACTGGAATTTCTGCTGCCACAGGACCCTTGCAAAGGACCACAATCGACAGTTTGGCTCTCCGGATTAAACATATATGTGATGACATATGTCATGACAACAACAACAACAACAATACAAAAGAGCAAATGACTATAAAGAGAACCCTTTACTGAGGGGACACTCTCTTCGTCTGATTGCCCCAAACATTCATACAGCTTCCATATTCTCCAGAGAGTCTCTCCTCCACAAACAAAGAGCCCCAGATTCCTTTTGAGGCTGGCTTCCGCCCAGCGCCTCCAAATTATTACTGGGAAATTAAGGAGAGATCTCGCTCCGTGGCTGATGCACAAGCCTTGCTCCAGTCACCAGCGGTAGACCTCCCATCACCGCCTTCCACCAGCCTCCTAATCGACAGAGGTTGCCGGTAAAGGAAGGGCTAAAACTCAAACTGCCCGGCAGCAGCACCACTCCAGTCGCTGCTTCACCAGCATTGACCTTGGAGAACACGCTCACCTTCAAAAGCACAAGAACTGGGTAAACATTTCTTAGAAAACAGAACATCAACTGCACATCCACCCAGGTAAGTTCCGTTATCGGACGCAACAAGCGCTTTGGGTGCTGCACTGAGGACGTTGGCAAAAGAGCAGTAGATCTTCACACGCGGTTCCAAAATCCTATCCTTGAGCAGCCTGACACTGAACGTTTCAGTCCTGAGGGCTGCAGCCTCCCTGATTTGGAGGTATTGAGGAACCATCAAATGCTGGGGCACTGGAAGCAAGGGAGCATTTCTGGACAGGCCAACGAAAGGCTCTCCCGCACGCACGGGACAGGGGCTGTGTGCCTCACCCCTTCATTCCCAGGCATGAATCCCACCCCTTGAGCAGCCTCCAAATGCTCACACCTTGACTGGCATTTCAGTCGTAATGGTGTGACGCTGAAATGTTTAACATTCAGATTTTAAATGTTTCTGTTTCATCAACTTCTTATTTAGATCATATTACTGTTCAGTATTTGACAGTATCCTTGAAGGATCCAGAGCTTGCTTGTCTGCAGTGATGCTTAGCTGTTGTTGTTGTTTTATTGAAACACACACACACACACACACACACACACACACACACACACACACACACACACCTCACTACACACACCGTACAGTATGTAAAAAGAGTCTTTCCAGGTAACCACAGGAGTCCAGCAATTGGGTGTGTGTGTGTGTGTGTGTGTGTGTGTGTGTGTGTGTGTGTGTGTGTGTGCGCGCGCGCGACAAGCTACTTGTCTAGGGTGATGCTTGCCCCCTTCCTCCCCCCAGTGCTGCTAATGGGGGGTCCTCAAGCAATGATCCTGCGTATGGCAAAGTCACCTAGGAGACTCCCCATTTTCGTCTGCAATGACATGCTTCCTCCCTCCCTCCCTCCTCAATCTGCATCGCCAGAACTTCTACAAAGAGATTTTCATCCTCTCGCATTTTTGTGTAAATAAAAAACAACACCCCTCTGAATTCGTTCAATACATTGCCATCCCACCTCAACAAAAATCCCCCCACCTAATAAGAATAGAAAATATTTAGCCATGCCATGTTAATTACCCTCCCCAGGAAGTACAGGGGATAAAGGCAGCTTTTATATGGTCTGACCACATAATTACAGGGACCGCCTGGGCAAAAATGTTAATACCAGACCAGGAAAAATGTGTTCCACATTAACCCTGACAAGAAATTCGCTGGAAATACTGAATGAAGACAGGCGCTGGGTGCGTTTCCCTTTGCTATTCTTTTCCCACAAGCATACCATTGCTGCTGAGGCTTAATGTGAGCCAGGCCTGCGCCCCAGAACCTGTGAAGACGAGGTGTAGTCCTGGTGAGCTGATCTCTTCAGCTTGGCCCAGAAGTCAGTAGCCAACCTCTGAGGCTTCATAGAACTCTCCATCAGAATGTTCGTGGTCACTCCAATCCTGTCAAAGGGCCTTCAATATGCCCATTTGCCAGAAGAAAAACTGAGGCAGAGACACAGTGACACCTACTTGCATGGCTCAGGCTGGACTGGAACCTCAGAGGGCAACCCACACACGATCAGTCATGAAATAGCCACAACTCTGATTTCAAAAGAGGACCAGAAGAACTGCAGCAATTCTAGGAAACTGCCTTATACCGAATCAGACCACTGGGTCACCTGGCCAGTAGTTTTCTACTCTGACTGCCAGTGGCTCTCTAGGGGTCCCAACTGGGCTGAGGTCTTTATTTATTATTTATTATTATTATTATTATTTATAGAATTTTTACCCCGCCTTTCTCCCACCAGGGCAACCAAGGCGGCTTACAACAAAAATATTAAAATACATAAGTACATCTTTCCCCTGCTCCACATGGAGCTGTCAACATGGGGACATATATGTGCCCATCTCACACCATACCTCACACTGTAACGCGTAGGATACTCTTGGAACTGCGCATGTGTGAAGCAGGTCTAGTCTCCAAGTTCAGGCTCAGGATCTGTCTACTGGACCACACCCACGGCGAAGGTCACAAATACCTTTTAAACACACACACACCCCTCCTCGTTCCTGCAATCACCACTTGAGTGACGGAGAACTCCTCGCTGACTGTCTGCTGTAGCTCTGGGCACTCATCTCACGCAATCTGGAAGCGCTCGGAGCAAGAAGGGCTTGTCTAGGGCCAGCCAGCAATTGTCAGAGGCAGCCAGGGACTTGAATCACTTTCCCCCGTGGCTGGGAAGAAGAAGAGAGCCTCCAAAGAAAACTGCCAACAACACGGGAAAAGGAGTCACCGAGCGTCTTTAATGATACAAGAAGCAAAATGCTTGTTTTGCTTATCTCACTCTCTGGGTCCAGTTATGTCAGTGCAAAGCGCCTCGCACTCGGTGCTTAGCAGCAACAGCAAAAACCCAACCAAGTTTCTACGATCATGTATGTTTTTAACAGACACAAATACATCAACAACAAAGACACAACTACAACACAAAACAAAATTTAAAATGACTTCCACTTATCTCCACCCCAGGCGTAACTAACAATATTATACTTTTCTATTAAGTCCAACTTTTCTCATTCTCCAAATCCACAAATATACAAATCATTATTATCTAGGCTCTGCAGAAAATCCATAAAGGGCTTCCACTCGGTCAAAAATTGGTCTGCCCAACCACGTTTCTAGACTGAATTGGCATATAGCTGCAAAATGTTGCTTCATGTTTTCTGTTTCCAGTAGCTATTGGATGGCACAAGAAGTCCCGTCCGCTGGAGACCCTGCCTACCCTAATTCACAGAACACACAGCCCACAACACTTTCAACCTGATGTTACAGACACAGATACTGTCCCCTGCTGGACAAAGGAGCCCTTCACTGGACAAGTCGATCATAATTTTTAGCACACTTGAAACACAGAATATTCTCTGTCTTCTCAGATTTTTGCATATCCCCACACAACATGTCTGAAAGGAACCAGCAGAGTTCAGAACAGGTTAGGCATGGCCAGGCCAGAGACAGCTGCACTGAATTATTACAGGAACTGGAGTGGGGGGGGGGGGAGGAGGGTATCCTCCAAGCTCTGATGTGGCTCCCATTCATTTCAAAGAGGCTTGCACAGGAAAGGTTGCCCCGAGATTGAGCCTCTGATGTGAACATATAGTAGGCGGGGAGTAACTTCAGTTAGTACAAACCTTGAAGAAAATGCTGGATTTTCCTAAACTGTGGTACACCACTCTCTGCCCCAGCTCTCTAACTCACGGGAATCTTTTAAAAATGATGTCTCACTCATGTCCTCATGCACGCTCCCTCTCCCTGTGCCGCTTCCTATATTACGGATCTGCAAGTTGATCTTGGATTTTCCAAAAAGTCATCTTCAAAACCTCCAAGTACCCTTCCTCAGGAATGTCTACGTGGGAGGAGGGATCTCTGAAGGAGGGAAGTACAACTGCTGGTAACAATCAAGCTTCAAATAACTGAAGCAGTTCAGAGCAGGGCATGTAACTGACCAGATTCTAGACAACCAGCTGCTGCAAAGTTGGCCTTTAACAACAGCTCTCTGTCCTTGTTAAAACTCTGACACTGCAAAAAGGGCTTTCATTGCCCCCTATTCGCCATCACATCATCCCCCCAAAACACACACATACTGAAGCTGGAAAGCATTCCAAGAAATCAGCTGGAAAATGAGAAGAACTAAAGCCAACTTTGCTTCTTCTACATTCCTGTTCCATGCATTTGTCTCTACCTGTCTCTGAAGCGTTTCCAGTCTGTTTTAGATTGTAAGCTCCTCAGGACAGGGACCTGTCTCTGTTGTCCATGGAACCCTGTAAGTTCTGTACACAGATGGTGCGGCGGTAACAGTAGTAGTAAGAATAAAGATGCATTCTTGCTCTGGTTAGCTCTGTTTTGCCTTCCCCCCTACTCTATCTCCCCTGTGTCAAATTTTGGACTGGATACACTTTGGGGCAGGGACCTGTCCATGTATGCTTTATAAAGTGTCATCATGCACATTGACGGTACAACATTACATCTGTCTTCTTCCAAAAGGGGGATTGTGCAAACGTTTATGGCAGCCCATTGGCCAGGGGGGGGGGAGAAATATGTGGAGCCCCACAAGCATAGTAGTGTAAATGGAAAGGGGACAGGTCTGCTGATTAGCATTGATAGAGAGTTGGTTAAGAATCACCTAATTGGCCTTAAAGAGTTCCAGTCCTTTGGACCAAATGAACCACATCCTAGAGCAGGGGTTCTCAACCTTTGGAGGCCCGGGTACCCCCTATCACGGCCCAATTTTCTGAAGTACCCCCTGCTAATTAACTGCTAATTAATTTGATTAATCAAGCAATTAATTAGGCAATTAGGTAATTAAGTTCAAATCACTGCACATCCACAAGGCTCACTGGGCTTCAGTCCAACCCACTTCTTTCAACCCAACCCCCCTCACAAGACCACGTGAGGACCACGGTGACAGTGGGAAGAGCCACGTGCACCACCCGGAGCCCTTGGGAAGCAAACATACAATCATGCAATATTCCTGTTATTACTAGTGACTTTCTCCATCTATTGACCATGTGGGATGGCGATGGAGAGTTGAGGTTGCCACAAAGGAGCAGCAGGATCCACTGGCGTCTCTGCAGGGGGGGCGGAGCTCTAAGTTCCGCCGCAGTCAGACCTTCCGTTACACGGGAGCACGAAGCGCCCCGTCACGGGGGTTGGTGCGGTGGGCCCCAGGGCGGGGACCTGACGTGGCAGCGAAGGGGCGGGCTTAGCCCCGGGATGCGTTCCCTCCGCCACGTTCGCCCTGGAGTTGCTTCAGCTCCAAAATAGGCTGAAAAACGGCGGGCGTGTGTGTGACTGGAGCCGCGCTGGGTGCGCGCGCATCGTGACGCTGGGCACGCGCCAACGAGTCACGTGGGGGCGTGGCGTCGCCGTCCCCCCAGGATCGTCTCTGCCCCCGCCCCCCCGCCTTTGGAGCCATTCAAGTTGGTACTTTCACCGACTTGAATGGCTCCAAAGGCGAAGGGGCGGGGGCACTTCATGCTCTCGTGTAATGGAGGGTCTGACCGCGGCGGAACTTAGAGCTCCGCCCCCCCTGCAGAGACGCCAGTGGCAGGGTCTTTTTCAGTCTTAGCCCCTCAGCTGTGCGATACCCTCCCCTTGAGGTCCAGTTGGTGCACTCCTTTCCTTTCAGAGGGGAGCAAAAAGACCACTTTATTGGTTTCAGCATGCCCTTTTACTCTTTGATGTTGTTTGATAACGTTGGAGCATTATTCTTTGGTTTGGGTAACTGCTGATTCCACTTTGAAATTAAGTGCCCTTTTAATTGATGTTTATTTTTAATTGTTGTGTCATTATCATTGTGAGCCACTTTGAGAACCATGGTAGTTGAGAGGTAGGCGTCAAATACTGCAAATAAGTAAATAATATCCAACAACATACTGTATATGCAAGTCCAAGAGTGGAAAGGACTGACCCACTTAGTGGCTTGTAGCCAGCTCTGTCCCTGAAAGTGGCAGCTACACTCGTGTCTGTTCCTGGAGGCATCATCACTTTTACAGCCTGAAAATCTACGTTTACAGAGAAGGAAGTCCCACTGAGGGCTGATATCCCAGTAAGTCTGCTTAGGATTTTAGTTTTTAATGTTTTAAGAAAAGCACTTTTTTCTGTCTTCACTCTCACAACAGTCATCTCAGATAGGCCACTGATATGCCCATTTCACAGATGGTAAGCTTCTAAATCTGAGTGCAAATTGGTCAGGGGGGGAACCATGGTCAAGGGAGTATTTGAACTTCTCCAGCCTCTCACACATTTTGTCCCTTGCTCCCAGCGGTGGGTGGCCCTCCTACTTTTCGGATTTTGTGACCTTTTCACCCTCGCCACTTTCTGTAGCCTCCCTCCATGGCAACAGTTACATTGCATGATCCTCAGGGCTTTTTCCCTCTCTGCTTGTGTAAAGCACCATGTGCACTGATGGCATAAACGTATTCAGTGTCCCTTTGCCACCCAGTTTCAGGCACTGAAAACCTGCTAAATAAACCTGCTTGACCCAAATATGCAACTTGTCCCTTAAAACGGCCACTGTGCCAGAGGATTGGAGGATAGCTAATGTCACGCCAATCTTTAAAAAAGGAAGGAGGGGGGACCTGGGAAACTACAGGCCGGTCAGCCTAACATCTGTTCCAGGGAAGATGGTGGAAAGTCTCATTAAAGATAAAATCTTAAAACACATAGAAGAACAAGCTCTGCTGAGGGAGAGTCAGCATGGCTTCTGCAAGGGGAAGTCTTGCCTCACAAACCTGTTAGAATTTTTTGAAAAGGTCAACAGGCATGTGGATGCGAGCGAACCCGTGGATATTATATATCTGGATTTTCAGAAGGCGTTTGACACGGTCCCTCGTGAAAGGCTCCTGAGAAAACTCCACAGTCAGGGAATAAGAGGGCAGGTCCTCTTGTGGATTAGGAACTGGTTGAAGACCAGGAAACAGCGACTGGGAGTCAATGGGCAATTTTCCCAATGGCGAGAGGTGAAAAGCGGTGTGCCCCAAGGATTGGTCTTGGGACCGGTGCTTTTCAACTTATTCATAAATGACCTGGAGTCAGGGATAAGCAGCGAGGTGGCCAAGTTTGCGGATGACACTAAACTTTTCCGGGTGGTGAAGACCAGCAGGGATTGTGAAGAGCTCCAGAAGGACCTCTCCAAACTGGGAGAATGGGCAGCAAAATGGCAGATGCGCTTCAATATAGTGATACACACTGGGGCAAGAAACCAAAATTTCACATATACGCTAATGGGTTCTGAGTTGTCTGTGACGGATCAAGAGAGAGATCTTGGGGTGCTGGTGGACAGGTCGATGAAAGTGTCGACCTAGTGTGCGGCGGCTGTGAAGAAGGCCAATTCCATGCTTGGGATCATTAAAAAAGGGATTGAGAATAAAACAGCCAATATCATTATGCCTTTGTACAAATCGATGGTAAGGCCACATCTGGAGTATTGTGTCCAGTTCTGGTCACCACACCTCAAAAAGGATATAGTGGAACTGGAAAAGGTGTAGAAAAGAGCGACCAGAATGATTCGTGGTCTGGTGCACCTCCCTTATGAGGAAAGGCTACAGCGTTTGGGGCTTTTCAGTCTGGAAAAAAGGCGCCTGAGGGGGGACATGATTGAGACGTATAAAATTATGCATGGGATGGAGAGAGTGGATAGAGGGAAATTCTTCTCCCTCTCGCACAACACCAGAACCAGGGGACGTGCACTAAAATTGAGTGAAGGGAGAGTTAGAATGGATAAAAGAAAATATTTTTTTACCTAGCGTGTAATTCATCTGTGGAACTCTTGCCACAGGATGTGGTGATGGCACCTGGCCTAGATGCCTTTAAAAGGGGTTTGGACAGATTCATGGAGGAAAAGACCATCACAGCTTACAAGCCATAAGCAACCTTCTGGTTTTAGAAGTGGGTTTTCTCTGTGCCAGGTGCAAGGGAGTGTCAATGGGAAACAGGTTATCTTGTTGTCTTGTGTGCTCCCTGAGGCATCTGGTGGGGCCACTGTGTGACACAGGAAGCTGGACTAGATGGGTCTTTGGCCTGATCCAGCAGGGCTCTTCTTATGTCTTATGTTCTTATGGTTTTTTCTTATGCTACCCCTTTACCCCTTTTCTGAAAACCCTGGTTGTAAACCAAGCGGACGGAGCAACCGAAAGGGCAACTGCTGCTTCACTTTAGAAGGCCATGAAGAGGCGCCCAGGCAGGCAGCAGCCTCCCTATCACAGGCAGGCAACCCAGTTCATGGCTTTTTGTTCTCCTCGCCTGCCAGCCTGATGAAACATCCAGACTAGCACCTCAGAAGTGCGCAGCAGGGTGGTGGCAATTGGCAGGGAGAATAACATGCCCAAGGCCATTGTGAGAAAATGGGTTGGATGTGAGCCTGGCTCCAAGTCTGACCCACCTTGCAGGGCTCTCGCGAGGAGACACAAGAAGACGAAAATGGTACAGCAGTTTTGGGGCACAAAAAGCACTCTGTGAATGAATGAGGGTCTCTAATCACGGTGGAAGCTTTTTTTTTTTTTTAAAGACGTCGGCAGGCACAAAGTTGCCTGGAAGCCAAACTCCCAGGCCTAAACACCCGTGGGTGGTTGGGGGCCTGTTGCAGCCTGTGTGCCCACTCAGGCATTCTGTCTATGCTTGGGGGCACTCTTGCCTCTTTTCCTACTAGTACAGTACTACTCCCCATCTTCAAGCCCAAGCGCTGAGGCTCAAAATAGGCTCTGGGGATCAAAGCACGTTACCAGCGCAACTGGGGAAAAAGCAGGAGTCTCTCCAAGCACATTGTCAGAGCTCCAGTTACCCAAGTCAAGGCCCAGAGTTTGCACCTCGAACAAGGCTGCGATGAATCCTACATACGCTGACGTGGGCGTGACTCGTGAGCCCTGCTGAACTGGCCGCACGGCACGTCCCGCTCCTTTCCATGGAAGCGGCTGGAGGGAGGGAGCTGCTGGAGGGTCTCGACTTTCCCTTCCAAATCAATGGGCGCCTTAGCAGCGGCTGCATCGCGCTCGCGTGCCTCTGGGGATCCTGTCGCCCGCCCGCCCGCCCGCAGCAGCCTCGCCTCCAAACACAGAACTGCAGCGCCGCCGCAGAGGGAGACGAACGAATCCGGCGCGGTACGAAGAAGACTCACCTTTGCGGCGAATAACTGAAGCAGCAGCAGGAGAGACGGTGCGACTAGCGGCGCCTTGGGCAGTTTCGGGTCCATGTCCCCAGCGCCTCTCGCTGCTCGCCGAGGCATCTCCGCCGCTGCGCCCGGGCGCCCGCGCCTCCTCCTCGCTCAGCCGGTGATCGCGCCGCCGGGCGGGCTCAGTCCCAGCCGAGGGAGCTGCTTCGTCTTGGTCGGCCGAGGAAGGCGGGCGGCGGCGGCGGCGGCGCGGCCGGGCGAGCCCCTCCCGCTTGGCCAACGCCGCCGGGACCAGCGGACCTTCTCGCAGGCTGCTGCAGCCCGAAGAAATCTGGTCTACGCGGCCGGGTGGATGATCGCTCTCCGTCCGTCCGTCCGTCCGTCCGTCACTCCAGCAGCCGCGCGCGGCACAAAAGCGGCCTCTGCGCGGAGCGACGCGCCAGATGTTCCGCCCCAGGCAGGCAGGCGGGGAGGGAGGTAGGGAGGCGCCCGGAGAAGCGCGGGATGCCTGGTCGCGGCGGCTGCTCTGCGGCGGCTGCTGCCCCGAACGCGGCCGGGAAGAAGAGCTGGCGGCGGGCGGGCGGGGCGAGGGAGGGAGGGAGGGAGGGAGCCGGGAGCGCTGCGCCGCCGCCGCCGCCGCCCACAAAGGAGCGTCTCTGCCCTGGCGAGGCAGCGGCTCCTTCATTCCCTCCTCCTCCTCCCTGCCCTCCTTGTCTCCTCCCAGCCAGGGGTGTGTTGCGTCTCTGTCTGTCTGTCTGTCTGTCCGACCTCGCCTCCTCCTGTCTCTCTCGCTCTTCTCCCCCCCCCCCGAAACGTGCAAAGAAGAGGTCAAGGCTGCCTGCAGGCACGTGAAGACTCGCGGAGCGGAGGGGCTGTGTCCGCCTGTCCGGGGACTCCGAGCAGCCAAGGCTGCAGCCTGCAGGAGCTTATCGGGACAGACGGCAGGAGGTGCCTCACATCGCCTGCACATACATACATAACGGGAGAACTGCTGCCTCCAGCTGTGGAGTTGCTGGAACCTCCATGCTCAGGGGTAGTCTACCTGAGTACCCGCTGCTGGCGGGGGCACAGCCATTTGCACCAGGGTCTGCAGAGAAGCAGTGACCTGTTCAGCACGGCACCTCTTGCTGTGGGTCACACGAGGGAGGTTTCTAAAACTGGGTATGGTGAGGAGAAAGTGGGGGGAGAAAACATTGTCTCATCTCCCTACTAACGCTACCGCTTGGGGTCGCCGGATGAACTTAATGGGCCATTGATTCAGGCAGGCAGAAGCTGCACCAGGCACAACAGTCCACTTCCTCGTAATAGCTCGGAGATGTGATGGACACCAGCTTACCTGGCTCTAAACGGGGATTTGTTAGACACAGTCACGCGGGGTCTATCAGTGGTCTATCAATGGGTTGATCCAGCAGCAGCAGTAGGACATATCTTAGGTTTGCAGCATCTCTGCTTTCGTGAAGTGGGCCAAGCTATTCCTTTCCTCCAGTCAGGGAAGTGCTGCTGCCCTAGTCACAGATGTGTGGCTGTCACTGAAGCACTTGCAGTCAGCATTCCTTCAGCACTCCTTTTTGCTTCGCATGCTCTGGAGCCCTGGAAAAGAAGAAGACATTTCTGGGAACCTCCCCCTTTCCATTCCGTGCTGATTGGCTACTACAGCTTCCCAGCATGGGAAAGTGGCAGGCACCAATGGCAGAGCAGCTTAGATGGCAGAATGTGAGCTTCAGGGGCGAAGCAAGGAGTGGGACTCTGGAAAGCTTTAAAATCATGCGAGGGAGGAGGCGGGGGTTACTACAGCTCCAAGCTGTTCTCCCCCCCCCCCCATCTCCAGTAAAGCCTCTTCTAGGGAAGCTGAAAATGATGGCCCAGCCTCTTCTAGCCCTGTTTTTCTCCCCGAGTGTTTCATATAGGAGCTGTAGCTCAGTTGTGGATCACTTGCTTTGCAGGCAGAAAGTCCCAGGTTCAGTCCCTGGGAGGGATCTTCACAGGAAAAGATGCCCAAGCGGCAGCAGAAGCCCCCCTAACGACGACGATCTGCTTCTCCCGGAGAGCGCTGAGAGTTCAGAGCAGACGCTAGTCTGTCCTGGCTGTGAGATGGAGCCAGCGCCTGACTCATGAAGGGGGGGGGGGGCGCTTTGTCTGCTCATCATCGAGAAAGTGGCTTTATTCACAACCCCTGTGTGTTATAGCTGACTTGAGGAATGGCATGGCTCTCTCTCTCTCTCTCTCTCTCTCTCTCTCTCTCTCTCTCTCTCTCTCTCACACACACACACACACACACACACACACAGTCCACATGTGACACGTCCTCCTCCGGAGAGCCTGTATCTTGAGCCACACACCATAATAAACCATTCAGTGGCTTCTGTGGCTGTTCAAGCAGATGCTGCTGCTTTTAAACAGCCTGGATCTCTCTCCTCTGCCCCACATCAGTCGATGACACCCTGCTTCGTCCTTCATTATTAAGAGTATTTATTTCCACGCCACATTTCAACAGAAAGTCGTTCGCACAGTGGGTCGTGGGTGCTGGTTGTCCTTGGTGCCTCCTCGTCCACAGCGCGGCCTTCTCTGCGGTGGCCCTGCAATTGTGAAGCACTTTCCCTCAGGAGGTTTGTGACTCCTCTGGCTTCCTTTCAAAAGCAAGTGAAAACATTCTTATTCTGCAAGGCACTGACTTGGGGACAAAATGATCTTATTTCGGCTACTCACGCTAAGTTGTTTTTGTGTTTCAAATTGCTTTACACTAAGAGTTGTTCGCAGTTATTATGTGTCAGTTATTATGAGGGATAAAAGTGTAATTGTGGTGAACGCCCTTCAGATAGACTGCTTTGGCTGCAGGTTTTTTTTTTTTTAAATTGCTATTTCATATATGCCAAAAGAGGCCCTTAAATCTTGCTATGCACATCTTCCTCCTCCCAAAATCCTACCGTTTTTTCTCTGCTTGGGCCATGAATATGTAATGAAGAGCCTTATGATCTCATCCTACCTCCAAAGAACTCAGGGTGACAGGCTTGCTTGCATATCCCACCCGGAACCCATTCCATATGTCATCCTCATGACAGCCCGGAGAAAGAAGTAGGGTTAGGCGAAGAGGGAGTGGCCACCAGGCCAAGGTCATACATCCACTTTTGAAGGAGGAGGAGGAGGGTCCTCCCCCCCCCATCCTGGCCGCCATCACGGAATCACCAGCTCCTGGAAGCCCAGCAGCACCCACCGTCTCTCTCTGGGATTTGGTGGTCCATCATTTCTACAGCTGCAGCTCTAGATACAGGAGGCCGCTGGCCCAGAGCAGATCTCTTCCTTCCCCTTGGGCTGTGCAGTCACACCCAGGGCTTCTGCAACACGCAGAGAGACAAGACAACCAACCCCATATGGATATTGACTTCAGAGAGGCGGCCTTCTTAGCTCAAAGCTGAGGAGTTCTGAAACAGCGTTTGAACAATTAAAAGCAGAGGTGGACTTGACTGGACACCTCCCCCCCCCATGGCTTGGGTTATTGCAAGGAAAGGGGGGTGAGGAGAGAAGTGGGGACATAAACTTGCCCCCAGCCCCAGGAGGCTGACCTAACAGGTCTTTCTTCTCCTTATCCCTTGATCTCTTGCATCCTCCGCCCCTCCCCAGTCCAGGAAGGACCTCGTCTGCATTGCTCTCCTCTTGCAGCAGGGAGACAAAGGGACGATGGGGGGAGGCAGGAGACAGGATCTTCAATAAACATCTTTACAAGGTGCCTGTGAATGTGGAGAGGAGGGAAGGAGATGTCACTGGCAACAAAAAGGGGGAAGGGGAGGAGACCCACATCGATGTGTGACTTTGTACGGGTTTAACAACCCACTCAGATCAGCCAGATGCGGCCACTTTATAAACAAGCTGAACACAAAATATGTTCTATTATTGTAAAAAACAACCTACTACAGTACTTGGGGGCATATTCCATACGCAGCTCCGCCCGTGATACGTCGAGTCACACAGGTCAAGTTCCCCATGGCTCAGACGCAAGATATATATACAGAACTTTCTGTTTGTTTCCACACTTCGTGGAAAGGTTGCTGGTATCCCCTAACTAACGATATTTCCCTGTTCTTATCTGGCTTGCAAAATGCAACCTGTTTTCTTTGGACATTGGAGAGCTAGTCACACATTGCAGCGCGTACATGATGTGTACTCTGTAGACAGGTACATGTTTTTGTGTAAATGACTGAAAAGTCAACAAGGAGCCTGGACCCCGCAGAAATGTAGAGCCCAGATTGTGCATACTGTACTGCTGTACACATGCTGGATATAACACTGCACATTGCATGTTGTCCACATGTGCAAGTGACTGTACATATTGTTGTATATGGTTTGAGTGACTGGCCATACATTTACTTTAAAAGTCAATGTTGGAATTAGACCCCCTCAAAAAGGCAGCATTCCAACTGCATGCATGCTGTAATGTTCCATGTATGGTGTTGTAAATGACTATGTGCATACAAATTAACAATTGTTTGCACACTGAACATAATGGGTGAACAAGGCTTGGTTCTCGTAACAATCCTAGTACCATACCATGATGTTTGAATCATTTGGACCACATTTTCAGTCTCTTGAGAGTGAGCTGCTGCGACAACGACCCAGGTACACAAACCGATGACACCCAACTCTGCAGGCTTCCATACAGAAGGGCCCCGAGTCATTCATTCACGGGCAGCATTTCTAGTTACGGATCAGGATGCAGGTGATGGGAATGGGAAATGGCCCCTTCCTCTGCCAGTCGCCAGCCAGAGGAGGCAGCTCTGGGTTCAAGTCCAACGCAGGCGGCTTCATCTGCTCTTTGGGTGTGAAAGGAGAGGAAACGGTTCTTTCAAGAGGGCACTTCTTAGAAGTTCTTGTATTGGTAACAATATATGTATTGTCCAAAATTTGTGGGCTGGTGAATTGAGGTCATTGCTTGAATTGCCTAAACGTTTTTTCTTTTACTGAATTAAACTAACCAGTTGATTAAACCCTGCAGCAGTCTAACTTGTGAGACAAAATTATTAGATGAGGGTTGCTGGAGGGTAGGGAAAAGCAGAAAGTGACCCCAGGCAGCATACTTCAAGAGAGGGTTGTTTGCAACAGACCAAGAAGCTGTGTTGGGGAAGGGTGTGTGTGCGAGTGCAGCAGATCTGTTACCTAAGCACCACTTGCTTAGAAGGGGCTTAATCTTTCTGCGTGTGTGTGTGTGTGTGTGTGTGTGTGTGTGTGTGTGTGTGTGTGTGTGTGTGTGTGTGTGTGTGTGTGTGTGTGTGCGTGCGTGCTCCTGATTTTCTCTCTGATCTTTCCCTCTGTGTGAATCCACCCAGGCCATGGGGTCTATTAGCCCCGCCAGATGAACAGTAGCAGCAGCAGGCCGGTGTGTCTTTGATCTCCTTGACATCCCAGCTGGGCTCGAAAGAAGCAGGCAAATCTCCCCCCCCCCACACACACAGTCTGTATCCCCACCCCAAGGCAATTTCACCAAGACAACTTTATGTTCGAACTGGTTGCAATGATTCTGACATACATAAAAAAAGGAGGGCAGAGGAGAAGCACACCCCAGAGAGGGACTGCTTTGACCCACAGGGCCTTTGCCATGACCCCTCAGTCCCCAACCCCTACTGAAATGAAACCAAAATATGTGTAACTGAAATACCATAATAATATATTCTACTCCAGTTCGCCCTGCCTCCCTCGGGTCGCTGCTGCATAATTTGCAAGCCTCTTGGGGCAGGGACCTGTCTTCTCAAGCCTGCAATCTAGAAATAACAGATAATTAGACAGGGGCCCACTGCAGTAGGAAGTTGCAACAGCGATGGTCTCGCACAGCTCCTGTTCATCTCAATGAGGCTTCTGCAAGAGCACGTCCTGCTGGATTGGGCCCGAGGTTAATTAAAGGGAAAGGAAGGGGTGTGATTTGGAATTTCCTGCCCGAGGCACTGAAATGTCCTACACTGGCCGCCTTCTTCTCCAGAACTGTAATTAAACACTCACCTTTTCTTTCTCAAAGTGACCCAGAACTCTGAAAGTAGTTTAAATCTAGCTTGTTAGAGACATGCGAATTTATTCACATTTCTCACTGACACAAGCTCAGAACCAGCTCCTTGGCTGAAACAGTTCCCACTGAGAGCCAATGCACAGCTTGGCCCCGCAGCCATTTTTGGCTTCTTCAAGAGTTAAATAGCAGCTCCTATTATTGGCCCTGGGAGGGAGGACCCCCCCCCCCCCCGGCCACTACAGCAGCTCCTTTCTTCCTGAAGCTCAGAGAAGCTGCTTCGGGGGTACAATTTTGCAGGAACTGCAGAGCAGGGGGAAAGTGGTCAACGATCTCCCTCTCTGCCCCCCCCCCATTATCCCAATCCCGATTCCCTCCATGGCTGCTATTCCACTTTAAAAAAGACTGAGCCATGCGCAGCCGCAGGCCAGATAACATGTGCTGTTCAGCACATTGCTCGGCTGTCAGTTCAAGCCCCGACTTGCTTTCTCAGCACAGTCCAAGTCCATCATTTTCTTGCATCGCACAACTTTTTAAAACTTGCAAGAACAGTGCATGTGGCAGCAGGTGACCCAGGACACGATCACACGTCTTTTATTGTGATGATGGACCAACAGTCCTTCGAAATGTGGCCATTGCATTCCCGTGGCCTGGTGACCAGGCAGGCAGCTGCCTCCGCCTTGTGGCTTCCAGCGTCAGGCCTGCCCTGCAGCTGCCTGTCTTAGCTTACCAGGCTTGGAGCCGCCCCCAAACCAGAAGGCAGTCAGAGTGTGTGTGTGTGTACGTTTAAGAATACAAATACCGTATTGTCCCGAGTATAAGACGCACCTGATTATAAGACGCACCCTTAAAGTTTGGTGCTATTAAAATTTTTTAATTAAATCACTGGCATTATTGCAACAGCCTGATTATAAGACGCACCCCTAGTTTAAAAACTTAAATTAGGAGAAAAAAGTGAGTCTTATACTCAGACCAATACGGTATTTGAACAAAAGGGGCATGTGGGAAAAGACAAGGCATTGAGGAAGATTTTCAGAAAGAAGTGCAGGTACCTAGATGGCGGGGAGGGTTCTTGCCTATCCTCTCTTTGATATGTTCGCTTTCTAGGTGCAGCAAATTGTTTTCTATGGGAGAGCGGTCAATCCTGGGGGGTCCAGCTGCAGCCTGAGATGGTACAGCCCTTTTGCAATTTCACCACCTCAGTGAGAACAAGGCCTATGGATGCAACAAGACGACACTCCAGCAGGAGTTCTGCAAAGGGGCCTCCCACACTTCTCTAAAGGACTTAGTGCAGCCCCTGCCTCCCCCCCCCCATGCTGTGGTTCCACTCAATATTTGGGTTCCCAGTCAATGCCAGGCCAATGGCACCCCGGGCACAAATTCCTGCGCTGGGTCCCCCACCTGCCCGATGGCCCTTGGGGCACCACTGCTACCCACTGGCAGCGAGGACTCCTATTTCTGCCGCCGCAGGGCTAGAGAGATTATTGGAAGGCAAGGACATAAACCCGCTTCATTCATCACAGTGGGGTGGGGGTCAGAAGTCTCGGAGGCCCCCATGTTTCCAAAGGGAACCACCTCCCAGTTTCAGACCTCTGGCACCCCGGCAGAAACACCAGGGCGAACCTCCCTCTGCTGGAGATGGTGCAGGGCTGGAGTCGCACTCAGCACTGGCGATCGGGAGACTCCACCTGTTCATGATGTGCAAGAAGTTCCAGCAGCCAGCCGGGCGCTTCTGCCCTACTCAGAGCCAAGCGGCAGCAGCAGATCACATGCTTTGCACGCAGGAGGGTCTTTGGAGAGATTGCTGGGAAAGATGTTTCTCTACCTGAGATACTGGGGAGGTGCCAGTCAGAGCAACCGGGGCTGCCCCAGGCGGACCGACTGTCCAACCCAGGACAAAGGCGCGCTCTGTGATGAACAGGCTGCTCTACTCCCCTGTCGCCCTTTTCCGTCCCCCCACGGGAGTGAGGCTCACCTGGTCAACTACCTGCAGGACCGTCCATCCCCAGCCCCCCCCCCGCAACTCCACCCCAGGTTTGTCTGTAGACATAACAAATGGTTTATTTTCCATGATGCAAGGAGGGAAAACAATGGGCAGGAGGTGGGAAACTTCAAAGGGGTCACTGAGAAAGATCAGAGAGGACCACAGGATAATCAACCTTCCCCCACCGGGAAGGAGAGGGCAATAGAATTTTATGATCCACTGGCTGGATCCCTTTCAAGTCCTGGGATCTTTTTATTATGACTGTTCTGGCCGACTTGTGTGTGCGAGTTGCTCTTAATCTCTCTAGGACTCCCTTGTTAATGGGGGGGGGGGAATGGGATTTGTTTCCAAGTCCACCAAGCCCAAAGTGTTTACAAGAGAGCGTCTCATGTGGCCTGTTCTGGCTCCCGCCCCTCCGAGAGCCTCAGTAGCAGCATCCCCACAGCCGGCTCTTTTTTCAAGGTGAGCTCTGCCAGGAGCAAAGTGAGGCTTCTGGTGAGCTGGCTGGGAAGGGGTGTGTGCGGGTGGCACTCCCACCCTGCCTGCCTGCAGACCCGGCTCTCACTCACACACTGCTGCCACCGCCAGGGCAGGGCGAGGCTGGCGTGCACGGGGGCACTGGGAGGTGTGCTCTCGAGTCCCCTCTCTCTGTGCACAGCTATACTGGGTTGCTGCTCCAGGTAGGTGCTGCAAATACATAGCACCGCATTCAGACCGAGTGCAGATTGTGGCGGACTCTCGTCGTGCCACACATGGGGTAGTGGTTTGGGAGTCAGACTTAGACCTGGAAGATCCAGGTTCAAATCCCCGCTCAGCCACGAAGCTTCCTGGGTGACCTTGGGCCAGTCACTATCTCTCAGCCCCACCTACCTCACAGGGTTGTTGTGAGGACAAAAAGGAGGGGAGGAAATATGTACACCACTCTGAGCTCCTTGGAGGAAGGGCGGTATAAAAATGTGTGAAAATAAATAAAAAATGAAATAAATAAATAGGCCTCTTCTCTCTGACATTATAGCGTTGCAGCCAATACTTAAAGGTTCTGTTTAACCGACGTCACGAGAAATAAGGTACCGTACTTGCCATGAAACTTGCTACCTATTATGAGCAGATTAATGATGGCGCTGTTTGGGGCCCGTCACAGTCAGAGAATGGCTTCTGAGATCTCTGGACCAACGGACTGATTTAGAGCATCACGGAAGAGGCATCATGCTCAGCAGCACATCACAGTCATGGCTCATTCAATGGTCATGTTTTGCTGATTGCTGGAATACACGTTGTCGACGTATCAGGCTTGAAATAATTTTACTTCTGAAATATGTTTTTTCACTTTGCTCTTAAAACTGAGACCATTTAAACCAGATCGAAAATGCCGGTCCTGCTTCCGAAGGGCGGCCCCTCCTGGCCAAGCTGTTCTGCAACGTTTGCTCAGCTCCTCTTACCAACCTTTGACAGGCCTCCAAGTAGCCACCACCTGGCCGCCGGCGTGGACGTAGTAGCAGGGGTGCATGGCAGCTGTGGCACAGGCCTGTCACAGACACAAAGAGGCAGACCAGGGTTGTGTGAAAGAGACCAGCCCCTGAGGAGGGTCGACAGTGGCACACAGAAGCCCTGGTGCCACAGAGCTGCTACTCGGTGGGGAGGGAAAAAAACTCTCCCCTCCAGCAAGCATACAAGGAGGCACAGAAGTGCTGGAAGAGATGAGAGAGACTTACATGGTACGGAATCAGTGCAAGGAGGCTGCCCAGGGGATATTGGGTGAAATCCAGCTTCCCTGTAGTGGGCTCGATTTTGCCATGCTCCTGGGTCATCCCCACAAGCCTGCAAAGGAAGAGGGGAGGGGGTTAGCCTCCAGTATTTTTCAACCCCCCCTCAAAACAATCCCAGGCCCAGCTCACTCCAGCCCCCAAGGAGTGTCCCACAGCAGGGCTAGTCTACGTTCTGATGAAGGCCACAAAGGTGGCTCCTTTTTGAGACTCAACTAGACGCTTCTTTCAGCAGAAGCGAAACCTGACATGTCACATTTCTAGAGTGGAACTGGACACCGACACCCTCTTAGCTCTAGGTTCCTCCCCCTGAATTGTAGCCATTGCAACCATGCAATTCAGTTCCACACGTTTTGCATTTCTTTTAGCAAATGCTACATCCAATTCTTCCAGTTCTGGAGTGGTGCCTGGCGACCACACAATCACATCTCAGTCGGCTGTCCTCGCAGATGGAGTCAAATGTGGAATTGTAGAAAATAGTAAAACTGGGGTGGGGGAGAGCACAGCACTTAGCTGGTTTTCTTAATAGTGCTTAATTCTGGGGAGAGGAAAGTGTTTCAGAGGGGGAAACGCACAAAAGAAATCATTCCAGGGCAGTGAGGACAAAACTTAGACGAGCCTGGAGCCCCCCCCCCAAAGGTCTGTGGTCCTGAACTGACCACCTCCTCTCAGACGGGCAACATGACTGGAGGTTGGGGTGGGCCCCTCCACAAAGGTATGACCTTGCCGGCTGCGTGAGTCCAGCCCAGCCACGTGGGCGGGGAATCCCCCCAACATTTCAGCGCAGCCCCCATTCGTTGCTTTGACTCATCGCCCAGCTGCTGAAATAACGGGAGTAATAGCAAAGCTAAATAACTTGGATGGCAGGTGGACATGAGAGATGACGGGCGTGATATGATGTTTGAGGGCCGCATCCAGGATTGGCAGCGCAGTACTATCCAACTTACACCACTGGTGTGACCAGCGGGGGAGGGCAGGGCGGGAGGCTTTGGAGGGGTGGGGAGATTAAATCCCCTTTCAATTCTGGGCCTCCCGTTCTCGCTGCACCACTGGTTACACCAGTGGTGTAAGTTGGATAGTACTGCACTGTGGGTCATTTTGACCCAAATCTCAGCTGTATGTGGATTCATTTGCCCAAAGCTGCGTATTTTAAGGGGAACAAGGAAATCCATATGTTGTGTCAGCCCACATATGTGGGCTCTTTACTTTGCATTATGAAGAGCCCAACCCTATACTGAGAAGTCCCACTATAGTCAATGGGCTTACTCCCAGATAAGTGTGGAACGGACTGCAGCCAAGTCTGGCTCTGCCAGTTACGGGAAAGGAAAGGGATACATTCCTAACTCTTTGCAGGCTACGGGAACTATAGGTGGAACGGCTGTCTCCTTGGCGGTGTGTGACGACAGCAGCAGGCATCACCTGGGGACGGGGCTTCCAGGCGCTGAGAGAGGATGCCATGGAATAGCGGTTCCTGGGGAGGGCTGTGGCCCCTTCAGGGCCTGCTCTTAGGCCGCTGCTGTTGACCACAGGATGCTGGCTTCGAACGGCCTTTGGGCTGACCCAGCAGGTCCTTCTTCCGACAGCAAGACGGGATGGTCTGGTAAGGCCCGGCACTGGGGGGGGGAGGGGCAGTTGCCCAGGACCAGCCCCCCGAGGTCTCCACCCGCCCAGCCACATCTAGGGACAACGCTAGCTAGCTTCCTTTACTTGAGGTTGGGGTGGCCTTCCACAAGGGCATAACCTGTCGGCAACTGGCCCAGGCTGTGGAGGCTGAGCCCAGTCCAGCCACAGTCCACCAGCAGCTGGTTCCGATGCGGATAGTGGCCGATGACCCTCGTCAGGACCCGGACGGCGACGTCCTCCAGCTGGCAGGAGCCAATCATCATCTGCTGGACATCTGAAGGGAGAGAGGGACTGGTGGGGCCTGGACTATAGGAAGGAACCAGAAGAGGTAACACTCCTCCTCATAACCCTGGAAGCCAAAGGTCACAAGGGACGTGCGTCGCGTCTGGAAGCAGATGAAAAGCCACTGGCTGAAGGCAGAGGCCACACCTGCCTCCTCGAACCAGGGCGCCCAGCAGGCAGGCAGGCAGGCAGGCTCCGGGGCTGCACCTCGGGCACCAACCGCCACCGGGAGTCTGGCGGACCTGAGCTCTATGCCACGAGCGGTGCAGCCACGGAGGCCCTAGGACCGGGCTGCCTCTGACCCCCAAATCCCTGTTTGCGAGGTCCCATTGAGGCAGAACCACGGAGCAATTCAATTCTGTTCGATCGTCACCGACTTTGTTTCTAGGTGCTGGTTCTCCCCTTTAAAGATCGAACCAGTTTGGGCCCACAGCACCTGCCCACTCCCATGTAATTCACTGCCCCCAAGATGGTGGGGACATGCCCGAGACAGCTGAGCACGTGGGAGACGACCTCTTCCGCTGCTGAGCCGGGGCTACGGACCCCCTTCCCCGGAAGCCAGGCTGCCCTGTTCCCTCCTCTTGGCTGGCAGCCATCACCTCACTGCCCTGCTTCTCACCTGGGGTGAATGGAGAGCAGAGCCGGCCCCTCCACAAGGCCAACTGAGGCCCTGGGGCCCCCCTCGCTCCAGCCCCCCCCCCGCTGCCTCTGCCACGCTCCTCCCTCCCCACGCTCCTCTCCAGCCCCTCCTCCTTTTCCAGTCCACAGAGCAGCAGCAGGAGCGGCTGACACTGCAGCAAGGAAGGGAGGGTGGCGAGAGGACAGCGGGCACACCGGGTCTCGGGCCAGCCCCCCCTGAGGGAGGGGGGCTGCCTCCAGTTCTCGTTCTGTGCCAACTTGTATTTTAAAATCTGCTGCTGGCCAAATTGTAGGGTTGTTTTTAAAATATATATGTCTACGTCTTGCTGTTTTTTTAAACTTTTGTATTCATTGGAGGCAATTTATAAAAAATTATATTCCATTTTTTTTTTTTGCCAAAGACTGGAATAAAGCTAGACAAATCAAATGCAGAAACTTGTCTTTGGTGTGAGGCCAGTGCCTAGGTGCCTGCCCCTTTCACTGACCCCCCCCCCCCCGGGCTCTGGGCTCCCCCTGCACAGCAGCAGCCTCTGGTTCCTCGGATCCTGGACTGCCTGCCTGCCTGCCTGCCGCTCTGGAATTGCCCCCCCCCCCCGCTCGCCTGCTTTTGGCCCACTCGGACTGGCAGCCGGTTCCCCTGGAACCCGGCTCTTCTGAAGCCTGAACAGTCTCTCCTCCCCCCCCCCCCCCTCCAATTTGCTGTGCATCAACAGGCCCTGGAGAAGCTCAGAAACGGACTGTCTCAAGAATCTGAAGCTCCTATACATTTACGAGCACCAGTTTCCCTGCAGGTTTGCTCAAGACAGAGATTTTTCTCCAAGAACAACCCAGGACATGTTGCCATCCAAAGTCACACAGATGAATCACACAGAAGGTCTGTCCTAGGACCCTCCCCCCCCCCCCCCCACACACACACACAGCAGAGAGGATCCTAAGCAACTCTCAGATTGCAGGCAGCTGCCAAGGGGCCAAGAAAGGACCATTCTCGGATCATCCTGCGCTGCTGCTTCAAGGGCACCTCTAGGAATCTGGCTGCTCCCCCCCCCCCCCCGCAAGCAACCAGCCTCCTAGACCATTGGTGCAGTCGGGTTGCCGGCTTTGCATGTTCTAAGCACTAAGGGCAGATAATCCCCCCCCCCCTTGGGCATGCTTTGGAATGATCCCTGTGGGGGGAGGACACATGGAATGTGTTATGACGCTGGAAATGGAATGGTAAATCTACATAAATTATACCGGAAAGTACACTGAGCAGAGCTCCAGATTTGCCCTGATGCCTCCCAGGCGTGCGGATCTTTCCAGCACAACCCAGGTGGAGTTTGCATCTCAAAGTCACCCTTTCCATGTGTCTGTCTGTCTGGGTGGGACTCCTACCTGTGCAGGCCAGAGCTCAGCACGCGCAGCTCTCAGTGCCGAAGGTCCCAGGTTGCATCTCTGGCAGCAGGCAAAAAGCCGCCAGTCAGGCACCAGGGCTGGTGGGAGAGAGAGACCACAGAGAGCCACGGCCAGTCCGGACAAGGACTGCTGACTTGGACAGTGCTCAGACCACGGGACTGAAGGGCAGCTGCTCTGCTGTGGCCGGCCGGGAAAACTGACACTTTGGACCGGTGGTCAGGGATGGATGGTGACCCAAAATCTACCTTCTGCCCACCTCTGGCAGAGCGGAGAGCGGACTGGACTTGGATGGGGGCACCTGGCCTTGAATCCTCACACAGGACTGGTGTGAGGAGCTTTCTTCCTTTTTAAACTTGCTTTTAGAAATCACTTTTCTTTCTGAAATCACATTCTCCAGTGAGTTTATTCAGAAGAGGGCAGGGCATCTCAGACTGTTCTGAAAGAGGTCCGATTACGTACATCTTTGTAGTTATGTACAGTAATGTGTACGTCGCTTTTGGGTAGTCCTGTACTAGGTGTGGATTTCGTATCTGGACTGTTTTTACGGCTAAGAATGTTCCCTTGATGATAAAGGAACCAGCAAGGCCTAGTGAGTTTGCCTTCTTTGAGGTTTCATAGAACACACACACACACACTCATTCGCACGCACGCACGCACAGGGCCACCTAGGCCACCCTGAGCATCTAGGGGGAAGGCCAGAGACCAAACAGTGACCGCCAGCAGGCGCACTCTCCGCTCTGGGCTCCTGGCTGCAGGAGTTCCTGGCTCTAGTCGCCCTGCGAGGCTCACCATAGAAGATGTAGTTCCCGGGGTGGACTTCCTCCAGGCCGGCCATCTCAGGCACCGGGTGACTGCAGGACGGGGTGGAGCCAATGCTGGAGACGCTACAGGCCACCCCTGCTTTCTGCAGCCTGGCAGAGGGAGAAAGCAGAGATGAGGAGGAGCACGGCAGGAGGGACGGACAGACAGGCAACTCTTGCACTTGCAGGCTGCTTTCCACAAGAGTCACACCCAAAGCAGCTCACAACACACACACAGATAAATAGAGCAGCAGCTCTGCTTACCAAAGCAGCCTATCGGCACTGGCGACGGCCGCCTGGCAACCTCCAGGAAGTGACTCTGGACGGCGGGAGGGAGCCCAGCAGTGCCACAGCCCGGCTCAGCCCCGAGGCCCACAGGGTGGCAGCCGTGGTGCAAGTCACCCAAGGCCACGTCACGCCAGCAAGGCAGCCCTGCTGGGGGAGGTCCCGATGGGGATCAGATCTTCCCACAGCACGGGCCTGATCCTGCTCGCTCTGCCCCCACAACTATTAGGACTGCAAAACAAAGCGCAGGAGGGCCCATGTTTGGCACATGTGACAGAGACATTTTGGAGCGAAGATGGAACACCTACACAGTGCTCCCCCCCCCCCAGAAACACAAACAAAACCCCTCTCACTAATTAACAGGGGGGCAATAATCCTGCACAAAGCCCACCAAGAGAGGAACCTCCCCCCCCATGCCTGAAGCCTCATAGCTGTCCAGAGCAGATGCTCAGAGCAGCGGCCCCCTCCGCTCACTTGCCCGGGGGGGGGGGGGTGAAGCGCAGCAACCACTCAATAACTCAGCGGATCCTTTTCTGCACCATCTCCCTGAAGCCAGAGGCAGACAGACTTGTGCGACCTGCTTTGCTTTTGCACTCCAACCCCTCTCCGGTTCATCAACCAGAGCCCGGCGCAAACTGGTGGCTGAGAATGAAGAACCAGGGTGCCTCTGAGCATATGCGCTGCCCTGGTGTTGCCATTGTCCAACCACTGGAAGCCAGAAAGCCAGGCCACAATCGTGCAAACCCTACAGACAGACAGAGTCTGCACGGCCTTTGCCTTCTGATGCCCGTCTTCTTCACTTTGTTCCCCCATCCTGAAAAGGGTGGTTTTCTACAGGACAGCTGGGTGATCTGAAGGGCCCCCTCCCTCCTGACAAAAACATCGCAGATTTGCTCCTCTCCCTGTTCTTTGATGATCGCACAAAGAAGGGAGGTGCCTGGAGAAGGGGAGGCCAAAGCATGGCGGCAGCATCTTAGGGCCTGGAGAGCATCAACAGAATCCGGCTGCAGCAAGAGGCGGCCCATAAATAACAGGGCAGTAGCAGCAGAGGCCGCTGGAATGCCAAGAGCTCCGGGCAGGAAGCCAGACTCTCCTCCCAAACACCGCAGCAGCACCAGCGGCGGCAGCAGCACCCCCCTGTTTCCTGACAGCTCTGCTTGGGCAAAGACCAAGGGACATGATCCCAATTGTGGTCTTAATCTGGTTTACGCTATTTGTTTGGACATTTGATGCTGTTGGCTCTGTTTTTTTAAAACTCTTTTTATCATAAGCCACTTTGAGGACCAAAAAGTGGGGGAAGAAATCTAAATGCATTAGGAGGGCTGATCGGAAAGAAGAGTGTTGCCATCTGCTGCTGCCCCGGTGGTGCCAAGCGCTTCTCCCAGCCTCAGTGTTCCTGAACTGTGGAGCAGGAGTCGTCACCCTGGGCCGTTGGCCAGTTCCAGAGTTTGGTGGTCGAATCCTCAATCTGTAGCAGCTCAGACTAGGCAGGCTTGGAAGTGCAGGATCAGCCCAGTGGCGACCCCACCCCACCCTGGGTGGATCTGCTTGGTGGATCTCCAGCTTCTAGTGGAGAACACAGTAGATCCCATCATCAGAAGCCAAGACTGCCCTCTCCGGAGCAGATGGACCTTGGTCTGGTGCAGCAGGCAAGAGATTCCTGTGGGAGCCCCGAATCACAGGGGGTCAGCTGTGAAAGGGGCAGCCTGCACCAGCCCCACAGACAGGGGGCTGCCACACACCAAAGCAGAGGACAGCACAAGCCGAAGGCTGGCCTACCCTGCAGGGCTGGATTCCCCAGAACAGAACAGCACAGGAAAGCCCCAGGCCAGGCCATGGCCCCATTGGGCTCCCTGCCTAGTCTGAACCAGTAAAGAAGATGTTTTCTCTGTGTTGCAGGGGGCTGCCTGACTGCCACCCCCCCCCTCCACTTGATGGCTTGTCTGACAGAGGAATTGATCAGATCAGCCACCCCCCCCCCCTTCCTCAAATGGTGGTTGTTGCAATCACATTTCTCTTTGACAAAACACCAACCTTTTGTTCCCTGGCCCTTCACGTTCCTCCACCCCCACCCAGAAGCCAGACTGGCCCTTGGCGGCAGCAGCGAGGGGGGGGGGATTTTGCAAGAGAAACATCTGGCAGGCATACCTTCCTAGAAGGCAATCTGGTCAGCAACAGCCGGAGAAAGAGCAACGAAGAAGATGCAGGAGGGGAAAACTCCTGCACAGCCAGCGAGGCTAAGAATAACTCCATGGCTCTGATGTGGTTTCAGCCCCAAGCTGCCTCCCCTGCTGTCTCTGGGCAGCTCAGAGCAGACGCTGCTGCTTTCTGCCGGCACTGAAAATGGCCCTATTCTCTCCCACACCTTCCCCAGAGGGCCCAGATACGGAGCCAAATACCACCAGTGGTCATGTTAAATGCTCCAGCAAGGTGTTAATCGCTACAAGACTGGCCTGGCGGTGTTAGCTTCAGGAAACAGTCATGAATACTGCAGGGCTTCGAAGGGATAGAACAATGTGGAATACAGCATCTAGAATCCAGCTGAGCAGAAAGCTTAACAGAAGGACACAAGAAGAGCCTGGCTGCTGGATCAGGCCCTGGGCCCATCTAGTCCAGCTTCCTGTATCTCACAGTGGCCCCACCAGATGCATCAGGGAGCCCACAAGACAATAAGAGACCTGTATCCTGTCGCCACTCCCATGCATCTGGCATTCAGAGATAGGCTCCCTCTAAAACCCAGATTAGACCCTCAAAGTTCATTTCTTTAAAAAAGGTAAGATTCTAGTCCTCAAGACTGCAGAGGGAAGTTCAGAAAATAATAATGAGCATTTGGGGGGCTTTGGAAGTCTGCCGAACTGCAATGGGATAGGACGGTGCCTTATTACACAAGAGCAACCAAAAATATCTCAATGGATGTCAATGCTGGAAACTTGTATTTGGGCATTGTGGAAATAAGTGCTCCATGTTCAGTTTTAGTCATGCGTTGATTAATTTGTAATGAACATTGTTTCTTTCTAAGGATTATCTTTTGTCTCTGTTTTACATTTGTTTGCATGTTATTACTTTATAAGCACGTTTAACATTTTTGCAACATTTACAATAATTTAAAAATGTTCCCCCCCCCTGAAGCCCAGGAGCAGAACATGATGCAAAAGGCTGTTCCCTGTCTCCAGCAGCTCGTATTCAGAGGTAAACTGCCTTTGCACATGGAGGTTCTATCACAGGCAATAATTGTTCATAGACCCTCCTCCATGAATTTGTCTAATCTTAAAAAAAATCTTACATTTATGTCCTGCCTTTCTTTCTAGGCAGTTTGCATGAGCCAGGCCCTGGCTAAACCATGCCTGCTTAGTTCTATAAGTTTGGTGCATCATGAGCCATCAGCACATGTCATGGGACCACAAAGACATCTTGTGGCCATGAGTTCCATAAGTTGTGTGAAGTACTTTTTTTGGTCTGTCCTAAGCCTTCTGCCAGCCAAGACTCTTTGCCTCGAAACCCTGCTATAGCCAACATCAGACGCTAACAAGCCAGTACCAAGCTTAGGCAACACTGCTGTTGAAGCGGCAGAAGGGCAGCCAGAGAAGATCCCCCAGGCCTTGGGGCAGCAAACAGTCTTGCGTGTTCATGGGTTCTTGTTGACCTTCCAGTTAATCACAACCAGCCGGAAGTTCCTAAGGCGGCTCTGGAAAACTCTGGAGCCGGTGTGTCCCCCCCCCCCCGCCGTCTCCCACTTCTTTTGCAGCTAAGCGCTAACCCTTTGCAACCATTCGCCTCTGGATGTGAACTGGAATCTGGCTTTGTGTGAGTGTGGAGGAAAGGAAAGACGGGCACTCCGTCCGAGGGATGTGGGAGGGGTGGGGTGGGACAGGCAGCTGCCCCCCTTCGGTGGTTTTGAAGAGGCAGCTTCAAAGGCCCTCACCTGAAGGCCTGAGGAGGCCAGGCCAGACAGGCACACCTGCTTTGCCCTCCCACTTGGGGGGCGAGATGCAGGAAGCCGTCACCGAGGAGGTCAAAAAAGCAGACCAGAAACCAGCATTGACGGCCACTTGAACTACAGAGTGAGTGTGAGTGTGTGTGTGTGTTGGAGCCATGGTTGCCCCAGAGAGGCTGGCCAGTGGCCACGATGTTCCCGGGGAAGGACATGCTGCACAGCCCATAACGAACGGATGGAACGCACATGTGCACGAAGCCCTCAGGCATGTCTCTACTATGATGAAAGGGTGTCTCAAGTCTTCTGTCCATTCCCAGCATATTCCTGGACAATCCTTACAGATGAATGGTGGAGCGAGGAAGAGTCAGTGTACTCCAACCCATATCTGTCTGTATCATTTGTAAGCATTAATACCTTACAAATAATAATAAAACCAGGGTATTCTTTAATGCTTACAAATGATACACAAAGATATGGGTTGGAGTACATTGGCTCTTCCTCGCTCCACCATTCATCCGTAAGGATTTTGCATTTCATGTATCTCTAGGAATATGATATTCCTAGTTAGTACATTGCACATTGACTCTATGGACGGAAGTTCGTAACATTGTACAGGAGGCAGCAACTAAAACCATCCCAAAGAAAAAGAAATGCAAGAAAGCAAAGTGGCTGTCAGATGAGGCTTTACAAATAGCTGTGGAAAGAAGGAATGCGAAAAGCAAAGGTGAAAGGGAAATATATAAACAACTGAATGCAGATTTCCAGAGAATAGCAAGGAGAGATAAGAAGGCCTTCTTAAATGAACAATGCAAGGAAATCGAGGAAAACAACAGAATGGGGAGGACTAGAGATCTCTTCAAGAAAATTGGAGATATCAAGGGAACATTTTGTGCAAAGATGGGCATGATAAAGGATAAAAAAGGCAGAGACCTGACAGAAGCAGAAGAGATTAAGAAGAGATGGCAAGAATACACAGAAGAACTATACAAGAAAGATCTTAATGTTCCTGATGACCACGCTGGTGTGGTCACTGACCCAGAGCCAGACATCCTAGAGAGCGAAGTCAAGTGGGCCTTAGGTAGCATTACTAACAACAAAGCTAGCGGAGATGATAATATCCCAGATGAGCTACTTAAAATCCTAAATGATGATGCTGTGAAAGTGCTGCACTCAATATGCCAACAAATTTGGAAAACTCAGCAGTGGCCAAAGGATTGGAAAAGGTCAGTTTACGTTCCAATTCCAAAGAAGGGCAGTGCCAAAGAGTGTTCAAACTATCGCACAATTGCACTCATTTCACATGCTAGCAAGGTTATGCTCAAAATCCTACAAGCTAGGCTTCAGCAGCACGTGGACCGAGAACTACCGGATGTACAAGCTGGGTTTCGAAGAGGCAGAGGAACTAGAGATCAAATTGCCAACATGCGCTGGATCATGGAGAAAGCACGAGAGTTCCAAAAAAACACCTACTTCTGCTTCATTGACTACGCAAAAGCCTTTGATTGTGTGGATCACAACAAGCTGTGGCAAGTTCTTAAAGAGATGGGGATACCAGACCACCTTACCTGTCTCCTGAGAAACCTGTATGCGGGTCAAGAAGCAACAGTTCGAACCCGCCATGGAACAACTGATTGGTTCAAAATTGGGAAGGGAGTACGGCAAGGCTGTATATTGTCACCCTGCCTATTTAACTTATATGCAGAGTACATTATGAGAAATGCAGGGCTGAATGAATCGCAAGCCGGAATCAAGATTGCCGGGAGAAACATCAACAACCTCAGATATGCAGACGATACCACTCTAATGGCAGAAAGTGAAGAAGAACTAAAGAGCCTCTTGATGAGAGTGAAAGAGGAGAGTGCAAAAGTTGGCTTAAAACTCAACGTTAATAAAACTAAGATCATGGCATCTGGTCCCATCAATTCCTGGCAAATAGAAGGGGCAGAAATGGAAGCAGTAACAGATTTTACTTTTTTGGGTTCCAAGATCACTGCAGACGGAGACAGCAGCCATGAAATTAAAAGACGCTTACTCCTTGGAAGGAAAGCTATGGCAAATTTAGATAGCATAATAAAAAGCAGAGATATCACCATACCAACAAAAGTTCGTATAGTCAGGGCGATGGTGTTCCCAGTAGCAATGTATGGTTGCGAGAGCTGGACCATAAGGAAGGCTGAGCGCCGAAGAATAGATGCTTTTGAACTGTGGTGCTGGAGAAGACTCCTGAGAGTCCCTTGGACTGCTAGGAGATCAAATCAGTCAATCCTAAATGAAATCAACCCTGACTGTTCCCTGGAAGGACAGGTACTAAGGCTGAAACTCAAATATTTTGGCCACCTAATGCGAAGAGAGGACTCTCTGGAGAAGACTCTGATGCTGGGAAAGACTGAAGGCAAAAGGAGAAGGGGAAGGCCAAGGATGAGATGGTTAGACAGCATCACCGATGCAACGAACATGAAAATGAGCGAACTCAGGAAGATAGTGGAGGATAGGAAGGCCTGGCGGGATATGGTTCATGGGATCACGAAGGGTCGGACACGACTTAACGACTGAACAACAACAACAACATTGACTCTTCCATCCTCGTTCCACCTGATCTCCTCCCCCCCCCCCCAATTTTGGCCACTCTGCAGGTGTCCAAGTTGCACTGGCTCAGCGTAGCGCAAGCACTGGGGGTAGGCCTGTTGGCAGGTGGACTTCTGAGTATCTCAAGGGATAGCATTGGGTTATAAGGCGGGACATGACAGAAATGTATAAAATTATGCACTTTAATTGCTTAAAACCTGCAGAGTGGACATTATTCCCTCCCCAGCTCCATTCCTTTTTGGTGTACGTAATATGCCCACGCTCTTTTTCTCCACCCTCGTTTATAATTTCTATAGCACTTGCTGTGCATAAGTGTTGCATGAGGAACAAACTTGTACATACACTTAGCAGCATATAAGATGAAAGCAAAAGGAATGGGGGGGGGTTTAAGAAGAGGTCATGTCAAGACTGGGCTGGGAAGAACAAAATCAGAAAGAAAAAGAAACTGGGATATATCAAGAACTATTCCAGTGCAATAATACTGGAAAAGCAAACGAAAAAGAGACAGGTTTTTAAAAGGTTGCGGGAAGGAAGGGAGACTGTTGGATGCCCTCAACCTTGCAGGGAGGGGACCCTCATCACAGGAAAGGAGCCTGGTTTTTTTTTTCTCCTTTAAAGGATTATTCAAGAGCCCCTCAAGGGTGCAGTCACTCTTATTGCTGCCTGTTGGCTGGCTCAGCGCCTCCGTGTTTGCCAGGTGGAATGACAGCCAGAGCCAGCCAATGGCATCAGGGCACACCTGCCACACCATCAACCTCTCCCCCCCCCCGGTCAAAGGGTTCAGGAGCGCGCCCACTTTTCTGTCCAGAAAAACTCTCACCAGATTTGGATCCCATTTTGACCAGGCGCCTCAGGATTAACTCCAGCTCTACGAACATTTGCCTAAGCGCAGAGCTGGCCAGAGACCTGCAAGAGGATGAAGTACCGCCCCCCCCACCCCCGCCGTTTTGGGGACATCTGATGCAGTTAGACGACTTGATAGCTTCTTCTCCGCCCCCTCTTGCCCACTGAGCAGCACGGCCAAAAATGGGAACCATGTAAGGAAGGAAGCACATGGCTCCGCTTAGAGGAGAGCCTGCCCTGCAGCGGACCGGAAGACATGGGATTGATTTTCTCTTCTCCCAGTTCCTCCCCATCCACCTCCAAGAGTGCATGTTGAGGACGTGAAAAGGGAGGGAAACGGTTCCAGCCCTGGCACTTGGCCAGCCCTGGCTGAAACAGAAGGCTGAGCTTAGACGGGCCTCGGCCTGATCCAGCAAAGTGGCTCTTCCTACTACATCCTTACTTACTCCTGAGGAGTCAGTTCCAACAAGCCAAGGCTGGAGGAGGGCTGAAGCAAGCGCTTGCGATGACACTCACTTGTCTGTGAACTTCAGCACCGCCAGGGTGGTCGCCCGTGCAACAGACTGGATTTCAGAGACCCCGTGGCAGTTGTAGGAATTGCCGCAATGTGCATATATTCCTGCCAGCTCTGTGGCGCCCTCTGCAATGGTCTTAGCCAGCTCAAGAGCGGCCGGATCGGCATGCCTCAGGCCGGCTGAAAATGAAGCAGAGACAGGAATGAGGAATAGGAGCAGTGTTGCCAGGCTGGGTTCCAATGGGGCACAGCACAAGCAACGCACTGCCCCCTAGTGGCAGGTGAGGGTATAACAGCCAAGGTTGGTTCACAGTCACGACTTCCCAAGCACACACACAAACCCTCTCTAGAGTGGGAGCTCACAAGCGGCTGGAGCTCAGTGCTGAGCCCAGGGCACGATTATACACATGAGACAGCCGCCTTGTTGAAGCTAAGCAGGGCTAGGTCTGACCAGCGGCTGGAAGGGTGAACCACTGGGAACCCCATCTACTACGCACCCTTGAGTTTCAGGAGTCCACCCTCGTGCTTCACCCAGACCCACCCAACCCTGCTCTGGCGCCATGCTTCCTGTTCCAAGCTCTTCCCCATCTCATTTAGCTGTGCCAGCCTCGGCACCACCTCTTGGGCCTGCCCAGGTGAGGCAAGTCGGTCACTCTAGGAGGGGGGGGGACACCATGCCATTCCCAGGAAGACGACGGTGCCCATGGTACCTCGGCCATTTTCACAGTCGATCTTCAGCCACACCTTCCAGCGCCTTCCCTGGCTCAGACACCTCCTCTTCAAGAGGGCCAGGGCTTCTGGGCTGTCCACCAGCACATGGAAGCTCTCCAGTCTCTCCGCCAAGGCAGCGCACTCCTCCACCTTGTCAAAGGGCAGCGGGTACGCATACAAGATGTCATCGAAACCACCATCCGCAAAGAACCGGGCCTCAGCCAGCGTGGACACCACGATTCTCCGCCGTGTGCCCGCAGTCATCAGGTCTCCACCCTCCCTAAGGTAGGGGCACCGAGAAGAAGGGGCAGTGAGTGAGTGCTCTCTCCAAGCCGGGTCCCTGGGAATCAACCCGGGTCCACAGTTTTGCTACAAGCCAGTTTCTGGTGCCTCTCAGTCAGCGATGCAACCAAGGAGATATCTGCCTTGCAGACACATAAGAGACTGATTAGCAGCCTCAGGGCAAGCTGGGCATAGCCCAGGCGTGGAATTCATAGGCAGCTCGGACGGCCTCCCAATGGAGTAGCAAAATATGAAACAGACACAAAGAGCATTTCTGGGAGGCGGGGCCCCTTGGGTGACACAAACCAATGGTTATGGACAAATGATGAAACACCTGAGCAGCACAGGAGAGGGGGATCACAATCCCCACGTATCTTGACCTAGGAGTAAGCCCTGCTGACTAACAAGCAGAGGACTGTGTGGGAAAGAAAACACACAAGGGAAATCTTCATGGCAGGGATCAAGCTGGGTTCATTGGGGTTGTTTTTTTCCTCTCTAGGGCCCCTGAACTTATCTGAGCTGCTTTGCGGTGGCTCAACGTCATTCTACTCAAGGGGTTGAAGGAAATGTGCCCATATTAACACAGGACACGGGTTTTTCTAAGGCCCCAATGCTTTAAGGGGAGATGTTCCAAGGCCTGTCCTCCCCCATTTTATCCTTGCAACAACCCCGTGAGGAAGGTTAGGCTGAGACCGTGACTAGACCAAGGATCGCTCAGAGAGAGGTTGCCTCGCCTCGAAGGGGGAGCGTCAGTCTGCAGAATGCTCCCCCGGAACAGACCTGGATGCTGGGCCCTGGGGAAGGTGAAGAAGGGCACGAGCCCAGCTCCGAGGGGAGAGGCAGAGAGGGGGGGGTCCCTGGAAGAGGCCATCCAAGGTGACCCCACTCACAGCGTCTTGTGCGTTTTCATGTGGGGCCGCAAGCCCACGCCCAGGGCCCCACAGCGTTCCCTCATCCGCTGCGCGTTCCTCTTCGCCACGTCGAGATCCACGGTGAACGCCGGGGTTGGCAGCTCCTCCACACGCCGTCCTGCCCACATCTGCTGGGTGAGACATGTGGAAGGACAGAGAGAGGGGGGGTCAAGGCTGCTCCACCTCTCCAGCAGCTCCTCGGCCTGCTCCGTGAGAGGCAACTTCACCTGGCCGTGTAGGGAGGGGGGGGGAAGACCTGTGGAGGGAGGGGGGAAGACCAGCAGCAATGGCGGGCGAGTCAGCAGTGCCTGGCCACCACCAGCCCACGCGCTGGGGCAGGAGGCCTCTCAGCACCACTGGCGGGGCGGACGGGGACAGCCTTTCTGTCCTGCCTGTGGGCTCCCAGAGGCGTCTGGCTGGCCTGCAGGGCTCTTCCTCAGCTGCACAGTTCCCAGCCACGTTCGCTGAAGAAGAGAGCCACCCTGTGCCAAGGCAGCCAGTCCCTCCCTGGGCGCTAGGTGCTGGGCAGGAACAGGAGAGTGGGCTCCTGCTGCCTGCCCTGTAGCGGGTGAGCAGCTTCCTGGGGGCATCTGCCTGGCCACTGCGGGACGCAGCACACTGGACTGGAAGGACACGTTTTGCCAAGCCAAGGATTGCTGGGCCCCAGATGCCACAGCGCTCAGGCGCTCAAGCCCAGCACGGCTCTAGCCATGGCCACTGAATTCACTTCCATTCCTGACGTTTCAGGAAGAATTACGCCAGAAGCTGATAGCAGTGCCTGTCGTGCCGCCTGAACACTGGGCATCTCGGATTGGCGAGAGGGCCGAGTCTTCTCCACTACAGATCCCAAATTCTTCCTCACAGAATTCTTTATTGATTTAAAGGATTTACATCCCGCCTTTCTCCCGATTTACCATCCCCAGGGTTCCCTGGGGTGAGGGAATTGCTGTTAATCCGGCTGAAATCTGTGGCATAGGTTGGCCCTTGTCTCAAATATATATCGCTGGGGAGCTGGTAAGACAAAGATTTGGGAGACTTTTGCTTGGCGCTACAAAAACGCAGGCGGCTTTCATACCCAACAGGTTCCAGGGCTGATTCCGTAGTGGATCCACACGCTGGGCCAAGCCCCGGCTCTCCTGCCTTCCTACCAACTGGTATCCTCTTCCTGTAGCAGGACTGTCATCCTTTAGCAGGGGCATATACAAAAGCTAGCTATTGCTTGTGGCTGCCACCAGCCTTGTCCTTAAGTCTCTGGGCATACGCAGAAGGTTTAGGAGAGAGGTGGTGTGGCATCTCATATGTGTGGGCGTTTGGAGAAGCAGTTTCTGACCTTCCCTGAAGCGCAGTGCAGGGAGAGCTCCAGGGGGCAGGAGGGAGTGAGCTCTGAGCTGCTGGGTCTGTTGCTCGCCAGAGAAGCAGGGACACCCCTCCCTCCCAAGCAAGCAGACTGCAGGCACCGGACTACTCTTCTTACACCCTTCGGGGCAGGTCTTCCTTTCCCTCTTCTGTACTTGGGAGAGGAAACGAGACCTTTGCTGAGAATGGCAAAACTGAAGAACCGATCAACACAGAGCTTCTGGGGCCACATCTGACCTGGGGAAAGGACAGCACAGAAATCTGCGCAAGGCTCCAGAACGGCAAAGGAAAAGACCAAGGAGGACAGCAGAAAGTACCACCCTTCGTTGTCAGATCTGGTCGTTTAGGCCTGAACAAGGACGACGGTTCCCTGTTCCACTGCAGGTGTTACTTAATAAGAACAAAAGAGCCCGGCTGCTGGATCAGGCTCAGGGCCCCTCTAGTCCAGCTTCCTGAATCTCACAGTGGCCCACCAGAGGCCTCAGGGAGCACACAAGACAACAAAAGACCTGCAATTTTAAGACAGCAACGCTGGGGTGAAGGTCTCTCCTCACCCACAGCTGCTGCTGTTGCGTCTGGTCGGTAGGCGTACCTCGTACACATGATTTAAGCTTTACGCAGAACTGCGGCACGTTGGACCACTTGCATCTCCCAGCTACTTGGCCCCACGGCTCACCCACACTTGGTTTTCCTCTACACTCCTGTACAGACATCCCTGCCAGCTGAGAACAACATTTCCTGCACCGGACCCAAACGTCATCTGCGGAAAGAAACGACTGAGCCTGGTCTCTTTTTGCTGTTCAGCCATGTCCTGCTTATCCTGCTGCATTGAGAGGAAAAATACCAAACCTTCATTTTAAAAGAGAGAAGTTTACCTTTTTGCACAGTTGTCGCTCTTGTCTTGCACAGTTCCAACTCAGTTCTAACAGTCCTGGGGAAAGTTCAGTTCTGAAACAAAGGGGCAATTGGCACAGCTGAAGTCACGTGACAGGAGGCCAGGCTGCACCGCAGACGCCCGCTGGCAGAGCCAGGCAGGACAGAGGCACCCAGCTGCTCCCGCTGAGTCGAGCTTTTGTGCACACCAGGGGGCAAAGAAGGTGCCAACTTGGGTGCTGAAGCATGAAACAGCAGCAGGCCAAGCGTTTAATTCTTGCACAAGACCAACTGGAGGCTGAAGCCTCCAGAAATATATTGCTGAGTTTGAAACCTGCTCTAATCCTTGGGGTTCATCACTTGGCAAGAATTCTTGCAGCAGCTGCCCAAAGACCCCACTGATAAGCCTTGGGGGTGGGTGAAGGTGGGGAGAAGTGGGGGCCAGGAAAAGCGGAGACCCCACAAGGCTGAACATGTTTATTGCACACTATCCAGATTGATACCAGGTCAGTCCATTTATTAGGCCACGCCGCATAAGGAGCGTGCCCATGTCTCTCCGCCACTTGCCTCCAGTGCTGCTATTCCTCTTCCCACCCCCGGTTTGAAAAGGACGAGGGGCGGAGCAACGAGGAGCTATGGAAGAGAGGCGGTGGTGTTTCCTGTGCCACTCCCTCTCCTCCACACTTCCTCTGCGGCTCAGTCCCCTTTTCCCTTTCAGTCCAGGGAGCAGCACGGCTGGCACACGACCAGCCTTTAGCCCACCGCCTCAGGGGGTCTTTCTGGGGCCAACCCTGCTCAGCTAAGAAGGCTCGGTGGAGGAGTCCTGCCGGATGCAGCATTTCAAGCGACAGGGCTCTTCTTCCCAGGCCAGGGGAAGAAAACAGAGAGGGTGGTATTAATAATGTCGTTTACGAGCAGAGGGGGAACATCTGGCCGGCGGCCATGCGGCGGAACAGCCCGCTCCGGGCTGTGCGGGTTTGCGAGTGCTGCTCTTCTCCCCACGTGTTCCTCCACGAAAAAAGCAGCAGCAATTTCTCCCCCCCCCCCCATTAAAAAAAGCAGCAAAAGCTGAGAGCAGAAGCGAGAAACTGCTCAGGATTTGGTCGACTCAGGACATTTAAGGCGGCGGCAAAAAGCCGGACCAGGCGCTGGATCGTGCGCAGCTACACTGGCGGGGGCGCAACGCCTTCCAGGAGCTCCCGAGCGGGGTGCCAATTTTTGCAATCCCCCCCCCCGCCCCGCCCCAGAGGATTCTTCTCACTGCTCCCGAAATGAATGCCCCCTCCGCCTCCGCTTCCTCCCCGGGTCCTGGGCAAGACAGAGTTAACTTTAGGGGTTTGAGAGCGAGTCTGCTTGTGCGGGAGGGAGAGAAGGCGCTGATTCTCGCCCGCCCGCGCAGCTATTCGCGCTTCCCCAGGAGAAGAGCCGAAGAGCCAATGACTTTGCGCGTCCTCCTCTTTCTCTGTGGGCGGCTCAGCGTTCCTCCGACCTGCTCGTTCCGACAGCGCCCCCTGCAGGCCGGAGGTAAGCTTCGCACTCGTGGTCGCGAGCGCAAAGCCAAGTCCGTGTTTTGCCATATTTTTTTTCTCCTCCAGCTGCAAATCCGAAGCACTGGCGTCGCTGCGCCCCCCCGTGGTTGGGGCGGCCCCCCCCGACGCCCCCAATTTTTGCATAAATTAGCATAAAAATATCGCGTTTTTTTTTAGTGTTTTTAGGGGTTTTTTAGTGGTATCGCGGCTTCTCCGCGTGTGTGTATGCTTTGCCCCCACTTAAGGCCGATTCACACTACAGTTTTCCCGGCGCGGATGGCCCTGCCCTTGCCTCTGCCCCGGCGTATGCACTTGTCTATGCGGTTGGAGCTGGGGGAGTGTCTTGCCGCCTGTTGTCCCTCCTTCTGTCCCGCCTTCTTAAGAAAGCGCAGCTGTGATTTGGTGAACAGAAGTGCGCTCCTCCGATTGGTGGGCTGCTGTAGCTCCGCGAACATCCCCAGCTCCGCAAGCACAACCGCCTCAAAAGATGAGGGGATACCATCTTTCCTGCCTCTGCGTTTCTGCTACGCAAGCTGCTGCGCAAGCATAAAAACAGCTCCGCGCTACCCTCCGCAGATCCGCAACGACCCTGGAAAACTGTGGTGTGAATCGGCCTTTAGCTTGTGTATAGGAGCCTCCAGCGACAACGATCTCTTCCGGGGGCGCAGATCGTTTGTTCCTCTGCCTGCGCCCGGGGGCGCGAACTCTTTAAAGCGCCCAGCAGCGCTTTCCGCAGTTCACGCAGGCACAGAACTTCCGAAGCAAACGGCAGCTACTGCACAGCATCCCACAGTAACCTGCAGCAAATACAAGCCAGGATGAGGAGCTTTTGAAGTTGCATTAACCCCTTTTTAAGAACATAAGAAGATCCCTGCAGCTAGATCAGGCCAAAAGCCCATCTAGTCCAGCTTCCTGTATCACACAGTGGGCCCACCAGATGCTTCAGGGAGCACAAGACAACAAGATAACCTGTTTCCTGTTGTCACTCCCTTGCACCTGGCACAGAGAAAACCCACTTCTAAAACCAGGAGGTTGCTTATGGCTTGTAACCTGTGATGGTCTTTTCCTCCATGAATCTGTCCAAACCACTTTTAAAGGCATCTAGGCCAGGTGCCATCACCACATCCTGTGGCAAGGAGTTCCACAGATGAATTACATGCTGGGTAAATAAATATTTTCTTTTGTCCGTTCTAACTCTCCCTCCACTCAATTTTAGTGCATGTCCCCTGGTTCTGGTGTTGGATGAGAGGGAGAATAATTTCCCTCTATCCACTCTCTCCATCCCATGCATAATTTTATACATCTCAATCATGCCTTTTTTCTAGACTGAAAAGCCCCAGACGCTGTAGCCTTTCCTCATAAGGGAGGTGCTCCAGCTCACGAATCATTCTGGTTGCTCTTTTCTGCACCTTTTCCAATTCAACTATATCCTTTTTGAGGTGTGGTGACCAGAACTGAGCACAATACTCCAGATGTGGCCTTACCATCGATTTGTACAAAGGCATAATGATATTGGCCGTTTTATTCTCAATCCCTTTTTTAATGATCCCGAGCATGGAATTGGCCTTCTTTACAGCCGCCGCACACTGGGTCGACACTTTCATCGACCTGTCCACCAGCACCCCAAGATCTCTCTCTTGATCCGTCACAGACAACTCAGAACCCATTAGCGTATATGTGAAATTTTGGTTTCTTGCCCCAATGTGCATCACTTTGCACTTACTTACATTGAAGCGCATCTGCCATTCCCCCCCCCCCCCCATTCTCCCAGTTTGGAGAGATCCTTCTGGAGCTCTTCACAATCCCTGCTGGTCTTCACCACCCGGAAACGTTTAGTGTCATCCGCAAACTTGGCCACCTCACTGCCTATCCCCGACTCCAGGTCATTTATGAATAAGTTGAAAAGCACCGGTCCCAAGACTGATCCTTGGGGCACACCGCTTTTCACCTCTTGCCATTGTGAAAATTGCCCATTGACTCACACTCGCTGTTTCCTGGTCTTCAACCAGTTCCTAATCCACAAGAGGACCTGCCCTCTTATTCCCTGACTGTGGAGTTTTCTCAGGAGCCTTTCATGAGGGATCGTGTCAAACGCCTTCTGAAAATCGAGATATATAATATCCACGGGTTCGCTCGCATCCACATGCCTGTTGACCTTTTCAAAAAATTCTAAACGGTTTGTGAGGCAAGACTTCCCCTTGCAGAAGCCATGCTGACTCTCCCTCAGCAAATCTTGTTCTTCTATGTGTTTTAAGATTTTATCCTTAATGAAACTTTCCACCATCTTCCCTGGAACAGATGTTAGGCTGACCGGCCTGTAGTTTCCCGGGTCCCCCCTCCTTCCTTTTTTAAAGATTGGCGTGACATTAGCTATCCTCCAATCCTCTGGCACAGTGGCCGTTTTAAGGGACAAGTTGCATATTTGGGTCAAGAGGTCAGCAACTTCATTCTTGAGTTCCTTCAGAACTCTTGGGTGGATGCCATCCGGGCCTGGTGATTTATTGATCTTTATTTTGTCAATTAAGTCTGAGACGTCTTCTCTTTCAACCTCTATTTGACTTAATTCTTTAGTCAGAGGAGGCCGTTCAGGCAGCGGTATTTGCCCGAGGTTTTCTGCCGTGAAGACAGATGCAAAGAACTCGTTTAATTTCTCTGCAGTCTCCAAGTCCCCTTTTATCACCCCTTTCTCTCCCTCACCATCCAGCGGACCAACCGTTTCCCTGGCAGGTTTCCTGCTTCTAACATGTTTGAAGAAGCTTTTATTATTCCCTTTTATGTAGCCTGCCATACGTTCCTCAAAGTCTTGCTTGGCCTCCCGTATCATCTTTTTACATTTCTTTTGCCACAGTTTGTGCTCCTGTTTATTTTCCTCACTAGGGCAAGACTTCCATTTACGGAAGGAAGCTTCCTTGCCTTTTATAGCCTCCTTAACTGTGCTTGTTAGCCATGCTGGCACCGTCCTGGACTTGGTTGAGCCCTTCCTCCTTTGTGGGATACACTCCCGCTGGGCCTCTATGACTGTTGTTTTAAACAGCCTCCATGCACTCTGGAGCGATTGGACTCTTTTTACCTTCCCTTTCAGCTTTTTTTTAACTAGTCTCCTCATTTTGGGGAAGTCTGCCCTTCGGAAGTCAAGGGTTTTTGTGTCAGATTTGCTCGGCCCTCTCCCTCCGACATGCATGGCGAAACAGCATGGTCATCCTGGCATGGTCACTGTTCCCCAACGGTTCGGTAACATTTACCTCCCTGACCAGATCTTGAGTGCCACACAATATCAAGTCCAGAGTCACCTGTCCTCTGGTCAGCTCTGTGACTAGCTGCTCTAAGGCACAGTCATTTAGCATATCCAGAAATCCAGTCTCTCTTTCATGACCTGAGCATGAATTGACCCAGTCGATGTGAGGATAATTGAAGTCCCCCATGACTACAACCCTGTCTCTCATTGACACTTCCCTGATTTGCTTCCTCATTTCAAGATCCCCTTCAGGTTTTTGATCTGGAGGATGGTAGCATGCCCCTACTATTACATCACTCTTTGAGCCTGGTAAACCCACAGTGATTCTACGGAGGAGTCAGAGCCCCCCTCCAGCTCTACTCTGGTGGATTCTACCCCTTCTTTGACATAGATGGCCACCCCACCTCCAACACGCCCCTCTCTGACCCTCCTATAGAGTTTATATCCTGGAATTGCAGTATCACACCAAACCTGTTTTAACATACCGCAGCTTTGAATGACAAGTCAAGTTCAGGCATCACAAATTGGTGGGAGTGATAAAATAAGAGCCCAAATGAAATGACCCCAAATTCCATTGGAAACCCAATCCAGGCAATAAACTGTTTTCAGGAAAAGGGACAGATCACCCACTTCTGAAAAAGAGGTTTTCTGCCGTGAAGACAGATGCAAAGAACTCGTTTAATTTCAAAAAAAGCAACCAAAATCACAGAATGGTAAGGACCATATCTACATCCCATCAGGAACAGCACAGTTCTCTTTCATCTGCTGTTACCACTGTTATTCACTGAGTGAATAACAGGAAAATGGGAACAACAGGAGGGACACGGAAAATGTCAGAAGGTCCCAACCAAGCCCCATGTGCCAGCCTCCTCCTCGTGCAAATCTCCTACTTCTGCAGGTTCCTGCCAGCCTTTCCCCACACAGCCACCCAACACACCTACAGGACGTCCATTTGTATTTCTCTAACCAAGCAGGAGGCCTCTCACTCCCAGACTTCCATGGAAATTCAATCCTTGGTGCAGAATCCTTTTATTATTTGCATATCGCCTTTTCGGCAGAGGCTCCCAACGCAGTTTACACTCAAACATGCAGAGTAATTGGGTTACTCTGCAGGGCCCCAGATGTTGGACAATCCCCTGGCTACTGCCTCTTCTGCCATAGCAGCAGCAGCGACTTGGGTGGAGGGTGAGGCGCAAGATGGCAACTGTGTCTTGTGGCCGCTGATTTCCGAGGCAGACCCCACCTTAGTAGACCCCAGGAAATTTGGAAAGGATGTTGAGCAAAACAGGAATCTGGCTCAAAAGTTCCACACTGCTGCCTCCAGCTGTAACATGTGATCCAGTGGGGGGCAATGTACCTGGATATTTCCCCCCTAAAGATCACTACAGGTAGGGGGACACGTCAGCAAGATGTTCTTATGCACAAGACCCATTGTTTGAGCTGTGCACTGCGTTGTTTCGCTGCCATTCATCTCAATGGGGCTTGTGCAGGAGAACTTCCTACCAGATTCAGGAAGGGGGCGGAACAATGAGAGCAAGGCAAGGACTACGCAAGACGAGGCCAATTTCTTTCTGAAGGTTTATTTAAATTCACACAAACAGGATACCATCAAGTCTTGGGGCAAGCCCAGTACAGTTGAAGGCAAGCAGTCATTTTCAAGTTTAAGGCATAAACTCCTTTTCCCCCATTGAAAAGTTCAGATTGTGCTTTATGTATTTCCTTTTGGAAAGGAGAGCTGTGGACAGACTCAGTCCTCTGCATCATATATGCTTTCCTGAGAGGAGACAGTCTGGTGTGGAGATGTCCTGTTCTTCCAAAGCGGCTGCATCTGAGGAAGGGGGGGGGGAGAATTCTCCCTGCTCTGTGAACCTCTGAGCGTGAGCGAGTGAGCGTTGCACACCAGCAAGGAGCCAAACCAGCACTAGAAGCCTATCAAGAACCACTTATGTGGCCACATTAAACTACCAATTTGGAAGTGGAGATGGATCCAAGTTTTCCCTCAACATCAGAACGTTGGCCTGTCTTTGTAACCTCTATTTAAGTTTTGAAGAGAAAGCGGGACTTAAGTCCAGATGTTGGGAACCACTTCAGACTCCAGGATGTTAACTTAAGGCATGCACTGTTTTTTCAAACATCCCAGCCTTCCCCCCCCCCCCCCCAGATGGCTGCGATGTGCTCTATGGCCCACATGGAGGCCAGGTTTCATGGAGCGCTCAACGGCCCACTGCCTGCAGCATCCGTTTGCATGCTGGCATAGAAAAAGAAATCACCGGTTACCAATGTCCCCAACAAAAAACAAAGTTCCATTTACCCGTCATGGTTCTCCTTTGAGGGGTGTTCTGTGCAATTTTAGGAATGGGATCTTTCAGATGAATGGGACCTGCACCTGTCAACACTGGGAAATTGCCACGCTTGGACTGCTCCTTCCAGCTCTGTGACCGATGTTTTCGGTGCCAAGCACTTCTGTCAAAGGGCCAGCGCCTCACATGTGCACTCCCTTCGTCACGCCAGAGAAGCATAATTTTGTTAGTAGAAAAGCTTCTGCAGTGGGCAAGGTGGGTGGACTGCAGGGGTTCGCAGAGTAGAGCCACTCCAGAAGAGTCGTTACAGGCCTACGTGTCACCGTTTCCTCATGTTGAACTGCAGCCTGGAAAGGTTCCCTCTTACTGAAAGATGTGCGAGATCCTTCCTATAGACCTCGATGTCCCACCAGAAGACACAAAGCCTCACGAACAGAGACCTGCAATGGCTCAACACTTCATATTGTCATCTTCCCGCCCCATACCACAAACCTTTGCAGGCATCTCTCCTTATTTCTGCATTTCAGGTAGGGGTGTGAAGATGTGGCCCTGGGACAAACTAGAACTGATGTGTAACTTCTGTTTGGAGCATCCAATGTCGTCTTCTCTCTCAAAAGGCAGCTAAGACCGGGGGGGGGGGGGGAAGTGATTAGGAACAGGACTGTAGGAGGCGGAGGGAGGTCTAACAATGTTATCTGGCACTGTGGTCCCAATTCAGACCCAAGCTACTATTAGTCACAGAAGGGAATACTTCTGAGCACAAAACGGCAAGCTTCCCTTTTCTCAGCGAAGAGCAGCTGTGGGGGGGGGGAGTGTAGCCCCCATGCTAATTCCCCACTCCGCCAGCTCCAGGTTTCCCAGTCCAAATTGTGTTCCCTGCTTTGGCTGATGTAAGAAAAAGACCTGGAGAGCTCCAAACTCAGAGCTCCTGAATCACATCTAGTCTGACCCTCCACAGCAGCCCCGTCTCTCTTGGAAGCGTCACCCGATGGTCCCTCGAGGTCCTCTACCTTCCACTCTCGATAGCCAGCCTGCTTCAGCGGGAAGCCCAAAGGACCACTCTAACGTTGCCGCTCAGAAGTATCAGCGCAGAGCTGCAGCCTCCCTCCCTCCCCCCGTTTCCCTTTATCATCTCCATAAAACCAGAGACATCTGGAGCAAAGCACGGAAATGAGAAAAGGAGATCGGCTGGACCTTCCGCCAGCAAGCAGCCCCTCCGGTGAGGCATTGGCAGCAAGACACCGGAAAGAGGACAGTTGCCCCCTCCCCTCGGATGCTCACTTGGAACACAAGACAACTCCACATGGAGACTGGATCGATGCTCTCCCAAAGCCAGAAGGAATCTGAAACTCGGAGCAACTTTTTTCTTCATTAAGTACAAAAAAAGTAGAAAACATTGGATTGACATTATCCATAAAGTTACAAAACCTGATTTATATATTATATATACTTATGTACACAGAAAACAGTGATACAGCAGGGACAGTCAGAAAAGAACATCTTTTTCTGCAAACTGCACATATTGCACTTGGTGTTCACCTAGGAATTATTATTTTCAGGAGAAGTGCAGGGGAGGGGGGAGGAGCCTGGATCTCCTCCTTATGAAAAGGACCGACTGCAGCAATGTCTATATGAACAGAAGGCAGCCCCTCCCTTGAAAGAAGGCGAGTTGGTAGGTCATCCGCGGAGGGCGAGGTTTGCAAGGCAAGGGATCCTCTGCAATGAAAAGCCCTTTAGTGGTCAACAGTTCAGTCCAAACCCTCTTTCCTTCAGCTCATGTCATGATTCACAGGGCATGACCTTAGTCCCACCAGCACACTCTTCTTCTTGGGAGGTGGTCCATGCAGCCAAAAGCCTCATATGTTCCTTTCCAAACTCTGCTGAAAGGAATCTTTGAAAACACCATGGTCCCAAAACAGCTGGTGTCCCTTTTACATTTCAGGAGGTTTTAGAGCCATCTGAATGAATGAACAGCCTGAAAAAAATGGAAGCACAGGATGTCCTCTCATCCCCCCCCCCCCGAGCTTAGCAAGTAAGTGACAGGCAAAAAAGCCTGCAAAGAAGTGCTGAGCGTTCCTGAAACCGCATTGTCAGAAGCAATGAACCATCAACCACAGCAGGACTGTTTCCCCCCCCCTCCCACCCCACACTGCAACAGAGAACCACAGGCCTTGGGAGCAATCAAGAGTCACCAGTGAACCTAAGTGCTCATGGGAAGGAGGGTGGCTTCCCAGGGTCACCCATGGAGGCCCCCAACAGTTCCAAGAGCTTCAAATGTGGAGCTGTGGTAGCTGCAGCTTGCTCTTTATGCTGTGGGGAGGACGGCAGGAGGTTCTGTAGCAGGGAAGCCGCAGGGTCGGAATGCAGGGAGAACCCGACTGTTTGAAGCCGCAGAATGCATTTCTCCTCAAACACCCGCAGTCCTGTCACTGTGCCTGTAAGGCCAGAGACGGAATGAAGCCTGAAGACCCAAAGGTCAGCAGTCCGTACATTCCCTGTTCTCCCAACTGAAACTCTGTTTTGATTACTGGCGATTCACGCAAAGAAAGGAAGGATCTGAAGTCCTCCTTTTGTGGAAGGTTAAAGTGGGTGGCTGACTGCATATGCGAGGTGGAGGGCAGGGGTGATGCAACCCAGAACCCCGCCCGATGCTGCCTCGAGTCAGCCACTGCCACCACTGCCCACCCCAAAATGCTCCCGGTTACGGTTCCTTCAAACATGGAAGTGCAGGACTTCTGGTTTGGTTTAAAGGGACTGCAAATGAAAGAGCTCCTTCGTTCACACAGTCCCTGTAAATCTAACCAGAAGTCCTGCACGTCTGTGGTTGAAGGAACTATGCCAGGAGCAAGGGAGGGAGACAGGCAGATGATTCGGGGAAAGTGGATCAGTGCAGATCACATCCGTGGCGGGCTGGAGGGAGGCAGCAGCAGCAGCAGCTTCGGTGAAGGGTACCCCAAATCTACCACCCTCTTGCCCCCCCCCACATCACCTAGCCTCATAGCTGGGTCACCCCTGGTGGAGGGTGGATATGAAACCTACAGTGCGCCCCATCTTCTCTACCGAAGTGAGGGATGAACACACCAGAAAGGAAGAGTGTTGGAAAAAGACTGGGGAGAGTGGTCTCTTGAGCCTTGTCGGTTCCTCAAAGCTGGAATCCAAGGGATGCCTGCTATAGGTTACATGGATGGATGGAGCATCTCAGTGCAACCAGAGAGACTCCCAAGTTCAGAGCCAAACCAGCCCTTGTTCTATTTCCACCAATATTGACTTTAGCCTTCACTCCCACCCACCCATATCATGCAAGACTCCAACAACATAAGGAACTGAAGAAGCACACAGTTATTTCCCGGGCAGGATGGAGAAAACCACACAGGGTTGCAGCAAGTGGAACTGGGGATGTTGCTGTCCCACCAAACCTGGTAGAAAAATGTTTCCTGCCGAGGACTGACAAAGTCTCCTCCAGTTGCCTTTTTTCCTTTTCACTGGCAGAGACTGAGCAGTTTTGGTCAGAGTGATCTGAGGAGAACTGGACAGACAACATTGTGTCTCTGCCCTAGAAACGGTGGACAGGTGTAACCGAGGTCCTTGTTTGCAGCATCACCAAGAGCCCCCCCGTGACAGACACTCCCCACGTCTCAGAGACAAGCAGCTCAGCCACCGCCACCAAGCTGGTTAAAGCTCATGGCTGGTCCTGCTTGGGCAGCGGGAGAGCCTTCTTTGAGGCCGGACCTTGGGACTCCTCTGGAGGGCATGGAGCAGGGTGGCGAGCCTGGCAGGCCAAAAGGGGGCCTCGCTGCCTCCCAAGGGTGCTGCCTCCTGGTCAAGGTTTTGCAATGGAAGCCTCCCTCCCTCCCGCCTGTGGGGCACAAGATGGTACCTAGGGCCTCCCCTGAGATGCAAAGGACAGACAAGTAGCACCTACTGGGGGCTCAGGAAAGAAAAGCCAGCTAAGGCTGGGTAAAGACACAAGGCTGGTGGACAAGTGGCAGGGCTTTATTGCTGGTGATGCCACCGGTGGAGCCCAGCTTGCTATCCAGGGGGGCACCAGAACCACAGGCATCCCACCCCCACAGTCAACAGACCCCCTTGGGGTCACCCATACTAAGCAACCCAAGCCACAGAGCGAGGTGGATCTGAGAAAAACCGCATCGCCTCTCTCTTCCCTAATGCGGCTTGGGGGGGGGGGGCTGCCGCCATCTCTGGCTTAATGCTAGCAGGCTTGGCTGCCTTGCCCAAGTTCTCTTCCTAGTGCAGAGTGCCCCCTTGCACCCAACTCGAGAGCAGGTTTCTCTGAGCAATCCTTCAGTCTCCCATTAAAGCTTTCTTGCAGGGAGCAGAGGCTGACCTCTTGCCTGGGCAAACAAAAGTAGCAGTCCTTGGTTTTGGTGCAAGGTTTCCGTGTAGTGCAACAAAGGGTCTGCTTAAGGCCATCAGAAGAAGACCAGACTGCAGTCTTGAGGCTGGTCTGCCTATTGCGTTTTTTCCCCTGCTGAGCAGCAGGAGGTGGCTAATGTACTTGCTCTCCCCTCCAAACAGTCCTCTCTTTCCAGTGTAACATTAATACAAACATTTGCCACTTCAAGCTCCACAGGAATCAAATAATAAGAATCAGGAAATGGGGAACAGCTGGATGGACTCTAGAAACCCCCCCCAGATTGTCCTGTGCACACCCACACCCAGAGGGTTACTCCAGATGTGCATTGACCTCTGGCTCGCAAAGGAAGGAGTTCTCAAGGCAGGTTCCATGTGCGAACTCTGCAGACTGCCACACGCCAGGGACAGCACAAAGAGACCAGCGGCAGCAGGCCTCTAGCAGGGGAGCAGCTCAAAACTCCTCCTGCAGGAAAGGCTGGACGAATCTGGTGTCTTCTGTGGCACAGAAACAGCTACAAGGCAACAGGAGGGCTAGCCGACGCAAGGCGGTTATTTGGACTCCGTGGGGTTGTATTCCGTCTCGCCTGAGGACACTTGGGAGATGCGCCGTGTCGAGCGCCACAGCCGCCTGTGGAACTGCCCCGTCCTCACCTGGAGGAAGAGAAAGTGGCCAAGGGGAGACGGCTCAATAAGCAGCAGCCGATCAGCAGCACTGCAGGAACGCGTGGTGGGGTCTCAGTGGGGTTTGCTGCAAGGACAGAGGGGTCCGACGCACCTCCGAGGCAGATCCGTGGAAAACCTACTGGTGGTGAAGCCTGAGAGCAGCAGCTCAGACCCCAGGGGGCCCATCTAACCCCGCTGCCTGCTTCCCCCCCCCCCAGGGACCAGGCAGATGCCCCCAACCGGAAGCCCACAAGCCCCGCCGGAGTGCAGGCTGCCTCCCCAGCCATGGCAGACAGCGACATCCCACCGACAGACAGCCAAGAGGCTCTACTCAGCAACCCCGGCCAGGAGCCCTTGGCAGATATCTCCCCTCCTCCACAAATGGTGCCAATCCCCTTCTTATAAAACCACCATCACCACATCCTGCAGCACCAATGTCAACACTGTGCGAAGTGCTCTCTTGCCAGTTAGTTGCTTGGGGCAACCTTGGGTTCCAGTGTGACGGGAGAGGGAGAAAAACGACTGTCTGCATCAAGCATCACTGCAGAGATCTGCATCATGACCCACTCTTAGCTGTCCTCTCTCAAAACTAAAAGCCTCAAATGTGGTCGTCTTTCCTCATCAGAAAGGTGCTTCCGACCCTTGATCATTCTGGCTGCCCTTTTCTGTATTTTTTGCTGGTCTACAAGACCCTTTTTGAAATGCAGCAAACGGAACCACACATAGTATTTAAAATGCAGACACACCTGACATGTGTATAAGGACAGGATGATAATGACCATTTTCTTCTCAAACTCTTTCCTAATAATTCATTGGGGGGGGGGTTGTCCCACTATCGCATCCCGCCAACTGCCACAGAGAAAACTGCATCACTGTGGACGGAGTTACTTCTCAGTCTGAACACCTTTTCTTCCCGTTTGCAACACCCCTGCAGGAGCCAATCCCTGCTCTCGTGCCCCCCCCATCAAGAGTGCCAAGCAAAGGACGGGAGCAAATGCCCACCACTCACCTCAGAGGGCTGCCCTGCTCCAACTACGATCAGTTTCCCATCCTCCAGGCCCACCAAGATGTGGCTTTTCTCCTTGGTCACAGAGACGCTGTGGATGGGGACCTTCATGGCCAAGGGGGAAATGACGGCTTGCAGGCTGAAATGAGAGCAATGGGCCAGAACAGCGCTGAAGAGCCAGAGGGGTAGAAAGAGAGAAGGAGCCACAAACTCGCCAGGTGCCACAAGCAGGTCTGTTCATCTTGCAGCGGGACGCTGAAAAGCAGCCCGAAGGCCAAGTACTGCACAAGCACTAACACCCCGGGAGTCGTATTTGAACTAAATGTGTGAGGCAGAGATCCTACCAGAAGTACAAATCCGTGGATACAGAATCATTGACCCTATGGGATCAGTGGGGTTAGGGGGAAATCAAATCGGCACAATACCTTCAGAATGGCTGCGGATAGCTCTTCCGCCACTGGTATGTTTTCGCACCGCCAGTAACAAATGAGCTAAAATGGCCACTGAAAGATTCAAAATGGCCACTGCGGATGGCTTCAGAATGGCCATGCCAAGCATTCTGGGGCGCTACCCGTAACTGACTAGTAATTGACTACCTTTGGAATGGCCAGGGATAGCTTCAAAAAGGCTGCTGCAGACAGCGAATGGCCACCGTGGACAGTTTCAGAATGGCCAATAGCAGCTTTGGAAAGGCCGCGGATAGGGCGAGGTAAGTTGCACTCTTGATCCACGTGGATAAACGAATCCATGGGTAGTGAGGTTTGACTGTAATAAAATGTGTTAATATGGCCTGTTTTGAGACCCAAAGGATGTGATGTGCATTTGGCTCAGAAGCCATGGGAATGGATTAGTCACGTCATGTCATGGGGGAGGGGCACTAGAAGAAAGAAAATTACCTCAGAAGGTCTCTGATCTGCAGTGAGCACTGAATGGTCCCCAGCACGACAAAGTCCTCAGTGACACACAAGGAAGTGACCCGCTCATCCAGGGGGACGGAAGACAAATGCTTGCCGTTGACGGAGTAGAGGTGCAGGGCGAACTTCTCCTTCAGGGAGCGAGAGCCAAGTGGTTAGTCGGGCGCATTCCCAAAAGTGCCACCAGAATGCTCCGGATAGAACAGCACCAACAGCCACCTGGGAGGGAGCCCACCCCCTCAAGATTTCTCAGCATGCACCCTCAGGCCCCACTGCTCTGGCCTCGCCCGCCTGTGTGTCTAGCAACTGCTAGGGACCAACACAGGGACCCCACAGACTGCCAGCGGAGGAGATTTCTGCCCAGTTGGCTTCCCACTCCTATTCCACTGGCTCCTGATTCTTCAGAGAAAGGCCTATCATTTATTTATAAAAAATGCATCCCACAGTGCTGTGTGTGGTTCTCCTGTCTTCCAACCCACACCTTGGATGACCCACCTTCAGGGAGGCTCTCCCTTCCACAGTAGTTTGGACAATGAGCTGCCCCTCGTGGCCCATGGCCAGGTTGGAGATGGTGATGGGCAGGGAGCTCTCGCAGGGGGGCCTGAGCGACTTCATGAACTGACCTCGGCGGATGGTGTGCACAATGATGGTGCCATCCTGTGGGGGGCAGCAGAGAGCACACTTTCAAAATGCTGGTTGCCCAACAAGGACACCCACAGGCACAAACTATAGGCTGATAGTAGACAGCAAAAGGAAGAGAACGGTCCCTTTGGGATGGGGTCAAGGTAGTCCAATTCAATGGTGTTGAGCAGTGCCAGGATCCTGTTAGCCAGAACAGGCCCATCCATCCAGTCACAAAGGGGAAACCCCTCCCTTTGGGAAGACCGCACCTGCCAATCAAGATGGAATTCTGCCTAGAACAAAAGACGGCTCCATTCGAGAGCCACTGGAGAATTTTACAGCTAGAGCTGACCTGCACTAGGATGCCCATTGCTGCTCTCGGCCTGCATCCTGTGCATGGTGGGGAAGGGGAGGATGTGGGAAGGATTCAACTTTGGGGCAGGATGACTCTCTGGCCCTCCCCTCCAGTAAGGTACCTGCAAAGCATTACTCCAATAGGACACGAGGTCAAATGAGTCAGATCACATCCAACGGCATTACTACGGAAGCAGCTAACCCTAAAGATGCCAGAGACAGCAGCAACTGACCTTTGACCCCGACACCACCATGTCCAGCTCGGTGCTGATGGCAACGCACGTGACTTCGTCATCATGCCCATAGAGAACCTGAAGGGGCTTGGGGGCCAGGCCACAGGAGAAGCCACCCTGGTCAGAAGAACACAGGACTTCATGGTGCAGAATCTCAGGACCACCACATGTGTTTACAAAGCAGTCACCAGTGATTATACCACCCCACGCCCAGCCCTCCCTGCAAGAGGGAAAGTGCAAAGCAGGGGGAGAGAGCTGGTTGTGGATTCTTGGATTCCACTCAGCCATGACACCCTGAGGGTGGTCTGCGGAGAGGCACCGTGTTCCAATCACACTAAAATGGAACCACAGTGAACTCACCTCCACAAGACAAGCAAGAAAAGGCTGACACACCTTTTCAAGGGGAACAGTGCAATAGGATGATGCATTATAATGCCAAGCACCCCACGGGAAACACAAACAAGAAGCACTGCAAGTCTCAGCCAAATGCATCTCTGAACTGCAGGAGTGGCAAGTGAAGGTGATCCCCCCTCCCGGACGGAGAGCAAGTGGAAGAGCCACCACATCTTACCTGCTGTAGGACCTGCCACACCATACAGGTGGTGTCCCGTGACCCAGAAATGAGGTAGATTCCACATAGATCTAAGGCCAGGCAAGTGACAACATCTGTAAGAGGAGAAGAAGCAGGTCTGAGAACTGGAGAGAGAGGTGGCTACAGCAATGCCCAAACCTGGTGCCAAAGCACACTCAACGTGGCCCAAGAGGGCTGCCAGAGTGCCAAGAGAAACAAAGTTAAGAATGGGAAGTTCCTGTGAGCCCAAAGCATTCGGCCATAGAGACGGCTCGTGGTTGATGGAATGCTCCGTCAGATGGAAAACTAGACGACGGGGCTGGAGTCCTCTTCCCTAGCTGTCTATGCTCAGGACGTTTTGGGCATTACGCAACGTTCAAGCACAAAAGCTCTTGCCTGCAGTATGAAGTGGGGTTTACAATCTCAGGGAGCATTTGTCCAACCAATGCGGAGAAAATAAAAAACCCTCCTGGCCTCTTACCATGGGCGACAACCTGCCTCTCCCACTGCTACCCTGGAGCATTGACAAAACATTCACAACGCCTGAGAAAAAAGGAATGTTGAAATTCAAAGCATTCAGAACCCCATGTGCTTAAACTTGCACAATTATGGGATTTTCTGCTCCAAAACATTGCCTGGTTTGTGAACACAAATCTCTCCCCCTTGGCCTCAAGTCCTGGTTTTTATGGCTCGTACCGAGACTGGCACCTACTGCCTGAGCAGCCAAACCTGTCTAAGGCGCAAAGGGGTGGGACGGAGTGGCCAGGTGGGTTCCCACTCATCCATCCAATCAGGTAACGTGACGACATCGTCAACCTGAGGTTTCTGAAGCTCAAGCACAGGAATGATTGTGCACATTTACTGCCAAATCTACCATGGAATCTAGTGCAGGTTCACTGAAGACACATCTGCTTACTTGACAGTAAGTCCAGGGACCGGGATTCCTGGGACCAAGTAAGTAGCTAGCAATAGGCACTGTATTTTTGCATTTGGGGAATTAATTTTGTTTTGTTTGCTCTTTTGACTCCAGACCAACCTGCAAAACATCACCAGTTGATATGCTGGGGTTTTGTATGCTTTGAGAAGCATCCTAGCTCCCTCTTGAGTAGCATCCTAGCTCCCTCTGCTGGGAGTGACCAGTTACAGCATCCAATTTGGGGAAGTTATTTCTTTGTGTCCATCCAGCCAAATGCTGCCATTTCCCATCAGCCTGCTTGTTGTACTTTTTCCTCTACCCCTCCCCCATTGTTTCCCTTTTTACTTAATTCCAAAGAAAAAGAAACTAGTTATATTTTTACTTGCCTGCCTAGTCCATATTCATGGGTCAAGCTATGGGTTGTCACATCTGATCTCTAGCAAGCACTACTACAGAGCACAACTGCAGTTTGATCTTAAATAAGAACCCCTGGGGTTCTGTGTTCTCTGGAAGGGGTGGCTTTTCCCCAGATAGTCCCTCTCTGCCTGGTCTCTTTAGCCTAGGATGGTGGCAGCAGACAGAACTACCAGTCTTCCCTCCCCCCATTCAGCTGCTGGCCCAGTAAAAAGGGGAACGCAAAGAGCAGGAAGGGGTGCGAGAGTGCTAACCACTAGACACGACTCCCCTCAGCCTGTGGCCTTCTCTGGCAGGCTCTCCTTCCTGGATAGTTATGCACCTGCAAAATCCAAATTCTGCTAGAACACCTCTAATGCTGCCATCTGGTCACACTGCACATCACATACCTATATCCAAATGCTTAGATCTGCATTTTTAAGCGGTTCAGAGGTTATTTAATTAGAGCATTTCTGTCCCGCTCTTCAGCCAACAAGGCTCCCAGAGTTACTTACAGAAACTCAATCAATGGGAAAATCACTACAACAGAAAAAAGGTAGAGAGGTAGGTAGGTAGGTAGGTAGGTAGGTAGGTAGGTGTGTGTGTGTGTGTGTGTTTCTGCTGCTCCTCACAGGGCAGTTGGTGTTTTTATGGCCTCTGTAACAGGGGTGGGGAAGCGGCTCAGTCAGCTTGAAAGGCCCCAGCACTCGGAGGTGGCAATGAGGCGACCAGCTTTTGCTGTGAGGGGCTCCAAGAATTGTTAAAATTGTTTGTAGCAAGTTTCACCAAAAGGAAAGTAAACAGCATGAAGACCTTTTCATCCTTCTCTTTTTCGAGGCACAAAAATCTGAAATCCAATCCGGCCCTTCAGTGCGGATTAGCGGGACACACACACACTCCTCTGTACGCAGCGGGCAGCCTCTCTTTTTCGAATCGGCCTTCTCTGTGCCCATCCTGCCACGTAGCCAGTTCTTTCTTTGCTGCCCCCCCTACCTATGTGCCTGTTGATGTGCCCCACGACCTTCCCTTTGCTCAGCGAGGTCACACGCAGGCTGTTGTCCCAGTGACCCCCGCTGAAGAGGAGCTTCCCGTCATGAGAAACGGCCAGCGTCTTGGAGGAGACGTCCACCCCTGGGGCAAAGGGGCCGTACAGGTAGCGCTGGGTCCTAGCAGTAAAGAGAAAGAAAAGAGGATTTCCAGGATGTGGTGGGGCCTGTGCTAAAGTAAAGAGGAGGTTCGGGGTCAGGGCAAAGATGCCAAGAAGACGACGACAGACTGACTCACTTTGCGTTGGAGACAGTAGGATCTTTGGTGAAGCTGAAATAGTTGGAGATGCTTTTATCATAGGGCAGCCAGCCGTGGGTGCCCAGCAGTCCGCTGGCACTTACAGTGACCTGGAGGGGGGAGGGAGGGCACGATTTGCAAAGGAAGAGTGGCGACCAACCTGCTGGGGAGCGGCAGCACAAGAACAAGCACTTCTTCGCACAACTCAGCATTTATGGCATTTGCTGCCAACAGCTGTGGCGAGGGCTGCTACCTTTCGATGAGATGAGACCAATTCACAGAAGTCCTAATGGCTACGTGGAACTTCCAGGTTCTCATGATGAGCTGCTGGGAGGGGGGGGGGGGCTGGTGCCTTTGCGACCTGCTAGTGGGGCTCCCAGAGACATCTGGTTGGCTCACCGTGAGAAGCAGGTTGTTGCACTAGATCAACCCCCCCCCCCCCTTGGTCTGATCCAGCAAGACAACCTTTCTGTTCAGAGAAAGAACACCGCACACCCCCTTCCTGGCACACACCCACCCACCCACCCCTTAGCGACAAGGGCCGGGAAGAGAAGCCACTGGAAGGAATCCGGAGCCGGTAGGTACTTGCCAGCATATCAGGAGACCCCTGAGTCATGAAGGAGTGGGCTTGGTTCTTGGGGACCACCACTTGCACCAGTGGGATCCCATCACTGATGCCCTGAAAAGAAAGAGAGCACTTTGCAGAGATCCACAACCATGGAGTGTTGGGGACCAACTGTCACAACTCCCCCCCTTCCATACAGAAAGATTTCTACCCACCTCCTGCCCTATTCCCCCAAATAAAGTAAGTCGGCCACAACCTGCCACAGGTCGGTGGCAATGTGTACTCTCAGATTATCCCTCATCTGAATAAAGTGACCTTACTTCAACAAAGAAGGATTTCAGCTGGTCAAGGTTCTCAAAAATATTGGGAGAGAAGGTGTCTAGCCGAGACAGTCTCCTGGAAGCATCTTCAGCAGAGAGGCGAGCTGGGTGGGGCTCCTACATGAAGAAGGCACGAAAAGATAGAAGGGAACACTTACATCTCCCCTCCCGTAATCTGAGCCTAGAATCTACATTTTATTTGAAAGGACTCTTGCCCCCATTCCACCTTGGGGCATAGTCCTGCACTGGACACCATGCCCCCCCCCCCAAAGGGTGTATCGGTTGCTACCACCACGGTCACTAGTAGCGAGAGGTCAGCCCTGCCACATGGGTCCTTGGCTAGTGCCTGATCCGACTGACCCGCGATGCCACTCTGGCTTATGCCACCCGCTTTTCCTTCCGGAAGGAAGCCAATCACTACTGCAAGGGCCTGACTGATGTGAATTCTCCACCGAAGGCCAGAACGACAGGCCTTGCATTGGCAGTGGACCCCCTTCCCCCCCCTTGAAGAGTGCCTGGTCTGGGCTAGCACGGCTGCTCTTTCAAGCAGGCATCCCAAAGAAGGGGCCGAGACGCATCCCGCCTGTCTTGCCAACGCCTCTTACCTTCAGCAGCTGGCATGGGGTCTGCCCAAAGTTGCCTATGATGCCCTCCAAAGCCTTCCGTTGTGTTTCATCAGCAATGGCATCCAAGTCGACTGCCCCTAAAACGAAAAGGGGGAGGGAACACCTGAGCTTAGCAGGAGCTTTCCTTGGAGATCTACAGCTCATTCAGCACTTTGGGGCAGGCGAGCCAATTCTGTTGGCGCTTTTGACCAGGTTCATCTGCTCCAGCAGTTCACTAGGGACAGTCTGGTGAATCGTTGTTCTTTTTCTGTCTTTGGGGAAGTTTTAGAAACTTACTGGATCCAGCCTTACCTTCATACGTGCAGTAATAGAAGACATTCAGCGCCTCCACCGCGGCTGGACCCCTCTGCTTGTACCCAAAAATTAAGTCAATCCACTCATGGAGATGGGCAGAGACATATTCCGACTCCTACCAGGGACACAACGTGGGAAGGGAGGTAAGCTAGGCTCTGAGTCTGCAGTCCTCCCCTCCAGTTTTTGTTTTGAAGGAACACCTTGGTAGGATTCCCTCTCAATGAGAATGTGTACATTTGCAAACATTCTTGGCATTTAGAGGCAGGGCAAATTAACTTAAGCAACACTACAACATTATGTACACCAGGGGACAAACGATGGAGTTTCCAAAGCCTGGCGCAGGAAGAGGCAGCAGAGAAGGAGAAGAGGGATGTTGGGCTTGATGCTACGAGAGGACAGGCAGCCCTGCTGTGAGCTTTTGCAGCTCAAAGCACCTGCTTTTTCATGGATGTATCTTACGTAAGTCAGTCTGTATAGTACTAAGACCTCAGCACGTGGCCTTTTTGCAATGCTAAGAAGAAACTCTCCGCTCCACTGATGATCATTTTCCCTCACCAATTAATATTGGGAACCACTCATTAAAAGCTAACAGCCCCTATTTGGGGGGGGGGAGAAAGTGGGATAAAAATCTAATAAATAAATAAATAAAATAAATCTAATAAATTAAAAAAAATTAAAAAAGCAACAAGGAATTCATAAAAAAAGCCCTCCCCTCCCGCCATGTAGCTGTGCAAGTCTTCTTACGAGGGCTTTCCTGTGCTTGTGGATGAAATCTTCTGGGGATCTGGCCCATTTGGGAAGAACGACGTCACCTACTTTTTCATTTGAAATCTGAAGAGAGCCCAAATCAAAACCTGTGGGGGAAAAAGACACAGGCACATATTGCATCAGGCCAATACTAACCTCTCCCTCTTCCCCGTTTCCCTGCCAAGCATTTGCAAGCAGAAACTTCAAAGGCAATTAGACAGAAGAAGAATCGAGTGCAAGCACTTCACATGACGCATGATCAACCGATGGAACTCCGCGTCACACTCTTCTCCACCCCTTCCCCACATCAATACATTTTTATTAGCAATCCATGATCCCAATCCCTGTTTTGCCCATCTAAGAACCACAACAGACACAACGTTTGTAGAGCAGAGGGGTCAGTTTGGAAGCACTCTCACCACACTTGGAGCAAAATGTACCCTGAAAAAACCCATTCTGTGACTTTTTGGCATGTTTCAACTATTAAATGAGAAATATCTGCCTTTGGATGGTGCCCATTGGCTAGCACCTATGACATCACAACACGTTTTCCCCCCCATCACTCAAATCTTCGGGTTTTGTGAATGTTTGCATTTCTTTTTTTAAAAGGTATGGGGAAAAATACATAAAATGAATTAATGTGCATGTATAGCTTGAAAAAACGAAAAATGAAGAAAGGTGAACAGCCTGCCTGGTGCATGAAAGGGCAGTCAATCTACAAGCACTACTATACAGCACCTAACACACAGCTAGAACTAAACCACAGTTCTAAACGCAGGATGGTATAATCACAACTCACAGAAATGGCTTAAAAAATGAGGATGGGATGCTGATATGTGGATGTGTCCACTGAAGGACATGAGCAATGAGGCACAGGCAATATGCTTGGAAAGGGGGCTTCAGCTCCCAGATGCTGGAAACTGCTGTCACCAGTGGGCCTTGCGAATGGACTTCCTGAAGGCCTTTCTCTGGTCACTGTTGGGCACCAAGATCAATGGGCCATCAGACTGAAGCAGCATGGAAGTTCTTACCATTCTGGTTTTCCAAGAAGTCCGTAAAGTAGAAGAATTCTGGGATTAACTCCTTCACATCCACAGGGTTTTCCATGCGGGCTTGCCAGGCAGCGGGAACAGAGTGAAACTGGCGGTCAGAGCAGTCAAACCTGCCAGCAAAGAACACAGAAGAGACTTTGAAGACTGGCGCAGTGCTTACCTACGGGTCGCCATTTATTATGTGGTCCCCCCCTTGGCAGCTTCACATGGGGCAGGCTTGCAACCACTCGAGTAGCATCTGGTCAAGTGGCGAGACCAATCCTTGGCGTTTCTGACTGGCTGCAGATGAGGCCGGAGCCGTCTCGCCAGGTGACCAGACACGGAGGGCAACCAGCTTTCCTGAGTTGTGGTCGTCGTCTGCTGGCACCATCTCAGTCTCTGCTCCAAATGGGCAGAAACGCATCTTCTTGTCCTGGGCATTTTTTAATCCAAGGTGGGGGAAGGTAGCCAGACATGGTCAAGGTTGTGTGCGATCTTAAGTGTCCGTGTAAGAAGAACGGGCATGCGAGGTCCCTGCTCTATGCGAGTGACCGGGAGTCCAGAGGTCCCGCCAAAGCCTCTTTGCTTCCACTCACCTTCCGCTTTGAAGCTGGATGTGCAGGGTCGTAAACGGCTCTGTGCGGATCAGGTAGTGCATGACCCCCGCCGCATTGGAGTAGTGGGTGCCATAATGAAACTTGTCTATCATGCCTGTGGGGTCCTCGAAACTCTCGTACCTGAGGAGGACGGAAAGGTAAAAAACAGTCAACATCCAGACTTCGGAGTGCGTCGTGGCACCCAACCCATGAAAGGAAGCCGCCTGCTTCTGAGAATACATTTCACTCACTTCTCCTTCACATCCTTGGCATGTCTCTCATTGGCAACCCCAATGGGCTTGGAAAGATCCCGGAACACAGCAGGGTTGCTGAGATCTAGCGTCTCTGAGACATAATCTTGCAGGATCCACGGAAACTTCACAGAAAGAGAGAAACGGTGCCTGGTTTCATGCACAGTTGGTCCTCCAAGTGTGCAAGGGAGGAAACTATTCTAATCGACACCTGTGGCTCATGTACAACGTCCTCCCACCCTGCCCTCTGGTTTCGGATGCTTACCACAGGATACTGGGAAAGATCATTGTATGTACGGCCTGCAATGGTGTTTAGCTGCATGAGGTATTCAAAATTGGAGATCTCCCTGTAAACCCATTTCTGAAAGAGAGGAGAACTCACTTAATTGAGCCATCCTAATAAAACTGGGGGGGGGGGGGGGGAGAGAAGGTGGTGATCCTGACTGCCTGGTTTCTAAAGTGAGAGATGCTGCCTGGGAGTCGGTTCCTCACAAATCCATCCCTCCCCTTTGACCTGGAAGCTGCTCCCCCTCCCTCACTTCGCTTTGGGAAGGGGGTTGCTGTGGACAGTGGTACGGAACATGCACTCTGAGGATGGTTACAGGACCGCTGCGAAGTTCACTGCCCACTGGAAACGTTTCCGTCTCCAGATTCAAACCTGCCAGTGTCTGGACTTGGCACAAGCGAAGCCTGGTCTCGGCGGAGACTGCTTTCCCGCACGATGCCAAGGACTCGGGGGTGGGGTGGGGGTGATATTAAACAGGCTCCCAAGAAATCGGCATGGCTGAACAAGGACTCGCGTCAGGGTCCGCTAGTGCCACATTCTTGGTACCCTGATGATTTCTGCTTGGCAGGCAGGCGGCAACTACTTCCTGCTCTTCCCAAACGACAAGGTGTTAATGCTCAAGGATGGGAGGGTGCAGGGCGGGGAATAGAAGAGGTTTGGGTACCATAAGGAAAAGATCTCAAGCACCTGTGTCAACCCAGAGGCCTTCAGCAGCTCCTGCGGTGACCGGCTGCCAAAATAAATCTGGTTTGGTGGTTGCAGGCCAAGAATGGAAGAATAAACCTTGTTCCGCACCTGTGGGGGCCAAATAGCACCGTGCGGTTAGTAAGCCGCCCACGTCCCAAGGTGGCTGTACTTAACACGTTCTGCAAAAGCTGCACGGTCAGGAATGCATCACATACAGTCTGTTGTTACAAGGCCAAAAGATCCAGGAGGAAGACCTTACGGCCCTCACCTTTTTCTTGAAGTTGAGGAAGTAATTGGCCTGGTCAATGAAGAAGAATTCCAGAGCCGAGCGGCGGAGGTTGTAGCGGCGTAGGTGTAGCTCCCGGAGCCGAGAGAGGGGGCGCTTGAAATCGTAACCAATTCCTGGGGGGGGGGGGGGGGAAGAGAAGATGGCACAGATCTTACTCTCAAGTCATGAACTAACCAAAATGTGTTCATTGTACGGCACAAACAGATGAAGCTACCTCCAACCTCAGGCCACTGCGCCAACAAGTAACGTCTAGTCTGACTGGATGTGGCTCTCCCAAAATTCATACCAGGGATTCTCCCCTCCCTGCTCTCAGAGACCCTTTTAACTGAAGATGCAATAGAACTGAACCCGGGATCTCCTACATGCAAGCAAGCCTCTCCCACTAAGCCACGGCCGTTGATGTCAAGCAGCCTGCAGTCCAGGGGCAGCTGGGGTTCAGCTCTGCAGGGAAGATGCCTCTCCCCCCCCCCTTGAGGGACCGTGCCACAGGCACTTCAGACCTTGGTGGCTAGCATACAGAAAGGGAGTGCCGCTTGCATATACAGACCCAGTTTAAGAAGAGGACAGCCTCACAGATCCGTATTTTCCCCTCCCCATAACTTCCACTAATTCAGACTAAACACTCCATCTGAAATGCTTCCGGGCATTACAAGCCTGAATACAATCAACATCTGTAATGTGGAAACACCACAAGATGTGGGGACTGGCACTCACGGAAGAATGGTCTGCAAGAGACAACCAAAGCCAAGCCCCTCTGAAGGGACCATCCAGAACGGGGCGGATGGGAGAGTAAAACCCCATTTCCTCCCAGCCCACAGGTGTACTCATGATTTAACTCCTGTTGGGTAAAAATGCCTTGATCTGGTCCTGCACTGCATCTGTTCATTGCACACATACACAGAACCGAATCCGTGCTGGTGTGTCCCCCCCCCCCCCCCCCCGCTTACATGGCAGAAGGAGACGAAACCACAGTTTACACTCTTATTATTAGGAAGACTCTTTATATGCCCCTTTTCAATAAGACGTAGTTCACGAAGCAGCGGTGCCCCTAGCAGCAACCCCCTAACCCTTCCACCGAAAGGGGCTTTAGCCGCAGGGCCTTCAGAGCAAAGGGAGCCTCCGCCATTACCTTCCTCAGTCTCCTCCTTCTCACTGCTGCCATCATAGAAATAGATGTGCTGGGTGGTGACTTCCAGGCGCCCTGGGATCACAGCCACAATGGTGATCAGTTCACAGTCCTCGGAAATCACCAGCTTCTCTCGCTGACTTTGTTCTTTGGGCTCCACCCTAGGAGGAGAAACGGGCGGTTCCATAGGCATGACTTGGGGTAGAGCTGGCCAGTGGCTCCTGTCTGAGTAACCGGGGTTTGATAGATCTCCTAGAGGACCCTTGCCAAGCGAAGCTCCCCACCCTCTGGAGGCACGCCAAGAAGTGGTCAGGAAGAACTCACTGATTGTCCAGGAACAAGAGATCTTCTTCTGCCAACTGGTCATCCTGCATTTCACTGACCTTCGCCTCCTTGGCAACTGCTAAGGGGAGGGACTCCGCTGGGTTGTGCAAATAGTCAGCACCTGGAAGGAAGAGGGTTCAAGAGCCTCACCGTGCTAGCTCCGGGCAGGAACAGGCAGCCTCGAAGCTGCCAGACAGACAATTACTTTATTGAATGGGACACTCGTGTCCTTGGAAAATGAGGAAGTGGCACAAGATGAGCCATCGGCACCCATCACGCCTGCTATGAGTTAGGAGCTGCTGGGAATCTCACCAGTCCCTTTGTTTTAAGGACACCGAGGTTCATAGCTATAGGTTCTTAATTGCTCTTGGTCTTTGAATTCAGGACAGGGATTCGCAACTGACAATCCCTGGACCATCTCATCCCATGAAAGGATACTATTCCCCATCCCGGTCCAGGTTCCAAGCTGGCAACAGAAGGTGTGCGTGCACAGGGAGAGGTGGCTGTGGTGGTGGCCCTGGGGCTTGCTGCAAGTCTCTCTTGCTGTGGGGTCTCATGCCCCCACCTCCAAACAGTACTCATTAAAACTAGTTGCCTATTAGAGATCTAAATTCAATTTCCCATTACTGCCTAATCAAAAGATATCACTGCAACAATTACAACATGCCAATAACTACAACGATGTCACATTTTTGCAAAAGTGGAAATTGTATTGCTGAGTATCCTTTATGCAAGGCAGAGCACAGAACATCCTTCACTAATTTGATTCTCCCAACCACCCTGTGGAGAAAATAGGTCAGATTGAGAGATTGTGGCCAAGACCACCCAAGGGATGTCAGGGACAAACAGGAATTGGCGCCCAGGCCTTGCTAGTCTCCAGCCAGTACTCTACTCATTGCAAGTCAGATTCCCTGATCCATTGCAGGAACTGGGGCCAGAACACGACCAACTCACACTGTGCCTGCAACGTCTGAACTCGAAGCAAGACTCCGACTCATCCAGAGAAGTCAATTGCAACCAGCTCTCATTGCAACCATCCAACGGTTATTTGCTTTTGTAAATGGTGCGATCCAGAATAGGACTGTGGGACAGGACGCTGTAACACCTGGTCTCTGCTGTCGTCCCATTCCGAACTGAGCCCCCTCACGGATGCCTTTTTATGGGCTTTGAAAGGCAGCACCTGCAGGATCAGACCCTCTACAAACATGCTACTTCCAGAGGAAAGTGTCACTGCAACCATACCAGGGCAAACAGTGTTTGAAAGGAGTGCTGAATGCCCCACTTCTCTCTTCCAGAGAACATTTTCTCTCCTCGGTGGTTCCGAATTCCAGGTCAGGTTGTCCTGCAAGTGCTATTTTACAAAGTCCAGGGGAGCCTTGTCAAAAGCCACCTGTGAATGGTGCCTGCGCTGCTCTGGGCCTGGGTGGCATTACGACCTGCCTGCACAGGCCTGGGCCAGAGGCTGCCTCCAAGAGCATCATGGGATGGAACGGTGGAGTGGCCTAGACGTGGCAAACTGACCACCCTGCCTGAGGAGACCCTCTATTCCTTCCTTGAAGGCTCAGCGCTATCTTGGCCAAAGCCATTCATCGCTCCCACAGCAACTCACCCTTACCCGAATTGTCACGAAGAGCGCTAGCCTCTGCGTGGCAGTCAAAGTGATAATTGGGCACCAGCTTGAGCCTCATTCGAGAGTACGTCTCGGCACTTGATAACTTCCAGTGTATCTCCGGAGGATTCCTGAAAAGAGAGGGGGGGGGGTTGTTTATTGGGAACCCAGGCATAAAGGGGAAGAAGGCTCAAGTGTTGCTGAAGACTTGTACACATGAACAAAGCAGTCTCATACCAAGCCAGATCATTGGTCCATTTAGGCTGTAATCCTGTGCACACTTACCTGAGAGTAAATCCCATTAAACATAGTGGGACTTACTCCTGGGTGAACATGCCTAGGACTGCACTGTTAGATGTCTATGCTGACAGTAGCGCTCCAGGTTTCAAACTAATTTTTCACCAAAGATTGGTTGATTTTTAAAAACAAATTTATATCCTGCCTTGCAAGACCTACGCGCAGTTCAGAGAATTCAAGAAACACAAAACAAAAGCACAGCAGATAAAACTGCTCCTGCTTAAGAAGAGACCTGGGAAAACCAAACAGACCAAGCTAGATGCCAGGCGAGCCTCCCTGGGGAGAGCGGTCCAAGGACTGGGCGCCACAGCGCAGGCAGCCAGCCTCTCCTCCAACTGCCGCCTGACTCCTGGCATCCCAAGGAGAGCCCCCGACAACGAGGGCAGTGCCCGGGCAGCAGGCCGCCGGGGCTGAACCTCGGATGAGCTGCCTGCCCAGCAGGGGTGCTCTGCCTGGCCTGACCTCCGCTGCCCCCATCAACCTTTATCAGAAAGCGCTGCAAGGACCTCAGTTCCCAGGTGCCAAAATCAAACTTCTGGAGCAGTCAGAGGCAGCTACATTTTGAGGTGGTCCTCTGGTCAGCGCAGGACCTTGGCAGGAGGAGGAGACGCCACTTCCGAAACCAAGCAGGGGTGGTTTTTAGCCGGTGGCGAATTGGAGGGACTCTGTGTGCTTCACTGCTGGCTCTCCAAGGCCACCTCTCTCCCACCACCTGCCAAGACGCAGCCGGAGCAAGAGGAGGCAAAGCCGTACCGGTCAGCCCAGGCGGAGCGCTGGGAGGTGAGCAGGCGCCTCAGCGCCTTCCAGTGCTTCAAGACGGCGTTGTGATGGCTGTTGACTTGCTTCAGCATATTCGTGTGCCGGACATTCTCACACTTGGCCCGCTTCATGACTGGCTCCAAGATGAGCTCCTAGCATAAGGGGAAACCAAGAGGGACACAGGGAGGTGGAGGAGGAGGCGGAAAGGTGCAACACAAAGAAAGGGAAGAAACAGGTGGACCCAAAGGGGCTCTGCTGTGTAGCAACAGAAAGCAAGGTGAGGGAGTCAGCAAACACTGGAATCTTTTATAGAGGCTGCTGAAGATTTGTCACCTGGCCTAAGTCACCCCGAGGGCTAGAAACTTGCCCTTTAAGAAGACAACAGAGACTCTCAGGCTGTGCAGCCGCCGCTGGATTGTACCGAGCACAGTGCGTCACCATTTGGCATGCAAAGGCCTGTGGCAGAACCACCCGATCTTGCCACTTGCAAAGCCACCTACCTGGAACTTTCTCCTGCTCTCGGCTTTCTCCTTCTCCCTCCTCTGAGAGCTGCTCATCAGGGCGTCAAAGCAGGAGTTCCAGAAGTTCGACATATGGTCGTGGCTCTTTGCAAACGTGTCTATTTCAAACTGAGCCATGGTCGGCTGCACCTGGTGAGGGAGAGCCAGTCACTGCAAGGCTGTACCAGTGTGTGCGGTGCACGTCACAAAACAGGCTTGGGAGTAGGTCAAGTGGCTTGAAGCCTGCTTGCCTGCGGTGGCTCACAGCAAGGGAATTCTGCAAATAACTGTTCTACGGAAAGAGCAAGCCATTTCTTGGCACCCTCAGCTAGAATTCCCAGGCTTCTTGTGGGGTAGCCATGCCTAGTCAATTAGTGTCAAAGCACTTTGCAGTCAAAGAGCATGAATGACCTTGAGCGGTCTAAAGTAGGGGAGGGGAAGCTGGCTGAAGGAGGAGGAGAATTTTAAGAGGATAGCAGCACCATCAACATACGTCATGCTTTACAAAGTTCAGGAAGCCAGGCCCCTGCCCTGAGGGGCTTACCATCTAAAAGTTGACACAGGGTCAGGTTATGGTAAAAAGGGGGAAGGATAGGCATTCATCGTTGGTTACCACAGGTGATGGTAAGGGGATAGATAGGTTTCAAGGAGCTGGCAGCACACAGCTGTCCGGAGAGGCATCCAGGCCGAGAATTCAACGCATCCAGGCCGGGAACAGGAGCCCAGCATTGCTTCAGCAGGATAAGAATCACAGCACAGGTTTGGTCATCTAATCTACCAAGTAATTCCATGACAGATGGCAGACCTCATTTGCTTCCTGCTTTCCCTGGAAAGGGTAACTCGACCCACTTGCTTAATTCACCCAGTTCTGTGCCCTCTGCAGACCACTTTCTGCAACATACATCCCCCCCCCCCCGAGAAAAGGTGCTCTAGTTGGGCTTGCATAGATGAGTGGCATTGCAGAAGACTGCTTACGAAGGCAAAGGGCTGGCCTAGCTGGCCACTTGTCTGCCCTACTGAGTCTACCAGACACCTACGGAGATGATGTTCTTCCCCTTACCTGCTTCTCGATGAATGTCTTCCACTCCAGGGTAGTGCAGAACACCTGGAAGTCCTCGTAGAAGGTGGGGCTGCCGTTGGTGGGGGGCAGGGAAGGCAGGAAGTGCTGCAGCTGCAAGGTGCCGTAACACTGGTCCATCAGGGTGCGGACGATGGGCACCAGCCAGGAGAAGGTCTCGGACTTGGTGTTCAGCGAGCGCCGAAGGGGGGCATCTAGTTTGCCCAGGAGGTAGCAGGCTTCTTCCTTCTTGAGAGCGGAAGCTGTCTGGAGAAGACTGTGAAGCTTCACGTAGGCCATAGACTGCAACTGGCACAGAAGACGAGAACGGGGTGAAGTGGAGGACAAGAGCTGCAGAAGTGCTGGCGGGTCATTGGAACAAGCAACGGAGAAGACGGGCCCTGCGCTGCAGCCTGGGGCGAGTACAGCCAGAAGGGGAACGGCACGCCTGACTGACATGGAACTCACTCTCGCTCCTGAGTGAGGACAGACCCCCCTGCAACTGCTCCTGGGGCTTACCTGTGCATCCTCCAGCATGACGTACCCAACCAGCACATGCAGGCCTATCTGGGCCATCTCCTTCAAGTCCGAGGTGCCATTGGCCAAGTGGTACCAGACGCCCAACTTGTCCAGTAGGCTGTTGACACCCTCGAAAACCTAGAGCCGGAAAACAAAAGTCGGCAAGTTAAACGACAAACATCACATTCCGCCCCCCCCCCCGAATCCTTCCTCTCCACTTGTCGGGCTCATGGCTGCCATTTTCAGAGCTCAAGCCCCCAAACCCACACTACTGATAAGAATGCTTCTCTGAGCCCGACAAGATTCTGAGAGAGTGTCTCTGAGCACATCCAGAGTGCATTTTTCCTCACCGCTGAGGTGCAGCCCAGCATCCGACTCCTTATTGGAGTCAGGGATTAGAAACTTCCAGGAAACACAAGTTTTGCCTTTCCAAATTACTGTCCGGGGATGTGGCAGGTAAATCCCCACAGAGTCCAACTGATTTAGTTCCAGGATTTTTCATAGCAAGGGGAATAAAATATGAAAGCGACTTGCATCAGAACAGCGCAAGGGCTGGTTTCCAAGTTAAGAGAGGGCAGATATACGGAGCACAATGTCTAGAACGGCAGGGGACACTCTGGGGGCTCACGAGGGCGAGGCAAGTGCCTCTGGTCGAACCTCAGCAGTGGGGCATTGCAGCAAGTCGGCGGGGGCCTCAGCTGGTGGTGGCCTTCATGACTTACTCAGCAGGACTTACTGGTGGAAGATCAGACTGCTTAGGTCGGCATCGTGAGCTATAAGAAGCCACCAACCTTCTCACTCCACAAGGCTTGGTTATTGTGGCCCTCGGAGAACAAGAAATCCTGAAGGAGCCGCAGCAGCTTGAGCGCATTCTGGGCAAGACCAGGCAGCATGGCCGGCGTGGCCTCCTTGATGTCCGTCAGTGCCGACTCCATCATCATCTCCAGGAGGCTGGGAGAGAAAGAGGGACAGAAGAGGGGACATTCAGGCGTCTAAGGAAGGACCACGCTGCTAAGCGCCTCCTGTCCGTACCCTTCGGGTGGCAGCTTCTCACGCTCTGTTCATGGCCCATGAGCCATTTGAATGTAGGAAACAAGGCACAGAGTATTAGACACAGGTGTCCCCCCCTCCCAGTCCCTCTTTATGCATCGTCTCCAGGCACAGCTCCTCTGCATTCTGCAGGCTGCACTGGCCCCACAACTGCCATACAGGATTTCGGTCCTCACTGGAGCTAAGCTGTTAAATCCCGCTGCCGTGCCAACACCACCTCTTTTGTTTTAAGGTTCTATGTGCCACCAGTCACATCACCGTAGCGTGGTGGGGCGCAGGGGGTGACGCATGCGCACCCACGCGCGTCGCCCCTTTCCGCGTGGAGGCTCCGAAGCCGGAAGGAGGCCTCGGAGCGTCCGCCCCGTCCGGCGGTCTGGGCCTTCTGAGAAGGCCCGATGCATCGATACGTCATTTATTAGCTTTTTCGCACATGCGCAGACCGTTTGAGGGCAAAAGGGCAGCCCTTGCCCTCAGAAACGGTCTGCGCATGCGCGAAAAAGCTAATAAATGACGCGTCGACGCATCGAGCCTTCTTAGAAGGCCCGGACCACCGGACAGGGCATTCGCTCTTAGAGCCGGGGGCAAGCGCCACCCTAGTGCAGGGGTGACGCGCCCCCCGCTCCAGTGTGACACACCCTCCTAGTGACGATACTGTATGCCACTTTTTCATCCTAAGGTTTCAAAGCAGCTAACAGCAATATTAAAACAAGATAAATCTACAATAAAATGCCCAGCACAGAATGCCAGGGATGGGATGAAGACTCACCCCTTCAGATCCCCCCCCCCACTCTCAGCAGTAAAGACCCATCTTTAAAAGACATCTGGAAGTCAGGAAACAGCAGGCAGCAGTAGTGACTTTCCAGGGGAAGAGCAATTCAAAGCCCAGGTGAGACCGTTGAGAAGACCCGGCCCCCCCACGTGCTACTAGCCAAGTGAGGCTTTGCAAGCAGGGCCCCCATGAAGACAGACCGTAATGGGAAGCAGAGACCTGCCAACGGAGTCAGTCTTTCGTGCCCCCCTCTCTCTTCTCCTCCCCTGTCGTCACAGCATTTCCTTCTGCCACTGTTACTCACTGGGCATCCCCCCTCCTCCTCCCCACACCAGTCCATCTCAGCTGAATGAACTGGCATCTATCTTGACGCAAACCACCGTTTCTGGACTGTCTGTTGCAGGCACAAGGCAGCCACGGCCCGTGCAGGAGAACCCTGGGCAGAGAGCCGAGCGGTTTCTTCCTGCTCCAAGGACCTGTTGCTTCATCAGCCCCCCCCCCCCACCTACCTCCGCTTGATGTCATCTGGCGGGTGAACCAGATCGCAGGCTGAGCCCAGCTTGGTAAGGACAGAGAAAACCTGCCCCCGTTCTTTCCAGGCAGCATCGTCCCCGCCTTCCACCCCTCGCCAGGTCACGGAAAAGATAATGTTGGTCAGCAAGTTGCAGAGTTCTTCTTCAGGGGTTTGCTGTGGGGTGAAGCCAAGAGAGATGCTGCAGGCACAGGCCCTCAGGGTCTCCTCTCCCAAGTCATCCCCTCGAGCCTTCTGGCCCGCTTTGTTCTAAAGAGCTTTTGCTGCCTCTGACAGGCTTGCGGCTCTTTTTAAACTGCAGGGGCCAGGATGACTGGCTGGCTGGCCTAAGCGAGGAAGCAGAGGAAAAGCTGCCGCTGCAGAGGACAAGAAATGAAGCGAGCAGGCAAGCACTGGTGCCATTGGAGGAGCCCTGGCAGTGGCCTCCGTCTCCTCCACCGCTGCCCCACCAGAGCAGAGCGCAGCACTGTGACCACTGTGTACTTCGGCAGAGGCAGCATCCACAGCAAGCTCAAGGAAAAAGGGGGCGAAGCTCACCTGAGGGTTGCTGGCGTTTGAGATGCTGTCGCTAGGCAGGGTCTCTTGATTGCTGGTTTCATCCAACACGTTAGAGAGGCTGGAGCTTTTTCGAACCCGTGTCCCTGGGAAGGGCTTGAAGTTCTCGAGAGGGGAGGGGGTTCCTGGCAGGCTCACCGGCGTTTGGTTTCCACTTTCCCCTGTGGTGACAGAGGTGGTACTGCTCAAATCCAAGCCAAGATCAAAGGGCGACATGGCGAAGGGAGAGAGCGGGTGGTAGGTCCTGTCTGCCTGGTACATGTCACCAGTCTGGGCCTCTCCCTGTCCAGGGAAGTCAATGGTATTGGAAGAGGAGGAATGGCTGGCCAGGTCCAAAGAGTCAAAGGACTTGAAGCCATAGGGGTGGAAGGGCTGGCTCCTGTGGTTCGTGGGCGAGATGGAGTGGTCTGAGAACCCCTCCGAGAGGTCTTGGTCTGAGGTCTCATAGAAGGGGAGGAAGACATCCAGGTCCTGGAGGTCGGTGGCGGAGGGGCTGGCCGAGTCGACGGGCTCCTTCCCCATTTCTGCACCGGGCTGCTCAGAGGCCTTCAAGAGGTCAAGGCAGCCTCCGTTGCTGGCAGAGCCCGACAGGCTGTGCTGGCGAGACTCGTAGGACTCCTTGACGTAGAGCTTGAGGAGAGTGTCCTGCCAGCCGGCTAGCTTGGCCAGCTGCTTCACCAAGTCATGTTGGGAGTAAATCAGGTGGAAGAGCTGGAGAGAGAAAAGAAGAAGTGCAGAAAGGCATGAGTGACCAGACTGTGGCTGCAAGTCTGCAGTCGTGGATGCGGAGCGGGATGAAGGACCATACAAGATGGGAGGGACCTTGAATGGGAACAAACTGCCGCCATCGTTCCTGCCTCTTAGGGTGGGCAACCTATAACAATAGCTCATGATTCGGTTGGGATTGGAGGCAGGTGAAAGTTAAATGGGTGCCCCACAGTATTCACAGGAGAGGGGGCAGGTTACCCACAATCCTCCTGCCTCAGCAGAACCACAACATGACCTCCAGGAACGCCAGATCTCAGCGGTATGCAGAAGGTCCCAGGTTCAACCGACAGCATTTTGAGCCACAGGTTTTGGGAAGCAGGCCTGCCGGCGATCCCGATGAGTGGCTGCCAGTCCGAGTAGATAAGACCGGGCTAAACAACGGACAGACCCATGATCAGCTTCGCGTGCGTCAGTGGGAAGTGGCGGCTTCACTCCATACAGCTCAACCACCCTGCAGCTACACGTTGTTTCTGAGCAAAGTTCCTATGCACCTTTCTGCAGATGTCCAGCCTGACCGTCAGCTCTGCCCGGTGAGAGAGGTAAACCACAGCCAACAAATCCTTGTAATTGGGAGAGTCTGGGGACAAGAAAGCAAGGGAAAGAACAAAGTGAGAGCAATGAAATGGAAGCACTCGGATGGATGCCCAGTTTGAGCCTGGAGCACCTCCGGCATAATGGTCAGAATTCTAAACGCAAGAGAAAGAAGCACAACATCAACGCACGGGCCGGTTCACACAAGGCCCAGGTGGGCAGGCGTGGTCCCATCATACGTGTAGCACATATTCTGTGTATAGCCGCTGCTTCTCTACATGGCGTATACATCCACGCATATGCACTGGGGGGGGGATGATAAATTGCACAGGAAGGGCATACTTGCATATGCACAAGCACATATTGGTGTCCCGTCACACAATGTGTTCTATATGCACGCCACCATGTGCCATTCACCTGTGTGAAACAGACAGCCCTACGTTTAAGGTGTGTCCATACTCGTGCTTACTCCTAAAGAGGGAAGGGGCTAATGCGTGTTGTCTCCCACTGTTGTCTGAAGTGTGAACAGAGTTACTCAGTATCTGAATACATACGCTTTAGGAATGTATTATGACAACTTGTAAGGTGCTCTTTCTCCCCCTCTTCAGCTACAGTTGCTGAATACAAGCAGTCTGGATACTTGTGCTCCAGAGATACTTGTGCACCACAATAGAGGTGGAACCAGAACGGCTGGTTTTTCCAGCCCTTCCACAATGTGTGTGCTCTGAAAAGCAGCTAAGAAGCTACAGACCCATAGCCTGAGGTGGTCGAGGAGCAGACCAATAGCAACTTGCCTTGCACTCTCTGTGGAAACCAGCAAGCCCAGGAAAACGTGACAGTTCCAGCCAGTAGACAAGCTTTGGAACCAACGGATACAGCTATCTTGCTGTTTGTTGAAGCAACACAGTGAACTGGATGCGCCGTCGTGCCTGCGGGCATGACCTTTGTACCGTCAACCCACAGCTCAGGAGTGGAGCAATGCTTTGCATGCAGAAGGCAAGGCCCTCGACATCGTCAAGCAGAGTGGCAGAAGAACTCCTGCCTGATCTCTTGGAGAACCACCTTTCAATAGGCAAACCCTGGATCAGACAAGCTGCGGTGTCTGAGACGCCGACTGAGTAGGGCCTACAGGAGGCCGAGGTTCAATCCCAGACTGGCAGCATCGCCAGTTCAGAAGCCCGATGCCTCAGAGATTTGTTGCTAGAATGCGTAGACAGCATTAGGTGCTAGACAGGCCAAGGGTCTGGCTCAGTAGAAGGAAGAATCATGCGAGAGAACACCTGGCTCCTGGAACCAAAATGGTATTTTGGAATGTTGTAAAGCTGCTTTGGGGCCCCAATGGTTGAAGCTGGGATATGAATGGAGCAGCCCGCCAGCAAGAAGAGGCAAGATCGGCATTCATCATGTGCTGATCCCTTTACCTGATCCAAGCACTTGCTCCAAGAGGCACCGGCAGAGGAGCAGGGAGACTGGGGTGTCATTCAGGCAGGAGATGAAGCCCTGATAGCCAATGCCCTTCAGCTTCAAGCGGTGTTTGTTCCGCTCACTCACCCTCTCGTACTTCAGCAACTTGTATAGGGTCTGTGTGCAGCAATGGAAATGCAACTAACATTAGACTGGGCCCCCTTTATCTATTTGTTGTGACCGAGAATGAACCCCTCTCAACTCCAATTTTTTTTTTTGGGGGGGGGGGACTGAACTTGATAGAAGTTGCCTGACAACTTGACAGCAGCCCTGAGTCACCCTCTCTCTCCCTCTAACATCTAGCAATACAAAATGACAATGTGTCCTTATATGTTTGGCATTGATTTCACTGCTGCCACTTGGCAGGGGAGAGGAATAGAGGCATTGATCCCAGATCAAGTATTTGACGACGTTACCGGTAGAGTCTCAGGCTGCTGTTTTCCAAGAAGCCCATATCATTGCAGCCTTAAGGGGTACTTACTATCCCTAATCAGTAGGGCAACCCCACAGATATTTGATATTGGATTGAATGGGTGAGCGTTTCCTGGCTCAATGAGAGCCAGGAGATGTGAGCGCATGAAAATGGTTCCCCCGAAGCTCAAAGCTTTCCTTACCTCTCAGTTATCAAACACAAATCTGACACAGCTAACACCAAAAAGCATCCTAATGTGAATTGCATAGTGCCATTTTTATTTATTTTAAGCATTTGCATCCTGCCTTTTCTGTAAATACACCAGCTTCAGGTAGTTAAACAATAAAATACATATACAAGGCAATAAAGACAATTAAAAATGGCAGTATACCCTTACAAGCAGCAATGTGACAATACAAAACCCTGTTCAGCGATTAAAAGCACATAATTTAAAAAGCGTTCTGCAATAAACACAGTTTTCAACCTCCACTGAAAGACGGACGAAGGACCGTCCAAACACAGGGTGTCACGCTGAAAAGACTCATCTCTAATATCCAGGAAACGTGACCTTTTTTGTCCGTCTTTTTGTCTGCCAAACAGGACACGCTGCTGCTTAGGACTCCTCTAAGTTGTGCTTAGGAGTCATGATGACCTTTTGCCACAGGCCTATGAACTCTGGCAGGACAGTGGCTTGAATCAAGCCCCCTTTTATAGCGCTGACCTCAGGACCTACCTAGCAGAGTCCAGCAAGGGAAAATAGAAACACAGGGAGGGGTGGGGTGGGGAAAATCCACCCAGAGTTCCCTCACCTTGAAAATTCTCTCCCGCACTTCATCCGAGAACTTCCTCTGAACAAGCAGCGAGAACAAGATCTCCACGTTTCCTGGCTCAAAGAGGAAAGTATAAAGGTGCTCCTGGGATGGGGAACTCTTCTGCAGGCTGTGGACCACCTCCAGCATCCCACACACCTGCAAGACACATCACAAGAGCGGCTTGGGAAGGTGGCCTGCCGACCTCTCAATCCTGATCCCAACAGTTGTCATGTCTTTTGAAGCCTGCTAGCGCTGCACGAGGGCTAACCCTAAATCTCACCTAGCATCAGCTCAGAATGAATTCACTTGCAAATCCCCCCTAGCACTTTCAAGGATTTGTTCTCTGGTTGCGTCAAGCCCAGGGCAGAACAGAACCAGATACTGTACACCCATTCCAGCTTCAGAGAACTGTACTTGATGGGGATGTCTGCACAGACTTTCCCCCTCATCCCAAACCGACACTACTGCTGCTGCTGCTGCATCTTTTCTGCATGTTTCATGCCAGCCTACATAAACCCACCAAACCAGCTTAAGGCAATGCAAGCACAAGGTTTTTAATCCCTCTGGAGAAATGTGATGAATGTGCACAGCCATTCACACTGCTTGTTCTTGTTTTCCACCCACACCTGTGAGGATGCGAGAAAGGAACTGAACATGAATGTGGAGGAACAGAGATCAACAGAGACCCCAGAAGTGCTGAGCATTACAGAAATGTGCACCCCAAGAAACAGCATCCTCAGGCTTCCAAGAATGGGCGCTGGCTTCTGACAAGCACATTTCAGAGGCAGGGAGAGTCGAGCACAAAGTCACACCCGCCCCCCCCAGCCAGCAGGCTACTAGGTGGATCAGGAGAAGCACTCCAGTTCTGAAGGAAAGAGACCCAACTTTTGGATATATACCAATCCACCGATCAGAGGCTTTGGTCCCAGAGTCCTGCACTCTGGGCTCCTGCGGATATGCAACTAGGAAAATGGGACGCAAAGCCTGGTTTGCTTTTTCTACTGCCACTGGACTCCCAAATCCTCCCCCACCCTGGAAGTTCTCTACCCCAAACAGGCTGCTGCTGGTGCTTCCATCCATCTCCCTACCTGCTGCTCATCATTCACGGCAGCCAGATAGCTCAGGGTGCTCTGCATCTCCTCCGTGGAGAAGTTTCGACAGAAGAAGTCCTTGATCAGGCTGAAGAGGGAAGTTTGCACAGTCTTGATGTCATCTGTGGCAACTGGATTCTCCTTATACATTCTGAAGAGGAGGAGAGGAAAACGGGTCACCGGTAGGACTTGCTGGCTCAGGCCAAAGGCCCACCACCTCTACCACTGGCAGCCCAACTCCAGCTGAACTCAGGGATGGCTTATAGGACTCTGAAAGCAGGCCAAGGTGCGAGGCCCCGGAAGGACGGGCCCCTGTGCAAGTGGAAAGGCCATGTGATGGGTTCTACTGCTTCACACACCACCTGACATTTTTACTGCGCTTTCTGAGTGTGTAAAGCGCTTCACAAGTGTCACTTTGATGTTGTCCTTACAACCAGTGGTGGAGCTAAGTCTTGTTGTACCTGGGGGGCGGGGTGATGACCCCCACATCATTGGGTCCAGGATATCTGAGGGACCACCTTCTCCCATACATTCCGGCCCGCTCTCTTAGGTCATCTGAGGGGGCTCTCCTGCGAGTGCCACCTCTGTCTCAAGTTAGGGGAACGGCAGCTCGTGGGCGAGCCTTCTCTGCTGTGGCGCCACAATTGTGGAACTCCTTGCCAGGGGATTTGAGAACAACCCCCTCCCTCATGACTTTTCAGCGGGGGCTCAAAACGTTTCTGTTTCGTCTTGCGTTTGGGTGATGGGTTGTTGTCTGCCCCCAGTGCCTCAGTATGTTCTGCCTTGTTGTTCTGCTCTACATTGTCACCCCCCCAGTGGATTTTATTGTTTTTTAATTTACTTTATGTATTGTTTTTAAATTATGTATTTTAACTTGTTGTAAGCCGCCTTGGGCATTTGCCTTGGCATAGGAAAAGGCGGGGTATAATTTTTTAAAATAAAATAAATAAAATAATAAATTGTCCCGCCCCTGGGTGGGGTGGGTTGATGACGTCGGGCAGGGTGTCAAGCCCCCGCGTTGTGACATCTTCCCCCCCCCTTCCTGAATGCCTCCGATTGGAGCCAACGCAGGCTGTTTGTTCAACTACTGCAGAGAATTTCCAATTGCTATTGGCTAATCATGGCATGATCTCCTAAAGAAATCTGTGAAAAGCCACCTGTGGACTCCATGGAGGTTTCAGCCATCAGCACCAAAACATAAAGACACAACATAGAAAACAGCAGACAGGGCTTCGGTGGCCAGGCAGCTAGTAACTTTGCCACTTTCCCAACGCAGCCTTCATCTTCTACTGTCAATCTACATTTCAGGGCTGTTGAGGGCCCAGTCACAGAGTCATCACCTGTACAGCAGTCACAGAAAAGGCAACTCTGCACTCTCCACCCTAGGCCAGATCTGGTTTCTCAAATGCCATAAACTCCCCTCCAAAAGTGACACCTGTGGCACTATCCCCCAAACGAAATCCGTCACACGACCCCATCACCACTTGTTAGGAGGCGACACACGCTGGATGTCTCCAAGGCTACCTATGGGCCTGATGGTTGCGGTACTAGCCCTGACGTGGATCGTAACGTGGACGTTACGAAAACCACCTGCATTTCTTATATTGCTCACACAGTGGTGCTTTCGTTTCAAGTTGAGGAAGAGGAGACTTTTAACTCACCCGTAATATGTCCGGATAGAATCAAGGAGGTACTGAACACCATACTTCTTGCGGATCCTTTGTTTGTGATCTTTAATTATGTTTGACAGGTACTGGATGTGCCCTGTAAGAGAAAGGTTGGGGTGGAGGAGAGATAGGAGAGCCTGGCTCCTTTGAGAGATCCCTGGCTGCCTAACCTCAGCCCCCCGATTAGGTGGCTTTCCTACGCACTCTGCATTTCAGACCAGCTTCTACACTAGGGAAGACGCGGCTCAAAGGTCATTTAAAACTACACTGCTTGGTATGCGTTGGGCATACAAGTCCATCTTCTCCCAAAGCAGCCCACAGCAACCTGCATCTTGTTGTGGATGGCGTCCTCTTTCTTTTGCTGCTGCTGCTGCTGCTGGGGGCCACCCACTTTTAAGTCTCTGCCATCATGGAGAGAGTCACTTCTATGACCTGGTGGACCCCATCAGTGGTTTGGCCTGGACTATTCTATGCTCACCCAACCGGACAGCAAAGTCACTGTTGCTCCAGATGCGGAAGTCGAACAGCAGGTACTGGTACAGGAAGTGCAGCAAAATATTGTGTCCTTCAGAGGCTACCTGTTCCATGAGGATCTGCGATGCCATCAATACATTCATGTCCATCATCTGGCTGGAAACCTGTGAAACACAGAGGTCTGGCAACTTGCATGATGGAAGGATTGCCCAAGCAAGCAGGCTGCAAAGGCATGGCCAATGCCTGCTTGCATTCTCCCGTAGCCCTCCCTTCGCAGGGGCCGTAGTAGCTCAGTGGTAGAGAGCATGTCTTGCATGGAGAAGGGCCTAGGATCAATCTCCACCACCTCCAGTCACAAGGCTCGGGTACCAAAGGCTAGGAAAGCTCTCCGCTCGAGTGCCGAGAGAACTGCTGATAGTCAGCGTAGATAACTGACTGGAGGCATCAGGGCTTGACGCCACAGAGGGCCGAGTTCTTTGTACCTTGACACGTTTTCTGCTGCTGCTGCGGCTTTGCCCTGCCCATTAGCAGCGCATTTCTCCCACTAAAGCTAAGAGGACAACCACAGCTTTGGAGCAGTGAGATATTCCACATATGCAGCTCTGGGGTGACAGAAGACCAACCACCTGCCCAAAGGCCAATAGGACATAATGGCTAGACTTGGGAACTGACCAGCAAATTTGGGCGGGCAGCATACCAGGAGAACTCTTGGGAGGGGAGTGCTTTGAAGGACCGAGCATTAGTCACATTAGGTGCCTTGCTTTTTTGAGTTGGAAAGGGGATTTGCCTATTTCATGGCTCTACAATAAAATGGTGCCTGAACAGTGAAGCTGCTCTTATGGCGGTCATGGGATGGATGGCTGGATAAGACTGTGCACAGCTTTACCTAGAGAAGTTGGACACTTCTCACAACCCATCCTTACCCGACGTCAGGGGTCGGCAACCTTTTCCTTTTAAGGGGCCGGACAATCGATGGTGACATCACCACATCACTGCCAAACTTCCAGGTTGCCAAGCACTCAGAAGTGGCCCATGAGCTTTGGAGGCGAAGCCTCCTGCCCAAGTTGCTGCGCAGAGCCACCCGCCCGGGTTCATGGAGTCCCTGTGCCACTGTGTGTGGGGCGGCCTGGGAGGGAGGCTTTGCCTCCCAAGCCAAGCTCCATGCAGGCCGGATGATTTCAGCTGGCAGGCCAGATCTGGCCCACGAGCCGTAGGTTGCCGACCTAGGTCCTTGAACAACCAGGCCTTGCCTGGCATGAGCAGCACTGAAGTTCTTACCTTCTGGAGCAGGGCTCCAATGATAGCTGGCCCATGGCACTGCACTAGGCTCTCCTGATTGACAGGATGGCCACGGATAAAGTTTTTCACCAGCAGCAGAAAGGCAGCCACCCCATTTCTCTCCAGCCTGCCCTCTATGAAAGAAAACAAGACATCTTGGTCAGCTCCAAAAAGGGAGGGACTCTTGGTCGCTGATATGGAGCCCCCAAGAAAAGCCTTGGCTCCAGAAGAAAAATCACCCTGCAATCGTGAGCTCCAAAGACACGATTGTGAAATGGCTTTGGTTTCTTGGATACCTACGACGATGCGCTGCCCATCCCAGCCACACCCCTGCTGATGACAGACAGCACCATGAATGGCTTGATCACCTGAGGACTTCCCCAGCGGGATGAGCATGCCCTGGGCGTTCCGAGAAGAGGTCAGTTCTGGCCCCACCAAGTCCTGCGTTTCCTGGCGGTCTTCAGGCTCTTTCCTCTGCGATGCCAGCTGATCCAGTAAGGGGAGCAGCACTCCCATCCCGCCAACACAGTTCACCACGTCCTACAGGGTGGAACCACAGACAAAGCCATCGTGTGGCGCACAGAAAGAGAGCTGGGACCTTAGTTGCACCCTTTTTAAATGGCAAAGGACCTCCAAGAGTCCTGCAGACGTATTCCGAAGGGGAATTGGGAATGAACTTCCTGCTGGAGCTCCACGTTTCGTTGAGTGGTCCATGATTTCTAACAGGAAATATAACTGGCTTGGAAGCCATGCTCTTTCATCTGGATTGCCTTGCTCTGCATTTCCAGATTTGTCTGGGCTGACTGATTACTAGAAGGCGAGAGGAGGGCACTCTGCACATACTCAGATGCACTCTATTCTTTACTATTGCCTCACATACTCCATGGCCAAATAATGGGGCACTAAAATAGCATGGCTTGAATTCGGTGCCAGCCACTTACTCCAGCCTCTGGCACCTTGGAATCAGGATGATGCAGGCAGTCAAGTGCATTATATGGTACTACTGGCAGACAGGGCCAGGATTCAAAGGGTTGCTGCTCCCTATTTTTTTGGGTCTCTGCATTACACCACCTCAGGGTCATTTCTTTACATCCCACTGACTCACAATCCCTGTACCTTGACATCCCAGTTCACCACTTTGTGTCCAGTCAGCCTGCCATCAAAGAAGTGGTTTGGAGAAAGGTCCAGGCAGATGTTGCTTTTACAGGCCTAGAAATCCAAACAGGAGAGAGACTTTTAGTGCCAGCTCTGAGGCCATCCCAGAGATTTCACAAGTGTCTTGAAATCACGGACGTAATGAACAAAACCTTTTCTTGTGTCTTAGTACTTTGAATGGTCCTGTCTCTCTCTCTCCCCCCCCCCCCCCAAACTGGACTCAACAGAAGTTATACAGTGACCCTTTATACAGGCTGTAACTTAAACCCAGGCCACTAAGAAGAACATCATGCCTCTGATGAAGTGGGCTCCAGTTCATGAAAGCTGATCCTTTTGCTACCCTTAAAAGGTGCCAGAAGACCTTGGATATTTGTAGGTCACTTAATGACGTTGTGAAAACTCAACATTTGCAATCCCAACTTCAGCATTTTGTCAAGGTTGTTGTACATGACTTTTAATTTCAATATATTGTAGACGGGGATAACCAAAACTGTCCTTTGCATCTTCAGTGGAGTTCTTGGGGATGCCTGGCAACAGAAGACGTTACGGCAGCATTCGTCCATTTCATGGGGTGGAAAGAGGAAGGGGTGTTCTTGGCCTTACCTGTGGTGTATAGTACAAGAGCAGTTTGCTACTGAGCTCCAGAAAATCCCCTTCTGGCTTAAAGGGTGATGTAACGTTTGGTCCTGCAGGAGGGATGAAAAAGGGTAGAGTCTTAAAGGACGCCTGACCTGGCAATGTACAAGAAGCCATTTCTCTCATTTCTCCCCATGTGTGCTTTAGGACAGGGGTTCTCAACCTTTGGAGGCCCGGGGTACCCCCTATCACGGTCCAATTTTCTGAAGTACCCCTGCTAATTAATTGGATTAATTAATTAGATAATTATCGTTAAATAAAAAAGTACTAAAACAATTTTAAATGTTAAAAATGTGTCTTATTTAACTCTGTGGGGGGGGGGGACATATGCAAGGATCTTTTTTCTTCTCCCCAAGTCACACTTCCCAAAATCAGCTCCTCCCTCCCCCACCGCACCAAAGTACATTTTCCAAAGTACAAAATAAGCCCAAAACCAAAATCAGAGAGACGGAAGGGCTCTGAAAATAAAAAAAATTAAAATCCATGTTAATTAACACTTAATTAGCTGCTGATGGGGCAGATAAGGGGCAGGACTTGGCATACCCCCAGCAAGAGGTCAGCGTACCCCCAGGGGTACCCATACCACAGGTTGAGAACCTCTGCTTTAGGACATATTTGTAAATAACCAGCACATAGGGCCATGATACACGCTGAAGGATAAATGGATCACTTGATTGGAGAGGCTTATAGGTCCATTTCTCCAGCCTGGCCTTGGCAAATTTGGACAGGACGGATTCCCCCCCCCCCCCCCAAAAAAAAAGGACTGCCTGGGAAAGAGTCTAGATAGACACATACCTGAGGAGAAGAGTGCCTTCACTTGAGTGGGTTGGAGTGCTTCGTAAAAGATGGAGACGGATCCCAGGTGTCCCTCGAGAGACGTGGGTGTCCCCCACTCCGTGTCCTGACTCCCTGCAACCGTCGTGGAAACCATGCCTTCCCTGGGGGGCTGGGAGGGAATGGGTGTCCAAGCATGTGGCGCCAGAGAGGCTGGGAAGGACTGGGAGCGGCTCAGTGAAGGGTGAGATGGGAAGCCCAGGTCTGGCGAGTGAGATGGGGAGGGGTAGATGGTGGAAGTGGTGGTGGTCCGGTGGCCGGCAGAGCCAATGCAGCAAGAAGTGAAGGACTAGAAGAGAAGAAGAAGGAAGGAAGGGTTACAGACATCTTGAAGCAACCCCTTCTCCACACACCAAGATGTGCTGCTGGAGGCCCTTCTCCAAGTCTAGCGCCATGCCAAAAGAGGACCAGGGAGCCATTCGGAAAAGGGACGTCTCAGCGATGCCCCACCCACAACTATGGAATAGTCTTCCCCAGTGCTACTCCCGTAGCACCGAGTGTGTGAAAGCTCGAGGTATCAGGCTAAGGCTGTTCTAATAAATGCAGCTAGATGTTAATTGATTTTAGCCGCTAGTTTGAATATAGTTTGTGTGCTTCCGTTTGTTTTTATTGCCCACGTTTTTGTATGAGGTTACTGATTTTGTAAACTGCTTTGAAGCTTTCCAAATACATACCCATGGTTATTTTCTTTTGGTCAAGGGGAGGGCGGAAGAGAGAAGAGTAACTCCCCATGTTGTTCTAACTTCTCCTGGCAAATGCCACAGCCCAACTCCTAGACCACTAGTTCTGCCCTCAGGCATTCTCTCTTTCATCCACTGTGGCTCACTCTCTGGGCAGCTTCTCTGGGCAGAGCACTGTGAGCTCATGCACAGGGTTGTGGACTCTGTCACCCATGTATGGTCAGATGCATGCAGGCTGTCCGAAAAAGCTGTCCCAAAGGAAGAATGCAATTGCTTCCCACCGGTGACAACGTTTTCACAGACTTAGACGGGGACAGGGAAGAGGGGAGAGTCTTAGCACTGCATGACCCGTGGCACTGCACGAACAGAGGAAGCTCCCTTCGATGCAGTCAGGCCACTGGTCCACCAAGCTCAGTAATGGCGACACCGACGGGCAGCAGCTCTCCAGGGTTTCAGGCAGGGGTTGAACCTGGGACCTTCCGTGCGCAAAGCAGGGCTCTACCACCGAGTTACGGTCCTTCCCCTGGGAAGCCATTACCTCGCTAAGGGAGGGAAAGCGCAGCTGAGCCACCTTCCGGAGTTGGCCATCCACATAGATGTTCACAAGGTTTTGGCCAAAGGGTCGGCGGCCAGTGATGTGGAGGATATCGATGCAATGCTGCAAGAAGAAAGAAGAAAGCAGTTCTAGGCCAACCGCTGCCACACGTCGCCGCTCAAAACGCAGTCGTCGTTTGCAGAACCTCAGTGCTCACAGAGAGAAGGGAGTGTCACCGACAGCAACTGCTCCCCAGCCTGGAGCTCGAGAGGCAAGCGGGACAAAGGAAACAAGAGACACAGACTGGCTGGGGAACTCAGCCAGCAGCACATTTCCAGTACATGAAGCCATCTGTCATCTGGATCAGCTTGTGAATGGTTACCATTATAAGACTCTCCATATCAAGCCGGTTGCCGAGGAAGCCCTGCCCGCCTGCCCGCCACTGACCCCCGGCACGCTGCAGAAGTGCTTTACGTGCATTTCCACTGTTCACGTGGGGCTTGACCCAGCCTGTTGGGACTCCTTGACCGAGAGCGGAACCTAGAAGACACTCAGCACTCCGATGGCTACACACTGTAGTGGGAAGGTTGGTGGTGACAGGCAAGTCGCCTTGCAGGGAAGGCTCCTGCTCACCTGTGCTATGGGAAGCCAGGGGCTTCCTCAACAGCTTGACCACCACTCAAGACAGCAACAGGCAAAACGTTGCACTTGCTGCTGTAAGGAATGGGATAGACATCTTGGAATATTGCTTGGTGCTTGGCAGCTTATTCTAATTTTGTGGAGCAAAAGGTAAGGTGGGTGCAATACAATTTACTGTAGTCTGTCTGTCTGTCTATACATATATACTAAGCTCTCTCTTAATCCCTTAAGAAATATTATCCAATCTTCATTAACCAAATCACTCCTGAGTTCACAAAAGTGTCACCAAAATGCAAGGTGCTCTCATTGTCAGCTTGAGTGTGTCACCTCTATGCGCCCTGGTCAGCTAGGAAAACTCTGCAAAATATTTATTCAAATAAATTTCGCCACTCGTTTTGTATTTTTGAAGTATTATTACATAGCACCAACAGAGCACATATTGCTTTACAGAATCTGCAAATAAGTAAAGACATCCCTTCCCTCAAGGACCTTACAACTGAAATTTCAAAAGAGGGAAACAGCAGGAGAGGGAGAGAAAAAAAAAAAGGAAAAGTGACAAGGCGCGTCTTTGCACAGAGGTTGTTCTAGGCACTTGGGCCTTGTCTCAGCAGGACACCTCAAGGCTCCAGGGAAGCGGTCTGGAACTTGTGAACCAGCACATTCAAGTGATGTACTGACCATGCAAAACGGACACAGAGACAGGAACATGAAGATCCGGACTTCATAGCCCTTTAAGGTAAAGGCTGATCTACACGACAGGCAGAGGCTCCGCCGTCGCCTCTGCCTGGCGCCTCCGCGCTGGAAGTGGGGGAGTGTCTTCAAGACTGTTGCCCCTCATGTTGTCCCGCCTTCCTAAGAAAGCGCAGTTGCTGTGTGGATGTAACCTCCAAGGTGATTGGTTGTCGTTCACATTGGCATTCAGCCACCCCCCCCTCTCCTGTGATTGGTAGGCTGCAGCAGCTCCGCGAGCCACCTCCAAGCTCTGCCGTCACGCCCCCTAAAAAATAGAACACTCGACTTGGAGTACGCGGCAGTGGGGCGGAGGTCCGGTGGCTCCGCTGGATTAAAAAACGCTCCGCGACGCTGTCGTGTAGATCAGCCTTAAGGCTGATGCCACCAGCCAGAAAAGGTTGGTATGGCAGTGACTAACTTGTCCCGCGGAATGGGCCACGAGACTGTGGTGGGAATAAGAGACCACTGCACCCTAACTAAACCCACCCTCCCAATTAAGATTTCATCAGTCAAGCACACAGAATGCACCCCGACGATTCGGTTTTGACAAAGTATGCAGAGCAGTCCCCTCTCCCATGGCTCCTGTATGAATCCACTTTGACGTCTCATCAGTTCACTGGAAGGCATCCAATTCTGCCAAAGATGCAGGATACGTTCGCCTGACCAGGGATTCCTTCTGCAGTAGAGCTAGCAGTTGGGTCTTCCAGTGCGCATGAACACACAGTCATGTGTGCTCCAGCATTTACTCACCCAGGCTGCATCATTGAAAGGGAACTCTGGCAGGGCTACCGTCATGTACTCTTTTTTGGTGCAGACGGCCACCACCAACATCCCATCGGCTGTGAAGAAGGCCTCAAAACCTGTCCCGCTGGCGGTGAAGAAGCTGGTTGGGGTAGAATGAGAGACCGGACTTCAGAGCACGGGGCTGGCGCTAGATTGGCAGGGCAAGACTCCTCCCCCCCAAAGCAGCCAAAGCAAGCCCACCCACAAGCTGATGCCTCTCATGCCGCACATGCAATTACGTCGTCATGCTGGGGGCCGAGAAGAAAAAATGGCCTAAACTAAATTTGGCCCTCTAGCCAGAAGAGTCTTTCTTCAGAACCTTTGATAGCACAGAGGCACACCACTCCTCCCCACTTTTTCCTCCACTGAAAAGACACTTCATTATTTTGGGGGAAGTCAGGACATTACAAGGGACACCAATGGACCATGAACGTCTATACAAAATCCTGGGGCAATGCAGCTGGGGCCAAGACCCTTGATTGGCCAACTAAGCACTAAGACTGTCAGGGAGGGAGAACAGTGTGGGGCAATACTGAGCACCCAGTAGTTCTCAGGTGGGGGTGGTCTTGGGGTGTGCCTGTCACAGCACCTTGGGGATTTTAAATTTGGGATCTAAATAAAAGAAAGTTGCTGGCTTCGGGGAGGGGGCTATCAGGAGTTAGAGCAAAGAACTGAAACATTTCTTGCACAGACTGCAGGCATATTCCAAAATTGGGCACAAGGTAGGAACCCATGAGCTTACTACACAGGTAGTAAGGAAAAACTGGGTGGTGTGGGGAAGACGGATGTCGGTGCACTTTATGGAACTGTGTCTAAACATACAGGGATCATCTGGCTAGTAATTTGCTAGCAGGCATTTGAAAGATGCTACCAAACAACTGGAAGAATCCTGGCGCATCTTTGATTAAAGAATAATGCGGAGTAATTCCGGTGCCTGTGAAATTAACAGCAAATTGGAAAGTTTAATGCCATGGCTGTTTTTTCAAATGACTAAGAACATTATTTAAGCACAGGTTATTAAATTCAGGTTTTGTCAATCTTATAAGATGCCATGAAGTATTTTCTGTTCATGTTATACATTGTGGGACAGACAGACATATTTGGGTTTTATACTTGATCATACTTTAAAATCGCTAAACAAAAACTATTAAACACAGTTGAGACTAGGGTGGGCACCTGTTTGCTCTGGGCCACCCAAATCCTTGGGGTCTCAACAGCAGGCCTCCCCCCCTTCCCGCTGTTTCCCTACCTGTACAGCTGCTTCCTTTTCAGCCTGGCCACCTCCTCTGGGGACTCCTTGGCCTCTTCCACGAGGCACACCCAGGCATGAAAGGAAAAGCCGCTTCCGGGCCACTTCTGAATGGCAGGCACCATGATCCCCGCCATGCTGGGTGTGAGATCGAAGTATTGCAGGGCTCGCTCTGGCCCGTCCTTCTGGGCCATCCCCGAGAGCGCCCGGATGACTTGGTTGGTGTACGGATGGGCCCCCTTGCCCTGCTCAGTCCGGAGCAACTTGATGAGCTGCCTGAGTTCACCTGGCCAGATGGAGAGGCTGCCCAGGACCTGGAGCAGGTAGATGAGGTTCTCGGCACACTTCCCATCCAGTTCCTGCGCTGTGGTGCACAGGGCATCCAAGAGGCAGCTGACCATCCCTGCCTTCACACACGTCGTTCGACTCTGAAGGGAGGAGTCACAGATTTTTTTCAGCCAGTCAGAAAGGAAAACCTGGAGGTCCCGGGACTTCAGCTCTGGAATCCACATGATCAGGATCAAAAGCGGCTGTTCGTTGTGAATCAGACGGGGAGGGAAGGCGCTGTGGTCCCCTTCAACGGCCTAACAAACAAAACAGCAAGCGCAAGGGGGACGTGCTTGAATCAGCTCCAAGTTCAACAACAGAAGTACCCTCACTCACCCCCCTCAGGCACAAATGGGGTAAAATACCAGCATGACGGGCCCCGTTTCAAGCATGATGGTGCAACTACTTTGTATCTTGGTATTTTCCCAAATGGCTTAACAGTACTATTTTTTTATATTGCTATAGAAAAGGTCTGTCCTCTGCAAGTCCAGACCCAGAAACTTCTATATCCATAGCATTTCCAGTGACGGTTCTCATGTCGCAACTAGCCTGGGATCCATATCCAATATAAATTCTATGTTTGCACTATCAAGATTTGTGAAGCAAAACCCACCTACCACAAACTAGGAACTGTGAGATGTTCTGCTCAGCCACCCATTCTTGATTTCGGGTCACTATGTGCCTTCTGAGCTCCACCCACCCAAACAGAAACCTGCTCATGTTTCCAGGACCACTAAAAACTGAGGTGAGGTGAGCATGTCCAGAGCTCCCGGCCTGGCGAAGGCTGAGCCTTTCGAGGTTCTACCCCACCTGAACGAGTTCATGAATCAGCAGCCACCAGCCGGACAGCTTGAAAAGGGTTAGAGCCAGTCCAAGAACTGTTGATAGACCTGTTGGTCAAGGTTGCATGAAGCCTCCCCCTTCAGAGGCAGAATAATGCCACTTGATACCAGGTGCCAGGCGCGGGCCACAGGTGGAAAGGGCTCTGACCTTCATGCTCGGTTCTTGTGGGCTTCTGGAAGCACCTGGCTGACCATGGTTAGAGCAGGATGCTGGACTAGATGGATCCTCTGTCTGCCCCAGCAAGGCATTTCTAATGTTCTTAGCGCATGAAGGGGAATAAGGTGGTGCTATGCCGCTCCGTGTTCCAGCCGCATGCTATGCGCTGCGGCAAGGAGAGTCACGCCGGCCACATGACCACGGAGGCATCTTCGGACAATGCTGGCTCTTCGGCTTTGAAATGGGGATGAGCATCACACCCTAGAGTTGGACACGACTGGACTTAATTGTCAGAGGTCACCTTTACCTTTTTTGTGTCAGGGTAGATGTGCAATTGATCCCTAAATTAGGCATATGATGCACTTCAAAGAGGAAAAAGAGAGTGAGTCAAGCAGTAAGTCGGGGGGGGGGGGGAAGCATGGTTGAGTCTTGGAAAAAATGGGGTTGGGAAAAAGAGAGACAAGCTCCTGTGATAGCCTCTGATGCCCCCACCCCGGCCTTTAATTCCGTCCGCCAAAAGTGAACAATAATACTGAGGTCTTCCAATACTTCCACCCTAAGAGCTGGGGGGAGACGGGGTGTTAAGTCCTTTCTCACTGGATTTCACTCTGTTCCACAATGCAGGCAACTGTCTCTAAGGCCAGGGGGAATCCAGAAAAGCCAAGGGAAGTATTTCGGCAAAATCTACTCTCATATGCAGGGCACCTTCCACTACCAGGGAAAGCAAGGAGCCCTCATTTCCCATATCTAAATCAAGAATTCTGCAACCTTGTCACTATGTGCTTTGCAGTCCCTCAGCAACAGCTCTCCTCTCTTATCTTATTATCTCAACCGCAAAGAGCTAATTATGGGAAAGAACTCACATCGCTAGCACTTCCCCCCCCCCCCCCTTCTTGGGACTCCACGTAACTGATGTGTTCCAATGCTTGCTGTGTTCTGCTACCACATGCACTGGAGGATGTAGCATAGCCAGTCCCACCCACAGCCCCAGCCTCTTGACATCCAGATGTTTGGACAGGGAAGCTGGTTGTGCTAGGATGCTCCAGCTAGCTGGAGCAGGCAGACAAAACCCATCGACACCTTGGAGTGTAATACACTGAGCAAATGTATTCAGATATGACCAACTGAGAGCACATATTCAGGCAGAATATGCAGAAACTAGCTTTGGTCATTTTTATAACCGCATTTCTCAACTCCAAGGCCATGATACACCTGTGAACGGTCAAGTCACTCTGACAGCATCAGGTCCCCTCTCCTGCCTGGGGAGGCCCAAAGTTCTTATGATCTCCGAGATCTTACCATGTTTAAGAGCTCCTGCAGAAGCCTCCTGGTTGGCTGACTCTGGCTCTTCAAAACTTCATACAAGTGGGAGTAACCAATTCTTTCTTTGAACACCTCCTGAAAAATGAACAGCTGGTCAGGATTTGTAGAAGATCATTCTGTTCCACAGTGGCATTCACGTCTGTCATTCTGCCCCAAAGCAAATGCCTGAAAGAGTCTTCCTGGAATACTTCGAGAGAACACCCCCCCCCCCCCGAACGTTGGGTTCCCCCCTTCAGCTGAGATTTGAGGCTTCTTGTTTACAGGATTTATTTCCCCGATTTTCATACATGCATCCCAGGAGGTCTAAAAAGCATCAATCTCAGTTAAGATAATCATGTTACAAAGATATCGGTATAAAGTCACAAAATCCTTCCCCAGTCACCAACGCTATCCAAAAGCCAACATTAGTCGATTTCTTGCATGAATAGAAGACAAGCCTTTTGTGCCAGGGAATTTTGGCACCTGCTCTGTTGTGTGTGTGTGTGTGCGGCTAGGTGTGAATCATGTATTTTACATGAGGCTGCCCTTGAGGACAATCTCCAAACTTCCAATGGTCCCAAATGTGGCCATCAGGATTTTGGTCAGCAGACCATCTCACATAATGCCAGGCCTTTGGACCATCTAAAATATTTGCTAAAATATTTTGCATCTTCAGGCTGCTGGGCTGAAACTACTTTGTGTCCTCCTCCTCTTGTCATCCCCAAACATAAAAGGTAAAGGTATCCCCTGACAATTAAGTCCAATCGTGTCCGACTCTAGGGTGTGGCGCTCATCCCCATTTCAAAGCCGAAGAGCCAGCGTTGTCCGAAGACGCCTCCGTGGTAATGTGGCCGGCATGACTCTCCTTGCCGCAGCGCGTAGCATGCGGCTGGAACACGGAGCGCTGTTTACCTTCCCGCAAGCGGTACCTATTTATCCACTCACATTTAACATGCTTTGGAACTGCTAGGTTGGCAGGAGCTGGCCAAGCAACGAGCGCTCACCCCGTCACGGGGATCGAACTGCCGACCTTTCGATCGACAGCTTATGGTTCAGCGGTTTAACCCGCTGCGCCACCCGCTGGCCTTATATCCCCAAACATACAGTACTCTAAAAAGGCCAACCTGGCTCTCTTACCTTGGCTGACGGAGAACTACTCATGATGGAGGTCAGCACCCCAATGGCATGGATGGCAATGGCCTCAGTACTGTTGTCAAAGACCTGAAGACAAAGGAAGGCCAGGCGTGAGGAGCAAAAGTCATCTACCAGAAGAGAGACACAAACACACCCTGCCTTGAGAGTCAAGCCTCTTAGATTTCCAATGGAAATATTGCAAGGAAATGTTAATAGGTACCAAGGAAGGGCAGAACACAAAGAGACACGTTTCTTAAATCTGGAGAGCACAAAGGAAGCAAAGCAACAGAACTCCCGCTGCAATACCAAGTTACAACGTACATCACAACAGACACAGACAACAACTTCAAGTTCAAACAAGAGATGAAATTCATGAGCAAAACCGATATTCACAGGGGTGGAGAGGCGATGAGAAAAGAGAGATCTTAACACTCGAGTTTTCCATGCTATTGTGCTTAGTGTTATCTTCTACTATTAATTCACATTTTTAAAGGTAATAGCTCTGGCTGCAATCCAGAGGAAAAAGTTAATTGTACTCAAGCTGTACTCAGTTTGACATAAGTGCACAGCAGGACTTTGTTCTCACTGAGGGGGATAACCTGCTGTTTGGGCTGTACCACCGTAGAGAGGGGCTCACATCACCAGATGCTCTAAGTCCCCGACACATAAACTACCCAGAACCTTCGCTTTAACAAGCTAGTTCTCTACAGGCAGGGATTGTTCTGCTTTTGCATGAAGCATCCTTGAATTACATGAATCCCCACTTGCACCAGAAGTGGTCCAGCCCAGGCACTGGCTCAATTCTGCTTTGGGAACCAAGGCAGACCATGGGATGGAGGCCGACAGCGCAATCCTCTCTAGCTAGGCTGTGGTGTACGCTTGGAGGAGCCTATGCCACATCCTATCTAGACAGGACCCTGCACCGGCTTGGCTGGAGCACTCCTCGGGGGAAAGGGGCATTTGTCCGCCCCGATGGGTCCACTCGGATATGCGCCAGAAGAGTTCTGTTCTGTCCTTCTAGGAAACCAGGTTTGTGTGCTTAGTTTTTGCCTTAGCACATCCAGTCAAGTAGGTTCTGGTTTACAAAAGCTGGCACTGCAACGAAGGCATTCGGCTTTCAGGTGCCACAACATTCTTCCTGCTGCATTCACTGCTGTCTACAACGTGGGACCGGCACAGAACAGAACGGGAGGTGACAGTAACCAACAGATGTGCTCCAGATGCCAAGTCTGCTCCCAAGCCCCAAACTCCACAATAAGAATGCTCCAATGCTCTCAGTTGGAACACATTCAATATTCAAGGCAAAGGATTTGGAGTGTCTCAGGGGCACTGAAGACAGCCCAACATCTTGAAAGATCAAATTCACACACATCCTTCCTTGCTGGTCAAACTCTCGGGAGATCACCGCACATTCCTGGCTGGTGGCAAAAAGAACCAAACAAACCCCAGCAGGCCCTTTTCTGTGTATAACAAATTGGTTGACTGTTCTCTTACTCTGGGGTGGGGTTGTTCAGTCCTCTTTTTTTGCTTGATCTTGCCTACCTATGCGTTTAACTTGCTTTTGGAAGGCTAAGAGTTCTGTCCTGGCTACATGAACTAGGTTCAACTAAGCCAAGGACAAGCAGTCACAGAGAGAGCTGGTCACAGAGAATGTCCCCAAGTCAAGAAAAGATATACACAGTTTGAGCCTCTGCTTTTAGGGACTTTTCCCCTTCCCTGGCAAGATATTAGCCCACTATTAGCTGTTAAGATCAACTGCCCTGGTGTGGGAGAGAAGCAGATGAAGACGACCCCATCACTCGCTTTGCCTGCTTTTCAAGTGCAGAGCCATGACTGGTTCTGTTACGTTTGATTCATATTGCGAGCCACTTTGGGGACTCCAGGAACGAAGCAGGACACAAATCTTCTACAGAAAGTAAAAGAACCTGGAACCGCATTTATGTCTTGGCCAAAAGGCATAAACACAGCCCTAGAATAGCCACAGCGGATTCTACCTCCTGGCCACAACAGGGAGGGAGGCAGGCAGCTCCCCCTACAACACTGAGTGAGTCCCAAATCAAAAGCCAGGTCCATTTTCCTACCCCCAAGAAACAGCTCACATCGAAGAGCAGCCCCAGAAGCAACAGGGAAGCAATCCAAGCGAGGCAAGGCAATTGCATATGGTTAATACTGTGCTGTCAGACGCAGGTACCCTCAGACCAGAGCTGGGTATTTACCATGCAAAAGGAAAAAAAAAGTCTGATTTGCTTAATTCCAGCTCTGACCACAGGAGGGCGTGCTCGGAAAGAAATATTCAGCACAGAGATGAAGACCAACTGATCTTGAGACTTCACCCCATGGAAAAAAAAAAGGACAACATACAAGAAGAAGCGGGCCTGATAAGCACTCTTATATCGCTCCTGGTGTTGGGAGTCAAGGCGCACACCAACTGGAGGAGTGCTACATGCATGTAAGTACCTGCCTAGAGACTGCTTGCACTCCTACAGAGACCTGCCCCACACAGGCATAAGAAAAGAATGCGAGACAGAAAAGCCCGACCAGACCAGGTTAAACCCCATCATCTCGTCTAGCATTCTGGTTCCTACAAGTGGCCTAGCAGTTGTTTTCGGGTAGCCCGCAAACAGGAGCTGGCGAGCGGCGGCCCCCCTCCTCGCGACAGTGTTCCCCTGCGAGGGGGACTCAGAGGCAGCAGAGAGACATTAGGACGAGAACTTGCCACTGATAGACTCTCTCCTTCCTCCTTCTCCACGAAGGTGCCTCCTCTTTCAAGTCATCTAAGCCAGTGTGATCCCAGAAAGACGGCAAAACCTCTCTCTGCCCCCACCACACGCCCTGCTGTGACCCTCTCTCAGTCCCCTCCATTGTCCCACAGGGAAAGGGCAATGAGGAAAACCTGCTTCCTCATCCTGACTCAAGCACGAATCCTTCTGACCCCCTCCTTCAGTTACCAGATGGTCACTGCTGCTCTCCCCCCCCCCCTTGGCTCTTGGAAGGGTGACAACGTCACGTCAGTGATCTAAGTGGGCAAAGGTTGGTGCAAAGGAAAGCAGGCCTCATGCATCCCACGTGCAGCAGCAAGCCTATCATACTACAAGCGGCAGGCAGGCAGGCAATACCTGACGGACATCCATCTCGGTCAGCAACCGCATGGCCAGGTCACTCCCAGATGCTTTGCACTCACCACTCAGGTAGAGCTGTCAGAAATGGGGTCAGAAAAGCAACGTCATTCAAAAGGGGAGAGAGAGAGAAGGGGTTAGGTGAAGAGAGACCCCCGAGCGAGGAACAGGCTGAACACAACAAGCTGGAAGAAGAAGAAGAAGGTTAGACGCCGATGTCGCTGTGCTGTGCACCACGGGCGTTTCTGCATCAAAATGGCTCCAAACAGAGAACACGTTTCGCCGGGAGACCGTGGCTTGTATGCCAGCGGTCTAGAACCCAAACAGAGACTGGAACCAGATGTACAGGAGGGGCACAGAGAGCACGCCAGCCTGAGCCCCGGTTTAGGGCCGGTTCCCTTTTCACATTTATCCTGGCAAGTCCACACTCTTTCATGAGGATCATGTATTTGTAACATGTGAATGGTCACTGTCAGGACTGGGTGTATGCCAAGAATATGCAGAAATGGACCACAGGCACATTCAATGGAATACTACAAATCCACTTCCCCAGTCTCAGCTTTTAGAAATCAAGCCTCATGGACAAGAGATGCACTATAAAGCATGCAAGGTTGTTGTTGTTGTTGTTTTTTGGGGGGCTCAGAAAACAAGGGATGGATGGGTCAATCACTTCCAGCAGCTGGGACTTCAGGCTCTCTCTCTCCCTCCCCCCCCCTCCAGTGACTGGAGAGTCACTGCCAGTCAGAGTAGATAAATCAATGCTCTGACTCCATGCAAGGCAGTTTTATATATTCACAACCAACAAACACCCAGCTCTTTGTACATGAGGTTAAATAACTGAGAACTAGCCGTCAGCTCCTAGAAAACAGTAATGGCAATAAAAGTCTACATCCTGGTTTATAAAACACAGTTCTCCGGAGGCATCTCACAGCACAGACATTCCACTGATGCTTAAATTGCAGGGTAGAGGAAAGGAGAAGATTCCAACCAAGGCGATACTCTGGAGGAGAAGGATTGCTCTGCAAACAGCCTCAAAAGCCATTACTGTTGAGATGGGAGCTTAACACTTCTAGGAGGCCAGCTCAGCAGTTGACCCAGGAAACAAGGAATGAGCAAGTCAGTTCCACTCCTCCTCCTGCAACATGAGGCTGAACCTGCTCGGTAGCAAACTGGCATCCCGGTAAAACAAACAAACACAGAAGACACACACACACACACACACACACACACACAAGGCTGGGGGTTGCAGGTAGGTCCTCTATATAAAGTATGCAACAAGAAAAGCCAACTGCCATGCCTAGAAAAGATTCGGCAAATCCATTTATTTGCATAATGTATTCTATTCCAGACAGCCATTAAGAATGGCCAAGAGGTTACACAAAGCACTGAAGCACCTTGCTTGGAGGACCAGCACCAGAGATTCAGCTGCACACTGGGCATTCAAGCCAAAAGACAGAGAGAGCAGCCAAGAATCATGGCAAATGGAGTAGAAAGGGAGACCAGGCCCTTCCATTCGGATGTCTTACTTATAATAAGGCTGTTAAGCATCTCCTGCCTGCTCTGATTTCTGGAGAGAAGGGACATGCTCAGAGCTGAGTTGACAAACAGCTGTTCCCCAAGTGGGAGCTGGGTGGACTCAACGGAGCCCACACCAAGTTTGATCACAGCTGGACAAGCAGAACCCTGCAATGAAATCTGAAAAGAAAGATCAGCAGTGCAGAGAGAAGCAGGTAAGGGGAAATGGCAGCCAGCGAAGGTGGCGATTTGGGGAAGGAAAGAGGCTGCTGACATGGGTTGCTAAGAGAATATGCAAGATTGGGGACGAGCTGAAGAATAGAGGGCTCCCAGCCAACTAACAGTCAAAGTTGCAGGTCAGCCAATATGTGGGAGATCCCGGGACTGGTAGAGGAAGCTGGACAGAGATCAGCACTTTTCAAATGTTCCAGACTAGTCAAGGCTTCTTCCTCCAAGCTGGGGAGGGGCCACAGGCTCTGGATCTCAGGGCAGCAGGGCTGTGGAAGCCGGGTCTGCTGGACAGCTTGGAGAACGCCCCCCCCCCCGGCAAAGGAGGAGAAGAGTGATTCATGGTTTCCCTTAAACATTTATACCCTGTCTTTCCAGAAGCTCAAGGTGGCTTACGTGACTCAACCAAATAGAACATAGAAGTTAATATACCCATTTCAAAAATTTAAAATCCAAAATATACTTAAAAGCCCACACAGCAAAGAGCAGCAAGGTTAGGTGGACCAATGATTGGTCTCAGTGTAAAACAGGTTCATGTGCCCAACTTGTAATGGCCGTCTTAAAATGGAAACATTTCAAAAGAAGAGAGGGAAGAAGAACTGCACCTGGTCTGTTTAAACAAGTTAAAAATAAACGCTGGAGTGTGTGCACAAGATTCCATGGGGTGTCTTGCTTTGGCTTAGTCATCATAACACATAAATCTTCCCCCCCCCTTAATGTACAAACTCCCAACTTAGATTTATTAGGCTTTCAAAGGATATGGCTGGCCATGTCTGGGCCCAAAGCCAGATGCCCCCTCCCACCCAGGCCGGGAACAATGCCCAGAAGAGTCATCGCAGGGCCTTACGATGCAATGGTGGCCCTTACGCCAAGGGTGCCAAAAACGTGCTTTACGGCACCCTCCCTCCGCCTGTGGAGCGCTCACTGCAGAAGCCGTCAGCTGCCTCCACTCCATTATGCTTGAGGCAAGAAGACACTTCTGTTGGTAGAGTTTGATCCATGATGCTTCCTTCACACAAACGTCCCTTCCTGTTCATCACAACTGATGAACAAGCATGTGAGAACTGTTCCCAAGTCTACAGTAACTTTATCTATGGAAAGTAGTAACCCCATCACCCTCAAACCTTGTGATAACTGGTCAAATTCTCCATTACCTACGCTGACACTCCCCCCTTCCCCAAAGAAGGGCAATTCCCGCCCCTCAGCCAGTTCAAGCCTCACCTCTTCCCCAAGTCACAGACTGTTCAGACCAGACACTGCTCAGAAAGGTGGGGTGGTGGGGATCAATCTAGTTCTCACAGCTAAATACACTTTTCCTGCCCAAACCAAACCGAATGTGGCTGGTGCCTTTGACACTCTGAATAGCCTCATGGGCACATTTCCCTCGAGTCTTGAACCTGGAGGAGGCAGGAGGTGTGGCCTGGAGGTTTGAGCCGGTGCCCTGCCTGAAGAAGCTAAGCAGGGTCAACCTCTGTTCCGGCTTGGATGGGAGACGGAAGCTGCTGACGAACCTCGCAAAGACACTGAGAAGGCATCGGAGGAGTTAGCTAGAGAGAGAACATCTAAGACAACCGTTCGAGGGTGAACTGCGGTGAACTGTGAAGCTTGGAAGTGCAAAGCACAAGCCCAGAAAGAGGGCTGCACTCGGAAGGGAAAACATCTCGAGCATGGAAGGTTCTATATAGGAACAGAGCAATATTGTAAAGACCCTTATCAGGTCTAAAGATAGCCTGCCTATGTAAACCGCCTTGAATCAATCTGATGAGAAATCTGATGATGAGAAAGGCGGTATATAAATACAGAAAATAAATAATAAATAAATAAACCTGACTGTGTATTGTGCCAGCTAAGAGAGTGAAAAGCCCGATTACTTCTGAATTGACATGCATAGGACTGCGATGCGAAGCACTTCATCAGTGCTAAGGATTATCATCATCTGAAAACGAGAGCAGTTACTGACTATTTTCCTGGTAGTAGCATGGCCTGTTGGCCACTAGAAAATGGTGGACAAGGCATTTTGAATAGGGCAACACTGCTTTTCTCTTAGGGAAAATGGGGAGGGTGGATGGGGAGGGTCTTGATCAGGTTTGAGACGCTGGTGACAGAGTAGAGGCTATTTAACCTTTTAATTCGGTGCTGTTTTCCTGCCACACCTTTTTCCGCATACTACCTATATGCCATTGCATGTGCCACTGAAGCAAATTGCACCTTTGGGGAAAAGTAGCCACTCCATGAGGTATTGGGGGCAGGGGACACAGTGCAGAATTAAAGGGTTAAATGCCCTCTAGTGTGCACTGCAGTCCTGAGCCAGATCCTCAGCTTCCCCCCCCCCCATGGCTGGTATCCTAAACACCCCCCCCCCACCCCACGACTAGAATGATGATGTTTAACGTCTAGTTAGGTGCCAGCATGGGATCAGCCACAGATCCTGGGCAAAGCATTGCCTGATCTTTATCGAGACAGAGCAAAGAGACAAAGCAACTCAACAGAAGGGAACATCAATGCCCCCAGGCACAGCAGCTTGGCTCCCATACCTTACTGTTCTGGATCAGCCGGATGATATGCTCAAAGCAGTTATTGCTCAGGAAGATGGCCTGCAAAACAGGTCGGTCATCGCAGTTTAGCATTTCCGGAATGGCATCTAAAAGTGGAGAGAGAAGACAGAGGACCTCATTAAAGCAGGCAGAATCTGCCAGGCTGGGCTCATTGCGGGTCTGCAGAACACTAAGTCTACACAGAGCTCGATACAGAAATGAGGATCTCCAGCATTTTGCTCATTAAAGCACTGCGGAAAGAATATGGAATTCTGCAAAACCCTGAACAATTACCAAAAAAAAAAAAGTCCCTTCACATATCAAAATTAAATTTTAAAATTCTCCCCCCCCCCCAAAAAAATCGCCAAATCAAATCACCAAGACAGAGCAGCAATTTTGGAGAGAAAAATAGCAGCTCAGCAGAGAGAAAATCAAAACCAATGGAATGCCTAGTCAAGCAAAAAAAGCTTTGGCAGGTGTCAAAAAACCAACCGCTCCTGGCAATGGAGAACTTTCTCCAAAAAGGCCCTTAGCACAGGGAAGCCCACAGAAGCCTCGTAGTCCGAAACCATCCCTACCCAAACGAAGACAGACTCTATGATACCACAGGCAGCCCAGATTCTGGGGCTTAATGTTTAACTGATCAGATCATCTACATGGTGGAAGCAGGAAGTCTGCCAAGTCACTGTCAGATCTCCCAGAGGCCACCACAAAGGAGATGGGGGGGGGGGGAAGGAGGAGATTTTCACGTGTCACTACCACCAACTGGACCACTGAAGGTGGTAGGTCACGACCTCTTCAGTCCATGTAAACATTATTTAAACATTTAAACCCTGCTCATCTTATGAATCCAGGGCAGTTTACAACTTACTGAAGTTATAAAAAATCATCAACAAGACACAGAAAAGACAGCAGACAAAAGACAGGTTGTATTACACCAGCAAAGGCCTGCTGAAAAAACCCAAAGTCTTCAGCAGGCAGCGGAAAACCAGTGACCAGCAGCGCAGCCAGACCTCATCATACCCCCGAGAACGTCGTCCTCTTCCAGGTCACCACCAACTGCACTTCAGAAGGTGGTGCAACTCACAAGAGGGCCTCCCGAGATGATCTTACCAGAGGGGCAGACTCATGCCAGGAGAGGCAGTCCTTGAGGTATTTGGGTCCTAAGCCACGTAAGACTTGAAAGGTAACACCACACACCTTGAACTGCACCCAGAAGCACGCTGGCAGCTGCAGAAGTAACCCTAACAGTGAGCACCTGTCAGCTTCTGAATAGTCATCATGGGAAGCCCCATGTAAAGCATGTTGCAGTAATCTATACACAAGGTAACCAAGGCATGGGGCACCGTGGTTGAGTCTGAGACAACTGCTGTGCCTGCTGAAATTGCATCCCTGGCCACAGTTGCCCCCTACGCATCCAGGAGGAAAGACAGGTCCAGCAGTAGTGCCAAGCTCCCGGGGGGGGGGGGAGGAGTGCAACCCCATTAAGAACAGGTTGACATACAGTACAGTACTATCACCTTTTCAGCAGGTCTCCTAACCAGGGGAACTTCTGACTTGTTCATCTGTTTCAACTCTCCATCCTAATTTTCTCTCAGTGTTATAATCCTTGAGCCCTTTGGCAGTTGCAAACCTCTACGACTGGTTAGCCCTTCTAGTTGGGTGCTTCTTATTACAGGCCCTGCAGGAACTTCATCAGGTCCAGGTAAAACCTGGGCTCAGTCCTGACAACAGGCAACACCTGAAGACTTGTCAGCACCAAGCATGTCTGCAAAGGAACCGTGCTGCTTATCATAGACCTTCTGCCCTCCCGCAGGAACTAGGATTCACAAAGGTTAAAAACAACAACAGTGGGATCCTTTCTTTTTCTATCACTCCACTCGCAGTGTGCTACTTCAGGTTGTTCAGGCAGTAGTGACTCGCAGAAAGAGATGTTCCTGAGAGGTCTTCAGAGCAAGAAATGATCAACTTCAGGGTTTGTTTGTTTTTTGATGCCCCAAGGAACTACCAAACTGATTCCATTTAACAGAATGATTCTCTTCATCGTGCAACTGCAACACCCTACTCTAGCAACATATTCTGTTTCTATGGCAACCCAGCTTAATTCTAGAACAGCACTCAACTGGAAAGTAAAATTTTCCCAATAGAGCTTCAGGAACTGCCCTTAAACCACGGAGAGACTAATAGTGAGCACTCCTGGATAGCCCATCCTGACTGTTTCCCTTTCAAGGAGTTGGAGAACTACTTGCATGGAATCAGACTGATTTTGCAGCCCAGTGCAAACTCTGTGGGCTGTTTCATATGTGACATTTTTCATGTGAGCTCCTCACAGCGCATGCTAAAAATATCAACATTTGACATTTTGGACACATGTGCGCAAGATGAACACATGGTGCCTGGAGCTTCCAAGTGGCTGTGCTAATGAACACGAACGAACGAACACACACACACACACACACAATACCCTTCTGCATCCACCTACCCAGCATGTTCACCCTGAGGGCGATGAGCCTTTCCTCCCAGTGAGGGCCTGGTGAACCTTCCCGTGCGGCCATGGGCTGGTCCGAGTTGAGGACTTTAAAGTAGCTGTCCAGAATCGCCCTGATCTCCACCTTGCGTTGGCTGGGGCTGCTAGCATGGAGAACGTGGACCATCCCAACCAAGCTCTTCAGAGTCAGCTGCAGTAACTTTGCATCGCCGGGTGTTCCGCTTGTTGGGGAGCACCACCTCCTGAGCACCAACATGAGGACCTCAACTGAGGATGGAGTGACCACCAGGAGTGCATTTTCCTGTGAAGAATGAGCAAGATCTGTTTTACAAACCTGTGAATGTGGAACGGCAGGGTAGGGCACCACTGAGGAAAACCTTTCAGAACTTTTCAGAACTTTGCACCACAGACATGATGAAAGCATCAACATCCAGTGACACAAGTAGACTGTAGTAGTGTAGGGAGCTCCAAGTAGCTCTGTAGTAGTGTATACACGTGTTGGAGAACAGGAGAGTTCTTTTAAGACAGTTCCCTGTTTTCCAGCGATTTGCACCCTGCCATTCTCTAGGGGGCACACACACCACACTGACAAGAATCCTGGAGAAGGGGGACCAGGGGCAAGCGGGCCTTTGCTGTGATGTGCCCCCTCTAAACATCCTCCTCCATTCCTCCCTCACCCCTAAGCGCTACCTGAAGACTTTTGTTGGTTCTCCAGCTACTTTCAACCAATTTAACTTCTGTCCAAGGAACTGTATTTAGCAAGGGAGGCTAGGGATCTGGAACAGAATTCTCTACACGTTTCCAGAACTGTTTTTTGGAATAGGGAAGAACCATGAGAAACTAGTATAAAACTTTCGTGCCCCAAGAGGATTAGTCAACAGTTCCCTTTACGATCTCTCTTAAGAACATCAGAAGAGCCCTACTGGATCAGGTTAAGGGCCCAGATCTAGCCCAGCTTCCTGTATCTCACGGCAGCCCTGCCAGATGCCTCAGGGAGCACACAAGACAACCAGAGACCTGTATCCTGTTGTCACTCCCTTGTACCTGGCATTAAGAGGGATCCTATTACTAAAACCAGGAGGATGCTTATCCCCATCATGGCTTGTAACCTGCGATGGACTTTTCCTCCATAAAATCTTCCCCTCATTTTTAAAATTGAGCTTAAATAGCATAACAATATTTCCTGGTAATATTTTAAAATGTTATAAGTGTGCCAACACCATGCATACCTGCCAACTGTGAAGAACTTTTCATGCACCTGATGAAGCGTATGTTTCAATAAAAAAGTGTTGATCTAAGGTACAAGTCTTTGTTTTTGCTGCAACATACACACCCACCCACCCCCTCTGGAAGTTGCTGCTTTTCTAAAAAATGTATTCGTGTTGGCTGGGTGAGATTTTGGAGCCTCAAGAACATTTCCCTGGCAAGGGTGGAGAGAGAATTCCCTGGATGGATCATGTGTTACCAGGATCCAAAGTTCCTCAATAGGAAGTTTTACTGGAGTCAACCCCGGATCAATAGCATGGTGGAGTGGGCATTGGAAGTGGTCTAGAAAGACCCGGGCTCAAAGCCTCGTCACCAGTGCCTCTTTCAGTGCCACGGAGCCGAACTTTTATTCTCCCTTAGCCTAGCCGAGAGAATAAAATGAGGCACCCTCATGGAGGAAGGGAGAACACAAAGTTGGTAACAGATCAATAACACACAGCCCAGACCTCAGGCCACAACGGAGGCTTCAGAATATTAAAGGAACAAAAAAGCAATGACACAAGTACGACAGCATCAGACCACTCCTGCCCAGCTCCCGTGGAACATACAGCACGGCGGCCGCAAATCCGCTCGGCCACGAGCAGGAGAAAACCTTGCCTTGGCTCCAGAGATCAGGGCTCCGAAGAGATGAATTAGCCGCAGCTGAAGCGCCTCAGGAAACTGCTCGCCCTCTTGGAAGCACTCTAGTAAACAAGGAGAGAGAAGTTGAGCCTGGAACTGTGGCTCCCGTGCCAGCTGGAGCCCAGGCACCTCACGTCATCTCGAGGGAAACTTGCGATCTGTCCCTCCACGGCCAGCCTGGATCCCCAACTCCCCACTCCGGACTGGACATTACAGAGCAGGCTCCATCTCCTCCAGGTGTTTCCACACCCACGTGCTGTCCAATCAGCGCTCGCTAGGTGTGTGCGGGAACGTGCCCCCAAAGGTGACCTGCCTGGAGAGCCTTGGGGCGAGGAGTGCAGGCTGCATGGGGAGCACCCTTCGATCCCAGAGGTGGGCAGTGCTGTGAGCCAAGGTCAAGGCACTCCATGCTGCAACATCCCCTCTGTAACCACACGGAGAAGCAATGAAAGGACTTGCACTCCTGGGACATTTTAACAATAGATCAATCGGGGGGGGGGCAGGAGAGGGGGGACGACGACAGTCCTGGACATGACTGGCCTGTCCCAGTTCCAGATCCATTCCCCCACATCCAAAGCCAACCAAACCAGATTCCCAGCCAACCACCTTTCTACTGAGGGCTGACAGTATGAATGCTCTTTGCTCCCCTCAAGCCATTTTTGGTGAGAATTTGGCCTCCTTTATTTAGTTGATTCCTCCTGGTAACGAGGCCCTGAGTGCTTCGGCAGAAAGGAGGCATGTGAAATGTAGGGAACAAGTCAGTAAAGCAGGGCAAGCAGGGGCCAATCACCAAGAGACACATGTGGTAAGGCTGCCACATGGCTGCTGAACTGTGTGCGAAACCTAAGTGCCGTGGCTCCACTCAGCTTCTGAACTGACCATGAGAAATCCCCCTCCTGCACCAAACCATGAAAAGGCACAATCAAGCCAAGTGTTTCTCAGTCACAGACACCTGGCAGAAAAGCCCCTAAAACTCTCAGGGAATTAAAGAAGAGAAAAAAACAAACATCTGCCAGGCTTTCTGTACCCCCAGTTGCTTTTTTCAATTGGATGTTTTTTGAGAAGAGCCACATGCATCACCAACTGCACAGGTTTCTCTTCTCATGGGGCTTAGCCAAGCACTAATTGACCGTAAGTCCTTCCAACATCCCAGAGGAAAAAAACAAAGCGATCAGAAAGAGAAAATCAAATTTGGATGCCTGGCATCACAGCAAAAGTTGCACCCTTGTCTGCCTTACTCTTTCATTTAGTCATTCAGAGATGCACTTGTAATCTAGCCGAGGAGATGGTGGAGATGATGATCTATATTACATAAATTGTGCACTGAACTCCTTTAAAGCGGATGTGTGGCTCTATCTTGGCAGGAGAAGAAGCTGGCTAAATGTGACCAAGGAGGAAGGGTGGGATGCCCATCTCCCAGGGTGGACAGTCAAAAAAGAAAAGCTACTTAATGCAGATTAGTTTATCCTTTAATCACTGGGTATTTTTTTTAATTGGCAGTCAGAGGGTTGTCTTTAGCATTTTCAAAAGCAGGCTTAAGGGGAGGAGACGAGCTGCAAATGCATTTAGTGAGTAGAACTGTGCAACTCCAGGGAATTAGCTTATCTTCCAGGGTTGGTTTTGGGTTGGGGTTTTTTGGAGGTGGGGAGAAATAGTTCTGAGCTGACCCAACATCACAAACTTCTGAACAGTTCTGGCACAGACAGAGCTGTGTGTATTCCACAGACATTAAGAGCAAGGGCGGGTTCTGTGCCTAGGCAAGCTGTACCTGCTTGTGGTATTTTACATGGGGTCGCCAACTCTGACTGAAGCTATGCCTGGAGATTTGTTTTTCCAACATGATGTGTCATAAATCCCTAGAGGTCCCGTTTAAATCTCCAGGATCATTTGGAGTAGTCACCTGGCAGCTGATGCGGATTCCTGGAGCCTCCAGGCCAGTCCTAGAGGGCAACCCTAATTTCACAGCAGTGGTCTTAATTTGACCCTGTTAAACATTGCAATTGTTGCTTCACTGTTTTGTGATGTGCTTTTGATTTTAAATCATAGAAAAACAAAATACAAATACGGCCAATAATCTTGTGACTAGTCTTAAGACAATCTTAAGAGCTAGAAGCTTGCCCTTTTGCTATGACTTTTAAAATGAACACTGGGAGCGCAAGTGCATGATGTGCTCAATAGCACATTACGCACTTTTTGTACATTCTGGGCACACAGTCAGCCCTGAGCAGAGCCAAGTTTCCCTGGTTGAGAAACTGCTCCAATAAACATCAGCAGGGTTTTTTTTAATCTGCATTTAGCAAGTGACAGCATGGAGGAGGATATCCTGCAGGTGACCAAGTGACGAGGCAGAAACCATTCAAAGGGGGGGGGGAATCAAGGAAAGCGACACAAAGGAAAACACGACTCCCAAATCCAAGTGTTTTCTCCAAGAAGTTCCACAAGTTAACTGCAAAATCCACTGGAACTTGAACTAGTGTCACTACCCCAAACCCTTTTCAGATGGTCAAAATGGTTAAGATGGTGTCATCAATGTGCTATCAACACCCAACTCTTTGTCCTTTCCATTACATTCAAGGGAAAGGGCTGCATTCTGAACCAGTGTCTGAGGCTGGTAATGGACTGGATGCGAGGGCACAACTGAAGCGTAACCAATCTGCACGAAGCAGGAGAACAGAGTTCACTCTATTTTGAACGGGGCACCTACCAGGCCTCTTGAAAAGCCAGGGCTGCAATCTGGGGTTCAGGATATGGCCTTAAAAACTAAATGCCGGGGGGGGGGGAGCTGCAGCTAGGAGAGTCTTTGCCCAGCTTAGGTCAACGTGCCAACTGCATCTGCTCCTGGAGAATGCAGATCTGGCCATGATGGATGGATGGCACACACTTTGGGGACACCGGACGACTGCAATGCACTATGCAGGGCTACCTTTAAGAACTGTCCGGAAACCCCAGCTATTTGTTTCTACTGTATATCATATGTGTTTCTATAGTAGAGACAAAGTCTTTTAAATCTTCCCCTCCAAGCTATTATCATTATTATTACACTTAAAATTCTAATAAAGAAATGGGGAGGGGGAGGAATGACTGGAACACTGGTGGCCACTATTGGGAAGGAAAGGAGTCAAAACAGAGAAAAATCGCTGCAGGACGTTTTTACGTGCAAGGGCAGGCTGAGAAACACCACATAGAAAGAAATCCAGCCTCTTAAGATCAATGGAAATCCAACAAAGATGACTTGCCCAAGAAACAGGTGTGTTTTTGAGTGACACAGAAGTCTGTCGGGACAAAATAATCACTCCGCTCGTTTTCTCAGCCCGTACAATGAACAAGGCTATGAAGTGGGGAAGCTCGCAAGAGCTCAAGACGAAGCAGCTTTGCTCTGCAAAACACAAAGCTAGGAAATGGATGCTTTGGACTAGCACGTTGGGAAACTAAGATCTTCCAGAACAAAAGAGCTCTTTGAACAGTGAGATCAGCACCGAGACAGGCAGGCTGCCATTCCGAAGGGGGGGGGGGAAGAGTTTGACATGGTAACGCTGACCTTGGAAGAAAGAGTTGAACTCTTGAGGCAACACAGCCGGTGCAAACTTGTATTTGCTCTTCTCCTTCATACTGACGATCTCCCTGAGAGAGGCAAGAAATGCAGAAGTGTATGAGAGAGGCTTCACACACAGAGCTCCCGTCTTGAAAGCAGTTGCAACACACACACACACACACACACACACACACACACACACCCAAGAGCTACAATACGTCTAACAAGGGCCATAATATTCCCATGTGTCTGGAATCAGAAACAAAATGGAGTTTGGCATCTGGCACACAAAATTCAGGAGTCAGAGAACCAGAGCATTCACCTTCTTCTTCCCCTCACATCCTGCATCTACCAAAAATAGGTTTCTAGACCTCACTACCGTCACTGTTTCTCCTGGTTTTCCAGTTAAAGAAGCACAACTGATGAATGAAAAGGTATATGGAACAATTCCTACACTGTCACTGGATGGGAACGAATTGAGGGCTTTGGTTTAATTCTCCTGTTTGGAACATGATGATTTCTTCCCTTGACTTAGATAACAAATTTGATTCTGCTATGTGTGTTTAATACACATTTTTATGTTTCAGATTCAAATATTGGCTTGAACCAAGTACCTGCTCTTAGAAAAGGAAGAAAAAGGCAAAGTACATTTCAATGGAATATCTCCCTTGAAAATGGAGAAATATTGTAATAGATTAGAAGCTGGTGTGCCGGTTTAGGATATTATTTTACATTCCAATAAGTTCAAACTCCACCTCCAAGCACCCTCCATTGTCTGGAAAGATAACACACATCCAACTTCAATATATCCCTTGACTGAGAAAATCCACAGTGCAACTTGGTTGATAGAAGATCAACTCAACTCCCACATATATGTTCAATATCGACTATTGATTGCAAAGCCACTCTAACAAGGTGCTTCACTAACATAGACTATATTCTTAACAGGCCACGCTTAGAAACCTTGAGCTCAAAACCAACATTCCAAATATTCTGAAGTGTCATTCGTCCAACAGATACATTCATCAGCTGCTGCCCTCATTCCTAGCACACGTAGCTCAGAAGACAGCTTTGAAACTACACGGGCAGGCAGCATTCTCCATGGAGTCGGAGCACGGAAAATGGGCATTTAAGAGTGTTCCAGTAATCAGGAGGTAGGATCTTCATGCCAAGCACCTTGTCTCTTCTCCCTGCTTGACTACTGGGGCAGAATCAACTGTGCATAGCAACACCTCCATGTACACAGGTTCAGGTGACACGGTAGACACGTGTCTTCTGGGTAACACACTAGGAAGAGCGAGTGCAGACTTAAAAGAAATACGAAACTATTCAGCAGTGCTGGGCAGGCAAGGACTGAACTCCCTGCTTCCGTGGGTGGATGGATACAAGCAATCACTTAACACAACATAGTGTGCACTGAATCACTTGGTAAACCGGTTTGCCTGACCCAATACAAAGTGGCAAAAAAGACATCATTAGGTAGGCTCTAACCTACCCAGGGTACCAGAATCCTCTTTATCAGCCTGCCAAGGATAAAGGAACATTTTACCACAGATCCAGTATTTTCTTCCACATCAGTAGGACTATGACAAAACTGTCCTCTGAATGCACCCCAAGAATCTTCTTAATGGGGGTGATGAACCGTGCTTTAAATCATACTCATTCATCATTTGCAGTGTACACGGTATGCACACATGCAAAACCTCCAGAGAAAAGCAGCTCTGAAGTTATGGAAAGACCAAGATCATGTGGCCTTTATGGTGCTCAGAGGTGCAGACTCTGCAGAAGTGGTCGGTGAGAGCACTGAGTTGAAGGACCCACAGCCAATTCATGTGCTTATGCAGAACCTTCACGTCTCCTTGGCTTTGCGATAAGACACGAAAGCAGCAAGACAATTCAGTCAGTCAACACGATGGCACTTGGCAGGCACTAGGAAAAGAATCAGCTCCACAGCCAAGCAGCACCAGGCACCCTCTTGTTCCTTTGCAGACATGACATATTGCAAGGTAAAGGTAAAGGTGACCCCTGACAATTCAGTCCAGTCTTGTCCGACTCTAGGGTGTGGTGCTCATCCCCATTTCAAAGCCTTAGCAAGCCAGCGTTGTCCAAAGACGCCTCCGTGGTCATGTGGCCAGCATGACTCTCCTTGCCGCAGCACGTAGCATGCGGCTGGAACACGGAGCGCTGGTTACCTTCCCGCAAGCGGTACCTATTTATCTACTCGCATTAACATGCTTTGGAACTGCTAGCTTGGCAGGAGCTGGCCAAGCAACGAGAGCTCACCCCGTCGCGGATTCGAACTGCCGACCTTTCGATCGACAGCTCATGGTTCAGCAGTTTAACCCACTGCGCCACCTGCTGGCCTATTGCAAGGTACAGCCCACTAAACTCCAGTCAGAGCCAGTTAATGGCCAATCCACTCACTGGCAGTGGAAGCCTCCTTCACAAGACCCAGTCAAAGCCAAGGCGCACACTCACCCGCTCAGCTGTCTCCTCCACGTCTGGTATGGATCAAAGAGGCACTCGCAGAGGTGCAGCGCGTAGAGCGTGAGGTTGTCCAACTGACACCTGAAAGACGATGGCTCCCCCTGGGTGTTCTTGAGCTGTGAAGGATACAAGATGCCCAGTTAATCTGCAGATTGGGTTTTCTTTAAAAAAAAAAAAGCCCTCCCCAAGCAAATAGACACTGCTGTGATAAAATCCATGTAATTAAGGCTGCTTTGAAGATATGAAACACTGAAATAGACCACTGGTGTCCATTCAGTTCACTTGATAACAAAGCCCCTTCAGAATTAAAAAGGAAAGAGAAATCGTAGAACTCAGCCACAACCGACTCTGGCTCGGAAGAAAAAGCCTTTAGAAGGTCACCTTTGGGCACGGTTTTGTGTACTGCAACAATGATCCAGAAAAGGACAAAAGATCTCGTGCTCAAGGGGATGAGCTGCTGGGCCGCCCCCCCATCCTGCTGGTCCATACTTGCTCAGTGATGTAGCGAAGAACAATGCGGGGGGGGGGAGGAGAACGGGACCAAACACAAACTACTTTCAGCTGAAATCAATGCTTGCTCCTGCAAGGTCCGCCCTCCACCAACTGCCCAGCCAGCTCCAGTCTCTTCCTCAGCAAATCCTTCAGGCCTCCCCTTAAAGACTCCATGCGAGGCAGGTGAATTTCATCAGCCGTGGTCAACCATTTGCTCCTCTTTGGCTCAGTTAAGTAGTCATTCAGCCCTGGCTACGTGGTGTCAGAAGTGCACGCTTACCTTGCTTGAATAAGCAGACAGCAAACTGATCACCTCGCGAATGAACACTGCAAGCCGGTCTCCTTGGACGTTTTCTAGATTCCTGCAAAGAAGCAACAGGCACCCATGAGAAAGAATCTGGAGCTCCAGCAGTTGCTGGCGGGGGGGGGGGGGGGAGGAAGAAGAGAGGCACGGTGCCCCTCATCATCTGCAACAGCAAAACTGAACCCAGTACATTTATTTACTGAATGCTAATGTAGCACAGAATAAGAGTCATAATGATCATATTTATTATTGATGATGCGCCTCAACATCGGGCGCTTGGCAGCGGCAAACTCCTCTCCATCATGGCTGTAGATACGAGCGGCAGAGAGGGGAGGCGCCAGTGTGCGAGCAGGTGAGGAGGACGGACTGCTCTTCTGCCATTCTTCACACGCAGAAAATTTGCATATAAATGAATTCCTGAACATCAATTTACAGAGCATGAATTCCTGGAAACCCCACCTTTAACTACAGAGCAAATTCCCTGGGCCTCAAGGTTGTGGAGATAGAGGATGATGCTCTTTTTGCAAAATAGTCAGTGTTCCCGGAGGCAAAGTTACCTGCCTCTCCTTGACCAATACTGTATCTTTCAATATAGGTAAAGGTAAAGGTATCCCTTGACAATTAAGTCCAGTCGTGTCAGACTCTAGGGAGCGGTGCTCATCTCCATTTCAAAGCCAAAGAGCCAGCGCTGTCCGAAGACGTTTCCATGGTCATGTGGCCGGCATGACTCAACACCGAGGCGCATGGAACGCTGTTACCGTCCCGCTGACGCGGGTACCTATTAATCTACTTGCAATTTCTTGCTTTCAAACTGCTAGGTTGGCAGGAGCCGTCGCACGGATTCGAACTGCCGACCTTTCGATCAACAGCTCATGGTTCAGTGGTTTAACCCACTGCGCCACCCGCTGGCTCATCTTTCAATATACAGCAGAGCAAATCTTCTTTTGTGCAAAACCACCAGCAGGCTCATGGGAAAGTACCGTAAGTCTGAGAAATGAGCAAGTTGCCTCCATGGGATCAGATTGTACACAGAGGGAAATTGCTTGTTACTGTCAATGCACACAGGAGACAAATGAGTAGCGCAAAGACGAGGCTTATTAGGCTGAAATGCAACACACACCAGTCGGTCCTCAATGAGAAAAGTTAAAGCCACGCTAGCAACTAAGTCGCCATCCCAAAATAGTCATAGCAATTTGCAATATGAGCAACCCTGTTCTACCTCTGCCATCACAAGCTAAAGAAGGGGAAATATTCAAAGTCCCCCATGGAAAATCCCCCAGTATCAACCCTAAATTTCCACCGACTAATGACAACAACTGCTCTTGCCACAGGGACTCCCTGCTCACCCTCTCTAACCCTGGAAACGCACAATTCGAGAGTTAATCCAAGAGTTATCACAGTTCTCTTGACCAGTGGTGGCATTAACCATGGCATGTTATTTAGAGGGCACAGAAGAGAAAAAAAGGACTCTGGGGGTGGAAAACCGTTTTGACCCACGTTACCTTTCTGAGAGAGAATGCTACATTCCCATTAACACCCCCTGAAGACCTATTGGTTTTATAGAGTTGACTTTTAAAATAAGGATACTTAAGATTGTAGCTTTATTTTGATTTCCAGTTTATGATTCAGCCAATGGGGCAGGGTGTGTGAGGCACTTGACCGGGGCACTTGACCCTCCCCACCCCAACGTTCCTGGTAGAGCCCCCCTTCCTTGAAGAGCTGCATTGCAGGCAAAACGTGTAGCAGGAGATGGGAAAACCACCTTCCAAAAGTGCAGGGACCCTTTTGGGAAAGGGAAGAGACACCCTCACTACTCAAGAGCGGGCACATGCTGCACTCGGACCAACTTGCCCATTCTCTGGGAGCCCTCCTTTCGCCCTGCCCTCTCCAGCTCGGACTCCTGAAGGAGGCCCTCCCCCTGCCCCAACCAATGGGACACCTACTGGGCAGAGGCGGTGGCACAGTGACAGAGCACCTGCTCGGTACGCCAGGCAGCCCGCCGGGCTCAATTCCTGGCGTGCATCTCCAGTCATAATAAAAGACTTCAGCCGGCAGGTCAGGAGAAATATCTGCTAGGCCCTGGAGAGCTTGCTGCCAGACCACTTTAAGTTTAAACCATTTATGCTCCACTTCTCTTGCAAGCTAACCAAGACCACCGGGCACAACCAATCAAAAACACACAACAGCCCAGGAGCAAGAATTCAGAAAGCACCACACACAAAATGAACAGACAAAACCCAACCATGGAAACACAATGCACCAGAGGGTGAAATCAATCCAGGTCAAACAGGTACGCAAAACGTCAGGTACAGCGAGGGGGGGAGCTTCCTTAGGGAGGACCAGATCAGCGGACCAACAGTCTGGCTCACACAGCAGCTTCATAAGCTTGGTGCCCAGAGAAGACGACTCTGCCCTGCTTTTAAACAGCAGGCTCAAGAACTGAATTTGCGTACAGTGTTTAGCTGTGCACAGAATACAAACCGGCTCGCTCAAGCCTGAAAATTGTCACTGGAGAAAGCGAACTGTTTCCTTTGCCTTCCCCCTGTGCGGCCCGGCCTCTGCTGCCAACTCTCACTGAACTCCAGCCATTATTCTGAACAAACTACCATAGCCTCAGCTCCTGCCACGCACGCACGCACCACACACACACAGTCTGCAAGTGGCATGACTCCAGAAAGGCTGCTCCACCAAGAGTGTGTGTGTGCTGGGGGGAGGGTTGCCTGCAAGAACAGGCAGGTGGGCAGCCCTCTCCCCCCACAAGCCTGCTTCAAAGGCCTTCCTGACCTGCATCATTAATAAGGGCAGCTCCTGCCAAACCTCCCCCCCCTCAGGTCCCTGCCCCCAAGCTTGGTAACTGTGCAAGAGAAGCAATTATCAGCTAGGCTTCTCTCTTGCTCACAGGCCTCACAGGAAGACTACTGAGCGCAAGCCTTTCCAACCTGCCAGGCCAAGAATAACCTACACGGTTTTAAAGAGGGCCCCAGGGAGTCCGACTAGCAGCCACAACACTTTAGTGGCAACAAAATGGGCAGAGAGAAGCAGCGCATGGAGGAAGGAAGGAAAGGGAGTTGATAGCAAAACGATAGCAGCAGCAGCAGCAGCAGCTCATTGGAGCGACACAGGATTCCAAGCCAAATAGCAGGAGCCCCAAAGAGAGCAATGGAGGGCTGGAGGACGACGTCACCGCTAGATTCTGGTCCAGGGTTTCTCCTCCCTAAGAGGTGGGATTAAGTGGACTTCCAGCAAGGAAGGTCAACTTCCTTTGACGGCGGCGTGTACATGAGAGATTTCAAGGCCTCTTTGTCATCTGCTCACCAGGAGGCACTGCAGAGGCACAGAGGCAAGCACACAGCGAGGTCTAGAGCAGCCCTCAGCCTCAAATTCCCCACCAAACGGCTGGCATCGATAAAAAGCAACCCTATGCTGCCAGAAGCTGGCTCTGTCTATCACCCCCTCAGTACCTGTCAACATTAACTGGCAGCCACTCTCCAAGATCTCAGACCGGGATTTTTCTCAGCCCTACCTGCGGATGCCAAGGACTGAGCCTGCAACCGTCCACATGCAAAGCAGATGATCTTCCACTGAGCTATGAGCCCTTTCCTGCTGCTTGACAGCAAGCAAAACACTCTGTACATGTTCAGAATTGCTTTATCATTTTTCCTCATCTTCCAAAGTTGCACCCCTGTTCTAGGCTTTTCAAAATGTCGAACTGAGTATTCCCAGACTTGCTACTTGAGATCTTTTTCACTGGTCTCCTGCTTGAAACTGGCAGGAATAGACCCACGGTATGCATGTCATCATGGTTCCTCACCACCAAGGTATACTCAGAGATGAAGTGGAGACATTAGCGACTGTGAATGCAAAACAAGGGGAAGCATGTTGTTTCCAGTAAATTAATACAGCATACAAAAATGTGAGGTTGCAGGCAAACTTATTTTTTCCTTCTCAAGATTGAACTGCTGCTAGAAAACCCACTTGGATTTCAGAACATTTCCTGTTCCCAAAAATTAAACTTCCTCAGTTCCATAAAGCCACAACCTTGTTGATAAGATATGTATCCTGCCCTTCCTCTCCGGGAGTTCAGAGAGGCACGTTTTAGCTTCATCGCATGTGTGAGAGGTAGAGTCACCCAAAAGTGAACACCAGGGAATAAGATGGGCTACCCACATCCCAGCTTACAGTAACACTCTGTAGCTGCTGCATCCCTTCCCCATTGGGTCAAAAAATGCTGGTTCTCGGATTCTTAGACACAGAGCACTCTTCCATCAACTTATTGTTTCCATCAGCTTATTGTTTCATGGACTATTTATAGAAAAGCGGGGCGGTTTCTCATTTTAGACTCAGGGGACCAAAGTCATGAATTCTAGCTGGCTCTGGCACAAAGGACAACAAATTTCCATGTATGTCCTAACAGCAGTTACGATCCAACACCGGAGAGCTCTGACACCTTCATCATCTTACATTCACCACAAAACAACAACTGAGGCAAGGGGGTCATAGCCAGGCTTGGCAGACTTCTTCACATTATAAATCAGCCATCTATGTTTACTGAAGGAGGCAGAACATTTTCGTTACATCAAATATTGCAGAAAAGCCAAGTGATAAACTAAAAATGCAATCGACAGGCAGCATTGCTTAAAGATGTGCAGGCATAAAAGCTACCGGTATTTGCAGCATGGGGAATGATGAGCATTGTTGATGCTAATCTTGACTTTGTGTATTTTAACATGCAACATTAAGAGTAAAGAAGCACATCGTGCTTTCTAAGGAGTCACTAAGCATCCAATTCCTTCCATTACTTCTTGTGCAGCAGTGAAGAAAACAGGGGTGGCCTTGGACAGGAAAGGCCTGAGCAGAGGCGTAGTAACGTAGGGGGCCCTGATGTACAGGGCCCCCGGTGAGCTTCGGGGGGGGCGCTCTCCTCGGACTCAAAAGCTGGAGCGTGGTGCCCGCCCGCAGCCATAACAGGCAGGTGGCGCTCCAGCTTTTGAGTCCGAGGGGAGCAACAGCGTCGTCTAGGCAACGCGCAGCGCGCGCCCAGACCCTGTGGCTGTGGGCGGGCGCTGTGCGCATTGCCTAGACAACTAGAACGCTCTCCTCGGATTCAAACGCTGGAGCGCCGCCCGCCCGTTATGGCTGCGGGCGGGCGCCGCGCTCCAGCTTTCGAGCGACAGCGTCGTTTGACGTCACGTGATGTCGCACGTCACGTGACGTCCGGGGGGCGCTTGGCCAGCCCCCGCCCTCCTAGCCCCAGGCGGCAGGAGGGCTGAAGACGCCACTGGGCTTGAGTTCAAATCCCTGACTACCCAGCCATTAGTTTTTTACCCTTGGGCAAAGCATTCCCTCTCACCACCACCTGTTCAATAATTTATCTACCTCCAAGGGTTGCTCTGAGGTAGCAATCCTGCTTAGCACTTTGCATTGTGAAAAAGTGTGCACAAATATAAAGTATTTGAAAAATGCTTAATAAAAAAAAAATCTGCCAAGCCTTTTTTCTCCCCAAGATTTGAGAGAGACCAGGGTGAAGCAAAAGAAGCTGAATTCTGCACAGAAAAGGCCCCCTGGCCCAGCCTAACCCTTCTGTTTCTGCCTCCAAGCATTCACGGGAGAACCTTTCCGATCTCCCTTTCAAGAATTAGCGCACAGCTTAAACCAAGATGGGAGCCTGGCATCTGAACTCAACAAGATGGGTGTTTCAATTATCCAGCAGGGCTGGAACACCCACGCACCTTCTCTTGGGAGAAACAATTGATGCTGGCCTCTAGGAACCAGACACCGTCCGAGTTCTGCTGGTCTGTCCCCTTGTTACCACTACCTGAGCCTGCACCTTTAGCATGTGGCTTGACTCCCTTACCTGAGCCATCTCAAGTGCCTTCCTGCTCTTTAAATTGTGGTATGTGTGTCATATGGATTGCCTAGATCTCTCTGTGGGGGCTTATATACGGACACTACTATTTAGCAGCAGGAGCTTAAACATTTATGACTCTCAAATTTCCATCCACTCTATGAAAACACACGGAGAATGCTGGATTCCTATAGCTGGACAAGTTCACCTTCAGGTTTATTAGCACCACAATCTCTCTCTACAACTAGAGCGGTCAACTTGATTTTGAAAACCCTGGTACCTAGGTAGAGCCTCAGACCAGGTCAGGTCAGGGCCACAGAGAGAAGAGGGGGCAGAAGCAATGCCCACACCTGCTGCCACGTGACCCATACTGCTCCAGCAATGCCTCAAAGCCTAAAGCGGACTGCCAGAAGAAACAGGAGAAGGATCATGACAGTGGCAGTTCATAATTTCAGATCAGAAGCAGCCCTCAGCCTCAGGGCTGATGAACGCCTGCAGGTAAACCACTTGGTCAGCCTAGCTGGACTTTGAGTAGAGCACATACAAATGGGCTCAAGCCCACTTGGCTGCAATAATACTCACTCCCCAGTGGTGTGGGTCATGCAGCTGGGCAAGTGCATAAAAAGAGCCTACAGTGACTGCCAATACGCAGCACTGTGGCATTTCATCCACTGCAACAGTTTCAGACACGCAAGTCCTCTCCCTATCCTGCAACCATCAAACAATTAACTTGCATGCCCCCACACAGCTCCAGAAATTCACAATTCTGAGGTAAAAGTTGTCAGCACTACAAAAAGCAACAGACTCCACAGACTGCATCTGATCATCTAATCTCAGCTTCTTAGTCTCTTCCGGTTGAGAAACCGACACAATGGGCCTACACACTCAGTTGTGAAAACAGGTTTAACACAAAACGGAGCAGCCCCACCTCAACTCCTCAGGAGGCCAAGTGACTGAAAGCAGCTCTTTAATTTGTTACGGGCGCTCTTGGCTGAAGAACTAAGGCGGTGGGGTTAACACCGTCAAGCAGGCCCTCTTTGGCGGCAAGTCTCTTCTCCCAGACAACAAGACAGACGTCCAGCTCTTAGGAGGCCGAGGCTCTCCAGACACTCTGAGGGCAACCATCGGGGTAAAGGCAAGAGCAGCAGGAGAAGAAGAAGGATATTGCTTCAAGAGTTTAAGCATACGGATGTGCTGGAAATGGTGGTGGACTGGTTTCCATGGAAACAGACATAATGGAGAACATCCAACTCCATGTTGCCAAGTTTCGATACAGACACTGAACAACAAGGGAGAGGTGGTGGTGAGCGCCCTCTTGCCCAAACACAGGCGGAGGTCTCGGTGAAGGGGGCAAAAGGAACGCCAGACATTGAGGAACAAAGAGAGGACAGAGTTTCCTTCAATGCCTCTCCAACCGACTGGGTTTGGAAGAAACTGGGCTTGTCAATCCAAAAACGGCGATATTGACAAGACTCATGAAAAACTGTGTCCCGTGGAGCTGCAGCATCCAGGACCGTTTGTTGGACATGGAGGTTCTCAGGTGTGAAGCAGGCCTGTAAGATGGCGGCAGGATCAGGAGCCTTCTTCTGACTGGATCAGCCAACACAAGGCGTGTGTGGTTGTAGCATCCAGGAAGGCCCTATTTATATTCAACTTTCATACAGCCTTGTGAAATCATATTGCATTTAAAAATGGAAACACCCCCCCCCCCGTAAATGTTAGAACTACAAGATACAGTACAATAAAATAGACGACATAAAAACATCAGACCATCTCTCTCTCTCTCTCTCTCTCTCACACACACACACACGGACGGACGGACGGACGGACGGACGTATGCACACACAATTCAAAAGAATGTCTTTTTCAACTGCATAAACTTTCACAAGTTTTACCAGCTGTTCCTACCAAAATGTTCATTTCTACTTATCACAAGCTGCCATTTTTTTCTATAGTGCTATGTGCTACCTTAGAAAAGAATTGTTCATACACCCAAGAATGCAAAATGTGGGAAAGACCAGCCACCAATTAAATATAGGACGCACCCTTACAGTATACCACGCCCACATCCGCCCTGTCTCCATTTCCCTTCCCTTCTTCCGTTGTCTCCCCTGTATCCATTTCTCCCAGGCAGGGACCTACCCTCTCATCCTTGCCTATCCTCCTCATCCTGTTTATAGTTCTTAGTTAGCAATATTTTGTCTTGCAACTTCTAGGAACCTCTGGTCCCAGTCCTGTATTCCCTCCCACATTGAGATCAAGATTTTACTTACTCAACAATTCATATGGCCACCCCATTCTTTGGCTCAGGGGTTTACAGCAGACATAGGTAAGTTGGATTTTCTTCTCCTAAAGGTTCACCATCTCTTTTACATATGTATAGCGCTCGGTAGATAAAAAGAACCAGACCAATTTCAATGTTGAACCCATAGAAACACCATGAAAACTCTATGATTCCTCTTGCCCCACGGCAAGTTCTGGAAAGAGCAGAAAGCCTCTTCAACTCTCTATCAGTTTCACTTTTAAGCCTCAACTAGGGCGCTCACCTCTACAAGAAATCCAAACAGTTGCCTGGGATGGATGGATGGATGGATATTTTTATATATATATATATATATATATATATATATATATATATATATATATATATATATATATATATATATATATATATATATATATATATATATATATATATATATATATATATATATATAGATTGATTGATTGATTGATTGATTGATTGATTGATTGATTGATTGATTGGGGGGGGCTCAGGAGATCAGAACTGCATTCCAGTGTCCTTTGCTACTCTGCAAAAAGTACCATGGGAAATTTTTGCAGTTCAGCTGCTAGGGGGAGCCACTGCTTTGGGCTTACTCTGCCCCCACCTTCTCAGCATTATTCTCTCTCTCTCTCTCACACACACTCACACTCACGCACACACACACAAAGTCTGATGAACTCCACTACATTCAGGTCTCTCTCAGGTTCACATCCGACCATTCACAAACTACAAAGACTGTATGCCTGGAGAGGGATGGTCACTTCCTTATCCATATTCTTGTAATTTATTTATTTATTTATTTATTTATTTTATATACAATATTTTTACCCCACCTTTCTCCCCAAAGGGACCCAAGGTGGGTCCCTTCATTCAAGTATTCATTCAAATAATTCAAGTAAGGAAAAGAGAGATCAGAAAGAAATTGCCCCCCACCCCCCTAGAATACCTCTGCTTATTTCCAGAATACCTCTGCTTAGAAGTAACTCAATAGGAATAGAGTACATTGTAAGGGTTGTTTTTTTTTAAACCATCTTTAATTAACCAATGTTCCCATATCAGTTTTTTGTTTAATTTCAAAGTCCATGTAAGGAGACGTCAGTTAACACCCTGAAGTGTTAAAATGCTGATTTTCCACCACACACAAACTTCCTCTATGAATGGTTCTCTGTAAAACTGACAGCGTAGGATCACTTCATGGCAACTGTACCACATCCAAAATGCAAAAACCAGTCCTAGCCAGAGCCCTCCCCCCAAGCAATTCAGCCCCCCACATACCTGCAAATAATGATGAAGAACTTGACAAGCAGGAGAGCCTGGCTGAGGCCTGCCTCAACTGCATCTTGACGCGAAATTTGGGAAACGCAGTAGGTCAGCTGCTGGGTGAGCAAATGGAGGACGTCTTCGGGGAGCAGAGGAATCTCGGAGACAGAATCCTCAGGCCTAGAACAGGGCCGAAAAAATAAGAATATGAGGACGTTATTAACAACGGTTGAAAACTCCACTCAGTTCTCAGGGAGCAAGGGAACATTTGGCTCAGCTGGGGAGTTGTGGTGAGAACAGAGCATGAACACACTTGATCTACACTGCCATGAGTGACACAGATAAGGCCGCCCCTAGTCTACCTGGGCACCACAGTTGCAGGAGCAGCTACAACAATGGCAAAAGACCGAGAAGGCAAGTCATTGGAGGGCAAGTGGAAAGATCTGCCCGCTTCCTTCCAGGAACCGGTCAAAACGGAACTGTCAGAGACACTCGTCATCCTTCCAGGTGATGAGATGACGAAACCGACACTGGGCAGGATCACAACCTTAACGGCTCGGGTCCAGGGTATTTGAGGGACCGCCTCCTTCCTTATAATCCGACCCGTACTCTGAGGTCATCAGGGGGGCCCCTGTTAACCGTGCCGCCATTGACGGAGGTGAGGGGGATGGCGGCGCAGAATAGGGCCTTCTTGGCAGTGGCGCCCCAATTACGGAATTCCCTCCCCCTGGAATTAAGAATGGCTCCCTCTTTAGAGACCTTTCGGCGGGGCCTTAAGACATTTTTATTTAGGGTAGCATTCGATGTCTGATATGGTGGGCTGGCTTTTTAACAAATGGTTTTTAACAAAGTAAATACAGGTTGACCCACTGGGGTTGTTTGTTTTTAGCTGTTTTAATTGTTTTTAATTACTTGTTTTTAATTTATTTTTAATGTATATGTATTTTAATGTTTTGTAAGCCGCCTTGAGTGCCCTCGCTGGGAGAAAGGCGGGATATAAATTCTTTAAATAAATTTAAATCAACACAAACAAACATCAGTGACTTGGGAGGAAGTTGCACATCAAGCAAGCCTCTACGTGATGTACCAGGATGAAGTGCAGCAACGATAGGGCCACAATCACCTGAGGTGTTGTCAGAACCGTGCAAGATTCATAGAACTGCACAAACAGATGTTTTCAGCCCCAAGAGAAGCTGGTCAAACTAGACATATGCTCAAGAACTCTGCCCCAAAGACTCCTGCAGTTTTCAGAATTTTTCAGCAGATTTGCAGGCATTTGGTACATGGTTATGGTTTCAGAAGTGAAGTCACACAATATCGGACCAGGAAAAGGAACTGTAACTGGGAACAAGGCAGAAGTAAGAAAATTTCTCCTGAGAGTCCCTTGGACTGCTAGGAGATCAAATCAGTCAATCCTAAATGAAATCAACCCTGACTGTTCCCTGGAAGGACAGGTACTGAGGCTGAAGCTCAAATATTTTGGCCACCTAATGCGAAGAGAGGAGTCCCTGGAGAAGACTCTGATGCTGGGAAAGATTGAAGGCAAAAGGAGAAGGGGAAGACAAAGGATGAGATGGTTAGACAGCATCACCGATGCCACGAACATGAAAATGAGCAAACTCAGGAAGATGGTGGAGGACAGGAAGGCCTGGCGGGATGTGGTCCATGGGATCACGAAGGGTCGGACACGACTTAACGACTGAACAACAACAACAAAGAAAACGCAGGCCCACTCTCCTCAAGAGTCCAACTTTTTGCCAGCTGTTAGTCCAACGTCATGAATTTGTTGAGACAGTTTATGCATTTTTAGCCCTCTCTCTGCAACTGCAAGGATGAGACGCTCTGTTTATTCTCAGAATGTCCAGTTTTGCCAGATTTCACAAGCCTGCAAGCGTCTCTACAGCCACGAGACCTTAGAACCCATTTTTACGTGGAGGGAGTTCGACAGTCTGCAGGAACAGAAATTATACCTTCTGTATACCAATCATCACCCCAGAGCAAGCAGCAGCAACCTCCAAACCTGGCCCCCCACCCAAAGGCCTGGTCATCTGTCTGACACCACCGCACGGGTCAACCTATAGCACCAAGACATTCCACAAAACGAAGGCAGAGGCACAGCTGGGAAAGGTGGTTGCAGAGCAGAGAAAGGCAAGAGCTCAGGGCAAAAACGGTCTCCCACCCCAGTACACCGTTTCTTTAAGAGAAATGAAAAAGGGGGAAGACGACGGAAGGGGGCAGGAAACTGCACCCCAGCTGGACTGTCTCAAACAATGATTGCATCAGGCGCTGCTGTGTGGTAAGGCGGCAATGTGGAAATCAGCACTGCCGCCTCTGTGCTAACTGCAGACAAGAGAGCAGGAGGGGAGGGGAGAGAGGGTGGGGCAGGGGGCAGCCGCAGCGCCAGCGCCTTCTCCAAATGGATCTTGGGTGGTTTGCAAGGCTGCCTCTCCCCAGGTTTCCCACCACATGGCAACAGGGTTCGGAAACAGCCAGGACAGGAACTGCAGTCAGACCTGCTAGCATGCAAGGAGAGTTGAATGGTCAGCAGGCCAGACTAGGCCTGGGTCACCTGCTAGGCAAATGGAAGACCTTCCCAAGCACTGAAGAGGCAACAACGTCTGATTCCTGCTGACTTTGGAGACCTACTGGGACTTGTTTCGGGGAAAAGGCCATTCAGCACACAGGCGCCGCAACGCAGGCCCTTCCTACAGATCTGTGGCGTGGTGGCCACATTTGGAATCCTGCAGCAAACCACTCTGGCTGTCCCTGAACGAAAAAGGATACTGTGGAGCTGGAAAGGGTACCGAAAGAGGGCAACCAAAGCCTGTGCAAAGGAAGTTATAACATTTTATACTATTCTTATTTTTTTATGCTATTCTTAAAGCCACCTTAAGGGTTCTTGTGAGTTGAAAGAGCAAAACAGAAACACTGAAATGAAAAAGCAGGGCAGATTTTTGCAGTTCTAATGGGAAAACAGAGCAGTTTTGATGAAACTGCTGCTGCCGCCAAGGCTGAGTGAGGGGCAACAATGTCTGTGCCTCCATTACCAAACCGCAGCAAGAGCACACGGTAGCAGCCACCCAATGCGTAGGGGCCCAGTTCTGCCAGCTCAGCATCCTGACTGCTGCTGCGGACAGCGGGAAAGAGAGGATGCTGCACACAGATCGTGGATATAATGAAAGTACATCCATGTCTAAAGTCTCTCACACCTGTGCCAGTAGGAAATGTAGCCAAAACTGGATCACTCAACACGAATATGGAGATTTCTGGGTACTCACTGAACTCCAGAGGTAGGACACTTTTGGAAAGAAAGAAAAAAAAATAAAGGGGGGGGGAAGAGCCGCAACACACTTTGCATCCAGGATAGCTTAAGGATTAAAGAAAGAATCTGGATTCCTAGAGACACAATACTAGGACTTAGAATTTCCAGGAAGAACTTCCAATTTCAGTTTTGAGGTTATTACAACAACATTTGGAACTACCCTCCAGGGCACACTATGTGCAAGAGAGAGAGAGGGGAGAGACTGGAGACACACACAAAAAAGACGGCAAAAAGCATGGGACGCAGAGAGCAAGGAAGGGAGAGAAAGGCCTGCTGAATAGTGGACCCTGCAACCCCAAACTGTAATCCAGGGCATGTTTACTCTGAGTCAGTAGGACTTACTCACAGGAAGCCGCGCATACATACTGGAGCATTTTGTCATGGGACCCCTCTGCTATGTCTGTATTTTCATCCAGCCACCTCCACCCACCTCAACCTCAGGTGCCAGAACTCAAATCTGTGCCCCAAGCATTCGACCATTTAGCGGGCTGGACTGGGCTTGCAGGAGAAAGGTTTACCTTCGTGGTTCCAGGGAATGCACAGCGATGATCTTCTCAAAATTGGTGACAAATGCTTCCAGCCATTGCTGCAGATAGGCCAAATCTTTCTGGAAAAGAACAAAAAAAGGGGGAAATGGTAAGAAAGCTTCATCTTGGGCCCCTCCTCCTCTCCGGTTGGTGGCAGCAGAGGCCGAGGCCCTGGGCATGAATGATTCCAGAATTCAAGGTCCTGCTCTGCACAGAGAGGCGCTGCAGCTCCTCAAGCAGCGCTGTGAAGGTGCCACCTGTGTTTCTGGCAGCCAGAGGACCACTTCATGCTGCCCTCCCCGCCATCCTCACCCTGCATACAGGACCAGTTCTAGAAGGCCGAGCCCAAGCGACAGTTTTCCACAAACACTTTGGGCAGTGCCAACCACTGCTCCCCATTTTGCAACTTGTTGGCAGTCCCAGCAAAAATATTCACCTATTTAAAGCTGCGGCCATTCTCAACTGCCACCGCCAGTACCATCATCTTAGGTCAACTCTAACCACCGGTTGTTCCAACACATTGGCATCATTGGCCAGGTGTAATATTGCAATGTCCTGTTCAGTGCCAGATCCCTGTTGGGTGGGGTCACCCCTTTTACCAGTTTGGAGAGGAGAAATCAGCAGCAAAGTGCAAACGACGCAGAGAATTATTTTAGCCTACCGAGATCTCGAGCTTCGACCGGAAATTCTGAACCACTGAACACTCCGCACGGCCTTTGTGACCATCCTCACTTCTGGATACCTTTGACCTCCCTAGTTCAATACATCAGACTGAACGCAAACAGCTTTGTCAAACTGCAACGACTACCCCGATGTGCAAGCCAGTCAGCCTATGCCGCACATTCTCTGCACTGCCATTATAGCATCTCTCAATCACATGTATCCAGACCCCACGAAATAGCCAGAGAGCATCACAACACTGTTGGAAGAAGAGACCTCCCAGCCTTGCTCATTGCCAGTTTGAATACCTCCAAGCACCACACGCTCTTAGTCACCCTATTATACAAGACCTTTAACACAGTCCAGTTTTATTACAATCTCGACTCCCCCCCGTTTGGCCTGAAAGGTCTCCTTGTGGCCTGTTTGTGGTTAGAGAGAGCTGTAAGAGGCACTGACTATCTACGGCGGTACTTCCTTAGGAGGAAGTTCTGCCAATCGGTTCTGCTGCCATGCTTGGAGTGCAGGCTTGGCCACACCAGAGGCAGGCACCTTTCCCGAAGAGGAGTTGGGAACCCTGGAAAGACTTCTGCTTTCCTCTGCAGCGTGTGGCAACGCTCCTTTGCTGGGGCAAATGCATGTAGTATAAAAAATATATTGGGGGTGGGAACAGATGGAAGAGGAAAATTGTGTTTTTGGGGGCGGGGCATCTCTGCCCCACCTGTTACATTTCTGAAAGAGAAGCTGTATATTTCACATTAATGATTCCATCCTCCTAAACAGAACCAGAACCATGGGGGAAGTGCTCTTCATATTTACACGCACACATGCCCATAATCTATACTGAAATCCCCCCCTGACAATTAAGTCCAGTCGTGTCCGACTCTAGGGTGTGGTGCTCATCTCCATTTCAAAGCCGAAGAGCCAGCGTTGTCCGAACATGCCTCCGTGGTCATGTGGCCGGCATGACTCTCCTTGCCGCAGCGCGTAGCATGCGGCCGGAACATGGAGCGCTGTTTACCTTCCCGCAAGCGGTACCTATTTATCTACTCGCATTGACATGCTTTGGAACTGCTAGGTTGGCAGGAGCTGGCCAAGCAACGAGCGCTCACCCCGTTGCGGGAATCGAACTGCCGACCTTTCGATCGACAGCTTATGGTTCAGCGGTTTAACCCGCTGCGCCACCCGCTGGCCTCTATACTGAAATAGTAATACAGAAAAAAGCACTTTCAGACTCAGAGTGCATTTCCTTCAAGTCGCCACAGGGATCTAGGAAGGGGGGGGGCAAGTGCTTGCCAGGGAGGCAGGTCCCCCCCCCCCGTCATCCCTGTCTGTGGCCTCCTAAGCAGGCTTGATCCAAGCTTGGATTCCACCTTATTTCAGAAACCCAGGTGTGGCTAACATGTTCACACCTAGTACAACCGGAGAGGGAAACGATGGCTGCAATAGCAGCACTTCGCAGAGAGATGAGGGGGCTCCGAGGCTCACACACTGAAGACGGACGAGCCCATGCCCTGCTGGGACAACCAGGCAGATTCTATTTTAGATGGTTACGTGGATACGCACCCCACCCGCCCTCCCCCATGCTCATAGCAACACTCAGAACAGCTCTCAGCTCATAGACCCCTCCCCTCCCTCCCGTTCCCATGCACACTGTAGCATGGCAACCTCCCAGACCGGGCAGCACATTCTATGCATGGTAACAGAGCATGGTGAAAGTGCTGCCCCTTATCTCACCACAGCTATAAATTCTGCGCGCCGATGGTGGCAAAGGACAAGAATCCAACTCTTAGCACCCCTCCCAGGACCTGCCAACGTTGCGGAGACCTCATTAATTTCATAATACCTATCTATTTATACAGCATCATCCATTTACACATTCCATTACAAAGAAGGTCACAGGTCCCTGCCCCAAAGAGCTCACAATCTAAAGCTTTCGATGGGTGATACAACGGAGGAAAGGGACGGAAGCAGAGGCTGGAAGACAAGGAAAGAACATACAGTCATTTCCGTCACACATGCGATTCGCGCACAAGCGGCCTGGAAGCCCTTCAGAAGGAAGGGCTCCCCGGCTGCTTGTGCGCGGCAATCAAGGAGGAAAATGGCAGCAGCGATGACAGCAGCAGCAGCGAGGCTGCAGAAAAAGCGGCAGCGGCAGCTACAGTAAGGGGGCAAATTATTTTTTAAAAATAAAGAACATTCAAATAAAAAAACCCCAAAAATAAAATTTTGGCGCCCCAAAAACCAGGGGGGGGAGAGATTGGGTCACCAAAAATATTTATTTATTTATTTTAAAAAATTATATCCCGCCTTTTCCTATGCCGAAAGGCAAATGCCCAAGGCGGCTTACAACAAAAATTAAAATACATAATTTAATACATAAAATTTAAACAATACATAACCATACATAAACAAATTTAAAAACAATAAAATCCACTAGGGGGGACGGGGGCGGGGGGGGCTAAATATGGTAAGCCTAGTTTTACGTTTCCATTTGAGTAGCAGTTTTAACTCCACTGATAGGCCACCCCAAGTTTTTGCAGGATTAGAAAGGACCAGGTCAAGTTGCAGAATCCACATTTCTAAAACAATGACTAATTATATCATGCTTTCTGAGTGTGCAGAGAGCTCTTCATTGTTGCAACCACTCTGTAGGCCGAGGCTGGGCGGGTTGGCTTGCCTAAGGTCACCTAGCGAGTTCATGGCAGAGGTGACATTTGAACTGGCAAGTTCCCAATTGGCAGCTGCATCTCTGAGCTGCCAGGCTACACTAACCAACCCCTCTTCAAGAGCACAGAGAATTCAGCTCTCATGAAAGGTCTTTTTTCTGGGAATCCTAGTTCAGGGAAGAAGCAATGGTGGACTGGCCGCCACATTACCCTGCTAACTGGGCCAAGAGACACATTTTGAAGTGGTGGCTCTCACATTTAGGAGGGGGGAGGGGAGAACAAACGTCTCTTCATCATCCCAGCAGAGCAGCTCTCTCTGTGTGGCCGACTGCTGGAATCTCTTTTGCAATTCTGCCAAAGACGTGATAGTTGAATGCAGCCGAGTTCTTGCTTCAACCACCGCCAGCCCCCTTTGCCAGGAAACCAAGCAGAACAGTTTTGCGCCACTTCCAGGCGATCATGCTCAGGCCGGGGCTCTAGCGAATCCTTCCCTGCCCCAACTTGCAGCATTTCTATAATTACAGAGAAATGATCACTTTCTTCTACCAGAAAACCGGTTTCTAGCCATTGGGATGCTTTGAGCACTTGGCAGTTCTGATCCCCCCGTGCTGTGCTTCAGATGGCAAGCTATTCTAAGATGTCATCGCATGGCAAGGAGGGTCACTGAACAGCCAGACCCTTCCGGAGAAGCCCGGCACACTTTTCAGACGCAGCTGGATGTCCCCGGGAGCCAGCAGGAGGGCAGCCGTGGACTCGCCACCACTTGGCAGTACATCGATAGGGACAGGCACACTGGGCCGCCTTGTCCTTTGGTCAACGACAACGGTCTTCACTTAGCCACACTGTGATCTGGTAACCATCAATTTGGAATAACCCCGTTTCTCAGGGCAGCACTCCATGCTATATATTCGGGGGGGGGGGGAGGGAGCGCAGCCGTTTCCTGCAGCCAGTGTGTCAAGTGTGCAGGAAAAGCATCATTAACAGACCATCTTACTTTTCAGTGGATCTTCTCACTGGCATCGACGGAGGGAAGCGCGGGGGGTCGTTGGTCACCTCACAGTTGGTCGTTGCAGGTGGGCCCGCCCGCCCGCCCGCCCTCGCGTCCGTTTGGCTCTGAAATGAGCCGAAAACGGCGCGGGGGGTTGCTCTGCGCCCGCATGTGACGTCACGCACGGGGGCAGAGCCTAGTCTTAAAGGTGACGCATGCCCCCGCTCTGGGGTGACGCGCGTCATAGCGACGCGACTGGATCTTCTTACAGCAAATATGATGCGGCCCAGGACTAAAAGATGGCCATGGAATATTCGACTTTAAGAAGCGTTGGCCATGGATGGCCATGGAATATTCGACTTTAAGACAACCACACGTGCACAGCTGTTCTAACCAAGTCAAGCCACTGGTCCAGTATCGCCTACTTACTCCCACTGACAGCAGCCGCCTCCTCCCAGAATTGCTGCCTGCCAGAGAGCCTTTCAGGTGGAGAACAGACCCGGGCAGGGACCCTCCTCCGCCTCTCCATGCCAGGCTCCCCTCTGCCTTAAGCCCAGAGGCTTCTCCAACAAGGCAGTTTCTAGCAGCAACAGAAACATGCAGCCCTGGCTGCCCTCTGTGTTCTCTGCAGCTGAGTAGGTGACCTTCAGGTCTGTTTCCAGACCGACAGTTTTCTAAAAACAAGAGTTAATGCTTGATGCTAATCTTTGTTGGCAAACACTCGGAGATGGGGCCGCACTGCACAGTCAGGCTCCCTCACTATTTACAGCTGAAATGCACACAAGAGATAAGGGTCAAACCAAAGCCAGGAGACGGTTGCCTCCTTCTTGCTTCCCCCCCCCCCCCAAAAAAAACACCATGCCCACTGCTGTCTGGAGGAGAAAATGATGGGTGTTTGGGTCCACTGACTAGACGGTTCTTCCATTGGTTTTGCTTTGGTTTGTTTTCACTGGGAACGTCTCCCTATCCAAGTCTGCCGGAAAAGAGCCCCAAAGCCAAAGCTGGGTATCATATTTCCTTCGGGATTTTGTGATACTGGAAGTAAATTGGCGAAGCGAGATCTGTCACAGGAGATCTGGTCGGTAGGGTGGCTATGTCATATAGCATTTGTAGGGCTTTTGAGTGTGCAACACACTTGACGTGTACATGATCCTCACAAACACCCCATAGGAATTATGATCCCCCCCACTGCAGCTGGACAGCAGAGGCCGAGAGGGCGCAGCTGGTTAGAGGTCAACGACTGAGTTCACGGTAGAGGCAAGATTTGAACTGGAGAAGCCCTAAACCTCCATGCTCAGAGGCAGGAGGATACCATTGAACCACTGCTGCTGGAAACCGGTGACGCAAGCAGCAGGGAAAGGTTATTGCCTTCACTTCCTGCTGCTTGTGGGCTTCCCGGAAGCAACTTGCTGGCCACTGAGGAAAACAGCAGGGTGCAGGACTTGATAGACCTTTGGCCCAATAATGACCCAGAAAGGTTTTAAGCTACTAGAAGCCAAAATCAGCTGGCTGGTTCGAATCAGTATGCAACATTCACCCCAGCACATCTCGTTTCCTTAGGGTTGCCAAGTCACAATACTTTAGTGACAGCAGTAGCCACAACTGAACCTCAGAAGAGCCCGGCTGCTGGATCAGGCCAAAGGCCCACCTAATCCAGCTTCCTCGATCTCATCACAGTGGCCCACCAGAGGCCTCAGGGAGCACACAAGACAACAAGGTGCCTGTATCTTGTTGCCACTCCCTTGCACCTGGCATTCAGAGAGAAGCTACTTCTCAAACCAGGAGGATGCTTATACCCATCATGGCATGTAACCTGCGATGGACGTTTGCTCCATAAATCTGTCCAATCCCCTTTTCAAGGCATCTAGGCCAGGTGCCATCACCACATCCTGTGGCAAGGAGTTCCGCAGATTAATTACACACCAGGTAAAGAAATATTTCTTTTATCTGTTCTAACTCTTCCGCCAGTCAATTTTAGAGGATGTCCCCTGGTTCTGGTGTTGTGCGAGAGGAAAAGAACTTCCCCTCTCTCCAGCTCATGCATAATGTTATACGTCTCAATCATGTTTCCCCTCAGGCACATTGTTTCTAAACTGAAAAGAGAAAAGCGGCAGGGTCTGGGTCTCACCCTAGCAACTCTCTGGCTCCCTGACCCCCAATGCTCAGCCTTCCCAACTCTCCTTGCCTGTCCGTCTGGGTCAACTCTTCCTTTCTTGTGCTACAGCCCGAATTTCTGCTTGGCTCTTCTTTCTTTTCCTCAGTTCTGTCTCCACCAACCACTGCTTCCTGCGGTCTCTTGGTCAGCCTCACTACAGCACATCTCCCTCTGTCGTGAACTTGGTAGATCTCTCCAGAGCTCTTTTTCCCGTCTCAGGTGTCACCCCACTCTCTCCTCCCCACCCTTCCCCCAGATTCCACTGTTCTCAGCCTTCAGCCTAGTTTGCATCCTTCATCCAGCCTCTTGGCTCCCTTTCTTTCCCCCTACCTCTCAGGGCCTCACCCCGCCCTCAAGCTGCCCTGTGTGAGGTTTCAATCCCAGCCAAACCAACCATGTCCTCTTCCCTCACAAACTGAGCTGCAAACACTCAGATAGCTTTCTCCTCAAAGTAGCTGGAACACGTGTAACCACATGCCGGCTCAGTCAATGTCAGCCTTCACTGCTACACACACAGTACAATAAAGACTTCCCATCATCATCACCACCACCAAGATTAGTTTTAGAGGAGGGGCCATAGCTCAATGACGATTCACAGGTTTTGCATACAGAAGGTCCCAGGATTGCTGCTGTTGCTGGATACAGATCCCATCAGGCTGGATATACCCCAAAGATCTGAGCATCTCCATCCAGCGAGGACTTCAGCAGACCTCCAGAAGCCAGTCACACCTCTACGTTTGAGCTGTGACTCAGCCCCGGTACACATGCATTTGAGAAGCCTGATGATCCCGCCTGGGTCCATCCCCAATGTAGCAGCAGCCAGACCATTGCAGCATGGCTCAGAGAGGAGGTCTCTTCTCTAGAAAGCCTCTCCCTGCACAGCTGGATCTTCAGCCACTGCCCACAGAAAGGCTCCTCCACTTATTAGCATCAGTCATCTAAATCTTCTGGGCATCCCGTGCCTATAACAGAGCAAAGCCAGGAGGGGAGTCATGGGGGAGAGAAAGAAGTTTGGGCTGGACCAGGTTGATCATCTACAACACCCACCCACGACATGTAAGGGGGGGGGCGCCGCCGCTCATCGCATGTTTCTCTCCTTATGCCTGCAATGTCTCAACACAGCATCGCTCCTTTAAGTTTGCATGGACAAACATGCAGCACAGTCGAATCACACAAGCAAGGAGGTAGACGCACAGCAGCAGACACCTCGGAAGCTGCAGCTACTCCAAGAATTTTACCTGGCAGGGCACAGCAGGGAGCTGCTTCGGCAGACAACCCCAAAGCTCCATGTCGACCAGCGGAGGGGGCTGGGAGAACTCTAGAGGCAGCTGCTCCAGGCGGGCAACACAGTCTGCAGGGCGTCCATTTGGAGGAGTGTTCACAGCCCACAGCAAGGACCGACTACAGGAGTGGGAGCGAAGGCAGGAAGAACTCGAAGAAAACAACTCAACAAGAAAGTGACTCTCTCTGGAGGAGCGATGCTTCTTGAGTAAAAAAGAGAGTCAGGAAATGCTAAGTCACTATAACCGACAACACTTCCTTTCTCCGCTGCAACAGAACCACCACAAGAACACACTGTCTCAAGACACTGGTGTCTGCGACAATCCTTCTGGCCAGATACAGAACAACCTGTAGCAGGTCCCCACTCGCAGAGGCTGGGAGCCCAGAGAGAACACAGGATCCATCCACAGCTCACTTTCTTGCAGATCCTGCAACCCCACCGTGCTGGCATTGGTTAACACAGGAGCTTGGCCTGCCCACAGACCCCTCGTACCCAGAGCCAGTCTGAACATTCCTGGATCTGTTGGCAAGCGAGACTGCAGAGTTGCCAATTCACATGTTTATTATGTGGAGCAGTGCTAGGTTGTTGGAGTGGCATCCCAGGCAAAAGGCGACCATGTTTTCAACCCCTGGGCCCAGGACTACCACCTGGCCCTGCCCCATCTGGCCCACTGGGGGCGCATCCAAGGAGGGGAGGGGGCAGTCCCAATTGTGGGGCAAGTCACCCCTGTGCACATGGCTGCGGTGGCACTGGCAGAAGCAGACCCCACCAGGCCACGGCTGACAGGCAAAGGCTGTGGGGGTTTTTTTGGGGGGGGGGGACAGATGGCTGTGGGTGGATCCCTGTAGCTGAAGCCCTCCCCCTCCCCACAAGCTCAGGAAATGATCACATCCGAACTATGGGCATCTCCCAACCACATCAGTCTCCCAGCTATACCAGCTGAACTGCAACATGCACAATTCTGCTGCCCAGTACAGTCTCCAATATTCAATATGGAAGACAGACAGGTGCATATTCTATAGGGATGCAATGTTTCATCGATTTAAGCTGTCAATTAAAAAAAAAAGATTCCAATCGGTCCCTCTAAGACTGTAATAGGGCAACAGATTTTAAAAACACATTTTAATACACAGTTTTTATGTGTGTATAACAGTGTTATTTAACTGTTGATGTTCGTACAGAATTGTTTGGGGAATCAGGGTTTTTATAATGCTTCGATAGTGTGACCGTAAGCTGCTTTGAGAACTAGGGGATTTGGCTGCAAGACACAGGCCTCTTACCCCCTACATCACCAGGACAGCTCACAGGTGACGGAAACCGCAGATCTGCTCCTTCCTGCTCTACAGCACCATTCTGGTCAGGTTTGGGGGCGCAGTGCAGGTGGTTTGTCCAGCTGCATCAGGTGATCCAGGGAGCCAAGGTGACCCTGCTGGCCACGTAACAGCACAACTGTGTCAGGTGTGGTACCTTTTCAGCAACTCTGCAGCCAGAGCAGATGTGCTCCAGAGCCTGGAACCTTCGTCTCGCCTCCCTTCCCTTCCAGTTTCGGACTACATTATTACCAGCCTCTGGCTCCTTCGACAGCTGTTCCTGGTTGGTTCTTGGCCCATGCTTGTCCTGGACTATGCGACCTTCTCTCTAGCCCATGGACAACCAATATTCCTCATGAACCCCAAAACCTGATCACTTGGGAGTACCGGGGTGTTCCCATGACTAGCAAAAGCTGAAAAATGCAACACAAGCAAAATTGCAGCTGCACTCAGTTTGCAAGATCTGTGCAATTCATGCAAGATGTCTGCTGCCCTGGCAGGTAATTTGGGTTGTTTTTTTTCCCTTTAAGCCCAGGAGTATAGCACCAATTTTAGTTGAAGGGTGTGGCTTCCAGACAGCGAGTAAAAACACAAGAGCTGCTTTGCTTGATCAGACTGAAGGTTTACCTCCTTGTCCAGTACCCTCTTTCCCACAGTGACCAGCCAGATGCTCTTGGGAAGCTCCCACGAACAGGCCACGATGGCACCGAGCCTCGGCCCACCGCTCGCTTCCCAGCAACCGGTGGCCCAAAGCGGACTCCCTCCCAGCGTGGAGCTCTGTTCGGAGGTCGTGGCTAGAGGCTGCTGATGGAGCGGCTCCTCCACAAGTCTGACGTTTATGTTTAGAGCCAGTCTTTATACTGTGGGCCTTTTCTTGTAGTACTAGTGCTTCTTGGTTCTTGCTACAAGTTGGGGTGCTCCCTGGATTCTTGGAATTTAGGACGAGGAGGAAAAACGGGAGGGGCCAGAACCACGGGAAAGCAGCCTGAAAACCTGACTGAGGAGCTCATGGAAGCCACCAGGACACCGCCAATCCTCACTGAGGGTTTTGCAATCCCTCTCCAGCAGTTCCTCCCCACTCGTTCCCTGCCCCCCCCCCCAAGATTGGGCAAGTGGTGATTAAACAAGTTGGCTTGCTGGGAAGGAGGGGCTGGCCAGGTTGCAGCTTGCCCCAAAGCAAACCCAAAGGACTAGAAGACTTCCATGTAGGGTGCAATGGCACCTCACCTGCTGCAGCAGGAGAGAAGAAGAAGAGTTTTGGTACTCGGTGCAAAATAAGAATGACACCCATCCTGAGCACGTGCAGACGGGGGTGGGGGGGGAAGGAGAGAGAGGTTTATGGGCTTCCAGCCTCGATACCATTCTTGACTCTCTGTAGCTGCTTTGCATGCAGAAGGGCCAGACTCGGTCCTCGGCCTCAGTTTCAGGGACAAGGATCTCGGGCAGCAGTGATGGGAGGGACCTTTGTCTAAAATCCTGGAGGAGAGCAACTGCCAGTCCACGGAGCCAATACAGGGCTAGGGGACCGATGCCCTGAGCCAGGATAATGCAGATTCATAGGCTGTGCGTCAAACGTTGGGCCTCTTTAGCCCAACACATCAACAAGCAAGGCAACGCAAAACAAAACGAGAGGGAGAGTCTCTGGAAAAGTGTCAGCAAGCCAGGCCATAAGCTGGGGAAACCCTTTCTGCCCCAAGTCTGCTGGCTTGCAGTAGGGAGACAGCCATTCCTCACTGACCCACTTTGACCCAACTGCTCCCATTCCTCTTTTAAAAACAAGCCACCTGTGTGCCTCCTGCCCAACACAAAAGCAAGCAGAACTACCACTGGACATCCAGGCAAGTGGGACCTCTTCCACGGACTAAAAGCGAGCACTGTCTTCCATTTCGGAGTGCATACTCTGCTGCCTCCTCCTCAGGAGCGCCTGCAGGCAGCTAACAACCCACAGATCATCCTCACACATCCTTCCCCTGTTTACTCCTCCACTTCCTCCGTCTCCGTCACATTTTAGATTGTAAGCTCTCCAACCAGGGACCTGTCCTCGAATATTCTGCAAAGCGTGACACCCCTGAATAGCACAAGAATGAAATACACGGATTTTATTTTTAAATACAAAACCAAGCAGATAAAACACAGCAGTTAACCACAGTCAATGAAAAAGTACACACACGGTTAAAATGGGGCCGCGGGGGGGGGGAAGAACCACCAAAGACAAGCACAGACTGAACTTAGTGCCTAAGAGATCACAACAACGCTGCCAGGCAAACAGCTGGAGGGAGGGAGTTGCACAAGCTGGATGACGTTTCAGGGGTGACCAGCTAAGAAGGCATCTTAAGTTGGGCAACAGCCCCCATTTCCACACATCCCCGGCAGAATGTACACGGTCGCCATTTCAAGGTTGCACATTTGGGTGCCACTATTGTCACAGTTCCAACCTAGCACAACCAACCTAGCAGTTCCAAAGCATGTTAATGCGAGTAGATAAATAGGTACTGCTTGCGGGAAGGTAAACAGTGCTCCGTGTTCCAGCTGCATGCTACGCGCTGCGGCAAGGAGAGTCATGCCGGCCACATGACCACGGAGGCGTCTTCGGACAACTCTGGCTCTTCGGCTTTGAAATGGGGATGAGCACCGCACCCTAGAGTCGGACACGACTGGACTTAATTGTTAGGGGTTACCTTTACCTTTATTGTCAGAGAATCCCTCCTTTGAAATACGAAGACTCCACCTTTCAGTTGGTCGTGGGGTACCAGAAACCCCACACAAGTTGACTAGAGGGGCACAGTGTCCTTGCATCGCTCAGGTGGTCTCAGCCTTGAGTGCTGATGGGACACACACACACACACACGGGCCCTTTCTGCCAACTGCTGTCAGTTGCTCAGAAAAAAATGCGGAGAGACTCTGAGAACAGGGGAAGAAGAGGGACATTTCCCCCCCCCCCCAGCAAGCTCGGATGCTGGAGGATGGATGGATGGTGGTACTTCTCAAAGTACAGTATCCGGAAGAAGAAGAGAAAGTCCCCACATGTCGCAAATAGGATCTGAAAGACCGACGACGAAAACATGCTCCTCACCACTTCCTCTGCTCCCGCCAGCCCCAAACAGGAACTCGGGTTCCTGCTTCGAATGGCTCTGACAACGTGCCGAAGTGAGTGGCTGCAGTCAGATGATACCCTCTCTGTCTCTGTGCATCCAACTCGGCCCCCTGTCCTGCTGAAGAGTGGAAGGACAACTGAGAGGCGGAAAGGATCGCTTTTATTGCCTGCTCCATGGTGATGCGGTGTGTAGTTTTTGGCTCTGCACCCCAATTCAGCAGCTCTGAAACAGCTATGGGACAGGCTGCTTTCATCATAGAGGGCACAAGACCCCAGAAAGAGAGAGTATACTGTACCATGCACAGAGTTCCAGGGTAAGGGAGAGCCCCCCCCCCCCCGAGGCAGGTGGAGCCTTTTCCTGCCCAAACCAGCCAAGCAGAGATTCACCACCAATTCACATCTGATGGGGGGGAGGGAAGGGAAGGTGACTCTCGCCTCAGCATCCCAACTTAATTTGGAAAGAGCTGCTGCTTTGGTTCCCTGCTTGTGGTTTTAGGTGGGCCTCCTAAGTATCTTTTTCAATTCCCCTTTGTAACGACGCCAGCATTGGCTTAGTAACCCAAAGCAAGATGTTTGCACAATGTGGTAAGCTGCATGTATACAACTAGGAGCATGGATTTCTACGTGGTCTGCTGCAAAACAAGATCCTGGGGCGGGAGGGGGAGGAAAGAAAGAAAGAAGGTAGTGATGATGCTCTTACAAGGAGATCCCAGTTTTTCATGCCAAAGAGAACATTTCCTTCAATGAGTGAAGACGTTGCAACCTCACCAAGTCCAGGTTGCTGCTGTTGCCTGTGCTTTTAAAGAGTGTGTTAGGGTTGCAAACGATCGTAAAGACCCTGGTCTGAAATTCTTCCCCTTCTGTTGCACATGTGCCAGAGACACAAACTTGAACCCACTGGGGCTAGATCTGCTTGCCTGGGGCTAGATCTGCTTGAACCCACTGGGTCAGATCTGCTTGCCTATTCAATGGGCCCACTGTCTCTGCTTCCTCACTTTCCAGTTTCCATGTTTGCAAGTGGCTTCCTTCCACCAGCACTTTTCAGTCCGGAATGAGTCACTTGTGAATGCAAAACAGAAAGTGAAAGAGAACCACATTTTTAAAACCCATTTTGAACATAGAAAAAACCTCCAAACAGTACAACAAAGTGTAACTTTTGAAAAAGTGGCCTCTGAAAAATACACTACTAAGAGCTGGTTCACCTGTGCAGGCTCCACCCATTTCCTCCACCAAATGTGTGCGCATGATGCACGTGCACACAGGCACACAACTGCAGACAGAACCTAGTGCAACTTCCTTGTGCTTGACACAACAATCTTCCACGGCCATCACCATCACCTCCTGCCGTTCTGCAGCAAAAGCCATGCGTACAATCCCATGGAGAAGATGGACTGGCAAGTGCGATGTGGCCTTTAGAGGATATGTCTTTGAAAAATCTCACATGTTAAATCAACTGGTCTTGTTGGTGTTCAAGAACAGAGGTCTGTGGGGTTCATACACACACTCTGCAATCCCATTCCTTCACTAGGAGCACCCTGTCAGGTGGTCCCAAGGTTCTTGCTTATACAGAAAGGCATTCTGGGAAGGAGAGGGGCAGATTTGACTCTGGGGACCTCCTAAGCAACAGCACATTCGGAAGAGCTGTTCTTGCAAGGAGGCGTGCCCCTCTCTCTCCTCCACTATGCACTCCATTTCACTGCGCAAGACAACTGTGCAGAAACGAACATTTCTCTGACGAGCTTCTCAGCTACACGCGCGCACAGCTGCAGAGTACAATTCCTGATATCACCACTAGATCTTCCCAAGTTTCACTGGCACCTGTTCTTGCACATTTGTTAAACTGAACTGATTTACGCATAGTTCTAAATCCGACACACACTTGCATACTGAAGCAGCAGCAGCAGGTATTAGACAATGTGGGAAGAAAGGCCATGGTTTAGTCTGGGTACAACTATTGCTTCAGGGAGGAGGGTTGATGCAACACTATCAGGAGCACACAACCCATAGACCACCACTACATTCAGTCCAGCACTGACCCTCTGTTGTCCCAGGTGTGATGACTGACACCCCCCCCCCCCCCTTGCTCACTTCTTTTTGCCCTAATTTCCCTTAAGGAAAGCCTCAGCATGGGGTTCAATAGGAAAGAGACTTCCCCGAGACACTGTAAAACCAGCCCAAGGCAGAAAGATCGCATGACCCAGCAGCAGACATGTAGCCTTGAGACGTACAGCAAACATACATGGTGCTGGGTGCCTGCCAGGAGCCCAGGCCAGAAACATGGTGCTGGCTCCAGGACTGATGACCAGAGGCCTCAGATGCACAGGCCAAGGGGGGGAGGCACACTTTTGATTTTTCAGAGCAGTCACCCCACCCCCTCCGGCTCAGGTGGAGCACTGCCTGCTCCCAAATTCAAACGAAGCAACCGCACCTACTGTAGCTGGTGCAGCAAGTTTGACCCTGTGACAAAAGCCATCTCCTGGGAACCTCCTGACCCAGGAAAACAAGTTGTTAGCAAAACAAACGGAGCATCTCCAACCCTAGCTGTCCTCAACAACCCTACGGCTAAACTCGGCCAAGGTAGAGTCCTGTGAAGGAACCAGTGGGCCACCTGAGCGAGCTAGCTCACCTTCAGTCAGGTGCAAAGATAAAAGCAACACCTTCCAAGTGCCCTTGATGAGCTCCTCCCACAGAAGATCCCATGGGATCCTAAGCAGGAAAATATAAGAACCCGGGTCAGTGGATCCTCAACTGAGTAGCAGGAGCTCCTTCCAGCAGCTGCAGTGATGGTCAGGAAGGCTCATCTGGTGGGAGAGACCAGCTCCTCCAATGCGAGAGTGTGGAGGGACTTCACGGCCCACCCTTGGCCTGTCGTCTTGGGTTCAGGCCACGGACAACCCTTCTCCAGCCACGGCCTTTTACTGAGGCAGGAACCATAGGAATATCTCCCTTCTTTTTCCCTCCCTCCTTTTCCTTCCTTCCATACGCCACAAAATCTCTACTTCCCCAACACCACCTGGTCTCTCTGGGAAACCCACATCATTGCTCCCTTCCCGCCCCCCACGCTCCCCCCTTTCTCTTCCAAGGACTTCCTTCCTCCTCTTTTGCCCCTGCGCTTTATAGCATGGACTGGAAGCTCACGCTTACGACCCAACTGCAAAGGAACGGCTAAGACAGGGCCATAGCTAGACCGTATCGCACAACTTTATTTGGATTTCCCCTTCCCCATTATTACAAGCGATCCCCACAAGAAAGCCTGTTTTGTCACACCTTCCGTCCTGGGATCCCTCCTCCTTCCCCACCGAGCCACTGGCCGCTACGCAGGATCCCCCTCGTGAGTTGGGTTTCTCACGTGTGCACGGTTGGCATGTTTCGACGCACGCCCAGTAACAGGACATTCCATCTTCCTTGCCAGGTCCAGCCAGGACAAGAGCCCCAGTCAGCCCACCCGCTGGGAGTGGCATGGACCAGCCAGGTGGGCATTGGCGCACACCTGGCCAGACCCGTGCCATCAACAAAGCAGCCCAGGATGCCTGGCTGTGCTCTGGCTTCAGAGAGAGAGAGAGAGAGAGAGAGAGAAGCTTTCACCAGCCTCCTGGGGATCAGGGAGGCGCAACAGACTCTTCAAGCTTTTCCTGGGGTAAGTACCACTCAGGGAACTTGACATTTAGGTGTGCTAGGGAATTATTTTGTTTTCAAGGTTGCCTGCTGCAATCACCTGCTTGTCATTTTGCTATGGTCCACCGTCAACGCCTCGGGACTGTCCAACCGGAGCCGCTGTCTGATGCTGCCTGTGCCTCCACCGCCGCTGCCCCCCCCCCCCCCGAAAGACAGAACATGCAGCCATTCTTGGACAAAACAGGAAATGCAGGTCCGGCTCCCAGCATGTCCCACACTTTGTTTTATTTAAGGGACGGCTAGGAAGGCGTGAGTGAGGCGGCTGCTGCCCTTCCCTTGAATCCCTCCTGGCAGTGGCGAACCGCTTCACTCCCCCCTCCCTTTCCTCACACGGTCCCTTTAAGTTTAAAAAAACCAATGCAAGGAAGGGGATCAATGTGGCCCCCACCTGCAGCGGCAGACATGGAGTGAAGCCCCCCCCCCCCGAGTCTGCTCCCGCTACCTGCCTCTGTGTGAGCTGCACCGTTTGTGTGTCGGGGACGGGCCAGCCCTGCCAACGCTGAAGCCAATTCCCAAGCCTGTTTGCTTTATATTTTCCTCTGAGCACGACCCAAACAAAGCCCCCCCCCCCTTGTCGTTTTAATAAACTCTACTGAACAGGCAAAGGGTTGACCTGCTTGTGGCTATTCTAGTCCTCTCCGACTCTGGGCCACACACACACACACACACACACACAGATTCAGATGGGTAGGGAAATCCCCACGTAGCTGGGAGGGAGGCTCTCTCTGTCTGGCTTGGTCCTCACTGTGGCAGTGGAGGCTCCTGATTTTGGCCCTAGGATAGGAGCAGACCTGAAGAGGGCTCCCTGTCCCGCCCCCCCGCCCCCCATGGCCTGCTGAAAACCACAAGACTACTGCAAACGGAAGAGCACGACTGGAGGGAGCAGACTGATGCAATGGCTCGACTTGGATCTGGCCCAGGGAGAACTGGGCTGAAGTCTCCACTTGCAGGCTTGGGCGGGCTGCTCTCTCCGCCGCGAACCAGTCACGGTCACTCAAAGGCACACCTGGGACTGGATCATCACACCACAACAGGCGGCCAGCCTGGGTTCAGGATTCTCCTGCTCCTCCACACAAAGAAGATCCCTGCACACCGGGGACAAGCAGCCTGGCCAGAACAGTTCCAGCCAGCCTTCTCTCCAACTTGGGGTTGAGGGTGCTTTTACACACAGGGCAGTCAAGCTGGTGTCACTTAAGGGCTGAAAGACTGAGTTATGACTGGCAAGTCCCCAGTTCCCATCTTGCCTCTGCCATGCACTACCCAAGGGGCCTTGGTCAAGTCTCTCTCACTCAGCGCCAGCCCCCGACAATATGGGGAGAAACAACACCACTTGTATACTTTGCCCCCATTACCTGCAAAGTGCTTTGAACTCTCCAAAGTGCGACACAATGCTTAGTATGAGCCCCTACATGCAGCCTGAAGCGGTACAGTCCTAACGTGGGCGTATCACCTCAATCAGAACTACGCTTCTTGCCCATTGGCCAGTCACCATCTTCTCACCCACCTTCCAGGGTTGTTGTAAGGATATAGTGAATAGCCCCAGATCTGCTGGCTTCCCTGCCAACCTGCTGCCCGAGGCTGGCAACCCCACAGATGGCCTTGTGGCTGGACCAGCCCTGGCACCACTTCACCCACCACCAGACGGGCCCAACTGCTGGGATCAGGCCAAGGGTCCAGCTTCCTGCATCTCGCAGTGGCCCCACCAGAGGCCTGTCTCTACCCCCTTGTATCTGCATTCAGAGATAGGCTACCTCTAAAATCCAGAGGCTGCATACGACAGTCATCCTTGGCTTGTAACCTGTGATGGACTTTTCCTCTATCAATCTACCCAATCCCTTTTTAAAGACATCTAGGCCAGGTGCCATCACCACCTCCTGTGGCAAGGAGTTCCACAGATGAATTACGCACTGGGTAAGGAAAAGTTTCCTTTCGCCTGTTCTAACTCTCCTGCCAGGCAATTTTAGAGGAAGCGTGAGAGTGAAGCCATTTGTTTAGGAGCAGATCACCTGCGGTGTAAAGGTCCCACGGTGGTCTCCAGTTGAAAGGATCCCTGGTAAGAGGAGGGGGGCAAAGACCCCTGCCTCGCACCCTGGCCAGCAGCTTCCCCTCAAAGGAGTCTGCACCAGGTCAACAGACAAACAGTCCAACTGCAAAATGCAGCTTCATATGTTCGGTGCAGGTGCCTGTTCATAGGTGGCACACTGTCAGTTTTTTGTTAAGTTAGGGGGGGGCGCCGATTTGGATTTCCCATTTGGGGGCATCAAAGCAACAACTTTTCACGCTCCTCTTGGGCTTGGCCCCAGAATGCCCTGCTGCCGTTGAACACGTGTCCGATCCACACAGCGCCCCAGCCTACGCCCCCATACAAAGCCAGCACAGCCACAGAACTGTCCCGGCTCTGCAGGTTCAGAGAGGCTCACGGTCGGACACCCCAAGAGCCCCTACGCAAGCATCCGGGCGGGCCACGGCAGCTCCAGCCTGAGACAAGTTGTCAGCGCGAGCTGGCCTGGCTTGCTGTCCTCCGCCAGATTCAGTCTGACCCAGTTCTCCAGCCTCCTTGACCTGCTTCTCGTCTTCCCCACACTGAGCCCAGTTACGGCCTTGGCAGCCGCAGAGCTGCTTCCCGCCCTCCCTCTCGCAGCAAACCGATACCACAGGGTCAGGCCAGCCGCCAACAGCTCCTTCCCTCCAACAGGCTCTTTCAGCCAGTCCAGCTGGGGACAGCAGCTTCCCTCACACCCCCAGCCTGGCCCAACAACTGCCCTAGGTGGCCTCCAGACCTCCTTTTGCCCCCCCCCCCCCGTGTTTCTACACATACACAGATACCAAAGCTTCAGGCCAACCAAGCCAGCCAGCCGAGCTGCTGCTTACCTTCCGCCCAGCACCAAGGCTGCCAGGAGCCATCCTCTCGCGCCAGGTTCCCACCCCAATCATCACCGCTGCCCTACAGAGTCCACCAGGCTTTGCCGGCTTCGGCTCAGCAGCCTCCGAGGCGGCGGGGCGTGGTTTAGCGCCACACTGAATGGGCCAAGGCTGTGCCGTCGTCAGAAATCATGCTCAGGCCCCGCCACCACGGGGGATTTCAATGACACCTGTGGGATTTCTGAACAGTTACTTAAACACCCCTTGTGGAGCTGTCTTGATTTGAAGAAAAACCCCAAAGAATGCAAACAGACTGCGTAGAGAGAGCTTCCCTGGAGCGTCTTGTTCAGCCCGCCTGTCTCAACACGCCCTGGCATGGAAAGGGGAAGGCAGGCTGGTGGCCCTCAAGACACAAACACACACACACTTTCTGCTCTACATCATCATCATCATCATTTCCCTTCCCAACCTGGGGCCCAGCCCAGCCTGTAGAGCCTGTCTGGCTGCTGCTCCTAGGCTGGGCAGAGGAGGATGAGGATGACGACACCAATTAATATTTCATTTCAGAGTCAGGATTGTGAAAGTCCACATTTTAAAAAGGAAGCCACTTGGCACTCAAGTCCTAGGCATGGCTCTCGATTTTCCATCCTTGATCTCCCCCTTACGTGTCTCCCCCCCCCACACACACACACCTTATCCTCAACATTTGTGCATATTACATGCCACAATAAATGAACAGAAACCAGGACTGGGGCCCAAACTACCCTCTAGAACCCCTACTTTCCAAAAAACAAGTCTTTAGCTCTTAAGGAGGTAGTAGGTCAATGAACAGGCTATGCCTGGCAACGTCTTAGAGGGCAGAGGGGGGGCTCTGCAAGATCGCCTGCGGTCAGAAGCACTGCAAGGTGCAGGAGGCTTCAGGGCCCTTACCTGTAACCAGAAGAAGTAAAAAAAAATCAACTCGGCAAGATAGAGGGAAGTTTCACAGATAGAGGTGTGGCGGACTGAATGAGCCACGGAACTGTGCATACCCCATTTCCAGTCCACGCCTTCCTTTAGCGCTAACTATAGTTGCTGTGATATCCAAAGCGGCCAGCTGGGAAATTCGAGCCTTGCAAACTGGAAACCACAGATTCAACCTAGTGGGACGACCTGGATGCCACAGCAGACGGTGGCTAGTGCTCAACAGGAAACCAAAGGTGTGCATGAAGGGAGGGAGTGTGCAAACCTGTGCCCCCGTTGTTTGCAATCCTCCAAAAGCCGTGGTTTGAAGGGCAGTCTGAACGGAGTGAATGCGTTCCTGGGGAAATGGTTCCTATGCGCAGCTATGGCAAAAGGGCACCTCCTCAAGACCCTTTCCTGCTTAGCAGGGGGAGAGCAACTGTCCCATCTCACACCAGCATCACATCCTTTCCAGTGGCTACAGGCTGGTGTTTCTTCTGCACCTTCTTAGAGTGTGAACCCCTTTGGGACAGAGAGGCATTTATTTAGCCACAGAAACTGCTTTGTGAACTTTTTTTTTTTTGTTGAAAAGAGATACTGCATATCAATATTGTACAAAATATTAGCCTGGGCCTCTCTTAATCTGCATAACCCCACACAAAGTGCCATCTCCTGGTCATGGGAACAGACCATCCCTGCTTGCACACCCCCCCCCAATGTTTGTTCACATGCAACACAACAATCCTTTCAGCATCCGAAATAAGGTGGCTGGGTGGGGACAAACACCTCTGCAAGGGACTAAAGCCCCACTTCCCGAGAGCTGCAAAGCCAACTCAGGTGCCTAGATTATTTCACTAGGTGCTACTCAACTGTTCCCCAGTTTTTCTGGGTAGTCGTAAGGACCGGAAGCTTGATTTGACAAACAAAAACACCCCACACAAAGGTCTTTAGGATGTCATCAGACTCGGCGACCAGGCTAGGTTTGAACATCAGACCACTGAAAGCTGAACTACATGTTGGGAAGTGGTACAGTCCTGTCTTTGGACGTACTCTTTCCAACTTCAGGATGGGAATTCCATGACTTGCTGCTTTAGTTTCAACAGCTCTCTGCACAAACTAAAATGGCACAACAAGGAAAAACGTGTACAATAAAACTCTAAAAAGCATCTTTCTGGGGAAAGAACCAAGACAGTAGCACGTTTTCCACCTATCATCATCAGCATACCGGTATTAATTCATTTCAGGGCTGAGTCACCGTGTTAAACAACTCTTCTAGCACATCCTAGCCGCATCTGCTCAGACCCACTGAGCTCAATTGAACTCCTTCTCAAGCATTCTAGGACTACAGCCTTAGCGATGCACTTGGCATTGGAGTGAAGCGATGGTTCAGAAGCAAAACTAGAAGCAAAACTGGTACTTTCTTTTTGGCAAGATGCACACGAGGCATTCCCTGCTCTCTCACACTCACATGAGGGAAAGCCTCTTAAAGTGGCATTTGCCACCGGCAGGTTTTTGTAAGCACTTGTTTTAAAAATCACCCCCCCCTCTTCCCAATTCATTGGGGACACTTTTTCAAATCAAACAAACATGGAGGTTACAATTCAATGAATCTAACCCATTGAGTTGCTACACGCTGCAGCCCTGGCTGACGAATACTGGCTTAACTGAATGCTTTGCAGCTATCCAGAGCTATGTCAAAGGAGCTGGGCTGGTGCTGGGACCAACCCTCAAGGGCGCTCGCTCTGGGACTGGCTGGTGCCATTTTCTCTCCCGGAGAGGCAAAGCCGCCCTTCAGCCCAGAAGTTGCGGCCAGCCGAGACACAAGCGGGTGAATTGGCTGCACTGGACGATAGATAGGGCCTGCTCTGTTCTCCTCCCCAGCAGGAAAGACAGCGGGTATCTTCTCCATCTCACAAAGAGATTAAATTGCTCTCCCGCCTGAGAAGGAGAATCTCTTGGAGCAGCAGGAGTTGGACAACAATGGAGAAATCAATTTCCTTCCAGGCAAAAGAACAAAAACTGCAAAGAGAGCTGGAGTTGATCAGCAGCAGCCCGGTCGAAAACACCGCCACGGGCTCCTCGGGCTTTGAGTTGCCCCAAGGAAATGCAGCAAGCCAAGAGACAGACAGACAGCACTGCCATTTGCTGTTCTGACGTTATGAATATTTATTCTATAAAAACCAGTGTTTCCTTTTCATATTATGAAACTACTCTGACCAGCACCAACTAACCCATGCTTCTGAGACACATAATGAGCAAAGTTATTCAAGAACCAGTGTACCATGTGAACATTTTCCAAAACATGATATAGGGGTGTGTGTTGTGTGCACAAGTGAGACCGTATCTGCATGCCGGAGACCATATCTGCATGCCCCCGACACATTGTCGGGGGCCCTGGAGCAAAGTCCTTTTCAGGCCCCCTCCTGGAGGGCACAGTGGGCACTACCACCACTGGCCCCAAGGGTTCGGGGCTGGCCTGACCAGCTGGCTCCTCTTATGGGCGCAGGCCATTGGCTAGTGTTTCCCCTGGCTGCCCTCTGAAGTCCACCACCCCCCGCAAGCATCTCTATTGAGCTATCAATTACTTTAACTGCGTGGAACATCGGAGAACATGAAAGAATTTATATCCTGCCTTTCTCCAAAATGAACTTGGTAATAAACAAAGTATTAAGAACATTAAAAACACAACACACAAACAGCGCAATCCTATCCAACTTACACCACCGGTGTAACCAGCGGTGCAGCGAGAACAGGATGGAAAGGGGATTCAAATCCCCTCCAAAGGGGGATTCAAAGGGGATTTAAATCTCCCCTCCCCTCCCCAGCCTCCCACCCTGCCCTCCCCCACTGGTTACACCGGTGGTGTAAGTTGGATACGATTGCGCTGTAAGTGTAATAAAATACAGTGGCATAAAGATCACAGTGTTAACTATAATAGTGGAATTAAAAGAATATATGATGTGCCAAAGTGAAATTTGTTTAAAGCCATGATTTAAAAGCAGCTTTTTTTTCTTTTGACCATTTTAAATAATAGCTGAACATCAATCCACCTGGAGCCAAATGTTTGCCACACGTTAACCAACATTTGTTCAGGACTTACAGGTACAAGATAAGCCTGCTTTGGGGTCTGGATCCAACCTGCAGGCTGACAGTTGGTCAACTCTGATGTTCACACAGAGTCACATTTATATCCCACTCTCCTAATGCGTAATACAGTACTAATTCTGCATCCTTCAGAGTAGCAGCGTAGCTTACCTTTTGCGCACCTGGTGCGGCGCCAGCCAAAAGAAGGGAATAACTGACATGGCGTGATGACGTCATCACTTCACATTAATTACTTTCGGGTCGCAAAGCTCTGCGACCTGGAACTATTTGCTCCACTTCGAACAAGTCCACTTCAAGTGGAGTGAAGCAACAGGCGGCTGGAAGGGCCAACAGCCCCTTGGCTGCCTTCAGGTTTTTCCGCGGAGAAAAACCGAGAGCCTGAGACCGAGAGAATAGCAGCTTGCCTAAGGCCTCCCACCGAGCTCATGGTGCTGATGGCGGACGTGAAATGTGAATTGGGGAGTAGTCTGCAGTCACCACACACCAGCGAGCAGCAGGACAATTTGTGGCCAACAAGCAGCCACTAGCTGGAGGAGGATCTTTGCTGAACAAGTGTGTGTGTGTGTGTGTGTGTGTGTGTGTGTGTGTGTGTGTGTGTGTGTGTGTGTGTGTGTGTGTGTGTGTGTGTGTGTGTGTGTGTGTGTGTAGGGGGGGACACCAGGGCTCTGCAGTTTTGTGCTGCTGGTGTTGGCTTACTACCGTGCGCACGCACACGCTGGCAAGAATGGCAGCAATGCGGGGGGGGGTGACACCTGCCCTCCTGGGAACCATGGACTGCCCAAACACAGCGGCGCTTCCGCCACACACAGGGCAGATTTTTTAGAAAAAAACAACGCACCGATCCGGACCCACGGCTCCGCCCTCGTTCAGTATGGACTCTGGGACGAAGGCGCCTGGAGTTGCTCAGCACCACCAGACAAGAGAGGGGGCAGGAACGGCTCCCTCATGTTGACTCTCCTCCGTGGCAGCTGCTCAGGTTGCCGTGGTAACTGGGCCCACCAACGGCCTCCTCAGAGGTGCTCCTTGCACCTGAACCAGCAACTGGGATACACTGGTGTTCTGGCCTTGCCATGTGAAAGAGCTGAAGGCTCCGGGCTCTGATTGGGAGGAGAGAAGGGGGCAGCAAGAGTCTATCTTCCTGCCAAAGCCACCAACCTATCATCAGCGGCGCCCCATCTGAACTCGGGAAGGAAATTGGAAAGAGTGGTAGCTGCACAACAGGCACACCGTTCAACAGGTGGAGACTTTCCTGCCATGGGAATGCAGCAGTTGGAAACATTGGCCTGCTACTGCAATTTCCCACCTGGCACAGACGCAAACTGCTTCACTGGTTTGGCGCATTCATATCCTGCCCTGCACCCAAGGAACTCAGGAGAGCTGTGCTAGCGCCTCACAACATCCCTGTGAAGCAGTTTCCACCACAAGAGAACCGCTTGCCCAAGGCTGTCCAGCGAGCGGAGCTCAAGCCTGGCATTCCCCCCAATGCTGTGGCCACACCAATGTCCGCGTCCTGTACCCCTCCATTCACCCCAGTCCGTTCCAGTTTCTTTTCCTCGTCATGCCTTCTCCACATAGTTTTCTCTCTCGAAATTGTAACCCCACTTTGCTGCCTGGGTCGGGGTCTCTTGTCTGCTGTAAGTGCCACATCATACAAAGTGTGCAGGGGGTGAAGCCATGCTTATTTTTTTTTTTTAAATTAACGGTCCTTCTTCGAACTCCCTTTTTTTTTGGGGGGGGGTGCTGAACAGCGAGAGCCAATACTGGCGGTGCAAGATTTTCCTTTACTGGATGGGCAGCATCTGGGGAGAAGACTTACAGGGGGGCTGGAAGAAGGAGCGAGCTCCACCCCTTGATCTTGTCGCTGGCAATTCTTCCACCTCCAGCAGCCACAAATGACCCAAAGTATCTTGTCTGATCCAATTTAGCAGAGTGATTTTCTCCTGGCTTGAAAGGGAGGAGCTGATTGTGGGGTCAGGGTGATCCTGTGTCGGCCAAATGAGCCTAGAGGCACCATCCTTGCGTCTTGTGAGCAGGAGTTCCGTAAATGGCACATCACTAGGCAACATTGCCTCTTCTTTGGCCACTACCCTGCTACTACACGGAGCGGACAAGGCCTCCGGCATGATGAGGCGGGGATGGTAAATGCAACTTCTGCCTGGCAGCAAATCTCCTCCTGGAGTCTGTTAGTGATGGTTAAAGCAAAATGAGCCGGAAAATAGCCGCTGTGGCACAGTTCCGGCTGTCTGCAGGCCAGGAGCCGATCGCTTTCCTTATAAGAGGCTGCCCTCGACTGCGGTTTGTGCTCCCTCATGTAAACGGAAGCGCGATGTGGGCCAGGCAGCAGCCTGTGACCAAATAGCCTTCTCAAGCCACAGTGCTCAGCATTGGACAGGCAGGCAGGCTGTCGGTGCCAGTTTACTGTGACCAAGAGAAACGAGGCACATTTGGAAAATGTTGTGTGCCCAATTGGGCCAAGACCTAGAATTTAATTAGATGTAAACCCTGCGCACAGAAGGGGAACAACTTACCCCCAGGGCAGAATCACTCGCATCAGCACCAAGGCGGTCATTGCTAAAGCAGTGATAGAGAAGGCGGCTGGACGAGACCAGGGCTGAAAGACTCAGTCATGAAGTCGGGTAATGGAGCAGCAGCGAATACCAACACAAACATAATCAGCATCAAAATGGAGGGAGAGATAAAAATACAAAGATGGTCAAAAATAACCAGAGAAGACTCAACAAAAGCCATGGTACATCTTTAGCCTTCTCCAAAACTAAAAAGAAAAGAGGCAGTGGGCAAAATGCTCTCAAGGCAGGGGCCACCACCAAGAAGGTTCTCTTGCGCCACAGCAAAGCACCCCCCCCCCCGAGACGATCTCAGGGCACAGGCAGGCTCATGGGGGAGGAGGCTGACTGACCCATCAGGTACCTTGGTCCCAAGCCATTTAGGGCGTTAAAAGTCATAAGCAGCATCTTGAATTATGCCCAGAAGCAAACTGGAACAAGAGCAGCGGAACGCAATGGTAGTATTTTGCTCCTCTTAATACCAGCGTGGTTGCATTTTATACCAGTTGAAGCTTCCAAAAGGTCTTCAAGAACAGCTCCATGTAAAGTATGTTATGCAGTAGAGGCGACCAAGGCACAGAGGATAACTGAAGCCAGGGCCGACCAAGACAGAAACGGGTGCAGCCAACGCTGGACCACAGCCGTCACCTGGCTACCCAGGAATCCCACCAAATTGTGACTCTGATCAAGATCCTGCAGCTTCATCCGGAACAGGCAAACACGCTGTTGCTGAATCCGCAGATCTCTGACTAGGAGAACTAGTCAGTGAGTCCATCTTGTTCAGATTTACATCAGCGAGGGCTCATCAAGAGCCAGTGCTAGAAACTCAGTCCTGAACAGGGAAGTGAGTGACAGTGCCTCTGAGCACTTGTGGAGTGAATTTTCCATAATCACTGAGCAATGAGGTGGGGTATAAATCTTTTAAAACCACCCATCATCCTGCTGCATGTATCTCAATTACATGTTCCATTTTAGGGAGGCTTAAAATCAGAAAGTCTCGTATTCAGAAGTCAAAAACTGTCATCTTCATCTCTATGTTCTCTTTCCTATCATCATCCATTTGTCTTATTCCCAATTGCTCAAAAATTAATTAAAATTCAAAGCAGAGAAGCTGATGCAAACTGAAAAGGCAAGAGATGTTTAAATCAATTTGTATCATATAAACTGAAAGAAGAATCCAGATTTGAGAGGGGCAAAGATAATTTCACTGATTCTTCCGCACCAGCCTTTTGTAGCAGGTACAGCCTGTCGATCTCATTCTGAAAGTCAGTTCCTGCTGCACGACGAGAGCCCAACACAAAAGATGCTGCACCTCCTGCTGGGTCTCGATGAGCTTCTCATGGATATAATCCGCTGGCTCTGGTCCACTGTTCCCATTTCCTTAAACAAACACGGAAACTCGAGCACTAAATTAAGCTCTGCTGTTTGGGTGGAGATCTGTGAGACGTCTGAAGCGACAACAGGATCAGGGCTCCTGGACCCCGCAGAGATGCTGGGCCCGAAAGAATTATGCAAGTACTCTAATTAAATATTTGCAAACAGAAATGTAAATATATGCAACTAAATAGGACCAGCCTCACTTAAGAATCACTAGAGATGTTTTCTTTTTGTTGATAACCGCATAAAAACACAAAACACCACCTTTTCAAACAGAATTGGAACCAAATTACTAACTCTCTACTGGTTTGCAGAATGCATCTAGTTCAAACCGATTACTTTTCCAGTTAGAAATAATTGAATAATTTGTTGTTTTTGCATTGAAGACTGCAGTGTAATATTAAACCTGATATTGATGCTTAGGAATTCGCACCTGTGAATAAAAGCACCACATTTTGCATTTTAATTCAACAAATTTTCAAACACCTCTCAAGAATCACCCTTCCTCATGATGAACCAGCCCACACACTACAATCCGCTCAGGTCAGAAGGTCCCATGCTTTTGGTGTGTGTGTGTGTGTGTGTGTGTGTGTGTGTGTGTGTGTGTGTGTGTGTGGTGTGTAAAAAAGTAAAAAAAACAAAAGGCAGGACCTTTTTGGTGGTGGCACCCAGAATGTGGAACAATCTCCAATGGGGGGGTTGTGCACCCCACTGCTAGTCACTTTCTGGTGTGCAGTGAAAGCTGTTCAGCAGGCATTTTTCAGATGCTGCTCTTAAATTAAGAACCAGCTGCTGCCGTTTTTAATCTCCGAGTTTTAGACAACAGTAAAACAAATATCGATCAAATTATTTTGTTGCTCATTTACTGCTTGCTGGTCGCACTTTGCCACCTGGGTTATACGTCTATAGAAAGGAGGGATGGAGATATTACAGCTTTCAAAAAAAAAAAAAATGGCAGCTTGCCCAGGGCAGCTCAGGTCGTTTTCGAGCAGAGGATCGGAACAGCAGCCTCCTCTCCAGGTCCAATGCTCTATTCACCCCTCCCACAGTGGTCCGAGGGACTCCTCTTATGGAAGTGAGCCATGCAGCCTCCAGCGAGCTCCTATAATTTGTTCACCGTGCATTTGCACCTCAGCATTTGATGCTGCAACATACTGACCCAGTTCACAAGCTCCTTCATGCTGGGACGGGTTGCCGCCCCACCCTCATGAGCAATGGCTATTATTCACACTGCCACCAGTGAGCACGGCACTTCACAAAGTAGTCCAGGATGATGACCAAGCCCTGCCCCCAGCAGCTCACAACTTAAATTTGTCACTGGAGAAACCAATGGAGAAAAGGGTAAACAGAGGAAGAACACGCATTGGCACATACAGAGATAGTTAGATGGGGTGAAGAGAGAGAGTGCACTAGTGGCTTCAGGAGATCTGGATCTAGGAGGGATCTGAAGAAAGCTAGAGAGGTAGGAGGCTTGTCAACAAGCCAGACTAGCCTCTGACCGGGAATCAGCATCAATCTCCAGTAATCTGGTAGATTTTATCAGGGCTTCACTGCCTAAATGACATATTGCAACATTAGGAGAAAGAAGATATCCAGGAATAATTTCAGCCCGAGTTGGCAACCCCCAGACGGGTGTTGTGGAAAGAAGGGGCAGCCAGCAAGGAAGGGCAGCAGCACCCTTGGGAGAGCGGAGATGGGCGGTGGTGCTGCCAAGGCCTCAGTGCATTCCAGGTACAATTCAACTGGACTGGCCCAATTTGGAACAAGCAGGCCAACAAGTTCCAGTTAGGATCCCAGGCAACTTCAGCTACACAACACAAGAGCTGGACCACGTTTCAAAAATCCTAACCTCTCTAGCCGAATACCTCTCAGTATATGCAGAGGAGACCTTCCATAGGGAAGAGAGTTGTTTCAACACAACTACTGTAGTACAGGTGGGCCCCCATATCCACTGGGGATATGTTCCAGGCCCCTCCGTGGATACTTGAAACCGCGGATAAGAGTGAACACACACCCTCCATGGTTTCCTGAGGGCCCCCACCCTGCAGGTAGGCATGCTTGCCCCCCCCAGCTCTTATTTTCTTTCAGCAAGCTTTGTGTCATCCTTAAAACAGAGAAGCAGCCTCCATGGCAGGCAAGTAGAACGAGACTAAGTCCTAGAGAGGCTCTGCAAGGTTTCTGTTAACCTTGCAGAGCCTCTCTAGTACTTAGTCTCGTTCTACTTGCCTGTAATAAGCAGTCAGAGGCTGCATCTCCTGTTTCTTTAAGGAAGAAATGAAGCTTACTGGGAAAAAAGTAAAAGCCTGGGGGGGGGGGTCCCCACGATCCGTGGATAACTGAAACCGTGGATAGCGAATCAGTGGATATGGGGGCCCACCTGTACTTGCCAGCCAGCTTGTTACACTCGGGTAGCCCAGAAGAGCTTTATCCTCCAGAATACAGTTTATTCTGCAAACTGAATAAGGTTGGTACAGCCAAATGAACAGAAATGTTCTGTAGTGCAGCAGCCAAGAGACTGAGTCACAAATCAGGTTCTCTCAGTTCAAGCCCGGCCACTCACCAGGTGGCCTTGGGCAAGTCGCTCTCTCTGAGCCTCAGCTGCAATATGGAGATACAGTACTGCTTATTTCTCTTACAGGCTTGTTGTAAGCATCACAAGACAATACACAGGAAGCCCTTGGTGTACTCAGAAAGTGCTATTCAAAATGCTTAATACTGTAATAATAGGAGCCAAAGCAAGGCTGGACGGCAAATGATACAGCAACCAAGGTGAAAATCAGCAGGTTTGCTAAATGTCTGGGTGGGAGACCCCTGGGTAAGGCACACAAGCTGCCCTGCGCTCCAAGGCAGAAGAGAGGGAAGCTAAAGTGCAGTCAATGTAAAGCATCCTCATGCATCTTTCCTTTATGAATTGACCACTTTAAAAATAAAATAGCCTCTGAACATGTGCTGAGCGCCTCACTCTACTACTGGGAAGCAATGTAAATAACTGGAGGGAGCATTCTGAACATGCCAGAGGAACTCTGGTGTGCCCCGAAGCATATGTAGCTTGCTCCTCTGATGCTGTAGGAAGAAGGGAAGTCACAGCAAAAATGCAGAATATGTGGTATTTGTTTCCCAGTTTTGACATTTTAGCACCCAGTCAGGACATGGAATAGAGCCAGCCTGCCTGGGTAGGTCCATAAGATTCTGAAAGGTTTACAGCTCTCCGTGTCACCAGCAGCAGACTCCGGGCCCAGGGACTGGAACAGCCAGCCAGAGGGTCTGTTTCCACCACCCTCTTTCCTGCCGAAACTTGTTTGTTGCTGAAGCAGATTTTCCGGCTCATATCAAACCCACGACCTCCCCACCCTGCCGGCGTGTGCAATCCTACCGGTGCAAAGAAACACATTAAACCAAAAATCTTTTTCCCTGCCTGCTGTTTACCAGTCAGTGGCTGATTTATTACCTCTCTTCCTCCGCCTCTCTAATTCTGGGGTGGTAAAGTTCAAATTGATCAAACTGACAAGCTGTGGGGTGGGGGTGAGAAACGAGCTATATTTTCCCTCTGACTCACTCACTCATTCGCTGGCTCGCTCACGCGTTGGGAATGCACTCTGCAGAGAGAATCAAGCGAAACCAAAACCAGTCGCTGCGATAGCACTGATGCATCTTTCTCCGCCTCCCCTAAGCTTCTCCTTCCAAAGAGATACAAGACTGGGGAACTCTTGAACACAGAGCAGACTCAAGGCCAAAAGCAACCATGACATCACAGGCGGTTCCGAGGCCCACGAGCGCAGATGCTGCAACTGTCACCACTGACCAAGGCCAGGCTGTATTTTCTGGCCTCCTCCCCACCCCACCCCCGGTAACTCCTCATCATGCATATCTCGGGAAAGATTCCAAGGAGGCCTCTTTACAAAGGATCTGCGGCCGTTCTTCAGTTGCCCATCCATCCATCCATCCATCCATCCATCCATCCATCCATCCATCCTGTCTTCCGGGTCTCTAGACGTTAAGGGCACACTGGACTTGAGAGCACATCATGTATGCACTTCTGGGCACCAGTGTAGTGCTGCCCTTCTGCCTTGCACTTGCCGATCCAGGAAGGATTGGAGAACGTGTTTGAGGGCCAAACTACACAGGAGGACAGTCATTGCATTGTGAAGAGGCCCCTTTAAACGTGGGAGCAGAGCCGGCCCAACCACGAGGCCAACTGAAGCAGTGGCATCAGGCAGCAGACTGGGGGTGGGGTGTGTGTGTTCTTCTCTGCCCACCTTCTTGCCCCCGCTGCTGCTGCTCCTCGTTCCATATTCTGAATTGGAAGAGGGGGGGCAGAGGGGAAGAGAAAATGTGGAGGGGAGGGGAGTGCAGCGCCAGAACATTTGGGAGTGGGAGGCACAGAGACTGGCACGTCAACAGGCAAGGGGGGCAGCATTGGGCATAGGGACACCTCTGTTTTCCCAAAAAGAGTGAAAAGGAGGAGACCCTCCCCAAGCGCCACCAGATTGGTCACAAAGGATGGAAACCAATGCAGCAGGGCTGGGCCAAGTCAGCCAAGATCTCACCTGCCCGTGCCAACCTCTGAGCCCTCTGTACATCATGGTGCCAGGCAAGGGGCATCATCAGGAGGCGGGCAGGGCAGGGCTTTGGCCCTGGAGCTCCAGCAGACTGGCACCAGCAAGACACCATAGTTAGCTAACACCACACTTGACCTATATGCCAAGCCAGGGCAGGGCAGGTTGAAGGAATGAACACGGCCAAGACAGGGGCGTTAGGATGGAGCGGAGGAGCCTCTCGGTTACTGTGAAAGGCAGGCAGAGATATGCATGTTCGGTGCCAGCCTGGCCCAAAGAAAGCAATAGGAAAAGCAAGTTTGTATCACCGTTTGAAAGGGAAAAAATAAGCCAGTACAGTATTACAGAATGGAACCACATTTCTAGCGATACAATGTTTTGCTTCACCCTGAAATCCAATCTATTCAGCGCAATCCTGAATATATATGTTGACTGAAGAAAAAACACTCCTCTGGTCCCCTGCCTGTTGTAAGAGGCAGGAAAAAAACAGACAGGATGAACACATTGCTCTTGGTATAGTCCTGACAAAAACCAAGCTCCCAAGTGAGCTGTTTGCGGTCGGGTCGGAATCGGCTCAATGCCTTCCGGGCTCTGTCTGAGGCAGGGTTCACTCAGGGTGTGTTTTAAGGCCAGGATTTAATCCACAGATGCATGAAGAAAACGTGTGTCTCGCTGCATGTAAGCGTGTCTCGCTGCAAATCTCTGCATTCTTTTCCTGCCCTTTCCCATCAAATAGAAGCACACCATGGAGCATGTGCAGAGCACGCCTTCCCCTTCACTGAACCACCACATCATCACAGCTGCCACAATTCTGGCTTCCAGACCAGTTCAGGGGGTGTTATTTGGAAGTGATCAAAGCTATGAAAACTCAGCATTTAAAACAACATTTCAGAAATCAACATGCAGGACTTTAAGTTTCTTCATGACGCTAAGCCAATCTATGCAAATTCTCTTTGCCAGGGACTGAACCTTTTGCGGTTGCACTGAATCAGGGCCCCCTCTCAAGATTAGAAACTTGCATGTAATGGAGAGAAAACGCCAAGAGTCTCAAAGATACTAAACTCTATGCACAGGGAGACAGTCGCAGAACGATAGCCCAAGGAACAATGCATCTCCAGTTCTCAACTCCATCTGTATTATCAAGCCCACAGCCTATTGTCTCACACAAATGTTGCCATTATGCGCTGGATCTCCATGGTCATTTATAAAAAACCCAAGAACTTAGTCCTCATGATACCATAGAAAAAACAACTTCAGACCCTGTCATATTTTCTGCTAAAAAGCTTAGCAGTTGAGACCTGGATGAATTCTTCTGCAGTGAAGCACAGAAATGCAGAATCACTTCCATTTCCGGTCCTGTATCATTTCATATCGCAATACTTTTTCCCAAAGCCTTGACAACACCCACGCTACAAATTCTTTAAACACACAACCATGTTTTGCCATGGAATATAGCATCGCGCACGCACACGCACAAGCTTGCCAGATGAGACTACGTTATCCTTTTCAGCACTAAAATTTCGCTCCTTCGCCTGCCAGGGGGGTAGTCAGGCGCCTGGGCTCAGCGGCCTCTCCGGGTCAGGGGCCGGCCAGCCGGCTGGCCTTCCTTCCTCTCCCCTGACTGCTTAGTGCAGCATCTCACGTTCAAAACGTAAACACAAATGTGATGCTTTATTAGTTTGGCACTTTATGGGCAAAGACATAATTGCAGACCCAGTTTCCTGCCATGGGGCAGGTGCCGTGCCTGGCTAATCCTTCATCTTCGGCTTCCTGTGCCTCTATCCAGAAGGCCTGGTTTCTAACAAGAGCTGCTGCCTCTCTCTGGAGGATAAACAGACTTGGACTGCAAGATACCTTAGTGGTGGGCAGTCTGTGCACCTCGTGGCAAACCCCTGCCACCACAGGACTGGGACAGGCAGCTTCCCTGCAAAGAGCAAGCGGGGGCCCACGAACCTAGTGCCAGGCAGAGCCCCCATCCACAATGAACATTGAGAGGGCCACAGTCCTCGCTTCGCCCAGAGGAGGAAGGCTGCAAGCCTGGCAACTGCCAATCAGGACTCTGGCAGCAGGGAGACCCTCCCCACGGGGGGGGGGGTCTGGGCGGGGCACCACAGTCAGGCTCATTTCAGCTGGAGCGACATAGCCAGGGGCCCGGTGGTTAGTGCCTGGAGGGGACGTCCAGGGGCCTGATGCTGCTGCCGCTTCAAACAGAACAGCAGTGTCCTCCCACTTGTACTCTGGAGCCCCCGGGGGTCCTGCAAAAGCAATGCTCGAGTTACAAGCGGGTTCCCAGGGGCCGAGATCAGCCATGGAAGGAGACCTGACCTGCCCAGGCATGGCGCGGCGCGAGAGTGCGGTGCGCTCTTGCGACGGAGGCCAGCTCAGGGCAGGCCCCGCAGTGAACGACGCGCCAGACAGAGGAAAGAGTTCCAGCTTTGCATCAGATAAATCCCGTCCCTTGTGCCAAAGTATTGGCTATGGAAGCACATTTCTTCTCGTCACTCAGCTAAAAGCTCACAGAAAAGCCTCGTCAAGTGCATAAGGCTTAGAGTGGGGGGACCGGGGGGGGGGGGGAACGACGACACCAGCACAGCTTATCTGAGCGACCATCTCTAGTGTAGCCCCTGAGGAGATCCTACAGGTCCACGCACTTCTGTGGCAAAACCGGAACTCGTACCTCCAGTTCTCACATGGCCGTCACAACCGGAGGCCTTCTGGACTTGTATCTTAAAGAAGCAGGACGTCACTCACAGGCCTAAGGAGACGCTGCCCTCAGTCTGTGTGGCGGCTCTGTGAGGACCAAGCAGCACTTTGCTGCACAAACTGCCCCATCATAATAACCCTCCGCAATGCACACAAAGGGGCCTTGGCAGGCATGGAAAGGATCCCAGAGGAAGGAATTGTGAAAACCACCCAGGCAGAGGAAGACTGACATGCAAACCGAGCCAATGAGGGCTAGCGCAGAGGGCTGGGATCGTTCCCACCCACTCTGCCTTTGCGCTTACTGTCCTGGCCCTGGGATTCCAGGCATCTCTCCATATGGGAGGCCTGCTGCTGTTCATCCAATGTGCCAGTAAGTGGGGGGGGGAGGGGCTGGGGCTGACAGTGTTTGCTTCAGTAGACGCAGCTGGTGTTTGAACAGCGTTTCGCTCCTCAGGGAAAGATCGCAACAAAGAAGAAGAAGGAACCTGGAACTTGCCTCCTGAACAGATCTCGCATCCGCACAGCATCCACGCCGCGACCGCATTATTAAGCCAGTTGAAAACTACTTCCTAGGAAGAGTCTCTTGGGACATTTCTCTTTTTATCTAAAAATGTATAAATCCCACCTTTCCCTCTGAAGCAGCACTCAACGGCTAGTAATAAAAGCCAACCCCATAACCTCTCAATTGAAAACAAAATTACTAACATGTGGCAGCACGACATACCAAATCAATACAAAAAGGAGAAATTGCAGAAATCAAACGGCTTGGTGAAAAACACACGTTTTTAAATGCAGTGGATCAAGGGCAGGGTGTTCCACCTGGTAGATGCCACCACAGAAAAGGCCCTTTGCAAGCCTGTACCAACCAACCCTCCTAAAGTGGCTTCACTGTTTAATCCAAAGAAAGTGGCAATGCGGGAATTGCCCCAACAGCTGTTTTCATGAAGCCAGAAACTCCGGATGGGGAAGGAGGAACGAAAAGTTGGAGCCAGAAAGGACGTTTTACAGCAATCCTCAAAAATGGACACTCTACAAATGTTTGGGCCAAAACCGAGCAAGCCAACGTGTTGAAATGAGACAAAGTGAACACTTTAAGGCAAATCTCAAGGTCTCAGTGCTAAAGCTCAGGGTGTGCATCTCTGCACACCCCAACTCAAGCCCAGGCAGAGATGACCAAGGCTGCATTTTATAATGTGAAGATTCACCAGAACTCATGACAAAACCCAGCTTCTGTGGTCAAGCAGGTACCATACTGGACTGTATCTATATTAACATCTTTCCTTGGCATGCATTAATTGTGAAGGCCTAGCACAAATCACTCTTCAGCTCAGTTTCCAATCTGTAAAATGGGACTACTCAACAGCCTAACAAGAATGGGTGAAACAAGTACTTTATTTTGGGTCCCCAGCGGGTGGCGCAGCGGGTTAAACCGCTGAACCATAAGCTGTCAATCGAAAGGTCGGCAGTTCGATTCCCGCGACGGGGTGAGCGCTCATGCTTGGCCAGCTCCTGCCAACCTAGCAGTTCCAAAGCATGTCAATGCGAGTAGATAAACAGGTACCGCTTGCGGGAAGGTAAACAGCGCTCCGTGTTCCAGCTGCATGCTACGCGCTGCGGCAAGGAGAGTCATGCCGGCCACATGACCACGGAGGCGTCTTTGGACAACACTGGCTCTTTGGCTTTGAAATGGAGATGAGCACCACACCCTAGAGTCGGACACGACTGGACTTAATTGTCAGGGGATACCTTTACCTTTATGGGGGAGAAAAAAAGGATAATAAAATAATATTTTGTCGACTATCCAGCTATCCCTGGAGGAAGGATGATATAGACATTTGCAAAATAAAATAAGGACCATAAGAACACTGCAAACTAGAGGGACACCAGAAATTATCATGCTCCTCAGGCATAATGTTTATAGCCATGTCTAACAGTTTCTGCATGAGGGTGGGCCTCCTCAGATGTGTACTGGCAAAATGGACGGCGCAAATACCAGGAGCCGGTGTAAGGTCGGCTAGGCGATAGGATTCGGTGGAGCGCACTCAGGAAGGCAAGCAACGACTGGCAGATTCGGACACGTCATTCATTCCTTCTCCACCTCTGCTCCCCATCTGTAATCCCCAAGTCTGTTTGAAAGATGAGTAAGAGCTCCTTAACTAATGCACATGAAGAATTTGTATGTGGTCTTCACACAAGATAATCCACCCAAAGTGAGACGCTGGTTTAAGGTCATAATCCCTACATTCCTGTGGGTCTGCATTCCTTGGGGAACATCTCCACCTAAAGGAATCCACTTGTTCTAGGATGTGCAGGAGTAGTCCTATTGCTCTTGCCTTAGGAAGCAGGCATGGACGGAGAACGTAGCAGAGTCTTTTCAGTGATGGTGCCCCCCAAACTCTGGACCTCTTTTTATCAAGGAAGTCATTCGGCTTTAAGCAACAGTTTAGGGACATTTTCCAATATGTTACAATCATAAGACTGCTTCAGAAGAGAATAAGAACATCAGAAGAGCCCTGCTGGATCAGGCCAAAGGCCCACCTAGTCCAGCTTCCTGTATCACACAGTGGCCCCACCAGATGCCTCAGGGAGCACACAAGACAACCAGAGACCTTCAGTAATATGCAAGGGGGGGGTTGTTGTTGCAATGGTCCTTCCTTGGTATGAGAACAGGGGATTTATAGGCGGGTTTCCCATTTCCAACTGAATAGCATTGAAGGATATGCTGCAGAAGGGGGGGTACGTTGGCAGAGTGACTGGCTCTCTCTCCCTGAGCTTTGAAGCATCCGACGTCAGCTTTGACACCTGGATTTCAATCTGGACTGGAAAAAGACCAATAGCTCAATCCTGTGAAGTTCTTGCACCAGTGTAACAGTAGATCCACTGGTGTAGGAGCACTTATACCAGTGTAACTTGCTATACGCCGACAACGCAGGACAGACACCGGTGTGACCCGCTCCTCAGAAGCCACGCATGCACAATTCGGATGCAGGACAGATGCCGGCGCAACTCCGCCGGCGCAGGGTGCATTTGGACGCCCCTGGAATGTCCCCTGCGCCGGTGGAGTTGCGCCAACACCCATCCCGTGTCTGAACAGTGCATGTGTGGCATCCGGGGGGGGGGGGTTATGCTGGTCTCCATCCTGCATCCATTGTCGTACAGCAAGTTACACTGGCATAAGTGCTCTTACACTGGTGGATCTACTGATCTACTGCAAGAGTTACACAGGATTGGGCTGCAAGTTATATAGTGGATGGAGCCAGGAGGCAAGGATTCTTCACGCCACAGATTATGGAGAAATTCCATGGCTATGGAGCCACCACCGAGAAGACCCTGTCCCGAGTCTTCTGCCAAATCATGGATCTCTGATGGCAATGGAGCAGACCTTCAGATACAAGCCTGGGAGGGAGGAGAGACCCTTCCCCGGCCCACCGTGGCAACAATTCACCCAGGCTTTCCCCTTGAACTGGGCCGTATCATGAATGATATTTAGACTACCAGCCTGAGGGCAGAGCCTAGGTGAGCTCTGACTTCGTACAGCACCCAGCAATTTTAGGCACTTTATAAACAAAACAGCTGGCCCACCAAGACTTCTCCATTTCTTATTCACAGCATAAACGGCGCATAAGCAAGTTGCTACACCACCACCACAAGGCACCGAGGTCAGAGGCTACATAAATCACTGACCCCAGAAGTCCTGATCTTGCTTAGGGTAGCTGCCTCACCCCCTGCTCTGACCCACTCCTGGAACCGATAAGCAAAACAGAAGCCGTTATCCAGGATAACCACAGAAACAGGGCTCTCAAGAAGAGCAGGTTGTCGTTACCAGTGCTCAGTTGCAGAACTTTATATTATTATTATTTATATACCGCTTTTCAACAAAAAGTTCACAAAGCAGTTTACAGACAAAATCAAATTATTAAATGGCTCCCTGTCCCAAAAGGGCTCACAATCTAAAAAAGATGCAGAAGAACACCAGTAAACAGCCACCAGAAAAGACACTGTGCTGGGGTGAAAGGGGGGCAGTTACTCTCCCCCTGCTAAATATAAGAGGAGCACCAATTGAAAAAGTGCCTCTTGCCCAGTTAGCAGGGACTTTATCCGGGCACATTAGCTAGCTGAAGTCGACTATTCATTTTGTTACGCCTCCCTTCTCTCTCGCGTTTTTTTTTTGGTTTGCTTATTGTGTTATGTACTATTACTATTACTTTTTATTTATGTTTTGTTATGCTATGTCAATAAAGGTTGGTTGATTGATTGATTGGTAGCTGAAGCCTCACCTGTGCACCCCAAGCAACAGGGGGAGAAATCCCAACACAGCCCGTGCTGAAAGTGTTGAGGCAGGTAACTCTAGATTAAACATTAAACGCCCTGAACGTCCCTGAGCAAATACGCCCTTCTGATGAGCTGTGGCATTAACAGATTTTGGGAGGGTGTGTGGGGCAGAACAGGAACAGAATGCAGATAACACACCAAGTAACCACAGGTAGCTCAGAGCGGAGCCCAGAACCACCAGCTGGAAGGCTGCCAAAGTTTTGCTCCTCCAGACCTCACCTTGAAGCCACCGACTACACCCAGACTCAGTCTCATGGCTGAATGCGACCCTAAGGGACTGCCCCACACTGAGCATGAGCCAGCCGGATGTACAGCTGGAAGAGGAAGGTGGCTGTTCACAGTTCACGCTGGATTTCTAAGAACGAGGAGCTCCAATGCCCGCTTTGCATGGCTGCCCAGCCACAGAGCACTGCACATGGTCACGGGTCCCTTTAACGTTCTCCCGTGTTGCCCCCTTGTGCCTGGAACTCCCTGCAAGAACCCCTGAGTGATGCAGCTTCTCTCCCAACATATTCACCGTGGACTGAATACCGAGACTCCGAGGGAAGGGCTATTCCCAACGAATAGGTATGGAGGTTTCACACATCTGATGATGTCTATGAACCTTTTAAGTCCAATTTTCCTTTACACATTTCCCTTTTAAAGAGGTGTCCACAAAAGAACCAGCACAACCAGCCTGTGCCAGAAGATACTTGGGTGTTCCCCGATCATGCTGACCCCCCCCCCCCCCGGCTTGCATTGCAGATATTTTTCACTGACCGGCACCAAAGGGGAATGAATGCCTAGCTGAAGCATTTGGGATTGCCCCACAAGTGGGGAGGGAGGGGGGGTTGCCAAATAATAGGTCCAGGGGTGGCAGCAGATGTAGGCAGGTTGTTTTGGGAGAGCTGAATATTTCTCTGGCCTAACACAGATGCCCCCCCCCCCCCCGCGCAAATGCACAGATTGTGTGCCTGAGCTAATCTTTACCAAAAAGGCTGTTTACTAGAAGAGACACAGCCATGTTAATAATTCTTTAACGGAATAAATGGACAATGACTCTCCACAAGCAGCCAGAGCCTCCAAGATCACAGCAGCGATGGGGGTGGCTGGGCAGTCCCCACCCCTGGTCCTAGAGTAGTTGCCCTTTCCCAGCAAAGCTTGCTCTCAGTCAGTCTACTGCTCAATTCAGATCCAGTTTGCCCAGCATCTGGTCTCCGGACCAGAATGGAGCCCAGAGCTGCAGGAAGCCACCTGGCACCCAGCCAGACCCTGGGGTTCTCTCTCGTTTGCCACCGGCTACAACACCTGGCACTGGCAGTAGCCCTTCAGGGACGGTTCTTCCTGCTCCTTCCTGGAGATGCTTCCAAGGATCAAACTGGAGACCTTCTGCACGAGAAGCATGTGCTCTGCCACCAGCCCAGGGGGCGACCACCTCCTCTGCCCCCAAACCCAGTTTTGAGAGCATAAACATTTGTTTCAGAAGGTCAAAGGGGGCCCGTCGCCTAGCCCAGCATCTTGCTTCCCACAGTGACCCGCCAGCTGCCTCTGAGAAGCCCACATGCAGGAGAGAAAGCCCCCCCCCCCGTCTCCAGCCACTGCTCCCCTGCGGCTGGTGCCAAGAGACAGAGTGCAGAGCCCAGAGGCTGCACATAGGAGCTGTCATGCCGAGTATTCGTGCTGTCCCTGTCAACGGAAACAGAAGTCCCGGGTTTCACAGCAGCACGCAAAGAGCACAATAAAGAGGGACGGTCGTTGTAGCTGCATTGGGGGCAAGTTGGAGGGAGGTGGTGGCAGCAGACCCAGGGCAAAAGGCACCCCGAATCCAGAGCCCCCTCAGACCTGGCTGACGTGACAACCTGCAGCAAGTGGTCTCATGGGTGGGCCGACACACACACACACACACACGCACGCACGCAGCGGCTGGATCTTGGCTCATCGGAGGGCAGCCTTCACTCCCAACAGGCCACCAAGCCTCTCCAGACCTCTCGCCTCCCACTGCAAGGGCCCCATCCAGCACGCTGGTCAGGATGGCGGATGCACCTGCTCCATATGTCCTCACCCAACATAAAACATGCAAAGTCCCTCCCACAACTGGCTTAGATCAATAGCTGCTAGCCAAGATGATAGTTAAATGGAACCTCCATAGACATACGTAGTCTACCTTTGAATGCCAACTACTGGGGTGCTGTTGCCTTGATGCCTAGGTCCTTGTAGGCTTCCTCTTGGTGGTCATGGCTGGAAACAAAAGGGTGGATTAAGTGGACTTTGGTCAGACTCAGCAAGACCATTCTTATGTTTATGCAGACACAGGCACAGGCAACATGGTCAACCGGGCTCGGGTGCAAGGGACTGCCCATGGGGGAGTCGGGAGGGAGTAGTCAGGCCCATGGCTTACAGAGTACTTTGCTACAGGAGTTGGAGACAAGTTGTGTCAGATGCTTTCAGCGCATGTCTTAGCAACTGCACATGAGTTGGCTATTGCCCAATCGGGAGGAGAGTCTCCAACTCTGGGCAGTCAGGAAACTCGCATTCCGATTGCTAGCATTATGCAAAACCGTGGAACTTCAGAATTTGGGTTGCACAAGACATTTCTGGTTCTCTTGCAAAATCAGAAAGCCACAAACTGAAGACAAAAAGGCTGGGATTCAGCTGTGGGCAGTTGTTTGGCAAGCGCAGCTCCACGTACTCCCTTGTATACATTAGTGTGTCAGTTTATCAGCCACACTCCTCTAAAACATAAGATCCAAAACATATTCATAGGCGATACTACACAGAGCTACAGGTTACAAGAGTCAGATTAAAGAGTGTTACACCAAGAGCAGGGGGGGGGGGGAAATGAAACATTTTAGGAATGCCCTTGGAGCCCAATGATAACCTAAAGAGGTAGCCCATTTATTGCAACCTTGGAGGCCCCCCCCCCCCAAACAGGGTTATTAGCCCAGCCTAATTCACAGGACTGTTAAAGCTTTACTTCCTTGCAGCAACAGTGGGATACAAACACAACAGGGTGGATGGATTTAAATCAAGGCAAATTCAAACATGACTTAAATAACCCCCCCAGATAGGCCATTTTAAACCAGTCATCAAGTTAAATCAAGTTTTGCACTGAAATTCTATACATTTCCTAAACAATTATGCATGCTAATTGGCTAATCTAACCACAAAGCCATGTTAATTTACAATGAAATGGAGCATTAACATTATCTAGGAGGATATACTCTGTGTAGCTATAATTATAAAATTATAGAACGGAGCTAGCATCCCTGAGTGCTTGCTCATTGCAGCCCGTGCGTCTCAGCAGAAGCGTCTTATTTAGAGACAACCAGAAGCAAGAGCTGACTGGCAGTCAGCTGCTGGGCAGAGCTGCTTATTGTCCTATGATGAAAAGGAATCATCTCTCTTTGCTTTTAGGAGAAGGAAAATACTCATCATGAGAGAACCGAGTAATTGCTCAGGTAGTCAAAGAGCATTAAACGGAGCATGCAAGATCACCCAAGTGGACACCATTCGAGGAGATGCCAAAATACCCGGAGTCGTCCGGGCCTCGAACCTGTGCCATCTTGCTAGTCCTTGGCTCCTAGATCAAGCCCAGACCACCACCACCACCACCACCACCACCACCGCAGCAGCAGCAGGTGACGACCTCTGGTGTCGTCTCTAAAATGCATCCCTACCAAAGAGAGACTCTCTTTCCCCTCCAGCTCTTTATATACAAGGAAAAGCGGACTTCTAAACTCAACACACTTGACAGAAGGTAACGGATTCTGTTTGAAGAAGTGGCCAGCGTAGGTTCATAAGCTTGTGTTCAGATACCCTGCAACAGTTTGTTGCGTTACCCCCAACCATGGAGAGAGGTCCTCCTTCAGGGCCCCAGGCAGAGGGGGGCAGGGAGAGAGAAAAAGAGCATCCCCCCCCCTTCTCAGGTCCTGAAATGTTCCCCTGCTGTGCTATATATAATTGATTTTATACTTTAGTCACTTTCCAGCTGAACTCGTGCTCTCAAAGCAACTGACACCTGTGTTTGTTTCTTTCAAGAGCTGAAAAATGGCAGACAGGAATATCAACAGAAACCAGTTTTTAAATACACACGCAGGCGATGCTTCTGTTAATTACCAGGAGCTAACATTGCTACTCTGCAGATGGAAAGACTGGCTGTTGCTCTCCTTGGCTCCCCTGGAAGGTGGGAGAGCTCAGGGACCTGGCCGCAGGAGGGCTGGCTAGCTAGGGGGCCAGGTTTGGGACTGGCAGTCAGCCTTGGCCGTGACCATTTTATTGTTCTCTAGAGGGGAGGGGGGGCACTTCTGGAAAGCAAGTCACTTCCCCTTCTTCCTGAAACTTGCCTGTGGATGGGGAATCTCTGTGGAGGCACAAGCAAGATCTAGAAAGGGATGAATGGAGAGACTGAAGCTTCATTTCTGCCTCTCTGTCCACAAGAGACCCCGCATCCCCTTATGAAGTGGGTGGACAGGCCAGGCAAAACACCCGATTCAGGGCGATGGAACTGGCTGTCCCGGGGCGGTGAAGACCACTGGCTCAGCTGCCGTTGGCCAAACTGGCCCAGCACGACCCAGGGCCTCCAGTTACCTGCACACGTTTAACGGAGGGGTGCCAGGAATCAAGCCCAAGACGTTTTGTAAGCACAGCAGGTGCTTGGCCTGCCCTCCTCCCTTCCTGGTTTTCAAAGGAGACGAGACTACTCCATGTTGGAAGTGGGGGGGGGGGGAATCTATAAACACCCTTTACCACAAGAGCTACAGGGAGCCTTCACAGACGGAGGCAGGGGGAACCTCTGAAAGCCAGTGGTGGGGCAGACCGGAGGCATCTGACTGGCCGCTGCTGCAAACAGATGCTGCAAACAGATGCTTGTTGTCTTGTGCATCTTGTTGTCTTGTGTTCCCTGAGGCATCTGATGGGGCCACTGTGTGATACAGGAAGCTGGACTAGATGGGCTTTTGGCCCGACCCAGCAGGGCTCTTATGTTCTTATGGACTGGATGGAGCTTGGTTGAGCCCAGAAACTCTGGTGGGGAACCCGGGGGGACCTGCTCACTTCAGAAAGGTCCACGCTGGCGGCCTAAGGAGGGCGACCACCATCCTTTGGACAAGATAGTCCTATCTTGGTAGCTTGATATTTGCCTACTATGTACTACTTTGCGAGTCACATTTTAGATTGCAGGCTCCACAGGCAGCAGGGAAGGGCCTCTTATTGTCCTTGGGAAGCAGCAGCACCCCCATTGGCGACACTCTTAGGTCACCAATCAATCAATAACAAGATGGAATAAGCCGAGGCAGGAAACTGCATGACCCAGTTTGTTCTCTCTCCATTTCATTTTTCAAGCTCCTCTTCTGCCACTCTTATCTTCCAATCTGTACAAACCTAAAGCAAAAGGAAGCGGCGGATGCTGAGCTGCAGCATGCCGCCCGAGTCACTTTTAAAAAAATGATTGTAGATGTTCATTTCAAGCCCATCAGATCACGTTCATTTTCCTCCATTAGCTTTATTAGTATGCCGTGAGCCGCAGCAACTTCCTCCTCTCCACAACAACAACAACAAAAAGAGGAATTTTCCCTCCGCCCAGGCGAGTTTTTGCAGAACGAACACAAAGATCTTGTTGTAGGAGACCAGTTTGCCTAAGGAGGGACATCAGCCAAAAAACAGGAAAAAAAAGTTGGAGGTGGAGAAAAGATCTTAGAACCTATCCCCGTGGATAGACCCGAGATAAGAGCAGCAAAGAAAGCTTGGCTGTAGAAGCAGCAGCACACACTTCTGGGGTACTGGAATAGAAGACCCGCTGGTTGCGATCCCCTGCACCATGCTTGGAGATGAAGCGCAGAAGCTGGATTTGGGGGGCTGAAAGACAAATGGCTGATCTGCAGCCATGGGGAGGGGACCTTGCTCAGTGGTAGAGCACATGCTTCACATGCAGAAGGCTCCAGGTTTGATGAGAGGCAGCTCCAGAAAAGGATTCCAGGTCAGGGAGGGGAAGAGACCTTTCCTCTACTTAAGACCCTGGGCAGATTGCTTGCACTGAGCAGGTGGCTGGACTAGATGACCTCCAGCGTCCCTTCCAACTCGAATGCTAGGAGACCTGCTACCAGTGCGAGGAGCAGGGCCAGTCCTACCACAAAGCAGGCCGCGTGAGGTGGTACAGTGGGAGCCAGCTTCCACGGGAAGAAGCCCACCCAACACTCCCCCCATAGATAGCCTGCAGAGGGAGGGAGAGAGGAGAGGGAGGAAGAAAGAGGACATGACTGGGATTTCCACTTCTTTTCCTAAATGAAAGCGAAAGAAGGGAGGAGGTTTGAATGGAGGCATGAACTAAGTGCATTTTTTAACAGAGAGCCAGGGGAGGGAAGCAGGGGAGGCCGCATTTGGTGGGCTGCTCCCTCCATGCAGCAAAGTGTCAGGGGCTCCACAGATCCACAGCCCAACTCCACAGGCGACAACTTCGCCTGCTCACAAACTCTAAATGGCCCCCACAAAAACCACCCCTCAGCCTGGCTTTGGGCCAAGTGCAGTCTGCTAGCCACAGGCTGGCACCTGAGCATCTACACCGGTTAGCTGAGACGAGCATCACTCCGACACCTGGAAACGGTTGCTCTCAAAGTGGAAAAAGACAGAACCAAAGAACTGGCCACACAGAGGTGCCATATGATCAGCACAGACCCACAGGCCCCGAAGAACTGGCCACACAGAGGTGCCACATGGTCAGCACAGACCCACAGGCCTCTCCTCCAGGAGTCCGCCTAAGCCCCTCCTCTTTCAACGCCACACCTTACAACGGCAGAGAATCCCACCCATTCATTACACAGGACTTTTGCCATGCCCCGAATGTCCTGCCAGTCCCGATTCATTGGCTGCCAGCTGGTTCCAGCAGGATGAGAAGGGGAGACATGCGTCTCCTTGCCCTCTTTCTATTCACTGATAAAATTTCCACCGTGTTCCTTCTCTTGTTTATTTCCTACCATTTCCCGATAACCCCAAGCACAGAATTCCCTCTGCACTTCCACAGGGGCGTCACTAGGGAGGCACGCAGGGGGCGAACCACACTGGGTGTCGCGACAGGAGGTCCCACCAAGCTGCCCACCACAACCCAACTCACCACCAGCTCCACTGCAGGCGGGAAGTATTATCCTCACTTGGCAGGGGGCATTGCTAGGCAGGGAGGAGTGGATGTGCTCATCTCCGTTTCCTCGTCATGCTAAGACTCCAACATTGGCTCTTTGGCCTTGCACTGGTTAAATACCAGCGACAGATCCCAATGTCAGAATGGTGGAGGAATTGATTCTGCATGTGCCATTATTTCCAGGTATCAGAACCATTTTTTTAAAGATTTGAAGACACACAAAACTGTGCAGCTTGGGGAAGATAAAAGAGGACAAGTCTTCTCTCTCTTTTGGCCAGGGCTACATGCAAGTCCAGCACTAGCTGCTGGCTGAGAGAGGAGGCTTCCCCCCCCCCCTTCCAATCTGCAAAATCCCAGAAATCTACCTGGGGAACAACAGAGGCAGAAGGCAGAGTTCTGCTTTGGGAACATTTCCAGTACAGCAGAACTTCAACATATATATGGTGGAATCCAGCAGAGGCAGATTACACAGTGGAACACAAACATGGTTTATGTTTCTTTTCTAAATGTTTACAATTTAGAGCCACTGCTTCCAATAGCACTGTTTTTTGCATCATCAAAACTTTTTAGTTCTCTTAAATTTTGCATTGGTATTGAAACACTGTCCTTCACCTTTACACCAGGGTTAACATGGCCACAACAAGAGGTTGTAAGCTCTCCAAGTAGTTTAAATTGTGGCTGAACTATGGATGCCATGCCAAAAATAGCAGCATTTTTGAAATCCTCACACCAAAATGAATAAAGATACCTCAAAATATTCAGCTAAACTTGTTATCTACGCATCTCAGTCTACACACATGGAAAACAATTGGAAAGAGTGGGACCAGGTGATCATGGCAAGAGGGGCCGCCTGTGATCGGGAGACCTCTAACTGCATGCAAGACCAGCACAGAGACCCCTAGTTGCCCAATTCCTCACACTGCTATATTTAGCCGCTGCCCCCCCCGCCATTTCCCAACCAGCGAACATCCCAGGACAGAATTTTCTCTGCCCCAAACCCGCTTCGTGCCACACAGCCCAGCCCCCGACGCCAGCTCCCTCTGCCCAGCAGGCCCCACCCTCTTGCTTCCAGGCTCGCGGTCACCCGGCAGCGGCACGCAGGGAGGAGGACCCGTCGTCGCCCTCGCGCAGCAGGCTGGTCCCACGTTGCTTTTGAAGCAATCTGCGTGCCAAGGCTGTTGCATGTACATGCAGGGCAAGGCAGCCACGCATACCCCGTCAGCAGCCTACACTCCCCCCAGACCATCAATATGCTGCCAACCTCTTCCTCCCTTCCAACCCAGCTCATCTGCGCATCGTTTGGCTCAGCCCGAGTTCCCCATCGCCAGCAGAACAGGGCTCAAAGCACCTGTAGGAGCCCTGGCCGAGGGCTAAGAGACACTGAACTCTCCCTGGTCAGACCTGGCCTTTGCCAGGAGCTCTTCTCACCAGGTGGCCTTGGGCAAGCAAGCCAGGCCTCGCAGTCCCAGCCACAAGACTACCGCAACACTTGAAAAGCCCAGCTTCCAATTGCCCAGCACTCCTGACAGTCTGCTGTCTAAAAGGTCTGGGAGCGCTCCCAGCTTGGAAGCGGGTTACCAACCTCGTCAGCCCCTGCGCACACATCATTGCGCCTGGCTCGGTGATGGTGCTGCTGTGACGGGCTACGGAAGCTGCTTGGGGACAACCCAAGCAGCGTGGCAGTAAAGTAGCAACCCAGTCGCTAGATCCAGGCAGTAACTCAAGGAGCGATGCTAGACCCAGGGATTATCAAGGGCAGGACAGCACCTGGTATATCCAGTACCAGCTAGGTCGAACAGGGCTGTTGTACGGTAACACATAAAGTGCTTTGCACACACAGTAAGCACCATAGACATGCCACATCTTAAGTCCGCTCATCTTCCTTGCATTTCCCCTGCCTCGCAACTCCTTCCCTCTCGTGTCTCCCCCCCCCCCGAGCAAGATCCTTGGGGCAGAGACCTGCTTTTTTGCTTGTGTTACTCCCAGCCACCAAGTGAAACAGGTCTACGTTTGGTCAGTGCCTGCAAGAGTGACAGCTGCAGAATGATGGAAGCGGGGGGGGGGGGGGGAGGGGGAGGAATAGACACAAAATAAATATATTGAAAAGGTAACCAGCCAGACTACCTTGGCCCCTCCCTGGGGGGCAAGCTTTCCCATCCCTAAAATATGCCAGACCAATCAGCCTACTGACCCCTAGGAGTGAGGGTCTTTTACCCCAATCCCGCATGTGGCTTTGAATGTACAACGCTGCCTGCAGCTCTCGTGAATCTTTCCAGGTGCTGGCAAGCACTTCTAGCCAAGATCTAGTCTTGGTGGAGACACAGCGGCTACGTCTGGAGAGCTGTGCCATGGAGCTGAGTGCCAATGACCTTTCCCAAACGGAACTCTCTCTCGTCTTATACCAAGGCAGACTGTTGGTCCAGGCGAGGACTTCCCAATGGGCAGCAGCTCGACAAGGTCTCGGCCTTGGGTAGCGACCCCCCTGCCAGTTTTAGCCAGATTGTAGCGCCCCCCCCCAGGCAGCCTCCTAAAGACAGTCGCTAACACAGGATAAGGCCACCAGGCTCACTCTCCAAGCTCCACATCAGATGGAGGGGGGGGAACAAATCAACCAAGCATCTTCTACAATGCACAGCAAGCCAGCCATCATCAACTTGTCAGCTATTGAGCCAACTATTACATGGGTGAGCCCAAATCAAAAGGAACCAAGTTAAAGGATGGTGTAGTGGTTTGGGAATCGGACTTAGACCTGGAAGATCCAGGTTCAAATTCCCGCTCAGCCACGAACCTTCCTGGGTAACCTTGGGCCAGTCACTATCTCTCAGCCCCACCTACCTCACAGGGTTGTTGTGAGGACAAAAAAGGAGGGGAGGAAATATGTACACCACTCTGAGCTCCTTGGAGGAAGGGCGGTATAAAAATGTGAAAAACAAAACAAAACACAAAGTTTAGCAAAATATCCGTTTAAGATTAGGCTGTTCCCCCTGCCCCCCACCAAGTCACTGTCAGTCAGGTTGTCAATTGAATGGATCTAGCAGAATCATTCAAGAAATCCTATTTATTTTTTATCTTTAACCGTTTCTTTCCCCCTTTCATCTATGGGTCTGCACAGCCTGTAGGGACCCTCCTTGGAAAGATGCGCTCGCTCTGCAGTCACACACAAAGCAGGATTTCCTAGAGCTGCCGCGCCTTACTCGATGCCGTCCAAACTTCGAGCTATATTGTGCTCTTACACACACACACACACACACACACACACACACACACACACACACCAGGCTCGATGCCTGCAAGCAGCAGCACATGCAAACATTTGCAAATCTCTTACTCATGAAAAAAGGAGGGGGGCATTGAGGAACAAAGCCATGCCAAACAGGCAGTCAACTCACAGGCCCAGGAAGTAGTAGACCAGCTGCTTGCTTGGGATTTCACTCGCCTTCCCTAACCCTAACCCCACAATTCCCTGGCTGTTTACTTCAGGTTTGTTTGAGGTGGTGGGAGGGCGAAAGAGGAGCATATCAGAAGCTAACCCCTGCCACTGACCTCCCCCTCGGCACAAATCAAAGAAATGCTGGTAGCTCAGCTGAGCAGAACAACACAAAAAGGAATAGCCCAGCAGCAAACCCAGGGAGGGGAGGGAGTGACCTGAAGGTCATCCAGTCCAGCCCCTGAGCTAACACACCACACCCCAGACTGCAACACATAAAAGACTGTTAATGCAAAAGGGACTGGAATAGAGATTCCAGGATGACTGCAAGGTCCACAGTCCTCCAGAACCTCTCTATGGAACAAGGATGCAGAAACAACCTGGACTTTAAAGTTCAAAGAAAAACAAGAGCGGGGGGGGGGCAGAAAGAACTGAGAGACCTCTGTTCAGGTTATGCATCTTACCATGAGAAAAGGTGTGCCCCACCTCCCCCCCCATCCAACTCTAGGAAACAGCCCCAAGGAAAGCAAAGACTTGTTCGGTACTCTATGGCGGGGGGGGGGGGGAGCAGCAACTGATCACCGAAAGGGGCATCGCAGACAACAGAAGAGCACATGTGTAACCTAAAGACAATTTTACAGCAGGAGAGAATTCAACATTGGAGTGGTAGATGGGGCAGAAGGAGGGATGAACTACAGAAAGGGGGGAGAAGTTGTAGATGCCCCCCAAGTCATGGGGTGGACCCAATAAGGGCAAAAAGTTGCAGGGATCTCCTCCAAGAGGCAGGGAGAGTGAGAGGCCTTGGGCAAGGTAAGAGAGGCAGCAGCAGCCCCCCCACAGTGTAGTGGAAGGAGGGGGGGAAGAGGATGCCCAGGTGCCCTGGGGAGGGGGCAGCAGCTCACCCCACCCCAAAGCACGAAGATGTCCCAGGGACAAGTGGCAGAAAGAAAAGGGAAGTTAACAGGTGTGGGGCAGAGAGGGAGCGGGTGAGCGACAGAAGCAAGTGCCCTCCTCCCCCAGGTGGGAGTCAAAGAAGACTGGGGCAGGGGAAAAAAAAAAGAGGCAGACCCAGTGCCTTAATGGGGAGGGGCAGCAGCCCCCCCCCAGAGAGACACCCTCTCAAGACCTGACGGAAGGAAGCTGTTAGAGCCCAAGGACCCCCACAGGGTTGGGGAGCTGCACTGAAAACCAGTGGAGAAATTCTGAGGGGCAAGAAGCGAGGGCTCTCCGAGGGGAAATAAGAAAGCGGTGGGCAGATATGAAGAACAAGGGACAGCTTTGGGGGTACAGGTCATTCAATGTGGGGCGATCTCCTCCAAATGCGAGGAGAGGCCATGGAGCCCCCAGGTTCCACCTTCAAGAAGGACTTTGGGAAAGGCCGTGGAAAGTCGCCCTCCTGGGACTGGACTAGAGCCTGACGGGGGGGGGGGAGAGCGCTGCAAGTCCGTGAGAAAAGGCGAGCAGGCCAGGCGGGTCGTCGTCACATGGGGTGCAGACGCAGGTACCCCAAGAAGCGGGAAGAGCTCCGAGGCGCAGAACAGAAGCAACTGGTAGTGGGGGCTTCAGCCCCCCCCCCGCAAAGGACTAGGAAAGGAAAGGCCGGTGGCAGAGGTTGGGAAGGGCTTTTGCAGTTTTGCCGGAGGAGAAGGAGCGGGCGGGCAGGTGGCGCGGAGGAGGCGTAGTAGTAGGGACAGGTCGACGCCTCCCCCCTCCCCGAAAAGAGCCGCTTCCCAGGAAGAGGTTACAGGTGCCCCGAAGATGGAAAATAAAGTGAGCAAGGCAGTGGGGGGGGGGAGGTAGCCCCCCGAGAGCAAGTAGCAGCAGCCCCCCCCCCCGAGAGTAAGGCGCCCGCGGACAAGAGGCGTGTAGTAGCTGGGAGGAGAAGACAATGGCAGGCAGGCAGGTGCAGGGAGGGCGGGCGAGAAGTTCGGGGGGAGGTGGTTTGCCATTCCCCCCCCCCACCGGCGGCGGAGCGTGCGCAGGGGTGAGGCTGCGAAGAAACCGAAGAGGACATGGGGGTCACCAGGGAGGGACCCCCGAGCAAGGCAGAAGGGGGGGCGAGAAGAGCAGAGGGGGGGTACCTTGGCGAAGTAAAGCATCCACAGCTCGTAGAGGCGCTCTTTCGAAGCCATCCTGCGGCGCGCGGGGGGGGGGGGAGCCCCAGCAGCAGCAGCAGCAGCAGCAGCAGCAGCCCGGCGCTGCGATCTCCCTTCCCCGTTCACACGGCGGCGGCAGCGAGTCTGCCAGCTGCGCCCGGCTCCATAGCGCGGCGGCGGCGGCGGCGGCGGCGCCTTTCCCGGGGCGAGAGCCAGCCAGCGAGCGAGCGTGCTTGGAACTCTGAGCGCGCCGCTCGGGCTCCGCTCCGGGTCCTACTCCAGGCAGCGCGCCTCCTGCCTCCTACGGGCTTCCCGGATCGCCTCCTCCGCCATGGTGGTGGCAGCAGTGGCCGCTTCGGCCCCTCCGGCGGCGGCAGCTCCTCCTCCTCCAGCACCTGATTTGCAGCCCAGCCCTGGCCCCAAGGGAGGAAGAAGGCGGAGGGAGAGAGCCGGCACCACGCACCTTCAGGTGTGAACGGCCCAGCCTCCTCCTGCTGCTGCTCGGCAGTCAGATGATCGTCGCGAGGAGGGTCCCGATCCGGATTACTTTAGAGTAGACCCATTGAATAAACACTGCCGCCGCCTCAAGCGAGCCTCTGCACTGAAGGTAATAATGTCCTTGTCCCGTCGAAAATAAAACGGGGGCTGGAGCCCGGCATGTCTACTTGGAAGTAAGTCCCACGACCAGTAGCAGGATTTACTTCCAAGTACTGTACAGTAAGACTTGGTCAATTGCTCGTCAGTAAATAAATTTTACGGAACTACGGATTGGAACGTACTGCAAAGTATTATTATTATTATTATTATTATTATTATTATTATTGTTATTATTGTTATTATTGTTGATATTGTTGATATTGTTGATATTATTGGGTTTTTGTCCCACTTTTCTCCCCAGTAGGTGTGTGTAAAGTTGAGATCCTTTGCTCACTTATTTGGGAGGGAACCGAACCCCAAGGAAGCATGTCAGCCCCATTTACCGTCCTCGGGGCACTTTACTCCAGGGTAAACCTGCCTAGGACTGGCTTGTCTGTCTCTAGAAGTGCAGCGTGATGCCCCCCCCTTCCCAGGAATATGGGCCTCCCAAATCCAGAGGGGCTTATTTCCTCTTCAGTGTGCTTAGGACTTACTTCAGCCTGAACACCTTTGACTGAGATGTTGGCACTTTGTCATTCAAAAAATTGATTGATTGATTGATTGATTAAAGGGCAGGTGGTGAGTCAGCTACAGTGTTTTAACTGTATGACAGTTAAGCATCCAGCCAGATTTAAAGATTTGTGGAAACTCACAAAAAACATGAAAACAGAAAGAAAAGGAATAAATGATGTGCACTGTACAGTATGTTGAAAGCATCTTGATTTCTTCGAGTTAAACTGGTCCTTCCCTTATCAACTCCGTTCCCCTGGTTGCCACAAAACACCTCCATCTGCACTGCTTTTGTGGGCCACTGACTGTGAGATACAGGAAGCTGCTGGACTGACTGGAAGGGCCTAAGTTTGGCCTGATCCAGCAGCTGCCTGGCTGCTCTTCAGGGTCTGTGCGCATCACAGCTAGAACTGGCTGCACAGCTCAGAGTGACATCATCCACACAACATGATGTGCAGGAAGAATCCGGCTTGGATGAGCCTGTCCGCGGTGGCACCAGCCGCCTTGGGGAGTGGTGGCATCTCTCTTGCAGGCAGGACTCGGGTTTCAAGGGTAGAGATGCAGCAAAACAGATAGCCAAGCTTTGTTTGTAAACGTTCTAGCACCTCAGGCTAAGTGCCTTTGAACATGTGCAGAATGCTTTTCTTTCATGAAGGAGACCAGCTTCTATTTAAAAACAAAAGAGAGGGCCTAAGATGATGCATTTGACTCACAGACAGAAGGATAGGAACCAGATTTTTACCACCCTTAGAGCACACAACATTTTCAGGGCCAGCTGCCCAAGACCTCCTGGACCCTAAGGTGCCCTTCTTGGCACTTGGTGCTGTGCCAGCCTCTGCCCTGTTTTGGAAAAGGAAGAGGGGGATGGAACAGAAGAGGAAGAGGGGATTGGGGTGGGCTCTAACCAGCCTTCACCTCCTGTTGCCTATACTGTCAGCCCATCGGTTGGTCCATCTAGCTCAGTCCTGTCTACACTCGACTGGCAGCAGCAGCTCTCCAAGGTCTTTTGCAGCCCTGCTAACTAGACTGATACCCATGGACTGAATCTGGGACCTTCTCGACTTCTGGGCCATCCTTGTGATTTCCTATGCCGTCATTTTTCCCTGCAGTAACTTTCACCCCAGTAGAACTCTGCCTGAGACTGCCCTTCTCATCATTATGAAATAAAATACATCAATTTCAAGCAGTGTAAAACACTCCAATATTAATGTTTCAATATTCAAATAAGTGGCACTTCTTTTTCCAGAATTGGACAAACATCCTACCGTTGTTCTTAAATGTTTTTATTCTGTTTCTTGCCCTATACCAAGTTGATTAAGGCTGCAAGCCTATGCACACTTACCAATTATCAAGTTGATTCTGCACCAGTGGGGTAGAAGGATAGGAGTGGTTCCCAAACTGGGAGGCGCGGCTCCCAGGGGAGCCGTGGGAACCAGCTAGGGGAGCCGCGGTGTGCCATGGAATCATCTTCGAAAACAGCGCAATGCCAATTGACAGGCATCAACATCATGTGATGGGGAGCCGCGGCCAATGGTCACCAATGGTCAAGGGAGCCGCAGGTCAAAAAATTTGGGAAACACTGCCCAGTCTGTCTGAGAAGGTAGCCCTGCCCATCTGCTAACTGGTCCTGCTAATGGGGCAAAGAGGCACTTTTTCCAAGTGCTGCACCTCTTATATTTAGCAGGGGGAGAGTCATGGTCCCTCTGTACCCCAGCAGAGTGACTTTTTCTAGAGGCTGTTTGATGGTGATTCTTCTGCATCTCTTTTGGGACAGGGAGCCATTTATTTGATTTTCACCATAAACCACTTTGTGAACATTTTTTGTTGTTGTCGAAAAGCGGTATATAAATATTCTTCATAATAATCACCTCCTCTGTCATTTCTTCAGAAAAATCTGCAGGGTGGGAGGGCTTCACTCTTCACTACACATCCTGTCCAGGTAGCAAGAGGCTCCTCGGAGGGCAAGTACCTGTGGAATAGGGCAGCCCCACTAAGCCCAAGCTGTTCCACATGGAGGATCTGGAGCAGGAGACACCCCCCCCCCTTCCTGCAGGACCATGGAAGCTCAGGACTAAGCTGAGCAACGGTTGTTTTGCAGCCATCCTGGCCTGTGTCATCAGCCCTGCCGCAGGGAGCTGTCTGTGGTTTTGACCACCCATGGCTGAGTCCAGACTTGTGCTGTGCTTAGCTACTATGCCCACGCGGGCTCCAGCCTGGAATAGGACAACAGAGTTGTTCTCCTTCTGTTCTTGCAGAAAACTGCAAGTCATCTGTGTCAATACAGCAAGCCACCTACTCAGAGCTCTTCAGCACTCTGCATCTTGCAGGCAATCTCAGGGCTGGGTTACTACATTTTCCTCCGAAGACCATCTGTGGGATATCCCAACAGCAGCAGGCAGTTACAACATTCTGCAAATGGGTGTGGAACTCATAAGAAGAGCCTGGCTGCTGGATCAGGCCAAAGGCCCACCTAGTCCAGCTTCCTGTATCTCACAATGGGCCCACCAGATGCCTCAGGGAGCACACAGCCAACAAGATAACCTGTTTCCTGTTGTCACTCCCTTGCACCTGGCACAGACTCCCTTGCACCTGGCACAGCAGCAGCGCCTCATGTCTATTGTTAAGAGTTTGGGCTGCCTTGATTACTGTCCGTAGTTCTGGCACGGTCACTGTGGCTTTGTTATGACATAACAAAATTACCCGTCCATCCCCAGCAGTTCTTAGTGGCCAGAATAGTCTCTCTCCAGCCTTTGGAATGTAATGCCAGTTAGCCAGAGCTTGGAAAGGTGACAACCTCCTGCTTGTGGGACAAGGCAGAGAAACAGCCCAGAGCCAGTTTTTGCAGCTGATACCGAGAGAGAGTTTTAGCTGGAGTGATCTAAAACTGGGGAGCGGCCCTTTGGAGGTGAAACAGTTGCTTTGTAGGAGTTTGCGGCAGGATCTGCAGCAGCACGAGGTGGTCAGGCATGGACTGCGGAGGAACCAGCTTGCGTCTGGGAGGGTTTGTACATACAGCAAACACAAAGACACATACAGCCAAAGGAAACACAAGCCTTACAGTGATGCTCCTGGACGTCGTTCTTTGCGGAATGGGCAGCCAAGTCACAAGAAACGGCTGGGTCATCATGTATGACGCATGATGAGATATTTAAGTATTTCCATCCAGACCAGTTACAGCTTGTTTTCAGATAGGACTGAGGGGAACAAAGGCAGTAAACTCCCCCCTCCCATTTGTAATTTAATGGAATGGGGGGGTAAAGATGTTTTGTAATTCAAGAGAGGACTCTCTGGAGAAGACTCTGATGCTGGGAAAGATTGACGGGCGAAGGGGAAGGCAAAGGATGAGATGGTTAGACAGCATCACCGATGCAACAAACATGAAAATGAGCGAACTCGGGAAGACAGTGGAGGACAGGAAGGCCTGGCGGGATATGGTTCATCGGATCACGAAGGGTCGGACACGACTTAACGACTGAACAACAAAAGATAAGTGGTTCCCAAGCTTTTTAGCACCGGGACCCACTTTTTAAAACGACACTTCATCAGGACCCACCTAGTTTACGAGACTTTAAAAAAAAGATGATCTAGAAAGAAATAATATTTTATTTATTTACAAGTAATATTATTTATTTATTTATTTGCAAAAACCTCAATCCATTTCTCATAACGAGGCAGCCCTAATGAATAGCCTCAAGGCTTGAAGGGCTTAGTTCTGTGACCCAGCCTTCACCTGCCCCCACCTGTCATTGACAGACTTGGGGAAAAATGCACCATAAAAAAGATGCTCAAACATTTATCTACACAAGCTAAACATATATTTACACAAGCTTGCAAAACTGCAGCTCAGCTCTTTGCAGGGCAATTAGCAGCTATCTGATTTTTGAATAGCCTCAGGGCTTGAGGCAATTCTGATCTTTCCATTACCTGTGTTTTCATTGGAGGCTCTGCAGGACCCACCAGAAATTGGGTCGCGACCCACCAAGTGGGTCCAACGCACAGTTTGAGAAATGCTGCAATAGATTTTCACATATGGAAATTTTCAATGGTGAGTGAAAATGTATGACTGCCTCAGCTGGCGTAAGCCATCAAATGTGACTTAAAAAACAACACAAGAATTGTCACCGATATTCACTCGGGGTAGTGTAGAGTCTGTGCCAGGGAGTTTTCTGTGTCAGACAAATGAAAATCCATTTGTCCTAAGCTGAGCAGCAAGAGTAGCATATGAAGGCTGCAATCCTGTGCACGTTTACCTGAGAGTAAGTTCCATTGAGCACTGTGGGACTTACTTCTGAGTAATCTTTCATAGACTTGTGCTGCAAATTATCAAGAGCTGATGGATAATATTTTCTTATTTTCATTTTTTAAATTTTAATAACATGGACAAGGCCATGTTCCACAGTAGTTTATCTACTCCAATACAACCACTGGATAACTGGTACCTCATGGCCACCATATATCAGAATCCCAATTTCACCTACAAGCAAAGTGTCGCGTTAAAAAGTGGGTCATGCAAAAATACAAACTGTGAGCCAAGACATTTTCATAGCTGACCCAGGAGCCAATTTGTCAGGCTCTTCTCTAGTTTGCTGCTTCTTTGGCCTTGGGGTGAGAATCAGTAAAACTGATCAAGAATTTCCAGAAAAGTGTTATTCTTATTATGTTATCAAATTTTTAAGAGGATACTTCTCCCTATGACAATTCTCAACATTTGGAAGAAATCCTTCTCTCACATTCCTTGTACAACCACACACGAATAATATTCAGGTGAACTGTTCAGTAAACCAGTCTCTTACATTGTAAAACAACAAGAGTCATGTTTGCTAGGGCAGCATTTCATGTTCACATGTGTCTCATCTTGCAGAATCTCTCTGAAATAACCTCTGAAAGGCTGAGTAATTTATTCTAGGGAGAAGCATTAATCTCTGTCCTTCATCCTCTTTGACACCCAAACGCATAGCCAGAGACGGCTTTGTCCAATGCCTCATTATGCTGCTTTTCAGCGCTGACGCTGCCTGCTCTTGTCTGTTTGCTTTGATGTCTGCTTCATACAATGCCTTCTAAATTATTTAAAATGCAAACATCTGAATAAAATAAGCCAGAAAAATTGAGGCTGGGCTTTGCACATCTTTCATTGTAGGACTGAACTGGAACAATGGGGAAAACGGCAAAACATAACAGTGAATGTGGTGAGCTTAGAACATATGAGCTTGGGCAAGCCCTTAAATCATGGAAAAAAAATGTATAATAGACTATCAGCCCAAGCCTAACATACAGATCCACCGGGCGGCCAAGGCCGCCTGCCGGATCCTGATCTCCGCCACGGGCAGCCTGCCACAGGCAGCCCACGGCGGAAAGTCTACGGGGGAAGGGGATAAGAACATAAGAACATAAGAAGAGCCCTGCTGGATCAGGCCAAAGGCCCATCTAGTCCAGCTTCCTGTATCACACAGTGGCCCCACCAGATGCCTCAGGGAGCACAAGACAAGATACTTGTATCCTGTCGCCACTCCCTTGCACCTGGCACAAAGAGAACCTACTCCTACAACCAGGAGGTTGCTTATCCCCATCATGGCTAGTAAGCTGTGATGGACTTTTCCTTCATAAATCTGTCCAATCCCCTTTTAAAGGCATCCAGACCAGGTGCCATCACCACCTCCTGTGGCAAGGAGTTCCACAAACCAATTACACGCTGGGTAAAGAAATATTTTCTTTTGTTTGTTTTAATACTCCCTCCACTCAATTTGAGTGGATGTCCCCTAGTTCTAGTGTTGTGTGAGAGGGAAAAGAACTTCCCTCTATCCACTCTCTCCATCCCATGCATAATTTTATACGTCTCAATCATGTCCCTCCTCAACCGCCTTTTTTCTAGACTGAAGAGCCCCAAACGCTGCAGACTTTCCTCATAAGGGAGATGCCCCAGCCCACTAATCATTTTGGTCATTCTCTTCTGCACCTTTTCCAGTTCCACTATGCTTGTTCCGCCCGTCGAAGTTAGAGTAGGATTGCGCTGTATATCTTACTTATTTAAACTTGTTTTTCTTTTCAAAGCCCAAATAAAAAAACCCACATTTATGCTAAGACATGAATTATTGAAAACTGGATGAACTTGTACATATGTGATATTATTTTTGTAATAATGGCAAATAAAGGCTGCAATCCTAAACACACTTACAAGAGAGTAAGCCCTATTGGACACACTGGGATTTACTACTGAGTAAAAGGGATAGGAATGCTTTGTGTGGTGCATTTGGGGCATAGAAGAGCAATTATACATTTTTAAATGGCAGGGGTGACTCTAGGGACCCCTTGTCTATACTGTATTGGCATGTTTGACATTGTCTTAAAAGAAATAGAATCAAAAGATGACATTGAGCTTATTTTTCAACTGCTGACAGAAGCAAGAATATGAGTGGCACACAAATGGAAATAAGGTTTACATTCAGTTCAAAAATGGTTGAAGGAAGTCCTGATAGGTGCACTGAAATTAGCTTGTTGTATTAAGCCTAGGAAGAGAAATTTGCAGTCTACGTAGTACATTTGTAGCACAGTCCTCCTGAACATGCTTACTCAGAAGAAAGTCCCACTATGCTCATCATGGGACGTACTCCCAGATATGTCGTCTGCTGCACAGTACTGCAGCCCTAGTTCCGGGTAAGTTTCAACCTGGGATTGAAAAGCGTCCCTAAGTATGAACTTTGTATTTATTATTATCCTAAGTTTTCGAGTGTGCTCACTCTGTAATAATAATACTATACTGAGATATATGACGACAACGTTTCATAAATGAGAGCGCGATTCAATTCGCATTGGATTTGTTCCAGGGTGGGGAGATTATATTTAATACGTCCTTAACTCTCCCACTACAACCCTTGTCCATTTACTTGGGCACTGAAACACCGGGACTCGCTTCGGAGCGAGCACCGATGAGCCTGCGTTGCACAGGCCGCTGAAATCCCACGCACCCCCGGCTACAGCACAGACCACAGAGCTCTCCTGCAAAGAGTTGCAGAACCCGCTCTTGGGAGGGAAGAGGCGTGCTGCGCATGCCCAGACGGGACAAACCCGCCTCCGCTCCCCGATCGATGCGCTCGGCGGCTCTGCTCTCGCTGGCGGCTCCTCCTGAGGCGCAGGCGCAGTGCGCACTAAGATGGCGGCTGCTCCTGGAGGGCTGCAGGAGGAGGCGCTGAAGCGAAAGGAGCGCCTGAAAGCCTTGCGGGAGCGCACTGGGGCGGCGGCCAGACAGGTCGGTTGGGGAGCAGCGGTGGCGGGCAGCGGGTAGTGCAGGAGATCGGTCCGCAGGCTCAGGACGGGGGCCGCCAAAGGATGGCGGGGAGAGCGCATGCGCGCACGTGGCATGCCTAGGGGCGGAATGCCGCGAAGGCGTCGTCGGGGAGTGGGCGGGGCTCTGCAGGCCAAGGTTGGTTCTGGCGTGGTGACGTCAGTCTCACCACGTGTATTTGAACTTCAGGAGCGGAGGCTTCCTTCCGGCGCGAAGGTCTTCCCCGTGGAGCTTCCCCTTGGTTGGTAGCTGGTGATCAATCCTGTGTTCGCCATGAGAATCGCCCTGGTAGTCAGACCAAGACTCCATCCCAGCCAGTGGCCAGCTGGAAGCTTACAAGGAACTTGCCATGGAGCCCTGGGCAACTGTTGCTTTTCAGGGATAGAGGAGGCCCCATTTAGCTGTCCTGGTTTATAAGGCTGGGTCAGGTCAAAAGTCTTCCAGTCCAGCATTCTGCTTCCAACCAGTCAGATGCCAGGGATGATGCCCAGAAGCAGGGTGTGAAGGCAATAGCGCCCCTTGCCCTCTGTTCCCCCCCCCCAAGTAGCGGCTACCGGGTTTTCCCAAAAATAAGACAGTGTCTTATATTAATTTTGGCTCAAAAAACTGCAGTAGGTCTTATTTTCAGAGAGGTCTGCCCCCCCCCCAGGCACTTACTTTGACTGATTAAAGCTTCATTCTTTCCTGAGGGTGCAAGGCCTGCACGTCCTGTACTCGAGGCCTCCACCATGGAGACGACATGCTAGAGAGACTGTGCAAGGTTGCAGCCTCCTTGCTGGCCTCTCTAGCATGTCATCTCTATGGTGGAGGACTCAAGTGCAGGCCTTGCAGAGCCTTGCACCCTCGGGAAAGAACGAAGCTTAAATCGGTCAAAGTAAGTGCCGGGGGATGATCCTTGCTAGGTCTTACTTTCGGGGAGGACTTATATTGATGAGTGCCAGCAAAAATCATGCAAAAATGATGGTAGGTCTTATTTTCAGGGAAACAGGGTATTGTGCCTTTGAATGTGGGAACTAGATGTTGACAGCTGCTAATCACTAAGAATGACACTGCTGTCCTGGGTTGCATTCAATGGCTTTGTAGATAAGGGTGATCCAGTTGCCATTGCATACTTGGATTTTAAAAAAGCTTTTGGCCAAGGCCCTCATCAAAGGCTTTTGAATAAGCTTAGCGGTCCCTGGAATGCAGATCCTTTTATAGGTTTATAGTTGGTTAAAGAACAGGAATAAATGGGCAACTCTCACAGTGGAGGGAAGTAAGAAGTGGGGTCCCCCAAGTCTCTGTTTTGGGACTGGTGCTTTTTAACTTGTTCATAAATGATCTGGAGGCAGAGGTAAACAGTGAGGTGATCAGGTTTACAGATGACACCAAACAATTCAGGGTAGTAAAAACCAAATCGGATTATGAAGTGCTCCAAAAGGACCTTTCCAAACTGGATGAATGAACAACCAAATGGCTCTTGTGGTTCCATGTCAGTAAGTGTCAGGTGACATACATGGGGGCCAAAAAAATGCCAACTTCTTCACATATACACCGATGGGGTTTGAGCTATCAGTGATGAAAGAGATCACTTGGGGCTGTGGTGAAGAGCTCAATGAAAACATCCACCCAGTGTGTGGCAGTGAGGAAAAAGGCAAATGCCATGCTGGCGTCATTAGGAAAGGGACCGAGAATAACAGCCCAATCCTCTCTAGCATGACGCGGCGGTGCACATAAGGTGCCCGCTGCATCCTCTGCAGGATTGGGCCTGCCCCGGCACAGCTGGCGGCCTCCTCAGGGTAAAGGGATGTTTGTCCCCTTACCCTGAGTAATGTGCCAGCTGTCCTGATGGGTCTCTTCGAATGCACGCCAATAGTTTTGCTGGTGTACATTTGAGAGGCCAGCGTAAGGCCCAACAGGCCCAGGAAGGGGGATAGGGTATCCACCAATCCCTCCCCCTTCCCGGGTCCAGCCGACCAATCCCCCCTCCTGGAACACCCCCGTTCTGCCCTCCAGCTGTTGCCTGGCAGGGGCTTGCCTTCCTGCGGCAGCACTGCACTGTTCTGCAGCCCTGGAGGAGCAGCACAAGCCTCTCCGCTGGCGCCACTTACTCAAGCGGTGCACTCAAGCTTCCACGTCCAGTGGCAGTGGCAGTGGCAGGGGAGCAGTGGTGGGAGAGAAGTCTGCCTTTTTGGGTGGGCCGCAGTGGGAAACAGGATGCTGAACTAGGTGGTTTTTTGACTTGATCCACTGGGTTTTTCTTATGTTCTATTCGACCTACTAGCATCCTGTTTCCAAGCACTGGCTTACCCGCTTTGAAGCTTACGTGCAAAGCATGAAAGAGACAACCGCCCACTATTGTTCTCCACCCCACTTCTAGCAACTGGCTTTTGTTATGAACAGCCTGGTTAACATGTGAGCCTAGAAGACCTCAGGATGAGGGTGCCATGTGAGAGAATTCAGGGAACAGTTTGCTTTTTGCAGTCAGTCTGTGTAAATAGTTGGGCCTATATGGCGCTAGGGGTGAGGTGAGCAAGAGACCGTCTGCAGGTAAGACCATAAAGAGGCTTGTGGCGTCTCAAAGACTAACACGTTTATTGTAGCCTTGGCTTTCATCCAGTGAAGTGGACTGTAGTCCCTGAAAGCCGATGCTACAATAAACACATGCGTCTTTAAGATGCCACAAGACTCTGCGTTGTGTTTGCTGCAACAGACCAGCAGAGCATTCCCTCTGGAAGCTGTGCTTGGCTTTTTCACCAGTCGAACTGTTTTTGCTGTGAGTTATTATCTCAGCGTTGATTGCTATCAGAAAAGGTCTGCTGCGTGCTGCTGCAGTATTCAGAGGTCTTAAAGGTAAAGGTTCCCCTTGCTCGGAAGTCAGCTGTGTCTGACTCTAGGGTGCGGAGCTCATTTCCGTTTCAAAGCCAAAGAGCCAGCGATGTGCAAAGATGCTTCCATTGTCATGTGGCTGGCATGACTCAACGCCAAGGCACACGGAACACTGTTACCTCCCGTCAAGGCGGTACCTATTTATCTACTTGCAATTTCTTGCTTTCGAACTGCTGGGTTGGCAGGAGCTGGGGACGAGGATGGTAGCTCACACCGTCATGTGGTACTCGGGTCTCAAACTGCTGTCCTGCCTACCTCCTGGTCTGCAGTACAGCATCTTAACCACTAAGCCACCGTGGCTCCTATTCAGAGGTATACTGCCCCTGAATTTGGAGGTCCCACTTAGGCTAGCTGTCATGGCTAATATGCGTAATTCTTAATATTGTGTACAGTATTGTAATTATTGTTAGCTGCTCTGGGAACTTTCTTGTTGGAGAGTGGATGCACGCTTGAAATAAATATGTTGCTTCAACAACATGCTTTAAAAACATAGCAAACACGTGGCCATGACGGATCCATAGAGGGCTGGGTCTGTCAGTAGCCCTTCGCCATGGTAGCTAGAATGGGATATTCAGAGGGCTTTTGGTTTTCTAGATGGTGGGGGAAACGGGAGTTGGCTATTTCCACGGCGCCTTGCTGGTGAACTTTCCAGGCGCATCTGGCCAGCTTCCGTTACAAGACTGGGCTGGAATAAATGAGGCCGTTCATCTGTTTTCCTGATTTGAGGGGCTCTGTCTTCTCTGAGCTTTTCCACATGGACTTAACATAGGAGGGTTCGTGCCCCTCCCTCCTTCCCTGTTAAAACCTGCGCCAAACACGGAGAGAACTTGCTGGCGTGAACTGAATTGGGGGGGAGGGAGGGGCTATCCCTCCCAGAGGAGGCTGTTCCGCGCCGACCAGGCCCTTGTTCTCTCTTGCCCACTTCAGCGGTGGCTGCGTTTGCCCATTGTAAGCCTTTTGCCATTTTAATTAAAAGGAAAGATGATCGCGGCGGGTTTGGCGGCTCTCTCCTTGCCACGAGTGCCCCTGAGAAGCGCTGTTTCTATGAATTATCCATGTGAAGCATAAAGTGATCCGGCTGGCCAGATTATCCGCCTTCCCCACAGCTCATGGTTTATTAATAGTTTGACTAATGAAGTTTTCTGACAGCTCCGGAAAACAGATTGCTTGAGACAAGCCTCACTTTGGAGGTTTTGCTGGAATTTGCTTTGGAGAGCTCTGATAACACCTGGGGTGACCTTTTAGGACGTGTTGCAAGGCGCCACAGAGCAGGCCTGGCCTGGGCCACAGTGGGGCGACCTCCTGTTAATAGTAATAACAGTATTTATATACTGCTTTTCAACAAAAGGTTCACAAAGCGGTTTACAGACAAAATCAAATGATTCAATGCAAGGCCTTTGGACAAAAATGGACTATCCACGTTGGTGACCTTTCCTGAGCTCTTGGGGCGGGCCAAAGCTGAGCCCCATTGATAAATTAGCGATAACCTTGAGGATTAAACAGACTGCTCAGCTATGTATTTACTGCATTGGTCCTCAAAGTGGTGGGTTGCGACCCACTACTAGAACTGGGTGCTGTCCCCTGCCACCTTAAGGGGCAGGGAGGGCATTGGCGGCACCTGCAATCCTGGGGATCCCCACTGCCGCTGTCCTCACCCCCGCAACTACTCAAAGTTCTCCCCACCTTGCAGGGATAACTTTGAGAAACACTGATTTACTGTATAAGATTTTTATCCTGCTTATCACCAGATGGTCTCAAGGCACCTTACAAGACCAGTAAAACAATAGTAGAAGCAAGCCATAATCTGAAAAAAAAAGCCTCTTATCTGAAGGTAGAACAATAAAACTAGCTGGTTGAACCCCAAATGAAACATCAGCAAGCAGCGAAAAATCAATCGGCAGGGTCTCGGACAGATTTAGAAGTTATTCAGGGCACCAGAGACCCGGACGGACTCTGCCTGGTGCTTAAAAGATAGCAACAGGCGCACAGTTCTACAGTTTGGAAACCCCCCCCCCCCCCCCGCTGAAGAGGCCCTCTCTCTAGTAGCCGCCCACCTAACCTTAGAAGTGGAGCAGGGACACTAAAGCAGAACTAAATGGTAAGCAGGGGTCATTGGGGTGAGGATGGCCTTTTAGACTGAATGGACCTTGGTCTGATCCACCAAGGGAATTCTGTTCTCCCTACACAATTAATTCAGTATGGGGGGCAAGGGTGAAAGTGTGCTGTATCCCACAGCTGTCTCTAGTTGTGCCAATCCAAAAGGGGGGCTCAAGTGGTCTGATGCCGGGCCTTTCGGCCCAGTTCAGATTTCCTAAACTCTTGTGTGGGTAGAGAGTCTCGCAGCTTTCCTAGCAATTGGTTGTACTTCATTCCTCCCACGCTGAGCAACCAAGTGTAGCATTTTGCACAAGCGAATTATCTCGGTAGCATTTGGTCACGGGTGCAACAGCTCTGTTTGGGTCTATCAGAGCCTCTGTCTGTGTGTCACTTGTGCATTTCCTGTCTTCACACCATATGAGGAACGGTGGCGGCAGCAGCTGTGGCGCACAGCCAGCAAAGTCTGTTTTTCAAGTGATACAGAAAGGAAAGAGAGCACTAGTTGGACTGGGCGATAAGGTCTGTGACTTGCTCTGACTGAAGGAGGAAGCTTAACTCTTGCCCTGCTGTTTAAATTCAGGAATCAAGTTGCAGATAATAACTTGAACAACTGGCTGTTGGAATTGCTCATTGTTTTAGCAGGCAGTCATTAACAGGATGAATAAAAATTGGCGGTTTTTAAAGGGGAAAGTCTCCTTAATTTTTTTTTTTTTTTTAAATCAAGTTTAGTTTGCGTTTTAAAATGTCCATTACATTATGTGGCTCCCTTGCCTGGCTACTGCTCAGCCCTCCTGGGTTTGCCTTTCCTCCCACCATTAAGCTGGAGGCCACCACACCTGAGCCCCACAACCTCTGAAACCACCCACGCCTCATCCCAGCAGATGGAGATAAGAAGTCACTTTGGCCTTTGGCAACCCTGACCCACCACCCATCTTTGATATCTTGTGTACAGTCAAACAGACAACGTTCTTGGCATTACTGTCCTTTTCTCTGTGGTGTGAGTGTGTTGGAGTCCAGAACGTGCTGAGCCCTCATTTCCCAGTTAAGGGGGAAGCGAAGCCCCCTCGAGATTAGCCCCAGGTGTCCTGTTCAGCCATCGCTGCAGCTGCTTGAACAACTGGTTGCCCAGAAGAATTTACTCTGAGCACTTGGGTAGGAGGAGCTGCCTGGTGGGGGAGGCAAGTTCCCCCCCCCTGCAAGAAAGCAAAGTGTTTGCACCGCACACTGAGGGGCTCATTCCTTGCCTGTAGCCCTGGTTCAGGCCACAGTGAACTCCGCCATGGTCTCCTGCTGGCTGTGGCTGGAACGGTAGGGCTTCCTCCTGCTACCGCCTCACCCCCAGCTCTTGAGCCTCTGTTCCTCCAGGTCATCTCCCTGGTTTCCCTGAGATGCTAACACCTTGCTCCCCCCCCTCCATTATGCACCCCCTTCTCCTTGTAAGGATTTCCTCCTGGCGCTGCCTAGTTGTGTGAGTGGTGGTATTCTGTTTGATGCCCCTTCCCAGTCGTGGTGCTGTTATCTCCGCAGTAAAAGCTATCTATTGTTGCACTCGTATCTTTGCCTCCCTCCTCATTTCGTACCATTCAGTGGAGCTGTGCCATGACCCCACCGCACTTGATCCCTGCCCGTAGCGTAGATTTCCCCCATAGGCACACGTGACACGTGTCTTAGAACATGCCTGATAACCTATACCAAGAGCCAGGTTTGTGACGTTGCCTCTATTGTAGGTATTTAGAGCGTTTTGCTCCTTTTTGTACTGTGAAGGGAATTGGCTTGAGGAAGCCCCTTCAGGTTTAGTAGTTGTGTCTTTTTGCCCCGGTAGCCAGCTCCAGGCCATGGTTCAGATCACCTTCTCCTAAAACGCTGATACCACTAGGGAGTGTTGCTCTGCTCTTTAGAGTCAGCAGGAAGTTCAGACTCTCCGCATGCCAGCGAAGGGCATGAAAGGTGCTGAAATCTCTCAGGTTCAGCAGGGAGGATGCGACAACTCTGAGAATTAACAGTCATATTTTTAAATCTGTTGGCGCCAGTCAGTGTGCTGGTGTAAATAACAAAGTGGGTGAGCTGGCATGATGGTGCGAGGACTTTCTAAACACATTTTACAAGTACTTGGAAAATGGGAGGATTTGTAGCAAAATACCTTCCACATCTAACCATCATGTTCCTTCTGGTTTTTTTCGCCAGAGTCCATCAGTTTTTTTCCACTGGGTCAAATTATTTCCCTCTCCATACAGTATATTCGCTTCGTAATAGCACTTCTTTATTGAGGTTGCACGAGGGAGGGAGCGCTCATTGTGGCCACGAGGGCAAATCATGCAGTCCGTGGATCTGTTGCGTGTGGTTCCAGCATTCCCTGCTCCCTCCCTGTCTGTCTGGAAGCAGGCTGCCACTAGTGGGGCCAATTGTGGAGCTTGCCGATGTGGTCAAGACAGGCTGGGATTGAAGTGCTGGATCAGACAGCCGACAGTCGGGAGGGGCAGAGGCAGAAGGCATAGTTGAGCGTGGGGGGGGGCTGACCCAGGCTCTGGTTGGCTCCCCGGATCACCTGGGCAGAGAAGGAGCAGTCCTGGCTCTGGATTGGCCAGTCGCTTCCCCAGCCTGGGTGGCTCAAGCAGGAAGGCACCTGGGCCTTGCCGCTAGCCGGGTCTCCAGTTTGAGACCCGCAGCAGCACCCTAACCCTGCAGACTGAGCTTGCCTCAAGCCAGGAATAACTGTTTGCAGCAGGGCTATGTGCACGCACCATGTTCCTGTGAGAAACAAGCTGCACCCGTCTTCAGTGAATCAACAGGCTGATGATCTAGTCCCAGATGGCTCGGTTTGTGCTTCTTGGCGACGAGTGACTTGGTTTTTGGGGCCCAAAAATCCTCGGGCAGGAAAGTCTTTCAGAAGACCAAGTGCCAGCCTTTCACAGGGCTGGGAAATATTTCAAATTCTAAGATGGTAGCATCGAAATCCTCCGACGTCCAAGACGCCTGCCCCTGCGTGCCTGACCTTGGGTGGCAAAGTCTAGGTAGGAGTTGAATGTTCATGATATTGGCAGCAGTGGAGGGGGAAAGGCACAATGCGACACCCCACTGGTCTGCCTTCCTGTCGGAGAAAAAAGGCGGGGTGGGTGGGTGTTGAATCGTAAAAATGTGCAAGCAGATTTCTTAGAAGGCAGAACTTGTCACTCGACAGCAGCCACGTGCCTGGTTGGCAAGATGGGGCCTTCTCTCCAGAGGGGCCTTTTTTTCCTTTGCAGCCACAAATGACTTTCATAGGTATATGTGTGGGCAGAATAGATGTTGAGGCCCCAAACTGGCCGTGGTGACACCAAGCCAGTGGGCTTGGTGACGTAGAATTCGCTTTCCTGGCGGCGGCTTGGTGCCCGCTGCCTGTAGTCCTTTGGTTGTCGTAGCATGCCTGTGGCGCGCTTGGCTGCGGGAGTGACTTGCATTCAAGGTCATCTTTAATGATTGTCACATTCCTAGCCAAAGTTTACTCCCCTTCTTGTTTCTAAGCTTATCTTCCAAAGATAACAGCTGGGGGGGCTCCCTTAACTCCCTTTGGGAAGAAGCAAGCTAAGTCAGAGAAGTGTGAGGGGGGGGGGAGAGAGAGAGAGAGTGGAGGGGGGAGAGAAAACCTTTTTATTTATTTATTTAAAAAAGGGTGGGGGTGGGAGAAAGAACCCTGTCTTGGCTAACTAGGCTCGTAGGATTGAAGTATCCCTCTTCAAACCGCTCTGCCTTTTTTTTCAACAGACCCTTTCTGTTTAATTTATGAAGAGGAGGGATGGGAGAAAAGGCTCAAGAAACTAGGTTAATGATCAAGTCCAAAAATGCACAGTTAGATCTGTCTTGCACCCAAGTGGGGATGCTTAATTAGTATGTGTAAAGCATGTGATTTACATCTGCAAACGACTCCCTGGTGTCGCTTGAAATTAACTTGGGGTGTGTGTGTGTGTGTGTGTTTGTGCATGTGCATCATATATGTAAATAGCTGCACCTTACTTAAATATTATCGTTAACATAAGCAGTGTTGCTGTACTTGGCACTTGTCAGTACCACGGGTAAGAGAGGCTTTTGCCTTTCAGTAGCTTATGGTAGATTATATTGCTAAATTCTGATCCCTTTCGGCACAGCCCTGACTGAGCGAACTGAGCATGTTCTTAAGGCTGTGGTGTGGTGCGAGAATAGCCGCTGTGTCGCCTCGCTGTTGATTTGAGAAATGCCCCGCCCCCGCTCTCTGTTAGCCAATCAGAATCTAGTCTTTTCAGGCTCGATTCTGATTGACCAACGCGTTGCTTCGTGTCCTGCCCCCACTGCACCGAACGCAGCCTCTCATTGGCCGAAGTTGAATTTGTCCAACTTTGCTCTCACGGCAACGCAGCCTCTTGTGTTGCTATGTGATCTTTTGCGAAAACCAGAGATAGTCTAAAATTGCCGTTTTCTCAGGCCTCCCCGCACACCCCCAAAGCCCTGGAGAGTGGAACACCCCCCCCGTTTTTGGGCACTTTTTTTTCTTCGCCACCACCAGCGGCATGCTTCTCCCGCCTCTTAAGGGGGCAGGGGAAACATCCGGTTCGACCCACCAGTCTGAGAACCACTGCTCTAGCCCATACAGACCATTTGGGAGAGAGGAGATCAGTCTCTCACTGCAAGTGGAGCTTTTGAAGGCAGGAGAACTTCTGTGGCTGTCCTGGAGAGCACCCACCCTCCTCTTGGCAAGCCATGCAAGACTCACCTCGCCTCTGCAAGTGGCCGAGTTCTCAAGACAGGGGCAGGAGCTTACATCCAGCCCCAAGGGAGGTCCCTTCTGCCTCTGAATTCTCTGCAATGTTCAGAGATCACAGGGCAGGGCAAGGCAAGGCTCCCTTCATGTGGGAAACCAGGGGCAGATGGTCTCCCAAATGAAATGTGGGACCCTTGAGAGTAGGGATGTGTGGAACCACACTTTCCCAAGCCTTGACAAAGCACTGTGTGGCTTCTGTTGACTGTCCTCCTCAGGTGTATTTCTTCTGAGAGGTAAGTGCCCCCCCCAAAAAAAAATATGGTTTGAATTTTGCTTTTGGTGACACCGTGTGCAGGCAGCAGCAGTGAAGAAAGCAAATTCCCTGCTGGGGTCATTAGGAGGGAAGAAATTGAGAGGAAGGCAGGCTGCTAACCTTCCAGTGCCCCTCTGCAAGTCAGTGACGTCGCCTCACTGGGAATACGTGTCCGGTTCCGGTCCCCACACCTCAAAGAAAAAAGGATATTGTAGAACTGGAACTGGTGCAGAACGAGGGGTGGAGCAGGCACTGGGCTGGGTATGTACCTGGCACAGGGCAGCCTGCGTGACTTCAAAGCCTGCAGTTTGAAAGGGGGGGGGGATATCCCCTCCGTGGTCCTATTCCTGGGAGCCTCAGAAAGGATCCTTCTGACTCTGCAGAGGTGGTTTCAGAGCTATTTGTTCTCTGCCCCTTTCCGAAGTTTGCCTTCTTGTTTTCTGAAGGGAGTGTGGCTGGGTGACGGCCTCCCTCCGTTCTCTGGCAGAGGAAGCCGACCGGTCCTGGTCGCTGGTGTGCGCGAGCGAGTGCCTGTGTTGGCCTCGACAGGGCATTTGGAGTGCTGTTCTCCCCTCACCCCCCGTTTGTTTTCCTGGGTGAAGTCCTGTGATATTCAGGCTGTGATTTCAGTCATTTCCATAGCAACCCTCTGGGCTTGAACAAGGATTCCGGCTTCAAGAAGGCAGCTCTTCAGAGTGCGCTCTGGCAAGCTGGCTCTAGGGAGGCTGGCGGAGGAGGAGATAAGCACATGTTTCTCCAAGTAGGTGGGAATTTCTGCAGGGGATTTGAATCCTGCGTGCCCTTACAGCAGCGCTGGCGGGAACAAAGCCACAACCGCTTTGTGAGCAGATGAGGTAACATTCTTCAAATTCAACCCCCCAAAAAAAAACGTTTACCCCCTATAATCCGAGTTGGTTGGGTGTGCTCAGTGCCCACATTAAAAAATAATAATTTATTAGCAGCAAAGGAAATAGTCCTTCATATGTTCCCCAGAAGTGAGGAAGGGCATTCAGAAAGCAGATCTTGCTGTTTATCTGGAGGGATCTGGAGAAGTTCAGCTCACGGAGGCAGTTCTTAGACTGAGAGTTAAACTCCAGAGCAAAGCAGTTGGCTCCTTGGAAGGAGGAGGGAAGAGGGGGGCATTTGGCTTCGCCCCTGTGTCGCCATCTGCCACCTGTTTAGGGTATTGCAGCCAGATGGAGTTTTGTCGCCATCTGTCCATCTGCAGATGTAACAAGCAAGATCTCCAGTTTGCTCGGTTTGCAAATTCTGCAGTCTGGTAAAGGTCCCAGTCGGCCGACAAGACAAACTGTTGCTGGAAACGAGAAAAGAGAGCTGCAGGGAAAACAGAGGAAAAACACCCGTAGAAGCTGAGCAGAAGAATCTCTGAAATTGGGGCCAGTTTTTCTCTGCTGACAAATGGTCCAAAGTTCCCAGCCTGGCTGTGGGAGACGTGGCACATGGGCTGCGGTGGGTTCTGCTCTGACTAGCTGGGTGACCATTGGCTGCTTCTGGTCACGGATGGAGTACTGTGTCAGCATGGCTCCAAATTCTCTGTCTTCATTGCCTTGCTGGGCGACTTCAGTGTGCTCTGTGTGGGCCTTTGCCTGGCCAGAAACGTTAGCTGGAGCAAAGTAAGGGAAGCCTGGATTGGAAAAACACGACAGCAGGGAATCTGGATTTGTGCTGTCTTCTTGTTTTGTTCTAGACCATATGACAGGCAAACTCTGCCAACCCCTTCATGGCTTGCTCTCTATGTACAAAAGAAAAACAAACCTTTCCCACTTCTATGGTATATTCCCCCCCCCCCCCCCGGACACAAGTGTTGATACCTTCTATCAATAATGTACGCAACCGTCAGAAAAATGTAGGTGCTTATAAGCTGCAATAAACACATGGCTTGCAAGTTGCAAGTATTAGACTATGAAAAATGGCCTTTGGCAAGTACTGTATGTAAAGACATTTTCGTAAGAACCATTACTGTTGGAAGCCTGGTCTACCGGCCATTACCCACTAGTGCGGAAGCGGGCATAGTTCTGTGGTAGAACACATCCTTAGCCTGCAGAATTTATTATCTTTATATATTTACTTTAAAAGATTTGTATCTCACCTGTTTCCTGCAGGATCCGAGGTGGCTAACAGCATAACTTAAAAAGAAAAAATGCAAAAACAAGATAAAAGTAATAAAACATTAAAAGATTTGAAGATTAACTTGTAATAAAACCAGAGAAGACTTGCTAAAACAAAAGCACCAGTGTTTGCAGAATACGGGAGTCGATGCCATGTAGTAAAACAGAAGCTTGAATTTTTAATAATCTCAGAGCCATTTGCGGGTTTCCGTCTTTTCGGCAGCCGCACACGGAGTAAAATTACATTAAAATCTAAGGTCTTAGGTCCCAACGTTTCGTTCCAATGCTCGGAACCTCTTCCAGGGTAAATCTAAAAAGAAATACAGATGATACTGTCCTCGGGTAACCCCCTATCCATATGAATCCAAAAGCGCGGGAATCGGTGATTCAAACCGGAAATGACCTGACCCTGCAGCGCACCGGTTGTCAGTCAGCGCTCATCACAACTGTGCGGGCTGTCAACGGTGGTTAATGGCAACTGGTGGTTAATGGCAGGCCATGTAAGCTATTGTAAGAAATTAAAACAAAAGCATCTTTAACTGCTTCCTAAAGAAAAAAAGGGGAACACCAAAAATGCCCTCCGACTATCGAGGGGCATGCGGGAGGGCCCCCCAGAAGACCTCAGAGCAGGGGAAGATTCTGAGGGTCCCAAATTCAGTCCCGGGTCTCTCCTGCTAAAAGGGTTGCAGGAGGCCAGAGACGGAAGAAACCCTGGAACTCTGGGGGGTCTGCAGCTAGGCAGGGCCGGCAGTGCTGAGACTTGGTAGAAGGCAGTTTCAGGGGGTCGTATAAGTTTGGGGGCTCAATCCTGACTAAGGATCCGGCAGGTGGCCCAGGGCCGCCTGCCAGATCCTGTGCACCGGCTGCCCGGCGCGTGCAGGGCCGGAGGTCTACTCAGGGAAAAGGGACACTCGTCCCCCTTCCCTGAGTGTAAATCCGGGCTGGCCCTATTGGCCTCCTCTGATTTCCACCAGCTAAATAGCTGGCGGGAGGCCGTGTAACGGCGTAGCCAGCCTGGTGAGGACGGGGATGTGGCTGACGCCATCCCCCTCCCCCTCCCGGGCCCACTAGATCAATGGCCCCTTGCTCGGCCCACGCGGCTGGTAATGGAGCGCTTACCTTCCGCCGCTATCCCCGTGGAGATCTGGCGCCAGAGTGAGGGAGAGCACTCGCTCTGGCGCCGGAACAAACTTCAGGATTGTGCTGCCCGTGTGTGTGTTGGGCCAAAACTAGCAGCTGGGTTGAGTTTCTAGAATAGGTTTTAGGTTTCTTAGATGAGAAACCGACTCTAGTCAAGAAGGGTTGAGGCCTGGGACCAGCGGGAAGCCGAGGCTGAAGGCAGGGGAGCAGGTAGCCTGGCAGCGGGTTCCCAACTTGCAGGTCAGCAGGAGACTTTTCAGGAGTGGGGCTTGTCTCGGGCTCTCTCAGACCATGGGAAGTTCGAGTGGGGAGCCTGTCCAAAATTCCTCAAGGTGATGATAGTCGACGTCTCTTGTTTTCCAGGTTTCTTTCCCTGCATCTCGTGAACCCAGGTTCTAGTCTTGTTTGTGCTGATACCTGATCTGCCCAGTGAAATAACAGTGTGTCCATTTTGAGCAGTTATTCTTTGTATGGCAGAATTTCTTTTTGGTATTTATTGGAGAAATTTGCATGGCACCCTTCAGTTATAAAAACTTCCGTGCTGATTGGCAGCCATCCATAACAAGAAGCAGGTTGATTATTAGTGAAATATTGAATATGCTGCTTTTCAGATTAAAAAAAAGTTTTTAAGGCACTTTACATAGAAAACAATTCCTTGGTCACCCTTCTACCCTTTTGTTTAAAAAAAACCCTTCAGCTTTGTTGTACTGTCTTGAGCTGTCTGTGTCTGGTTCTGGTTCTGTTTGGCTTATTCTTTTGGGATGGCTACGTTTTCTCACATTAGGTAGCCATGTGGGTGGCTGCTTGAAAAACATCCGACTCAAAACTCTTCTCCTACACAGCCATGCAGCTGTGCAACCACAGAAAACGGCAAACCTAGGAAAGCTTCTACACCGCATCTCACAAAGCCTGTCCCTACTCCTTCGAATTTCATCTGTGCCGTGAGCCTTTGATAAATGTGAAGCACTCTGCATGTTCTGAAAGCACTATACAGATGTGTGCTAGTGCTCAGTGCAGTTGCATTGGAGTGCAGAAGGATTCAAGTTTTATTCTGACATTTGCCGTATGCCGAAAAAGGCCTCCAGCTTATGACTTGCTTTTTATCATCATCTCATACCACCTGGTGATACAACGCAGACCACTGGTGGTCTGTGGACCACAATTTTAAAGGTTGCGCCAGTAAACAACCACCCTGGTGATAGCAGCCTATCAACACAGCCTCTGTTTTGTATTCCCCCGCTTTCTGTGTGTCTTCCTGAACCGGCTGAGGCAGCCAGCAATAATAGAACGTTCCTGCGGCCACCAAGGAGCTAATTGGTTCTCCTTGTGCTGTTTTTGCCTTTTCCATTTCTCTCGTGCAGCGGGAAATTGCCAGGAGAAACGTCTGGAGCAAAACAAGATGAAGCCTAAATGCTGGTGCTTGGTGTGGCCTGAGCCATCATTGAGATGCAGTTCATGAGTCAGCCCTGTTTTTGCCTTGCTGTGCTAGGTTAGCAGCAGCACTTTAGGCGTGGTGGAAGCTCTCATTTACCCAATTTTCTTTCTCCCCCCCCCCCGCAGAATAAAGGTGATGGTGAACCAGAGATCAAGCATTGCAGAGCTGACCATGAAGAGGAGGAAGAGGAGGTAGCAAAGCACAAGTATGTTCTTTTCTCTGTGTTCATAACTTGGCTCCATTGTCCTGTGCAGATATACGTACCTAGTCAGATTATCTCCCCCCCCCGATCCATGAGGTGGAGGGGAACAGGACTGCACGTGCCCTCCTTGCGCCCCCAGTGTGTCTGCCCCCCCTGAGACGTTGCGTACAGTCTAGGTCAAAATTGCATGGCTGATGCCCCGGAAATGATTATGACCCACATGTAGAGAGAGACAGTATTTGAATGTGATCTCCTCATGTGGCTGTTGGGGGGGGGGGCAAATGTGCAGGGGGAGAAAAACATGTTCCTGCTCCTCTGCTTGCGATGAGGCAGAGTGGGGGCAAAGTGTCCCCTGATCTGATCTGGCTCCATGTGGTTTGCAAGTTGGGAGCCAGGCGTTGAGCCCCCGTTTCCTCCGCTGAGAAGGGAAAGACCAGCGTTGTTTATCGCGAGCAACGCTGCTTTTCCTGTTGCCGCCTACGAAGCAAGCGAGCCGCACGGTGGTGTGTGATGCGATCCTGAGGTGGGTGAATAAGGAATGACATTGAGATTGCTGATTTCGGGCCCACTAGTGGAGTGTACGGTAAAACGGGGAGCCCCGGACACCGGCTGATGCCATCGCTACTGTAGCAGGAACATCGAGTTGACACTAAACACTGTCTGGTCCGACCTGCAGGTAGAAGCGTCCCATCAGATGGCTAAGCTCTGTTCTGTGTTTTCTAAAATGTCCAGTGAGAGGGGGGGAGGGTTCGCTTCCCTGGGGAGGCCCGTTTCCTGATGGTTCTTCTCAAGTGTTTTCCCCAGGCAGGCAGGCAGGCAGGCTGCGGCAGTGCACATGTCAAGCGTCCTGTCGCCCCAGTATCCGCTCAAGCACTTGATGCTGCTGTCTACAGAAATGTTGTTCTGTTGTCTAGGAATTCAGAACATGATCCCAGTCTCGAAATATTTTTCCCTTTCCACGCAATCTCTCACACATCAGAATATCGCTGTCAGGATCCTCTCCCATATCTGCCCTCCGCTCGCCTTGCAAGAGGGAAAAGGACTTCCCTCTCTCCAGTCTGTCCCACGCCTAATTCTATATGTCTCAATCATGTTCCTCCTCAGGTGCCTTCTTTGTGGCCTGAAGAGTGCCAAACGTTGTACGTAAGGGAGGTGCCCCACCCACTAATCGTCTTGGTTGTTCTTTTGCACCTTTTCCAGTTTCACTATATCCTAGAGTGGGACTAGTTTTTGTGCAAAAAAATCAAAGAAAAATCCTTGCTGAAAAGCTGCCTGTCCTGTGAGTTACCCACGGCATTCAGGATCCAAGGTGAAGAGTTGTCTGGTACCTAGAATTCCCCACTCCCCCCCGAAACATGCTGTCTAATACCAAACAGGCAACTCTTTTTGAAAAGCAAGTCTTGTCCTACTTAGACTGCAGTTGCAGGGAATGCGCAAGAGCTGAAGCCTCTCTCTCCTCTCCTCTCTTTGTAGGGAGCTCAGATTGAGGAATTACGCTCCAGAAGATGAAGAGCTCAAGACACGGGTGGTGCCTCAAGCCAAGCCTGCCTCAGGTTGGTGATCTCTAGAACTAAGCATGTGGGCTCCCCTGCGGGCAGAACTCATGTTCCTCCAGCGCTGGTGGCTGCAAAGCAGCAGTAAAGCCTGCTCAGAGTAGCACGCTGCCGGAGTGACGGCGGGAAGGCCTGAGCCTTCCCATACGTGTCGCCGGATTGCAGGCCACCCGCTGGAGCAGGTAAGCCAGTGCAGGGGTAGGGAGGGGGGTGGAATGGGGTGGGTGGAATGGGGAGGCAGCGGGCGGGGAGGGGGTGGCTCGGGCTCAGGAAGGGGGTGGGTTCGGCAGCAGCGGAGCCCACTGAATCCTAACCCCCTTCCTGGGCCCAATCCGCCTGCATGACTCAATGCAGAGTTGTGCCAGCTATCAAGCTAGTGCAGGTCCGAGTTTACCCATGGCAGCTTCTGGGGCTTACCCTGGGGCAAGGGAACAAATATTCTCTCGCCCCCCAGGAGATCTGCTGAGGCCAAAACTCCCTTGCAGGATCCAGCAGTAGCCACATTGGCACCGCTGCATCACTGCACAGGGAGTGAGTTCGGATTGGGCTGTAAGTTCCATTTAGCTCTCGTGGCCAAACGTAATTGAGAGTCCTGCTGTCCTTCAAGAATTTGTGTCATTCAGCTGGAGACGTGGGTTGCCATCTTTCAAGCTACTCTTAATTTGCACGGAGCCCTAAGGCAGTTCTGATTTATACCGAAGAACAAGATCTGCTGAGGATCAGGGCCTTTTGTGAGGGTGGGATTGCTCTTCCCTTTGAACACAGTTTGGAGGAGGATTTAAGGCTGCGTCTGCTATACAGTTACAAGCCAACTTGTCATGGCTTCCCCGGAGGCATCCTGGGGATTGTAGTTTCACGTGGCAGCTAGAGACGTAACACGTCGGGTGAAGTCTCTCGGGGCCCTAACAGAGTGCAGCTTGCAGGATCCCGTAGGGAAGCGATGCCAGTTAAACTCGCTGCAGTCCCCAGAGTGTGCGAAGCCGGGGTCTTGTCTCCTGTTGCCTTCTCTGTGTATCCTCACTGTTGCGGGGTCTTCTGTCTCCCTCTAGTGGAGGACAAGGTGAAGGACCAGCTGGAAGCTGCCAAGCCGGAGCCCATCATTGAAGAAGTGGTACGTACTGGGCTCTTTTAGCTCCTCTAAACCGTTGAACACGCTTTCTCATGGTGGGAATGAAAAACCAATATCACTTGCCTGCCTAAGGATTCTTACTAAGAGTTTGTATACTTTGGTTCCCTTCCCTAGGACTTGGCAAACCTGGCACCCAGAAAACCAGACTGGTGAGTACAAAGATTTGTTTTGTGTTTTTCTGAGGAGATCATGCCAAAATTAGATCAGGTTCAAGCCATTAAAAGCCACCTGAAGGAAGCTGTTCTTGGAGGGTTGCTGGAAATGGCAGCTTCCCTCTTCCTCTGGAGGCAGCTGGGTGAACAGAGGCCGTTCTGGGAGAGGAAGAGCCACAGTGTCGGGTGGGGTGGGGGGTCTTTCTTTCTGAGACCAGCCAGGGGACCGGACTGTGCTCCTTTTCCCCTCTTGCTTCTCCCTGCCCTCTCTCTTGGGTGTTGTGCCCTGACTGAGTTGCCTTGACAGAAATGCCAAGTTTTGCGGGAAAAGCGGGTTGGCCACTTTTTGTCAAAAATACCTTATGGATCTTTTCTAGCCACGTTTCTGAGAAATGGTGACTAATCTGTCTACAACATGTAAAATCAACCTGGCACATGTTTGCAGACCAGGTCACGAAAGAGAAATGGAACATGCGGCGTCAGAACCCAATTGATTGTTGCACTTCCGTGTTCCTGGAAAAGCCCCCTCACCAGCAGCCCCTCCCTTTCACCTCCTGCTCAAGACGCCCTGGGTGTCCGACAAGAGCGCCAGCGTCTTGAAAGGCATGCTCTGCCTCTCTGCCTCGCTTCTGACTTAAAACATGCGCTGCTCTTGGGCAGAATCTAGTGGGGCTTTCCCTGCTGTGCACGAGAGTGGAGTTTCTGATCAGCATGGTGACCGTTGTCATGACCGGTGTGGTGCAGCCTGGTTTGGGTTGGTGTGCTGAAGGGCGAGTTCAAATGAACTTGTATGAACTTGTTTGCCTTGTGTCTTCTGAACTGAGTTTTAAGCCTGGCTCCAGGGCTGGAGGTTCAGTGCCTGCAGGGTCTTACTAGGTCTAGATTGGGGGCAGCTTTTACCATTTTTAGGGTGGTGTGTCTAGCTGTAGTTGTGGGTGGCTCTTTGTAGTGGAATGTTCTCATGCTGTGCTCTGAGCCCTTCTTCTAAGGAATGAGCCATCAGTCCGATGGGCTTCCTTGGCGGTTCAATTAGTTTCCCTCTTTCGCTGGATTGGCACAAAGGACCAGGCATAAGATTATTCCCCCACCCAACCACCCAACCACCCCAGTCTTGCAGAAGAGGTTCTAGCCCTCCTAACCTACCTGCACCCCAGCACCACTTGTACAAAGGACCAGCATCGCTGCCTAAGACCAGGACTTATGTCGGGGTCAAGGATTTCTGCCTCCTGTCCAAGAGTCGTCGCGTACATTGGATTTGTCTCACTTTCACCCTCTTGCTCTTCAGGGACTTGAAGCGAGATGTAGCCAAGAAACTGGAGAAGCTGGAGAAGCGGACACAAAGGGCCATTGCGGAGCTCATACGTACGTGAGCATGAACAGGCTGAGGTGTTGTGCGGGGGTGGGGGTGGTGCAGGAGCGTTGCCACAGAAAACGAGCAGTCTTCCTTCCCATCGGATTTTAGCCATGTATTGCAAGCCTCTTCCCCCCCCCCCCCCGCACTTCCTACAGTATTCTGGTGCCTGTGCCTCAGTCATGCACGTATCCACACAGTTGCAGTCTCCTGTCCCTCGTCCCTCTCTCCCCCCCCCCCCCATTGATAGGAGCCAGATGTCTGTGGGTCTTGGGCAGGTTCTTTGGAAAGAGGCCAAAATGTGGATTCCATCCATGCCCATCTCAGGCTCCCTTTGAGTATAAAAGGATTATCTGGGGTTCGGGCTTGCTAGACATCTCTATCCACAGGTTATTGCCCATCTCTCAGAGTCTCCCATCATCTCTGGCTTCACGGTAGGGAAGGAAGCAGTAGAGGCTCACTAATCACTGGATGGGCTTCTCCTCGGCTTGGATCATGGACTCTTTCCAGACCCCAGAGGTCTTCCTGGGTGGTGCTGTGCCTGTTCAGCTGCTGCACCTGCCCTGGGAGGGGCTGTCTGGTGCTAGCTGGCCGTTGTCGGTGCTGCTGTTCAGGCGTTGCGCTCCACTAGCCTGTGTAGCATGACGATTGCTGAGCATGGCGTCTCCCTTTCCCTCCTAGGAGAGAGGCTCAGGGGCCAGGAGGAGAACTTGGCATCAGCAGTTGACTCGGCCAAACAAGAAGGAAGCGATTCGGACTGAGGCAGTCAGGAAATGAATACTCTTGGTGCCACCTGCAGAACGGGTCTGAACCCTACTGAGAGGTGAACCCTGCTGAGAGGCTGCCATGGAGTCTGGACCAGTGAATTAAGGAGCCCTAGCACATCTCATGCAAACCCACCAAGCCCAGGTGGTGCGTGCAGCTGGACAGATCGGTCCTGGGTGGGGCAGAACTGCTGCTGCTGCTGCAACTGTCCTGTGCAAGAACACGGTGTCGTTTTCTGTGAGTGTGCAGGCGCCACACAGCCAGTTCTGAGCGGGGGGGGGGGGCACAGCCCCCCCCCCAGTGCCTCCTGGAACAGTTAAACAGTCAAGTGGTTCTTGGTGGGTTGCTACAGACAACCTCTCTCGCATTGTAGCCTGGGGGTGTAACCCCTGCTCTTTAATTTCCTCGTGTTTTCAGAACTTGAAAATGGTGTCACCCCCCTCCCCCATTATGCTGGGTTGTGTTATTTTTTTACAATAAAATCTTAATCTTCCGTTCCTTGTACTTCCTTTGCTTGTTGAATCCCCTGTTGGGAAAAGGCCACCTTGGCACAATGTCCTCTGCTGCAGGGAAGCTTTCCTGGCCAAAGAAGAGCTCTGTGGGGCTTTAAAGCTTCTCAGTATTTTCCCGCCCTGCCAAGGCTGACATGGGGGGGGGGCTTCTCCTCCTCCTCCTCCTCCTCCTCCTCCTCTGTTTTGCCTTGGACACCCCGGCTGTTTAGCTCCCTCCAAGCTGTGGCCACATGCACAAAATCAGACTCTGCTGGGGGGGGGGGGTATGTCTGTGCTATGGGGTGGGTCATGATAGGGTGCCTGGTCTGTACTTGTTCATACAGTGTTGACAGATGGGAATACATGTGTTGCTTCTTTCTCAGGCAGGATCCTAGTCGGGGATGTTGTGTGGTAGAGGAAGCTGCGTGTTGGTGGCGGGGAGGGTTGTCCTGAAGTCCCTTCCAGTTTCGATTTTCAATTCTGTCCAGACATTGCATAGAGGAGATGGCCGTTCTCTCTTTGGCAGAGAGGTCTCTGCTGTCGAGGTCGATGCTCTCCGGCTGATTCTAAAATGTATCCCAAGTCTGGGTCCTGTTAAGCACCAACCTGTTAATGCTCCAGGGACGCCAAAGACAGCAGCATCCTCGGGTTGCTTGGAGTCAGAAATGGGCTGTAGCCCTGAGAAGAAGGTGGAGGTGCTCACTTGCTGCCGGGGGGGGGGGGGATAATGCCTGTCCTGGCGGAGGCCACCTTTGTGCAAAAGGGGCAGCAGCGTTGCCGTGGGTGGGGCTTCTGGACTCCTGGGGGGAGACTGGCCGGGAGTGCTTTTGGATCAGCTTCTGAGGATATAGCAGCAGCACCCCTTCCTGCAAAAGGGTGGTAGCCTTCCAACTGGACTACTGCCGTGTTCTGAACGTGGGGCCACCCTTGGTGTGGAATTTGGGAAGTCCAGCTTGTCCAGCGAAAGGCATCTTGGCTGGTGAACAATGCTAGTCAGTGGAGCTGTAGCTCCAAAATGGAGAGAGCTTCACCGGTTTGGTTCTGGGCTCAGCTCTAGACGCCAGTGTTGACTTTTCAAAGGCCAAGACGACCTTGATCTGGCGTGTCTGACACCCTCTTCTGACACCAAGGCGTACATTGAGTTCTACTTGGGAGAGCTTTTTGCAGCTGCCACCACCGTTGGAGGTAAAATGAGCTTCTGCAGGGAACAGAGGTTGTGACAGCTCCCCTGCAGGTAGAGCTCTTCTCCCACCCAAGTACATCAGATGTGTCACATTCACATAGGAAACCTAACATAAGAGGAACCCTGCTGGATCAGGCCAAAGGCCCATCTAGTCCAGCTTCCTGTATCACACAGTGGCCCCACCAGATGCCTCAGGGAGCACACAGCCAACAAGATTTCCTGTTGTCACTTCCCTGCACCTGGCACAGAGAAAACCTACTTCTAAAGCCAGAAGGTTGCTTATGGCTTGTAACCTGTGATGGTCTTTTCCTCCATGAATCTGTCCAAACCCCTTTTAAAGGCATCTAGGCCAGGTGCCATCACCACATCCTGTGGCAAGGAGTTCCACAGATGAATTACAGGCTGGGTAAAGAAATATTTTCTTCTATTTATTATTTATTTAAAGAATTTATATCCCGCCTTTCTCCCAGCGAGGGCACTCAAGGCGGCTTATCCGTTCTAACTCTCCCTCCACTCAATTTTAGTGCATGTCCCCTGGTTCTGGTGTTGTGCGAGAGGGAGAAGAATTTCCCTCTATCCACTCTCTCCATCCCATGCATAATTTTATACGTCTCAATCATGTCCCCCCTCAGGTGCCTTTTTTCTAGGCTGGAAAGCCCCAGACGCTGTAGTCTTTCCTCATAAGGGAGGTGCTCCAGCCCATGAATCATTTTGGTCGCTCTTTTCTGCACCTAGGAGAATGTAAAAACCTGAGATTTCTAGGGACCGATTACAAATTACGTCTGAGAACTTCCAGGAAACAGATGATGAATGTATCAAGTGAGCTCTGTCAGTGTCCATATGCCTAAATGGGAGGCCACCCTTGGCCCACCTCGGGCATTTTGGGTCTTGCAGATCAGGACGGGACTTTCACGCCTTGAGCAAGAGGCCTGACTAATCCTTTCTCGCCTTGAGCAATTTCGTTTCACGGCTTAATTTGGATGAGAGGCCAACGGTTGGTTAAACATAAGAACATAAGAAGAGCCCTGCTGGATCAGGCCAAAAGCCCATCTAGTCCAGCTTCCTGTATCACACAGTGGCCCCACCAGATGCCTCAGGGAGCACAAGACAACAAGAGAACCTGTTTCCCGTTGACACTCCCTTGATGAGCTGCTGACCGTTTGTTGTGTTGTCTGTCGCCGAAGAGATCTCCGATTGGTGCCTGACCCAGCCCAAAGGAGGTTTGGTGTCTTTGCAACACTGGCTTTTGCAAGAACAGTTAGAACAAACCCTCTTTGGGAAGCAGTTGGCCCTAGCTGGGCCCCCAGGAAGATCCTTGCTGAGTGGCCGGGAAAATCCAGCTCCGTTTGGGGCTTTTTGTGTGGAAACCGGTGGGTGTGGCGAGGAGTTGCATGGAGTGATGTTCTGCTGTCTTCTCTGGTGAGGTAACCTGATGAGGAAACTCCCAAGAAGCAGATTGCACCGTGACACAGCATGCAAAGACTTCTTGTTTACCCCGGGAAGGAAGGACATTCCTGACGTGCTTAAGGAGTCCTTAAGAGGCGCCCCGAACGCTGTTCCGCCACAGAAGGGAGGCGGCTGGAGAGAACTGAGTGCCGAGCTCCAGGGGACGATGCAGAGGCCGTGGTTGGTGGTGGTGCTGCTGGCCAGTCTCTTCCTGGTGTCGGCCATCCTGGCTGGGCCAGTTGCGCAGGAGCCAGGGACCCCGGAAGGGACATCGCAGCCAGAGGGGTCCGTTCCTGAGCACCCAGTGAGTACTGTGTGGGGAGCCTGCAACTTGTTTCTGGGGTGGGTGGGGGTGAGCAGGATGTCGGGATTTAAGTCAGTAAGGGAGCACCAGCAGTTCAGGTTCACTCGAGGCTCACAGAAATTAGCAGCACTGGGGAGAGGTGGTCTGATCATGTGCAAAGTGCATTTCTCTGGCCACTTAAAAGTGGTCCAGTTCAGGAAAAGATAACATGATGGTATAAGCTGTCCCTCCCCATTGATTCATTGTTCATGTTTGTGTGTCAGCCTTCCTCCGAAGAATTCAGAGGAGCAGAACCCCCAGCCCCTTAATCCACATCGATCGACAGGTGCACTAGAGACCAGTTGCATGGGGGGGGGTTAAACAAGTTAAGACCCTGGGAAGGAAGGGGAGACTTGAGAAGTGCTGCCATGGCAATCCCAGGCGGACAAATATTGGGAGAAAAGGAGGACAGGCGCTTGCCAGGGATAGGGAGCCGGGCCAAACAGGGCAGGATCGTTTCTGGGGCCGTCTGGTCCAGGCTGCAGCGGGAGCCATCCGAGCTCCACCCCAACGCCTGGTGACGTCTTGGGTTTTGTGTTCCAGAGAGTAACTGTGCAGCCGTCCTACGCCTGGTGGAAGAAGCGGATTCTTGCAAGTCCAAAGCCGCCCCCCAGGCCGGGAATGTTCTCTCCCTTGAGCGGTGGTGTTGCTGGTGATCATTCAAAGTAACCTGAAACGAGCCTGTGACCGTGCGGGCGCCAGCCTTTTCTGCCATGGTTGCAGTGCTCTTTGCCACAGACCCTTGCAGCCGGAGGGAGCATCGTTTTCTGGGGACGGCGCAGAATGGCTGTGCGCGTACGAACTGCCTGTTTCTCACTGCAGCCGGCTCTGCAGGAGGGGGCAGCGTTTCCTCTCTGGAGCGGATGCCTGTCTTTGCCAGCATGGCCTGGTGCTCCTAATTCGCTCTGTGTTTTACCATCACAGTAAACACTGCTTGCTTCCGAGTTATTTAGGTGGGTACAACTTGACACCTCCGGCTGTTCAGCATCTCTGGGCCGAGTCGCTTCCTTGGTCATCACCCTCCAGTGACTGACTGGCGTGTGAATCGGTGCTGCTGTTGTTGCCAAGGCCGGCATTTGAGGGGACATCGAGCGATGCGCAAGTGTGCTGCTGCTGTAACATTTCATCCCTGATGCTTCGTTCACGTGTTATCCATTAAGACAAGTGATGATGAAATGCATGTCTGAATTGAACCGATGTGTGATTTTGGTCGGTGCATGCAAGAGGACGACACATTTTCTGAAACTTCCCTGTTGCTTCAGTCTTGGGAAACAGATCTTGGTGTGCTGGTGTCCCCTATGTCTTGACATTCTGATGTTTTTGATATAGTAATTCAGGGTGTATTGCAATAAAAATGGACAAAGTAATCACTTGTCAAAGTATTCCGTTAAAAAATCCGTCATCTAAACTTTTCTCCCACAAAACATGGTAGTTTATCTGGCCTGCTGTTCAGGGGAAACCTACCAGCGCGGCTGGCCTGTGCCTGGCATGACAGATGTGGCTTGTAGCGAGAACTGGCTTGCAGGGAGCAGTGCACAGCCTTGGGGGGCTTCCATGCGGAGTCTGCCGCTGCCGCCGCTGCCTCCTTTCTGCCCCCTGAGCCTGGGGAGCTGCTTCTTCGCTCTGCTTTCTGCTCACTGCAGTCGGTGGGACGTGGCCTGAGGCTGCGATCCGGCCCCTCCTCGCTCGGGCTGCTCTTTCCTCCCAAGGTCCCAGGAAACCAATCAGGAAGTGCACAGCACACGGAGGGTGCGCCCAGCACATCCTGCACTTCCTATTTTGTTTAATGAGACCGTGTGAGAGAGGAGCAGTGTGAGGAGGGAGGGGCTGGCTTTTTGGGGTGGTGGCGGCGGCGTGGGTGGAGGCTTTGGGTCCGGCGGCCGATCACCTTGGCCTGCCCCGCATACAAAACTGCTGCCTCCTGGCTCCACCAAACTCACCATTGTCTGGCTGTTGTCGCAGAGCGCTGCCTCCTTTTCAGTTGTGAAGTGTTGGAGGACATTCTGACTTTGCCCCCCGTGAAGAGCCTCGCACCACTTTGCACTAATCCACACGAGACCAACCCCCCCCCCCAATCCGGGAGGCAAGGTGGGAAGACGGAGCAGAGCCGACAGGTTTGAGACCTGGGTGTTGTGGTTGGATGGTCTTGCCGTCCTCATCTGGCCTTCTGAAATTCCACACTGGAGTGGGAAAAGCGCCTCCACCAGGTTGCTGGGGGCCCAGGGACAACACCCCCCAGTGCACCAGCAGCTCCTCCCCTCCCGTTGGTGAATGAGGGGAATCTTTGGCAATGGTGGCTCCCCCTCCCTCCCACCCTCGGAGGATAAGAGGAAGCTGAGCTGCCCCTGTGTTCCATCCCAGTTCCATCCCAATTCCATCCCAGCGGCGGGTTGCTTAGGGCTGGGTGGCAGCAGTCCTCCCCCACCCTCCGCCCCGACCCAGGAGCCTTCTGTGGCTGGAGGAGCTGCCAGGAGAGCCTCCAGCCTTCCCCACTGGCCCCCCGTGGGAGCCTCCCCCAGAAGCCCACGATTTGAGATGGGCGCAGCCGCCGCCACTGCCACCGCCACCCGAGTCTCTTGGCCAGCTCATGCCACAGCCAACACTGGCACTACTGAGGGTGGGCAGGCCCTCTGCGAGTGCCCCACCTGGGCACCCTTGGGTGCAAGGCTCCCACTTCAGGGCCTCTGAACTTTTAACCTTCAAAGTCAGAGGAGAAATCCAATGACCAGAAAGGCGGTATATAAATACTGTATATTATTATTATTATTATTTTATTTTATTTAATTTGGGTTTGAGGACATTGTCTGACTGCCAGTCATTGTGTAATGCACACACACACACTCACACGTGTGTGGATTCTCCTGCGTTCAGCCATCTCATCCGGTACCTGACCTTCCCTAGTCTAGTACATTGTTTCCCTGAAGGGGCTTAAGCTCCAGCTTCCCTCATACAAGCCCTTGTCCCAAGTCCACAATGTGTGCAACCATTTGTGGTGACTGACGGGCCGGGAAAAGTCACTCTGCGAGGCCTGTGCGGAAAGACAGCATTGGTTTGGGGAGCATGTGCTGTTCGACTGCAGAACGAACCAGTGGACGGTTCTCAAAGAAGAAGAAGGAAAGTGCGTGTGTGTTTCTATGTGAGGAGGCTGCCAGTTTGACCTGACTGAGCCCTGGAAAGTCCTGAAGCCAAAGCCGTTGCTTCTTGGGCAACCCCCCTGTCAACTGCCAATTTAGTTTTCAGGCCATGTAGAAATCTTGGGGCTGAGAGGAGGTTTCCCCTTCCCCATTCCGCTTCTCTTCACAAGCAGGAGGCTCTCTGCTCGCGTACCTGCAGCCTGCCAGTCGCACGACACCAGCCAGCAGCATGGAGGCCACGCGGTGGGTCCGGCTGCTTTTGCTCATGGCCGGTTTGGTGTTGAGCTGGGCTACCGCCAGGCAAGACACTTCTGCTTGGGGAGGTTCTGCCCTGGTGGCAGGAGGAGGTGCGGAGGATGAAGCCGGACAGGACGTGCTGCAGGTGAGTGCAGAGCTGGGGCACACAATACCCGCTTGAGGACCACTCCAACTGCCCCTCCTGTGCTTGCTGGGGAGAGTCCTGATTTTGTGGCCCTGCCGCTCGACGTGAGGGGTGGGCTGGGGGCACCCAGGTATATTGGCCACTGTGGCAGCAGGGCTGGGTGGTAGAGAAGCCGCAGCCCATCAGGAAACAAGTGGCCTGTTTCTGGCGCACAGCCTGGGCCTGGGGGTCTTGCCAAGCGTCCTGGGCTAGCGAGACCCTGGCCGGACGGAGCAAGGCCCTGCTTTAGCCGGAGTGCTGACTCGGCTGCACTGAGCTCAGCTTTGTCGTGCCTCAACTGCGGAGAGCCCTGCAAACTTGCTTTGCCAATGGAACCCGCACTGCTGGGTGGTGGTGATTTGAATAAAACGAAACAGGAAGCCGGACAAGACCGATGCCGGCCAATGCGGGCGTGACGGTTCCTCCACGTCACCCACAGACTGCCGTTTGACCTGCAGCTGGGCAGGTTCCTGCTGGTCCACTCAAGACGTAGTATTGGGCATCGCTGTTTGCTTCCTATGACCAAGCACTCAAGTCTCTTCCTATCCTTTCCCTTAAACCAGTGCAGGGAGGGCTATTGCAGAGCCAGTGGATATGGCAGGCAGCCCGGGGAGGGCTCAGCCTCAGGCAGTTCAGTTGTGCTTTGTAACACCCTTGAGAGCTCAGAAGGCTGTTCAAACATTTTGGAAAAACCTGAGCATCTTTAAGCTGGCCTTCGCGTTCCTTGTGCTCGAGGGCAACAGGAAATCTGTAGTGAAACCCCTGGAAATGTCTTCCAATGAGCCTGTGTGTGTTTGTCTTCTGCGGTTTCTTAGCTGAGCTCCCTCCAGATAGCATCCGGCTGTTCACAGTGGTTTGTTCTGGCAAGTGGCAGAAGAGCATGTTCAGTACAGAAGAGCTCTCAGCATTGTGTAACGTGTGCATGTATTGGGTGGGGGGTGGGGGAAAGGTTCAGCAAGAGACCCATAGTTTGAGGGCAGGGCTGTTGCAAGCGGACCAAAGCGTCCCTCTTTGTGCTGTTCCAGAGAGCTGTTAGCAATGCGTTGTGACCTGTCGGAAGAGGTCTGCTCGACTCGCACAAACGTTCCCGGGGAGGGAGGTGGGGAATGTGGATACCAGAACGGGGTGGTGGTGTAGAAATCAAGTGTTGGGTAGCTAGTGCAGACTCTTTGAAAAGTAAGTAAGTAAGTGTGTGTGTGTGTGTGTGTGTGTGTGTGTGTGTGTCCCCACACTTGCATTCTCCCCTCCCTCATTCCACACCACTTCAGCCTGGGTTCTCACTGTCTCCCTCCGGTCTCTTCCTCACAGAGAGTGAGGGTGCGGCGCTCCGCCAACCCAGGAATGTATCGGTGTTCCTTCTGGACAGTGGAAAACGGCAAAAAAATTTGGAAATGGCGGCCTGGGTGCTTGAGTCATATAAAACAAGTGAAGAAGTTTCGCACAAGCGCGCACAAGCAGCTCGGCAAGGGGCCGCTTCTGGAGCAAGCCTGAGGGATGCTTTGGGGTGAGGGATGTTTCCCTGCCTGCCACAGAAGACCTTGTGACACTCCTGTCCCTCCCTCCCACATGCAGCCGTGCGCCTCAATAAAGATCTTTGAAGAAGGCAGCTTCTTGTTTTATTTATGTTGTTTTTAAAAGTGGTACCTGTCATAATGGTCACCGACTCCTTCTCTGGACAAGAGCCAGGACGCCCTGGTTCCTATGTACTTCACTCCTGAACAAGGAGAAGGTAGCTGCCCCCCCCCCCGGGGTTACACCGGATCACTCAGCCCCCAGACTCTGAGTATCTTTAGGAAAGCAGACGTTGTGGGGGCTGGCCTCCCTGAGCAAGGCCACACGGTTGCAGGTCAGCTTACGCTGGGGTAGCAATGGCACTGCAGTCTCAGGCTGGACCTAGCCCATTCAATTCCCCCAGGACTCAATAAGCACACTTAGGTGTAAATATAATGAAGTTTATTAAGATATCTTTTAGGACTACGCAAGCATAGATGCAGAAGGCATTTAAGATTAAGGCTTGACATATATCTGACAGGTTAACAGGACTAAAACAATAAAAGCTACGTTCCTAAGACTATACGGTCCCTAACTCTCACCAAGAGTGTTCCACCCCAGCCCCCGGAGGGTCTGGGGCCTTACCAACCCGATGTTGGGGTCGGCAGTGAGTCTTCCATGGTGTCTCATAATGGAGAATCGTGAAAAAGACTCACACACCAGAATGTGAGAGAGCCCGCCTTAAGTGAGGCACTTAAATACATTTTAGAGATGCCCAATGATTGACAGGTAAAGTCACCCCCTGGAAGGCGGATCCGCTCAGTTCCTTCCAGAAGGATCACGTAACCAGCACTCACCCCCTCCCAACTGGGAGAGTCACAGGTGTCTTGAGTTAACTGGGAACGGCCTTGGCCTAATCTCGTTCCCAAGCAGATCACGAGTTCCCGGCATGCACTGCCAACATGGCCAGTGCTGAGAGCGTTGTCGGGCCTCTGAGAATTTGGACGCCGGCCAATCACCAGGCTGCAGACAGTTTCTGCACATCCTGTTCAAAATGGAGTTTGCAGGAGACCAAGTTTTGCTCTTCACATTCCAGTACCCTGCCTTAGAATGTGATTTTTTTTCTCAAGGCGGCTTATACGGGATGAGGACAAGCCATATCTTTCATGGGCATCTTCCGTCATTGGCCGTCCAGAGCCTTTCCTCGGACATCGTTCCTTGTTTCTCGCCCAGGAGCAGTGCCAGAGGTTGTCCAGCAGGCGGAGCTCTTGCTGGGGGTCCAAGAGCTTCCCAGGCCTCCGACATGAGAACCCAGGCTGAAGTGGTGTGGAATGAGGGAGGGGAGAATGCAAGTGTGGGGACACACACACACACACACACACACACACACACACACACACACACACACACACACACACACATTCCCCACCTCCCTCCCCAGGAACGTTTGTGCGAGTCGAGCAGACCTCTTCCGACAGGTCACAACGCATTGCTAACAGCTCTCTGGAACAGCACAAAGAGGGACGCTTTGGTCCGCTTGCAACAGCCCTGCCCTCAAACTATGGGTCTCTTGCTGAACCTTTCCCCCACCCCCCACCCAATACATGCACACGTTACACAATGCTGAGAGCTCTTCTGTACTTGACAATTAAGTCCAGTCATGTCCGACTCGAGGGTGCGGAGGTGCTCATCCCCGTTTCGAGGCTGAAGAGCCAGCGCTGTCCGAAGACGCTTCCGTGGTCATGTGGCCATAATGACTCTCCTTGCCACAGTGCAAAGAGTGCGGCTGGACACAGAATGCTGTTTTCTGTCTATGTATTTGCAAAATAAGTAGGCCATGTGGACAGAGTGGTACGTTTTGGACAAGGTAATTGTCACTTTACGTGTATTTGATGATCTGACCTGATGATGATCTGATGATGTCAACTCTTGTCCATGAAAACGCATGTCAAAAAACAAACGCAGCACGAGCCTTGAAGACTCCTTGTTGTGTTTGCAGCAACCCACTAAATGTCACCACCCTTCTGGAAGTCAGGGTTTTCTCAGTTTTTGAATGGCCACTAGATGTCACTAAGAGACCACAATGCAATGGGACGTCACTAACTTGGGGCAGTGAAAGTGTGAACAGTTGGTTGTTGCACAAACTGCTTGGACTAGATCCCACTACCCTTGATGCATGGAGTGAGTCTCTCTCTCTCTCTCTCTCTCTCTCTCACACACACACACACACACACACACGGATGGAGAGGGGGAAATGATTGGTAATCAGTGGGACCAGGAGACCTGTGGCCTTTCTCAAAAAACCCTGCATGTGTGTGCATGCACATATACACACACACACAGACAGTTGCATCTAGTTTGGGCCCTTAGTTGGCCCCAAGGCAAAGATATTCTGCAACTCTGCACGTTTCCTCTGTCCGTCACAGAATCCCTCCCTCCCTGCGGCCACTGCAAAGCCAGCTGCCTCACGCTCTCTGGCCAAACCAGCCGTGCCAGTTATTCCCCTGATGGGCTTCATTCTTCTTTTGCCCCCAGGAGCCTCGCAGGTGGGGGACCACAGCGCCAGTGGGAGCCTGTTCTGAGGCAAGCAGTAGCTGGATTTGGCCCCCAGCTCCAGATCCCCTTGGAAGCCTAGCCGGGTTCCTGCTGTGGCCCCAGGCTGCAGGGGCCCCATCCATCGAATGTCACTGCTCAACGAGAAGCCCCGCAGGACCGAGAATATGGTATAAGTCGCAGGTGCAGTTTGGCTTGTTTTGCTGCGGGCGAAAGTGATGGGCCAAGCTTCTTCCAGTCCGGTATGTGGTGAGGAGGCAAAGTCCTTTCCTTTGCTGTGGACCAGGGAGAAGCAGAGTGCTGTGAGGGGGGGGGGGGGTGCAGCAGTTACCTTCTAGCCCCACCGCTTGTGGGTGTGGGAGCCATCTGGCTGGAAATGGAGACTGAGATGGAAGACGCTTGGTCTGATCCTGGACGCTGCTCTTAGTAGACAAGAAGTTAGAAATGAACCCTCCATGTGCAGAAACTGTCAACTTCTCAACTCCGGAGCTCTTGCCTTCCCGTCCTGCTTGTCGGCTTCCCAGAAGCTTCTGGCTGACCACTGTTGGAAACAAGATGCTGGGTTAGGTGTTCCTTTGGTCTGCTTGAGCAAGACACGAGCGAGCTCTCTCATGAACAGGCATCAACAGCCTTGAAGAGACACCAGTGTGTCTGCTGGAGGACACTGAGCCACCTCTGCTTAACAAGCAGCTTGGTCAGCAACTGACGGCCTTTTGTGGCATGGAGATCAAGGGTGGGAAAAATATTGCTTTCCACTAGTCAGGCTACTCATAAAGGCACTGGAGCAAGACCAGAAAAAAGTGTTGGCAACCCAGCTAGCCTAGCAGGTCCACAGATCAATGACTATAGAGGCAGGCTTGAAATGCTATTATTGCTTCAGCGCAGATGTCAACAGGGCTGGAAATACATCAGAATGATCTACAGGCAGCGGCCTGGATCCTGGCCCTGGAGTCAAGTGGCATGACCATTAAGCTATAATCCAGCACACTCCCTCCCCCCTCGACAGAGCTCCACCAATTTAATTGCTCTCCTCCTGAACTTAATTGCCAGGCTGAGGGAAACTCATGATTAAATTTAACAAACCCGATCCTTCCTTAATGGCTGATTTACCAAATCGCCTTTAGCAACTCGTCCTCAGGTGCAGGGCCACGCTGAATCATTTCCCCTGGAGCTGAAGAAGCTCTTGTTCATTTTTAGATGTGCAGAGCACTCCATAACCTTTTCCTTGTACTCTCCTCCTAACAGCCCTGTGAGGTAGCCTGGTGGCACGTGGAATACAAAGGGGTGATTACCAATATCTTGCCCATGTCCCAGGTTCAGAGGAGATCAAGGGGCTTCTGTATCTTTGAATGACTGAGTTAAAAAGAAATTTGGCCATCGCAGTGTGTCATTGTGGGGGGCAGGGGAGAAGCACACAGTACCTGCTTCTCGGTTTCCTCTTCTACACCTTTGTATTCCACCTTCCTGAATGTGGGAAAAGGACCCTGCTTTGATGCTGTCTATGAAACGACGAAGCAATTTTACTGGCGACCTTTTGGGCTGTTGTGGGGAGCGCAACTGGTCGCCCACTTTCTCACTGGGATCTTGGTGAAGGTCAGGCAGCGAAGCGCCTCTTCCAAATGAAGAGAGGCCCAGTGTGCCGCCTCTGACACGGGATTTACCCGGTTTAGTGATACTGATACTAACCCACTGCCAGCAGGTGGCGCAGTGGGTTAAACCGCTGAACCATGAGCTGTCGATCGAAAGGTCAGCAGTTCGAATCCGCGACGGGGTGAGTTCTCGTTGCTTGGCCAGCTCCTGCCAAGCTAGCAGTTCCAAAGCATGTTAATGCGAGTAGATAAATAGGTACCGCTTGCGGGAAGGTAAACAGCACTCCTTGCTATGAAGGTAAACAGCACACAGTGCTATGCGCTGTGGCAAGGAGAGTCATGCCGGCCACATGACCACGGAGGCGTCTTGGGACCACACTGGCTCTTCGGCTTTGAAATGGGGATGAGCACCACACCCTAGAGTCGGACACAACTGGACTTAACTGTCAGGGGTCACCTTTACCTTTAAACCATTCTGAACACCGTTTTTATAACAGCAAAATGGTTGATTCAAATGGCTACAAATCTCACCACACAGGAGCAGCATCAGGTCAGCGCTGGATTAAAAACCCAGCAGATGCAAACCATTCAAGAGAAAAAAGCCAGCAAAAATGATCCCTACTCTGCCGGGAGAAATGGAGAGGTCTTCACCAGGCATCTGAGAGATGATAATTAATGATGAGGGCACAAAGGGGGCTCCAGCGCCCCAAATGGTCCCTTCCCAGTGCCGTCCACTTTGCCCCTGAAGGTGGCAGGATCCAGCAAAAGCCAGGATTCAGCATGAAGACCTGGCTCCTGTGAGCAGACCACTGTGCCCAAGGGGGAAGGAAGGAAGGCTCTCAGTTTGCATTGCTGGGGGGTGCAACTGACGGTCTGCACCTGCATAGGCCTGACCGGCCCGAGAGACCCCTCCTCCCACATAACTTGGCTTACCAGATCCCCGCCAGGATGGGAGCGGTCTACCCTTAAGGGGGCGGGGCGGGGCGGGGCCAGAACGCGTCATGTTCTGCCCCCCCGCCCCGCCCCCTTAAGGGTAGACCGCTCCCGTCCCGGCGGAGATCTGGTAAGCCAACACATAACAAACCTGCCCTTCTCTTCAACAGCTTTTGTTGAAGGCCTTCCTCTGGCTGCCCTGAGATTAGGTGGGGCCTTCTCAGTGGTGGCACCCAAACTCTTTCACTTACTATTCAAATGAATATACTGCCCTTCATCAAATCCTACCAGGGTAGCTTGTCATAATAAGAAACAAAACCATGAAAAGACAACAACCAGCAGTAAAGTCAAGCAGCAGAGAAAACACATTGAAAACCCACCAAGAACAACGAAACGTTCTAAGCCCATGGAACTCCCTCCCTCATGCACGCCCATCTTGTGTCTTTGTTACCATTTGTTAGGAGCCAGGCGAAGTCTGTCCTGCTCACTTCAACTTTTAATGGCATTCAGTTGCTTTTTTTTTTTTTTTTTTGCAATATCTGTTTCTCCATCTCTAGGTTGGAACGGATTGTTATTGTTGGCTCCTTATTTTTCTCTATTTATCGGCTGTTTGAAATCCTTTTATTGAACATTGGCTTGGGTCTGTTGTATTCTTTGCTGGTTTTAGCTGCCTTGAGGCTTTGGCAAGAAGGTAGGATGCAAATTCTTACACAAACAAACGAATAAAATGAATCCAGGATTCTTGGGCAGGTTTGTGTGTGTGTGTGTGTGTGTGTGTGTGTGTGTGTGTGTGTGTGTGTGTGGAATCGGACGACGACACCAGGTGGTGGCAACAATGGCATCACCTTGAGTCACGGAGGGCTTTGAAGACAAGACCAGAGCTCCTTCGTCTTGTGCCCAGAAATGGCGAGGAGGAAGCCCGTGACATTTCTTTCCAGGACAGAGATCTTCCCAATGGGTACCAGCCAAGGATGGCTACCTGACCCAACAGGGGAAGCACAGTCCAGTGCTGAGAAGCAGTGATGGAAAAAGCTGCACCTGTTGAATGAATCTCAGCTTGTCACACAGCTGTTAGCGACACAAGAGCCTTGGCCCTGCTGCCTTTCAAAGGGGAAGGTGGCCACCTTACGGGCACAATTCAAATGGGAGAAGGATGGTTTGCCAGCCACGATTTCGTCCCCAGCAGGGCTTCTAAGCTCTCAATAGCAGCTTTGTCCCCTGCAATCCAGGAAGTGAAATTGGGGGTGGTGGGGGGGTACACTCCACCTGCACACTGGGAAAAGCACTACCTGGTAGATTTCTGCTTGTCCTGCAGCTCCTAAAGGCACAGTTAGGAGCACTTCTAGGGAAAACAAAACCCAAAGGGCAGGGCAGCAGTCTATGTTTGCTTGTCAAGTGGCTCCTGGAGCGAAATGTGTACCATGCATCAAAATTTAATGGGCGATGCGCCTACGTAGGGAAAAAGCCAGTGTACATTTAGCGACTAAAAGGGAAAAGAAGCCATTAAGCAAGGATGGCTCCATTTCATGTCCATCTGTGAGCTGCTGCCCAGTGGACTGTCTGCCTCTGTAATGTCAAGCTCCATCTGGCGTTGTTGGGACAACAACATGTGTGCAATTGATGTACACACAACCTGGCCCACCTGTGAAGCGTAATGGGGGGGGTTTACTCAGGAAATTAGTTCCTGGACAATGCACAGGAAGTTATGGCAAGTCCTGCAAAAGGGGGGGGGGTGTTTGCTGTTAGCACGTCTCACATCTTATTTTTATTTGAAATTTGAAACAGTCTCTTCGTCGATAATGTATTTAAACATCAATTGAATGGCAGTATACAAAATTAAATAATCCAAAAGAACACTAATCTTGAGTCGATATTATGTACCAAATGCCCTTTCATATGTCTGACCATGTCCCTTTGAAAAGTAACACATACACTCCACCTTCCTTGCAAGGTATTTATTTGCATATCGCATGATTTTCCATTGCGGCCCAGTCTCCAACTTGTAACAACATGTGCCACATTTTAAACAGCACATCTACTGGATTTTTAAGGTGTACAATCAAAGAATGTCACGTGAACGTGATCAGGATTGGCTACATCTCCCTGTTGTAGGGCCGGGCCATCCATAAGGCCAACTGAAGCAGTTGCCTCAGGCAGCAGATTGGTGTGTGTGTGGTGGGGTGCCCAGAGATGCCTACTTGCCTCCACTACTCCCTCCTTCTCCTTCCACTCCCTGAACTGGAAAAGGAAGAGGGGGACAGAGAGGAAGGGGAACTGTGGAGGGGAGGAGAGGGCTAAGCTAGAACATTAAGTAGGAGGAGCAGAGGCTCCAGGTAAGGGGGGGCAGCATTTGGCAGGCTGCCTCAGGTGTCAGGAGGTCTTGCCCTGTTGGGTGTTGTGGTGGTGACCTGGCAGCGTGCAACAGTGCATCGCATTTTGCAACTTTGTAGAGCACAGTGCACTGCTGGGACATGAATTTCAGTAGCGCACACAGTGCATAGGACTGGGCTGTGTCCCATCCAGACAAACTGGCCCCTAAGCATTGCCGCAGGGTCCACGTGCCAGGATCCTAAGAACATCAAAAGAGCCCTGCCGGATCAAGCCCAGGACCCATCTAGTCCAGCTTCCTGTATCTCACAGTGGCCCCACCAGATGCCTCAGGGAGCAAACAGCCAACAAGATAACCTGTTTCCCGTTGACACTCCCTTGCACCTGGCACAGAGAAAACCCACTTCTAAAACCAGGAGGTTGCTTATGGCTTGTAACCTGTGATGGTCTTTTCCTCCATGAATCTGTCCAAACCCCTTTTAAAGGCATCTAGGCCAGGTGCCATCACCACATCCTGTGGCAAGGAGTTCCACAGATTAATTACACGTCGGGTAACGAAATACTTGAAAGAAAATCTTGCACAGCACCCAGTCCAGCCTCACCACACTTCATAGTATAATAGCAGGAAGGGGTGTAAGCAGTGGTCTGAGAAGAGGCGTCCTAAGCACACCCCTGTCTCATCTGTGGAGGGGAGGTCCTTCGCTGGCTCTTTCTTTTCACTCTCATGTTCAGTAGCTGGGCTGGCAGAGTCTCTCTCCCCATTTAATTTCCCTCTTTCTCCTGCTTCTTTTCCTTCCTTGTTCAGCTTTACCGTTTGCAAGCCAAAACGAGGCACACTGTAAACTGGGCCTCTGCCTGGCACCCTTCATTACCCTTCTTGTAAGAAACATTACTTAATGGTGTCTTCTCAGATGGAAAATGTGAGGACAGCTCTTCAACAAGCAGAGAGGAGAAAATGAACATATCACCGCTGTGCACAAGGCTGTAAAACGAGGCATCATTAAAGCTGCAATTGCTTTTCCAAAAGGAAGTTTTATGTGGAGGAGGTCGAACTGGACGACAGACGGGGACAGATCCAGGGGACAGGAAGCGGGCATTCACGTGCCTCTTCTGAAAACAAAGACACACAACTCTTCGGTAGGCATTGCACCCACTGTGTCCAGCCAACGTGGGAGGGGGCAACCAGGAGCCCGCTGGCTGCCATGCTCCCTGGGCCACCGGGTGTGTGGTGCTTGTCTGCAGAAGGCAGCGCTGAGTGCAGGGGAAGGTCCTGCCACAAGAAGGGGGATTTCGTGCTGACCCTGCAGGTAAGGGTGGAAGCCCTGGAGACCTGGGGGTGTGGCCAGCATGCATGTTGGCGTGGCTAACTGGTGTGCACCTGTTTGCAGTGGTGTAGCGAGGTCATCTGGTGCCCGGGGCGGTGGCTCATGAGGTCGGCCCCCCCAGAACCAGAAGACCCGAAACTATTGGTGGTGACCTGAGGACCCCACCACCAATTACTGTGCGTCGCTTGGAGCAGCTGACCTCTAATCGTACCTGCCTAGCGACGTGACTGCCAGCAAGCTGTTCGTCCAAGGAAGGAAGGAAGGACGGAAGGAAGGAAGGAAGTACGGAAGGAAGGAAGGCGCAGGTCCTGATGGCATCCAGGCTGCGGACGTAGCAGGGGAGCTATCCAGCCAAGACCTCAAAACTCGCGCATGCGGACCACAGCAAGGGACTCCTCTGAGCAGAAGAGGTTACAGCAGCAGACTCTGCCCTCTGCTTCCCTGGTTCTTCACTGGGGCCCTGATGCAGCACAGACTCGGGTTCAAGAGTCCTCTGTCCTGAGAAGAGTCCCAAGACCTTTGTGGTGTTGCCAGTCACGAACTGGGCCTCCAAGTCTGGCCTTTGGAGAGGAGCCAGTCAGGGCCATCTCTGCTCCTGAGGTCTCAAGGGAGATGAAGGAAGGTCCCTCTAGTCTAGTCTTCGTGCAGAAGAACAGTTGGGGGGGGTGGGCACCAGCCCAATTGACTCTGCAGTATTCTGGTGCACCGATTCCCCTTGGTCCTAGTACGCACTCCAGCTTCTCTGGGTCGGGGGCTCGGTCTTCGAGAGCACCAGGTCTGGATTTGGGTGCAGCCAGGCAAGGTCCAGCACTGACCTTCTCGGAGACCTCGGCAAGCAGACAGGCATTTGGAGGGAGCCTGCGGAAGACAAAGCAAGAGGGTGTTGCGGATGTTGCGCATCTCCTGTGAACACAAGGTGGGAGGGAGTGCGCTGCTCATTCACTTGCTTCCACTCGGGTTCAAAACCTTGGTCTCCTCCATCTGTCCCCCGCAGCCCTCTTCCCAGTTTCCTTGCAAAATTCACACTCCATGATTGGAGCTGTGGATCCCGCTCTCTCTCTGACTGTGCTGGGCTCGCGCCCTAGCGAAGATCACCTCTCCCTTGTTGTTGTTCAGTCGTTAAGTCGTGTCCGACCCTTCGTGATCCCATGAACCATATCCCGCCAGGCCTTCCTGTCCTCCACTATCTTCCTGAGTTCTTATCATCTCATTTTTGACCACATCTCCCTGCTACTCTTCAAATCTCACTGTCACTAAAGTGCCTCTGCAATTCCATTCATTTCTCTGAATTGCTTTGCTTTCTGGTGCTGCGACAAAATGATGGATGGAACTGGGGTACCAATCAGCCCTGAGAACAGTTGGCGCAATGGAGGATGCCTGATTGTTCCTCCTCGCACCAGTCAGTTCCCGTCTTCTGCGATTGCTTTTTCCTGCTCCATCGCTACTCGGCCAACACCAGAAATGGGCAGTGTTACGGAAGCGAAGGGAAAGGGGGAGACACATTGCGTGGGGTGCACACCTTCCCCCCTTGCTGATCAAATGGAGCCATCCCTGATCACGACATCTATTGCAAGGCTTGCACTCCATTGTCACCTTTCCTAGGACACTGGGAGGGGCAGCAGGACATGCTAGAGAGTTGGAAAAGACCCCAAAGCCAAGAGGGTGTCAGAAACAGGCAGCTCCCAGAGCCCCACTGTGAAGGTACCTCTTTGGGAGGGAAGCCCTGCACACCACGGGCCCCAGTATGTGCTGGGCCCAGGAGGAGTTGGCTCTTCCTAATGGGACTCCAAGACATACAAGATACTTTATGATGCTTGGGTGATGATAATAAGAATATCAGAAGAGCCCGGCTGCTGGATCAGGCCAAAGGCCCCTCTAGTCCAGCTCCCTGTGTCTCACAGTGGACCCACCAGTTGCCTCCAGGAGCACACAGGGCAACACGAGACCTGCATCCTGTTGCCACTCCCTTGCACCTTGGCATTCAGAGATTGCCTACTACTAAAACCAGGAGGTTGCTTATACCCATCATGGCCTGTAACCTGTGATGAACTCTTGCTCCATCAACCTGTCCAATCCACTTTTAAAGGCATGCAGGCCAGGTGACATCACCACATCCTGTGGCAAGGAGTTCCACAGATTAATTACACACTGGGTAAAGAAATACTTTAAAGAAAATCATGCACAGCATCCAGTCCCAGCCTCACAAGTCTAGTTGGACCACCTGTGATTCAGCTCAGTATAAAGGAGCTTCATCTGTGCTTTCTGGAGGGGGGGGGAGCACTTGCCCCTGCAGTGGTCGGTCCCCCCCCCCCCCCCGGTCAATTATGCTGCTCTTGTTCTTCTCCTGTCATGAAACCAACTGCTTTGAAAATCCTCTCTCATGTTCCCTTAAAAAAAGTCCCTGCCGAACACGGGCTGCAGACAATAAAACTCAAGGTTATTGAGTGGCTGTGGTTGGTCCTTCCTGTTGTTTTATTTTGCTCTGTATCGACTTTATATCTGGGCAACCAACTGAATATATAGCCTCTAGCTCTCAATTTGATCACCTCCCCACACAGTCGGCTTTCCCTATTTCATTTGTTTCTGCCAAACTCATTGATTTTTGCAAAGTACACTTCTTCCCCTTTTAGTTCAGAGAGGGTGGGAACACTAAAACGCACTCACCGCCAGTGTTGATGCCAGCTCGGTGGGAGCCCTGCTGGGGGCACCCTTTGTGGGGTGTCTGCCTGCAAGTTGCAACTCCCCCCCCCCTCACCTGCCCAGAAGTCAGGCAAGCGGTGGAAGGAAGGAGAGATTTCCTTGGCATGCCAGTTGCCTCCCCATCACCCAGTAGGTGATGTCCTACTATGGCGGACCTGGTGATGGGATGGCAGGGCCCGGGTCCCATCCGTTGTGTGACCCTCGCCCTTCCCCTCACCCTTGGGATCTTCCTCTCCAACCCCGTGAAACGGAGCCTGCTGTGACCCAGCTCTCTGGGCGCTTCTGAGGGTGGCCTTGAGGCGAAGGGGCCCCCTTCCTGAGAGTCCCAGAGCCCCCGGATCCCCTTGAGGCCAACGGTTGGGGGATCCGAGGAGGAGGAGCAGGAAGTGGGGGACAGGTTGTCTCGTACCGACACGTTGCCTTCCCTTCTCTTGCCGGCCGGCCTCTCTTCTTTCCCCCAAGCGAAACTGCAGGCTGCAGTTCCCCTGGGAAAGCACCCTTGGCCTTGGCTCCCTTGCCCGGCTCCCCTCCCTCGCTGGAGCCAGCGACGCTGCCGCCTGACCCTCCTGGGTTTGCTTCCCTTTATGAGCTGCAAGGGGGAGGGGAGTCAGGAGGGCCCAGCTGGCATGCAAATCCTTCCTCCTGGGTGGGGGCATCAACTCACCCCCCCCCCCAGACAAGCTGTCTCTCCGCCTCAGAATTATGGGTGTGAATATGGCAGTGATGGGGGAGTGTTGCGGGTTGGATCATTAAGCCGGTCAAGGCCCAGAAACCCAGGCAGAGATGAAGCAGCAGGAACCCCCACGAAGCAGAGCGGCTTAAAAGCGAAATGCGGATTCCAATAAATGTTGGATTCCATAAAGCCAACACCACCGAGTGGCACAAGCAGTTTTTCCTGGGTGCTGCTGCTGCTGCTCCAGGCTGCAAGTGGCCGTGGCCTGAGCCACGTGTGAGGAGGCTGCTGCTTTTATCTTCCAATCGAACGCTTGAGCTTGCACAGCTGTGAGGCCGGAAGTGGCGCCCCCCCCCCTGAGCCCAGGAAGGCGCTAAGGTCCTCTTGGAGACAAATAGCTCCCTGGCTCTCCGGGAAGTTCAGCAGGCTGGGGGACACCACCTTTAGGCCACCACGGAGTTCTCAAAGCAACCTCCCCGCCCCCCCCCCCCGGGAAGGCTGCCTAATTGGCTGCCTCGTGAGGCTTCAAGGAAAGGCCAGTCATTGTCCTGATGTGCTCAGTGACCAAAGGATGGATCGCATGAACCAGCTGGAACTTAAACTGCAACCCTTGAAGAAAAGGCAGCAGCAGCAGCGTTTTTTTTTACTTGCATGTACTTTCACAAGGTTACTTGTGACATGAAGGAGAGGAGTGGAGAAGAATGAAATTTCAACCTCAGACACAGGAGGGTGCCAGCGCTTGTCACCGGTCCGAGAAAGAGAACCACACTCGTTGACTTGGCAAAAACAACAAAAGCTTATGGAATGGAGGCGCATCCTGTGTCGGAGGTCATGATCAATGGAAGGCATGCGCACGGAACATTTCAATCCAACACACTGAGGCCAAAAGAGCTCCAAGCTACGAGTGTTCCCATGTTCCCACATTTGTTCTGCACTCTGCTCCCAAATGTCTGCCAGAAACCATTGGTCATTATTCCGTGATCGCCAGAAACCGCAAGAGCTTGATGCAGAGAAACTCTCCCCGGATGATGGTTGATGCTGCCCCCCACCCTGGTTTCTGTGCCTTCATGAGCTACAGCTCTGGTTCTCTGGGTAACCATGATGGCCAGAAGCATACTTTCCCTCCTTTAAATTCAAAGAAGAGATTTCAGATGGTAAAGTTCAGCCTGCTGAATCTTGCACTGCATTCCTTATGGTGTCTTGTGTGCTCCCTGAGGCATCTGGGGGGGGGGGCACTGTGTGATACAGGAAGCTGGACTAGATGGGCCTTTGGCCTGATCCAGCAGCAAGGCGCTTCTGATGTTCTTATGTTCTTATGGTGGTTTCAGGTTCAGCCAAGTTGGAATCTCCGCTGAGTCTCCTGGTGTGGTTTTTACTGCTGTCGTTTATGAAATGATTTGAGTCCGATTCTCTCTGTTGCAAAGCCTGAGCAGCATTGTGTGTTTCAAAGCTCATTCAGCGCGATCTACATTTCCTGTTCCTTGAACTCTGCTGACCTGATAGACACCTTTAGCCTTTACTGTGGAAGATAAAAGACCTGCCCTTAAGCGTCTCTCAGGTTTGCAACGTAAGGATTCCTTCTGCTAAAAGCTGATGATTTGACTGACCCAAGTCACCCTTCTCTCTCAGAGAGCATAAGTGGGAAGAGAACCCTGTACATTTGTGCAGAGCTCATTGGAGAAAGGCTGGATATCGATGCTACACAAGCCATCATTTAAACAAAGTGTGATGATTGACCTGCTATCCCAGGAGGCAGGGACCTCCTCCTTCTGTCAGGACACTTGAAACCAGAAGTGTCTCTGGGGGTGCAGGGGGGCGGCTCGCCCCTGGGCGACACGCGGGTGTGTGTGTGACAAAGTCACCCTGCGTCTCAGATGGGATGTGCAGCCGTGGTGGCAGTGAGGGCATGGAGGCTGCATAGTGATGCCACTGCTGGAAATGCTGCCCGCACCGATGGAAACTGCGACAGGAGTTCACCTGGGACCTTGCTGGAGGAGGTCAGTGGGCCAAGATGCACCCAGGAAGCGATTCACAATGCTGCTCCATTGTCTAGGGACCACAGGAGGAAGAGTGAGGTAAGGGGGGGGGAAGAAGTGGGCTGTAGCAGCTCCATCTGCAGCAGGCTGGAGTGGGGCCTTGGCAGACATAGGGTGAAGGAAGGGCACCCCAAGTCTGTTTGCTGGTCCCTGCAACGGATGGGCTGGCTGTGCCTACGGAGAGGGGACAATAAAAGAGAAGCCAGGCTGACTTTTTGGAAAGACAGTTTGGTGAAAACCAAAATTTCCCCCCCCTTACTTTCCACCTATTTTGGACCTTTCCCTCCTGAAAAGCCGGCTATTGGGTCTTCCAGATTTAGGAGCCATTATTCTTATCCTTTGCTGTTCTTTACTGATGAGAGCTGCTGCTGCTGCTGCTGCTGCTGCTTCTTCTTCTTCTTCTTCTTCTTCTTCTTCTTCTCCTCCTCCTCCTCCCCCAACTGACTGGTAAACAAAAGCTAATTGGCCTGTGAGGCCCACCTGATTTCCAGGAGTGAACAGTTCAAGAAGCCAGGTGACTCCCCAGGCCAGTATCCATCCCACAGGTGAAACCTGGTTAACGCCCGGGGTGTGTGTGTTGTGAGGGGTCCCATAGGCATGCCCAGGCTCTTTGTGCATTTGCCCAGTTCATGGCAGGGGACTCACCTGCTCACCTGACTGCAAGTGCAGGTGGCAGGGACCAGGTCACTGGAAGAGCTAGTTGATCAGAGCCACCTTGTTTCTATCCTGTCCCTCTTGTCCTCCTTTTGATTTTTTTTTAAATTTTATTTTGCAGTCTTTTCAGAAACTTCTTTTAGCTGCCTGGTAAATTTTATTTATTTATTTATTTATTTATTTATTTACAATATTTATATCCCGCCTTTCTCCCCGAAGGGACCCAAGGCAGCTCACAACAGAAATACAAAAAATACCATATAAAAACATCACACTTTAAAACAGTAAAAACAATTAATAACATTTTATCAATAACATTTTATCAATAACAATAACTAAAAATCAATTAAAAAGATCATGGCGACAGTCACAACACGAGTATAAAAACAGTAGCACCCCCACCTATACCAGTGAGATGTTAAAAAAGGCAAGGGCTCAGAAGGCTTCTTGAAACAAGAAGGTTTTTAGGCCTCGCTGGAAAGTGTCCAAGGAGGGAGCAGTTCGTAGATCAAAGGGGAGGGAATTCCATAAGGTAGGTGCCACTACTGAGAAGGCCCTGTTTCTGGCCGCCGCCCCTCGCACCTCCCTGGGCGACGGCACCCGCAAAAGGGCCTTCTCTGATGACCTAAGGGGACGAGCCGGACTATATAGAAGTAGGCGGTCTCTCAAATATCCTGGCCCCAAGCCGTATAGGGCTTTAAAGGTCAAAATCAGGCTGCATCTACCAGGCTGCCCTCATTCCACTCCTGGCTGGTTTTAAGGGGATCCTCTTGGATGTCGGGGTTCTCTCTTACCTGGGAGGGAGACGTTCCCAAGGCAATCAACCGCCTTCTGTATGGACTGTCTAGCTTTGGGTGGTGGAAGCCAACACTACTCCTCCCCAGTCCAGTTCCCGTTTACCCAGGGTGAAGCAGGGAGTGGGGTATCAGTCACTAACCACTAGGCCCTGTGCCTCGTACTGCCCTCTGCATTCCCTTACAGGCATGCCACAAGAGGGTGCCCACCTGCGTACAAGGGGAGGGACAAGGAAGGGAGGCGAACGAACACTACTGGTGCACACACCGGCGGTGCCCAGAAGGCAAATCTCCCCACCAGGCCAAACAGGAGCAAAGAGGGAGGAACAGTTGCCGCAGGGTCAGCACACGGCAGGTCCAGGTGAAGCCGGCGGAGCTGCTCTCCGGCTGCCTTCGCGGGAGGGGAGCCCTGGAAGAGGGGGCTGGAGTCCTGGGGCCCCCTCCTCAAGTGTTGACGTGGTGAGCGGCCCACAGCGGCCCTGGCCTGCGCCTCTTCGCCGGCTCCTCTTTCATAATTAGCCAGTTAACATTCAGAGTGTCTTAATAAATCCAAACCCACAAACGTTTGGCAGGCAATCAATCAGGCAGCAGAATCCATATTTTGCTGCTGTTTTTATGGCTGCAGCTGTTCCCCCAGCTTTTGCGGTACCACAGTTGAGCTATATCATGCATTTTTCTATCAAGTGAGGTTTGGCATCCTGCATCCTGTGGGGGGCAAAGAGGCTGGGGATGAACCGAAGGCTCGTGGCGGAGGATCAGAAGGAAAAAAGAGCTGCTCCTGGGAGTGGAGACCTGGTCGTTCGGACGGTGGTGGTCATCCTGTGCATGGATGGGCTGGACCATGTCAGCCTGCAGGCAGGGGTGTGCATGATCACATGGTCTTCTGTTCCTCCCCCCCCCCCCCCCAGTGTTCTGCCCCTGCAAAACTAGCACGGGAGGGAGGGAGGGAGAACCCTCCGAGGCCTTTCTTGCTGACGTGCTGCTATTCTGGGGGGAGCACACCGAGAGGCACTTGGTCATAGGGTGCCCACGGGGGCCTCCTTCGAGAAGCGAGGCCAAAGAATCTGAAAAGCTGGAAAGGATCCGGAGACTCCTGATCTGTTGGAAGGAGTCGTTGCCAATTTTTAAAATGCACAGAATAATACGTGCATTTTTGAAAGCAAATTGAGTGGGGAGAATTGGCTAGAAAACCCTCCCCTCGCCCAATTCCTACCACCACAAGCCCGATTCATGTACCATGAGTGACAAGGGTACAGGTGGTGCCCAGGTGGAGGGGGAACAGGCGCACCCAAGCTAGCCACACTCCATGCCAATATGCTCTGTCTGTGGCCACACCCTCTGCTCCCTTCCACCTGCCTAGAGGCAAGCATGGAACCTGGGGAGAAGGACTCTGCTGGGACCCTGGCTGTTGAGGGTGGCGGAGTGAGGGGAGCAGCCCCCCCCCCCGGTTCACCATGTGCAGACAAGTGCTGAAGACAGCACCAGGTGTGGCTCCGGAGCATGTGAGAGTTGATGCTGACCAAGCAGGCTGGGACTTTGGGGTCCGTGTCCCAGAGCAGCGATGTCAAGGGAAATGGCGACGCGGCCTAAAGGGCCATTGCTGAGCTCAAACCCACCTGGAAGCCGAGCCCTCGGGCTTGTGTGTGTGTGTGTGTGTGTGTGTGTGTGTGTGTGTGTGTGTGTGTGTGTAACTGTTCATCTCCCCTTATTCTCAACGTTTCAAGCAGAAAGTTATTTGATGAGAAGTTTCGTTTCAGCCCTAAAATATATGCAGATTTTACAAATCTCATAAGGATCAAACAATTGGTCCTCGTGGTGTTTTTTTTGACTTTGCTAAATAGAAACCATGGGTGGTGGTGGGGGGGAAATCTAGATTTGGACTGTGGCCTAGAATATGTGGCATTAACCCTTTAGCTCCACCATGGTCCTGATCCAGAACTCCCCCTGCCACCAAACACAGAACAGAAGGGCCATGTATGTGCTTAAAGTCATGTCTCCAACCCATAGGATTCACCGCCTAAGATTTTGAAAGAGGCGAGACCCTGGAGACGAGGCAGGCAGCAGCCCTGGTCGTGTCTTGGTTTGTAGGCAGCCCCTTGATGAGCTGATGGAGGGGAGGCTATTTCCTGGCTTGCTGCTGGAACTGAAAGTACGCTTGTCAGCTGAATGTATGTCCATTAGACGAGGTCGTGTGGGTTTCTGGCTCCAGCGTGGAATGAACCTGGGGAAATATCAAGCTCTGGGTTTACCAGTGTGTGGTTGGAGTGGGGAGAGAAGCCACTGAACGTTTTATGACTGAAGCCTTAAATTCCCACTGAGTGGGGTCAACGTCCTGTGTTGTTGTGCAGATAAGGTTGCATGGTTGCAACCAGAGGGTTGTCTTTTTAGCTAGATAATCTGAAATATGTCCAGAGGGAACCTCCCTCCCCTCACCCACTGTGGATGCACCCGTCCTGGGACATGGGTCTCTCTACCAAGGCGTGGAGTAGGTTGAGCCAAAAGCAAATCAGAATTGAAGATTTTTTGTCATTTGTCCCCCCACCTGGTAGTCAGACGTAGACCAGCGCTGAAATGGGTCATTTTAATGCATTTTAATGGGCCAGTGGGTTTCACCTAATTTTTTTTATCCAGAAAAAATAGTTACTTAGCAGCATGATGGGAATAAAAATGTTAAAGTTCCCTTTCCGATACATGTCAGAAGATTGTGAAGCCAACAGAGGGCAGCGCCGCGCCTCTTTCAGCCATATTTTACCCCACTGTGATGAGAGTGTGCGCACCTTCACGCGTCGCATCGTGGTGGAGAGGCTGCCCTGCGCATTCCTGTTGGCAGCTGTCTCTCCAGTGGCATGAGATTTATTGCATGATGTGCTGTGTGTGGTCAGGTTCCGAAAGAGGGACAAGAAGTCTCACGGTTCGCCCAGCATCTTATTATTGCAGAGAGAGCTGCTGCTTTGTGTTTCCTTCTTTGGCCAAAAATACTTGGTGGAAAGGCGCAACGCAGGGGAATCTGACGCATGAGGACGGAAACCTGGCCTCAGCCAGCGTCAGAGCTTGGGGTCTGGGACAGGGGAGGGAAAGAGCTGGCTGTCAGTCCAAGTGGACATGTAGCAGGCGCTTGACCGAAAAGCGGCAGTGGCCACGATCCGAAGCAGCGAGCAGGAAAGGAAGCAGTATCCTCCCACCAGCATGGCTCTTCACAGCCATTGCTCCTCTGTCCTCAAGCTCAGCATCATTTCTCCTTTGCTCACAACTTCTTTTTTTGTGATATCCCAACCAATCAGGGATCATGTGAATATGTTGGTAGCTGGAACCTGTGCAGCTAAATATGAGTTGGCTGACATCACTGGGGGCAAACAAAGCTACATGAGTGAGGGTGATGCTTCTTGGACTGGCCGCAATGAATGATCATGGCCAGCAATCCTTTATCATGGGATTTTTATTCTGCCTTTCTGCTCAAACAGCGGCCCCCCGAGTGTTTTATTTACATTCAGAATAAAAACCGAATTAAACAACAAAACCAGCTGCCAAATGACTTCAAGGGGGTGAACGCAAGCTGTTCAATTCATAGTAGATGTTGTATTATTTTGCCTGGGGGTTCTCGGGGTGGGGACGACGACGACTGATTCTGCCCTCATTCAGCACTTGGCACAGACAAGTAAGCATCTCAAGAACTTTGATTTACTAAGGACTGATCACAGGAATGCTGACAAACAGGACTTCATGTCCAGAACGACCCAGACCCACCCAGCAGCAGGACTGAACCATCCCGGGCAAGTAGCAGAGGGGAGCCAGACGGTTTCATTGGAGACCACCTATCGTTGCCTGCAATATGCCACAGATTCAAGGGAGGGCATCGAACGCTAACCACACATTCCCATTGTAGGGAGTTTTCAAAAGACGAACAGCAAACCAACCTGGGTTCTTACGCCAGCCAGACCATCCAGCCTCCCACCTGCCTCCTGGGCTCTCAGAAAGAGGCTCTCCAGCAGCTCGCTGGTATTCATCTCCCCTCTTGCATGTGGGCGAGGCAGGGCGTCACCTCTGCCCTTGTTGCTCCACCTTGAAGCAGAGACACCTGTCTTGGGTGCCACCTGGTGGTCTGCCCTGACACCATGTCCAAGGCACAGTGCCCTTTGCCGCCCCCCCCCCCATACGTGCCACTGGCTGAAAAGCGCTGGGTTGTGTGTTGGGCGTGGCAGTGGAGGAATGCTCCAGCTACACTCGCTGCGGAGACGTCATGGGTCCTGGAACTCTTCACCTGCAGGCAGACAAGCAGTAGGGGGCGGTACGGAGGGCACAAACGGCCCAAAGGGAAGCGTCGGAGCAGCCGTTTCCTCGCCCCTTTTCAGCGCCTGATTGCAGCCTCCGAGGCTGCTTTTCGTGGAAAAAAACCAAACCAAAATGTTGTGAGTTGTCAAATGTTGTCAAAATGTTGTGGGAAGGGTGAAGAGGCCTGCAACTGCACACCAGGCAGGAATGCCTGACATTTGTATAGCGCTCACTCACATGCATTCTCTTGATGTAACCCTTCCAACAGTACTGCATGGTAAGTAGGTCTTTTCATTTTTCATTTTTATTCATTTATTTAAAAATGTATATCCCGCGCCTTTCCCTTGCAGAAGCAAATGCCCAAGGCGGCTTACAGAGTTCCATAAAAAGGCAATAAAACTTACAATAAATCAAACAACGTCATCATCATCAAGGTGTCATATCCTCATATTGCAGCTGGGCCTGGGAGGGAGCAGCTAACCCAAAGCTGCCTAGTGAGTTTGTGGCACAGGTGAGATTGGAACCAGAGACTTCCTGAACCAGAGCTCAGCCTCTCAGACTGCGCACCACACCGACTCTCCGCTGGAGTGGCCCTAGGCGGCAATTGCTTGCTAGTTCATCTGCTTTTGCAACTGAAAACGAAAACTCTCCATCAGGCCATGTTGTCGCCGGGTTCCGCTGCCTTCCTGTGTTCTTCTCAGCTCTCATCCAGCTCCACTGCAGGATGCTGTCCCCCCAGGCTATAGATAGCATTTTGTAACCAGTTGGGAGAGAAAAGTGGGGGCTGTGTTCTGCTGCAACTTAAAAGCCAAGAAAGAAAAGGGGACCTGCAAAGCCTGTGATTTTCTATGCAGACTCCTGCAGCGTAAATGTTCAGGTGTTTCGGGGGGGGGGGCTGGGCCTGGGCAAACACTGATGAAACAAATGCAAGGGGAATATAAGAAGGGCCTTGTGGGATCAGACCCCCTTCTCTCTTTCTAGACGGAGAAAGCAGACAGGTGCTTATGTGTGTGGTTTTTGGGTAGACAAATGGCCTGGGGGGAAAGAAAGGCTCACCTCCTCCCGTCCACATGTCCTAATGTGCCAGGCGCAGTCCCTGTTTTCTGGAAACCGTCCCTAGTCAATCACTGTCTCTATTTCTCTCTCTGTCTCTTTGCCTCTTGGGAACACCTTGTCAAAATGTTGTGAGTTGTTATTTTCCAGCGTTAATACATTCACTCCCCAAAGTCTCTAAAGTTACGTTTCAGGGAGTGGGTGGAGGCTGCTTGTCTCTGACGCACATCATGCATATAAATAAGTGCCCATCGTAAACCATAAAGGAAGTAGAAAATGACTTGCACATCACCTACAGATCTGAAACTCTCTCTCTCTCTCTCTCTCTCTCTCTCTCTCTGTCACACACACACACACACACACACACACACACACACACACACACACACACACACACACACACACACACAGAGCCCAAGACACCCCAAATACGAGAAGAAGCCTCCCAAAGGACACCCTGGTTTGCCTCTCACTAGAAACAGGGAACATGAACTGTCACCCCCCCCCCAATGGCTGCAGGGCTTTTAGGACGCCCAGAAAGCTGACATGTGGGACAGATACAGCCCAAGCGAGTGCGATTGTCTGGAAATGGTCCACGGACGGTAAAATATTCAAGTTCAAACTTTGGGACATGAAGCTCAGCTCCTAGTACAGTCCAGCTCTTCAGCCCAAAGCAAGCCACACAGGATGGAATGTGGAGCTGTGGGTATTCTGTTGCCCCTTCACACCCTGAATCGGCCCTGGGGAGAGTTCCAGCAGCAGCCAATAGTGTGTGTACCTTTGCAACAGCATCCGGCATGCCAGTTTCACTTACCGGTCAATTATAAAGAGATGAATTCATGAAGGACAGGCCTATCAACAGCTATTAGCCAGGGCTCTGAAATGGAACTTTCCCGCTCAAGGCCCGGTCCCCCGGAGCAAGGGAACCAGCCGCTGCACAGTTGGGCTGCTTAGCTCCAGCTTCTTTTCTAACTCTTCAGTTCAGTGCTGATTCATTCAGGCCCTAACTTTAAACTGGAGTAGACACTTGGAACCAGATTATGGTAGGTTCATTTCTTGCAGAAAAATATCAGCATGGTTTGCTTGCAGTGTAATAATCTAAAATGGATACAATGATAGCTTGAGAAAAATATTTCTTATTTTAAACAAACAGTTTGAAAAAGAATAATTTTGTCCTCACATAATTATTGTGTTCAGTTTATAGAGCTGCGCTGCAAACCAAATAGTTTGGCTCAGTTCAAAAAACACGTACAATGGGATGAAAAACAGGAAAACAAAACGTGAATCCAACCGTTGCAAGCTGAATACCTGGTTACAGAAGGGCTTATTTTGAACTGGTGACAACTTTTTGTGTTTAGGGATTTGGTTTCAGTTCTGGTTCAAGATCTGGTTCGATGCTGCTCTGAAACCTGGAGGTAGCCGTCCTGACTAGTACACCCAGTGACCGAGCTGACCTCCTTGAATGTGTTTTAAAAGCTGTTCATGGTCGAGGCCGCCTCCACATCTTGTGGCAATGAGTTTCACAGACTACCTTATGTGATGTGAAGTAAAATCAGTGAGCTGGAAAAGTATCAAAGTGCGGACTGAGGAGTGATTCAGTCATGGCAGGCTGGAGAGATGCAAGATAGGCAGCGGGGGGGGGGGCTCATTGGTTTGCCGCCCCTCCAACTTGCTGCTTGATGCGATGCTTTCAAGGTGCTTCATAGAAAGTCTGGCCCTGAGCCCACCAAGATTCTTATTCCTCAGTCTGGAAATACGAGGGCTGGTGGAAAGTCTTCTGGAGCCAACGTTTTAGTGTAGGGGGCTAGCTGGGGAGGAGAATGGGGCTCTTGCACCTTTAAAAACTGTGCCATAGAAGGGGAAATTGTGCGGACATTTTGCTGCCTCAGTTTCTGCCTGTATAATGGGAACAAATCTGGCCTTTCAAGGTTGCTACAAGGATGAGCACAATGAAACTTGCTAACCCCCCTGGGCACCAGCCAGCCAGCCAGCATTAAGCATGTTTACACTGCATTGATTTCAGTGGGAGAGAGTGAAGCACGTACTGAACTCTGCAGTTGAAATCAGTGGTCAGGGTTTTAATGTTAGATTAAATGAGACAAATGAGACAAAGCAAAGGGCAAGCAAACGATGGTCATATTCTTTGGCCATTAAACGACATGCTACATTTTTAGGGGAGCTCAAAAGGGCTGAAAATGTGCATGCCAAGCTCCCCACCCAGCACATCTGTTCTGTACCCATCATTCATTTCTTCACCCCATCTCAGTGGCAGATCTAAGTCTGAATGTTTAATAAGTTTGCAGGGATCAAAAGGATCTGGAAAAAGAGTCCAGTGTGGTACAGAGTGTTGGACTGGGGAAAATGGGGTTCAGATCCCCCCCCCAATAGTCATGAAGCTGGCTGGCTGGTGTTGGTTGGTCCATAATCTATGGGTCTAAATAATCTACTCACTTACTGTTCCTGTGAGGCTAAAATAGGGGGAAGAGCCAGAATGGTGGCTGCTGCTTTCAGCTCTTTGGATGGGTATAATAAATGCAGCAATATGAGCATAGCAGAGAACTGGAGGGGAAAATAATCAGGAGATTCCAGGCTGCATAATAATGATGGTAGAGATGAAAGCTTTCAAAATCTTCATTAGCTCCACTTTAAAAAGAAACCTCTTGAAGTTGCAGTCAGGCGCTTATTACACCTCGCAGATTAAAATGCATGAAATTTGGGAAATGACCACCACTGGAGATGTGACGCTATTCAAGTTGACTTCATTCACATTCTGGAGAAAGCATTTTACATTGAACCAAAGACATGACTAGCGTACATAGCTGACAAATGGATGTATCCCAACCCAGAACTGGAACCAAACTTTTAGGCTCCTGCATGCCCCCAACAGGGGAGAGTGCCTTTGTTTAGAAGTGTGGGACATAGCGGCGCAAGAAGAACTCGTGCAGGACTCGTGGAGAGGGAATCCTTGACGGAGGGCTGGTCGTCTGATCTGTGCCACATCTTGGACCCACAGAGAGCCAGGATGGTGTAGCGGGTCTAGTCTTGGGCATAGACCTGGGAAGAGCCAGGTTCAAATCAGCTGACCTTGGGCCAGTCACTGTCTTTTAGCCTAACCTACCTCACAAGGTTGTTGTGAGGGCAAAAGGACGGGAGGAACTATGTACACCACCCTGAGCTCCTTGGAGGAACGGTGGTATAAAATGTGAAAAATAAAAGAAAGAAATCATGTTGCACTGTATTCATGGCTTTCCCTGGCGCATCCCATGCAAGTACTGGCTTTAGTTTTATATAATGACACCACCACCACCCCTGCTTCATGCTGGCTACATGAGCCTAACCAACCAGGGATCACGTCAAAGCTATGATGCTGCCATGGTGCCTGGCAGTCAATCAGATTTGGCTACATGGCAATATCACTGAGGGCGAATGAAACCAACGCATTGCCCTCAGCCTGTGTGTGTGTGTGTGTGTGTGTGTGTGTGTGTGTGTGTGTGTGTGTGTGTGTGTGTGTGAAACGTTTCTCCCTCTCTCCCAACACTTGAACCCGTGTTCATCCAATGAAGTGAATGAGAAGTGGATTCAGGACACCGACAGAGGTCCGACACCGGTGTCCGACAGGACACCGACACTTGCATCGGCGGTGGCAGGTTGGAGGGAGGCGGCGGCAGCGGCAGAATGGGGGTGGAAGGCAGCCTGACTCCGCTGCCCCCTCAGACCCCTTGCAATCTTCTGCTGATGCAAGACGCAACACGTGGCTGCCTGCCTGGTTGGGCTGGCAGTGGTCCGTGGCCATTAGCCCTAAATGGGTAGAGCCTCCAGTACTCACCGAATAGCAGAAGCTGGGGACAGTGAACAGGGGAAGACCAATCGTCTTCATGCCTGGTATGTGACCTTGCAGAGGCGTGGAAAACGGGATGCTGGACTAGAGCGAGGGGGATCTTTCTTCTGACCCAGCTGCAGAACGCTTCTCAACGCAAGCGGGAAGCTGCCTCCTCGCCCCAAGTCAGCCCGTTGGCTCTCGTCTCGCTCGGTACTGTCTGCACTGAGAGGCGACAGCGGCTCTGCAGGGGCCTTTCCCTTCCCTACCGACCGTTGCTGGATTGGAGCGGAAGCCAAGGCCGTCCCCTAGGGCTCCCTCCAGGTCGATGGGAGTCACCACCCTGTACCCTGGGGTGACATCACAGGCCTGCCACGTTGTGCTCACCACCACCACCACACAGCCTAGGTCTAGCCTGGGCAGAACCCCAGATGGTTGGCTGCGGACTGTGGACTCCAGCCAGCTTGGGACGAAGGGGAGAAGCCCAATCCGAGCCCCTGTTGTATGGGCTCTTTGGTGGGAAGTTGCGGTGGTGGAGGAGGACAGGAGGAGAGGGGGGACGGAGCTCTTCCTCTGCCCTAAGTTCCCACTGCAGTGTCTCTCGGGAGCAGGCTTGTCAATAATCATCCTTATTAATAATAGTTCATAGGAAAGGCGGCGGAGAAAGGCATTTGCCGATCAGAGGCAGCTTCCCTGGCTGCTGGAAAGGCCTTCGCTGCGGGGCGGGAAAAAGACTTTCCTTGTGGCCATCGAGCAATTATGTGCCCTCTGCGGCTTTCCCCTGTGTGTATATTTTGTGATGAACGAGGCCCCCAGGCATTCGCTCAGATGGCCAGTTGTTTTGATTGTAACAGTCTTTGATTCATTAGAGCCAAAATATATTTATTTTTGTTTTGCTTCGCCCCTTCTCTCCCCCTCCCTGCTTGGCTGGCCGTCCTCCACTCTGTCGACTTCATTGTGAGCAGTGACAGAGCTTCTGTTGACGCAACCGGGATGGTGCTGCTGGGCCCGAGAGGTTGTCCTGCCCCTGCCAGCCCCCAGCCACTGTCCTGGCTGCTTGCCGGCGGACAGAACAGCTGGCTGGACGCCCCAACTGGCAAGCTCCAGTGTTCCCCTGGTGGGTGCCTTGGAGCAAATGAACATCGTTTTCTTGGGGTTTAAATTGATTTTCAGGAGTTAACAAACAAAAATGTACACGAGCCACATCATAAATGTAAAGTACATGGAGGCGTTTAGCCTTGCTGACTCCTTCCATGCAGTGCATGCATTGTGGTTGATCTGAACATGTGTACAGATATGCACACCCCATGTTTGGCATGTGTACAGCAGGGAGCATGATTGGGACTCTACATGCTCAAAGGGTTCAGTCCCTGTGTTGCCATTTAAAATGACAATGTTTATAGTCATTCATATGAAAACATGTATGTATGTGTCTGCATACAGTACAGGCACCTGTACAGCCAGGTGTACAATGTAGCATGTGAATCTGTCGGTCCGCACAAAAAGTACCATGTTGGACCAGTCCCAGTCCAAGCTGGGCCCATCTAGCGGGGCCCTTCTGTGTCCAAATGCTGCCTGCTGCTGCCAGACGTGTCTGGACTGGATGCGCCTCCAGGAGCGCCTGCTGTTCAGAGGTGTGCTAGTGTCCTGCAAGGACCGTTGTGCACACTTTCTGTGACCAGTTTCTTTGTTTGGGCCAGTTCTGCTGCTCTGTTTCAAGACAGAGCAGAAGAGCGAAGATGGCGGACTGAGGCAGGCGAGGGCAAGGAAGAAGAACGGGTTGTTCCAGACATTGGTTGATACTACAGGAGGGGTCCCTGTTCTTGGACTGCTCAGAGAACTGACTAGGGGGGAAGGCCGGACAAGCAAACTCCAATGTCGTAGGAGGAGGAGGCCAGGTGGAAGGTCTGACCCCAGAAGTGGCCCTACACCCCAAGGGGGCCGCAGCGGCGACACCCCCCATAGACGCCACACGCCTCGCCCCTGGGAGGGCGTGATGTCATCGTTGCGCACTGCCGTGGCACGGAAACAAACCTCCCGGCCTCTTTTAGGCTCCTTTTTGGAGCCAAATGGCACCAGGGAGGATGGGAGGGCCAAACATCTGCGAAGAGGAGCCAGTGGCAGGGGAGGGGGCAACGGATCCGGCGGAAAGTGTGCCCCTCGCGCCCCGCCACTTGGGGCCCACTGCCCCACCATAACAACGCCTCTGTCTGACCCCAACTAGCAACTGGATGCAAGAGACATTAGAAACTGGCTGCCGTCTGCGGAGTCAGGCTCTTGATCCATCCAGCTCAGTATTGTCAACCCTGACTGGAAGCAGCTCTCCAGGGTTTTAGGCCCCAGGGCTCTTTCCTCAGCCAGCCCCACCTGGTGATGCTGCCAGGGGTTGAACCTGGGGGGCCTTCTTGAGCTCCAGCCCCTTGCAGGCCCCCTGCAGCCAGGACCTCTCTCTCTGCAGGCAACACTGAACTGAACTGGAAACCGGAAGCTTGGTGCTTGAGGAGAGCTGAACTCAGGCAGAGCCTGCTGTGAAGAGCCAGGAGGATCAAGACCATTACACTACCCCAAGGAGGGGGGGCAGACGAAGGGGAGGCTCAACCGTGAGGGCTTTGAGAAGGGTGGGAAGAGGGGGGGGCAGAGGAGCCAGGCAGGAGCAGAGTTGTGAAACTGGTGGACTCTGGGACAAGAAGACGTGCGGGGGTGGGGAGAAATCTTGCACGGGGCAATAGGGGCACCTGTGATGTTGGCAGGTAGGGGCGCTCCATGCCAAGCAGGGAGCTCAGGGAGGCTGTGGGTCAGGGAGCCAAGGGGCAGCAGCTTTGGGGGCGCACACTGTTGTTTAGTATTGCCAAATTGCAGTACTGGAGAAAGCGAGCGGGGTGGGGCCCCCTAATGTCAGTGCGTTCTCGATTACACTCCCCACTTGACTCCTGCAAGCCCTGTGAAGCATCTTAACCCCTTTGGAATTTAAAAGATTTTTTCCCCGGGTATATATTCTGAATGTGCTCTTCTCCCCTCCCCTGATTCTTCCACGTTTTTGCTCCATCTCTGCTTGTGGATTTTGTTCACCCTTGTAGGACACAGTGTTGTGCTGCAACAATCTCAACTTGTACATCACTCAGTCCAGGCTGGAGGGGAGACAGGGAGAGGGAGCCCAGCAAAGAAAAGCTGCTGAGGAGGAGGAGGAGGAGGAGGAGGAGGAGGAGGAAGCGGTTTGTTTCCTTGGCTGTCACACCACAGATGATTTTTCCTCGCTGCCTCCGATCCATCAGGCACTGACTTGTCGCTGATGGACAAATACCGTTCATTCGTTTCTCTTTCCATTCTGCATCAGGATAGTTTTCTTTGGGGGTGATTTATCGGCCTGGTCTTATGGAACATTTGTCTCAAGTTCATTAGCGAATAAAAACAGGGTGTCTGTCACTGGAAGGATATGCTGCACCTTGGCAGTGGGGGGGGGGGGGCATAACTCAGTGGTAGAAGAATCCCTGCTCTGTATGCAGAAGGCCCCGGTTCAGTCTTTAGCATCTGTAGCGAGGGGAGCAGCAGGGCTGGCGAGGACCACCTCTCCTTGCCCGAGACCCAGTGGGAGGAGACAGACCTGGGATATAGTAGAAGGCAACTTTTGGATGCTCGTATCCAGAGAGTTGCATCCTGATAATATGGGGGGGGGGGTGGTCAATTTGTTAGGAAATGACTTACTTTTTGAAAAGGATTGAGAGCAAAACTGGAACATGTGCCAAACTGGACTGTATTATGACACAATACGTGATGTCCATGCCACGTTTGTGTTCCTGCCAGGAGCCATGCTGTAAGGATTTCCCCAAGGAACCAGAGGGAAGGAAAAAACCTGAGCAGCAGACTCCATTTCGCCATTTGGTCAAGCTCTCACAAATAACTCTGCATCTCCCCCCCCCCACTGTGATGCTAAGTATGTTCCTAGAAGAAACAATACAGAGGAACACCTGAGATGACTCCACCCAGCCTTTGCTTTTGTCTCTTAAGTACCGACCATCAAGCCAGATCTCTCTACCCTCCTCCCACTTGTTTGTTTTACCCAGAGATGCACTGAGGTGTTCCTTCTAGGACCCCTGTTTCCTGTTTGTCTGTGTACCTGGGGATCTTCCCCTTCTCTTGCCCATGTGCTCTGTTCGCTATAAAAGGCAGGAACAGACTGGGAAGCCCTCTCTTGGTTCTTCCTCCTGCGCTTTGAGCTGGTACTGGTGAGCTCTCACTATCACTATCGTGTTCCCCTTCCCCCCTTTGCCCCTCCCTCTCTCTTGCAACCCCCCTCCCTTCTCTTTGCATTACCCCTCAGTTAATCACTGATTTGGTTCCTGAACCCAGTTTGTTCAGAACCTTAGAATTATTTTATTTCCCCCCCTTCTCCTCCTATCCCCCACTCTTAATTTGACTTCTCAGTCATTCCTACAGACTGCTAGTCTGACCAGACCCAATTTGTTTCTTCCTCCTTTTTCATTCACTGTTGTGCCAGAATTACAGCATTTGCAGCATCAGAGGTGAATTCTCCAGGATTATTAGGTGACTACCCCTTCATGGATCATTGCCTTGTCGTGGCGAAGGGGCTTGTGTAACTCAATGAAGCCATGAGCTATGCCGTGCAGGGACACCCAAGACGGACAGGTCGTAGCAGAGAGTTCTGACTAAAAGTGATCCACTGGAGAAGGAAATGGCAACCCACTCCAGTAACCTTGCCAAGAAAATCCCATGAACAGTACCAAAAGGCTAAAAGATATGACGCCGGAAGATGAGACCCTCAGGTCGGAAGGTGTCCAATATGCTACTGAGGAAGAGCGGAGGACTATTCCAAGTAGACCCAGAAAGAATGAAGCGGTTGGGCCAAAGCCAATAGGACGTCCAGCTGTGGATGTGTCTGAGGTTGAAAGGAAAATCCAATGCTGCAAGGAGCAATACTGCTTAGGAACATGGAATGTGAGGTCTATGAATCAAGGCAAGCTGGATGTGGTCAAAAATGAGATGATAAGATTGAACATTGACATCTTGGGAATCAGCGAACTAAAATGGACGGGCATGGGCGAATTTACGTCAGGTGACCATCATATCTACTACTGTGGGCATGAATCCCTTAGAAGAAATGGAGTAGCCCTCATAGTCAATAAAAGAGTGGGAAAGGCAGTACTGGGGTGCAACCTCAAAAACGACAGAATGATTTCAGTTCGAATCCAAGGCAAACCATTCAACATTACAGTAATCCAAGTGTATGCCCCAACCACTGATGCCGAAGAAGATGAAGTTGACCGGTTCTTTTTTTTTTTCTTATATATTTATATTTTATTGATATATTAAAACATAAAAACAATACATATTTCATAAAGTTATAGCAAGCGCGAAGCAATACATCCTACTAGCATACTATTCACTATTTTCTACATACAATTTCCAACTAAGCCAAAACAACACCCACATTCTATTCATTAAATCCGCATATCATCACATCATTCCTCTCTCTCTCTCTTAAAAAGTCAATAAATGGTTTCCAATTATTCACGAAAAAGTTAACTGACTTTTCCTTAATTAAAATTGTAAGTTTATCCATTTCAGCATAGTCCAAAACTTTCAGCCACCAATCTTCCAGCGAAGGTATCTCCGAATTCTTCCAATATTGTGCATATAAAATTCTTGCCGCAGCTATCATATATAAAAACAAAGTTTGAAATTTTTCGCCTACATGATCCTCCCACATACCCAACAAAAATGTTTCCGGTTTCATTTGGATCTTAATCTTTAAAATCAACTCAATCTGTTTGTGAATCTGAGTCCAATACTTCTTTGCTTGAGGGCATGTCCACCACATATGGTAAAAAGTTCCTTCTTGCATTTTACATTTCCAACATCTATTCGTCACCTTCTCATACATTTTTGCTAATTTGCTTGGGGTTATATACCATCTATATATCATTTTATACATATTTTCTTTAATATTAACATTTAACGTAAATTTCAACTGTTTTAACCATAGTTGTTCCCATTGGTCCATTAAAATAACATGACCTACATTTTTCGCCCAATGAATTGTACATTCTTTAACCTGTTCTTCTTCTTCTGTTTCAAACTTCAAAAGCAATTTATACATTTTTGAAATTATCTGGTCTTCAGATTTTAATTGTGCCTCCAATATTGATTCTTCTTCTACAAATCCATATGCCTTCTTGTCCACTTTAAATCTCTCCAAAATTTGAGCATATACAAACCATTGACAATTAAAGTCTTCTTCCATTAGTTTTTCTCTTGACTTCATTATACAGTCTCCTTGTGAAAAAATCAATAAATTTCTGTACAGTAGTCCTTTCTCTTTTGGCACGCTACTTCCACCAAAGTGTGCTTCATATGGTGCAACCCATAATGGTACTTTCTCATAAAATCTCATTTTATATCTATTCCAAATTCTCCATAATGCATGTCTAACATAATGATTTTTAAATTCTAAATTTGCTTTCACTTTATCATACCACAAATACCCATGCCAACCAAATCTCAAGTCAGAGCCTTCTAACTCCAATAATCTTCTATTTTGTAAATACACCCACTCTTTCAACCACACAAAACAACATGCTGCATAATATACTTTCAGATCTGGTAGTCCTAATCCTCCTCTCTCTTTTGCATCTTGAAGAATCTTATATTTCACCCTTGGTTTTTTCCCTTGCCAAATAAATTTAGAAATGTCTTTCTGCCATTCTTTAAATGCTGCATCAGATATAATCACTGGTATCGTTTGAAATAAGAACATCATTTTTGGCAATACATTCATCTTAATCACCGATATCCTTCCTAGTAAGGACAATTTCAATCTTTCCCATCGTAACAGATCTTTCTTAATTTCATTCCATACTTTAACATAATTATTTTGAAATAATGTACAATTCATACTCGTCAATACAATTCCAAGATATTTAACTTTTTTTTCCACCTTAAATCCTGTTTTATTCATCAGTTTCAGTTGATCTTGAATCTTCATATTTTTAGTCACTATTTTTGTCTTCTGTTTATTAACTTTAAATCCTGCAAGAGATCCAAATTCTTTTAATTTACTCATCAACAACTCTATATCTTTTAACGGATTTTCCAGCATTAGTACCAAGTCGTCTGCAAAGGCTCTTAACTTGAATGTTTCTTTCTTAATCTTCACACCATATATTCTTTCATCTTGTCTAATATTTCTATTCAAAACTTCTAACACCAATATAAACAGCAATGGTGATAACGGACATCCTTGTCGCGTACCTTTTTGAATTTCAAATGTCTTAGTCAGCTCACCATTCACTAATACTCTTACAGTTTGTGTCACATAAATTGAATTTATCCATTTATTGAAGTTTTCCCCGAAGTCCATTTCTTGTAAAACTTCTAATAAAAAAGACCAGTTCAAATTATCAAAAGCTTTTTCAGCATCTATAAATATTAATGCTAATTGCTTATCTATATGTTTGTCAAAATATTCCAACATATCCACAACAATTCTTACATTCTCCCTCAAATGTCTCCCTCAAATGAAGTTGACCGGTTCTATGAAGACCTGCAACACCTTCTAGAACTAGCACCCAAAAAAGATGTCCTTTACATCATAGGAGACTGGAATGCTAAAGTAGGAAATCAAGAAATAAACGGAACAGGCAAGTTTGGCCTTGGAGCGCAAAATGAAGCAGGGCAAAGACTCACGGAGTTCTGTCAAGAGAACACACTGGTCATAGCAAACACTCTTTTCCAACAACACAAGAGGCGACTCTACACATGGACATCACCAGATGGTCAATACCGAAACCAGATAGATTATGTGCTTTGCAGCCAAAGATGGAGAAGCTCTATACAATCAGTAAAAACAAGACCTGGAGCTGACTGTGGCTCAAATCATGAGCTTCTTAAACTGAAGAATGTAGGGAACACCACTAGACCAGTCAGATATGACCTAAACCATATCCCTTATGAGTATACAGTGGAGGTGAAGAATAGATTTAGGGCATGAGACCTGGTAGACAGAGTGCCTGAAGAACTATGGACGGAAGTTCGTAACATTGTACATGAGGCAGCAACGAAAACCATCCCAAAGAAAAAGAAATGCAAGAAAGCAAAGTGGCTGTCAGATGAGGCTTTACAAATAGCTGTGGAAAGAAGGAATGCGAAAAGCAAGGGTGAAAGGGAAAGATATAAACAACTGAATGCAGATTTTCAGAGAATAGCAAGGAGAGATAAGAAGGCCTTCTTAAATGAACAATGCAAGGAAATCGAGGAAAACAACAGAATGGGGAGGACTAGAGATCTCTTCAAGAAAATTGGAGATATCAAGGGAACGTTTTGTGCAAAGATGGGCATGATAAAGGACAAAAAAGGCAGAGACCTAACAGAAGCAGAAGAGATTAAGAAGAGATGGCAAGAATACACAGAAGAACTATACAAGAAAGATCTTAATGTTCCTGATGACCATGCTGGTGTGGTCACTGACCCAGAGCCGGACATCCTAGAGAGTGAAGTCAAGTGGGCCTTAGGTAGCATCACTAACAACAAAGCTAGCGGAGATGATAATATCCCAGCTGAGCTACTTAAAATCCTAAATGATGATGCTGTGAAAGTGCTGCACTCAATATGCCAACAAATTTGGAAAACTCAGCAGTGGCCAAAGGATTGGAAAAGGTCAGTTTACGTTCCAATTCCAAAGAAGGGCAGTGCCAAAGAGTGTTCAAACTATCGCACAATTGCACTCATTTCACATGCTAGCAAGGTTATGCTCAAAATCCTACAAGCTAGGCTTCAGCAGTACGTGGACCGAGAACTACCGGACGTACAAGCTGGGTTTCGAAGAGGCAGAGGAACTAGAGATCAAATTGCCAACATGCGCTGGATCATGGAGAAAGCACGAGAGTTCAAAAAAAAAAACAAACACCTACTTCTGCTTCATTGGCTACGCAAAAGCCTTTGATTGTGTGGATCACAACAAACTGTGGCAAATTCTTAAAGAGATGGGGATACCAGACCACCTTACCTGTCTCCTGAGAAACCTGTATGCGGGTCAAGAAGCAACAGTTCGAACCGGCCATGGAACAACTGATTGGTTCAAAATTGGGAAGGGAGTACGGCAAGGCTGTATATTGTCACCCTGCTTATTTAACTTATATGCAGAGTACATTATGAGAAATGCAGGGCTGAATGAATCGCAAGCCGGAATCAAGATTGCCGGGAGAAACATCAACAACCTCAGATATGCAGACGATACCACCCTAATGGCAGAAAGTGAAGAAGAACTAAAGAGCCTCTTGATGAGTGTGAAAGAGGAGAGTGCTAAAGTTGGCTTGAAACTCAACATTAATAAAACTAAGATCATGGCATCTGGTCCCATCAATTCCTGGCAAATAGAAGGAGCAGAAATGGAAGCAGTAACAGATTTTACTTTTTTGGGTTCCAAGATCACTGCAGACGGAGACAGCAGCCATGAAATTAAAAGACGCTTACTCCTTGGAAGGAAAGCTATGGCAAATTTAGGTAGCATAGTAAAAAGCAGAGATATCACCATACCAACAAAAGTTCGTATAGTCAGGGCGATGGTGTTCCCAGTAGCAATGTATGGTTGCGAGAGTTGGACCATAAGGAAGGCTGAGCGCCGAAGAATAGATGCTTTTGAACTGTGGTGCTGGAGAAGACTCCTGAGAGTCCCTTGGACTGCTAGGAGATCAAATCAGTCAATCCTAAATGAAATCAACCCTGACTGTTCCCTGGAAGGACAGGTACTAAGGCTGAAACTCAAATATTTTGGACACCTAATGCGAAGAGAGAACTCTCTGGAGAAGACTTTGATGCTGGGAAAAACTGAAGGCCAAAGGAGAAGGGGAAGGCCAAGGATGAGATGGTTAGACAGCATCACCGATACAACGAACATGAAAATGAGCGAACTCAGGAAGATAGTGGAGGACAGGAAGGCCTGGCGGGATATGGTTCATGGGATCACGAAGGGTCGGACATGACTTAACGACTGAACAACAACAACATTAGGTGACTATGACCCCAGTGAATCAAGATCCCTTCTAAATCTCTACTTCTACCTAAGTTCCTAGCTCTGTATGCTTTGGAGTATGATTGAAGTGATGCATAGTGAACTGTATTTTCTTTGTGTATGACTCTGCCTGAACTATTTAGTAAATATTGGAAATTAACTAAGTGTGTCCTCTATATTATTTAACTGAACTCTGGAAGCGCAACTCTGGTATAGCTGGTCTAAAGGTCCCTGTCTAATACCAAATTGTCATATTTAAGCTATTCCCCTAATTTCAAGGGCAATTTTGGTAACAAATTGGCACGTGGCAGGTGCAGCTGGTCCCACTCGGAGGGATCATTTTTCCAAGGGGGGCTCCCCATAGGCAAGGATGCCCGCTATTTGATGACCAGGCTTCTCAGGAGACGGGGAAGGGACTCTCAAGCCACGAGCACTGCAGCTTCTTCTTACGATGCGCGATCAACTTACAGAACTCAGTGCCCTGGGTGGTGCGGCCTGGAACGCTGCATTTTATCAACAGAGAGAGACCTGTGCGGACCTGTGCCTCTCAATCCCGGGTGCCGCACAAAGTTGTCGCCTCCTCCTCCTCGTGCCCTGCCTGCCTGTGGGCCTCCCAGAGCCGGCACCTGGCTGGCCACCCACTGGTAGAAACCGGGTGCCCCCTGATGTTGCTGGTCCCTTGCTCTGATCCAGCGCAACCCTATACAACTTTTCTCCAAAGCAATGCTGCCCACTACGTTCAGTGGGGCTTACTCCCAGGTAAGTGCACACAGAATTGCAGCTGTAGGTTCTTAAAGAGATGTTTGCTGCCATTTTGTGAAAAATGGATGTGACCTCTTAGCACAGCAGCCAAAAAAGGGCAACATCTACGGTCCGGCGATCCGGCGAATCCTGCTGCTGCGGCATCTAAAGTGCTGCCTTTCCCAGGTGGCCGCCCTGCGTAGCCATCGACAGTGACCTCATGGGAAAGCCTGTTGCCCCTGGCGACATCAGGCTCTGATGGATTGGTAGGCCCTAAAGAAGCTGGTGTGTCTAGACCATCATTGCAGTTGGCTCGGAATGGCTCTGAAAAATAACAAAGAGCCCTAATGAGATCGAAAAGCAACAGGGGAAAAATATGGACACCATTAGGAAATACCTTCATGGAAGAAATGAAGGCCCCCAAGGAGGGGCAGTGTTTGGATAAGCGGGGGGGGGGGAATGCAAGAGAGCCAGTGGTCCTTGGTCTGGACGAGAAATGGCCTTTTGGAAAAGGACAAACAAGGACCTCTTCTAGTCTTCAGTGGGTAAAGACATTTGGGGAGGGGGAATTGTTTACACCAAGTCACCAGGGAATGGGCCTGAAGAGCCAAAAACCTGATGTAACTTTGAAAAAATAACTTTTAAGTGGCCGCTGTGGGCTTGTCTCATATTACGTAGCTGATTTAGTTTCTCATTTTTCTTTTTGGCCAGAAATGAAGCGACATGTGTGTGGGGACACTGACCGTGAAGGACGTTTGACTTTGTGGGCAGTGTGATCCATCGGTGCGAAGGCCGGGCGGATTCGCAAAAAGGCACTTCAAGTAACAGCAATGAAAAGCAGAATCTCACCAACAAGCAAGAAGATGGAAAAACCCACTGGAAGAAAACATGGAGTGGCAAGGAGTGCGAGAGCCAGGCAGACCACATTCTGGGCACCACCACTGAAAAGGCCCCACTCTTCTGCTCACTCACCATGCAGTGAATGGCGGGGTGGGGACTCAAGGGTGACACAGAGGGCGGGCTCTGGCAGGTTCCTGTGGCGTTGTCAGGAGCCATTGGGACTAGAATCAGGACCAGAACCTCTTCGCTTTGCCTGTGGCTGCCCCCTGACAGAAGGCATCCGAACACCTTCCTGGGAAGTCATCACATCCAGTGTTCTTCGGCTCTGGACTGGCCCAGCCCACGCTGGCTGACGGTTAGTCTGTGACAGCAGGCAGGGACGTTTCCTGGGTTCCAGCCGACTGCTGGCCCTGGCGTGGCAGCCACCCTCTGGCTCCTGATTCCATCTCAGCTCCTGACTCTGCCCTGCAGCTCAGCACTGCCACGTGGACATGATTTGTAAGGCCAGACGGCTGGGGTTGAACGAACCAAAACAGCCCCCTGAACGGTGCCGGAGAAGAAGGCAGTGACCTGCGCAGCTGGCAAGGGATCACGGGATGGGATGAGGGTCCATTGGAGGTGCTGCTGTTTTTTTCCAGGCTTCCCTCGGTTGGGGAAACAGCGATGGGCAGAAATTGCACCTGGTGATTTTCTGTCAGTCGTGTCGCTGTTCCTGATTTTGACAGCTGCCCTGCGAAAGACACGAGGATGCTGCTGCCGACGGGGGCGTTGCTGCCGATTACAGCATTTGCTTCCTGGCGGCGGAAAGGCACTTCCACCCTCCGCCTCCGCCTGGAATTCTCTCCTGTATTTGTCTCAAGCTGATCGCATTGCTTGTGATGAATGGAGATAGTGGTTTGGCATTTTGCCGGAATAAAGTCACACACCCCTTGGGATGGAGTGCAAATATCATTGCTGATCTTTTTTCATTTCTGATACCCGCATTTGTACACTTGACTTGATACCCATTGCAGGGCACTGTTTAGGATGGGCCCCTTCTTTGGGGTTAGACTTCTATCAGGCTGCCGTGGGGTCTCACATTTAGCAAACCCCCCCACCTCTGCTTCCCTGACTGTGATGAGTAAGGACCGAATATGAATCAAAAATAGTCAGAAGCTGGAAAACAGGATGTGGCACTCACTCCCCCGCCCCCCATGCCTGATGCTACCACGAACTCACACCTGTGACATCAGCACTGCCACTGGCTCGGCTCGAATCTAAGAACAAAACAATCACGTTTGCCCGGCAATATGCTGATCTTTAATTCGGAAATTTGGTCACATCGTGACAACCTGTGAAGGTTTGGAATATATTTATGATGACAGAAACAATATTTGACTTTCTCTAAAAGCAGAACCTTTCCTATATTTCTAGGTGCCTGTTACTGTCTTAACCAATTGCGGGTCAATTTTTGTTTTGTTTTGTTTTGCTTTACTCAGGCGCCTGGCTGCATTGCCTGCCTGCTGGCCGCTGATTGGTTATTGATCGCAATTGTGGTACTCTTGGTCTCCTGCTTGTCCGAGGTGACCTTGTGGGTTTGCTTTTTTGTCTCTCCCAGGTTGCTTCATGGCTTTTTCATCTGGAGTTTTTATTGACATCAGCAAGCAGGCACACTCTTCAATTCTGTTTTATTGACGACTTTTGTGAGATGCCCCAGGAAGTCCTGTTTGAGAGTCTCAACTAAAATGCTCGATGGCTTTGCTTAGGGGTTTGCATCAGTAACTTGCTTCTGTCAGTTCAGACGGCACAAGCAGTGAGATCTGTGGCTGTCTCAAACGCTTGGCGACTTCACTATTGCGCGGATCAGTGATGTAACTAGACTGGAGTGGAGGCAAGTAGTTCTGCAAGACTCCGTTACACTGGAGTCAGCGGCCCCTCCCCTTTGCTGTTGGAGCCATTCTGGCAGGACACTCCCCTGTTGCTGCCGGACTGGCTCCAACAGCAAAGGGGAGGGGCCACTGACTCCAGTGTAACGGAGTCTTGCAGAACTACTTGCCTCCGCTCCAGTCTAGTTACACCACTGGCGCGGATGATCATGTAGGGCTGATCAAGGGATCAGAGGTTTGCAAGAACCTTCAGCAGACTCTAAAGATACCCTTCACCGCCAATGAAGTTTCATGGATCAATATGAATAGGCAACAACAATAGTGTTCATTTTGCGATTCCTGATTGATCGTAGCCAATGTGACCAGAATAGGAAGTGTTGCCCTTGCGCTAAATGATTTCATTTGCCATTAGTGATGTCAACAAATAGCCAAATCTACTATGATAGTGTAGCGGAATTTTTAAGCACATGAGAATTAATAGGACCAGGAAGACTGGTGAACCAGGAAAAAGTATGGGTTTATTTGTTACGCAGCGCAGTGGACAGAACCCCAGGAGGGGCTTTGCTCCATGTGAGAACAGTTTTTATACATTTCCAAGCAGAATATCACATGGTTGCTGAGAATGTGCATAGTCACAGAGTCATACAGGAAAAACAAGATACTTTTGATTTACATTTTACAGAAAACAATGGGAACAATAGTGGGCTGAGCTAGTCAGAGGACCCTTGATGGTCCTTGATGGTTCGATCCTTGAGTTCTGGGGAGACTTAATTGAGTTAGCTCCGGGAGTCTCCCTGCACCCAGAGTCAGCCTAATGTGTATGCTCTCCTTGAAAGGAGGAAAGATTAAGTTTGCCAAATGTGAGGTTTTTCCTGTGACCTGGGGAGGCATATATGAACAGAAACCAGGAAAATATTTTTCTGCATCAATAGGCTTACCAGATCTCCAACCGGGACAGAGTGCTAGACCTTTAGGAGAAGGAATGTGGGCAGGTGTAGCTTGTTAAACCATAGAGCACAATCCTAGGCTTGTTAAACCTTAGAGCACAATCCCACTGAATTCAATGGGGCTTGCTTCTGAGTAGACATGCCTAGGATTGTGCTCTAAGGGTTTAACAAGCTACACCTGCCCACATTCCTTCTCCTAAAGGTCTAACATTTTGTCCCGGTTGGAGATTTGGTAAGCCTATACTATGACATCATTATATACAGTACTTGATCCCTGATGAGCTAGGATCACCTGTGGAAGAATGAAACAGATAAGAAAGTGGCTGCCTAATCAATAGCGAAGAGAGGCAAACAGTCATGAGAAAAATAGAATGAAAAACATTTTATGAGTGAGGGCGGTGAACCTCCCAAAGTGCTACGTTTTGGCTAAAAAGTAAACGTGGAGAACATTTTGACTCCACATTGCTTGCATGTGTGGATAAGTCATCATGGATCTCTCCTATTTCCTCAGACCCAATGCATTTATTGGGGGGGGGGGATTTGGTTCAACGTTCTAGGTAACAGTTGTCAAGGGTTTGTTCAGATACAGCATTGCACAGAGATCTTTCCCACTCCTTAAACATGCTGCTTTTCAGCTTCAAATCAAGTGTGGAAGAATCCGAGGGCGTATATGATGCATGTGTAAACCCACTTTCTACTTGGACAGTAACCACTCCCCAGCCTTTTCTGGGGCTTCTCGCCAACTCAACCCTGCTCTTGAGCTTTTCCTTACTGTGGCCCCCATTTGCCAATTACTGTTTGTGGCCCTGGGTCTCCAGGGTAAGGCTCCCTGTGGTGGCCCCAGCTTAGCCTGAAAAGTTATCTGGGGAAAGGGGGGTAGTGGAGATATTGCATTTTCCCCAAGTACGAAATACTGTACACTGCCTGCCATCCTGGGAAAGTGTGAGATGGATCCCTGCAAGAGAAGCACAACCTCAAGGGAAGATGGCTGGATGGGAAAGAGTTGCAGGGACGTTTGTCTTTTAAGGACATGTGGGAAAGGTCTGTGTGACATTTGAACTTGGAACCTCGTTCTGAGATTTGCATCTCAGTTTTGTTAAACCAAGCGTTCCGCAAAAATACAGGCGGTTTCCTTGTTGTTCCCCTTTCCCTGCATTTCTATGGGGCTCTGTCTCGGCTTGGAGTGCCTTCATTGGTGTCGTGCCCTGAGGTTTTGCTCCGGATTCAAGAGCTTCCCACATCTGGTGGATGGATGTTAATTTGGCATCGTGTCTGACCCTGGCGCTGACTGACGTGTCTCTGACGTGCTGCAGGACATTTATATGGCCCACTTCCTGCATGCATTTCCTTGGGGTTTAATTAGAAGACATCGGTGGGCTGGGCATGGCTGCTCCACCTCTGTGCTGGTCTGCACATCTTCCCTGGCCATCCAGCTCCTCTCTGCAACGGCAAAGGACCCTCCTCCTATGACTGAACCATTGCACACTAACAGACAGATCCTTTCCCAGTATCTCTTCAGCAGCAATATGAGCAATGAATGGAGCTTTTGTTCCTGGAGGTACATGAAAATACCGTTAAAAAAAACCTTCTGAGGATTCCACGGTGCACCAACTTAAGATCTCCTTACTGTCCCCTGAGCTAGTCTACTCCTGTAGTCTGGACTATCAGTTTTAGATACATTTTGCCTTGCGTGGTTCTTTGGTGTGTCAACATTATAAGAAGAGCCTGGCTGCTGGATCAGGCCAAAGGCCCATCTAGTCCAGCTTCCTGTATCACACAGTGGCCCCATCAGATGCCTCAGGGAGCACACAGCCAACAAGATACTTGTATCCTGTCGCCACTCCCTTGCACATGGCACAAAGAAAACCTACTCCTACAACCAGGTGGTTGCTTATCCCCATCATGTCTTGTAAGCTGTGATGGACTTTTCCTCCATAAATCTGTCCAATCCCCTTTTAAAGGCATCCAGGCCAGGTGCCATCATCACCTCCTGTGGCAAGGAGTTCCACAAACCAATTACATGCTGGGTAAAGAAATATTTTCTTTTGTCTGTTTTAATCCTCCCTCCACTCAGTTTGAGTGGATGTCCCCTAGTTCTAGTGTTGTGTGAGAGGGAAAAGAACTTCTCCCTATCCACTCTCTCCATCCCATGCATAATTTTATACGTCTCAATCATGTCCCCCCTCAACCACCTTTTTTCTAGACTGAAGAGCCCCAAACGCTGTAGCCTTTCCTCCTAAGGTAGATGCCCCAGCCCACTAATCATTTTGGTCTCTCTCTTTTGCACCTTTTCCAGTTCCACTATATCCTTTTTGAGGTGTGGTGACCAGAACTGGACACAATACTCCAGATGTGGCCTTACCATCGATTTGTACAAAGGCATAATGATATTGGCCGTTTTATTCTCAATCCCTTTTTTAATGATCCCGAGCATGGAATTGGCCTTCTTCACAGCCGCCGCACACTGGGTCGACACTTTCATCGACCTGTCCACCAGTACCCCAAGATCTCTCTCCTGATCCGTCACAGACAGCTCAGAACCCATTAGCGTATATGTGAAATTTTGATTTCTTGCCCCAATGTGCATCACTTTACACTGCTTTCCAACTTCCAATTAAAATTCCCAAAGTGGCATATGAGAAACAATTGAAACATCAAATCAATGGCTCAAAGTAAAGTAAAATGCAACATTTTGTTTTTAAACAAGCAACAATAAATTTTAAACAAGCAACAATAAACGGTAGAAGTAACAAAGCCCCAGATAATGTAGCAAGTTGTACAACAGATACAATAAAAATTGCTGCTAATTAAACAACCTGGACAAATAAAAAGCTCTTGACGTGCCTAAACTTAACATACTCTGTCAGCCAGACCTCTCAAAGGAGGATATTCTGTAGATAGTGAACTGCAACCGGGTTTCCCAGCGCTCCGGCAGGCTCACATGGAAGCAGGGACACCTTTCGAGGTTGGTTTTCTCCTTTATTTCTGTATTTGCGAGATGGTCTTTAAAAAATATACCAAGGTGGCTTCCAACAGTAATAATGCAGCCAACAAAAAAAACAACAACCATGGGTAAAATGGCCAAAATTAGGTAAATAAAACATACTGACATATCTCCTAAGGCACCAGCATAAGGATACACCTTCAGTTATAACATGCCTTTTAGGATTAAAAAAAGTGATATTATGCACTTCTACAATGACAAATGATAAAGCACACTAAACAGCCAATAAAACAAAGGTTTAAGAAAGCCCGAGAATTTGCTTAGTGTTTCAGTAATGACCAAATATTTGTGTTTTTTCCTGCCTTCTAAATTCTAAAGATTCATTAGACTCTTGCTAAGGCTACCCCCCCTCTAGTTTTCACCCATAAGAGGTTGAAGGTAAAGGTATCCCTTGACAATTAAGTCCAGTTGTGTCCGACTCTAGGGAGCGGTGCTTATCTCCGTTTCAAAGCCAAAGAGTCAGTGCTGTCCGAAGACGTTTCCATGGTCATGTGGCCGGCATAACTCAACACCGAGGCGCATGGAACGCTGTTACCGTCCCGCTGACACGGAACCTATTAATCTACTTGCAATTTCTTGCTTTCGAACTGCTAGGTTGGCAGGAGCCGTTGCACGGATTCGAACTGCCGACCTTTCGATCGACAGCTCATGGTTCAGTGGTTTAACCCACTGCGCCACCCGGTGGCTCAAGAGGTTGAAACCTCCTGCTAAATAAAAAGGTGGGGGAGGGGAAGCAATGCTGAGACTCTGTCTGTTATATCACCAGCCTTGCAGTTTTTGGCTATTCGAAGCATTTCATAAAGTCCCTAACCGCTTGTAATCCACTCCGACATAAAGCAGGTAGAGAGGAAAAATGGGGTTTGAGGTTACAATCAAAAGATACCAGAGATTCCTGTAGTTGGTAATTGGTTGGATGTGCTCTGTTGAAGTCAGTTGAAATGGCAGCTCTATAAGGATGCTGTGTTGATGGAGATGAGATAGAGGGAGGCGTTTGAAGGAAAGGACCCACAGAGTTGGGGAGAAGCCGATACGTGGCCTGGGCTGCCACAGGCAGATCCCACTGAACAGAATGGAGCACAAAGGGTCACACGCTGTCTCAATTGGATCTGTCAATATCTGCTGACAGATTTTCTGAATGTTGGACAATAATAAGCAGTCCCTCAAGGACCGCATGAATCAGCATGACACCTTTGAATCGTTCGCTGCAAGGGTGGTCTTTATTTTGACCCTGGGAAGTGCGTGCAAACTGTTCCTTCAAAAGGGAAGGGTTACAAAAAGGTCGGGCGTTAATAGCAGGGGGGGGCAATAGCGCCACACCAATACAGGAGAGCTTTCTAGGGTGTGGTGGAAGGCGGAAATGACCTTCCGTTGCCAGGAAGCAAACGCTGTAATAAGCAGCAACTCCCCTTAAGAGCCGTCGGCGGCAGCACCCTCGTGTCTTTCGCAGGGCAGCTGTCGAAACCAAGCAGGTCTTTATCAATCTTGATTTGAATGGCTCCAGTTCATGTGACCTTCTCAAGAGTTGTACAGAGTTGGAGGTAGACCATCGGCCCCATATTCACCCTATAGAATAAGTGTGCAAGAACGTCTGGACTCCCAGTAGCGGAGATTTAGCTGGAAGCGCAAGTATTCGTTGTTGGAACAGTGGCAGCAGCTTCTGGCTTTCAGTAGCAGCAGGGATGGGAGTCAAGGCAGAGTTCAAAGTCCTGCTCCAGAGCTGGCATCAGAGATGGGCCGGATGGAAGCTCCCGAGGAGCCAGTCAGCTGAGGGTCACGTCTCAGTTCTCACTTGGTGCAGGGCACAAAGTCATTCAGCGTGGTGAGAAATGGAGTAGGACGATTTGGGGAGGTAATTGAAGAAAGGCCTTGTGTTACCTGGGAGGGAAAAGGGAAGCAATTGGATGGTGACCAACCCCAATGGTTCCAGCATGGAGAAACGAAGTGACCACGAAGACAAGACAAGCATTGTGTTGGACTCAGCTCTCCGATTTTGAGGCTATCCTCTTAGATAAGAAGAGGACAAAAGATTTCCTTTCTGAAGTGTATCCAATATTGTTGAATCAATGGCTCCATACAGGGGAGCAATTTAAGACGGAGTGGGAAACAATGATACAAGAAAGAGCCAACAGCAGAAAAAGATGGGAAGAATCCTGTCTCCCTGGAGCAGCAGGACGTGCAACCGACACAAAGCTGAAGGAGAGCGAGTGCTGGTATGACGTTGCTGGTACCTAGTTATGCCAAAGGATACATGGGACAGAGATAGACACAACCTGTCCTGTCAGAACTTGCAAGCCTCTCCATGTCCACTCAGATGTAAGCTGACTTAAGTCAAGGGGACTTACTGCCATGTAAATGTGCATAGGATTGCAGCCTTAATAGATGCCAACTTTGACCTTATGTAATGGTTGTATCCAAGGATTCAGGATACGGCCTCATATTAAAGGAATGATGGGGTATGAAATAAGGAGTGATCCCCAGCTAATGCTGCCAGAGATATTGGTAAATGTTTCCAAAGTACAGATGAACCATGAATATGATGTGTCTTGATCTAAATAGATGAGCACTATATATTGATAAACTATTGAGATCACAACATTATATTATATCAAGTTAGAAATTTTTAATTTTTTTAAAAATAGTAGGGAACATGTGAACTTGTGTAAAAGTGATTTGTAAAACCCTCCCCCCCTTTTATTTTACATCTAATTTCCTATCCTGGTTGTACCAATTCCTTTTTAAGATGGCGACTGATGTTGCGACCCAACCACAGCGACTCCTGGACCCAGAGCCTTGGGGAACTGAACACGAATTCAGTCTGAGCACCATGAAGAAGCTCTAGCCAAGAAGAACAACAGCATTCTGCTTTGTCTGATGAAGAGTTCTGTGTGTAGTCTGATAAAAAGAATGGTCATACACACAGGTCAACCCTATGGATAGGCAGATACGATCCTTGACCAGATCTGTTTGTGGGCAGCAGGAACAGCAACAAGGAGTCTCTGTAACCGTGGTGACCCATGTAGATCTTCAGGTCATATATTTACAGTACTTGGATGAATGTACACCACTTGGCACCTTTTGCATCAAGCAACCTTTCTTTTAGCACAGTTGGAGGCTGTGCCATTGGACGTCAGTACCTGGACAGAGCCGGGCGGCTTCGTTTTATTCCAGCGTGGCGGACAATTACACAGATACTTTGCAGAGACCCGCTCAAGACTTTCATTCTTGGCAGTCGAGGCCTGAACCGACGCCTTGGCAAGGATGCCACATTCTGTTCCCCTATCTTTCCAGGTGAACGTTTCCAAGGTAAAGTCGAACCCAGCAGGAAGCACGGTGGTTTGAAGCCAAAAAGTAGGCCAGTCAGTTGAAGGCAAACAAGGTCCTTGTATAACAAGTGGGCTTCGTTCTTGGCAAGAATTCCTACAAACACTTGATGATAGTCTCTCACCCCTGGACACCCAGTAAACATTTCCCTGAAATTTGCAGAAGGCAGCCGTGGGGAGGCAGATTCTTCCAGGAGTCATTAGACTGGAAATTGAATGGCTTCTTCAACGGCAGCATCAGTGCCGTGGGGTCCTGTGGAAACGTCTCCACCCGTTGGTCAGCGTGGAGCACCTCAGTCTTTCTTGACTGCCACTGGGACTGCATCACCCGGCTTCTCAGAAACATCTGTCCTGCAGTCCTTATTTTTTTTCATAGAAAAAAAAAATGAAAATAGAGACATGTTGGTAACACCCCTGTTTTCATGCCAAAGGCCACCTTGAGGCTGTGGGCTTCTCAGAAACATCCAACTGACCACTGTGGGAAAGAAGACCCTGGATTAGAGGGACCAGCAGGGCTCTGCTCACGATCGTCTTCTGAGCTGCATCTCCCTCCACTACCACTCGCTGCTGAAGGATCTGACACACTTGCTATGTGTGTCAGCGATGGCACCACGTCCTCCACTGATTTAAAGGCCAAGAGGGTGGATTAAAGATACATTAGAAAACCATAACTGTCCTGCCACACGTGATCAACTGCACAAATACACTGCAGTGGCTGCAATGTGCAGTGGCGTTTTAAGCCATTCCGGCGCCCGGGGGGGGGCGGGGCCTGGAGCGCCCCCGTCGCGCCAGAGCCCGGCTGCCGCCGCCCCCCCAAGCAGAGCGTCACCGGCTTCCGGAGGCTCCGCTCCGAAGCCGGGACAAGCCCTCGTCATTGCGACCGCCGAGTTCGGCGGTCGAGGGCTTTGTGAGCCGGCCGAACGCGTTGCAGGCTTTTATTTGTTTTTTCTGCACATGCGCAGAACCTTTCTGAGGGCAAACGGGCGCACTGCTTCCCGGGGGCTCGGCAGCCGGGCTCCACCGCACAGCCCCAAGCCCAAGCTCCTGCGCCCCCTGGAAGCAGCGTGCCCACTCGGCGCCTGGGGCGCAGCACACCAGCGTCCAAATAGTAAGAACGCCACTGGCAATGTGTCAAACAGCGGTACATTCGTGTACATGTGTGTGAAATGCTGCCTACATGTACACGAGACCAGATGCACCCATTCATCACTCTGAGATTAACTTCTCAGGAAGGGAGCCAAACCTTGAAGACTGGTCATGCTTCCTGGCTTTGGAAGTAGGTTTTCTCTGTGCCAGGTGCAGGGGAGTGGCAGCAGGAAACAGGTTATCTTGTTGGCTGTCTGCTCCCTGAACCATCTGGTGGGGCCACTGTGTGATACAGGAAGCTGGACTAGATGGGCCTTTGGCCTGATCCAGCAGGGCTCTTCTTATGTTCTTATGTTTGTGCCCACCAGCTTCTGGGCATTGCTATTTACCCGCCAGGGCCCACACATGGCATCACATCATCAGGGAACGTGATGGCTGTGCAGGTGGATGGACTGATTACAGTCCAGGCGGCAAAAGGCCAGCAGCTCTTGACAATCGAAGATGAAGGGGAAATGAAATTTCAAACAGGCTGTGTCTGAAATACAAATTGGGAAGGCGTCAGGGGACAGGAATACCAGATACAAGAGCTGAAAGGGCACTGTAAAATTTTAAAATCCCAGATAAAAGCAGAAGGTCAGGAAACAACCCCCCCCCCCAGCATCGATAATGACATCAATAAAACCAACCCTGGTGGAAGAACTCTGAGAATATTGATGTCATCTGAAAGGAACAAAAAAAGTTGTCACAGGAGTTAATGCACTGATCCTGACCACGACTGAACTCCTGGCCCAACCACACACTTGGCTTTTCCTGAACTCTTGAAAGCCCCATTCGGAGTGAATTGTGGGGTGTTGTGTCACTGTCCGCCAGGTCGAGCCAGTGGCCAGACCCAGAAGGTTAAGTCAAGGGTTGAAATCAGCCAACAAGCCAGGACCAGGGAGCGTTTGGGCCTGAACAGGAAGATGGTAGAGTCCTGTCCGGAGGTCAGGCTCATTGGGTGGAGTCACCCATTAGTTGGGTGAAAAATTGTCGCTAACTTGTTGCCCTGCTGGGCAGCGACACACAGAGGCGCACAGAGTTGCAGGTTCTTCATTTCAGCTCAGGCATGTGGGTTTATTTTCCGAATGGAAGGGGGCCTACTTGGCTCATTTTCCTTCAGTTTGAAATAGAGCATCAAGGGTAACAAATGGCATCTCTTCCTTTTAGTAGCCTCCTAACAACCACCATGATTCCCCCCCCCCACAGCACCCCAGATGTTTTTCTGGCAGCCATCATTCTCCCCCCCCCCCCATACTTTAAAACCACTCTGTGGGGCATAGTAGAAAAACAAATACCCTGGCTATCAGGAGGCGACTGTGCTGAGGCCTGGCCTGCTGTCTCCACCATAGAGGACAGTGAAAATAGTTGTTCTTCAATGCTATATTTTTCACTGTGTAACAGCCTTTTATAGCTTTTTGCCTTGCCAAGGCGGAAACAGTCTTTCATTCCTCTCTAAATCACAGTGGGAGGTGATCAAGCTTATGATTAAGATGTGGGGAGAGCTCTAAAATTACAATGCCAGGGTCAGAGATGTGACTTAGCGGGATCGGAAGACTTCTGCTCATGAAAACAGGCAACAGTTTAATATATCTCTAACTTGATTTAAACCATAATTTATCCATGCCAGTTTGCAGCCTGCCTGCACTATCCTTCCTGAAAATTGATTTGGTAACTTACATATACAATTGCGCTTCACTGCTCTTAAGATCTTCTCTGTAGCCTTCAAGGGAAATAGGCTTTTGAATCTCAGTTTTGTCGTCTCATTCCTTTCTCATAAGAGGCACTCTTGCAGACAGATTTGAAAGGCAATTGCTTTTCATCATACCAGAAGTTGTTCTAGTGTCGGGAGCCGGGAAGGGCTGTCAGAACAGAGCAGGGCTTGGCTACCACAGGACGTCAGAAGAGCTCTGCTGGGTCTTCCGTTTCCCACAGTGGCCAACCAGATGCTCCACTGGGAAGCCCACAAGCAGGAGACCGGGGTAGGCTCCTCTCCCTCCCGCCATGGCTCCCTCGCAACAGGAGCTCAGAGGCAGCCTGTCGCTGGAGCCAGAGGTAGCAGCACACAGTCATCATGAGAAACAGCCATTGATAGTCATCTTAAAACCAAAGTTGTTAACACCTTGACAACCAAAGCCCCTGTTGGGCTGGTGGCGAGGAAAAGGCTCCGGCTAACCAGACTCTCTCCCTATAAACTGTCTTGAGGACACCTGAGCCAGCTGCAGCCAGCACCCGGTTTGAAACTCCTGGCACCTGACAGGTGTACAGAAGATGTCTTCAGAGGGAGAAAATGCTATGAGTTTCATATGCCCCTGACGACTGGCTTCGGGCCAAAGGAGGTCGAGAATGCTCAGGATACCACCAGAATTTTCTTGGGACCTGGAGGTCTTGCCGGGGAGGTGGTCCAACCCGATCACACCCGGGTCCACACTGAAATGAGTGCTTTAGGATTGGCTGCACAGATGGGGGGCAGGGGGATTTAGGTTGGATTGGGCTGTGAATGCTCTTCACAACACACAACTGGCACCTGCTGGGCCTTGCTACCATCGACCTTGACTGAAAACGTGGTGTGCCACTTGTTCTCTTGAGGGAAGGAGCTCCCAAAACCGGAGATTTTCATCAAGATTCAAGACACTGTGAATTGTTTTTGTAAAGGTGTTCTGCAAGAACATCATTTCTCAGCATTTTCAGGTGGATGTCCTCTCGTTTCTTCTATTCTTGGGTTTGTGTCATTTCAGTTCTGTGCCACGCTGGGTTTTTAAACTAGGGGTGCGTCTTATAATCAGGCTGTTGCAATTTAATACCAGTGATTTAATTAAATTTTTTTTAATAGCACCAAACTTTCAGGGTGCGTCTTATAATCAGGTGCGTCTTATACTCGGGACAATACGGTAAGTGGCAACAGATGCCCAACATAGCCCTAAAGCCTGTCCGCGAGGAGGAACGTTCCCTGCCAGTGCCCGGCCGCTCCAAGCGTTTTTCCAAGGAACTTAACAAGCAGATAGTAGGAATACAATTGGAGACAGGTGTGCTACTTATTCAGTGGACCTCACCAACAATACATTTTGAAGCAGCTTACAGAGGAAGAGAACATTAACAAGCCAAAGCAATCAACCACAAGAAGAGAACATAACAGCAACAGGCAAAATCAAAGCACTCCAATTGTAGAGCAGCAGGAGGTAATGAAAAGTCTGCAAGAAGAGAGCTTTTATTTTTTTTTAACCTGGCAAACGCAGGTGAGTGTATACCAGAGGAAGGGACAGAGTTACGACGCAATGCTGCGTAATGCTGCGCCGGCGGAGTGAGTGCTCCGCCGGTGCAGGGTGTTGCAAATGTGCTGTAAGGCACATATGCAGCACCTGAGGAGTAAGCAGCACCAGTGCCAAGATCGGCGCCACTCATCCTGCTGCTGGACAATGCCTGCACTGCTGGACACAGGTAGCTCCTGCGCCGGGTGGCGGGAGTGTGTGGGAAGGGGGGGGGCTGGGGTGCATAAGAACATAAGAAGAGCCCTGCTGGATCAGGCCAAAGGCCCATCTAGTCCAGCTTCCTGGATCTCCCAGTGGCCCCACCAGATGCCTCAGGGAGCACAAGACAACAAGATAACCTGTTTCCCGTTGACACTCCCTTGCACCTGGCACAGAGAAAACCCACTTCTAAAACCAGGAGGTTGCTTATGGCTTGTAACCTGTGATGGTCTTTTCCTTGATCCTTCTGGAGCTCTTCACAATACCTGCTGGTCTTCACCACCCGGAAAAGTTTAGTGTCATCCGCAAACTTGGCCACCTCGCTGCTTATCCCCAACTACAGGTCATTTATGAATACGTTGAAAAGCACCGGTCCCAAGACCGATCCTTGGGGCACACCGCTTTTCACCTCTCGCCATTGTGAAAATTGCCCATTGACTGTTTCCTGGTCTTCAACCAGTTCCTAATCCATAAGAGGACCTGCCCTCTTATTCCCTGACAGTGGAGTTTTCTCAGGAGCCTTTCATGAGGGACCGTGTCAAACGCCTTCTGAAAATCGAGATATATAATATCCACGGGTTCGCTCGCATCCACATGCCTGTTGACCTTTTCAAAAAATTCTAACAGGTTTGTGAGGCAAGACTTCCCCTTGCAGAAGCCATGCTGACTCTCCCTCAGCAGAGCTTGTTCTTCTGTGTATTTTAAGATTTTATCCTTAATGAGACTTTCCACCATCTTCCCTGGAACAGATGTTAGGCTGACCGGCCTGTAGTTTCCCGGGTCCCTCCTCCTTCCTTTTTTAAAGATTGGCATGACATTAGCTATCCTCCAATCCTCTGGCACAGTGGCCGTTTTAAGGGACAAGTTGCATATTTTGGTCAAGAGGTCAGCAACTTCATTCTTGAGTTCCTTCAGAACTCTTGGGTGGATGCCATCCGGGCCTGGTGATTTATTGATCTTTATTTGTCAATTAAGTCTGAGACGTCTTCTCTGTTAACCTCTATTTGACTTAATTCTTTAGTCAGGGGTGGCCGTTCCGGCAGCGGTATTTGCCCGAGGTCTTCTGTCGTGAAACAGACGCAAAGAACTCGTTTAATTTCTCTGCAGTCTCCAAGTCCCCTTTTATCACCCCTTTATCTCCCTGACCATCCAGCAGACCAACCGTTTCCCTGGCAGGTTTCCTGCTTCTAACATATTTGAAGAAGCTTTTGTTATTCCCTTTTATGTTGCCTGCCATATGTTCCTCAAAGTCTTGCTTGGCCTCCCGTATCATCTTTTTACATTTCTTTTGCCACAGTTTGTGCTCCTGTTTGTTATCCTCATTAGGGCAAGACTTCCATTTACGGAAGGAAGCTTCCTTGCCTTTTATAGCCTCTTTAACTGTGCTTGTTAGCCATGCCGGCGCCCTCCTGGACTTAGTCGAGCCCTTCCTCCTTTGTGGGATACACTCCCGCTGGGCCTCTATTACTGTTGTTTTAAACTGCCTCCATGCACTCTGGAGCGATTAGACTCTTTTTACCTTCCCTTTCAACTTTTTTTTAACTAGTCTCCTCATTTTGGGGAAGTCTGCCCTTCGGAAGCCAAGGGTTTTTGTGTCAGATTTGCTCGGCACTCTCCCTCCGACATGCGTGGCGAAACACATCGCAGCATGGTCACTATTCTCCAACGGTTCGGTAACATTTACCTTCCTGACCAGATCTTGAGTGCCACACAATATCAAGTCCAGAGTCACCTGTCCTCTGGTCGGTTCCGTGACAAGCTGCTCTAAGGCACAGTCATTTAGCATATCCAGAAATCCAGTCTCTCTTTCATGACCTGAGCATGAATTGACCCAGTCGATGTGAGGATAATTGAAGTCCCCCATGACTACAACCCTGTCTCTCGTTGACACCTCCCTAATTTGCTTCCTCATTTCAAGATCCCCTTCAGGTTTTTGATCTGGAGGACGGTAGCATGCCCCTACTATTACATCACTCTTTGAGCCTGGTAATCTAACCCACAGTGATTCTACGGAGTCAGAGCCCCCCTCCAGCTCTACTCTGGTGGATTCTACCCCCTCTTTGACATAGATGGCCACCCCACCTCCAACACGCCCCTCTCTGTCCCTCCTATAGAGTTTATATCCTGCAATTGCAGTATCGCACTGGTTCTCGCATTCCACCAGGTTTCTGTTATACCTACTATGTCAATGTTTTCCCTAGCCACCAAACATTCCAGTTCTCCCATCTTTGCCCGTAGACTTCGGGCATATGCATAAAAGCACTTATATACCTGGTCCCCCAAGAAGGGCTGCATGTTTGCACCTTTATTCCTGCAGCCTTCTGTCCTGCTAGACTGGCTGTCATGTCCCATCACGCTACCACTCCCAATTCTTACTCTGTTATTACTTGACTGTTCCCCATCCTCTGCACCCTCATTCCCTAGGGATGAGGAGTCCCGAACCGGATGCCCCTCGGCTCCTGTCGGCTTTCCCCCAGGGGTCCGTTTAAAAGTTGCTCTGTTGTTGTTGTTCAGTCGTTAAGTCGTGTCCGACCCTTCATGAACCATATCCCGCCAGGCCTTCCTGTCCTCCACTATCTTCCTGAGTTCGCTCATTTTCATGTTCGTTGCATCGGTGATGCTGTCTAACCATCTCATCCTTTGCCTTCCCCTTCTCCTTTTGCCTTCAATTTTTCCCAGCGTCAGAGTCTTCTCCAGAGAGTCCTCTCTTCACATTAGGTGGCCAAAATATTTGAGTTTCAGCCTTAGTATCTGTCCTTCCAGGGAACAGTCAGGGTTGATTTCATTTAGGATTGACAGATTTGATCTCCTAGCAGTCCAAGGGACTCTCAGGAGTCTTCTCCAGCACCACAGTTCAAAAGCATCTATTCTTCGGCGCTCAGCCTTCCTTATTGTCCAACTCTCGCAACCATACATTGCTACTGGGAACACCATCGCCCTGACTATGCAAACTTTTGTTGGCATGGTGATATCTCTGCTTTTTATTATGCTGTCTAAGTTTGCCATAGCTTTCCTTCCAAGGAGTAAGCGTCTTTTAATTTCATGGCTGCTGTCTCCGTCTGCAGTGATCTTGGAGCCCAGAAAAGTAAAATCTGTTACTGCTTCCATTTCTGCCCCTTCTATTTGCCAGGAATTGATGGGCCCAGATGCCATGATCTTAGTTTTATTAATGTTGAGTTTCAAGCCAACTTTTGCACTCTCCTCTTTCACCCTCATCAAGAGGCTCTTTAGTTCTTCTTCACTTTCTGCCATTAGGGTGGTATTGTCTGCATATCTGAGGTTGTTGATATTTCTCCCGGCAATCTTGATTCCGGCTTGCGATTCATTCAGCCCTGCATTTCTCATAATGTACTCTGCATATAAGTTAAATAGGCAGGGTGACAATATACAGCCTTGCCGTACTCCCTTCCCAATTTTGAACCAGTCGGTTGTTCCATGGCTGGTCCGAACTGTTGCTTCTTGACCCGCAGGTTTCTCAGGAGACAGGTAAGGTGGTCTGGTATCCCCATCTCTTTAAGAATTTGCCACAGTTTGTTGTGATCCACACAATCAAAGGCTTTTGCGTAGTCAATGAAGCAGAAGTAGGTGGTTTTTTGGAACTCTCGGGCTTTCTCCATGATCCAGCGCATGTTGGCAATTTGATCTCTAGTTCCTCCGCCTCTTCGAAACCCAGCTTGTACGTCCGGTAGTTCTCGGTCCACGTACTGCTGAAGCCTAGCTTGTAGGATTTTGAGCATAACCTTGCTAGCATGTGAAATGAGTGCAATTGTGCGATAGTTTGAACACTCTTTGGCACTGCCCTTCTTTGGAATTGGAACGTAAACTGACCTTTTCCAATCCTTTGGCCACTGCTGAGTTTTCCAAATTTGTTGGCATATTGAGTGCAGCACTTTCACAGCATCATCATTTAGGATTTTAAGTAGCTCAGCTGGGATATTATCTCCACTAGCTTTGTTGTTAGTGATGCTACCTAAGGCCCACTTGACTTCACTCTCTAGGATGTCCGGCTCTGGGTCAGTGACCACACCAGCGTGGTCATCAGGAACATTAAGATCTTTCTTGTATAGTTCGTCTGTGTATTCTTGTCATCTCTTCTTAATCTCTTCTGCTTCTGTTAGGTCTCTGCCTTTTTTGTCCTTTATCATGCCCATCTTTGCACAAAACGTTCCCTTGATATCTCCAATTTTCTTGAAGAGATCTCTAGTCCTCCCCATTCTGTTGTTTTCCTCGATTTCCTTGCATTGTTCATTTAAGAAGGCCTTCTTATCTCTCCTTGCTATTCTCTGGAAATCTGCATTCAGTTGTTTATATCTTTCCCTTTCACCTTTGCTTTTTGCATTCCTTCTTTCCACAGCTATTTGTAAAGCCTCATCTGATAGCCACTTTGCTTTCTTGCATTTCTTTTTCTTTGGGATGGTTTTAGTTGCTGATTCCTGTACAATGTTACGAACTTTCGTCCATAGTTCTTCAGGCACTCTGTCTACCAGGTCTAATGCCCTAAATCTATTCTTCACCTCCACTGTATAATCATAAGGGATATGGTTTAGGTCATATCTGACTGGTCTAGTGGTGTTCCCTACATTCTTCAGTTTAAGTCTGAATTTTGCAATAAGAAGCTCATGATCTGAGCTACAGTCAGCTCCAGGTCTTGTTTCTACTGACTGTATAGAGCTTCTCCATCTTTGGCTGCAAAGCACATAATCTATCTGGTTTCGGTATTGACCATCTGGTGATGTCCATGTGTAGAGTCGCTTCTTGTGTTGTTGGAAAAGAGTGTTTGCTATGACCAGCGTGTTCTCTTGACAGAACTCCGTTAGCCTTTGCCCTGCTTCATTTTGCGCTCCAAGGCCAAACTTGCCTGTTCCGTTTATTTCTTGATTTCCTACTTTAGCATTCCAGTCTCCTATGATGTAAAGGACATCTTTTTTGGGTGCTAGTTCTAGAAGGTGTTGTAGGTCTTCATAGAACTGGTCAACTTCATCTTCTTCGGCATCAGTGGTTGGGGCATACACTTGGATTACTGTAATATTGAATGGTTTGCCTTGGATTCGAACTGAAATCATTCTGTCGTTTTTGAGGTTGCACCCCAGTACTGCCTTTCCCACTCTTTTATTGACTATGAGGGCTACTCCATTTCTTCTAAGGGATTCATGCCCACAGTAGTAGATATGATGGTCACCTGACTTGAATTCGCCCATGCCCGTCCATTTTAGTTCGCTGATTCCCAAGATGTCAATGTTCAATCTTATCATCTCATTTTTGACCACATCCAGCTTGCCTTGATTCATAGACCTCACATTCCATGTTCCTAAGCAGTATTGCTCCTTGCAGCATTGGATTTTCCTTTCAACCTTCAAATTTTCCTTCGAAAAGTTGCTCTGCCACCTTCTTAATATTACGTGCCAGCAGTCTGGTTCCGTTTTGGTTCAAGTGAAGCCCGTCCCTCTTGTACAGGCCCGGCTTGTCCCAAAACGTTCCCCAGTGCCTAACAAACCTAAACCCCTCCTCCTGACACCAGTGTCTCATCCACGCATTGAGACCCCTGAGCTCCGCCTGCCTAGCTGGCCCTGCACGTGGAACAGGTAGCACTTCTGAGAATGCTACGTTTGGGGTCCTGGATTTGAGCTTCCTACCTAGCAACCTAAATTTGGCCTCCAGGACCGCTCGGCTACATTTCCCCACGTCGTTGGTGCCAACATGCACCACAACCGCTACCTCCTCCCCAGCACTCTCTATCAGCCTATCTAGACGAGAGGTGATTATTATTTATTTTTATTTACAGTATTTCTATCCCGCTTTTCTCCCCAAAGGGACCCAAGGCGGCTTACACAAAAGGGCATTTGTCTTTCGGCATAGGAAAAGGCAGGATATAATTTTTTAAAATAAATAAATAAATGTCCGCAACCTTCGCACCAGGCAGGCAAGTCACCATGCGGTCCTCACATCTGTCACAGACCCCCCCTCTCTATGTTCCTGACTATAGAGTCACCCACGACAAGAAGCCCCCCTCCCCCCTCCCCAGAGGAGTATCCATAGTGCGACTGGATACGGGCCCATCACCCGAAGAAGGGGTCCCCACTGTGGAATTGTTTCCCTCTTTTCCAGAGTGACGTTCTCCAGCCCTGAGACTCCCTTCCCTGGTAGCTGAGGAGCTGGCCAACTGAGGGTGGGACGACGCCTCCACGTCCCTAGAAGTCTCACCCTGGTCCCTCTCTTCCTGTCTCTGCTTTTCCAGGTCAGCAACCATGGCTTCAAGGGAGCGAACCCGTTCCCTGAGAGCCTGGAGCTCTTTGTACTGAGCACGCACCCATGACTTGTGCCCAAGAAGCAGATAATCATACATGTGACACTCGGTGCAAAACACTGGATAGCCCCCACCCCTCTGCTGTCTGTCTGACTGCATAGCTTTTGTGTGTAAGGTATGTGTTTATCAAAGTTTGGGTACCTTAATGTTGTTGGAGCTCTCCTCTCTTCAAGGGAAGTGCCGGGCAGTGTGTGGGGCCTGGCTTCCTCGCCCCTCTGCTGAACTCGCACAGCTGCTTAACTCGTGGTGTCTTCTTTTACCTTGGCACTTTGCCCCAGTGAGGCACTTGGTCCCAGTGAGGCCACTCGCTGCTCCTGAAAAGGCGGGAGAGGAGGCAATTGGCCGGCCAGGCCAGGGACGGGGGCAGGGATGTTGGTGGCATACTCTACCGATATCCTAACCCGGTTGGCAGGTTACATGGCCTCCCTGGATTTGCGCTGGCCATTTTGCTGGTTCTCTCTTTCTGTGAGGCAGCATGAGAGATGTGGACACTGGTTCCTCTTCAGCTGCGTCCTGACTGGGTGTCACACCACTTGCACATCCCAATAAAATGTTGAGGAAATCTTGAGAAAACAAGACCCTGAGAAACCATGTTTTTCTTTTGAAAAGTTGCACAATCTCCTGGTCGTTTTTTGAACTGGTTGTTGTTGTTTTTGTTCCCATTGCAAGGCTCATTTCAAACCACGACAATTTACTAACTACTCATTTCATGGGCATTAAATAAATGAGTAGCAGTATTTTTGCCTCTTTGAAACACAGCTGCAACCAAAAGCCACCCACGTGGGTTTTATTAGGCCTTTCTAGCTTCTCGTAAGCCATACAGGATATTGATCACCAGAGCCTATCTAAATATTGTTCTTCATCATGGAAGGGAATCGTATTTTATCTAGGACCACTATAAACCCCAAAGGAAGGTGCTTTTGCAATTTTTGTTGATGCATCAAAAAGTACTCCCCTTCCTTTCGTGGCTTTTTCAAAGGTTGCTCAAAAAGGGAGAGAAACTATTTGAACATATTGAGTAGAGGCAGTGTGGATTTAGGAAGCACTCCCTTATTCTGAATTATCTTTGTGACATTGTCATGCATTCATAGCAACGGAGACCGAGTATGTAGTGTTGGGACATCATTGCATTTGCCACGGGATCCCTGATTGACTGGGATCACTCAAATGCATTCTTTCCCATGAAGTTGGAACCCTGAGAGAAGTGCCACTGAAACTGTGGCAAAGAAACAATGGCGGTAAACAGGCTTGGGAAAACCCTTCATGGATTCTAACCATGGATTCTTCTCAATGGACTCCATGTTTTCCAAACAGTTTTGCTTCTTTTTAAGTTGTCTTCTGGATCGTTCGTCTTTGCCATTGGTGATCCTCGCTTTTTAAATTCTTGTGCATGGACTTGTATGGGAGGGCCAGCCCTGGTATATGAACAATGAAAATGAAATAAATGACACGTCTAAGAGGCTCACTTCGGTTCCAAAGGGCATCGCGACTATTTCCAACGAAGCTGTTGAAGTTGTTTTTCCCTGTGCAGCAGCAGGCAGGCCTTGCCAGGATTAGCACTGGCTGCAGGTACAGGACTGAAGTCCAGGCAGGGCTTCCCCAGGGACCTGTTAATTAGGAGGAAGGTCTCGTTAAAGCCTTCCCAAATACCTGCATTGATGCTTTCCTGGCCATGTCCCACTGTGCTCACAGTCAGGAGTCTGTCTGGTTGACTCCCTCCCTGTTCATCCACTGAAGTCAAGTCAAAATGGAGGGAGAGCGTGGGCCATTTGGAGGGAGAAACGCTGGAGGCAGCCAGAAGACGTTTGACTGGTGGCTGGTGAGCCGCCGAACATGCTCCCCAAAGCCGGAAGCCCCATTTCAACAGGCCTGAAGAATCTTGGAGGGCATAAGAGACTGAGGATGCTAAATGAGGAGGACTAGGGGGAGGTAGGATTGTCAAGCTACGCATGACGACACATAGAAAGTGGATTGAGACGGGTTTTTCTTTCCCTCATAATATTGAAACGAAACCTTTGCACTGGCAGGAAGGTGCTCCACCCCCCTGATCATTTGCGTTACCCTTTTCCAGCTCTATCACCTCCTTGTTGAGATGGGGCAACCAGAACTCTAGTACACAGTGGTTCAAATGCAGCTGCTCCATAGATGTACGCAAAGACATGATGATATTAACGGCACAATCTATTGTCTACAGGCGATGCGACCTTGACGCCGGGTGTTGCCAACATGCTGTAAGGCACCCGGAGAGGAGGCAGAAGGCCTGCACCATCCTGCTGGCACTGTATCCAGGACCCAGGTGCGCCGGAGCAGGTAAGGCCTCTCTGAGCAGTGCAGGGGCTGGGGGAGGATGCGGAGGGGGTTGTAATGGGGCAGGGAGGGTGGGGGTTGGTGGGCGGTTCAGGCCTGGGAGGGGAAGGGATCGGTACTGCCGTGGCACACCATATCCTATCCCCCCCCCCCCGGCTCTTGGAGCCGACATAGGGCTGCTTGATTCTCTGCTGGCTAAAGAGCTGGTGGAGAACCAAGTAGACCCATTGCAGCGACTGGGGCTTTACCCGGGGTAAGTGGGCATTTGCCCGCACCTCCAGCCAGTCCCTTCCCCAGATAGGATGCTGTGTGGCCCACACTGAAGAGCCTATGCTGGGGTGGTGGTGGTGGGGGGGTAGGATTGGGCTGTAAGGGTTTTATTTTAAATCCTGTTCTGAATCATTCCCCATATGGAGTTTGCCTTTTTCACTGCCACTGTACACTGAATGGATATGGTTTCCATTGAGCTGGGCAGGCTGTTTATGGGGAGAGAAGGCTGGGCCCAGACCATTGTTCTCTCCAGGCTCCCCTGCAGTCTGCCTCTGAACTCCAGCCGCAAGGGTGGGGGCAATGGTGGGGGAGGGGTCTGCCCCTCCTTCTCGTGGGCTGGCTAGTGGCAGCTGGTGGCCTTTGGCCTGATCCCGCAGGACTCGCCTTCTGTTCTTACAGCCTTGTCTATGGATCCAGATTGGAGACTTGGTTGGGTCGAACGGCTGTCGGTGGCTCCTTGCGGACCCCTGCCTGCTGCCCCCACCCCTCGGCTCCCTGTTCACCCAGATCGGATCCCTCTTGTGCGTCTCTGAGCCTGGATGAAGCCTGCCTGGTATTAGGAAATGGTGGTGCAGGACTGAACATGGTGGTCCCTGGATTAGGCGAAGGGCAAAAGGGAAGCTGTGGAGACCCCAAGGATGTTTGATGTCATCTTCAGACAACTGAGCCTTGTAGCACGAAGATGCAGTCATGAAACCGGATTCATGTCCCTGGCCAATCAGGACACAAAGCGCATTGGCCTCTGCCATGGGAGCTGAAGTTCCAGAGGGCTCATCGTCCGGACGGACTCAGCTAGCTCCTTAACTTGGTTTCAGTGCTGATAAAAAGGTGTGTGTGTGTGTGTGGGGGGGGGATTGTTGCTACTGTCTGAACCTGCATGGATTTTATGTTGTCTCCAGGCCTTATTGATTCCGTTTCCTCTTTAACACCAACTGCCTTCAGCCATTGTTAAGGAAATGTTATCATGGCAGGAAAGTTCCTGCTGCTATGACTCTTTCCTGGACGGCCGAGGGCCAGTCTGTGCATGCCAGCTGCTTCTGCTTCATGATCTGGGACTGTGCTGACTCCTTTGCTTATGGATTCATATTTCCTTGCCCTTTGATCTACCCTCCCCTGGGCAGTTCTTTTCCCCCTTCCGCTACATCTTCCCTTGCAAACCAATTAAATGGCTTCTCCCAGACCTCTGATATCTGGTTTGGGATGAAGAAGAGCGTGAGCACCTCTGGTGTCGTGCTGCCTCCTGTCTTCTCCCCCGGGCTGTTGGCCGAAGGAGACATGGGGCTGCCAATGAACACAACGTGCGCCTTGTCTTCGTACCACAATGTTCTCCCTCCACAGAGATGAAGAAGAGAGAGCATGTGGAGATCTCCGAGTCCTGTAATGCTGACAGCGCTGAGCGGTATCAGATTTGGTGGCTTGGTCCAGAAACACAAGTCCCCATGAAGCTGCCTTCTTCGGCTGATAGAGTAGCAGGCAGGTCCTGTCGAAGCTTGGGTGGGTACTTCTGCCACCCCTCCGGGCTTTCTGCACACATGTGCACCCCCACTGCTGCCCCCGCCCTCACCCTCACCCTCCTCCTCCTCCTCACCAGGTGGCGAGGCAATCTGGTTCAGGCCAGAGCCCGCCCTCTGGTCCCTGCTCTTGGGCACAGTGGCGCTGCCTCTTTCCTCGTCATGCTCCTGATTTAATAAACAGGCTGAGCAGGTGCCTGCAAGTCTGCTTTCCATTGGTCGGGGTGGGTCCTCCGCATACACAGCCATGCGCCTTAAGGCATTGCAACTTCGACTTTTGCAGCTACTGCTTGTATAGCTTCACATTTAAGGCATTACTGTGATTCTTACATAGTCATTCACATTTTTTTTTAAAAAAATGTATTTTTTTTTGCTCCCTGCTGTGGGTGGTTTTTCTTTTGGAAAGGCAGTCAATCATTGCTGTAAATAAATAAATATTTAACAAACAGTGGAACCCCTCCAAAATAAATGACTATTGGCTTGCAGCAGGCCAAACATCCACTGTTACTCCGTGGCAAAAACCCTGCGAAGGACAAAGTCGGCGCAGTGCGTGAGGAGGATGTGTTTGCTTTCCAGAAGCCGCAGATTTAGTTGTGTCCAGCTGTCCTCACATCTCACACTAAGCTCACAACCCTTTTCCAGTTTCCACTTGAGTGACAACAGGTCTTCCTTTGATCTCACTGGGCTTTGGAAGACAATCTGCATTTTAAACTCTGCTTTCCAAGCCAAAGGTTTCTCTTTTTTTTTTTCCGGACTTCTGGCCTCTATCATGCTTGGCTCCTTTTCCAAATTCATCTGCCCTTCCCTTCCTTCTTCACAAACATTTATTTTTCTCACATCTACACAAGCATCAAAGGCCTTGGGTGACGTGACATCACAGCAACCACAAGAGGGAAACTTCTGAGATGGACTGGTCTTAGTTCCCAATCAAACAGTTTTCGATGTTATTCAAAATGGGGTGGATCCCGCTGGAGTTTGGTGGAGTGTGATGCACGGCATTTTTTGCTATGTTTATTTCGTTCAACCAGCTCTTCTTCCAAGGTGATCAGAGCAAACACACCTAGAACTCCTTGTCGGTCTCCCATCCAGCAACACCTGCTCTAGGCAACACCTGCTTAGCGTTGCGGAAAGGCTACACTATTGGGTTGTCAGTTCTTGAAAGAAAAAGGCTGATGTACATAGCTGGGGGGGGGGGGAAAGAGCCTCCAGTAAGGGGGTCAGGGGCAGAATCCGGAGTGGTTTGGGGATACGGCGCTAAGGGCAGGATTAAGTCATTTCTGGCAGATCCGGATTAGGATTGCACTAATTAGGATTAGGATTAATGGAGTAATTGAGTCAATGAATCAAACATTTTTAAACCAACCAATTAGAGGAGCCGCCAATTAATCAGGCTCAGGCAGGATGTTTAAGGCCCAGCAGCACCCTGTTTCCCGCAGTGCTCAGCCAGATGCCTTGAAGCAGCCAAGAATTGGAAACGGATAGAAACGGCCGACAGCAAATTGCTCTCTTGTCCCAGCCTCACAGGAGGACTGTGGGGGCCGATGTGGTGAAGCGAAGTGAAGCGAAGAAAAGCAACAGGGCCTCCGAGAGCTCTGGGGAAGCCATTTCATGGAGTCTTTGATGCCTCTTGGGCCTAGCCAGTCCTCCCAGGTTCTACCCTATTGCTGCAGAGTGAGAATCCTTAAAGGAAGGGGGCAGCCCCCAGCCTGGAGCAGAGCACTACGATGCCTCTCGTCTGACTCCCCCGGCCTCCTTGACTACCTGCCACCCCATGAGCTGGGTCTCTCCCTCTGAAGACCCTGACAAGCAAGTAGTGAGCAGAGACCATGAAGACTCCTGGAATAGACGCTCCATGATGGGACAACCCAAGTGTTCCATGCAGAATGCAGCCCAGCCTCACCTGAGCAGGTACAACTGAACCACCAAGTCCCAAAGGAACAGCTGGGCGCAACCAGCCTGGCTGCAACAGAGCATGGACAGAATGATTGTTTACCCATGTCTGGATTGATGCATTAATTGACAAACAGCCCAATCCTATCCGGGGCATGCTCCGCTGTATCCAGTGTGGGGCTGGAGGTCTCCTCAAGGGAAGGGGATAATCATTGAGCCACAACAGCCCCTATGGGGCTACTCGGAGGTGCACCAGCTAAATGGCTGAAACACCTCCGGGAATTCTGCACACAGGGAAGACTTGTACAGTTTCTTGGCGTAATTTATTCTGTAATTTTTTTGCTACTCTGCACAATTTATTCTGGGTTTGGTAGGCCTGGGAGGGGCACCAAAGCCTCCCCCCCTCTGGCTGCTGCAGTTCTGATTCAGCTCCTTCTCTGGCTCCTGAGATTTCCGTGGCTCGCATGCCATCAAACGTGGCCAGCCCAAGCATGAAGCCACGCGGTGCAGCTTCCATCAGGGCAGCTGGCGGAAGGCCGATCTGGGGCGCCGTTCACCCTGCGCCTGCTGTTGCCTCCCTGCAGCCCACCATGGGCGCAAGCAGCATTGATCCTCTCCCTGCTCACATTTTTAGGGAGCAGGGAATCCGCTCATTCCCTCCCCTCCCTGTGCTCAGTCCTCACGAGAGGTGCAAGTGTCGCTCTCCCCCCTCTGCGTCACAGCCCTGATCCAAATTGCCCTGCTCACTACTGCTTCTTTTTAAAGAAAAGGGTATCACCCACATCAAGTCTAGTTTTGACCAAGAACTTGTATCCAAATCCAAATCCTTTTCCCGCCTTACTTTGTTTTCAGCAGACGTCGTCATCCATAGGAGGTCGGAGGGATCCTTGAGATCTAACAGGTGTGAGTTTAGGATCTGCGGAGGGGCCACACATTCCGCCTCAGGTAGCAGGGCTGGGAAAGGGGGACCTGCTTGAAGACTTGGAGGACCACAGCCAGAGTAGGCAGTGCTGGGCTGGGCTGTGGTTGTGTCCCCCTCTTAGCGGCATCTCTGCTTCCAGGAAAGCCCCATAAAAGAGTGCACCTCCATCACAAAGGTCTGTTTCCATTCATCAAGTACTGTAGCTCATTCAGAGCCACCCCATTTCTCAGAGTGTGCTGAACCTCATCACATGTAACTTTTGCTTTCGGTGGGGAAGTTTCCTTCAAATGTTAAACCAATATTAGCAGATTGGCATCAGGCACAGGGATTGCTCCTGCCACAAACTCTAGACCAGGGCTGGCCAACCTTTCAACAGGAATGCTCCTGGCCCTTGAATGGTTGTCTAGGTGAGGGCCTTTCAGCAGCAGGTGCAGCTGCTTTAGCAGCACCATCAGCACTTGCAGCTGCCAAGATTCTGTCTTCTACACAACTCTGAAGAACACAGAGGCCCTCGTGGTGGCAGGTTGGCCACCCCTGCTCTAGACCCTTATTAGCAGCTTGGCTGATGCTAGTAAGAAGGCCAGAAATCAGAGCTCCCATGTAAACATTTGCGAAGTTATTTTTGAAAGCCTTTACAAAATGGCAGCCTTAACTAATCTCGGGGCGGGGGGGGAAGAGATTCCGTAGTTTCAGGCACCGAGATCCAAGTGCCATCAAAGATCTGGCTTCATGGAGCTTTGAGGCAACAAATACCAGCAGGGCCGGCCCATTCAGGAGGCCAACTGAAGTGGCCGCCTCAGGCAGCAGATTGGTGGAGGTGCTCATTCCTGTCTGCCTATTTGCCTGCACTGCTGCTCCTCCTTCTCCTTCCACTCCCTAGATTGGAAAGGGAGGAGTGGGACGGAGGACGAAGAAATGTGGAGGGAGGAGTGTGCTGGGCCAGGACCAGGAGAGTGAGAGGAGCAGAGACTGGCACACTATTAGGTCAGGGGGCAGCATTTGGCATGCATGCTGCCTCAGGTATCAGGAGGTCTTGGGCCAGCCCCGAGTTCTAGATGCTGAGGGAGCAAGTGGCAGGCAGCGAAGCGGACAGCAGCCCCACAGTGCAGGGAGCGAGCGAGCGCGAGCCTGGGGCTGTTCCCTCAGTGACAATGTGCCTAAACCTGGAGCTGTTTAGCAAGCAGTGGTATGAAGTTGGCGTCATGGGATCAGCAGATTCCCAGGACCAGGAGGATTCTGGGCTGTGGTGTCAGACTTTGGTCCCAAAGCCTGGCTGCAAAGACAGAAACAGGCTTATCCTGCAGAAAGGTTGGCTGCAACCCTCCCCAGGACCCAATTCTCATGCCACAAATTGGGGGCACAGTTTTGATAATTTTGGGGGTGGGGCATGACTTTCTTCCTGAAAGACAAAATAGGAACAAAATGGAGACTGATTTAACCAGCAAACTGGCTCTGTCCGGTGGCCAGCGATTGTTGGCGCACCTGTGGACACGGCTCAGTCTTTTTCGATTACATGGTGCAGGGACGAGATCTTGGATGGAGCAACCCTCTGCCCCCACACAGGCAGTGAATGCAGCACTCCTCTGCCTTGGACAGATTGTTGGGGGCTTGTATCAACAGCAGCCTCCAGGAACAATTTGCTATACATCCTTGGAGTGATCAAATGTGAAAAACAAGGGCTCAAAGGTGAATTGCTCTTTCTAGCTCAAGCATGTATATTGAGGAGGAGTATACAAGAGAATATTGCAACAACGGTTGCAAAGCAACGTTCCTTCGCGGAACAAGATGAGCAGAGTAAAGTATCATGGGAAAGACCACATTGGGATGGGATGGATGGGCGATTAGCTGGGCTGTGTACACAGCCCAGCTAATTGACGATGGTCACTCTGAAGCACCCAATAAAGAGGTTGGTGCGGCTGAGAGCAAGGCCACCAGAGACCTTGGTGGAGAGAAGGCCAAGCCCACCAGAAAGGGGGATACGGAATTCCAGCTGAATTCTTGGCTTCAACAGGTTTTCGTTCTGAAAATTGTATGGAGACCTGCACATGCATAGCTTTCCTGCAACCTTCAGGTCGTCCGCCAAGTATTGTCACCTCTCTGAATTACCAATATTTGTGTGGCTTGAGAAAACACTGCAAAGTGGCATGTATATGTATGGTTGTATCAAAACTCTTTTTTGTCTGGTTTTACCAATGAGCAGCAGTGTATGTGTGCTTCAGTAAACCATTGCACAAAAAGAATCTTGATGCAAGTGTGTGTACAATCACATCGGGGCTGGCAGTGGGGCAGGGGTGTCAGGCAACTGCTACTGACCCTGAGACCACCCCTGTGGCCAGAGCCCTCCTGCCAAGGTGTCAAAGGGATCATCCAGGCTCCCATCGCCACCCTCGCTCCCATCCCATTTGCCACGTAAGGTTGATCATGAGCTTCAGGGGAGCCCACACAGGTCGGAGGGAGACTGGGGGAGCAATTGCCCAAGGGTCTCCTGAAATGTGAAGCTGGCTGTAGAGCAGATCATGATTGCGGTTTTGTAGAGCCGAAATGAAACTTCTCATGGGAGAACCTTTACCTTAAACTTGGGCGGGGGGAGGTGTGAAGAGAGAGGCCGAACTCCCTGTTAATTTAAACTCACTGGCCAGCATCAGCACCGCTCTTGGTGGGCATGGCCTGGCGGCCTCCATTTTTTTAAAAAAATATCTACAAGTGCCTTTGAATATGTGATGAGGCAGCATCACTCTGTGATAAAAATGGAGGAGCACTCTTGTTGGCTTGTGAGTTTTGACCCCTGACTTGGATTTGAACTTCTCACTTCCCCAAACCTTGAAATAGCCCCCCCCCCATTTCACAGAAAGTAGCAGGGACGTTGGGGGAGCATTCCATCTCGGCTCCCTCTTTGTTTTGCACATAGGAGCACTGACGTAATAGCGGCAGTGGAAGATCTCCCCACTTATACTTGACTGGCGGCTTCACCCTGCCTGTCTCCTTCCTATGCTCTGCAATAGCCCCAACTCTCTGCTCATTTGAAAGCCGCAGAGGACTTTGAACCATTTGTACCTGATGTACATTTGGTCAATAATCGGAAGCGGAATGACTGTGACTCTATCAACCCCGCACACTAACAGCCTTTCGAGGAGGCATTCCTCTTCCCCATCCCAGTAGAAACAAAGAAAGGGTCATGATTTCCCAAGGGCAGGGACCGCAAACATCCAGCGCATGCGCCTTGTACATGGGGACACTGACTTGGAGCATCTGCTCTTCACGCTGAAGATCTACTTAAAGAAAAGATCTGCTTTTCAGAAAATGAAAAGCTTTTGCCCTGACCTGAGCTGCTGCTGCTGCTGTTGTTGTGGGAGCTGAGCGATGAGAAGAGCAATACGACTGCACAATGATGACAGATGGACCACCAGGAAGGAAGGCAGCCTCGTGATGCCGAGGAAATGGGTTCGTCCGAGGATGCAGCTTCATCGGATGTGTCTGTAAAAAGGAAGACGAGCGCACAGTAATTGCCTTTGATCCAGCAGCTAATTCAATCAGAAGCGAGTCAGGAACTGGCCGCCTGCTCTGAACAAGTCGTCTGTGAGGATCAAATGCACGTCTTGCGTTGGCTCATGATTTGGGCTTCATGCTGGCTCACTGTCACTGAAGCCCAAGTGCTCCGTTTTGTGTGAGCCGTCAGTACAAATTGAGAAAACAATGGCAATATGCATATGTTTGCATGATTTATTTTTTGGGGGGGGAGTACAGGTCACCTCCTTGGGAAGGTTCCATCCCTGAGCAGTAGAACTCAGACTCTGCCTGCAGGAGGCGCCAAAGGTGTTGAAAGTTAGAAATGCTGCTGTCATCAGACTTGCAGGAGGGCTCTGCCTGCGGTCCTGGACAGCTGCTGGTACTCAGAGTAGACGATGGCGCACATGGCTGGGCTTGGAAACAGGCATCTCAAGGCTTTGTATTGCTTGCATCAAAAACGACGCAAGTGTTACATCAACCCCACATTCTTCTAGGACTTGGATTGCAATGCGAGCTGGCGAAGAATCTCCCTTGCACCCAGCTAGCCCTCTTCCACCACCCACCAATCCCCCCCCTTTCCTCACACCCCACTTCCCTGTCTGCGGCTGGTCTTCCGGCAGCAGAGGCAAGTGGGGGGTGGAGAGGGAGGCCTCCCTTTTCCCTGGCACCTGCTGTGCTGTTCCACAGCATGCCAGGCTGCAGGCAGCCTCTGGGGAATGTTTGCAGTTCCCCTCTCAACAATTCTATTTGTGGTGCTTGTGGCACAAATTCTGCTTACTTCCAAGCAAGAGGGTCAGGGACAGAAGTGGGTGGAGAGTGGAGCGCGTGGAGCAGCTGCTCGAGGTGCAGGCGGACTTACCGGTCTCGTCAGGGTGTGGTGTTTGTTGTTGTTTTGGTCCTCCCACCCTCCCTGGAGCCAGAACGGCTCCGCAAAAGGTAGGAAACCGGCGGGAGGGGGGCGGGGTTGGTGATGCGTCACATCACCTAGACCCTGCCCCTTCCTCCGGGCGCCGGGAGGCCTGGTTACGCCTCTGGTTCAGGGAAGACCTTTCCGGAAGCCTGAAGGAAAGCCTTGAAGGAAGCCTTGAAGCTAGAGGGATCCGAGATCCGACTCTGCAGAATGCAGCAGCAGCCCGAGGTGTCCATAAGCTTGGCTCCACTTCCATCTCATGTGGATTGCAAGTTGCAGTCAGCAAATGACGACCCTCAAGGGAGTGTCAGCTCCAAAATGTAGTATATTGAAAAGCAGATGAATGGTGCCTTTTGTTCACACAATCGGTGTGTGACGAGAGCAGGATTGGGGTAACTCATCTGCAGGGAGTCCAAAACAATGTTTTCAATCAGCATTGACACCCCTCGATGTCTCTGTGTGTTCTGCTGAAATAAATCAGAGCACTTCCTCCTCCCCCACCACCCCAATTTTTCAAACTTGCAATTATTTATAGAGGCCATAAAACACGGACAATAAAAATAAATTGCCAGATGAATACCTGTGGGCAAAGAGAAATCATCTGAAAGATGAGGCAGGCTGTGGGAGTATTAAGTTGCTGGCTGAAAAGAAACTTGCCAAGGGTTAGAAAGTGTTTGCTGATCGATCCCCTTAAGATGCTTTGTGAAGTGAGTAAAAGAGTAGCTGCCAAGAAGCGTGATCTTATCTGCCCTTGCATGATTCTCAGGCAACAAGGTTATCTGGAAAGGAAGAACCAGATCCTGCTGATATGAACCTTACCGAATATTCAGAATTAAGCAATTCCAGCTTTACCATGGAATTGCACATTTGCACATTTGAATCTTGAATCTGAATGTTTACCCCAACATTTGACAGGATGGCAGTACTTTAAACTAGTTGACATCTTGGTTCTTTGAACCTTGGAGGCTTAAAAAAAAAATGGATGTGCAGTTCATGAGACGAAACAGATGCACCTGTTGAAGGCTTGTCGTCATCATCCCCCCCCCCTTCCCTTGCATGTTTCTGTTAGAAACTGCTGATCCTGGTTCAGAGGCAAGCCATATTTTCTGGTTCATCTGAACAGTCAAGCAGTGGTTTATGGTTGCCTGCCAACCAGGAGTGCAAACAAGGACCCAACCCGGAGTTTCTATCCTGGCTTGCAGGCTAATGCAAACTGTAGTCCAGCCACATTGGGATGAACCAGCAAACCATGGTTTGCTGTGAAACCAAGACTGACAGTTACTAAACACAGTGTGCTTAGGGAGAAGTGAGTGCTCTGCAGAACGCATTCTTGAAATGCCAAATGATGGCTTGCTGTTATGTCTGAAGTGCCCTGGAATCATGTGAACGGTCTGCTGTTCATTATCCAGGGCCTCCGAGAGGAATTTTTTCAGGGGGCATGAAGTTTCTCTTGGGCCCCTTCCCAAAGGGGGGGGGGCAAAATGGGGCAAGGGGAGGGCAGCAACGGCTGGAAAAGTCTCCTGAGCGCAGGTCTACAAGGCTTCCCACTGTGGCACGCAGGTCTACCTGCCTGGTAGACCTGGCCTCCTGGTTAGCCCGGCCTCCGTCTTTCACTCTCCATGAGGCCAGCCGAGATCCCTGGAAATTTCTGGGCCCCCTCCTCTGGCTCCTGGGCTCCCTTTTTGACCCTGGGCCCGGGTACAATTTATCCCCTTCCCCCCCCTCTCATGGGCCACCCTGTCATTATCAGCACTGTATTGCTTTATTGCTCTCAGCAGGAGGTGCTGGTGGGGCCCATCTAGTTTTGGGAGCCCCTTTGCATTTCCCATCAGGTGGCTGGTGCTGGTGGCACTGCCAGGCAGAGGCAACGGAGGCTGGTGAAGGCGAGGTAGCTGGAGGAGAGACGGCGAGCAGAGGTGGCTGCTGCAAGGACAGGGCAGCCCTCTAATATGCTGGTCCACAAATGAGGTGCTTGATACAGCAGATTCAGTCTGTCCCATTGGTGGGCCGGCCCGGCAGTGGAACGTGTGCGCTTGTTCCATAGACAAAGGAGAGGCGGAGAGGGATTCCATGCTGCGGACGTTTGGACCGACCCCTTTGAACTGAAGACGTTTGCGGAGCAGCTGCCACTGGCTCACAGGGCAAAGTGTGTCTGCAGCTGGCTGCAGCTGTTGAAATACAAGCACTTGCCAGATCGGCAGCTCACCCAGCTCAGCGGAGCAGTTAGCGGAGGGTGGCTGGACGGGAAGAAGTCAGGACCTCTCGGAGACAGCTTCGCCTCCAAGCAATGCTGCGCTGGAGTGTGAGAACTGCACCTCCCCAAATGCCCCCCACTGCAGCCATGCGGCCATTAGCACAGGGTGGAATCTGGAAGGCGACCTTCTGCTAGAGAAGCCTCTTTTTGGTGTTGGTGAAGAAATTGGCCCCGCAGCTAAACCTGTTCTTTAGGAGGAGTACTCCTCTCTTTTTAAAATTGGAAATCCACAGAATCCTTGCCCTGAACCAAATTTCTAGCCCCAATCACCAGAGACCAGTAGCTATAGGGTTGGACCTCACCCCTCCCCCCAGGTCCTCTGCATCTCACTGAATGGGAAGCAAGCTAGTGGGGCTGGATTTGAAGTCTGAGGCGGAGTGAGAGCCTTATCTTCTCTCAGGTTGAAAATGCCGAGCTACTAAATGCTTGGTGATGCTAATCACAGCCCTCTGGAGGGGGGGGGACACCTGAACCAGGGGGTGGGAGGGTCTCCCTGTTGCACGTGGGCCTCCCTGATGCCACCTGTCCCCTAGAGGAAGCAGGGAAGGGACAGGGAGTTCCAGCGTGGGAGACTGGAGACCGGGGTGGCCGACCTTCCACCATGAGGGCTTCTGTCTGTGTTCTGAAGAGTTGCGTAGAGGACAGAATCTGGGCAGCTGCAAGTGCTGATGGTGCTGCTAAAGCAGCTGCACCTGTTGAAAGGCCCTCACCTATGCAACCATTTAAAGGGCCAGGAGCATTCATGCTGAAAGGTTGGCCACCCCTGCTGTAGACTGTGGAGGGAGGCACAGGTGGTTTTCTGAGAGATTTCATGCCTCCCGGGCCAGGAAGACGGGCTGGCACTTAGCACCGCAGGAACAACATACTTAGTCTCTGTGTGGGTTTGCGCAACAGCGACAGGCTTGGGAAGCAGCTTCTCGACTCACATTGCCAAGTTGACAAGAGGATGTGTGGAAAAAAGAGAAAAAAGATTTTTTAAATTTTAATTAATTAATTGTTGGGGCGTGTGTATCCTCGTTTAGAACCGGGAAAATCTGGTAAGCCTGTTATTTTATTTATTTAATTTTAAAAATTTATACCCCGCCTTTTCCTATGCCGAAGGCAAATGCCCAAGGCGGCTTACAACAGAAATTAAAATACATAATTTAAAATACATAAAATAAGTTTAAACAATACATAACCGTACATAAACAAATTTTAAAACAATAAAATCCACTGGGGGGGGTGACAGTATGGAGCAGAGAAGCAACATGGCTTATGGCATTATGGTAACACAGGTTACAAGCCGTAAACAACCTCCTGGTTTTAGAAGTGGGTTTTCTCTGTGCCAGGTGCAAGGGAGTGACAACGGGAAACAGGTTATCTTGTTGTCTTATGCGCCCTGAGGCATCTGGTGGGGCCACTGTGTGATACAGGAAGCTGGACTAGATGGGCTTTTGGCCTGATCCAGCAGGGCTCCTCTTATGTTCTTATGTTCTAACATGGCAGAGCATCTTGAGATACAGGAGGTAGACCACAACCCATCACCCAAACACTAGATGAAACAGAAACGTTTTGAGCCCTTGCCAAAAAGTCATGAGGGAGGGGGCAGTTCTCAGATCCCCTAGCAGGGCGTTCCACAGTTGTGGCGCCATAGCAGAGAAGGCTCGCCCACGGGTTGCCACTCCCCTAACTTGCGCTAGAGGTGGCACCCGCAGGAGAGCCCCCTCAGATGACCTAAGACAGTGGGCCGGAATGTATGGGAGAAGGCGGTCCCTCAGATATCCTGGACCCAAACCGTGAAGGGCTTTAAAGGTCATTACCAGCACCTTGAATTGGGCCCAGAAATGAATGGGCAGCCGGTGCAGCCACTGAAGCAGCGGTTCAACAGAGTCAAACCACCTAGCTCCAGTGACCACCCGGGCCGCCGCTCTCACCAACCACCAAGTCCAGAAGGAGTCCTGCTGCCCCCTATACCTCCCACTACTCCGCACCCCCCTCTCACCAGGGTTACAGAGACGGAGAAGAACAGGACCCTCCCCTTGTCGCTCAAAAGGATAATCCCCTCTGGTGCTGCAGATGTTAAAAACCCCAGGATAATAACCTCCAAACCCAGAACACCCAAGTAAGGAGGTAAGTCTCTTCTCCAGGGTACATAAGCATTTCATGCCGTTGCCAATCCACAACCAGTTGAAGGTAGATGCTCCAGCAGAAGAAGAAGACTTCAGCAAGGGAACAGAGTCGGAGAATAAACATAATGTCATCGGTGTGCAGGTATCTTCCAGGCCTACGATCCATGGGCTAAGAGCCAAGCGCCAAGAGCCCTTCGGCTCGCACAGAAGGCTCGCGCCTCTGGCGAGCCACAGGCCCAAATACCTGTGGGGGGGGGGGAAAAGAGAGAAGCAGAGGCCACTCAATGACTGGCTCTTTCTCCTGCTGCGACCCCAGCCTTCCATTCCAACTATTAATACTAGATAAACTCTTATTCAGTTCTTGTGTGAGCGTCGTCAAGTTGGCCACTTGTTTTTTGTTGGTTACTAATTTGTTGGGTGATCTATACTGTTATATATTAAAATAAATAAAGTTAATGGGGGTGACACCATGGGTTACTGCACCAGATGACACCAACCCTAGTGATGCCTCTACTCTTTGTCTGTTTTCGGGCACCTACGACGGGGACCTGCCTTTTCTCCTGTTGTAAGGTGAATTGCACTTTGATGGGGCTGTAATGGGCATCATAGTCCCTTCCTGGAGGAAGACAAGGCTATCAGTTGTCATCATGATTCCTAATCAGAATCTCCATGTTCAGGGGCAACCATGGGAGAGGGCTTTTTGCCTCCCTGCCCTGCTCCCTGGGCTTCCTGGCTGGAGACAGCTGGTTGACCACTTTGAGAACCAGGCGACTGGCCGGGGTGGAAGGTTGCTCTGATCCAGGAGGGCTTTTCTTGTGGTCTCATGAAGCAAACCATGAATCCAGCTCACTCTCCTTTCAAACCTCGGCAAGTCTTCTCCAAACCTGAGCTTCAGGAATTTTGCCTACATCTGTGAATGCTGCAGTGGTCAAGGCCTGTTCAGACAGTCAAGAGATGCTGCAGTCTCCAAGCGGTGAACACGTTTGTGTGAACCAGGCCATGAAGGGGCAGCTTTCAAAAACGTTGGTAGTCTTGCCCCTGGCCCTACAGACCGTCCACACTTTGGCCGCCTTGCGGATTCATTTGTCCTCCTTCCCTGGCTGAAATGAGGACAAAGGCAGCAGCAGGGACCCATTGGGAGCAGAGCTCTTTGCTAGCGGAGGCGTCTCCTGCCCACCCCAGTCATCCTTTCCCTTCCTGACTACATCACCTGAATTCATCTTCTCTTCCCAAAGCCTCAAGCGTATCCTTAGCTGCTACCGTAAGCAGATGACGGAGGCGAGGAGAAAGAGACTATTTAGAAAGAAGTGCTGTCACCAGGCTGAATTTGTTTAGCTGTGGTGGGCAAACTGTAACCCTCCCCCCATGGCTTGCCCACCAATTCCTCCCAGGGCTTGGCAGGAGGCATCTTATGTGCCACCACAGGCCAATTGGCTTGAATGCTGTTGTGGGAATGGAAGGGCTGCCATTTTGGAGCACAGTGAAGGCCCAGCTTGGTCAGAGATGGCCGGCCAGATGCCACGGGGGGGGGGGAAGAGTTCATAAAAGGAGGGTGTGTTCCCTGTGGCTAGTCCAAGGGACATTCTCTGTAGTACAAGCAAAGGCTTTCATAGTCAGAATTGTTAAAATGCCTCGTATTCTGCTGGGTATAGAGACCACTGTCAACATCAATGTTGGGTTGTCCTAATGTTTTGCCCTCCCAGTTGACTTGAGGGTACTGTCAAAGGATAACATCACCTAAAACACTAAAAGTTAAAACCTAAAATTCAGCTGAGATGTCTAGAATCTGAATTAAAAGCTCTAAAATGTAGTTTAAAACGAGACTGATACTAAAACTGCATAAAAGCTAAACTAAAACCCTAGCTCCAACATCGGTTCAAGCTAACCCCCCTCACTCTAACATCGGTTCAAGCCCAGACTCCCTAACAAGAGAGCTTCAGTCTGAGATGTGCTGGAGAAAGGACTGAAATATATGAGGGAGGGACCGCCTTCAGATGCACAATCTCCTCCAATCAGCTCATTGATTAGTGTCACAGGACTTCACTTAACCACCCAATCGCCCAGCAGCCCAATCAGTCCCACCAGGCTCCTGTTCATCATCTCTCATTCCTCTCTTAAAGGCACCTACCATTTCCATATTCAATTCTTTAATCCTGGTTTTTTTTTTAATGCAGGGGTCCAATGTAGTCTGGTTTTAAACCGCATTTTGGAGCTTTTAATTCAGATTTTAGACATCTCAGCTGAATTTTAAGTTTTAACTTTTAGCGTGTTAGATGATTTTTTTTTATCCTTTGACAGCGCCCTCAAGTCAACTGGGAGGGCAAAACATTAGGACAACCCAACATTGATGTTGACCGTGGTCTCTATACCCAGCAGAATACGAGGCATTCTCTGTAGTTTTACCAACTGGAGGGGCAATGCAGGGCAGTGGCTAGTGGGCAGAGAGGAGAGAGGACCCCCAGCTGAGTGGAAGAGGGGTCAGCTGGGGGTCCTCTCTGCCCCACTAGCCACAGGGAAGCAGCAGTGGCTGCCTGGGCCTCTTTCTTCTGTTGGCTGCTGCCTCTGATGGGACCAGCCCTGGGCTGCTTGCGCCTGGAGCAGAGAGAGAGACGAGGGAGGCGGTTGCGAGGCTGTAGAGTGGACAGCACCATTTCAGGCCGCAGGTGCAGGAAGCTGATTTTATTATTACAGTATTTCTATACCGCCTTTCTCGTAGACACAAGGCGGTTTACATAGGCAGGCTGACCATAAGCCCCATTTTTTCAAATGGTTTTTTTACAAGTGTAAAACTCATAGGTAAAAGGTAAAGGTGACCCCTGACAATTAAGTCCAGTCGTGTCCGACTCTAGGGTGTGGTGCTCATCCCCATTTCAAAGCCAAAGAGCCAGCGTTGTCCGAAGACGCCTCCGTGGTCATGTGGCTGGCATGACTCTCTTTGCCGCAGCGCATAGCATGCGGCTGGAACATGGAGCGCTGTTTACCTTCCTGCAAGCGGTACCTATTTATCTACTCGCATTAACATGCTTTGGAATTGCTAGGTTGGCAGGAGCTGGCCAAGCAACGAGAGCTCACCCCGTCGCGGATTCTCTCCAGATGTTTCCCTTCCCTTCATAGTGCAGACGTTGTCCTGGCTGTACAGCTCTTGAACTTTCCAAGTTTCCACAGGCAGCAGCTGCAAATCACACCTCAGACCAGTTCTCAAGCTGTTATCCATTTCTTGCTAGCTGATTCCTCCACACTCTGCACTCCTCCACATTCCTCCGTCTGCAGCTTCTGGTCCCCATCCAAGGTGAGACCCAGGCTGATCCTGCTTAGCTTTTTCAGGCAAGGCGACAGCTCAACCTCCAGACCACATCTCCTTCCTTTTGAATCCCCACATAACAAGCTCCCTGCAAGCAGAAAACGTGCACAAAGGGTCCAGACTGGGCTAGCACCTGTGTCTCTGATGTGCTAATGTGCCCAGTTTCCTGACTCTCTTGTCACAGTCTGGCTCATATCCACCCTTTCCACAGGCTGTACAGACAGTCTGGCACCTGAGCTGGTATGGAAGTTTGGCGCTACTCCCTCTGGGTTGGCATTCTGCACAAAACACTGTTTTTGTCCAATGCAGTGCTGACCTTGAGAAAGACTGACGTGGGAAGCTGGCTAGAAGGCGTGGCAGGGAGCAGAGAAGATATTGACTGGGATATCCAGTCAATCCTCCAACCCCCTTGTTCATTCCTTCATTAACAATGAAGTTTTAATGTGTGGAGTCAAGGAAAATGAATAGATAGATAGACCTTTATTGGCATAAAGGAAAATGAATATTTGTTGCCTTTCGACTTGTTCCTTAGCCTTCTGGGAAGAGAGAGATCAGGTTTCCGCAAACCGACCCAACACATCTGGAATGAGTTTAGGGTGGGTCCTGCGGAATCTCAGCCATCCCATTCTCTTCAGTGGCTGATAGGATAATTCCTTCTGGCCTCTTAAGCAGAAATAACGTCATCAGTTGCTCTGGAATAACTTGGCTAGGGAGTCTGGGATTGTGGCTGCAGGGTTCCCATGCTGGGAAAATAAGTGCAAGGTGTCTCAACATGCCTGCTTTCCCCAAAGAATTCTGGGACATGTAGTTTGGCAGGGGTACCGAAAAGCCGCTGCTATAGTTGCATAGCTCCCCTCATAGAATTACAGTTCCCAGAGTTCCTGGAGGAAAGGGATATGTCAATGAAGCCTGGCATTAGTCAACGGGGAAAAGATTGGCCCTGCTGCACTTGGGAATATCATTAAGATATGAAGCTGCCTTTCAATGAGTTGGACCATCTATCCAAGAACCTCCAGCAGGGGTGGTGTCAAAGGTCAGCTAGGTTGGAGACTGGCCCAGGGCCCAGCAAAGGGCCCTCCCTGAACTGACCCCTCAACAGAAGCGGCGCCATGGGAAACGCAGTGCAGGGCTTTGCCCAGGGCCCCCAGCCACCTCTTGCCAGCACTGCTCAACAGGATCCCAGAAGATGTCTTTCCCAGCTCTCTTACTTGAGGGCCTTACTTTAATGACGATGGATGACCAAGGTCTGAATCGGAGACCTTCTGTATGCAAACCAAGTGCTCTGCGGCGCTTGCCTTTGTCTTTGATGGGGCCAGGATCTGGCCGCTTCAGGTTGAGGTACAGACCCTGCCGGTCTAGTCTTCTTGGCTTCCTGCAGGACTCTGCTCACGTAGCAGTGTGCAGCTCTTGGCACGGACCAAGCTATCATGTTCCGCCCCATCAGTAACTAGGATTCAGCCGTCGTTGAGTGGTCCTCACTGCTGTACCCCATAAAGAAATGGATCATAGCATATACCTGCTGTTTCAGTCAATAATCCATCAGTTATTAACATCCAGGACCCATCCGACAAAGAATTTTTATGTCAGCCCATATTTAAAATCCCGACTGCCAGCGTTTTGGCGAAACATAAACTCCACCACCCTGCCAAAGGGAACGTGGCTTTGGTTAATAGATTTTTGCTTGTTTGACTGTCTGCCGATGCCCTTGTTTTTCCATGGGCAGATGGAGATCCTTAGAAGACTAGTGTTTCTTGTCCATCTTTAGGGCACCTGGGTAAACACTGTGGATACAGACATGGAAAACTCCCCAACCATAGAGAATTCTCTTTGGTCCACACAAAAGGTCTTATTTTTGAACCTCTTCACTCACCAGACAGGTGGCGACCTGCCGCTTATTATGCAAACTCTGTTTGGTGCTACCAGTTCAGCCCCTACATCTTAGAGCCCCCCCCCGCATGGTCTGTAACGTGCAACAAGAGGTTGTCCTGGAACACCTTTTGATGTCTTCCAGATCCATGATCCTGTTTGGAAACAGGATTCGAGCTGACCTGTTTTAGTTCCACAAGTGAAACACTTTGTGCAGAGCCCTTCCTTATTTTCATTCAAATGCAACTGGGTGGATAGGAACTTTATTTTTTATGGATGAAATTTATGAACCATTATGTTTCCCGGGCATGTTCAGATTAAAGGTTTCCATCATAGAAGCCCATTTATACAAATGGAAGTCCTTGACAATTTAATTGCTTTCTTCTTTTAGGAGAGCCTAGAGGAATAAAATTGGGAGAAGGGCACAGCGACGGGCAGCCTGCAGACTCTAAAGGGCTGGCATTTGCACACTGGCATATTTTGCTCTGTGTCGCATAGAAACAACAGCGCCATAGTGTGTTTCATCATAGTGTGCACATATGCACAACTGTTGTCATTTGTGGGACTGCAGAACCCAACTCGTCTCTACCGTTTGATCTCTCCGTAGGGGAGAATGCACCTTGGCACAAGTGCACATATATGCAAATACACAGACTGCCCTTTCACATGCTGCATTGGGAGCTGTTAAGTATGATAACACATTATTGGATTGCCAACTGACCAGAAACATGTCCTGGTCTGCTCCTGCGCCTTTAGCATCAGCTTCGGTAGCCAAAAGCAACAGGAGAGGCTAAGCATGAGCAATTAATAATTTCTGTAGATCAAGGCACAGGGACTGCACAGGGACGTGGCACCTGACCCACTTATAGGCGCCTCCCTTGTTGGGCACTTGTCTGCGGTTTTAAAGGCTTGACTTGTTGTGCCTGTGTAGATCTCTTGGCAGCAGGAGGATCATCTGCTCAGAGCAGCGTTTGTTCCCGTTAACAATGTGACCGCTGCGTTCTGCACATGGGTCCATCTGTGGGCACGCATGGGGTGGTGCAATGGTTAGCTGCGCATTGGGCTTAGACCTCCTTGTATAGTTTTGTGTGGGTTAGAGCTGGGGGTAGGAGACCCTGTGCAGCACCCTGTGAAGCTTCTTGGATACAGAACAGGAACCACCATCGTAATGTTCAAGTAAGCCAAGAAATTTATATTCCCTATTTGGAGTAGGCTGACCTGAAAAGAGCTCTCCCTCCCTCAATTTCATGGCCCCATTTTCAGGTAGGAAAATAGGGGGATGACGACAGACCTCTATGACTTTGGAGGGCTTAAAACGAGACCAGGGAGAGTCTCTGGGAATGATGCTACACGACAGACCATCGTAGCCTGGGGGACCCATGGGAAATCAAAAAGCCTCTCTCCAGCCCCCAGAGGAGCACTGTGCCACCACAAAACATGCCGTGGCACAAAACAGGTAGACTGGAGGGGTGGCTTTGGGGCTCCTTTCACCGCCCACGCCCCAAAGTTCGAGCCAAGCATTCTCCACAGAAAACATCCGGATTGGCCCTCGTTGCGGCTAGAGGCCTACAAGGGCTGCCTCCTTCTCTCCCTCAGTTCTTATGTCAGACGTTTAATCCCAAGTGACAGACATTCCCTTTCACAAAATCAGCCCACAACATGCTGAATTCTTCTTTTTATTCATTACGGATGGATGTCTTTAGTTTGTAAACAATTCTTGTGCATTTTGCTTAATCATTCCCAGACATATACTGTATTATTCATTGCAAATCATCTGTTGTGAAAAACATGGATAATTGTTAAGTCATTCCTTTTATTTTTTATTTATTTTGCTTTGCATTTATAATGAAACGTGTATTGAGTAATTCCTTTGGTGGAGGGCCGCTTCTGACACCGATAACTTAAGGGAGTTGCACCCACCACTCACTTGTGGGACGAGAGAAGGACGGAGCCTACGGAAGGACGGCCACTTTCTCTCTTGGGGCCGGGTGGTGGAGATGGCGCTGTATTGTTCTGCAGGCCAGGGACATAATTTGCATGCGCCAGCAGACCACTTTCACAAGTGCCCCCCCCCCAGCTCTATGATAGAGCTTCAGAACTAGGCACGGCTGGAGAGGAGAGGGACTGCCCCCCAAATGCCACCTAAAAGTTTTCATTGCAAATGTTGGGGTTCCTCCTCATTTTTAAGGAAGTCTTCCAATGCTTGAAAATAATTTTATTTTCCTGCTGTGGAAAACTGAGCAGCGTTTTTAATGAGGGACGTTAGTGGCCCACTGCTTTGAAGCTCCCCCCCCCCATTGACCATCCCTGCCCTGCCCACCACTTGTACTTAATTGCTGCATCTAAAGAACACAGGAAGGGCCCAATCCGTGTGCAGCGTCCACTGCATTCTATGGGCCAGTTGGGGACCTGGCCAGCCAGGACAGGTAAGGAAGGAAATACTTTACTTACCTCCTCTGCTACCCCCTGGTCCCCAATTGGCCTACTCAGATCTCTGCCCACTATTTTGCTAGGCTGAAGGGCCGGGGGCATCATGTGTTGGGCCTGGAATAGGGGCTCCTGCAGAATCCTAGGATCCTGCAGAAGTTGCTGCTGCTGAGATCTGCCCCCAACCCATCCCCAACCCGATCCGCCCTCCCCCCACCTTACCTGTGCTGATGGCTGGTCTGCAGCCCGCTGCTGCTGGTGAAACGACTGCTGCGCCATCGGCAGCGAGCTGCAGACTGTCAGAGTAGCTGCAGTGATGGAGGCCTGCGCGATACACTGGCGGACCATGAGATCTGCCAGCATACTGAGCAGATAGTATTGAGCTGTAAAAGGGCTTAATGTTGGGCCATGGATTGCACCCCTTTTTCTCATTGCACAACCTCCCCTGCTGCTTTGCAATCCCCAAACTCGGAACCAATAGATCAGAGGCAGCCAGGGGTGCAAAAGTATTTGCACCACTTCAGAGCTGGACTGATATTCTAGCAGCCACCTTAGAAGACAGAAGAGATGGAGACCAGGATGCACCAGTGTGAGGAGGGAAGCACACAAAGCTGCCGTCGTTGGTCCATCCAGCTGGGCGGACTGGCAGCAGCTGTCCAGGGCTTGAGTCAGGGGTCCTCCTAGTCTCTCCCCCCCCCCCCAGAGCTGTTGCCGTGGATTGACCCTCCCGTCACCAAGTCAGAACCTCTCCCTCTTCCATTCCTTCCAGGATGAGAGGCAGAGAAATCTGTACACAGTTTTCAGGTTGTCGGTTACATTGGGCACAAGGATATCTCTACCCCGATTCAGAGTATCTTTATTTGGGAGCCATGAAAATTAGAGGGTGTGGACCTGGTTTACATTTGTCCTGGGGATAGAGACAAGGCAAGATTGAGGAGCTTAAAACAACGAGGCTGTGGTCTGCATGAACGGGCACTTCCCCGACAATACCCCCCTCCTATGTGCTCACAGTGCAATTATTCAGGGAGCAGGTTGGTACATGTGCAGGGCTTGTAAGTCAGCCCAGACCCAATTTTCACCACAGCCGTGAGTTGAGGGTGCAATGGGGAAAAAAAATAAAATAAAATCAAAATGTCAGAAGTGGCCTGTGGAGGTAGCACATGATCATAATAGGCTTTTAATGAAACACACGTCTGCGAAGAACCATTGAAAAATCAATGCAAGCTTTCAGATGCCTCAGACCCTGTCTCTGAAGGGGCTTTCTGGCAAACGGTCACATCACTCCAGAGCTGGGATTGCTGAAGTCGCAGAATATGGATCAGATGCAGAATTCAGCTTTTTTTTTTTTTAATGGAGGTTATTAGCCTTTAAGATGGTGCTGTTAATGTCTCTCTCTCTCTCTCTCTCTCTCTCTCTCTCTCTGTGTGTGTGTGTGTGTGTGTGTAACACATGGTAAATATCTCAGAAGCCAATGGGGTGGCTGAATAAGCTTTCCAGGGGTTGGGGGTCTGGGAGGGGGGCTTCAATGCCTTGCATAGCTCTTTGCTCCTTCTCTTGACTAGCAGAACTGGAATAGATAATGCAAAATATAAAATAGTGGAATAAATTATCCAAAAGATCAACCTTGCAAGTTGTGTAATTTGTACAAGTAGCAATATTCCATTTTTTTTCCTGATGCAGAATTTTAATTTTTGTGAAGTCCCAAGTCTCCTGCTTGCTTCGTCAGGCCAACGATTCATCTGGGCCAGGAGGGGATCATCAAGCAGCCAAAGGTATGCAGAGGGCAACAGACCCTCAAAGCACAACTTGGAGTCCTGGACATGAGGGTCCCTTCCAAGGGAACAGTGCAATGCCTCTTATGCCAGTCTACTTTCCAGGGGCTCAGGATTCCAAACTGCCCTTCCTTTGCAGGGTCGTCGCAGTCAATTGATCTGAGCATATTCACAGGATATAGGAAAAGCAGCTTATATAATGTATTTATGTTTGTATTTAGACCCCTACCTCTTAACTTGCCAGAAGCTCTCTTTCTAAGTGGCTCACAATATGGAGGTTCCTCCAAGGAACTTTGGGAACAATGCTTTTGGAGAGGGTGCTGAGAATTCCTCTCCCATTCTGGGATGGGGGGGGGGAAAGGGGTGGGAAGAAGAAGAAGAAGAAGAAGAAGAAGAAGAAGAAGAAGAAGAAGAAGAAGAAGAAGAAGAAGAAGAAGAAGAAGAAGGTTCCCTGAATTCACTTTTTCTCTCTGGCTTTCCAGCCCTGCCTGTGGGCTTCCTGGGTTGGAAACACAAGGCTGGACTAGGTGAACCTGGGTTCTGATGCAGCTTTTATTATGCCCTTTTGCAGTTGTTGTACTTGCAGAAACTGAATTATCCAGAAGTTCTGTGCAAGAGCCTTGTACCTTTTTTTTTTTTTTAAGAAGAGCATGTGGAAAGTTACAGGAATCACACATGGACATCCACAGTTCAGTGGAATATGTGGGTTTGCTTCGTGAGTTACAAACTGGAAGATGGGCAAAGCTGACTCTGCCCCAGACCATCTCTACACTACAGACTGAAACTGTACCCAGGAAATTGGTGCCAGGAAACGTGGGCCAGGGATCTCCAACAGCCTCTGCGCCAAATGACAATTCCCGGGATGAGCCATGACATTAAAGTGGTATAAAACCAAAACAGGGTTGTAATATAGATATCCTTACACATGTGAACTGCAAACCTGATCAGACAGACTTGGAAGTGAATCTCACTGAAATCAATGAGATTTACACCTGGGTAAACATGGTTACCCAGGTGTAAATCTCATTACACCTGGGTAAACATGGTTTAGGCCAGCGGGTGGCGCAGTGGGTTAAACTGCTGAACCATAAGCTGTTGATCGAAAGGTCGGCAGTTCGATTCCCGCGACGGGGTGAGCGCTCGTTGCTTGGCCCAGCTCCTGCCAACCTAGCAGTTCCAAAGCATGTCAATGCGAGTAGATAAATAGGTACCGCTTGCGGGAAGGTAAACAGCGCTCCGTGTTCCAGCTGCATGCTACGCGCTGCAGCAAGGAGAGTCATTCCGGCCACATGACCACGGAGGCGTCTTCGGACAACGCTGGCTCTTCGGCATTGAAATGGGGATGAGCACCGCACCCTAGAGTCGGACACGACTGGACTTAATTGTCAGGGGATACCTTTACCTTTAAACATGGTTAGGATTGGGCTGAAGGCACAAATTCAGCACTAATTCCTGCCTCCCAGTCTAAAGAAAAGCTTAAGAAATGAACTACTGAGGAAGCAGTGTTCACAGGGCAGTCACCACAAGTTGATGTTTGGCACGGCTGTGGGGCTGGTGAACATTTTGCGTAGACCAAGGTCGAGGTCTTCCCTTTCCTGGTATCTGCTGCAATGGAGCTTTATTGAGAGATGGCTTCTAAAGGAGTGAAATGTTCACTGGGCAAACCTGTCGGTTCTCTTGGCCCCACTCTGCACTGTAACCCTTCTTTCCCACTCAGCTGACTTCAGCTGCTTCTCTTTACAATGGGCCTCACAAACACATTATTAGAGAATAGGGGCATCCGCGTCGGGGACACTCCATAGCTTGCTACTCCGCTTCCTGAAGATCCAGTGGTCCATCCAAAAGCCTAGGTGGGCTGGTCCTGTAGTAGTGCAAATAATTGGAACTCTCTATAACCTAATATAACACACCACTAGCAAACCTTCCCTAAGTACTTCTCCTGCTTGTTCTTAGGGTGCATCTACGTACATGACAGGCTCCCAATGGTATCACCATCATTCCTTCTTCCCAGGAAGCCCTGGAACTTTAGTTCTGTAAAGGAACAGGGGGTCGATAACCCTGAATTATCTGCATGTTGTCCACCAAACTACAGTTCCCAAGATTCTTTGGTGATGATGGGGAAGCCATGACAGTTAAACTGATAAGAAACCAATATAATTTTGCAGTGCAGATATACCCCTAGAAGCTGGAAGAATGGTATTTTATAGGACCTTTGGGGCAAGCCGCTAACTTGATTTCCTGCAATTGCACTGGTTCCTTTCTCATAACATTTTGGCTCTGCTCAGAGACAGGACCCTTTTCATTTCTCATTTCCATTTGGCAGTTTTGAAAGTGATTTACCACAAAAACATGCAGTTAGATGGAAGGTTTTTCCAGTTCCTAAAGGAACATGCAACTAATTCGTAATCAAAGAGGGAACACAGGTACAACCCCCTCCACAGAAGTCTGCACCAGTTAGCTGTCACCAGGAAGCAGGATTCACTGGTCCGAGCCCACAAAGTGAAACTCTTTGCAATAAAATGGGAGCGCACAAAGACCTGGGGATGTCTTGGGGCAGCTGGTACCACCAGAGGGCAATGGTGCTCTACCCTTCGCCCTCTGCACCAAAACACGATGCACCCCTTCCCTCCCATTTCTGTTGTGCTGTGGATAAACTCAAGAGCGCCACTGGCAGAGGTCCTTGTGAACTCTGAGTATTGCCTTCATTTTCAAACAGGAGGGATTAGCTCTGCTGGGTCTAGAGAGCCCTTGTCTTCTTTAACACCTTGGGAGAGTAGACCACGGAGCAAAGTATTTGTGATCAGACAGCCGGCCTACATTTCCCATAGAACTTGACTTCCTGTTCAAAAGAACAGAAAAACGATCTGAAGACCCTTGGCGTTCAGTAATTGGCTGGGCATTCTTGTGAACACAAAGTGCTTTCTCAGAACCTCTTATTTGGACGTCATAAACATTTCCGTTTTCATTTACATCACCGTCTCCTTTTCTTCTTCGACGAGGACCGTCGGCCTGTCTCCGTTGTAGAGTCCTGAACCATTGAGGTACTCCTCATCTTTGTTATACTGTTCTGGCCCAGAGGAAGGCATGGAATTCTCAGAAATGGATCCATTTTTGACATATCCTGGCAAATTCCGGTGTCCGTTGAGGGTACCCGGAATGAGCTTGGTATTCAGATGTAGGGCAATTCCCCCTCTTGTAGTGACATTGGTGACGCTTGTGTGGGACACCATTGGCCCATAACTGTAGGTGGTACTTCCACTGCGGGCCTTTCTTTTAAAGTCAAGGGCCAACGTCCATCTGCTCCACGATTTCTTTATTTCTGCTTGAACCTGATGACGTTGGAAAAGAGAGGAAGGCTTATTATGGAATGGTAGCAAAGGAAGATTTGAGGATGGTGCCATTTTGGATAATGCTACGGGCTGAAAAGTGGGAATATGTATACAGTAAAAATATGGCTACACCTCTTCCCAGCTTGCTTTGGGTGAACTGGAAGTGTCTGTGGCCTCATTTTCATACTTCGCTTTCTTCCCTGCTTCTCTCCCCCACCCCCAATCTGAAGGGGTTTAGTCCAGGGACAGAGGTGTCCCATTTAGCTTGATTATAAAACACTTACCTCCCCATTGCAAAAACAATAGATAATGGCGACAAAAAATCCCTAGGAGCAAGGAGATAAAAGACATATTATTATCACCATCAATAAGAATATTTATATACTGCTTTTCCACAAAAAGTAGGTCACAAAGCAGTTTACATAGCAAAATAAATCAAGAAATGGTTCCCTGTCTCCAGAGGACTCAGTCTAAGAAAAGACGCAGCAGAAACACTAGGAACAGCCACTGGAAAAGAGGCCGTGCTGGGGTGAAAAGGGACCATTGTTTCCCCCCCCCCCCACCAAATATATTATCCAGAATGGTCAAAGGCTCTTGGACAACATGATCATCAAGAGAAATGTTGGGCTTTTGGCAGGACTGGTTTGCTCCATTATTCCAGTAACCAAAGAAGAAAGGGCCTCCTATACCATTAACGTAGAAGAAGGGACTTTGGCATGTGTTGCTTGTCATGCTAGAAGGAATTTAAGAGGTTACTACAGCTCAGTCGACCAGTGGAATTGCCATTAAAATTATACAATGGGTGGAGAAGAAGAAAGGAATGGAGAAAGAGGTGGTTCTGCTGGTAAAAGGATGAAAGGGGAAGAAGTGGAGCTCTGTAGAGTGTGGAGGGAAGTTAAGAAGGTTACTGTAGCTCAGAGCGAGACTAGTACATGCAGCACTGACGGGTGAGCACCCTGTCCTCCATTGAGTGTGGAAGTGGGTCATCAAATATATATATTTCTAGAAGTCTCTTGGGAAAAAGAATCTCATTTCCCCCCAAGGTTTCTAGATTCACTCATAGTGCTGGCTGGTTGCACACACTCCATTAGATTGGCTTAAAGTTCCATCTAGTTTTGGTCCAAGTGCCTGGTTGATACTCTCTGCAAAACAGAGTTGAGACCACCATGAGACCACCCCATGAGACCACCCTCCAGGATTTGATTGGCTACACCAGTTCAGTGATGCTCTCAAATCTTGGGGAGAAAGAAGCACTGCAACTCCTGAGCCCGTCTGACCCTGTATTGCAAGACTAAGCTGAGGTGGGGGAACGAATACCGGGGCAGCACGGAAACTGTGGCAGGAAGGAACGATGATGTTGCACCTCTCTAGATCTGAACTGGGAAACAGGTCTCCAAACAGAAACTCCGGGGAGGGGACACGCCGTACCTGGAAAGAGTTGAAGAGCATTTCATAGTGCATTTGAATTTGCCAGAGAATCCCTGACACTTCTGTGTATGGCATAGCCATAAAAACGATATAATGGACTCCAAAGAGAGGCATGAGGACCAGGGTCGATTTCAGCAGCTTCCTGCAGAAGAAAGCAGACAAAAAGAAGACTGTAAGAAGAAGGGCCCTGCTGCTGCTACTGCTGCTGCTGCTGCGGGCTCAGGCCGAAGCAGCGCCATGGGGTCCAGTGTTCGGATCCCGACAGTGGCCCTCCAGGAAGCCCACTGGTAACCAAAGCAGCGCATGAAGGCACCAAGCCTCTCCCAGGGTCGCTCCCCAGCGACTGATATTCAGCTAGATGCTGCTGTGCTGCCGACCGCAAAGGCTCCATTTTGCTACAGGTCAGGAATTTAGCAAAAGCCCTCTTAAGACCTTCTAAGCTAGTGGCCATCAACACTATTGTGGCGGTGAATTTTGAATTCCACATGTTGTTGTTGTTGTTGCACTGGGTGAAGGAGGAGGGCTTGCTTTTGTCTGACCCGAACCTACTGCCAAGCCGTTTCATTGGAACACCCCAGTTGTTAATACTATACGAGAGGGAGAGACACTTCTCTCTTCCACACACCATCTTCTCACCCCCTGCCCTGGCTCCCCTGGCTGGCTGTCTCCAACGCTCCAGCCCATCACTCTCCTCCCCTGCACACTTCTACTCTACCCCCTCTCCCTTTTCTATACCAGGGAGCGGGAGGAACAGAGGCTAGTGCATCCCCAGGCGAAAGGGGGCAGCATTTGGCCGGCCAGGAGGTCTTGGGCTGGCCCTGCTTATAGGTTGATAACTGCTTTGCTGGCATGACTGTATCCAAAACCTAGAGAGCTCCAGTCTGGAACACAGTGGTCCTGCTAACCCAAGATCAATGCAAATAGTGGAAACCCACCCTCAAAAATAAGGTTTCCCAAACAAATAGTACGGAAACCATTACATTGTCAAAGATTTAGAATCATTTAGAACCATTACATCATTAACCATCTGTGCAAGTATAAGGCACCCATATCTGCTTCTACAATCGTGATTGTATAGAATACCCAATAACTGACCAAAGATCACCTGTGTCTCTCAAAACCTAATGAACGGATCTAGATGCTTCAGGCCACGTTAACCATTCATCATGCCCCAAGCATCAGCTTTTAGGCTATAGCGTTTGAAAATCTTTAGCGTTTGAAAATCGTTTTTTTTGCAGCAAAACTAAAAAGAAGTTTCAGACATATGCAAAATAGACTCCCAAAGCATAGTCTGGAGACTCCCTTCCGCCAAGGCCGCTGGATCCAAACCTTCCTTTCTAATTGTGATCTGGCCACTGCTATCCGTCCCTTGTCACCTCGAGGCAAAACTATTGCAATGTGCTCCACATGGAGCGACCACCTTGAAGCCCTATAGCAGGTGCAGAGGAGTGCCTGCCTCCTCGCAAGGACGAGCTGCTGCAAAGACATTTGCCCAGCAGGGCTCCCGAGTGAGTCTTCATCTCTCCTTTCTGTGTGCTGGTTCGAGGGGCTGGTGTAGCTGACACAACGGGAGCGGGCGGCTTTGGTGCCACATCCCTGTACAGACCATCTCTTCACCTGCACCCATGACTCTTTCTTAGCCCTCCTGAGGGCTCCCTCTTAACCAAATGCAGGCAGCAAAGAGTCAGAACCAGAGGAGACCCCCCCTGCAGCCCCCCCACACCTTGGGAACCAGGACGCAGCAGGGCACCCCGAGGGAGACCCTGCAAAGCTCTCCAGGACGACCATCCACCCAAGGAGCCCCAGTGACACTTTTGACCCCCTGGTATAACCCCTGGACCTCAAGCAGAGACATCCAGGAGCCCAAGAGAAGCAGAGACCTGATGGCACAGCGCTTCCCTAGCAGCAGGATGAGGCACCCCAAGTCAGAGTCCTACTCGGGAGGAGAAATCAGGGCCAGTAGAAAGGCCCTGCTAGTGGGGTGGGAAGGATAGAGCAGCCAGGCTGCCCAATGCGCTTATTTATCTATCTTGCCATTGCAGGAAGTCAAGGCAGCCAACGTGGAGTGCCTGGATGACACATATTTGGTGGCCACATATTGCCCATCTGGGCAGCCTGCCCAGCTTCAGCCAGGTGGCGGCTGTGTCATGTGCCCTTGGACCAGGCCCTGGGGCTTCAGAGAGCCTCCGCGGCTGCCTGGAAAGCATGGATGCGACACCTCTACAGAGCAGCCCCGATGAGTTTCCAGCACTCGGCCCTCCGACCTGTGGGAACTGAGCTGGGGCTGCTGGACAGCTCCTCTGCTGGACGGAGCTCCCATGCCTGCGACTCTCCAAGCTCCTTGCTGGCTTGGTTGGACACACCCTGCCCTGGAGGACCAGGAGGAACAGGGGCAGGGGGTACAGAGAGAGAGGCTTTTGCAGCACAGCCTCTTCCCTGGCTGTTCTGGGACTCTCTCCCATTGTCCAAGCCCAAGCCTGAGCACCTTTGGGATGCCAGGCCTATCTTTGGGAATGGGGTTAAGTTGGAAGCTGGCGAGGAAACGTCCGTTAGGTTGATGACGTTGTCTGTTCTGTGCTGTGCTTCTGGCAGGGGAGGGTGGGTTGCTTTGGCACCTGAACGGTTGGCATGGTTGGACGTGGAATATCATAGATGCTCTCGCTGTCTCTGTTTTCTATCCCCCTTCCCTGATAGTTCACAGACTCATTTTTGTCTCTGGAGAAGGCTAAGTGTTCGTCTGAGCTTCTAGAGTTGTCATTTCTTCTGACCCCTGCAGCTTGTCCCTAACTTCCATGCATAAACATGTGTGGGCCATGCTTCTATTTCATGCTGCAGAGGCTGATTTCAAACTGTTGAAAGCAGGTTGCGGGACAGTTTGGATTTTCCATGCTATTTCCTTCATTTTTATCCCACCCACAAAGAACTCGTGGTTGCATATCTGGCTTCCCCTCTATCCTCACAGTAAACTTCTTTGTGTTGCTGGTTTTCTTAACTATGTGGGGATTTGAACCCAGATGGTCCTCCTCCCAATCTTCTGCTCTAACCACTACACCACCCTGATCCACTGTGATCTAAAAAATCAATTTTCTTGACTTCTAAAACAGAGCAGAAAATGCTTCTGCAGAGTAAATGAAAGCAGCAGATGGAGTCGCATGTTCGGCCATGTGTCATGGGGTCTTGGACAGTAATCCTTGGTATGAGAACTGTGGGGCGGGGGGGAGGGGCTGCTTTCAGCTGTGAATTGTGGGAGGGTATGTGATATAAATGAATGAGAACAAAGGCCTCTTGGAAGCAAAGCAGGCCCAGTGAGGCCAAATACCCAAATGGGAGACCACTTGGAATCCCAGGTTTGCCACCTTGAAGGAGCCTTCAAGGATGCAAAGTGTGACAATTCAACACCCCAGACTGAGAGAAAGTCTCTCCGAAAATGGAAGGGCACAAACAGACGAGAACATCTGGTACCACTCAAGAGTGGTGTTCCTTGAGGGAGCACTTCCTGACTGGAAATGATGCTGATGGGAAAGAGGGAAAGGGAGGGGACGGGGTGCCCTGCCAACGGTTGCCATGGTAGTGCATGGAGGGAGGCAATGACTGGAGGGGCAGCCACTGCCTGTAGGCCGAGAGCCTGTAGGCCTTTCGCTGGCAAATGACAGTTGCTGGGGTCTCAGGGATTGGAAAAACATAATAAAAATAGCAGAGTGCATCCAGACCATAATTAATAACAAGCCTCAAATAGCGTGAAATAAATCAATAGGTAAACGACAGGCCTTGATGAGGCTGGAAAAGAAACCTTGGCATTTTTCAAGGCCAACTGCTGCCTCTACCCTGCCTCCTGCGTTAAATTAAATATTTTCCTTCCAAATTCTCAATATTTTTTTTCTTCTAAACAAACTAGGTCAATCTGACAAATGTGAATGTTTACATGCCAGTACAGTATTACTCAGTGTTAGATGTGGCTGAATGTTTGCAGCATTCTGAAAATACCACGTTCCTAACACTTTGTAGAGCAGGGCTTTAGCCTAAGCCAGAGACCGTAGAGAGCTAGAAAGTTGACGACTGGTGTTTCGAGAGATTCCTGCAGTGTGGTGCCTGCTTCAGGTTGAACGGCTGTTGTAAGGGGTCGGTGTTCCGCTTGCGTAGTGGAGGGTCCTTGATAGATTTGGCATTTAGTTAAGGTTAGAAATGTGAAGCCAAGGCGTGGTCTGACTAGTTCAAGCTCACTGGTTTGAGGAATCCCTTCCTTGACCGTCTTGGGGGTCTTGGTACTCCCTCAGAGTTTAGAGATACCAGGTCCACCCTGAGACTTGAAGAATCCTGTACTTTGAAGTCCTGTACTTTGAAGAATTCTACAATAAGGACAGATCTCTCAGGTGATAGTCATTGTGAGCAAATGACTATGGGAATATGTACCCTTTTGTGCAAATTTTGGAAGGAAGAGGGTGTGGATATAGCCACCACATGCTCCATCCCTGGTCATCTTATAGCTTTCCACATGTCGCAGATGAAATACTGTACTAACATGTGTGCTCAGGGTGGCCGATTCAGACTGCAGCGATTCCTGGAGATGTTCGTCCCAACACGATGCCGTGTCATTTAGCCAGGGGGACCCTGCTGATATCTCCGGATTGCTTTCTTCAGGAAGCACCTGGACATTTGTGTTGATTCCTGGAGCCTGCGGCCAGCCCTGGAGAGTTGCCAGCCCCTCTTTGTGTGTTCAGAGGCCTTTTCTGAGACCAAGAATAATCAACTGGGGCTCTTATCCCACACTTCTTGCCCGCCCTGCACAACGGAGGGGCCCAAATCACACACCTGTACTGTTGCTTTGTGTCGCATCTCCCTGCATTTGTCTCCCGAAGTTTGGTTGCTAGGACTCTGATAATTTTGATAAAAAGAATGAAATTTGCCTGGAAGAGAAAGAGAGAGAAAAAGAGTCAACAGGGAAGGCAAAGGGGGGGAGGGGGAGAGAAGAGATCTTCAACTTGCACCACAGCTACTACAATAACAGCCAGGTGCACCTCCAGTTGGGAAAGGGAGAGTATTTTACGGCATCACCCACATTTTAAGGGGCCCACTGAGGACCTCTTACCTGCACTCCCCCAAAGCCTGGATCAGGTAAGGAGATAGAGTCAGGGTCGAGGCAAAATCCTGGGGAGTGGGCAGTAGCTCACTGGCAGGGCTCCTGCTTTGCATGTAGAGGACCCCATTTTTTCATCCTCAGCAGCATCTCCAGGTAGGGCTACAAAACTGCCCGAGACTGTGGAGAGATGCTGCCAGTCCGTGTTGACAATGCTCTGCTAGATGGAGCAAGTGCCTGGCTCCGTATAAGGCAGCTTTCCAAGTTAACCTTGGGGTGGGTGTCATGGGGTGGGAGTTGAGGACATACATTTTGTCAACAGTGCCTTTTGGCCTGTGTGAGTTCCTTTGCTGGTAGTCAGGTTTTTGCCCATTAGAAGAAATAAGCTGCCAGGACCACACAATGCTCCTGGAAATGGGGTGAGGGTGGGGAATGACAACCAGGAAAGCTGGCTGGATTCGAATGGTGAGCTGCCAGGCACCACAAGCTTTAAAAAATTTATAGTCCCATTACGAGAAGACAATGTGTTGGACAAAGACTGGCTGTTCTGCAGAGATAATTCCTGTGTGGGCCGGGATGCCTGTCCTGGAGCAGCCTGCAGATGCGCCCATTCAGTGCGCAGGCAGAGTCTGTCTACCCAGCGCATGTTTTGTGTTTAGTCCCTGTGGCTGCTTTAGTCTTGCATGCTCAGCTGCTTCCCTAATTCCCCGATGGGCCCATAATAATCTTTTAAAATGGGAGATCTTGTGTTGCAATTCGAGGAACTGAGGTGCTCCCAAAGCCGACACAACGTGGGTAGCCTTGAACTTTGTTTATTGTAATTCCAAACTTTTACTTGCATATCGGGTGTTGTGTGTGTGTGTGTGTGTGTGTGTGTGTGTGTGTGTGTGTGTGTGTGTGTGTGTGTGCGCGCCACTGAAGAAGAGAAACACAGTCCAAAGTCTTCTCTGCACCAAAGAAGACATGTTGCAGAATTTGGAAAGAGCTGATAAGAACATAACCAGATCAGACCAAAGGTCCATTTTTGTCCCGCATCCTGTTTCCCACAGTGGTTGACCAGAAGCCTTTGGAAAGACCATAGGCAGGGGATGAAAACAACAGGCCCCCTCTCACTCTTGCCCCCCAGCAGCTGGCAATTCAGTGGCATCCTGAACCCCTTTTAAAGTGGCCATCACCACATCTTGTGGCAGTCCAGTCCACACATGGATTCTGCCTTGTTGTGCAACTCAACAGAATCCTGCTCTACGTCTACCCTAAGTGTCAACCAGATTCATTGGCTGACAACCCCCCCCATTCAAGCATCATGGGGGGGGGAGAGGGAGAAAGAGGGAGAGGGAGCTACCCCAGCTCTCGCAAGAGAACTTGAAGCTTGACCTTTCGGCAGGGGGTTATTTATTTATTTACTCGGTTTATATTCCGCCATTTCCCCCGAAGGGCACCCAAGGCGGCTCACAACACATTAAAAAATACATATAACTATAAAATAAATAAAAACACCATATTAAAAGCCAACCAGAGGCAAACAGCTAGAAGATGGGGACAAAACGGCTCACCCCGTTTCACCTTGTTTCCCAGCTGCCTGTTTTTTTGGTGGCCACTGGTTTTCTTTTAATCCCTTCAGTGTGTTCAGTAAGTCCCCTCACTGAAATGCTCTGTAAGACTGCAGAGTCACGGTGAGGGGATTTCTGGGTAAAAGATGGCAGCTACCCCAGGAGGAGGAGCACCACTGCTGCCTCGCAGTTCTTGTAGTGTGTTTGCCCCCCATCCCTGAAGTGACTCAAAATGTCATCAATTGCGAACAAGAGGAGAAATAGAGGAGGGGCCTGTCTTGGCTCGGTCTTCTCCATTTCCTTTGTAAGTCAACGTTTTTCTACTTACCAAGACAGAGGTCAGGATGGGCACCTGAACGAACCACTTGTAGTAGCTGGCGCTTAAGTCCCAGCACCTGCAGAAAGACAGAGAGGCACACCGTCCAAGTTCGATGAACATCATCGCCACCTCTTGCGGCAGCAGCAGGCCCATGCAGGGCACTTCCGTGGCCAGGACTCATTCGGGTCACTGTTGTGTTTGGCTGCTCTACACTAAGAAGCGTCTTCAGTGGCGTCTTCTCTACTGGATCATTTGGGGCCTTGCCAAAAGGCCAGCGTTGTCTAAGACAGAACGCCTTGCTCCCCCCATCTTGCCCCCACCCCTGGCAGGTGGCAAACGGTGTTCCTCTGGGCTGCCAGACCAGTTGCCGGGAGGAGCGTGGCCACTGCAGAATAGATGGTGGTGACGCAAAAAAAGATAAGCAGTGGGGGGTGGGTGGGGTGAGGGTTGAAAACTCCCCCAAAAGCTCCAAGCCAAAAGTTTTTGAGTGAGAACTTTTGGCTCCGCCCCAGACCCAGTGATGCCTCTGGCGGCTGCCTTCTCTGCCCGTCCCCTTGTCTTGCTTGCAGGTGGGCTTCTTTCGAGGGTCAGGCACACTGATGGCTCACAGCCAGCCCCCACAAGCCAGATGGGGACAACCTTCAGCCCATGCTGATCAGTGATGACCACGAAGGTTGGAAATGGGAAGGGGCTTGTAACACATTGTCAGCCGAGCTGAGATCCCTTCTGAAGTTTGCAATGGGTTCACTGCTGCTAGCCACCCTTCCTGCCTGCCTGCCTGCTCCCCTTCCCCAGTAAATGCTCACTTGTGAAGTGGAACCAGTGGGAGGTCCTGTAGGCCTCATCCTTTAAGGACTGGATTCTTGTCAACATGCTGAGGAGAAGTGTCATTTTCTGCTGGGGTGCACGATGCCCTCTGGCCCAGTTAGTGGAATCGGGAGAAGGAATTGGTAGGCAAGGCTGGGATGAACGTCCCTAGTCTGGGAGCCAGCCTCCTTTTCCCAAGGGTTCTCCGAGGGAAAAGGCTCAAACTCACTGTGAGATGAACTGGGGGAAAGGAACTTGCCGATCCTAACGCTGGTCATTTCAAGATCAAATGACAAATGGGGCTCTAGCAGAATCTGTGCTGAAATCAGCTTACGCAACATAAGAACATCAGAAGAGCTCAGCTGCTGGATCAGGCCAAGGGCCCATCTAGTCCAGCTTCCTGTGTCTCACAGTTCCCCCACCAGGTGCCTCAGGATTGGGAGCACTCAAGACAATAAGATATCCATATCCTGTTGCCCAGGGCCACTCAGAGGAATTTTATCAGGGAGTACAAAGTTTCTTTTGGGCTCCTTCCCTTCATGTGAATTTGGCTCCTGGGCCCTCCTTTTTTGCTCCTGGGCCCGCTTTTTGACATATTTTAACCCTCCTCTCAGAGGCCCTGCTGTTGCCTCTCCCTTGCATCTGGCACTCAGAGATGGGCTGCCTCTAAAACCTGGACGTTGCACACCTGGCTTGTAATCTTTGATGGACTTTTCACCATTTACTACATCACCACCAGTTAACTTGCCCAATTTTTAGAAATATTTTGGCGAGGTTTTTTTAATGGTTTGAGAAAAGTACAAACACCAAAACAATGTTTTTTAAAAAAATAAATAAAAGAAAAAAAAACCCAACTCAGACTTACACTGTATTTGCTAAAGTTGCCCTTAAGGTGGCCCAGATCATGACAAACACAGCAGGAAGTCCTGCAAGAAACAGAAGATGGGAGGGTCAACCATGAGTGGTTTTAGCATTACTTTGTTGCAATCTGATTCGGGGAGCTGGAGTTTCGGACGAGGAATTGCAGTAGACTGCATGCGATTGAAGATTGTGGATTTGATCTCCTTTGCTCCCTTTGTCTCAGTCCCACCCCTTTCCCTGAATGGTCACAACCGCGGCTCATGAGTGAGCCACCCGACAGTACTTCTCATCATGTAGCTTCTTAAAGTCAGAGAGCAACCAACGCTTGGGAAGCTGCAACACAGAAGTGCGGCAAATCCCACCACCCATCCTCCACCAGTTCAGAACCTTGAGCAACTCCATCTCCTGTAGATACCAGTGGACCTGTGAGTGGTTCCTGAGTGCCTGGGATAGCGTTGAAAGGACCCGCCCACTCTGATCGTGCACAGCCTGACCACGGAAGCAGCCCTGGGGGAGAGGCACTGAAGTCATAGGAAAAAGGGCCCACTTGCCTGGCCTCCACTCACACGGGGGTGGGTGGGGTGGTGGTGGAGCCATTTAAATGTCGTCCCAGTCATGCAGGACTATAGGTGGAAAAGCAGCTGTCACACTGTTCAATTGGCATATAGGCAGCAGCCAATATAGGATCAGTGTTCCCAACGTGTTACTATGCATGATAAATGTCTAAGAACGTGATGGCCCCTGTCTCAGTCGACTCAGAAGGTGCTTCTCAGGTGTGCTCAAGTGTCAGCTTGCAATGGCTCAGCCCCACCACCACTAGCAGGTTCTTCACACTGTGGCTTCACTGAGTCATGAAGGACTCATATATTCCCTGAATTAAGGTCTTTATGGCAACAGGCTGGGATCAGTAGTCTGAGCAGCTGTCCGGTCCATGAGTTTGTCTTGAGTTTACAGCTGTCCTTGATTCTCTTTTTTATCATGGTTTAAAGGTCCCGCAATGGCTCTTGAAATAGTTCAGTCAGAAGAATGCAGTTTAAAAAAATGAAAAAGTGCATCCAAACTTTAAATTGCTACTTTGGATTTACATATTGTTTGAGATGTACTGTAGCCCAAGTAGTCTGTGATGTAAAAATAAAAAATAAAAATCGCAGCACCAATGCTTTTAAGCACTAAATTGCTTCGATTCATTCTTCATTGCCATTGTCCCTCTGTCATTTCTCGCTCCCCAGGTGTCAACACTTAGGATTGCACGTGCCTTGGGTCAAGAGCCTGAGTTGCATGTCTATGCATCATGTGTGTGTATGGTTGATGATAATTCATCACTCAAAACATCACTTAGTATTCACACACACACACGCACACACACACCACCACCACCACCACCAGCTTTCCATCAAACAGGACATGCTCCAATTCGTGGCAACGGCGACAATGACTTCTATAGTATCCACATTGTATGCGCTGTGCATCTCCAATCCATACACACAGTGTGTACAATGCAGGTCCTATAAGGTCAGATCATCTCAGTTTCGGCTGTCAAAGGGGCCGCCGTGTTGCAACACTAGGGTTCCTCCGCGGGCACACCCACCTTTGCATTGCCAGCTCTCTTCCCTGGGGTTGCGTCCAGCCTCCTCGCACGCCTTGCAAAAAGGAAGCAGGAAGAGGCTGGCTGACAGCTAATATTCAGCGCTCCTGGCCTGTGCCTCCTTCCATGCTCGACTCCTCACTGAATTGGGTTGTTTTGTCTCTCCCTCTCTTCACCTTGCCTGCCCTGCCTCTTCAGTTAGCTCTGATGATGCCTCCATGTTTGGAGACAGGATGCCACTGAATACCAGTCGCTAGGGAGTAATGGTGCAGGCTTCTGGCTGTTCGCTCTTGGAAAGCGTCTATTGGACAATGAACGTTGGTTTATCCCAGGCCAGCTCTTCCAACCCAGCTCTCCTGCATTCTCCAAGCCAGGGTCCCTAGATGGGTTGTTAGGGCTTTAATTAAGCTAGGGTATGAAAGGTCCCACTCTGTAGTCCAGGATGAGGCCAGGCTCCTAGCAGTTATACAACCAGGCCGAGACAATCCAGAGGAGTCGACCGGCCAGTAATTCCCAAGGCTGACTTTGCGCACCCTGGATCCATTTGTTGCCTGAAAAGGCCTCTGAGGTCTGAGCACAGATGGTCCACAGAGGCTCACTAGACTCAGTCCTGGCATCAGGCACTGAGGCTCCGGGCTCAAGCCCCAGAGTCTCTGACGCCAGCTTTTTTATATGGTGAGAATGAAATGAAATTAATTAAGTTTAAATTCATTGTGTGTTCTCTTCAGTTTGAGAATGGCCAAACCCTCCACTGATGAAATTTGGGAGAATCATCGCAATGATCCCGAGGGAACTGCATTCATTTGTGCCTCCCCAAGACTTTCTCAGATTACATCTTTGAGAAGAGAGCGGAAGAGAAGCCAGTTCCTCAGCCCCCCCCCCCCCCTTCAGTAACTGTGGCAGCAGGAATGGTTTGCAGAGGCAAACGCTTTCGAATAGTCCTCCTTGGGTCTAGGCCAACCTGGGCTCTCCCTGGCATTTGGCCCATAGGGGAAGATCATGTCTCCCCTCCTGTCCGTAATGTTCCTCTCATGCAAAGGGCCAAAGGTTCTGGTTAGTGACTACTTTAGATGAATCGTTTTTGCAGGGGGGGGGGGGAGAGGAGAGATATCCCAAGCGATTTGCCAGCTTTTATGGATTTTTATTTACTCAGGCTTGCCAGAGTGTCTTACAATAGTTAAAGATGGCAACAAAACAAAATCAAGATGGATGGCACAGAAGCAGCCTAGACAAAGACCCTCCATGTGAAGAGAAAGAGAGACTCACAGTCCAGGAAAATAAGGCCTTGACGTGGCTCTCTCCTATCCAGGGGAGCCTCCTCGGGGAGAATATTCTAGGGATGCCGCCGGGATGTTCCTTTTCCTGATCACCACCCATCTCAACTCTGGAGACCGGGAGAGACCTAGACAAGGGCCCCTGGGGGTGATGAATTCGATGATGGATTCAGGCTCCACATAAGGCAACTGTGGGTAACGCGGCCACAGGCTTCTTGACCAAGTTATCGGCCGCTCCCTGGGAGGGCTGCAGCAGGATTTTTGGTCGTTGAAGGAAAGAGAGTTTCCCCCACTTTCTGCTCACGTTTAGAGAGAGGGACGCTCGGGGGAAAGGGCCCCCCTCATCCACTGCCCCCTCATCCACCCCTGCCATCCGCTGCTGATGCAAACCTCATCAGGTTGCCTCCTGTTTGAGCCAGCAGTAGAAGAGAGGATGGGGGGGGGGGGTGAATCTACAAGCTTGGTTGACCGTACAGAGAAAGCACACTGTTAATTCACTGTGGCTGCAATCCATACTGTACGCACTTTCCTGTGAGCAAGCCTCCTTGAACAAATGGGACTCACTTCTGCATAGGGTTGTGCACTGTGCCTGACCACAACAGTTGAGGATAACTGTACAGTATTTAAGGAAAAGAGATCCTTAGTGAACAATTTATTAGTGGCAGCCTGGAAGCTGCTTGCAAGGTGCTGCTGGTCTCCTTTTAATATAGAAATAATGCAGGGAAACCAGGCAGATGGTGATTATGTGTAAATTAACTGCATTAATCAGACGAAGAAAGAGCAGCACACAATTCTGCAAAGGACTGGAGTAAATTCCTAATGTACTGGAATCCAGAGTACACACAGGAGAATTTAATACTTAATATTGACATGGCACTTTCTTAGTGTGCAAAGTGCTCACATGTATACAGGTGTCCCCCGCTTAACGATGGGGATACGTTCTGAAATCCCCATCGTAAAGTGAAGCCCTCATTAAGTGGGTCTTGCTGTGCTTTGAAGTTTAGCACTGTGCTTAAAGTCCCAGAGTTAAACATCCAAGCTCTTATCTTGCCCAGTAGCTGTTTGGCTTTTTAGCTGTTTGGCACGAAACAGCTGAAGAGCTGGGGATTTAAAAAGATGCGTCTTTTAAAATCCTTTGTTCTTTTTTTACTGGGGACCTCCGTCATATATCCGGATCGTCGTTAAGCTATCTGTCATTAAGCGGGGGACACCTGTAATCTGGATGCTGTCCTGACAACAACCCTTTAAGCTGAGTATCATTACCCCCATCCTGCAGCTAGGGAAGACTGACTATATGTATTTTGTAGATTATTGTCTCAATAAAATGTGTGTGTTTGCAGAAGAGTCGGGACTGGTCATCAAGCCCTCTTACCGGCTTCTCAGAGACATCGGAACATTTGGGCTGATTCAGGAAGAGATGTCTTCTCTTAAACGACCCTTCTCTCCGATGCTTCACATTTGAACTGAATGTTGAATCCACTTATTTTGCTCATCTTTTGTATATATAAAATCTCCCTCTTCCTTCTTGACAAGCCAGTTCTATTTCCAGAGCTCTTCCTTTCCTGTTCTTATGTGTCTGTCTGTGCCCCAAAACAGACTTGCTCATGTGATCTGCCCACGGCCTCCACATCCTGCTTGGAAACACACCCAGCAGCCTCCGAAAATTGCAGGTTTCCATCACTCAAGGTGACCCTTCCCCAGCAGCCCTTCGAGGCACAGGAGGTCAGAGGAAGGGCAGGGGCCAGGAAAGCGGGCAGTTCATCGGACTCCCCTGTGAACTTGCCAGTTGCGGCTTGAGACAGCTGCTGCTTGCCCCTCCCCGTGATCCCCCCCCCGTGATGTTGACAAGCTCAAGGGAACATGGGCAGCAGATCAGGATCGCTAATCAGAATCATGTCATTACTAGCCATGGCTAGTATAATTTATATTATTAGTATAAATAATAAGCCTTGGCCAAAAGCACAAGCCAGGATAGAGCTGTGGTGTGGGAAATAACGGCATGACCAGAATGACCCCCTTTTGCGACCAGACCTTCCATATTTTACCATGGAAATTGGAGCCGGGTGACTGGCAGCTGCTAGGACTCAGGGCACTGAGGAAAAGGCACTCTCCACATGTTCAGAGGATTATCTGTCTTTACGCTACTTCTCTCTCTCTCTCTCTCTCTCTCTCTCTCTCAAACACACACACACACACACGGAAGTATTGCTGGCATGAAAAGCAGGGGGATGACCTCTGGCTCAAATTAATTCCTGCACAATAATACACTCTAACCCTGGGCAGATGTTGGTTCTTCACTGGGGCCACTTTCTGAAAACAAATTCTTTCTCTGGGATTTGCACCTTGAGCTGAAACGAATTTGCCTCAAAAGTATTCTTCTGTGGATTTTGATACAGAGTACTGTATTCTCTAGTTATGTTCTAGAATCGGGGTTCTTAACCTGTGGTCCATGAAGGGGCTCCAGGGATTCTGTGAACTGGGTGCAAAAAATGATTTTTCTTTGATTTCCTTCCTGATACTTGGAAAATTGTATTCGTGAAAAAAATCTTTTTTTTATATTAAATTATGTTATTAAGGTATTTCACTCCAAAGAAGAGCAGGGTGGGATGGGATGCTGCTACGCAGGTCAGGTAACATACAATTGTCATTGTTGCCACATTATGACGTCTCCCTATTGACAGGAATTCAAGAAAATGCGCCCTTCCATTATAATTAGGGACATCGGTCTTCTTTTGCGGCAAGGTTCTTGCCAATGGAAGTGTGAAGCCGACAGAGTTTGAAGGAGCACCTTACGTCTTCTCCCATCCTGAAACTACATTGGAGAGTGTGGATCTTTTTTGTGCGAAGAAGGCTCAATTGCAAAAGGCTAGAACTTTACCAAAACTTGGATTTTCCCCAGCACAAAAACCTGGTCTTGAAGCACCCTACAAGGCTGCTTATTGCATTGCTAAGCCAAAGAAGCCACCCACGATTGGAGAGACCTTGGTGAAGCCGAGTGCCCTGGAAATGGTTGAGCTGGTTTGTGGCTTGGAGCAGAGGAAGACAATCGAAGCCGTGCCGCCTCCGTCAAATGACAGCACCCACTCCAGAATCGCTGACATTTCTTCTCATATTTTGAAGCAGGTCATGGCGGGCTGGCAGCTCCGTCATTTCCTTTCGGCCTGGAATTGGATGAACCACTGATCTCTCTCAGTGCAGCCAGCTCCTGGTTTTCGTCCTTTATGTGCCCGCTAACGCCATCCAAGAAGAATTTCTATTTCCTGAGCCTCTTTTGGAAGCTGCTACGAGGGCCATCGACGTCTCAAAATGGTGACAAGGTTCTTTGCCAAACAGAACTTTCCCTGGAAGAAAAATCTTGTGTGCAGATGGAGCACCTGTGATGTTTGGCAACACATCTGGCGAAGAAAACTTCCACGTGTTGTCGTGAATCACTACTTCCACGTCAGCATGCATTGGCATCACACGTCTGCCCACAATCTGAAAGAAGTCTTGTCTTCTGCCGTGAAAGTCATCAGCTTCATCAGAGTCAGACCTTGAATCGCCACCTTTTCAAGAGGGTTTGTCATGACGTGGGAGCAGAATATGAAGTTCTTCCCTATTTCACTGAAGTTCACCGGCTTTCTAGAAGGCGTGAAGCACTTGATTGAACTTCAGACAGAAGATTCACTTTTTTGAGAGACGAAAAGAAAGCCCACTCAGAACAACTGAACAGGGCGGCGTTCATTAGTGGCTTGGCTTACTTGGTGGGCATTTTTGGCCATACGAATGAGATAAATCCAGGCTCTGCAGTCACCATGATGGATGCTGCTGAAACATTACGAGCTCTTTTGGCCAAGCTGCCAAGTAGATCTCTGTGCAAACTTCCCAGCGCTGGAGTTGAGAGTGTCAGTTTCTCTGCAGGCAGAAATCTGCATATACCCGGAAATGAGCTCTTTTAGGACAACCTTAAAATCGAAACGTGGATTTGACTCCCTTTCCTTGCTGACCCTAGACCCTAGACCCTAGCATCAGTGATGCAGATCTTGCCCAAGATGACCTCATTGACTTGAGGACAAAGGAAGTGATGTGACATGGATTCAACTCAACGCGTCTTGGAGAACTCTGATGTTCCTTGACACAAGCCAAACCTTGTCTGGAAAGCGAGCGATGGGAGCTCTGATTCTGTTTGCTATGACACAGGGGTTTGCTCACGTGTTGCCATCAAAATGAAAAGTCAAAATCGATTGGATATCAAAGATGACATTTATGTTGCCAGATCAAAGACCATCACATTTCAACTTCTTATTTATTCAAGCGAGGCACCTTCATCTTTCACAGAGAGAATCCATAGTTCGGTGGTAGAGTACATGCTTTGCATGCAGAAAGTCCCAGGTTCGATGCCTGCAACTCCAACCACAGTCCCAGGTAGCAGGGCTGGGAAAGATCTCCCTCCGTCCAAGATGACCCCGGAGAACCACTTCCCAAAAGAGCAGACACTACCAGTATAGGACAGCTACTTATGTTCCCATGTAGCAAGCAAGATGTGTTCCTACCTCCTGACAACAGGATTTAGCAAATGTGACATTAACTTCATTTGTGCATTCATACAGATCCATTCAACCAATCAAGAAACTTCTCTGAAAATAGATGTTACTATCAAGTTGCATTTTGGAACTTTCCTCTTAAATGTTGACATCAAAATCCTTCTTGCCAATGTGGCAATTCTGTTTCAGTTGCACTTCCATTTTCTGACACATGCAACCCCTTCTAAACACACCTCGGCTGCACCAGCCGCATCTCTCGGATTAGTAGAGTCTCTTTCATGCGGCAGACTCTGGTTATGAGGTGAGGGTTGGGAGGAGGGAAGACTCACCCCAGCCAAATAACGTGAATCCCCAAAGATACTTCTTCTCTGAGAAGAATGCCATGAAGATGAGGCTGTGGAGGTAGAGGCCTTCCACCAGGATCCAGTAGTAGTTGGTGGCCAGGAAGTACAGGAACAAGGTCACAGCTACCTTACAGCCCACCTGAGGAGGTCACAAAAGAAGAGAAAGGGGCTTAGAGGCGCAGCACGATGGGACTTGTCCCCTCAGAAAGTGGCAGGGCCACATCGCTGCTGATGACAGCAGAGGGCAGGCAGGGTTGTGCATTGATGGAGGCTGCAGACTTCCTGAGAGCTCCACCGCTGATTTCCAAGACCGTTTTGCCTGCTAACATGCTGTGATGCAGTCTTGCGACCAGCACACCCAACTGTCAGGACCCAGGGGACTGGCCCTGTCAACCCACTTTCTGCCCTGCAAACCTGGCTGAGTTTGTGTTGCACTGCGAGGGCCCTACTGAGGCTGCTGCAGTAGCTGTCAGCTGGCCCCGAGGCCACTCCTAGTTCTCCTAAGCCTGGAGCCTCCACCCCCTGGGCTGCTAAGGAGGCTCCTTTCTAAATAGGCAGCAAGACCTCTCTTCTATTGAGCAGCGGGAGAGCAACTCTGCCTCTCCTCCCAGCACAGCATCTCTCTCAGTGGCTGTTTGCTGGTGTCTCCCTTCGGCTGCTTTTTAAATGGTGGGTGAGCCCTTTTGGGACAGGGAGCGATCTTATTTCTTCTTTTGCTGTGTAAGCCACTTTGTGGCATATGAATATAAAGTGGTATATAAATATATAAAGAGCTACATAAATCTTCTCAAGAAATAATAAGCCTTGGCCTCAGACCTGGCCCATTACTCTGAGCTGCTCAACTCTCTTGAGTAGCAGCAGCGTGCTCCACCTTTCGGCTGTCCTCTTTGCAACCACCTTTTGTCAGCCCAGCCCAGCCTCTGGCTCCTCGTACCTGGAGCTGCTTATTCCAGCCTTGACCGTGCCCATTCAAACACTTGACCGGGGGCGGGGGGGGGCAGACCCCTGAGAAAACCTGCCCCATGCAGACAGGATCTCTATGCTATGCACACTAACAGCAGGAACTCTTTTCCCCCCAAAGTTTCGTGAGACCGTTGTTAACATTCATACACCCCCCAACCCCAAACCGCTGGATGTCCCAGTTCCCTCTCGCGACCCAAACCCAGCAGCAAATGTAGAGGAAGAGAAATGACTCTGGGCCTTTGCTCCATGGAGCTTGCCGAGATCGCAAAGCACTCGGCAATCATCTATTTATGAAGTCTGTGCGTGCCTGGAAAAAACCAATTTATTGGTGGGCGGGGCTGGGACGACGGACCGAAGACGTGATTCCAGAGAGCTCTCTGGAGCCGCGCCGCAAAGCAGTGGAATTCCCTTGATCCAGGCTGGATCGGGGCCATCTGCATCAGGAGAGATGTAGATGAGAGATTGGGGAGCAAACTGAGGGAACTGGTCAAGGCATTGAACCAGTTTCTGCTTGGTATTCCCTTTTCTGTCCCTGCTTTGTCGCAGACACCATTTTGGTGACTGTGAAGGCTCGCGTTGCCGCTCACCCGGACAAGAGGAAAAGATTTATTTTAAAGTAGACTCCTTCAACGTACCAACCTTGGACTGGAGTAAGAGTTTCTCTGCTGATCTGGAAGAGGAGCGGTGAGTGGGAAGACAGGAAGGCTGAAATTTATAGGCATTTAAAAGAAACTAAGGGGATAGGGGTGGATCTCCCCCCCCTTACATGGACTCTGCTTCCCTCTTCTTTGCCTGAGCTGTGCTTGTTAAACTGAGACATATTGAATTACAGAGGGAGCTGCATTCCTTTGATTCACTCTGGAAGTTAACCCTGAATGTGACAAGATCTGGTCTGGGACTATGTACTTAGTGCAATTTGGCTTTGAATCTACTATTAGTTTTAATCTGGATTGTGAATTGTGATGCTTCGTGTGCCTTAAGTGGATAAGTTGGAAGTTGCAAGCAGGACTGAGATAAGGAAAAATGATGAAAGTAATAGAATTTTAAGTTGCTTTCCGTTGCAGCAGGAGGTGCACAGGAGCTAGAGATTTATCAGATGATGGAATTTTTGCAAGATATGTGGGCCAGCATTAATCAATTAAAAGAGACTCTAAATATACTTTTGTTAAATCAAAATAAAGCCTCTGGAGAAAGACAACAGATATTGATGCAATTGAAGCAGATGCAGGATGCAAGACTTTTGAAGACACGGGCTGCAGTAATTACAGAGGAGATTGTAGAAATTCAGATCATGGAAGAAGTATACAAGACCTCTGAACAACTGGAGGCTGCAACCTTTAAACGGCAAACAGAAGAACTTACAGTAATCCAGGTTATGGAAGAATTAGACAAGTGGTCTGAACAACAGGAGGCTGCAACCTTTAAATTGCAGATGGAGAGAGCAACTTTCATGTTTAGAATACAGAATTTTTTTGCAAAGGACCGAGAAGATTTCTACTGGACTTTTATGGCGTGTTTGATAAAAGATTTGCAGATTCTGGAGGCAGAGGTGTTAGAAATTAGGAAGGGAACAGGTTAGATATAAAGTTTTGTGATAAAATAACTGACTGGGTAAAAACATTAGAAGTAACGAACAGACCACAGTGGATAATAGATTTTTATAATAGACAATATAAAGAATTGATTGTATGATAAATATGTATGAAGTTTATAATTTTTCTATTGGATTTTGAAACAGTTAAGATATTATGATATTGGGGTTATAAATTTAGGATGAGAGATTTACCTATAAGAGTAAGATTAGATTTGGAATTTAGGTTATAAAATGGTTAAACTTTTATATAAAGGATTTTATATAAATTGTTTTATCGAGGGTGGTTAACATCAAAGAAGTTAAGTAAGATGTTGATGAAAGTGTAAAGTATTTGTTGGAAAGTTAATTTGTTTTGGAGGAGGCTTCCTCTGATTTTGGAAGAGACATTATATGGCACGCTGTTGTTCTTATAAGATTTGTTTTTATTCAATATGATGATATCAGTAATGTTTTAAAGAGATAAACATATTGTTGTATATATGGTTATTGATATATGCTCAGCAGTGAAAAGTTGAGATTGAAATTGAGATTATATTAGATATTGAAGAGTTAATGATTAAGATTTATATTTGAGGGATTTGGATGTTTAAATTTAACGTCTAGGAGATGGAAATGTAAAGAAGAGAACAGACTGGTAGTAATTATTTTATTTTGATTAGATGGAAAGGTAATGATAAAAAAGAATATTATTATTGTATGTATTGATGTCCAGGGGGTGGAAATTGAGTAAATATGGTCCTAACTTTAGTTAGTAAGAGAACAGAGTCGTAGTAATTATTTTATTTTGATTAGATGGAAAGGCAATTATAAAAAAGAATATTATCATTATATGTATTGATGTGCAGGAGGTGGAAATTGAGTAAATATGATGGTAACTTTAGTTAGTATAATTGAATAGTTGAAAGAGTCATCCTATGATAAAATGATGTCCGGCTTGTTAGTGCTCCTAATGTGTCATGTTGATATCCCCCCAGTTTGTCATTTCCTGTTGTATCATTTTTGTTGTTAGGTAGGTAGTTAGTTAGTTAGGTAGTTAGGTAGTTAGTTAGTTAGTATTTTTATTATTGTATTGTCTTGTGTTTTATTGTTGTTAAATAAAATAAAAATATATTTAAAAAAAAAAAAAAAGAAAAAACCAATTTATTGTTGGACACTCAATTGTAAGAAAAGAAGGAAAATAAACCAAAAGGATCTAAAATGGGGGTCGGTCATTTTCCCCAGTATAGTCTGCAATCAATCCAGTCGAGAATGACAGCACCAATTTTTTATAGGTTGCTTGAATATTGGTATGGATTTGAAATATTGGTATGGATTTTAACTTAAGACATAAATTAAGATCTGTATTAGCAGCACGTGACAGAAATGCCTGTCAGTTTCTCTCAGGTTCATTCCCAGGCAAAGCGTTTTTCCTTGGGGAGCAAAGTTGACAAGAAATTAACATTTAGATAACCTTTTCTAACCTGACATTGGTCTGTATCCATGCTGATTAGCAACCTGATGATAGAGCTCAGCTCAGCTGGACTGGGGGTGGTCTACAGTGCGGTGCAGTGCCACCTAGAGGTTCAAGTGGGATAGCCACATGCACCGCGCACATGCAGAGAGATGACTACAAGACTACAGATTGTCCTTTTTGCAGAGTGATCTACAGTTGCTGCCTTTTAAAAAACAAACAACGGCCCAGTGCCTTTCACACAGTATAAGAAGCAGAAAGTAAGAGGAGGTGGCTTGGCCAGGACTGAGATACGGTGAAAGAAAAGCAGCACGTGTCGATCGACGACGGCTGCATAGACTGCAGGTGTCCGGGCTGGAGCCTTCCTCTGCTGAATCCGGCCAAAGGCCCACCGAGACCTGCCTGCCTGCCTCCTTCTGTTTCCAGTCGTATCCAGCCAGATGACCCTGGAACTCATGGCAGGGCCTGAGAAGGGTGGCTGCCCCTCATCTTTGCCCTCAACACCCAAGGGAGGTGCACCCCACGGGAGGGAGGACCGCAACCTGCCCCAGGCTCATTCTAGCTCCCCCACTGTAGCTCCAGCAGTGGACAGAAGGGTTCCTGTGTTGGCACAAACACAAAACTAGCCCCCCCCTTCCACTTCCTTATTAGTATGTGGAGAAAACAGGGGCAATTTGGTGATTTCTCGGGGGGGGGGGTGAATTTGGGGGGACATTAAACCCACACATGGGCGACAGCAGCAGCATCAGGACTCCACTTGACAAGCAGTTGACATTTCAGCCCCACCCCCTGAATCTCCCCTGTGTGCAATGCTACGTCATGATGCAGCACCCCACAGAGCGGGTTTCTGGGGCGGAAATGCTGCCAGTCCCCATGAGGAGCGCTCTTGTGGCCACCGCCACCGCTGTGAAACACTGGTGGCAGCAAAGAACTGTGCCGGGGTAAAAAGCTCCCCACCCTCCTTTTCCTGAACGTTGGCAAGCATTCTCGTTTGAGACGTCTCAGCCCAGTCCCAGCAGGTCTGTCAGCCACAGCAGCAGCAGCAGCAGCCCTGGCAGGCGACTGTCAAGTCTGCTGCTTCCTTGATCTCTTCGGGGAATCTGATCCCATCCAGTTTCTACCACTGGAGGACTACAAAAGTCTGTGTTGCTTTGTATGCACTCATACAAAGTGTTCTCAACTTCTAAAATAATCTCAGCAACGCCCGTCGTGGCTGCAGCCAGCAGAGACCCCTTCCTACATGCTTTTTAAAATATGGTTTTCAAATTCACAGCTGTAACCTGCTACGGAAGGGGGGAATCAATAAGCTCCAGCGATCAGTGGCGGGGTTGGAGCCTGCAGAGTTGGCAAACGGCACTCTCAAGCGCTTTTAATGTCTCCTTTTGTGGGGTGCCTTTTGACACTTTCAAAGCATTCATCAAAGAAGCTAAAGGGATCATGCATGAGGCGAGAGCAGGAAAAGTGTCATGCAATGTGATTTCTTTCATAGGAGAGCGAGAGCGAGAGCAAGCGAGCGCTGCAGAGCTCTGTTGCATTTTCAACAAGACACTCTGGAGCAGAAGGAAAATGACAGCACTGATCTAGGAAAGCTTTCACCCGGGGGAACTTTCACTTAGGGGGAGGCTGGGGTGAGATAGGGTAGGTGTTCGGACCTAGAAGGAACCAGGTGATTAAAAGACGCCTAATTACTTGGTTTTTTCTATCAACCACGGTTGCAGAGGGCAAAAGAGACAAGAGCCAGGAGAGGCCCAACCAGGCAGAAGTGAGGAGGGACTTGGGCCCCTCCCTGCCTGATGAAAAAGCAGAAGACCCCCAAAAGAACCCTGCTGGGTCCATTTCTGGTTCTGACATCATCCCAGCAAACTTCTCTTTGATGGATGCAGCTCACATTTCCCGCGACAGGCCAGTCGGTGCGTGACGCATCCTGCCATCATGATGCTCTGTGGAACCACCGCCAGGTTCAGAGGCCAGTCAGCGGAAGAGGGCTGTTGCCTTCCTGCCCTGTGCAAAGCACCTGCTTGGCCACTGCTGGAAACCAGGTGAGAGGCCAGGTGGACCTTTGGTCTGACCCAGCAGGGCCTGGTTCTGATGCTCAGGTACCAATGAGCCAGCCAGGGGAGAAAGTGGGAGGGCAGCAGCAAGACTGGAGCTGGGCAGACAGCAAGTGGGGGGGGGCAGCAGAGAGGGGGGAGTCCCAGAGCCTCTGATAATGCTGAACAGCTGCAGTGAGATCAGGGTGGGGAGAGGGTGGCCTCCTCCACAAGCACATCATCCACCAGCTCTTTGGGGAGAGTTCTCTAACACGAGTCTAGCTCGGAGCTCAGCCAGCTTTCATCCTGCAGGTTCGTGCCAGTATTAAATGGCTGCGTTTTGGACAATGGGTTTGGAGAAAGCACCGCACAGGGAATACTCACCAGTGGCGACTTGTCTGCCAGGGGCGTCTCGCCGATGGACTTTAAGTCTTCTTCCGATATCCGCTCCGTCTCCTCCAGTGCTGAGCCAGAGTACAGGACTGCATCCTTCACAAAGATGTTGATGGCTCGAAGCATGAAGGAGACAAACAGGTGCATGTGAATGTAGTTCCGTGTACAGTGCAGTCGCCTGCAATGGGGGGAGAGGAGAGGGGGTTCAGTGAGGAACCTGCGGTGCCCAGCTGGGAAGGGACATTCACCATGCCCTACCGGTTCGTTCACAACAGATTCACTTGCATACCCCTTAAGCCAATGATGTCCATCACTGAGAATGGGGGGGGGGCTCTGAATGAGGGAAACAGCAACCCAGATCTTTGCAAGAATTTGGCTTGAGATCCCCCCCCTCTCTTCCATTCATTTCAGTTCTGTTGGGCACCTCCAGGTAAACTGTATTATATATCCATGTTCAACAGCCTATGAAATGCTGTGAAGACACATGACCCAGGTCCACTTCTGGTAAGTGCCTAAATGGGTGACTGTTTGGGAATCTCGTGCACATCGTCTTAACTTCACCATGCCAGAAATATAGGCTGTCATGCATAATACACCTGTGAGGCCCCATCAGAGAGTGGATCGGTGATTCTTTCAGATGACTGTGTGAGTGTAGCGTCTTTCCCCTTTGCAGCTTGCGGCCAGGTTTCCCCCCCTCTCTCGGCCTTCCTTCCCCATGCAGAATCCTCCCACTGACCGTCTCCTCTCCCTCTTTTCTTAATTTCTTTTGAAATTAATATTTATTAGTATATTTTTCCTTTTATATAAAAACATGTATACATAGGCTTACCAGATCTCCAATCGGGATAGAGTGCTAGACCTTTAGGAGAAGGAATGTGGGCAGGTGTAGCTTGTTAAACCCTTAGAACGCAAACCTAGGCATGTCTACTCAGAAGCAAGCCCTATTGAACACAATGGGGCTTGTTTCTGAGTAGACATGCCTAGGATTGTGCTCTTAGGATTTAACAAGCTACACCTGCCCACATTCCTTCTCCTAAAGGTCTAGCACTCTGTCCCCGTTGGAGATCTGGTAAGCCTATGTATACAGTACATTTCCATGTATATAGAAACATTTTCCATTGATATCAAAACATGTCGCTCAGTGTACATGAACCCACCTCCCCTCCCCTCCTCGCTGTAACCATGGGCAGATCAAATGCAGAGCAAACCCTCTTTCATCCTGAGATGATAACATTCTAGAAAATGTCCAGTGCAGAGAACTGCTATCCTAAAGGGATGGTGCTTGGAAGACCTGGAGACTGAGATTTGCCCCCAGCCCCTGCCTGAAGCACAGCCACTTGGCCCTTTGTGTCCCTCGCTCTGTTGTCTTCTTCTATACCCTCATTTCCCTGCTTCTTCCACAACTCCTTGTCCAGGCTTGTTTGATTTGCCTGCCTCTCGCGAGGCTCAGCACAGGCCAACCAACAAAAGCCAGAGACTCTATCGCTACCAAAATACCTTAGCCCACGATAACATAGATATCGTGTATGTGCAGATGCACACTTTGGGGTACACTTCAAAGTACAGTAAACCAAATTAAGCCTTCAAGAGTATACACGCAAAAGTGAAATGGCTTACCTGAAGTATCCTAGGATAAGGACAGCGATGGTTAGGGACCCTAATGAGATGGAATAGCCAACGGTATAGATCACATACAGGCGATAGAAGATTTCCTGTAACAAACATTAGAACAAAAAAGAGTGTTATGGGAAATGCTGGTAAACTAGAATTGTTTTTCTTTCTCTGCAATCCATACATGGAGGGAGAAAGTACAGAGGAAGGGGACAGGGAAGGAATGCTTGGAAATATGGTGGAATGTTGACAACGAATTCTGGGAAGTGACTGTATTTCATTCAGATTCTTCGATGAGCTTAAACTAATTGCAAAGCTTGATGAGAGCTCTCAATAATCCTTCGTTGTACATAAGATTCACATTATCAAATGTTTAAGGAGAAAGAAACAGGGTGACTGATTAGCACTGCCATTAAAATGTCACCTTTAATGACAGTTGTGGATTTTCTGCTCTGGTGAAGGAAACTTTTGAGGGAGCCAAAAACATTCTAATGTCTGAGGGGGGGGGGTTGCACCTCCCTACAGAAAACAAGATCATCCACAAAAGCTCGGAAGAGGTACCTGCTTTGGGCAGGACCAGTACTCTGGTGGTGATGGAAGGAAGACCTGTGGTTGGACACTGAAGGAGCAGAGCCGGGCCTGGAGGAGTCTGGCTGAGAGACAACCCCCCCCCTTGTCTGGGCAGTGGGGGCCTGGCTCTCTGTAGGGTGGGGCCTTGTTGCCTCGCGAGGCTGGGAGGCAGGGCTGGCCCAGAGGCGACCAAAGGACAGGCTGGCAGACTGGCCCAATGAGAAATTCTGCTCTCCTAACTCCTAAGGCGGACAGGTGCAGCCTGGGACGTCCAGCAGGAGGGGGGACTGGAGAGAGGAGGGCAGCAGGGGCCCAGCAGACGCGCTCCCCTTCAGTGCTGAGGTCTGGAGGCTTACTGGCTAACTCAGCCAGACAGGTTGGCGAGGGCACTACTGGGAAGGGGCTCCAAGCCTCCAAGAGAAGGGGAAAAATAAGCACGCGTGCCCAAGTGCAGACATCGCGGGCAACAGTGCTGCTTAAATAGCTCCAGAGCTGCCGCTTCCTCCCGCTTTCCTGGGCCCCTCTCCTCATTCCCTTGCAGGGTTCAGCCACTTGGGTAACAAAGGCTTCTCAAAGGCACCTCTGGGTTTGAATCTGGGCTGGAGAGAAAAGCTCCTGTGGAATGCAAACCTCAGCCCTATGACGTCAGTATCCCCAAGACTTGGGAACGTTTTCCTAGCTGCATCCACCACTGGAATTGCGTGCTTGCCAACTGTAATCTATTCAGAAACTAAATAAACAGAAAGGCAACAGCCGCGTGGGAAGCAGCCAATGGAGACTGCGCCTTTTCCACCCAGAGGATGAAAGAAGCGTCCCGCAGGGAAGTCGGTCGGGGGTCCCAGCTGTGCCAGAGCATTGCCACATTGGATGTCTGCAGAGTGGGGCGGCGGCATGTGCTTTCCATGCAGCAGGCCCTGGCCCCAGCACCTCTGCTTAATCCCTCTGCCCCTCCTCCCCCCTGCTCTTGGAACCTAGTTGGGACAGGTAGGAGTGGGGGGGCCAGTGGACAGACGGCTCCAGGTGTGCTGCTTAGAACGTGCAAAAGGGGCACAGGATCCGGTGGGGCTCCTAGGCAGCAGTGGGAAGGGGGAGCGGTGGCAAGGAAATCTGGAGAGGGATGACCTGATGCCATTTAGCTTGAGGTGACACCTTCTTCGCGACATTTGTGTTTGCCAAGGAGGCTGAGCTTGGGCAGGAAAAACAAGGGCTGCTCTGGAGCAGATCAGGCGATGAAATCAAGGCCTCAGGCGCTGAGCTGCTGCGGAACAGCCCTGCCTCTTCCGAAGGAGACGTTGGCTTCGACGGGGCTATGACGGGTTCAGCTCACCGTTTCCCTGGTGCTGTTGGTGAGGAACTTGGCGCACTCGCTGTAGTTGGCCCACGTGCGGTTGGTGCTGCGTGCCAACACCCAGCTCCCGTTCCCGTCACACTGCCGATAGGCATGGCCTGAGAAGGAGAAGGAAGAGTTCAGGGGCCCGGTGAGGCTGCAGCAGGCGGTGGTCTCTCAGGCTTCATGACAAAGAAAGGCTGCTGCTTCAAAGGGGAGACGGACTGGGGCACAAGATGACACTAGAACGGCCTCAAATCTGCTCTGCATTGGACGTTTCTGAATAGCATGATGAGAACAAGCAATCCAGAGGGAAAGGAGGGGCGCTAACAGTGCAAGCAAAGCGTGTCTACTCAGAAGCCGGTCCCCTGGTGCTCAGTGGGGTTTAGTCCCAGGAAAGTGTCATAGCCTTGCAGCCTAGGTCCCATTTTGCACAACCCCATTTCCTCCTCCCCACCGAAACTCATCCATGCCCCGACAAGGGACTTGCCTTTATGATTGAAGTCGAAGATGTACTCCGGGCAGGGCATGGCCACCACCTTGCCTGGGGCTCCTTCGGGCCAACAAATGATGTTGTCCCACTCGGACACACAGAATCCATCTGCAAGAAAACAAGGGCGGTGATGGGCAGGTAGGGAGGCACAGATCACACAAGGGACATTTTACTGGTTGTATCAAAAGTTCTCTTTTAGTGGACCTCTGAATGCCTCTGAATTCTCGCAGTAGGTGAAGCCTGGTGGCCACAAAGGGGTGAGAAGAGCCCTTTCTTGTGCCGCACGCCTCAGCACGGCTTCGGTGAAACTCAATCGCAGCTGGAGGGGCGATGATGCCACCTGCGCCAGCCCAACATTTACGTCTTTGTTTCCAGCAAGGGATTTGGGGAGTTTGGTTAGAGGCTTCCTATGCTAATAGGATTCTTCGTTCAAAGAAAACTTCCTCTGCTGGGAAAAAAAGGCCTCGCTTAGCTTTATTTCCCACCTGCCAGCCCCAGTTGCCTGGAAATGAGGCAGGAGGAGGATGCCCTGCGAAGCCCTGGTTTTTTTTTTTTTTTTTTTCCAGAAATGCAACAAACAGCCCTTCAGGAAATGCTGAGCCGCCGTCCCTGCTCTCCACAGGGTAGAGTTGGCTTGGCAGCCTCCCCCTCCTCCTCCCAATTTGGATGCTCAAGAGGAGGCAGTGGTTGGGTGATTCGGATACCTGGGGAAGATGCTGCCACCCTCCACCATTGTGACGGGCTGGCATGTGCTTTTGCAGAGGCTTCGTTCTCCTGGCTGACACAAAGAAAACCTTTTGTCCTGCCACACAGGTCACCCTTGCTTGTGTGGAACGGATTACTGCAATGATCTGTGTGTGTGTGTGTGTGTGTGTGCGAGAGAGAGAGAGAGAGAGAGAGAGAGAGAGAGAGAGAGAGAGAGAGAGAGAGAGAGAGAGAGAGAGCCTCTGGGAGCTGCAACTCCAAGACCAGAAGAGGGAAGGAAGAAGTGCCCCCCCCCAAGTCTGTCTTGGGACCGATGCTTTTCAACTTGTTCATGAATGAGCTGGAGCGAGGGGTAAACCAAGAGGTGACTGGCCACGTTTGCAGATGACGCCAAACTATTCAGGGTGGCAACAAACAAAGGAGATTCTGAGAGGAGCTCCAAAGGGATCTCTTCACATTTGGTGAGTGGGCATCCAATGGCTGCAGAGGGAATTCTGGGAGACCAGCCTTTGTGGCCATGACAGGACAGCAGCGGCCCTGGGTGCCGAGGGAGAGGGGTCTATGCCGAGGGGGCTATTCTCCCTGTTATCCCAATTAATGACAACAGCAGCAATGCAACATTGACAATGGCATCACCTTAGGAGCTTGGGAGGGGTGGGGAGCAGAAAGGAGAGCGTGCAGACCCTGCAAGGCAACATCTAAACCTCGGGGATGTCCCTTTAAGATCTCTGAGGAGAAAGCAGGTGGGGCTACAGCAGTAAAGGATGTAAGTGGGGGGGGGGCATTTAACCTCTAGTTCCTGAAAAGGTTGAGGACTTAATGCGGGGAAACGTATAATGGGGAGACTTATAATGGGGACCCTGTTCTGCCGTAATGGCCACAGGGACAAAAATATCGAAACATTGATGGGATCAGGATTAGCTGCGACTTGGCAGGAAAGTGATCCTGGTGGTGGCGGCATTCGGACGTTCATGCAGGATGCGAGCTTGTGCAGAACCAGTGGTGAGGGCAGGCGCCATGCTATGATTGCTAGGAAAGGGCTTGGAAACAAAACCCAGATCTGGTCTATACCCAATGGAATCCTGGACATTCTAAACCCCAGGTCCTCAGAGGCTCTTCTACAAAGGTTAGCAGGTGGTTTAGCTGGCAGGAATTAGGCAGATTCATGGAGGACAGCAGCTACCAGCCTGGACGGCGATACGGAACATCCTGATTCAGAGGCAGTCTATCTCTGAATTCCAGCGATGGGGAGAAACACAGGAAGGGCGGTTGCTTGCCTGCCTACCCTGCCTGTAATTTGAAAACGGGGTGATGGGTTGGGCCTGGACTTTGGGTCGGTTCCAGGAGGGCGCTGCCTGCCCTGGCTGTCCTTATCGTATCCGTCTTCACACCTGAACTAGCAGAGGCCCTTGAAAGTCCGCTTGGGACTTCCTTGCCTCCCTCTGTCTCTGTCCTGCCCGCCCAGGCGTTGTATTCGACACAAGCTCTGCATACCTGTGAAGAGCACATTAAAACCATCTGCACAGCCATTTTGGCAGGGAAAGAAAAGGCAAACAGAGTCCCAAGGTGTTTATTTAGGAGCGCAGACTATAAATCTTCCCCAGGTTACTCTGGCACTGTGAGCCGGGCAGCAAAGACCACAACTGGGATACGGTGTGCAGTTGTGGTCACTCCATTACGGGAAGGACAACCAGTGGCTTGGAAAGAAATACGGCAGAGCAACCCAACATATTTTAGAAAAAAGGTGACCCAGGCTTTTGGAGCTCTATAAAACGTGTGTGTGTGAAATGTTTGCCGGTTTTACTGACATTTGTTTGGTGCCCTTTGCCATGTCTAGGATGGTAGAGCAGGAACTTCCAAATGTGCCTTCATTTTGGCTTTAAGCAAAATTGGGTAGCAATTCATGGGAAGAGACAGACTGCAGGCAAGGTCCAACAGCTGCTTTTCCATGGCACACAGCCTCTGACCACGGAGGGTCCACGTAGCTGTCATGGCAAATAAGACCCCTTGAATATGCCTAATTGCCCCGCCAGCTCTCTCGGAGTTCAGATGCCCCATCACCACCCCCAACGGTCAAGATGTCCTCCTAGTCGAATTGCCCAAGCCCCCTCCCATTCACGACATTGCACCTCAAAATAATGCTTTGGCAAATGCTGCCATGCCTCGTTTAGCACCCGGCACAGTTCCAGTTTTCTCATTCCTGCCCCTGTACATCCTTGTGCTTCCTTTGGCGAGATCTGCAGTGATGTCTTTTTCAAACGTTCTCCATGTGAGTTGCCAGAATGATCATTCTTCAGGTTTGGCTTCCTAGAAGTGCAGGTGGGGGGACGGATTCTTCTCCTTGTCTGTAGTGCACATGCATGCAAATGACACGCATGAACACTCAGGCATTCACAGGCATCTTGCCGTTCACATCCTGCAGCTGGTGAGATGCTCTCTTTGAGCTGCGATTCGTGGTCATAACTTGGGCAAAAATACACTGGAACAAAAAGCAAACATGTTCCAGTGTGGTGTGATTTGCTGAGCTGTTCAGCAAAAGGTTCTCTCTTATCATCTGTTGCATAAGCGCACATGCGCAGGACTCCACGCTAGAGAAGAAATGATGCTTTGGGGGGGGGAATGGTGCTCATTTTGTCATCATCGGAGATTTACAAGCCAAACCAGTTCATACTCTGAAACAGGGTATTTCAAGCTTTGGTGACATCACAAGTGAGCACAGATCTTAAGGGGTTTATCTGGTATAGCAATGTCACCAGATTTCAAATTTCCTGCCTCATCTCAACGACAAGGTGAGCATTATGTCCCCCAAAGATCTTCTCTGGTTTGGATTTTAATCTGAGCTGGCGAAGAACTAAGTTCTCCTTTCAGGCCCCTGCAGTCTGCCAGACCCAGAGGTGCGAGAAAGACCCCTCCCCTTCTCAAGGTCGCAGCAGCAAGCCAGGCAAGTGGAAAGGTGGGGCATGGAAGAGGCAAGGTCCCTAGGGAGGAATGGGGAGCAATCAGACACTGCTGGGCTTCGGACAACAGTCTTGGGGGCACAGCGTGGTCTGCTGGTCTTGGAGCTGAGCTATTTGTTTGGGGGAGTGAGGAAGTTTGGGTTTCTGAGCCTGTCTGGAAGAATTCATCCCATTGCTTATCTGGGATATCTTTAAACCAAAGAACAAACACCCCCTTTGTTTTTAAGTGAGGAAAGGAGAGGACAGCCTTTTGCAGAGTAAATGCATGTCGAGTCGGAGAAGAGTCGTCACTCACATGCGGTAATGTGTGATTGTGTGCGTGCGTGTGGCTTTTAGGCAGTGATTCTTAGTGTGCGGAGTGTTACAATGCGAGTAAACACACATGTTTCTATTTTCACCTGTAAAGAGCTGGAGGTTCTGCCTTTGCCTTTGCAAATGGGAGATTTATTTATGAGGGAAAAAACCTGGAGCTCGCCGAAGGCAAACTAACAACGCCTCGAAGAGCCTGGCTGGCAGAGCTGCGCTGCTAATAGCAGGCTTTTGTGAAATGCTCTCCGCAAAATGTCCCCTCTTCTTTTCCAAACCATGGTCCACACAAGCTCCTAATTCATAAAAGGGGGGTAAAAAAAGAAGGCCTTGATTCCTCCCCGCTGGCAAGTTCTCTTCATCCCTGTCCAGGGCTGGCTTTGGGGTGGCAGCGGCTCAGCCACCGTTGTTGAAACGCAATGTTTGCGCAGGTCTCCAAGAAAATGTTTGGGGGTTTCCTGTTCCTTCTGGACGCCTTTCATCTGAAAGCTAAATTTAAAAGCAAGCAAGCAAACCACAGCCTTGTGGGGACAGTTTTTTGTTCTTTTCTTTCTTTTTTTAAACCTATTTTTTAGGGGGGGGGTTGTCCCTCCCTCAAAACCAGAGCCAAGTGCTCCATATAGAGAGAGCCGATGGCTGGGGAGGAATGTATGGAAAATAATGTGATGCTCAGGCTTAAGGCCTTAAGGGTCGTTCCATGCCAGCTCTCAGACCTCCCTTTGCTTACATTATTGCATCACGATTTTTCTTTCGTTGCCTCATTCATGGTCCTTTTGGATTGGGCAGAAGCCCCCCCCCCCCCAGCTGTGCTCATCCAATATGACCCTGGTTTCTCCCTTCTTCCAGAGCAATGCTTGCTGCCCGGTTTAGTTATTTAATATGAATTTGGCGGGTCTGTTCTTCAAGGGGCTCAGGGTGGCTCACATGATTCTTCCCCACCCTCCAGTTTTGTTCTCATAACAACCATGTTAGGCAGGTCAGGCTGAGAGGGGGTAACTGGCTCAGGTTCACCCAGTGAGCATCAGGACCGAGCAGGGATTTGAACCCAAGACTTCCTGATCCCAGCCTGACATGTTAACAACTGCTACACCACACCACTGAAAGAGTGTTGGGTGGTGTGAAAAAGCACCTCTCCAGGGAACATTCAGAGCTGAAGCAGGCAGCCATTCTTAGTGAGCTGCAGGATTACAGATTTCATGTGAAACATCGTGTGTTTGAAATGGTCTCTCATATAAAAAGTGCATAGACATACTACCACTTGAGGGAGAAACCAAGTCTAGACCTGCTGTACCCTGGCATGCTTGCTTTCTGTGTTCAGAGAGGTTTTTGTTTGTTTGTTTGTTTGTTTTGAGGAAGCATTACAAAGCATGCAGTCTCCCATTAGTTGGCCGGAATGATACCACCAACGAAGAGCTGTGTGCTGTGATTCTCCTGATCTTATTGTGCACCTCTTAGTGGTTAAATTTTGGAGAGTCCTTACGGAATATTTTAAAGTAGCAAAAAAATAAATAAAAAAAATTACATCGGGCTGTTGCTTTGGCACCATTTTTATCTTCCTGGCAATGGGATCCCAGCCAATCAGGGATCCCAGGATGAATGTGATGATGCCACAACACCACATACCTAGTAGATTTGTCTTCGATGTGACAATAGCATGGAGCCAGTCCAGAGAAGGGTAATGCACCCTGCCTTCACCCTGGTCATCATGCAAATACTGCCACCCCCATTTATAGCCCCAGTATTATTTGTAGTGCTGAAAGGAGGGCACTTTTGCAGGTTGCAATGGCATTCATGAAAACAGTTCCATTTTGGTTCAGGCCTGTTCAGTTGGTTTCTACTCGAGAAGCGTTGTTGAGGAGCTCTGCTGCTGTTTTTTACCGTTTTCATTGTGTTTTATCACCTTTACTGCCTCTGCTGTTATGAGTTTTATACTGCTGCTTGTTTTTCATTGTTTATACTGTATTTTAATATGCAATGTTTTAAAATTAATTGCTGTGTGCCACCCTGGGCTCCAATTTTGGGGGGAGAAAATGCAGGATAAAAACGTTTTTTTAAAAACCAAATAAATAAAAGTGACACCCTGAGATTTGGACCTTCCCCTCCCCTGATGAAAACAATCCCTTTGTGTTCATGCAGTAGCAATACTAGGGGGGGGGGAAATGGCCCCCCCCAATGCATTTCTGAAAGATGGATTGACCTTTGCCCCACACATTACGTTTTTTCTGAATAATGGTATATTTCTAAAGCCCCCACCCTAAACAGATTTTCTCTGAAACAAGTCCTATTGGCTTTGCTGGAGTTAACTTTCAAGTAAACCTGCTCAGCCTTGCAGTCTTATTATAATGTTCACTTGGTCTGGTTTATATGATGGAGTGCTGGTATACGGAAGTACTTGCCCCCCCCCCCCAGCCCTTGTACCTGCTCTAGCTTCAGTTGTGTGCCTACAGGTATAAATTAATATGTTTGAAGTGAATTCCAGCATGAATGTTCAGGTAGCTCTCCTCATCCTGTGAATGATGAATCCTGTAGCACAGGGGTTCTCAACCTGCGGTACGAGTACCCCTAGGGGTACGCAGACCAATGGCAGGGGGGATGCCAGAGCCTGCCCCTTATCAGCATCAATAATTAGTTAATTACTTGTTAATTAGAACTTAAATGCAATCCCCCTGTCTGTCTGTCTGTCTGTCTGTCTGTCTGTCTCTCTCTCTCTCTCTCTCTCTCTCTCACACACACACAGTTAAGACATTTTTTCACATTTAAAATTGTTTTACTACTTTTTATTTAATGATTATTTAGCTAATTAATTGATTGATTAATCCAATTATTTAGCAATTAATTAGCAGGGGGTACTTCAGAAAATTGGACCGTGATAGGGGGTATCTGGGCCTCCAAAGGTTGAGAATTCCTGCTCTAGCAAGAACTGCGTCCCCCGCCCTTTCCCCCTTGGCAGTTGCTCTTTTTCAAGCTAGGCTTTGTTTAGTTCAGGGGTTCTCAACAGGTGGTATGGGTGCCCCTAGGGGTACGCGGACCTCTTGCTGGGGGAATGCCAAGCCCTGCCCCTTATCTGCCCGATCAGCAGCTAATTAAGTGTTAATTAACATGGATTTTAAATTGTAATTATTTTCAGAGCCCTTCTGTCTCTCTGATTTTGGTTTTGGGCTTATTTTTGTACTTTGGAAAATGTACTTTGGTGGGGTTGGGGAGGGAGGAGCTGATTTTGGGAAGTGTGACTTCGAGAAAAAAAAGAGATCCCTGCATGTCTGTCTGTCTGTCTGTCTGTCTGTCTGTCTGTCTGTCTGTCTCTCTCTCTCTCTCTCTCTCTCTCACACACACACACCACACACACAGAGTTAAATAAGACATTTTTTCACATTTAAAATTGTTTTAGTACTTTTTTACTTAATGATTAATTACCTAATTAATTAATTAATTAGCAGTTAATTAGCAGGGGGTACTTCAGAAAATTGGACAGTGATAAGGGCGTACCCAGGCCTCCAAAGGTTGAGAACCCCTGGTCTAGTTAAAAGGAGAAATGGTTTTTTTTCTGGTTTGCAGAAAGACATGAGTAGGGTAGCTCCACTGAGCTGCTGCTCAAATTAAAGACAGTGAATGATGATGTCCTTATGGATCCACGTTCCCGTTTCTAGATGGCCCTGGCTGTCTGAGTAATCGGATAGGAGTCCATGTTTAAAACCTCATGCTGGGGAACAGCCCCAAAGCCACTTCTTAACGCTCTTGTGAAGTGGCTATAGGGTCTTGTAATTAACCATGACTTCTTCCCAGCATCTTATTAATTGACACTAACAGGATGCAGATTCCAGGCTTGGGGAACTTGAGAGCTCTCACAAGGCTGAGAGTGTCGCCAGAAACACATCCGCTTTTCTGAGTCTCACCGCACTCCCTCTTACTATCCGAAATGTTCTCCCAGCTTTGCTTTTGTTCTACACTAGTTTATTTTCACCTTCGTTGTTGCAACGAAGTGGAACATTTTTCAAAGAGCCAAAGGGTGCTTGCTAGATGGAAAAATACATTGTCGCTCAGCCGCCCTGTGATCTGACCTCCTCAAATCGGTGCTGCCAGATAGCTCAGATCTAAGGTCTTGCAGGCCTGACTTGAGAAGTATTCATTTTGCACTACCCTGCTGCTCCAGAATGGCAAAGTATTCATAACTGCACACATTCACTGTTATCCTTGTCTCTGTCATCCTTCGGATCTCTCTCCTCGCTCTCAAGGATGTTGACTTCTTTGCTGACGCTGCAAAGTGTGATGTGCGTTGCTGGAGCTCGATGAGAAGACCTTCTGATCTGTGCCATCTACACAGACTGTCTAAGCTTCTGCATCTGCAAGTCAGCTCCGACAAAATCAGAGTTGCCAGATAGCTCAGCTCTAAGGTCTTGCAAGCAGAGATTGCAAGATTTTCATTTGGAGTCACTCAACATCTCATGCATTGCAAAGTACTTATAAATTCACACACCTTTTTTATATATTATCCTTGCCTCTGCCCTCCCTCTCTTATACGATATCCAGCATTTGGAATGTAAGTGCTTTGGGGCAGACACATTTTGATTATGTCAAGTGTGACATACAGTATGCAACTTACAGTACTAGCAAGAGTACTGAGAGCCTCTGACCAGTAACAGCAGCTATGCAGAAGGGAAGAGAGCCACTTCCGGACGATGGCATCCCAAATTGGGGGCACTGCTTTTCCACTCTAGCTCTGCTCAGAGGTCAAAAGTACAGGAGAAGAGGAAAAGCCCCCCCCCCGGGCCTCAATGAGGTGTTAATTGGGCAATGGGTAGACCTAATGAAGAACTAACTGAGGATGTGGTTTGGTTGGGTGGGATTTCGCCAAGGCAAACCAGGAGTCCCAAAAGAAGCAGAAAGCGCTGGGTTTGAACACTTTTTGTTCGTACGAGGGCTGTGTGTGTAACAAGCAGATCCAGGCTCCTTTGTGGCTAACTCTGAAATTCCAGTTAGGCTGGGTGGCTCTGAGCACTCTCCATGGCTTCAATAAAGAACAGCTGTGAAATCGACAAGGGACAGAGTGTGTTGCGTGCACGCACGCACGCACACACACACACACACACACACACACACACACAACCTCTGCGAACTCTCTCTCACTTTCTGTGTATGTGCATCTGGCAATAATTAAAAGAAACTTTCAATGAGAGAGAGAGAGAGAGAGAGAGAGAGAGAGAATCCGTATCTTCCCAGTAGCGGCCCTACAAACCCCCCCCCCGTGGGAGGGGGCCACTGCCACGACACCCCCCACAGGATGCAATATGCCCCGCCCCTGGGGGACATGGCATCATCAATGCGCACCACTGTGGCGCGGAAACACCCCCCCCCCGTGCGCGCTTCTCGTCTCCTTTTTGGAGCCAAACGGCGCCTGGGAGGGCGTGAGGGCAAAACTTGCAGCCGACAACGGCTGCACGAAAACGGACCAGTGGTGGAGGGAGCACCGGAAGGTACACCCCCCCACGACCCGCCACTTGGACGCCTCTGTATCTTCTTCCCTGTGGGGTGGCAGCTTGTTAATGCTGCCAGGCTTTGGCCCCACACATGCCCCTTTCTTTTCCCCAGATGAATTAATCTGAAGTCGAGCACTGGTCGGGTTGCGTGGCCCTGCTCTTCCCTGTTTACAGCCTCCGGAGCTGCAGCAATCCGAAGCCTGTCAAGCCAGGGCAATCGTGATGTTGGTGATCACCTGCTGCTATCACCATCACCTGCAGATCAAGCTGCTGTCAAAGGGGACACGGCTCAGTCTGGTCTATCAAGAGTCTGGAGAGGTAGTTCTCCATTACTTATTAAGATGTCCTTTATGTGATCAGGGGTAAATCTCCTGCCAATATTGTGCAGGCTCTTATTAAGTGCAGCAGCAGTTTTGGAGCATATTCTTGTATTCTTCACACAGGCAATGATTTTTCTTTACAACGGAGAGCTGTGGAAAGAAAACGGGCAGCCAAGAACATTGGAGCCCAGCGCTGATCTGATATAATGTGATCATGTTAGAGGAGGTATTTTTGAGTTGTGCACATTCTGTTGCAAGCCTGGTAAAGCCTGTTTTGCTTAGTTTTTATTCTGTAGGGGTGGCATACTTTTTGTATGTATTGGGTGTTTTGAGAGGGTTGTCCATCCCCTGCCCCCCCCTTGAATTGTGGAAGCCTTTGGCTGTAACAGGGTTGGTCCATCCATGAGGCCAACTGAAGCAGCTGCCTCAGGTAGCAGCTTGGTGGGGGCAGAGGCGAAACAAGGGTGGAGCGAAGGCAAGTAGTTCTGCAAGACTCCGTTACACTGGAGTCAGCGGCCCCTCCCCCTTGCTGTTGGAGCCATTCTGGCAGCAAAGGCAACACGCAGGACACACCCCTGTTGCTGCTGGAATGGCTCCAACAGCAAGGGGGAGGGGCTGCTGACTCCAGTGTAACGGAGTCTTGCAAAACTACTTGCCTTCGCTCCACCCTTGTTTCGCCTCTGGGTGGGGGGCACCCATCTCTGTCTGCCTGCTTGCCTCCACTGCGGCTCCTTCTCCTTCCACTTCCTGGATTGGAAAAGGAAGAGGGGGGCAGAGAGGAAGAGGAAATGTGACACTTGAGGGTATCAAAGGGCCTGAATTGCCCTGTGACCCTGTTGCCAGGATACCTTAATGCTACTGTAAAAAAAAGAAAATCAGTCCTTGGCAAATAATGTGCAAAGTTTTGGTCACTCAGCCCTGGAAAAAAACCAGACAGGATGACTGGATAAAGAAGGCCTGGAAAGTTCGAATAATTGTTCAGTTAACACAGATGAAAGACTCTGGGAGAACAAGCAGACTGAAATGCTGGAACCATGGAGATGGTTCCTTAATGAATGACTGAAAAAGAAGCAAGAAGGAGTCGGACAATCGATGACGCTGCTGCCTTCATCCTGAGTCAGGCTGTTCCACCGGCTCACTGGCAGCTGCTCTCCAGGGTCTCCGAGAGGGATCCTTCCTAGCCCTACCTAGAGGTGCTGCCAGCCAGGGATTGAACCTGGGACCTTTTGCATACAGAGCAGGTGCCCTGCCAATGAGCTACGAGCCCCTCCTTGGATCCTGGGAATGGTGGAACCAAGTACAGTATTTGTTGTTCTTTGTCCTCCCTCCCCCCTCTCCTTTTTTAGGTGAATGCTTTCCTCCTGGTTTTACTTGATGATGCATATACCTATCATATATCTGTTGTTGTTTCATCATCATCATCATCATCATCATCATCATCATCATCATCATCATCATCATCATCATCAGACTCACTCACCTTGCGGTCTGGGTCCTTTGGCTTTCAAATGCTGCTCACACATAGCCTTGGCTTTTAGCAGCAAGAAGATCTGCTCCTCCTTCGTCAAAACATCATCTGCATCCACCTACCAGGAGACAGAGCAAGGGAGATGAAAGTCACTGGAATGTTTGTTCCTGCAAGCCTTAGAAAGAAGGAGGGGAGGGGGCTGGAGGATGCAGCAAATGCTTTTGATGTTCCACTGCATTTACTATATATTTGGAAAATGTAGAGCACCCCCTCTTCCCACAATAACTTATTAAATCAGTTGTCTTGGAAGAGCACATAAAATATACTCTGCACATGTTCAAAGGCATTGTTTCCTCATTATTTATCTCAAGTGTTCCAAAGCAGAGGATGGTCCCACAGTGGTTCAATGGGATTTACTTCCACGTAAATGCACACAGGATTGTAGCATCACATGTTAGCATAATACCGGTAGGATGAGAAAATGCGCCCCAAACACCACCACCCCAGCATTCCAGGGGATCTGGCTTGGGGTAATGAAAACACCTGGTCATCCTAATTGCAGTTTTGTCGTACCTTTTATTGATGTCTACAATATAACACAGTACAGAGAGAGAGAGAGAGAGAGAGAGAGAGAGAGAGAGAGAGAGAGAGAGAGAGAGAGAGAGATGCGAAACAGGCCTTTCACCTGCTTGTGGGATAATGTCTCATCAGGTGCCCCATCATCTCCCTGCAGCGGCAACTGCCCCAATGTCTGGAATTCCTCACTTCAGAGAAAGCAGCATGCAGCTGCACACCCAGCTGGGGCAGGCAGCGAGACCAGGCGAGAGGCAGCGCCTAAGCATGCTGTCCTGGGTTGGCAGCTGCCTTCTCTGTGCTCCATGTGCGGCTTTTGCACCGCTGGAATTGCAGCACTTCTGGTTTTGTTTACAGGGGCTGCACACATGAAGGCGCTCCTTCTTCGCACAGTCCCTTTACATAAAAACAGAAGCGCCACACTTCTGGGTTTGTGAAACCCCGCGAGGAGCATGGTCAGGGGCTCCCCCCCCCCAAGGGCCACAGCAGAGGCAGCAGATGCGTTGGGGCACCTGAGGTTGTGCTGCACCTGCCTGGACCCAGCTAGGGAGACTCACGATGGGTTGCTGGCTGCGAGGACTCTCTGGTGTGCAAGACACGATGCTCTGGAGGTCAGAGGTGTGCAGGCTCACTTAGGGTCCTGCTTGAGTGTGGACACCACCTAGCGATGGCCAGGGAGATTGCACGCTCTCCTGCAAAACGTCCGAGCTGAGACTGCCTGGAACCATGCTGGCTAGGAGTTGGGGTGTGGGTGGCTACCCAAAGGGCTCTGGTGGGGGACATCACGGCTCCAACTGTGCTCCGGCGACAGGACTGCACCCCTGCAGTCGCATTTTCTCATGAGGAAAAACATCTGAAATGCCATCCTTGGCACATTTATTAACAGTGCCACATCCTCTTAAGTATAGGAAAAGTGCATTTTCTCATGTTCTTCCAGTACCTCTCCCCTCCCCCATGTTTTGAAATGTAATTTGTAAGGGGGGGCAGATACAAACTCCATCCCCTCTTGCAGAAAGAGTCTCCCTATTTCTGTGGTCTTCTGCGGAGCTGGAGGACAGCAGTAAAGATGCTCCTAGTCAGACAGACTTGCTTCAAAGACTGTGCAATGCAAGAGGAGCCCTGCGTGCTTCTCCAGCTCAGATTCAGACAGGAATTCCCGCCTCCCCTCACAATCCCAGACAGCCCCCCAAATCCACCCTCTCCTGCCTTTTACTTGAAAGCAATACAGTATATACCTGCCAGGCGCTCTGCCATAGGAAAAGAAAGGAGGCCTCTCCCTCTCTCCCCTCTGTCTGATGAGCTACTCTGGGCCTCCAGAAACCGTGTTTTCCGAAGGGCTTAGGAGGACCATTGTGGAGAACTAGAGGGAACTAGAGGGACCCCAGTATTAAGGGGGGGTCTCTTGATGTCCTTCCCGCAAACAGTAAAAAACCGAGCCTCTCTTGACAATGCAGGGCCATGTACAGAGAGAGGCACTTGTGGCTCCGCTTCAGACTGCAGGCTTTCATCAGGACAGAAGCCCTCCTCTTCCGCAAGGGCCACAAAACGAACGTTACACTCCACTCGCCATGGACCAGACTTGCATCCCTCCTGACCTTCAAGGAGCTCAGCATGGCCTATGTAGGCGGCGGGTCATCTGGTTTTCTTCCCAGAAGAACCCTCGGCCCCCTTATGGGTATCTCAGGCCGAGAAGCAGCGCCTTCAACACCAACCAGAGAGCTTCATGGCTGAGGAGCGATCCAGGCACAGGGCCAGCTGGTCCCTGGGACCCCAACACTCTACCCATTAGGCCACGCTGCTGTCTCCCAGTTTCCAGTTTGCAGCAGAATGGGAGGTGACTCTAACGGCACAGGCATGCGTACACTCATGCATACACAATCCATTGGCTGGCTGCCCACATCTGCTGCAGCCCTCTGAGCTATTTGAAGAATCCCATTTAGCAACACTGCCCTGCAGACCTTCCAGGGTCGTCGGGGCTGGAGCCCTTCTGATAGAGAGCCGCCCTGATAACTATAACACAAGACAACAGCTGGGCCCGGTGGCTTCTGAACACGCATCTCTTCCTTGCTGTCTCAAAAATACCAGCACAGTTAAAAATATGAGCGGGCCTGCCAGGAATTCCACCTTCCTCCCATGTGGCTTCTCCCCTCCATCAACATCCCTGCTAAATCCCAGAACAAACATTGACATTCGGGGGGCAAGGAAGACGTCTCAGGGCCAGCAGACCTCTTCCTCTGCGCCCTGCAGAAGCTGCGAGGCCACAGCATTGACTCATGGTGGAGACCGCAATTGTTGTTCTTGAAGGAGCTTGGGGGCAGTGTAAGTGGTTCTTTTCCCCAATGTTGTGTGTCCCCCCCCAGCAACCCTCTACGGCAGGGGTTCTTAACCTTTGGAGGCCCGGGTATCCCCTATCACGGTCCAATTTTCTGAAGTACCCCCTGCTAATTAATTGCAGATTAATTGGATCAATCAATCAATCAATTAATTAGCTAATTAATAATTGCATAAAAGAAACAATTTTAAATGTGAAAAAATGTCTTATTTAACTCCTCTCTCTCTCTCTCTCTCTCTCTCTCTCTCTCTCTCTCTCTCTCTCTCTCTCTGTGCCACCGGTTGAGAACCTGCAGGTTAGGTGGAGAGGGAGTGACTGGCACGAGATCTAGTTACGTGGCATTTGAACACAGCCTTGAACCAGTACACTACTCTGGCTGGCTCTCAAATGCTGGCATTCTCTTCACCGCAATTTCTCCCCAGCTTTGGGAGTCCGACTGACCTGTGAAACCAATGCAGTGGGAATCCTTCATGATTCCAATGATTATTTCTGAAATTCGTTTGGAGTGCTGGGCCAGCTGATAGGCTGCTGCAGCTTTCCCTTCCTGAACTTCATGTGCCTCTCATCCCCCTCCGACAGCACCAATGCAGAGGTGCGCACTGACAAAATACCCTTGATGTGCTCTGTACAATTGCATCTCGATGCTCCTGAGTGGTGCCTTACAGGAGTACATGTGTGCATCAGGAAACCACTGCTGAAACGACTTCGACGCAGTCATACATACGATCATGTGGATATTGTTTGATCTTTTAAGAGCCATACGCATTGACACAGTGTTAACAGTGTGTGTGTGTGTGTGGGGGGGCAACTTGATCTCCTGCCCAAAATGGTGATAAATTCCACCACTGATCCTGCCATCCCTCTACACCCTGCCTGCCGTAGTGGGCACCAGCCCCGCATGCCGGCACACACATGCGCACTCCATCCTTGTTGCAATCCAGCTCGTCCTTCATGTAAAGAGCTGAGCTGGAGGGTCCCGGAAGTGGAACTTTCCACCCCAGCATCCTCCTCCCACTCCAGCCACTCGACAAGGGGAGGACTGGTGGGGGGGGCACTCGGGGAAGGACAGCCGCAGTGACAGAGCTGGAGGAGGAGGGAAGCCCCCCCACCCTCTTTGTGCCCGTTCGCCATGGGCAGTCATTGTGGGAGGAAAGGGTGGGGCAGTAGCTGGCTGGGGGAGGTGACGTATTCAGATGCCCCCCCAACCCACTGCTCAGTCCGCCTTGTGGGGGGGGCTGCACCCAGTTAACAGAGAGGGCAGAAAAAGATGGGCATCAGCTGAAGACGCTCCTGCAAGCTGCGGAGGTTGCAATGCCAGGATTCATGCCATCCATTCTCCTTGTTCAAGTGGAGGGGTGGTGCGTGTGCCTATTGCTTAGAGGGCCCACCAGCCAGGGCTGGTGGTTCCTAAGACCCAGCGGCAGAGAAGATGCAGTGAGGGTCATCAGAGGGGTGAGTGGGATGCTCTCGGAGGGGGGGGGCAGCGTGGAGCTGTGCTCTCAGCAACCTGGTTGGGATCACTGCGTAGAACCAGGGAACCCATCAAGGGCAGGCACAGACGGGAGGAAACCCTCTCATCCCGACCACATGGAGACTGCATGTCTACTGTGTGTGTCTGCAGCCAACCTGCTCTCAACAACTAGAGAGACAATTTTCTCAGGGCTGCTGGTCTGGAGGCCAGAACAGACTGGGGGATGGGGGGGTGGAGTCCTGGGCAGGCGGAGAGCTCAGCCTTGACCGCAGAGCAGCAAGTGACTCAATCAATTGAGGAGCCAGGGCAATGTCATTGCCAGGTTAGTGTCCTGGTGCAAGGCCTTCGCGAACTCCAGATGGCAGGGCGGCACATCCACACAAGAGCGGGTGGAAGGCGTGGCATAATTTGAACATACGTGGTGTTGACCACCTGATGCCAGTAATTTTTGCGTCCTCCACCCTCTGCCCAGGAAGGAGGTCACAATGCGGTTACATCTGCCACACCTGCTTGTGGGTCTCCCTTTGCTACAAAGCAACTTGATTGGGCACCTGGACCGATTTGACACAGGCTAAACAGAGGCTATTGTTCAATGCTGCTTTTTCTGTTTACAGACACAGGATTCCATCCTGCAGACAGAGACTTTTTCTCTACCCTCTTAGAACCAGGACGGTTTCAAGTAGCAGAAGCAATAAAACCATTTTGAGCCATATTTTGTGTGGGGTTCAATGTGGGTCTTTGCTTAAGAAGGTGAATTTGGGAAGGAGGAATTGCTCATTGAGCTGCTGCTGCTGCTGCTGCTACTACTACTACTACCTCTTCTTCACCTAAAGAGGTCTTTCTTACACACATGTGAAAATGAAGGTGCTGAACAGGTTTAAACATCACAGGACTGTAGAAGGGCTGATAACAAACCATTTCACCACTGCCCACATATGCAATGCTCATCTGTAGAAGCACAAAAGCATGACCACAGAATGCTCATTTTTAGAAGCATAGCGTCAGATTTCAGAATGACCACCCACATTTATTGTAAGTAAAAGGTAAAGGTGATCCCTGACAATTAAGTCCAGCCATGTCCGACTCTAGGGTGTGGTGCTCATCTCCATTTCAAAGCCGAAGAGCCAGCGTTGTCCAAAGACACCTCTGTGGTCATGTGGCCGGCATGACTCTCCTTGCCGCAGCACGTAGCATGCAGCTGGAACATGGAGCACTGTTTACCTTCCCGGAAGCGGTACCTATTTATCTACTCGCATTGACATGCTTTGGAACTGCTAGGTTGGCAGGAGCTGGCCAAGCAACGAGCGCTCACCCCGTCGCGGATTCGATCGACAGCTTATGGTTCAGCGGTTTAACCCGCTGCGCCACCCGCTGGCCTCACATTTATTGTACCAGGATATAAATGTAAGAAAGGGGAGATACTGTGGCTTCCCAGTGCACACACAGCCACGATGCACATTTCTGCAAATCTCCTATGCAAGCCTGTGATCACACACACACACACACACACACACACACACACACACACACACACACACACACACACACACGCAGAGAGAGAGAGAGAGAGAGAGAGAGAGAGAGAGAGAGAGAGAGAGAGAGAGAGAGAGAGAGAGAGAACAGAATGGGGCTTGCTTCTGAGTAGACATGCCTAGGATTGTGTTCTAAGGGGTTTAACAAGTGACACTTGCCCACATTCCTTCTCCTAAAGGTCTAGCACTCTGTCCCGGTATGGATCTGGTAAGCCTACCTAATAGTCCAGCTTATGAGTTTATTCTTCACTCCGAATACTGAGGCTCTGAAGAAGCAAGATTTCATGAAATTTATTTTCTCTTGCACGCAGCAGCTTGCCATCCAAATGATACTGGGCTCCAAGTCATCCCCCCCCCTCCACCATCCCTTTTCCCAGTGGTTTTTGATGTCTGGCTTCAAATTCTGTTCTCTTTGTGCCAAGCCGGTTTCGCAGGGGAATAAAAATATCTAGCAATCGATTCTCTGTTACTTAACCAAATGCAGAAACAGACTGCAGGACCAGAGAAGTGTGTTTCTGTCCGGAGCCTGTGAAAACTGGGGCACGCTCTTCCTCTCCCACCCCCAGCCACCCCTAAACCACTGGGCTAATTTGGAGGAGGGTCTTCCCATTTTGCTGGCCAGTCTCCCAGCCACTAAAGAAACCCCAAAGTCTCTGAGGAGAGGTCATATTCGCCCTTGTTTATGGGAATCACTTTCAGGGGACAGACTCTCTTTTTTTGTTGGGCCTCCTTGGCCAGGTGTCAAAATACAGTATCGTCAAAAGAAAAAAAAGGGTCCAGATTTTTCTTCTAAGAGAAGCAACTGCAATTGCTCAACGTGTTGGGGAAGAACCGATTTTAAACCGCTGAACCATGAGCTGTCGATTGAAAGGTCGGCAGTTCGAATCCGCGACGGGGTGAGCTCTCGTTGCTTGGCCACTCCTGCCAACCTAGCAGTTCCAAAGCACGTTAATGTGAGTAGATAAGTAGGTACCGCTTGCGGGAAGGTAAACAGTGCTCCGTGTTCCAGCTGCATGCTACGCGCTGCGGCAAGGAGAGTCATGCCGGCCACAGGATCACGGAGGCGTCTTCGGACAACGCTGGCTCTTCGGCTTTGAAATGGGGATGAGCACCACACCCTAGAGTCGGACACGACTGGACTTAATTGTCAGGGGTCACCTTTACCCTTTTTTATGGATGGCTTGGAAAGTTCTCGTTTGCAGAGGAAGACATCTGCACGGATCGGAGGGCAGGTCCAGCCGTTAAATAAACCAGTTAAGGGTCACAAACTTCAAGGTTTTCTGTTCCAAATGACCCTCTCTGGGCCGTCTGGTGCCCCTCGCCCCAGCATGCAGTGTGCCTCTGGCAGTGGCAAGTGGTTCTGTATGCTATGGACTGGCAGGGGACAGGATTGGGCCCACAGACACTGACCAGAGCTAGACTTGGTTTGCTTCAGCAAGGTAGCTGGATCACGTCCCCCCAGGACGTGTCCTAAGGCACAGACAAATCTGACACGAAAACCCTTGACTTCCGAAGGGCTGACTTCCCCAAAATGAGGAGACTAGTTAAAAAAAAAGCTGAAAGGGAAGGTAAAAAGAGTCCAATCGCTCCAGAGTGCATGGAGGCTGTTTAAAACAACAGTCATAGAGGCCCAGCGGGAGTGTATCCCACAAAGGAGGAAGGGCTCGACCAAGTCCAGGAGGGTGCCGGCATGGCTAACAAGCACAGTTAAGGAGGCTATAAAAGGCAAGGAAGCTTCCTTCCGTAAATGGAAGTCTTGCCCTAGTGAGGAAAATAAACAGGAGCACAAACTGTGGCAAAAGAAATGTAAAAAGATGATACGGGAGGCCAAGCAAGACTTTGAGGAACGTATGGCAGGCAACATAAAAGGGAATAATAAAAGCTTCTTCAAATATGTTAGAAGCAGGAAACCTGCCAGGGAAACGGTTGGTCCGCTGGATGGTGAGGGAGAGAAAGGGGTGATAAAAGGGGACTTGGAGACTGCAGAGAAATTAAATGAGTTCTTTGCATCTGTCTTCACAGCAGAAGACCTCGGGCAAATACCGCTGCCGGAACGGTCTCCCCTGAATAAAGAATTAAGTCAAATAGAGGTTAAAAGAGAAGACGTCTCAGACTTAATTGACAAATTAAAGATCAGTAAGTCACCGGGCCCGGATAGCATTCACCCAAGAGTTCTGAAGGAACTCAAGAATGAAGTTGCTCATATCTTGACAAAAATATGCAACTTGTCCCTTAAAACGGCCACTGTGCCAGAGGATTGGAGGATAGCTAATGTCACGCCAATCTTTAAAAAAGGAGGAGGGGGGACCCGGGAAACTACAGGCCGGTCAGCCTAACATCTGTTCCAGGGAAGATGGTGGAAAGTCTCATTAAGGATAAAATCTTAAAATACATAGAAGAACAAGCTCTGCTGAGGGAGAGTCAGCATGGCTTCTGCAAGGGGAAGTCTTGCCTCACAAACCTGTTAGAATTTTTTGAAAAGGTCAACAGGCATGTGGATGCGAGCAAACCCGTGGATATTATATATCTGGATTTTCAGAAGGCTTTTGATACGGTCCCTCATGAAAGGCTCCTGAGAAAACTCCACAGTCAGGGAATAAGAGGGCAGGTCCTCTTGTGGATTAGAAACTGGTTGAAGACCAGGAAACAGCGAGTGGGAGTCAATGGGCAATTTTCACAATGGCGAGAGGTGAAAAGCGGTGTGCCCCAAGGATCGGTCTTGGGACCGGTGCTTTTCAACTTATTCATAAATGACCTGGAGTCGGGGACAGGCAGTGAGGTGGCCAAGTTTGCAGATGACACTAAACTTTTCTGGGTGGTGAAGACCATCAGGGATTGTGAAGAGCTCCAGAAGGATCTCTCCAAACTGGGAGAATGGGCAGCAAAATGGCAGATGCGCTTCAATGTAAGTAAGTGCAAAGTGATGCACATTGGGCCAAGAAACCAAAATTTCACATATATGGTAATGGGTTCTGAGTTGTCTGTGATGGATCAAGAGAGAGATCTTGGGGTGCTGGTGGACAGGTCGATGAAAGTGTCGACCCAGTGTGCGGCGGCTGTGAAGAAGGCCAATTCCATGCTCGGGATCATTAAAAAAGGGATTGAGAATAAAACGGCCAATATCATTCTGCCTTTGTACAAATCGATGGTAAGGCCACATCTGGAGTATTGTGTCCAGTTCTGGTCACCACACCTCAAAAATTTTGTCAATTTTGACAAAATTTTGTCAATTTTCAGCTGAGCCTAACAGACAGCTTCCTGCCATGTGACCAATCATACTCTCTCTAAGTGCCACCTTTTGGCATTTCAATCCCTCTCTGTTGAGTCAATGACTAGGGAACCCCCAGGCACATTTTCCTGGGTAACCATTAATTTCTATGCAAATAAGCCACCCTTCCTACTTGCTGACAAGCCCTTTGTTAATGTTCCGATAAAGGCCATAACCTGTGTGATCTTTTGGCTGGCTCAAAATGACTTGAAAACAAATCGTATGTAGTGCAGATGTCAGCAGTACAGCTGTTAGCTCTGCTGAATTTTTACCCTTAAGTACACAGAGAGCAAAATGTAGCACATTGCTATTTTTGTTCTTCTGTTGGATGAGATAGAGAAAGCAAGTTCCAATTAGTCTGTCTAATGAAACGGTAGTAGATGAGACTCTAGTACGTACACTTGTACATTTAAGTTACACATGTGAAATAATTTATGCAGGTGTTTTGCTATATGCTGTTTCAAAATCTTGACATCAAGTCTTGAGTGCTACAAATTAAGGAACAGCCTCCTGTAGACATGCCAGCAAACCCCAGTCTTTTCAAATGTGGCTTTAGTTCTGGACTATATTCTTATTGTTTTTTATGCTCTTGTTTTAATTGTAATTTGATCTGTTTTTATTTTTAGATGTGTTTTACTAGTTTTTGTGAATTGTTTTTATTTTAAATGTGATTATTTTTTGTATTGTATTCCTTTCCCATGTTGTAAGCCGCCTTGGGTCCCTTCGGGGAGAAAGGCGGGGTAAAAATACTATAAATAATAAAAAAATAAATAAAAAGGATATAGTTGAATTGGAAAAGGTGCAGAAAAGAGCGACCAGAATGATTCGTGGGCTGGAGCACCTCCCTTATGAGGAAAGGCTACAGCGTTTGGGGCTTTTCAGCCTAGAAAAAAGGCGCCTGAGGGGGGACATGATTGAGACTTATAAAATTATGCATGGGATGGAGAGAGTGGATAGAGGGAAATTCTTCTCCCTCTCGCACAACACCAGAACCAGGGGACATGCACTAAAATTGAGTGGAGGGAGAGTTAGAACAGACAAAAGAAAATATTTCTTTACCCAGCGTGTAATTCATCTGTGGAACTCCTTGCCACAGGATGTGGTGATGGCATCTGGCCTAGATGCCTTTAAAAGGGGTTTGGACAGATTCATGGAGGAAAAGACCATCACAGGTTACAAGCCATAAGCAACCTCCTGGTTTTAGAAGTGGGTTTTCTCTGTGCCAGGTGCAAGGGAGTGGCGACTGGACACAGGTATCTTGTTGTCTTGTGTGCTCCCTGAGGCATCTGGTGGGGCCACTGTGTGACACAGGAAGCTGGACTAGATGGGCTTTTGGCCTGATCCAGCAGGACTCTTCTTATGTTCTTATGTTCTTATGACAACAAACAGGCTTAAAAGAAAAGGTGAACCATCTCCGTGGTTCAAGGGATTTGGGGGAATTATCCTGATCTCCCCCCAGCTCCAATTTCAGATGGAAAATAGAATTGGACACGCATGGAACACCACCCTGACAACCATACTTGAGCATCCAAGCGTCTCTTGACATGTTCTCTATAGAACAAAATAGACACTCCCAGACTTGTTCTAAAGTAAACGTTTTATGGCGACTGGACTGTGCAAGGGGGTGCCAAGCCCACACCAGGACCACCAGGCCTGCACTTGACTCTCGGGGGGGGGATCCAGGACAAGGTCGTTCCTTTTTCCTTCAGCAGGCCAGGAATGCTGATGAATATCAGGCTTCCCAAGGTGCCGCCGGCGGCTTGTGAGTTTAAAACAACAACAACAACAACAGACAAGTCGTCGTTGGCAGGGGGTGAATGACGTTCCGGAGGATGCTGAGGAAGTGGGCATAGGAAGAGAGATTTCACCGCCTCTCATAATGCTACTGCTCAGGGTCATCTGGTGAAATGGATTAGCAGTGGATTCAGGACAGACAAAATAAGAAATACATTTTCATGCAGTGCATAATAACCTGAGGAACTGACTGCCACAAGGTGCGCTGATGATGGTCACTAACTTTGAAGGCTTTAAACATTTCAGTAAAATGAACAGAAAAGAGAAGTCTATTAATGGCTACTAGGCACAACATTTAGATGTCACCTCCATGTTCTGACACAGGATGTCCCTGTGGATTAGGTGCTGGAGATAAGACGGGGGGGGGGGGGAGGCTTGTGGCTCACTACTGCTGGACCCAGAGTGCTGGTCTGGATGGACTCTTGGTGTGACCCAGCAACAAGGCAGCTCCAGACGAACCCAATTTTCCAACTAATATGAATTCTGCGAGACAGACTGAGGCTGCAACCTAGAACTATTACATCACGCTTAGGATGAGCAACCAACCTGCAGAGAAGATTCTAGCTGAGGGAGGATGACCAAGTCTTCCCTTCCAAGAACACCACCGCTCTCTGACCCTCCCCCCTGGAACCTTCCCTTGCTCCTGGCGAGGCACGAGTGCCAAGTTACCCTCCAGTTCCTGGCAGCCGAAAGTGCTGCTACTGCTCACTGTGTTTGCTACTGTACTCCCAGTCGGTCCAGCTGGCACACAGAGATTTATTTATTTTAACATCTTTCCAGCCTTAACCTTACAGGAAATCAGTTTCAAACCACATTCTTTATGATGAAAATAATGTCTATTCATATTTTTTTTTTCAAAGTAGTCAACCACAAAAGGTGGGAGGGTTCCAATTTTGTTCCCTAGATTCATTTGCGTTGTTGTTGTTAGAAGAACAACGTTTCTGAAGCACTTCAGAAATAAGAAGAAAATTGCTCTACAGATTTGGATTTGTTTGCTTCCCTTCTGGACTATGTGGTTGCAAAGGCAATTAGCAGCATAAGCTAAGAAATGAGTGTTGTTACCCATCCAGCATTGTCTGTACTTAGAAAGCCAGAGATTGCATCTTAATTAGAACAGAAATGAATGCAATGCTTTTAGAACAAAAGACAATTTTCAAAAACTGAAATAATTTCAGCAAGGTAGAAAAAAATATTTTCAAAAACAAACTTTGTGAATATTCAGCTTTCCTGCATATTTGTGAATATTCAGCTTTCCTGTCCAGTTTGGGCCCTTGTTTCCTCCAGCTTCTGTTGCCTTTGTAACTTGAATCTACCCTTTCAGGGATCACACACTAAAGGGGATGATGTCACAATGCTAGGTAGCTCATTGGATTTGAACACATGACAACACAACGAAGAAGAGGAAGTAAAGTCAATCAAGAAGAAGAAGATGGGGGCAATGAAGTAAACAGCAAAATAAACTTGCAAAATACATTTGCAAGTCATGATGAAAAATGGAAAATTTTTCCATGGAAAAAAGGAGGATACTAGTGCAAACATTTGCAAAAAATAAATAAATCTGAGAGTAGTTTTGCTCAGTGCTAAATATAATATACTACTTGCATTTAGGTATTGAGTCAAGTACTTTATAGCCTTCCTATTCCTTCTAAGCATGGCAGACACACAATCATTCCCTGCTCAAGGGCTCAGTGGTATGTGCACCATCCCCTTCGGTCTCAAAGTTCAGTTTCGGCACGTAACTTGCTCCCATAACGTGACTGAGAAAAGTGGGGTATGAGAAGCATGTGTGGATCGTGCTGCCTGCACACCTGCCCAAATGTGCACACCAAAGTAGTGATGGTCTAAGAGAATGGGCAGCAAAATGGCAGATGCGCTTCAATGTAAGTAAGTGCAAAGTGATGCACATTGGGGCAAGAACCCAAAATTTCACATATACGCTAATGGGTTCTGAGTTGTCTGTGACAGATCAAGAGAGAGATCTTGGGGTGCTGGTGGACAGGTCGATGAAAGTGTCGACCCAGTGTGCGGCGGCTGTGAAGAAGGCCAATTCCATGCTTGGGATCATTAAAAAAGGGATTGAGAATAAAACGGCAAATATCATTCTGCCTTTGTACAAATCGATGGTAAGGCCACATCTGGAGTATTGTGTCCAATTCTGGTCACCACACCTCAAAAAGGATATAGTTGAATTGGAAAAGCTGCAGAAAAGAGCGACCAGAATGATTCGTGGGCTGGAGCACCTCCCTTATGAGGAAAGGCTACAGCGTTTGGGGCTTTTCAGCCTAGAAAAAAGGCGCCTGAGGGGGGACATGATTGAGACTTATAAAATTATGCATGGGATGGAGAGAGTGGATAGAGGGAAATTCTTCTCCCTCTCGCACAACACCAGAACCAGGGGACATGCACTAAAATTGAGTGGAGGGAGAGTTAGAACAGACAAAAGAAAATATTTCTTTACCCAGCGTGTAATTCATCTGTGGAACTCCTTGCCACAGGATGTGGTGATGGCACCTGGCCTAGATGCCTTTAAAAGGGGTTTGGACAGATTCATGGAGGAAAAGACCATCACAGGTTACAAGCCATAAGCAACCTCCTGGTTTTAGAAGTGGGTTTTCTCTGTGCCAGGTGCAAGGGAGTGTCAACGGGAAACAGGTTATCTTGTTGTCTTGTGCTCCCTGAGGCATCTGGTGAGGCCACTGTGTGACACAGGAAGCTGGACTAGATGGGCTTTTGGCCTGATCCAGCAGGGCTCTTCTGATGTTCTTATGTTCTTATGGTCGGCACGGGGCTCTTGTGAGCCCTTGGGAGATCGCTCCATGATTGCTCGCTGTACCCCCACATGGGGAACGTTATTACTGCCTCCAGCGTGGCATCCTCTGCAGCCTGCTTGTTGGCCCATTGGATGACTGTGGGCATTCGTTCCAATGGTGCTGTACTGCAGAAGGATGGGCAGCCAGGGTGCTTAGTGCTATTTGGAGGCCCACGACCACCTTATTCTTCTGTCACATGGTGATGCTAAATGCTTCAAATGATGGCAACACAGAAGTTTACAATGGTCCAACACCAGGTATCAATGGCGCATTGTTGGCATTTATGGCCTGCTCCTCACTCACTGACGCAGCAACAGCCTGGAAGCCATATCAGGAGCATCTGTCCTGCTTGGCGCTGAATGACGCAGAGGGAGGCAAAGCTTCCTGCCGTCGGGGAATTTCAGGGGGCCTCATAGCAGTATCTATGCTGGGGAAAGAGGTGAAAAGCTCTCCATGCTCATGGGTTTGAGTCGTGTTCTCTACGGGTTCCAAAGACGCTAAGGATGGGAAAACAGGTCAAGATGCCTGGGGAGCAGCATATCGTTTGTGATTCGCTCTCCAGTTATTTATATATTTATTCAGAAATTCTGAATAAACACCTGCCTTTCTTTGCAAAAGTCTCAAGGTGGCGAACAACACAACATTTGAAAGAATGCAAAATATGGGAAACGTTGGTGGGGGAAGGTCGGAAAGACCCATTAATGGAGGGCAAACCCACTCATCAGGCCACCAGTCCTCTTCCTAGTGGCTTTCATTCCCCCCCCCCCCGAATCTCCATAGATGTTGTACAACATGTAGCATCACTGCAGTAACAGGAGCTCCTGGGTTAAAATCAATAAGAACATTAGAACCTCTGAAGAGTCCAACTGCTGGATCAGGCCAAAGGCCCATCTAGTCCAGCTTCCTGTATCTCACAGTGGCCCCACCAGAGGCCTCAGGGAGCACACAAGACCACAAGAGACCCGTATCCTGTTGCCACTCCCTTGCATCTGGCATTAAGAGATAGGCTACCTCTAAAACCTGGAGCTTTAAAAAAAAATGGGCCCCCAGTGGTGTTGAGGGGGGCCTGCACATTTTTTTAAAAGTCCGTTTCACAGCAATGCTAGCATTGATCTATGAGGATTCTGGGAAAAAAATGGCTGCATCCAAGAGTGCTGGGTGTTGGATGAACCTTATTTCCCCCTTCCTCTGAAATCCCTTGTACTGACATCCCAATTATGTCCTATATATGTCCAATTACACAATCCTATATTCACCTTGAACTGGCGGGGCATGCACTCCGCCAGCGCTAGCTGTCACAAACATGTTGCTGTAAAGCATGTTGCACCAGCATGCCTGTTTGCAACACCGCTGGGAAGGCCGGAGTCTTCCTGCTCGTGCCAGTGCAAGGCACAACACCCGCCGGAGCAGGTAAGCATTGCGCTATGCAGTGCAGGGGCAGGGGAGCGGGAGGGCGGGGAGGGGGAAGAATGGGGCGGGGGAGGGCAGCGATGGGGGTGGGTGGATCGGGCCCAGGAGGGGGGTGGGATTGGCAACGCCAGTGCACGCTGTATCCTATTCCCCTTCCTGGGCCTGATCCACCAACAATGCGGACTTGAGCCAGCTATATAGCACGCGAAGGTCTGAGTTGACCCATAGCAGTGGCTGGGGCTTTCCCAGGGGCAAGGGGACAAATGTCCCCTTACTCCGAGAAGACTTTCTGCCTGCTAAACTCCTCCATGGGATGCAGCACAGCCCGTGCTGGTGCTGCTGTATCGGCGCAGGGAAGTTTAGGTTGGGTTGGGCCGCTGCCCATTTCGAAGAGAGATGAGGGTCTCCATACGAATCATGTGCTTCATCTCCCGCCTTCTCTGTGTGCATCATTGCATCATGGTGTGGTCTGGATTGCACCAACTGGTCTGTTGGTGTGGCGGATAATGATGGGCCAATTGCTCTGCCGTTGGCCAGAGTGGTGGATAAGATTCCTGTTGTTCTAGTTCAGCGCTTTGTCGGTCCCTCCCCGCACAGCTGCACCGTTTTTATTGCTTATGTAGCAGCACCACCCATGTACGGTGCAAAAAAATGAGGAAGAATGAGAGGACCGGGCCCCTGCTGCTCCGAGAGACTCACAATCTTGATCGTGACGCAAGAAAGAAGGATAAAAGGGAAGGGGAACCGCCAGAATATGGGAGGGGAGTATGCAGTTATTTCCGCCACCTGTCCTTATGTTCACTTGCAATGGGTCCTCCTGGGGGCTATGCCAGAGGCTTCGCAGAAAAGGTGGGATTGAAGGAGGGATTTGAAGCCTTTCTGTCTTCGGCCGGGGAAGGGAATGACGACACGCTGGCCGGCAGCATCCTTAATTGGTTCGAATCCCTTCCCTGCAGCCGGAGATTCACAGCAGTGTTGCTTGTTAATCTGTCAAAAGGCAACGCTAAAGAAGGCCAGTCGGTTCCCGGGATGGGGTGGGGGAGCTCCTGCTCTCTGCTGCTTTGGCACGTGCCTCAGTTCCTCTCCCCAGCGTTGGTTGCACAGTTGTCCACCTTGGAGTGGCAGCATATGCAAGGCCTGGAAGTCTTAGCAACAGCCCTGTGTATAATTCCACTGGCTTCCATAATGTGTTTTCTGTCTCCTTCCCTTTGTTAAAGCAGATGTTTGGTGACTTTATTGGCCTCATAAACCCCAGCCTCTGCCTCCAGAGTCTCTTCTTGCAGCTATCAGAGTTAGGAGGAAACAGATTATGTTTATGTCCCTTTGTGGTCTCATGGCACGTTGGAGAGACTGCAAGTGGAGGCGGTGCTTGTAAAAGGCCCCTCCCTTGCACGAGTCCACTAGCCACGTTGGGCATTATAACACTGAAGTACAACATGGAAATGTAATGACCTGGCTATTGCATGAGTCATGCCTTTGCCCCCTTGGCTGCTTCTCTGATCCAAGCGTGTTTCCAAGCGTGTTTCTCAAAGTGTCGTTGCAAACTGGGTGTGTTGCTTGCTCCCTCCCTCCCTCCCTCCCCCTCCCCTCCCAAGGAACCAGGACCTCTCAGCAGGAGAGAAAAATGCCCTGGATCTTGGAATCACCTGAATCTTCTCCAGCAATGGATGAATTACCCCTCTTATCTCTCGTAGGATGAATTACCTGAGAGAAAGGCCAGGTAGACACTGAGGTGGTCAACCTACGTCTGGGCTGGGCTGTACCACTCTAGATTGCAGACGGGGGCTCACGTGGTGGACCAAAGTGGAGGGGGTCATGCTTAAGGAAGATTATACAATTTCTTTCCCCATCTCTATATGGGGTGTCCAGCTCTTCTAGTAAGTTTTGATAGCATCAATTGGAAGCGGCATTAGTATATAATTAAAAAAAGCAACAACGTAATCCAATGGATGCAGGAGACCAATTTATGAAGAAGAATCAAGAACTGTCATTTGTTTGTGGCCTTCATGTTGTACAAGGTGCTGACAGAAATCTGAATGACTGTGTTGGAGAGGCAGGTACCATCATCGGCTGCAAGATGATGCCCCTTCCGTGCAGGTCAGATGTGGTTGCCTGAGCTATGTGATTGTTGTTACTTGGTAGTTCGAGTGCTGTAGATCTCTGTATAGTGTTTACAAATGGCTGGATGTGATGGGATACGCCACATTCTGTATTCGTCTTGATACCGTGACAAACGTTTAGGTCATCCAATAAATAAATAAAGTCAAAATTAGCAGCAACTATCAGTGGGACGGGGGTGGGTGGAACGGACTCTACAACAATTGAAAATTGGAAACCCGGACAGATGTTCAGATAGTCTGTCTGGTTAATCCAGCTCTAGTTATTAAGGCTGGACTAAGGAAACCCAGAAAGGAGCTAAATCTGGAATCACTTAAGGATTTCTCCTTAAGCAGATGAAGAGAACACAAGCATCTGGTCCTCACTGACTTTTAATGGCAAATGTGTGATTGAATTTCACCCAGTGAACCAGTCTCCCTCTCTGAAAATGATCTGTCTTCTCTGTTGCCTTTTCCTGGCTGTGCCGGGCTTTATGGACTGATTTTCTTCAAGGAGAACCCCTCTGTGCTGTAACTAAGCCTTTATATCCAGACATCAGACTGGAGGTGCTCTCCTCTAAGACCGTTGATTCTCTTGCCATTGGCAAGGAGATGTAAACACCGCAGCCATTCAAAGGAAAACAAGGCCTGTTTGCTCTGTTCTTCTTCTCCAATACTCTTCTTTCCCCCCTATCCAGGGCCAAGAATCTGATGAGAACATTAAGGAAAAGAGGTGGGATAAAAGAAGTCATTTGATGATCACTGTAGGGAAAGATTTGGCAACGATGGCTGTGAGTTACACTGGAGTGTTTCCGTAGGGAGTAATACAGGGTTGAAGGACGTAATACTCATGGTTGGAAGAATGTGTCTAAAAGTTTTAACTGACTATTGGGGCTTTCGGGAATGCAGGCTAAGAAGTTTTCCTCCTAGCTCCTCCTTCCTTTAATGCCCTTGAAATTCTGTTCATTTTGTTACTGGAAACAGGAGTTTCTGAAATAGGGATTTTAATGGCCAAGCCCTTGTTGTAGGAAGGTGTCAGTTGGAACTCTAAATCGGTGCCCAAGTGCTGGAACAGTAAACTGTGTACGGTCAGACGAGGGATACATGGAAACCAGGACCGAGGCACAACTTCTCGGTGTTCCATGAACGGCATGGAAGAATCCCTCCCCTTGGCAACAAGCCCTATTGACATACATACATCGCCCTCCCTGGCTCTCCATTCAGTTGCCTTTGCTTGCCCTTGGTGACATGATCATGCAGCCACGTGTGATTGGACGGGCAGGGTCATGATGTCATCTTGTTTACCATACAACTGGCTGAGACAGACCAACCATTCAACCAAGCCAGGACGATGCTGAAGCCACCGCTGCCAAGTGAAACAATGGCACTGAACAATGTCAGGAAAAGGGTAAATATTTGCACTAAACGTTGTCTAGGAATGTTGTCTACCCCACCAAACACTCTTTTCGACCTAAAGATTGAAACTGGAGAGTATTTGGTACAGCCCACGGGCATCACTGGGACAGTGCAGGGGGGCGGACTGTACCAGGTGACACCAATTTTGGGGGTGCATGGCGACCCTGCCATGCCTCGCTGCCGTGCCACCCAGGCTCAGCACTGCGGTCTTCTTCAGCCGCTCCAAGTTGCTTCTTTGCGTTCTCGCGAGTGAAATGCGAAGAAGAGACGTGGAGTGACTGAAAATGGCCGCACAAGGGTGTAACCCCCCCTCTCTGCAGGCTGCAGGGAGGGGTGACATCCCTTGCTCACCCGTCTTCAGTGGCTCCACCTCCGAGCCGAAGCTGAGTCGCATCTTTGCGAAAACATGACTCAGCTTTGGCTTAGAGGCCCTCCTTTCAAAATGCTCACAGAAAGACCGCTGAATGATTTGTTCCAGCACCTTCCCAGGTAATGACATCAAGCTGACTCCTTAGTAGTTGCTTGGCTCTTCTCTTTTCCCCTTTCTTGAAGATAGGGACCACGTTCGCTTGCCTCCTGTCTCCCAGCACTTCCCTGCTTCTCCAGGAGTTCTCAAAGAGTCTAGACAGAGGCTCTAATATAACTCCTGCCTGTTCTTTGAACACCTAGGATGCTCTAGCAGCAGCAGCAGCAGCAGCAGCAGCAGCAGCAGCAGCAGCAGCAGCAGGAGGGGCGGTTCTCTGGCTCTGGTGAGAGGGAAAGAATGAGATCTGTTCCTTCCACCACAATTGTTGTTGTCCAGTCGTTAAGTCGTGTCCGACCCTTCGTGATCCCATGAACCATATCCCGCCAGGCCTTCCTGTCCTCCACTATCTTCCTGAGTTCGCTCATTTTCATGTTCATTGCATCGGTGTCCACCACAATAGCCCTTGGGAAAACTATATTTCCCAAGGGCTACTAGCCAGGGAGGAAGAAACTGCCTTCCTTCCCTTTCATCACAGCTGAAGCATTGTTGCTGCCACTAGCAGAGCTGATAGGTACAGCCTAAAGGCTGGGAGGGAGGAGGATGGTGTCCTCCTCTTCAGTTTGAAATCACTGCAAGGCTGATGATAGTAGAGCAAACCAATACATGGCTCCGAGCCCTGGGCAGTGGTGTGAGGTGTCGTGCATGTGAGTGACCCTGTTTTTCGGCAGTGAAATATTGGAGGGCTGGCTATATATTCCCACAATCACAGATCAAGCAGGATTGAACGGTCTGATGCCCTCTAAAGGAAATGGGGGGTATTGCTAATGCAGATCTTTGTTGATGGAAACCAACACAGTTACCCCTTTGAATTCTTCCAAGGTGTCATAGAAGCATCATTTTAGGACGAAGGTCTGGTGAGCCAGAAATGGAACTGGGCTAGGGCTGAACAGCTGTTAGATAACAATGGCTGTTGGTCATCCCCCAAAGCTGGAATCGAACCAGTGACCTCGAGGTGAACATTCCCTCGCACTCCTGGCTGGCCCAGCTGAGCTGATCTCTTTCCACCCTGCAGCCGTTAACAGCCACATTTGAATCCTGCTCGATTGTCTGCAGCCAGCCGGCGTTTCCTCTTTGGTCACCTGCCTATTATAGCAACGGGGTCAGAGAGCCACGACCAGCCGAGTTGAGAAAGACGACGAGGACCGTTTGGAATTTGCTCATCCAACAAACATCTCACTGAAGAGACACTGAAGGCCCAGCTGCTGCTGCTGCTTTTGCTGCGGTGTCTTCTGGCCCCTCCTGGATTCAGGTGGACGTCAGTCTACCCGGCTCCAGACTTGGGAAAAAACAATGTCCCTTTCAAGCCTCTCAGCACACCTTTGGGCAACAAACTCCTTGATGTAAAGTCACCTGAAGAAGGACCTGCTGTTTCTGTCGGAGGTCCACTGCCAACTCAGGCCGCGACGAGGCCATTCCCCAACCTTACTTCCCTTGCATGTTTCCTCGTTGCTTCCATGAAGAATCTTGGGAGCTGTGAAGAACCCCCCCCCCACCGACGCGCTGGGGCAACATCCGCTAGCAACTGTTTTTCTTGAAACCAAGTTGCAAAAGAGTCAGCTGGGGGGGGCACTGGAGATTCTCACAGCCCAATTCTATCCCCCACCAGCCCATAGCACACAGCACTGCTGCCAGAGTGTGCGCTACATGCAATGGTGAGGGGGGCGCAACCAAACAGCCCCAGAGAGGTAAGTAAAACATTTTCTTACTTACTGCCCTATAGACTGCCTAGTCTTCAATGGGTAACCTATGCCAGCTATTTTGCTGGCATAAGTCCGAGGAGACTCAGGAGGTGTTTCGGGGTGGGGAAAGGGGGGGCGGATCTCTGTGTGTACCACTGCCACCAAGAAGCTCCCCTCCTGCCCCCTGCACGGCCCGCTCTCTGACCCAAACCACCTCCGAACCACCCCTGCCATCAACCTACCTGCTCTGGCAGGGTGTCTGGAAGCTTCTGTCATGTGCAGGGGGCTCCAACTGTTTGTGTCAGCAGCCCTGAAGCGCATGACGGTGGCGTAGCTTTCATGCCAGCATCCCGGGCTTCACGGTGGCAGATCACAAAATCTGTCACCCTAACGACCCCATAGGACCCCTGAGGCAGGGAGCAGAGGCGAAACTAGGGCGGAGCGGGCGGATCACCCGCTCCGGGCGCCATCGCCCGAAGGGCGCCCCGCCCGCGAGTCCGAGTCGGACTTGGAGACTTGAGTCTGACCGCCCCCTCAATCGGGAGCCGGCTCGGGGACGTCTTCCCCGGCCGGCCGGCTGCCCGGGGCCTTCTAAGGAAGGTGCGCGAGAACGGTATTTATACCGTTCTTTTTGCGCATGCTCAGACTGTTACTGAGGGAAAAAGGCTTCCTTAGAAGGCCCCGGGCAGCCGACCGGGGAAGACGTCCCCGAACCGGCTCTCCCGGTTGAGGGGGGGTCGCCGCCTCCCGGAGCGCGCAAGCCGCCTCCTCCCGGAGCGCGCTGCCACCCCTCCGGATCGCGCCGCGGCCTTTAATTATAGGGGCGCCACACACCCGTGCTCTGGGCGCCAACAGGGAGTTCCACGTGCAGGGGACTACCACGGACAAGGCTCTGGCCTAAGTTCCTCACTCACGGCCCAAACGTCTGGGCTTTTTATGACAGCAGAGCATAAGAACATGAGAAGAGCCCTGCTGGACACAGTGCTATCACACAGTGGCCCCACCAGATGCCTCAGGGAGCACAAGACAACAAGATAACCTGTTTCCCGTTGACACTCCCTTGCACCTGGCACAGAGAAAACCCACTTCTAAAACCAGAAGGTTGCTTATGGCTTGTAACCTGTGATGGTCTTTTCCTCCATGAATCTGTCCAAACCCTTATTAAAGGCATCTAGGCCAGGTGCCATCACCACATCCTGTGGCAAGGAGTTCCACAGATGAATTACACGCTGGGTAAAGAAATATTTTCTTTTGTCTGTTCTAACTCTCCCTCCACTCAATTTTAGTGCATGTCCCCTGGTTCTGGTGTTGTGCGAGAGGGAAAAGAATTTCCCTCTATCCACTCTCCATCCCGTGCATAATTTTATAAGTCTCAGTCATGTCCCCCCTCAGGCGCCTTTTTTCTAGGCTGAAAAGCCCCAGATGCTGTAGCCTTTCCTCATAAGGGAGGTGCTCCAGCCCACGAATCATTCTGGTCTGGAGCAAGTGTTCCCCTGCTGTCAAAGGCCGAGCAACGGCATGAACATCGCAGCACTGCTGGGCCGGTCGCAGCCCCACCACTCTGGAATAAGTTGGGTGTGTCATCATGAGCAGGGGGCGGGGAGGGAGGGGGTGGTTCTTGGTGGCACCAACGTGCGCCAGGATCCTATCACCTGTTTTCGAACTGTCTCCTCCCCTTTTCTCTCCTCATGCCAGCTATATACCTGGTATAGCTGGCATAGGTCTGGAAACACATAGGCCACCAGGAGGCCTATGCAGCAGAGGTAAGTAGAAAATATTCTTACTTACCTCTGGCAGCCCCCCCCCCCCCGGTCACACTCCGTCAGTGCAGAGGCATCATTGTTAACGTTGGGGGAGAGGGTTGGGACCGTAACGCCAGCATAAGGAGCCGAGCTGCCTCTGGAGCTCTTAAGGGATTGGTAGATTCACGAGTCTGTCCTTAAAGGATCGGGGGCCCATTTACGGTGACAACCAGCACCTTGAACTGGAGTGGAAACAGACGGGAGGGGAGCGACAGGCCCCACCAGCAACCTGGCTGCAGCAGTTTGAAGTGGTCTTAGTTTCCACGTATTTTTCAGAGGCAGCCATGGGCTAGCAATCTGAAGTAGCAATCTGATGGGAGTGTGGCAGCTAGGATCTGGACGCGACCACTCTGACAACCATTCAAATGAGCATTGGCACCGAAAATGTCAAAACAGTGGAACGCGAATTGAATTTCAGGGATCCTGTCACCAAGGCCCAACCGCCTGTCCATGAACCAAAACAAAAGACCGGATCGTCGTGCTGGAAGCACCGTGAGTTTCTAGAAGGCACCCCTAAGGGCATCTCTCATACAAATATTCATAGAAAATCTCCTTTTCCTGTACAAACCATATCCACTCGGGCATCAAGGCGTGCCGTTTCTCTCCGTACAAGAACAGGGTTCAGATTTCCATCGATACGCCACTTTCCCACAACAGGCAGGAAACCGCTAATGAGTACGGTACTGGAAAGATGTCATTTGCTTGGCCCACCACGGCGGCGTCACTGCAGGCAGAGAGAGTGGTCACAACCAAATCCCTTCCAACTGAAAAGGAAGCTTACAGATCTGTAGGATTTGCTCAGTCCCCTCTTGATAGTTTTCCCTTTTTTCCTCTCCCCCACCGCTCACAAACCCATGGTGTAATGTTAGATTGGAAGCTCTTAGAGACAGGGAACTGTCTTTCACTTTACGGCCCAATCTTATTGGCGCCGGGGGAGGGGGGGCAGTGGAACGCCGTAAAGCAGTCAGCGCCAGCTGTAGTAGAAGATACTCCGGCAGCGCACTGAGTAGCAATGGCACAACAGCCCTGCTGGGAGGAGATGGTTGGCAACCCCGCTTGTGGGTTTCTTTTTCAGATGCTGCTGCTGTATCTTTCATGGATGCCATTCAACCAAATTATGCAGCTGAGCATCCTGATGTGAGACTTAGAAGGGAAATATGTGGGGCGGGAAACATGCCGCCTGCAGGCAATCTTGCTTTTTGTGGGAGGACAGTGTTATTTGTGACTATCAGCCATGACAGCCGATTGTATCTCCCCGTTGAGAGGCAGCTCTCTGGGTGCCAATGCTGGAGAAGAAACACAAGGCGAGAAACGAAGACCCGGCCACTGGCCTGCAGCCTTGGTGCTCTGCTGCTGCTCAGGGGTCCTGGCAGCCGGGGCCTGGTGACATGGTGGCAGCCGGGGCGCTCTCCTCCAGCATCCACCGGCACCTGTGTGTGAAAGTGGGCTTGGGGGTCTTCTTGGGGCAGGAGGAGAGAAGGGCTGCTGCTGCTGCTGCTGCTGCTGCTGCTGCTGCTGCTGCTGGCCATGAGAAACCAGGGAAATGGAGATCTCTCGGTCTGCCTGCAGATCCTCTCTCCCGCGGCGGGTCTCTCTTCTTGGAGGCTTTGGGAGGATTTTTTAAAAACAAAAATCACCGTCAGGAGTTGTTCTTGGGCAGGTTTAAAGTTTAAATCTGGGGTTTGAGTTTAAATCTGGGGCTGGCTTGCGAGTGAGCCCTTTCACGAGCAGCGAGTGGCCTCACGGGAACGAAGTGGCTCACGGGGACAAAGTGGCAAGATAAAAAAAGACACAGCGAGTTAAGCAGCTGGGCGAGTTCAGCAGCGGGGCGAGGAAGCCAGGCCCCACACACTGCCCGGCACATCCCTTGAAGAGAGGAGAGCTCCAATAACATTAAGGTACCCAAACTGTTTTAAACCCATAACTTACAAAAAAAGCTATGCAGTCAGACAGCCAGCAGAAGGGTGGGGGCTATCCAGTGTTTTGCACTGAGTGTCACATGTATGACTATCTGCCTCTTGGGCAGAAGTCATGGGTGTGTGCTCGGTGCAAAGAGCTCCAGGCTCTCAGGGAACGGGTTCGCTCCCTTGAAGCCACGGTTGCTGACCTGGAGAAGCAGAGACAGGTAGAGAGGAACCAGGGTGAGACTTCTAGGGACGTGGAGGCATCGTCCTACCCTCAGTTGGCCAGCACTTCAGCTGCCAGGGAAGGGAGTCTCAGGGCTGGAGGACATTGCTCTGGAAAAGAGGGAAACAATCCCACAGTGGGGACCCCTTCTTCAGGTGATGGGCCCGTATCCAGTCGCACTATGGATACTCCTCTGGGGAGAGGGGGAAGGGGGCTTCTTGTTGTGGGTGACTCTATAGTCAGGAACATAGAAAGGGGGGTCTGTGACGGATGTGAGGACCGCACGGTGACTTGCCTACCTGGTGCGAAGGTTGCGGACATCACCTCTCGTCTAGATAGGCTGGTAGAGAGTGCTGGGGAGGAGGTAGCGGTTGTGGTGCATGTTGGCACCAACGACGTGGGGAAATGTAGCCGGGCGGTCCTGGAGGCCAAATTTAGGTTGCTAGGTAGGAAGCTCAAATCCAGGACCCCAAAGGTGGCGTTCTCAGAAGTGCTACCTGTTCCACGCGCAGGGCCAGCTAGGCAGGCGGAGCTCAGGGGTCTCAATGCGTGGATGAGACACTGGTGTGAGGAGGAGGGGTTTAAGTTTGTTAGGCACTGGGGAACGTTTTGGGACAAGCCGGGCCTGTACAAGAGGGACGGGCTTCACTTGAACCAAAACGGAACCAGACTGCTGGCGCGTAACATTAAGAAGGTGGCAGAGCAGCTTTTAAACTGACTCCTGGGGGAAAGCCGACAGGAGCCGAGGGGCATCCGGTTCGGGACTCCTCATTCCTCGGGAATGAGGGTGCAGAGGATGGGGAACAATCAAGTAATAACAGAATAAGAATTGGGAGTGGTAGCGTGATGGGACATGACAGCCAGTCTAGCAAAACAGAAGGCTGCAGGAATAAAGGGGCAAACATGCAGCCCTTCTTGGGGGACCAGGTATATAAGTGCTTTTATGCAAATGCCCGAAGTCTACGGGCAAAGATGGGAGAACTGGAATGTTTGGTGGCTAGGGAAAACATTGACATAGTAGGTATAACAGAAACCTGGTGGAATGCGGAGAACCAGTGGGATACTGCAATTCCAGGATATAAACTCTATAGGAGGGACAGAGAGGGGCGTGTTGGAGGTGGGGTGGCCATCTATGTCAAAGAGGGGGTAGAATCCACCAGAGTAGAGCTGGAGGGGGGCTCTGACTCCTCCGTAGAATCACTGTGGGTTAGATTACCAGGCTCCAAGAGTGATGTAATAGTAGGGGCATGCTACCGTCCTCCAGATCAAAAACCTGAAGGGGACCTTGAAATAAGGAAGCAAATCAGGGAGGTGTCAACGAGAGACAGGGTTGTAGTCATGGGGGACTTCAATTATCCTCACATCGACTGGGTCAATTCATGCTCAGGTCATGAAAGAGAGACTGGATTTCTGGATATGTTAAATGACTGTGCCTTAGAGCAGCTTGTCACGGAACCGACCAGAGGACAGGTGACTCTGGACTTGATATTGTGTGGCACTCAAGATCTGGTCAGGGAGGTAAATGTTACCGAACCGTTGGGGAACAGTGACCATGCTGCGATCTGTTTCGCCATGCATGTCGGAGGGAGAGTGCCGAGCAAATCTGACACGAAAACCCTTGACTTCCGAAGGGCAGACTTCCCCAAAATGAGAAGACTAGTTAAGAAAAAGCTGAAAGGGAAGGTAAAAGGAGTCCAATCGCTCCAGAGTGCATGGAGGCTGTTTAAAACAACAGTCGTAGAGGCCCAGCGGGAGTGTATCCCACAAAGGAGGAAGGGCTCGACCAAGTCCAGGAGGATGCCGGCATGGCTAACAAGCACAGTTAAGGAGGCTATAAAAGGCAAGGAAGCTTCCTTCCGTAAATGGAAGTCTTGCCCTAATGAGGAAAATAAACAGGAGCACAAACTGTGGCAAAAGAAATGTAAAAAGATGATACGGGAGGCCAAGAAAGACTTTGAGGAACGTATGGCAGGCAACATAAAAGGGAATAATAAAAGCTTCTTCAAATATGTTAGAAGCAGGAAACCTGCCAGGGAAACGGTGGGTCCGCTGGATGGTGAGGGAGATAAAGGGGTGATAAAAGGGGACTTGGAGACTGCAGAGAAATTAAATGAGTTCTTTGCATCTGTCTTCACGGCAGAAGACCTCGGGCAAATACCGCTGCCGGAACGGTCTCCCCTGACTAAAGAATTAAGTCAAATAGAGGTTAAAAGAGAAGACGTCTCAGACTTAATTGACAAAATAAAGATCAATAAATCACCAGGCCCGGATGGCATCCACCCAAGAGTTCTGAAGGAACTCAAGAATGAAGTTGCTGACCTCTTGACCAAAATATGCAACTTGTCCCTTAAAACGGCCACTGTGCCAGAGGATTGGAGGATAGCTAATGTCACGCCAATCTTTAAAAAAGGAAGGAGGGGGGACCCGGGGAACTACAGGCCGGTCAGCCTAACATCTGTTCCAGGGAAGATGGTGGAAAGTCTCATTAAGGATAAAATCTTAAAATACATAGAAGAACAAGCTCTGCTGAGGGAGAGTCAGCATGGCTTCTGCAAGGGGAAGTCTTGCCTCACAAACCTGTTAGAATTTTTTGAAAAGGTCAACAGGCATGTGGATGCGAGCGAACCCGTGGATATTATATATCTGGATTTTCAGAAGGCGTTTGACACGGTCCCTCATGAAAGGCTCCTGAGAAAACTCCACAGTCAGGGAATAAGAGGGCAGGTCCTCTTGTGGATTAGGAACTGGTTGAAGACCAGGAAACAGCGAGTGGGAGTCAATGGGCAATTTTCACAATGGCGAGAGGTGAAAAGCGGTGTGCCCCAAGGATCGGTCTTGGGACCGGTGCTTTTCAACTTATTCATAAATGACCTGGACTTGGGGATAGGCAGTGAGGTGGCCAAGTTTGCAGATGACACTAAACTTTTCCGGGTGGTAAAGACCAGCAGGGATTGTGAAGAGCTCCAGAAGGATCTCTCCAAACTGGGAGAATGGGCAGCAAAATGGCAGATGCGCTTCAATGTAAGTAAGTGCAAAGTGATGCACATTGGGGCAAGAAACCAAAATTTCACATATACGCTAATGGGTTCTGAGTTGTCTGTGACGGATCAAGAGAGAGATCTTGGGGTCCTGGTGGACAGGTCGATGAAAGTGTCGACCCAGTGTGCGGCGGCTGTGAAGAAGGCCAATTCCATGCTCGGGATCATTAAAAAGGGGATTGAGAATAAAACGGCCAATATCATTATGCCTTTGTACAAATCGATGGTAAGGCCACATCTGGAGTATTGTGTCCAGTTCTGGTCACCATACCTCAAAAAGGATATAGCTGAATTGGAAAAGGTGCAGAAAAGAGCGACCAGAATGATTAGTGGGCTGGAGCACCTCCCTTACGAGGAAAGGCTACAGCGTCTGGGGCTTTTCAGCCTAGAAAAAAGGCGCCTGAGGGGGGACATGATTGAGACTTATAAAATTATGCATGGGATGGAGAGAGTGGATAGAGGGAAATTCTTCTCCCTCTCGCACAACACCAGAACCAGGGGACACGCACTAAAATTGAGTGGAGGGAGAGTTAGAACAGACAAAAGAAAATATTTCTTTACCCAGCGTGTGATTCATCTGTGGAACTCCTTGCCACAGGATGTGGTGATGGCACCTGGCCTAGATGCCTTTAAAAGGGGTTTGGACAAATTCATGGAGGAAAAGACCATCACAGGTTACAAGCCATAAGCAACCTCCTGGTTTTAGAAGTGGGTTTTCTCTGTGCCAGGTGCAAGGGAGTGGCGACTGGACACAGGTATCTTGTTGTCTCGTGTGCTCCCTGAGGCATCTGGTGGGGCCACTGTGTGACACAGGAAGCTGGACTAGATGGGCTTTTGGCCTGATCCAGCAGGGCTCTTCTTATGTTCTTATGTTCTTATGTTCTTAGGTTCTTAATCCAAGAAGGACGTTGCTTTTCTGAATGGAAGCGCCGTCAACGCAGCCTGTCACCGCCACTCCTAATGGCTTTTCTCTCCTTCTTCCCTCGCCTTAGTGAACAAATCCCACCATTCACGGCTTCCTAAGCGGCCTTCTTCTCCCTCCCAGGGAGGCTCAGGCAGGCATCATCGTCCCTCTGCTTGGATTTGGAATAATCTCTGGCATTATACTCGGTGCCAGCAGCGAAATGGGGCAGGGAGTACACAGCTCAATCAAGGAGGGACGACTCGCTCTGGGAGAGCCCATAGCCCTGAAAGCCGCGATAGTTGGGTTGACGGGTGGCTCGGGGAGGGGGGGGCAGCCAGCCTGAAACGCAGCTGCAGAGATGGGGAAGCTGCTTGCAGCAGGTGGTTACAAACAGTGGGATGATGTCCTGTCCTGCCCACTCAGGCTCTGGAAAGCCAGAAGCAGAAGCAGTCAGCACTCTGCAAACTAGGCCGGGTAGGTACTGCCGGGTGCCCGAGGGCACAGTCACGGGGGAGGAGGAAGTGGCTGTTGTTGAGACTTGGGCAGCACCAGCACCAGCACCAGCATGCACGCAGGCACTGCACAGCCACCTGTAAAGTCAGGAACTCTGCCTTTACATAAGAACATAAGAACATAAGAAGAGCCCTGCTGCTGGATCAGGCCAAAAGCCCATCTAGTCCAGCTTCCTGTATCACACAGTGGCCCCACCAGATGCCTCAGGGAGCAAACAGCCAACAAGATAACCTGTTTCCCGTTGTCACTCCCTTGCACCTGGCACAGAGAAAACCCACTTCTAAAACCAGGAGGTTGCTTATGGCTTGTAACCTGTGATGGTCTTTTCCTCCATGAATCTGTCCAAACCCCTTTTAAAGGCATCTAGGCCAGGTGCCATCACCACATCCTGTGGCAAGGAGTTCCACAGATGAATTACACGCTGGGTAAAGAAATATTTTCTTTTGTCTGTTCTAACTCTCCCTCCACTCAATTTTAGTGCTTTAGGTTTTTTACTTTAAAAAACCACCACCACCCACATGCTCAACAACAGGAAATGAGTTTTTCTTTTACACTGACAAGGATGACAGCTGAAGCTACAGATCGCCGAGGCAAATTATCTCTGGTAACAACAAGCGAGGTCACAAGCAGAGCAGAAACACAGCCGGATCCGATGATGGGGATGGGTTCCAGGGGCTCATAAAGGAAGAGAAATGGAGGGACGGGACGGGAGAGTACCCCAAAGCCCCCAACCTCCTACGAGAGCATGCTCAACCTGGGACGACATTGGTGTGCAAAGAAGTGCACGTGTGATGATGCACAACAGTCTTTGGAGGCTGGCGAGCGTCAGACAACTCAGAGCCAATCCAGACATTCAGAATGATCATGTGGTATAGCCCTACCTTCAGACTGCAGAGGGAGGCTGGCTGCATGCTTACATCTTCTGCTCTGTTGATTAACAATAAAACTCACCTCCCTCCCTCCCCGTGGTGCAACATCAGAGAGTTTAGAAGCCAGGATTCTTAGCGGAGGTATTTGAAAGAGATAAGAGAAAGGGCAGCATTTCAAACAGGCAGACTGCAGTCTGACAACAAGATACCATCTCCAGAGGCCTGTCCCAAGTGAGGAGTCTGAGGAAACGAGGCAAGCCACACACACCCCAGTCAGGGGGCAGTGAAAAGTCCCCAGCAGGGATCCAACCAGCTTGACGTGGCAGAGAAAAATCCCCCCAGCAAAAAAAGGGGAAAAAAAAGGAAAATCAGTTGGACTGAGCAAGTCCTGCCAACACATTTACAGCCAGTCTTATTGGGACCATTGCACCCTTCCACTCCTCCTGTCTCTAAAAGTGGCAGCGAAGGAAGGCACCAGCTTCCATACACTGTCCAATACTCTTGGCAGTGGCATATACTCTCCTGAACACTCCGAGAAACCACTACGTTCCAAGCATGCCAGCAATCAAAGCCAGCCAGTCCAAAGAAGACCACCTGAGCTTAGCGGTAGTGCAGCTGCATGGCTCATCCCATGTCCAGCCCCTCACATTTCCAGCAGAAAGGATCACACAGCAGGTAATGGGGAGGACGTCTGCCTGCCTGAGACCCCAAAGAACCTCTGCCAGCCAGAGAGGAGACGATACTGGGCTAAGGACGTAGTCGCCTCCTGCTGAGTCAGGCCATCAGTCCCTCTTGCTCAGCATTCCTGACACTGACTGGCAGCAGCTCTCCAGGGTTTCAGACAAGCATCTTTCCCAACACGACTGGGAGATGCTGCCTGGGATTGGGACCTTCCCCATTTAAGCATGTGTTCTGTTAGGCTACAATCCGACACAGACTTTCCTGAGAGTAAGCCACATTGACTACAATGGCACTTACTTTTGAGTAGACTTGCATAGGACTGTGCTGTTAGTGCTTGCATAGGATTGTGTTGTTAGCTCACCCCCATTGAAGGCTCAGCCACCATAGGACCCTGGGCAGGGCTTGTACAGGATATGAACCCAGAACCCCTCCCCTGTAAGCAAGAATCATTACCCCAGACAAACCAAAGGTCTGACTCAATAAAGGAGCTTCAAATATTTATATTCATATGATGGTCAACCATCAAATATTGTCCAAGATTGTCAGCTAACAAATATTATTGGCTATTTTATTTATTTTATTTATTTTCTGTATTTATATACCACCTTTCTCATCATGAGATTTCTCATCAGATATATGTATCACATTCAGATATCCAATATTCAAAAAGTAAGGGCCATGGTGTTCCCAGTAGCAATGTATGGTTGCGAGAGTTGGACCATAAGGAAGGCTGAGCGCCGAAGAATAGATGCTTTCGAACTGTGGTGCTGGAGAAGACTCCTGAGAGTCCCTTGGACTGCTAGGAGATCAAATCAGTCAATCCTAAATGAAATCAACCCTGACTGTTCCCTGGAAGGACAGGTACAGAGGCTGAAACTCAAATATTTTGGCCACCTAATGCGAAGAGAGGACTCTCTGGAGAAGACTCTGATGTTGGGAAAGATTGAAGGCAAAAGGAGAAGGGGAAGGCAAAGGATGAGATGGTTAGACAGCAGCATCACCGATGCAACGAACATGAAAATGAGCGAACTCAGGAAGATAGTGGAGGACAGGAAGGCCTGGCGGGATATGGTTCATGGGATCACGAAGGGTCGGACACGACTTAACGACTGAACAACAACAACAAAAAGGGACTATTCAGCACAAAAGTGTCCAGAGAAATTTCTTGGAAGCAACTTCAGCTCACCATGAGCCCCCATAAATGAAGCCCACATACATGTCCTGGTTGCCACATTCTGCTTTCCCAGCATCTGTGGACTCTGTTCTGGGGGGACTGAGGAAGCAAACCGATAACACAGCCACATCTGGCTTCACTCAGCTGTGGCCCATCTCCAAGGGCAGCTTACCTTTCCCAGGCCAAACACTTTGGCATCGAGATGCTCGGGGGTCATCCGATTCCCTCCTCACAGGCATTCTTTGAAAACGATCGTCCTGGCTGATGATGCGTGTGGCACATCTCATGGGTCTGAGCCATCTCAAGAAGAATGCGCTTTGCATGCAAACAGTGACTCTCATCCAAACATTAGCCATTGGGAGCAACACACACACACACACACACACACACACACACACACAGAGAGAGAGAGAGAGAGAGAGAGAGAGAGAGAGAGAGAGAGAGAGAGAGACAGAGCATTCAGCAGCCTAGACTAGTGAAAAAGAAAAGGTGGCCCCACTGAGCCACGGGAGCCACAGAAGGCTGCACACATTCGGCGAGAGACGCGCAACATCCAGCTTTGCCGTCTGCTGGCTTTGGGGATTGCCCAGGTTTCCCTCGGCAATCATAAGCAGACATTTGGGTCAGTTTCTGGTGCTCTCTCTTTCTAAACGTGTGGCTTTTCAAGGTGGAAACACCTGCATAGAATGTTTTTGGCTGATCAATTACAGAGTTCAGCCTCAGCGAGAGAACGTGGCATGATGGAGCACAGAACTGGGGTTCCCCTCATTTGTTCCACAACCCATTACGTTTCAAAATGGGTAGAGCCCGATGCAAAGGGCCCCCATTCGTATTCGGGTCCATTCATTCCAACAAGGGATCTGTGTCAGAGATTTCCCCAGATGGCCCTCAATTACTCCTAGTCCCAGCACTAGAAACACACTGATAGAGCTGGAAACTCACTTTAAAAACGGAAAGCTGAGGTTCTGATGCCAGAGTCTGTGTGCAGGACAAACGCCTGTTCTTTTCTTGCACACGTGTGAGATTGCAGAACGTAACCTGTCCCCCTCCCTCCCTCCCTCCACTACATACGTGTTCACCCCACCCCCGTCTGGTATGCCCTCTTTAGTTTGTACATATTTGTCGACCAGCGAGGAAAACGGAACAAGACAGGGGAGTGGGCAGGCCGCGGAGCCGAGGCTGTGGCTTGTCTTTAACCCTGCACTTTTCTTAATTGGAACCAAATGGCAGCTCTCCCTTTTCCATCCTCCGGGTTTTGCAGCATCTTGCAATTAGCTGTGCAACGTCCTTCCCTCACAGCACCATCTCTCACTGGCTAATTATAGAGGGAACCACACATAGAGAACCTCAAACATTCTTGCGCGCCATTGAAAGAGAAGCAGAGAGAAATGGGTAGCTGGGGACCAGATTGTATTTCCGCTCCCCCACCCCTCTCTGGTCATTATTCTCCTGAAACAATAATTAGAGGCCTGGGTCCATTTTCCAGAGATGCATTAGCTCTGGCCAGGAAAGTATTATGTGGAGAGAGAGAGAGAGAGAGAGAGAGAGAGAGAGAGAGAGAGAGAGAGAGAGAGCGCAGAATAAACGGGCGGGATGGGGCACACGAGAGAGTGAAGGGCCTCTCAGAACAATAACTGGTCTTTCCAGAGTGTCCTCTTCACTCTGGGGCAGGACGACTGTAGGAAAAAAGACCTTGTTTGTGGACTGACAAACCAGGCCCTGCAGCATGCTGCATATGTCAGGTAAGCAAAGCACCCATGGGGGCAAAGGATGGGGGTCTCAGCCTCTGGCCCTGCGCATGTTCTTTGTCCTGAATCCGACCACAGGTCCTTCTAGCTCAGCACCGTTGGCACGGCCTGGTAGCAGCTCTCCAGGGTTTCAGACAGGAAATCTCTCTCTTTCTCTCTCTGACCTGGAAACGCCACAACGGAGTGAACCTGGGACCGTCCACATGCAGAGCAGGGGCTCTGCCTTAACGTCACTGCACAGCTTACCTGTGCACAAATGATGTGCCTGCTGCATGATGTTGTTCATGCAGACAGAGCCTACCCGTGGAGCCAGTGGGCTCGCTCCCACTTCCGTGGCGCTCATATTCAATGTTCACAGATAAAACCCCGTCATTTGTCTACAGGGGGCAGAATCAGATCTTAATAGGATCGCAAGTGTCGCCGCCTTCCCCATCATCATAAGTCCTTCTGCCTCAGCAATCTGTTTCCAGCAGTGGCCAGTTGCTGGAGGTCGTTCAGCAGGACCATGGTGTTTGTCCTCACCACTGAGTGTGCTCTTCTTAGATGCTTGCATTCGTCTGCATTTTGCACTTCCACACAAATGAAGCTTCTTCCGGGTCAGTTTGATCATGGTCACCCATTATGCAGCTATGAGTCCTGCAAGGTGAGGGCAGAGGAGGGCTGTTGCCTTCATGCCCTGCTTCCTGGAAGCGCCCAGTTGGCCACTGTGGGGAACAGGATGCCAGACCTACTTCGGTCTGACTTGGCAGGGCTCTTCCTGTGGTTGCAATCATGTGACAAGAGATCAAGTTTGACTTCTGGTACATATCACGAATGTCTGCTCAGAGTTGAAAGGTACGGAAAGGTGATCTAAACCGGACCAGAATGCAGTCCTGCAGCATTATGACCTGCCAATACTGGACACTCCAATTTTGTAATCCCAGGCAAGCAACATAGCGTTGAACATTTGTGCAGAATTTCTATCCGCAATTGGCCATGCTGTTGACCGACAGAGCTGCGAAGGCTGGTCAAAGCTGGCTGATGGCATGGCTGGCTCAGTGGCGGCGGCAGCAGGGCACTTCATGGGCATGCAAAAGGCCCCAGGTGGTTCAACCCCTGGCAGGGCAGGGAAAGACCCTTTCGTGTCGGAACCCCTGGGGAGCCCGTGCCAGGCAGTGCAGCGTTCGCTAGTGGGACCAGTGGCCTGTCTCATGCTCAGCAGCTTCGTGCAGGACAAGATGTGCTACAGGAGCTCCGGCGGGATAACGACGACGGGCTCTTTAAAGTGACCACCAGGGAGGGTCCATTCTTTTCCCTCAGCAACCGCTTATGCTGTAATTGCCATACAAAGTAAGGAGACGACAACCTTTCCTAGGCTTTTGTGCTGCAGCTAATAGCTAAAGAGGTTTCCTTAATGAGAATTAATGGCTAGAGAAGATCTGTGCTTAACTGAGCTGCACTGATGGCTTCTGGTGGCTAGTAGCTCCTGCACATAATTTAACTGCTTGGCATGAGGTTGAGGAGAAGCTGTTTGGCAGTAGCTAAGTCTACATTTTAGCAGCTGGTTGTCAAGAAGTGGCTTTGGGGAGTGGGATTGCATGCCGTTTGCATTGGAGGCACTGATGTTGCTATACAACTTTAGGACTGTAGGGGTGACTGCTTGTTTTCCCATGCTCAGCTTGCACATTTGTAAATAAACATATTTCAAAAATGCTCAAAATCTCCAGTGCCCTTTTCCTTATATGGAGAAAACACCCTGTAAAGCAGCATAGCTGGGTATGTGTGTGTGTGTGTGTGTGTGTGTGTGTGTGTGTGTGTGTGTAATGTGGTAAGTGCTGCAAGGTGCTGCAAGTCGGCATTCCAATGGGAGCCATTCGGGCAGCAAAGGCAACACACAAGGGGACTCCGTTTGGTTTGGTGAGCGTCTCCATGTTGCCTTCGCTGCCTCAAATGGCTCCCATTGGAATGGCGAGTGGGGGGGGGTCACCTTGCAGTGCCTTGCAGCACTTACTGCTCAGCCCCCAACTAGGCTACTGCCTCCCCTAAACCATCTCACTGCTTAAGAAAATGGAGAGCATGAAATCCTATCTTTTAGCCACCGCATGGAGGCTGTTGGAATTGAAGTATATGTGCCACAGCTGTCACTAGATCTTGAGCTGTTCATATGCAGCATCTCATCACACACAGGGGTGGAGCCTAAATACCCATCCATCTCACTTAAATACCCTCCAAGAATGAGTGTGGTGGAGCTGGCATGCATTCCTTGCCATGCACGGCACGGGCCACATGGTGAGATGAAAGTAGCCTTCATGTGGTAGCAGCTGGGTGTAAATCAGCCATCAACACAATTGCCAGATAGGGCTGTTACACATACTTGGGTTTTGCACCAAATAGTGGCAATTTTCAAAGCAAAGCCTCATATTCACACCTGTGGATTATTGTTAAAAACACAGCAACCCACCAGATTCCAAACAATTAACTTAGAAGATTCAAGAAATGAAGGGTGGAAAGAAATCATTAAGAAAGACATGGAACGACAGAGAAGGGTTTGCATTCTCTAGTGACTAGTCTGAGGGACGGCCTCCTCTTGCACGAACCTGCCCAGAAGTGACATTCCTACCCTGACACCTTTCTCTAAGGTCTCCTGCCTCCTTCCAACGGTGGGTGGGTGACCAGAGAGAGGACCATCTCAGTCATGGCGCCCCACATCTGGAGCTCACCTTCCCAGGGGGAATAGATGGGCACTGAATTGCAGATCCTTTCCATGCCAGGCAACGACCTCTTGATTTGCCAGACCTTCCAGTAAATCGACCTCTTGGTTTTAGTCCGAGCTTCTTATTGTTTTGGTTGGCTTTTAAGTGTGTGTTTTATTGCTCTGCTGCATTTGTTTATTTATGACGGTAATTGCATTTTTGTACAGCTGATTCACTCAGCATTTGCTGGGGCAAGGGGGACACACACATACATTTCATCAAGGTTTGCAGGGCGTGGGTCTAACTATTGGTGAGTGGCGGCAGCCGTTGTCTTTTTAAAAACAGTATTTTCTGGCTGCCACCACTCTCTCTGGGCAGTGCTGCTGGAAGCACAAGACCTCTCTCCAGCAGGCAGCTCTGCTCAGCTGCCATTTTCCAAAGAAGTCCCCTCGGAATGATTTTGTGTGAGAAGATGGTGTCGCTTCCATGGCATTCTGGGTACAAAATGGCGGCCAGATGGATCCAGCTGCTGAGAAGAGGTCTAATACTTCCAGTGTGCTGCTGTTGTTGCTATGTGTAAAATGGAAAATGACCCCCTCCTCCTATGGGGTGGGATGGGGTGGGGTGGAGAAGGCAGAGGCAAGGAGGGCACGAGAAGGCAGAAAGCTCATGAACTCAGTTGTGGCTCGCTTCTCTCAAACTCAAGATCATCATGCTAGAAACACTATGAAAAAGAGCAACCAGTGGTGACGAGGGTCGTCCCAGTCAGTGTGCTGTGGTAACATTGAAGGCCTGCAGCCGTTGAGCTGCTCAAACACTTGAGGGCCTGGGGTGAAAGCTCCCAGCTCTGCCTGCAGCAGGAAACCTGCTTGCTAGGCATGGAGAAGGTCTCTGGCAGGCAGCATCTCCAGAGCCAGGATCGCAGGTGGCTGGCAGGCCTGGGAAGGAGACTGTGGACAGCTGCTGCCTGCCCGGGAGAGCAGAGCAGACTGGACCAGGAGGAGGAGGAGGAGGCAGGTTTCTTCAGCCACGTGGGTGGGGTTTTCTTCTACGAGGCCTGGTTAAAGAGTCTGTGGGTTTTGACATTTAGATAACAGGCAACTAAGAAGGGACACGACAGACAGACGTTTCTAACGTTATAAATGGTGCGGAGCGAGTGCGAGGGAGGTCACCCGGGAAGCTGACTGGCACTGGGTCAACGCACAGTCAAAAGGAAGTCCTTCACACAACAGCAGGCGGCGGCTCCACCGACCTCCTGGCAAGCAGTTCTGGCGGCTGGCTTTTATTTTGGTAGCAAAGCTCTCAGCGTTGCTATTGAGTACCAAATTGCAACATTTTTGGGACTTTGGAGTCTGGGACTGGATGATGTAATGTGCAGATGTTTTGCGGTGCAGAAAAGATAAAAATAAAAACAAAAATAATGTGCTTTCAATGTTGCAGGCGAGTGCATAGCTTGAAGCGAACGTTCCAGCAACCCTTGGGGACAAGGCATCTTGCCAAGCACTCTCTCTCTCTCTCTCTCGCACATGCGGCATCCAGGCCCATTCCAGTCCCCTCATTCACTCCTTCCCGCCTGATGAACAGCAAAAACGTTAATACTTTGCATGTGTCAAAACGATGGAACTTGTGCAGCATTCCTGGTCATCACATGGATCATCATCGGTAAACAAAGACGTTAAGTGACTTCATCATGGTCACGCTAAAAGTCGATGGCAGAGCCAGGAACTGAACACAGAGTTCGCATTCCTGGGGTCGATTCCCTGATCACTAGTCTTAAGTTAACCAACCTTCCTTTTATTACTCATGTGGCTACATGCAGAGATGCAAATTGGGGTGTTGACAGAGGGCTGTTAGGGCTGCTGATCCAGATGTATTCTAGAGAACAATCAGGCAGAAAAAGGTCTGCAAACACTTTCTGTCTGTCTATCTATCTTGTCTGTCTGTCTGTCTGAACTTTCTGCTATAAAATATTCTCAAGACAGCTTATGACAATGATTAAAATCCCAACAATAAAAACATCCAGTTAAAAACACACCAGCAAAATAGGCTGAGCTGGAGGGAGGGGCAGCATTTGGCTACAAAAACTTGTGTCGAGGGCTGACTTCCAGTAGACGGCAGCAAGGGAGCTGCTCCGTTCTGCATGAAACCCTGACCCAGAATCAGGTCGTCTACAAATGATTTAGCACCAGGCTCCCCACGAACGTGCGGTGCACTAGGGGCGAAAGGGGCAGCCCCCTACCAGCCGTGTTCTGCTCCCGAGGCGGACGGCTCCCTGCACTGGGTCCCCCTGTTCCCAGCCCGGCTATCCGAGGTCAACCGAGGGATCCCAACAATAAAAACATCCCATTAAAAGCAAATCAGCAAAATAGGCTGAGCTGGAGGGATGAGCTGGAGAGAGGGGCAGCGCAGAGGCGAAACAAGGGTGGAGCGAAGGCAAGTAGTTCTGCAAGACTCCGTTACACTGGAGTCAGCGGCCCCTCCCCCTTGCTGTTGGAGCCATTCTGGCAGCAAAGGCAACACACAGGACACTCCCCTGTTGCTGCTGGAATGGCTCCAACAGCAAGGGGGAGGGGCTGCTGACTCCAGTGTAACGGAGTCTTGCAGAACTACTTGCCTTCGCTCCACCCTTGTTTCGCCTCTGGGACAGCGTTTGGCACCTGTCCCCTCAGGTGTCAGGAGTTTTTGGGTTGGTTCTGAATGGCAGGCTATACTCTGCATGGTCGGTGCTTTAGTGCTCATGTGCATGAATTTAAGTGCTTGTGTGCAAGAGAAAAGAGATATTGACCAGCATTCCCCAGAGATTTACAGCCCAGTCCCATTGGCTTTAATGCTGGTGGAATGGGTGTTTTGCCAGCGTTGACTGCCTGATGTCAGCCGGAACAGGCACTCCGACAGCGCGCAAAGGTGCACACTGCCACAGTCGACTGTTCTCACCCACACTGGCAGTCAGTCCCCTGCACGATAGCAGTTGGCTCCTTCGCAGCCTTCTCTAACAGAAGACGTAGAGATGTCGACTGCTCCTCAAGAGAGTCGCAGCACCATGTGGCAGGGACCTCCACAAACGCCCAAACAAGGGCCTGCTCCGTAGGTTGGTCTGGTTGCCCCCTCTCTGCCGTGTGGACCCCCTGCCATGCTGGCAACCTTTCACCGACTACAGGGAATGAACCACATCCCTCCCTGACCAGCACCACTGAGACCCAAGTTAGCCTTCTCACGAAATGTGAGAAAGACCCATAGGCTTTGATGGTTCAGTATTCGTCTCCATTTCTATCCTGCCTTTCACTGAATAGTCCCATGGTGGCAGCTGACAAAAGCACCCAGCCATCAACAATTAGCAACAAAAACAAATGAAAGCATTAAAAATCAATCGGAGACTGATCGAAATGCCCCCTTCCAATGCTGAAATAACAAAATCAAACACCCTAACGTAAGACGAGGAGGAAAAGCCACGCACATGACATCTGGGTTGCCTATTCGACAACCTACTGCACAGCATGGAGAGGATACACCACACAGCCAGGCACCACGTCAAATGGCAAACCAGTCAACAATTTCAAGGGGTACCTTACCACTATGCTTATTGCCCATTCACTACGAATCGAAATAACATGAAGAATCACCATTCAAAAATTGTCTGCCTTTGTGAAAACTACATATTCACTGCTGCGTATCAAAATCTCCGGCAATATGATTCTTTATGACAAGACAAAATATTGAAGGGAATCAATGGAAATGTTTAGTGCATCCCCATTGCACCATTGCCCTTGGTGTCCGCTGCTTCCCTGTGCGTGAGCTGAAGAAGCGCTTCCCAGTTGCCAGGTGCTGCTCTGGGAGCCGTCCCTGACCTCCCCCGTCCGCCCCAAAATCGATGCACTGGACGTGCCTGCATTGGCCAGCCTGTTCTCCTGCTGCTCCTCAATGGAAAGCCTTTTCCAGCCGGATGATGGCTGCCACAAACAGCTCAAACGGTCAGAGTCAGAGAGGACGTGTTTGTTCTGGCACAGCTGCAGCCAGGTTGTGAAGGCCTGAAGTCAGTACTTGAACTGCATAAACTTTCCTTTTGGGGTCAGATTTCAGAGGTATGCAACAGGGGATGTCCCAGCTACGTAGTTCCAAATCTCTACCCCCCCCCCCCCTCTCAGCCCTTCCCAGGGATTTGGTGAATGAAAGAGAAGTGGACACAAAGGGCAAGATGCAGCAGCCATCACCAACCATCCCACTGGAAGCAACGTCTCTCTCTCTGTCTCTCTCTCTCTCTCTCTCTCTCTCTCTGCTGCAGAGTAACAATCCTACTACTATGTTTGTGAGGCCCTTGCTGGAGCGACGTTTGCTTCCACACCCCAAAACAGTCATGGAAAGGAAGCAGCACGCCTGGCTCGTGGAAACAAAAGTGAAGTGGAGAAATTGACGACGACGATCGCCCGTCTCCGACAAGCCGCGTCCAAGGAGCAGGCAGGCATCAGCAGGGCCAGGCATCTAACTGTGGGAATTTATGGGGGGGGAGGCCCCAATACCGTCACAACTGGAGGCCAACATTGACGATTTGCAAAGTGCCTGTCATGATCGCGGCCTGGGACGGGGAGCTGGAGATGGCGCCTGTGTGCAAAGGTTGCCGGGGGGGGGGCTTCAACAGGTCAAGTACCCTCTTTCGGGACCAGATAGAGACCAGTGCTGAGGGGGGGGGGCGGAAGGAAGTGAAACTGGCCACTTTTTCTCGCTCTGGAATATGCTGCCACTGATATCATATACTGGTGAACAATTGTTGGTAAAAGTGGTTGGTATAGTTTAATTTACTCTTGAATACAGCAGTATTGTTGCAAACACAGGATGTTCAGTGGCAGATGGATTTAGAGGACCAGCTGCTCCGCCATTATTATTATTATTATTATTATTAAGAATATTTATAAACCGTTTTCCATCAAACACATAATCCTATGCACTCGCTGAGATTTCTGATTAGGCTCTGCTTCTGTCTGAAGAAGGGCACTGCATTTGTGGGATGAGGGCCTTCTTGGTTGTGGCACCCAGATTCTGGAGCTCCCTCCCCCAGGGGTCTCATAATCAAGCCCCTTAACCTTCTGGATGGTCAGGTGTTTGGATTACACAGAAAACGTGTGCACGGACAAGCTGTACATGTGGACGTTTCTCCTTCACATCTCTTGCCAAACATGTGACCTTTGAGAGGGAGACGACTGTCAGGCTTGGGGTTGATTCCCCCCCCCCCCATGTGTGTTGTATATACATTGAAGGGATCAAGGAAACAGGGCTAGTGTGAGACAGGCTGTCACAATCCATAAAAAAAAAACTAGTGGGCCTTGAAACTGGGGGTGCAAGAGTAATTCGGGAGAATGAAAAGCCAAGGCAATTTGGGGGAGCCCTGGGAAATTCAAGTATCTGGGACTGGCTGGGGGGCAACTGCTTTTTCTTTTTAAACTTCTCTGTGAGATCACTTGGAGGCAGTGATGGCTGCAGTGGAGAGATCTTCTTGGTGGTGGCTCCTCCTGCCCTCTGCCATGATTCGTCAGAATTCCCCAATCATGTGATGCTGCATCATGACATACTGTCATCCTGAAGGGTCTTCTGGTGAAATTGGCAGCTCCCACCCTGGCACACCGTCCTTCTTGGGGACATTCTTGGGGGGGGGAAGTCATGGTGGATGGCAGGAGGGGGCAACCACAGCTGCTGCCATGGCTAAAAAGGCAAGGAGAAAAGAAAGGACTGCGGTACCGCGAAGGGGCAGGCTGGCTGCCTGTGACCCACGGTTCAAAGGACTTTTCAGGCCCCCTGCAAAATCGTCAAAGGCTCAAAGCGCCTTGCCATCTTCACAAGAGAACCCCGAAAACGGAGGAGCTATTTGGATGATCCCTAAGTGCAACATACATACAGCAAGCTGAGAAAAGCTTTCACACAATGTATGATAATACAGGAAGTTGTTCTCACTTACAGTTGTCGATAGGTTCTTCTTGGAAAGGGCAACTTTAAGCAAAACGACTTCTAATGAAACCAATTTTACCATAGGCTAATTGAGAAATGTAAATGGTCCCATGGCATTTCTCCATCAACTTTAAACAAAACAACTTTAAGTGAGGACTTCCTGTATATGGGAGCGGGAGTGGGGGGCTCAGGGGGGGGGGTGAGCCTTGCACTGATGCCAGACTCAAAGTCTGCCTGGTTCACTAGCAGGCTCCTGTTTCCATCGGAGAAACTGCTGTCGGCTGCTGCCTCTCTGTCTTCAGCTGTTGCACTGGTGCAGCAGACACACTTCATGGCTAGAGATTTTGCAAGGCCAGCAACTAACTCCTTTGGGGGGGCACAGGCAGGGGAGGTGGGTAGCAAGTGCCCAGGCTCCTCCAGGCCCCGCCAGCTCCGACGCCTTCCAGCGCACGGGAGCAAGGGAACGAAACCAGGCCGCATCTCGCTTCTGTTCTCAGGAGCTGATGCGTAACCCCTTCACCTGGCCCCCTGGAAACAGGGCAGAACGGAACTTTAATCAGTGGCGTTGGATTTTATGACCTGAGTGATATTTTACGCTGCTGGCTGCCCCAAAACCACAGGTATCTGACCCGAGTCTCAAGGCCCATAACTTTGATTAATGTCTTCATTCACAGGCCGAGTTCTACAAACACACCCAGTGCAGCCAGAGAAGCTGGAGCACAAGCATCTGATGTGGCAAGCCAGTTGTGTGCGTTGTGTCCCCCCTTCCTCTCTGTTCCGCATGATGCTTCCCCAGTCCCCCCTGCCCCCCGGCCCCTTAACCATTCCAAAAATGTTAGCTGCAGTAGTACGGGCGGGAGATTGTGCCAACTGAGACGCAGAATGGGGAGCGGGGCGGGGGTGGAGAAGCTTCGAAATCTGCTCACAAGGCGATCACTGTGTGAACAGCGCATGAAACCCGCAGTGTAATTCAGAGACCGGGTGATGACGTCTCCACTCAGAGCTAGTCAGCTTCGGTGCTGACGCTTCTCAGAGCAGGACGCAAGGAGTAAACAGTGCGGGGAGAGAGAGAGAGAAAAAAAAATACACGTGCATAGATCTGCACTCCATTGGACCAACCAGCAGGGAAAGAAATAGGGTGGCTGATGAATTATATACCCCCCATGAGGATTCCCCCCTCCCGCATATTCCCCCCCCCCATGGCATAACTAGGGGGCCAAGGCAGAAGTTTCTAGGACCAAACTTTTGGCTCGAACAGCATTTGTGTGGGTGGGTGGGGAGGGGGCTCCTTTCAGGGGTGTTCCTGGGAGGCGGCTTCGTGGTGCCCCCCCGTTTTGTGGTCTCCTCTTTAGAGAGGGCTGTAGTGGCTGTAAGATAATAAAGACAGCACCGTCACTCTAGGGCAGTGGTTCCTAACCTGGAAGTCACTACCCTCAAGGGGATTGCAAAGCAGTTTCGGGGGGGGGATGTCAGCTGGTTGGCCACACCCAAGATGGCGGCTCACTCCCCCCCCACCACTGCAGAGAAAGAAGTGTCAGATGCTCTCTTTGAGGCTTGTTGCTCCCCTTGTGCTTACTTTCTGCTTGCCTTTTAGCATCTCTGTCAATATTGGCTCACTCCTCTCCCCCCCCCCCCCAAATGGGGCTGCTTAAGTTATGAGTACAATTTTTAAAATGTTATTTATTTTAAAAAGTGATTTATTAAACAGTGTAATGTATTAAAACAATGACATCACTTCCTGCTTACTGACATCACTTCCGGCTCTAGGTCTTGGGGGGTGGTGGTGGTGGTTTCCTGACAGATTGTCATTCCACAAAAGGGGGTCCCGGTGCTAAAAAGATTGGGAACCACTGCTCTAGGGGAAACATGGTTGCCCCACTGGAAATTGTTTGGGTGGATGGCAAGTCGCCCCCCCCCCCGAATTTTCACCATCCATCCTGAAAATCCCCCATGGCCCCTCCCCCACTGTCACAACCAGCAAGAAGAGCAGCAAAATATTGGCGCAGGGGCAACTTGAGCCCAGCCCTAAGCAGCCCACCCCCTCCATTGGCAAAGCATCCGGGGAGCCTCCTCTTCCTCCCCCCACTAATTCACAAGGGGGGGAGGAATTCGTCGCTTGACAGGCTGCTGCCTCCAGTGCTGCCTGGGCTAGACCTGGACCCACAGTCCTCTTTGCCTCTCTTGGGAGGGGTTGCTGTGCGGGGGGGGGGGTGTTGGCAGCACACAGTAAATCCTTTGGAAGGTTCCTGCAGCAGCAGCAGCAGCAGCAGCAGCAGCAGCAGCAGCTGTGCTCTGCTGGCCGCTGTCTCTCTCGGGCTCTGAATCCTGGGGCAGGCAGGCATCATGTGCAGCGATCAGCGACACTGGTCCCTCCCGGCAGCCCGCCGCCTCTTCTTGCCGGGTCTGACTTCCAGCTGGGCTGCTGAAGGGCTTATCCTGAGACCCCCACCCTAAGCCACCGTCTAAATGTTACGCCAAGTTTCTGAGCAAGTGGGGCTCCTGCTTTCCCAGACGCAGCCCCCATTTCTGCTCCCTGTCCCTGCTCAACTCGCTGCTCCTGGCTTGCCTTTGGAGGTGTCCATTCCACTTTGCCGGTGTGGGTTGCCAAAGTTGCCATTCGACTAGTTACAGCGCTTCAGAACGAAGGCAAATCTCCGAATGGGGGTTGCCAGTTGCCTCTCAGCACACACACACACAAATGCGTACAGCCTGTCACCTTGCATACAACAGCTGCCAAGGGTCATTTTGATCTGTCGATAACATCTTCTAGGACAATGATGTCTTTTTCTGGTAGATCTTTAAGGAAAAGAACAAAACACCCTCTGCTTTTGACAACACAGTAGGAGAAGCGCTAATTGCAGCGCTAATGACTAGAGGAGCCCAAGAAGAGCCTTAGTAGCACTGAATAGCAGCCGGGGTGACGTGAAGTGGGCTTGGAGAGCGTCTTTATTGTCCATCTGAGAACTGTGGGCAGGATTTGGGGTAGTGTCTGTATGATGGACCAGACCGAAGGCCAAGGATTTGCATAGATTTCTGGGACACTATGGAAGCGCCACTTAAGCACAGAATACATGTACAGTAACTGCGGCAGAATCCAGTCATCCAAGAATATTAAGCTTTCAATTTTAAAGTTTCTAGACCATATGACCACACTAGAGATAGGATCCAAACCATGAGGTCCAAAGCGCAGGGCTTTAGAAGAGGGGTAGGCCTGCTCTCCTCCATGCATCTGTCTGTCTGTCTGTCTGTCTGTCTGTGGCAGATCAGCTACAGCGAACCTCCAGGTCCTACCTCTCAACACCAGTTGCTGCGCCCGGCACAGCAAGGCCCGGCTGCTGTCTTCGCGACTGCTGCAGCCTTCCTGGAGGCAACTGGCTGGACCCTGCTAGAAACAGGACCACGCGGACCCTCAGAGTCACCCCAAAGGGCTTCTCACAGGAGTTCCCCCTGCAGTTTCAGTCGCTATAACCTCCCGAGAAATGGTGGCAGAAAAGCTGCGCAGTCAGACTGGAATCCCTGAGCGCCTTCCGAGTTCACTCCCTGGCCATGGAAATACCACGGATCCAAAGGCCCTGGACTGGTGCCACCAACGTGAGCGGTTTCAATTCTGCTTCCTCATAGGCTGTGCTTTCTAGGAATGCTTAGCTTAGTGTTCTTACTGCACGAGGCTGTCCTGCCTAGCTGAAGAGGATGATAAATGGAGGGTGGCGGCGGCGGCAGCAGCAGCAGCAACAGCAAATGATTCAAAACTGGTCACTTTTACTCCTCTTCCTCCTCTCGGGACACAAACATAAATACCAGTTGCTATCAACAGCAATGCCACAAGAGGGCAGAGTTTTTTCAGTGTTAATCATCACATGGGGCTGGAGGCTACATTTCCATGCTGTCCCTTTCATTTCTATACCACGTGCACAACTTTGGTAGAAACTAACACCATTCCATCTCACCACCGCTTTCTCCTTGCTAGCTTGCAACTTCACCGGAACCTCTTGCTGCAATACCATCGGCAATTTAGCATCCCAAGGGCCGAGCTTGCTAGATCAGAGCTAGGCACCTAGCACTGCACCTCACGTTATTGGCTTGTACTTTTGCAAAACAGCTCAGCATTCTGCAAGCTAGTTAGCTAGCATCTGCAGGAAACGTCTGCCTCAAATCTACATGCAGAGCAGAATGTCAATGCGTTTGCTCACTCATTCAATTACGGCCCCAATCCTATCCTTGAGTGATATGACAGCAGACCTTGCGTTCTGCTGTCATACATGGCGTTGCACTGCCGTAAATGGCACACTGCTGCTGCCTCTGCTGAGCATGAGGGAGCCACCAGCGGAAACGGCCAGTGTCTCCCTGTGTGAGTCAAAGGCCCACCCAGGCTGTGCCAGACTAGATAAGGCAGTGGAGGGGGCAGGGAGGGGGAGGTTCAGGGAGCTTTGAGGTGGGGAGGCCGGAGGGCAGGGGCAGTTTGGGGGCTGGAGGAGGTGGATCCTGGTGGCAGCAACTTGTGCCAGGATCCTATCCCCGATTTCCCAGCCCGATCTGCCCTCTTTTTCTCCTCAGACTTATGCAAGCTACATAGCTAGCTGGCAGGGGTCCGAGGAGACCCAGTCTACCGAGGGGTAAGATTCCTCTCATTGTCCATTGGTATGGCTGCATGCTATGGAGTAGGAGAGGGGTAGGATTGGGCTGTTAGTATATACAACCCTAGAATACACACACACACACACACACACACACACACACACACACACACACACACACACACACACACACACACACACACACACACACACACACACACTTCCACATCTATATGTACCATGGTTAGATGTGTACCTTTAGACCAACCAGGAATGTTCTTGGTGGCTCAATTTTGGATTGGAATCCTTTTCCCCTGGAGGCTCCCCCAAACCTGAGCCTGTCCATGCTCCACATTTGCAGTCAAAGGAGACTTATTTCTGAATAGGTATGTTCAGTATCAGGGTGTTACAACTGCTAAGCCAACACACCTTGGCCAACACACTCTCAGGATTATTTTTTTTTTCCATCATGAGGGCTAGAATCTTAATTACGTCAAAAATAAAATGTTGGTGTTATTTTTTTTAAAAAAATTAAGTTGATAAGCCATACGTGAAAGTCTTTGTGCAAGTTGTCTATTCCTGCAGCAGAGCAGTGATAAGAGCTAGAGATGTGTAACCCACCCCCACCCCAGATTTTTTTTTTTGCTAATTTAATGCTATTGGTTTAAATTGCCCTTGAAAGTCCTAGATCTATTCTCCTGAACAAGTCCTTTCAAATTCAGCTTGGCAGCTTAATGGATTTATAGATTTATGTAAAGATACATACCCCACTTAAACTAGCCGTATCAGTTTCTTTGAGCTGCTTAGCCCAAAAATCACTCACAGAAGAAAAAAAAAATTAAAAATCCATCTAATACTTAAAAAAAAAAAAAACCCATAAGAGCCAATCACCCAAAGACAGCAGTAAATTAAAACCATTTTATCACCTTTTCCAGAATTCGAAAGGTCTTCCTAAACAAACTGGAAGATCTTTGCAAACCTCTGGAATGTCAAAAAGGGGATAACCCAAGCCCGCCTCTGGGGGGGGGGGATTTCAGGGACAAGGAGTGAAGAGGACGAACAGACTATGAGAAGTTGCGCCAGTCCTATCGAAACCATCTTCGCTTCCGTCAACCCTCCAAATCCACTTTCAATTTTGCTTTCAGCAGAACTGGTTGGCCATTTTAATTTAACGTATGCAAGGATGCTTGTATGCAGGAATCCTGCTTCTCAGTATGAATGCAAGAAAGGGGGGGGGGAGTAGTACATCCAACCAACAGTTGTTCAGGTCCAGGAAATCTTTCCAGGCATCTTCATCCTGTCCCAGAAGCCTGCAGGGCAGAATCAACTGGAAACCCGCACTGTGCAAACCGCCCGCCCGCCGTAGCAGAGCAAGAGAGCTTCCATTTCAACTCTGCTCTGCGCTTGTCTTGGCGATGCAAAGTTGGCAGGAAGCCAGTGAACTGCTAGCTGATTGCTTGACCTGCATTTTGCTTGCTTGACTGTTCTTAGCATCTTTTATCTCTCTGACCTCTGGAAAGTGCCGATTCAGCCCATGAGCAAATAACGTTTACTTGCCCTTGCTGCCCCCCCCCTCCAACCTGGATCTTGATTCTGTGCAAAGAGCTGGAGATAAGCACATTAATAGATGACCAGCAGGCTGCAATCTGGCTGCTTATTTATCAATCAATAAGAAACTCGGCACTCCATCTTCTGGGCGCTCAGCATGACAGAGCACAAACTTCATAATAAGCAGGTTCAACCCCTGCACCTCCAGTGAAGGATTATGGGTAATACTCCCTCCATGTGCATCAGGGTTTTGGCACCCTCTCACCCATCCTGGGGTCACCGGAGACTAGCTGGTTGCCTTTCAGAACTGGGTAGGCATTTTTGGCCCTCTTTCTTCTTGGCCTTGGTGGGTGGCTTTTTCGCACTCCGCAGACAAGATCGATTCTTGGGTTGGGAACTTTTCCTCACCAGGCTGCTCAGTCATATCTGGCAGATGTAGTGCAGGCCCTGGAGTGGGAGTAGGGACTTTGGTGGGCACTCTGAGGTAAGCAGGGTCGGGGGGGGGGGAACCAGTGCCGATCCCGGCTTCCTGGTCCTCCTTCGGACTCGGAGGGCAAAGTCGACCTCAACTGCTTCCTGCCTTGGAGGCGGCAGCGGCGCAGTTCAGCTTCCTCAACTCTATCTGGTTGGCACTGATAAGCTGGGCTGTCAGTTGATGGCCTGCAGCTTGGAGTCAGGGCAGGAGCATCAGTGGGGCAGAGACACAATTTTTGGACTGCACTGAGGGGGGGGGGTTGAGTTGGGTTGAGTTGGGAGACAGGACCTGCTGCTGAGTTGTTTCAGGTTTACGATTTGCTTTATTTAATAATAAATGTGACCCGATTTATATTCCAGGCAACTTGTCTTGCATGTTTATTGGGAGGTGTAGGGGCAATTTTCATTTCCTTCACAGCCATTGCTGTAATTTACTATACTCCATGGTGTAGGCTAAGGGAGACCTACTAACAGTTCCCCCCCCCCCCCCGGCTTTTACATACTAACCATCTAGAGAAGGTGAAATGCGCTCAATTCCCATAGATTCCAGGGATACCAAGAACAAGCTCTGCTGAGGGAGAGTCAGCATGGCTTCTGCAAGGGTAAGTCTTGCCTCACAAACCTGTTAGAATTCTTTGAGAAGGTCAACAGGCATGTGGATGCGAGCGAACCCGTGGATATTATATATCTGGATTTTCAGAAGGCGTTTGACACGGTCCCTCATGAAAGGCTCCTGCGAAAACTCCACAGTCAGGGACAAAGGCGTCACTAGGACGCGCGTCACCCCAAGGCAGGGTGGCGTGCGTCACCCTAGTGACGCCCCCGAGAATGCCCCCCTATATAATCTTTGGTGCGGCCTATGGCCGCGCCACGTTTTTTTGGGGGGGGCAATCCGGCTGCACCCTGCCCCGGGTGCCCCCCCACCCCTTCGCGTCGCCCACCGGACGCTCCGATGCCGGCCCGGGAGCCGGTCACGGAGCGTCCGGCCCGGCCGGCGCTCCAGGGCCTTCTGAAAGAAGGCCCAATGCATCAATACGGGTACTTTTACTTGTTTCGCACATGCGCAGACTGGTTTCGTCTCTGTGCATGCACGAAAACAGTAAAATATCCATATTGACGCATTGGGCCTTCAGAAGGCTCTGGAGCGCCAGCCGGACCGGACGCTCCGAGGCCGGCTCCCGGGCCGGCCTCGGAGCATCTGGAGGGCGACGGAGGCGACGTGCGTCACGGAGGTGACGCGCATGGGGGGTGCGCGCGTCACCCCTTTGCGCGCCCCCCCTTGCGGCCCGCTCCTGTCGCCTCACGGGAGCGACACCACTGTTTAGGGAATAAGAGGGCAGGTCCTCTTGTGGATTAGGAACTGGTTGAAGACCAGGAAACAGCGAGTGGGAGTCAATGGGCAATTTTCACAATGGCGAGAGGTGAAAAGCGGTGTGCCCCAAGGATCGGTCTTGGGACCGGTGCTTTTCAACTTATTCATAAATGACCTGGACTTGGGGATAGGCAGTGAGGTGGCCAAGTTTGCAGATGACACTAAACTTTTCTGGGTGGTGAAGACCAGCAGGGATTGTGAAGAGCTCCAGAAGGATCTCTCCAAACTGGGAGAATGGGCAGCAAAATGGCAGATGCGCTTCAATGTAAGTAAGTGCAAAGTTATGCACATTGGGCCAAGAAACCAAAATTTCACATATAGGCTAATGGGTTCTGAGTTGTCTGTGACGGATCAAGAGAGATATCTTGGGGTGCTGGTGGACAGGTCGATGAAAGTGTCGACCCAGTGTGCGGCGGCTGTGAAGAAGGCCAATTCCATGCTTGGGATCATTAAAAAAGGGATTGAGAATAAAACGGCCAATATCATTCTGCCTTTGTACAAATCGATGGCAAGGCCACATCTGGAGTATTGTGTCCAGTTCTGGTCACCACACCTCAAAAAGGATATAGATGAATTGGAAAAGGTGCAGAAAAGAGCAACCAGAATGATTCGTGGGCTGGAGCACCTCCCTTATGAGGAAAGGCTACAGCGTCTGGGGCTTTTCAGCCTAGAAAAAAGGCGCCTGAGGGGGGACATGATTGAGACTTATAAAATTATGCATGGGATGGAGAGAGTGGATAGAGGGAAATTCTTCTCCCTCTCGCACAACACCAGAACCAGGGGACATGCACTAAAATTGAGTGGAGGGAGAGTTAGAACGGAAAAAATAAAACATTTCTTTACCCAGTGTGTAATTCATCTGTGGAACTCCTTGCCACAGGATGTGGTGATAGAACCTGGCCTAGATGCCTTTAAAAGGGGTTTGGACAGATTCATGGAGGAAAAGACCATCACAGGTTACAAGCCATAAGCAACCTCCTGGGTTTGGAAGTAGGTTTTCTCTGTGCCAGGTGCAGGGGTGTGACAGCAGGAAACAGGTTATCTTGTTGTCTTGTGTGCTCCCTGAGGCATCTGGTGGGGCCACTGTGTGATACAGGAAGCTGGACTAGATGGGCCTTTGGCCTGATCCAGCAGGGGGGCTCTTCTGATGTTCTTATGAGCTGAAAGCATGCCGCATGTGCCTTAAATCGGGCCTATCACAATGATAGCCAAAGGAGTGACTGGAAGGATGTCTTGTAATGAGGGAGGAACTCGAGGCTCACTGGAGACACTGATGATGAGGCATGAAGAATTCTGTGCAGTTGTCACCCTTTGGCTGAGTTGCACCCAACCTGGGGAGGAGACGAGACTCTGATAGGTCTGGAGTTCTGCCCCGCCCCCGCCCTGCCTGACCACACAAGCAAGGAGGCTGTGGAATGCACGGCATGTGGCTGAGGCTGTGGAATGCGTTTTCCAAAGAGGTTCTGGTTGCCATTCTTTTGAATGGATTCGGCAAGGGAAGGAAGAAGAGGAGGCTTATTACTTACGACCACAAAAAAGAAGAAAGCTCCATGTTTAGGGGCCATGACTAGTGCCTGACTACCACATGCAGGGTTGACACAGCAGGGAGGGAGGGACTGACCATCTCCAAAGCTCCCTCTCCCAAATCCTCTAGCTGGCCCCCACCAGAGATGGACGATCCTCCGGCTTGGTTCAGCAAAGCAACTCCTAGTCTGGAGGTTGTTGTGTTTTTAACCAATCTATAGAAAGGGCCGAATGGATGGCAAGCCCCTGACCGCCATGAGGAGGGGGCCTGCTGGTGCCATCAGCGTCACTGAACCACATCCAGTTTAGACTGGCCCACAAACACGGATGGACCCCGGGCAAAATCTACCCGCTGCGAGGAGAGGGCACTCGATCAGCTTTGCTGTGGTTTGTGCAGGGAGGTTACAGTCAAAGCCCTTGAGCGAAAAATGATCTTAGGAATGGGGGGAAAGCACACACACACATACACACAAACAAACTTAATTGTGGTGAGTGGCGAAAGACCATTGAAAGAGACAAAATAATGACTGGAAATGAGGCAGATAGCGTACCAAGGAGTCATATGATGGGATAATTAGTGCTTAGTCACGCACCCCATCATGTGACCCTCGCTGGGCAGCAGGAACATTGCAGAGCAGAGCACACAGGAGATGTTGCTGCCTTTGTACCAGGCAGCAGGAGGAGGGCTCTTTTGGCTGCTTTCGACCCCTGGGGGGGGGGGTTTCAGAACAGCATCTTCTGATCTCCGGCAGTGTCATTTCAGACCGGTTAGGCGCACAGCACTTTCATATACCGACATTTCACAGAGTTGCCTGCAGGTCTCCCTAGGCCCAGTCAAAATGGATGGCAGGTCCCTAGTGCAGATCTGCTGGGGGGGCCTTTGCCCACTTTTTCATGGGACGGTGCTGCTGACACACATTTGGGCAACCAGAAGACCCCTCCCTCTCCCTGTACTCGGCATTCAGGCCTTAGTGCTCCATTGTGAGCCCCTTTACAGCCCCCCTGATCAGCTGCATGGTTGGCAGCTCTTTTTTTCCAGCTGACAACCACCGCGTGAAAATTATTATTAACAGTATTTTATTTACAGTATTTTTGGTTCATTGCAGCCAGACTCAAGATGAGTCTATGCGATGATGACACACTGACCCACAGTTTGAGAAACGCTGGTTATATTGGGCAAACGTCTTTCTTTGTACATGTTTTGAAGCCCTTTTTATCTCTTGTTGCGCCTTCAACTTCCTTCCTGGTTCCACCTAGTCCATGTCACGATGCCACTTCCAATGTGACGAGACATCGGTCAACCAAACCACAGAGATGAACACTACCACCAGACTGGGCTACACAAGGATATATCAGCAAAGGCAACTTCAAGGGATAAGCAAACATTTTTGCAAGGAATGCTGGAAAGCTGCCCAAAAGAAGACATTCTTGGTATTGCCGAAAATGTCTGCCCAAAACTATGAGTTATTTGGGCTTTGTCCTAGTTGAAACCACAGCCATCTGTCTACCAGCCGGTGGAACCATGAAATTAGTTGATAAACCGCCACCTATTCCTGCAAATACTGAATCACCAATGTTGGCTCTCAAATGGTTCATCCTCTACTTTTTCGGATTGACAGTTTTATTGAGTAGTTAAGGGGCCTCTTAAGTCAAATGTGAAACAGATAATGCGTCTTTATTGATCCTGCCTTTTGAGGCCAGCTGGAAGTAACAAACTGTTCGTTTTAAACCTCAGCAGGCAACAGCCGATTATGACCCAGCCAACTGTTGATATCCAAAGGCAACGAGCCTTCATTAAACGATCCGTATTCTCTCCAATGGAAAAAAAAAATAGAATATCACTCCCTTAATTAAGTAAGCAAATCCATATGCATTCCACTGCTAGTCTAGAGCCCACAGATGACATCATACAATTTCAAAATTTGGGAATAAATCCCTCCCTACCCCAACATGTGTGGCCCTCTCTCTCTCTCTCTCTCTCTCTCTCTCTCTCTCTCTGCAGTCTTAGGGCTCTCATGCAGGTCTCCTCACAAGGTCATGTTCTCAGCTCTAAAAGCATTTCTCAGGTTGTGCAAAATGGGGAGGTCAAGTCATATACCTCAACTTCCCACGGTTTCCCCACCATCCACTTGACATTATTGGCCACCAATTGTGGCGAGCAGAAAAATGGGATGTCATGACATCATGCTAACTAATGGCAGGGGTGGGATATGACACACGACTACCATATTGGGTAGTAGCCATGTGTTCAGTGTAACTTCCTTAGTATATTTTATAAGATTATCATTGCATTTTGTATGTTGTGAGATATTTTATCTTAGAAAAAGTGGTATAAAAATGCTTAAACTAATAAATTATTACCGGGGGCGGGGGGGGGGGCTGAGAGTGACTTGCCTAAGGCCACCCAGTAAGTTTACAAGAGTCGAAACCTGAACTGGGGACTTTCCACTGTATAGCTCCGTCCTGTTGCCATTAGGCAACGCTACCTCTCACATTTCAAATGCAAAGAGCAATCCATGCAATAAATGATCCCCCCCCCCGAATAAATTCCTCCATCTCTTGAATGGAATCCTTCCTTGGCTCTGAGGAGCAGAATTTCTTGGATCTGTGCTTGACAAGGTCAGCAGGGCTGATTGCAGAGCTTCACACTACCCTGTGATTCCTGGATACCAGTGAGGAGGAGCAATGGCCCAAAGCAGCCTTTGAAACATTGACTTCTGACCTTCTCTCAGTACTTGGAGGGGAGGAAAAAGTCACCTCCACTCACGGGCCAGTTCTTCTTCAAAAGAGGCAGGCAAAGAAAATACAGGGGCCGGGAATCTCCTTCAGCTAAAATGCGATCACTATTTTTAAATCCAGAGGAATGCTTGTGTTTGGTTGGAGCTGCAAGAGGGAAGGGGGGTGGGGAAGAGCTTTTGCAGCCCCACCTTGAGGTACCTATGCCTCAAATCTTGAGTAGATTCAGATACATGACATTTACTGAAGAGGTACATTTAGGCAAGACCATCCGACATCTGCAGCCTGGATTAAATGAAGAAACCCTGCATACATATAGTAGCCATTTGTCTCTGTAGGGAGAAAAAACAGTGGCCATGAAAGCACCACTACTGCGGAAGAAGATGAGTGTGTGTGGGGGTGTCGCCTCCCTCTCCTTCGTCCCCGACTGCAATCAGAGGCTCGCCACTTTTCAGGCTGTGCCCGAGTTAATAATAACTATAAACTTGTTTCTCTTTTTAAAGTTTGGATGGAGAAGTGAAAGTGCAAAGCCAGGAGCGGAAGAGCAAAGCTGTGAAACAATAAACAGAACAGAATGGGGAAATGCAACGATCCGTATTCGAGAGGAACGCTTAGAGTCAGGATGCAGCAGCTGAGGCCAGATCTTGCCTATGCACAGGCCGTGTGACAGAAGAAGCAACCGATGCGTCCAGCCCCAGTGACAGGCAAGGATAGACATGGGCTGAGATCCACGTGAAGATCGAACCATTATCCTCCCTCTCAGGCAGTCTAGGTGGTGTGCCTTGGAGGTCAGCCTACATCAACTCTCTGCCTAACGTGCTGCTGTCAAGATTCACTCTCTGGCTTGCTAATCTTGATGGGCTCTTTTCCTAGACTGCAGCACTGCAGGTGCGGAACGGCTCGTCTCAGTGCTGTTTCATTGGAAAAACACCAAGAAAAGCCCTTGCACATAGAGTAGCATGTTAGGGAGAAGGGCAGGCCGGCAGAGCCTCTTCTAGGTTCAGGGATTCCCCCTCCTCCGGGATTTTTTATTTAGTTTTAAATATTTCGACTCTTTCCAGAGAGAGAGGTGCCCAGGCAACCAACAACAATTAAACCTTAAAACAAGAATCAGGTTAACCAAAACAAAACCAATGCCAGCGCAGAGGAGAAAAAAAAAAAATCAGCAGAACAACCCCAAAAGACAAACAAAAGGAGCCCCCAAAGCCAAAGATAACAAATGGTTGTGACGCATGCTTTAAACACCCCCCTTGCAAAGTGAAGTAGCACAATCCAGAAAAAAAGAACCCACACGCTTTTTGTTTACTTACGAGAGGAACAGCGCAATCCTATGCATGTTTACTCAGAAATAAGTCCCACTATGTTCAGTGGGGCTTACTCTCAGGTAAGTGTGTATAAGATTGCAGCTGAAGTCTACACACTTTATGAGCATTATACGGGGACGCTGGGAAATGGATTACTTATGTACAATGACATTTCCTCCCCGTTGATAAGGTGCAATGCTATTGTCCCGTCCCTATTTTTGAATCCATACATTGCAGCACCACCTACGGCTGAGCCCGCATTTGGAGTGGGGGGGATTTCTGAGAGCACTTTTTCACCAGCTCCAAAATACATCTTTTGGGGATTGCTACAAAGGAACAAGAGAAGTTCATCTATGCAGGAACCCTGGCCTCTTCTTGGGCTAGGATCACTTCTGTGACGTTGCCCTTATTCTAAAGCAGCCGTATCTGCCCTTGTGACATAAACCTGCTGCAGCCAAAGCGGATTGCAGTGTTGTGATGTTATCCTGTCCTCAAGATGTGCTCCATGCTGCACCAGATCCCAGTTAACAAAACTGATGCTATATTTTGCACTGACTGCTGTTTCACTGACTATTCCTCCAAGAAGGCTTAAGAACCTCAGAAGAGCCCTGCTGGATCAGGCCCAGGGCCCATCTAGTCCAGCTCCCTATATCGCACAGCAGCCCCACCAGATGCCTCAGGGAGCACACAAGAGGCCTGTATCCCGTCACCACTCCCTTGCATCTGGCAGTCCCATCATGTATTGTCCCATGCAGTCCCAAGTATTGCAATAGTTTGAACAAGGGATAACTGCAAGTTTTAGTTACCTCCAGGCTGTTTTCAGCAATTGTGAGCACAAAGACAGAGGTCAGCTCTCTGCAACCAAGGACGGCTGGCAGAAAACAGACACAGTTCTAGTGAGAAGAACCCTGGAAGCCATTTCTTTGCTGCAGTGCGGTGCAGGATGGGCTGGCAATTGGCATGGGAGATGCTGCAGCTGGACGGTAGTGCAGGGATTTGGGGCATCCAGAGGTGGCCCAGAAGTTAGGGCTTGTAGGTTATATTAAGGGCCCTCCTACCTTCTCCCGTTGGAAACGGGGAGATCTACTACGCGGAGCAGTCAGCAGCAGAACACTCTTTTCCTCTTGGAAATCCTGCCACCCAGCTAGTTTGCTGCTATCGATAAATACACAGGAGCAGAGGCACGTAAGGTTTCAAAAGAAAAATCTCACAGTTCACAATCATATGCGTCTTCTGAGATATCTACAACTTAGGGCACAGAGAACTCTGAATGCTGGTCTCCTTGTGTGGAAGTAAAGGGATGCTCTTCTTCAGCAATGGCTGTCCTGCAGGGCTGACCAAGGCCTCCAGGTGCCTGAGTGAGGTGGCCTGCCAAATGCTACCCCCCTTACCCGAGGATGTGCCAGCCTCTTCTCCTCCCACTCTCCAAGGCCTTTAGTTCAACACTCCCCTCCACATTTCCTCTTGCTCTCTGTCCCCCTCTTCCTTTTCCAATCCAGGGAATGGGGAGAGAAAGAGATGGCCCCCCCCCCGCCCCAGCCACCACTTCAGTTGGCTTCATGGTTGGGCTGGCCCTGCTGCCGGTCCGGGACAGCACTCAGAAGCCTGGATTCTACTCCTTTGAAGGTCAGGTCAGAGGAGAGAGCGACATGTGGGAGAAGGGAGAAGTCATATCAAGGACACACCTCCTACAGCAGGGGTGCACAACATGCGGCCCTCCGAAGGATTTCCGGTGGCCCCCAAAGAAATCGGGGATCCCTTGGTGTGCGTTGCTTACGAAGAGAGCCCCAAGGGATCTCCGATGTCTTCGCTCCAGCCGCGTAGCTGTGCAGCCTTCTTGCTCGGGTCGCCGAGCGAGAAGGATGAAGTCACTGAGCCTTGCGAGCCCATTGGCCTGGAGGCTTTGAGGCCGTTGCTGAAGGCGGCGCTTTGATCTCCGCCGATCAGCTGGAGTCTCCTGGCATTCGGCCAGGAGCCGAAAGAGCCGCGTCTCCTCTTGTGTGCCAACGGGAGCGGAGGTTTTGGGGCTTGTCCCGTTGGCTCTGTCGCTGTTCCGTGTGAGGAGGAGGCTCAGATTCGCGGCGGGAGGGCAAATCCGAATTTTTAATTCTGTAAATATCTTTATTTATTTATTAATATGTTGCTTTTCCGGATATTTTCCAGCTCATGGACACACCCCCTGTGATGTCACTTCCTGAGGAAGTGACATCACGGTTCCTTGACACGCCCCCCCGGTGCGGCCCCGAAGAAGTTTAGTCTATTCATTTTGGCCCCTACCTACTTCCAAGTTGTGCACCCCTATCCTACAGGTACCACAGGGGACAAGGCAAAGGGTCTCATGATCTGGACAATACACTGCCCCCCAAAGTCCTGCAGGTGGCGCTGCACCCATATTCCAACACTTCATCATCCATAATAAGACACTGGGGGGGGGAGGGGGTGCCTGCTTAAAAACCCTTTCTACCCCCACTAGTTTTCTCTACCACACTTCCCCTAAGCCATTCCTGCACCCCAGCCAGGATTTTCAGATATACATTTGGCAAGAAGAAGGTTGACCCCCCCGTCCCATGTAGTTCTTCCACTCAATAGAGAAGCTGCAGCTGGAGTTCTCTGCCAGTGCTCACTGCTAGCTGTGCCATTCAACCCTGCAAAGCAAAACACACCACAAGAGAGCATACCCCCTGGAGCTTCTCAAACACCCATGTTTGTCAGTGTCTGATTCGAGGGCTTTATATTTACAGTCTAAGCATCTCTGTTAATCCCAAAACACAACAATAAAAAGGTTTATCTTCCATAAATATAAGGCATTTGGTTAAGCTGCCTGAAAACAAACAAACAATGAGCCTTGTTTTCCAATGTGTACAGGGTTAGCAATGTACTGAGTGAGCCCAAGCAGATAACCGAGATTTGTGGGTACATCATCTCTCTGTGGCGCGATCACCTCCCTTGGATAGAAAACCTGCTTCTGGACAGTCCCTTGCAGGAGTTGCTGGATGGCTGTCATTCTCCAGCCATTAGGTTACCTGCATCTCCCCAAATTAAATCTCTCCATGGGGACTGGACACACCTCATCTCTAGTACACATCAATGTCAATGTGCACAGACTGCCGTTCGCACGGTGCAGCTACGGAGACGTGTGGTCAAAATAGGACATCATAGGACAGTTGCATTTTTCTAGTGTCTCTTCAAGAGAAAAATGGCTCTTTTTCATTTTTAAATCAGTGGAGGAACAGCCTTTTGCAGAAGGAATGAATTGCATCCAACTGGGCGTAAAGAATCTTCAACTCCATGTAAGAATGGAAGGGAGGGATGCTGGGGCTCTTAGGAGGCTTCTACAAGTCAGAATATTGGTCCATCTTGACCAAGAATTGCCCGCTGCTCAGACTGCAAGCAGCTCCCCAGAGTCTCAGGCAGAGACCTGGCCCATAATCTACTGCATGACCTTTTTACCCAGAGATGCCGGGAATTGAACTTGGGCCTTCTGCATGCCAAGCAAGTGCCCTCCAGTAAACGACTGGAATACCAGCCCCTTCCTCATGCAAGACTTTGAAGGGAGCCATAGCAGGACGGTCAAACACGTGCATCCCTTCTCTTCGTCTCTTGGTGGGCAGGGGGCAGATGCAAGGGGGAAGCAGAGCTCCCCTCCTCTCAAGACCCCCTACCCTGCCCAGGGCATTTCACAGGCAATTGCCTGGCTTCGTGCAAGTGGCTGGGTCCTGCGGTTGGGTGCCAGCCCTTCCTTCTTCACTGTGTGCTCCACAAATATTGTTGATGATATTTAAATCCTTAATGCCACCCTATGCAAATAATAAAGTTAACATGGTGTGAACATAATGGAAGTTTTTAAAAACCCTGATATCACATTCACTAACAAAAGGGGGAAGGGTTTATCTCCTGTGCAAGCCATCCTTAAATCAGTACTGGTTTATCTGCATTATGCATAAAGGTAAAGGTAAAGGTGACCCCTGACAATTCAGTCCAGTCGTGTCCGACTCTAGGGTGTGGTGCTCATCCCCATTTCAAAGCCGAAGAGCCAGCGTTGTCCGAAGACGCCTCCGTGGTCATGTGACCGGCATGACTCTCCTTGCCGCAGCGCGTAGCATGCAGCTGGAACACAGAGCGCTGTTTACCTTCCCGCAAGCGGTACCTATTTATCTACTCGCATTAACATGCTTTGGAACTGCTAGGTTGGCAGGAGCTGGCCAAACAACGAGAGCTCACCCCGTCGTGGATTCGAACTGCCGACCTTTTGATCGACAGCTCATGGTTCAGCGGTTTAACCCACTGCGCCACCCGCTGGCCTCATTATTACCTTTGGTTAAATAGTCAAAGCAGGCTTTAACAGCAATGAGGACACGAGGTATTATTGCTTCTGAAATAACCCTCTTTTTGAGAGATGGGCTTGATATTCTGCTGGGATCGAGATACCAATTTCCTTAGGTAAATTCACGTACTTCCGAGTAAATATGCATCATCCCATGCAATGTCTACATTAGATGTAAGCAGAGTTTGAAATTGCTTTCAAACTGCAGGGGGAACGTCCCAAATATAAAAGCAACTAAGCAATATAATAGGCTGGGTGGGAAGAAGGGATACTTGGGATTTTTTTTTAATCTGGGAATGAAAAGTCACATATTTTCAGGTCTGGATAAGTATTCCAAGTGCTTCCAGACAGGTATTGCAGATCCATAAAAGGCTTTGGGAGGAGGGAGCAAGAAGGAGTAAACTATTCCAGAATGGGAAAAGACATGACATATTCCGGTCTTTGAGAAACAACCAGCACCCTGGTTGTGGGTGCTGGCAACCAGCAACAGACGCCAGTTAGCACTTTGCGGGACTCAACAGCCAGCAGTAGCCAACTGAGCAGTACATTGAATGGGGAATGATCCACACTGACGCGAGGAGAACTAACTTTCTGGAAAAATAACATTCCTTGAAAGACTTAGTTATCCTCTTTCGCAGCGTTACTTTTTGGGAAGGACGACGAAAGGTCCGTAAAAAAAACAGGGGACGTTTCGCGCACACCTCTGTGGAGTCTGCTTCATTGAAAACAAAGCTGAACATTTATCTCCCACACATCATGAGATCATAAGAAGCATCAGCTTGTTAGATTAGCCCAGAGGTCAATGAAGCCAAGTACTCGGTTTTCAACAGCAGCCAGACAGATACTCTGCAAGCTCAAATCCAGTCAGAAAACATATGAATGCTGCATTGTTTGTCTCCAGCACCTGAAAGCTGCGAGGTTTTTTGAACACTTATTATGGCTAAGAGCCATTGTTAAAGGAGCCTTCCTCCACAAATTGATTTAATGCTTTTAAAAAAGCCACCTAAGCTAGTGGCTGTAAGTAACCATAAGAACATAAGAAGAGCCCTGCTGGATCAGGCCAAAGGCCCATCTAGTCCAGCTTCCTGTATCACACAGTGGCCCCACCAGATGCCTCAGGGAGCACAAAACAACAAGATCACCTGTTTCCTGCTGTCACTCCCTTGCACCTGGCACAGAGAAAACCTACTTCTAAAACCAGGAGGTTGCTTATGGCTTGTAACCTGTGATGGCCTTTTCCTCCATGAATCTATCCAAACCCCTTTTAAAGGCATCAAGGCCAGGTGCCATCACCACATCCTGTGGCAGGGAGTTCCACAGATGAATTACACGCTGGGTAAATAAATATTTTGTGTCAGATTTGCTAGGCACTCTCCCCCCGACATGCATGGTGAAACAGATCGCAGCATGGTCACTGTTCCCCAACAGTTCGGTAACATTTACCTCCCTGACCAGATCTTGAGTGCCACACAATATCAAATCCAGAGTCACCTGTCTTCTGGCCGGTTCCGTGACAAGCTGCTCTAAGGCACAGTCATTTAGCATATCCAGAAATCCAGTCTCTCTTTCATGACCAGAGCATGAGTTGACCCAGTCGATGTGAGGATAATTGAAGTCCCCCATGACTACAACCCTGTCTCTCATTGACACCTCCCTGATTTGCTTTCTCCTTTCAAGATCCCCTTAAGGTTTTTGATCTGGAGGACGGTAGCATGCCTCTACTATTACATCGCTCTTTGAGCCTAGTAATCTAACCCACAGTGATTCTACAGAGGTGTCAGAACCTCCCTCCAGCTCTACTCTGGTGGATTCTACCCCCTCTTTGACATAGATGGCCACCCCACCTCCAACACGCCCCTCTCTGTCCTTCCTATAGAGTTTATATCCTGGGATTCCAGTATCCCGCTGGTTCTCCACATTCCACCAGGTTTCCGTTATACCTGCTATATCAATGTTTTCCCTAGCCACCAAACATTCCAGTGTTCCCATCTTTGCTCGTAGACTTCGGGCATTTGCATAAAATTATTATTATTATTATTATTAAACTTTATTTCTAAAGCGCTGTAGCTATACACAGCGCTGTACAAAGTTAAAAAAGAAACTCAAAAAGCATATAAAAGCCTGCCCAAGGCGTACACTCTAAGATAGTTACAAATAAAAGAGGAAAAAATAAAATTACCGTATGAAAGGAAATAAAGGTTAAAACATCAATTATAAAACAAATCACATCACATCATTCAAATAAATTACATCATATATTATTATTAAACTTTATTTAAGCACTTATATATAAGTTTAAGCACTTATATACCTGGTCCCCCAAGAAGGGCTGCATGTTTGCACCTTTATTCCTGCAGCCTTCTGTCCTGCTAGACTGGCTGTCATGTCCCATCACGCTACCACTCCCAATTTTTACTCTGCTATTACTTGACTGTTCCCCATCCTCTGCACCCTCATTCCCTAGGGATGAGGAGTCCCGAACCGGATGCCCCTCGGCTCCTGTCGGCTTTCCCCCAGGAGTCAGTTTAAAAGCTGCTCTGCCACCTTCTTAATGTTACGCGCCAGCAGTCTGGTTCCGTTTTGGTTCAAGTGAAGCCCGTCCCTCTTGTACAGGCCCGGCTTGTCCCAAAACGTTCCCCAGTGCCTAACAAACTTAAACCCCTCCTTCTGACACCAGGAGCTTCACAACCACATCTTGTGAAAGTGAATTCAACATGCAGGTGACAGCCAATTGCCGAAGGTTTTAGGACTGCCCTCTCCCTCATCTGTCCTGGAGCCTTGAGGATGGGGAACTATACTGACTCTGCTGTGTAGATCAGGAGAACACCTTGGTGGGCCTCATGCAATATAGAAATCACACACAAACACACACTTTAACCCAGCTATAAACCAGTTTCTGGTCCAAACTCAGACTGTGATGATGCCACAACTCTGAAAGTTCAAACCATCTGACCAAATAGGCTGTGTAACTTGAAACCTTGCACAGTCTTGCAGCAGAGGAGGCCAGTTCATCAAATGCACCCCTCCAACTTTTCACAGCAGACCCACAAGACCCCGTTCTCATGTTATGGACCACTTTTCAAGCTCCACCCTCTGCAGTATCTCCAGCACCCGGCAGTGCATATATCATTTGAAGGCTGCTCTCTTCTCCTGGCCACTGAATTCATTTCCTCTGCTGTAACCTACCCTGGATGGATCTAAAAGCCAAGAGGGCTGATGACTCTTTAGGGTTAAAGTCAAGACATGCTAGAAAGAGCACTACAATTTGTTCAACATTTACCTGAGCAGCACACAACAGGCTGTGCACTGTGTGGCAACTTGTTCGTCATGTGCCTGAAACTATGGGTACTAGAGACAACAAGGTGTACTGTCAGGCTGACTTCAATATGCTCTACATGGGCTGCCTTTAAAGATAGTTGAGAAGCTTCAAATGTGGTGGCCAGAGCGCTGGTGGGGACACCTGGCGCAGGCCACACCTCACGTTCCAATGACAGTGGCTTCCATAGTTGCTCAATCTAAAGAGCTGGTTTTGTGCTTTGAAGCCCTGCATGATCTGGGACCAGGTTGCTAGAAGATTGTACAAGCTCACCTGAGCTTTGAGATCAGCTCGGGGGCCCTGCTCTGTGGCCCACCATTAAGGTGGCTGCTCTCCATCCCAGGGACAGTGTCCGCTTGGTGGTGGCCCCACAGCTGGGGAATTCACCCCCAAAAAGAAATTGTGCAGGCTCCTTCTCACTTTACCTTCAGGTGGGTGGTTGAGAAGCTTTCTGCTCTGGAATGCTCTTCATTCTGTTGTCAAAATGGTCTTATCTCCTGCTATATTTTGAGGCTGCTGCTATCGATTTTTGATTTGCAGATGGGTTTTTTTTGCCTGTATTATTATGCTTATATTTGCATTGCTTTGGTATCTTTAACTGAAGAGTGGGGTACAAAAGAATGAATTAAACTCAAACAAACAAATGCATCAATTCACTTAGAAGTGTAACTTTCCTTGGAAGGACCTTTTACCCTGAAGAATGGCAAGAACAATTACCCCCACTAAAAATATTAACAAAGCATCTTCAAAAGGGACAATGATAACCCAGGGGCAGGGACCAGAATTCAGGAATGGTCCCTGGTAAATTGGAATAGTTGTAGCACTTGCAAATCATCTCTCCGTCATTCTTTATTGAAATATGAAAATTGTCTACCAGTTGATCTCCCTTAATTTGTGCCTGCATTATGGGAGATTTTCTGCCTATTTAATTTGAACTGCAGGCAAACTCAAGTCTGATTATGAACTGTCTAGGCACAGTTAAACACATAACAATTTCTACAATTAGAAACCAGGAACAGAGAAACGAGTGCCAATGAAGAATACTGTAATTGCATCAGCATGTAGATTAAGCTAATGTCAAGCAACTTCCACAGGAGAAGAACTCTGTGCCGCTAACTCACGTAAAATAAAAGTAAATACAGTCTTTATGAAAACTCACAAGCATTATATGAAAACCTAATTCTTCTTTGTCTGGTGAGAAAATAGGGGGTGGGGGTGTTCTACTGCCCTTTAATAAAAGCATGCTATACTGTGGTACCATGAAGTCCCGAAACAGTGTTACTCGCAAATATAAGAGAGATCCGGTACAAAACTTGAACAACTGCAAATGGGGAATATGCTATTGACAGTAAAGACTTTACTTTCACCCAGATGGAATTCAGAGAAAAGATTCCCTCTATAACAAAATCGGACAACAAATAATGGCAAACAGATTTTTGCACAAGAGATTCTTGCACAACCAGCAAGAAACGAGAAATCTTATGGCAACAACCAGGGCTCCTTCGTAAAATTCTTGGGTTGGAAAATATACAGGTCATTTTTGTTGAGAAAATATTTATTGAAAACTTCAGCATTGCAAGTCAAGTGTTTTGGCATATTTTGCTATTTCTTTTGTTATTATTTAAGTAACCTTTCTATTTTGATACAGAGAACCCATAATAGGGCCACTGTGATCATGTTTTGTTTTGTTTTTGATATTAATTTTAATCACATTTTTTTAAAAAAGTGAGAAGATAAGAACAGGACTAATGTTGTTAATTTCTTTTAAAAATGGAGGGAGTTAAATTGCAGTGCTAACCTCACCTGGCTTGTGGGGTGCTGGTAAACTTAGCAGAATTGATCTAATATGCAGTGCTTCTGATTTGCACAGACAGGTGTGCCTGGTTTTTGAATACATGCTGTGACTTCTCGTAGTGAGTATGTGGGATTTGGGGAGGGGAGGGGAGAAGGGAAGGCTGTATCCCTGTCTCTTTCATGCACTTTTTCATGCATTTCTCCCACACACCTAGCTGAGTGCCATACAACCCAACTGTGTCAACTCGGGACAAGGTGCCCCACCTCCCGGCCATGCCCTAACCAACGTCTTGCATCAATATGGAGCAGTTGTAGCTCCTCTTAGTCCTGTTTTAATCCCCCTCCAAGTTGTTCCTCTTTGACATCAAGGAAAACAAGTGGAGATTTTCCAGATACAATAGTGATCATAAATACCCCAGCTGGGGCACAGCCCCTGGCTAGCCAGAAAGTCACAGCAGCTTCAATCTACCACAACCTTGACTAGGATTTCCTCTGGCTGGAGAAGACAGGGTTTGGCGTTTCTTGAGTGTTCAAGGCGTTATCATCATGTGGCCACGACTTGGCTCTCCTCCCTCTCCCATCCCACTCTCCTCTCTATTTGCCGCTTTTATCGTGCTTCATAAACCTACTTGATCACTAATCGGAGATGAAGATGGCGAGTCAAAGAAACACGCTTGTGCAGGAAACTGCCGCACTGTGGGAAAGAAGATGCCTTCTTGATCGTGACACTTTCAGTTCTCTTCCAAGCCTTTCATCCCTTTCAGCAGTGTGAAATCCACCTAAGAGCAATCCTTCAGACAGTGGGTCAGGTTGGAGGAGGGTCTGCTGGCTGTGCACCCCCCCCCCCTTCAGCATCAGGTTTTGGCCGACTTGCCAGATCCACCTTCCCTTGGACAGAGGACAACACTTGAAAAATCCTATTCCGTAAAACAAGGCTGGTGACTGTAGGAAACTCATTCCGGAGCCCCAATCCAGAGAAAGTTCAGCTGCCCTTACACCCCAGTAAAACCAATACAACAAATTAGCTGTGTCCAACTTAAGTCTGCTTCCTTTCAATTGCTTCCAGCACAATCCTGTGGATGTTTACTACTCAGAAGCAAGGCTCATCATCATTGACCTGAATGGGACTTACTCCCAGGTAAGTGCATATAGGCTTACAGCCTTAGGCACAGTGAATGTTCTTTGGACCAGGATCCAGACTGGATCACAACAATGGCAGCACACGACACATGAGCAGAGATCCCGAGAATGAATGAATGAATGTTACCCCTGACATGGGTGGGTGACGCCCTCTGAAGGCACAATGAACTGGGACTGTTGACCCGCATTATAAACTAGACAAGTTTCTCTTAAAAGGAGGAAACTGGGATAAAGATCAGATGGTCAGTCTAGCACAGAAATAGTGGAACTCGGAACAAGAAGAGACGCAGTGTGTGTTGAAAGAAATCCACGAGTGGAAGACAGGAAGAGAGGTGATCCTGACAATTAGGGGCTTCTGTGGCACCCCTAAGAGGTGTGTTTTTCATTGGAATAAATCAGTGGAGGTATTTAGAATGTGCTGCTGCAGCTGAGCCACTTTGCTCATTCAGGGGACAAAAATGTCTCTGTGTGTATGCATGGTGTGTGTGTGTGTGCGCGTGTGTGTGCGCGCGCACAACTAGCCCTCAAGCACTGGGCTCATGATCTGGAGTTCAGCAGAAGCAGGCCTGCCCACGACCCTACGTGTGAGGCAGTGTGGCTCCTGGCGGTTTGGCCTTGAATGCTCTCAGTCATTTCCGCCACACCGAATAGATTCCCCAACTTGTGGGGAGCACTGTGAGTACTCTGGAGCGTCTCCACAACCCTGTGAGGAGTGTCTGCTCAAAAGTCAGAGCTTCCTCCCAAGAAAGGGTGCATAAGGATCACAGCCTGAATCTACCAGATGGAGACTCAGGGGGGGGGGGAGCAATGGGGCTGTTGGTTTGGCCTTGGAACATAAGTGGGTCGTGCGCCCTGATAGCTTCAGGGCTCCTTGTGAGGAAGTCCCTGCAGTGTGCGAGGAGCAGCTCTCTGCCCCCTCTATCTCTGGAAGCAGCCTGTAACCTGGGACAACGGAGGGAGGCGCTCTAGTCTGCTGAAGGAGACCCACCCCGGCGGCAGCCACATCTTGACCATCTCGCCAGCAGGCTGCTTCCCTCCGCAGCCAGCAGGGACTGAAGGCAACAGGCCTCCCTCCCTCTTGCTGGGGTCCAGCGGCAGGTTGCCTCTCTCTCCGGCGGCTCTTTCCAAAACAGTCTCCTTTTTCTGGAGTACTCTAGTGGGAACAGCAACTCCCAGAAGGGGCCCACAATAAGGAACCCTGGACTCAGACAAGGATCGTCCCTGAGCTATCACTGCAAATGCCAAGCACACAGAACGGATGCCAGCAGCTGGTGTGGCACCCTGGAGAAATCAAGACACACGTTAGATGGGAGGCACACAACATGTATTTGTAGGACTGCACTGACTGGGGTTTTGGCCACAGGACACAATCCCGCTGTTGGTCTCTGTGACTTGGTTCTGCTTTGGGGCCAGCCCGCTACAAACACAACCCCAGCATCCAAGTCCCGACAAAGCGGTAGACAATCCGAGAGTGGCGCCCCTGCACCTTTTGCAAGAACGCACGCAGGATGTTTTGGGGTATGCTTCCCGAATTACACCACACCGTTGCTTGGGGCCAGAAGGTCTCTGCCTCCCCACCTCCTTCCTCGCTGCTTTTCCCTGAGCCTGAAGCATCCCTGCTCGGCTCCTTTCACTTCCTGAGCCTCTTCAGTCCGTCCTCCAGGCTGGCTTGCTTTGCAGCCAGAGACCGTCCCAGCCACATCCAACCTCCTCTTTCTCCATCACCGCACTCTCTCTTTTCTAGCTGGTTCCTGCTATTTCTCACAATCTGCAAAATCTCTTGTGTGTCTGTACACAACTCCAAAAGTATGACTACGAAGGGCCCAATATAGGCAAAACATCAGTAAGAATCTCAAGGATGTGACAAGGTTTACATGATAGGAAAGGTGACATTTCTCAGACATATAATGCACAGTGTATCTCTAGCCTTTCAATCTGCAGACACCTGTTTGGGCAAAATACCAGCTAAATTTTCTTTTGGGTGGGAATTTTAAATTGCAATAAAGATTAGCTAAATGTCTGGGAGGTTTCTCACACTCCCACAAGTAGAGATACTTGTTAGTAAATTATCTAGATCTCTCTGTAGATGATAAGTGGGTAACAAGATTCTACCCAAGGAAAGTTTGTACAACTCAAAATACTGCAGCTTTTCCATAAACAGGAAGTGGGCAAATAAAAAGTTTCTCTCTTGCACAGACACACTTCTCCACTCGTCGGACAGACGTCAACACATGCTAACAATCACAGTGGCATGCACATGTCTATCACCAAGTGCAAAATATGTCTGAGGTCGTCAGCATTGACATACGAATGTCTATATTCACCGAATCCCAGACACATCACATATGCAAAAAATGCTGATTGTTGTTGTAACAACAGTGGCAGTAACTCCTGTGAAGAGCAGACGTACATGCAAATTGTAGCGACAACAACACTCGTATGTGGAAGGAACTGATCAGGAAACACAGTCTCTTGGCACAACCACCAGATACAACCACTTCTACTGGAGGTAATGCTAAGACACTAACAGCGCAATCTTGTGTTACTCTTGCACCGGCGTAACAGTAGATCCACCGGTGTAAGTGCACTTATGCCAGTGTAACTTGCCGTATGCTGAAGGATGCAGGACGGACACCAGCGTAACCCCCCTCAGACACCACGTATACGCAGTTTGGATGCAGGATGGATGCCAGCACAACTCTGCCGGCGCAGGGGGCACTCCAGGGTGTCCGAATGCCCCCGGAATGCCCCCTGCACTGGTGGATGACGTCTGCACACACTTACACTGGTGGATCTACTGTTACGTCGGTGCAAGAGTTACACAGGATTGTTCTGTAAGGGCCCAATCCTATCCAGCTTCCCAGCTCTGATGCAATGGGGCATGCACTGCATCCTGCGGCGGGGTAGCCGTCACGGAGGCCTCTAATGCAACTTCGGGGCTGTATTGTGGCTGCATCAGTGCTGGAAAGTTGGATAGGAATGGGCCCGAAGGGAGTATGTCTCAAGTCCTCGTTCCATTTCTCACTGGTGATGGATATTCTTCTGCCAGTAGTCATCTCACCACTGTGTGTCTAGTTGAGTTACAGCTCATCTGATGTACCCTTCTGGACACAAGCACAATAACTGGAGGAAAAGAACGTCCATCAACATTCTTGTCTTGGATTTCTGGGCAAAGCCTGGGTTGCTTATCCCGCTGAGGATAAGCTGCAAAAGAAGGGTTTCAACAGTACCACAAGGATAGACTTGAGGTAAAACTTTCTCCGAGCATTGGAATGACAGAGGCTGCGGAATGCCCTCTCCTGAACCTTTTCTAGGAAAGGGTGGATGGTGGGACCATCTCTCAGGGATACTCAAGTTCACGTTGAAGGCAGACCATCGTTTCTAAGAGAGCTGAAAGTGGCCTCCTCTTTTTACGGATTGGATTTCTACCCTCCTTCCAGGGCTGTCCCTGAATGAAGCATAAAATACCATACAAAATAGACTGTCAAGTCTATTTAAAGCATCTTAAGAAGTGGACGCAAATTCAGATTACGATTGCATTAACAAAAATGTGGAGGTTTCCAACTGCAGCCAGTTTGCCATGAAATGACAGCTTGCTGGGCATGGTTGGTATTCACTATGGCTGCAAACCCATGCACACTTACCTAGAAGTAAAATCCATTCAAGACAATGAAACTTACTTCAGAGTAAGCATGGATAGGATTGCACTGTAATTTCCTGGAAATGGATTCTGAAATGCCTAGGCTGGAAGTTGTAAAGGTGAGGGGCACAGTCATCGAATGCCATAGAATGGTATCTAGTTGTGTGTGCACCCAGCCGTTGCTCTGGGTGCACACACATTGCATTGGTGCTCCCCCCACCTCATCATCTCTGGCCAATGGCTTTTTGAACTAATACAGTCCTCTGAAAAACCTGCTTTTCCAAGGTGCTATTGGTGTGAGTGTGCAAACCATAATCACCTCGGGACGTTGTAAAGGACCTCCCTCCAACACTGCCTGTCTTCAGCATCAGGTCTACAGGCATAGGGTTGGGAGAAAGAACCCAACAGCCATTGCCTCCATCCCTGTGATCCTATGCGGCAAAGTAGCTCCCCTGTTTTACACGGGAAGAGCCTGGCCACTGAAGAACCCACACGTTTGATGTTCAGTGTTGCCTGCTCAGTCCCAGCTAGACTTCATCCCAAGAAACCAGGCTTGAAATCTTAAGTGAACACTCCCGGCCTTCCCAAAGCAGCTTTAGAAAGTGGGTAGAGGACCGTTTCACTAGTAACTGCCCTTGATGGTTGGCTCAATTCTGCTGGTTGCTTTGACAAGCTGATAAGTGGGATGAAGCTCCAGCTTCACCACTTGCCAAGCGCTATAGGTGACCACAGTGTCATCCGTAAGAGGAGAATGGTTGTCACTCCCTTGTCCCTCCAGATTCCAGATCAGGCATGGATGGAGAGCAGAAGATTTCCTGCTTGGCCAGACAATACGGAGGATGGGCATACACAGAAGACTCACAGGATTTCGTGCATGCCACTTGGTAATAGCCAAATACTATGAAGCTGCCTTCTGCCAAGTCAGACCCTTGGTCCCCCCCAGCCCCAAATTGTCTGGTCTGACCAGCAGCTGCTGCTCTTCAATGTCTCCATCAGCCTGATGTCCTTCTACTACCTGGAGAGACTATAGACTGAACCCAAGACCTTCTGCCTACAATACACCTGTGCTAACCCTGTGCCTCCTTATTCCATGGAAAGCTCCATCCGTGCCGCCACGGGACTCACTCCAGGTGCCTGCAGCCCCTTCCATCTGTTATGGGAAGAGAGCAAATGACAGGCCTGGCAGGGTTGTTGCAAGGGTGGTTTCGGTGTGGATTGTAAGACCCTTTTCATATGACACATGCTAAAATAAATGAGAAGCCTCTTTGCTTATTTGTCGCTCGCAAACCACTCTGCTCTGGAAGTTGGATAAATCCAAGTAAAACCGTTCAGTGTATCACTGGAAGCAACACCAGACCAATCCCAGAATCGTTTTCAATATTCCATTGCGTTTAGTGGGTTTGAATCAAAGCTCGTTGTTGGCATTAAGGTCGGAAGGACAACTGGAAGTCCAGGTTCTGTTCTGGACCCATTCATCACTAGTGTTGCGACTTGGGGGACAGTAATTTTTCTTCCCTGCCCCAGGCATAAACATTGCTGCTATGATTGATCCAAGAATAAGGGAGCATTTACAAACAATGTTGTCAACATTATTTACAACAACATTTCTCATAGACTGAAGACGTTTCAGTGCAAGTACTGTATGCCTGTACAAACTTTTGAGTTACACTGAAGTCTTCATCAGTCAGAATGGAAAAGATGCAGAATTTCCAGTATCAAGAAATCAAATGTGGTTTCCAATAGAAAATGCAAAGCCAGATAGTAGCCTATTTAGAAGAGGTGAGGATTTTGTTTTGCTTTTAAGAAAACATGCAAATGAGGAGGTTTGCATGAAAAGAGCGGTTCTGGTATTTCACAGTGGAAAGCACGGAAGCCGGGAAGCTCAGGCAACACACGTAAATATCAACCAAGAAAAATATGTATATAGCAGGGAATTTTGAAAAAGTCAGCACCAAATTTTGACCCAGCGATGCTGTTGATCAGTGAAGAAATATCTGCAGTTGTAGAAAACAATGGCTCAAGGGATGGAGGAGGGAGAGGACCCAACATAAACCAGTACCACTTACCAGTGCGTAGACTGAACTGAGGACAGAGCAGCAAAGGATCAGGCCCAGGCTGTGGTAGACTAGATAGGATCCCATAGCCAAGAGGAGCTCTTTGCAACATCCAAGACCTTGCAGCAAGCCGGGAAGGACCTTCCAGAGAACCAGTTGCTGCTGGTGGTGCCTGTTGTATGGCTGACTTCTTGTGGCTTGCACAGTTGCTGGAGAAGGGGGGGGGTCCTTTTTAACTAGAACTGCAAATGACAAGGAAGTCCAGGTCTTTGCCCCGCTTTCTCATGGCTGAAAGTCCAAATGGCAACCAAGAAGGGGAGAGTGAGGGGGGGGGGGAAGAAAAGTCTATGTGAAAGGATCCCGACCACCCCAACGTAGACGACCGAGCCTCCTCAATTCCTGCTGGCTGTTTGTCTTGTGTGTGCACATCTGTCCCAGGGCTGAAAAATCACATCCATATGTCAAAACTGCGATTCCGTTTCCTTTTTTTATGAGGCAATGGGAAGTTCAAATAATTTCTTTGTCAAACACAAACACACTCCCAGAGGGGGAGGCGGAGGAAAGGGGGAGAGAGAGGAGGGATTGCGGAGGGGGAGAAGAGAGCTTTAAACCACCAAATTTATTTTTAGCTCCAGTAATTTGGGTTTCAGAGAAGTTTAAATGAAGAGGGAAAAAAGCGCACACACAGAACTCCTCTCCCCCCTTTTTTTCTTCCAGAAAGCGAGCAAAGTGACAAGCCAGGTTTTTGGGAAGTTTGAAATCTTCCCTTTTTCTCCCTTTTCCTGGTTTCCACCTTCAGAATTATTTAACAAAGCGCGCACACACACAGTTCCTTCCAAGCCTCGTGGAGAGATATTTGCAAGACGGGGCTGCCCGCCGCTTCACAGCAACTCCGTTCTGGGAGACGACTTCTTCTCGGGTTCAGAATCTCTCAAGCAGGAATACATTTTCTCTCGGTTCTCTGCAGTCTCAAAAGGCGAACTGAATGAAGTCGTCTGCTGGGGATGCGAGGCTGGTGGCCACTAGTTTCCCTTTCCGAGGGTGCCCCTTGAGTGACTGCAGCTTCGTAAAGTACAGAAATAATCTCTTTCCACTTACTGGAACTGCAAGCCACCGACATACGCACGTCGGTTTCTTGTCTCCTTCTCATACATCGCCGAGGAAAACGCCACGAGTTAACGTGGAAAAAAAAGTTTTTTACTTCTTCCTTCTCCTTGCTGCTGCTGCTGCAGCCGCCACCGCCGCCGCTGGCTGATTCTCCTTCCAGCCTCCCCTAGAAACGAACACGCTGACAGTCTGTTTACTTCCACATCAACCCAGAAGGGGAGGATTAAAAAGAAGAGAGACCGTTTCCATTGGTAAAAAAATATAAGGGGGGGGGGGAGAAATCTCACTAGGTCCACACACCAGAGAGGCGTCTTACATCCTTCTTCTCCTCTTCTAGACACTCATCGTCATCAATGAAGGAACTAGAGGCTGCCTGTTCTCTCTGCGAGCTGATAAAGATCCCAGCGGTTCGATTCCAGGCAGCCTCTCTCCACGCCCCTTCTCTCCCAGCAGTGAAACTGACTAGCAGCTCATCGCCTCCAGGAGAGGATCGCTTGTCAGTTTCATTCACGGAGTTCGGCAAGGTTAGAAACAAACAAACCACTTCCCCGCGTAGGTCGCTGGTCAATACAATAGCCCCTTATTTTGGCGGCTCGATCCAATGCACGTTTACTCGGAAGTAAATGCCCACAGATCCGGTAAGCGTGTGCAACAGGATTTCAGAGCTGTGCAGCGCGATTCTAAGAGTGCTTTACTTAGAAGTCAGCTCCCTTGACTTCCATAGGACAAATTCACAAGTAAACATGCTTAGTATTACAACCAGGAGTCAGGACCCTAAGTGTGGTTTACTCGGAAGTAGTTTCTCTACTAAGTTTCATAGAACTAAGGGACCACTACTCCTAAAGGAGCGTGCATAGCAAGGTACTTTTAGAATGGGGGTGGAGGAGAATGCAACGGAAATGGCATGAATATGTATCCCGAGTTTTGTAAGTTTACTAAGAAGTAAGTCAAGTCGAATTCGGTTAAATTTAACCCAGATCTTGCATAGACTTGTAGCTAGATCCCTGCTCATGATTCCTTGGAAGTTAGCCCCGGCGACTCTGGTAGGAGGACTTCCTCCCGAGTCCCGCGTTGCAGACGCATATTTTCCCATTAGCAAGTCACAGGGAATTCAATGGGCTGCACTCCCAAGTTAGTAGCATGTGGGGGATCGCTTCCTCAGGGTGACTGTGTCTCAAGGACATCACGCGGAGTTCAGCCGGGCTTCGGCTTCCTGTCAGGTAATATGATGTTGCATAGGTAAAGGTTGCAATATGATGATGCAGTCTTGCTTCCACTAAGTCTTCCTTAGGGGGAGCTGCCTGGTTAGCTGATAATATTGGTTGCCCCTCTCTCATCTAGGAGCTGGAAAAGTTTGCCATGCTTGTATTTGTACACACACTGACTGTTGTGCAGCATCTTTGGTAGTAGGATCGCTCTCTACACCTCTTTTGGGTAAAGAAATCTGGCTATCCCCCCCAGCACAAATGGCTATTGTAAGTTAAGCGTCAAGCGCTCCAGCGGATCTGCCCCCTTTTCTCCTTCCTCGAGTCTCCTCCGTTGTGAATGGGTGCCTTCAACACAGTTTATGAAAAGGGTCTCTTTCCAAGGCGAAGGACTGGGTGGGGGTGGGGAGGGAGAAGAGCTCTTTACAGCCTCCTTCCTTCTCTGACTCCCGCAGAAGGAGCTCGGAGCAGCCCAAGGCCAGTATAAGAAGCCGCGTGGCTACTGCTCCATTGGCCGGCCGTGCCTGTCACGTGGCCTTCGGGCAGTCAACCGCAGGCCTGCAACGGCCACACCTCCCGCCTCACCCCTTCCCAGATCCCCCCCCCGTTCCTGCGCCAGGTGGGAGGGCCCTGGAACGTGTGCGGCGGGCGAGCAGTCGCTGGGGCAGCGGCAATCCAGCACGCCGCCGCCCGCGCGCGCACGCGTCCGCTCTGGGGCTGCTGGGCCAGGCAGGCTGGCCACGAAGAACCTCGTGGGGGATCCGGTGTTCTGATGCGCGGTGTCATGCATGCAGCATGTGCCCTGACTGTGTAAACCCAAAAGTGGATGGAGTGGAACTGCAGAAGCAGAGCCCAAATCGTCTCTCCTCCTTTGAGACGTTTCTGGTGGTGGGCTGTGGTGCAAATCCTTGCCTAATCTTTTTTTCCCCCTTTTCTTTCCAAAAGGTATAAAGGCGTCCAACCCAAATGCAGAGAGGGGTTTATCGCTACCCGCGCGCGAGGTTGTTTTTGGGGTGGGTTTTTTTTTTTTAAATCTCGCTTGCTTTGAAACCGATAGCCGGGTATTTTTATCCGGGCATATTTTTGCAATTCTGAATAGCGTGGGAGAGGGAGAGGGAGGGCGGTGGCTCCTGAACGACCACAAATGTATCTATTTCAGGCCGCGGCAACCTAAATAAATATGTACTTAAGGACCTGCCGGTGCTCCTTCAGATAACAGACCTCAGTAGAGATGCTGCAGCTTCCAAACCACTTGCTCTGGAGAAGCCCCACGGACGTTGATGCCAGGCGTAGCCCCCCCCCCCATATGTCCTGGTTTCTTTATAATTGCTATGTACAGTATAGTGCAGGGGTTCTCAACCAGTGGTACTAGTACCACCAGTGGTGGTGCTTCGGCTGACTGCTGATGGTATCGGACCACCGGAACCCTGCTCCGACTGAATGCTTCCAGTAATGCATTTTTTGCTTCAGAGAGGCTCCTGCCTTTGCCCGTGACTCTTGGGAACGCTGAGAAGGTCCCACCCACCCACCCAGAGCCTTTTACCTGTGTTTTCTGGCCTCTGAAAACCTGGAAGTAACTGGCGATGATGTCATCACTAGTCACTTCTGGTGGTGCGCAACAGGAGAGTGGTACTCGGCCGGGAAGGAGTTGAGAACTCCTGGTATAGTGGGTTTGAATGTCCCGTGCAGTCGCACCAAAATAGGGGGAGGTCTGTGTAGTGAGTACAACTGGGCGGTCGCTCTGGGTGACCCCCCACATTTGTCACACGTAGAACCATTCTGAGTGTCAACTGACCAGACAGAAGTGACAATTCCCTTCTCACTTCCAGGTGCCTTAATTCCGATGATGCGGTGCTCCTCCTATTCCCAAAAGGCACTTTTGGGGGTGAAGAACGAACCTGTGGCACAGCACAGAAATCTTAAACAAACGTAGCAGAGGACACAAATTGAAGCATACCAGAAACATAAATTCGCATTCTCACTAGTCTGATGAATTCCCAAATGCAAGTCTCTATGTATGCTCCCCCACCCCCCAAAAACAAACAAACCCTTTTGTTTTCATTCATGTGGAAATCCATACAGATGTCACTAGCTGGCACAGCCCTTCCTGTGCCCGGTGAAGAGCGCTGTGGAATCAGGCCAGGCCCCTCTGGTCCAGCCCCTGGATCCCACACTGTTTGGGTGCAGAGTTCAAGTCCATCCACGGCCCTGACAAGCATCCACTACCAGTAATGTTGCTTAAATGAATTGAATTTAAAGTTCTGCAAGCAAATTCAGAGTGCCCCCCTCCTCCCCCAAAGCACAACAACAACAACAACACCCCTCGATTTATTTCAGCTCTGTTGCTAGGGGCTCACTTGCAAGTACAGTTGTGGACACACCAATATCCGAATCCCCCAGCTAAATATAGCAGGGAGGGGGAGGCCTACTGTGTGCAGAGAGGGATTGAGGGGGGGCATGGAACCTGGCACAAATGAACTCTTAAAAATGAAAGAGAAAAAAGCATTAAAAAAAAAAAGAATTGGCCCACTATACTGCCCAGAGCAATAACTCCTTTATGGTAAATACCGTTTTCGGCAGCAAACGAGCCGTGGACTCTCACTGGGGCCTTGGCTTCATCTTTCCCCTGTTTGCTCATATATTTTTAGACAGCGAACTGCAAGGAACCCTACCCAGCCAAAGGCCTTAAGGAGGGAGTGGCTTTGGGGCAGGGGGAGAAGGACTGCTGCACTGCTGTTGCACTGGCTTGCCGGAGAACGTTTCTGGTGGTCGTTCAGTTATGAAAGACAGAGACTTCCAGATTGCTGGTGCTGCATGGATGCCAAACTGCCCCCTCCCCCTCGTCGACATCTCCCTTTTCCAGCCCCAAGTCTGACTGGGACGTTGAGAACTTCCCAAGGCCTCTGGCAGGTTTGATGCGATGGCACACTTCTGGCCTTGTTTGAGATGTCACCGGTTGGCTGCCAGATCAGCCACACCTGTGAGAGACCGGGGACGTGCCCACGGTGCCTCCCATCCTGCATCTCTTTCCAGGCAATGCCTGAGACAGATGATCCTTCCTTGCAAGATCTGCCTCATTTCAAGATCTGCCTCAAAACTCTTGTGGTGGGTTGCAATAGTTCAAAGCAAATACATACGAATGGAGTGATACAAATGTCCCATATTTCCAGCACCTGGCTGGCACAGCGCAAGGCATGCTGGGGCACAAAATTATTCAAAAATATTGTATAAAATTAACTTCAGGCTATGTGTATAAGGTGTATATGAGACATGCATGCATTTCGTATTTAGACTTGCTTCCCATCCCCAAGATATCTCATTATTGTCTGGATAAGGGATACTCAACCTGTATTACAGTGCAATCCTAACAACTTTCCAGCATCGGTGTAGCCGTGCCAACAGGGCGCACACTGCATTTTGCATGGAGGCCTCTTCTTGGTGAGGGAACATTTGTTCCCTTACTCCGGGGCTGCATTGCAACTGCACCGGTACTGGAACGTTGGTTAGGATTGCACTGTTAGAGTGCTAAACTCTGTATGCTTATCCAGAAGCAAGTCCCACTTTGTTCAGGAGAACTTTCTCCCAGGTAGATTTGCCAAGGATTGTCGTCTTAATGCCACACCAGTGACATATTGTCTCTAGACAACAGCAGCCTAGAGAGGACTAGATTTACAGTCCAACCCTACCCCCCCCACACACACACTGCTGCACGGGGGGGGGGGGAGGCAGTCCGGAGGTCTCCTCAAGGTAAGAGAACTTTGGGGGTAGGCCTCCTCTCTGCTACCTCAGCTCTGCATCAGCTATTTTGCAAAGAACCAAGGAGTGTAAGGGAGAGGGAACGGGGTCAGGATCCGGGTGCCTGCCTTCCTCCCCTGTTCTAGAGTTGGCAGCTTTGGGGAGGAGGGGTGGAGTGACATGGGATGTTTCTGTGCCTTTAAAGACAGTTGGAGGCCATGAAATTATACAAGTCCTGTCCCATCAATGCATCTCCCTACTGAGAAATAGCCTGTTGAATTTCTGCAGTGTGTGTGTGTGTGTGTGTGTGTGTGTGTGTGTGTGTGTGTGTGGAGAAATGCTGTCAACGTTCTTATGTCAGACAGACAAGGAAGATTGCATTTCAGACCTATCACTGAGGCATTGATTTACGTGCACCCCACCCAGACACTCCCCTTTCCTCCCCCACCCCGTTCCTCCCACTCCCCCACCCCCACCCCACAAATCAACTGCAGATTGGATTACAGTGCAGTCCAATGCGTACATGCCTACTCAGAACTAAGCTCCATTCAGCTGGATGAGACCTAGAGCACAATCCTGCGCATCTCTAGGCCGGCAAAGCGTGCGCTCCGCTGGCCTAAGGAGTTGAATAAGTGCAGTAAGGCACTTTGTTTTGCGGCTCCTCTAGTGTAAGTGTGGCGCCGGCGTGGAGGCTGGTGCCGCTCACACCACTGGACGAACTCCACACTGTTGGACGCAGGTGAGTGCTGTGCCGGGTGGTGTGAGGGTCTGAGGAGGGCGGGCAACGGAGAGGGCCATTGGCTGGTCCGGCCTGGGAGGGGGCGGGGATATCAGTGCTGGGTTGCGTAGATATCCAACACCCCTACCCAGACCAGCTGGCCTTCCCAGGCTGGCCTTACAGCTGAAGAGCTGGCGTGCATCCGAGGAGGCCCATAAGAACATAAGAAGAGCCCGGCTGCTGGATCAGGCCAAAGGCCCATCTAGTCCAGCTTTCTGTATCACACAGTGGCCCCACCAGATGCCTCAGGGAGCACACAAGACAACCAGAGACCTGTGTCCAGTCGCCACTCCCTTGCACCTGGCACAGAGAAAACCTACTTCTAAAGCCAGGAGGTTGCTTTTCCCCATCATGGCATTGGAGTCTCCAGTGCTTACACCAGGGGAAGGGGACCAACATCGCCCTTCCACCACTATGAACATCCCCTTCCCCTGAGGTGAGTCCTGGCCATGCTGGCACAGCCTACATCCTGACTAAGATGCAGTTGTTGGCCCTTTAGGCCGGCTGCCGCGTCTTAGGCAAGATCGGGCTGTTAGTGGCAAGTGTGTGTAGGATTGCAGCCTTAGAAACATAATACACCAGCTGGCTCAAAAATACATCAAGCAAGGTGCGGGAAATAGATCTAAATAAGGCATTTATTACATCCCTATAGCCTCCAAGAAAAGACACTTGACTGTGCTAGCGATGCCTGATTCCTTCGGTTTCACTGGCCTCCGTTTGCAAAAGCGCAGTTATTCAACACAGTTGTGACTCCAAGGAGGTCGGGACATTGTGCAAATGGGTTTATCCTACTTTATTGTACGTATTTAACAGCAACTAATCAAAGTGGCTTGAATGGCAATCAATCAGACAATAATTAGATTATTAGACAAAGATGTCATTGGAGGGACTTGATACAGACTTGTCTGCCTGTATCTCTGCCTGGTGTGAAGAAAGGAGCCTCTCTCTCTCTCTCTCTCTCTCTCTCTCTCTCTCTCTCTCTCTCTCATGATGGGAGAACAGTCACCCTAGGGAAGTAGCAGTCATGTGACCTTTCCATCCCTCCTTTCTTCTGAGGAGCTCAGGGTAGTGTAAAGGGGTTCCCCTCTGTTTTATCTTCACAACAGCCCTGTGAGGTAGGTGAGGCTGAGAGAGAGTTTCCCAAGGTTACCCAATGAGCCCTATCTCTGAGAGGAGATGTTTTTTTTTTTTAAATTTGGGGTCTTCCTTGCACCCTAACCACTACCACCACTACCACACCGGCTCTCAGATGCAGGACAGGGAAGAGGAATGACAGCTTCTCATAACCCCCAGTGAACTTGTGAATGTGGATTCCACAGGATGTTCCAAAGGCTGCTATTTGATGGCCTTAAAAGGGGATGGACAATTTCATAGAGGGAACAACTGTCAGCCCTGTTCACAGGCAGTCTGCCCCTGAATATCTGCAGCTGGCGGGCAACAGCGGTGTGTGTGTGTGTGTGTGCGTGCGTGCGTGTGTGTGTGTGTGGCTGCTCCCTGCTTGCTCTGCTTCCTGGAGGCATCCGATTGGCCTCTGTGGGACGCAGGGCGCTGGACTAGAGGGAACTTTGGTCTAATCTGGTGCTTACGGCTGCTTGAATTAAAGACTGACTGTCTGACCCATGTTGATAATCCTCCTATCATCACCATAGGTAATAAATGGTATCTGGCATAACTGCTCTCAAAATACACTGTTGTTCTTGCAGTTTAATCTTGAGTTCGATGTATATAGATCAATCTCACCTTGCTCAGAATCCTGAATCGTTCCCCCCCCCCCAGATATAGTGCCACTGTCTGCTATGCTGGCTCAGCAGAGGGGCCCAACCCTGCCTGAGATGAGGAAGTATTGCACCAGCCTTGCACCGGGAGTCAAAGTTCGCCGAGCGCAGACAATTGTTGGCTGCTAAGCCAATGCTGCTGCTGTGATCACTTTTGGGTGATAATTAACTTTTTAAGACAACCTTCTTTCCTTCCAACATACAAGGGGTAAAAAGAACTCTCTTTGAGGAGAACAAAGATGATGACAGACCCAGATGCGAAATTCAAATGCTCCTTGCCCAATTGGCAGAGAGAGAGAGAGAGAGAGAGAGAGAGAGAGAGAGAGAGAGAGAGAGAGAGAGAGAGAGAGAGAGAGAGAGAGAGAGAGAGAGAGAGAGGCTTGCATTGCTCAGGATCCTTATTCAAATATCAGTTCTTAAGTTCTTAATGGTGGCTTCTCTTGTGTAATTAGCGCACCTCTCCACAAAACGATCACACGTTCAAACTGTTCCTGGAATTATGTTCCACTTCTGACTGCAGATGGGGAGTGACTTGACTAGATGCTCACCTGCAGAAGTTCCTGCACATAGAACCCCCCCCAAAAAACCACACACACACCCCCTATGTTATCCATTTTATTCAGCTCTCTTTTATAAGCACTACATATTTATGTGTTAGTTTATTGTATTGTATTGCTTATGAGCCGCTGTGGGCATTGGGCAGTCCAAGCCTGTCAGTGGAATGTCACTTCGACCAATGGGCCAGCACTAAGGCTGACAGAATTCACATTCCATTAGCGGGCAGCAGCCCATTGGGAAAGAAATGCCCCTAGGCAAATTTCTCAGTTTGCCTCCTGTTGAACCTCACACTCCTTTTAGGTTACAGTCCTGTGGGGGGAAAAAATGTCAAAGGCAGCAGCTGAGTGCTCCTGATGATGACATCATTGTTCCTGCTGAGGGAGAAGTCTTGGAGCCGCCCCCCCCACCCGATTCCACCCCTGCCCACCTCCTTGTGATTAATGCAGAGAGAGGAACAGGCGTATGGGCCCTGCTAAAGGCCTCATCATGTGCACTCAGCAATACGGTGTCTGCGTCCATGTCGTGCAGTCCCACACTTCAGGGTTGTATGAACTGATGTCTGTACCTTCTTCCTTGGTTACTCGTTTGTGTACAAACTCAACTCAAAGGGCTTCACCTTTAAAGGTGCTCTAAACAGAGATCTCAAGAACCATCTTCTCCAACAAGAACCTGCACAAGTTCTGAGCTCCATGACTGAGGCCAGACGCCCTTAGAAGCTCAGCAAATGGGTATGACAGACAGGGCTTTTTCTGTACGGGTGCCTAGAATATGAACCACCCCACCCCACCCCTGGGGAGACCCGCCTGGTTCCATCCTTGTCTGCCTTTCATGGGGAAGTCCAGACTTTTTTTTCTTTCAACAAGCATTTCGTTGCTGAGCTGCATAAGATTTGCTTATTCTCCAAAACAGATGTCATTACAAGCTGCCCCACTATCGGGGGGGGGGGGGGGGGAAGAAAGGCCATAAGTTAGTTGACTTCTAACTTCACATGACTTCCCTGCTGGTGGTCCACATTTGATCCCTTGGGTCTCCAGTTAAAAGGACCCCAGGCGGCAGGGGCTGGGAAGGCACGCTCTCTGCCAGAGAACAAAACTGCTAGGCTAGATGGACCACCGTTGGCCTCACTCGGTAGCAGGCAGCTCCCTCTAGGATGTGGGTCTTATGATGTCTGTCCTAGATAACGTTTATGACTTGCAATCACCTTTGGCATCACTGATGCAAAAGTGAGGCTTTGTTTCAAGTCAAGAGACGAGCAAATGCACAAGGACCATTTGTTTGTGCCCATCTTTCCCACCTAGCAGGAGGACACCAAAGGGGTGAGATGGTCCACACGATTTTAGTGTGTGCTGTTCACATGCTAATTACCCTCTTGAAGAAGCTTTCTGCAAAGGATGATAGACAACTCACTCCAGCAACGCCAGGTGATGAGGTTCCAAGAGACACTGTCAGATACGCAGCTGACAGCAATCTCAGGGGCAGAGGCTGGCAGCAGGTATCAGCGCTTTAAAAGGGCTGCCAGAATAAGAGAAGTTAGGGAGAAGAGGGAAGAAAAGCAGAAAGACAAAGGAGCAAGCCAGAAGGAAGATTGGGAGAAAATCTAAAAGGGAAAGAGGAGGTGGGTAAGAGCGAGAGCGAGAGCGAGAGCGAGAGAGAGAGAGAGAGGGAGTGGACAAGAAGGGAGCTGATGGACAATGCTGGAGAGACGGAGACCCAGAGAAGGGAGCCAGTCCTAGCAGAGAAGGGAGAGGAGAAGTGGGGCCCAACCAACCAGTCAAATATATGGAGAAAGAGGGGCAGGTGAGGCTGTGGACCTCCCTCCACTCACAGTCTCTGTAGGGGGTGGCAGGACCTTGCTAGGACCGACCCCAACCTGAGGCTGAACTGACAGGTCAGCTGGGCTCTGCGACACCCCTGTTGCCTTGGGCGACTACACGCAGAGGATCCATCCATCTTTGCATCTGGAGTGACGCAAGGGCAGGACGAGGAAAGGATGGAGCAGCCTCATTCATCTGCTAGCCCCCTTCTGCCTCCTTGAGAGCTCTGTTTACCACTCAATAAACCTCTGGCAGCATCATCTGGACTATAGCTGTTTATTGCCTGTCACTTCCTTCCACAGCGCCTTACCCTACTTCCCTTGACGTAGACTCTCCCCTTGGGATGGGGTGGAGGTGGGCGTGTCAACAACATGGACCAATCGGCTAGCTCTGCAGAAGGCAGCCTCATGGCATGTGGCTACCCGTGCCACGTTGTTGCCTAACTAACTCCCATGTGCATGTGAGAATCGCCACCGAATGTGACGGACAGTTTGTAAGCTCTTTGCTGGTAAGAACTTGGCTTTCCACTTCTGCCACTGGGTCAAGAGTCCTCTCCTATTCCTCACACGTTGTGCCTTCATTTCCAAGCAGGAGAGTTCATTGTGAGTCTGTTTCAATGGCTTCTGCTGCGTTTTCAGTCACACTCCTCTATCTATAGTACTGTCAACCGTTACAATTTGCAATCCCTGCAAGTAAAAGAGATCAAGCATCAACTGTGGTTTAGAGGGGTAAATATTAATGGCATCTGTACGGTCCCCTCCGTCAGAGAGGTGCTGAGTCACTTGCTGGGCCTTTGTTTCACGGAGCGACTCTCATGCTCCTTGAGTCGGAACTAACAGGCCCAGGAGCAGGTTCTGGGCCAATTTCCACCTGCTCAGTGCTGATTTCAAAGAAACGTATGAACTGGAGACTAGTTCTCATCTTATCTCCCTCTCCAGGAAAGACCCCTGTTGCTGAGTCAGATGCAAAGCCATGAGGGAGACGGTTCCAGCCGCTGCAGAAAGTAATTTGATCTCGGCTCTTAGAGCCCTCCAACCCTGCAGAGCATGATCTTTATCTCGGCTGACTTCCTTCAGTTGGGTTGGCACAGGCGGGACGGATGGGAATTTGGGGGCACTGCCATGCCAGCTTGGGATGTTATCAGCTGGCCACAAACAAGATTTTTTTTTCTTTAGGTGTTCACAGTTCAGTTGTGATAAGGGCTTGCAAAGGTGAGGCTTAGACTGCTGGCTGGAAAGGAAGCTGCGGTAAGAGATTATCCAAGTCTGTTTCATAGGCAAGCAGCCAAGCGGTACCCTCCAAAAGCTCATGTGAGGTGCCTGTTGTCGGGTCGTACCACTTCAGATGGCAGGTGTGCTTGAGGGCCAAACTACACGTGATGCAGCTGAGAGCCCTTTATTATGGCTGACCAGTTTGCATTTAACGGAGCAAAGACCAGCCAGATCGCACAGCCCTGTGGATCCGGCCTGTAGCAGGGAATAGAGGGTGTTTTTTTTTTTTTAACCCTACCCCCATCGCACTTGCAATCTGGAACACACACAAGCTATGCACATGATTCAACCAGGAAAAAGAGCTCCCATTGGTACCAACGAGAGTTTATTTTCCCTGGTCAATAGCAGCAGCCTGTCCCGCCCCCCTTGCCTGTCACTCACCCACCTTGCCATGGTTCTGGTCTGTGTGGAGCTGATCCAGCTGCTGTTTTCTCTGTTCAATAAATAACTGAGGTCCTTGGGGGAGAGAGAGACGGTATAGTCTCCTCACGAGCAAAGGCTACAATGTTTGGAGCCTTTTAGTTTTGAAAAACATTGGCTAAGGAGGAAGGGCATAACTGGTCTTATAAAATGATGTATGGTTTGGAGAGAGAGATTCTTCTCCCTCTCACACTCTTAGAACCAGGGACAACCAGTGGCACTAACTGGAGGGAGACTGAGGGTGAACAAAAGGAGGGACTTCTTCATATAGCGCATCATCACTCTATACGGCATTCACTGGCAGGTATGCGGTGGTGACTCCTCGCCTTGAAGAGGAGATTAGGAAGTTCATGCAGGAGGACAACACTGGCTACTGGTGATGCTGCCTGCCTGGCAGTGGCCGGAGATGGGTATGCAGCTGGTGGAGCATTGTGGGATACAGGGTGCTGGGCTAGAGGGGCCCTTGACAACACTTGGCCATAAGCCTCCAGTTGTGGTTCTCTAAAAATGAAACCATTTTTCAGTGCTGCCAACAGTGGTTTCAAATGCACCTTCTTCCCTCCCCAGGCGAACTGTTGCCACTGCCAAATGGTAGCCTGCAATTACTTTGAGCAGCGTATGATTAGGAGCTATTTCCTTGTCATTTGCCCATGTGTGCCCTGGAAAAAGTCATAATATATTACAATGGGGCATATTATACTTCAGTTAACAAATGCAGTCAACACCAATGGGCGACTAGTTTAACACAACTCGCTTCACTTGGCTGGAGAGCCTGCATGAAGCCCTGGCTTTTCTCTTTTTGTTTCTGGAAATGTCATCGTTTCACTTTCACTGAAGGATAGCAAACTGCCTGACACCATTGTGGGTGGGAGGTGTGGGGGTGGGTAGGTGGGATGGAAGGCATAGTACGGGTTATTGGGGGCAGGACATCGCTGTGCAGAAACACAACATCCCCCGGTAAGATCCTTGTCGGTGGGTGCTCAGGGGCTGAAGTGGAGCCAGTACAGTCCTGCAATTGCAACGGCACAAGAACCTAGGAAGGGCCAGCCCCAGGCGACCCTTCGCCACTCCAAGGCGACCCTTCGCCACTCCACAGCATGATGAGTCCAGCATCCCGACTGTTTCCCACACTGGCCAACCAGGTGTGCCTGGGAAGCCCACAAGCAACAGTCCTCTCCCACCAGCATCTGATCTTCCCTGGTATACTGCCCCTGAACATGGAGGCTCCAGACAGTTGGCATTGGTTGAAGCGCTATCTTTTGTCTGTCAGGAGTCCCCTACCAGCCAGATTTATTGAACGACCCCATGAGTGTCATCAAGTTGTTGATGTTTTTTTTGTTGGTTACTGATTTGCTGGGTGACCTGTTCCGTTATATACTAAAATAAAGTTAATGAGGGTGACACCGCATGAGTTACCGCACCGGTGACACCATGTGACACCACTGGGGTGACGCGATGAGCTCTTGCACTGGGTGATGCAAAACCTAATGACACCTCTGCTATGCACATTTACCGAAGAGTAGGTTCCACTGAACTCAATGGCACTTAAATCTGAGTAGACGTGCCTAGGCAAGCAGTCTAATGTAACTTTTATATTTATCTGGGATATTTTGTTAATTCCATTTTTCAAGTTTTATACATTTGTTTTAAAACTGTTGCAACCCACTCCAAGAGTCCGGGATGAAATGGACACGACAACATGCAGTAAGCTTCAAAGCAGGAATAAAGGCAGGAGAAGGAAACTCCAGAGGCGTTGCTGGAGGGGGGGGCGGTACCGTAAGTTCTGCGCCGTCCTAGTCATCTGGTGGCATCTGGTGGCATCTGGTGGGGCCACTGTGTGATACAGGAAGCTGGACCTTTGGCCTGATCCAGCAGCCAGGCTCTTCTGATGTTCTTACGTTCTTATGTTCTAGTCCCCGTTTACTCTCCGTTATGAGGTGGCCCCGCCCCCTCGCCATCAGAGCCATTTAGTGTGGCGAAAGCAATGGGCAGGGAGTCTCCTGCCCATTGGCTTTGCCACACTGAATGGCTCCGATGGCGAGGGGGCGGAGGAGCCACCTCATACCAGAGAGTAAACGGGGACTAGGATGGCGCAGAATGTACGGTACCGCCCCCCCTCCAGCGACGCCTCTGGCAAACTCATTAAGACATTTAAGGGTGGCGCAGTGGGTTAAACCGCTGAACCATGAGCTGTCGATCGAAAGGTCGGCAGTTCGAATCCGCGACGGGGTGAGCTCTCGTTGCTTGGCCAGCTCCTGCCAACCTAGCAGTTCCAAAGCATGTTAATGCGAGTAGATAAATAGGTACCGCTTGCGGGAAGGTAAACAGCGCTCCGTGTTCCAGCTGCATGCTACGCGCTGCGGCAAGGAGAGTCATGCCAGCCACATGACCACGGAAGCGTCTTCAGACAACTCTGGCTCTTCGGCTTTGAAATGGGGATGAGCACCACACCCTAGAGTCGGACACGACGGGACTTAATTGTCAGGTGTCACCTTTACCTTTACCTTTGTTGTAGTGTTTTAATGGGCTGTAGCTCTGTGTGTGTGTGTGTGTGTGTGTGTGTGTGTGTGTGATCAGATGGTCAGCGAGAGGTAAGTAAAAACCATGTATGCTTACCTCCCAGTAGCCCCCCTGACTGTCTAAGGGTCTCCTTGGACCCACACCAGATATTTTGCTGGCATAAGTCTGAGCAGAGGAAAGGGGGGCAGTTTGGAAAATCAGGCATGGAAGTAGGATCCTGTGTGTGCCTTTGCCACTGAGATCCACCCCTCTGGCCTGCCCCTGCCCTCCCCCTGAACCAACCCCTCCCTGCCCATAGCCTGCCCCCTCTGCCCCCTTACCTCCTCCTCTGACGCGGTCCGGGTGTGCTGCTGTTGGTGTGTGTGGGGAGCTGCCAGCTGCTTCCACTGCCGGCTCCCTCATGCTCAGCAGCAATGCGCCATTTACAGCGGCGTTGCTGTATTTATGCCAGTGGAACATGAGTTCCGCTGTCAGAAATACATGACAGGACTGGGCTGTTAAAGTAAGAAATCCTAACCAGATAAAACCTTCCCAGAAGCCTCCTCTCCTTGTAAATTAAAACAATTTGGTTTTGCTTGTCAGGCAGCAGGAATCTTGGCAGCCAAAGTTGCATTTCTTGCCTCGCAACAGATGTGGATTGTCAGGGATCCCCTGCCTTATCGCCCTTTCTGTCAGTCCTCGGTGATTTTCTCATCCAGAAAATGTGTTGCGTCCTCTCCCATCTTGTGCTTTGGCATAGAAAATGTCCTCAGCCATTAGCTTTGGTTTGGGAACGGGACGACACTTTTTCTACATGCAGGTCACATAGCCAGTTTCTGGCAGATCTCTGAGCAGACAGCATTGACCGAAGAACTATGGGGGGGGGGATCGAGGCGTGGCGGCCGGACCACTTGGGGCATATCGAGCCACCCACACAAGGCCCACTAGCCCTGTACTGTGGCTTGCCAGGTGTTTTGACAGATGTGTTGCTCTTACAGCCGCAGGGAGGGATGCTTCCGACCCCTCCTCACCTGAACGTCTTCGTGGATGTTGACATTCTGGGTCGGCTGGTATCGCTTCTGAAGTGGAGTCGATACGGGAAGAATTCACAAGTGCTCATGCCTGAATTTTACACAGCAGAAGGCTGCCCTCGTTCATATCTTTTCCTCTTTCTGCATTGCTGAGATACACATGAATCTGTTGAATGAATCACCACAGTAAGTGGAACAGATATTTTTTTTTTGCCCCGAAGAACGTTCCGGTAATTTGCCAAAATGCGCGCAGCATTTTCTAAGACCTGCCTCCATGCGCATTGATTTGTAGCATTGTTGCAGCCTCTTTCTAAGGCTCCCCCTTGCCACTTCCTGTTCCCACTTAACCCTTTAAAAGCCACCTGAGCAAGTGGCCGTCCCTCCCGTCTTGTGCTCAGGTTTTCAACATGTGGAGTGAAACGGTGCCTTCTCTTTCTCCCTTCCGAGCTGACCCCAAATCGACTTTATTGGGTGACCTCACAATCATTCCAGTATTATGAGACAGAAAACCCCCCCTCTCCCCCCCACTGTCTCCTCATCCTCCATAACTGTATAACCCTCTATCATGTGCCCCCTTAGCCGTCTTTTCTTTTTCTAACCAAACTCTCCCAATATTGTAGCTTTTCCTCATAGGAAAGGTGCTCCAACTGCTTGATCATTTTGCACGCTCTGTGCTGCATTTCTTTGGGTTCTGCGATGTTCTTTTAAGAGAGAGTCACTTGGTGATTGGGGAAGGGAGGAGGGGTCATGCAGCAGCAGGGGTCCTTGGTATCCCAGAGAATTCGAGATGCAAACGGTGACGTGCAGGTGCTCTCAATGCAGAGCCTGGGTCTCGGCTGAACAACAGAGAAGCAACAGGGGATCTGAATTGTTGTGTTGACCCCTCACTTCTGCCCTGCACTTTCCTTCCCCAGCTACTTTTTCCGCAGCCAGGGGTTTCAGGTGTGTATTTGCAAATGGTTATATTTGGGGAAGAGCCAGTGGGTGGCGCAGTGGGTTAAACCACTGAACCATGAGCTGTCGATCGAAAGGTCGGCAGTTCGAATCCGTGCAACGGCTCCTGCCAACCTAGCAGTTCGAAAGCAAGAAATTGCAAGTAGATTAATAGGTACCCGCGTCAGCGGGACGGTAACAGCGTTCCATGCGCCTCGGTGTTGAGTCATGCCGGCCACATGACCATGGAAACGTCTTCGGACAGCGCTGGCTCTTTGGCTTTGAAACGGAGATGAGCACCGCTCCCTAGAGTCGGACACGACTGGACTTAATTGTCAAGGGATACCTTTACCTTTACTATATTTGGGGAGGCAGATATATCAGAGACGTGTTGGGTGAAGAGAGGGAGAAGGACCCCACCACCTCCCCTGTGGTGTGGGAGCCTAATGGAGGCGTAAGGGGAAATGATTCCCCTTTCCCCTCCAAAGACTTCCAATCCCCCCCCCCCCCGCCGCTGGATACAGCACTCCAGCAGCATCACTGCAGGGGGGGGGACAGAGCTCCAAGTGCTTTCGTCGGCCAGAATGGCTCCAAAGGCGAGGGGGCGGGGCCGCTTTCTCCCATCGTGTAACGGAGGGTCAGAGCCCAACGGAACTTGGAGCTCCGCCCCCCCCTGCAGGGACGCTGCTGCAACACTCCTGTTTTCGGTGTGGGTAAAGGATAGGATTGGGCCCTTTGTTTGGTTGAGACTCTTTTACTCAGGAGAACCTTCCATCATGCAGTTTCCCCATCCTCATTCCAGTGCGCTACAGTCCCAGAAAGACAGTATCGACGTCTGGTTTTGCTGGGAGTGTCCCAGCTGGCATCTTAGTAACGGCTGGGGAGAAATCACTTCACTTCTCACGCTCAATTCAATCTGTTAGCTGGGACTATTCATGACCTGCTGGCTCACAGGGCCATTGTGAAGAGAATGGAGATAAAGAGGGCAAATGCAGGTTGGGTGTCCAAAGGGCTTTATAAATGAGCACTAATAGGGTGATACGGGGAACCTTTGGCCTGTGATTTCAAAGCACCAGCACTAGCAGGCTGTGTTTTATGGCTGCGGAGAGAAACGGAAAAGTTTGCCCTGGAGTTCAAAGAAATCTTGAGGATTAACAATAAGAGGCCAGTGAAGAACCCAAGTTGTGGAGGGGTCGAGATATTGCAGAGAGCCTTCCGCTCAGAAATTTGAATTTGGATGATGTGGCAGAATCAGGGCCGGCTCCAGAGTGTGGGGAGCGGCCTGGAACACTTGCTGGAGCGCCCAGGTGGACTAAGGCCGCCATCATCCCTGAAGTGCGGCTCCTGCCGCCATCTTCCTTTGCACGGGACAAGAAGGTCCAAGACGTTCCGAAGAAGCAGGAGAGAATTCTCACGAGGCTCTGGTCTTCCCGCTGGTGCAGCGAGGCCTCACTCTGTCGCAAAGCGCTTTTGGGCACTTTTACGACGACAGCGTGCACCGGCAGAACTAGTGTTCTGGTGGTACACATGAGGAGTAGGATTGGGCCACAAGGCTGCAATCCTATGCACACTTACCTGGGAGTAAGTTCCACGAAACTCAGTGGAAGTTACTTTGGAGTAGACATGCCTAGGAGGATTGCACTTAATAATAACATTAGATGCCGGATTTAATACTCCTATATTATGTTTTCTGAAAATCCCCTAAATCCAACCTTTCCGTAATTGGGATGGGGGGGGGGATTGAATTTGTAGAACACAATTTCAGATTTCAGTTTAGGAGAACTGGTTTGAACCCACCTCCTTAGCCAAATCAGTTAGGGAAAATGTGAAATTTATAGTTTCACCACATGGGGGCAAACTATGGAAAACCATCATTTCCCATACTCTGGGAAGGGGGCATAGATGATGGTTTGCATGTACTGTATAAGGGGTCCAGGTTCATTCCTGGCATCTTCAAATAGCAGGTCCTGGGGGAGGCCTCTGAACCCCAACCTGCTCCTTGGAATCTCCTTTTTACTTTTTGAGCCTGTCTTACTTTACTTTTGGGGTCTCTCTCTCTCTCTCTCTCTCTCTCTCTCTCTCTCTCTCTCTCTCTCTCTCTCTCACTCTGTTTTTTCTCCCTCCCCCAACTTTCTCCTCTTACAAAAAACCATGAACACATAAAGAGAAAAGGGTAGGGCCCTGTGCCACCACAGGGTGGGTGTGGGTCCCAATGCAGTGGTTGACGTTAGAAATCTTAGTGGTTTAGAACGAAGAGATCTTCTTGTCCTTGGTTTACTCAAGAGTAGAGAGCGCAAGTCACGTTCCTAGGAGAGCAGCACAGTTCCAGGCTCGCCTGATCTCCAGCTGTTTCATGCAGAGGGCAGGGAAAGGAAGATGGGGCAAAAGAACTGGGCTCCGTCGTTCTAATTTTATCCCGTCTTCCCTGGTCTTCCTATTGACACCACGGTGCAAAGGGGGCCTTTGTGTTTGTGAACTCTGTAGCCCCATGATTATAGCTTTCTGTCCCGGGAAAACAAACTGGTTTTATTTAAGCTGTGATTGAGATGTGAAGAACAAAATCGGCTTTCAGAAAGGCAAGAGCTGGAATAAACAGATTCCTAATTGCAGCAAAGGAGGGGAACATGCACCCCTTCTAATTTTGGCGTGTGCGGGTGTGGGCAAACAGTAGTCACGCCAACAGAGATGTTAATTTTGTGCCTGTTGCATATGTGCTAGTGGGGCGATCTCAGACGGTCAGAGAGTATTCGCCCTGATCGCTAAACAGAGCCTGCGCATTCCAGGACAGTAGACCTTTGAACGGCAGGTGCTGGGGACCAACCAAAGGGGCAGCCCCCCCTTTTGCATGCAAACTTCCTGGGAACCACCGTGGGGAGCAGAATGGGGGACTAGGATGACCCAAGGCAGCTCATATTCTCCACCACAGCTAAATGGAACTGCCAGGTTCAGGTGCAGTGTACCTGTGAGTCACAGGGGACGGCCATCACCCTTGTACCCTGCTTGTAAGCACCCAGAATTATCTGCCTGGCAACTGTTGGAACCACGTGCTGAACTAGACTGTGCTGTGCCTTGATGCAGTGAATCACGCCTTGGGATAGAGGCTTGGCCTGAATGGTCTTGGGGTGACCTGTTGCATTGCTGCGACTCTATACACTCCAGAGAGGTCTGACCTCAGCCACACCGCCTTGACTGTGTTACTGGTCCACAGCCAGCAGCCTGTTAATGTTGAGCAAATCCGGACATTGGTTACAGCAATGATTTGTGCCCCGGAGACCATTTTTTTTCTTATTTTAAACAATAATTAATCAGGCGGAACTTGAAAACACACACACACTTTCCTTCCATCTCACCCTGACCACATGCCAGAGAGAAAATGGTTTCATTGCTCCCTTAAGATTTCACTTCAAAGGCAGATTCCAAAGTCCTGACATGAAATATATCGCGGTTGTGTCTTGATAGCGAACGTTATGCGTTTTCCTTCCTAACCCCTTTGTGTTGTTTTTAGAGCTGATTTGATTATGACAGAGACACAGGTTCATTTATCCTTCTGAATTCCTCTTTGGAATGGAACATCCAGCTGGAAACACTCACAATGATCCTCTGCACATAGGCAGTGAAATGCAGGCATCCCGGTTTGAAAGCTCTCCTTAGAAGCAGGAGTGGAGCGCAGGTTTGCAGACCCCACATCCTTGTAACATCCTACTGGCTCGAAGGATCCTGGAGAAGGAGTTGGGCATTGCTCTCTCTGTATTGGGAGTGGAGCAGAAGAGGAGGTGTAGAAGAGACACTTCCCTCCTCTACACTTCCTGTTCCATTCTGTCCTCTTGTTCTTTTGCCAGTGGGAGGAGCAGAGCTGGCACAGCACCAGGTCGGGGGGGGGGCAAGTGTTTGGCACACCACTCCAGGCGCTGAGAAGTCTTGGGCTGGCCCTGGCTACTACAGGTTCAGATTCTTACCTGGAACTCTACATCCGTCCAGCAGAGCTGTGCAAAGACTGGGTCACAGGCAACAAACCGGAGGCAGCCCGTTCATGAGACCAGGGCTGCATCAGCAGCAGATTGCGAGGGGGGCGAAAGGGCGGTGCATAGATAGGCTGAGTTCCTGCAGCCTTGCTAATCCTCACTTTCATGCAGGGGTTGGCAACCTACGGCCCATGGGCTGGATTCAGTCCTCCAGCCGAAGTCATCTGGCCAGCGTGGAGCTCCGCTCAGGAGGCTTCCAAGCCAAGCTCCGTGCGCACTACTTCTGGGTGCTTTGGCAACCCAGAAGTATGGTGGTGACATCATCACATCACCGCCAAATGTCCGGCCCCTTAAACAAAAAGGTTGCCAACCCCTGCTTTGGGTTAACTTTGTCTTAACTAGAGGACCTACTTCCAAAGACAGCAGAATCCTGAAATTAACAGCTCTTGATCTCAATTTGTGGGTTTAATATGATTCAGAAGAAAACAAGCAACAATGTCTGAGATATGTGTGATGTAGAGAGGGACGCACAGTGCTAGGGTGCAAGATCCCCACCCCCACAAAAAAATGTGCCTGTCTGCAGGTAGGATTTGGGCTGTCTGCTCCAAGAGGAGGTAGCTTATGCCATTGACTAAAAATATACCGAAAATGCTACCGTGACATTATCTAATTCCAGAGGTCAGCTCCAGATGCTACCGGGCTGTAAAGATATGCATATCTGAGCAATGTTTATTATGCAAACATTGATTAGGCGCCTTGGTAAAAGCCGGGCAGACAGTTAGAAGAGAGACCTGTTGGGGGAAAGTGGTTCCATTTCTTTGGAAGAGGACTCTGGCTGGCTTTGCAACCCAACTCTGGGGCTTTCAATATGTCGGGTCGCTTCCTAAGACTCTCAGTTTTCATTTAAAAGCAGCAAACCCCCCCCCTCCATCTCTGGCCCTGATGGTGATGGACTTGCAAGCATGTGGGCTATGCTGCCTTTTGAGATCTCAGAAGGTGGCTGGGTAGGGAAGGCGTCGAAAGGTGACGTGCAGGAAGGACATTCTATGCTCCTGGCTCAGCACTGCGATGGGCTTGGACGGACAGTGGTGCCATCATTTCCCATGGAATCTGGGATTTGGGTGCTGCCAGCCTCACCTTCTGCTGCTGCTGCCACTCGCTCACTGGGCAGGCAGTTCAGAGCATGCAAGGGGGAGGGGGGCCTGCAACTGGCTGTTGCCTCCAGGCTGTCTTTGGTCCCAGCTTCTGACACCAGGCCAGACCTGCTGCACATACAAGCTGATCCCAGTGGGAAAAGATGACGTCCTTTGTAGGGCTGAACTGAAAGTTCATACAGAACTTTTCACTGAAAATCTGGGGGTGAGGGTGGTGACTGTTGGTTGAAATATACAGCAATGCTATGGTGTTGCACCTGCACCAGCAGGGGGCAGTAAAGCTAGCTAGATAATGGGGGGGGCAAGGTGTTCTCTCTTTTCTATTCTCTGGTAATGCATGCTCTTTGGTTACCCAGAGTGCTAGACTGATTAGCTGGGGGCTCCACTTCCATCCTTTCCTACCAAGTGGGATTTCTGTATGTCCTTAAATACAGTTACTTCTGGCTTTGGAATGCAAGCCTCATGCCCTGCAAAGCTTCCTATCTAGGTTTCCCGCGCGCAATGTGCCTTTTGGAGTCGTATCTCTGCCAGCCGTGACAAGATTCTTGGCAGTTACCACCTGCTGCCCTTGTTTTGTTGCTGCTGTTTGTTTCCCAGAGAGTTGCCTCCTCCTGGTGTCTGCCCATTTTGGCTTACTCCAAGGTGCGCTCATCAGTCACCAGTCACAAAGCTGTTTTGCCGATGTTGTCCTGCAGTGAGTTGCTTTCACCCTGGAAATCCTTGAAACCGTCCTCTGCAAATGGGGGGGGGGTAAAGGGGCGGGATTGCAGGGTGGAGTGTTGGCAGGGGAAAGGGTGTCACCCATTAGGATTTTGTAAGCTTTCTCCAAACAATCCTGAAACTTATCCTCACAGTTTTCCCCTGCCCTGAACGTTCTCCGAGAAAGCCAGAAAATAAATGAATAAATGAAATAAAATTCATCCAATAGATGGAAAAATAAATGGATTTGGAGTCAAGCCATGCAAGTTCCACACATCATGTGGCATAACAAGGACGATGGATTCACTGCTCCCAATTCAAATCGTATTTGGTCCTCACAGCCAACCTTCTTGCTCAGATTGTGCAGAGTTACTAGGAACCCGGAAGATCCTGCTTGGTGAAAACATCTGAAGAATTTGCACAGGAATCAACAAGAGTTGCATGAAGTCTAGCAACATTTCCACACATTCCTACCTGCAGAGCTGATTCCCCCTTCTCCCAAAGCTCCTCTGCTCAGAGCCCAGTTGGCGCCACTCAAAAGATGCTTGACACCAGTTTCTATTTGCAGAATGAAGAGGTGGAGTTGAAGCCATCGTCTTCTTTTGGCTCTGCAGAAAAGATAGATAATACCATTACAGAATTGGAAGGTTTTGCATGACATCGAGGTCAGGCTGTATCTCGCTGGTGGTGGGTGGAGCTGTAAACACATGTAGCTACACAAAAACAGACAATCTGCTTCCTGCATTGGGGAAACGTTTGTGAGGAAAAAGCAAGACTTTGGGTGAAACCAACTTCTGGCAGGTTCTGTGTTTTGTTCTGCAAGAGATGGGTTTTTATCAAGGATATGGAGTTGTCTGTCCCAAGAGACTTGCCTGACTTCTTCATTAATTGCTTCCCTTGTTAGCAAAAAACAATTCTGCACTAAATGTTGGCTTTTTCATCACTAATTCTCTTCCTTCCTGAGCTGAGGGTTGTCCATGTTCCTTCTCTCTGCCATGGCTTCTGGCCATCATCACCAAAGCTAAATTAAGCCTGTTGTCAGACAAAAGCCAAGTGCTCCTTTCCAGAACACATCATTAAGCGGCAGAATTGGCTGCTGCCACAAAAGGAACTGATGGCTTCTGGCGGCTTCAGTAGCTCAGCAGGTGGACTAGGCGCAGTTATGAATGGAGAGGGACAGTCTGGGCCCTTAGAAGCTGGGAGAACCTCACAGAGCCACCTTCATGTCCAGAGAAAGCAGATCACGGAGTCCCATTTTCTGGGGAGGGTTATTTTCTTTGTATTTTCCCCCTTAAATATATTTTTGAAATATAATATATTGAGTGGGCCATAGTGTGAAGACCTTAACAATACTTTAAAAAAAATACTTACCTCCCTGTAGGCTGCCTAGTCCCCAATGAGTCTCCTCAGACCTATGGCAGCTTTTTTTCTGGTTAAAATCTGAAGGGACTCTGGGGGAAGATCTGGGCTGGGAAGTGGGGGATAAGGTCCAGTGTACGTAGTTGCCACTGAGATCCATGCCCTCCTGCCCCTGAAGCCCCAATCTGCCCCAATCCTTGTTGTTGTTCAGTCGTTAAGTCGTGTCCGACCCTTCGTGATCCCATGAACCTTATCCCGCCAGGCCTTCCTGTCCTCCACTATCTTCCTGAGTTCGCTCATTTTCATGTTCGTTGCATCGGTGATGCTGTCTAACCATCTCATCCTTTGCCTTCCCCTTCTTCTTTTGCCTTCAATTTTTCCCAGCATCAGAGTCTTCTCCAGAGAGTCCTCTCTTTGCATTAGGTGGCCAAAATATTTGAGTTTCTGCCTTAGTACCTGTCCTTCCAGGGAACAGTCAGGGTTGATTTCATTTAGGATTGACTGATTTGATCTCCTAGCAGTCCAAGGGACTCTCAGGAGTCTTCTCCAGCACCACAGTTCGAAAGCATCTATTCTTCGGCGCTCAGCCTTCCTTATGGTCCAACTCTCGCAACCATACATTGCTACTGGGAACACCATCGCCCTGACTATACGAACTTTTGTTGGCATGGTGATATCTCTGCTTTTTATTATGCTGTCTAAGTTTGCCATAGCTTTCCTTCCAAGGAGTAAGCGTCTTTTAATTTCATGGCTGCTGTCTCCGTCTGCAGTGATCTTGGAACCCAAAAAAGTAAAATCTGTTACTGCTTCCATTTCTGCTCCTTCTATTTGCCAGGAATTGATGGGACCAGATGCCATGATCTTAGTTTTATTAATGTTGAGTTTCAAGCCAACTTTTGCACTCTCCTCTTTCACCCTCATCAAGAGGCTCTTTAATTCTTCTTCACTTTCTGCCATTAGGGTGGTATCGTATGCATATCTGAGGTTGTTGATATTTCTCCCAGCAATCTTGATTCCGGCTTGCGATTCATTCAGCCCTGCATTTCTCATAATGTACTCTGCATATAAGTTAAATAGGCAGGGTGACAATATACAGCCTTGCCGTACTCCCTTCCCAATTTTGAACCAGTCGGTTGTTCCATGGCCGGTTCGAACTGTTGCTTCTTGACCCGCATACAGGTTTCTCAGGAGACAGGTAAGGTGGTCTGGTATCCCCATCTCTTTAAGAATTTGCCACAGTTTGTTGTGATCCACACAATCAAAGGCTTTTGCGTAGTCAATGAAGCAGAAGTAGGTGTTTTTTTGGAACTCTCGTGCTTTCTCCATGATCCAGCGCATGTTGGCAATTTGATCTCTAGTTCCTCTGCCTCTTTGAAACCCAGCTTGTACGTCCGGTAGTTCTCGGTCCACGTACTGCTGAAGCCTAGCTTGTAGGATTTTGAGCATAACCTTGCTAGCATGTGAAATGAGTGCAATTGTGCAATAGTTTGAACACTCTTTGGCACTGCCCTTCTTTGGAATTGGAACGTAAACTGACCTTTTCCAATCCTTTGGCCCCTGCTGAGTTTTCCAAATTTGTTGGCATATTGAGTGCAGCACTTTCACAGCATCATCATTTAGGATTTTAAGTAGCTCAGCTGGGATATTATCATCTCCACTAGCTTTGTTGTTAGTAATGCTACCTAAGGCCCACTTGACTTCACTCTCTAGGACAGTGATGGCGAACCATTTGGGCTTGGTGTGTCAAAATTGTTGAAAATACCTAACTTGACTCTGCTGGTGTGTCTTCCCCCCCCCCCCCCCGAACTTTTAATAGTGCTTTGACTATTGCTACTTTTAATAGTAATTTTTAATTGAACTGAACTGAAAACAACTATAGATCACATTGCATTTTATTTAACATCAATTAGTGATTTTTTTGTTGTTGCTGAGTTTTACTAGAGAATAAAAGAGGTCTTCCAAAAATCTCTGCCCTAAATGTTCAAGACAAGCCTGTAAAACTTTTGCGAAAATGTAAGGTGTGTCGGGGCCCTGGGGGAAACACTGGCGTGTCACCCAAAATGATCTCGCGTGTCACCAGTGACACACGTGTCATAGGTTCGCCATCAGGGCTCTAGGATGTCCGGCTCTGGGTCAGTGACCACACCAGCGTGGTCATCAGGAACATTAAGATCTTTCTTGTATAGTTCTTCTGTGTATTCTTGCCATCTCTTCTTAATCTCTTCTGCTTCTGTTAGGTCCTTGCCTTTTTTGTCCTTTATCATGCCCATCTTTGCACAAAACGTTCCTTTGATATCTCCAATTTTCTTGAAGAGATCTCTAGTCCTCCCCATTCTGTTGTTTTCCTCGATTTCTTTGCATTGTTCATTTAAGAAGGCCTTCTTATCTCTCCTTGCTATTCTCTGGAAATCTGCATTCAGTTGTTTATATCTTTCCCTTTCACCCTTGCTTTTCGCATTCCTTCTTTCCACAGCTATTTGTAAAGCCTCATCTGATAGCCACTTTGCCTTCTTGCATTTCTTTTTCTTTGGGATGGTTTTAGTTGCTGCCTCCTGTACAATGTTACGAACTTCCATCCATAGTTCTTCAGGCACTCTGTCTACCAGGTCTAATGCCCTAAATCTATTCTTCACCTCCACTGTATATTCATAAGGGATATGGTTTAGGTCATATCTGACTGGTCTAGTGGTGTTCCCTACATTCTTCAGTTTAAGCCTGAATTTTGCAATAAGAAGCTCATGATCTGAGCCACAGTCAGCTCCAGGTCTTGTTTTTACTGACTGTATAGAGCTTCTCCATCTTTGGTTGCAAAGCACATAATCTATCTGGTTTCGGTATTGACCATCTGGTGATGTCCATGTGTAGAGTCGCCTCTTGTGTTGTTGGAAAAGAGTGTTTGCTATGACCATCGTGTTCTCTTGACAGAACTCCGTTAGCCTTTGCCCTGCTTCATTTTGCGCTCCAAGGCCAAACTTGCCTGTTGTTCCGTTTATTTCTTGATTTCCTACTTTACCATTCCAGTATCCTATGATGCAAAGGACATCTTTTTTGGGTGCTAGTTCTAGAAGGTGTTGTAGGTCTTCATAGAACCGGTCAACTTCATCTTCTTCGGCATCAGTGGTTGGGGCATACACTTGGATTACTGTAATGTTGAATGGTTTACCTTGGATTCGAACTGAAATCATTCTGTCGTTTTTGAGGTTGCACCCCAGTACTGCCTTTCCCACTCTTTTATTGACTATGAGGGCTACTCCATGTCTTCTAAGGGATTCATGCCCACAGTAGTAGATATGATGGTCACCTGACTTAAATTCGCCCATGCCCGTCCATTTTAGTTCGCTGATTCCCAAGATGTCAATGTTCAATCTTATCGCTTAGCATAGCTCATGGCTTCATTGAGTTACGCAAGCCCCTTCGCCACGACAAGGCAATGATCCATGAAGGAGCCCCAATCCTTACACCTAAAAAAAAAAAAAGCCACCACAAATTCGACTTCTACTGCTTTTGCTCCAAGTATGCTTCCAAAAATTAATCACCACCAACATTATTTCCTTTGCATTGCAATATATTATTTATATCCAGAAACATGTTCAGTGATCTTTTTATGTCCTTAGTTTAGTATGAAGCACCTATTAAGAAATAAAAGGTTTATGGTGAGCAGAAGAAGATGTAACAAAGTGTTTTATTACTTTTTTTAATGAAGCACTGGTAGTAATACATGGAAGTGCAGGTGCAGGGATAAATTATGCTTGGAATAAAACATATACAAACAATTCCAGGAGCAGATGGAGCCCTCATCCTTCAAAGTACTTGGTACCCAACGAAGCCAAGACTGTATGAGCCCTGAACTGTTCAGAGGCAGCGACAGAAATGGTTTGGTTTGGTCTCTTCGTAGTTTTGAAACACTGGAAACTAGTTGTGGTCACATTATAGACAAGTCTGTAGAGAGGAGGTATTCTGAAAATTCAGGCAACTGATGTGTGAACACTTCACCACCTCTGTCCCATCTTTCCTCCTCAAGGTAGCTCGCAACACAAATAGAATAAAAAATAGTACAATAATAAAATCAACCAATCAGTTAATAAATAAAACAACCAATGCAATAAATAAACCAAGCAAAAGCAGTAGCTAATAAAACACCAAAAAGAGCCAAAATAAAATGCATTAACCAAAAGCTTGGAGGAACAACAACGTCTACGGTGGCCTTTAAGCCCTGACATGGGTCACCCCCAATGGAATGTCAAAGGGGGGGTGACTCCCTGCAGCAGGGGCCAGATTTACACGGGCAGATTCACATGGGGAGAGGCGGCCCTTCCAGTATCGAGGTCCCAAACCATTTAGGGCAGGGGTTCTCAAGCAGTGGTATGCGCACCATGGGGGTGGTGGTACTCGAACCCCCGGCTGGGAAGATGGCAGCCGACATTGTGGCTGTGCCGTACAATGGCAGAGCCCTGAAATCGGTGGCTCGAGCTCGGGCAAGTAGGCAGAGTTTGAGCAAGTGGGCTTCCTGCGCTGGGAAGGTCCCACCACCCGCCCTTGCCTCGTTACCACTTGATTTCTGGGCTCCGATGTGGCGAAAAACGAGGCAAAAACTGTCAGGGAGCAAATCTGGACATTTGGTGTGCAAAACTGGTTGTGCTCTACCACTCAGCATTGGCTTTCTCTCTTCCCGACAAGTGTGTTTTCAGGGAAAGGATTCAAGCATTAAATCCCCCCCCCCCACAATCTGAAGTGATACAGTGCAAGGAGGCCCTGCATGCTGCATCCCCCCCCCGTTCTTTTGCCTGTGTCGGTCGCCTCGGCAGCCCCCTAGACTAGAGGCATCAACTGGTAAAGCTGACCCCTCTCCCTGCAGTGGACCATTTGCAGCCATAACGCAAACTGGGTGGGTAGACCCCTTTGGCTGTTCCGCTTCATCTCTGCAGCTTAGCAGCCCTGAGCTTCACATCCTGAGTCTCTCTCTTTCTGTCTCCCCCTTGCAAGTCAGCCTTGAAAATAAATAATATAATTAGCTTCTCAAGCTTTATTTCTTGTCCTTATTTCTGGCTAATTTCCTGGTGACATAAATAAGAGCCAATCACCAGTAACTTCTTCAGCAGAGATGCCTTTAGGTTCCCATTGATATTGTTTTAAACGGATTGCTGAGTTTTTGATTTATTATTCCAAATGTTTGGCCAATGTAAATGTTTCTTTTCCTTAAAGGGAGCCGAGATTTGTAATATGCCTTGGAATAATATTCCAGTTGGACCACATCAATGAGAAGGCCGTAAATTACGCACAGCTCTGTAAAAATCCAGTTGTGGCGGCTCTTACATTGTGATGTGAGTCAGCGACCAGCAGTTATCGGGTAGCAAACGTCAGGGCCCATAATGGTCAGATCCGGCCAACGACATGCAAACCAGCTGTGTTCTTCTTGTGCTTAGTGATGAATGGGGAGGAGATGAAATCCACTTTTTTTCCCCCAGGCGTGTGTGTTCCTGGCTGGCCTCTTCAGTTATACTACACTGAGGAGCAAATGATGCTATTCACGCAGTGGTTCTTCTCTCTCTCTCTTTTTAAAAAAAGATAATTCACTTTGGCATTCATTTTGGACTTCTGGTTTCCCAGTGTACAAGTTCTTTGCAGAATTAATTGCATGAGGATAAGAGGAAAAAGTTTGTGGAGAGCCAGAGCATTGCAATCCCCACTCAGCTGTGACCCTCACCTTGGGCCAAGCAATCACTCTTCTTCAGCCTAAGCTACCCAACAAGGTTGTTGTCAGGATGAAATGAGTAGAGGAGAGAATCCTGTACACTGGTTTCTTGGAGGAGGTGTCAGATAGAAAGGAATACTTGGCGTACTGAATTTTTAGCGCTCCGCTGCATTTTTGTCAGGGTTGATTTTCAGTGTAAAAGGTTGCTGGTGGGTGGGGGGGGGAAGAGGGGTAGAGCTCCTGATGAAAGTCACATGTACCTTCCCTTTGCAACTGTGTGTACAGCAGGCAGGGCCATCCCCTGCTCCACAGAGCAATAAAAATGCAAGACTGTTTTATAAACAGTACAAACACACGAACTTTATTGAAAGAGTAAAATATTAAAGCAATTGAGGGAAAAGATGCAAGGAGAATAACATGGCACTTATAAAGTAAAAAAAAAAAGAGAGAAGAGGGGGTGGAGGTAGCAGTGTTAAGCCGGAACTACATTGCATGCATTTGCATTCCGTATGCGTCTGGTGTCCTGCCCCCAGGTCAAACAACGGGCTCTGATTGGCTGAACGTAATGCAAACGGCTGCGTTTGTGTTACGTTCAGCCAAGCAGAGCCCGTTGTTTGACCTGGGGGTGGGACACCAGACGCATACAATGTAGCTCCGGCTTTACTGGGAGAAGCACACACAAAATGGCCACCAATGGCGCACTGTGCACTCTGTCGGCAGCCATTTTACGACAGCGGAAGTGACTGAGAGAGACCCAGTACAGCAAATGCTACAAGGGTTAATTGATCTCAGTGGGAAGAGGTGTCTGGATGCAAGCAAATTTCATAAAAGAGAGATTGACTTAACAAAAAATACTGCATAGTGGACGAGACTTGAAAGCAAGATTAGTTTGAGACAAAGGCTGTGATGAGTAGGAATCGCCCAATGCCGTCATTGGAAAAAGGGTTATTCCCACAAGCCACAAGTGAGGTCGTCCCTCATTGCCAATTCGACCATGAGGTTGTTACCAGAGGGCTTCATGGGTGCAGGGAAGGGAATACAACATCATCTTGGATCACGGTGACAGAGTTTATTGTAAGATGCATTGGGATGGAATGGGTTTTTGGCTTGATGAAATGCTGCGGTCTGGCTGGAGCGATCAAAGGCAGTGGAGAAGATTTTGGCCCAGCTATCTGGGATTAGTTGGTAATACAAAATGTCACGAACCGTTTTCTTCTCTGCTCAAAGTCCCTCATTTACGTTTCCACTTAAGCTGGGCAGTTTCTTGTCAGACCCCAGGAATTCCAAACACAGACAGCTCATTAAGATGTAGCAAAGAAACCCATGTTTAAAGGAAACATCTGATGAGTTAGCAGAAGCTATGGGTCTCCTGAAGCATGTGAGAGCGAGAGAGAGAGCGAGCGAGCGAGCGAGAGAGAGAGAGAGAGAGAGAGAGAGAGAGAGAGAGAGAGAGAGAGAGAGAGAGAGATCCATTCTCCCCACCAAGGATCTGTTCTTCCCCAGATCTGTCCGTCTTTTCTGTTGTTGGAATACTGAACATGGCAGAAATCATTTCTGGCTGGATCTAAGCTATGTCGATGACCAAGACAGACACCTCTGTTGGTAAGAAAGGACAGAGAATGGGCTGAGGGCTTACTTCCTTGACTTGGGTTTTTGTTGGGGGAAAAAGTTCTCCCCAGACTTCTGGATTGCTGTTGGCTGTGCAGGAGTCAAAACCTCTGGAGTGAGACAGAGGAAAGAGAAGCAAAGCAACAGAAGGACGTTGTCTTGCTCAGTCTTCTCCACATGCCTGGTGGTGGGAGCTGATTTCAGGACCAGTGCGGTGGGATCTCATTGCCTTGGCTCGGGGGGGGGGCCCTGGAGAGAAGAGCCCCCCCGCCTGCTGCATCAAGTCCGGGGGCCCACCTAGTCCGCTTCCCACTGTGGCCACAACCAGCTGCCTCTGGGATGCCACCGCAGAGGAGAGAGGCAACAGCCGTCTCCCCACAACTGGCATTCAGCGGAAGACGGCCTGTGACCCGAGAGGGTTGCTTCACTCTCACAGCTCATCCCGACAGGCCCCTTCTGCTCCATCCATCTGGCTGGTCCCCTTTGACAGCCGTCGAAACGAGTGGCCCCCTGGTGACAACACATCCCACCACCTTGTGTGGAAAGGACTTGGTTGTAATTGTCTGAAGTCCGTTGCCAATTTTTGGGATGGTCCCAAGTTCATGTATGACGAGAAGAGGAGAAAAACTCGCTGTCCTCCACTCTCTGCAAACCATGCATCATTTTACAGGCCTCCTCCTTCATCCGTTTTCTAAGTTCAGAAGCCTCAATAATATTCACCTTTCCTTTTAGGGAAGGTGCTCTGAGCCTCTGAACACCTTGTTGCCTTTTTCTGCTGCTGGCTGGTGTCTGCTTAATTTACAAATATATATAAACAGAGGGACTCCTGGAAGCAGATAGCAAAGTCCTCCATCAGACAGTTCCAAGGTTGGACCCCAGCTGGACTGATTCCAGCTAAGCTTTCATCTCTCTTCATCTCCAGGGAAATAATAATACCCAGTTCTGACACCAGAGTGACACGCTTGACATTTCTCTGAGCAGCGGGATGGTCCAGGCAGGAGTAAGCCACATCACAGAGTCTCACCTCCTTTGGATGAGAGCGGCCGAGAGGCGCATGCATGCTGTCATTGCAGTGGCTGCTTTGCACTGTTCGGTTCTTTGCTGCAGTGAGGCACCCTCCCCCCCCCCAGGCAGCTGGCCAAAGGGTGTTGCTTTTGCAGGTTCAAACTGAGCAGCTGTCAGTCAGGCTCCACTGGGCTTCATAAAGCTTCAGACTCCAGTCTGGCTTCTCAGCATTGGCCAGAATCTTTTGTGCACACTGGCCAGACCTGCGCAGGGTTTGCCTGGCCTCCGGGCTACCAGCCCTCATATCTTTCTGTGGTTTTTTTGGCTGCTTCCTTCCAGGGTCCTCCCCTCAAATCCCCTGCCTCCCACATGTAGCATAGATGGACCGTTGCTTCAGCGGCTACACTGGCTGCCGGATCGTTTCCGGGCACAATTCAAAGTGCTAGTTTTGACTTTTAAAGCTCTATACGGCTCAGGTCCAGGGTATTTGATGGACCGCCTCCTTCCTTATAATCCGACCCGTACTCTGAGGTCATCAGGGGGCCCCTGCTAACCGTGCCGCCACTGACGGAGGTGAGGAGGATGGCGGCACGGAACAGGGCCTTCTCGGCAGTGGCACCCCAATTGTGGAATTCCCTCCCCCTGGAATTGAGAACGGCTCCCTCCTTAGAGACCTTTCGGCGGGGCCTTAAGACATTTTTATTTATATCAGCATTTGATGTCTGACATGGCGGGCTGGCTTTTTAACAAATCGCTTTTAACAAATGTAAATGTGGATGACCCACTGGGGCTGTTTGTTTTAATTGTTTTAATTCTTGATTTTAAATGTATATATGTATTTTAATGTTTTTATTGTAAGACGCCTTGGTTGCCCTTGTGGGAGAAAGGCGGGGTATAAATTCTATAAATAAAATAATAAATGGCTTAAAAATGGTTTAGACAAATTCATGGATTTTGTCAGTGCCTGTAAGGCATGAAGCCTCCATGTTCACAAGCAGTATATCTGATGCTGGGGACAACAACAGGTGAAGGCCATTGTCTTCAAGTCCTGGAATAAGGGACAATTCATGAATAAGGGAAGATCTGGAATGCTTCCCCCTAATAGCCACATCTAACGCATCACAAACAGCAGATGAGATTGTCAGCCTGTGTCTGGACTGCACCATTCCAAAGAGCGGAGGGGGGGGGAGGACATACATGATTCTTTTCCACGCAAAGAATGTGAAATGTGTCTCCTGGCTCTATTTGTCTTTTTAAGCTCAGGACATTATTTTTTGGCTGGAAAAGACTTCTTTTCTAGTTTTCTGGGCACAAGGAACTTGTTACCACGGAGGAGGAGCCACAGGAGTGCCCCACCTGCGGTCTAGAGTCAGACACAGGTTGAGCCCCCCCCCCACGCCTCGTCTCATCTGCAGCTTGTGAGAACCAGGCCATGGTCTCCACAGTTCCTCTCTCTCTCTCTCTCTCTCTCTCTCTCTGCAAGCCTGAAGCAAAAGTCCCCGGTGGACTGAAACCACAAGGATAAAATTACTCGCAAGGAAAAGTTTCCAAAATAGAACGTAGCCCAGAAAAATTACAATTTAAAAAAGTAAGAGAAAAATGCAGTCAGAAGCACAAAGGGAGGCTACACTGTGCTCTGCCCGCGACCACTCTATAATTATGTTAAAAATGCTGGAAGTTTCAGGCATCTGTTCAAAACACACACACACACACACACACACACACACACACACACACACACACACACACACACACACACACACACACACACACACACACACACACACACACACACACATCTATGATTTCCTCCACAGTCCCAGGGCTCCTGGACTGAGGGCAAACACAGACCTTTGCAGGCGTTTTGTTCTCATCCCTCCAACCTTTATTCTTTCTAACTTTTCCTCAACTTCTTATCATTTCTTGTCAACTAGAATCTCTGTTGAAACAATTTCATGAGACATGTGACAAAAGCTTAGGGCTTCGAGTGAGTTACTGAATGTTATGTGGAGGAAAGTGAAAAAAAGAGTAGTGAACTTCGTCTGGGACAAAGCTGCAGAAGGGAGCATTGCATTCCCTTTAAATTCCAGGGTATTTGAGGGACCGCCTCCTTCCTTATAATCCGACCTGCACTCTGAGGTCATCGGGGGGGGGGCCCCTGTTAACCGTGCCGCCATTGACGGAGGTGAGGGGGATGGCGGCGCGGAATAGGGCCTTCTCGGCAGTGGCGCCCCAATTATGGAATTCCCTCCCCCTGGACACACACACACACACACCTGTTCTCACAACAATATTGTTCTTTGTCTTGGCTCCCTTGATTGGCCTGCTTTGCTATCATGGCACCTCCTCTAGCTGTCATTGGTTGAGCTGCTCTGACGTCACAGGGGGCCTGGGCAGGACAGGCCCAGATAGCAAAGTGCCAGGGGGTCACTGGGTGTAGTTCTGGTCGTCACACCTCAAGAAAGATAGTGCAGAGGTGGGAAAGGTGCCAAAGAGGGTGAGCAGAAGCAGGCTGCCTCTCTCCCCAAATGCTGCAGTCACCACCAGAAGCAGCAGTGGGGGGCAGTTTGCTCCCCACTTCGGTGCCCCCCCCTGAACTTGGTGTCTGCACCGTTTGCCACCGCTGTCCTGTCTTTCACGTCATTTCCAGTGTTTTTCACTTCTGCCCTGGAGAAACATGTGAACACCTACAAATACAGTATGTCAAAAAAGCAATCGTGATATGGTCATAGGGTTGATAGAATCTCAAGATTCTTTGGGCTCTGTGTTTTACCAATGCGCACTTGAGCTCCTATACATTAGCAATATGGATATACTGGGGGGGCCCTTGCCCCCCCTAAAATCATGTGTCTTGAAGAAACTAATTGCCTTTCCCAAAATTCTCAGATGTTTCTTCCTGGGAGGAAACCTGGAAATGGATACTTTGGGACATTTTGGTACTACTCGCCTCAGTCCAAATGTAAATTCTCCTAGTTAAACTAGAATTCAGGAACAGTGGAGCACAGCTCCGAGCCAGTCGGAGGAAGACTGAAAGAATGGAATGGGCAAAATCCTCGCATCCCTAGATTGAGTTTAACCCTTTGTCCCCCCCCAATAAATCAGTGGCTACTGTTCACTCGTGTGGCAAAAACAAAGTTGGGGGCAACACTATGGTGGGAGAGCAACCAGCCCAGCACAGGCAGGTGACCTGATGTCCATTGCTAGTGACCTGATGGAGAGATGCAATGAGCCTCTGCAGAGACACACTGCAACCCGCTCAGGCTCCGTGCCATATCTAGGCTCTTCCTAAGTTCCTTCACACACATTCTGCCTGCCTAGTAATGACAGCGCCAACATGACAACAAAAGCAGCAACAAACAAACAAACCACAAGGACATGAGTCGGTCCTCAGGGAGGGATGACCCTTTGGCTCCTTGCTCCCATCCTCAGGCCGCCTCCATCTTCCATCCCTTTGTTTGGTCTTTGCATGAAGAAGAACACAAACAGAGCCAGCTGGTCCTGATCTCCAGTGCTGGCACAGCGGCTACATCCTCCTCCTTATCTCTCCCATCAGCATCCAGGCCCCTCACTGCTAGCAGTGACTGAGGACTGTTTACACAGAGCGTCTGTGGGAACGCAGAGCTCCGCTGCTTGCCGGCACTTTGCTCTCAGCAGAGACCAAGCAAGGAAGAGCCGAGCAGGCGAATTGGAAACGCTCGAGCTAGCGGGAAGCCAACAGGCGGGCCAGAGTGTTGCAACACTGGTCAGCTCAGCTCAGCTCGACACTGATAGAGGAGGAGGGAAGAACGGAGGGAGATTTGGGGAGCAGTTAATTAGGATGACCTGCATCTGGTTCTTCAGCAAACATTCCAAGTTCTGGCGTTGGATGATTTCAAAGATCATATATATCAAATATAAAGAGAGAGACAGGATGATGTTGTGGTTCGGGAGTTGGACATAGACCTGGAAGAGGCAGGTTCAAATCCCTGCTCAGCCACGAAGCTTCCTGGGTGATCTTGGAGCAGTCCCTATCTCTCAGCCTCGCCTACCTCACAGGGTTCTTGTGAGGACAAAAGGAAAGAAGGAGCCATGTACGCCACCCTGAGCACTTTGGAGGAAGGGCGGTATTAAAATGTGAAAAATAAATACATAAATATCCCAGTTTGTAGGGAATCTATTGACTGGCTTCAAAAGCCTGTTTTTCCAACCACTTGTTCACAGAACTCCACTTAAGTCAAAGCAACAGGCAACTGGCAAAGCAAAAAGGCAGTTGTGCCCCGTTGACTTCAGCGCAGAGTCACGGTGCTTAAATCCAAGGACTTCAATAGAAATATAATGTTGATTACCCTGGAGATGATGGGCAGAAGTGGCAGGCTGGTGCTCAAATGTCGCCTGTTCTTTTCGCTTTCAACTTGCCCCTCATTTAGTGGCTTTTTTGCTTTTTTTTTTTTGAACGAGACTAAGTTGTCGGAGGGCTACGTGAACCGGTGTTTTTCAAACTGCATTCCAGGGAACTCTGGTAGGGACGAGAGGGTTTTTACCACTCCATTCCTTTATTGTTCTTCTGGTTCATTCTTTGGAATGCGATTAACTGGGAGTGTTTTGAATATTTGTTCTGGGATGGGATTGGCTACAGAATTAGCAGTAGCTTTCAATTTCTCCCCTCCCTACACCTGTGCAGTACGCATGTTCATTGATAAAACACTGCAGAATAGTCAGGTCTGGTGTGATTGCGTGTATGCTGAGCAGTGGGTTGTATGGATACGGGGGGGGGGGGATCTGCTGAGTACTCAATAACCCCCTGTTTTTGCATTCTCAGACAGCACAACCTGTGCCTGTAGTCTTTGTAGTGGGCAAACGGCTGAAAGCGTCATTTTACTCATTCTCAGAATCCTGTGAGAAGGGCTCCAAAATTCAGGTTTGAGAATACGGTGGAGGATTGGGGTCCCCAGACATGGTCTAAAGACAGATGACACAGCAGCCATGCCTAACACACACACCTGCTCCCTGCCATGTCAAAGCTGCGCGTGGATGAACATCTCCCACTCGGCTGGAGTCCAGTTAGATACCAAGAGCGCCAATATTAATGCCAGGTTTCTGATAACACGACAAGAGGCCAGTCAGCTTGCTTTTGGGGGCCCCAATCCTATCCAACTTTCCAGCGCTGATGCAGCCATTCCAATGGGGCGCATCCTACATCCTGTGGTGGGAGGGCAGTCATAGAGGCCTCCTCAAGGTACGGGCACATTTGTTCCCTTACCTTGGGGCTGCATTGTGGCTGCATCGGCACTGGAAAGTTGGATAGGAGTGGGTCCTTGGTTTTGTTTCTTTGCAGAGTTTTTTGCAGTATACAAACGTATAATCATGCAATGCCCGGACGGCACTAAATTCCTTGCAGGATGGAGAAACATCAAAAAGGGGGGGGGTCTTAACTCCACAGTAGTTCATCTCATGAGCTCTGTTACACAGAACCTCAAGACATGTCTGTCCTGCAGATGCTCAGATAGCGGCGCAGCAGCCTGGCAGATGCTTCACTGTTCGGAGGATGTGTTGTGGTCTCTTCTTCCTCTGCAGGTGACACAGCAGCGATTAGGGAAGAGAACACTTGATGGGATGCCAGTTGATGTTGGCTTCGCTTCTCTGTTGTTCCGTTTTGTTTGTTTCTTTTGCCCTCTGCAGTGTTGCTGCTTTGAAAGATTAGCGTAGCGATATCGGTTCCTTTTATTATTCTAGGCTTGTGTCTTTTGTCCATCAGATCGCATCTGGCCTGGTCAATGAATAGTTTTATCTGTGACAGCTGGTTTGCACAAATAAAGGCTCTGCTGTTCATTCCCGAAAACTGATAAGCGAGTTTGTGGCACTGGGTTCGCCACGTACTCATTGTGGGTAACCTGAACTTCTGCCCTGGCGTTTGTATAGCAACTTCACTGGCAAAGTTGAGCAACATGCAGTCTTCCTTTCATTCTCCTTCCCAATGAATGTCTCTGGTCGGTCCACATGACTGCCATTTTTCACATGGGCAGCTGTGAGTGGCTGGGAACATTTCTGAATGTGAGGGGAGCAAGAAGTACCAGTGGCTGACATTTCCTCTGCAGAGAAGCACCCAGAGTTTGTCGAGCTTGCTTGGGCCCTGTATGAGCTTGTAATGTCCGACTCAAACGCAATGAGCATTAGGAGACCACAAATGCTTCTTCGGTTTGGTTTTTAATCTGAACCAAAGAATTCCAGTCCAATCCAGTCTAACTCTTTGACCGACGGAGTGCTGCTCTGGTGGAGCCAGGCCAACTGAGCCCCGGTACAAAGTCATGGCCAAACAACAGCAGCAGTCGAAGACCAAATCACAGCTCAGTTTGTACCAGGTGAACATCCTGAGTGGTTGGTGAGTGGGCAGTTCTACCCCTGGGAGGGATGCCCCCATGGAGAAAGCCCTATCTCAGATCACTACCCACCTCACCCCCAAAGGCCAAGGCCAAGGGTCTCATGCCCCATTTTGTCATCTTCCACTCAGTCAATCCTCACATCCAATTTAACCCCCTAGACTCAGTCAGTCTCTTACGCACACACACGAACACACCCACACACACCCACACCCCATGATTCCATGGTGGTAAGATGACAAACTGTTGCATGGGGGTGGGGGTGGGGTGGAAAATGATTGCTCCCCACCTTCCTAGAAACGGCTTTTTGTTTCTGGGTGACGCTTTCAACAATCTGAGACGTCAGGCAAGACATCTTCATTGTCGCTTCCTGATCTGCTCTGTGTTTCTGCGCATGTTAACAATGCAAATTAGGGCAACGGTAAATGGCACCATTTGCATAATCTTTGCCAGAGGACAGCTTTGTTTTCTTCTGTTGAGCGTTTATCTGGGGATTTTGCACACCTGAAGCGAAGGGGTTTTATAAGGCTTAGTACAGTATAGTCCAGGGGTGGCCAAACTGCGGCTCCTGAGCCACATGCGGCTCTTTGATGTCTAATGTGCAGCTCTCGGAAATATCTTGGCTGAGCTCCTTTTTGCATCACAATTAATATAAAAGATACATAAGAAACTTTAAGCTTTCTAATTATTTACCAGGTATAAACTGAGAGTCCACTGGATTAAAACATAAGGTTTAACGTTCATGGTGAGTAATTATATTTAAGAATGTAAATGCTTCTTAAATATTGCGGCTCTCAAACATCTGAAGTTTATCGTATGTGGCTCTTACATTAAGGAAGTTTGGCCACCCCTGGTATAGTATAAGGTGGAACTCCAGGGCTGTCGCTGGAGATGCTCAGTAAGTCAGAGTTGTGTTGCAGATCATGTGGCTGTTCAAACATCTTCTTCAGGGCTGGTGCTGCTGCTTTGTTTGCAGAGTGACATCAACAGACCCGACCCTGACATGAGGAGCGTATAATACCCAGCCTGACAGAGGGGAGGCGGGGAAAGGAGGACATGGAGATGTATTGTGGGGAAGGAGGGTTATGGCTCAGCAGTTCATGAGGGATGATGATGATGATGATGATGATGATGATGATGATGATGATGATGATGAGTAAGTGTCGTTTTGCATGCTTTGCTTCAGCTGAGGGTGAGAATTCAGGGGCTCCCTTGCCAGATGCAAGGGACAGAGTGGCCACAGGAGGATGCAGGTCTCTGGTTGTCTTGTGTGCCCCCTGAGGCATCTACCGTGTTTCCTCAAAAATAAGACAGTGACTTATATTCATGTTGGCTCCATAAATGCAGTAGGTCTTATTTTCAGGGAGGTCTTATTTTCTCAACCTGTGGTGCGACCCCCTGCAACCCCCCCCCCCCGGCACTTACTTTGACAGATTAAAGCTTCATTATTTCCCAAGGGTGCAAGGCTCTGCAAGGCCTGCACGGCCTGTACTCGAGTCCTCCACCATGGAGACAACATGCTAGAGAGACTCTGCAAGGTTGCAGCCTCCTTGCAGGCCTCTCTAGCACGTCGTCTCTATGGTGGAGGACTCAAGTGCAGGCCGTGCAGGCCTTGCACCCTCGGGAAAGAACGAAGCTTAAATCGGTCAAAGTAAGTGCCGGAGGGGGGGTCGCAGGGGGTGCCGGAGGGGGGGGTCGCGACTGGCTGATGATCCTCCTAGCTAGGTCTTACTTTCGGGGAGGACTTAAATTGACGAGTGCCAGCAAAAATCATGCAAAAATGACGGCAGGTCTTATTTTCAGAGTAGGTCTTATTTTCAGGGAAACAGGGTAGTGGTTCACTGTGAGATACAGGAAGCTGGACTAGATGGGCCTTTGGCCTGATCCAGCAGGGCTCCTCTGGTGTTCTATGTTCTTATGGGCTAGGGGGCCAAAGGTGGGGGAGTAGCACCTAGCTGGGAAAGGTCCCACATTTTGGGAGGGAGTTCCAGGCACGAGAGGAGAGACAGAACGGGCAGCAGCACCAGCAGCAGCAGCAGAGTCGTTATAGGAAACGGGAGACTTTGGGGCAAGTGAGGGTGCTAGAAGCAAGCATGACTGGCAAGGTTAGAATGAGAAGTCAGGGCAGGGAGAGAGGCTGGAGCAAGGCTATAGCTCAGCTGTGGTCTTCCCCACAGTTTCTCGGGGCGAAATGCACCACTTTGCTTTGGGGGGGTTGCATTTACACAGTGAGCCAAAGGAGGCCTGAGGCAGGGCAACGCCATGCTGGCGGAAGGAAGGCTTTGACGCTTTGTCCCGCTGTGGTCTCTCCACCATGATCACCCACCCTTGCTCACTATTTTTAATTTTAAAAAACTTTCCACTAACAGCCAGTGAAAGGGTTTTTTTCCCTAATACAAACAGCCTGGGGTACACAATGACTGAGAAGTGTGGTGGGGCAAAGCCCCCTTCTTCTTGCTGTGGTTTTGCAGCATTTGGTGCACTATTGGTAGGAAAATCACAGGGAAGCCACAGAGCCACACAACACATTTGCGTTGTTTACCACATCCGATTTGGCCCTTCGAGCAGGAGGCCTGGAAGTCAGTGGGCCAAGTCCAGGTCCAAGAAGGAGAAGGAAGGAGGGGGGGCTGATGGAGGCAGCCGGGTTTGTGCACAGCCTAGCGAGGGAGAGGAGCCAAAGAGGGGGCTGCCTGCTTCCTGCTTGAACCCGGACTGTTCTCGGTCGTCGCCTGAGTGAAGATTAACCAGACCAAATGAGCCGTGGTTAATGGAAAATGTAATGGGCACCGAGCTGTGTGACTTGGCATGGAAACCAACAGCCGGATACAGCCCCCACTTCGAGCTAATACTTGACTACTTTGGGGGAAGAGTGAAGCATTCCGGAAGGCTCTTGGTGCGTTCTCTTCCTGAATAAAGTCCACTCTCCGCAGTTCAGAACAGTGAGTGAGTGAGTGAGTGAGGAGGCCATGGCAAGGCCCCAGGAGCTCAGCAGGAGCAGTCAAGCATCGCAGCAGGGCCCAGGACTGCCCTTCTTCCGCTATCACATGCACAGGCACAAAAGCAAGGTCTTGTGGAGACACGTTCATCTGAAGCGAGCAACCAAAGGGATAAACAAAGGATGTAAATATGATGAAGGGCGTGAGTGCAGAAGGAATCCAGCACGTTCACACAGGAGGAGAGGCCGACCCATGGCTGCATGTTCAGCGCAGCACGCCACTGAGTGAGGGCTGCTGGCCCTAGATCTAATAGCACCGCAGCGGCGAGCATCAGTGCCACTCTCCCTCCATGGGCTCAGCTTTCAATATCTTATTTTTTTTTTATGCATTTGTAGCCTCTTTTATGGCTTGGATGCACAATCTTCATGCATGATTTACCCCCCCCCCCCCATCACATATAAGACAACATATTTGCATGCATGGACCTGCAGATCTGAATGACGTAGCCCTGCCATATATAAGCAAATGAAAACTTACGATTGTAACTGGAAGAATAATAACTGAACTCACTGGGGTCCCCAAGCCTGGTGCCCTTTCTGAGAGAGGGCTATTGCCCTGCTGTTGTGTTTGTGGGCTCCCTGGAGCCATCTGGTGGCCACTTTGAGAAGCAAAGTGGACGTTTGGATCCAGCAGGCCCCTTCTTAGGTTCTTACTTGTTCTGAATCTGATCTAGGCTGGCATAACTGCGTGTTGGTCTTTCTCCTTCCAAATATGAGAAGCAGAACCAAGGTGGGGCCAATGGGAACAGCAGGCCTAACAGTCCAGTTTGAAGTTCCTTTGCACCTCCAACTTCCTGTTGCCACCTATGATGATGACTGATCTAGAATAGGATAGACATGTATCTTTCTGTCTCTCCTCGGGCTTGGTGACTTCTGGAACCAGGGGTTATGGCGAGTGTCCCCACTCTAATGAAGCTGTTGCCAGTTAAGGTCCCAGTCCCAAAAGTCTGCCAGCCATTGAGAGGACGGAAGATAGTGGAGGACAGGAAGGCCTAGCGGGATATGGTTCATGGGATCACGAAGGGTCGGACACGACTTAACGACTGAACAACAACATAGTTGTGTTATGGAAAATCCAACCATTTCATGCAAGAACATCAATGTGGTCTAGCAGCTTTCCAACACACATTTTAAAAAGGTGAGTAAAGACATGTAAGATTTGAAACTGATCCTAGGATAAGTAGATATGGTAATATTGCTCACTGGACTTTTTTCCCCCTATGCAGAAAAATTCAAGCTTTCTACTGCATAGAACTCTTCATCCAGCACAATGATGAAACTTTCTGTGTAACTTAAAAGCTTGCATACTCTCTCACCAATAGTAGTCAAACAAAAACCACCACCCTATTGATTTTGCAGGAAAGTGGCACCAGACTGAAATACTGGAAAGGTCATGAGGGCATCCATGTAATGGGAATTTTGGATTTGATAGCTTCGCTCTAGCCTCTTCCTATTTCTCTAGCAGGGAGTAGAAATGAAACTTATCTCATTTTGATGAGACCATTACATTGATGGAGTGCTGGAAAAGTCAAGGGAAGTTGATGGGCTCAGTTGGTGTCAGGTGGGAAGAATGGAATTCTGGAAGAAAGAAGCAACATTTTCATTTCTGATGGTGGAAGAGGTCGGCTATCAGGGTCATCTTCAAAGCAGCATGTGGCGTATATCTGTGAGAAAGTTATTTTTAATTAAACGATTCCTCTTGGGGCCCACAACAGGCACAGGATGTGGGGATAATTGTCCCCTTCATTTTAGAACAGCACCATTAATTTTGTGAGCCTTCAGAGGAAGCTGAAAATAAAATAAAGTAAAAATACAATTTGGTTCATGTCATGCTGATGAAATGGCATTCTTCTTTGTGGTCTCATCTCTCTGCTGCTGGTGGCATTGTTTGGAATGCTCTTCAGCGCTGAAAAGAACGATTGCAAGGAACTGCCTTACATGGAGTTCGACCATTTTTTTGGTGAAAGACAAGTGGGGAGGGCGTGCCTTGGCCTGGAGAGGGGGATTCAAGTACAGAGTAATCAGGTGAGGGTCCAAGGGGCTAGAGGCGGAAGACGTGGTGGTCAAGGCAGAGGTGGCCAGAGGAGGATCAGAAGCACTAGAGGCAGAAGTTGTACCTGTGGGCAGGGTTGTGGGCAAGTATTGGCTCCTGCAGGCAAGACAAGGTCATTGCTTCGTCGAGAGACATGACTCAGATCAAGGAACAAAGCCTGGAGTGTCTGCTCATGAAGCCAGCCAGTCCCTATTGGCTCCCCAGATCAACTGGGCTAGACAGCTGCAGTACCGATTCTGGCCATTCTATGGGTGGCACTGCAGTGCAGCAGGAACTGCTGTGGTGGTGCAGGGAGTAAGGCAACAGATCCCTGCTGCCAGAGCCTCCAGCAGGTTGAGTCCTTGTCGCAGGTCCCACCCCCTCACACTCATCCCAGGGGTTGTACGTTGCATGGCATGGGGAAGGGCGTTTTGCTCAACCACCTGTTGTAGGCATAGCGAACAGAGCAGAGAGGGGCATTAGTGCTGCTCAGCCCTTTTATTTAATCAGTCTCACAAGCATTGAGGGCAAATCCTGGCTCCCTCGCTGGCTCCCTCACTTCTTGTGTTTTTCCTGAGAGTCCTTCTGTTTCTTTACTAGTGTTCACCAGGACTCTCTTCACCCAGAGGGGTTGGTTGGCCTGGTCGGTACTCCCTTGTGACCCCGCTAAAACTTCCTACGGCCAGGCCCAAGCCCTGCTTGTATGAGTTCACAATTCACACAAAGCCCTTGCGGCTGCAGTCCTATGCACATTTCAGAGTAAGACCTGTTGAGCACAATGGGGTTTACTTCTGAGTAGGCACGCATAGGATTGTGCTGGAAGTGTGCAGGGGAGCTGGCAAAGACCATTTAGGAGTAGAGGGGGGCCAACACACAGTTCTGATTTTGTAACAAGCCCAGTCTTACCAAGACGTTTCAGAAAAATTATCAGGAAACACTCAGCCTTTTCTCAAGAGGTCTCTGATAGCTGTGAAAAAGTGTGTCCATTTGGATCTCCATAGTGACCAGCCTTGTCTGCCACCGTTTTCCTCCTACTGATTCCCAAACTTTGCTTGTAAAAGAGGAAAAGCAGAAATAGGGAAGGAAGTTGCTGAAACAACGATCCAGGACAAATTTCAGAGAAGAGTTTGGCATGGCTCACTGGACTAGTTTGCAACTGGGAGAATTGCTTGAATGCCGTATTCTGGAGATCCAATATCTGTTGGAAAGTAGGTGCAACATTGGGGGGGGGGGAGTGTATTGTTCAGAGGACTAAGAGGCACCGCAGTCTGTCTCAGTCTGTCTCCTTTGGCAGCCACCGCCATTTTTCTCCCAAACAGCACAGGAACAAGGCTTCCTCTTGATGTCGTGTCATCCCGAGAGGGCTTCTGGGAAACCATTGCCCCCCCTTCTGCCCGCTGCCATTTCCCCCCCGGAAGTCACCCCAGACGACACAGTGTCATGACGTAGCGCAGTTCCTACAGCTCTTTGGGAAAGAACACGGTGGCTGACAGCCAACAGCTGGTGGGCGCTTTGCCTCCAAACCCACAACTCCCCCCAAAACCTCTGAAAAGCCTCCCCCAGATGTGGCTGCACAGCTGAGCGGCCCTCGTTGGCAGAGCCCCATCGGAAGCCATTCTTTGGGCCAGAAATACAGGAATGGAGAAACTGGCCTGGCCTACCGTACACATTTGCTGCTTCCTTTTCCCAATGTGGGTTTTCCATGTGGAAAACAGACTGTATGTATGTGAGGCAGCCCATCAACTGCCAGTCCACAAGCGGGGCAAATGAGTGAAAATGTTCCAAGCAGATCTCAGCCTCATGCACTGCTGTGATGGTTCACAATTACTGACCTGTAGAAAAGTGCGGCAGTCTTTTGTCTTGTAAACCCCTCATTCAGACAATTTTCAGTACTTATGGACTATTACTCATTGTTTCCAAGGAGATAGCCAACCTCTCCTACTTAATAGGCTTAGAAATAGACTTAGGAAACTGCTGGGTCCTTTTGTGCTGCCCAGTTTCTTGACAGTTTGAAGAACTTGGCCTTGAGCTCTGGATAAATGGAAGGCTTTATCTCCCCTGCTCCTTCTCGAGTAGGCTTGGAGCCCTCAACTGCTCTGATGGTCTTTGCACCAGTTCTGACGTGGTGCAGTCTTCATCAGCATCCATGGCACCTTGCACAGTTACACGGGCAACACACGGACAGGTCTGTGTCCTCAAGGAGATTACAATCTCAAATGCATTGTGGAGAAACAAGAGAGGGAGGGATCGGAACAAAGGGTACAGAACAAAGAACATGAGCAAATATCCTTCCATGTACCAAAAGCTAGGTTACAGTTGAGTGGTACGTGTACCACCAGTTGAGAAAACCTGGTTTAGGTCAATTCTGTGCTTGTTGAACAAGAACCTGATTCATAATTAAGTCAATTACACATAATAATATGTATGTAAAATGCATAAGAACATTTTGAGTTTGCGTTGCTTTTGCAGATACATTTCCTCCCTGCATTCTGCACTAATTGTAGTTTTTGGACAGTCTTCAGGGGCAGCCCCACATTACCTACAGTATGATAGCGCATTCCAGTAATCAAAGTGACATGTTACCAAGGCCCGGACCACTGTAGTTAAGTCCAAATGGTCCAGGTACAGCTGCAACTGGCGCACCAGCTAAAGCTGGGCAAAAGAGCTATCCTTTCTTTCAGCTCAGTCAGTAGTGTAGAAATACAACCTCATGTGATCCCTGATTGGCCAGAATGACTATACTCAAGAAGAGAACAAGGTGAGGTTCTCTGAGGCGAAGTACTTGGTCAAAACAAGATGAAGAGATTGGATATTTTTCTTAAAAATTAGATTCACACAAGGTGGCAGTGCAGATTGATAGCAGAGGTTTCCGTCCAATGGCCAGAGGTTAAAAATAACCATATTCCAAGAGGCTAGCTATGGATCATGCTTCGGTCTCTGAGAAAGACAGGCAGCAGGAAAGAATCACCTTTATTATAGCTGCAGCTTTTCTTCACATGCAGTTATCAGTCTTATTTGAAACGTACCCCTATCGGTTTGTAGTACCTTCCCCAAATTGTGCATTACTTATGTGTCCAACAGCCCAGTCCTAACCAACTTTCCAGCACCAGTGCAGCCTCAATGCAGCTCCGAGGTAAGGGAACAAACATTCCCCTACCTTCAGGATGCTGCCGTGACTGCCCCCCCCCACTGCAAAATGCAAGAGTGCGCCCAGTTGGCACGGCAGCATCTGTGCTGGAAACGTGGTTAGGATTGGGCTTAAAGAGTTCACATCACCACATTGGTGGCTTCTCTGGCAATAGTGGCAGCAAAAAGGTAGATTCAAACAGAGACAAAGAGCCAAGGCACGAGCGGAAACAAATCTTTGCCAACATTCAGAATTCGACATGCATGTCACCATTCAGATTTCAAGTATTTAAGTATTTGTATCCCAGCTTTAAATTCAAAGAATGTACATGGCAGCATGGAAGAAGAGATTAAAAAATGACTTTATGTAAAAATCCGTAATAAATACCTTCAGAGTGGCATGCAGGTTTTCATGGCTTGCTTTGTGTACAGACGTGGGTTTTATGGGATTTTCAGCCATGTTAGTGTTAGAAATCGAGGAAAATTTTCTTTTTCTTCGATTTCTAACACTAACATGGTTGAAAATCCCATAAAACCCACGTCTGTACATAAATACCTTCAGTAAAAACATTAATAAAACAACAGGATAACATAGTAATTTCAACGAAAGAAAACAGGCGGGATCCCATTTATTCAATGCCTGGGCAAATATAATTCCCCTTTTAACCTTTTAACAAATGGCTTTTAACATATGTAAACTCAGGTGACCCACTGGGGTTGTTTATTTTAAATTGTTTTAATTAATTATTTTAATGTGTATATATGTATTTTAATGTGTTGTAAGCCGCCTTGAGTGCCCTCGGGAGAAAGGTGGGGTATAAATGCTTTAAATAAATAAATAAATAAATAAATAAATATAACTGTATTGAGCTGATGCTGAAAACTAGGGATAAGCCAAAATGCAATCCCCCCCCCAATTTCATGGTGTGTGTATGTGTGTAGGAGGGGACAGGCAGGGGATTGTGGGGGGGGGGAGAGAGGGGGGATCTGGGGCGGAAGTAGAAGACCTGAGAGTAGGCTCGCAAAGAAGCTCCCGTGGTTGACCATGGTTGAGTTGCTGGCAGCTGGAGGGAAGGATGATGATGATGATGATGATGATTATATAGAACACGTGAGGCTTGGCCAGAGATGTGAGCCTTTGGCATGGGCCAAAAGGCTCTTGGCTCTTAGCCCTGGGATCTTAGCTAGAGAGCAACTGACATCAGCAGTAGGGGTCATCATCGCCGGCAGCCCCCTACCTTTGAGGAGGGCAGAGACCCACCTTTGCTGCCCGGGGAGAAGATCTGCCTCCAGACTTCCGGGTTTAGGGGTTAATACCTTGGGCAGTTGATCTCGGTGATGCCAAAGGGGACCGACTGCCCCTTTGGGGAGTACTGAGGGGTGAGCCCTGTTTTGTCCTCACTTCTGTTACCCTGGTGAGGGAGGGGTGAGCAGTGGAGGAGGACTGGTGCCTTCAAGACATGGAGTTAGGTGAGCGCAATTCCAGCATGGGAGTTTCGAGCCTTGAAGGCCTCCTGGAGCTAAGGGGACTCTTGTTCCCTTGCTCCAGGGTATACCCTGGCCGCTCCACTGGGTTTACTCAGACCTGCTCCAGTCTGAATGGATCCTGGAAGGCAGATCACGGCTGGGAAAGGGGATAGGGGATATCGGCGGCACTGCTGCTGATTCTGCCCCTCTCCGGGCCTTGAGCTGCCCTAGGTTTGTTTCTTTTTCATGCTGCCAGAAAAGATTAGGAGAGCAACAAGCTGAAGAAAGATGGAGAATGGGGGAGGGAATATTGGGGGAAATATCCCCCAAAATGACATGGGTGAACATTCATCAGAGCCCTAGCAATAGCAGCTCTGTGTCTTCCATCATACCTACATAAGCCCATTGTCCAATGGGACTTACTCCCAAACACATAGGATTGAAGGCTTACTCAAATTTAAGGATTATTCCTTTGAACCAGGGAGAGCTAACAAGTTTACGTTGCATCCTAGCCTCCAACTTTTCCCACAGTTTCAATGTTTCTTCATCTCTGCGATCCTGATTCCAACAATGAACAATTCCATCATTTCTGATTGGCAGTGAAATACAGTATATTTAGACATCTCAGTTGCCAAGGAGAAAACTTTCCAAAGCAGGATTTTGCTATTGCTCAAACTGTTCGGCCTATAAACAGGGCGATATGGGATCCAGGTTTTGCTAGGAGATTAAATCAGTCAATCCTAAATGAAATCAACCCTCTAGGTGGCCTTATCTGGTCTGGGACTTCCAGGTAAGGACTGGTTTTGGGTGAGACCACCCACTGAGCCTGCACAAGATATGGCTCATGATCAGTAGCACCCCAACCATGCTAAATATTAGTAGTGCAGTATTCAAGTATTATTCATATAGTATTCAAGTATTATGCATATAGTATTCAAGTATACGAAGCAGTAACAGATTTTACTTTTCTGGGCTCCAAGATCACTGCAGACGGAGACAGCAGCCATGAAATTAAAAGACGCTTACTCCTTGGAAGGAAAGCTATGGCAAACTTAGACAGCATAATAAAAAGCAGAGATATCACCATGCCAACAAAAGTTCGCATAGTCAGGGCGATGGTGTTCCCAGTAGCAATGTATGGTTGTGAGAGTTGGACCATAAGGAAGGCTGAGCGCCGAAGAATAGATGCTTTCGAACTGTGGTGCTGGAGAAGACTCCTGAGAGTCCCTTGGACTGCTAGGAGATCAAATCAGTCAATCCTAAATGAAATCAACCCTGACTGTTCCCTGGAAGGACAGGTACTGAGGCTGAAGCTCAAATATTTTGGCCACCTAATGCGAAGAGAGGACTCTCTGGAGAAGACTCTGATGCTGCTGGGAAATATCGAAGGCAAAAGGAGAAGGGGAAGGCAAAGGATGAGATGGTTAGACAGCATCACCGATGCCACGAACATGAAAATGAGTGAACTCAGGAAGATAGTGGAGGACAGGAAGGCCTGGCGGGATATGGTTCATGGGATCACGAAGGGTCGGACACGACTTAACGACTGAACAACAACAACAAAACCCAAAGTAAATTGAAACAAGCAGAAAGCAGCTTCCAAGATGTGCAATGGGATGGATTGATCAGAAGTATCACCCAGCAGAAAAGATGTGGGGCAAATTTAGAAGTGTTGTGGAGTGTGAAAGTTCCCCAAATCCCCATTTACCTTCAGATTACTTTGCTCTGGGGCTATTCGTAATCATGATTATTGCCACCATTTTGCTGTTTGCCTAGAAAACTGGGCAACGATCTCGATTTTCCAGCATGAGGCTGTAGTGTGAGAAGTGCAAGAAGAACAAAATGGTGGTCATCATCAAAGAAGGAAACAGTCAGTGAGAGAATACATGACGTGCGTGTAAACTGCACAGCGCAATGGGCAAACTCCGTGCCTTTCTCAAGCACCAATGAAATGGGGCATGGCATGGAGGGCTGGCTTTTGGAGTGTTTTTTGAAGACAGCAAGGCTGGTAGGGACAAGGGAGGGAGGTCAGTTTTCTGAGCTTTGAGCAAGTTCAGAAAAATTATCCTTGTTCTCCTGATTTTTTCCAGAAGGACTTGGAACAAAATTGGAAGTGTTTGCCTGTCCCTACTCTAAAGCAGAAGCTGCTACAAATGTGGAGGGTGGGTCTACCTCAGACAAAACATCTGAAGAAGGTCAGGTGAAGCCAGGAAAGTTTCGAGATTCGGAAAATCGAGATCTTCTCAGGGGGCTTTCACACATCTCGAGTCCCTTCTCCCTAAACGATTCCGTGTGGGAAACAAACACCTCTTCACTTCATTAAAGAATCCTGTTAGCCCCACAAGAAGGAAAGGAGACACTATGGCTGAATTACGTGGGACAAGTTAATGAACGTCTCGCCCTGGAATATGTACAGCAATGTGTTAAGTTACAGTGGTTTCTGGCTGAACAACTTGTTAACAGCTGTGTCAATTCAGGACACTCACAGGCAGTCCAGGCTGCACGCCCATTCAGAAGAAAGGATGTTCAAGGGTGCTCCAGGCCAAAGCAGTTTTTCCCGTCTATTTTCCCCAAAAAATTGCAAATGTTTTTGTACGTACCACAGTGAGAACCTTTGAATGAATTTTCGAATGTGGCAGCAGCAATGATTATTGCCAGATCATGGAGTGATCTTCATCACCCAAAACTGGTAACAGGTTGGATACATTTTAAGAGAGGCCAGAGATGGAAAAGTCAACTTTAGGGCTGAACTGAAATCCTTCTTATTTTTCTGCCTTGTTTGGAAGGGGGAAGATTGGTGGCTGGGGTCCATTTTGGCATTTTTCAGGGGGCAACAGAACAGTGAAATGGGACAGTCAGCATGTCTCTCTGCAGCAGGCGGTCGCTCTGGTTTTTTTTACCCACAACTCCCTTGGAACAATGCTATGCAATGATGTCGTGTAATTCAGACAGGAAGGGGGGGGGATGATGGCCGTCAGCTGGCATAAGGAGTGCTGCTGCTGGCCACCACCACTGGGAAACAGGCAGCAGGAGTAAAATAAGGGACAGTGTCACCCTCAACTTCCCCCAAGTTTCAGCCAAGGTCTTCCGGGAGAACTTTCAGCACTACTTTTTCTGTCCACAAGAGCAAAGGGAGATTAAATACAGAATCACTTGTGTTGAATCATTCTTGAACTAGTAGAATGAGGAGACAGAATCACAGAATCGTATAATTATAGAGCGGGGGGGGGAGGGTCTTGTAGGGCATCCTATCCAACCCCCACCCATTGCCACTTCAGAGGCTATGGCTGCCAGGGCTGGCCTTAAGTGCCACGAGGCCAACCCGCCGTGGCCCCTCCACTCACCTAGATGAACAGTGGTAGGTCTGGCAGCACCTGGCATGGAGTGCGCCCTTCCGGAAGTAGGTGGCAGTGACTCCATGACATCACCATGTCATTGCCAGCTGCTTCTAGGAGGCCCAATTTCCTGGCCAATCAGACGCAGGGGTGGGCGGGCCAAACTCAAGCTCCACTCGCTGCATCCGACCTCTGCGTGGAAGCTTGCCTCCATGGGGGTGCCGACCAGTGGCATTGCTGGGGGGGACGACACCGGGGGATGCAATGTCCCCGGGGGACAACCACAGTTTCCTTGCAAGGAGGAGCTGTGGTGGGATTTTAGTGCTTCACAGCTCCTTTTTTGCAATGGGGGGGCTGCGTTTGCAGCTGCGAAGCTGAAACGTGCCACAAACAGCGCATTTTGTCCCCCCTTCCCACCCGCCCTGTGTCCTGGAAGCCTTTAAACAAAGACTTCCGGGAGTGCAGGGGGCGGGGCAATGACGCAAAATGCATCATCCCCCCCCCCCCCGGGCCTGGCCTGTGCAGCTGGTGCTGGCTGTGGCCCAGGGCCTGATTCAGCTGAATCGGCTTAAAGTCAGCCCTGCTGGCTGCTGCTTTTCCTACTTTTCTTTTCAAGGAGGCAGGGTCCGGATGAAAGAAGTCACACTCTACTGGCACTGGGAACCAACCCCTCCCTTCAAGTCATGGGAGATGCCTGTTGTCTCCGAGCCTTCTGAGGCCGTCTTTCATTCCCCGATGGATGGGAAGAGACTAGTGCTCTCTCTTGTGCTTTGGTTCCTCTGTGGCCACCAGATCCCCTCTCTGTTAGGAACAGGGAACTTGCCCCCAATATCTCCCAGTGACAGCTGGCCCTGTGCTGGTTCATGGGTGCATGCCTGACTATGACCAGCACTGTCTACAGCCTGCCTTCCTCTCCTGAAGACCAGGCAGACACGGTCCCAGGTGGCCCCTCCCTCCGCCTTATACTATGGAGCTCCTGTCTCAAGGGCCGGACCCTGCGCCTTCTACGGCCGCCCACGTGATCGGCATGGGGCCCTTGAGCATCTCCTCCATGCTGCTGCTGCTGGGAATGCTGTACAATGCTTGCCAAGAGTGTCACGATCTCCGTTGTCAGCAGCACGAGGGCCTTTTGGCACAGAGCTGCCACCACAGAGGCAAAGACCCTCCTCCTCCTCCTCTCTGAATCCTAACCGGCTAAGGTTATCTCTGTAGATTTCAGGCTCAAATACCGTATTGTCCCGAGTATAAGACGCACCTGATTATATGACGCACCCTTAAAGTTTGGTGCTATTAAAAAAATTTAATTAAATCACTGGCATTAAATGGCAACAGCCTGATTATAAGACGCACCCCTAGTTTAAAAACTTAAATTAGGAGAAAAAAGTGAGTCTTATACTCAGACCAATACGGTACTAGACAGGCTCTTTACTAGCATTCCTGGAAATTCTCACTAAAACTTCAGATAAATCTGTTTAGCATTTCGATAACGGAGAATAAACAAAGCAGAAGGAGGTTGTAAAGCTCCCATTTGTTGAGAAAATTAGAGAAAATTGCCAAAACTCAGCATAATATCATCAACCCTCCACTTGCTCATTCGCAATGGTATTAAAAGGGGCCACTTTTAGCTTGCAAAGCAAAATAGGAAAAGGGACAATATGTGGTTGACAATGGTACTGCTAATAAATTTCAGGAAATGTCCATGATCAGACAGTCTGAGGATCACAAATACACTGTTAAATAATTCACAGTTGGATTAGAGGGGAGATGTAAAGAATTGCAAATTGAGGCATCGGGTGGATGCGAAAGCTGGTTTTCCTTACCAGTAACCAGAAATGAAAAAACTAGAGTTATGCAAGGACATCAGAAAAACCCTGCTGGATCAGGTCTGGGGGGGGGGGGTCATCCAGCCCAGCATCCTGTTTCTGACAGAGGGTCACCAGCAGGAGAGCAAGGGGGGCTTCTCATTGGTCCTCTGCAACAGGCATTCAGAGGCAGGGTGCTGCTGCTGCCAAATCTGAAGTCTCAGGCAGCCGTCCTGACTAGAAGCCCGCGACAGGCCCACCTGGGTGAACAAGGTTAAAAGCACCAGTAGTTGGGCTCTCCCAGCGCTGCCCTTTCAGCAGTGCCGCTTCTGCTGATTCGTGACTGCGCAGCTCAGCAGCTGAGAGCAGCTGAGAGCAGCTGATAGTGGTGCTGGGAGAGCCCAATTATCACAGGGGCTGAGCTTCTGTGGGTTCTATCTGGCCCACGGGCCGTATGTTTGACACCCCTGCTCTACATGCTTTTGAACTCTGCTATGCTTCTGCCATGATGTAATTTCAGTCCCAGGGCCTTCTGGGAAAAAAATGGCAGCTGGCTCAGTTGGCTGCTGTGAAGAGCTCCAGAGTTTCCAGTCCTGCTGCTGTGACCCACAGAAGCACAACAACAACAACAAAAGTTTTTAAACGTTAAAAGTCAACACCCCCACCAACCAGCTGTCATCACCCTAAAACTGGAGAATTGCCCACCCCCTCCTTGAAACCACCTGGTCTCATCCCTCCCCACCAATCATTCTCACACCCCCAAATTCAAGCTGAAAGTTCTCCAAAGAGAACCTTCCTCTCCGCCCTTGGTGAGTTCCTCTCCCAAGCGCAGCCCGGCAAGCTGCTTCCCAGGCTTCTCTGTGCAGAGACTGCTGCGTTCTTTGCCTCCGTTGTTCCTTGCAAGATGCTCCCCCCCCCCCCCGGGTGGCTTCTTTTCATGTTGGAGGCATTTATTAGGCTTTGGAGTCCTGACAAGCCAAACTGGACAAGCACAGCATCAGGAACCGATGGCTCTGTTTGGAGAAGGCTGGGGGCTATTTTTGACAGCCACTATGCTGTGTTTGATTGCTGGCTTGAGGACCAGATGTGGAGACATCCAAATTGCACCCTCCATTTTTAACTCGCCCTCCCCTGGTCCCAAAGTGTTGGGTCTGCCTCCTGTTTGCACAGGTGGACTTGTGGGGAACGAGGATGGCTGATCACATCCTTCAGCTGGGTTGACCTCACTGGTCCTGCGCTAGTTGACTCTGGTCGCTGCTGGGCCTGTGGGCTGACTCTGGAGCAGCGACTCCTGGTAGCTTCCTGCCACATACACAGTCATTGTTGACCACGTCGGTGGTTCTGACTAGAGGGGGTCCATTGCACACATTCCAGGACCAAGGAAAGACAAGAGAAAGACACTGAAAGCTTCTGGAGGGGGGGCAGGGATTTGGCGCTGAGCTAACGGCCTTAGGGCCAAATTGGACAAAATGCCAGAAAGTGCAGGATCCGTCTCCTGGTGTTAAGAAACTAAAATGCAGCCATAGAAACTAGGGAAGAGGAGCTGCAAATCCATTCAGGACAGTGTGTGTGTGTGTGTGTGTGTGTGTGTGTGTGTGTGTGTGTGTGTGTGTGCGCGCTTAACCTCTTCCTTTCAGGATATTTTTTCAGTTGAAATTGCCCCAGGCCCATGGGGAAAAATGGGGCGGTAAAACAGACATAGGGGTCTTGATCAGAAACACAGCTTGTTTAATTGTGCATTCACTCATTTATGACAATATTTTCATCCTATTTTATTTTAAATTTAAAAACAAGCAACCCCAGCTGTCAAAACAACAAATGGTTGAAGCAAAGTGAGCGGCAGACAATTCACAGAGGATGGTCAGACTGAATGCAGTGCTAGACTACTTACTGTAGTCCAGTGGTTCTCAAACTTTTTAGCACCGGGACCCACTTTTTAAAATGACACCCACCTAGCTTTTGTTGTTGTTGTTCAGTCGTTAAGTCGTGTCCGACCCTTCGTGATCCCATGAACCATATCCCGCCAGGCCTTCCTGTCCTCCACTATCTTCCTGAGTTCGCTCATTTTCATGTTCGTTGCATCGGTGATGCTGTCTAACCATCTCATCCTTTGCCTTCCCCTTCTCCTTTTGCCTTCAATTTTTCCCAGCATCAGAGTCTTCTCCAGAGAGTCCTCTCTTTGCATTAGGTGGCCAAAATATTTGAGTTTCAGCCTTAGTATCTGTCCTTCCAGGGAACAGTCAGGGTTGATTTCATTTAGGATTGACTGATTTGATCTCCTAGCAGTCCAAGGGACTCTCAGGAGTCTTCTCCAGCACCACAGTTCAAAAGCATCTATTCTTCGGCGCTCAGCCTTCCTTATGGTCCAACTCTCGCAACCATACATTGCTACGAGACATTAAAAAAAGTGATCTAGAAATAAATAAATATATTTATTTATTAACAAGTAAAGAACTCAGCTGTTTGCAGGGTAATTCGCAGCTATCTTGCAAACTGCAGGAGCTCAGCTTTTTGAAGGGCAGTTAGCAGCTATCTGTTTTTTGAATAGCCTCAGGCAATTACTTATCTGATCTTTCCATCACCTGGGACCCACCAGAAATCAGGTCGCGACCCACCAAATGGGTCCCGACCCACATTTTGAGAAACACTGCTGTAGTCCAAACACACAACGAAAAAGCCAAATTGCAACAACAAATGCCAAAGAAGGAAGAGTGGGAGTGAGCCATGCACGTTTCTGAAGGAAGAGTCTTCCAGAGAGTCACCACCACTGAAAAGGCTCTGCGCCTCTTGAGTGCTCCCCACAGGCAGGGCCTCAGGCAACAATCAGAGCATATAGAAAGGCACTTATGGAAGAAGGCGGTCCTTAAGATACCCAGGTTCGAGGACTTTAAAGGTAATCACGACACCTTGACTTGAGCCCAGAAACAAATAAGTTACCAATACTGTCAGGCTTTAATTGTCTTGCTGGATCAGACCAAGTTCTCTTGACTGGAGCATCCTGTTTCTTAGCCAAAAAGATGCCTCTGGGAAGCCCAGAAACTGGGTGTGAAGGCAACAGTCCCCCCCCCCCCCAATTGTCCTCAGCCTATGAGATCCATAAGAGCACTGCTTCGGAACATGCAGGTTCCATTTAGCTATCATGACTCACAGCCGCTCATAGATTCTCCATGAATTTATCAACCCCCCCCCCTTTTAAAGCCCCTGAAGCCACCACCATGGCCAGTGACAGAGAATCCCACAAGTTGATCACAATGCTTTATGTGAAAGAGGGCTTCCTCTTGCAGGTCTGAATGCAGCATCCACCGGCATCCATGGGTTCGGCCAAAATCATAGCCCGTAAGCCAGGATCCTCAGCAAAGCCATACCAAATACCAGTGTGATCGCGTTAGCCAAAACCCCTTGCTACTGCACGTCTAGCAGGGCAAACAGAGTCTTCCCTTGAATGTTCAGTGCAAGTCTTCCAACAGAACAGCGGATAGTGCCGTTGTGTCCAGGGCAGGCCTTTTCCAGCCGTGTGCAATAATTATAGAGCTATAATAGGAACCAAATTACATGCTCTACCCCCACCAACTTTGTACTGAATGGGGGTGGTGTTGGGGTGGGGTACAGAAGAAGACCCAGTCTGCTCAGCTCTACCAGATAAGCTTCCAAGCTCCTTGGTGAAGACACACAAAACACTTCTTTCTGCTGGCCTTAACCACAGGACAAGGAGGGAATTTGCCCAGCTTTAGAGAACAGAGAGTTCTAGAAGCTTCTTCACAAAACCAGGCTCATTTCGGTCCGTTCACTATTTCTGGAACGTCTTGCAAGCACACTGGGCTGGGCTGTGGTCAAATAAAAGCCAAATATTGGATTCACCTGATGTCCTGTGGGTCAGCCGTGTGGTCTGTGGGATGGATGGATGAGAGAAGCAAACTGAAGTCACACACAGCCCTTTTTGAGTACCCTGAACGTAAAATAGGCATGGAGGGCACAGCCCCAAACAGACTGGTATGTCTGTGTGATCTGGTGGGGATGATGGTCAATATCCCAGTTGAAGTCCAATCTTCTGAGCTTCCCACTTGGCTTTCTAAGGATGCCTCTTGATTAGAAAAATGTGACACTTCTACTTTTTGTGGAGACGAATGAATCTGAGATTAATGGACTTTTACGGAATTACAAAGAGGGCACAATACAGAGCAGCTTCGGGTGGTGCGTAGTCAAAGGGATACCAGGCAGGGAGGGCCATTTTTGGCGAAACTCTTCTGGTCCAGGCAGCAGTGATGATCCCCATACCAGGAATCCTGGCTGCGGATGCTCTTCCCCCCTCCCCACAAGGCTTGGATGTGAGGGCAGGAAGTCCAGACTACAGCTGGGCTTCATGATGATATCGTCACCTCCCCACATGGCATTATCACAAAGCCAGAGTGACGCTTCCTGCCCTCACTCTGGAGCCTCATCGGGTCAAACATGATGCCCACCAGCAACTGGGAGCACAGTCGCCTCAGTAAGTTTCCCACACACTTCACTCCTCTCCAAATCACCAAAACGTAGGGTACATGGAGAGCCATGCTGTAGGTCAGGGGTCGGCAATCTTTTGGGGCCAAGGGGCCGGACGTCGGTGATGATGTCATCATGTCATTGCCGAGCTCCCAGAAGTGGCTGCGCGAAGCTTGGCTTGGGAGATCGAAGCCGAATTTGCCGCATGCTGGACAGGGAATGGGCAGACGGCTCTGTCATTTCCTGTTTGGCGCACGGCAATTGGGCAGGAGGCTTCACCTCCCAAGCCAAGCTCCGCACAGGCTGGATGGATCCGGCCCATGGGCTGAAACAGGTTGTCGACCCCTGCTGTAGGTGCCAAACTGCATTTGAAAAAGAAGAAGCATTTCAAGAGACAGAACAACCTCTTTGCTCTGCAGAAGTATTTAGCTGGAGTGGTCAGGAGCTCTAACGAAGTAGTAGTTAGTGGCGGACAAGAATTCTGACCTCATCGTATGTTCTGGCCCTAAATAGAAGCTTTGAATGAACACTTCTGGGCCATTTTATAAAAATATAATCAATGCATAATCAGGAGCTATCCGTGAAGTAGCACACCTCATCCGTACATGGCACTGAGAGCCAATTTGGGCCCCTCCTCTTCAAACCCTCGTTGATGGTATCATTTGACCCCAGTATAAACCCATCTTTCATAAGCAGGGCAGGCATCGAAGGACCCATGGGGGGCTGGCTGGGGGTCGCCTCAGCTGTTTATTTAGCAATACGCAATGATGCCGCCTTCAAGACAGGTTATTTTGGGATCCCGTGAAGCCACTACAGACCCTTCATTCACTGTCATTGACTTGGCCACATAAAGAGCTACAGAGCAGATCAAGCTGTTAATGAACACAGATTCCTATCTTAATTAGATTACAGGAAATTAAAAAAGACGTGGCTCACCATCTAAGTGGGGAGGGGGAAACAGCGCTAACTTGTCCTCTGGAAACAGGTCAGGTTTCGATCTGGATTTCCCTCAGAATTCTGGAATCCAGTGAGAAAACATTGCAGAGACAAGCAGATCTCTTGAACCGAAGCAAAAAAACCAAAAGTGTAGCCTGTAGTTACAGTAAAAGCATACAAACGTGGTTAGGGAGGACAGGTCTATCAATGCCTGTGAGTCACGACTCATGATGGCTCTGCGCCGCTACCTCCAGATCCAAATTGGTCCGCCTCCAAATACCAGTCGCAGGCAAGCAATGGTGAGACAGAGCTTGTGGAGAGCTTGCAGGCCACTGTAGGAAACAGGATGCTGGGCTAGATATAACAACAACAACAACAACAACAACAACAACAACAACAACAACAACAATAATAATAATAATAATAATAATAATAATAATAATATACAGTATTTATGTACCGCCTTTCTTGGTCATTGGATTTCTCCTTCGACTTTAATCCAAGGCGGTGTACATGGACGTTTGACTTGATTCAGCAGAGCGTTTTTTATCTTCTCATGTTGCTTCCATTTCTGTACAAAATGCTGGTGGTTAAGAAGAGCCAATCAGGTCTAAGAAGTGAAACTGTCCCTCCCTACTGGGTAAGAAGCTGACGCCAGATGCAATTTTTTTAGCAATAAAGTTAAAGAAGATACCAAGGATCTCAAACTGGGAACCCTGGGAGTTGGAACACTGGAGACCCACAATATTCTTTTGGCCATCATGGCAGCTCTCCAGAATGACCCGTTGATTGCCCTGCTAGTGACTACACTCTTGGGCATAACCACTTTAGCTGGTCATTGTCTAATTTGCGTCAGGTGACTCAAGGGGTCCATGAAGCATCCGGTGGTCCTATAAGACTTGGGCCTATCACTGAGCTTTATGTCATAGCAGCTAAATGCTATATGTGAATGGATTTCTTCCAATGTATTTGATAACGGCTAACACCCTCTATCTGGTCTATAATTAAACCAGGAAAACAAAATACTCGCTATATATTGGAAAATCTGGTTTTATTTGGTTCAGTTATGAATCACCCAGACACCCGTGTATGGGTTGGGAAAGAAGCAGGGTGCAGACGCGTCGCTCCGGTAGGGGCGGGGCTGTAAGTATCGCTGCGGTCATAGTCTCTTTACCGAGCGAGGAGGAGGCAGCCCCGCCCCCTCACTGTCCGAGCCAGTCCCCTACGGAGAAAGCGGCAGGCAGGGTCTCTTCCCTGCCGGTTTCTCCGTAGGGGACTGGCTCGGACAGTGAGGGGGCGGGGCTGCCTCCTCCTCGCTCGGTAAAGAGACTATGACCGCAGCGATACTTACAGCCCCGCCCCTACCGGAGCGACTCTTCTGGCAGGGTGTTGTAGCCTTGATTGCTCCTGCATTCCAGATGTGCTCCAGATGGTTGGACATCATGGGACCTTTGGCTGCCATGATGCCAAGCCATCTGGGATGCACCCCCATGCGTGGCAATGACCATGGTCCTCCAAGATCCTACAGTCTCTGGATCAGAGTGGGCCTATTTTGCAGTCTCATACCACTGGTAAGTATTACAACTTGGCTTGCTCTTTAAGGTATGGATCTTGAAATGTTTAAGCTCAGTTAAAGAATGGCTGTCCTATTCAAAGGACACAGGAGCCAAATACAGTAGTTACTACTGCAATTTCACTGCAGTAATTCATGTTTCACATGGTAATTAATGTTTTGAGGAGGAGGCTCCTTCCCAAGATAACACTTCTGAGGAAAGTTTTGATAAGTTTTGATAAAAAGTTTTTATAAGATGGGCAAACTTCCTCAGGGACTGAGATGGGTGACTCGGAATGAGCTTGCTCATTTCGAGCTACATCTGAGCATTCTCAGGAAAAGCTTTGCCTAAGAATTATTTGAAATCTTAGAAAGACCTGACTCTTTCCAAATCTTTCCTTGCCAGCTCTTCACTGTCACCACTTCCCTGCGACTGCTTTCCCTCCTCTTCCTAGTGAGCACCCAGTCCACTCTCTCTCCTTTCCCCACAACATGGTTTCCAGCAGCAGTGAGGGGGCGGTGTAACAGGAAGGCTGTTCTATCGGCCTTCATCCAAACAGCCTTACCACCAAGAAGCTCTATTGCAGAGTTCTCTGGAAATGTTAGTTTGCCAGGCTTCTGGCCCACCAGCATCTGTGTCCAAACCCAAAAACAGAGTTGGAACAATTCCCCCCCCCCCAAAAAAAATCCTTTTCAGTATGCTCTACTGCTAACTTTGATGTTCAATATTCTCCAAACATCCTCTGTATGTCAAAACATCCAGCATTTATTTGATGTTCAGTGTCAGTTAGGGTCACTGGCATCACTAGGGGAGCGCAGGGTGTGTGGACCCCACCGGGTGTCACCCCAGACCCTAGTGACACCACTGGCTGCTTGGAGTGCACCTCAGTATAGAAAAGCTGGTTAAAAATGAAAGATGATGGTGGTCATTATGAGTACATCAGAATGCTGTGGAGCAGCTGATTGTGTTATACAAATAACAAGAGTGTGTCCTTGGGGGTGCCGCGATGAGCTCCTGCACCGGGTGGCACAAACCCTAGTGATGCCTCTGGTTTGGGTTGCCAGTTTGCCCAAAATGGTGCCATTTCTCCAGCTTTTTACTTTTTTTCCCTCTAGTGGATGGTCAGCAAAGGTGAATCTCAAGCCATTCTGGAGCTGCTGCTGGCCCTTTTATTTATTTATTTATTTATTTATTTTTCACATTTTATACCGCCCTTCCTCCAAGGAGCTCAGAGTGGTGTACATATTTCCTCCCCTCCTTTTTGTCCTTACAACAAACCTGTGAGGTAGGTGGGGCTGAGAGATAGTGACTGGCCCAAGGTCACCCAGGAAGCTTCGTGGCTGAGCGGAGATTTGAACCTGGATCTTCCAGGTCTAAGTCCGACTCCCAAACCACTACACCATCTGCTGGCCTCTGCCCTGGCAGCAGATTTTTTGCCCATTTTAAGGGCCTGGCAGGTTTCTGACCTCCACAGATTCTGCTTCAGAAACGGCAAGTTTTGAGATGCTTCCAATCAAGCCACCTGCCGGTCAATACCTGACATCGGATGGAATTAGATATTTGGCTCCACTGTCAAATGATTCCTGTTCTTTGATATTTGACGTATCATGATGGTCTTTAGCATTTGGCAACTGAAACGGTCTATTGAGGATTTGACAGTGTTTTCTATTTGGTAGCCAGTATAGTAAATGCCACATATAGGTGCTGTTCGCTTGCAACCCATAATATTAAGTGCATCTTCAGGACACATCAAAAATCTGGGCACATAACAAGACAACAGAGGCAGTTGGAAGGAAGAGATGTTTAAAGTTGGGAAAGTGAAGGAAGTTGATGTAGTTTAGCCCCCCCCCCACCTGTTTATACAGTCAGAATTTAGAGGCTGAAATACTGGGTGTTCTTGGCCTCAAGACGTGGAGATGGCCATTTGCTTAACTGAAGAGGGTCTGATAAATTCATGGAAAGCAGCTGCCCCTAGACCTACCTGCTGAATCTCCATGTACAGAGATAGCACACACATGACCCCCTGGTGCAGGCAAGAAGGAAGAGCTGCCACTTTTAAACCCCCCTCCCCCATTTGTGGGCTTCCCAGAGGCTGACTCTGTACCAGGTCAGACCGTTCTTTGGTCTGATCCAAGACACTTATGATGTTGTTTCAAAACCAGTTTCAGATAAAGTCATATGGCTTTGAATTTTGACTTCCCCCTTGGTAATTCTTTGCTTTTGCATATGTTCCCTTTGCTATCACAAGCAATAAGAAAAAACAAACAAACTGAATAAACCGTAACTACGTACGGTATGTTTGGTCCCTGGGATGCTGGAGTGGCTGAGAAAAGGAAGTCTTGTTTTAGGAGAACGAACTGGCTCTCAATCGCGGCTACTCAAGTCATTCTTAGTGGTTACTGTTATCAAATCGTTTTGCACTTTATGTTGCGCAAATTTACCTGCGTAATCTTGTTTTTCCTCTTTTCTATTCAGATATTTTGTCTCTTGATTTGCAGAGTTTGTTTTGTTTGGTTCAGTGGATGTCGTCCACCCCCACCACCCCCTTCTTAGCAGAGCTCAAAAATGTACTCTGGTTTGGGCAACAAGACTGTAACTCTACACATTTGTAACATGGAAGTATGTTCCGTGGAAATGATCAGGAGTTACTTGAATCAATGTGGTTAGAATCAGGGACAAACTAGATGTGACAGGGAGTTTTGTCTCTTGCCCCAGACAATTTGCTTGGATGGATTGAAACGCAGCTTAGATGCCCTAATTGAGAGCAGGAGTCTGCTCCTTTCCGACTTCCTCTTTCCCTGCCCCACCTCCTCCTCTGTCTTTTTAAAGACAAGGGGCCTGGAGAAGCAAAAGGCAATGGCCACGTTGGCCAAGATGCCACCCTGGACCCCAGTTCACCAGGTCCAATGAAGGGCTGCTGCTGCTCTTGGTAACTTTAAAAGAAAGATCTGGAGGAAAGAAACACAGCAATAGCTCTTTCTTTGGGGTGTTCAAAACGCATCTTGTACATTTTCTTGTTGTAACCCTTACAACAACCTGGTAAGGTAAATCAGGATTATCACCCCATATTGCAGATGGGGATGATGAAACTCCTGAGTGAGAAGGTGATTTGGCAGCGGTGGGAGGGCAGAATGGGCTGGGGGGGGGAGAGGCATGTCAGAGGCAGGAGGGGGGCACTTGATGTGGGCGGATTGTGCCAGATGCTGTCTCCTTCAGTGGCAGCTGACATGCCCCCTTGTCTCCTCGAACGTGCGCCAGTTAAAGAGCCATTGTTGGTGATTGGGAGGCTTATGAGGAGATAAGGGAAAATATTTCCCCTTACCTCTTCCAAGCCTCTTGATCACCCCCCCCCCAACACCACCATAGCATGCAGTGCAGCCCATTTTTGTGTGACTGCAAGATATGGCAGGGAAAACCATAGGATTTGATTGTAAAGTCACCTAGCAAGGTCATGTAGGCTGGAAGATTCAAATGGGGTGTTTTCTGGCTTGTAGCTCATTCTCATAAGCCGCTAGACGACACTTGTTCTTATGGAACTCCAGGCCACATTGAGTTTGGTCCTTTGGAGAGCAGACAGAAATACGGCCACCCTTTCCAGATCCATCCCTATGATCCTGGAAGAGCTTCAATAGATGGCCACCTACAGGTGACTAGCATGTTGGTTCCTGATGACTGACTGAAGCCTCAGTTCCAGGAAGAAGTCACCCTCTGGCCACCTCAGAGTGGATACTGAAAACGTTCATACTGTAAGAATTCCACCTAAATTCTAAAAGACTTCAGCAAAGTCAGAAAGCCTGGAATCCTTCCCCTTGTCAATCAGTGTGTATGCGGGGGGGGGGGGGGAGGGGGGTTGCCCCAGTATGCCTCACTTTATGCTCATTGACACTGAACTGCCTTTGCTGTTTGCCTCTAGCTGTGGATGGACTCAGGGCTCAGCAGCTGCGGTTCACGACTGCAGCTGACAGGAGCGGCTCTTCCGTTGCTCTGCAGAGTCTTCTTTGGGCCCCTGGCAACTGATGATGCAGCCCACCATGGCAGGCCCCTCCCTCCTCAGGTGAGCAGGCGAGGAAGGACTTGCAGGTCTGCTGGGGGGCCGGCTGTGCTCGTGTTGGGCACAGTGCAGCTGCTTCTCTATGGCTTGACGCGGCGTCAAAAATGTTTTGTTATTCCGTCACTGACCCCCAGCACTCGAATGGGCTGACATATGACGTTTCCTGTCTCAAACAAGCTGTTAATGTTGCTAATGTGATCAGCTCCCATAATTTCTTGAGCGGACCCACTCTCTGGAGTCTGTCTTTATTTTTTAGCATATACAACACCTGCTACTGACCACATATAAAGACTGATGGAACAGCTTGATCTTCGCTCAGGTGCCATGGAGGAGCCGGCCAGAGGCTCAGGCTTTGCGGGGACAGGTGACTTGGCCTTCTCGTGTTGCCCGGCAACTACTGAATAGTCAGCTGCAGGACTTCCTTCAGGCTCTCTGTGTTGGTGGCCCCCAAGTGCCGTGAATAGCAGGCCAGTAGCTCCCCCTGCTGGCAGACTAGCGTGATGGGGCAGGAGGTAAGACAGTTGGCCTCCAGCTTGAGACTCCTGATATCTTGGCCTGGGCATGTGCAAAGGACAGTAGGTTCACCATCCTCCATATATTTTCCATCCTTGGGTCACCACTATAGCTGCCATTGAGATAAATCCATTGGTGGCACATGTGGGATTTGTAATGTGGCTGTATGTCAAAGAGACTGCCGGATTGGCAATTAGGGTCTTTTTTTTTTTTGCCATTGTTGCCAGAATCATTTGAATTCTAACCCTATGAAATTTTGGGAGAAATACCATCAGGTTTGGATTGAGGCCCCATCTGAGTCAAGGCTCAGCACTACAACCTGTTTGGATTGGAGCCCTGACACACTTTCCCACATGCATCAGTGGTGAGTTAAGAGCATCAGAAGAGCCCTGCTGGATCAGGCCAAAGAAGACCCATCTAGTCCCGCTTCAAAGACCCATCTAGTCCCGCTGCTGCTGCCTGTATCTCACAGGAGATAAAGATATTTCTGGAAGTGATAAAGTTCTTGTGGTTGGAGCTTGTGATTGATGACCTCACTCATGTATCGCTCATGCCCATGAAATCCTCCCCCAACAAGCAGCCACAAAACGTTGACAGAGCCTCTCCGCTGCTCGCTGATTCAGAACATGCAGCTCTCTGCGTTCAAATGGGAGCGATGATGTTCTCCTTTCCGCAAACCAACTGGCCGCTATATAAGCCTCCGTATGGTTTTATTGGCCACTTGGCTCTGAGGAAAGAGTAGGCTAGGCAGGCATGTGGGGAATTGGCTGGCAGCACCGAAGAGGACTTGAGCACGAGGAGGAACACTTTGTTTGTTACATAAGAAGGGAATGAGAGCCCTGCGGGGCCAAACCAAAGGTCTACCTCGCCCAGCATCCTGTTTCCAAGAGTGGTCAGCCAGATGCGTCTGTGAGACTCCCAAGCAGAGCACAGAGGAAAAAGCGCCACACAGCTCTCCAAGGGTTCACCGAAGGACTTTTCTCTGCCTTACCTGTGTCAGAAAGTAGGAAAACTTATTGTGATCCAAAGGCCGGGGATTGAAGAGCGGACTTTTTGCAGGCAAAGCAGCAGATGCTCAGCCACTGAGCCAGGGCCCCTCTGGATTAAAAAAAAAATGTCTATTTATAGACTGCCCTGAATTGCTGGAGATTGGGAGGGGTCATAATGTTTAATATCAATCAATAGAGAAATATTCAGAGAGATTGGCAGCCCGATCCTGCCTAAGATGTGGTGGCTGGCCGAAATGGCCAGCCGCTGCATCCTAGGCAGGATGTGGCTTGCACCGGCATGGCTGGGGCTCCCTTCGGGGGAAGGAGACGTTCATCCCTTTCCCCCAGTGTAAGCCCCAGAGATCCCAATGGGCCTCCTCGGATGTGCGCCAGCTCTTTGACTCTAACTAGAGCACATCTGGGGAGGCTGTGTAAGGCCAGCTCAGCTCGGGGACGGGGATATCGGCACTACCTGGCGCCAATATCCCCGCCCCCTCCCAGGCGTGCTTTATTGTGCCCTGTTATTCCTTGGGACAAGGTGTTTGTTGTCCAGGGTTTGTCTAAGCCTGTGTCTGACTGAGCTCTCATCCTTGGTTCTCACCCAGAGGTGGGTCAAGGAGGTGTAGACCTCAGTCTGTGAAGGGCTTTCTAAGGTTCAAACTCGCCCCTGAAATGAGGCTAGCGCTCCTTCAGCAAAGCTGGTTGAATCTGCTCTCACCTTCCCACATTCTCAGGGTGGTGGGCTTCTGCCTTCTGTGCCAGGCGACGTTCTCAAGTGGTCTTTCAAGAGCAGCCCCGCCCCCACTGGAAGCCCTTGACACAGCAGGATCAGGGACTGTGATTGCTGCTGGTCGTAAAGAGTGGACATAATAAGGCCCCTATTTGCAGGCCTCCTGAGAAATGGGGTCCAGTGCAGAGCAGCAAACAGAGTGAGGAAGCTGGGGGGGGGGGCATTTTCTTCTCAGTCGAAGTAGATTTTCCTCACCTGGAATAAAAGGACTGCGTATAAATTGGGTTGTTGGTGTCTTGCTTCAGTACTATAGTCACAAAGAGGAAATAGAATAGTAGAATACTCCAGTAGATAATAATACTAGTAGAATACTCACAACTAGAATCGTTGCTTGCAAGCATTCATCTGGGGGAACTCAAAATATGGAACCCCCTGCTCAAATGTTTGCGAGTGGAATCCAGACGAGCGCAAATGTGCCCCCAAAGGATCGAGCCTCTGTCAGCGAATTGACGGCTCCGAAAGGTCTTTTGGGTCAGCCTTTTACAGACACATTGGATCCTTTGTGAGAAATCAAAAGGCTCAGCTCAATTTCAGGTTAATCTCTTCTGGAATACTTCCGCATCCTGACTTGCAAACAGCAGAACCACTGTTTGAACTTCCAAGTTAGAACTTTCAGCTCGAAACCTTGGGTGAACATAAGAACCTAAGAAGAGCCCGGCTGCTGGATCAGGCCAAAGGCCCATCTAGTCCAGCTTCCTGTATCACACAGTGGCCCCACCAGATGCCTCAGGGAGCACTCAAGACAACATGATACCTGTATCCTGTCACCACTCCCTTGCACCTGGCAAGGGTGGGGGGCAGGGGACAGAAGGGGGGAGGCTAGCCCCCTTTTCGTAACTCATTTTGCGTTCTTTCTTCTGTTTCATATCTTCTCCACTTCATCGTCAGCAGCTGCCGCCAATGGGGGCCACACAATTTTTCCGGATCCCCCTTTGGTATGATGCTATACACAGTATGATGTGTCACTCAGATGGGGAGGTAGTGGGGGAAATTGTGGTCGCCAGGCAGAGCACTAGTTAGATATGGTGATTTTTGTGCACACACCCCAATTTTGTGCTCTCTGCCCGTCCCCCAACAATGAAATGACCACTGCATTTTTGCCAGCCTGAGACTAGGTGACCAAAATGAATGTTGTTGGTTTTTTTGAAACAACACTAGTCACAATAGGTTCTAGATGACCTAGCTCCCAGATTGCCAACTGTCCAGAATTGCTCCAATGTGCACACACATGCACAGACTCATGCTGTCCTGCTGGTTCATTGTTCATGTTCACATGCTGCTTTATGTTAGGACTTGAATTCCCAATGCAGCAGAGGAACTTGATCCGAGTCCCATTTCTTTCCAAAAATTCACCCAGCATATCATATGGCTTCATTAAATCCCACTCTCTCCCAAACACTAACTGTCAGCAAAAAAATAAATATGTCTGGAATGCATTTAGATTGTGCCACATCAGGGCATGAATTAATTTAGGGAAATGAAGGGGGGGGGGAAAGGGAAAGAAAGAATGAACAAGACCATCGGAGCCCGCTCCACACAATGTGAGTGCAATTGCTCCAAGGCACGTGTGGGCTTGTGTGATGTTTTAATTAAACCCAGCTGGTGCTATTTATATGGAGAGCTCATTGTGATGTGAGGCATTCTGTACATTTTTTTCAAAGCAAGTGTGACTGAAGAAAGATTTCTAAATAAAGAAGTACGCGACTGTGCAGATGAGTAATAAAAAGGGGAAATGGCCACCCATGGAATAAGCAGTTCGTTAAGATCCCAGGACACATTGCTGGATCAGGCGGTGGGCAGAAGGGAGCCTGGGATCCACTGGTAGATCTCAGGGTGTTTTGCGGTAGGGCAGCAAGAGTTTCGGACTCCCTGTAGCTCAGGACCAGCAAGTAAAATGGCAAGGAAAGGGAATGTTCCCATCATGGCTGCCATGTGCTGATGGCTTCTCTCTCCGTTTCCTCTCTTGTAAATAGGAGTATCAGGTGGTGACCTTTGGCCAGCAGGTCACACTGGCCAGTTCCAAGTTGTGTTAGAAATGTAAGTATATATATTGATGCGCTTCTCTGCGCCACCACCCCTCTCCATGCCATATAGGAAACAGAAGGGCATGGCTTTGTACCTTGAAAGTACCCCACCCATTTTCTGATGGGAGAGGCATTTGTGTGGTTTTAGTGTTTCTTGCCTTGCTTCTGATTTTAAAGGGTTGTGTGTGTGCGTGTGCGCGTGCATGCGTGCGCGTGCATGCGCGTGCATGCGCGTGCATGCGCATGTCTCTGTGTTTGCGTGTGTGCACGCCCTTTCCAGTCATCTTCTTGAGCTAGGCAAGTGAGAAGTCGTGATGCTCTCTTTCTGATCAAGCTGCTGGAAGAGGGGTTCACTTTGCTGGAGCTGAACAGAAGCCGCACGACCGCAGAAGAGCCTACAGGTCAAAACGTGAGCTGCCGAGTCAGGCCCCAAAGGTCAGACCAAGAAAGCAGCTGGCCAGTCTCCAAGACTGGCCAACTGATCGCCCCTGGGAAGCTCGTGAGGCATAGAAACTATGAGCCTCACACAGCAGCGTAACTAGGTCCAGTGGCGCCCGGTTCAGGGGGGGAATTGGCGCCCCTATAGAGTAAATATTGCGCTCCGGGGAGGGGGGCGCCGCGCTCCGGGAGGGGGCGACCCGGCGGGACACTGCACCGGGCACCCCCCCCAGCGCGAACCCAGCCGGCTTACCTCCTCCTGCTGCTGTAACGTGCTCCACCGTCGTTACACAGAGAGAGGTCCTTTGGGGTGAGGTGAGCCCGCCGGCGGCACGAACTTCCGCTGAAGGAGTCCGGCGGCGGCGGGGAACTGAAGGCACACACACACACACTCACTCACTTCCGCTGAAGCCTGAACTGAATCAATTCCCTGCCGCCACCGGACTCCTTCAGCGGAAGTTCGCCGCTGGTGGGCTCACCTCACCCCAGGACCTCTCTCTCTGTAACGACGGTGGAGCACGCCTCTGTCCGACTCGAGTCCGCGCTGCTGCTGTCTTCCTCCTGATGGAGCGAGGCTCTCTCCGTCAGGAGGAAGACAGCAGCAGCGCGGACTCGAGTTGGACTCGGCGCCTCCGCAGCAGGCAGCGCCTGGTTCAGCTGAACCACGCGCTCCACCGTAGTTACACTACTGGGCCCTCACACACTCAGCAGGAAAAGAGACTTGTGAGCTTGCTCAAGAACATCTAGAAGTTCACGAGGCAGTTAAAACGAGCCTTGCCTGCCACTGGTTCCCCCTTCACAGTTGCATTCTATTGGGAAGTGGAATGGAAATGCGTAGGAAAGGCTGGACAGTGGGAGAGTTTATGTTGGAAGTTGGGGGGGGGGCTCTGCGCACAATGCGGCTTTAAATTCTGAATGTGGGGAATTTGTATTCCAAACTCCCCCATTTCTGAATCCTTCTCCATTATGCATCATAGCCAATTCTTACCATGTGACAAATCTTTTGTGCGTTTGTGACTGCAGTGTGATTTTTGATGAGACGAATCTTTGGCTCATGCTTTTCCCTACTCCCTACATCTGCTCTCAAAAAATAAGGCAAAACAAGATTTATTTTAGTTGTGGGGCCCCACTACAAAAAGATTGCAGAATCTAATTTCCACCTTACATAGATAGGGCTCCAAATTTGGAAATGCAGCCTGGATGTAGGGATTTCACAGTGGATTTTTTTTTGAAACAGTGTAAATCTGCTGGAGAAAGCTGGAGATCATATCTGTCCATTTCAGATGGGCCTTTAAGGCAGCGATCAACCACCCAGTTAACCCAGAATCCTCAGACTTAGGAAGGTTTCGTACTGTTCCCTGGAGCAAGACGGAATTGGCTTCAGACCACATTCCCTTGCTTAGCTAGTGGATGGAGCAGACTGTGTGCGGACAAGACTTCACCTCATAAGCATTGTTCTAAGCTCTCGCTGGAATATTATATTACAGCTCTCGAAAGTCCGACTGGATTTCCCAGCCAGCCCTGGAATTCCACTGAATGTAAAAGGAAAGAGGGGGTATTTTGAGAAGTGGCATAGTACTGTACATGCATGACATCACGGGATAAGATTCTGTCTCTATGTGCCAAGCGCTGGTGGAAAGTTTCTCTTTAATAAGGCATAAAATGTATCTGTGCTGCCAGCTTGCACAAATGGCTGCAAAATAATTTGTTCACCATTAATAAATGCTACGATAAGAACTGCCCAAGCGATTAGGTACATCATAGCTAAGAATAGAGCCTCACTATTTGGAGACAGTGCACCCCTGAATGCCAGGTGTGGCGGACAAACAGGGGGTGGCTACTTCTAAGTGTGTGTAGGATTTAACTGATTAGCATTATAACATGTTTGCAACATGCTTCTGATTAACATGTAGGCACAAGGCTGGCCCATGCAACCCTCCCCACAGGCGAAAAACGACACTCTCTTCTCACCCTTAAATTGCACCCCCAAACTTCCAGCCGATGCAGGAGCTTCTCCCTGCCTCATGGCAGGATCTTCTCCCTGCCTCATGGCAGGATCATCTTTGCTGGGACCGAGGGGTCTTTCCCACCATCCAAAGTCTGGCTTCGAAGTATCCCTAGATGGCCTGCTAGCTCCCCTTATTGCAAGTGATATCATTTTGGCAGGGATGTGCTCCAGCAGAGTGTCTTTTGAACATGCTTCAGAGGGACTCACATCGTTCTCAGATGCACTTTATATTATTTTCGGCCCAATCCTATCTGGCCATCAATCACTGACGGAACTTGCGATGGCGTGAACGGCTGGCAGGCCCAGGTGTGTGTCAATGGGGCGCCCGTAGCCACGTTGGGGACAGCCATTTTATTAAAAGATTATACCCTGCCTCACCCCATGCCAAAGCAAATGCCCAAGGTGGTTTACAAAGATAAAAAATTAAAAAGTTCAAAATGTATAAAACAATAAATAAGATAAATTTAAAAATAATAAAATCCACCGGGGGGGGGGGCAATATAGAGCAGAGTAGCTCTATAGTAGCACTGCAGAGTAGCAGTGGAGCAAAACACCATGAGAGAGACCCAGAAGTCAGATACCAACCCATCACCCACAACAGATACCAACCCATCATGAGACAAAAGAAAACGTTTTGAGCCCTCACCGAATAGCCATGAGGGAGGGGGTAGTTCCCTTGGCAAGGAATGCCATAATTGTGGCACCACAACAGAGAAGGCTCGCCCACATGCTGCCATCCATCCCTCTAACTTGAGATCGAGGTGGCAGTCGCAGGAGAGCCCCCTCAGATAACCTAACAACAGGGCAGGTCGGAATGTATGGGAGAAGGCGGTCCCTCAGATAGCCTGGACCCAAACCGTGCATGAAACATTGTTTTTTTGGGAAGCATTAACCCCCTATCACCATCCATGCGCCCTGCTCCCAGGTGGAATCTGGCCTCTCATGGTTGCTCGGCCGCTGCAAAGGCCACGTCTAGGCCACGTCCTGCTTCCAGCCTCTCTGTTGATGCCGGCCGGGTCACAGGCAGTTTGACCCTAAGGAGCAGCTGAGCATCTCTCTGGCTAGCTGACCTTACAAAGTTGCAGCCCTTTGCTCTATGGAGGCAGGGCACAAATAACATTCCCCCCACCTCCCAGAACCTAGGGATGGGCAATGCCCTCTTGAGAAATGCCACATGCGTCGCTCTTCTTGCCTCCCCTGAAAGTCCACAAGTGTTTCTTGGGAGCAGTGAGTATCCTGGCTGAGAAGGAATTGGAACTCGGGTCTCTGCAGTCAGTCAAGGTCTGTCATTCATCTGGCTACACTGCTGTCATGGCCCACTCATTCCACACTTCCCACCCAGCCCTTCCACGAAGAGACTGTGTCAAAAACCATTTTGCCATGAAATCTCTCCCTCCCTCCCATTCTCTTGTTCAATTGCTCCACTCCAAGTCCCATCAAGGAACCTCTTGGGACAGGACACTGCTATATGGGAGCCTACAGCTGGCCATTCTGTCCCCCAAGGCAGACACGCTTGACCCTGTTCCAGGCTCCATACCTGATATCCCCCGACCCTCTTTCTATTTCAGCTCTACTTCAGAACAAAGCCATAAGTGACCATTCCAAAATAGCTGGGCCAAATGTCTTCTCCTTTTATAGCAACAGCCCTATTGTGAGACATGGTATGTGAGGCTGGGGGGGGGGGGGGGAGGGAGCAAGAGGCCAAATGACACAATGTGTGACATTCACGAACTGGGAGGTGGATAAAGACCTCGGCGAGAGGGACATCTGTGCTCTCCTTGACTCTCCCAAGTGGTCAGCCTCTCGTTGGCCTCAGTGCAACCCAGCAAAAATGCCACCCAAGAAGCCGGAGCCCAAGAAAGCTGAACCTAAGAAAGACGATGCAAAGGCAGCCTCCAAGCCGGCCCCCGCAGCCTCCAAGCCGGCCCCCGCACCTGAGCCAGAGCCCCCCAAGGAAGTGGAGTTCAACCCAGCTAACATCAAAGTAAGTGTCTTTTCTGTCTGAAAGGAGGTTTCATCATGCCGGGGTAGTGGGCTTTTCCTTTGCACAAATCGTGAGGGGTAAGCATGAGATTCGAATTTGGGGGGACCTAAAAGATGCAGTCTTGTGGACTCCCTTCAGTTGGGTGGGCATGAAAACCAGGCATTCTGGAACAAAATTTCCACTCTTACTCTCGGCTTCTTGGAACAAGTTTTATGTATTCAAATGCAAAACCAGTAATGATGTCACCCAATTAAAGAAGTGATAATTCAATGTGTGAATGTTCATTCTTTGATTCATCAATCTGCATAAAGTGCCAAGAAATAACAACCATAGTTCTGAGGAAAAGTCTACTTGGTTTTTATGAGGCATGCTGGCTCTGAATTTGAAGAGGCTTTCCCTGCTCTGTTGAAACAGGAATGCCTTTGAAGGGGGGGGGGCTCCTGCTACCTGCTGCAGTTTTCTAGAGACTTGTCTGAAATATCATTACTTATTCTTAAAAACATACTGCCTCATTAATTGCAGGTACCTTTTGATTCAATCAGCTGATTAACTGATTCACAGCACAATCCTCTGCATGTCTGAATAAGTCCCATTGAGTTCAAAGGATTCACTCCCAGGGAAGTGTGCATACTATACACTGTATAGGATTATAGCTTTGTTTAACAGATTGAGATGACAACTTATTTACACCATGTTTCGGATGAACATGTAGGCACCAGACGGGTCCATGCAACCCGCCCCGCTGGCTAAAAATGAAGCACCGCTGTCCACCTTTTGAGCAGAAGTGTTTCTTAGCTGCAGCGAGCGGCTAAAAGGAGCTCTCCAGCTTCAGACTGAGGGATCATCTAGTCCAGTGGTGGCCAACCTTTCAACATGAATGCTGACCCTTTAAATGGTTGCATAGGTGAGGGCATTTCAGCAGGTGAAGCTGCTTTAGCAGCACCATCAGCAACTGCAGCTGCCAAGATTCTGTCTTCTATACACAACTCTGAAGAACGCAGAGGCCCTCATGGCAGAAGGTTGGCCAGCCTTGATCTAGTCCAGCAGCCTTTTCCCAACCAGATGCCTTCTGAAAAACTCACAGGCAGGGCTTGAAGGTGACCTCTGTCCCCTGTGACCTAGCCCTGATATCCAGTACTCAAAGGTATATTGCCTCTGAAGAGGGAGGATTCATTGAATTATCATGACTAATAGGCTTACCAGATCGTCGCCGGGACGGGAGCGGTCTACCCTTAAGGGGGCGGGGCCCCCCACGCCACGCCCCCTTAAGGGTAGACCACTCCCTGGCCCCCCACGCCCCGCCCCCTTAAGGGTAGACCGCTCCCTGGCCCCCCACGCCCCGCCCCCTTAAGGGTAGACCGCTCCCGTCCTGGCGACGATCTGGTAAGCCTGCTAATAGATATGGATAGGACTGTCCTTCATGGAATAATGTGTGAATTGGACAGGGTAACCGTCAGTTGCACCTGGAATGTCCCCTGGGGCCAGACTAGACATGAGATGGATGTTCTAACCTGAGGTCCTTCACCGCCTGCTTCGGCTGTTATGATCTTGACGTGCTTTGGTGTCCTCTGCAAATGGGAGTGCCTTACTGCTCACCCCGACCTCCAGATCACTTATGATCCAATTAATAAGCACCAGTCCCAAGACAGAGCCTTGGCAGACCCCACTTCATCCTTCCCTCCCATTTGAAACTTGCCCGTTTCTTCCTGCTCTTTGCTTCCTGTTACCAATCCATAAAAGAATCTGTCCTCTTATTCCATGATGGCTACGTTTATTCAAGAGCCTTTGGCGGCAAGGGACTTCGTCAAAAGCTTTTTGAAAGCTTTGCAATGTATACAATGTCCGCTGGATCACCGTTTTTCACATGCGTGTTGACACCCTCAGAGAGTGTCAGGAAAGGCGCTCTCAAAGGACTCTGGAAATTCAAGGAATGTTGCTGAGTCACCATGTTTCCCAAGGGAGGGGGGAGGAACGGGGGTGGAACAAGGAATGGAAAAGAGCAGTATTGGCTGGAGCAGTGCGGCCAATATCCTGTCCCTCTTCCAGGCCTCGATCCGCCTTCCCAGGTCCACTTGGACTTGAGCCAGTGAAATTGCTGGTGCAGGTCAGAGTAGACCCATTCTGGCACCTGAGGCTTACTTGGAGGAGACCTCTAGGACTGCCCCCCCCCCGCATGATGCAGTGTGCACTCTGGCAGCATGGCTACAGTGGTGGGGGAGGGAAAGGGTAGGATTGGGTCTTGGGTCCTAGTATAAGTTTCTGTTCACCAAAACAATTCATCTTTACACCTTTATCTACTTATTACAATTAAATAGATTGTACAATTACAATTACTACAATAAAAAAAAATTGTTTAGGCTGTCTTTCTGTCCTGTCAAAAGGGCCACCATTGGCTAGCAATGATATAAAACAGTATTATAGCAGTCTTTAAAACTAATCACAGTCAAAAATAAACGATGACAGAGAGGAACATATTCAAGGAAGAGCGAAGAAGCCAAAGAGAAAAGTCTTCGCTGCTCATTTAAAAAGGGGCAGTGCTGGGGCTGGCCAGGCCTCCCAGGGGGGCGCATTTCATCCGCAGGGGGCCATCCCCAAGGAGGTCGTTTCCTGTGTCTCCACCAGCCATACCCTAAATGGCACTCGGCCGTAGACTTTTTGTAAGAGTCACAACTTTAACGTTTCTAAAGCTTAACTTTTTAACTTCTGACATCCAAATTTGAAGCATACGGTTTTAAAGAAAAAGAAAGAAAGAAAGAAAGAAAGAAAGAAAGAAAGAAAGAAAGAAAGAAAGAAAGCACAATTTAATTTTTATCGCCTGTTATTGAACCGAAGGACAAGAATGTGAAGTCTCAGTTCCTGCACATTTAAATAATTATGGAATGACAGAGTGATGCCAAATTAGGGATGTGCAGAACCCTCCAGAGAATTTTCACTTGTTTCATAAAATGTGTTTGGTTTCCCTCGAAACTTCTCAGATATTTCTTCTTGGGAGGAACCCTGAAATTCACGTTGCACGCTTTCAGAATGTCACTGCCAACTTGATCAGAAGTTCGGCAGCAAAAGAATTCCAGACTCAGCCAGTCAATGTGATCTCCGTTCGCTCTTCTAAACTGCCCTGACCGGGGGGGGGGGGGGCGCACTGCTGGCTTTCATTACTGGTGTCTGGGAGGCAGAAGCTAAACTGCGGTCTGCCTTGCATAGACCACGTGGGTGAAATCAGGTTCGGAATGTACACTCTACCCCCCTGACCCCCCCCACCTGTCCCGCTCGATGCCTGCAGAGAGAGAGAGAGAGAGAGAGAGAGAGAGAGAGAGAGAGAGAGAGAGAGAGAGAGAACAGTAGGGGGGCATAACCTAGACATCACAGGGGGCGCTTCTCACCTGCTCGTTTTTCCTTACTTTTATTTATTGCAATGAACATAACTCTGGAGGGACAGTCTGTTCTTTGCCTGGGGCTGGATGCCTGGGGAGGGGCTGGGGGGGGGTCAGGCTTTTAATAGCTGAACAACTGTCTCCTCTTCTGTTTACCTGGCCTGTGTTGATTTCTGCCTTTGTCACTGTCCGAAATAGAATCAATTGGGAGTATTATGGGAAGGAGGGTCACCCCCCCCCCTTTTGCTTCCCGGCTCTGTTCCTGCTGTTTCCCTTCAAGGCTCTCTGACGAAAGACAGCAAGTGACCACGTTTCCCAATCCCGTCACCACCCCAGGAATAGTTGCACTGGCTTCATTTCTGCTTTTTCTCTGGCTGAGGAAGACCCAGAAGCCGGGTCAGAAAAGAAGAGGGCAACTCGGCCAAATGCGAAATGCCATTTGCCTGTGCAAATGATCAGGACTTGTCTGCATGGCTTAAACCAGTTTAGCTGGCTTGACGCCCCACCCCATCCATCTGGGAACTCAGGGAGCTGAGGTGCGAGGGATCCCCTAGAGAGGCTTCCTAGCTGTTGGCATCTGGTCATCTCTCTGGACAATGGAAAACGTTCTTGTCTTTACTGCATACGTTGGGAAATAACTTGTGTAATAATAACTTACGTCTTTACTGCATAAGTTGGGACCGGGGGGGGGGTTTAATCAGGTGTGCCCCACAGTCATGGCTTCCCATCCGTCCTCTGAGCCGTGGGTCAGCCCATGCTGCTGCTGCCAGGGGATTGAAACTGGGACCTTCTGCTGCCTGCAAACTATGTGCTCTGCCACTCAGTGCCAATGGCTCCCCACTCCCTTCGGCCACCATGTGACATGCGCTCATGCACCCAAACCACGGAGGTGGGAGGGAGGTTGGCATTCACTATGGACACTGCTAAGTCAAGGACAGTGGGCTGCTTCAGAGTGGGGCGATTGACCTCATGTCGTTAGGCCCAGCCTCGTCCTCTTTCTTTCTTTCATGGAGGAGGATGAAGAGGACTGTAGCTAGCAGAATTGGTTAAGAATGTGAGCTGTGAGCCAGGAAGTCTCTGGTTCAAAGTATGATTCAGCCCCCAGATCACCAGGTGGTCTTAACTAAGCCAGAACTTTGGGACGTTTAAATAATACAGAAAATACTCATCTTCCCATGGTGCATAATGTACGCTGAGGGTGCAAGAGCAGCAGCATAGTGTTTCCCCAGTCTCTCCCTCCCGTTCTGGGGTTGGCTCTTGAAGAGGCAGTGCGTAACATAGTTAACTTATGGCTCTCACTGGGACAAGATGTTATGACAGCCTTTGGATGGGATGACTTTAAAAGGGGATTAGACGGATTCATGGAGAACAAGCCTATGGCTTATTAGTGAGGATGATACGGAACCTCCAGGTTCTGAGGCAGTATACTTTTGGAGCAACAGCAGGAGAGGGCTATTGCCTTCAAGGTCTGCATAGGGGCTTCCTAGAGCATCTGCTGTACTGCTGGGGCCGCATTCTTCTTGTGTCCTTAGACTGGTCTCAGTCTCTAACTCTGGGACCCATTTCACAGAGAGGTTCTTGTAAGGATTTCTGAACCAATGCACATGCTGTCGAAATGCTCGGTGTCAGGAAAGGACCCGCCTGTGCGACAGTAACTGAGACGGGGAGAGTGTGTGAGGGTCACTGATTGCTCATGTGTTTTGGTTTGGACACGGTGAGCCTCCCGTTAGTGCTTGATTTTAAAAGAAAATTCCAATTACAAGATGCCTCGTGTTATTTAGAGTGGTTTTTGTAGCACGAGCGGCTGAGCCTGAAGACTCGGCATTCTTACATAGTTGCTCAACCGCAATCAATATGGTTTTAATGATTTCTCCCTTAACATCCTTCCCCCCCCCCATTAGATTTAAATTCATGGTACAAGAGAACATGTGTTGTTGTTGTTCAGTCGTTAAGTCGTGTCCGACCCTTTGTGATCCCATGAACCATATCCCGCCAGGCCTTCCTGTCCTCCACTATCTTCCTGAGTTCGCTCATTTTCATGTTCGGTGCATCGGTGATGCTGTCTAACCATCTCATCCTTTGCCTTCCCCTTCTCCTTTTGCCTTCAATCTTTCCCAGCAGCATCAGAGTCTTCTCCAGTGAGTCCTCTCTTCGCATTAGGTGGCCAAAATATTTGAGCTTCAGCCTCAGTACCTGTCCTTCCAGGGAACAGTCAGGGTTGATTTCCTTTAAGATTGACTGATTTGATCTCCTAGCAGTCCAAGGGACTCTCAGGAGTCTTCTCCAGCACCACAGTTCGAAAGCATCTATTCTTCGGCGCTCAGCCTTCCTTATGGTCCAACTCTTGCAACCATGCATTGCTACTGGGAACACCATTGCCCTGACTATACAAACTTTTGTTGGCATGGTGATATCTCTGCTTTTTATTATGCTATCTTAACCTTCTGCGGAGCGGCTCAAGAAGACAAACTGCTCAGCTAGAATAATTATGTTGCCAGTAAACCAGGGAGACTATTGAACAGTGTCAGGAAAACAAAACTGGAGTAAATGCAGACTTTGGTTTTCTGCATTGGCTGGTTGGTGCTTGGTTACTTCACACCAGTGTTTCAGGGCAGCGAAGGAATGGGGGGGGGGGCAATCATGGGACTTCTAAAGGCAAGGCAAAGAAATGCAGATTGCATGACTGGTGCCTGTGTGCTTGTTTCTGAAATGTAAAATGTAGCCATGCAGTGCCCTAACCTAGATTGGGATTGAGGCCCTTTGTCATCAACATGGTCCTGATCCAGAACCCATGGCTTCTATTTGGCTCTGAAGGGGAGTTCCTGTTGGCTGGATGCTTCTCTCCAAGGACAAATATAGCCAGAGGGCCCCTGATCTGGATTGGGACCATGTTAAAGGCAAAGCGTTAACCATCTTTTCTTCACTGTGGTCCTGATGTGGATTGGGCTCTGCACAGCTGCTTAAGATCACACCAAAACACTTTGCAACAGAATCACAGGATGGTAGAACAAATATTGCAAAAGAGGAGGAAGGAAGCATCCACCTCTGTCTAATTTGGGAGCTGGGCACCCCTTGAAACCCCTGCTAAGGAGCTGAGCTTTAGCACTCTTGGTCAGAGTGACCCCACTATGACAGCACCCTTGGGGTTAAGCCAAGGACAAGAGAAGAAAAGGAGGGGGCTCTCCAGACAGGGGCAGAAAAAAAACAGTGCACTGCAAAATTTTGTGGACAGCCCAGTGCATGTTGGCACAGCGCCTTCTTCGGGGGCACTTGCGACAATCGTGAACCCTCCAAGATGGGGACTTACTGACAGTTTGCTACTAGCGGTCCCCATTCTCTTGCCCTGGTCCCAGACCACCCACCACCACCCCGATACATTGGAAATAAACCCTACCGTGGCATGCTAGGACTGTTGGAGCTGTTGCTTGAAATGCTGCTGAATCCAGGTGTAAAAGGGGGGCTGACAAATGCCCCCTGGTGCACCTGTTTTGCAGCAATGGTGAGACACTCCTTTTGGCAGCCCCCATATTCTCCCCCCCCCAGCTGTCTTGCTCCAAGGAGACTTACTTCTTCCTTGCATTTCAGCCCCTCTAAAAATTGTTGCAGTGCCCCCCAATTTTACTACGTATGACAGGGCAGTAAAATTGAAGGGGGGAGGGGTTGTACACCTGTACAGCAGGCCTCAGTCCTGGATAGTTGTCCAGTGGTGCAACTCTTCATTGGTTATTGAGGGGAGGGGAGTAGCTCCTCCTCTCGGTGTGAAAACACGCAAGCAATCAAGGCACCTGCCAGTGTCTGAATGGAACACCAATGAATAGGTAGCAAAATAAAACTTGGATAGTCACAGCAGGAAAGAACCATTTCACAGTTCATATTGAGTCAACCCAAAGGCTTTCCAGTCTTGGCCACATGCTGAAAAGTCAACAGTGAGACGGACTTCTTCTTGTGGGATGTAGGACATGCTGGAGGATTGTAAGCCCCTCAGAGCAGGGACCTGTCTTCTCGTACTTTGTAAAACATCATATGCACTGTGATGATGCAGTGTAGATAGATAGATAGATAGATAGATAGATAGATAGATAGATAGATAGATAGATAGATAGATAAAATAAAATGTGATAAGTGCTCCATGTTCTTGAGCAAAGATCTATGAGCAAGCATCTGCTCAAACCGGGGGTGCTCCTCACAGCCCTAGGAAGGAAATGGAGAGGTGTGTTTGCATGTATGTAACACACATGTACATGTGTGCAGAGGGAGAAATACTCTGGTAATAGGGCAAGGCATATGGGTGGGTCCTGCTGGGTCGGGGTGCAACTCAGAGCAGATCTGAGGCTGGAGCCAGCAGGCAGAGCTCAACCATTTCTGGCAGATCTGTGAACAGAGCCCAGATGTGGGGATGGAGTCCAGCAGTTTCTGGTGGCGTCCAATGCAAACATGATCTGTTTGCCTCAGGTGTACAGCTTTTTACAATCAAAGGACCAAGAAGGAGAAGGAAAATGGTCTTTGCCTTTCCTTGTTTTCTGGCAACTCATCCGAAAGCAAAACCAACTGACCAGGCTGTTGATGGGTTAAGTCATCCTTGGGGGAAACATAGGGAGGCGTCCAGTTTGTTGACGCCCCAGTCGCCAGCGCCCTGGAGCCCATGTTTCTGAGGTCCGTTAGCAGCAGCGCAGCCATGCTGCTGTGACAACATGCTTGACATTTCTGATAGCTGAGCTTGCCAGAGACCCATCTCAGTTCTCCGTAAAGGCAGGAATAATTCTCCTCTGCCTCTGCTTTGGACTCGTTCCCCTGGGCAGTGGAACAGAATGGAGGCATGTTCTTAATAAAAGGACAGAGGCGATCATCTTACAGGCAAAAGCTTTGTGTCAGCTTGGTTTAGAGCTCAAAAGAACCACAGTGTGCACTGCACACAAGAAGCCGGTCTGCATTAGACACCCGCTGCCCAAAAGCAAAGCAAAAAGGTTAGAAAAGGGGTTTCCGAGGAAGCTGGGCTTGAGCCTTGCACTCTTATCGCCTGGAGTTGCTCTCCTCTGTCCAGGAGAAAGGTGCATCGGAGCACAGGTTCTACAGGTAGTACGGCAGAGACTGGCAAAGCTTTTAAAAAAACGTTTATTCATCAAACATGAAAGTTGCTGTAGTTCTTTAACAGACGAGCTTGAAGGCAGTTCACTCAACTCTGCTTGGACTAGTGCGGGGGGGGGGGGTCGGGAGAAGTGCCGACCATGGTCTGCTCCTGGCAGTGCTGCTGGGGAGATCACTGAGGAGTCCGTGATTGCTGGGCACCTTGCTAAGGCTGAGTTGAAAACTCTCTGGAAAAACTTCACATTGGAGGGGGTGGAGTGCAGAAGTGGGACCCACATTGTGCCAGCTCGCCTTTTTACGCGGCCACTGACTGTCACAGCAGTCATCCCACGTCTCTAGGAATCAGCGGCTGCCATCCCCCCCTGGAAGTTCAGAGGACACGACGTCCCTGTCTCACATCACCTTGTTCATAATGGAATGCGGGGGGGGGGGGGAATGGTGGCTACCAAGTGCAGAGAAAAACAACATCCCTGTTGCTGGTCAGTCAGGCCCCCATTTTGCCCCCCCCCAATTGTCAAAATACCCCACCAGTTTTGCCACCTGTGAATGTGATGGCAAAGAGAGGGGGGACTTAGTTCTTGCAAAGAACGTTGGCCTAGGTAGCCCTTGAGCGGATCCAGCAAGACACTTCTTACACATTTTAGCAAGAATGCCTACCTCAAGTCACTCCTCACAGACCCACTTCAACCTTATGGTTGTTAAAGAGGCTGACGATGGGCTCTTGCTGCTTTGAAAAATGTAAACATATTAGTGGCCGGTGGAGATTCAAGTGCAAAGAAAAAGGAGACCATGTAAGTCTGAAGCCAGCCTGACCCTGGGCTCCTGGATTCAAGTTCTGCTTGCGGACAGCTTCAATCTTAAAGTGTTTGTGTGTGTGTTTGGCTGGTTGGTTGTTGTGACAAAAGCCCATTGAAAGGTACAAAAGCACAATTTGGGCACTGAACTTTGCCAGCCTCACTGATTTTGTGGGACTCCCAAGACCCTCCTGCACTGAGGAGGTCCCCGCTTCCCTAGGGACGCACCAGCCTCTGCGACTCCCACTCCCTAGCTGGGACAGGAGCTCTGGAAGAGCTCTGCCCCTCTGCGCTGCCCCTTTCTTCCTTTTACCAGGAATGTGGATCAAGTCTTTGCCCCCAAGTCCCGAGTCTTTGGTTGTGAGTTGCAAGTCCCTATCTATTTAATGGGGGAAACGGGTTTAAACCTGAATAAAATTCGACTTGTCATAAAAGGCTCCAAGCCTCAAGTCGAGCCTTGCAAGTCTTTTACGACCGCCAAGTCAAGTCATTGACACGACTTGAGTCCGACTCGAGTCCGAGTCAACAGATTCAGGTCTACATCACTGCCTTTTACAATTAAGGAAGTGGGGGGGGGGGGAAGAGGAGGAGCGAGCAGTGGAGGTGAGCAGTGCACAGAGATGTGTGCCCCCCCCCTCCAATCTGCAACAGCCTCAGTTGGCCTCCTGGGTGGTCCCTGCTCTCCTCCTCACCTTGTCAGTCGCTGGTTCTCTGGATCAACCGTTAACCGGTTTCTTTTTATTCTCTTTCAGCTTGAATTCAGTAATGAGCAGATTGAAGGTAAGGAAGGCCCAACAACATCGACTGTGAGGAGGATTTTCTTTTGGTGCTTAAAGCGGTGCTGAGTGCTGTACCAGATGAGGTTCTGCCAACTGGCTTGCATGTTGTGAATGAAGACAGGAATGAATGGGGGGCAGAGGAGGGAGACGCCCCGGGGCTGGCCAGAGTCTGAGCGGCCAGCTGTATTTCCCACAGGCCCACAAGGGACCAGGCAGGAGGATCACGGCCTGCGGCCCCCAGCCCTTTGCTAATGAGGGGAGGGGCTGTTGTTCTGTAGTGGGACAACGGGTTGGGATGCAGAAGGTGGTCCGAGGCAGCCCCTGCAGTGAAAGGACTGGCTAGCAGGGGCGGGAGACCAAGGGGGTCTCCTGGAGACCTCGGCAGCTGCTGCCAGTACTGAACTAGATGGCTTCGCGGTTTGGCTCATGCAAAAGCCGCTTGAGGTTGGTGCGCAAGGCCTGCTGGTCAAGCAAGCGACTGCTGGAGGGAGGTTCTAGCAGCCAAAGGCCCCTGGCTAGCTGAGGCCCTGGAGTATATCTGGAAAAAGCAAGACTCCCTTGGGCCGATGCTGAGGCTGATGCTGCTGCCTGCAGAGTGGTTTGAATCAAGCAGTGAGTGAGCACATCGGAGAAGCCAACTGTAGCATGTGTGGAGCACATTTGCCACATTAATGCACTGCCAGCCCACACAGTTTCTTTCCCTGGAGTGTGACAGCCACAATAATAAATGATTCTTTGCCATATGTTCTTTCCTTATATTAAAAACTGTTGGCTTTAAAAACCTCTCTTTCCCCCAGAGTTAGAGCTAATCTGCTGCAGAGGCACCATTCCTGTGGGACCTAGTCTATTTTCCAGCCTGCTCTTCCCCCCCCAGCCCCGCCCCGCCCCAAAGACAGGCATAAGAATCAGTTTTCTACTTGTCAGGGCATCTGATGCTCATGTCAAGCCAGCTGCCTGTGGCCCAGCCAGTATCCCAAGCTGCACCTGGCCTCACAGCTGGAACCTGCCCCCCCCCTTTGGAGTCTCAGGCATAATATAAGGGATGTCTCAGGCTTGCCTCTCTAGGAAGAAGGCCACAAGTCACCACCACTCTGAGGTCTGCATTGCCAAACAAAACTTGTTGTTCCTTCCAAGTGATGTCCAAACCCAGCATGGACAAAGCCTGCACTGATGCTGTTCCCCCGAGAGGGGGAGCAGCCCAAAATCCCGAATGTGTCTGACCCAAAGACAACTGGAAATGCATCGCAGCGAGTCGACATACTCGGAGCGGCTGCTATCATTCTCAATGTGCATTTGGCTCTTATTCCCAATAATGGCCTGCCCCGAGTGCAGTCAGTCTCACATTCTCTGCTCCCTCATGCACTGGTGCACACGTCCCTTGATGCCCCCTCCCTCCTCTGCTAGTTCTTTGCTCACCCAGCTGCTGCTTCCAAGTTGGCTATGGAGTGCATGGCGGTGGCTGCTTCACCCAACCGTGTTTGAAGAAGGAGCCGGGCAGGAAAGGAGGCGGTGACAGAAGCACCACAATCCCAGAAGAGTGCTGTGCTCCCATTACCTGCACTGCCTCCTCCCTGCCAACCCACTGCTTCAAAATGAGTGAAGAGTCTTGGGAGCAGAAGAGGACATCCTCCTCACAGCTGCTTGTTCAGGTCGATAGGCAAAGAGGGGGAGACAGAAGCAGTGCCCTGCTCCTGCCTCCAGACCCCCCGCCTGGGATTGCTGGCTGCTGCTGCCCCCTCTCTGCTCGGTTGTCTCGGTGAGCGAGGCAAGGATCAGAAACACAGCAGGGTCAGTGGTGGCCTGGATGAGACGACGGGCAGGCATAGGATGCGGGGCACCTCTGCCCGTTCACCGCCTCCCCCATACTGCTGCTCAAGGCAGCCATTTCTCCTGGCCGCCTGGGTGGACCAACCCTCTTCTGAACAGAGGAGGCAGAGTGAAGACCTGGGTCCGTCAGGAAATAGTCTGGGAGCTCCTAATGTTGTGGCTCTGCTGAGCAGCAACACGTGTGCTCACTTGGGGTGGCCCCTGCATGTGGAATTAGGGCAGTCAAAGCAGATTCCCCAGTTTGGGAATCATCCGCCCATTATAAGCGGAGGAGTCAAGATCTTCCAGACATTTGGGCCAAGCTCATAATGGCTTGCTCCGGTCTGCTGCGATCTCCCCCCTCCCCCCAGTTTTCTGGAGGAAAAGGTCTACAAAAAGTGCAAGACAAAAGTGCCTGAAAGAGTGGGAGACAGGATTTTTTTGTGAACCCTTTCACACCCATTGAACGTTCTGCTTTGAAACCCCAGGACCATCATTGGCTCAGCATCACTTAGGAAGTCTGTGAGCTCACACAGGGACACACATGCCCCACCCCTCTTTCAAGAACAAATGTGGAGGTTTGTGATCAAGAGAAGCAATCTTTGGATAAAATGTGTGAAATGTTTTGCGGGGGGGGGGCTCTTCTGGATGTCTCTACCAGGGACCCACTAATAATTGGCTGTTTTGGTTGGGACTCTGTATCTCACGGTGAAGAAACTTTCCATGCACTTGACCAGGACTAGAACGGGCCCCAACGTTTATCTAACATAAACATTTGAGGGAAATGTGAAGGTTCCCTGTTGGGAAACCTCCAGAACATCTCAAGGAAAGAAAGGAAAAGTCTGCAAAATGTTCTCAGTAGGTGGTCCAAACATTCTTGCGTTTGGTGTCAGGCACCATCTGTGAACTGAACTGGGGAAAAAGAGTTGATAAAGTTCAAGGAAGAAAGAAATGACATTTGAGAGCAAGCTCCCAACTGCCGTCGCATCCTTGCTTGGGCCTCAGTAGAACTGAATGGCGTCAAATTGCCTTCGGTGCTGTGTAGCCCCCCCCCCCTGCAAGCCACTCACCACAACATCAGCCACAGTCTGCGGTCACAGAATGAAGCCAGGGCTTCCTCAGACAGCTGCCGTACAAATGCCAGCGACAATGTGGATCCTGCTGTCAAGGACTTTAGATGATGAGAGGCCAGGAGAAGGCAAAAGAGCCCATGTTTGTTCAGCTGCTGTCGAGTGGAAGCCTTTGCCATGCTTTTCCCCATCACCTTCCGAAACAACAGACGGTGAATCTCCCTGCTTCACAGTCAGTGGAGGGGGAGCTTCGGTTGTGTAACCTCTGCAGGCAGAACAGTGCCAAATAGCCTGTTGCTGGGGGGGGGGGGGAGGCAAACGCAGCAATTTCAGTGGGGTAGAATTATTTTCCCCTAAGCTTTGTGCGTATTTGCCATTTTCCACTTTGTGCGTATTTGCCATTTTCAGGTCAGTGTCTCTGTTTCTCCAGTCCTGGCAGCTCTTGCTGCTTCAGCAGGAGGTTTTCCCTCGGCTTCTTCTTCCTTTTCCTAGCTGGATATGTCACATGGGTGATATCAGCCAATCAGGGGCTTCCTCGAGAATGGGATGCCATTGCAATGCTGCATAGCCCTACATGATCATGTCGCTGGAGATAAAGGAAGGCGGCTAAGACCGAGAGGTTTGCCTCTTGTTTCAGCAACACACGAGTGATCCCAGCTGAGGGGCTACTGTGGATGGGGTGACTTTGTAACACTACATAGCCCAGCGAATGCTGCTATGCAATGACATCACAAATGGCACATGGTCCTAGTTAAGAGTGAGAGTAAGTCGGGGGGGGGAGCAATGTCAAGGAGCAATGGGAAAGGGAGGCATGTTTTGAGGTGGTTGGAAATATTTGCTAAAAATATCTACCACTGTCAGTGGTTTCTCAACCCTGTCTTCAAGCTTCTGTTCAGCAAAACAGTTTCATGCTTTTCACCCCAGCTGAAGTGAATTTTAAGTATTGCAGGTGGGATCTCATCATGTGTTGAAATGGCGGCTTCTAGGGCTGAGGGCACGTGATTCAGTCACCCTGCTGAAGTTAACCAGGTCTGCATCAGTTCCTGGATCAACGTGTATGCACCTGTAAGCCCAACATATACACTACCGTGAGCTCCATTATGGAAGAAAGATGGACAACCTTGTCCCGGAAAAGTGGCTGGATGTTCAGTGATGACATTATTATCACGTCATTGTTGAGCTCCTGGGTTGCTGAGCTCCTGGAAGCGGCTGTGCGGAGCTCAGCTTGGGAGGCAAAGCCTGCTGCCCAGTTTGCCGTGCACCAGACAGGGCACGGCAGAGCCACCTGCCCAGGCAACAGAGCCCCTGTGCCATGCAGCGGTGCAGGGACTCTGTGAGCCAGGGCAGGCGGCTATGCCATGCTCTGTCCGGCTATGCATGGCAAACTAGGCAGGAGGTTTTGTCTCCCAAACAGAGCTCTGCGCGGGCCGGATGACTTTGGGTGGTGGGCTGTATCCTGCCCATGGGCCATAGTTTGCTGACCCCTGATGTAAATGAAAGCTCCCCTTGAGAAAACAACAAACCCTTTCCTATGTATATGGAAAACTATGTCAGAGAGAAGCAAAGGCTAGAGCCCTTCTCCCTGACAAGCTAGTTTTCTACGTGCAGGATTTGCACGTGGAGGAGCATTTCACCACGGGAGCCCCTTGCAGTCTGAAACGGTACAACACAGACACAGCTCTCTCAGTTCAGTGGGAACTCAGCCTGAGTGAACGCATCCGAAATGCCAATGGCCTGAAAACAATGTCATGAGGGTTGTGGTGGGACTTTCTGTGAGGGCTGTTGAACTGCCTTATTAAGACATCTCCAAGGTCAGTCACTGACATGGACCTTCTGGTCATTCCGGATGTGGCTCTGTTGATCAAAATGACAAGAAGAACGCCTTGACATACAGTGGTTCATCCAGGAAGTCCAGGGAGGCGGAATGCAAACATGTCCAATCACAAGATCAGCAGCAAAGTTCATCAGACTTTTCCAAATCCGAAAAGCAAAAGGCAGGAACTGTTTGAGGGTTTTTTGTTTCTTCAAGAAAGGCGCAGATTTGTGCTTGGCTTCTTCATAAGTACATGCACCCTATTCACTCAAGTTCACCCCTCTCCACCTTGCCTTCCGTTCCTCTCTCTCTCTTGTCGCTATTTTAGATTGTAAGCTCCTTGGGGCAGATCAGTGCTCCAGAGCTGGTGTGGCATAGCAACAAGCAGCCCCATCTACTGTAACTCCCTGCGCAGCGATGCTGCGGCACCAACGATGCACCCCATGCAGGGGTTTTGGCCTCTGGAGGCTTCCTTGGGCAAGGGAACATTTGTTCCCTTGCCCTGGGGTAAGCCCCTGCTGGCCCAGTGGGTCTACTTGGACCTGCACTACTGATGTCGCTGGTGCAAGTCCACATGGACTCTTGAAGGACCTTCACTGAAGGTGGATTGAGCCTGGGAAGGCGGGTTGGATTTGGTGGACGCCGCTGCCGCCGAGCCTGCAGCCTTCCAGATCTCGATCTGCCCTCTTCCCCGCCCCTCTCACCGCCCCGTTCTGCCCACCCTCTGCCCCATTCCATCCACCCCCTGCCTCCCTCCCATCCTCTATGTGTACTTACCAGGGCCGGTTGGCATCTGGAGTCTGCTGACGGGCAGAGCCAGCCGCTTGGCATTTGCAGCAGTGGCCAGCTTGTGTCCTCCAGCATGTTGCCTCTTGCAACAGACAGAAGGTACCTAGCAACACTGGAACACTGCTCTGGCGGCGCTACATGCCAATAGGATTGGGGCCTAAGAGACCTTGTAGGAATTGAGATCAAGTTCACCTCTGCTAAGACTGTAGGCAAGCCTCTCTCTCTCTCTCTCTCTCTCTCTCTCTCTCTCTCTCTCTCTCTCTCAGCTTGATGAGAAGGATAATAGTGCTTCCTTACGTTACTGGGTCTTTGCAAGGATTAGCATGACGAGCTTAGAATGTTAACAAATGTTAAATATTATTCTCCCTCTCGCAACCCTCTCATGTTCTTAACTGCTACATGCATTGATGCTGCTGCAATATAAATAAGAAGTTTCATGGCGGTTTTCTCTCCATGTCCTTTCCTCTTCTCTGCATCCCAGACTTTAAAGAAGTCTTCCAGATCTTCGACAGGACTCTGAAATCTGAGATGAAAATCACATACGCACAGTGCGGAGATGTCTTGAGGGCTTGTGGGCAGAATCCAACTCAGGCGGAAGTTCTCAAGGTCCTTGGCCGGCCCAAACCAGATGGTGAGAACCTTCTCTCTCTCTCTCCCTCTCCTTATGTTCTCTCTCTCTGCTTATGTTCTAACATTGCTTCTGGTTGGCTCCAGCAAATCTGGACACTCCATATAGGGAAATAAATTTGCATAAATGTGTGGAAACCCCACCCCACCCCCAGCCTCCAGGCCTGGATGTAATCTCAGTGTGACCCCTGGACCTCCAGGCCTGGGTAGAGTGTGCCCTCTATGGGTCTATCTTATTCTTGATATCCATTGCTTAGGGGTCCCAACCGCCCTCCTGAGCTTTGTCAGAACTGCCCCAAAATTTGCCACCACATCATAATAACTTAAGAATTGTCTTGCTGTATCAGCCTCTATGTCCACGATTCAGAGCAGTCGGTGCCTGCAACAGGGACACCACCAAAATGGCTGGAAGGAAGACAACAAGAACAGTGGACTCCCATGTCAGATCTGGGTCTGACTGGCCAACTGCAGAGTTGGGTTCACTGGCTGGAATAGGTGGTGCAATCCATGCCGCTTGATCGCACCCATAGGGATTATGCCATATGCTTCCCATTTTATCCACAAGAATATCGTGGCAGACGTCGTCAAATGCTTTGCTGGAATCCGGCTGTCCCTGTGTCCACAGCATTCCCACAGTCATCTACCAGACGAGTCACTCTAGCCAAGAAGGAGATGAGGGTCATCTGGCCTGATTTGTTTGTGACAAACTGCTTGCAAGGTTCTTGCCAATGTGCCTGCTGGCTTGCAGGTTGTCCAAGGCTTTCTGCCTTGCTGTCCTGTATGCCTGGAAGGAACACACCTTTCAGACCCTCCATATTGTCACTCCCTCTTCCCAGCTGTTGTCTATGTTGCCACCTCTCTTCAAATCCCTTCTCAGGAGCCACTTCTTCTTCGAAGCGCAAACTCCCCACAACCACCGGAGATCATTGCATATTTCCGCCCTTTCTACCCCATCTCCATTTCCCTCCCACTATTGTCTCCCTTTTCCCTAGTCTATATTCTAGATTGTAAACCCCTTGCGGCAGGGACCTTTATAAAGTGCCATGCTCATGAATGATATAATTGATTAATTAACAAGCTCTTTAGGCACATTCAAAGCTAGCACGTCAGAGCTAGTCAAAGGCTAGTCTAGAATTTTCTTCCTGGCATGTAGTTTTCCATATGCACAGATTACTTTTGGATCTCCCACCCCTTCCGTCTGCAGCCGTACAGTCTAGTAAGAGGAACAGGTCATGATGCTCTGTTCTTGTTCAATCGCAGGTGCTCCAAGAGGCTGGTGGTTAAGATGGGCGGGGGAGAGGGCAGCTCTGAGAGAGGTGCGAAGCCCCCCCCTAGTGGGACAGTAATGCGCATATGGAACCAGCTGCCTACTCTGCTCTTCATTGTCTACCTTTGCATTGACAGAGATGAACACCAAAATGCTGGACTTTGACACGTTCCTGCCTATTCTCCAGCACGTAGCCAAGACCAAAGACACGGGCACCTTCGAGGACTTTGTGGAGGGCCTGCGGGTGTTTGACAAGGAAGGAAATGGCACTGTCATGGGGGCCGAACTCCGCCACGTTTTGGCTACACTTGGTAAGCAGCCCCCCCCCACACACACACAGTCACGCCCATCTTGCTCCATGAGCTGCTTTTCCGGGGCTTTGCTCGGAAGTCTTCTCTACTCATCTCCATGGCAGGTTGACTGACTGCAGAGCCAAAAAGGGAGGTCTGTGCAGGCACTGTGACATTTGGGGAGGTGGACCTCCGTGCTGGAGATCAATGACTGCAATTGTGTGATACGATCATGAAAAGACAGGATACATGTAGATCTGAGTGCAAGTTCCTTTGATTCAGTAGAGTTGAGATGGGCAGAGCTCACAGTTCCTCCGAGACAGACACTCACTCAGCCAAACGAGCGAATGTGGCAGCGACAATGTGTTAACACCTTCCCTGATGCTCCTTTCAAAGAGAGAAAGAGAGAGAGGGGGACTGCCTGCTCTTGTGTCCTGGTGGGAACCCTGATAATGATATCTGAGCCTTGGCTTTGTAAACAAGACTGTCATTCTGGTTACACTCAGCAACTTGATGTTGTGCTCTCAACTGTGGGAATTTGAGTTGCCTTATGATGTTCCTACTTTTTATGGTCCAGGAGAGAGGCTGTCCGAGGAAGAGGTTGACAAGTTAATGGCTGGCCAGGAAGACTCCAATGGTTGCATAAATTATGAAGGTAAGATGGACAGGAAACAAAAGCACTTGGGAATCTGGTTCAAGGTTCTGATCATCAGGACCGTGTATGTCCTGTTTCAGGCAGGCTGAGAGTCTGTGGGGTCCTGGGAGAGGTCTGGGCAGACCTAAACTGAGGTAGAGAGGACATCTAGCAACAGATCATCTGGTGGACATCAAGACCTGCTTGGGGATATAAAGGGCTCAGTTGAGCTTTGGAGTTGGTCAGATCACTTCCAGATCAATGTGGCTCCGGATGAACTCCAAAGCTCAACTGAGCCCTTATATCCCCCAAGCAAGTCTTGATGTCTGCCAGATCATCGTATGAAACTTCATTAAGTTGTAATTAAATTAGAGGGCCAATATGCTGGCTTGGAACCATGAACCCTGGTTCTACTGAACAGCTCTAAATTGTGCCTTTGGCTTCTCCAGTGTGGACCTTGTGGAGGGTGAACAACCTTCGGTGGTTGGAGGGACTATAGTACTTCCGTCTCATTTCCTGAAACGTCTGAGGGGTCATTCCAACATTTGAGTTCTGCTAACTTGTCATCTTCCTAGTCACACTGATCTACAGTGAGCCCCCTTCCCCATCTGTGAGCCCCCTTCCCTATCTGTGAGCCCATAGCAACACCCAAAGGACCCAGAGGTGAACTCTTTCACCGTTGGGTGCCTTGCTTGTTGTCAGCATCATCCAGACAAATGGTAAGGAGGGTTGTGCCACACATTTGGGGCAGCTGCAGACACCTGGCAGGAACGGCAGTGCAGACAGAATGGGCTCTATAGAAGGCTCAGGGACCATGAGGCCTCCTGGGCCAATGATGCTACTAAGGCCATTAAGAGAACGATCATCCTCAGAGAGTAAGGCTAGGGACTGGGTAGCCACAATCTAACTGCAGTCTGAAGGTCTGATTTGGCAGTTACCAATCCTTGGGGAGAGGGACTCAGAATTGTAGCTCAGTCTACAAAAACAGCTTGAGCTCATTCCTCTGCAGACGATATCCCCACATTCTGACTGAATGTGGGAAGACAAGGGGGCAGGTGCACACCAGCTAGTCAGCCAGCCCCATTTTAACCTCCCTGGCCATGTCCTTGAACGTTCTCACATTCAAATGCTTGTCTGCAGGGAAAAGTCCTCCATGTGATTAAAGCCAGCCAACTCCTATTCCTCCCCCCTCATCCCTGCCCCCGCCCCAGGCTGAACTTTCAAACAGGGTTCTAGACTCTTGGGATTTTCATGCAGGACAAAATCAGCTACACTTTCTCCACAGAAGTCAGAATATCTGATTCCAGTGACTTCTCCTTCTTTTATTTCTTCCAGCATTTGTGAAGCATATCATGGCGAATTGAGTGCCGGTAAGCTGACCATAGTCATCGTTCATCTGCCTTTTTCTGAGGATCTGCAGCAAAGGAATCCACTTGCTGTCTGGCTTTTGACCAACTGATTGATTACCTCATTAATGGGCTGCTTTTCAATAACTTTGCAAATCACAAAACGTCAGTGAAGTTGCCTTGTGCAAGTCCTCAAAGTTATCAATAGATTACTGGAAACTGCATCTTTAAGCGAAACGACTTATAACAAAACTAATTTTACCGTAGGCTAATTGACATATGTAAACAAGAGTTTACGGCATATTTCTGGTCACAAAACATCACCAAACTTCTAAATAAAGACCCCAAACACTTCTGATATTAAACATTGAAATAAATGTGAGCTTTCTGTGAACTCACAGACAGTGGACCCGGCTGGGAATCGATTTTTTTCTCTCAACAACTTTAAGATGGAACGACTTATAACGAAACAACTTTGAGCGAGGACTTGCTGTACATATCTAAAATGAAGGCATTTATAATTTAATAAATACTCAGAAGAAACGACAAACTGGACTACTTGTCTCAGATCTGAGAATATGAAAGGATTCCTTTTGTGGCAGGCAGCATTTCAGAAATAAAGTGGGTACAGAACATCATACAGTAGTATTGTGAAAGATTCAGATTTAACCATGCAATAATACCAATTTCAGTTGAGCATCAGGTAGGTGTCTGGGGGTTGTTTTTTACTACTAGAAGAAAGTTCCATTGAGTTTACCCTGTGTTGATCATAGGAGCTCCTCACATTGGGGAACAGAATGGTGAGTTTTGGTAGGGTCAACACTGAAGCCAGATCAGACGGAGAGATATGTAGGAGAGTCACGTTGGAGGCAAGGTCAAGAGGCTGGAAGTACAATCCGGACCATTCTTCCACCAACAACATCCACTTTGCAGCCTCAAGGGGCTTCTCTACCAGGGTCCATGCTGTCGTCAAAGGGTAGCCAACCTTCCACCATGAGGGCCTCTGCGTTCTTAAGAGTTGTGCAGAAGACAGAATCTTGGCAGCTGTAAGTGCTGATGGTGCTGCTAAAGCAGCTGCACCTGATGAAATACCCACAACCATTAAAGGACCAGGAGCATTCATGTTGAAAGGTTGGCCACCCCTGCTGTAGTCAGTCCAATTCAAGGCCCAGCAGATTTAAATACCAGGGCATCCAGTTATTTAGGATGCGGTGGTATTTAAATCAGCTGGGCCCAGGACTCCTTGTTAGCTGCTCGTCAGGTGCCCAAGTTGATGTTCCAAGCCAGAGAAGAGCTTTTTGGGGAAATGGTGCTCAATTCGTAATGCAGCCAAGATGGAGAAGTTTGCCTTCTGACCCAGGTCACGCAAACTTTAGTGACATCATGGCTCCCAGGGCCGTTGCCCAGTATCTTCTTCCATTTGCTACCCACGCCAGCCACAACTTGACTATCGAGATCAGTTGACCCTAACCAAGTCTCGCCATTACAAGCTGGCTTTGCTTGGGTTTTCTGCAGTCACTGCTGATCATCTTAGTTCTTCCTGGAAACAGCAGCAACTACAACAAGACGGCCAACCACTATCTGAGTTTTTCTCTTTTCAGCTTTTGGGAAAAGCGGAACCCAGAAGCCAACCAATCCATCTTACTTTTTGTGCCAAAAAAGAGGTCTTACTGTAGATAAATTAAGAAAAACAATTTGAACTCTGCTGTATCAGTTCCTGTTTTCCTCTACTCTGGTTTATTTATCTACTCTAGCATCCTGATCTTGTTTGCTTAGTGAGATCTGAAATTATCGCAGCTTTTGGCTACAGTCCTGTGGGACAGTGGCTTTTTCTTGTTGTAGCTGTTCACCAAAGCCCCAGAGAGCGAGTAAACAAAAGCAGGAGATAACCAGACTGTCAAGATCTTGGCCCCAAGATATCTAATCCATGGCGAATATGTAAGCTGTCTTTCAATAACAGCTTCCCCCCCCTTGTCATAATACATTTCCAATGCCTCTCTGGTCTCTTTTTTTCTTCTGTAAATGCATGAGGAAACCTAGGTGGTCCATGTCCATATTGGGGGCCTTTTTCCACCAGACTCTGCCCCCTCAACTGCTTCTTGAGGGTTAAGCCTCTCATATAGCTTTGCTTGCTAAGAAAGAAGGGGGGAGGCCTGCAATTCTCTGGTTCTGGGTTATTTTAAGGGGCTTCTTAACCTTGGAAGAAAATTCTGGAACTAGGTTGAGTTACTTGTCAACAGCGTGTGTTCAGGAGATGGTCAGTAGTGACTGTTTATGGAGTTTCTTGGTTCATCGTGAGTCCTGATAGGGACAATGCCCCCCCCACCTTACCCCTAAGGCAGTGTTTCCCAAACCTTTTCGACCTGTGGCTCCCTTAACCATTGGTGAACAATGGCCATGGCTCCCCATTACATTATGTTGATGCCTGCTAATTGGCATTGTACTGTTTTCTGAGAGGATTCTGTGGCACTTTTTGGCTCCCTTGGGAGCCACGCCTCCCAGTTTGGGACTTTAATTGGATATGTCAAGGGTTCTATCTGGAACCTTCTATATGCAAAGTATAAGAATACTTAGCAACTTCTGCATGTGCTAGGTACTTCATATCACATGTATTCCTTACAACAGCCCTGTAAGGTAAGCTTCTTTTGTCCCCATGTTGCAGATGGAGAGGAACGAGGCTTACCTAAGGTCACCTAGTGTGTTCAGGGCAGAGGTGAGATTTGATCCATGGAAGTCCTGATTAGCAGCCGACTAAGGGTAGCCGGCTTCTTAACCACTATGCTACTCCAGCTTTCGGAGAGAAAGACCCTCGCTGGATCAGGCCAAAACACCCTCCTCCTATTTCTAGAGCTGCTGACAAGGTACTCCCCAGTCAGGCTTGGAGAAGAACTTTGGCAGCTCATAAAAGAATGATGAGCTTTTAAAGCCCCCCCTGAATTCTTCTCCAGCTCAGGTCAAAATCCGAGCTGAAGAGGAAGTCTGGCTCCCCACCCATCCCCACCAGCTCTCACAGCTTCCCAAATCCCTCTCCATCTCTTTCCCTGTATTTACTTGGTTAAACCGCTGAACCATGAGCTGTCGATCGAAAGGTTGGCAGTTCGAATCCGCGACGGGGTGAGCTCTCGTTGCTCGGCCAGCTCCTGCCAACCTAGCAGTTCCAAAGCATGTTAATGCGAGTAGATAAATAGGTACCGCTTGCGGGAAGGTAAACAGCGCTCCGTGTTCCAGCCGCATGCTACGCGCTGCAGCAAGGAGAGTCATGCCGGTCACATGACCACGGAGGCGTCTTTGGACAACGCTGGCTCTTCAGCTTTGAAATGGGGATGAGCACCACACCCTAGAGTCGGACACGACTGGACTTAATTGTCAAGGGTCACCTTTACCTTACTTGTCAAGCAGTGGTGAAGGGAGCTGCAGCCACAATGATTTTCATCTTCTTTTCTCTCTTCCATCCCGATGTGCCCCCAATATGTTGGATAGCAGCACAGCAGGACACAAAGCTGGGGAGTCCATGGGCTCCTGTGGGCTCCTGTAGCAGTTCTCCTGAGGGCTGTCGCAAGGGCATAGAGGAAGCCTGTGCTCTATTGCTGAGCTATGGCCCCCTAAATCCAAGGAATAGGGTGCTCTACACTTAAATCATTCTCCAAAACTTCTGATACTTGTTTTAGTTTAAAATTAGACTCTTGTTGAGCATTGTTGGCTCTTGTTCTTTCACAGGTCACAACATTTTGATAATGTGGAGCAATTTGTTGCAACCGCTGTAGCTTTTTTTTTTTTTAAATCCCTGGTGTTCAAGTGCCCCTCTGGCCTGTAGCCTGTGCTTGTTGGATAATGTATGGCTTCCCTATAGGCAGCGTTTCCAGATTTGGTCCTCTTTGACTTCTTGCACTGAGTAATTCTGAAAAGAATTCAGCATCATACAAGTCATCACTGATCTCTTCTTTTTCACTCTCTTTCCTTCGGGGATTCATTTATTGAGATTTATTGAGATCTTTATGCTAGCACAGGAGTGGCCAACCTTCCACCATTAGGACCTCTGCGTTCTTAAGAGTTGTGTAGAAGACAGAATCTTGGGAGCTGCAAGTGCTGATGGTGCTGCTAAAGCAGCTGCACCTGCTGCTGAAAGGCCCTGAGCTATACACCCATGAAAGGGCCAGGAGCATTCATGGTGAAATGTTGGCACATACCATAAATTTGTGAAGTCATTCCACGATAGTACCCCTTCATTTTAGGGACCCATCTAACGTATACACTAAGAGTAATGCACAATTACATAGTGAATCTGAACATTTTGCATAATTTATTCAGGACTACCAGAAACCATGCAGAGCACCCACCTTCTCAGTCCCCAGAGCAGAGGCGTCAGGCGCCGGGAGGGGGCCCGGGCGCGAGGGGGCGAGGCCAGCGTCGCGTCACATCAACGCGGGCTCGAGTCACATAGACGCGGCCCCCCGCCCGGTATGCTCGCATTTTGGAGCCAAACGGCTCCAGGGAGGGAGGGCGGGCCCAGACAACAACGCTGCTCTTCTGAACACGGTGAGTTCCCCGCCCACAAGCTTGCCGCCCGCCCGCGATCAAGCGCCTGGAGCTCCTGTTCCACGCGCTCCACCGTGGTTCCACCTCTGCCCCAGAGTTTGGAGGTCCTGCTCAACCCACTCCTGACCTGAGAGTTCTCAAGGCACCCAATTGTCTCCCAGATTGATTTGCAATCATGAGGGCTACCAAACTCTTTGTTTGTTTGTTTGTTTGTTTGTTTGTTTGTTTGTTTGTTTAAGAAAACTGATCTCTTTTGGAAAATAGCATGAGGGGAAACTTGCCAAAGAGGCCAAGAGCAACGTTTTGGCTGTTTTGGGGAGAAGATCCAAATATGCATTTGATGGCTTATATATTTTTCTAACTTTGTTGCAGGATGTGATGACAGAAACTGGGTGCTGAGCTTGGATTTTATCAGAGGAGTGGAATTTATCGGCCATTTCCTGTCAGGATTGAAGCTCATCTTTCCTCAAATGTGTTGTGTTTGTTTCTGTCATTCCATAGTGGATACTTTTCCCTTTGTCTCTCCTCCTCTCGCCTGTGCCTTCTGTCACCCTGGTTCCTCCACTTGAAGCGACCATCTCTCTACCTGCCTTTCTTCAGCCACTCTCAGCTCACCTTACATCCCCCTCCACGGTCACCTGACTGCACGCCATCCTCCTCCATGTCCTTTGCTTTCTCCCCACCCTCCTTGCCTCTGGACTGTGATTGCCCCTGGAACGGGCTATTGTAATTTCTGTGCAGAACATGGTTGGCACTAAACCAGTCTGAAATCATAATAGTTAGCTACTATTAGTAGTAGCCTAGTAGTAGTTCACTACTCTTCATGGTCATAATAGTTAATACTAACTGTAATTATTAACTATCTTGGTCATCCTCATAGACATGCATATGCTTGAGATATACAGCTGTGTTCTCTTCTCATGTGCCTGTGTTCTCAACTACACTACAATGGTTCTGTCTTTCCTACCCACCCACCCATCTATCTGATATTTCAAAGACAGTTTAGCTGTTCATGAAGTTTGCATGTGGATATAATAACAAATGAGCCTAGATTTTGACTTGAATCAATGCTTAGAATTCCTCCAACATGGCCAGCTTTAACAATTTGGGTATATGTGGGCAGGAACCTTCAGTGGGTCTGTTTAGCTTGTAATAGGACAGTGTACAACAATCCAAGAATTCTCTCATGCTGCTACCAATTTCCTTGAGGTTCAGAATCAAAATGGAAACTGTGTCCTTGTTGGGTCATTGGACCCTTTGCCCAACCTTGTTGACCTCTGAAGCCACCCATGTCCTCAATGTTAACAGGAACATGGAAGATTCTGGCCTGAAACCTAAAAGCTTAGGAGTATAAGAAAAGCCGCACAAGATCAGGCCAAAGGCCCATCTAGTCTAGGATCCTTCTTTACAATAGTGGCCACTGGCCAACCAGAGGTCTCTGGGAAGCCCACAAGACAAGCAGGAAACAAGGGCATATGTGCCTCTTATGAGATACATGCGTGTGCGTGTGCACACACACACACACACACACACGCACCTCAGTTTCTTCTTGTTGGTCAGGGAAGCAGGGATTGGAAGGAAAGATGGTACAACTATCTGACTGCTGGTGACTAATGTTTTCCACTTTTGCAGACTGCCACCCCTATACTAAATACACCAGGTATATTTGATTGCAACATTTCTGTGGAGCTACATGTTATAGCCAAAGCCACCAAAGCTGCATCGCCCTTGTGTCTCCTCCTCCTCCTCCTTTCCCACCAATAATATTTAGCAACACAAAACACATGCTATGTCCTCATCACATTGTGAGTTTCAGCAATGCAGACAACACAAACCCGTGATCCACTTAGTGGTTGCTGCTAGTGGCAGGCAGGGAACCTTGCAAAGCAGTGATATCACAGCATGCATCTTGCATTATGAAATTTTACTGGTGGAAAGAGGAGATACAGGGTGGCTGCTTTCAGCTGGCTTTTTTTTTTTTTGTTATGCTATTCTAGTACCACTCTTCTTGTAACCCTTCCTGTGCATTTTTGCTGAGCAAAAGCAAGTCTTTAGAGCAAAATAAAAAGTACCCCCCCCAAAAAAAAAGAAAAATAAACCAGATGACCAGGCTACCAGGTATCACTGCTCAGACAAGAATGAAGGATGAAGCCATATTTATTGTAGAATTTCTCAATAAACCAATCCTTTTCTCAACCTGCAAGTCCCTGACTATCCTTTGCTGCATGTGCGTTAATTTCATGTGACACTAAAAGCACAACTGTATTTCCAGCTTTCTCTTTAAAGGAAGGACCACCAGGGCAACTCCTGCTGCAGCTGTTTCCCCAGGAGAGAAGCTGGCCCCGCCTCCAAGAGCAGCACTCCTCCTCCTGGGGCAAAGAGCAGAAGGGGGATGCTTTTCACCAGGACTGTGTGACACAGCAGGAAAGGATGAACCGCTGCAGTGGTCTCCATCTAGGGAGGATCCTCACAGCTGCTGCTTATACAGCATGACAATGATGAAAGCGCAATGATGCTTTTAGCATGATGTGCAGATGGGCATTTTGAATATGGGTGTTCACATTCAGTGGGTCTATGAGAGATTGCAGCCTCTGGACTGAAAAGTTGTTCTAGGCTCTTGCTTCTGTGCTCCATCCTTTGCAGGCTGCACAAACGTGCACAAACAGAAGCTACACATATGACTACTTAGCTTGAGCCACTCACCAAGGCTGCATGCATTGTACACTAACGATGACACCCCATTAAAGAAATATCACAGTGCAACCCTATGCATCTCTACCCAGATGTAAGCCCCATTCGATTTGATAGGACTTACTGCTAGGTCAGCACTCATAGGATTGCAGCCTCAGTCAATTAATTGTGTGCATTTTAAATAATCAGGTAATTCATACATTAATAGCTCAATCCTATGCACGTCTACTCAGAAGTAAGTCCTATTGTGTTCAATAGGGCTTACTCCCAGGAAAGTGTGAATAGGATTGCAGCCTAAATTTGCAGATGAGGACAAGCAATAGCTCTGGAGCAAAATGCAAAGTCCCTGTGTTTTAAAATGATGCATGCTGTGCATGTGTTGTAGCAGACATGCTCTTCTTGGGAGAGGTATTGCTTGCCACCTGCAGTTTTTATAAGCATATTAAAATAATATTCTTTTTTAAAAGTAGGATCATCAATTAACTGAGGGCACCTTTTAAGTTGACAAAACTTTTCACCGTATTTTTCGCTCCACAGGACGCATCGGACCATAGGACGCATGCATCCTATGGAGCAAAAATTAGGGAAAAAATGTTTTTTTAAATAAAAATAAAAATAAAAATAATAAAAAAATGTAAGGACAAAAATACTTACCAGGGCTTCGGGGATGCCTGCGTGAGCCTCTGCAGGCCTCCCTGATCTTCATTTTGGCAAAAAATGGCCATTTTCGGCCACTTCCGGTTTCCACGAAAACCGGAAATGGCCGTTTTTGTCTGAAATGAAGATCGGGGAGGCCTGCGCGAGCCTCTGCAGGCCTCCCCGAAGCCCCGGTAAGTATTTTTTCTTTACATTTTGTTTTATTCGCTCCATAAGACGCACACTATTCCCCCCCTATTTTTTTGGGGGGGAAGTGCGTCTTATGGAGCGAAAAATACGGTAATCAATTAATCTAACCAATTGATTAAATGTTGGCATATTGTACTGTACTGCAGACATCTTTAGGTGTAGATATAAAATCCCTCTGAACACTAACATAGATTTTTTAAAGCTAGAATCCCACCAGTTTGGGGAGGAGTGGAATGGATGCCCCACACTCCCCCCTTCACTGTCAAACAGCTTGGATTGGGGCCAAGATATTTGCAAGCTGCTTTGTCTTCTGAACTGCACATTCGGAGGCTGAATTTCTGCATGCAAATTCAACGGTGAAAAAATGTGTTTCAGAAATCCTCCCTGTTGGCGTGTTTCAGCCCCAGTGAGCTGCAAGCTCCTCCAGACCAGCTCTGCCTGCATTCTTTGTTACTATCACAAATCCTGTGTGTATCCTCGACCTTTCAGGGCGTGTAACCTGAGAAGAAGACATACGTTTGCGTCCACAGCGCCTCTCTGGAGAGCGCGACAGGAGACATCAGTTCCTCAGGCTCACTGCCCAACGCTATTTAGAGCTCCTTTGTAATGGGGCGGGAGGGGGGGGAAGCCTGCAGCCCCACCCCAGTTCTGCCTTTTGGTCCCTCCATGCTTTCTGACAGAACGGAGCACCTGCTCAGCTGTCCCCAAAAGAGCCACAAGCATCTGCCTGCAGAGCCCTCGGGCAGGAACAAAGGCCGTCACTGAAGCTGTGCCCGAGCTGCCAAGTCATGCAGGTGTTTTGAACCGATGGATGATGGGGAACAGGAGCCGTGGGGCTGCTGCTGGTGTGAAAGGTCAGGGACCACAACTGTTCCAGGCAGTCAAGTCAACAAAGTCCTCGACAGAAGAGATGTTCCTGCACTGGGACTGTCCGAGACACAGTTGCTCTTGGAGACGCTCAAAATAAGCATGAGTCCAGCAGCATTCCGGGCTGTCTCCTTTCAGAATTGAAGATAATCAAATGAGGTTATCAGGGGCCCCGAGGAGGGGGTCCCTGGGCTCCTGCCTGACACTGGGGTCCCTGAGTAGGGCTTCCAGGGCCATGCCCACCTGGCTTGCCTCCCTGGGCCTCAAAGCAAAGGCGGCAGGGGGGAGGTTGGCAGCAGTACCCTTCTCGGCCTCAAGGCCTGCTCCAGCCTGCCAGGGTTCTGGAGCGTCTCTTCCAGGAGTCTCTTGCTTGGGGAGCCCCAGCAGGCTCCCTTCACCCGTGGCTTCCTACACACGTCTCCCCTTCTCCCTCCCAGCTGTAGCTCAGCTTTGTCTCCAAGAGCCACTATGTACATTTTACAGAGGCAAACCTGGGACGCTCATGCAATAGGCACACTCAGCAGTTACCACCAGTCCCAGCTCCCAATTGATACACAGGTTCATAAACACACATGTGTCTCATTCTTGCATTATATTTTTGGACCAGGCCAGATGCAAAAGGAAAAACATGTCTATTCTTCAGGTGTGCCCCAGTCATGTGTAAAGAGGTGGGGGTGAACGTTTACAAGAAAAGGTGCTTTCAGCGGAGAGACCCTTCCTTGACCTCCCTGTGGCATTTTTCTCCCAGTTTAGTGAGCTGAGCTAGTTGCAAAGAACCTGGGGTGACAGGTGATGAGGGGGACTCCCTGCCACGGGATGTGGTGATGACATCTGGCCTGGATGTCTTCAAAAGAGGATTGGACATATTTAAGGAGGAAACGTCCATCACAGGTTACAAGCCATGCTGGGTATAAGTGTTGTTCAGTCGTTAAGTCGTGTCCGACCCTTCGTGATCCCATGAACCATATCCCGCCAGGCCTTCCTGTCCTCCACTATCTTCCTGAGTTCGCTCATTTTCATGTTCGTTGCATCGGTGATGCTGTCTAACCATCTCATCCTTTGCCTTCCCCTTCTCCTTTTGCCTTCAATCTTTCCCAGCATCAGAGTCTTCTCCAGAGAGTCCTCTCTTCGCATTAGGTGGCCAAAATATTGGAGCTTCAGCCTTAGTACCTGTCCTTCCAGGGAACAGTCAGGGTTGATTTCATTTAGGATTGATAAGGTATAAGTATATTTAGGATTGATAAGGTATAGGTATCAGTAGGGTTATCATATTTTTGATGACCCAATCTGGGACACACACAGATTTATTTTTTTTGGTGCCATTTTTAAAAAAAAATTCTTGTTTTTTGGTCTGGCTGCAAAGTAATTTAATTTCTTCTTCTTTGTTTTTTTGCCGGCCATAAGGCCATCCGAAATTTTATTTATTTATTTCCCCCTTTTTGTTATAAAAAACTGCCACCCTTACTGTGGCTGTGGCCTCCGCCATTTTTCGTCCAGCTGCTCAATTGCACAACGCAGACAATGTGGCCTGGAACGCAGACAATGTGGCCATTTTTCGCGAGCCACATGCATGTGCACAAGCAGCCTGGAAGCACTTCTGAACGAAGAGCTTCCACGTCACATTGTGCACGAGGCTCGCGAGGAGACAAGGAGACCTGGCCGGCCGGATGGTAGCTGGCCAGGCTCAGAAGAGTCCTGGTGACTGTGCAACAACATTTTTTCCACCATTTTTTTTTTTTTTTGCATGCAGCCATTCATCTCAGTTTGACAGGCTGGGATGCTGCTGGGATGGAGCCCCTGAAACCAGGGTGGTCCCGGCCAAACCAGGACAAATAGTAAGCCGTGGGATAAGCAACCTTGTGGTCTTAGTAATTTTGTTGTTGTTCAGTCGTTAAGTCGTGTCCGACCCTTCGTGATCCCATGAACCACATCCCACCAGGCCTTCCTGTCCTCCACTATCTTCCTGAGTTCGCTCATTTTCATGTTCGGTGCATCGGTGGGTCTTAGTAATAGTAATCTCTTAATGCCAGATGCAAGGGAGTGACGACAGGTCTCTTGTCTTGTCCCTGAACTTGAGGCATCTGGTGGGGCCACTGTGAGATATAGGGAGCTGGACTAGATGGGCCTTTGGCCTGATCCAGCAAGTCTTTTCTGATGTTCTTATGAGGTAAAGCAGCAAGGGTGCAGCTCCCCTCACCTATGTGACACTTTGCAACCTTGCTTGAAGACTGAGATCTTCTACCCCACATTATGAGGCAGGGAGGGAAGACTCGGGAGCAAACAAACATGGGTGCCCCCATGTCGCTTCGCTTCGCTTTAGATGCACCAGTAGATCTTGCAGAAGTCTTTAGTAAGTCCACAGAACTCTTTCTCCAACATTCAGCTGCAACATGATATGGATAGGAAGACTGAAGGTAGACTGGACTGGGGACCCAGGGGCTGGGGGTATGGACTGATCTCCCACAGGTTTGTGAAACTCCTGTGAGACGGGGAGGGAGGTTCACCTCCTGGGGTGGACCCGGCTGCATCTCCACTGACAGCGTTTCCAGCCGAGCTATCATGTCCCTTTGCTGAAAGACTACAGATTCCTGGAATGTCGCTGGCATGAGGAGGCTGGGCCCAGAGGTTATGAAAATAGCTTTGAAAGGGTTTATGGGACAAATCTCTTGGCACTGAAGGTTCCCATCTGTTCCTTTGGAAGGGCTTTCTAGTTTGCCTGCCTCCCACTGAACGAGGGACTGAAAGAGGCCCTGGAGAAACTGGCTGCACTGGCTGCTCTTGTTGTCTTCCTGGCACCACTCAAAGCACTTGCTGAGATGTGTCATGAAATAAGCAGCAGTGTGCCTATAGTGAGGGCACTGCTAAGAGACCCCCCTCTGCCCACCGCTGCTATTGGAACGAGCCACATGCTCAGCCATTCAGAGGAGGAGCCATTCGCCATCTGGCTGGGACAGGAGGATGGGGGCATTGGAGGAGGAGGAGGAGGAAATGGTCTTTCACAATGGCACAGATGAAAATGGGGACAATATCGCAGCCTTGTCTGGTGCTTCTTCTCACACGTCCTGCTCGCTGCAACTCTGGCAACCTACATGGAGAACGTTTGGAAAAAAACCCTCAAAGGATTTGATCAGGATCAAGTATGAGAAACAAAGCAACTCTTCCTGGTAAAATAGGAACCATTGGTGCGTAGGCATGCCACTTACATGGGAGTAAGACCCATTGCAGGAAGTGTGGTCCCGAGATTGAACTGCCTGAAGACTGCCGGAAGCTAAGCAGGAACAGTCAGTTTTCGTGCTGGAAGGGCGACCAGGAAGTCACTGATCAGCTGTCATGACCCTCGGTGGCAGAGAGGAGTCGCTGTTGTGTGGTGCGGTGAGAGAACAGACTGGAATGCTGAGAATGTCAGTGACAGAGCGATGACAACTGGGAAAAAATGTTTCCCTGTTCAGCATGATCTGTGGCGTCCTGCGGAGAGCTCGAGGGCTTGTGTTCAGCAGCTAGTGAAGATGACTACACCGTGGAGGAAACCAGCTGGAATTGTAGGGTTCTATGCAGAACAATATTGTAAAGATCCTTATCGGATCTAGATAAGCCTGCCTATGTAAACCGCCTTGAATAACATCTGAAGAGCAATCTGAGGATAAGAAAGGTGGTATATAAATACAGAAATAAATAAATAAATTGCAGTTGAATGCAAAAGATTTACTCTGGAATGGCCATGAATAGGATTGGCCTGGACATGCGCTGGGCTAGAAAAGTTTCTGTTTTATAGATCGATTCCCTCACCAGGCTCACCCTAACTGCTGTTCTGGGGAATGAACTTCACATTTGAGTCCTCACCCCAAGATCTCTACTGGTATACAGAAGTGTGGTGAAAATTCCTCATCTTCTCTTATTCTTTCCCTCTTTTTACTGGTTTGGGACCTTCCTGTCACCTCAGAGTCTTTGATGACCCAGCACCCCAAGGGCTGCTGAGTCATTCAGATGCACTAGCTAAGCCAAAAACCCGGAAGTAAAAACCGGAAGTGGTCGAAAATTGCCACAGAGTGGTGATCTGAAGCTTGGGGGGTGGGGGGGCAGCGGAGGGTAGCACAGGCCTCCCCAAACCCTCCAGAGGGCTCCAGGACTGGTGGATCCGAAAATGGCTGCTGGCCGCTGCGACAACTGCTGCTGGACCCTTGACCTTCCTCCCCATTTCAACTTCCCCACATTGCCTCTACCTTTTCTGCCTCTGAATGGGACACCCAGCGGGTGGCGCAGTGGGTTAAACCACTGAACCATGAGCTGTCGATCGAAAGGTCGGCAGTTCGAATCCGTGCAACGACTCCTGCCAACCTAGCAGTTCGAAAGCAAGGAATTGCAAGTAGATTAATAGGTACTGCGTCAGCGGGACGGTAACAGCGTTCCATGTGCCTCGGTGTTGAGTCATGCCGGCCACATGACCATGGAAATGTCTTTGGACAGCGCTGGCTCTTCGGCTTTGACACGGAGATGAGCACCGCTCCCTAGAATCGGACACGACTGGACTTAATTGTCAAGGGACACGTTTACCTTACATTGCCAGAACGGGCCCCCACCTTTGCTGCCTCTGAATGGGACAGTGAAAGGGGGCAGCACACTGGCGTCACTGCAGGGGGGCGGAGCTCTAAGTTCCGCCGCGGTCAGACCCTCCGTTACACGGGAGCACGAAGCGCCCCCGCCCCCTCGCTTTCGCAGCCATTCATGTCGGTGAAAGCAACGCTTTCTGCAGTGACGCCAGTGGGGCAGCAGATTCGGGTTTGAGCCTAGCTCCATCCTAGATTTGGTCTCTTGGTCACACTAGAATGTGACAAGATGTTGAGAACTGCTTTTATACAGACAGGTAGTACTTTATCAGTGCGTTTGATCCATTGGGTGGTGTCTTTTTTGCTTAGTTGTTGCTTCCAATAATTTGGATTGGGAAGTGAAATAAATAAATAAGGTCTGCTCAAGAACCAAAATTCCATTTCTCATGCAGTTTGGCTTTTCTGGTCTCCGTGACTCCCTGCTGCCCTTCGCAACACCCCACAAACCTGACTGCCAGTGTTTTTCCAGACACGGTTGGCTACTGACCAAAAATAACTTGTCTTTAAAAAGTATGGAATTCTAAAATTATATATATGGTAATTCCATTTTTCGCCCATAGCGAGAAGCCATTCAGAGGTGTGACAGAATTTAATCTTTCCCTGGAAAGCAAATATCCTGTCGTTTATTGAAGGAGGAACTCTGATGGCCTGCAGACCTTTGCTGACTCAGCCCGATTAGTTTAATTGGTTGCTGGCGGGGGGGGGGGGGCTGCAAGGGGATAGCCCACCAAGGGCATCAACAGGGCACGGACCTTCCAAAATGGGGAGAGCACATGAGTGGCACTTTGAGGCTGGGCTCCTTGTGCGCACATGTCAAGCCTTTGCACAATTGCATGACTGCTCCCACACCCCATAAGCAAGGGAGAACTCTAGACACATGAACAAAATACAGATGTTAAGGCTGTGGTTGACCTTTTGCAATACAGGATATTGTTTCTGCAGCTTCAGAGATGTGGCAAACCCTTGAGAGAGGAGGCCAGCCACAGCGGTAGAGATTGGCTAGAGGTCAGTGGTTCACACACAGCTTGTTAGTCTACGATGAACTCACTAAAGGTCACTCACCCAGAGGAGAAGACCCTATTGTGACCCCTTATTATCCACAATTCTCAAAGAAGGCTAATCCTGAGCATGTCAGAGCCCTGTACTGTACTGATCTCTTTCTGCAGCTCCCACCCAATATATTAGGGAAGGTTTTCCTAACAACCTTCTCATTTACCCCGCCCCCCCATTGATTATGCTCCATATTGCGTTAAGTACATGGGCGTGGCTCAAGGTGCAACCCAATGAGATGGTGAGGGACCACGATTGGACACCCTGTGGGGGGTTTAAAGGGCAAGTTGAAGTCTGTCTGTCTGTCTGTCTGTCTGTCTGTCTGTCTGTCTGTCTGTCTGTCTGATTATTCACAGAATTTGCTTCCAACCTTTATCCCGAACCATGGTCCCTTACCCAATCATCCAAGTTGAGATACTTGAAATTATGCAAATCTCACCCTTTTATTTCTTAAAATATAAATGTCAAATACCCATGTCCAAAAATAGACCAAGACACATAAAAAAAAATCCCATACATTGACTGTATTTGCTGCAGCAGTTTGTTTGTTTTAAAAGGGGGAGTATAAGACAGCCTGGATTCAATGAAAATGTGAAGCCGGCTGCCAAAATCAGCCACAGTTGAAAATCTAACGCAATGGGGATCACCATTAAAACCTTTGCAAGCAATTAGCTTTACTGCTGGGTTCCCTAGACATTTCCTTAACGAAATACATATTTGAGCCTAATTACAGAGGCCGTACTGGGGGGAAATGGTGGATTTGAAAGCAGCGACATTCTGAAGGTTTTGGGATGTGTTCCCGGAGCCATTTGCAAACTCAACTGTCCCACTCCGGCCCGGAGCCATTTTGGAGGGGGTCTAATTCAATATCCTTACTTCCGCTTCGCATTCTTGGCTCCAGGACCTCTGGCTCTTCTCTGCTCCAGTTCAGAGCAGGCCTCTTTCCTCCTTACTTATCACAACATTTCCCATCTCACTCCCTTTGCCCAGAAGTGGGACTAACGGTCTGCATCTCAGTCTTCTTCTGTGACAGATATGGTTGATTGTTTAGGGCAGGGGTCAGCATCATTCTTCTGGATAAGGGTGAGACATCCGTCATCAATAGTAAGAGTGCATGTGCATTTGGTATGCATGCATGCGCAAACCTCCCGATTGGGCCAAAGAGCTAAGCAGGACGGGAGGGCAGGAGGGGGAAGGATCGTGGCAGCAGCTGCACACGCCCCATCTTATCCCAGTCCAAACCTGGGATATCCCATCTTATCATCTTATCTTATCCCGGTCCAAACCTATCCCACGTCCCCTGATTCTCAGACTTACGCCAGCAGGTTTGAGGAGACCCATTGGAGACCAGGTGGTCTACAGAGAGGTAAGCAGAAAGGTTCTTTACTTACCCCTCCTGGGCCGTCTGCAGGCCCAGAGCATGCAGCCTGTGCCCCATTGGTGGTGGTGCAGGCTCTGGGCTGGTGGGGGGTAGGCTTGGGCTGCTAGTTGTTTTTAACTGAAAACGAAACAAACAGCAATCTGTAGTTTTGGAGTTTAGTTATTTCCCCCTCTATTTAAAAGCAATTAACTGGAGAGAAGCAGTAGAGCAGGGGCGGGGAACCTTTTCCCTGGCAAGGGCCGTTTTAAATATTAGAAATTTGCTTGAGGGCCGCCATTTTTATTTATTTAATTAATTTTTGCCCCCACCCCCCATTGGCCTCCGGAGGCTCCGCGCTCACTGTACAAAGCCGCCGCCGGGTCCGCGCATCACCTCCGGTGTACCATGCCGATGAGGGCAAGAGCTTGCCCTCATCGGCGTGGTACTCATTTGCGAAATGGCCAACGGCCTGGTGAGAAGGGGTCGAGGCGGCGGCCGGGGAGGACATGCAAAGGCCCTCTCCCGGCCTCTGGAGGTGACGCGCGGACCCGGCGGAGCCTCCAGGGGCCGGTTGGGCGTCCTCCCGGCAATCTTTCCGGGGGCCGGACCGGATGGCCTCGGGGGCCTGATCCGGCCCTGGGGCCTGAGGTTCCCCACCCCTGCAGTAGAGGATTCTGCTTAGTGGCTGAAAAATATTATTCATTACAGTATTATAGCAGTTATTCCTCATTCCCATACCACTTGTCATTGTATACAAATGGCTTTTGCAACTCCCAATTCATTTAACCTCCCAACAACCCTGAGGTTTATTAGGGGATACTAACAGTTCACATGAAAGAGCAAATCCATCCAGGCCGTTCCATCATCACGTCTGTGTGTACAGGTCACAGTGGAGCTCATCCAGGCTTAGATCTCGCCAAGGGAGGAAGCGAGAGCTATTCTGATGAATTCTGGGAGAGAATTTTGATGATTTTGTTTGTTTGTTTTTGTATAACGATGCCAACACCCAATGCATTTTTGTTGAGAAAAGCAGGCATAAGAGACTGACATTGTGGGACAGCAGCAGCATTGTGCATGTCTGTGCGTGTACTTAACCTTTCCTAAACTGTTCTCCCATGTAAACCTGTCACCCCTGGTCATTTGGGGGTCCAAAAGGCCAGCTGCAGGATAAGCAGTAAAACAACAGCCAGGGATAACATTTGCAAAGAGGACTTTGAGGGTGGGGTGAGGGTGAAGCATCTCCATGGCTATCGCCCACCTCCCCTGCCTGCAATATTGTCACGAAGAAATGGAAGTCGGGCTGCTGGCAATCCTCGTGTTTCTCTCATCAGGTGTCGTTCCAGCTTCATAGGACTGATTGGCCAATTCACAGGCATTGAAAATGGGGCTGTGTGTGAAACAGGGGCTGCACTGCAAGCACCAGCAGGCAGCACTCCTCTGGGGGGCAGCTGGTCGCCCCCACCTTTTACCCACAATTCTCCCTGTAAGCTGCCTGGCTGCCAATGGGTCTTTACAGCAGTCAGCGCAGGAGAGGAAGCGAGGATGGCTGGAAAGTATTGGCCTGAGCATAGTCACATCCCTCCTTGGCATGTTATAAGTCGCCACTCCCCTCCACATTTTGCAGCCGATTAAAGAAAGCTCACACTGTTATTCTCAATCCAAAGTCTTTATTATGGCCAACGGAACATTAATTACCATTATTCTCATAACCTGAAAGTACTTTTCCCAAACAGAGTTGCCTGCTGTCCCCCAAAAGACATCTCCCTCAGGCAGCTTTTAAAGTCTGCTGCCCCCCCCCCCCAGGGCTTTTTCAGTGTCCCAGGAGCCACAGTGGCCAGGGAGGAGCCCGGTACAGCTCTGCTTCTGTGGCCCAGTGGGAGGCTCCAGCTTCGTTTTTGCAAGTGATATTCACCCCCCCCCCTGTACCATTTGTAACGTTGTTACCCTTCCATTCACACTGTGATGAAGCAGCATCTTCCTGAACCAAATCTGGACAGCTGTTTTCCATAAGCAAGATGTCTCACAAGCACCGCCGCCATTACTCACGAGCAGCCTGGCCCTGTGAATCAGCCCATTTCTAAGAGTGCGGAAGACGTTATTTGCACACCCTGATGTCATAAAGAGGATTACGCTACTTCTCGGGTCATTCCAGGGCAACGTCTGTGTAGGTTCTTTGCTCCAGGTCCTTACTGCAAGTGCAAGCCCAAATCCGGTATCCCTGGACACTGAAATCTACAAGTCCAATGTGAGAGAAATTAAGGAAATGAGGAAGGACCCCTGGGACAGCCCCAGAAACACAATCCACTTTCCAGTTCCATTGCCTGCAGCAGATCCTGAACCTGGGGCCTGAGAGACATCAGGCAAGGAGTTGGTCTGTGTGCCACCAAGTCACCAACAAGCTCTGGTCAAACGATGGACCTGCTGCGGGCAAAGCAGGTCAGGCCAGCAAGAGAGTCACTTCATAAGCCAGTGTGGGTCGTCAGTGGTATTGCCTGACCCAGAAGCGAAACAAGGGTGGAGCGAAGGCAAGTAGTTCTGCAAGACTGTGTTACACTGGAGTCAGCGGCCCCTTCCCCCTTGCTGTTGGAGCCATTCTGGCAGCAAAGGCAACACGCAGGACACTCCCCTGTTGCTGCTGGAATGGCTCCAACAGCAAGGGGGAGGGGCCGCTGACTCCAGTGTAACGGAGTCTTGCAGAACTACTTGCCTTCGCTCCACCCTTGTTTCGCCTCTGGCCTGACCTGTATACAGTCTTGAAGGCCAGGCTTGGTCACCGGTCTGAGTAACAGAGGGTTGCTCAAAAGTGTTTCAGATACCAGGTAGCGAGACATTTGGGAAGAAAGGCAGCTACCCAGTAGGACTTGATCAGCACTTATTAGGAAGTATCTGTCTGTGGTGGCTGGATAAAAAATGGACTTGCAAGGTCATGAAACTTGAACATGACATTTGAACGTTCTGATCGAGCAGGCTGGAAGGTGGACCATTGAACTTTTCCATTCAAACACCCCTTGGGATGCAGACACTGGTCCATGGCCCGCTTTGGTCCAGAGAGAAACCCTGGAGTCCGTACACAAGGACAAGCACCAGTCCATTTTCTTCCCAGCTGCCATCTGGAACATGTCTCTCTAGGTGGGTGATGGAACCTCCAGATTCAGAGGCGATGGGATTCAGCCATGGGAGAGGGCTATTGTCTCCTTGGCCTGCTTGTGGACCTCCCAGGGGCCTCCGATTGAGCACAGTGGGAAGAGGCAGGATGCAGGAGGAGACGTATCGAGCAGGCCTCTTCTTCTCGTGGGCTATTCAGAGTGTGGCTACAGGAGAGAACACTGTCACTCTAATTAGGGGTTGACTTAACTACTTGGTTAAAATTAACCTGGCAATTTGTTGAAAGTGTCTGTCTGCAATCATGCTTGTAAATTTTTCTGGGTTCTGGAGCCCTGACCACTACTTCTATAGTTCTCCTCCACCCCTGGGTTTCCAAGAGGGGCAGCTTTCTTTCCAGTTGGCCAAACAAAACCAGGAAAAAAGAGCAGCTGTTTTAAGAGCAGTGTTGCAAATTCTGGTCACAAGATTGCAGGAAGTCCTCTTTTAGGCTCATAATGGGGGTAGCAACTGGGGAGTCCATTCAGAGCTGTTCCTCCTTCAACCAACAATCATGCACAAAGGACAGCAGCAGCAGCACCCACTCGTAAAAGTTAATGAGGCGGGAAGTTCATCTGAGAGCGGAGTTTTCCAGCATTCTCACGTCCTGGGCAACAGCAAAGTCTCGCTGTTTAATGCCTAACAGGTGTGGGAGGGAGGGAGGGAGGGAAGGTTTCAAGGAGACAAGGGGAGGGACTCGGAGTCGGGCAGCAATCAAAAGCGACCTCCTCCTAAAACAGGAATTGGACCCTGTGGACTGACCAGGTTGCAAATGTCAGAAGAAAGTCAAAACATGAAAGCCACAATCCTCAGCATCGCTGAGGGCAGAGGAGCCTCTTGCCCTGCAAGAAGGACAGTGTCGAATCAGGTCACCAGCTTTCTTCCAAGTAGCAATGACTTTTCCTGTCACCAAGGAATGCCTCTAAAATAAGAGGCGCCAAGGCTCTGTGTGCGCTGCCCTGGAAACCCTTTTCCCAAGTGTGTGGGTGTGGGTTTGTTGCTTGTTGGTAAGGAAAACACACTCTGCATATGTTCAGTGGTGCCATCTTCTTTATTACTACGGTAGCATGATCCCAGCAGCACATAGACGACGAACCTAGGAAGAGACTCTGGATCCACTGAATCCAGCACCCACCCTACTCCCCACAGTGGCCAATCAATCAGGTACCTCTGGGGGAGCCCAGAAGCAGGGCATGCCGGCTGCTGTTGCCCCCCAACCCCGCCGCCACTAGCATTTGGAGGTGTGTTGCCTCTGAACATGGCACGACGTTTGTCCATTCTGCCAATGGCTTTATAGACTTTGCTTCCGCCGTGAATTTGTCTCATCCTCTTGTAAGGATGGCCACTGGCCATCTCCACATCTTGTGGCTGCAAATCCCACATGTTTATTGCACGCTGTGGGAGAAGTGCTGCAGATGTTGTCCTCTCTCTGGCGTCACAGCGAGGTGTCACAGCCCCCTTGGCTGCCATTGATTGCACTGCTTGGATGCCTCTCCAATGTGTGACAATAATTAATCCACAATCAAGTCCATCTTTTTAAAAACTTTCCCCGGTTTTCAAATCGTGCTTTCCCCTAAGGGATGGTGGGAACTGTCAGAATGAGGAAAAGGCGGAGAGACTTCAGAGAGAGAGAGAGTTCTCAGCATTCTTAGAGCGCTGGGAGTCACAGGCTTCCTTGGAAGAGTTCAAGCCGACATACAACCAAGATGGCTACGTTGGAAGTGATGATCAGTGGAGGGGAAAGAGCAGGAGCCACGACAGGCAGTGGGACCACGCAGAGGTCAGTGGACAGTGGACGCAGAGGACACCACAGAGAGAGGGGGGACAGTGGCAGCTGCTTCTCCCCCTTGGTGGCAATTGGCCAAGGTCCAGTGGTGGAAAGCCCTTCTAGGGCATCGGGGCTTCGACAACTGCCCAAGGCTCAGAGACGCTGCCTACGCATGCCGGCCCTGGTGAACAGGAGGCAAAATGAATGTGGCAGACCAGTACTGCCTGCTCTGACTGGCAGCAGCTCCCCAGGGTCTCGGAAGGAAGGCTGTCCTAGTCCAGCTACCTGAGACCTTTTCAAGAGGTGATGCCTGAGACCTTCTGTGCGCAAAGCATGCACTCTACCCCTGAGTGAGTGAGGCCCCTCCAAAAGCGAGCATGTTCATATGAACTTGCTACTGCTCTCTGACTGGCAGTGGCTCCCACCCCAGGTCTCAGGCAAAGGTCTTTCTCAGCCTTGCTGTCCAGTATTCTTCTAACTGGAGATGCCGGGGGGGGGGGGCTGATTGACCCTTGGGCTTTCCACATGCAGCGCTTGTGCCCTTCACTCCTGAGTTATCTTCAAAAATGCTGCTTATATGGAGCTTGCAGAGCAAGAGGTTGTGAACTGCAAGGACTGTTGGGTGGAAACAAAAAGAATCCGAATAATAATCTTCTTGAAGTGATGGTGAGTTAGCCTGTTGGTCAACAGACACATAAACAGAAAGCCCCATCTTTCTAGAGGAAAATTCAAAAGTATGTTGCCTTGCACTGTTTCACAGATGGTAACATTTTGCTAATTAAGTGTTATGGAATACTGGACTGATGCCTATATATGAAAAACATTTCAGACACTAAAACTGGAGAGGCAGAGAGCCAAGATGCCCCAAACACAATCCTGATCAGGGATGATGCTTTTCACTCATAGTTCTTCTAACACCTGCAAAGCAATTTTGGAGCATCTCTCCTTTTTAAATAATGCTAAAAGGTTTGAGAGGCAAGACTTACCCTTGCAGAAGCCATGCTGATTCTCCCTCAGCAAAGCTTGTTCTTCTATAAGTTTTCCGATTTTATCCTTGATGAGGCTTTCCACCATCTTACCTGGAACGGATGTTAGGCTGACCGAGCTGTAGTTTCCCGGGTCCCCTCTCCCTTCTTTTTAAAATATTGGCATGGAATGATGGAAATGAAAACCAAACAGCATCCATGTTATAGTTCCTGGTGTATGAAACATCTTTGGGGAATGGAGCCCAAGTGGCTAAGTCAATCAATCAATCAATCAATCAATAAACCTTTATTGGCATAACCTAAGTGGCTAAGTATATGCTGAAGGTCCGAGATTCAGCCCTTGGTGTCACTCGTCAGAAGGGTCTCAGCAACTGCCTAAAGGGTTGCTGCCAGTCAGAGTGGATGGTAGTGGGCTAGCTACATGAATGGAACAAGACACCTGCATACAGTCAAGCTTTGAAAGGATCCTGCATCCCAGTCATTGAAACCTAAGAGTGTCGCATCACACAGAAAGAAAAAAACATCTCCCAAATCTTTATTATTGGCAAGTACCATGCAAAATCCATTTGAAGTCATTGCTATTCCATCAGTGGTACCTGTGTCTGGACTGATTAAAGGAAATTGCCTTTGGAGTGATTGCAATCAAGCAACAGGGTGAGGAGGGGCTGGATTCCACCCCGGTGTCAAGAACATGGGCTATCAATGAAAATCCGATAGTCGTCTTTCACTGTTTAATTAATCTCAATTGCACTGAAAAGATGGTCATTTTGTACGACGTCCCCCAGGGAGTCCTTCCTCTCCTCCTCTTGTAATTGGGTATTTGTGCAATTATTTATTATCAGTTCTTTGCACCGTTTCCCCACAATCCGCTACATGTGATGTTAGATTACCGTATGTGTTTCATCCGCATCTCCTGAGAACTGACGTCTGAAACTGGATTTTACTGGCACTGGAGCCACACACAAGAAAGGGATTTGTCTCTTCAGCACAGAATGACATTGTTGACCTCCACAGAAACAGTGTGCCAGAGGGCATTGCAGAATCCGCTGCAGATTCCCTACCCAACACTGGAATTTGGAGCAGACCAGACTTTTTTTTTTTTTTTTTATTCTGGGGGTTCCACCCTTCCAGGGGGCCATAGTCGAGATGCTTAGTGTTCAGACTGTCCTGGCTTTGTGTCGTCCCTTGAGTATTCCTAAACAAGGGTATCAAGAGCAGGGCTGGCAGAAGAGACCCTTGCCCAAGGCCTTGTTGAATGATTGCTGCCACCCAGCGTAGGTCAAATGGACCAATAGAGGGCAGCTTCCTATGACTCATCCAGGGATGGCCCAAGACCTCCAGGCCTGCCAAATTCTGTCCCCTCTTTCCTGGTAATGTGACATCCCTGGATCCTCCTGTTCCCGCAACTGGAAAAGGAAGTGGGGACAGCCCCCCTTCTCTGCACTTCCTCTTCTGTTCCTTCCCCCTTTTCCTTTTCCAATCCCAGAAGTAGGAGAAGGAGGAGCAGTATTGGCGAGTGGCTGGATGGAGGTGGGTATTCCTAGCTAATCTGCTGCCTGAATCAATAGTCTCAGTTGGCCTCATGGATGGGCCAGTCCTGGACTCACATCTTGTGCAGCACCATTGCTGGGTTCATGTCTCTACTGTCCTGACAATGGCCGCATTTGTTTATTGGTTGATAGCTGCTCAAAGAAGCTGGGATGTCCGGGTTTTGCTCCAGTGAAAAAGCCACATCCATGCCCACCATGCCCAGCATGCTGCCTGCTTTTCTCATAGGAGTGACTGGCAATGAGAAACTGCAGCTGGTTACAATGGTGCACAAGTGCCTAGCCCTGATTCACTGGATCCGAGCACCATGCTCAAGACCTTCAGCGCTCGCTCTGGTCCACTTAAGATAATAAAAGCAGACGGAGGAGAAATAAGGACAGCAACTGAGATTGGGGGTGGGGTGTCCACCTTCCTTTGCTAGATCAGAAGGCTTCCATGCTGGAGGCCCCAAGGCCTCAGAAGCAGGCGGGGAGACAGCTAAACACCTTTCCCTCCCCACCCAGAGGCCTGTGTCTATTTCTGGAGCAGGTCTGGAACCCCCTGGAAAGCAGGAGCCCCCTCCCCCGGGCCCGCTCCATCAACACTTCCTCCCCTGCCGGATGGATGCGCCACGGTGGTTTCCACTTCCTGCACCCACCCTTCCTCAAGGACAGGAGGTCTGCGGGATGCAGGAGCTGGAATTCCAGCACTGGTTTCAGGGCACCTTTGGGGGCCTGGGAAACTATTTCTCTCCATATGGCAGAGAATGGGGTGTGGTGAGGTCCAGGTTTGCTTGCCCATGTTGTGTATTGTTTTGAGAAGCCGAGGCAAATCTCAGCTTCATAAGAACACAATGGTCTTCTTAAGTGTGTCGTTGTGTTTGGATTGGCTCAGCCAAACCTGAAGGCACCTCCTCAGCTGCTGTTCAGACCATTCATGACCTCAGGACTGTCTGGACTTAGTTTGGAGTCAAGGGAAGCTTTTGATCATTCATTTCAATGGGCTTGAAATCAACACTTGTTTTTGAGTGGAACCAAATGCTTTGTTCCTGTTTTCCTCCAGTACGAACACAACCTTTTGTGTGTGTGTGTGTGTGTGTGTGTGTGTGTGTGTGTGTGTGTGTGTGTGTGTGTGGCACTGATTTTGTTGTTGTTGTTACTATTGTATGTTTTGGCAGCAAATCAAACTAGAGAAAAATCTAATCACACTGTTTCCTACCATTGACCCAGGCCCAGCCAGCTCAGTATCACCTCAGAAAGCTGGTCTGTGTGTGTATAGCTATTCCAGACTCCCTAGTAGGTTATATGCGAAATGTCCACAGTCTATCAGGCTGTATGGTATAGCGTACCCCTTACCCCACTGTCAGGGCTGAATGCGGGTATGAATGGGGCTTTGCAGAGCTAAGGCGACAGAAGAAAGCCAGACTGGAGCTGGGGCTGCTATTCCTGGAGCATAGTCCCAGGGCACTCAGTGCCTCCTTCCTTACAATGTCAGGCTCTGTCGTCGAGATCTGTCTTTTTGCTCTCTTATCAAAAAGAAAAAAAAGCCCCGTCTCTTGAGCCATATGCAGAAGAGCTGCTTGCAGCAGACCCTTCTTTCCGACTCAGACATCTCCCAGCAGGCTGCTTCCTCTTTGTTCTCCTGCATGCCAAGATAAAGGGAGCTCTCCGCCCCCAGAATAAGGCCAAGTATGAGGACAACATGAAACCTGCTGCTGCTGATGATGATGATGCAGAGCCGGAGGGATACCACTCTCCTCACTTGCAGTTCAAATCTGCCTCTTCAAAAGCTTCCGGGGGGGGCAGTAGGGGGGTGTCAGAGCAAGCAGCTTCAGCCCAGCAAATTGGGGTCCCACTTATGGCTTGAGAGGAACCATTGGGAGGCCATTTATCCTAAGTCTGCAGGCAGCACCACGGGACAAGCATGGTTAGGTTGCTCTCAGCATCCGCTGAAATCTTGCCTAACAAGGAAAGCTGGACAGATTGAGTCTGTCTGTGCTGAAAATGGAGATGAGGGACTTGTCTTTTGGGCATGAAAACTCATTACCACACAGAAAATATTCATTGCAAACTAGCTCTTCAAACAGAAAATATTCATTGCAAACTAGCTCTTCAAACAGAACATATTCATTGCAAACTAGCTCTTCAAACAGAGAAAGAACAGACAGCAAACCTGGAGAGACTGTCAATGGAAAGAAACTCTGTCTGGAAACCCCACTGCAGATTCTCCTAAATGCAGTAAGGATTTTTTAATCATGCCAACATATGGTGAAAAGAGACATGGTTTATGTATGTGTTTGTTTCTTGAAAGTATTTGTGTTCCACTCTTCAGCCGACAAGGATCCCACAGCGGCTTACAGAAAATCAATCAAAGAGAAAATCCTGACAATCAGAAAAGGTGTGTGTGTGTGTGTGTGTGTGTGTGTGTGTGTGTGTGTGTGTGTGTGTGTGTGTGTGTTGCCTGTGCCTTATGTCTCTGGCTTCTCTTTCGCCTCCTCCTTACAGGGTTGGTGGTGGTTCTGCGGTTCCACTGTGAGAAGGAAGGAGACCACTCAGCTGGAGAGGTCCCCGCAGGCAGAGATGCTGCAGGTACTGGCTTTGTGCCGTTATGAGATCGGAGTTGCCAGAGCTCAGGCTTTGCTCTGAATCTCAGGACTTGAACCTCCTTCTCTGGAAAGAGCTAAAAACGATGGATATTGCTGACCGTTATCTGAGCACAACGTGCAAATCGAAGCTGGTAAGCTCCCAGTGCTCATGTCCAACGCAAGAGAAGAGTTATACCCAAAAGTAGTTCTTCTCCAGCTGGGATTCAAACCTGACCTGCAGAGGACCTGGGGCACTGTCTCCCCCCTGCTTCCCACCACTCAGCTGAGCCACCAAACCCCCCTGCCGCTAGGCTTCCCTCCGTTCCCACTGCTCCTCCTTCCCAACGCCTGGCTGGCTGGCACACTGCGATGCCGCCACGGGCCAGCAGTACTGGTACCAACGCTGCTGCAGTTCCCAGCAGCCATCACAGGGAGCAGCCGGGGACCACCAGAGAGGAGGGGGGAAGAGAGGCAGCCCCCACTCACCTGTTGCGCCACTTGGACCAACAAAGAGAAAGGAGGAAGAGTTGGGGGGAGGCAGGCAGGCAGGCAGGCAGGCAGGCAGAGAGGTGGGGAAGGAGGGGAGGGGCGTAACGTTAGGCAAGCGTGGTGTGTTGCAGTTCTGATGGCATCGTCATCATGGCATGTAGGTCAGAAGCAGACTTAGAACTGAATTGAAAAAATAACACCCTCTTGCTTTTTCTCTTGCTTTTTTCTCTTTCTTTCTCCTTCTCTTTCCTAACTCCAGGGTCCAGGGTTGTATCATCCTACAAAGTCTCACAAGTCTCTTTGTCCTAAGGTCTCAGCACAGAACTTTCCAACCACATTCTGTACTTTTCCTGCACTATCATAACATCCCAGACCCAGAAGGTATGTGGTGGTGCCTGTTTGTAGTTGTTGTACATTCAGGGAACCTCGGGCACAGAGTTTGCCCTGACAGATATTTCAAGCTTCTTAAAGGTACCTTTAGCTTTTGTAACTCTAAACTTTGCTCAAACTTAGCACGAGGGTGATTTTTCGAGTGGAAAAATGGAATTAAGCACATCAGAAGTGAGCCTGCCTTAGAAGCTGGCTGATCGCTTGAAGGCTTGAAGGATTAACACTGGTTGACCGACCTGGGAATTTTTCCAGCTCATTGTGGTTAAGAAGGGAAAAAAGTGATGAAAGTTATTTTTGGTGACATCTGTGGGTTTGGATTTTATAGTACCTAAATAGGCTATATAAGGCCTGCCGTTGGGCAGAAAGGAAACACTTCCATGTTTATCTTTCTTAGAGTATTGGAGGGAGTGGAAAGAGATGAGGTGGGGGACATGATGGAGGTTCGTAAAATTATAAGTGGTACAGTGAAGAAGAATAGAGGTTTTCTCTCCCTCTCTCTCTCATCATGCTAGCTCAGGATCACCTAATGAAATCGGTAGCCAGTAGATTTGGAACAAACCCAAGAGAAAGTATTTTTTCATAACATGCATACTAATTTATGGCATTTACTGCCACGAGATCTGATGAAGGTCACAGTGTAGATGGAGGAGACAGGTTTACGGAGGAGAGCAGAGCACAAAGGCTGAGAGACGGAGCCGCCACTTAGACCTTCCCCAGTTCAGATACCACCTTTTCCACAAGCTCACTAAAGCAACTCCCTCTCAGTCTTCCCTATCTGCAGTATGGGGCTAATCATACTTCCCTACCTGACAGGGCTGCTGTAAGGATTCCATGAAGATAATGCATTTGAAGCACACTGCACACTCAGGAAGCCCCATACAAGTACTCAGGCAATGTATGAGGCCTGACAGCTATATGGAGCCTCCATGCCTAGAGGTAGTCTTCCTTTGATTGCCAGGTATTGGAGGCAGACAAGCAGCAGGGAGGGCTCGTGCCTTCATGCGCTTCTGTGGGCTTCCCGAAAGCGTCCAGCTGGCCACTGTTGGAAACAGAATGCCAGCTGGACTGAAGGCGTGCCAGTTTTTTTTTTTCTTGTGCTCTGATTTTACATGTCACATATATAGCCTGATTTAAAAACCTTGTGGCAGGATAAAAGCACAGCCAGGTAAAGGTGCAGGTGAATGAGAACAGAAATGCCGCTGACAGACCTCTTCTGCCTGGATCTGTCGAATGGTTTTCTGGTGCTCTCCACGATTTTCAGAGCTTGCTTGGGTTTGTGCCCCAGTCACTGCTGTTCCACTGTATGATTCTGGGCTTGCACCCCGTGGCTGTTTGTACGCTGCTGCCCTGCCTCTGTTGGGCCAAATAAAACTGCCAAAGGGGAGTGGTGCCAGAAGGGGACCTTGTGTAGGAGAATTGGCCTTCATGCAATACAGATGCCTTTAATAAACATGATGGGAGGAAGTGTTCTTCCACTGGGCAGCTCATGGGAAGCAAAATCACAGCAAAAGTTCCTCCCAGGTCAGCTTAGGTGGGAAAACAAAGTTAAGAATTTTAAAACACACACACACACACACACACACACACACACACACACACACACACACACCATCAAACAATAGGGTAAGGAATTATTTCCTCCTTAGTGTTGCCAAGAACGCAAGCCAGGGGGAGCCTGTTTCATTCACACAGAGCAGAGCTCCGGTTTCACTCTTTAAATTTGGAAAAATACTTAAAGAAAGAGATGGAAAGGAAGAAAGGATTGGCCGAGGGAGGCTGCATTTCTTCAAGGTACTGGAAGTTGGGCCATCATCTGTGCAAGATTTCCTTCTGGCTCACAAGTCAAGTGGTTGCCCTGTCCAAGGAACTTTGCCAAAGGCAACATAAAATGTATCACGACTTGAGTTTGAATATGACTTTCATGTTAAAGTTACATGCGGCTCATTGGGCCATTGGCAAGCCCCACTCAAATGTTCCAGGGCAGCACAAGCTACATAAATAAGGCTTTCCTCTGCTGCTCTTTCAGTCTCATTTTTCCTTTTGAAATACGGTAAAACTCAGTGGTTTATAAATAGAAACGGGAGTACACGTTGGGATCAAACTCATATCCGCTCAGACAAATTCCTTTGGATGGGATCAAACTGTGTGCATGTGTGCGTGTGCGTGTGTGCGTGTGCGTGCACGCACACCCAGTGATCAGACACATCTCTGGCAGAATTTCTGATATTGGAAGATGACATTTGTGCTGCAAAACAGAAGGGTTCTCTCAATAGGGTGCAGCAGGAGACCACCGGTAGGCAGGCAAGTGGTTCTGGGAAAGTCTAGAGGTGTGACGTATAAAATTATGCATGGGATGGAGAGAGTGGATAGAGGGAACTTCTTCTCCCTCTCGCACAACACCAGAACCAGGGGACATGCACTAAAATTGAGTGGAGGGAGAGTTAGAACAGACAAAAGAAAATATTTCTTTACCCAGCGTGTAATTCATCTGTGGAACTCCTTGCCACAGGATGTGGTGATGGCACCTGGCCTAGATGCCTTTAAAAGGGGTTTGGACAGATTCATGGAGGAAAAGACCATCACAGGTTACAAGCCATAAGCAACCTCCTGGTTTTAGAAGTGGGTTTTCTCTGTGCCAGGTGCAAGGGAGTGACAACGGGAAACAGGTTATCTTGTTGGCTGTGTGCTCCCTGAGGCATCTGGTGGGGCCACTGTGAGATATAGGAAGCTGGACTAGATGAGCTTTTGGCCTGATCCAGCAGGGCTCTTCTGATGTTCTTATGTTCTTATGACTGGGTTGAGGAAAACTAGATACTGCCCAATCCAAGGATGAGTGGACAAAAGAGCATCCAAGAGAAGCAAAGAAGGAATCTGAAGAGCAGGTAGCAGCAGTGCCATTTCTCGCCTGACTTCCAGAAACGGAAGACAGCCCTGTTGTCCATTCACTTGTTCCAGTTTCTACCCAGCTCCTTGCTAGTTCAGAGTGGGGTAACCATAAATTAAAACAACAGTAGGGAGAATGTCCCGTTGAATGCGTATCTTTATAGAGCATGCTATGTGCATAAACGTACGTAGTATTTGGCAATTGGTTGAGTATATTCCATTCTTGCAAACTGCAAAGCAAGTTCATACTTAGTCCCATTTTGCGGATGTGGAAACTGGGTCCACAATTTTACACCCCTGCTGAATCTACTCATTGTTTTTTTCAATAACCTCCTTCTATGGTGGGCTTTTTGGTACTCCTTGCAATTGCAAAAGTGTATGTTTATTCATTTAAATAGCCTTCACTTGCCCTCACTCTCAACAGCCCTCATTTGCCTTCATCTGTCTTAACATGCACCCAGTGGGTTAACCCATATTACATCATGTCACCACAACATGTACAGCATTGTGACTTAATTGTTTTCACTGCGAGATCTCTGATTGGGCCAAATCACCTGTGTGACTAATCCAGGCAGGAGGAAACAGCAATTTTACTTTACAGTTTTGGGGGAACAGTGCGTATTAATTCAACAGAAGACTTTTTTTTCTGGAAAACATCTACCCCACCAAAACTGCCCACTTCTTGAGTCCTAATTTTGAAGCAGATGAAAAGTCAACCAAGTTATTCTAGGCAGGAATGATTTGCTCGTTGCCATCCTTAGCCGGGACTTGGAATTGAGGTCTTCCAACCACAATGCAACCTGGCTTCAAACCATTCCCCCTAACCCACCAATCACTTGTGAGTAGTATGTGCACAAAACAGATCTGTGTATGGAGGTGCATGGAAGTGAATGGGGAAGCCCACTTATCCAGGAGTTGCAGCCATGGACTGGACCACAGCCAGGACTCTAAAGCAGGCAACTAGCTGCAGGGAGAATGCTCAAGACAATTCGCTGGAAAAGGAGGAGTTCAAGGTGTGTGCAGTTCCCTGCAAGGAGGGCTGCCCAGCTGTGGGCTCCCTGGATCGGAACTACCGCCTTGGTAACAGGAGAGTGGGCAACCAAGGCAGAGCCTGGAAAAGACGGTCAGGAGATGCAACGTTGCACCCTGAGTCAGAGGCTGGCAGTCCTGTCGCTCTGCATCCCGTTCATGGTGCTTGACGCTTCACAGTAGAGAGCCAGCCCCATGGAAGCCTGAACCGACCAGAATGAAGATCCTGGTTATTTGTTGCTGCTGCGGTGGCAGGAGTTTTGGCTTTGCATGGGGGAAGCGAGGGTGCGAGGCACACGGAAGGTGGGGCTGCCCAGCCTTCACATACCCAGTCATTGGCCAGAGCCAAAACTGTCTCCACCACAATGGCCAGTTATGGCCAGTCTTGGGCTGCCATGGAGCCACCATTCTGCTGCCAGGCAGGCCAAGTCGAGTCCAGTGGTGGTTGTGAAGCTGTCACTGGATGGGGTGAACCCCCTCCCCCTTCCCCCCACTGCGGCTGGTCCTGTCCTCCAGTGCCCGCATTGTCGACAGGGCCTGGAACCGGGCACCGGCTGTTCCCGCTCCTTGGCGTGAGTCATTCTTCTGGGAAGGCTCTGCCTGCCTGCTTGCCTGCCCACCGGCCTCTTTGGCAAGAGGGAGGGAGACTGACACCCCACACCCTTCGCTCTCCTCACACCCTGCTGGCCACACACACATCCTTCCGAAGGACAGGGCAGCAGCACCGCAGCTCACCGGCCTCCAGAAGGGGGACTTGCTGGAAACTGCTGAGCTAAGAGGTGCGTGAGTCATCTGGGCTCTGCATCAAGCAGGCCGTGGAAGGGACTATCCAGGCGAGAACGTCAGCAGAGTGCAAACTTGTTTCTTGCCCACAGGCGGAGCCAGGAGCTTTCATTCATTCATGCTCCCCAGCACCAACATGGTGCCCCCCCTCTCTCTCTTGCGTGTGCTTCAACCCAGCCTCACAGCGACGCAGGTAAAGGTGTCTTGTTGCTTCAGCCCCAGTCTCCCTTCCCAGCCACACAATTTATGAGAGAGAGAGAGAGAGAGAGAGAGAGAGAGAGAGAGAGAGAGAGAGAGAGAGAGAGAGAGAGAGAGAGAGAGAGAGAGATGCTTTCCATGGAGTCCTGCTGTGACTGTCATTGGCCCACCTGGCCCAGTCGCCTCTATTCTGCCTGGCAGCAGAGCAATGGTTGGCATTAGTGTCTGATCGCTGTTTACTCTGAAGATCAGGTGGGTGGTGGCAGACCTGGAGGCTGTTCAGTTAAGGGCAGGTCAAGGGCTTCTGCTGGTGTGTGTTGATTGACGGGGTGCGAGCGGGACCCTTACCTGAGTAGTGTGTCACGAAGCGGAGGTTTAGGAGCTGCCAGCCAAGCCCCGTGCAGGGTGTCATGCAGAGACGCTCACCAACATTGCGTGAAGCCAACAGTCCTCCTTTATTGCTTGCTACCACCAGCACCTGGTATTCAGAGGTATCCTGTGCCTGAACATGGAGGTTCTATTTGTTTCTCATGGTTCAATGGAAGCTTCACGTTCAGAGGCAGCAGCATACCTTTGAACCCTGGGGAACCAGGATCCCTGAGTGTTGCTCTGGGCTGACATTCCTGCCAAATGAGGACGCTGCTGCCTCGAATGATAGCTGGAAAATAAAACTTCTGGCAGGCAAGCTGCACCCTCCAGTCCTGCTGCTATTCTTATCTGAAGCGCCGCGCTTCAAGCGCGAGCTCCTGAATATGAAAGACACTGCCCAGAATGCGTGTGCGTGCAGTTATCTCATTAATTTGTGATTTTCCACTTACATCCTTTCTGCTTGTTCTTTATTTGCCCCATGAGGAAATCTAATTAAAGAGATTGGTGCTGGCAGAAACGCATTTGGCATTAGCAGAGATTGCGCGTGGGGGGGGGGATGGGGACACACATATCCATTGAATATTCCTTTTCACCTCTGATCAGAACAATATCTCTATTCATCTCCCTGCTGGATTATTCATATGTTTTACACTGAATTATTTAACATTTTGGAAAGAGACTTTCAAAGCACCTGCCTTGATCACAGAACTCTTAGGACCGCCCGCTGTTTTCAGGTACAAATTCAGCAATTCGTTGCTGGCTCACAGCAGAGCAGTTTTGTTAAACGTGAATAGGATTACTCTAAAGTAGAGGTTCCCAACCTGTGGTATGCGTACCACCAGTGGTACTTTGTGCAAATGCTGGTGGTACGCAGCAGGCTGGGACAGCAGTATAGTCATTAGCTGCTAGGTCTCTTATCTGTCGGTTTACCAGATGTACCAGGTTTGCCGAGACAGTCCCGGTTTCATGGTGTGTGTGTGTGTGTGTGTGTGTGTGTGTGTGTGTGTGTGTGTGTGTGTGTGTGTGTGTCCCGGCTGGTGTCCTGGCCGACCCTCACAACCCAGAACTATCCCGGCAGCTGGGACGTCTGCTAAGCGGCAGCCACCACGTCTCTCTTCGTCCCGGCCAGAACTCATCGCGTGCCTGTGCGAGCCTCGTGCAGGCTCTGAATGTGACTGCAGGCTCTCCAGAATCGCCGGAGTCCACTTTCATTACTAGTCCTGGATGCACCTGAACCTGCCTCTCCTGATTCCAGTGAGCCCCCTCTGTTTCCAATTCTGCATCCCCCAATGTAGTTGCCTTGGAAAGGAAGAATGGCAAAGACAGCTGGAGGAGAGTTCTCTTCTTTTTTTTTTTTAGCCATATATTTAATTTTTATTAATAAACTACAAAACAAAACAATAAAACAAAACAATACAACATACTACGAAAGATTACAGCAAGCGTGCGAAGCAGTAAATCCTACTTGTATACTATTATATATTTTCTACTTATAATATCTAACTAAGCCTATATCTCTAATATACTATTCATTAAATTCACACTTCATCACTCCTTCTCTCTCTCTCTCTCTCTCTCTCTCTCTCTCTCTCTCTCTCTCTCTCTTAAAGAATCTATAAGTGGTATCCAAATATTCATAAAAAGATTAACTAACTTTTCCTTTATCATCTAAAAAACTTAATTCCCACTTCAAATATTTTAATATATAAAGCCACCCCATTTTTCTCCAAATGTATTAAAATAAAAACCTTCGAAATGTTTCTGGTTTTTTTTAAAAAAATCTATATCCCCTTTTTATATAAGATTCTTAAAAACAAATCACATCTTACTTAAGTCTTTTCAAATAATAAAACATTATTTTTCTTTTATTCACAAAAGGGTTAACTAACTTTTCCTTTATCATCTAAAAGTCTTAACTTCCACTTCAAATATTATAAATTTATTAAGTCACCCCATTTTTTGTCTTCAAATTTGTTCATCATCAAAAAATTTCCATCACTCTTAATATAAGTTTCTTAAAAACAAGTCATATCTTATTTGTTTTTTAATAATAAAACATTTTCTTCTTTTTATATAACATTAACTCCAATAATATTCCCCACACAAAAAATAAAAAATTATAATCCCTTTTTACTTTTGACAATTTGCCATTACCCCTTCCATTCCCACTTCCTCCTTCCTCTTCTTCTTTCTCTTCTTCTTCTTTCTCTTCTTCATCCTTAAATCTTTCCCGAAAGTCCCTTGTTTTTTGAATTGTATCCACTTTGCAATTTTTTCCACAGGATCATTCACGTCTTCTATATTCCTCTCCCGAAAGACAATCTTCAGCACCTTTTTTAGTAAAGTACTCTGCTTCTCTATCTCAAGTCTTGGTTTAACTCTTGGTACTTCCTCTACTATAGTCTCTTCCACTAAATCTTTCTCTTTATTGTTGTCTTTATCTTCGTGTACTTCCATCGTAGCCTTTATTCCTTGTAATTCATCCTTTTCATCCTTTTCCTTCACTGCTTGTTTCAGTTCTGCGTTCATATTCTGAAGATTTCCATGCAAAATTGTCATTTTTGCATCGAATCTCTGTTCCCATTTTTTAAAACAATACAATAGTGTAGTCATGTTGCAAATTTTTCACCAGGTGCCAATCTCTCTTATCTTAAAAAAAAAAAGAGGTAATATAAAAAACTTCTGCGGTCGACGACGTGAAACAGAAAGATTAATTGTCAAGATCCATGAACTCTAACACGGAAGGGCTCATATTCTTTTAGCAAAAATGTCAGGAATGTCAACAACAAAAATCCCAAACAATTTTCTCTTGCCAGAATAGTCTATTTAAAAAAAACCTTCTTACTGTTTTAATCTTCCATAAGTACAGAAAAAAAATCAATAAAAGTCACCACTATTAAAACTTTAACTTCGTCTTTCCAACTTTCACTTTCGAATGTTCAGTTCGCCTTATCACAACGTATTATTTTTAACGTTAACTCTTATCTCGGCTAATTTCTACAACTCATAAATCATTTCTACGCCTCTTACTCAAGCAAAGCAAAGCATGTCGGAGGTGGCTTGACTTGGTTTCATCTGCGGCTCAGAGCTCGATGGTAATCCAGCTTTCTCACCGAGAATCCAAAACTTCAAAGCCTTTGCCTTGAAGTGTCAGAAAGGGGGGCGATTGAAAGCAATGTGGTTTATCTCTTCGTACTCCCTTTTAATCCAGGGGTAGAGTAATTAAGTCCATCAGATGTACTCCGTCAATACAGAGCGATCGGCGGAGTTGTCAGCCAGCCATGTCCTCCTAGCCGGAAGAAGAGAGTTCTCTTCTGTTGGGACTTTCTGAGCTTTTTCCAGGAGATTTGTCTGAGAATTGGAAGAACTACCGTAATGCATTCTACATTCCGAATGCATTCTGAATTGAGCCAGAGGAGTTTACCCGTCACTAGGCTGGACCCTGAACAGTCTGATCCAAAAAGGGGTTTGAGAGGAAAGAAGACCTCTGAGATCCACTGTTCACCCCCTCCCTGTTTTATAGCTTGCAATAATAAGTAAGTAAATAAGAAACTGGTTTATATTTCCCCACCATTAACCCCCCCCCAAGACATTAGAAACTTCTGACATTCTCTCCCTGCATGACTCCAATGACAGAGACTCGTCCAGCAGTGTTCTGAGCCACTAACTTCCGCCAGTGTCCCGCTGTGGCCTCTTTCCCCTGGCACACGGCGGAGGAATCGAAGCTTGACAATGATGATCCAGGGAGACACTAAAGAACCACGGAGAGATCCTTGAAGTGACTGGCGGAATGTGCGAAATGGGGGGGGGGAGGCGTGATTGTTCTGTCGAATGTCTCCTTCAGCAGTGCTCGGGGTGTGGAAAACTGAGCAGGCCAGCGATGACTGGGGAAAACCTGAAATGCTTTTCCATGCATGAAAGGACTTCAGAGATTTGGTCCTAGCCTTGTAAGTGTTTCGAGGCAGAACCCTTCTGCTCTCCCCTGGGCTCCCTGTTATAGGGAATGGCAGGTGGTCTGTTTGTTGCCAAGCGTGCTGAAGACGATGCAATTCCAGGACATTCCTGGGGGGCAGCAGGTGCCGGGCTGGTGGGTAGGAAAGTAGGGAGGAGTGCTGGGCAGGACGTGCAGGGGGGGGCAGCCCATCCATGAGACTGACTGCCTGGGATAGTCATCTCAGACAGCAGATTGAGGGGATGCACCCTTCCCCACCCACCCACTCGCCTCCAGGCTCCACTACTCCAACTTCTCCTGGATTAGAAAAAGAAGAGCCCCCCCCCACTCTCCTCTCCTTCACACTTCCTCTTCCATTCCACCCCATCTTCCTTTTCCAGTTCAGGGAGGACCAAAGGCTGGCACATCACCAGGTCAAGGGGGCAGCATCTGTTGCCCCCTCAAGTGCTGCCCCTGAGGATGTGGGGATGGTGGCATTTCTCCCTGCCCTGCTTGTCTACTCTGGGGCTCTGGCAGGGGGCAAGGAGTGGGCTGGAGGGGGTGGATCCCGGCAGCAAAGGTGCATGCTGGATCCTATCCTCGATTTTTTGACTTGCTTCGCCCCCTCAGCAAAATAGCTGCATCATGGGTGCTCATCATGCAGGAGGCCCATAGGCGATCAGGCAGCCTACCAGGAGGTATGTAAAAATGTTTTTTACTGACCTCTCACTGGTTGTCTGATTTCTGCCGCCCCTCCCCCATAGCATGCAGCATGCACTGCAGCAGCACGGCTGCATGGCAGTAGATGGGGGGTAGGGTTGGGTTCTTAGTTGTTTCTTACCTCAGTTGGCCTCAGGATGGGACTACTCTGCTCAGGGCCCCTCTGCTCTCAGGGTCTGCAGCAGCCACACCTTATTTGGGCTCTGGAGGGGAGGGGTGCTCGGCTCCTCAGTGATCATGAGCCCCCTTGTTTTCTGCTGCCATGGTATATGGTGGACAGTGGCAGGGGAACAGGAAGGGCAACACACAGGCAGGTGCCAGCAATGAAGCAAAGGGCATGAGGTGGGGGTGGCTAGCTGGGTGGGTTGCTACAGCCGGCGCCCCGCAACCAATCAATGGCCCATGCCGTGCTCCCATGCGCTGCTACCTCCCAGCTGGGCATGCCTGTTTGCAGTGATGCAACTTGTTCAATGCAAATGAGGTCCTCTTGGCCTGTCTCCTGCTGTGGCTGGGTGGTTACAGAGCAGCTCTGTGGAGTAGCTGGTATGGAGGGGGATTGTACTCATGATGCGCCCCCTCCTGAAGAAACCCTCCTTGGATCCCACTATTTTGAACAACTTCTGGCCAGTCTCAAATATCCCGTTTCTGGGCAAGGTGATCGAGCGGGTAGTGGCGTCTCAGCTCCAGAGGGTCTTGGAGGAAGCTGATTATCTGGATCCATTCCAGTCTGGCTTCAGGCCGGGGTTCGAGACAGAGACGGCCTTGGTCGCCTTGGTGGATGACCTGCACCGGGGACTGGACAGGGGGAGTGCGTCCCTGTTGGTCCTGCTGGACCTCTCGGCGGCTTTTGACACCATTGACCATGGTGTCCTTCTGGGCCGGTTGGCTGGGTTGGGGCTTGGAGGCACTGTTCTGAGGTGGTTCCGCTCCTTCCTGGCTGATAGATCACAGAAGGTGGTGCTGGGGGATGCTTGTTCGGCACCCTTGCCCTTGAGGTGTGGGGTGCCACAAGGGTCAATTCTGTCCCCCATGCTGTTTAATATCTATATGAAGCCTCTGGGAGAGGTCATCCGGGGGGTTGGGGTAGGGAGTCATCAGTATGCTGATGACACCCAGCTCTTTCTCTCCTTTCCACCTGACTCCAAGGGGGTGGTCGATGTCCTGAATCATTGTCTGGAGGCAGTTGGGAGCTGGATGGGGGCAAACAAGCTGAAATTAAATCCTGATAAGACAGAGGTTCTTCTGGTCCAGACGTCTGCGACTCAGGTACTGGATCATCGTCCTGCTCTGAATGGGGTTGTACTCCCTCTGAAGGAGCAGGTCCGCAGCTTGGGGGTTCTCCTGGATGCGCAGCTGCTCCTGGATTCCCAGGTGGCGGCTGTGGCCAGGGGGGCTTTTGCCCAGCTTCGGCTGGTGCGCCAGCTGCGACCGTACTTGGATCGTGCAGACCTGGCCACAGTGACCCATGCCCTAGTGACATCTAGATTAGATTACTGTAATGCGCTCTACATGGGGCTGCCTTTGAAGACTGTTCGGAAACTGCAACTAGTACAGAATGCGGCGGCCTGGGTGGTTGCCGGGGCCTGTTGGTTCGACTCAGTCGGACCGTTGCTTCAGCGGCTACACTGGCTGCCGGTTCGTTTCCGGGCACAATTCAAAGTGCTAGTTTTGACTTTTAAAGCTCTATATGGCTCGGGTCCAGGGTATTTGAGGGACCGCCTCCTTCCTTATAATCCGACCCGTACTCTGAGGTCATCTGGGGGGTCCCTGTTAACCGTGCCGCCACTGACGGAGGTGAGGAGGATGGCGGCGCGGAACAGGGCCTTCTCGGCAGTGGCACCCCAATTGTGGAATTCCCTCCCCCTGGAATTGAGAATGGCTCCCTCCTTAGAGACCTTTCGGCGGGGCCTTAAGACATTTTTATTGTTGTCTGACATGGCGGGCTGGCTTTTTAACAAATTGCTTTTAACAAATGTAAATGTGGATGACCCACTGGGGTTGTTTGTTTTAATTGTTTTAATTCTTGATTTTAAATGTAAACATGTATTTTAATGTTTTTATTGTAAACATTACGATAACTTGGTTGCCCTTGTGGGAGAAAGGCGGGGTACAAATTCTATAAATAAATAAATAAATAAATAAAATGATACAAGATACAGGGTACATTTGGTCCTTCCAGTGGCGTCGTTGGGGGGGGGGGGCAGGTGGCAGTGGTGTCAAGTGGCCGGCGTGTGTGTGCACTTGAACCGCACTGAGATGTGATACCACCTTTTTCTGTATTCACACCACTATACATTCCTGGTCAAATTGCAAACATCTTCCCTGCAAATGCAATTCGGAAATGTGAATATGAAGACCTGGTGTCTGTTGATTAATTGAGATAGAAGTTGATCTATCTAGCGATGTATTCCCATGACAAAAGTCATGTTTTAGTCTTGCTTCCTTTTGCTTTTTGCTACCGTCTCACTGTAATGTTCTTTGCAGACATGTTCATAAATCAAGAGAGCGATTCTGTGGGTTTGAGTGCCCTCTTCGCCTCTCTCTTCCTCGCTGCCCTTTGCATTCGCTGTGTGTTGACTGCAATTACCCTCTTTGCTGGAGCTTTTGGACTCAAACAATCATTATTTCGTGCTCTGCCAGCAGTCAGGAAAGGTGGGCAATTAGTGGCTAATAACCCACTCAGCTGCCTGGGTTCTTAGCAAAACAACCACTTCTGACAGGAAGAGCACATTTGCCTTGAATTGTCACAAATGCTCATCCCAAACCAGTCTTGCATGAACAGAAAACAAGTTTGTTGCAGAGATGATTCTATCTGGAAACGAAAGGCAGCCATTAGAAATGAGAAGGGCAGACAGCCCTTCCTTATTTCTAAGAAGTGGAGTGTTCGTCTAAAGCCTGGCCCCGAAACTCCACTCACTTAAGGGCACAGCATTCCACACATGCTCAGAAGCACCTTTGCATGTAATGGTAGAGGCAGAAAACTCAGTCCGCCTTCCCAGTCTGTCTCTGCCTACAGGAGAAGATCTGAACCAGTCCTTGGATGTGCTCACTCTCAGAACCCCAACTATGAGCAGTCACTAGGGCTCTGATGCCAAGGGAGAGGGGCCAACCAGGACAGGAGGCCCAAGTTACAGAGGCCCTGGGGTCAGACCCCAACGTTCTGAGCCCAAAACCAACAGGCAGGAGCCCCAGTAAAATAAACCAGCAGCAAGTACCTTTGGAGACAAGGCTCCTGGGTCAGACTCCTCCAGCTGACCAGCATCCTCAACAGTGAGGGACTCCTGCTCCCCACTGCATGCTTGCCAACACACTTCTAGATGGTTCCTCCTGTTCAGAGGCAGGACGCGGCTGAATCCCAGTCGCTAGGAGGCCACGGAGGGAGGGAGGCCACGGAGGGAGGGAGAGGGTCCTTTGCTGACGTGTCCTGTTTCTGAGCCTCCAAAGACGTGCAACTGGTGTGCTGGGCTACAGTAGGTGAACCTTTGGTCTGATCCAGCAAGTCAGGGGGCCCTTTGTTCTCAATGCAAGTGAACCCCAGCTGAGCATTGGCAGCCAGGTGATGGAGTGCTCAGCTCTGGCCCAGCAGATTTCTCCTGTAAGGCTTTTCACTGTTTAGACCTGAGCAGAGCAGAGCCTAGGAGGGGCAGTCAGGCCCAGGCAAGGGCTCCGTCAAACCTCCAGATGACCCATCCAAATGTGTTGTCTGCTCCCTGGTATTTGTCCAGGGTCCTGAAGGAGATGCCTCTGGCTGCTCTTCTCTGGTGTCCCATCTTGGCCAGGACACGGCCCCTGCCTGCTTAGTGGCTGCTCCTGTCACTAGATGAAGACACCTTGGTTGAGTGGCTTCCTCCTCCCAAGCCTGCAGTAGGCTCAGCCTCACCCATCAGGACTGACACAAATCTCCCTCCCTTTCTCTGTGTAAGAGGAAAAAACATGTCTTGATTCTATGTTGAATGGTCCACTCATTCAGCAGATGTTGTTGTTTTCCCATAATTACTAGAAGAACACAAAGAGATGCCACCTTTTTGCTGGCAAAAGCCCCCACGCAAGAAGAGTGTGTTGTGTTATATGTAGTTGACTCTGTCACAGGTACTTGACTGCTTTCTAAACAATGTACACCTGGTCTGTCTTTAAATTATTTCTCTGAGATATTGAAATGTCTGAACAATAAACATGGAACTGGAATTGGATGCCAAGTTTTCCTGTTGGAAAAGATGAGGAAGGTCGGTGGGAAGAGGATTCACTTGAATCCCTGCCCAAGGTCAGGCATTGCTGGCTTAAAGCTGTAACAGACTGCAACATCTCGCTGCGTTGCATCCTGGAGTCGATTCTGATTGGCCCAACACGTTGCTCCGCATCTCACCCCCACCACACCAAACACGGCCTCTCATTGGCCAAAGGTCATTCTGGTGTGTTCCAAGTTGAATAAATCAAGCTTTGGCCAATGAGGTCATGTTCGGTGTTGTGGGGGTGGGACACAGAGCAATGCATTGGGCCAATCAGAATCGACACATCAGCTACTCTGGGACGCGATAGGACGCGACGCATGCGGTGTAAGGGCAATATTATGCTTGTCCAGCCCAAGCCCTGACCACAATGTGGGGAGGGTGGAAGAAGCAGCTTCCACTCCGCGGACTCTAGGAAGAGTGGAATGATTTCATTGTTCTCTGCCTAAACGTCAGAGTAGATTGTAAATGCCAGAATGGCTTCTGCAATTCACTTCTATCCAACAGGCAGAAGAAGGGTGCCTGCGATTCACACCTCTCCATCAAGCATGAGGCTGGTCCTCTGGAGCTGTCTGTGGTCCTGGCCTTTGGTACCTGCGCACTTGTCCAGAGCAGGATAAAGAGGGAGCCCCCCCAAAAAACAATGGAGACTTTCCCTTTCTTAGTCTGACTAGTGAGGAGCACGACAAGTGGGCAGCAAAAATGGGGGCAGAAACGGTGGCACAAGAATGTATAAACGCAATCAAAACCATGTCTATCAAACTATTTGTATTTCCAAGGAAATAGGGTATATGGGTTTATAAGCCAAGTAAAAATCGAAAAAGGAATTGAAAGTCTCTAAATTGCACAAATGTCCAAAGACTTTTAAAAGCACATAAACATCAAGCGTACACACTGTAAAAACTTCCAAACATATCAGGCACAAAAAGTAAAGACTTGTAAATCCAATCTGATCTTGAATAGATCATATAATCATTCAGCAGCTCAGCGCGCGTCTTTGGGGTTACCTACGGTCATTGCAGTAACGAATACTTCCGCTGTCAATTAGCGGTTCCCACACTTTTTAGCGCTGCTTCTCCTTTTAACTGCGGGTTTATTTTCCAATAGGTAATGACATCTAGAAGCCCGTTGTGCTGAGTTCGCCTTGACAAAGTCCCAAGAGCGGGATGAAACGTGGGGTTGGATTTACAAGTCTTTATCTTTTGTGCCTGATGTTTTTGGAAGTTTTTACAGTGTGTACGCTTGGTGTTTATGTGCTTTTAAAAGTCTTTGGACATTTGTGCAATTTAAAGACTTTCAATTCCTTTTTCAATTTTTACATGGCTTATAAACCCATATACCCTATTTCCTTGGAAAATGTACCAAGCCATGAGAATTTCCATGCTACATTAAACTATTTGTAAACAACATTTTTTAAAAATGTAGTTTTTAAAAGGTTAAAATAATATGCAGCTAAAATGACCTCCCCACTTATCTCTCCTCTCAAAGCACACCAAAGTGCAAAAGAGAGCTTCCATTGTTTCTCGAAGATCCAACCTATAATCTTTTGTAATTCTTTTAGCTCCATAAAGCAGACCCCCTGCGGAGACTGTTAGTAAAAATAACTCAAAAGCTTGGAAATAAAGGAAGAAACACTTTGTGAAGGTCAGGTGGCTAATCGGATGCAGGTCGTGTGCAACGCATCTTTCACAAAAGTTTAATTATTTTTCAACAGCAAGAAAACGGCACAAACAGCAGGACCATTCTGGATATTATAACATGTTTTTCAAGCCTCCCTCCTTTGACCCTTACTTGTGGGATGGTTAAACCCAGGTTGTTCATATAAGGGTTCTAAAATACCCTATGGGCCTCCTTGCACCAAGTCATAATGTGAGAGGAGGTGAAATCTCTCAGGCATCTCGGGAAGTGACGGTAGTCATGGTAGTCAATGGTAATTCCCACAGGGAATTAGGTTTATCTTGTGCACACAAGCAGCTTGATGGTGTGCAAGGCTATGTAGCTGGGCTCATCATGGAGACCGAACCAAAGACCCAGCAAGGTGAATGACCTGCAGGCTGCTAGCTCTCAATGGGTAGGCAGAAGCGCACACACTGCTCCCCTTCTGACATTAATGGGCAGTTCTAGAAGGCATACTAGCCAAGGAGAGACGGACAGCGCAGTCCTGACTAAGTATACACGGCTGGACTAAAGGGCCGACCACTATAGGCCGCTGTATCCTATGGACCGTTAAGGCCTGCCCCGGCACAGCCTGGCCTTTACTCGGGGGAAGGGGACGTTTGTCCCCTTCCCCCCAATGTAAGCCGCGCAGTGGCGTCACTGGAGCGTGGTGGGGGCGGCGGGCCACCGGGGGTGACGCGCGCCCCGGGGTGACGCGCGTCACCCCGTGCATCACCCCCACTGCTGCCGGCTCCGCACGTCACCCTCCGAGGCCGGGAGAAGGCTTCGGAGCGTCCTGCCCGGCCGGCGGTCTGGCCCCTTTTGAGGGCCTATGCGGCATTTTTCTGCATTTTCGCACATGCGTACAAGCTGCTGAGGGCAAGAGGGCAGCCTCTTTGCCCTCAGAAGCATTGTGCGCATGAGCGAAAATGTGAAAAAATGCCGCATAGGGCCAGTGGGGTGAGTCTTTGGCGCTGCCAAAAAATTTTTTGGGGGGTGCATGGGGGGTCACGGGGGGACAGGGGTGATGTGCGCTGGCAGGGGGTGGGCAGGGGGTGACGTGCGCCCCTGCCCTAGGGTGATGTGCACCCTATGACGCCACTGAAGCCGCACAGGTCGTAATGGGCCTCCTCTGATGTACGCCAGCTCTGAAGTCCAGCACCGGTAAGTTCTTGTTTTCTGGATTTGTTTTCGCCACTTCTGCCTCATTCTCAACTGTACAGGAGCCCAATTTAAGTCACACAAGGCCTAGGACAGGACACGCCGTGCCTGTTAGTGAGAAGGGGGGTGCAATGCCGAGGGTCTCGAGCAACAAAGAAGGAGCTGAAGAGCAAGGGGGGGAAGATGCTGGGAGACAGCCAGTTGGAGGTCACGGCATTAGTCCAAACGACCTACCAAGCCTCTGCAGGCCTTGTATACATTCGCATATTAGCAGCATTTATTCTGACGACAGTCTGGTTCGTGGATGTGGGTTGGTGGCTTTGGACATGCTGCAAACTGTCATTTGCTATTATCCAGACTCAAGACTCAGAAAGACGAGAAAGAGGCTGCATCAACCCGGCACTTACAATCATACTGGAGGGGGCTGATTGATTGCCAGGTGGAAATCAGTAATGTCATAAAATTTGGAGTGGCTCGCTGCACACCGCAGAGGAATGCCTCCTTTACTCATTTACTGCAGGCTCGCTAATAACATCTGTGGAACTCCTTGCCACAGGATGTGGTGATGGCACCTGGCCTAGATGCCTTTAAAAGGGGTTTGGACAGATTCATGGAGGAAAAGACCATCACAGGTTACAAGCCATAAGCAACCTCCTGGTTTTGGAAGTGGGTTTTCTCTGTGCCAGGTGTAGGGGAGTGGCAGCAGGAAACAGGTTATCCTGTTGGCTGTGTGCTCCCTGAGGCATCTGGTGGGGCCACTGTGTGATACAGGAAGCTGGACTAGAGGGGCCTTTGGCCTGATCCAGCAGGGCTCTTCTGATGTTCTGATGTTCTTATGTTCTTAACTTAGTTTGAGTTGCAACGCCTTTTAGGAAACCAGTTTGGAGGGCCCAGGTGAGCCTTTCTGATGGCGCCAGGCACGACTCCAGGCTCGAGGCGCTTCAGCGCTTGAAGGGGGAATCCGCATGATCGGCCCTCCTGTCAAGTGGCAGGAAAGTGAGTGGCTGCAGCGCAGCAGAGGTGGTGGCGCTTAGACCCCGTTGCTCTGCGTCCGTGGATGGAGCAACGAGCGAGGAGGGAGGGAGGGCAGCTGAGAAGCTGCTGCTGACAGATCAGGGTTGGTTGCCAGGGTGAAGACACTGCGCTGTGATAAGCATCAAAAGAACATCAAACAGAGACGCAAAGAGAAAGTGGCACTTCTGAAGCCTCCCGTTCGGAAACGGTTCCTCTCAAGCCCCCTGATCCTGCTACACGCAGCATTCCTAGGCAGCACCCCAGCCTCACAGATTCCTGGTTTGATTCCCTTTACAACTGTTGCCATTACTGTCTCCGTAGTTTTGTAGCATCAGCATAGGGCTTAGGAGCTCTTAACCAAAATATTCCCACATTATTCTGAGTAGGGGCAGGGGGACAGCAAACAGCAGTGTTTCTGATTTGTGACAGATGATGGCGATCATGATGATGAAAACATTGATACACTGCCTTAGAGCAAAAAAGGACAGAGAAAAGAGAAACCGTTCTTTCTTTGATTCTAGTAAGGACATTTCACTTTGGGATTTCGCTCACTACCAGAGAGAATTGGAAGCCTCTCTCCTGGTTTCATGTAGAGGCAACGAGGTCTGAGCTGAGTGTTTGGTCTGATCAGGAAAGGCAAACGTGTATTATTATTTTAGTTTTTGCACCAAATTAAGAGCAGGAACAAAAAATGACTGCTGTAGGGCATTAACTAAATTCGTTTTGAATGTCGTATTTACTGCAGATAATTGCAACCCCAGCTGAGGCAAGGACACTTCCTGTGCTAAATATTCTACTCAATCCACTGGGGAGAAGTAGTGAAAATAACACTTTAACTGCCTGGCCTTTTGATGTTTGGATTTCGATGCTTTTAGGGTGCCTTTGGGGGCCTTTTAAATAATATTTCTGAGTTTATAATTTTAGAAATGATGATTTCTTAAATATGTAGTTTCACTTAAGTTTTGCGCATGACATTCCATGAATTCCAATAGTGTACATTCCAATAAAACCCAACAGAGAACTTATCATGTGTCTGAAAAATCTAATATTGTTGTTTGTTTTAATTGTTTTAATTATTTGTTTTTAATTATTTTAATGTATATACGTATTTTAATGTTTCTTTTGTAAGCCGCCTTCAGTGCCCTCGCTGGGAGAAAGGCAGGATATAAATTATTTAAATAAAATAAATAAAAATAATATCACCCTCCTATGACAACGTCACCCCTGAAGTTCTGGAACGCCGAGCTCCTTAGGTAAGTGCCGCCACACCAAGTGGCACCACCCACCCCAGGAACGCCACTGCCGCAGCACCCCACACAAGCACACCTGGCTGGGACTGAAGCACATGGACCAATCAGAAGGAGCCCTCCATGGACCAGTCACTGGGTTGGCATGTGATGCAGCAGGGCCCGCCCCTATTGCAGCAGTCTGCCCACTTGGCCACACAGGCGCTCTGTGCCCTTTGCATCATTGCTGGCTGCTGCCTCACAGCCGCCCAGCATGGCTGTCATTGTATCTGCTCCTGTCTGTCTTATACATCATGGCACCAGATGACCAGGAACTCAGGACCAACAAGGAGCTCCGCTCTACTGCTAGAGCCCCCAAAACATGAGGATGTGGCAGACCCTGTGCCCTGGGAGCAGAGGCCCACTTTGAGGCAGCTGAGGTAAGAAACTGGGGGGGGGGGGGGAGAGAGAGAGAGAGAGAGAGAGAGAGAGAGAGAGAGAGTGGGCAGAGCATCAGGAGCCATGCCGGCCCCGTCCGCATCACTTCCTGCAATCAGATCTGGGTATTGCTTTACCACACAAAGAGTACCATGAATGGGAGCGTCCAGTGCTGTCACACTGCTGAAGCGACATCAATGCCAGTCTGCGAACACACGGCTGGGAATCCCAGCTGCCACCTCTCTGCTCCAAAGCAGAGGTTCTGGCAGGGGGCGTACCAAGGAAATGCAGATGGTGGGAAGGGGTGCTAAGCGCTTCCCATGTCTGCTTCTTTCCCCCTACAAGTGTGTGTGTGTGTGTGTGTGTGTGTGTGTGTGTGTGTGTGTGTGTGTGTGTGTGTGCGTGTGCGCCTGCACGCGCTGCATCCAGTGGGAAGAGTGTCTGGGGTGGAGCATGGGAAAAACAATGGTCAGTGGGAAGGCTAAGCATCCTGCTGCTCCCTGCTACGTTTTGGGAGGGGACCGTTCTCTTCCCTGTTGCTTTGCAGCTGCAGAGACACTGCGTCTCCTTCGCACCCCTGCTCAGTGGCATCGTCAGAGGGCCCCAGAACCCAGGGCAGTGACATCGTGACCTCACTTCCGGGTTCTCCCGGAAGAGAAGCCAATGGCGGCATGGTGATGTCGGATCTGCCCCGTTCCGTCTCCGTTGGAGGCTGTGAGGAATATCACAGAGGCCATCGACCCTCGGAAATGTTTAACCGAAATGTACTTTGGGCGCCCGAGAATTTGTCATTCTGCAACAATAAGCTCTCCAACGAGGTGCCAATTAGAAGTTCTCTTCTCGTAGTTTCCATGGCAGGTGCAAATTTCATATTTTCTTTCACTTCCACACAAAATTAATGTACATTTTTTTTTTTTAGATTGTGAGCCCTTTTGGGACAGGGAGCCATTTAATCATTTGATTTTGTCTGTAAACCACTTTGTGAACTTTTGGTTGAAAAGCGGTATATAAATACTGTTAATAATAATATTCTTTAAGGCAGCGTTCACGTTCCTAGTTCTGTACCCCCTTCCCCCCACCCTACCCCCTGTTTTGCTGCATGAACGACACGAGGCTTCAAGACAGATTTCTTGAATTGAACTCCAAGTCATGCCATGTTTTCATTAGGAATCCAGGCTGAGTGCTCTCATCTCACCGGATAATTGTCAGTGTTGGCTTGCACACTGTAATGTTGGACAAGGCAGAAAGATATATTTACCTAGTGGAAATAGATTGCAGGGTCTCATATTTCACGCTCTATTACAACTGTTCCAAGAAAACAAATGAGCAGAAAAGTACATTCATAATAGAAGCTTAGAGATTATTGCAACTGATCTTTGCTGGACAAATTCTGCAGACATTTTCAACAGAGAAGAAGCTTCTAGTGAGGTGAACTCAAGTCTGATATTTTCTCTTGTATGTCTATCTGACTGTGCATACAGACACATTTGACCGAAGAAGGTTAGCAGCAGGTTCTGAACAAATGAAATACAGTACATAGTCATGTAGAGAATTCATTGTCACCAGCTGAGAGAGTGTTCAGAAAGGATTGGACAGATTCGTGGAGGATGATTCTTGTGGTGAAAATACTCCTCACCTGGGAAGCTGGTTGTTGGGACAATATGGGTAAGAATTTCAGGGTGCTGTAGGGAATCGAGGGAGCAGGATTACCCTGGTCTCACCCATCACAAGCTTTCCTCTTCAGCATCAGGTATGTATGCTGGACGTCCTTGCAGTGGATGCAAAGTCTGCAGAAGGTCTACTCTGGTACAACTTGAAATTCATAGGCACTGGTGTCGCTGCAGGGGGGGCAGAGCTCTAAGTTTCACCACGGCTCCTACCCTCCATTACACCGGAGCACGAAGTGGCCCCGCCCCCTCGCCTTCGGAACCATTCAAGGCGGTGAAAGTGCTGAATGGTTCCGAAGGCGAGGGGATGGGGCCGCTTCGTGCTCCGGTGTAACGGAGGGTCGGAGCCGTGGCGAAACTTAGAGCTCCGCCCCCCCCCCAGGCCTGAGTTGCATAGATTTTTCTCCCAGGCGTTATGTGGGTTCATAGCTACACACGTCAGGGCTGTGTGTGTGTGGGTGTGATATAGATATAGGTCCTGCCCCAGAGCCAAGATCCTCATCCCAACAGGTCAACCAGTGTCTTGCAGCCCCAAATGTCTGGTTTCTCCCCCTTGTTTACCACTGGGCCCTCGTATCCCTGCAAAAAGCATGCAACCTTCAGCGTGTTCATCCTCACTGACTGAAACACCCTCATGCAATTACAACGCTCTGTCCTGACTCCCTGTGAGCACACGGCCCCGTTGCCCTCAACCCTTGGCTATTTTAAATGTTAATAAATGCCAGCGGCGTCGTTTGTTTGCTTTCTCTGGTTAGCCATTTCGAGCATGCGGGCCTTGTCCTCCTCTCCTTTCTGGGAAAAACTGTTCCATGTTAACCCCGCAATTAAATTCCAGACAGACTCTGGATTCACCCTCTCAGCGGGCAGAAGGGCCCTTAGCAAAACAATGGCATCTATTATGGAAAGAGCGAGGCCAGAAATAACAAGTGCCCCTCCCTCCTCTGAGGCGGGGGCAAAGAATATATGGCCACCCAAAAGAACTGGCTTTCTCCGAGGAGACGGCTCATCCCTCCCAGCCAGAAGAAAGAAGCAAAGGAGGCCATGATGGGAGGCTTGTTTTTGGAAACATGTCGGAGGGATTAATTTGGCCGGTCCCCCTCGCTCCCCCTGCCTTGCAAGGAGCTCAGCAGCCCAAATTAGGCAGAGACGGCGGGTATGTGGGAAGGTGAGGTGGCTGTTGCTTTGAATAGGCTTGAAGACAATCCCAGGAGAGCTGTGAAATCCGTTTTTCGTAACTAAATCTGGCCTAGAGTAACTCTTCACAGAGTGTTGTTTGCTTGCAAAATGGGGAATGAAAAGGAGGGTTGGCTCAGGGCAGGGCGAGCAGCAAACGGAGATGATCAGAACCTGCGAAAGTCTTGGAATAGGAAGCCACAGCTTCAGGTCTCACTCTTGGCAACCTCTGGAGGGTCCCCTGCGTCTCTATCAATCTAGGTGCCATTCAGTGAAGGCGGAGACGCAGTGTCCCCCCCCCCCATGTTTCAATCCACAGCCGCCCTCTTCCCCAGAGCACCTGCATGATCTCATCCTGCAAGCTAAAAATGACAGGCCTCTATGTCAGGGATGCAGGTCGTCAGCCCCCAAATGATATGGGATCGGAAGGTGAGGCGAGTGCATTAGAAGCCGAGTAGCACTCCGTTCGCCAGGCAGGCGGCGGCCGCCACGCTCTGGCTCTGGCTCGTAACAGCAGGAGGCAGGGCAAACGTGCTGCGGCTCCTCTTCCCTTTGCCGCCTCTGTGCTGGACAGTCGGAAGGAGAAGAGGAAGACAGAGCAGCAGTGCAAGAGCCACCCGCCGCAGCCAAGGCAATGTGCAGGGAGGAGGAGGGGGGGCAGCTGCGCCATCCTCAGAACACTTGGCTCCTTCAAGGGCGGCCACAGAGAAAACAGTGTGGGGCAGCCCGACGGATGGGGACCCAATACATGCCTGATGCCAGCAATGCAACTTGCCTTATGGATTGGCCAGTCCTGAGGACCTCTGCTGCAGTGCTGCTGCACACAAGAGGCAAGGGTGGGACTAGGAGGGGCACCTTGGCTAGAGCAGCCACTGTGAGCCACTGTGCCCCTCCTCCCCCCCCTCCTTTCTTCCGGCTGGCGGAGGCACTCACAACCTGTGTATCTGCGGCGGGCTGACTTGTGGCTGCCTCCCCTCCTGAGTCCTTCGCCAGCGAGTTGCGTTGCCTGCCGCCACCCTCGGCTGCAGTTGCCCCCCTCCTCCCCAGCAGCAGCAGCAGCAGCCGCCTCACACCAGGAGCGAGCTGTGAGGCACAGTGCAAAGGCAGTGGCAGCCGCCTGCGGGAGCTGTGGCTTCAGGGAGGGCAGCTGACCGGGGGCCCTTCTGCTGCCCAAGACGAGCATTTGGCATCCGCGGGTCTCATGGAGGCTCATTAGAGGGCCGGCTCTGATCAGAGAGATATCAGGATAGTAATAGAATCCAGATATCTAAGCGCCCTAATTGGAAAGATCATCTTGAATTCATCTTAATCTTAATGATTAAAAAATAAAACCAAATGGGAAAAATGTGTGTTTGAACATGATTGATGTTTATGTTATTGGAACTCCTGACATCATTTTACTTTCCAAAAAGCAGGCATTGGGGGGGGGGGAGAAGGGGCATTGGATTGAGGCTATGGCATGGGAAAAGGGGCTTAACCCTTTCCTTCAGTGCCATGCACCCAATCTTGATTGCCTTCAAAGCTGCAATTAGTCATGGATGGGAAAACTCATGGCTACAAACAAAATGTTGCCTATAAGTCCCCCCCCTTCCGCAGCAAATAGCAGCAATGGGGAGCAATTTGACTTGGGGTTGTGTTAGGGGGAGAAAGAAGTCCCTCCCTCTCCACCATGGCACCATTCCAAACTGGGCCCCACAGCTGGGAGTTTCAAGCATGTTTGTTTTGAAAGCAAAAAGAGATGCTGGAAGTTTCGACCCCGGAGTGTCCACGGCACCTGCAGCTTGGCCCTGGTGCAGTTTTTTATGCTGCGCGACCCGAGTGCCCAGCAAGGCAATGGGGAGGGAGACTGAGGGGGAGCCACACTCACGTGGTTGGTGGGAGCTCCACCCCTTGCGCATGGCAGCATTCGCTTGTAGCCTGCCAACCAATGGGAGACAAGAGGGCTCCATGCTGAGGAGTGCTGTGTCCCAGAATGGACTTTCGGCTCAGGCGTCAAGCAAGAACCGGAAAGCAAGCTCATGGAGGAGGAGAACAACTCCCTGGGGAACCCTGCATTCAAACACACACACACACACACACACACACACACACACACACACACACACACACACACACACACACACACACATTCTGGGAAAATCCATCTACCTACAGACGTATACTGGTTTTGAACAGCTTAACTATCATGGCTATCCCAGAACATTTCCTGGCAATTGTAGGATGGGGAGAGGGCTGAAATACTCTCGCTTAGGATGTCCTACATGCAGACGCTGATCTACAATTCATAGAGTTTCCTCGGTAATGCAGTGGCCAACTTTTCAACCACTCTCTGTCACTCTGCCTTTTAACCATATGATCTCCAGTCCTGCTGCATGCTGACCAAGCGGTTGTTAAAGGCAGAAGCTGGTTGAAAAGTTAGCAACCTTTGCTGGCCAAACAGAACGACTGTTAAACCCCTTACAGTGTGCAGTCGACACGCTGGCCTTGAAGTCCCCTGCTGATACCGGCTGGAAAGAGAGACCTAGATTTGGGTGCAGAATTTATTGCAAATTTGATTGCAATTTTCCTGGGCTAGGAAAAATTCTTGGCAGCTGGAGGCTGGCTGGACAAGTTCCTCCATCCTTCTCACATCCAAGAGGTCTCTTGTGGTGCTTCCGGTGTTCCTGGTTCCGACTGTTCATGCTCCTCATTTGACATCTTCATCCTTCTCCTATATAACAGCTTCCTCTCATTTCTCCATCTCTGGTGTTTCCTCCCCACATAACTCCACCCTTCTTAGCCACCCCCTAAGAGAACCTCCTTGATGTATGTGGGATGATACGAGCTGCATCCAGCGAGGTGGGAGGGCTGGCTTTCTCCCCAAGGAGATGACAGCGAAGACTCAAAGCTTCCCAGGTGTAAAGTGTTTTGAAAGAGGATTGAATCATGCACCGTTGACAGTCCCTGCAGGGCTGACTCATCGGTGGCACGATTGATTAGGCGTTCCACGGGATGTGGTAAGCTGCGAGTGCTATCCTTGGGTGGATTTCAGCTGTTTGGGGGCTGCTGGTTGTTTTTCTCCTTCTGTAAGCAATTGTGGGGATGGAAATGCAAGGTGAAATGTTTGCTGGGATTTTGAGGGATGAGAAATGTGTAGCAACTGCTGCCTCCTCCTGTTGCTGGTGATGTGCCTGCCCCCCCCCCCCGTAGCTTTTGACCATCCCCAGCAAGAAGACACCATCTGAGGGAGGGGAAGATGTTCAATGTACAGCGTATAGGTGCTGTGAAATTGTGCAGGGGCCTCTAGCAGTGTGTTTTGATCTTTAAGCTGGGCCTGAACGCCAAAGAAGCCCCCAAAGATCGAGTGGCAGAGGGAAGCCAGGACAAGAATGACATCAATGGAGAAGAGGGAGGGACCTACTGTGCAGGCAGGTCTCCTGGGGTGCGGATCTTGGTCAAACATCAGGGCAGAAACAGAAGAGAGAGTTGCTTTCAACACAGCCCTAGACATTTTGTAGGTAACCCCTCTAATGGTCCCCCCAATCTGCCTCCCTCTAAGTCCAGCCCTGGAGAGTCACCTCCTCTAAGCAGGGTTCAACCAGTGAGGGCCAACATGAGCTGTTGACCAGCCTGCCAGCTGCCGTGGGTCTTCTGGGAGGCTGGCAAGCAGAAGGCTCACTGGAGCCAGCAGCATCCCAGGGCCTGGCGGCAAACCTGAGGAGGGCGATTCTTCACACGGGGCAGGCAAAGGCTGAAGAGAGAAGAAACGATGACAAAGGGAAGCAGCCTGCCTGAGGGACGGGAGGAGTCCAGTTGCAGAAGGGACTGGGAGGGCCTGAAAGGCTGAAGGACCAGAGAGGCGCCAACCATCTTGCAAGCAGGAAAAGCCCTCTAAGGAATCCTTGGAAGCTAGCTGGGGTTGCTGATCCCAAGAGCACTGGCAGCCCCAGACCTCCCCCACACCAGAGACAGAGAGTTGTTACCACCCCCAAAGGGGGGCTATAAATGCTGCACCCCCTACCTTTTCTCTCCTGGCAGCAGCATGTACCAGGGCTCCTTCTCTTCTTCCTGCTGTAGAAGGGGAAACGAGGAGAGGAGAGTGCAACGGAAAGCGAGAGAGAGGGTCTCACAGGAGCCACTCTAGGCTGTCACCACTCCCCTCTCCTCCTCGCTTCTTCTTTGGAAGAAGAAAGGGAGAGGGAATGGCTGGCAGGAGGGGGAACGGACAAAAGAGGTGGTGGGCGGGTGTGGGGTGTGCCCGGGGTACCCACTGCTACGGCTTAAAGCAGCTGCGTCACCTGGCCCCGGCAGCGCAAGGGCCTGGGCAGTGCAACCAAAGAAGAGCCTGGAATAAAGTTGAAACCAAAAGACGAATTTCAACTAGCCACTGCCAGACAGCCTTTTTTTGCCTTGCAGGTCTTCTCTGGAGCCCCTTAATATTGCTTCTGCCCTCTGGTTTTTTTAATTAAAACATAGTGAGATAAAAAGCATTTAAATGAATACCAAGAGAGGAACTTCCACTGGGGAGAAAAGGGAAAATCTTCTGCTGATGTTTTTGTGGGAGACAGAATGAAAGACATTTCCCCCTGTGCCTCTTTGAAATATTGGCACTTTAAACTTCTAAGATGCAAGATTCTTTTTGACAACCACTTTGTTAAGAAGAGAGGAGGGAAATTTTGCATGGGCTGATGAATGCCAGAGCGGGGAGGGGAAGACACCAAACATTTCTGGAAGAACTCCTGACTTTGAAATGGTTTGTCAATCCGTGGTCAATTTGTCAATTGTAACAACTGTAAAGTGTTAACTTGCTCAGGAGTTCTGCCAATAATAATAATAATAATAATAATAATAATAATAATAATAATAATAATAATAATAATAATACCGTATTGGTCTGAGTATAAGACTCACTTTTTTCTCCTAATTTAAGTTTTTAAACTAGGGGTGTGTCTTATAATCAGGCTGTTGCAATTTAATGCCAGTGATTTTATTAATTTTTTTTAATAGCACCAAACTTTAAGGGTGCATCTTATAACCAGGTGCGTCTTATACTCGGGACAATACGGTATTATGTTGTGATAATTATAATAATTAGTGAAGACGAAGGTGATGATGAAGCTTTTGCAAGGTACTCTTTCATTGTGCAAAGTGCCTTGAGGCTCGACATGCCCACTTTGCCCAAGCAGATCTACGCCAGCAAAATAGTTGGTGTAGATCTGAGGAGACCCATAGGGGACCAGGGAGTGGTGGAGGGGGTAAATAAAATGTACTTGCCTCTCCCGGCCAGCCTGGTTCCCAGCTGGCCTGAGGGATGCTGTAGACGCTGCACCAGCAGCCCCACAGAGCGGGCTGCCTGGCCCTGGATAGTAGAGTATGGGTTGGGCCATGACTCCAAGAAACACACTACTCAGGCTATTTATAATAAGCTTAATGAATAATAAAGATTATGCCAGATGCACAGACTTCACATATCTGACTGTTCACCCCCACCCCACCCCCCTCTCTCCCAACTACCAATAACTAACTAAGCAGAAGGGAAAGGGAAAAGGTTAGGGAAGCACAGTGTAGACGGAATTGAAAATGCTTACGGAACGAAGAGGGGACTGGGAATTGTTTTCTGCAAACCAGAGACCAGCGGAGGTGCCTGCAAATTCTCCATTTCAGGGCAAAAACCAAGCCGAAGAGGCTCCCTGTGCTAGACGACTGCCAAGCCCCTCCCCTTGCCACTGTGATTGGAGGGTTCTGGGTGGAACGAAGACGTCTCTGAATGTTGGAGACTTTTCCTAAACAGATTAACTGGGTTGGGGTCCCCGGCATAGTGTGTGCCCCCCCCCGACTCTAGCTGCTATCTTCAGGCCAGGCTGCTGTGCTTGGCGGAAATAAAAAAAATGACAAGTAGCTAGTGAAACATATGACATTTGGCACTCCTTTGTGGCTCGGGCATGAGTGTCTTTGCTCGTGATTTGCCCAGGGGCCAGCTGCTTACTCACACCATCCCATGGCTGGGGGGGCCCAGGTTAGGTCCACCTTGGGGGTGACCGGTTGCACAGGTGGTGAGCAGCAGTCAAGGCCGCAGGGAGTGGGACACTCGGTCACAGGCGCTGAGGCTTCAGGCTATGCCAAGGGGACAGCAGTGTCAACCAGTGTCAACTCGGGGAGTGCCTGGAGGCAAAGAAGACCCACCTGCAAGTGCAGATGGCCAGATTCCATTCCAGCACCTGAGGAAGGAGGCCGATGATCAGGGGCAGCTTCTGGCCTTGCTCCTGGGTGAGGAGGAGGTGGCCACGAAGTGGAAAGCGGGAAGAGCAGCAGCAACCCTCTCCCACTCAGCGTCTTTGGAGGCAAAGGCCCGAGACCCTGGTGCTCGCAGAATCGAAAGCAGGAGCCCTTTTCGCTGCAATGTGTCATTCCTTATGAAACAAATGTGCATGCCTACCCTTAAAAGCAAGGCGAAGATTGGTTTGTTTGTTTGTTTGTTTGTTTGTTTAGAAAGATTTCTACACCGTCCTTACCCACCCCCCAAAGGAGACGGTATTTCCTGCAGGCAAAAAAAAAAATCCCAGCAGAAAATGCCCTTTTACGGTCCCAAGATAACCCTTTGTGAGCTGAACAACCACAAGACATTGACTCAGCAGCATTTCAGAGCATTCGCCAAACGCAGCCTGCTGCGGGGCAGAGGCAAAACCCTCTGAAGATCAGGGGCCGGCGGCAAAGAGGTGGCTGCTCTTGTCCTGGGGATGTGCAGAAGCCTCCAGAGAAATGTCACTGGTTTGAAAAAGTCTTGTTTGACTTCCCTTGAACACTCCTGCGTGAGTCTCCTGCTCCACGTAATTGGAAACTTCACCTCCTTGAAATGCTGGTGCCAACCCGAATCTGGTGAGCATCCCAGAGGCATCTGGCAGGCTGGTGCTCGAAACAGAACTAGCTGGATCCGTGGTTTGATCTGGCAAAGCAATTCGTACAACAGCCAGAAACCACGTATCCCCCATTCAAGTCAAGCCCTGAGCGTCTTCCCTCTTAGTCGGACCACGGCTGCATTTGTACTCTGTTTACTAGTTCTGACTTACGTTCTCTCATACTTATTCCATCCGTTCCAAAGTTTTAAATCACGTCACCATTTCACTCTAGGGATGGTTATTTTCTTCCACTATTTTCCGCTGTACCTTGGGGCACATTATTTCCGTGAGATGTAAATATGCAAATGTTCTCAATTCCTTTCCTTTCTGATGCTTACCACTGAGTGTTTTCCTCTCCGCTGAACAGGTATTTCCCTTGCTGTTAATCCACATTGGTATTACAGGTTGGCATTAATGGGGTTGGACCAGATGTTGATTGTGATCAGGTTCCCCTTCGTGGAAAATTTCTGTATGCCTCCATGCAACAGCTGTAAGCATTCAGACCTGCATTTTGCATTCTTATTAAACTTCCTGCAAACGTATAATGATGATGCTTGGTTTTCTGGTTCATATTTAAAATGGGTTTATTCTTAAAACAAAAAAAAGACAAAGTGACAATCATCCTGGATTGACAGCAACGCAGACAATTTCCCAAGGCAATTGCTTTCTGTATTTGTTTCATTACTGCTCATCGCATATCAATTTGTCCAAAGCATATTTCAAAATTCTCCAGCATTAGCATGTGGGATCATTTTCAGTGCAGATTATTCTTTAAAATGTATTTCCTCGTTCCGCAGAGCTGATGAAACCTCTTGCTTTTCAGTTGAGATGATCTTGCTATCAGATAGAAACAGAGTAGTATCTATGTTTGTTGACGCCTTGTTCAGTCAACGCAATGTGCTATGAACTGGCTTCTGGATTTTCCCCCACCTTGTACAGTCTGTATTCTCTTGCCAGGGGGAGAGTTCCACCTCTAAGCGATTTGAGAAGGCCACGAAAGAGCATCTACTGTACAGCGGAGGAGGTCTCCTCTAATTCTGGGGAGGCACACGTGCGTGGGATCTGCTGAGAAAAGAAGCTACTTCTATCTTGGGCCACCAACTCCCATTTGGAAAGATAAAACTTTGCCACAGCCAGACTCCAACAGCTTTCCTGATCCTTGAAGAGCACAAAACTTCAGTGAAAGAACAAGACATTCCATTTTCCCAGAGTCCTTCTGCAGACCAGGACAGATCCAGCCCTGCAGTCCAACCACCAGGACTTTAAAGAAAGTGAATAGTTATAGCTGAGCTGTTCTCATTGTCTCCTTTGGAATTTGTAAATAGAACCATCTGATATTGGTGTAATATCTGGAAGCCCATTTCACTTGCAAGCTTATTAGCCAACCAATTAGCAGTTTCTCTTGTCATCTGGAGCAGAGCTGAATAAGCCTGTTAATATCTCCCTGCCTGAATTGGAGATGAAACTAGTCTCCGTGCCAAATGGTTGCTATTATTCCCATTTTCAGATTTAAGCAGGAAACAACTGTGCTTGTAATGGAGGCAGTGCTGGGAGCCAGCTCTTTATTTACACACCAGCGGTACTGGTATCATCTCACTGGGACATGGTGCGGAATATTTTAATGGCCCACTTCAGGAGTTTGCACAGATCCTGGGTTCGAACGCAAGGTCTCCAAGGTAAGTAAATTCTCCTGAAAGGCCAACAGATTCCTTGTAGTAGAAGCGTTTGCGATGCCAAGTTTTTAAGGTGCTGCAAGATTTCTGTTGCAACAGCTAACACATGCATGGTGTCAGATGCGAAACAAGGGTGGGGCGAAGGCAAGTAGTTCTGCAAGACTCCGTTACACCGGAGTCAACGGCCCCTTCCCCCTTGCTGTTGGAGCCATTCTGGCGGCAAAGGCAACACGCAGGACACTCCCCTGTCGCTGCCGGAATGGCTCCAACAGCGAGGGGGAGGGGCCGCTGACTCCGGTGTAATGGAGTCTTGCAGAACTACTTGCCTCCGCTCCAGTCTAGCTATGCCACTGACCATAGTGCCATGGCTCAGTCTGGCCTAGAGGCAAGCAACAGGGTTCAGGTCAGGTTCTGGAGAGGGCAGGCAATGGAATCGCTGGAACTGCCTCCATAGACAATTACGTCTTTGTTTCCTCCTTTGGGAGGAAAGTTGTAGAAAGCCTGGTTACTTGGTAGAGTCAGATATGATGACTAGATGCGCTCAGGGTAATGGCTACGGCCAGGACCGACCACTCTTGGCTCAGGCTATTTTGCAGCTCTGAATTTTATCAGCCATCTCAGCTGCAGGATTAGTTGTGGTCTGGATAACCAGAGAGCTATAGAGGTTGTGATTACGAGTTAGTCATTAGTAGTCTTCACCTGGAGACTGTCAGATGATGTAGTTTTCCGGTTAGTAGTCTTCCAGCACCATCCTGTGCATGTCTACTCAGAAGTAAGTACCCTTGTGTTCAATGGGACTTACTCCCAGGAAAGTGTGCATAGGATTGTAGCCTTTACTTGGCGAATGTCAGCTGATGTCTCGTCACGTGCAGTGGCGTCACTGCAGAGGGGGCGGAGCTCTAAGTTCCGCCCCCCCTGCAGTGACGCCACTGGTCACGTGGCTCCAAAAGAAGAAGTAGGGCCTGGAGGGACACACAATGCATCTTGCATCTTGCGGAAACTCAGCAGGTCTGTCCGTGTCTGGACAGCACGGCAGGCTCCCTTCAGCCCTATATGTGTCCACCTTGAACTTTCCTCCGAGGAAAGACAGATGCCATTTTTTGGGCTATGGAAAAACAGGGCTGTGGGTAAAAGCCAGAGATTTCCATTAAGTGGTTTTTAAAAATGCAATTTCCCACAAAGCTGGGGCCTCTAGCTCCCTCTTCACTCTCATACCATGGTGCATATGTCAGCTTAAAAAACAACAACAACCCACGTTTCTGCCCTCCGTGGGCAGATAATATATTTCAATATTAAATTATTATTATATTATTATAATTTCAAACCACCACTTTCTCTGCCCTCCTCAGCAGCAAATATTGGAATTTGCCTTCAAGCTATACAAGCTGCAGTCTGCTTTTCTGAACTTAGATGGAGTCGTGGGTAATTTTTTCGACAAGTGATTTCCAAGGGCAAGCTTCTTAGGGACTGTCTGCCAATGCTTTCAGGCACTGTGGGTGTGCGGTTATCTCAGTGCCACCACTTCTCCCCTCGTGCTCTTTCCTGTCGTGACTATTATTCGATGCCAAGTCTCTCAAGTGGCAGATGGTGAAACATCAGGCTAAACTCTGTTGAATGCAGAGCAGAATGGGTGAGTCACCCGCTGCTGAGCTCAAATACTGGTGTGGATAACCCAGGCTGTGCTTGGAACATGTTTAATTAATTAACGTCAAGAGTCAAACGTAAGCCTGCACTTTCCCACCCAGTTGTTTTAACTGCCTATCCCTCCAGATGGATCAGTGGTCTCAGGCACTTTGTCCCTCTGCCTTCCGAACCCAGAATGTCCCAGGACCTGTCTAAGGACTCATGGCACAACAGCCATCTTGATGAACTTGGGCAGGTATCGGTCTGGGCAATGCCTTGACAAGTGGCCGCCTGGGAACCCCAAGTCTGCTGCCTTGACGTTCCAGGATGGAAGAAAGCAAGGTAGGATGTCTATATGCAATAAGCAAACAACACAGACCCTCTCATGGTCTTCACACCCTACTTCCTCAGCTTGGAATCATAAACACACCTACCAGGGAATCAGCCTCGTTGAACATGGCGGAACGTTTTCCCAGAAACCGTGGATGGGATTGTGAGGTCAACCACCCTCCTGCTCACTTCAGTGTCTTCTCTTGTTCTCTCGTCCTTGTGCCTTTGGGAATATCGTGTGTGCTGCCACTTCCGTTCAACTCCCACTGAAAATTTGCCTCTCCTTGATGCCTCTCCCTCACTGAAGGAAAGGTGTTGCTCCATCTGCCTCATTCACTCCTTGGTATGTTTGTCCCTTCCTTACTTCCTCACCTCCTTCCTCTGTAATCTCCTTTCTTCACTGTCAAAATCTGGACTGTAACATCCTCGGGGCAGAGATATGTCCTCCCCCCTTCATGTCACTCCTACAGTGCCTGTCACAGGTTCAGGGGTCTGTGGCACCCCAGGCCCCTTGCCTTCCATCTCTCCCTGGCAGAAAGGACGCATGCATTTCATAATCAATTTCCTCAAGCTGAGCATTGGCTGATTTATTACTTGAGTCATGTGGTATTGTTTTCCAGTCCCTGATTAAGCAATTGTCTCTTATGCAATTCACCAATTCAATGCATGCTGTTGATCTTTCAGTCTAGCACACAAGTAGAAATTTCTCTTTGGCACCACAAATGTTTAAGTTTCCCCCACAGATATTTCTACTGAATCATGAATCTTGATAAATTTGGGAAACAGGATATACTTTGCTCAGCAGCCCACCATGTCCTTTATCCGCGAAAGGGAACGCAAAGCAGCTCCAGCTGGAGCCCTGTTTGAGTTTGAATCCTAATTAAATGTTTGCATAATGATCACTGGATTTGCTGGTTTCCCAATAAAAAGCTTTATTGGTCTGAGACTTTGGTGGAATTTCCTGGAGTTAAACAGGTAAACATTCATAATTAGGAAGGGCAAAATCACTAGAGAGGGACGGCTGTAAATCTCAAAATGGATTTATAATATCGGGTAGTAGCCCATTCCATCAATATAGACAGAATTCAAAGAAGGCTCTCCTTCTGTGTGACAAACTATCCCACCACATAAGCTCTTAAAACAAAAGCCTATTTGAGTGTCGATCTGAAGAAGTTCTCTTTTCTGCATGGCAGTTCAAAAGGGTGGCACAAGCATGCCCTCCCCAGGAGAAAAGACACCCAAGCTCAAGTTGGCCTTCAAAGTTCGCGTTTGAGTATTTGCAACTACCACCAAAGTCTGCACACCTGGCGGTTCCACCTTAGTCCACACCCCAGGCTTCAAGGCCTACTAGTCGCACATAGCCTCCTGTTTAGAAAAACAGGAGATGAATATTCGTAATAAAGACATTTCAGTACTACATATTGATATTTAGTCACTATATTACATGTTAGCTATCCACTATACAGTAAAGTACAAAACAATGTTACATCATCAACTGTCAATTAAGATAAATGAACTGTCAAATATCTAATATTGAAAAGCATAGGATGTAAAAGGCAGATGCAAAATATTCAGTACACAGTTTGAGTAACCACGAATATCTGTAGAATAAGTATACATGCAGGTTTTCATGGCCAGTTGTTATGCTCAGAGTTACAAAGTTCATGGGATTTTCAGCCATGTGATTTCAGCTCTTAGAAATGAAGAAATAAAGATCGATCTTACAGTTGTCAGTTGAAATTCCTCTTCCTGATTCTACTGCGATGTGGAGCGGGCAACCGGGACGGATTATCCAAGGCTGACAAACGTTGAAATCTTAAAATCTTCTGTGCTTGACGTTTCTCCCCAGGCATTAGGGGCTTCTTCGAAAGCAAAAAGAGAACCCAGCTGCTAGCTGGAAGGTGTCCATAACCTTGTCCAAGGAGTCTCCGGTGATATAGAGGCAGTCGTTGAAAAACGCGGGAACCAGCGCGAAACCGCTGATTGCTAATTAGATGCAGAAGCTGTCAATTCCTCCGTGACCTGAAGTGAACTCTCCTTCGCGTTCCGCTCTCCCACTTCGCTTCGCTGTTTAAAAGACTTATGCAATAAAGGCAACCATATTTTATTAACGCAAGATAATTCCTGTTGACGATTAATAAGAAACTTTGGCTGTCGTTGAGAAATAGAAATCGCTTCAAGGTTTGCACGTTGTCTGTTTCTTTGCTCATTGAATAAAGACCTGTTTTTTTGGAAATCAATCTGGTGTCCTGTTACTTTAACATGTGTGGCTAACGCTGATTTTTCTTCCTGGCCATTTTTGACTGCTCTTAAATGCTCCTGCATTCTGATTTTAATAGGTCTTTTTGTATTCCCTATATAAGAACTTGGACAATCTCCACAATAAATTTCATAAACCCCTGGGTTGGTTAATTCTGGTCTTTTATCTTTGGGGTTTCCTAACAGCTGTTCAATTTTAGTAGTAGGTAGGAATACCGTTTTCACATTGTACTGCCTGAATACATAAGATATTTTGTCAGTCACCCCACGCACATATGGCAATGACAGCCATTTGCGTTCTTTCTGGTCTAATTTTTCAAGTTCCATCTCTCTATTTTTCTCATTGATTTCCTCTGGAGTGGGAATATGAGTAATTTTCTCCCACTGCTTATCCCATACCTGGTCTATTTGTCTTGTAGTGTACCCATTAGCTAATAAGGTTTCTTTAATGGTTGTTTTTTCTTCAGCTAAGGAATCCCTGCCACATACGTGCATTGCCCTGTAGATCAATGAGTTGATGAGTGAATTTTTTTGAGCCGGGTGGTGGTTGGAAGAATAATGTAGATATCTGCCTGTGAAAGTAGGCTTCCTGTAAACCGTGTGGCCAAAGGACAGATCTGCTTTTCTTGTCACTTTTACATCCAGGAATGGCAGTACCCCCTCTTTTTCTACTTCCATAGTGAATTGTATTTCGGGTACCAGACTATTAAGATGTTCCAGAAAAAGGCCAAGTTTTTCTTCCCCATGGTCCCAAATACAAAACACGTCATCGACGTAGCGAAGCCATGTAGATGGTTTAAATTCGGCAGGCTCTTTTTGCTTTCGAAGAAGCCCCTAATGCCTGGGGAGCATTTAGGTCCCTTTATGTGACGCTCTTAACTGCTCCCTGGAATAAGACTCTGGGCCGGACTACATGCAGTAGAATGCGATGGAAGAGTTCAAAGATGGCAGAGTGGACTGAATCATTCCAGCTGCACGCATGGAATCTCATGCACAAAAGTTACAAAAATAGAACAAGCTCTTGCAAGTAGAGAATTTGCACAATATGGAGGAGGCCAGCCTTGAATCTTTCTCACTCTTTTTGTTTTACTTGCAAGGAAGTTTTGAAGGGGGGGGGCTGTTCAGAAATGACACCCTCCGTGCCTGCAATTTGAAATAGTGCCGCTCCCACTGTAGTGCCTCGTGACCGGGGGGGGGGGCTGCCCACCCATGACGTCGTTTCAGGAAGCAGTTGGCAGAGGGGGCACACACCTCTCTCCACCAGCACATGCCCACTGTCCCTCCTCCTCCTCCCGCTCCCTGGATTGGAAAAGGAAGAGGCCAACACTCCAACGCTCCAGCACACTCCTCCCCCCCCCCCGCTTCCTCTTCTGCTCCACCCCCCTCATCCTTTTCCAATTCAGGGAGTCAGAGGAGGAGAGGCTGACACATCACCAGGTAAGGGGCATTTGGCACACCACCTCAGGAACCGGAAGGTTTTGGGCCGGCCCAGCTCAGGATGCTATTTATTTATTTATATCTGTATTTATATACCGCCTTTCTTATCCTCAGATTGCTCTTCAGATGTTATTCAAGGCGGTTTACATAGGCAGGCTTATCTAGATCCGATAAGGATCTTTACAGTATTGTTCTGTATAGAACCCTACAATTCCAGCTGGTTTCCTCCATGGTGTAGTCATCTTCACTAGCTGCTGAACACAAGCCTCGAGCTCTCCGCAGGACGCCACAGATCATGCTGAACAGGGAAACATTTTTCCAGTTGTCATCGATCTGTCACTGACATTCTCAGCATTCCAGTCTGTTCTCTCACCGCACCACGCAACAGCAACTCCTCTCTGCCACCGAGGGTCATGACAGCTGATCAGTGACTTCCTGGTCCCCCTTCCAGCACGAAAACTGACTGTTCCTGCTTAGCTTCCGGAAGTCTTCAGGCAGTTCAACCTCGGGACGACACCGGCGACTTCCCCCTGTGTTAACTAGGCTTCTGTAAGCTTCTTTTGAATCTCCCCAGCAAGGGGAGAATCCTCTGCCTGTAGGTGATTTTTTCTGCAAATGAGGTCTCAGCTGTCTGGTTTATAGCCTTGTAGTTCCTCTGCGCCCACCCTGCAGGAGCCAATTCTATCTTTTCCTCTACACACGGGGCTCCCCATCCGTAACTGTCTCCGCAGCACAGATGGCATGTTTGGAATCTCAATGCACTGAATATTTTTTGCTACAGGCCCCCTTTTCAAATCTTCCTTCGTCCTTACTTATCATACAGTGCAGTTTTCTCTCCAGGAGCTTTTTAAACATCCCTGGAGACTGTATTAGAAGACAGAGAGTCTAATATATCAGGGATTAGGAATGAATGAATGAACTAAGCAGGAAGAATGAATGAAAACAAGCATTTTGAAATCCACACACAGCCTGACTTTATGAATGAAACACACACACACACACACACACACACACACACACACACACACACACACACACACACACACACACACACACTATAAAACAGAACTACGGCTATATGTGGCATGTATAGCTGTGAAGAGTAGCCAGTCATTTCATTTTTAGTTTTCGGTCTTAATGGGTTAGGCGGACTGGTGGAGCACACAGAAACTCAGTGTAAGACAAGCTTACTCAGTGTTGGGTTGGAGTAAGCATACATACTGAGGTGCCCTTGTGTTTTGCATTTCTGATTATTATTTCTGATTTTTAATAAATTTGTTGTTGTTGTTCAGTCGTTAAGTCGTGTCCGACCCTTCGAAATACATAGCATGTAATAGGCAGAGAGGCTTGGCTTGAACCATGACTGTCTGAGAGAGGCTGACATTTTAGTTAGGGGACTACTCAGGAGCAGGACTGCTCTGGGTTCACAGCCCAATTCTAACTACTGCCCCCCATACAGCCATGCCAGCAGAACACACACTGATCCTGTGTGTGGATCAACTACACCTCAGAAAGGATATAGTTGAATTGGAAAAGGTGCAGAAAAGAGCGACCAGAATGATTCGTGGGCTGGAGCACCTCCCTTATGAGGAAAGGCTACAGCGTCTGGGGCTTTTCAGCCTAGAAAAAAGGCGCCTGAGGGGGGACATGATTGAGACGTATAAAATTATGCATGGGATGGAGAGAGTGGATAGAGGGAAATTCTTCTCCCTCTCGCACAACACCAGAACCAGGGGACATGCACTAAAATTGAGTGGAGGGAGAGTTAGAACGGACAAAAGAAAATATTTCTTTACCCAGCGTGTAATTCATCTGTGGAACTCCTTGCCACAGGATGTGGTGATGGCACCTGGCCTAGATGCCTTTAAAAGGAGAAGAGGAAGTTTAAACTGACTGAACAATAAATTGCATTTTTATGCCAATAGTCTTGACTGGATTGTGGAATGCACAAAAAAAATCTGGATTAGCGAAACCCCCAAATCAAAGAGACAATCTGCTAAATAAATGGGTGTCAAGCCAAGTGATTTGAGACAGGAGAATCTACAGTACCATATGCAAGTAAATCTGAAAGTTCAGGAAAAGAATGAAAATAGGCTAAAATTTGATGGATTTCCAGATGCCCCCTCAGTAATATACAGTAGCGAGGGCAACGACATGCTAGGCGAGGTCCATGTCTGCAGAAGGTATGGATCATGTAAATTTGGGGCAATCCTTGTTGGTTTAGGAGGGCATTAGGAGACTGGCAGAAAACAGAACAGCATTTATGCCTTGAGTCTTGAGAACTCACATGTAAACACATCATGCTCAGCAACATGAATGCTGAGCAACATGAACATGCCTGCCAGCATGGTCTAGGCAGGCAGGCAGATTCCAGGGGCACAACTGCTGGACAGAGGAGGCAATTCTGCTCTAATTGCCGACTGACCTCCCCAACAGGACTTCCATTTTTACCATTGGAGGTGAACGGTTCTCCATGGTCCTCTTTTCCAGAAACGATGCTGTTTTCACTGTCAAGACCAAGACATTCAAAGGCAACATCTGAAAACCATCAGTCCAAATGTGACATGTCCAGACAGGCTCCGCGATGGGCTGTTCTCAGCACCGAGACCCATAATATTAGACAGGCCTCTACAGAAGGGCCATGGGGCAGGTAATGGGATCCGATATCCCTGACATTTTACGAGAAGGATCAATGAACGATAAGGCAGGCTGGGGATGGAGTGGAGGCAGAAGAACATCGTCCTCCTAAATATACCTTTTACGGCTTCTTCCAAAACGCACTTAAGTATGGAGCAAATACATTTTTACTTTTGCACGTGAGTCTGCTGCTTTCAGTGCAGGTGACACTTCCTGTAACAATCTAGAAAAAATTGTGATATTTGTTGAGATGACCTGGGAACTGGGGTTTCCACCGGTGAGGAGGTTTGGCTCATACAATCATTTTAATGTTTATTTTGAATGTGATGGTCAATGCTTATTATCTCTGATGTATGGAAAAAGTATGGATCACGAAGGGTCGGACATGACTTAACGACTGAACAACATGGAAAAAGTAATAAAAGTCAGCACGCCAGTCTCTGAGCATGCGCGGAATACTTTACACTTCCCCAAAGACTGAGTAACTGTAACTAGCTTCTGTGCAGTCATGTGGGGCATGATTCGATTTGGGTCTGTGGCGTTGGGAGAGGTGGGGTTAAAGCTTTCCCCTCCCCAATGCTGTTTTTCTGATGAAAACCACATATGCGCATACACACATCAGAGCTGCCCTTTTCCCCACAAGGTCAGAGGCGTCGCGGAATGCGGTGCAGTGGGCACCAGGGCGTAGGGCTCTGGCCTCCTTAGGTTTCGTTTTTGGGGCGCAGGCCCCCTTAGGTTTCGGGGGGTTGGCTTTTTTTTCACTATTTTGCGGGCAGCTGCCGCCCCCCGCTGCTTCCCAGGGCCGCAGCTGCGTCGTGCCCCCCAGGGTATGTGTGTGCTTTGCGGATAAGAACATAAGAACATAAGAACATAAGAAGAGCCCTGCTGGATCAGGCCAAAAGCCCATCTAGTCCAGCTTCCTGTGTCACACAGTGGCCCCACCAGATGCCCCAGGGAGCACACAGCCAACAAGATAACCTGTATCCCGTTGACACTCCCCTGCACCTGGCACAGAGAAAACCTACTTCTAAAGCCAGGAGGTTGCTTATGGCTTGTAACCTGTGATGGTCTTTTCCTCCATGAATCTGTCAAAACCCCTTTTAAAGGCATCTAGGCCAGATGCCATCACCACATCCTGTGGCAAGGAGCTCCACAGATGAATTACACGCTGGGTAAAGAAATAGATACTTAACTGGCATTTTCGGGGCACAGGCATCTCGTTCCGGACGCCACCATCTTGAATGGGCGGGACTCTCTAGGACTCTCCGTCTCGTTGGTCTCGCTGGTTGGTCCTCCAGAGCCCTAGAGCGGCCTGGAGGACCGACGGACCAGCGAGACGGAGAGAGAGTCCTAGAGAGTCCCGCCCATTCAAGATGGCGGCGTCCGGAATGAGATGGCCTGCACCTCAAAAATGCCAGTTAAGTACCCGCAAAGCACACACATGCCCCCGCGCCCCTCCGAAAATGCCCCCAGCTGCCTTAAAAGTTTTTTTTAAAAAAACTTTTTTTAAAAAAAGGTTTTAAAAAACCCAAATTTTTGCAGAATCACTTTTGCAGGCAATAGGGGGCCTGCGAAAAACTAGGGGGGCATAAAGGGGTGAAGGGGGCCCCCTAGGGGGCGTAAAGGGGTGCCGCACCCCATCGAAATGAGCTAGCTCCTCCTCTGCACAAGGGAACAGCTTTTTGCAAATCCAATCACATATCCCACAGCGTTGAGTGACACATCTAGTATGGTCCTTTGTCTCTTACGGTCCAATCCTAAGCAGTTCTGGCACAGCCAGAATGCTTATTCCAGCAGCGCCAGGCCCTTTCCGGTTGGCACAAAAGGCGACAACGTCATTGGAGAGGCTTGACTGCCACTGCAAGTGGCGAGTGGCCAGGTCCATGTGCCAGAGGAGCAAGGAAGCCCGCCGGCTCTGGTAGGTTGGCGCAGGGGGGTAGAGGGAGTGGGTGGAACAGGGCAGGGGAGGGGTAGGAGGAGGATGGATCGGGGCTGGGAAGGGGGCAGTTTCGGCAGCAGCAGTGCCCACTGATAGCCTAACCCCCTTCCTGGCCTCGATTTGCCAACCCGGTTCCACGTGGACTTGCGCCAGCTATAGAGCTGGCACAGGTTCAAGTATACCTAGTGGCCCAGCATGGGCTTACCTTGGGGCATGGGAACCAATGTTCCCTTCCCCAAGAAGGCCTCCAGAAGCCGAAACGGCCCTGTGGAAATCCAGTGGGTGCCGCATTGGTGCAGCTGCATCACCGTGTGGGGAGTTATTGTCAGCAGGATTGGGGTGCCCACCGCTATATCACACCAGCTCTATGTGACAGCTGTCAAGTTATTCCTGGGAAGAGATCACGCCAGGTGGATGCTGAGCAAAGCAATCATTTTATTACAAGAAACACGGTCGAATAATGGGGCTTCCACGGCTCGCTTCCGTTTCTGGCTACGTCCCCACGGCCGGCTCTCCCTTCCAGCAGAAGCCGAGGTCGCGGATACGGGAGCCGCTCTCTCCCTGCCTCGTTCAGACCCCCAAAGTTGGTGGTGTGGACCAAATAAACAGGCTGAGAACTGACAGGTGAAAAAGATTTGTTCAGAGTCGCTCACCCACCGCATGTAAGTGGGTCACTTTCCCACAACTTTTACCTACTTCAAAGCGTGAAACTAGAAACGTGACACAGAGCAGACACACATCCTTTGTGTGTCTACTCAGAGAAGTGTGTTTCATTGAGTTTAATGAAACTTGCTTCCAGGACTGCAGACCTTAAGAAATTAACAGCCCAATCCTAACCAACTTTCCAGTGCCGATGCAGCCGCAATGCAGCCCCGAAGTAAGGGAACACACCTTGAGGAGATCTCTGTGACTGCCCCCCCTCCAGAATGCAGCGCATGCCCCATTGATTGGCACAGCTGCATCAGTGCTGGAAACTTGGTTAGGATTGTGCTGTAAGTAGCAGTACCAGAAGAATTATATGTTCTTCCCAGGTTTGGAGGTGGAATGTTTATAGCTGGTTAGTGTGTGTGTGTGTGTGTGTGTGTGTGTGTGTGTGTGTGTGTGTGTGTGTGTGTGAGAGAGAGAGAGAGAGAGAGAGATGATTACACCATTGTTTCTCAAACTGTGGGTTGTGACCCACTTGGTGGATCGCAACCCGATTTCTGGTGGGTCTAGCACAGCCTCCAATGAAAACACATGTGATGGAAATATCAGATAACTAATTGCCTAAAGCCCTGAGACTATTCAAAAATCGGATAGCTGCTAATTGCCCTGCAAAGAGCTGAGCTCCTGCAGTTTGCAGGCTTTTGTAAATATAGGGAGATGTTTGAGCATTTTTTCCTGGTGTTTTTTTTTTTTTTTTGCAAGTCCGTCAATGACAGGTAGTGGGGGCAGGTGAAGGCTGGGTCACATAACTAAGTCCCTCAAGCCTTGAGGCTATTAGGGCTGCCTCATTCTGAGAAGTGGATTGAGTTTTTTTGCAAATACATACATAAATAAATACTTGTAAATAGAAATATTATTTCTTTCTAGATCACCTTTTTTAAGTCTCGTAAAGCTAGGTGGGTCCCAATAGAGTGTCATTTTAAAAAGTGGGTCCCGGTGCTAAAAGGTTTGGGAACCACTGGATTACACCTTTTAAAAACTCAGTATGTCCCATAGGCCCCAGGATGGAGAGAAATTATCTCCCTGGTCTCCATTGTCCCTTTTTTAAAAAATTCCCTCCTCCAGCTGAGGGGGGGGGACTCCCTCCCCCCCTCTGCTCACTTCTTGGGTGGAGGCTTCTTGGTGGAGGTCTTCCCACCCCCCTTTGCGCCCTCCTTGCTGCCGCCACCACTTCCCTCCTCCCCTTTCTTGTCGCCCTCCTTGTTCTCGGCGGCTGCCTTGTCCTCCTCCTCGCCTTCCTTCTTCTTCTTGGAGCCCTCCTTCTTGTTCTTCGCATCGACCTTTCCTGCAACTGTAGGCACTTCCACCTCCTCCTCCTCTGCCTCCTCCTCTGTCTTTTCTTCTGGGGCTGCCTGAGCTGTAGACAGGGGAGAAAAGCAAAGAGAGCGAGAATGAGAAAGAACGGTGTCTGAAAAATGTCTCTCCACCTATCTGCAGGGTCATACAGGTCTGCTCCAAAGGCTTCGAAATCCAGCGCAAGGACATCTCACGCACACGAGGAACCCGGGTGCTACCTGGGCTGGTACGGTTTTGCAAGGACGCATGATCCCGTCTGGACAACATGACTCACAGTTCTTGGCGACATGACTAACCATGTGGGATGTGCAACTGTTGGATCTTGCACAGCTGGTGCGTTGTCTTAAAGACACACTCTGCCATGTTGCAAGAGGTCGTGGGACACGGCGTGGCGAGTTCAGTCCTGGCCAGCTCCAGCTAGAAGGTTCTCCAGCAGCGAAACCGTCCCTCTGCCAGGGTCCCTCGCGATCTGAGTGAACAGCGTGGACCAAGGACTAAGCGGCACAGAGAGCATATAATATGCCCATACCTGGGGTGGGGGGCTCAGAGTAGCGGCTTGCCGTACAGATGGTCCAGGGTCACTGCTCCACATCTTTTCCTGCACTAAGGCGAGAGCTGACCTCACAGCCGATCCACGCTACGAGAATCAACTCCCCGTGTAGAGTTTGCCTTGCAGATCGGTTGGAAACAGGACTCTTGAAACTGAACGCAGCAGATGAAGAGTTCTGTGTGACTGCTTTGGGCCTCAACGTTGCCCTAAATGTCAGCAACAAGACAACTCTGACACTCGCTTCTTCTTACCCCAAAAGTCACTTGGAGAAGGAACAGTTTAAAGCGGAGAAGCAGTGGGAGAAACAGGAGGCTGCTTGGTGCATCTCCCAGCCTCTGCAGCTGCCCCCTTCAGCCCCCCCCGAATATAAGAACATCAGAAGAGCCCGGCTGCTGGATCAGGCCAAAAGCCCATCTAGTCCAGCTTCCTGTGTCACACAGTGGCCCCACCAGATGCCTCAGGGAGCACACAAGACAACAAGATACCTGTGTCCAGTCGCCACTCCCTTGCACCTGGCACAAAGAAAACCCACTTCTAAAAAAACCAGGAGGTTGCTTATGGCTTGTAACCTGTGATGGTCTTTTCCTCCATTAATCTGTCCAACCCCCTTTTAAAGGCATCTAGGCCAGGTGCCATCACCACATCCTGTGGCAAGGAGTTCCACAGATGAATTACACGCTGGGTAAAGAAATATTTTCTTTTGTCTGTTCTAACTCTCCCTCCACTCAATTTTAGTGCATGTCCCCTGGTTCTGGTGTTGTGTGAGAGGGAGAAGAATTTCCCTCTATCCACTCTCTCCATCCCATGCATAATTTTATAAGTCTCAATCAGGTCCCCCCTCAGGCGCCTTTTTTCTAGGCTGAAAAGCCCCAGACGCTGTAGCCTTTCCTCATAAGGGAGGTGCTCCAGCCCACAAATCATTCTGGTCGCTCTTTTCTGCACCTTTTCCAGTTCAACTATATCCTTTTTGAGGTGCGGTGACCAGAACTGGACACAATACTCCAGATGTGGCCTTACCATCGATTTGTACAAAGGCAAATCAGCCCTCCATGCAGGCTTCCAAACGCAGGTTGATCTTCACAAATATGTCTCTTGAACTGGGAGCAGGGTGCTGGGGGGGGGGCACGTTGCAGCAAAAAAGGGGCAAGTGGAGAAAGGGGGGAGCGAAGCACACACACCCGGCTGCCTCTGTATTCCAAACTGCCCCTTTCCCAAGCAGATTGTCAGGAAGGAACAGAAGTGGCCCTCAGAGTTTTGTTCCATGCGTTGCTGTGAAATGTGCAGTTTGCTCCTGTCTTTTACCCAGTGTGAGCTGGATTTTATACTTTTTGGAATTGCGAAACGATTTATAAACGCTGTAAATAATAACAATGATGGGACCTTCCAGTTCCCTGAACTGCTTTCTGTTTGGGGCTAATTGGATGATGCTTAATTATGAAAGGCATCTGATGTTGCATCATCATGGTCCAGCAGTTTGGGAAGCAGGCATGAAGCCGGAGTCCAGCCTTTTCATTGGTTCTTCTTGAAAGGATGCCTGGGATGAGTCTCCCAGCAGAAATCAAAAGCATCTCTCTCTCTCTCTCTCTCTCTCTCTCTCTCTCTCTCTCTCTCTCTCTCTCTCTCTCTCTCTCTCTGTTAAAAGGTCCAAGCATTATGGCCATGAGGACCAATAAACCAATAATAATCCACATGAAAAAATATAGGAAATGTTTTAGGATCTCATAAATACAGGGATGTACTGAAATAGAGGCCAGCGGGTGGCACAGAGTGTCTATCGCAACACCCGAAAGTAAATGGGGGGGGGGGGAAAGGGCTTCTCCCAATTTTTCTGGATTTTTTTTTTTTTGGAAATTAGACAGGTGAACCTATTTTTCAAAGATTTTTTCAGAGTTCTAGGGTCACCCCACTGACCCCCCCCCCAGAAGAGCAAAGATCACTGTTTTTAGGGAAAATGATGCTCCGGAATTGGGGGCAGGCCCCCCCTCCTCACTGAAATTAAAAATGAAACTCTGGCTTTGTTTTCATGGCCAGGGCCCTGGCTTTTGAATCCACCTTGTTTGGAGCACCTCAGGTGCAGCGGAGCAGCTGTACACAGCTGTAAACAGGAGCAACACCAGGCATTGCTCAAAACACTCATTGGAACTTAACGGGAACACTAATGCTGCTCCTGCAAGTTGGCTGTTTGTTACTGGGTTTTTTCTATTCCCCCCCCCCTCAGGCTGTGCCTAGTTTATGTGGGCAGGGGGGGTCAAGGCTGGGGCAGTAAGAATTCTGACTCCAGCATCAAACCATCTTTTTTTGCAGGCTTGCACCTCTTGTTATAATGGATTTCTGCAGCCAGTTCAATGTAGCTGGGGGAGGGGGTTTCTTTTCCCCTTCATCAGGCTGAGCCTGAGGCTGGAGAGATAAGAATTATCTCTCCAGCCTCGACTGATTACAAGAAATTCAATCAATTCAAGTCAGGAACTAGCCTCCAGCTATGTGGTGGAGGGTGGAGTAACAGCCTTTGTTGTAACAGCAACAAAGTGTGCTGTGCTGCTAGCGTCCTGCTGAGATGCCTTTTAAAGATTAAAGGGCCTATCGAACCGCAGTCCTAAGTGGACCTGCAACAGTGCAAACGTCATGCCGCCATCACGCGCGACGGATCCGCTGGTGGAGGTTCCGTCGTTGGATGGTGGAGGTAGGATTGGGCTATTAATTTGGCAAAAATGAACCTGAATAAATCAGAAGTATTTCAGGTGGAACAATATGCATAGCTACAGCAAAAATTAATCTCCCCATTTTGCCACAGCTCTTCAAAGTCAGTCAGTCAGAGCGTATCTGGCAGCATAAATGGAAGACCATTATTTCTCAGTGAAAGGTAAGACTTTGCACGATATAAACTACTGGCTTGTACGAGCATTCATGGCTCAACGCGTTGCCTAGGGCAGGGTGGAGCAGCCAGCCAGCCAAAGATGCGTATCTGCGAGGCAACTTCCCTTAAGACTGAGCCAAACATTTTCTGTTAAGAACTCTTGGCTTGGAATTGGGGTGTGGGGAGAAAGTTGTCCCCAAACTGCCCCAGTTCATGCTTTCACTGTGACTGCAAGGTTCACAGTTGTGGCAATGGTGGCGCACCTCTGGACAGCTGCCATTTAAAATTTCCCATAAGTTCCCTGGGAATGAAGTGCCGTCCTGGGACTTCTGGGGGAAAGCACAGCCGTCTCCAGCTGCCCTGAACAGCACTCCCCCCAGTCAGTCCTCCATGTCTTGTCCCAATCCACCAATTTTCACCTGCAGATGTGGGATCCATCCAGCCACCCCACGTCCCCTTGCTTCCCTCCCAGCTCACCAATTGCTACCTGTGCCAGCAAATACCTGCAGGACTTGCCAGCCTGAACATGGGAGGCAGTGGAAACCCAGGAGGCTTTCACCTGTCCTCGGACATCCTCCGGTCCTTTGCTCAAAGTGAGAACAGCAGCAGCGGCTGCTCTTGGGTTCAAACACATGCCTGGCTTCACCACCCTTGAGCCTACACTGCAGGGCTGTGGTACAACATGTTGAGACAATGTGTGCAAAGGTCTTTTTAAAAGGCTGCATCCCTGCTGCCAAGCATTGTGGTCTGTCTGCATCTTTGAAGCAACTGGCCTCATCCTGGCCTGAAAAGCATCACTGTGCGGGAGGAGAATCCCGGATTCCTCCTGTTTTTCACCTCTTCTGGACCTTCCTATCGCCTCGGAGGCTTCTGTGATGCCACAACACCCTGACGTGGCTGCTGACGTGGCCTTCAGAGGGAGTCGCCACCTTGGCTGTGCGGTGTGTGGTGTGAGCATCTTCTTCTTCCCCAAAGAACCGGGCTTTGAGCCGGATCACTGGACCATGACGGACCAAGGTGGAGGACATTCAGGGGCTCAGGTGACTCCCCCCAGTGCCCAAAGCCCACAGGTGAAGCAGCCTGGCTGATACCCTCAAGCAGAGGCACACACCCTGTTTGCCCAGGTCCACTGCCACTTGCATCTGATGCTTCACGGGGGGGGGGGGCTCCCCTCCCACTGTGGTAAGAGCCAGGATGGTGTAGTGGTTTGGGAGTCGGACTTAGACCTGGAAGATCCAGGTTCAAATCCCCGCTCAGCCACGAAGCTTCCTGGGTGGACCTTGGGCCAGTCACTATCTCTCAGCCCCACCTACCTCACAGGGTTGTTGTGAGGACAAAAGGAGGGAAGGAACCATGTACACCGCCCTGAGCTCCTTGGAGGAAGGGCAGTATAAAAAATGTGCAAAAATAAAAACATTAAAAAAAATGTGGGAGCAAGATCAATCAGGACCCTCTGCGCGGATATCCGCGGACACCCGGAGGCCTTGACCCGTAAGCTGAAGTGGAAGTCAGTAAAAGACTTTTTGACTGACCTCCCACTTGCCTTCAGGTGACTCTCCCCCCCCCCCCCCAGCATGCAGTAAAACCCTGGAGAGCCGCTTCCAGTCAGGGTCAGGTGGGCTGCCGCTGGGCTCCACAAGGCAGCTTCAGCTGTTCCTGTTTCCACAGGGAGCCCTCTCTCTCTCTCTCTCTCTCTCTCTCTCTCTCTCTCTCTCTCTCTTCTCACTGCAACCGTGGAATGTGTTCATTGAAGGGGTCCAACCCCCACTTCCCAGCCAAGGCTTCAAGCGCTTCACCTGTTTAAAGGCTCAGGAGCTGATTAGGCGGAACTCACTTTTTTAACAGGGAAGTTCGGGTTTCTTTTTTTTTTTTTTACTTGAATACATGTTTTCATTCACTGACAATCACATATCTTTGAGCAACGTCACAAGCGCATATGAAACATTCCAGCAGAATTTGGTTGGGTGCATGAACTCCTAGGACAGAGCAGTGCTGGCCACAGGTACAGGCCAATGTTGTGCCTGCATGTGGGGCTCCACACCACATCTGTGTGTGGGCCCAGGCAACCATCTGCAGTGCCCCACAGGCAGACAGACCTGCTGCTGCCCCAAACTCTCCTCACCCGAGAATCCAGAAACCAGCCACCTGGAGTTGGTGCATTGTTGCCACCAAGCGATGTGAACCTTGACGCCACCGTTCCAAGTTTGCTTCTGCGACAACTTTGTTAGGCTTGCAGCGAGGCATGCGCCCCCTGCTCTCAGCTCCAGTCTCCCCCTGCAGTGAAGGGCTAGTAAGACGCACCACATGGCAAGCCTGTAAGATTCTGGGTGGCCCTCCAAGCAGCAGGCAGCCCGCTAGCCACGTGTACTCTAGCCAGTAAGACACCTCTGTGCTTCTGCAGTGCTGGACAAGAAGCAAAAGTGGGAGCTGTCCCTGGGGGACGCTGCTCCCAGCTGCTCCGGCTTCTTGCAAGGATGCCTGAGATCACACCTGTTACTGGGCGGAGGAGTGGGGCTGTGTTCTTTCGCAAAAAGGGATGGTTTCACCTGCTCCGCAAAAGGGTCCAGGCACAAGGGTGCTGTGAAGGCAAACTGTTGAGCTTCCTGAACGAAGTGGGGGATTCAGTGCTTCCAAAATTCTCTGTTCTGATGCCCCCCCCCCGGATTTTGGCATTTGAAATTATTTGGTTTTGTTTCTGGAGGAAGACTAATGCAGCAAGAATTCTCTGTTGCTCCATTTTTCAATTTCTGAATTTTGTACAAAGCACTGAATATGTGCAGTTACCTGCAATGTTCAGTTGTTAGTTCAAGCATGTTCCCCACCATCATATGACCAACAATGAGCGTGTGTGCATTGACAAAACACTGCCCAAAAGCCACTTAGATGTGCTTATTTCTGTGCTTGCATCAAGGTTTGCCAGGGATTATGCACAGGAGCACATCAATAAAACACCGTACAAAAAGAATCTTGATGCAGTTGCATTTACGATCATCTCGAGACGGACTTTTGTGCCATTTTATCAATGTGCAGGTACGCATTGGTCACCATGGTAGGAGGGAAGACACAAAGGACATGGCGGAACTGAACACTGCAGCAACTGCACACGCTCCAGTTCCACCATTAACTGAATTTTATTTCCTTATTTAAACTGGCAGGCAGGGGCGGAATGCAGGGCAGAGGGAGCTGGAAGAAGAATCAAAGGATGGAATGACAGAAATCTGCTGCTCAAGCCCCAGTGTGGCCTCTCAGACGATCATTTCCAAGCTGGAGAAAGACACAGAAGGAGATGCCCACAGAGTCCCAGAATGAGTCACTGCCTCCTTCCAAGCAGGAACAGTGACTCATGCAGAAGCACAGGGTGTGTGCTCTCAACTCTCCAATGTTTGGGAAGTGCAGTTCCAAGGTGCCACCACAGTCTGTCTTCTGACTGTGAGCGCCCTGGGCGTCCGCATCGCACGGGGAGAGAGCAAATGCAGTAACAGAAAAATGGCAGAATTAGACAGAAAATATTGGAAAGGAACACGGAAAAGGAGGGGAACGAGTGAGCACGAGAGAAAGCAGAATTCGCTGGGAAGTTTTTCTCCAGGGAAGTTACAAAGAATGTGGACAGAGAGCTCCCCCTAGTGGCCCTGAAGGGATCCTTCGTCTTCCTCCTTCACCACTGGCAGAGAGCTGAGAGGCCGAGATTCAACTTGACCAGAAAGCGTCGGGAGGCTTTCAGTGGAGCCTGGAAATGGTAGAGAATCAGGAAAAGCGGTGAGTGAAGAAGAGCAAAGCCACAGAAAAAGCAGGGGAAATAAAGGAGAGCCCTTGAGAACTAGCAGCATGGCTGGTTTATTATATAGACGTGCAGGGAATGCGATGTCCGTACCTGGAAGGAGCTCCCACACTTGGTCCTCCTCCTGCATGCTTGAAGGGCTACCGATGGGCGGCCAGTGTCTGCTGAACACCCCCCTCCTCCAAAACATGGAGGAGGGTGCACTTTTACTGGGGGGCGAGTGCAATGCAAGAGACGGAGAACTGCAAAGTGCCCCCCCCTGCGTAAATCTCATCCCAGTCACACACTCAGCAAGAGCACATTGTCAGGCTGCCCCCCCTCATTTGAAATATGGAGCAATACTGCTGGTCTATCCTACAGGGATGTTGGAGGAATTGCTGAGTTGATATGTGTGATGATGTGAGGGGCGGGGGGGGGGCTGCATTGGTCACAACAGTCAGTGCTGCTACCTGTCGTTTATATAGAGCACTTTGCAAAAACACTTCACCACAACAAGGTAAGTCACTGTTACTCTAGCTACTGGGGGCGGGGGGCGCTGAGAATCAGCAAGGTTGTCTTGAAGCCAAAGCACCTTGAAAACGTCTCAAGCAAATGAAAATCCTCCTGCTGGCAAGAATCATCATCGTCGCTGCTGTTATACTTTGTATTTGTTATACAAATTGCTTTTAACAAATGTAAATGTGGATGACCCACTGGGGTTGTCTGTTTTAATTGTTTTAATTCTTGATTTTAAATGTAAACATGTATTTTAATGTTTTTATTGTAAGCCGCCTTGGTTGCCCTTGTGGGAGAAAGGCGGGGTACAAATTCTATAAATAAATAAATAAATAAATATACACAACCCACCAGATGTTGGTGGCTGGATTTGGCCTGCTGAATATCGAGACCTTCCCAAGGACCTGGGATATTCACAGATATTTCCCCAAAAATGTGCGCTGTCCCAAGTAAGGCTGCTTTCTGTAGTTGGTGTGTAGTGATTTCATTTACTGTACCTCTAGGATGTTTTTCCAAGTCTTTTGGTATTGTGCCTAGAGTGCCGACAATGATTGGTACAATTTTAGTTTTTTTCTGCATAGGCAGCATCGCATGCAATTTCAATTTGCAAATCTTTATATTTTGTGATCTTGTCCTGTTCTTTCTCTTCAATTCTTGCATCTCCAGGTACTGCCAGGTCTACTATCCAGAGATGTGAGAATATACTGCTTCTGCTACTGCTGCTGCTACTATTTACCATATTTCTATCCCGCCTTTCTCCCCACGGGACCCAATACTAGTACTACTACTACTAGTATGTGAACTGTAGTAGTTCTATATAAACTGTAGTTCTATGTAAACTACTATGTAGTTCTAGTAGGTCTACTATCCAGAAATGTGAGAATATACTACTACTACTGCTGCTGCTGCTGCTGCTGCTGCTGCTGCTAGCAGTAAACTGTAGTAGTTCTATGTAAACTGATTTGTGAAGTTTTGTTGTTGAAAAGTGGTATGTAAATACAGGTATTACTACTACTACTACTGCAGTAGTAGTAGTAGTAGTAGTAGTAGTAGTAGTAGTAGTACCTGCATTTCTATACCACTTTTCAACAACAAAACTTCACAAATCAGTTTACAAATCAGTTTAGAAAATCAAATAACTATTAAAATGTTATTTCTTTTCAGCATAGCTAGTTATGGATGTTGTTGGGTTTCCTGGTCTTAGGGAAAATAAACTCAAGGGACAGAATTTAGCAGTGGATGCTTAAAACGATTGCTTTAAAATTCATCTGCAAGATTAAAGGTTTGTGGTTTTTTTCTTTAAAGCCGGGGTTCTCAACACCTTCGGCATGGCGTACCACCTCTGGGGCTGCTGTTGCGCCGCATACCAGCAGAAGTGGTGATGTTGTCATCGCCACTTACGTCCGGGTTTTCGGCTGTGATGGAGTCCTGAAAACGATGGTAAGGGCGTCAGGAGGGGTGGGAGGGCATTCCCAGCACGGGAAACAGACACGCTCGAACTCTGCTGGCTGCCCGGGACCACTTACCATTGTTTTCAGGGTTCCGGCGCAACGTGGCCACAATGGCGGCTGCCACCTTGCCACCCAAGTGCCAGCGTACTACCAGACTGCGGTCCACGTACCACTAATGGTATGCATACCACAGGTTGGGAAACACTGCTTTATGGGAATTGCTGAAATGCATAAGGCTCAGTTCACGGCTGCGGATCCCCAAGAAGTTCTTGCCCATTCATTTGAATTTTGCGTAGCTCCGCTATAGCTCAGTAGGCCGAGGAACTGATGCTGCCCAGACTGAAGGCGGCAGGTTCAATCCGCAGCTGCTCCATGTTTAAAAAACCGAGACATTTGCGTTAGCGTTTCTTTCAAAAATAGCAGCTGCCGGGGGGGGGGGCAGGGTCCAGGTCAGGATTGTGGAAGCGAGAGAGAACCCTTTTCTCCTGCCATAGTCCCAACTGAATGCCCCCCCCCCCCGGCCGACTGATATTTGACAAGAGAAAATACCTCCTGGGATCTCCGTGAGCTCGTTGAGGGGAGGGACGGTGTCCAGTTTGTCTGCGTACGTCTTGGCGGCCTGTCGCTTGGCATAGCGCGCCTCGATCTCCTTCTTGGTCCTCGGGATCCGGCATTTGAAGATGCAGCACAGGGTGATAACTAGGGAGACAGACAGAAAGGGCCATTTGGATTGGACACGGCTTCATACGGACACCCCCACCTGCCACCACCGCTTGTCAGCTCTGGCGGAAGCGCAGCGCTTCAGGGCGAGTTCACCTGTGCTGGCTGTCAAACTGTCCCCTCCTTTAGATCTCCCCAAACCTGGCTCTGTTCAGTGGCCCCTGTGTGGCAGCAAGTGGTCCCCTGCCGCCCTTTATCTTTGTCCACCCAGTGCTAATCTTTGATACTCTGCATAGGAGCAGAGCCTGGAAGGTCAGCTCCTCTTTCTCCACCTCTTCCTAGGGCCCATTGCAATAGAAAGAATCTCAAAGAACAGAATATTCCTTGCATATATATGCAAAGCAACGTCAGGGCCAGGAAAAAGGATGTTGCTGAGCCTTCTCCCTGGAATGCTATCTTTACTCTGTTCTTTTTTTCTTTCTTTCATGGAAGGGCATTCAAAGATGTGCAAAAAGAAGCAAAGCAGCCCGCTAAATGCAGACACTGGCTTTTCTGGTTCAGCAAATGGTTCTGTCACCATCTGTTTTGCAAATGGACGGAACTGGGCAGGCGGGATTCAGACCAAATGAGGGCTCCCTGTCATTCTCTCCCATCCCTCAGATAAGAGGCAGGAGCCATAAACTAGCCAGAGAGAGCAATTAAAACCCTCCTGCTGCGGCTGCTTTCTTTCTCTATGAACAGGCTGCACTTTATTTCCCTTCTGAAAATCCATTTCGAACGGCGGCTCTTCATTCCCAGTTCTCCAGTCCCACATGCTGGCCTGTGTCTTTCATAGGCCAGTGTCGAGTGGGGAGGATGGAGGCATTTGTGTTCTACATCATTCATTTCCGTTGCACATCTTCCTTCTACTTTGGTTCTCACAGTCCAAGTCCTTTTTACTTCACTCCATCTTTTCTGCTGGCCATTCCGTTTTCCGCAAAACAGTGGAACGGTCTCTGTTCTTTAAGAATATGTTGCATACTGTACATTAATAATCAGGCAGCCCAATCCTAACTAAATTCCTGCGCGGTGATGCAGCGGTGCTGGCGAGGGCTACACTGCATCCCGCGGGGGAATTTGGGCTGCTGGAGGTCTCCTTCAGGTAGACAAGATGGACAACCCAGTCCTGTGCATGTTTCCCCTATCCACAGAACTGAGTGAGGCTTACTCCCAAGTAAGTGTGCCTAGGATTGCACCTTTCACGACTCATTTCCTTTCCCACAAGCCTTCGATCACATCTTTTCATGTTCCCTTGTGTCACACACAAATACACACTGGCTGCGCACCTGTCTTGGTCCGAGCAAGAAAGGGTCATTTGAAGTGTCCCAGCGCCTGTCGGAATGCAGAATGCGACAGGACAGGACTAGTCTGTGGCCCCCTGGCCTCCTTTCCATTTTGCATTTCTGACACAGATAATAATACAGCAGCAGCATCCACACTGATCCTCGTGGAATTTTATCTGCCTCCCGCCAGTCACCAGCATCATTGAAAAGACCGCCTCGGAGCCATCCTTCTTTCTGCACAGCTAACTGAGAGTTTTTCCACAGCAGCATGAAACATCTGGCCAGCTTCCCCATCCCAAACAGTGATGCTTATTTAATGCTATGAATCCTCCCCCTCTCCACGGTGTTCCAATTCCAAGGCCAGCGGAAAGCAGGGAAATAAAGAGCCAGAATGCCAGGTCCCGGGTGGAATTAATTGCCCGTGCAATTGAGAGTTTGCCATTTTTAAGCACCCGTGACAACCGCGAATCGAATTCCCATCTTGTTTATAAATTTAAAGAAGCACGACGTCAGCGTGGAAATAGAAGAGATTCTAGCAAAAACAAAACAAGACACTGAGTAGTAGCCCCTGCAAGACGGGATTCCGCTGGCTCGGAGGTGATCATCAAAGCCTCTTGCGGTCTTGTTCTTGTCATGTGGGACTAAGACATCAGGAACAGCCCCTCCCTCGGCTCTATCCAAACCGGTCTCTTGCCTGACGCTGAGAGCTAGGAAGTATTGTTCTGCGTGCCTTGTGAATGAATGAGTCACTCATTCATTCTAAAACAATGCTGAGTGAGTTGCTGCAGACCCTTGATTAAGTTACTGGAAATTCACCCCCACCCCCATCATGGTCGGTTCCACCCTGGCTCCTTTTCAGGAAGGAGAAGGGCCGAGGCAGGTACATTTCTTGAAATCAATCCGTTCGGTTTTAATCCTGACTTGGAGTCAGACTAAATGCGAACTAACCTAAAGGCATAATCATGTGATCCCCGGAGTTTGGCCAAGCAAACACAGGATGGGGCTGCAACGATGCTCTCCCTCCGTCCCTCCCTCCCTCGGCCCAGACACGGCGGGTTTGCTTGCTCAGTTCACCAGCAGCACAGGTTGCCGCCGCCTTGCACCAGGCAGAGGCCTTCTCACGGGCGGCCCCTGCCTCGCCGCTGGGGCTATGGCCAGGTTTGCTGCTCCTGCAGCAGCAAGTTCAACACAGCGGCGGCCTGCTGCTGCTGCTGCTGCTGCGGCTGCTTCTGCTGCGCGATTCCGGCCAGTCCCATCTCCCTCTCGGGCCACGCGCCACAGAAGCCCCCGGCCGGCGCCGCCTTTGATCACCTCGGCCCGGGCAGCAGCCAGAAGGCAGGTCTCAGGAGGAGGCAGATAAGGGAGAGATAAGGGGGCCATTGTGTCGCCCTCCCGTTTCTCTCGCCTTATCTGGGCGCTCAGGGCCAGGCTGGCTGGGGACGGAGCTGCTTCCCCCCAGTCGGGGGGGGGGGGAGGAGGGAAGCCGCCCGGCCGGATCCTTCCTTGCGCCTGGCTGGCTGCAGGAGCCTCGAGTCTTCCCGAGCAGCCGCAATCGCTGCTGCCAGCCACGGGGCGCGGAGGAAACCCGTGAACTTGGATTGCGAGCCGCCGCCGCCTTCGCGCGCCCAGGGCGGCCTACAGTGCAGCAGGCAGCCCTCCAGGTGTCGGCGCGCCGCCTTGGACCCTGGACGGCGATGGGGACGCCTGCGCTGCGCCCAAAGGCGGTAAGGTCTCTTGCGCCGCATGTGCCCGCTGCGAGCGTTGCTTGGGCTCATCACTCACCTGCCTCTGAGCAGCAGCAGATCCCGGAGTGGCAGCGGCTCTGCTGCTGCCCAGCTGCAGATACGAAGCCCAGATCCGGAGTCACTCTCGAACGACGTGTCTCTGTCTAAAGCCAGGCCACCCGCAGGTCTGGCTCAGGGGCCGTAGTGGGGGATCGACCCCGTCTCCTGCGCAGGTGGTCTGATGATCCTTCCCTCGCCATTTGCACCTGGCTAGTCTGGGTTCCAGGCGAAACCAAGATGGATCCCAAGAGCCCGAAGGCCTGCTGGGCTCTGCCTGCCTGCCTGCCCAGCCCAGCCCAGCCCTCCGTTAACCCGGCGAAGGAAGGGTGTCTGTCTTTATTCGGGGAAGGCAAAGGTGGTGGCTTCGGCAGGAACTGAGCGAGATCTGCCTTGCTGCTGCCAGTCCAGTACTTCGTTTCTCTTGCCAAGAAGAGGCCAGCGCAGTTCAGCCTCTCCAAGCCAGCCCGGCCAGGGCTGCTGCTGCTGCTGCTGCTGCTGCTGCTGCTACAGGGGGGCTGCCAATGTTTCAGCCAGTCACTGTCGTTGTGTCTTTATCAGCAGCCGCCGCCTGATGTGCAGATAGGAGGGGTGTGGTGTGGTGTGTGTGACTCACATTTAGCTCTGTGGGTGCTTCTTGAGCACTGCACGCTGCTCTTAAAGCACAAGAGGAGGTCAGGATAGGGTCCCATCCTGGCCAAATGGCAACTCCAAGCACGCCAGCTATGTACTGTGGCGTGCTAGGTGGTAGGCATGATTGGTGGGCTGTGTTTGGCTTGGTGGGTCACAAAAGATGCAAAAGAACTTCAGAAGAGCCCTGCTGGATCCGGTCAAGCAAGGGCCCAGACATCTGGTCTAGTAGCCTTACCATAGTCCCGGAAATGACCGGGACAATCCCGGTTCGGGAGCCCAATCCCGGGCTCCCGGCCGGTCTCCTCATTGTCCCGGCCAACTGGGACTTCTTTAGGTGCTCTCCGGCCTCATCGTGTATTTGCGATGAGGCCGGAGAGCTCCCAACCTCGTCGCGTATTTGCGCGAGACTAGGAGCTCTCCGAAACAGCCCGTGTTCACTCAGGCTGTTCCAGAGAGCTCCCAGCCTCGTCGCGTATTTGCGCAAGGCTGGGAGCTCTCCGGAACGGCCCAAGTTCACTCGGGCTGTTCCGGAGAGCTCCCAGCCTCGAGGGAGGAAGTCCCCGCCCCCGGCCACGCCCCCAGTCCCGGCCGTGTACCGGCCAGTATCACTTCTGTCCCCCCCTGCATTGGGGGGGATCTGGTAAGGCTACCCATGGGGGTGGCGCAGCCATGCCACCCCCCCACGGATGCCACACACCCCGCCCCTAGGGGGCGTGATGTCACTTACGCGCACCGCCGTGGCGCAGAAACACACACACACGGTGCTTTTCAGCCCCTTTTTGGAGCCAAATGGCGCCCGGAGGGTGGGGGGTGGGAGTGCCAAACATGCAGCCGTTCTCGGCTGCATGAGAAGGAGCCAGCGACCGATTCAGCGGCAGGTACACTCCCCCCGCGACCTGGGGCCCACCGCCCCCACCATAATATCGCCTCTGCACCAAAGGCTTCAGGGTGGGAGCACATAAAACAACAACATACCCATCTGATATCCCAGAGGTTTCCAAACTCCCCCCCCCCGTAAGTCTTTGCAGGGGGTGGCGGTGGTGGCACTTCCGGGATCACGCCGCCGAGACAAGAAGGGGGTGTAACACTCGTCCGGCGGTCGCACTGTGCTTCCAGAGGGTGCCGTGCCGGGGTGTGTGATCCCCTCTGCGGGCCTCCCCACTGGTGTGATTACAACCCACGTCCGGTTTTGGACAAAAACTGGAAGTGGGTCATGATCACGTCAGGGAGCCATTTTGGGTTGTGGGGAGGCCCGCAGAGAGGATCATGCCCCCCACCCTCTGGAAGCCTGGCGCGACCACCAGGTGAGTATTACATCCCCTTTTTTTGTCTTGGTGGCAGCGGTGCAATCCTGGAAGCGCCACTGCCATCACTGCCCGTCGCCACCCCCTTAAGCTAAGGGAGTAGAGACCATTCATTCCAGCCTGGGACGTCGCAACACCCCAGTTTGGGAACCTCTGCTGTCTCCTGTTGCCAACTCCCTTGCATCTGGCTTGAAGAGAGAGCCTACTTACTCAGAAGCAAGTCCAGCTGAGTTCAAAGGTGCTTCCTTCCCCCCCCCCCCCAAATGCAGTTCTTCATTCAGACAAGTCTGCTAGCTGGGCCTGGGCCATTTACAAACACAGAGACAGATCCATGTTTTCAGGGACGACAGGGCAGCAGTCCAGTCCTCATCGATGACTTGGCAGTATCAGGTATGTGCCCAACACACCCCAAATGTTCTGCTTAAATCAACTCCCAGGAATCGTGCGGCCAAGTGGCACAGGAGGAGGCTGCAAGTATCTAACAATGCAAACCTATTCATGTCTACTCAGAAGTAAGTGAAGTCCCACTGAGTTCAGTGGGTTTACTCCCAGGTAAGTGTGCGTAGGATAACAGCCTTCACACTTACCTGGGTGTAAACCCCATTGAACTCAAAGTGCCTTCCTTCTAAGTAGACATGCACTGCATGGATGCCTATGCAGCCTCATCCAGGTGTGGACAGGACAGCCTACCTATGAAGGCAGCTCCACCCTCTGGCTCCCACTCCCCCCCCCCCACATTCACCTGGTTGTCTAAAATGAGCTGATAGACTGCAGTGGCAGCTGGTGGCTCTTCGGCTCTGTCCAGACTTCTGGCTGAAGGGCGAGGAGAGAGCCAACAGGCCCTGCTCTGCCGCCTCCTCCTCCTGCACCTTCCAGGCAGGCATTTGGGGTGAACAGGGGCTCTTGCAGTGGGGTGGGGGGGCAGAGGAACTGGACTTACTAACGCTCATGACAAAGATGGCAAAAATCCCGACCACTTGCCAGAGCCGCAAGCCCCAGATCACGACGGTCTCTGATGTGACAGGATCCGGCTTCTTTTTGGGCGGTTCTGTGGTGGCCTGAAGTAAGAACAGTGGGGAGAGGGTGCAGGGGAGAGAAAAGAAAATAGATTTAAGGGTCAGGGATGGTATGGCTAAACACGACAAGTTCCTCAAGACTTTTCAGCCTCTGGCAAAAAGCTGGAACCACAGAATCCTACATGATCCTGAGCACGTATTGAGCAGCTGAAGTGGGTCTCAGTAGTCTGTACAACAACCCTGCCAAGTAGACCAGTATTTCTTATACCCACAAATGTGTCCTGGGGTGTAAATTAGTTTTCTAGATAGATGGGTTTTAAGGTGTTCTATCTCTAAAGGAACATGGTGGATCCCAAATAGGTACTGCTATTGTATTTCTGTATTCCAGCCTTAGTCACAGTGGCGATTCTAAGACCGCCCCCCCCCTGCGCCGGAAGTGACATAAGGACTGCAGCTGTTATACACGATACCGAGACGCAGGGCAGGCGGGAGGACAAAACACGCCGCCAACGCTCCTCGCATGCCCCGACAAATGGGACGATTTGCGTCTCTGCCGGCCACCGTGACACTCCCCCCCGCCCGCCTGCCGCCTGGGGCCCAATCCTGCTGACGACGCCACTGCTTAGACATCCTGTTCAAAAACGTAAACAGCCTCAAATCCTTCAGTCTCCAATCCCTCCCCTCCCCATCACTTTGGCAGCCCTTTTCCGCAGTCTTACCAGCCGTATGATATTTTTGAGTCTACGGGGTGACCACCAGTGGCGACCACAGCACTCCGAAAGAGAGCCAGCTAAGTGTGATCTGCATACGTCCGTGGGTGAAGCTGTCTCATCATCGACACACAAGATGCTAATTCCTACCAGTGCAACTGCTGTTAAAAGCACAGGAGCACACCAGGCTGGCTGGAAATGAGTTGGCAATTTGGTGAGGCATGAGATTGCATCCCTCCAGAAATGGATTTTTGAAAAATCAGACTTCAAAGTACACACACCTTTTGAAGGAAGCTTGCGCTGCCCTCAGAGCTTCTCCGCAGCAGGGGAGTCAAAACAGAACCGAGCTCTGAATAGGCTAGCAGAAAAACATTTTCATCTCATCCTTGCCTTGGGGATGGCTCACTGTAGCCTTCCCACAACTCTTGCCTTCAGTACATCCCTATGAGCAAAACTGCAGCGCCCCCTGCTAGTCAGAAGGGTGTATTGCAACCAGGGAGACATCAAAGTCAAAGAAGGAGAAAGAAGCAAAGAGGGCTGGTTTTTTGTTTGTTTGTTTGTTTTTAGCCTGCAGTTCCTGGAGTTTAACAGACCCTGAACACATTTGCATCCCCATACAGTCCCCACTGGTACATGGCTGGCTTGCCAAGGGAGAGCCTCAAAAGGTGCAAAGGAATGTGATGCTTTTACAAAATACCAGACTATTGTAAAGAGCCTATATATGAGTTGGACCATAAGGAAGGCTGAGCGCCGAAGAATAGATGCTTTTGAACTGTGGTGCTGGAGAAGACTCCTGAGAGTCCCTTGGACTGCTAGGAGATCAAATCAGTCAATCCTAAATGAAATCAACCCTGACTGTTCCCTGGAAGGACAGGCACTGAGGCTGAAACTCAAATATTTTGGCCACCTAATGCGAAGAGAGGAGTCTCTGGAGAAGACTCTGATGCTGGGAAAGATTGAAGGCAAAAGGAGAAGGGGAAGGCAAAGGATGAGATGGTTAGACGGCATCACCGATGCAACAAACATGAAAATGAGCGAACTCAGGAAGATAGTGGAGGACAGGAAGGCCTGGCGGGATATGGTTCATGGGATCACGAAGGGTCGGACACGACTTAACGACTGAACAACAACAAAAAAGAAGGGTGTTCTAGAAATCCAACTCCTAAGGGGGTGAAAAAGGGGTAAAATGTGTTTTCACGGATTCCTCAATATCTCTTAGTCCCGATGAGATATCGACTTGGTTTTTGCTTACAAAGGTTACCCCATACTGTGCAAATGCTTACAAACATAATTCAGAATTTTGCCCTAATCAACCCCTGAAGGGGGCAAATCTAGATTTGGGGGTGAATTATAGAAGCCTTTGTATCTCCTGTGTTTGTTCAGTTCTAACTTTTTTTTTTTTTTTTTGCATATGGGTGTCTTTAAAATCTTTAGAAAGTGTTTTAACATTTGTTTTACCATTTCACCCTAAAGGAGTGAAAAGGGGGTAAAAGTCAAAAGGCACTTCTGAAGATGCCTCCAATGCTGGAGGCGAAACGTAAAGTTTTAACCATCTGTTTATAATAATAAAATTATATTATATGACGGAGTTTTCCCGGCAGAATGCTTGTTATAAATTCTAAGTAAAAAGGGGTATGTTTGATTCAATAGAGGACCTTTCTCTTCAATTTGATAGAGGACGTTTTTCTCTACTTACGGACCTCTTTGTAGACCACACTGGTGGTTCTCCCCTCGGGCTGGGATCCCTAAGCTGCTGGGTGAACTCACTCTGGAGCAGGCCACGTAGAAGTGCCCATGCAAGAAGCAGGGCCCAATCCTATCCAACTTTTGAGCGCCGATGCAGCCATGCCAATAGGGCGTGCGCTGCATCCTGCTGTGTGTGTGGGGGGCAGTCATGGAGGCCTCCTCAAGGTAAGGGGGGATGTTTGTTCCCTTACCTCGGGGCTTCAATGCAGCTGCATCGGTGCTGGAAAGTTGGATAGGATTGGGCCCGCAGTCATGTCATTCGATGGAACCATGACTTTGAATAATTGCAGGGTGTTGCCTGACATGGGGTAGTTGTGCGCTGCATTTAAATTGCTGATTGTCATCAAAAGAAAGTTTATGGGAGTCAAAATGGATTTAAAATACTTAAATCCTGTAGTGAAACGCGGGGTATCAAGCTAGTTGTGTAATAAGTGAATCTGTTCTGGCCACAGAAACTGACCTAGGGTTGAGCCAAGAAGTGTGTGGCTGGCGGGGGGGGAGGGGGGCGGCTTTTGTGAGAATTTTCAGCAGCATGGAGAAAGGGCCTCTCCTTTCTGGAAGAGTGCAGCAAACCAGTTTCAAAGAGTTTGCCAGTGCAGGGAGTATTCCCCCTCCCTCTGGAGTGGCTCGGTTTGCCCTTAATGCTGTTGCCAAGTTTGACTGGCTACATAGTGTTTGTGTGCCAAATGCTGCTCCCCTTACGTGGTGCTGTGCCAGCTTCTGCTCCTCTGGCCCACTGCTCTCCTCTCCGTCACACTACCCTTTTTCCCCTCCTCCTTTTCCAATCCAAGGAGTGGAAGGAGGAAGACTAGTGGAGGTAAGCCGGATGACAGAAGTGGGGGCCCTCCTGCCGCCCTGCTGCCTGAGGCGACTTACTCAGTTGGCCTCATGGATGGGCCGGCCCTATCTGATAGCATGCCATGTACTACTTGATCCTCGACTGCCAGACTGATTGTAATTGGCCTCATTTTTCTTCAGTGACGTAATCACATAGCCAAATGCTACCAAGTGTGATGTCACTCCTCCACAGACATTGCAAACACATTTAAAACTTTGTCTCTGCAAACCGTGAGAACTAGAAGCCTGCTTTTTTGTTGTTAAGCAAAAACCTAGATGCTACTGCATACACGCAGGGGCTCTTCACCCCAGCGTAGCATCTTTTCCGTGGCAGTTTGCTGGTGTTTCTTCTGCATTTTTTTTTAAAGATTGTGAAACCTTTTGGTGCAGGGAAACATTTATTTTTGTCAACTTTTTTGTTGACAAAGCAGTATATATGTGTTCTTAAGCACAATAATAATAAGTATGCACAACATTGTTGAAAGCATTTACTTCCGAGGGAATTCTCAAACACCTGCGATGTGATATCCTCATCATGGCCTTTGTGTCTTGGGTTGATGACAGCTCAGGCTTCGTCCTGCTGCAGCAAGAGCTCAGGAGAGGTGGGCAGGGGACGGGGGGTGTCTGCTGCTGCTGCTGCTGCTGCCGCCCACAAACTCACAATGCAACTGTATTTCCGTCATTTGAGGCCTCTGCTAATGCTTTTTGTGCCCTTGGAAATTTCTCTGCCCTGCTAACAAATTCCATTTAGAATCCATTTTTGGAGGATTATGTTTCTCACCACGTCCCTCTCTCTGGAATATGATCTGGCTGTCATTAAGGATCAGAACAGAAGCCCAGAATCTACCCCCGCAGAGCTGCTTAGAAATGTACTGCTTCATGCTCTTAACCCCCCGGCCTAGTCAGCTACCAGTGTTTCTGGAGGATCGTTTTGCCAAGGGAGCGGAGGACCCAAAGCGTTGCCAAGTTTTGAACGAGCCCCCTTGTAACTCTGCTTTTAATTGCAACCTGAACTCCAGCAACTAGTGAGTGATCACGTTTATCCGCATGTAGGCTTACCAGATCTCCAACTGGGACAGAGTGCTAGACCTTTAGGAGAAGGAATGTGGGCAGGTGTAGCTTGTTAAACCCTTAGAACACAATCCCACTGAACAGAATGGGGCTTGCTTCTGAGTAGACCTGCCTAGGATTGTGCTCTAAGGGTTTAACAAGCTACACCTGCCCACATTCCTTCTCCTAAAGGTCTAGCACTCTGTCCCGGTTGGAGATCTGGTAAGCCTATTTTAGCCCAAGGAGACTTGTAGCACAATCCTATGCATGCCTACTGATGCAGTCCTCTGCTTAAAAATTCCGCTACACTACTCAGAAGTAAGTCCCATTGTGTGTGATGATGGGGATTACTCCAAGGAAAGTGTGTATAGGATTGCAGCCTTATGCCAGAGAACTCACCTCTCCCATTGTCTTCCTTCCTTCTGGTGAGGGGTTTTCCAGCGGATCTGTGCCTTTAAGAACTTGACTGAAGGTTTCTGTGATTTTTTTCTATCAAGGGTCCAAACCTGCTTTGTGACCCTTTGGAGCCAATGAATGGTCTGATGTGTTCAGGTTCTGCCCCAAAAGAATGGGATGATGGACTAATAAAGGGAGGAAATTCACCCAAGCTTGGCTTGGCTTTTTTAAATCCCATTTTTAAACCCAAAGCAGCAGCAGCAGCAGCAGCAGCAGCAGTAGTGGTGGTTTTCAGTGAAAAGGGGGTTCAGGACAAAGCAGGATGCCAGGAAACACAGCACAAGTGCAGGTAGCGCATCATCATGTTTATCTTGTCTGTGCTAGCAAGGACATGTGGAAACTAGAATATCTTCTGCTTGCGAAGAGCCTGTGTGTAACAAGGGTGGGGAGGAGGAGGAGGACGTCACTGGGCGATCTCTGGGTAGCCTGTGGTAGAGCTACAACAAAGGGGTCCCAGCTCCAGGAGAAAGAATGGGGAGGAGCACAAAAGGGTTAAAGTACAATGGGGGGGGTTGAGCTTTGTATGGCATTTTAGCTCTCTGGAAAATGGAATATTTGATAATAATGCTTGTTTCTTACACACCCATCTTCTCTGGTTTGCTCTGTCAAAATGAAGGGGTCACGAAGGGCATCTTGACTTACTAGCTGAGCATCCAACTGCCCCCCCTCCAAATGCACATGCAGCATCTGCCCCTCAGCATGCTCCTCCCAACACCCACCCACCCCTGGTCTGCAGCTGTGACGTCTCAGCCCCTCTTAGAACTGCAGCATTTAAATGCATTACCCAAATAGACAGCAGTTTCACCAGACTGAATAAAGTCCCGGCTTACTTCTGACTTTATCTAGGACTATGAACACCCAGAACTATTATTAATTGTCTTTACTTCTAATCTGTGATGGGGGGGGGGGGGTGTGTGATTTGTTTTCTGTAGCTTTTAGGCTTACTTCCCCCTGCAAATCTTGCATCATATTTGGACATTTAAGTCTATACATATGCAACATTTTCTTGTTCTGGTGCAAATTCCAGCATGTGGGGGAACTATGTATTTTGACCAGTACCTTTAAGTTGCTGCCCAAGTACCTTTAAGTTGCTGTTATGGAAATGACAGGCAATTGCAGAATTCTTGTGGCACCTTCAAGGCAAAGGGCTCTGGAAAACTCTGCTTTCAAGGGCTGGCGAAACCAATTTTCTCGGCTTCACTTTAATTTGGGATTCATAATTCAAGATTGTTTCATTCTTCATGTAAAAGTGAAGATGCCCCCAAAACTTCAGGTAAAATGTTGAGCCCAAGGGGGGGGGGTCTGCTGTATTCAGATTAGATCAGGACAAGGATGGCTTCCTTCCTTCCTTCCTTCCTTGTAGCTTTTTCTGATGACAAACCCTTTGATTCCTGAAATCATTGCAACTGACTTCTTCTGAGGAAGCCTACAGACCTCAGGCACTGAGATTTGCCTAACAAAGGTTTTTCTGCCCCCAGGAGAGTGAACTTTGCATTTTCTAAATAGCTGGATGATTGTTCAGAGGCCTATCACTGTTTAAATGCTTGCTAACTTTTCCCAAAGGCTTATTTTGAGTGACAGCCAGTGCTGGCCTCTCTCTGGGCACGCAAAAGATAAGCTGCCTGGCCCCACCCACCCCAAGTGGCTTTGCCAGCCTCCTGCATTTCTGTCAGAGATCCGAACAAGCGCCCCTCCCTGCCTGCGCCGCCTCGTTCTCCTGCGACCACCATTCTCGTGGCCAGAGGTGTGGAAGCAGTTCTGCAGGACGGGCGTGGCCAGAGCCCTTGTGGCCTCCTGGTCAAGATCCACAGGATAGTCGGGGCAGCAGCCTCTGGGGGCTTGCTGCTGGCGAATGCGGCATACGATGAAGATGGTCCTTGCGCCAAGGGCACTAGTGAGCCAAAAGCAGGTCGTTGACTAGGTCTGGCAAAGCCTCTTTCTGACTGGCCAGGGTCGAGAATGGGATGCCAGGCTAGAAACAAGCCGGGCAACAGCTCCCCCTGTTAGTCTCCAGCATCAGGTATTCAGAGGTACATAACATGGGGGCTTCCTTAATCTCTTGTGATTAAATGTTTGTATGTTGCAGACATGGGAGCAGAACTGTTTTCCGAACCGTTGATTTGAGCAACACCTAAAGCGTTTTGTGTGTGGTGTTGGTGCCCTGTTCAAACGATGACGCCGGGGCATGATGATAATTGGATGCAGTGAGTGAAAAATGCCTCCTGGTTTAGCCCTGGTTGTCTCGGCAGAAATGCTCACTCCCACAAAGAGGCCCAGGAATTACCGTAGCTCTGGTGTGCGTCGTCAAGGTGTGACTTCCGTTGTCTTGCCTTCCTTCTTGCCTCTCTCCGGATGCGTGGCAGCCCCTGATGCCTCAAACCTGATCTCTTCAGATGTGGAACAGTTGTCCTTGTTTGTGTCTCTTTATTTCAAGCTGCAAAAATGTGAATCATCCCCTATGTGGACTTTAACAGGAACAGAGTGGTGAAGAAGGGGTGTGTGGGGTGGGGTGTGCGCAGCATGTATATGTGGCAGGGAGTAATTAAAGTAGACAGCAGATCACCTGGCCAGAATGCTCGGTGCCAGAACCCAGAATTGTAACATGGGGGGGGGGAGCTGTCTGTGGACTGGCGACTTTCTATTGTCCTGTGTAGCTATTTTCCATTTCTGTCACTCGCAGATTTGGCATAAATGATGCGCAGGGTGTATTTTTGTACCAAACGATGGCTGAAGCCAGCGTCTGTTGGATAAATGGGTGTGTACTAGCGAAGGTTTGGTTTTGTTCACTTTTAAAGTGGACACAGCTCTGTTTGTGGTGGTCAGTTTGCCTTTTGAGTGGATGTGGGCTTCTGGAGCGAGGAGGGCTGGGGTGCCCATTCGCCCTCTGCTCTGCCACTTGTTCAGGAGCTGTGAAGCAGCCCTCTGAGCTGCCTGCTCCTGTGAAGGGCTGCTGCGTTCAAGGGGCTGCTCCACCCCCAACTATGCACAAGACTCCAACAAGTGGGGCTTTAGCAGAGTCTTTGCCACAGCAACAGCCTGTGAGCAATGTTGCACTGTGATCTTTCTGTCCAAAGAGACTGCCAGCAACGTTACACCAACCAGGTAGGTCCAACTTGTTTCATGCAGCGGGCCGAATAGCATTCATGGCACTTGCTGGGGGCAGGAAGTGATGTCATTAAGCAGGGAATGACCAGAAATGAGCACTTGGTTCTCACCTAGGAACTAATTAGTTGCAAATGACAGAAGAGAAAATTTGCAAATCTTGCTCAGTTTTAAAGTAACTACAAGTCAGCAACTTGGTGATACCTCAAAGAAAGCAAAGGTGTGATGTGATGTAAGATGCCACAACTTCCAGTGTGGTTGGGGCAATAGACTGGAAGTGGGTACTAGCTTAAGCTCTTACTAGTGTCTGAAGATGGTCCTTGACGTTTTGCAAATTCAGCCCCGGGCAGCCCAATCCTGCGTAGGACTCACTGGCAGGCCAAAACGGTTGGCCGCTACACCCTAAGCAAGATGCAGCCTACATTGGCAGAGCCGGGACACACCTCGGGGGGGGGGGAAGGACGTTTATCCCTTCCCCCAGTTTAAGTCCCAGCGGCCCCAATGGGTCTCCTTAGATGTGTGCCAGTTATTTTGGTGGCGCACATCTGGGGAGGCAGTGTAAGGCCGGTCAGGACCGGGAAGGGGGTTAGGATATTGGCAGAATCTGCCACCGATACCCACGCCCCCCCCCTCTGGCCTGGCCAGCCAATTGTCTCTCCACCGGCCCTCCCTCCCCACACTCTCCCATCGCCTAGCGCAGGACTTACCTGTGTCCGACAGCGCGGGTATCCTCTGGTGGCAGAGTAGGCAGCACTGTCCGCGGGTGCCACAAAAGTGCTTTACGGCACTTTTGCGACACTCTAGGCCGGCGGAGAGCTTACTCCGCCGGCCTTAAATTAAGCAGGATTGCGCTGTTAATCTGGGCGATTGAATGATGGTGTGGCCACATTTGTTCTTGTATCTATTTTTAAAAAACTGTCTTGCTATTTTTTTTAAAGCGTGTTTAGGATGCGGGATGTCTACTTTTCTTTACAGCGCGTCCATCACCCCTCACTTCCCTGCATCCGAGGAGGTGCGTTTGTTCAATAGATATGCTGAAGAGGTGAATGAATACATGGGAGAACACCCCCCCCCCTCAGAAGACTCCACTGCTGCAGCCCGACACATGCTGAGTGGAGAGTGATGTCCTGCAGAAAGCAGCACCAAGGGAGCGTTTCAGTCTCCTCAAGCAGGACAGTCTGGGTCAAGGTGCCCCTTTTTCAATAGGAGAGATGGGCAGCCCAGCCCTATCCCCTGCCAGCACAGCGGGGCTGAACGGCGCACACTGCATCCGGCAGGGGAAGGGAAGGAGCTGGAGATCTCCTCGGGGTAAGGGGACATTCATCTGCTAACCCCGGGTGAAGCCTCAGTGTCCCCAACAGGTCTCCTTGGTTCCATGCCAGGGCTGAGCTGAAGCTGGCAGAGAGCCTGGGGGGGGGGGGAGGAGGAAGTGAATCTGCCAGCCGTAGCCAGCACAAGAGAAGGGGCATGCACGAGTGCGGACGACAGCAGCCTCTGCCTTGCCCACTGTGCCTGTGCGTGTGCGTGTGCGCATGCGCCTTCTCTTGTGCCTGGCTGTAGCTGGCAGCTTCACTTCCTCCTCCCTGGCTCTCCCTGCCTGCTGGCCACATGCAAGTGGAGGCGCTGGCTGCTGCCTGTGCTGCTGCTGGCTGGGAGGTGAGGCAAGCACCACGCAGTCTGTGGAAAGAGCTTCTGCAGGCCTGACCTGGTCCGTGGGCCGTATGCTTGACACCCCTGCCTTAAACCTTCAGCAGATGAAGTGAACAGAAGAGGTTCCTTAGATTGGAAAATGGAGAACTGGTCCACAAGCACTAACCAGCAAATGGAAGCGGTTCCAGCTGGGTCAGTGAATCACAGTCTAGCTTTGCTGACTTCTTTGCCTCTCCAGTTGTTGTTGCTGCTGCTGCTCCTCCTTGAGGTCCCTGGTGCTCGATTGCACTTCACTGGCAGCTGGACCCTGCGCTTGTTTGCTCAGAAGTGAGCGGCGCTGACTTCAGCGGGACAGAATCCCACCTTGGGCAAGGGGCTTGAGCGAACTGTGGAGACCGTCTTCAGAAGCAGATGGTTTCGACCGTCCCCAGTTTGGCTCTGCCCAAGCGTTGGCGCTGACCCAGCCTGGGTTGCTGTGCGTAGGTGACCTGCACCGGGGTCTGGGCAGGGGACCGGATTCCTTCTGGCCCTGCTGAGCCTCTCGGTGGCTGTCAGTCCCATTGAGCACAGCAGCTGTCAGTGCTGCCCTAGTGGGGCATTCTTAGGGAGCTCCGTCGCGCAGCAGCTCTGGTCTTTCCTGGGCGGTTTCAGACGCTGGTGCTGCCGGATGCCTGCTTGTTGCTGTGACTGTTGGCTTGTGACGTCCTGCACCGTTCTGTTCCGGCTCCCGTGCTATTGAACACCTACTGGACATGAAGCCCCTGGGGGAGCTCCTCTAGGGGGCTGGCTTTGGGTGCCATCACCCAGCATGATCTCTCCACCCCCAGTTGGGAAGGCCGTGGAAGTTCTGACCTGTGGCTTGGTGTCAGGGAAGGGCTGGAGGAGGCCAAACGAGCTGGAATGAATTCCAGGCGCGTCAGGCGTTCTGCTAGTTTGGAAAATCGGTTCTTGCTGGGACAGTTTGTTGCGTGCAGCTTGAAAGTGTTCTAGATCCCACTGTTGCTCCTGGATGTGCAGGTGTTGGTTGTGGCTCAGAGTGCTTTTCCTGGTGTGCCAGTGCAGCTGTGTGGCTCTGCAGACCTTGCCGTGGTGCCTTCTGCCCTGGTTACCTCGGGTACCAATTGCTGCAATGTTTGCACCACATGGGGCTGCCCAGGGAACCGTATGGAGACTTCAGCTCATGCAAGATGTACTGTAGCTCTCTGATGGGAACCCATGGATGTGACCACGCGAGACCATTGTTGCTAGTGGGTGTGTTGGCACCCAGGGTGCTGCTGGGAACAATTCAAGGTGCTAGTCATGACCTTGAAGCCCTCCAGGACTGAGGACCAAAGTTTCTGGAGGGCTGTCTCCCCCCAGGAGTCTGCCTGTGCTGTAAGGCCTTTTAGGGCCACCCTCTTGAATGTTCTGCCTCCTTCCAAGTTGCTGGTGACGAGCAGGTTTCCAGTCGTGGCCCCTGCAGTGGGAGACGTGATGGGCCCCTGGCTGCTGAAGCCTTACTTTTCTGAGCAGGGCTGGAGGCTGCTGGGTCCTTGTAGTTTTGTGTGTGTGTGTGTGTGTGTGTGTGTGTGTGTGTGTGTGTGTGTGTGTGTGTGTGTGTGTGTGATTTTTATGTTTTTCTTTTTGAATTGTAAGCTGCTCTGAGTCTAAGGGCAAAGGAGGGATATAAATGTTTGTTCCAATAACCCTTGGGGATCCCACACAGAGGAAACTTTCTGTAAGCCATTCTGGTGAATTGTACCCAAACTTGGAAGTAAGTCTAGTTGCTGAATATTTTTCTGTTTGTCATCATCATCAAGTTATCCAGGACCCTCCTAAAGCGGAACAGGAACAGCAGCTACATTCCTAGGCTTAAGAAGCAAACCAAATGTTTCCATCCTGGCTGAAAGCCTCCCCAGAGGACCAAACTCCCAGCCCCTACCTGCAGCAGAAAAGCTGTCGTGAAGGGAGGGAGGGAGTGCCTTCTGCAGAGTCTCAGCCGCCCTCTTTCCTATGACTGGAAAAGCTCCTGTATTGAAGCCTGGCTTTGATGACAGCCCCCCGTCCCCCCCCCCCCCCGTGCTTGGAGAAATGTGGCAGGAAAAGGCATGCTGGCTGAGCTGTTGTGTCCCTGCTGTTAGTACCGACAGCCAGAAGGACGTGGAGCTCTACACACACACACACACACACACACACACACACACACACACACACACACACACACACACACACACACACACACACACACACACACACACACACACACACAAGTCCCTTTCCAGACAGCCTTCTGCAGATGGGTCTCTCCTTACCTCTATCAGCTGGCTCAGGGCGGTTCGGGAGTAGCAGAGCAGCAGGGAAGGTGAGCCCCCGAACTGACAAAGGGGGTGCCGCGAGGGCTGGTCCCACGCCATCTTCTTTCTTCCCTGGCTGCCTCTCGTCTTCGTCTCTGTGCAGACTGGAGCCTGCCAGGGGTGGTTGATGGATGGCCGGCGAGTGGTCTCGTCACCCCCCTCGACATCTGCCGCTCTCGGCCAGGCCCCCTGCTCCAGCCTGCAGGCGCTGTCCTCGCTGCTTTGGATGCTGCCTGCCTGGGGAGCTGTTAATTAATTCATTGGGCCACCGGGTTTGCTTACAGGCGGCTTTTGGTCTGGGGACTAGCCAGGGGCAGGAGAGCGATCATCACCCAGGCTGCAATGGGGTGAGGTTGCTGCTGGCAGAGAAGAGGCTGCTACCTCCCAGACCTCATTTCCCCCGAGAGCAAAGTGATCTACTTAGTGCAGCCCTGCTTGCTTCCAGGCAGATGAAAGATTGGATTGCCCTTCTTCCTCCTCATTCTCTTGTGGGGATGAGGTAAGTAGAGATGCAGATGTGAACTCTGGCTAAGGTTGGGACGGTTCTACAAGGAGGTCTTTGATGCAGCCTTCTGAACAGCCACTCTCCGGTGGTAAGAATTACCAACGGGCGACCAGAGTGGGAACCTGAGGAACTTGTGCCGATGCAGCTGTAACAACTGGGCGTGTGCTGCAACCTGCTTGGGGGGGGGGGAGTCACAGAGGCCTCCTCAAGGTAAGGGAACATTTGTTACCTTATCTCGGGGCTGCATCAGCGCTGGAAAGTTGGATAGGTTTGGGCTCTTATTTAAATTGGAAGAAAGTTGGTTGTCTTTCGCTTTCCTTGCCCTTCTCTCTTTTAGGGGGGGGGAAATAGTCATGGGAGCTCTGGAGAATTGTGGGTTGGGCAGCAGTGGAGCAATATGGAATTTGGATTTGAATTAACCAGGCAAAAATCTCTGGCTGCAGGTCTCTGCTAGAACAGAACATCCATGTTGAAACTGCAATAATAGCACCTGTCTTGAATTCCTGAATAGGACAGGCTAGAACAAATTCAGCTGGGGGGGACACCTGTTGGTAGCTAAACTGAAAGAACTTTCTGTAATCTTTTATAGAACACTCGAATTTTCATAATTTAAAATGCGTGTTGTAATGCATATCATCGTTTTATCTATACAGTATGTATAAAAGTTACAATTTTAAGTTGGTGTGTCCCTGACTTAACAGCCCTTCTTCCCTGTGGTTCCTCTTTTTTGTCTATCTTTAGATCATAAACTGATTAATGCGGAGACCTGTTGATCCTTTTGCAAAACACTTGGTAGCTTGTCGATCTTAATTATACTATCAAAAACCAGCACCCACTTCCTGGTTTTTGATGTTGTCTGGATTGATGTATTCTTGCTCTTAATTCCCTCAATGAATGTTTGCCCTCTGAAGGCCACCTGGCTCCCTGCCAAGGATTGGTCAGCTGGCTGCTTTTCAAGCAGTTTCCATGAGCACCAGGAATGTGTTAGCGGTGCATTGTGGGATGCAGGGATGTGCCTCTTTCTGGGAGCCCGACCCGATCTTGGTAACTGAGAACGGCTGCAGAAGGGTTGGCCTGAGAGACTTCCGTCAACATCGTTTGCTGAAACATGTGAGTGGGGAGAATTTGTGAACTGGGAAGGGCAGGACGAAGGCAGAAGCGGTGGTGTTTACAGAAGGGGAGCAAGTGTTGCTCGAAAGACACTTGCTTCGAAATAACTTTGAGAAGTGGTTGGTGTCTTCCCTCCACGGTTGTCTGGTGAGCCTGGTTTATGAAGCCATCGAGGAATGATGTTCATCTCGAGTTGGGGAGGGGGCAAGTGATGTTGCTAACTGTTGCTCCCCAAAGCATTGAACTCATTTTCTTATTCATTACAATTTTTAAAAATGGGAAGGAATGGCTATAACAGAACAGAGACGCCATGGTGAACGTGTATTCTTACTTATTTCTGTTCTTTTTCGTGTACTGTACTTCTGACTTACTACGCAGTCGTTACATTTGGAAAACTTGGGAAACGATGTGGTTAAAGTTGAAACAACATGATTGCTTAATACTTTTGCAAGTTTCAGGGTTTCTGCAACACTCCCTGTCTTGTGCATCGTTTGCATTATTCCTCTCTCCACCTGACGATGGAATAAGGCAGTTTGATCAAGCATTTTGCCTCCAGACAACAGCAAGAAATAGTGGCAGGTTCTTATTTGCTCCAAGGTAGTAAACAGGGACATAATCCAGGAGTACTTCTTTGCACTCTCTCCAGAATTGCTGTGCATCCTTTAATGGAAGTGCCCCTCTCTTCTGCTAGCTTGGAGTAAGGAGAAGACCGCGCATGATGCGGTGGGGACTGGAGCCCTCCTTGTGGCTGTCTTCTGGCCCCCTTTGACTGCCCCTTGGCCCATTGTGTGACTGGCAGTTGCTCTCCTTGATCACAAGAGGTCGCTATTGTGGTGAGCTCAAGAGTTCCATTTTTGGTAAACAGAGATGACCTGGCTGGGGTTGAAGCTTCCGCAAGTCTGCTCTTCCAAGTTGTTTTCCTGGATCCTTCAGTGCAGTATTATCTGGTCTTGTTTCCAAAGTAAAACCAATGTAGTAGGAATCCTTCCATGATTCTTAAAACATTTACAATTTTTAAAGGAATATGGGCAACGTGCATATCTTCCAATTCCAGAATTAATTTAGAAATGCTCCTCTAAGTAAACAGAAATTGAGGAGTGGGGTATAGGACAGAGGGAGCTTCTGAAACAATAGACTGGGTGGGGTAGATGTGATCGTCCCTAACTCTTAGCAAAACTCCTCCTTTTCCAAGCTCCGCCCTTTTTAAACCTGTCCATTAATTGGAAAAAAGAAGCTAAAGGTACGAGGAGCTGCCATGTTGCTAGGGCCCCTTTCTAGCACCCCCCCCATTCCAGAGAGAGGGGTAGCCATTTGAATCTGTTGCTGTGGCGTAAGCTTTCGCGACTGCATTCCACTTCATCAGATATGTGATGTGTTGTCCTCGGTTGGCTTTAAAGAACTGATTAAAACCAGATAAAATTTTTAAAAACACGTAGTTTTTAAATGTTTTTAACTTTTTGGTTTTTAAAAGGTTAAAAATAGCTCAAACAACGTATGGGGCCACAACGTTTTGTCCAATTCTATAGATGCCATCAGGTGGGCGATAAAAAGAGCTAGCAAGACTATCAAGTTACTCTGAGAAGTAGTCCACACAGTTATAAACCATTTGCTTTGGCGCGTTCAGCGATTACCACTGGAAGCCCGATATCATAGTTCTAATTCTAATGCATAGAATTGTATTGTAAGACAGTCAGGGACTTGTCGTTTTTAAAAACATATCAACAGCGAGGCACCCGCCTGTGTCTCCAACCGGCGTCTCCTGGTTCAGCTGGCGCTCGCTCTTCTTTGGTTTGGTTCCAGCAGATGTCCAAAGATCTGGATGCCACTTAGAGATGCAGGGAAACAAGTTTGCATCGGTGTCCTTCAACGTGGGTTCTGGTTCTGCTTCGTGTGTGTTTTCTGCATGACGATGTGCTGCAGCCAGTGTGTCCCTCTGGACCCCCACTCTTGCTTGGGCTCCGCGTTGGGGGAACTCCTGATGGCTTGGTGGCTGCTGCTGCTGCTGCTGTTCTGAGGATGCATAGCCAGCCTTGCAAGAAGCCATCATGCGAAAGCGGAGAGGAACAGTCATTTTAGCTTGTACCTGCTGAGCTTTAGTTTTCCAATGAATTGAAAAAGGGAACCACACAGTTTTTAAGATTCATAGCTTGCAGCTCATCTGCTGTAGAAATCCGTTCTTGGAAGGCGGATTGTGTGTTCCTTCATGATCGACTGGGTGTGTAAGAGAGAGGTGGAGACTTTCAATCCCTAGAACATGAACTTTGCGGCTTGGACCACAAAAAATAGCTGCCAGGAGAACAAAGGAGAGACCTTGTTTAGCTTCTGTGTGTGTTGCTTAGTTGTTCTGGTATTCTTTGGGGAGATGCACTGGGATGGAAAATGTGTTGAAACAGTTTACTGAATGGATCTCAAATATTGTACCAGACAAAGTACTGTATATGATACATGAGTGCATTGATTTTAGTTAACATCAGGAACATTAGAAGGAAAAGGGGGGGGGGGAAGAGAACAGAAGAGGGAATATGGCCAGTGAGGGGAAGGGTTTAACAGATGGAGAAACATAACCTAATACCGTATTGACCCGAGTATAAGACTCACTTTTGTCCCCTAAGGCAAGTCTTTAAAGTAGGGGTGCGGCCTACAATCAAATCCACCGTTTTTTTTCTGCCTAGAGTTTTCTGCAAAGCGTCCCTTTTTCAAGCCTCTCCAAGTCTCTTTCAAAGGTAAAAAGCTTTTTCTTTTTTAAACTGCAAAAGCTTGTTTTCAGCTCTTAATCACTTGCTAAATGGCCAGGATCTCTCTAGCAACCTCTAGCCTTAGAGGCATTTGAAAAAATTAACACTTAAGTTCCAGCCCCAGGACTCTGTGGAAACTAAGATATTTATTGATCCTGCAGTTTGAAAGTTGAGAGCAAGAGCTCCTGCATAGGCTTATCATATCCAAAGGGGGACAGAGTGCCAACCTTTAGGCTGCAATCCTATGCACACTTACCTGGGAGTAAGCCCCATTGAATGCAATAGGACTTACTTCTGAGTAGACATGCATAGGATTGTGCTGTTAACCATTGAAATTTGGGCAGGTGCAGCTCATCATCATGGAAGGGTGCAACAAACTGCACCTGCCCAAATTCCAAAGGTTAAAGGTAGGCACTCTGTCCCCCTTTGGATCTGGGAAGGTTACTTATACTAGGGTGCCCAGATTCAATAAGGGACAGGGTGCCCATGCCTTTAACTGTACTAAAGCTGTACTGTTTTACTATTTACTAATGTGTGTATTTTCTTTAAGTTAAAAAATGTTTAAAATATATTTTTTAAAAAATAGCACCAAACTTTAAGGGTGTGGCTTAAAATCAGGAGCGTCCTATACTCGGGGCAATACGGTATATTGATAATGGTATCCCCTGACAATTCAGTCCAGTCGTGTCCGACTCTAGGGTGTGGTGCTCATCCCCATTTCAAAGCCGAAGAGCCAGTGTTGTCCGAGGACACCTCCGTGGTCATGTGGCCGGCATGACTCTCCTTGCCGCAGCGCGTAGCATGCAGCTGGAATACGGAGCGCTGTTTACCTTCCCACAAGCGGTACCTATTTACTTGCATTGACACGCTTTGGAACTGCTAGGTTGGCAGGAGCTGGCCAAGCAACGAGCGCTCACCCCGTCGCGGGAATCGAACTGCCGACCTTTCGATCGACAGCTTATGGTTCAGCGGTTTAACCCGCTGTGCCACCCTCTGGCCTTGTTTGATATTGATAATACCCAAGTATAAACATCTAAAGGAGGGGTGTTTGTTTTAAAACACTGAGCCACTGCACCAAGTTGTGGGTGGAAGGCAGAGGGGAGCCTTCCCTTCCCTGCTCCTCGCCCCACAACTGCCCTGGTGGCAGAGGAAGACCTCTGTTCAGCTGTTCTCTGGACAACACACGTCCTCGATTCTGCAGTCCCAGAGAGCATGTTGGCGGTTAGAACGGAGACCACCGACAAATCTACACATGTGGACACAGCCAGGGGCGTAACAAGCACGGGAGTTTGCTGCGCCCCAGAAGTGACATCACTTCCGGGTTTGCTGTGATCTGGCAGAGCTTGAGCGCACGCAGCCGCGCCACTGTCCTCCCACCCGCCCTGCAGCCCTGGAAACAGCTCCTTGCACTTGGGCTCTGCTGATCCGTCAGAGTTTGAGCCTGGGAAACAGCGGCGCGGGCTCTGTTCTCTTAAGGAGACCAGGGGCGGCAAATGGCTGTCCTCATGTTCCGAACTGAACGCGAGGGCAGTCATTAAGTGGTGGAGCCTGAGGGTTGTGCCCCCCCCTCCCGGGCTTGTGCCCAGAGCAGTTGCTCCTCAGGCTCCACCCACATTACGCCCCTGCGTGACACAGCTGTCCATCTACACTGGTTATACGTGCATCTTTGTGGGCACAGCATGCTCTGCTTCTATTGCTTGGCTCTGCCAGGCCCAGCCGTAGCACAGAGCTGTCGAATCCCTGGGACCTGGAGCTGCAGTAAAGCCAGGGACTCTCATCTGCCCTGTCCCTGCTGTGCTCTGTGCAGCTGCCCTCCATGCCTCTCCCTGTGTGGCACAAGGGCAGCAAGCATGCGCCACCCTCCTTAGGGCAGGGTCAGGCATTCCAGCCCTGCAAGAAGTGGGGGTCCGAACCACTCCTAGAGACCTTGGCACCCTCTGCGGACCCCTTGGCTTTCTGGCCTGTCTGCAGATAATTGTTGTTTTTATACACGGATAAAAACACCTCTCCGGACCTCTGTGTGGGGACTTGGCTCTCCCCAGGGTGGGCTGGGGTTTGCTTTGTCCGTGGGCTCTCTGTCCGCTTCACTCCTGTCAGAATAAAAGCCCTGGGAGCCAACTCTCAGCCTCTCCCGTCCCTGGAAGCAGCCCACAGTGTGCCTGGATCGGCCCAGGAGGAGCAGGGCTGTGTTGCTCCTCCGCAGTCCTCGGGGTCCTTCCCTGTTCAAAGCCGTTCCTGTTCACTGGCCCGGCACGGCTGCGCCAGTGAAGTGAGCTGCAGGCTGCCACTGCTGCCCTTCAGGAGGAGATCCAGCCAATGTCACTGCGACACGGAGGCTCAGAGGTGGCTTCGGGCTGCCTGGAGAGATGGAGGCTCAGGGCCGTGGTTAAGGAAGGGTGCGCCAGGGTGCCAGGTGCTGTGCAGAAGAGGCCACCTGCCGCCTCTAGGGAAGGAACGGACGAGGCATCCAGCAGCAGTCGGAGGGACTGACTGGCCCAGCGTGGTGCTGGTTAGGGACAGCTGTCCTTGAATTTGGATTTGGAAGAGGTGCGCAGGGGCTTTCTTGCATTTGTGTGCCCTCTGCCCCTCCCAATCCAAGGCCCGCTTTAGTTACACCAGGAAGGTCCTCTTGTAGGTTGTGTGTGTGCTTCACAAAGCTGAGATGCGGCGGCGGAGTGTCAGGAGAACGAAACAAGGGCCTTTTGTTGTTGCTCTCAGGCTACGGTATTCTGGAGGAGAAAATGTCTGGCTTTGACTGAGAGCAAAAACACGACGAGAAAAAGGGCTTCCGTATTCTTCGGCTAACTGTGTCTGGCCTCGAAACCACAGTGCAGCTTTTGTCCAGAGGGCTATGTCAGAGTGAGATGAATTTGTGTGGGGAAAATAACTTCCAAACACATTCTTAATTCCCCTGCAGAAACCCAGCTTTGTTCTTCTGCTTTTGAAAAGTTCTTCAGCATTTGAGATGGTCAACAGCCATAGATTTTTTTTCGGGGCCCAAAGCATGGGGCTGTGGTGGTGCATGTGCGTTGCATGCAGGGAGGTGCTCCAGCTCCCACCATCCAGGGTGGTCCCTGAAAGACTCTCTGGGAGGGCCAAGGGGAGGAGGCAGGAGGTGTGCTCCTCTGAGGTCCCTGGTGGAGGGGCAGGATAGAAATGCCAGGCAATACTTAAGGCTGATCTATACCGCACGGATCCCGGCGTGTCCGGCGATTGCGGAGCTGTGTGGCTTCCATTTTATCAGATCGCACTGGAACGTGGGAGATCAGCGCTCTCCCGAGTTCCGTTGCGATCGGTCGTGGACCATGCTCATGTTTGGCCGTTTTCGGCCAATCAGAATAAAGTGAGGGCGAGACGTGGAGCAAAGTGTTTCACCAATGGGATGAGAGGAAGGCTTTCAGCCAATCGGAGAGCTTGCCGATGCGTTGGAAGAAGAGGTGGAGCCAGGACAGCGTCTTGGGGCGGGGCGTCCTGTCCCCTACGCTCACAAGCCTCCAAACGCAAACTGGGTGGGTGTAGATCCACCTTACAGCATGGATGTATCTAAGTAACTAGGTCACTAGTGCGAGTACGAGTCATTTTTGCACAAGTGCAAGTCCGAGTGTGAGTCAGTGCCCAAAATTTTGGGCAAGTGCGAGTCATTTTTTGCACGAGTGCGAGTCGAGTATGAGTAAGGCCAAAAACCACCAGTCACAAGTCACGAGTCAAGTCACTTTGGGGAAAATGGCTTTTCCCCCTGAAAATGGGGTGTGTGTGTCTGGGTGGCGTGTGTGTGGGGACCTCTGAAGCTTTTAAAGCAACCACTTGGCTTCCCCTATGCCCTTTCCCTCACCTTGGAAATGGCAAGTCGTTACCCCCACGAGTGCGAGTCAAGTGCGAGTCCTGTGGGTCACAAGTACGAGTGCGAGCCAGTGGGGTACGAGTACGAGTCAGGGAAAAAGTGACTCAGTCGCACTTGCAAGTCGAGTCATTTGACTCGAGTCCCCATCACTGCCTTACAGGTGTGTATTTCAGGTGTGAGCATCTGGTGTGTAGCTCCTCATCACCCTAAGAACAATGCATAGAAGGGAGAACATGTGCAGCTTCTCTTGAGGACCCTGAGATCAGGCAGGGAAGCAGTAAAAACAACATGTTTGTTAAACGACTGCAAAATCAAAACCATGGAGGGGATGATGCATGTGATCAAAGCCAGGCAGTGGTCCACTAGCTAGCGTCGAAAAGGGGAGGGCAGCAAAGGGTCATGAGGATGTTAAAAGTGGAAGCAGGACAGAAACGGGAGGGGAACCCGGACTAGGACTAGGAGGGCTTGTTCTCTGCCTGACTCGGGCTGTTGGAGGGTCTCTGTCGCAAGCGGAACAGACAACCCGCCTCCCGTGAGGCATCCGATGCTTCCAGCATCAAACCTGGACAAATGCGCAAAGGGGGGGGGGGTTGTGTGACCTCATTACTTATAGCCTGTGGGCATTAACCAGGTTTCACTTGTGGAATTGGATACTTGGGGTCACCAGGGTCGCTGAATTTCGTGCTTTGGACCTCCGGCGCCTGCATGGCTCAAAATGAGGCCCTTGGTGTGCCAGTCAGTTGGAAGTGAAGGGTTGCCGAGAGCGTCCCTCCCACACGGGTTGCTGCAGCTCTTGGTTCCCTAACCCCCCCCCCAAATCCGGATGTGTTATGATGTGCACAGGTAGCAAACCGTGGGAGGGGAGGAAAGTGTGGCTGTACTGAAGGAAATGACTGCTGCAGCCAACTTGTGTGTGTGTGCGTGCGTGCGCGCGCACCTGTTCCAGAATGAATGTCAGAAATGATCCCGCTTTAAATCGGAAGGTGGGTGGAGCAGAATGGCGGACGGGGCAGAGCAGACCAGACCAGCAGAATGGGGAAACCTGCTCATCCCCGTGAAAAGCACTTGAGCGGGAGGCTGACATCTGGAGTGGTCCATCCACGTGTGGAAGGCGTTGTTTGATGGGCGATCATGTGCCAGCCAGCCAGCCCTTGGTTGCCTCTTCTCCCCCCCCCCCCAGCATTGCTCTCAAAAAAAGATTGCTGAGCATGACACGAACACAACCCTGTCATGAGGGCAGAGGGGTCTGGCTCAGTCGGGAGAGCCGCCGCCTTGCAAGCCTGAAGATCGGTGGAATGGCAAGTTTGAGACACGCCGCCGACAAAAAGCTGTGAAAGCCTCTGTGAGGAGAGAGAAGAGCTCCTAGCTGTGTCGGTCGAGTGTGGGAGGCGCCGGCCAGCAGAAAAGCCAGACTGCAAAAGGATATCACCTGGAATGTAGCTGTTCACGAAAGATTGGACATTTATATATTGTAAAAAACAAAACAAAACATTAGGGGGGTTAGGAAAGCCTGCCCATGTACACTGTCTTGGGTTAAAGTCGGGGGAGAAATCCAATGACCAAGAAAGGCGGTATATAAAATACTGTATGTTATTCTATATCTTCTGCCAGGCAAAATCCTGGCCACCACCTTGTTGGCAAGCATATGCCTCACCAGAGAAGGCTCTCTGTTTGCAAACAGCTTAGCGTGGTGAATTAGTGGTGTGGCCTTGTGCTCAGGAAGGTTTCATAACAGTACCTCAGGGCTGTGTGTGTCATTCAGGAAACAGGCCTGGGTCTGTACTGGAACAGAAGAGGAAACTTGGCCGAGGTGTAGGAGGGGAGCGGGGCGGGGAGAGTGACGTCTGCAGCTCCTACAACGCTCCTTCATGGAAAGGCTGCCCAGAACGACTTGGAGGCGGCAGCAGCGGCTGCAGCAGCAGCAGCCACGGCACAGAGAGAAGTTTGGGTGGCTTTTGCGTTGGAAGCCAAGTCGCGCCCAGGTCCTCAGGATTGTTGAGTCTCCCCAGGAATGCTCCGCTGCCCACGCTGGAGATGCCAGGGATTGAACCTGGGGGGGCTCTCTGCATGCAAAGCTTGTGCTCTGCCACTCAGCCACAGCCCCCTCCTGACAGCCAGGTAAGTCTCTTGACACTCTCAGAACCTCTTTGTGCCGCTTAGACCACCTTCTGCATCAGTAACAGCCTGAAATCCAGTGGCTGCTCGGGCAGTGAAACAGGACAGTCTGTAGTTTCACAGTGTCACCTTGTGGAATACAGTGTGCTTGAACTGGGTCCAGCCTGTTTCTTGTGAAGGGTGCCGTGGAGCATGTGCAGAGTGTTGATGTTCCTGATGAGTAGCTAATGACAGCTTCCGTGCTGCTGGAAATGCAGATCATGCAGGATATAGGATCAAAGCAGCCTGGAGGACCTTGTGATTTTCTTTTTTCTTTTTTTAAAGTCCCGGTTGAAAACCGAATATTCCATTTCTTTATTCTTAGATGGGGCTGCTACACTGTAGACTGAGTTGGCATGCTTTCTTGGGTGTAAGTCCCATTGAGCACGATGGGACTTCATAATAAACATGCATAGGTTTGTGCTGTTAGCCTTGTACCTAGTGGGGTGGGGGGGAGAAAGAGGCTTAGATGGGGACCATAAGACTATACCATTACCAGCGCAATCCTATCCAACTTACACCACTGGTGTAACCAGCGGTGCAGCAAGAACGGGAGGCCCCAGAATGAAAAGGGGATTCAGATCCCCTCCAAAGGGGGATTTAAAGGGGATTTAAATCTTCCATCCCCTCCAAAGCCTCCCGCCCTGTCTTCCCCCGCTGGTTACACCGGTGGTGTAAGTTGGATAGGGTTGCGCTGTACATGTAGACTAGGGAAGAGAGAGGTCCAGGAATTAATGGTGACAGATTGTCTACTAAAGCCTCTTCCAGGCTGGGGGTTGTTGGTTAAGAGGGGAACAACTGGGCAGGGAGCTGGTTTCTCCTGTTAACTCAGGGAAGCCAGGCTTGTCTCTGGTCTCGTGAAGAGCTGTGTGCCCAGGCAGCAGCAGGACAGCCGAGAACTCGGCTGGACCAGAGTCTCCATCCCAGTCCAGCATCCTGCTTCCCATAGTGGACAATTGGGTGCTTTTGGAGGAGCCCAGAAACCAGACTTGAAGGCAGTTGCCCTTTCCCACGGGTGAGCAGCATTGCACTGCCTCTGAACATGGAGGTTCTATATAGCCATCACGACCAGTAGCCAAGGATAGGCCTCTCTGACAGCCATCAAAGTTCGTGTCGCCTCCGTGTTGGGCCATAATAAGGCATGGGTGTGTTTATGTAAGCTTTCTTTGGTTGATCCTGGAACGACTGCCTGCTCATTGGCTGGCTGTCACTGGATGACCATGGGTTTATCAGATGGAGGGAAAACGCGACACCATGCGTGATTGTACCAGCTGCTCTGCCACACAACTGTGCTAACTGGGCTTTCTTTGCCCCTTGGCAAGATGACCATGGTGGGAAGATGCTTGCCTGGAGACTGTGTGGCTTTCTGCACAGGCTGCCTAGTCGGATGGACAAGTTCTGAAATAGTTCTGCAAAGAATCCTCAGAGATGGAAAGTTGCATGCTTGACATTTGTGGAGGATCTTCTTGTCGGCTCTCATTTTCTTGCGATGGCTCCCTGTTTTGGCTCCCTGTGGGCTTCTCCCTTCCACTGGAGTCTCGGAGATTGTGGCGTGAAGGTGGCTGGGTGACAGATCGTGTTGAACTTCAGAGCTTGCTTTGAGGTGAGGCAGTGGGTGGCTTTTGTCCTGACTCTCTCTGATCCTGATATTTGGAACTGGAAAGTCATTCTTCCACCTCATTTCCCCTATGGATAGTATGGCCCAGCACAATTTCACCGAAAACATGACTCAACCTGGCACCAACCCTTTTCCTTGAACTCTGAATAATACATGCACTACTACTAAAAACAGTATCTTTCTGGAGAAGAGCGACAGATGTTAAAGCTTCCTTTTTTCTTGCATGAAACAATGGACTGTGCAGGGGCTGGTTTCTCCTGGGAGTGTTGGATCCTGGAAGTCTGTCCTTTTCCTTGCAGTAGAAACAGATGCCAGGGCAGTTAGTCATCAGGTTGGGAGTGGCTTTCCTGTAAACTGGATCTGTGCAGGTAAGTGGAGAGGAGGGGAGCCGAAAGAGCTTTTCGTAAACAAGGGCGATTCAGAGCTTGCCCTGGACGCACAGAATAGACTGGGCCACTTCAGGCTGCAAGGGGTGTCTGTCTGTACTTAACTTTAGTAACTTTTAAAATGTGACCCGTCTTGAAAAACAGACTTTCTGCAAGTCCCTGTGCAGGAAGGGGCTGGGCTGGAACTTCACTTTGGAATGCTAGATTCCTGTTTGCAGAGATATGTGTAACACATGGACTGTTGGCGCTCCTGTCGCCTGAAAAAGTGCTGCTGCCACATGACCCACCTCATTTTGCTGTGTGCAAAGGCGGAGTCTGTTCACAGAGACCAGTTCCAGGTAGTGGCTAGACATCCAGCCGGCGGCTTGTTCAATAAAGTGGTTCCATCCACATATCAATGGACCACCTACCAGGACCAGTGTGGGATAGTGGTTTAGTGTGTCAAAGTAGAACTGGGGACGTTTGGGTTCAGATCCCTGGACCCATCATGATTTCTCAAACAAACCTGTGTCACAGAGTGGTTGTGAGGATGGAATGGAGGAGGGGAGAACCCTGAGCGCCTTGGAGGAAGCCTGGGGGGGGGGGGAGAATATGCTGCCTTAAACGAAACTGGCACGCTGGGTGGGGAGGTGGTTCGGCTCCAACCCTGACAGCTAGCTCACTAGTGAGAGGTGCAGGGGAGTGTGGAGAGCCCAGCCCAGGCACATTCCCTCAAATGAGGTCCCTGCTGCAGCAGCTGCTTCAGAGGAAGTGCGCACAATGTGCCCTGCAGGTGGTCAGTCCTGTGGTAGCGTTGGAAGTGGTGATGTGTGCCTGGAACGGGCTCCCATAGTGATGACTGCAGTGTTGACTAAGCCACAACGAGGCTGTGGTGGACCTTTTGTTGCACGCACATGCACCCTGCATTGGTTCTTTGTGTTTCTGGCAACACATTTCTGGTTTTCACACACAACACACACAAACTCTGGCAGCCAGCCAGAGGCACAATGCAGCAGGTTGTTGCTTGACAACCCTCCTCACCCACCAGAGAGACAGACATGCAGACCAGGCTGCCCCCCCCAACTCTGGAGCAAAGTGTGAATTGGGGGGAGCTCTGCGATTGGAGCTCCCAACCTGTTTTCTTCAAAGAGCAACTGGGGGGGGGGGAGGGAGCTTGATTCGGATCAAGGTTGTGGTATGTGTAGAGAGAGAGGGGTTCAACTCTCTGCCTTACTCCAATTTCAAGCTGCATTTAGCTGTGGAGGGAAAATTATGCACACAACTTGTGCAGCTTTGGGAAGAGAGGGTTGGATCATTGGCATGGGGGGGAGGGTGGAAATGCCCCTCATGCACCCCCTTCATGGTTGCTGTTGAAAATGTGTGACCCGTTTTGCACGTGGAATTCCCGCTTTTAGTTTGACCCCCAGTTCAGACACGGTTCCATTGCCACGTGGATATCTGTGTGTCTCGCTCCCCCTGCCTTCCACATTACCTGACAAGATACCCACCCACCAGTTTTTCATCCTCTGAGTGAAACTAACAAGGTGTTCTTCTGCCCTTGTGTGTGTGTGTGTGTGTGTGTGTGTGTGTGTGTGTGTGTGTGTGTGTGCGCGCGCGCGCGCGCTAGGACTCACTCTTTTCTGAAACCCTTTGCTTTATTCCAGTTATGTGCATACTTTTCAAATTTAAACTCCGTACAAACTTATCAGTCTCGGCAGGGGAGTCCTGTTAATGGGATTTTTGAAAGCAACCTGTGAGTGCTGTTGGGATCTTAGCTTTTTTGGACAATGCCATTCAAATTGATGGAAATTAATTTCAAGTAAAATAGATTTACTGTAGATGGTGCTCTTAAGTTAAGGTACGATCTAAGTTAGGGAAGGAAGTTGACAGAAATAATCGTGAGATTTTGAGCCAGAGAGAATTCAAATTATTGGTTCAAGTGCTGATATGGCAGAGGGACTAAGACTTGAGCTATAGCTCAGTTCTTGGTTAGAAACTCATTGGGTCTCTCTTGAGAAGTTCCTGGTTTCAATTTCTCATCTTCCATGAACTCACTAGGTGCCCTTAGGGCTGAGAGATTCCTGGCTTGCCTCAGCTATGTATTCATAGCTCAACTGGGCATTCTTGACGAACACTCTCAAGTGTCAACATCTGGGGTTGGGGGGGGGGGAAGTGTGCCTATTGACTGTCCTAGTGACATGACAGTGACTCTGCAAGCTTCTTATTTTGAGAAAGGACCTGGTGTATTTGACCACCTTGAATGAATTGACTGATTGCGTGTTTCCTGTTGCAGGATATACCTGGCTGGCGTTATTATTTTACTTTCTATGATCAGAGCTCATTGCTGGCTCTTAAACTGGGTTTCTGCGGGGCTGCTCTTTTCTAGAAGAAACTCCTGAGCCTTAATGACAGAAGCTTTTTTTCCAGAGGGAAGGTGGACATCTTGCCTGTGGCCTTAAAGGCACAGGAGTCCTGCCAGGGAAAACTGTCACACTGAGGGGGTGGTTGTGAATTTGCATAAACATCCTCTTTCAGTTGTGAATTTGCATAAGTGGTTGTGAATTTGCATCAATGTCCTCTTTCAGTTAGGTTTGACTTTCCTTTTCGCAGTGAACTTCCGAATGTACTCTTTCTTGATAGCAAAAGGGGGGGGAATCAGCAGGACGCAATGATTGGGGCTTCCGGTTTCCCATATATCTGCCATATCCCATATATCCCTGTTTCCCAGTCATCTCTCTGACCGAAGGAAAGTTCTTTAAAAAAAATGCAAACTGAATCAGACCCATTTCTGGGATTTGGGGAGGCTTACAACATTAAAAATATGAAAGATTCAGATGACATTGTTCGGCTCCCAAAAGTGCTGCCAGTCCAAACAATGATTTGCAGGCTGGACCTTGGAGCATCTCGAGGGATGGGATTCCCTGGGCTCTTCTCCCTGTGTTCTCCGTGGCAAGTGGGGGCATCTAGACATGTGTTGCATCCACCTAGGTGTCGGGACCACCTGTTTGGTTTGCTTCTCAGCAGTGACACTGGCCAGTCCCTTCGCTGGTCGCCTGTGGTGAGCAAGGATCTCTTCCAGATGAGCAGGAAGAAAGAGAAGGTGTGTGTGGTTTTAGGCTGCGGTGCTACAAATTACTTTTCATAGGCACATGGGCCTGTGAAGCTACCTTCTGTTGAGTCAGACCATTGGCTGTCTAGTCCAGTATGATCTGCTCTGACTGGCAGCAGCTTGCAATGTCTTGTTAACTGGAGATGCCAGAAACCTTCTGCATGCAAAGCATGTTGTCCTGCATCCGGTTAGGGCCCTTCCCCCGGTTGACCAGACTCTCTGAATTGCAAGGAAGCCATCCAGGGCAGGACCCAACCTCCTGCTTCTTTCTCCCCTCCTCAGTCACAGCAAATTGTTACTTGAACACAGAAGTTAACCCTGCTTCAGGCTAACCAGGGTTTAAAGCTAACTTTGAAAAAGCAACTAGGTGATTGCTTACGACCTGGTGGTTTTTCAAACCCTACCGTGGAAAAAGCAGCCTCTGCAGCTTGAGTCTGAGTGTGAGACTTTTTCTTCCTTTCTGTGTCCCTCTCATTCTAGGACATGAGCATCACAGAAGTGGCGACCACGTTGCTAAGGACAGAAGAAACCTTCTCGGCCTGCCTTGCACGGATCAACAGCGTTGTCCTCCAGCCCCTGCTGCAGTCCGGTAAGAGCCGAGGTGCCAGTAGTTGTGTGACCGTTCTGTGTCCTGTTTTGGAGTAAATGGAACCAAACCAAATGGGCCCTGTTTGGATGGGTTCCCTGTTTGCTCTGAAACAAACGAGTTGCAGAATAAATGGGTATAAACGAGTGGCCCATTCTCAGCGCCTTCTGGCATGCCCGTTTTGTCTTCATGGTGTCCAAGTGGCCTTATACCGAATCAGCCTACTGGTCCGCAGCCAACTGGTCTGCAGTATACACTGTACTGGGCCAGTATAGTGTACATTGCCTGGCAGTGGTGGCATTCAGACAGGGGTCTTCCCAGGGTTTGAATCTGGAATTTCCTGCATGCAAAGCAACTGTCCTTCCACTAAGCTCTGGCCCCAAAGTCTGCACGACTTGGCTTAGCAGAATGTGCCCACCAGCTTAGCAGGACCCGTTGGTGTGGTCTCCACTGCCTCCGAGGAAGTCCTCTTCCCCTGCCACAGAGCCTCAACATCTCTGCTCTCCCTGAAAGAGCTGTCCTGGAATGCTCAGGCAGCCTGAAGCATCGACCTTGGCTACCTTGGTGGTCTCCATCTCCTTGTCCTGACTTGTGGTCTCTCCCCTTTCTGCCGCTCAGGCTTCTCTGAGAATCTGAAGCTCTTCCTGCTTTTGAACGATCACTTCCATGTTCTCTGGAACTTAACGGAGGAAAATTCCAGAACACTGAAGCAAACCTTGAGTGAGTCGGAATCTGCCAGCATCCAAGATGTCTACTTGGTCTGGAAAGCGGATTTGTTCCTCGATACGTACATCCAGTGAGTCCAACAGCAGCACCGTGTGTCGCTGACAGCCTGTTCTGCTTCACTTAGTGAGCGTTCCCCCATCCCAAAGACTGTAAGAGCTTACACAAATGTGACGCTTCTTGGAAAGGGAGGGGTACTCCAGAAACCATTGTCTCCCCTCGTTGCTGGTTGTGCTGCTGGGGGGAGGGGGTTCTTGGGGACTGGGCCCTGGGGGGGGGGTCTGTCCCCTGGTCTCTGCAACCACAGGGCAACTCCTCAGCACTGCAGGTTCTGTGGAGTGTGTGTGTGTGTGTGTGTGTGTGTGTGTGTGAGAGAGAGAGAGAGAGAGAGAGAGAGAGAGAGAGAACGAGCAGAGCAGAGCTCATGCATTCCAGGTAAGGAGAAGAGCATTTTCCCCACTCCTCTCCTTTATTTGTCTGGATCACTCCGCCTGAATTTATTTTAACTGGGATAATTTCTAAACTTAATTCCAGAATTGGAGCCAGAGGTGTCGCTCCGGTAGGGGAGGTACCGTAAGCTTCACCCCGTCCTAGTCCCGTTTACCAAGCCGGCAGGAGGCGGCCCTGCCCCCTCGCCATTGGAGCCATTCCGTGCGGAGAAAGCAGCAGTCAAGAGACTCCCTGCCCATTGCTTTCTCCGCACAGGAGAGGGTGGCTCCGATGGCGAGGGGGCAGGGCAGCTTCCTGCTGGCTTGGTAAACGGGACTAGGACGGGGCGAAACTTACAGTACCTCCCCTACCGGAGCGACGCCTCTGATTGGAGCATGCAATTTGCCGTAGTTTTTTGTCTCTTCACTTCATTGCCTTCTTCTCTCCCCCCGGGCATGTGACTGCTAGGGCTGTAGCTCAGTGGCAGGGTGCAGCATAGTTAGGGTAGGGAAGATCCCCGGGTCAGTCTGTGGCAGGTCGGACTGGGGAAGATCCTCGGAGAGCGCCTACCACCAGCCATCCCTAGGCAGTACTGAGCTAGAGGCGCCGTTGGACTGGCTCGGTCGGAGGCGGAGTCATATGCAAATGAGTGCATTACCCAAGAGCACCAAAAGGCCGTCTTAGTCTGAGCTGAGCTGCCGTGCTGTGGAGGAGCAGGCGGTGCAATGACAGCACTGTGCACAGGGGGTGGGATTGGGGAGGCAGAGACACTCCAGAACTGAAGACGCAAAAGCTGCAAATAATGGCAACACACTGACTGGACGAATCCCAGTGACACAGTTTTGCTTTGGAAGCAAGAAGAGGCCAGTTGGAATTCCACATCTGGGGGATGGAGCCTCAGCCTGGGCATCCGAATGCTGCTTTCCACGGAGCGTGGCTTTGCCCCATCTATCCCACGTCGGTCTGCCCTCCTGAGAAGACCATGGACAAGGGCCGTGCGGGTTTCTTGGCTGCTGCTTGAATCCAGTAGAGTCCAAGCCTGTGGCCTAACACTTCCCTCTTTCTTTTTTTTAAACAAATAGGTACTTTTCCACTTTTTGCAGTTGTGCTGTGCTCCAGGGTTTTGATCATGCCGCCAGGAAGAAGAGGTGAGTGGTGGCTCTAGGAGACAACTCTTCTTGCCAAGCGGAGAACCATACGGTTGAGAGTGGCAGAAGGCAGGTCCAGCTTCCATATTGTCCCACAATGTGCAGTAAATAGTGCCACAAAACACCCCCACTGCAGAGGACCTGCACTGTACAGGGGCAGTCTATCTTTGGAATGCTGTCACTTGGATTCCATTCTCTTCGTGAGCTGCTTGTGAGTTGCTCACGGCGACATCTGGCTGGTCTAGCGACGCGGCTGCTTGGAATCGGTGCTGCAGAATAACTCTGGCAGAGCCAGGAGTGGGGCTTGGTCCTTGTTCTGTAAAAAGTGGTGACACCTCTCACATAAATTATCCCACTACCGGGGCTGGCCCATTCATGAGGCCAACTTAGGCAGGTGCCTCAGGTAACAGATTGGCAGGGGGGCCCATCTACATCCACCTGCTCACCTCACAGCTGCTCCCTCCACTCCCTGGGTTGGAAAGGGAAGAGAGGGGCAGAATGGCAGAAGTGTGGAGGAGAGGGGGCAGGTCCCTGAGGGCAGCGTTTGGCATACTGCCTTGGTTCCCCAGGGTCTTGGGTTGGTCCTGCTTGCTACCAGTCTTAAATCGGATGGTCTTCCGCCTAGGAAGCTGTGACTGTGTGCAGAGACCCCACACATGCGTCCTCTTGGGATGGCATCTGTCTCTGGTCCTTGCCCTGGCAACTATGTCTGTGTCTTTCTGATTCTGTTGCAGTGAGATCTGGAAGCTGCATAAGCAAGCGCTGCAGCAGCTCCTCCTCGTAGATTTCTCTCCAGACACGCCCATAGCGGTCGCTCTTCATACGATGCTGCACAAACCCTTCCGAGACCACCTCCAGCAATACAGCCTCATCCTCTCCAAGCTCAAGGAAACCTCCAGTCAGGTATGCCCATAAACCTTACTGTACCAGCTCTCTAGATGTTGCCGTTGTGGAATTCAGTCTTTTAAATTGGGGCCTGTACCCTTCTAAATCATGAGTGTTCACCTTCCCCCCTCCCCCCATCCTGCGTGCTTCCATGGCTTTCCCCATTTGCTGCTGCTTCAGAGTAATCTTTTGTCCTGTAACACCGTCCTCATTGTTGTCCTTGACTAGTCACATGGGAGATCTTGGCCAACTGGGACTTGTGTATTGAATGAGAGCATGACATGACATTAGGTAGCCAATCAAATTTAGCTGTGTGCTGACATCACTGAGGACAAAGAAAGTAAATTCAGAGGGAGGGCAACGTTTTCTGAATAGAACTATTTGGGACCCTTTCAAAGCTATTGCCAAAAAATTTATAAAGTACAGTATGTGCATCTTGAGCTGCTGCCAACGTTCATGACAATCTGTGCATGGCGGATGGAGTAGGGCTTTCCAAACCTCCACAATATTGCAGTTCTTGGATTTCTTTGGGGAAGCAATAACTGTGCAACCAGGGCATAAAATGAAGGTCAGTATTTGTAGTGTAGACCTACCTATAGTTACCAAGGGGAAAAAGCCAGCACGCTGACTTCTTTTGTTTGTTCCCCCCTCCCAGTGCCCGGAGAAAGAAGTCGTAGCTGTTGCTGCAGAGCAATTTGAGAAGCTGCAGTCCTATATCAGCCAAGCTTTGGATGAAGCTTGTCTCACCAGACGCCTGTGGAAGTCCCTGGGGCACAAGTTTGTGGTGAGTGTGTGTGAAAGAGAATTTGAGATGGCCTAACTCTGTACAACTTGCCTGGAAGTCACCTTGCAATGGTCCAATTTCCCCCCCTCTACCTTCCCCTCCCCCACAGGCTCAGATTGGGGAAGGTGAATTGAGGATTGCAGGCGTGTTGTGATTGGCTCCTCATGTTTCCCGCGGAAGGTGGCATGGATGCTGCCGCCGTGTTTCGCCTAAACCCAAAGCCTGCTGCCAGCAGCTCGGCACTCTAGCACTAGAAGTGGCAGGACGTCCTGGGGCTAGCGGAGATGTTTCTGCTCCTTGGTGTGGCACACACATGTATGTGGCAGTTGTGGCTCAGTGGCTTTTTTGGCCTGGGTCCATCCTCAGTCTCTTGTTTATTTCCTATAATTATTTACTGTAAAGCTTCAAAAACTCCTCCAGCAGAAGAAGTTTTCCTCCTGTGGATCTTTTCAGTGGCAGGAATTCAGGAGCCTGTTGGGCGGGCATCTTGCCGGTCTTATCGTTGTACTCAAGTGCCCTCTGCTTAGTCGGCAAAATTCTCTGTGGGGTTGGGAGTGTGTGTTCTGCAAAGTCTCCCATATTTGTTGACAGAGCTGCTTGCAATATATTTTTGTCTCTTTCCAGCTTGTGCCTTCTTTCTAAAACCTTAGCAATTTTCTGTTTCTCATGTTCCTTCCAGCACGTGCAATAGCTTCCTCTTTTTCTAGCGAGAATAAGTGTTAAATGTATCCCTGACAACACTCACTTTCCCATGTCCATTAATAGTGTAAGAAAAGCACCACTATCCTCCCTCCTCCTCTCCACTCTCATTTTTTGCAAATTAAAAGATTATTCAATTTCCAATTTACTCTATTCTACTCATTTTTTGCAAATTAAAAGATTATTCAATTTCCAATTTACTCTATTCTACTATTCAATCTGATTTTAACTGGCTCATGCTATGACACAGTAAATTCATCTGTAAGCAAAGTTCATCTGTAAATTCATTGTGCTTTTGGGGGAAAATTGGTACTTACAAATCAGTGGTGTTGAGGACTAGTTACATTTTATGCATTCATAATTGCAAACTGCGGAGGGCTGGCTAGCTTGAACTAACATGGGGTCACAACTCTACCAATCTTTCAACCTCGTAACATTCAGGGATCATTGATAATCCATCTGGTTTGCTGTAGGAGGCTAGTGATTTTTGACTGACATAATGTGCTATCTGGTTTAAGGCTTTTGCTGAAATGTACAGTGTGTCTTAATTTTTCTTTAAACCTTTATTGACTCCAACTTTTTGAGTTTTTAGTAGATATTGCTCACTGTTTAACCATGAGGACCAGAAATTTGCTGTCTACTTAGAAATTAAACAAGAAGTTCTCCGGATTCTGCATTAGCCACTGAACTGTGCTATGAAAACTGGTCCCATGCAGTGACAGGATAAATGTTCTGGCCCTGTTTTGCAGGATGTTCTTTGTGTACCTAATCGGAGGCTTCTAGAGGACAGTCGAAACCTGACTGCCTTTGCCAGCACTGGCCGATCTGACCGCATTCTGCTTTTTGATGATATCCTAGTTCTGATCCAGGTGAGCAGATGGGAACCTTGATGACCGGCACTGTGTAACCTGACCATCTCTTGAGTGACCTGCAGCAGGAGCAGGAGGTCTTTTAACATTGCTTTGCAAGACCTGTTGCAGCTTCACTGGGGGGGGGGCGACGACGGGGGGACAGGAACCATGTGACTGGCGCATCAACTTTGTCTTGTAGCGAGGGCAGAAAAAGCTCATGTCATAACAGTGAGTTGAATGACACCGGTTGTGACCAGTAATGTGAATCCTCACCGCTGTGACTTTTCCTTCAATAAAATGTTCTAGGGAAACAGCATCCAGAGTTTTGGTCTGAAGCTCGTGTGGATAGACGCAGCCTCCAAGGAAACGGGAAAGTAAGTGAAATGTTGGCTGGCCTGCGTCATGGCACTGGGTGAACTCTGGCTGAGACGAGATTTGAACCAGGGACTTCCTGAGGCAGCTTTGCTTGTGATAGGGGTGAATTTGAGTTGGAATGTGGAGCTTCACCAGCTTGTTTTTTGTGTTAAACGCCTCTCCGTAGTCTGATCTAGGCCTCTCTGGCTTCAGGTCTACTCAATGTGGGGCTCGCCCCTGCCCCCATCTCTAGCTAGTCCTACCTGCTAGTTCTCCCCCACCCCACTGATCGAAGACAGTGCAAGGCAGGTCTCTGTAGGGAGGGAGGCTTGTGGCATCTCCATACGGGGAGACTGGTTGCTGAAAATGGGTCCATTTATGGACCTGACCATGGTTGTCTCGTAGAATCAATAGGAACGACAGGGAGGAGATGTGAACTTCTGCATATGCAGGGTGGAAGAGGGCGCTGCTGTTGCTGCTGCTGCTGCTTCTATTGTACTGTGTGGGCATTTCTATGTGTAAGCTTCTCTGAGGACTTGGAGATGAGGCGGGGTATAAACTTTGAATAAAAACTACGTTCTTCACTCAAGGGCTCTTCCCACGTCCTATTTCTCCACAGGCAAGCCCTCCGCATTGTCACACCGGAAGAGGAGTTTTTCTTCTTGGCCAAAGAACCAGAAGCACAGGTAAGCGACTGCCTGTGTAGCCACGGAGAGAGACCCAGAGAGGAGACTCCTGGCTCTTCAAACTGGGGCTGTACAGAACCCATCTGTGAGAGGCCCTGTGTGTCTTTATTCGTGGCCTCCTCAGCTGTGTTGCTCTAGGGCAGTGGTGGCCAACCTTTCAACATGAATGCTAGCCCTTTAAACGGTTGCATAGGTGAGGGCGTTTCAGCAGGTGCAGCTGCTTTAGCAGCACCATCAGCACTTGCAGCTGCCAAGTTTCTGTCTTCTACACAACTCTTAAGAACACAGTAGCCCTAATGGTGGAAGGTTGGCCACCCCTGCTCTAGGGGGAGCCTGGAAATTCACTTCAGAGCTCGTATGTTGGAAATGTTGGCGTCGGCCCTCATTAAAGTGCGGAGTTTCCCCTTCTTGACAGTGGGCTCCTTCTCAGAGTCTCTGCTTCGGAAGAGAAAGTGCTGAAGGACTTGGGTATCCTGTGCTGAGATCACTCTTCTGTTTTTGCCCCTGCTCTTCATTTCGAGGGGGCTTGTGCAGGACAATGTTCGGGGGGGGGTAACATAAGAGTCCAACCCCCTGCCAGTGCAGGCTGCCCCCAACAACAACCACCCCCTGAGAGGGTGTTGATCAAAGACTGCCACTTTCCGAGGCAGACTCTGCAGGACTGCCACATCCCTGATGCAAACAATGTGACTGGCGTGGCGTGGCGGGGGGAGCGGCAGTCTTGGGTGCACCTTCACACCGCCACGTCGTCTGCTGCCTCCTTCATGAAAACCGGGGCTTTGAAAGCTGTTGTCTTTTGGCTTCTGCTCATGGCTCTGGCGGCGTCCTCCCTCCCTCCCTCCCTCCCTCCCTTCAGGCCGTGTGGCAGTGGAAGCTGAATCAAGCTGTGCGGCAGGCCTTGAACGGCAAGAGAGACTTCCCCTTGTGGGGCAAAGCCGGCGAAGGGAGGGACCCGCCTGCCTGCCGCTTCTTCAAGTTTACCTTCCGGGCTGAGGGGAGGTTCAAGAATGCCGTCTACGATGGAGAGTGGTGTGTGGGGAAACCCCACGGCAAGTAAGTGCCTAGCCGGGGGGGGGGGGTTTTTCTTCGTTTTTCCGCCACGACCCTCATCTCTTGAAGAGGGCTGGACTGGACCACCTGCTTCAGAGTCCATTCTCCAGAAAAAAGATGCGCTTTGCTAGACCTGGTCTGTCTATACTGCGGCACAAGGTGGTAGGAGGCGAGGGGGGGCGGCAGAGCGGTCAGTGCCACTTCTGACTGCAGGCGGGGGCTCAACGTTTGGATGCTGCTCTCCTAGACGGCCCCTCCTGCGAAGAGAGAGCTTGCAGCACTTCAGAAGACAAGGTCTTGGGCCACCCTTTGCCTGCTCTGCTGGTGCTTCAGTTAGACGGGGGAGTATTTGTGTGTGTTTAAAGTACCATGTTCCCTTCCTGCAGTCTAAATTGCTGCTGACCATTTTGCCGTCCTTTCAGAGCAAGTGTTTAGCCCTGTTGGAATGCCTTGCTTGGGGTCAGGGAATCTGAGGATCCCGGGACAGGGAGGGTAGTTAGTTGAAAATAGATGGGGGTGGGTGGGAACAGCTTGGATGAGCCAGGGATGCCTGTGCTGATGTCGTATCCCAGAAGAGCAAGGTCCCTTCCGTCGCTACAAGCGCTCCTGGCCCTGTGCCAATAATGGCTTTGCCTGGACTGAAAGAAGGGCTTGCGGTGTGTGTGTGTGTGTGTGTGTGTGTGTGTGTGTGTCCGCGTGTGTGTGCGTGCATGCCTGCCTGCCTGCCTGCTTTTGTGTTTGGAATGAATGGAAATGGCACAGATCCATTTCAGTTTGTTCCGAGATGAACAGGGTGGCACACGAACGGGATTTGTTTTCAGAACTATTCTGTGCGTGTGTGCATGCGCCACTCTCTCCCCAACTCACTGCTCAACTTTTTGGCTGCTTCAGTAAGCTTTGTGGCTGGCCTGGCCCTGTTTCCGGGCAGCTTATTCCATTACTTTCACCTTCTGGTAGCCACCTGTGCTTAGTTCTGGCAACCCAAAACAGGGGGGTCTTGCTGTCCCCCTCCTCTGCTTCCAGGTGCTGTGAGGTTGACAGCTGATGGAGTCTGCTCTGGGAGAGGAGAGAGTCTGAGCACAGCTAGAAGGGCTCTGTACTGCCCCCCCCCCAAGCCGCTACTGTAATCTTCAAAGCTTCCGGAGTTTCAAATAGTATTCCTCTATTTTGGTGTGGCTATAACTAGTCTGTTTGCTTTGCAGAGGGACACTGACGTGGCCAGATGGCCAGAACTACGTTGGGGACTTCAAGGAAGGCTTAGAACATGGGTAAGGCTGGGATCTCCACAGATTCCTTCCAGGGTCACTCTATTGCCTCCCTCCCATGTGTGCTGGAAAATGCTCAACCACAATGTGTCCTGAAGGCTGAATGTATATAATGCATAACTAGAGTTGGAGATCATGTTGCATATCAGTCAAGAACACAAGCCATGAGCCGAAAATCCCTGGTTCAGATCTTGGGCCTGTCAGACCTTTTGGCAAGCTGTGATTCCTCCGCATCCCTCCCGCTCCAATCCCTCTTGCTCCAACGCAGCAAGGGTACGGTTGTTGTATGGTTGGTGGGCCATGGGGAAATGCACCAGTGCTTTGTCTACACCAGCGCAAGTGGTCTCCTGCCCAGTCAGCACATGGATGCTTCGACTCGAATGTGAGATTTTGGCAGAGATGAAAAGTAGGAGCATTTGTCCCAATAGCACATTGCCACCACAGTATCCTTGCTGTGGGAAACATTTCTTTGCTAATGTTTCTTGTCCATGGCTGCAGGTTTGGGATCTGCCTCGTCCCTCGTATGTCTGAAGACCGCTATGATTGTTACAAGTGCCACTGGCAGGAAGGCAAAATGAGTGGATATGGGATCTGTGAGTAAGTACCGGTAACCCCACAGAGTAGCTGTTTTCAGAAGGTCAGCCATGGGCTGCAGGGGAGTTAACCAGTTGTCAGAACATGGGCGAGAAGAACGTTTGGCACCCCACAATGTGCTCAAATAGGAAACTTTTGTAAATGACCCCAACCTCATGCGATAGGACTGGATTGCACAGGGCAGGAGGTGCGGTCTGGTGGTTGAGCTGCCGCCTGCCTGAAGAAAGCTAAGACGAGACCAGCTCGGTCGTGCCCTGGGTGGGAGACAACCGAAAGATACCGACAAGTTGAGATAACCTGTGTTAACCCTCTGTGAGAGAGAAGAGTCGCTGTCGTGCAAGCTCGGAAGGCGTGTGCTGTGCAACCAAGGAGATACCACACCGTAGAAGGGAAACATCTGGAGAATGAAAAGGGTTCTATGCGAACATTATTGTAGAAACCCCTATGGGGGTTTAGAAGAGCCTGCCTATGTAAAACCACCTTGAATAAAGTCTGAGGAAAAATCTGATGACCAGAAAGGCAGTATAGAAATATAGATGATGCTGGATGATTGAGTTTTCTACTAGCCTGGTTCAAAAACCAAAAGAAGAAACCAGAGAGGGCTTGTATTGAGCAGGGATGCTGCTGATCTGCCTCTGCCAAGTGTGGCTCAACATCTCCTTCCATTGAACAAGTTGTCTTTCTCTTTTTATCATTTTCACTTGAGTTGAGCTGCAAGTTCTCCATAGAGATTGGGAACGGTGCCCTCTTTTGACCCTCCTTGTTTTTGCTGCTGCCACCCATTTCATGGTGGCGATGACAATGTTTTATTCCTCACCTCTTGGCCCTCCAAAAAGCCCACAAAGGACTTGCATGTCTCAATTAAGAGCACAGTAACCCCCCAAAATAGAATCTAGTTTAATGTCTGTTTAATCAATTAAAAGGTTGAAACTCGAGGATAGCGAGACCTCAAGTGATGTATGTGCATTTGTGAACCTGAACATGTTTAAGAGCAATCCCAGTTTTGAGGGGAAATTGTAGTAAGCTGATTTCTGAAAACTGACACGTTGCATTCATCTCTCCCAGATATGGCAACGACATGGTCTACAAAGGCTATTTCCAGGAAAACGTGCGCCAAGGGTTTGGCATCTTGGAGAACCCTTCGTCTGCTGATCACCCGTTCAAATACACGGGGCACTGGGAAAACGACAAGAAAAGTGGCTACGGCATCTGGGACGACAAGGAGAAGTAAGCTCAGCAAACCAAAGGCCTGCCTTCCTTCCTTCCTTCCTTCCTTCCTTCCTTCCTTCCTTCCTTCCTTCCTTCCTTCCTTCCTTCCTTCCTTCCACAGGAGAAGGCTCTGAGACTATGCTGGTGGAGTGGCAAAAAGGATAAACCAGCGTTAACGTGGATCTCAGTCATGCTTCCAGTGGTTGGCTGTACTCCACACTCTGCCTCTATGTGGGGGTGAAGCCAACAGGAGTCTGGCGAGGAGCTCCTGCTGTGGACTTTGACAAGGCAGTGGGAAACCAGGATGGTGGCGCCTTCCGTAGGGAGGCAGGAGCAAGGGCAGAAGTGGGAAATGTGCATGGGTATCAAAGCAGATGTGTGTGGACTGGCCGATCGGAGCCAGACCCAGCAACGTCAACTCCTTGGGTGATGATGCCTTGGCTGCTTCTGGCCCAGTTGATGGTCACAGATGAGTGATCTTCTGTTCTCGCTGCTTTCAGAGGGGAGAGGTATATCGGGATGTGGCATGAGGACCAGCGACATGGACCAGGGATCGTGGTGATGCAGTCTGGGGTGTGCTACCAAAGGACTTTCCACATGGACAAAATGGTGGTAAGTGTGATGCTCTGTAACGCCAGAAGGAATTCTGTGCTGGTCCAGGCATGTGTGCGACTCTGCAGGAACTCCTTGGGCGAGCTGTTGCAGAGGGGTTTCTGTGTCCATATCTTCATATCCCTTATGATCACCCTTACAACATCGCAGCAAGTTTAAGCAAGTTGCCTAAAGTCACTTGGGCTGCAGTTCTATACACACTTACCGAGGAGTAGGTACCACTGAACTCAGTTGGGCTTACTTTGGAGTACACATGCATAGGATAGTGCCGCTAGTGAGTCTTTGCTCGGAGCCAGCAGAACCTTGGCTCTCTTAAGGTGAAGTTTCTGGCCTTCATGGTTATGAAGACATACAGTATTTGCACTTGGGTGAGAATTCCTGCTGAAGTCCCAGAAGCCAAGAAATGGGATGGGATTAAGGCTTACAACCATCAGGACATTGGGCTTCAATGTCCCCCAGAGCACCTTGCTTTTGCGACCGTAGGTTTTCCTTTTTGCAACAGACAGCAGCTTGGGAAGGAGTGATTTGGATCTTGGGCACAGGATGGGGGAGGGGGAGGGCTAGATCCAGATCATGTGCTGCAGCCAGTTTTGAAAAGGGGGAAACCAATATAGCGAGTTCCGATTATGAACCTCCCCCATTGCATTGGACCATGAACCTCGGAATAGAGCACAGCTTGCTTCCTCGAGCTTTTGCAAATGTATCTCTTGTGATCTGTAGGGTTCTGGGACTCTCCTTCTAGAAGATGACTGTGTCTACGAGGGAAACTTCTCAGGAGACTTGACTTTTGTTGGCAAGGTGATTTTGACCTATGTGTGTTGTGGAGGACATGTTTTGGATTTGGGGGGGGGGTGTCTGTTGGGGGAGCTTGACTGCCACTGTGGAAGCTGGAAGGCCGGTATTTCCCAGGAGAGAGATTCTTACGGTCACTCTAGAAAGCCCTTTCGGTATTGACTTCCGTTTTGGGGGATTCTCTTAGGGAAAGCTGACCTTCCCCAATGGCTTTGTTCTGGAGGGCACCTTTACCAACAAATCTAGCCGAGGGACACAAACCCAAGGAGTTCTGGACACATCTGGAGAACTGCAGGATGACACAGTAACCAAACTGTAAGTGAAAACGGAGGGTTGAGGAGATCCATGGCTGGAATCTCCCATGGGGGTGGGAGGGGGGGCCCACAGGGCTCCTTTCACAATGGTGCTCTTGGAAAGGCTTCGAACCCTCTCTTTCCTTTGCTTGATCCCCATGGTCAATTGCCCTGTTTCTGAAGCAGCTATTGGTCAAGTACGGGGGGGACGGGACGACAGGTACCGATGCTTTTTGACCCTTCGTTACCCTGTGACTGCATTTGCTCTCCAAAGGAGATGGTGCTGATTGGTTCTGTCCCAACGCATCCAAAAGGTCACCCGCTTCCCATCTGCATCCTCTGCTGGCCCTTGTAGCCTGCTGGGAACAGCTCCAGGCGAACGAATGGTCTCAGTGGTGCCACCTGCGCCGGTTGTTGGCCCTCAGAGTGCCATTGGGACGAGCTGAATGTGTCTAGCTGGCAGGACGTTCATGTGTGTGGTATCTTGATCGCTGTTGGCATGTGCAAGTCACCTCCTTGATCCCGCAGCCATCCAGTGATGGAAGGCGCATGTGCAAACCAGCCATGGAGGCCTAACCTAAGGACCCAATTCTTTCCCTGTTCAGCCAGCTGGGTCGGGAAGAATTCCCAGTGGAGAGAAGGTGGAAAGGGCTCTACAGCCAGTTCCTGGAGTTCATCCACTCGGGGGGTCAAGCAGAAATGGAGGAGGCCTTCATGGGGTTCCATGTGCAGACAAGCAAAGAGCTGCGGAAGTCTCAAGAGTACCTCTTCTGCCAAAGGTGAGGAGGGGCCCAGTCGTGGGGCACAAGTGTGGGTCTGTTTGCCAGATTGCAAGGCCAGTAGACTCACGGGCAAATGTGTCCGAAAAGATGGGTATTCTTGTTACCACCCTGTTTGCGATTTTGGAAATGTACCATGTGGGACGTTATTGGAGTTGTGCCCATTGCTTGTCGAGGTAGGAGGAGGCTGCAAACCAGTTTGGTCTGAGGTCATGGAAGGGGCAGACCAGAATCGACAATGCTGGAGCAAGCTGATCTTGAGAGTTTCTGAATTGGGATACTGTTTGTGTTCCTGGGCCTCTGTGATGTCTGGAGCAGAACTTGAGGGATGTCCCTAGCTCGGCAGTAGAGCACACAGTTTGCGTTTGCCGTGTGCCTTCACTTTCAGTCTGAATGCGTTTAGGCATCCCAAGTTTGGGATGTGTTTAGGCATCCCCAAGTCATCTATATCCATAAACACTTTGGTACCATTCTTGTTGCTTTTTTCCCTTTTTTGTTTTAACTGTGCAGCCACCTCCTTGTGGTAGACGTGTGCGTCTTCCTTTTTGAAAGTCGCATGTCCTGCGATGCCAGGAGAGCAGCTGTCCAGAGACGCTCTTGCCAGTACGATTACACTTCCTCATGCGGAAGGCTGCCTTGTAGCAAGTCAGACCATTGCTCTGTCTAGCACAGCAGCATTGTCCAGACTGCCTGGCAGCAGCTCTCCTGGATTTTTCAGGCAGGGATTTTCTCTGCCCGACCTGAAGATGCTGCGAGGGATTGAAGCCGGGACCTTCAGCAGGCCAAGTAGATGCCTTCCCACTCTGTTTCTTTTAACAAATACCTAAAAGAATGAAAACAACAAAAGGTAGTTCTTTTTCTCCATGTGCAGCACATACCTGGTTTGCATGTGTCAAGGCCCAGGGTTCAGTCCCTGGGATCTCGGGTGGCGGGACCAGAAAAGACCTTCCACTGGAGAGCAGCTCTTGGCCAGAGAAGACCATTTCATACGTTAACAATTGGACACCCTCAGTCTTCAAGTGGTCGTGTAAAGGCTGCCCTCGGCTGGTTGGGGGACCTGGTTTCAGAAATGGCGTGTTCCATGCTCTTCAAGTACCAGAGAAAGGTGTTGGTGCGAAAATCCCTTTGAGACTGTACACATCTGCTGCCATCCACAGCTCCTTGACCCTGAGCCAATACTCCATTTATGGTCAAATGCATCCCTTGAGATCCCAAGTTGACCACTGTGCTATGTTGCAAGAAAAATATTTTCAGTCTATATCCATAAACCTATGATGGGTGACACTACCTGTGCAACCATGATTGCCCCGTTTTTGTACATGTGGACATCTGTAAAACAGCTGCTGAAGGTATCAAGGTAAAGCTACTTGATATAGTTGAAAACTGGCGTCCTGACCACCTTTTTGGTTCATCTTCACCTTTAGAGGGACAGAAGAAGCTCCTGGGAAAGTAGACTTCCTTGAAGAACTCATTGAACACCAGACGGAGGAATTGCTACAAGGATTCTTGGAACAGGTGTGGCATTTGTGAGTGCTTGAGCCCATAGAGAAATGAATGGCAGACAACATATAGTGTTTGGCTGTGGTGGGTGGGGGAGCCATATTGCATGACCACTTTCAGGGTCTCCACGGTTGGTCAATGTCTTCAGTATGACTAGGCAAATTTCCTTCCCCAGTACACAAAGCCATCCCTACACTAGGAGATGTGTAGAGGTTCATAAATATAGGGATCCTCAACTAGAAATGGTTTTTGGCTGAATTGTTGTTGTGTTGGTCTTCAGGACTTAGACAAACTGAGGAACTCAGCATTGCCTAAAAGGTGGTAATCGAAGCTAACTTATTTTTAATATCATAACTTCATAGTCTTAACCAGGACTGTGTCAAGATGTTGCCTCCTCTCTCCCCCCAACTCCACGTCACTATCTCGTTCGTAGTATGTGAAGTAGGGGGAGAAAACCTCAAGTTTGTAGGGTGGACAGATGCAGAGTGCGAAGCAAACTTATCAGCAATGGCAATTCAGCTTCTGATGGGGAGCAGGTGCTGCTACCTCCTCCCCACTCCTTTACAACCAGGCTCGAGAATGAGGCCCAGGAGCCTTGCCCTTACTCGGTCTTAGCTTCACGCTGATCCCACATGATTACCGATGTGATGTCACCATGAAGCCATAACTGAGTGAGGGCAATGCTCACTTCCAATTCTTGTGGAGGAAAAAATACTGCTCGCCTGCAATCGGGAGCATCATTGCTACCAGCATCACCTGGATTACAACACACATGGTGCAAAAGGTGAGTGGGCACACATCCGTGCCACTTTTCCCAGTCTTCATCTGTGTATCGTCCATTTTTGATGGAGAGAAAGGCAAAGCTTGACCAGCAACTTGCAGGCTTGACTTTCATCGGATAAAGGGAATTTTTGCCTGAGCTGGGACATTGCAGGGGATATGCGGCTGCCTCCCCATCAGAAAGGAACTGTCCTTGTTACTGTCCCCAGTGTACCTTTTGACCTTGGTTTTAGAAGACATGGTGTTCGTATTTCACAGGCTTTGAGGTCTTCTCTGCATCCCTTGGGGAAACTGCTGAAGGCTCTGACGCTGGCATTCCAGGCCACCTACTCTGGGATTGGCGCAAACAAGCACCTTCTGAGCATGGCCCAAGAGGAGGTCAAACATTATGCCAGGAAAATATGGGAGTTTTACCGGTAGGTCCTGGAGAAGGTACCGGGGCACCTGCCATCTGCTAACCATGCCGCTTCAGTTTCTAATTGAGGTGGGGGGGTGGGGGTGACTTAATTTTTCAATGGCATTTAACATACTGCTTGTCGTTCAGGGGTTTGCTGCACCTTGCTTTGGAGGTCAGAGGTCAGCTGGGTGCTGAGGACTTGGAGCAAAGGTAGGTGCTGTGGAACTGTTCAATTGGCGCGTACGTGTGGGGTCTCCTTCCCAGCCCCCTTTCTGCATTGCATGCTCCACCCCCACTGCCCATTTGTTTCACTTCCAGCGAAACCAACCAGGTTTGGGGAGAAGCCTGTCAATTTTGTATTTGTTTCATAAGAACTTGAGAAGAGCACTGCTGGATCAGGCCAAAGGGCCCCACCTAGTTCAGTTTCCTGTATCTTGCACACTGGGTCGACACTCGCATCGAGCTGTCCACCCCAGGATCTCTCTCCTGATCTGTCCCAGACAGCTCATTAGCCGTGTATACAAGTCCGACCTTATTATCCGCGGGGGTTCCGTCCCGCACACTGCTTTTCACCTCTCACCATTGTGAAAATTGCCCACTGGCTGTTTCCTGGTCTCTCTGTTTCCTGGTCTTCAGCCAGTTCCTCATCCAGAAGAGGACCTGCCCTCTTGTTCCCTGACTGTGGAGTGTTGTGTTTGCCTGCAGGTCCCTTCAAGAGTCTATGTCTATACTTGGCAGCACTGATCTGCCTGTTCACGGTCACTAGCAAGGTGCTGCTGGGGCTGCTGCTCCATTGTGTGCAAATCTGTGGGACAACAACAGCAACAGAGATGGCTTAGCCTCAAACGTCCCAGCCCCTGAGGGGCCTGCCAAATGCTCCCCTCCCCTGGGGACCTTCCAGCCTCTGCTGCTCTCACTCCCTGGGCTGGAAAAAGGAGAGTGTGGAGGAGAGGGGAGTGGTGGGTTAAAGCGTTGGTGCAACCCCCCCCCCTCCCCATTGATGATAGTGCTTTGTTCAGAGAAGTGAAGACCTGTTTTGAAAGTGGGGATCACTGCTCATTGTGGGTACAGTTGTTCCACTTCCAACTTCAGTAAAGCACTTTCAAAAACCTGCACAAGTAGAGCTGACAATGAAACAAGAGGGTCTGTCTGTCCGGTGGACGTGATGCTCTGCCTTCCACCTTCATGACTCCTTGCAGACAGCAATTATTGGAGTACCCACCTTACCAATGGCTACTGCTTCTTTTCTTCCCATCTCCCCCCGCCCCCCCTCCAGTGACCTAAATGGCCTCCGCATTATCCTGCCCCTCATCCTTCCATCTGTCTACCCAGAGCTCTCAATGTTATACATGCTTTACCATGAAAAAGAAGACGACCATTACTGCCAGGGGATTGTTGATCTGAGTCTGCTCCCTGACGTTAAGCTGTTGGAGTTCCTGGACATCCAGAAGTGAGTTTTTCTCCTTTTTTTGTCATCCCCCCCCCCACCCCCCGTCTCTGTTGCTGTAATTGTCCGTTTCGCTCCCAACTTGTCAGATTGTCTCAGGGCTCTGACACACTGCAGAAGGCTCCTAAGCAGCTTCCGTACCCGGCAGCGTCCGCTGCAAACAGGGCTGCAAGCGTTGGTTCGTGCACAGGGGAGCTTCTGTGCATAAAGAGAGAGCTGGTGGACAGGACCAAAACCCATCCAGTCCAGCAACCTGTTTTCCAAAAGTGGCCGACCAGATGTGTCTGGGAAGTTTTTATTCAGGGCTTGAAGATAATAGCCTCAAACCCCCCCCCCCACTCAGTCACTGCTATTCATTGACCTATAAAGCCTTTCCGTGTTGCTACCCTGACAAATAGCCATTGACAAGCTTCTCCTCTGTGAATTGCACATTATATAATATATGACGTTCCATAACTATTTTTTGCTACGCTTTCCAAAATTAGCTGTCAGGCTGTGAGCCTGAGTTAGAGGAAAGGGGGGGGGGGGGAGTGAAAATGGTTTTTTAAGCATTTCCCCCTCTGTCCTTGTTCAAAAATCACCCTCCCCAAGCTTTTTCACCCATGGGGGAAAAATATGGGGTTCCCATATCTTCCCCATATTTCTCCCCATGTGGATGAAAAAGCACCTTGAAGGGTGATTTGCATTGAAAAGCAGCAGGAGTTGGATGGGCCATGTGGAGCCCCCACTGAACATAGCCTGCCCAGGCTACTCTGGGTTCAAAAAACATGGAGGCAGGAACTGCAGATGTGCAGCGAAGCCTCTCCCCCTTCTTCTGCCCACCGTGTCTGTGCTGTTCTCTTGCTCTGGGGACGAGTGGGTTCGGCTCCATGCTGCTGCTACTGCTGTTGTTCCAAGACCTCTTTGGTTCCAAGGCAAACCATCATTTCCCAGAGTCCTCTTGCCTGTCTCTGGAGGGCCTCCCCTTGTGTTGCGCAATCTCCCTTTTGGGGCCAGCAATCTTCAGTCCAAGGGAATGAGTTTAGATGTTGAGAGCGTTGCACCCTTCCTTTCATTGCAGACAGCTGTGGCCCTTCAAAGATCTTACACTAACAAGTAACCAGGTAAGACTCGTTTCCGTTTCCTGCCTTCCTAGCCTTTGTCCTCGCATGCGGTGTTCATATGACGTTGCCTTCTACTGGGTCAGACCATTGGTCCATCTACCTCTGTGTCGTCCACACGGATGGACAGCTGCTCTCCAGCGTTTTGGAGAAGAATCTTTTTCAGCCTTAGGTGCTGGGGATTAAACTGGGGACTCCCTTCATGCAAAGCATATGCTCTACCACTGAGCTACGGCTCAGTGGTAGATCAGTTAATCTTGAATTAAGGGAATTGCAGAGGGGAGGGCTCTCAGGTGTGCAGACAAGTGTTTGCTATCTTGGCTTTCTTAACTTCCCCCAAGTGTGCCAATGTGTGTCTTGTGTTTTTAGAGGCGCTCTCTCGTCAAAGACCGGTGCTTTCTTTCCGCTATTGAGTGTCTACAGAAACTGATGTAAGTTTCCATTCCTGTAAGCAGCAGGGCCCTTTTGCCTTGTCAACAGGTGGGGGAAGCGAAATAGATAACGCCATCACTTAATCCCTGCTGGCGTAGTACTAATGTGGAGGGTACAGAAGCAAAGGATTTCAAGGCTAAAGACCTAAATGTGGGAGTCAAAAGCTACTTATCTGAAGTGTGTATGTGTGTGTGTGTGTGTGTTCACTCATAAGCTGCTCTTGAAGAAGTCTTCAAAGGGGTTCCTGTATCAAAACCAAAAAAAGGCAAAAAGATCTATTAAGGTAGCTACAGTTGTGCATCAAAAGCAGCTGCATTCTGACCTCTGTACAAACTATCCCAATTTGCTCCTAACTTCTGTGTGTGTGTGTGTGTGTGTGTGTGTGTGTGTGTGTGTGTGTGTGTGTGTGTGTGTGTGTGTGTGTGTAAAAACCTCAACAAGTGGAGCCCTGTGTGCTTTGTTTCTTTCAAGCTATTAGAGTAAGTTTGCCTTTTAATCTACATCGGGTGTTCCCAGCCTGTGTTATGCGTACCCCAAGCCAGGGGTATGTGAGATGCTGTCCCTTATCAGCTGCTGCGATCAGCAGCTAAGGGACAGATGATTTTTTCCGGATTTTTTTCGTCCCGCCCGTGCTGCAAACCTGGAAAAGAAGGCTACAGCCCTGCCGATTCAGCAGGGCTGTAGCCTTTCCCTCCAGGTTGCGGCGCAAGGAGGAGGGCCCGCCCGCGCCGCAACCGAAAAAGAAGGCTGCAGGCCTACACTGTCCCCTGCACTACAGGCCTGCATTCTACCTTTTCTCCTTGGCGGCGCCATCTTGGATCTCGTGAAATCTTGCGAGATCCAAGATGGCGGCACCCAAATCTCACAAGAACTCATGTGCCCTCACGAGTTCTCGTGAGATTTGGGTGCCGCCATCTTGAATCTCATGAGATTTTGCGAGATCCAAGATGGCGGCACCAAGGAGAAAAGGTAGGGTGCAGGGGACAGGCCTGTAGCCTTCTTTATTGGGTTGCGGGGTGGGCGGGTCCTCCTGCTTGTGCCGCTACCCGGTGGGGGTATGCGGGCCTCCGAACGTTGTGAACCCCTGATCTATATGATGGGCCTGATTCAAAGTTCGGTATCCAGTCAAAATGGCCCACTTGTGTCGCACTTGCTGACGGTCTCTTGAGCATTTTACGCTTCTTCTGTAGCTCGGGGATGTTCCAGGTTTTTTTTCCATACTCACCACCATGTCCTTCCCCTTTGCAGCACGACAGTTGACCCACGGGAAAAACTGGACATCCTCCAAAAGACCTATGAGGAGATTGAGAAAACAATAAGCCGAGTGCTGGAGAAGGAATATAATCTGCCAATGGACGACCTGTTGCCGCTGCTGACCTACGTTGTGACGCGAGCGAGGTAGTTGCGTTGTGCTCGTTCTTTCCACCATGTTCTCAAAGGGCCCTATTTGGTGCCTGCAAATTGGAGCACACTCGGAAACTTGTTCCAGGCCCAGTCCCAAGTGCTGGCTTTCACCTTTAAGGCCCTAACTGGCCTGGGGCCAGTGTGTCTTGTGGCTCAATCCTACCAGTATGCCAGGTGCAAGGGAGTGGCAACAGGATACAGGTCTCTTGTGTCTTGCGTGCTCCCTGAGGCACCTGGTGGGGCCACTGTGAGATACAGGAAGGTGGACTAGATGGGCCTTTAGCCTGATCCAGCAGCCAGGCTCTTCTGAGGTTCTTATGTATCCCCCTCCAGCTTATGCCATGCAGCTGAGGAGACTCCTGGGGCGGGTCCAGGCCAGGAAGGGAGGATGGGATCTTGGCATGCGCTGCTGCCACTAAGATCCTCCTGCTCCCTGCCCCCTCCGCCACCGTACCTGCTCTGACGCAGCATCCAGAAGCTGCTGGCATGCACATGGGACCTCTGGCTATTTGCACCAGCGGTCCCACCGCGCACCACTGCAGTGTGCTTTTTGCAACGCTGAATGAGGACTTGCGGCAGTGGATCGCAAGTTCCTCTGCTGTAGACCCTCCATAGGGTTGGGCCATTAGGCTCATGTGAGAGGTGGTTGTGGTTCTGACCTGAGGCCCTGCCTCATGTTTTACTATCAGTGGTGTTGTGGCAGGTGGGCACCAGAGACATGGTCTTCTCAGCTGTGGCACCCAGTGAAGGAAATCCATCAAATTCAATGTCAAAAAAATCCGAACTGGCCTATACGAACCACTGTGAACTTGTGTATATTTTTTTATTTTACGTAATTCTAGGTTTGATCGTGAAGTAGGGCAAGAAGCAATGTAGGGCATGTTGGTGCACGCGCACAGTCCCATTCCCATAAGGCAGTGGTTCCCAAACGTTTTTGACTCGCGGCTCCCTTGACCTCCCTCGCCGTTAGCTGTGACTCCCCATTACAGTGCATGGAAGAAACAGGCACTCTTTACATGCTCAGAGGCACCCTTTCTTATATGTATGTGTATATGTATGTGTATATTCCCTAAAACGAGCCCTAAAGTGGATTTTCCATGCTTATGCTGAGCAGCAGCCAGGAGTGCGCAGAGTGGGGTTGTGATGCTGCTCTCCCTCCATTGGCAGGCCTGGGTAGAGGGCACTGATGTCGTCTGTGTTAGTCCTATACATGGCAAGAGAAACATCAAAGCATGGGAGGGAAGCATTGGTCATGCCTCACCCCAGTTGCATGAGAGAGAAAGAGAGAGAAAGCTAGCTCCTTTTGGTAGCATCTTTGCAAGTTGAAAACAGATTCTTATACTGCCTGGCAGTTTCCGGGGGGGGGGGGGGGTGTCCCAGCAAATAGAGTGGGGAACTAACTTAGAGGTGGGTCAGAAAGGAAGAAGGAGAGAAATCCTAATAATTAATCAACCAAACTAAACATAGAAATCAAAGACTGTATGTAAAGCAGAACCTGCTCTGCACCATTTTCAGTTGCAGTTCTTGCATTTGTTTTGTGTTTGCTTTATTAAAAACATTCAACAGAAAGAAAATACTTTATTTGCAAACCTGCAATGTCTGAATGAAAATACCTTATCTGCAAACTTACAATGAGAGAAAGGGGATGCTGTCTTGTCTCCAGGAGCTCTCCCTGTCTCCAGCTCAGCTTGAGTACTTAGCGGCTTGTTAATTGTTCTTTAACATAAGATAAGCAAGGGCTTCCCTCACGCTGTGGTTAAAAACAAGACGTGGAAACTGCCTACAAACCTGAAGTGTTTTGAAATTAACTTTGAGTGACCCGATGTGAAGATCCGGGTCTTTGTTTTTGCTCTCTCTCTTGCAAGTAAGAATATGTGTTAATTAAAAGACTAATTACGCCCCTGGCTGCTTTCGATGATGCACTTGGGAGTCACGCCTCACACTTAGAGAACCTCTGCCATAAGGGGAAGAAACTCCTTGTCTTTGACAGAAATTCCTGGTCCTAATACGGTGCAAGCTGTGGTATTTACAGCTTACTAGTATATTGGGAGGTGCTTTATATACAACAGTTTCTTTAAGCGGGTTTTGTCAGTAGTAGTTTTTTCTCTTCACAGAATACAACATTTAGGAGCAGAAATCCACCTGATCAGAGACATGATGGACCCTGCAAATGAAGGAGGAATGTATGATTTCCTGCTTACAGCACTGGAGGTAAAGAGAAGAAAAAATGTGGCGGGGGGGGGGCATGAGAATAGACCAAGGGTCAAGCTAGCTGTGTGGTCAGCCAGATACTTCTGGGAGGCCTACAAGCTGGTCCTGAAGGCAACTGTCCTTCTGTACTGTTTGCTTCCCTGCAACTGGTATTCAGAGGTATACTGCCTCTGAACATGGAGGTTCCACTTGGAAACCCTGGCTACGACCGCACCCCCCCCCCCCGCACCGGAAGTGATGTTGCTGCCGCTGGCGGTTTTAGAGCACCCAGAAACGCAAGGCGGGAGGGCCAAACCCAAAACGGCCTGTTTTGCTGCACCGTCAGCCGCCGTTACACACACACACAGCCCACAGCTGCCGCCCCCTGCCACTAGGGGCCCCCTGCCCACCTCCGCTACTGAAAGCTCAAACGGTAGTTGGTAGGGGGAATAGGTCAAATGGGGCACAACAAGTAGAGGAGCAGGGAGGTGGGTGGACTCTCATGGTAGCCAGCCAGGCAGGGAAATTGCCTGCCAGGTCAGTGGGCACCGTTGGGTGGGTCCCCTTAATGCAGTGGTTCCCAAACTGGGAGGCGCAGCTCACAGGGGAGCCACAGAAACCAGCCAGGGGAGCCGCAGAGTGCCACGGAATGGTGCATTCCTCATGGCTGTCTAATTTCCTAGGTCTGGGCAGGGGGCATTTTGTCCATGTCTGCTGCCCAGCTTGCTTGGTGCTTCCCCCTTTTGTTTTAAAGGGCTCATGCAGAGGAAGTAACAAGGTAAGTAAGAGGTGCAAGGTTTTTTCGGGGACACGGCAGCAACGCTATACAGTGAACCCTTTTTATTTAACATTTGCAGTTTCTAAAGTCTCTTGAATCGGTCTGTTGGTCCCCCTGATCTTGGGGACTTCCAGTGAGGCTTGGGTGCCAACCTTAACTGACCCTCCCCTCCCTCCCTCTCTCTTTCAGTCATGTTATGCACTTATCCGGAAAGAGATCAGACAGAGCTGGGAGGTGTCCCACAACAGCTGAAAGTGTCTCGCACATCTTGAGCCACCATTTGTATTCTGAATTCCATTAGGATGATGGAAAGAGAAGAACTTGTCATAGTTGCTGCTGTTTTTGTATTTGTCTTTCCTATGGGAAGGATGTTCAGTTTTTTAAGGATAGAATTTATTTGAATGTAAATAAGCATGTGGGCCCAAGGAAGACGACTTGGGTACTGCGTGGAAGAAATTCTCTCTTCTGTGCTCTGGCCATGTGTAAAGAATGCAGAACTGAGTGGGGGGGGAGGGGTGCTGGGGGTAGAATCCTGGCTTTTCCCAGGCTTTGAGTTCTGTTGCCACACATGCCATTGCAGAGTGGTTGGGGAGTCCCTGGTTGACATTGTACTGGTGGGGGAACCGATTAGCTCCACTTCTTGATTTGGTACTACCTGCGGCTGAAGGAAAGTCCAGGCTCCCTGGGGGTCAGCAGTAGCCTACTGGTCATTTTAGATCAGTGGTGAAGTCAACTTACTTGACACACTCAGTACTGGTACCCAAATTTGGTTGTGATGTTGGCCCAGAACTGGCAAACCTGCTCTCCTCTCTGCCTTTTCTATCATAAGGGACATATGTAATAGCAGAATGGAGACTGTGTTCCTCTTACTCTTTCCACTACGCATTCCGTTCTACCTGGCTTTTTTAAGCTGCTAACAACCCAGTAATTGCCCACAAGCACAGCCCAAAGGGCAGCGTTTTGGGAGGAAGCCATTGACAGCCTTGCACACCATCCCTTAACCACTGTGATTGTGCTGGGTCTTGACTCTCCAGCTGTGCTCCTCCTCCTTGAACCTTTGTGCTGGCACAAAGCAGGACTCCAAAGATTCACACCGGGGGGGGGGGGCTGTGTGCATGTGTGCGTGAGAGAAACACTTCGAACCGATCCTTAGCAAGGGCTGTCATGCCTGGAGTTCATTTGAACTGCTCCATCTTGGCAGAGCTGACGGGTCCATAGTGGCTCTTTTTAATGAATTAATAGCCCTGGAATTCGACATCAGTCTTGTGAAATTCTTAGAAGGGAACTGCCAAATGTACTGTAAGCACATGGCCACCCTTGATTAAGGAACCAAACTTAGGAACACAGGACAGGAAGGCAAGAGCCCACTTTGGTGCTCAGTCTGTCTTCTGGGTGTAAACAAGGTTAGTATGTGATCCTTTTGTTGTGTGAATTCTCATGTCAGAGCTAGGTGATGCTTAAAGCATTTGGAAACAAGAACACTAATTCTATCCAAATGACATAGGAGAAAACGTGTGTTTTTTAGACTTAACAAAACGACTTACGCAATTTTTGCTTACTACACATTTTACATTACTGCTTATTTATGATACAAAATACACTAGATAAAATTTAAAATGCTTATTTGAGTATTAATTGACTTTGTACTGAAATAAATCTTATTACATTGTTTTGGAGATGGCTCATTATTCATGAGGATACATGAAGCAGTCTTCATAAAGGCCCCAACCACATGTGCTGCAATCCACCTGGTCATGGGCATTTTCCATGGAACATGTGCATGTTAGGAAGCAAAAGTCACATGGTTTTCCTTATCCGGTGGGTTTTGTGCTGCAGAATATTCAAGTATCTCTTCACTGCTCATTGCCCTCCTGCCTTGCGAGTTCAGATTTTTCCACGGGTTTTTGAATGTGTGATTGCAAAGCCCGTGTGGATTTCTAGATCCATGAGTTTGGTAGGTGAGACGGTGTCCTAAACTGTCCTCCTGGGAAGACTTTCTTTGCCGAAGCCCCTGCTCTTGCTGCTCCTGGCCTTAAAAGAACCAGTCTCCTCAACCACCCTTGTTTGTGAATAGTTGCAAAAGCAGACTTAGGTTGAATGGCATACCTGAGAACTGATCGTCACCTTTGGCTTGGATGGAGATGGTGGGAAGCGTTATTTCTGTGGTTGAAGCTACAAAAGCACTTTGCCTCAGCAGTGGGGTGCTTCCATGCCATCCAAGGAGCCTTTTTTGAGGTGCTTGACTACTGATAGAAATGAGGCCAGAAAGCATCACCAAGCTATTCCCTATAAAGCAGGTTTTTTGAGGGATTTAATCTTTTGGATGAGGAAGGCAGGCAGCAGCCTATCCCACCTTGCCGACCTCAAGAACAGCCACTAATGAGCCAGGGAGAGCAGGGATCGTTTGCAACCCTAAGGTGTGATCCTCCAAAGAAACCAACTGAAATGATCTCTGAAAGAGTGACCCCCCCCCACGCACACACACTACTACTACTGCTGCAGCATCCAACGGGGCTTGAATCTTATCAAGGAAACAAGGCCCATGTTACCATTTTGGCCACATATATTTTCCCTTTGGAAAAGAAACAGTTGAGCATGCTTGTGTCTTAACACGGTTCACAGAAAGCAGAGAACAGCAATCACAGGGCTAAGGCCTCCTCAACAAGCCAGCCTGTGTGAAGTGTTGGCTGCAGCAACCATGGGATCCTTCCAAGGTTGCAACTGGAAGAACCAAGTTCTGTTGGCTTGAAAGGGAGCTGAAGGGATTGAGGGGGCCTCGTCTCCATGCAGGTATCTTCAATGGCCAGCAGAAACGGGCCCTTTGAAAGAATGACACGAAGCCCATAACACTTAATTTATTTTAATGTGCAGTTTAAGAAAGGTCTTGGGGGTAACTTGGCAGAACAGTCTAGGATTGAGTAAACATTGGCTCAGGCCTTTAATCATCCCCCTAAGAAGGGTTCAAGAGGCAGTCTAACAGGCTCTTGTGGAGGGGGGACAAAACCTGCCCAGCCAGTCCCTGTTTAGAAGGAAGTCCCTGCAGCTGAAGTAGTTTCCAGCCCTTACTCACATGGTGCTATGGCTCATTGTGCTCAGTAACAAGAACGTTGCTGCTGGTATGTTAAGACCATTGCCCAGGAAGGGCACATGCATTTGCCTCAAATGCAAACTGGTGCCTCCTTTTGCCTCTCCCCCAACTTAGGGGATCCTGCGGTTAGTCTGTCCTGTACCTTCCAAGGAGACAGACATTTCTCACAATGGGAATGGGATTCCTTGAGCTCTTTTGGCTTGTTCTGCGTTGTCCAATGCTTTAAGGGCTTACGCTAGATGTACCGCTCCAAGCAACTCGACTCTCTAGCTGCTCCAGGTAGCCTTGGGACTCCAGTCCCAGCCACCATATTTTGTTATAATACTGCACCTGGGCTTTCAAACAATGCAGAAGAAAGGGAAGTGGAGAAATAGAAGCCTGGTTAATTGTTGAAAAACAGTCGTACAATCTTGTACAAAAAGCCACTGGAGTGTGTTTAGGCTGCTATGCAGCCTAACCCCAAAGGATAACTATTTTCCCTCCAAATCTACAAGGTCAGCTGTACTACAAATGTTGAGGCACTGAAATGTGTCACCATTCCAGACTTCAGTCTGCCTATCCTGAGCCTACTTTCTGGCAACTGAAAATGTAAGAGTACTGTAGTTGAGTGGTCCTAGATAGATGCTTGCAGCTCATACCCAACATGGCTTATTATCTCAACAGAAGGCACCAATCTGCCAACTGAACATCCACTGAGCTGTCATAAGCCCTGAAAGAAAGTGTGGTACTAAGCCTGAGCCTTCCCTCTCCATGCAGTATGAGAGATTAATTGGAGGGGTATAAAGAGGTAAAGGGGCGCAGCATTCCACCTGATTTTGTATACACCTCAACTGCTTGGCTCAAGCTTTCAGCATGCAGACTGAAAATTCCTACTTCTGAGTACACCCCCCCCCCACCCCTTATTTCCTTTTACTGAAAAGCACATATCTGCATTCAGTGTTGGTAATGCAAAGGGGGAAGGGCAGTGATAACTGCAGATAGGACCAGACTCTTCCACTTAAAGGTTGACCGACTCCTATGAACAGTCATGCAGTCTGTCTATCAGCGACCAAAAAAAAAGAAAGAATTTAGCTTAGAATGACAGAGGAATCTTGTTGATTCTGACCTAGCTAGTTCTCAGTGAGGAAACCAATCATAACCCCCAACTTTGATTTGGAGTAATACTTTTTTCCAGCTATTGCCAGTTTCCTGCAGGCTTGCAGTCCTTAACAGTCTACGTAAGAGCCCTGCTGGATCAGGCCAAGGGCCTATCTAGTCCAGCTTCCTGTAACTCACAGTGGCCCACCACAGGCCTCTGACCATTCTGGTTCTGTATTCTCTATTCACCAATGAAATTCACTGTGCTTAAGACTTCTAAACAGAGTAATGGACATAACTCATCAGCATGCACCCAGGTGGCAAAGGAAATATTTTTGCACCTGGTCAAAATAAGACCGGAAACTAGAGAAGGGCTGTATCTATCGCTGCTTTCAGGCGGTGTAGGAGTGCCTGCGGAGCAGGAGAAAGGGATTCGGGCTTGAGTTTCTTGAATTCCTCGTTGGCGTTCAAAGAGGTCAACACCTTCGCAGTCCTTTTTAAATCAAAGACCGCATGCAGCATTCCCAAACCGGAAATGGCCGCTCTGTATGAATGCTTGGAGGCATCTTCCTCCGAATGGTGGTTTTCAAGGACAAAAATCCTGTTCTCTGCAATGATCTTGAGCAAGTTGTAGAACTCCTTGTAGTCAATGCCAGTGTAAGACTTCATCAATACCTGCGGAAGAGAGCAAAACTGGTCATGTGTCGCAGCTGTTCCACTCAGTGATGTCAGACTGAACACCAGGTCCCATGCTGAATGAAACGGAAACCGTTTCACTCCACGACTAGCTTTACAGGTGCGGAAACACTAGGCTGTCCCTCAGTCCAGATTCCAAGCACTGTCGTGTTTAGGTTTTGAGCTGCCAGGGCTAAATCCTTCTCCTATTACATTTTGGGGGAATGAAAGTGGGAGGTCACCCTCAGAGCGGGAAGGACGGCACTTATTAGCTCACTGTTCTTAGACAGCGCCAAAGGTGACGGACGCTCCCACTGCGTGTCAAGTTGTAGCTGCAGACCGCTTGTAGCGGTGCCTGCGCCCCCCCCCCCCCCCGATTGCACAGATGGGCCATTCTCCTACCTGGCACTGCAGGTGCCAATCCTCCATACTGTCCTTCCACTCTCTGATCTCCCGTTGCACAGCAGCCAGCTCGTCCTGGAGGAAGCTCCACATGATGGCCACGCTGCACCCATTCACCCAGTTGTGGTTAATAGAGATGGTATCTTCCTGAAAGAGGCAGAAATAGCACACATGCTTCTCCCCCAGACCATCGCCAGCAAAGGGCTGGAGAGAGACCTTGATAGACACGCTCCAGAATACAAACCCAACTATAAGACACAGATCCTGGCCATGGCCGGTTGACTGCCTACATGTCGTCTTCCTCGCTCCTCCTCATCTCAGTCATTAACTCAGCTGTGGCAACGTCAGGGAAGTAAAACAAAGTCAAGAAACCTGGAGACAGAAAAGCTAGCTGGCTGATGGCACAATCCTGTGCAAGCATGCATGGTCGGCCTAAAGGGCCAGCCGCTGCATCCTGCACAGTTCCTGGGCCATGCTGGCACAGCCTGGGAGCACCTCGAGGGAAGTGGACATTTAGCCACTTCCCCCAGTGTAGGTAGGCCAGGGCCCAATGGGCCTCCTCAGATGCACGTCAGCTCCAGAGCTGGCATGCAGCCGGGGAGGCCAGCCTAGCCTGGGAAGGGGCTCGGGATATCAGCGCAACTCAGTACTGATATCCCTGCCCCCTCCCAGCCTGGGCCAACCAATGGCCCCCTCCCTCCCCGCCTCGAGCGCCACGGGACTCTCCTTTGGTGGTCAGTGCAGGGTCCGGAGGACAGCGGAGTGAGCGACACCAGCCTCTGCCGCTTACTCCCGAGGCAGCGCAAGCACTTTTGTGATGCCTTAGGCTGGCGGAGCGTTCGCTCCACCGGCCTAAAGTTATGCAGGATCAGGCTGTGAATTTGTTTCTGGAACATCAGAAATGAACTTGTCAACCACCTCACTGAAATAACGCCTATAGCCAGTGGAGCAGCCACGATGTTTGACTTGTCTTCCTCCTCATCTGAACACATAACACGGCCTCGTCCCCAGTCAGATCACTGGTTCATGTAGTCCAGTACCGGCTATGGTGACGAGCGGCAGCTTTCCAAAGTTTCTCTAGCAGAGACCCCGGAGCCTCCATCTTGGGCCTTCTGCATGTAAAACATGCGCTGTACCACTGAGGGACGGACCCTCCCCACACGTTTCTTTGTACACTGATCCAAACCAAAGCCGCTCTCGTATTCATGCATGAGGGCATCTTTGTCAGGAACATCCCAAAGTACCCAAGGCTAGTGCCTTTCTGAACCATCTTACCAGGTTGAAAACTTGATGGTGCCACCCACTTGGGATGAAGACTATTTCCCCTGCTTCCTGTATGATTTCAACAGGGGGGCTGCTTTGGGCATAGCGAGGGTAAAGGTTGCTCTTTTTCAGGTCCGGTGCAGTGATGTCGAAGGGCAAATGACCGTGGCGATCTCGGAGGTACTCCTCTTGCCCCGGGGGGAAGATCAGCCATTTCTTTTTCCCACAGATATTGGCCGACCAGCTGTATGAGCGAAAGACATCTGCATGGAACGGAGTCCTGGGGGGGGGGGGGGGAATTAGAAGGTTAGGAACATGCAGCTGAAGAGCCACAGGAATGTTGCTGACACAACAGAAGGGGGGGGGGATTGCAAGGGGACTAGGTAACCTTCCTTCCAACATCTGAGGTGTTCCCAAACATTTAAAGTCTCAGGATGTTGCTATTTTACTTGAAAGAAAAATGTGTGAGCACGTGTCTGCGCAGACACACACACACACAAAACCTGGAATCCATTTAGGCCAGTCGGTTTTCCAGCACTGAGATCCATCAGGCACTCACAAATGGCCTGTATGGCTCGCTAGTTTTAACTAGATTTGTATCTTGTTTTACAGGCTTCCAAAGCATCGTACAGTGCAAGTCACAATTATAAGGTATAGTATATTAGTCAAGGTGTTTCTGGAGCTTAGCTGCAGATGGACTCGGGGGCTGGCCAGCCCACAGAAGAAGTTCTCCAATTGTCCACCCTTCGGTGGATACAGTGCTTTGCAAACGTATCTAATTCATCAGCAATACTGTGCACACACATCTACATTGCACTCTTCAATGGGCATACCCTCTATTCCTTTCTGAAAACATACCGTCACCTAAATTCAGGCAGGCTTCTGTTGTGGGAAGGTCAGAACTTCCCTGGTATCTTGACAATCTAGGGCAGGGGTGGCCAACCTTTCAACCTGAATGCTCCTGGACCTTTTATGCTTGTAGAGGGGAGGGCATTTCAGCAGCAGGTGCAGCTGCTTTAGAAGCACCATCAGCACTTGCAGCTGCCAAGATTCTGTCTTCTACCCAACTCTTTAAGAACGCAGAGGCCCTCATGGTGGAAGGTTGGCCACCCTTGGTCTAGGGAGAGACAAAGTCTCAAAGCCAGGAAGCTCCAAGCATCTTTGTAACTGCCCCTTGGCTTGGTACAGATGAAGGGGCTATATAATTCGGATAATTAAACTCTGTCGGCCCCTGTGATGCAGGTACTGGGGGATCTTATTGCTTTTCCCTGTGTACAGTGTTAAAGAAACAAAAGGTGTTTAAGGCCAGAGAACATAATTTTGTAAGATTATGTGCTGTCCCCAGCTAGAACCTGCTCATATGCATGTTTACTCAGAAGCAAGTCCTATTGAATTGAGCTGCACACTTTTTACATCTTACTTTAACACCAGTTATTATTCCAAAGAGAACGCACGGAAGCATTCAAATAGTTTTACCATGAGCCTTTCGGTCCCATGTAGACAAAACGATAGTCATCCACTGCTATGGCATCCCAATATTCATTCAGCCAGTCGGATGAAAAATAAATAGGGGTGGTGTAAACATCTTGTTCTGGGAAAGCCCTTAAAGACAAAGTATTGGAAAATGAAGCTTAGACAGGGGGGGGGGGGGAAATCAAAGGCTAATTTAGAATTTGCACAACAGCATGCAAGAAGCTGGATGGTGCCCTGACAACGGAGACTCTCATCTCAAATACATTATTTAACCGGATTCCTAGATCACCTGTCATTAATAAATCACTTAAACATTTTGGGGGTTGGATCAGATGTTAGTGAACTCAATGATTCAGGAACTCAGCCATGAAAACTTCTTTGACCTCAAAAAGTTTATTTCAGAGACGGCACAGTTAAGATGTATGTGCCCCTGGTTCACACATTATGTTGCTCACACAAATGGCGCTATAAGGAACCAACCAGAATAACATCCAAACTTGCCCTTAGGCTTTGATCCTCTGCCTGAAACAGTGGAAGTGGGAAGGGCCACCATTGACAACCCAACTGCTGCTGCTTCTGTCTTCTTCATTTGTCAACAGCTGTGGCAACTCCGTCTCAGGACACTGCAATGCCAAAAGGGAGCTTCTCTATGCTTTGCATTCACACCTATGCAGAGGAGGATTGAGAACTGAGTGGAAAAACATGCCTGGCATCTCTGGTCAAAAGATCTCTAGCATTAGAGCTGTGACAACGACCCCTGATCAAGGGCCTGGAGTGCCTAGACTACATCAACCAGAGCCCTGACTGAGGGTGTGGGGGCGCTGACTGAAGGGTCACGCATAGCTCAAGGTGAAGGAAGAAGAAACTGGTGGTTAGTTATTGGGTCTTCTTTTGAGGAACCAAACTGATGAGCAGCACTAGAAGGGAAGTACCGTATTTTTTCAATTCTAAGATGCACGTTTTTTCTAAATTTACCAATTAAAAAAAGGGGGTGCGTGTTAGAATCAATGATGTTCACATTGCACCCCCAAAACGCCACCTTCTTACTTACCGGGGCTGGTGGGGGCTTCGGGGAGGCCTGAGTGACCCTCTGCAGGCCACCTGATCTTCAGTTCGGCAAAAAACAGCTGTTTCCAGCCATTTCCGGGTTTTGTGAAAACTGGAAGTGCCCGAAAATAGCCAGGTTTTTGCTGAACTGAAGATCAGGGAGGCCTGCAGAAGGTTGCACAGGCCTCCCTGATGTTCAGTTCGGCGAAAAACGGCTATTTTCAGGCACTTCCGTTTTTCACGAAAACCGGAAATGGCCGAAAACAGCTGTTTTTTGCTGAACTGAAGATCGGGGAGGCCTGCAGAGGGTCATGCAGGCCTCCCCGAAGCCCCCACCAGCCCCGGTAAGTAAGAAGGTGGCGTTTTGGGGGTGCAATGTGAACATCATCGATTCTAAGACGCACCCCCTTTTTTGAATTGGTAAATTTAGAAAAAAACGTGCGTCTTAGAATCGAAGAAATACGGTACTTCCCACGCAAATACGGTACTTCCCACGCAGGCCTCCCCAAAGTCCCCACAAGCCCAGTAATAAGTAAGAAGGTAGTGTTTGGGGGGTACAATTTACACATAAATCCTTGGGGAAATTTTTTTTTCCCTGCTGGTGATAGCAAAATTAAAGGTGCGCCTTAGAATTGATGGTGCCTTAGAATGGAAGAAATACGGTATATGAATGGTTCCAAAGAGAATAAATTATTGTGAAGGGAAACTGGTAGTACAACTACTTTGGGGCATGCAAATATTCTAAAATCTACTAACTTGCATACAATATTTTATGTGGCCCACAACCATTAACAAAAGCCAGTATCCACCAAGTTGTCCTGAGTACCATGGCAGATCCATTGGCAGGAAAGCAAAGAAAGGCTGCAGAGTTATTTAGGATGCTGCCCTGGTGCCCCTTGAGTGTGGCATGCATAGGCCTTTCCTGTGCTAGGTGTGTAACATGCACATCACTGAGAACTGAGGTAGGCACCATATAATGAAGCTCAACATAATGTGCACATTTTCCTACTTCAGCTTGCTGTGCAACAGAAATGCTGGAGGACATAAATTCCATTCACTGTCTAATTGCTTTGCAACTAATGTCAACAGTGCCCTCGTTTCCTCCTTACTACCCAGACCCCAATGATTTCTCTACTCTTTCTTCTGTTCCACAATCATAAAGGTCAGAAAAGCAGAACTATGCAAATACAGTATAATAATGGTCGCTATAAGGTGACAGTGAAGATAATCCTCTCCCATGCAGCCCAAAGTCCAACTCTTGCATAACTCAAATGCGTGCAGACATGGGAGAAAGGAATAATGTACATTCGACACAGGCAGGAGCAGACAGTACTAGCCAGATGTACTGTAAGACACGCAAACCAAGCCAGCATCACACATCCCTGAGACCCCCTCCCATGCAGTCCTAGCTTGAGGCTCTTATGGTGCAGCTTTGGAACAGGCAGCTACTGAGCATGGGTGCTTCCAAAAGCTGAATCATCTGACAAGGAGGGACAGGTCAGCAGCATGCCAGGGCTTCATATGAGCATGCTGAGAAGTGTCAAGGCTTTGCTTACCTGTGCAAGTGCCAGTCCTTGAGGTAAAGGCACCCCCGGGGTGAACGGTAACTTTTTTTAATGTGCTCTTTCCAATAACTTATGTACTCCTTGAGTTTGAGATGCTCCTTTGGATTAGAATTGTATTCCTTGACATCACAGTTGGCAACGGGTACTACAGCCTCCCCTGAAATATAAACTCTTTAAGCCAGTGGTTCCCATACTGAAGGGCCACGCACAGCTCAAGGTGAAGGAAGAAGAAACTGGTGGTTAGTTATCTGGTCTTCTTTTGAGGAACCAAACTGATGAGCAGCACTAGACGGGAAGTACCGTATTTCTTCGATTCTAAGACGCACGTTTTTTCTAAATTTACCAATTCAAAAAAGGCGGTGCGTCTTAGAATCGATGATGTTCACATTAACTTTTTGCCACATGGGTCTTCTTGAGTCAGCGGAAGGTCTTATTATGAAAACCTGTATTTAGGGTCATGTTCAAAAAAAGTCTGGAAGACACTGCTTTAATCCCATTTGGGAGAACATCTGATGTCCTGTTAGGGTTACCAATAAAAGAGTGCCTTTGAGCCTGCTAGGTTTTGATCATTCATCAAACACTGTTAAGTGTTATTATGCAGCATGACAATGGAAACACAGAAGGAGATTCTTTTAATTGCAGCCCAAGTCATTCAATGCTGGGATACCTGAACCACGGAGAAATGAACTAACAGAATAGAAATTGACTACAGTCAATATTTTCCCTGATCTTATTTTCACAGTATTTTGAAGCCACAGCCATTACGAATGAGTATTACAACTTCAATAACACTACCCTTTGCACTAACTTTTCAGCTTTCTGCTTGTGTTCTCCTGCTCATGGAAAAATATGTTATTTTGCAAAACGTTTCATACAATTTGGGTGTGCATCTTTTAGCTTTGCATTCTGCTTGGTAAAACGTAAACTGCAGACATCCATCATACATACATTCTTCTCTATTAACATCCAGAATAAATAATCCAAGAGCTGGAATAGCATAATGGCTTAGAGACTGGGCTGCATGTCAGGAAAGCTTACAATACACTTGAGTATAATTGTACTATTGAGGACAAAGAGCCAAGTACAAAAACACATGTGTACCATGTCAACTGTGAAGGAAGCATATGTGTCTAGTTTGTGTAAATAAAAAAAATACTCAACAGATGCTTGTTCAACCCTCTCTTGAAAACCTCAAACGAGGGAGGTATGCATAAAGAGCCTGAACCGCAAGGGAAAACGTCCAGACCAAGAAGGCTGAATCTGTCAGCGTTCGATTACAGATACAGCACAATCTTTCCATTTGCTGAATTTAATCTTGGAATAATGCATCCTGGGATACCACTGGAGAACATAACATTAGCTTGCTTGGAGGCAGAGCTAAAAAAGAAAAAGCATCGATTGCTATTTGAGATGAATAGCCACAAATGTTATTTTGTCTAAAAATGAACACACTGCAAACTCTTGACTTCAAAGGGGCACAATCACAGCCAAAAACATCTAGCATTCATCATTTAAAACTGACTTACCAAAAGTCCGCAGCAGGTAGTCAAAGTTCGGCTTTCCATCTGGAGTCACCCACTTCCTCCTGCTGCCCCACCCCTCAGTGAACTTAGCAGAGAAAACACAGGGGTCATTGGGAATCAAGTAATCCTTGAAAAAGTCTGCATACGTGAATATTTCTGGCTTCTCAATGTAGTCAACATGTTCATGGGGTGGGCAGCTTGCCCCCCGTAGCGGGCCACTATAATCACGAAAAAACGTAGTGGAGTAAGCAAAAGTGTCCCTGTCCATTCAGGCGATGGCACGCGTCTGACACCTAAACTAGCAGGTGGCAGGCAGGTTCAAAACCGGTCTAAAATAAAGAGCAGGTAGATTAACAAAAATACAGGAGGTGCTCAGACTGAAGAATCAGGAAAGACGAAGTGGATAGAATAAAAAAGTCCAGTTCCAAATTTTGCTGGAAAATCTTCCCATTTGGCTTGTACTATGGCGAATTATGTTCTTTGCTGATTTGGGTTCTTGAGGGAAAGAATGCTTGAAAGGCTATATGATGTTATAGTAAGTAAAACCTATTTCTTCACCATTATTGTCAACATAGGAACATCTGCACGTACAACTGTGCTAATTTGCTTCCATGCTTCTCTTTTACATTTCATGAAGAATAGCAGGTGAAGACAAGCTCTTGTTGATTTCTAGAAAGAAATAGCAATACATTCATGTCAAAGAATGCCCCCCAAATGTGTTGATTCGTTCAAAATACATCCCCATTTCACAGAACACAGCACAGAAGTTTTCTTTTTTAGTTCTACGAGCAACCACAAGATTAAGCCAAAGAGCACAAGTTAGGCATCCATGATGCAACTTTTTGCAAGAGAACAGCCTGTAAATTAACAGTATTGTACAGATTGACACATAAAAAAGTAGATAACATACAGCTGCTCACACGCTGTAGTGGCTCAGATTGCAAAAACTGGGTCAGTCCCTGCTGCGTTCCTTGCCCAGATGAGACAGGCACATTGAAGATGTGAGATACATGTGTATCTTTTTTGGTAGCCAGCATATTTTCTTTGCTGCAGGATCCTGGCAGATTCCAACCCCCTTCCCATATCCTCATGTCTTTTTCCCAATCTGAATTTCTCTCTAGAAAAAAAAAAGTGGCAGGTCTTATCATAGATCTGCGGATGCCCCAGTTACTCTGGGCCCGAGGCTAGACGAGGAGCTCCCCGCTGCTCGCACTTTGCAAACAGCCCTCGAGCCACCAGTCGGGAGAGGCAGAGACGTCTTGCTGTCCAATCAGACCCTTCCAAACACTGACGTGGGAGGGACCTGCTGGTCCCACGGGAGCGTCGAAGCACCTGCTTCCGAGGCAAGATAGCCAGAGCGGGACCCCTGCTGCTGCTGCTGCTGCTCCCCCCCCGGCGCTCACGACCCGCCGATTCCCACGACATGAGGCCCTTTGCGAGGCGCGGAGAGACAGGGCCGCCCCGGGAAGGGCCGCCCCGCCTCGACCCTCCTCAGCTCACCTTGCCGGGCCGCCCTTCGCGCCCCTCCTGCTGCCCCCCCTCGAGCCCCCGCCCCCATTTTCGGTCCCTCAGCTTTCAATGCGCGCACGCGCGCAGGCACACCTCCATTTCCCCCCCCCCATCACTAACCCGTTCAAGGCCAGCTCGGAACAGCCGCTACCTCAGCAGGCGCGCCCAAATTCGCAACGCATGCGCCGTCCTCTCTCCTGGAGCGCGCTTGCGCGGCCGCCGCGAAAGAGGCGTGGCGCGAGTGAACGCCTGGAAGGGCGGGGGGGGGAGGAAGAGGCGGCGAAGAGGCGCGCGCCCGCGGACCTTGACGGTTGGAGACCCGAGCAAGCTCGCGCGCCCGCTAGAGAGGAGGAGGAGGAGGAGGAGGAGATGCGGGCAGGGAGCCAATGAGAGGGCGCGCCGGCTTGGCGCATGCGTGATGAGCCGGCGCGAGGAAGCGGACGTCGCTGTGGAAGGTTTGCGCCGGGAGGAGCGTTCTGGTTTTTCTCCCGGTCCAGTCCCCCCCCCTCCCCCGTGGCGGGTGAAGGCAGGCTGGTTCCTCCTCTCGCATTGAGGCCGGTCAGGCAGCGGCGCTGCTGCTCTTCCTTTCCGGAGCGTTGCCGGGAGGGGCCGAGCGGGCCTCTCGGCTGCGGCCTCGCTCCAAGGTATGGCTGGCTGGAAGCAGCCCCGGATGATCAGCGTCTTACGAGTCCCGGTTTTAACTGTATTCCAGTTTTCGGTCTGAAGTCTAGAGAATCCCTGAGGATTTAGGGCTGTTTGCAGGAAGAGAGTATTCAACTTCCCGGGAGGCGCTGGCGCTGGGGAGGCGAAGAAGGAGCTGCTGGGCGGGTGGGCAGCGACCGCCGCTTGTGGCCTCGTCCTTAATTCGTAACTTGTGCTAATTTGTCATTGTTTGCTCTTTTTAGGGAGACGGGGATGTCTTCAAATGCGTAAAATAATACCCCTGTGGGTGGGTGCGTGAAGCTGTTCCTCACCCCATCCCACCCCCGTCGTCTTGTCACGGTGACAAGACGACAAGTTCAGCCCGAAGAAGCGATGCTGCTGCTATTGGAAAGCAGTATTAGACTCCATTGGAAAGGCAAGAAAAAGTGTGTTGGAAGGGTTGGCGGGAGAAGTTGCAGAGGGGCTTACTGAGAGGCTACCGAGCCCCTCCATCTCCTACTCTAAAAATGATGTTGCTGTAGAGCTGTTCCCAAGGGGTGGTCTCGCAGCCAACGCAGCATAGTCTCCTGGTGCCCAAAGGACTAATGGAGTCATTACAGCATCAGCTTCTGTAGGCAAGAGCCTGCTTTGTCAGTCATTACCTTATAAACCCCTGCTAACTGGGCAAGAGGCACTTTTTCAATTGGTGCTCCTCTTATATTTAGCAGGGGGAGAGTAACTGCCCCTTTCACCCCAGCACAGTGTCTTTTCTAGTGGCTGTTTGCTGGTGTTCTTCTGCATCTTTTTTAGATTGTGAGCCCTTTTGGGACAGGGAGCCATTTAATCATTTGATTTTGTCTGTAAACCGCTTTGTGAACTTTTTGTTGAAAAGCGGTATATAAATACTGTTAATAATAAATAATAATAATAAAGCAGCTTTGTCCTCACTTGGCAGACCTAATAGCCCTAAAATGCAGCATTTGCAATGTTATTTCTCAGCACAGCTAAAATGTATGCAGAGTAAACACAGTGACTGTTTACAAAAGTTACGTTGGTGGATGTGTCACTGTCAACTACTGTACTGCTGTTGCGAGTAGGTGCTGTGCTTACAAGACATCTCTGGTTTGTAGAGAGACATACACTACCTCTTGCAATTCCTTTTGGACCTTGTTTTCTTCTGTGCCTGTATGTGTGTCTATTAAATTTGTATACTCCTTTTCGGGTTGGTAGACGTATAAGAATTTACCAGCTGCAACTAATCTCTCATGCATATAATGAAGTGAGCCCAAGACCACAAAAATGTTTACCGCAGATGGTCAGAATTTTGATGGTGCCAATGCTCCTCTTTATGTTTCATACAGACCTAGTTGCGGATCAGAGTTATTGGACAGATTTTGAGGATTTTCTCTACTCCTGCAGTATTCTCTACTCTACTCTTGCAGCATTATGGATTTCTGTGTGTAGAAATGACAATTTTGAGAAGAAAGAAAGTAGGGATTGTGTCCCCCCACCTTTGTAAATACAGTAGTATGAAATTTCCTTGTCACACCTCACTTTGATTACTATAATGCACTCTTGCGTGGAGCTGTCCTTGAAAATGGTCTGGTAACTGCTCCTAGCTCAGAACACAGTGGCCCATGTGGTTACTGGGGTTTAGGACCAAGCTATCTGAGGGACCATCTTATCCCATATAGACCAGCCTGTTCCCTCTTCCACAAGGACCTGTCACATGTGCCACCCCTGACAGATTCCGGGGGCAGTGGCTAGAGGGTGGGGCCTTCTTTGTGGCAGCACCACAGTTATAGAACTCCTTCCTGTATGAGTTAAGAATGGCTGCCTCCCTTGAAGTGTTTTGGCGAGGTTTAAAATGTTTTGGTTTGGTGTTTTCATTATGATTTGGGTAAGGCAATTAGAGTCTTGGTTTTGCTGCAGCTTAATGTCTGGATGTTTTTACTTGTCTGCTTTTTATCATATTGCTGTTTTTAGTGCTGTCATCACTTGCCATTTTATTTCCACTGTTACTGTCTGGATGTCTGTTGTGTACTGCTGCTCTGCTTTGATGTGTGGTCTTTGCTTTTATGACGGTTTTTACGCTCTGCTTTAATGTGCTGTGTTTCACTGCTTTCTTATGGTTTTATGAGCACTGTAGTTTTGTTATAGGTTTTTTTTTTAAAAAAATAGTTTTTCTGCTGCCTTGGACGCCCACATAAGTGAGGGGAAGGCAGGTTGTAAATTGAATAAATTGGCATTTTCCTCCGTGAGCCTGTGTTCTGAAATTACTGTTGGTACAACTTGTGTCAAAGCTTTGTTTCTGCACATCTTCTTGGGACTAATTCTAGAGGGGGAACAACCTCTTAGTCTGTTGCAGAAGAAACCAGAAAAGCATGTAGCACCTTAAAAGCAAAATGATTGATTGTGGCAACAGCTTTTATGCCCATGAAATGCTTGTCTTGGCAAAGTGGGATCTGGTCCATGATAGCTTCAGCCACAGCATCGTTGTTTGTCCTTGAGGTGCAACTATTTCTTATTTTTGCTGGAAATTCTGTCTTGGGCACTGTTCCCTTTAAGCTGTGCAGCTCAAAAGTCCACCAAAGCTGAGCTCCGCCCAGCTTGGAGCTTGGCGTTCCCGGATATCCGGCAGCAATGTTTGACATCACTGTGCATCTGGAAACACCGAGGAGCTGCTGCGCAGCAAGTGAGTGAAGGGTTCTGTGCAGCAACACCCCTTAGAGGATATATTAGTCTTGGATCTACTTCATATATTACTGTACATTTTTCCTACACAGAGAGAACACTTGTATGCAGGAAATAACATCTGTGAAGTGGTCCTGTATTTGTGTGTAGGGTGTGAGAATGCCCCACAACGTATATGCATGTGAGGTCAAGTCAAGTCAGAATCCTTTATTGGCATAGAAAATAAAATACAGAGCAAAAGGATAATAACCCACACTTTTAACATACACTTTCAGAAACATCTAAGAGCCTAAACAAATTCCCTGCTACACAGCTCCATTGCCTGTTGCAGAAAACTAACCACCCGCTCAACCATCACCGCCGAAGAGTCATTTAACTTGCAACAGCAGCAGGTGGCTGGGAGAACAAAACGCTTACCCCAAAAGGAAGGAGCACCCTTCATGTTTAAGATATCTGTTGAACGTTGTCCCTGTGTCCTTTCTGATATGGAGGGCTTGGGTGCTTCTCTTCTGTCATGCCTGAAATTGTAAGATCTAATTTCACAATATGAGTAATATAGGGAAGGCATTGGCATGCAGTGTCCACGTGGGACCAATATAATAGGTTCTGTGATGTGATGAGAAAATTACTAGTCGAATAGTAAATACGTGACTCACAGGTAAATCATGTGATCCAAGAGTACATAATGGCCAGTATTTCTCAGTGTCTGTTTAATTTCCTTGTGTTGCTAGCAAGTTAGCTCTGTGTCAGGTATTTTTAAAGAGGCTTTTTTATTTTTCTATAGATTGTATTCTTGGATTTATGTGGGGAAGTGCTGTATGTTTGCAGATTTTCTCCCCTTTTTGGTACCTGGTGTGTGGACAGTGTTAATACGACAGTTTTTGTTTGACTTTGAAACCAAGAGAGGCCTCAATGAGTGTCTTGAGGAAAAATTCAAAGTTGGTAACCACAAGGAGGTTGTCTGAAGATTCTGAATCCACAAGCAGAGAAGGTAAATTGGGAAATATTTAGTGTAATTATGTTTGCAGATTACAATACATTTTGCAGAACATTTGGAACAGGGAAAAATCATAGCAGCATGTGCAGTCATTGGTTACTTAATAGAGGGCAAAATGGTTGTTTCATTTCATGTATACTTTGGGCTTGATTCACACATGCAATTTTATCATGTGATTTATTTATTTTTTGAACACTGGGTTACAGGCAATGGAATTTCTGTGAACAGTCTCCTTTGAGTCCTCTGAACTGTGTGAGAACTGGAAGTTCTGTCTGTGGTGTTCTGTGTGTGATAGCCCATTTGCACATACAAGTAATCACTTGATTTTGCATTCCTTTAGTAAAGAATGCACTAGAGCAGCGTTTATCAAAGTCTTGCAGGGGAGTTTACTCCTCTAAGTCTTAGCAGGGTTGGGGCAATATCGGAGGCAGCGCTGCAGGATCGTGCCTACCCCAACTCCAAAATGTTTTTTTTAACATAACTGGTTGTCCTGCCACCTTCCCAAAGGGTCTGGAGAACAGTCAGTTCTCGCTACTCACAAATTCACTTATTCACGAGCAGCAGGATTGACACCACCTTGCACCATCCGTGAGGTGTATCTCACTTTCTGCGATCCCTGCTGTACTCAGGAAGTCTCTACTGGCTTCCAGAGTCAGTATGGACGTTCAAAATGGCGTCCACAACTAGCACGGAGCCCTTTAAAATGCTTGTGGGAAAGACACAAAGCGCTAAACTTCAAAGCAGTTGTCTAGCACTGAACAGCTGATAGACAGGGGATTTAAAAACACGCATCTTTTTAAAATCCCCAGCCCATCAGCTCTTCGGCACTGGACAAGTGCTTTGAAGTTTAGTGCTTTGCGTCTTTCCCACAGGCATTTTAAAGGGCTCCGTGCTAGTCCTTCCTGAGTGCAGCAGGGACGTTCAAAAAGTGCCCACAATCAGTGCGGAGCCCTTTGAAATGCCTGGGAGAAGTTTCAGGTAAAGTAACCTCCTAACCCCCCTGCACCTAACCTCATTCATCCCATAGGATCAGTGGTTCGGTATCCGCGAATTCGCTATCCACTAGGCTTTTTGGAACTTAACCTTAGCGGATAACGAGGACAGTATTAATGTGCCAATTTTTTTTTTTGCTTGGTTCTTACGCTTTTTATATGAAAAGTATAGGCAGTTTATACCTTAATTTATGTAAATAGGCATATATTTCTGTGGAGGGGGAGGAGATGTATTGCTAAAACTACAAGTTGATTGATTGTGTTAGAATATGTATATACTGATTTTCAATGAAAAAAGTTCTCAAAGTGGTTTACATAGCAAAAGCAAGAAGATGGCTCCCTGTTCCGAAAGGGCTTACAGTCTGACGGAGGATACATGTGGAAGACAGCAGAAGGGGTACTATGTTGGGATAAGAACGTAAGAAGAGCCCTGCTGGATCAGGCAAAGGCCCATCTAGTCCAGCTTCCTGTATCTCACAATGGCCCACCAGATGCCTCAGGGAGCACTCAATACAACAACATACCTGTATCCTGTCACCACTCCGTTGCATCTGGCATTAAGAGAGAGCCTATTACTAAGACCAGGAGATTGCTTATCCCCATCATGGCTTGTAACCTATGATGGACTCTTCCTCCATAAATCTGTCCAATCGCCCTTTAAATGCAACTAGGCCAGGTGCCATCACCACATCCTGAGGCATGGAGTTCTAAGATAGTAGCTGCCTCTAGGGTTGTTGGAGCATCAGTCAACTGCAAATCAAATAGTTGAATGGAATCAAAAATTCTATGAAGCCAGAATGCTGTTGCTTTAAGAACTGAATTGTTGCTGACTTAGCATGACTGACTTTTGTTTTTCATTGTTGCATTATTTCTGTTGTTGTTGCTTAATTTGTAGGCTGATCTTGTTGTTCCAGGATGAAAGTCAAAGAGAATTCCTGTTGAGTGAATCACTTACTTCTATAGAAAATTTACCTAAAATTAACTGTTATGAAAATTTAAATTATTTTCATTGCTTTTGAAATTAGTATAAAGCATCAAATCCGTTGATTAAAATATATAGTGGGCCCTTTTTATTCATGGGTTCGGGACACGTGGCTTTGTTACACAGCGGGTCCTGGACCCGTGAATGTAAACACACATACAAAAGTCCCGCTTTACCTTTTTAAAAAGTCAAACCACTGCGTTTCCAAGGCTGCTATGCCGGTGTGGAGGCTGGCTAGAATTGTTCCCTTAGTTAATTAGCAGGCCCACTTAAAGGTTCAAAGCACCTTTCATAGAGAGAGTGATAATATAGGATCATTCAGTGAAATTGATTCACAGGTGCCAGCAGATATGCTGATGGCCACTGACCACTTAGTTGGTTTTAAGGGGGATTTGACAAGTTCGGGGAGGGGGAACGGACTATTGAAGGTGTAGTTTACAGTTTGGATGCTCCTTGTCCTGCCTTCTTGATCATCTGGTGGTGACAATGGCCAGGAGGGCCTTTGCCCACCTCAGGCTTGTGCACCAACTGTGTTCTTGTCTGACCCTGGCAGATCTGACCATGATGACCCATGCATTGGTGACATCCAGGTAGGATTATTGTGCACTTTCTGCGGGGCTGTCCTTGAAGAAAAGTCGGAAATCACTGCTCGTGCTGAATGCAGCTGCGCATTCTTGGACCAGATGGTGCGACTCTGTCTCACCATTGCTTTTCCAACTGTACTAATTACTGGTGTATTTCTGCATGCAATTCAAGGTGCTGGTGAGGCCCTTTAAAACTTGGTGTGACTTGGGACCAGGGTACCTGAAGGACCACTTCTCCCTCCCATGAAATAGCCCGTCTATTACGGGGGGGGGGGCTTTTTGTCAGTGCCCCTGCCATGTGAGGTTTGAATGGCGGCAATGCAAGAAAGGACCTTCTCCGTGGTGGTGCCATGGTTGTGGAACTTCCTCTTTCTTGAGCTGAGATTTACTCCTTCTGGATTTTTGGCGATACCTGAAGGGTTTTTAGTCTCCCCCCCCCCCCCCAAGATTTAGTATAAGTGGGTTGGTGGTGCTTGCTAGTGATTGTGTTTTTAGGATGCTTTATGATGGTTTGTTGTATTTTATCTTTTTTCCCCGAGTTAAACTGCTTTCAGTGCTTCTTTTTTAGAGGGAAATTCTAGATAAAAATGGGTTAAAAGAAATAGCTAAATGGAATCTCGGTATTCAGAGGCAGTGTACCCAGATACTGATATACAAGGCATGGTTTTCTTCATCATTCCCTGTTTCCAGAGGTATTTGGCTGGAAACAGCCTTTCTAAATTATACGTTCTGTGTTCTTATATTACCAGAGGTGGCTGAAAAGTTCTCAGCATAAGTCCAAACCCATTATTTATTTAAGCTGAGAACATTTCAACCATTCCTTGAACATTGGATCTACTATAATGCAGTTCCCATCAATCTTTTGGGACCAAGCATCTTCCATCTTAACTTTCATTTGCAATGTGGTACATATTTTATCTTCTATATTTCTGCTTTTGCTATATTTTGGCTTTCTAGGTTTACTTCATTCTCCTGTCCCATTTCTTTTCTGCCAGTCTATCCTCTTTTTCTGCTCTCCCCCTCTTTTGCTCTTTCCAAAAGATGGCCATTGGTAATGTGCCTTAGGCTGTGGCCCTGTGGTGTGTTGCTACCTACCACCCAGTTCAAGATTTTGACTTTGCTCTCTCATATCTCTGTTAATACTTTGACAAAAAGGAGGGAAGTGATTTTGCCTGATTCCCTTTCATGTGTCTGGAAGATTTAGGTTACTTCCTACATTCATAGTTGTCTTATGTGACACGGTTACTCCAGTGGCCAAAGACTTTAAATCAGCACTTCTTTACACGGTACATAAGTGGTAGAGCTAATAATGATTATAGAGAAAATTGATGCGTATGTTTTCCTGTAGTGAACATATGAAGTTGCTTTATACAAAGTCAGACGAATGATCCATCTAGGTCCATATTGTCTTCACTGACTGTCAGCTGTACTCCAGGTTGTCGGACTGGGAACTTTCCTAGCCTTAGCTGGAGATACATGGGACCTTCTGCATGTAAAGCATGAGCTGTAACACTGAGGTTTGACCCTACTTCGTAAAACATAGTGATCATGTGTTGTGTTCATGTTGGTAAACATCTCACTTCAAACTCTTGAGCATCCTTGTGAGCCTGTTTGTAACTGTATCTATTTACCAGGCAGAAGTCACTTGAGCTTTTCTAAGGTGTGATAGACACCTCGTGATATATCGTGTTATCTATGCTCCCACTGAAGTGTAGTGATAAACAAACCCTCCCCTGATTAATAAAATAGAAATGCTAGAGACTCATTTCCTAGCATCGTATTGCGGACAAAGAGGGTGATAAATCAGCAGATGTTCAGAATTTTCCTCAAAACTGTTAACTGACTGTATGACTATATGTCACTCCTTTTTTTGGAAGGTGACTGTTCCGTTGGCCTTGAGGAAGAGGAAGCAAGCAAGAAGGTGATGAATGAGGACATTCATATCCATACATGGCCCTGTTCCTATTACGTTGCCTCTGAGAAACGATGGATTTCTGGCAAACTTTCACTGACACCCATTTCAGTCAGATTTACAGCTGACAGAACTGGAGAGCTCCTGGTCGGCTTCCATCTTTCCAGCATCAGTGAGATCAAGAAGGAATCCTCCAACTTCATCTTCAGCTCCCTGACCTTTTTGGAGAAGAACACCAAGCATTGGTTCAGTTCCCTTCAACCCAATCGAAATGTGGTCTTCAACATACTTGAACACTTTTGGAGGGAGCAGCTGTTGTCTTCCGAGGGAGCTGGAGCCCAGGCCATTTCTCCCCAGACGTCCAAGGGGAAGGAGCTAACTGGCTTACTAGCAGGATCTCAGAAACGCCTAGAAGACACTGCAAAGGTGCTCGAGCACCAGGGCGAACAATTTGATAACATCATGAAGGGACTGAACAAGATTGAATCAGAGATGGATGTAGCAGACAGGTACGGCAAGATGAGTAACTGCTTGTAACTGGAATGGGATGTAGAAATCTGTAGGGAGGTAATGATGAAGCATGGGATTTGCTTCCTCATAAAACACATAATCACCTTACTGAATTTTCTACAACGAGATGGTAGTGATGGTCACAGCTTGGATGGTTTTAAAAGGCAATTGGGCAAAATAAGAGGATAGATCTGTCATTGGCTGTTGAGCTACAGTAGCTAAATAAAGCCTTCAGGTTTGTAGATGGGTTTTGTTTTTTCCTCGATACCTGCTGCTGGGGAACAAACAGACGGCTGCTGATTATGTGTCCTGCTTGTGGGTTATATCAGGACATCTAATTGGCCACTGTCTGAAACAGAACACTGAACTTAGATGGGCCATTGGTCTGATCCAATAGGGCTCCTTTTTTCTTTTTTTCAGGACAAATTCCCAGCTTGTGTGGTTGCAGAGAAATGTTTTTGCAAATCTGTCAAAACATGATTGAACATGTACAGAACTTGGCAAAGCTTGAGTAAGCATTAGAGAGCCACAAAGGTACTTTAGCTTCACTTTTCAGCTTGCTTCACCCATTGTGGATTTTTTTTAGCTTTTTGCCTTTGGATAGCTGATGTCACCACATCACAAACTGCTTTTGAAACTTCTGGTCATACAGCATAGAAGGCTGCAGTTGAAGAAGCTCGGGTCCAAAACCACCTGGGATGTTTTGAACTATATACACAGTTCTGTAGATCTTGGCCATAAAGGGATAGACATAACAGTGGGGAAATAGATGACTTGCATGAGTCCATCCCAGGAGTGCTGCCTGTGACCTTCACTCCTTCAGCTCTGCTGCCTTCAACTTTCTAAAAATCTCCTGCTCTCTCTCTCTCCTCTCTCTCTCTTCCTCTTCCTCTTCCCCCTCCCCTATCCTGCCTCTTAAAACCCATCCTTGTTGGGAAGTCTTTGGAACAGCACCTTAGTCTCCATTTCCTACTGTAACCAAACTGTAACTGAGTTAATAGCATATTCTTCACTGTTTACCTTTGTCACCATTCCCCTTCCCAACCTCTGGTTTCTCCTTTGTTTCATTATCTTTCTAGAGCAGCAATTTTCAACCAGTGTGCCACAGCACTTCGCAGGTGTGCACAGGAGTTTGGAGGAGGGGCATTTATTAGTAGGGCCATTGGGGAATGTGAGCCCCCCATCAGCAGCACAGTGTGCCTTGTCAGTTGTCAAAAAAACTGGTGGTGTGCCTTGACAATTTTAGCACCTTGTCAGTGTGCCATGAGATGAAAGGTTGAAAATCGCTGTTCAAGATTCTAAGACCCTGAGGGCAGGGACTGTCCCCTAGTAAATCACTATGTCCATGGATGACGTTGTAATAACATGACTGAGCTGAACCAGGAACTGCCTGAATTCAAAATGCATTCCACTCGATTGCACTGGCTCCTAAAGGAGGGGTGAGTGTAGATGACAGGCTAGAGGCCTCACCTGGATGACACAGGTGCTGTCGTGCATATGTATTGCTTGTATGCTAGCTTAGCAAAGTAGACGTTGGTTGACATTCTTACAGTGGGCAGTCCCTCGTGTGTGTGTGTGTGTGTGTGTGTTCAGGGGTTTGGGGGGGCAAGGAAGAATGTGTCAATGGCGTCTAGATCAGAGAATGTGACAGAAACAGGCATGCCTATACAAAGGCAATTTCTTTTGTTTCATGAGTTTAGGAACAACTTCATTACTGCATAAAACAGCCTTGAAAGCAAGTGTTAACTTAAACCTTTCTAGATTTTTTTAGTTAAAGCTCTCATTCCCTGCAAGGTTTTTGGCTTCTGAAATAAGAAACTAGAACCTTCTGTTGAGTGGAAGTCGGACATTCTACTCCCTTTTCGCTACCTCACTGAGTGGCCTACTCCCAAGCTAATTTTAAGGCAATTCCCTTGCTTTATCTCTCAGAAAAATAGCTGGATTTCTTTCACCAGGCCCATTTCACTCTTGTGTATTTGTGTACAGCCTCTTTCTAAAATTAAACTTTGAGTGTGACTGCCAAATTAAGCAGAGTATAATGCTAAAATAGAAATGTTAGCTTTATTATACAGTGGAATTGTGTTTAAGAATGGTCTTTCCAAATAGTGAACAGTACATGTAATGCAACGTTTGGGTGGGGCATATACACGTATTTGACTTTGTGTACCTCTAAACATAAAATTGGGCTCCTTTACAATACGTTTAGGAAAGTCTAAATAAGGCATCTGTCAAACTTTTGATGTGGCACAGTGATTCTGTACAGTTCCCAAACCAGTTACTACAAAGGTATTAGTGGAACTTCTTTGAGTACACAATGTTAGGTATGCATCGTCTACATGTTCGCAGTACTCGGTGAAATCTTTCCGCTGGCCTTAGCATCTGAGCATACTCTGATTCAACAGCAGATGCACATCTGGGTGTATTACCTGCCTGCTCTTTGTGGAGGACATTTATTTTGAGGAGAGATGTAGGGAGAAGGTGGATTTGGCTTAATGTGGTATAGTGAAGAGGGTGCTGGACTTGATCCAGATTTGGTTTCCCATTGAGCAGTACTTTCCCATACTTTGGGACCTCTTTGGGAGAATATTTATAATTTTATAAATTGTATATACTGTGTGTGTGTATTTATAAAATTAAAACAAATAAAATCTCTGCAGAATGGATTATTTTTCATAAGATGTGGTGGCTGCCATTGACTTAAATGGCTTTCAAAATGGAGTAGATGCAAAAAAGCAGTTAGGTGTGTCAGCATTTATTAGCCATGATAGATAAATGAACCTCTGAGTTCATTGGCAGCCAAAATGCTGGGGTTGGCCATCTTCATGCCCCGCTTGTGACCTTTCAGGCGATCTGTCTGACTGCTGTCGGAGACATACTGCTGGACTTAGTCAGATCTCACAAAGTAACTTTGTTTTTATGGTGATATGATGAGGCCAGCCTTTTCAGGGGAAAGCCCATACTACTGGATGAAAAATGTGTGGTGTTGTTTTTTTTTTTTTTTTTTTAAACATGCTGCTTATCTTTCCCTGTTAGGTTGTTGTCAGAACTTGAATCGCCATCTTGGTGGCCATTTGGTAGCAAGCTCTTGAAGGGGCAGTTGGAAGCAAAGCCAAAGGAAACCACAGCAATGGATGTTTCTGGACATCAGGATGGGGTACTAATGTGCATCCCAGTTATTATCACTGAAAGAACAGACTCTAATGTCAAGCCAGGCAAACTTTCCCTTTTGGCTTCTGGTCTGGAGATCAGCAGCTCCAATTCTCAGCTCCTTCACCGGTTTGACAAGAAGGACGTTGACGATGTTAGAGTTCATACGCCATATGAAATCAGCATCCGCCAGAGGTTCATTGGGAAACCAGATATCGGCTATCGGCTGCTGTCGGCAAAGATGCCAGAAGCCATCCCCATCTTAGAGATGCAGTTCAGCAAGAAAATACAGTTCATGGAGGATGCTCTGGGGCTTATTGGGGCAAGGAAGACTCATCAGGAAGACACTGGGGCGTCCATCTGGCAAGCAGGTAAAAAGCTGCACAGAAATACTAACTTGCACATATTGCTTGGCAGAGTTCACCACCACCCTCCCTCAATAAATTGAATACATTTATGAAGCAATGACATGTTGCTGTTTGTTTGTTAGCGTTAAAGAGCACTGTAGAGCATTCAGAACACTTCAGATGCATTATCTCTGTAATCTTCATGACACTCCTATAAGATAGGTCTGTCTTATCCCTGTATTACAGAGAGAACATAAGAACATAAGAAGAGCCCTGCTGGATCAGGCCAAAAGCCCATCTAGTCCAGCTTCCTGTGTCACACAGTGGCCCCACCAGATGCCTCAGGGAGCACACAAGACAACAAGATACCTGTGTCCAGTCGCCACTCCCTTGCACCTGGCACAGAGAAAACCCACTTCTAAAACCAGGAGGTTGCTTATGGCTTGTAACCTGTGATGGTCTTTTCCTCCATGAATCTGTCCAAACCCCTTTTAAAGGCATCTAGGCCAGGTGCCATCACCACATCCTGTGGCAAGGAGTTCCACAGATGAATTACACGCTGGGTAAAGAAATATTTTCTTTTGTCTGTTCTAACTCTCCCTCCACTCAATTTTAGTGCATGTCCCCTGGTTCTGGTGTTGTGCGAGAGGGAGAAGAATTTCCCTCTCTCCACTCTCTCCATCCCATGCATTATTTTATAAGTCTCAATCATGTCCCCCCTCAGGCGCCTTTTTTCTAGGCTGAAAAGCCCCAGACGCTGTAGCCTTTCCTCATAAGGGAGGTGCTCCAGCCCACGAATCATTCTGGTCGCTCTTTTCTGCACCTTTTCCAATTCAACTATATCCTTTTTGAGTTGTGGTGACCAGAACTGGACACAATACTCCAGATGTGGCCTTACCATCGATTTGTACAAAGGCATAATGATATTGGCCGTTTTAGGGAGAGCCTGACTTCCTTATGAGGTTGTGACTGTGGTGACACTTGGAAACAGGGAAAATTCCTGGCTTATTCCCTCTTCTACTCCTTCTGGAGAACTTTCTTGTGGTAGTTCCCCTTCTGCTAAAGCAGGATTGGTTAAATCTATAGGATTGATTGGTTGCCCTGTCGGGAGAAAGGAGAAATATACATTCTTTAAATAAAATAATAAAATAGGACTGGTGGGGGAGGGACAGCACTGCTTAGATTAGTATATTGTATTGCCTGTCTAAACTGTGGGTTCCAATTACATCTTTGTAGATATTTTGGCTTTTTAGCAACTGCCTCCCAACATGTGGTGATGCAAACCCACTCTACAATGCATACAAAGCCAGAATCTGTCTCCTGCCTTTCCCACATGGGAATTTGTATGCTTGCTACCAGTTTGTGAACTTCTTTTATATTCTTCTGTCATTCCTTTGGTCAGAAGTTAGTTGGCCCCCATTTATCAAAAGTCGTATATCTGTGTCCTACACACCTCTCATTACTCCTCTCCTTTTATCTCTTTGCTATGTTTTGCAACTCCTTCTGTGGTGCCAAAAACAGTCTGTGCAAAATTCCAGTTTTTGTACTGTGAGCCCAAGTTATGCGTGTTAAGTATCTTATTTTGAGAAACTCTGCACAGCATTTGGGTTTCATTGCAGTCTTGGGTCAGCATTTGGGTGTCTAGTCTTTGTGTGTGACTTTCAAGCATATGGGGAAATTGTTTTTGCATATATTGTGTTAAAGGGGAGTGTGTTAGCACATTAAAACCTACAATGCAATCACAAACCACTTACTGTGAAGCCATGTGCCTCCTGCTAAAACTAGATTCAGCAGGAATTAAGATGTTCTTCTGTTGACTAGTCACTGAGGGCTGGTGCTTGGATAAGATTGTTAAGTTTTTAAGGAAATAATTCCAGGCACCCAACAGTAAATTGTCGACGTAACAGCTCAGGAGAAACCGCCTACTTGGTTTTAAGCACTGAGAAATGTCCAGGCAATTTTTTGTTCAGTTCCTGATGTGACTTAACTGCCATTTACATAGAGAACTGCTTTTGTGGTCTGGTTCCACCTTTTTTATATTTTGTGCTTTTATATTTGAGTTAGTGAGTTTAAGAGTTGGGGTAGCCTGCCCCACTCATATTTTTACTGTTTAAGTAGGAAGTATCAGTAAAAGAAGCAAGAGGTGGTGGAAATGTTGTCGACTTCTGCAGCCGTACCAAGAGCTACTCTAGTCGTCGTCTTTGTCCTTTCATTCTGTATGCCTTTCCGCGGTGCTGCCACTAGATGGCAGCCAGCCACTGCACTGTATCTGGCGATACGTCTTCCAGGAGAAAATATTGCATTTTCTAAAAGGGATGGGGCAGGAAGAAAGCAAGTGTACGGTTCTTGACAAGTGAGAGACTTGTAAGAGAGTCGCATGTGAGCTGGAAATTATTGCTGCTTATAACTAGCCCTTGTTTGCTTCAGAGTGGTAACAAACAGTTAATGTCGTTATTTATGTGGATAGGTCTCAATTGAACACTACAAAAGGGTAGTTTGTATTATTAAAATGACTTATTCAGCTGTCGGAATTGGAGATCCACAATTTTGGAAGCAAGTGCTGTCTTTGACAAAAGTTCGTGTTCTCCTGCAGTTTCAATCTTCTGTTGCCTTTTTATAAAAAAAATATACTGTATTTCTTCAATTCTAAGACGCATGTTTTTCCCAATTAAGCATTTCAAAAAATGGGATGTGTCTTAGAATCGAAGGTCTCCAAAAAGCACCCCAAAATGCTATCTTCTTACTTACTGGGGCTTGCGGGAGCTTCAAGGAGGCCTGTGCAACCCTCTGCAGGCCTCCCTAATCTTCAGTTCGGCAAAAACCGGTGATTTTCAGCCATTTCCAGTTTTCGCAAAAACCAGAAATGGCCAAAAAACGCTGTTTTTCGCCAAACTGAAGATCAGGGAGGCCTGCAGAGGGTTGCGCAGGCCCCCCTGAAGCTCCCCCAAGCCCAGGTAACGAAGGAAATGGCACTTTCTGACGGGGCCAGAAATGCTATGCAAAGGCAGTGCGCTCAGTCATCCTCAGCTGCAGGAGACATGCTGGGGAGAGTTGGTGCTGAGCAGGTAGATTTAATGAAGGGAGGCGAGTCTTACAATTGATGGATTTTTTTTCCCCTGCTGGTGGTACTGAAAGTAAAGGTGCGCCTTAGAATCGATGGCGCCTTAGACTCGAAGAAATACGGTAATTTGTTGTGAGACTGCAGGTTATGGCTTGTAAATCACAAACGGGAGGTTAGTAGCTTATAGCAAGTAGCTAGCAAAATTATCGAGAGTCTTGCCATGTCAACAACTTGTTTAAATCTTGTTTTGACAGTGTAAAAATGCTAGTGTGTGTTTCAGGCCTCGGGGCTTTCATCAGAAGCAGCAAAGCTTGGGCAGAGTAGTGTTCAGGAGGGAGATTTGAAAGTTTCTAAGGAAGAGTGTGTGAGTTGAAATGCATTGGAATTGTCCAAATTTAATGTATGCGTAGTGGCCGTGGTCAGTCCAGGTTCTCTGGAGCATGGACCCGTAACAGGCGTGCAGCCAGAAATGCATGTTACCATTTTACAGGTACACGCCAATTGTTTTGTTGTGATATGTGAAGTGCCTGCCAGGAGTACGGGTAGGGTTGCATGTTTTCCATGCTGTCTTTGGTGCTGCTCTGAAATGTGTAATTCCCTGCTCAGCGCAGTAGAAGCTGGACTGAAGAAAATAGCCAGAAGCCTCTTCCTGGTACGTGCCTTTCTTCAGCCTCATGATGCTTTCTGTCTTAAGAAACGGTGACAGGCAAGGTAGAGTTGATTTGAGTACAGCAGCTTCTGTGGTGAGCAGGGGTGTGGCAACCTGCTAGTGAGAAATCGGTACGTACCCTCAGCCAGTGCTCCAGTCTACAGCAACCTGAGAAGATGGCACGCAGTTTGCCTTGTGGCCAACATTTTCTCCCATACTCGTACCGTGTCCATGCCTGCTTCTGACAGGCAAACATACAGAATCCTTCCAGCACAGGTACCAATAAAGTTGCAGGCAGTGTGTTGCTGGGAAGGACACAGCGTTACACCTGCACCACCAGTTTGATTCACAGGGCACAAGCTGAAGATTTCCGACACAGTTAAATTTATACTGGCGTGAATGGTTCTTTTGTAGCAAAGCTGCTTGCATCTTAGCTCAGGAGCTAACACTGTGATAACCAAATAATTCCAGGGGATTAAGAGTTTGCAGTAATTACTCCTGTGGGGATTTAAAGGCTTGTATTTTTAGCTGTAGCTTTTGTGTCTGCCTTTTACATTAAGTAACACAATCCAGAGCAGCGGAGCAGGCGTTGTCACAAGGCCAGACACTTTGGCATGGCTCCCTCAAAAACCTGAGCGAGCTTCAGCTTCCGACGTACTTTCTGGCCTGGTGCCCCACAGCTGTCGTGGTGGTGGTGGTGGTGTGTGCTATTGGGCAGTGGCAACTTCCTCTATAATTTGCTCCCACCTTCCAGCAAGGACTGCTGGTGTGTGTGTGGGGGGGGGGAGGGGGGGAGGAGGGTGTTCAGAGCATCTCAAGAACGAGATATGCCTGGTGCTAAGCACCCGCAGCTATCTGCCTTGCAAATAATGGCCTTTAATTGCCACACTTAGCTGGTATCTGATACCGTGATTGAAGCCAGCGCTTGAAATAAACCACAGGTGGCGTGCTGTTTCCACGTGCTACCATGTTGATTCACTCTGGTTGCTGCCCCAGAATCATCCAGCTTGAGTTTTTGTTCCAAGGCTGACTGCATTTGCAGGTACTTCCCAAATGATCTGCAGTTAGATCACTGTGGGAGAAGAGCGAAATGGCATTTGCATTGACTCTTGCAGAAAAGAAATGCAGCATTCAAGGAACATTACACAGAAGGTTCGGAGATAGAACAGGCTGCCTACAACTTGGTTCCCCTCCCCTCCCACCCCAACAAGAAGAAGGGAGGAGAAAATCTCCTTCTCCCAGCAGAAGTGGCCTGGGACTGGAGAGAGGAAAGGGTCATCCAGACAGACTTCTGCCAGTATGGAAGCTGAGCCCCTCTCCCTTTCTCATTTTTTTGCCTCCAGAGATGACTGTGCCAACCTCCCCATCAGGATCTTTGCTCTGATCTTGTTTGTTTGCTTAAAGCCATGTCTGTGTATGATAAGGGAACTTTTGAGTGATAGCTGAGAAGCCTTGAGAATCCTGATATAGCCCACTTATGCCATTCATGTAATTTTTGCACCGCAGACGTCCAGTACTCCAGTTTGGCTCATTTAGACCCATTTTCTCATCCTGACTCCTTGTTCTCTTCTCATCAACTCTATCCCAATTTATTCATTCTCTCTCTCTCTCTCTCTCTCTCTCACACACACACAACTGTACTAGCCTCTGAGGCAGATGGCATGAAATTTCCATGTTCTGTGCTATGCCTAGCACACTATGGAGTTGAAGCAGAAGGGGCCCTTTATCTTTTGAAGCTTTTTTAATATTCAGCTCTTACACTTTCTTAGATGGGTACGCTGTGAACCCGGAAGAAAGTGCCAGTGATGTCATTGGCACTCTCTTCCGGTGGTATGCAGCTGGCCAGAGGCACGCGGGCTGAAAAGGTGGAGTACCACCTACATAATAGAATGCAATACAGGGGGGCCCCCGTATCCACTGATTCCTCAACCGCGGTTTCAGTTATCCACGGTTGAGGAATCCCCCCCCCCGCACCCTCCACACACACCCCCGGCACTTACTTTTAGCAGAAACCTCCGTGTTTTTTTTTCTCCCAAAGTTCCGATTTTTCAGTTTCCTTTTAGGCCTGACGAACAAAACTTAGAGTCTCAACCTTGCTGAGACTCTAGTTATCACATAAGTCTTGTTCGTCAGGCCTAAAAAGAAGCTGAAAAATCGGAACTTTGGAAGAAAAAAACGGAGGTTTCTCTGGAGGTTTCTGCTAAAAGTAAGTGCCAGGGGGGAGCTGTGGAGGGTGCAGAGAGGGGGTGCTGGCCCACGGGGGGCCGCGCCAGCCCGCGGGGGGCGGGGGCCCCTCTGAAAACCGCGGGGGGCGTTCGTCCCTTTCCGCGGTTTCAGGTATCCACGGTGGCGGCTGGAACGTATCCCCCATGGATACGGCGGCCCCCCTGTATATTGTAATAGAGAATGAATGGCAAGTGCTGCAGACGCATCTTTTTACATCCGAAGTCCATCAGCTATTTGGCGCTAGATTAGTGCTTTGATGTTTAGCGCAGGACAGCTGATGGGCTAGGGATTTAAAAACACGTGTCGACTGGAGTACTTGCCATTCATTTGCTATTACAACTGCACTGTATTACATTGTTGTTACAATTGTGCTTTTAAAACGGCAGCAACTTTTTGTAAGGTACTGTACTGGGGGACTGACGCCGTCGTTAAATGAACTGTTATTAACCGGGGACACCTGTATAGTCACACTTTACCGAATGAAGAAATGTTCTAAGAATTGTTCAAATCGCATTGAATGTTTTTCTTTGAAAAAAAAATGGCATCTAACCATTGTAATTGTTGTTTTTTCCCTTTTGTAGCCACAGGACTGATAGGAAGCATGGTGCAAACTAGATCTGCACCATCCTCACGAGGAGCGGAATGCAGCCACCAGGCTCAGATACAGAAGCAAGAGCAGATCATTTCCGAGTCCGAGACTCAAGAACTGAAGCGGGTATGTGACGGGTAACTAAGTCTGAAGTCAGATTGATTTGTGGCAAGTTCCTTAATGTCAACCCGGCATTTGTGCTGAAATCTTGATTTATTATAGTTCTGTCTTCCATCTAGCAAGTTTACCCTTTCTTCGTATGAAGAGCACTAAATTGACACATCTGGGTATTTTTCCCTAGCCTGTATTGCCCAGGCAGGATGTGTCCACTTCTAACCCATGAGCAGGAAGAGTTATTGCAATAACATCTATTGCAAGTTAGAATCGCACAAGATCACCCTCAAATTATCAGAATGTATACCAAAGCAGGGGAAAAATAGGCCAACTGCATTAAAAGATCTAGCTTCTCTAGGCAAACGTGAACTGTAGCTCACTGCACTATATATCACACATGCTCTTTCTTGGATATTCTTGCCTCTCTGATGTTTCTGCTGTTGCTCCGCTCGCCATCCCCAGGCTTGCAATAGTCCAGTCAGTAGCATGCAGTTGCTCCTTTTGCAGAACCCATGTGAAGTCAAACCCCCCCCCCGCCACGCAGAACCCATGTGAAGTCAAACCCCCCCCCCCCGCCACGCCAACACACCGCTCCTCAAATTTAGGGCAAGAAATTTGCCTCTTAACAGAGGGAAAGGTTTCAATGCAGACTACGCAAAACCACCTCTGGGGTGAGATGTTGTGATTTGGGAGATTGCCCCTTCCCACACCTGGAATAGCAGTCTGGGTGGGGGTAGGATTTCCATTAGCAACCCGGAACCTGAATTTGTTCAGAAGGTGGTCTTTGCTTACTCGGGTAAAAGTGTAGCTAGCATGTTCAATTGTGGGCTGAGTTTTCAGTTGCAGCAGTAGAAACGGTAAGGACTTAATTGAGACTGTCACCTCTGTGGAGTTGGCTCATCTGTCCTCCTTTTTAAAATAATTCAGAGCAGTTGAGGCTCATGAGATAGCGGAGGACGACTTGTGAAAAGGATAGTGCCCCAACCATCAAGTCAGAAGCTTCTTCTCCAAGGACTTAGTTGTCTGGCATTGATGCCCTACACCGTCTGTGGCACCCAGGGACCCTGTATGGCCCTCCCTTTCCAGTTGATCCCACGGTTCTCTGGAACATAAGGGAGGAAAGAGAGAAGAGAGGAGGTCTTCCTCATTGCATCCATGGTTCATGGACCTGATCTCAAGATGTCAGCACAGCCATCATGACATCTTCCTTAACAGAGATCTCCTCACGTGGACTGGTCCTACACAGTCATCCCGGACGACTTATAGCTCTCTGCGTGGAAGTTGAGTGATGAGAGCATAAGCTGTTAGTTTGCAGTTTACTAAATGCTACAAAATTTTTTTGCTCTATAAGACACACTTCCCCCCAAAAAATAGGGGGGGCGTGCATCTTATGGAGCAAAGATGAAAAAAGTAAAAAAAAAAATACTTACCGGGGCTTCTGGGACGCCTGAAAACCGTTTTCGGAAAACGTTTTCGGAAAACCGGAAATGGCTGAAAATAGCCATTTAGCGCCAAAATGAAGATCGGGGAGGCCTGCAGAGGGTCGTGCAGGCCTCCCAGAAGCCCGGGTAAGGCAAAACCTTTTCCCCCCGATTTTTAGCTCCATAGGATGCATGCGTCCTATGGAGCGACAAATACGTTAATTACCAAAGCATGGAAATGGTCTTGGATTCCATCCGTGCACTTTTAGCTGTAGCATCTTTGATATAACTGTGTTCTTTTGCAAAATAACAGCATATGATTAATTTTGGAAAGAGGGAATCCTTCATTGGTCTCTTCAAAAATAGGCTCCATTTCTCCTGTATTGGAATATTAAGCTTCACTTCAGTGTTAACCCAGACTTACTATTGCTGATTTAAGTAATCTTTTTAGAGGAGCTTTTCAGTGTTCTTATTGTTTATCTTCTTTATTGACATTTTTGTTGTTGTTTATATAACTATAAGTTGTATTTTTAAGGATTTATCTTTAAAAAGCCAAACAACTATGCTGCAGTCCTGCTCATTAGATATGGAAATTCATCTCCACTTTTACACGCAAGGCTTTACCAGGATGACATTGTAGACTTTGTGTTCCCATTAAAAGCTCAGTGTTTTGTGATGGTTGAATCCTGTAGGCTTTGCTCTAGATTTAGGAAAGGGGGCCCTGTTGAGTTCCTGTGGTTGTGCCTCTGTCTACCAATTACCTTGGGCTGACATAATGTCAGTGAAGGTGGGAGGAGATGGGATAATATTAGCTTAAGGGTTGTGGTTGAGGAAAGAGGGAGAAATCTTGTTCGTTAAATTTGGTTTGGCAGAATAAATCCAGTGTGCTCTTATTTCCGTTTTGTTAAGCCTTTTTCTGCCAAAGTACTGCTGTTGTCGCATCTGCAGACCACAGAGACTTGCGGGTGGTGAACCTCAGTTGTTTTCTCCATTGTAATCTGAGTCTTCCTAGTTCTCTTGTGACCGTAGTAACGTGGATCCTCCCAGCTCCATTTTCATTGGCCACCAACTGGGCCATGACTCCTAAGGAACGCAAGCAACGGGGCTGCTTCTGTTGTAGGGGTGGTGTCCACCAGTACCTGCTTGAGCAGTTTTCACACCACTTCCAAAAGAAAATTGTGGCCAACATGGAACAGTTAAGGGTATACTCATAATTGCTTTCTCATAATCAAAAGGTGAACGGCAGTGCAAAAGGTTGCATCTCTTAGATTATGACTTTGGGAATGATCGTATAAACATTTTTATATATGAGGAGGTGATCCATAGTAGCCTCTAATGAAAGAATGTTGGGTGGTAGGGCTAGAAAAGATGAAACTTTGCAGAGGCAGCCTGTCTTTTTGTAGACGGTATTGGACATGTTCAACCGGTGGTGCAATTTGATGTAAAGCAGGGGCTCTCAACCAATGGTGCTTCGGCCAACTGCTGTCGGTACTCGGACCACTGGAACCTCGCTCCGACGCAGCACTTCCGACGGCAAGTTTTCGCTCCCGAGAGGCTTCTGCCTTTGGTCAAGCCTCTCGGGAACACTGAGAAAGGCCCTCCCACCAGCCTAGAACCTCCTACCTGTGTTTTCTGACCTCCAAAAATCTGAAAACCCGGAAGTAACTGGTGATGATGTCATCACCAGTCACTTCCAGTGATACACAGCAGGAGAGTGGCACTGGAGGTGGTACTCGGCCGGGAAGGGATTGAGAACCCCCAGCCTAAAAAAACGCCTTGTGTTTTGTCGCGTGAATCAAATCAATCTAAATTAACCCAGCCAAATGTTTTGTTCTCAAAAATTCCAGTGCCAGATGTTGCCAAACCTCTAAGTACACTTGTTCCAGAGCTCCAACACCTTCCCGGTTAGAAGGTAATGTAATGGGCAAGCCATTACATGATGCCGTAACCTTTCTTCTCACTTTTCCTTAATAAACTGGGTATTCGGTGAAGAGAGAGGCCAAAAGTATTCTTACCATTCCCTTTTTGTTTTCTACAACGGCATCTGTTTTTCAGTGGTCTTGCACTACATTCCTGTGCACACGTTCCAGGGAGTTAGCCTCATTGAACCCAATGGGACTTACTTCTGAATAGGCATGCATTGGGTTGTTTTCTTAGTCTCCAGAAATATTCAGCAGTGTTTTTAAGCAATTTTAATGGTATGTTAAATTCCAAAGGTCTGGACTCTTGAAAGCCTTGAGAATGAAGGGGTGCAAAATATTTGAGTTCATTTTTCATCGGATTGCACTGTTGTAAGGCTAAATGGGGATACTTGGTGAATATGTATAATTATCTGGTTTGAATAACAGATTCTTTTGTCAATGATAAATGATCAGTTTTTGAGGAGCAGACTGTCCGATGCACGCTATCATGTTGCTCGAAGAATGAGGGTTTTGGTTTTCACTTGTAATCCCTCAATTCGCAGTCCGAACTTAAGTTTGGCGGCAAAAAAGGCTCTTAGCAAGTTGGCAGAGCCCAAACATCAGTGAGTAGACATCTTGTCATCGTTTTACTCCACCAAAACAGCCATTTCCCTCCTTAAGGTTTGGCCCAACCTCAGAATCCCAGTCGTGTGTGCAAATGGCTTGAAAATGGACACGTCTGAGAGTCAACATGGGTAACTAGCTTAAGCCCTCCTCGGAAGGGAAGGCAAACCTCAGTCGCATGCACAAAGTTTGCAAAACTGCTGGAAAAGCGGTTAATCTTACCACTGTCTGACTCTCTACTAGAACTTAGAAAGAATTAAAGCCAGGGTCCCCCCCCCTTTTTTTTTTTTACTGATGTCTGTGACTCAGTTGCCTTGATGGTCCAGATAGGAAAAGAATCCTGGCAGAGCAAAGAGAATTGATGTTGTAGTGACTGTTCTTAAATTTTAAGCATTTTATTCCGCCGGTTGCAATATGCTGTAATTGCATCTGAGGTAAAAGCAGCAGTAAGCCCACCAGTTTGTGCAGGTCCACGCGTGTAAATGTCTGAGTATTTGTGTGCTACCTTTCCACCTTCTAAGAACCCTCAGGGTGGCTCACGGTCAGTTTTAAAAACAGCCTTAAAAACATAGCAGGCAGTGGAGGCAACGAAGGTCCTGGCCTGACTGGCTTCCCTTTCTTCTCCTCACAATGTGGATGGTGGTTCTCTTGGGGGGGGGGCACAGTTCATCATTAAAAAAGTATATTGGAAGCAAGCTTGGGTTAGGAGGATGCTCCATTGCTATTGTGTCCCTCCCCTGTCGTAGGACAGAGATCAACTAGATAAGTTTTAAAATTTCTTAATCGCCTAAGGAGCCAGGTGCTGTATGTACATAAAATTAACAGTGACTGTGTTAGCACTCTTACAAGCTAAGAGTGTATGGTTTTAATATTTTATTGTAAGTAAAGAATCTAGAAGATTTGGTGGCATGTGTGAGGAATTTTTAATCGTATAGTTATTATGCATTCATCTTGGAAACACACTTCTTAAAAGTCTCTCCCTTTCTCTCCCCCTCACACAGATCCTGCAGAAGCTCAAAAGCCTGAGTTTGGAGACCGAGACAGAACTGGAAAGGCAGGATGAAGCCCTTGATGTGATCACCTCTTCTGTGGACCGAACCACTATGAATATTGACAAGCAGAACCGCAGAATGAAGAAACTAACATAGCGCGCATTAGAAGCTGGTCATAACTGTGAAAACAGAGATAGCAGATTGGTACACAAGCCTTATGATCTCAGATATTTATTATGTAAGCCTCAGAAAGGGCTTGTGATAGCAAAAAAGACACACAGCAATAGAGATGGTTTCAAGAGGCCTTTTTTGTTTCTTTTTATGAAGGGACTATTCCACCAAATTGTGGTGAAAGTAAAAAAGTTGTCTGCTCAATTGTACAATAATTCCCACAAACTTGCGATTCCTCCATTGCATGTTTGCTGGCAGTTTTTGAAAGAAAATGTTTTTGAAAGAAAATGTGCAATTGGTAGCATGCAATGCTGGAATAGACCCTGTCCGGAAGTGCGAAATGGAGGCAAAGTGTGATCTGCAAATATCCCCCTTAATTGGCCTGTTGTATGACTGACTTAATTATTAATAGCTTAAATTGCACTTTTAGTTCAGTATTTTCATTTATCTGTATACAGACAGACAGACAGACATGTTTCAGCCTTAACAGCCTGTGATTGATCCAAACCACTAAAAACCCATTTAGGCATCAAAAAGACTCTGCCGAGTTGGACCAGAGGTCCATTTATTCCAGCATTCGGTTGCCAGCAGTGACCAATGAGATTCGTTTGGAAAGCTCACATGAAGGACATGTAGTCTCTAGCAGCTGGAAATTAGATCTATACTGTTTCTGAATGCAGTTTTTACCAGTAACACAGAAGTGAAATCTTCGGTTTTTACTGTCAGTTTCATTGCGTGAGCCCAGTCCATCACTCTCTCAAAAAACAACTCTCATGCCTGCGTTGCACCCTAACATAATTAAAATGGTTCAAAAGGGAATGACTGTAAATAATGGAATTTCATCAGACCTAATGTTATAGAATACATTTAGCTAAATGTGACCAAACCTTTTCCTAGACAATTTTGTAGAAAGAGTTTTAGATGTAACATAGCATTTTGATCTTGAAAAGTCCAATTACTTTCTCAGCCTTTAGTGTTGAACAAGATAGCACAGCTATTATGCTGTGTGTATCTTGACTTGGCCACAAGTTTTAAGTCAAAACTGAGGCCGTATTTTGAGTTCTTACCATTGGATTTGTAGATTTAGAATTACTAGAACTGGGGATACTAGACTCAGTGGGTTGTATCTTTAGTTTCATTAAAGTGATTTCAGTAGGACTTAGTCATGACTGATTAAACTACAAATGGGCTATAATCCAAAGAAAGTTGGGATTCTGAAGTACCATTAAAAATAATGGGATTTAAGTTATTTGCAGCTAAATTTACATTTATGTCAGTGGTGCTTCGTTATGACAACTTTATCACAACCCAAGGAGAAATTTGGCATCCAGAAACATTTGGATCCTGGTCCTGGATTAAGGGCACAATCCCGTCGAAAGAATGGCGGAGCGAGCGCTCCGCTGTTCTAAGCCGTCGCGAATGTGCCGTAAAGCACATTCACGCCGGCTTTAGAGTAAGGGCGGCTGACACGGAGGCCAGCTGCCCTCACTCCGCTGTCGGATCGTCCCCATGGCCACCAGAGGAGGTAAGCGATCCCCTGGCCGGGGCGGCCCGGGTGGCGAGGGAGGGGGGCCATTGGCTAAACCAGCCCGGGGTCGGCGGGGATGGCGGCCGCCATATCCCCATCCCCTTCCTGGGCCGGATCTGCCATTACACGGCCTCCGACTTCTGCCAGCTAACTAGCTGTCAGAAATCCAAGGAGGCCCATTGGGGTCTCCCCACACTACACCTGGGGGAAAGGGACGAACGTCCCCTTCTCCCAAGGAGACAACGGGATAGGATGGGCGGCCTGGATACTTAGACAGGATTTGACTGTAAGTCACTTTGGGCACCAGAACACAAGTTTTGGTGCAAGTGAAAGTTTAAATTGTGAATTTTTCAGAGTTGGCAATTCAGGTTGAGGAACTTACTCTGGTTATGAACAATCATGTGTGTGTTCTATATAATTAGCCTATTGTTTTGTCTGATCATTGCAATTGTGAAGCAAACTTTAGAAGGATAGTTTAAGAGAAAAATTAGTGGCATGCTCAGTTTTCATGAGGCTTTATTTCCTGTGCAAAAGTTGCCATTTCAGAAGGGAGGAAAGGGACTTTGAAAACCCTGGGGCATTTTATGCATGTCCACAGCCACTGCTCCCCTGACCTGCTGCTGTGCAGTTTTTCAAAACTTGACAGACCTTTTTTTTACAGTGTGTTATCCCAGGCACCCGAGGATCATGTAGAGGGCGCAATGACCTTGTAGCCACTGAACGAATTGGGTTTGGCTGTGTGCCAGTGTCAGAAAATGAACATGCATTTGCTTGCCCTCTGTGAATGTAGGGATGAGGGAAAGAGGAAACATCCCCATTGCATAGGCAAGTGTTATTGGCAAAATGTTCACTGAATCTGCTCTAGTTGTATGTAGCTACACATGGCTGGGCTGAGGCACAGTGTGGACGGGTAGGCACATCCAAGTGCAGCGCCCGTTGAAAGAATGTCAGTAACATGCATTTGGGTGCCTACTTGGTTGTAGATGTCACTTGTTTGCACTGCGTTGCTTTCAGTGGCATGCGCATCCACATTCCATCCTAACTAGTCAGTTACACACACACACACCTACACTGAGGCAAGGGAGAGTTGGCTTAATTGCTTTGATAATGGCGGTATGTTTCCTCCCCTGCTCCCTTAGAGTCAGAAGAGAGGGTTTTACATCCTTGTGCAAAGTGAAACATCTGAAAAGCAGGGGGAAACTGTTTGAAATGCTCCCCCTGCCCCCAACTGTCTTGGTTCAGCCCTAGAAACAAGTGGTTGGGCATTTTAGAGCCTGGTTTATTGAGTCTTCACTGGCCAGAGCCCAGTCCATCAGTTATGGAGCATGTCATTCTGCTTGCATAGATAGCAGACCATAGATAGGGACCTATTTTGCAGTCAGCTTACATGATGTCTATATAATTTTTTTCCTGCAAATGTGAAGCATGACCTTTCTGGGTTTCACCTTTTATTTGGTCAAGGGAAAGATGAATCCAGTTCTTGGAGCCATGTTGGAAACTTGTAATGAATTAATATAGTAAATTTGATTTTTTTTTAAAGTCCACTAATTAACTTATAATTTAAACATAATTGGCTAAGTGGGAATTCAACAATTGCAGTGTCATTCATCCCTTAGTAGGTCATAAATTGGACTTCGTTAATGGACTCAAGTCACAGTCTTGTCAGCCATTTAAGTTGTGGCAGTTCCTATTCCAGTTTCTTAACTCTTAACTATTGGCTTGAGTTTTTGTGTGCTCTCTCAGCTTGTTGACGTGCATTTGAAACTCCTGGCCACTTTGTGGGAGACTGGGTTTGGATACAACTCAGAACAATCATATGATGTGTCCTAAGTACATAATTGGAGCTTTGTATGTCATGTCACCTTTGTCTTAATATGAGAAGAATCTATGTTTACAAAACTCTTTACTTTGAATATTTAATGTGTGGTCATATTTATTGTATTAAATAAGGCTGGGCCAAATTTCTGCAGATTTATTTATTTATATACCGCCTTTCCTATGTTCAAGGAGATGTAAAATTAAAAAAATAAAATTACAGCCATAAAAACATAAAATTTAAAATTACAAAGTTAAACAATATGGATAAAAATATAAAACAGCAACAGCATAAAAACAATGGCATAAAAGCAACAACTAAGAATAAAAAGGGTCCCTAGGAGGGGGTCCTCCCTCCTCAAAGGTCAAGTGAAATAAAAAGGTTTTTAGGCCCCTCTGGAAACCATATAAATTGAATTACCTTATTAAGCATCCTTCTCCCCCTCCCCCCCCCAGCTGCCATATTCATACAAATAGGTGCCAGTTAATTGTGTAGTTCCAATAAGTGTGTACAAACCGGGCCCAGACCAGTTGGTATGAGCATCGCCATCTTCATAACCACTGTTGGTGTGTGATGGTTGTGTTGTGGCTGCAGAGTCACTGGGCCATTTTGAACTAAGCTGCACATGTGCCATGTTGCCAATGTAGTGGCAACCCATACCCATTTTTCTACTATGCTGTACGAAATGTGGACAAGAAATATGGTGAAGGTGAGTCGTAAGGAATGGGCATGAGACTCAAGACTGGTAGAAAGATTTACCATGTTGTAAAGGATGTTGAATTGTTCTAGATCAAATGTCTCCTCTTAATGAGCATGGCTTGAAATTGCTCAAATTGGAGGTTGTACTCTGATGCTAGCTGTGCATGTTAGAGTAATCCAACAGCAGAACGTTTGCCGTTGTGATACCCCCTGTGGAGGGGGGGCACAGAGGAAATCGGGGGTATGTCATGCCTGTTCCCTCCCCTCAGCACGCCACTGTGTCAGAAGGGGGGAGAGGGACAGGAGGCCTGGCACAGGGGCCTTAAATGTTCTGTGGGGAGGGGGGAGGGCATCACCTGGGCCTTCCTCCACAGGGTGGTTGGTCAGGTTGGTGTCACAGGGCTCGTAGGCCCCCCTCAGCTGTTCCCAGGGAGGGGTTGGCTCTTGCCACTTGCCCTCTGTCGCCTTCCCAGACCATCAGCCTTCATTCTCAGCCTGTGGTGAAGCTTTTATGCCCTGCCACTTGCCCTGTGCCTCTCCCTTTTCTGGCTTCACCCACCCGCCCTGCCCCCTTGGGACCCCAGATGTGGCATCCCCATTGCTGTGGTGACTAGGCACACTCCAGGCGTGCTGTTGCCTGAGAGGCTGCCGCACGTCCCCCTTGGCTCAGTGGGGTGGGTGGGTGGGTGTCATGCCCTGTAGCCATGCCAGCATTGCGGCAGGAAGACTCAGTTGGGGTAGCGGGCCATGGCAGTCTGCCATCATTGGGGTGCCCCGCTCCCTTACAGCCACAGATGGAAGTGTCCTGAAGGCTCTAGGAAGTAGCAGGACCGCAGTGACAGCTGCCAGTTAACTCTCCTTTTGCCAGTGGGTTTCATCGTGCGGTTGGAGGAAAAGGGATATTAGATCGAATACTGCTTTGTATTTCTGTAACTCTGCAGGCTGGATGAAACTGAACACCATTCCCCTCCAAGCATACAGTACGTTTAAAGCTGCCACCTTTAGCTAGCCGTCTGTTCAGCTAGCTCAGTATTGTCTACCCTGACTGGCAGCAGGATCTGGCCTAGTTTCAGGCAGGGGTCCTTTCAGTGCACCTGTAAATGCCCGGGATGGAATCTTGGACCACCTTCGTACAGAGCAGCTGCTCTGTTGCTGAGCTGTGGCCCCAGGCCTCCAGGGTGAGCTTCATCGTGACTTTGCCAAACTGCATCAGAAGAGAAGTTTGCTTTCATTCTGCTCACTAGAAAAGCTACACTTCTTACTGCAAGACCTCGGCCTTTTTTTCCAGACTGTAAAGTGAAAAGTATCAACAGGTAGTCTGTTTGGGGGGTCATTGGTTTTTGAAAGGAAAAAAAGATAATTTTCATTTTGCAACTAAAATAAGAGAAAACATATTTAAGCCATTTTATCTAATTAGTGTGGTATTCCAGTAAGGCAATACAGTTTTCCACTGCAGAAATCTAGGCCTTCTGGCAACGATGCAGAATCCACAGGTTAGCCTATCCATTTTTTTTTGTATTGCATGAAATCTGCTTTGGCACACAGGAGGAGGTGATCATACATTGCACTTGGCACTTTTATTCATTTTTTAAAAGTCTTTTTGCATTTTCAGCTATTGCATTAATTTTTTTTCAAAGGTATATAATTTAATTTGAATATCTTGACTTTTGTGGGGTTTGTCCAGGAAATCCAGTTAGAATATGTTCAAAAGAATTACATGCCATTTTCCTAGCTTGTATTTTGGTGTTCATTTGCCCCTCTGTAACATGTTCTTTACTGTTATTAAAATGGTGCAATATCTTAGAATAGTGAACTCTTCTTACCTGGCTCCCATTCTCCCCACCCACCCACAAAACCTAACTACATGTTGGAGAACCTTTAGTATTCTTTGTTCACAACCCTCTTACACAATGAACACTGAGTATCATGCTAAATTGTAGTGACACTTGTATTCTCCACCCAGTTCATGCAGAAATTTTGCCAAATTCTGTCAAGGAGAAGAGCAAATCTCGCGAATGAATTGGTCTAACTCAAATTCAAGTAGAACCATTTCCCATCCATCTCTGGATTTCTCAAGCAGATGAACCTGCTCCATGATTTCAGGCTGGTGTGGCATTGAGTTTCAAAAAGAATATCTTCCCCACCTTAAGAGTATGAGTCTTCAAAGCAATTCACAGTCTCGGCCAATAAAACAATATCAAGACAGCTTAATATATAGTAAACAATAGTACAGTAGATAAAATTACAAGTAAAATACTACAAAATTTGGGCAAATAAAAAGGCCCTCAGATTTGATATCGGGTGAGATTTCCTGCGGAAGAACATGACAAAGATTGGGTGCCACTAATAAAAAGACCTTTCTCTTTGTCACCACTTGCCTAACCTGTGATTATGAAGCACTCGGAGGAGGGCCTCAAATGGATATCTTAAGAGCCTGGAGGTTTATGTGGCAGTGGGTAAGCAGATAACTGGATCCCAGGCTGTAAAAAGTACTATTCGCAATGGGCAGCCTAGGAAAGTTATTGCTGGTTGAGGTGTGCACTTCTGCTCCATAGAATATAACTAATTGAGTAGCAGCTTATGCTACCCTTCTCCCTGCCCTCCACAGTTCCCACCATAGATAAGGCACCAGCATTGCTGAATGCATTCCATGGTTCTGCAGAAAAAATCTGGCAATTCATGGAGAATTCAGGTTCCACAGCATGTCCTTTCACTTTTCAAAGCAATTTTCTAGTTCTTACAGCTACCAAGATTAAGCTATGTGGGCAATAGGAATGAAATCTGAAGCTGGCTCTTGTTAGTGTACCCAAAGCCAGTCTTGGTAAGAACCATCTGTACCTCTGTGGCTGTGAGTGACATGTGCCAGGAACACAGGCACAGCACAATAATGTGTGGTATGTTTGAAGATGGAAGGGATGCTGCAGGGAGTCGACAGCATGTGGTGGGGCAAGAATCTGTTTTTGATAAGAGACTCCCTCTTTTTGCCCATCCACAAGATTATGTCTCATAATCGCTGCCAGCTGATGAGTGGCCCTGTGTTTGTGTCCTCTTCTCTCCCCTCTCATCTGTGGCATTCCCCACCTGTCTGTGGCCAGCAAGGTTTTTCCTGGTTTTTTTGGTAAGGTTTTCCTTTCCCCTCCAACTGTTGCTTTTGGCTGCATCAGCAGACAATGTGGTCAAAACAGCACCGTCGTCCTTCGTAAAGCCAAGAAGGTATGGGGAAGTGGTGGTGGACTGGACCTTGGAGAACATGAGGAGGAGTTCAAGGCGGGGAGGACAGGCATCCTGGAGCTCAAACATGTGGTCTCCTGCTGTCTAGAAAAACCTCCCTTCGCTCTGTGGCCTTCACAGTCCAAGGCAAGTTTTTCTCCCCCCCCCCCCCCGCCACACTTCACCGTATTCTCTCTCCACTCGGCAAAGCCACCATTATTTTAGTCTCCCTTCTTCTCCAAATGCTTGTTTTTCTGATCCTCCCTCTTTTTTTTGTTCATAAACATGGAAGTTTCTGTGGTTTTATGGCCAGCCTGCATTGCAGATTGGCCGATGGATCCCTTGTGTCTGTTCCTTGCCCTAACGTTCCTTAGGGTATTGATACTACTTTAGGTTCTGGATCCCGCTGAATATCTCCAAATTGTGTGCTTTTTTCAATTGGACGTGGAGGGGTCAAAGATGGAGACCTCATGACATGCAGCGGGTTCGGTGGGTGGAGGGAGAGCATGATCTCTGACTCAAGGAAACAAGATGCAAGGGGTCAGGCCGTGTCAAGGGAAGGGAAATCCTTCCTTCAGTGGCCCCTGCTGCAGCTGCTACTGTGGGGGCACTAGCAGCAGTCCCCCCCTCCCTTGCTTGTATTGATCCTTTGGTGGTGTTCACACTCTGTGAAGGGCAGAGGGGGCAGTGCCCTGGAGGGCTAGCTAACAACATCCAGCAAGGGTGGCCAATCTGCTGTGTGAAAAGATTTCCAGACCTCTCAGGCATTGGATCTTGAACGTGAAACAGTCTCTTCCAAGTGAGAGTGTTGTGATTGGGGAGCAACTGTGCTCTAACCAAGATCCTAGCTTCCTCTTTCCTCCTGGAGTTTCTTGGAGATCTCCAGCCTCACGGTAATCAACACAAACGTGGTGGGATGACTTCCAGGAGCAGGTACAAATTCAGTGGGCCAGGAATTCACTCAGGGCCAAACTAGGATTTATTTTGGCAAATGCATGTTTACATACCCATATTTGTGAAAATAATGTGTGGGGGGGGCAGGAGGGGGGAATCTCTGGTGCTTAACTGTTCTCATCCCTTCTTCCATGTGTTTTCCACCCAGCCTTGCTGCTTTGGCAGGCTTCTGGTTTTGTCGCCCAGGTGGGGGGAAAACGTCAAATAAAATTGCAGGGGGGCACTTGCAGGGGAAAGAGGAGAATTAATTCTTCTCCGTGGTGGAATCAGGGAAGAAGGGGGTTGGCAGCTCTTCCTGCCCTCCTATGGTGGAGCTCTGATTCTGCAGTGTCATGGGCTCCTTACCTTGGGCTCTTGTTTCTCTTTCCACCCCTGCTGGAGCCCGGTTGGATTCCATCTCTGACTAGTGACCTTCGCGCCTCCACATTACTTTGCTTCACGCCGCCGCGGTTCCCTTTTCTGCCTCGGGTGGCTTGGCAGCAGCCTGAGTGCCGACTGAGTCTGCCGTCATGGAAGGGAGCTCTTGGCAGGCGAGAGACAGCTGTGCCCGCAATTACCTTCTCTGTCTCTATCTGTGACTTCATGGCTGTAAACAACCTTCACCACCATATAAATGGCTAAATTAAAAACATATTTCAGGCCAGGAACAGAACAGAACATTTATCAACTAGCCCTTAACCTCTTTCCCCCACCCACCCACCCAAAGCATAGACGTGGTCCTGTATTACTGTTCTCTCCCTCCCAGTTCCCACAAAACTAGGGAGCAAGTTGGCACCGTGATTAAGGAGCTGCTTAGTCCAGCAAAGGGAGGGAGGGAATTGGAATTCATGTTCCAAGTCGATTCCCCCGCTGCCCAGTACAGACCCACTTCCACAATGGTCTGGCTCTGGGATCGCTTAGAGAGAAGCCTGCTTCAGGGCTCCCCAAATGTACGACGACTGAAGCACTGTAATTTTTTAATTCAAGTTGGGGGTGAAGTGGGTGGCACCAGAAAAAATATGGGGGGGGGGGAGAGAAGCAGAAAAATGCATTTTGAGGGAATACATTTTGTCCTGTATATGTATATGTCACATTGTTTCCATGCTGAATGCATTTTCTCTGAAGTTAAGTGTTTGATTCTGATGAAGTTAAAGTTTCTCTCCTTGCCTGGAAAGGAGTGCGAAGGGAACTACTCTGGTTTTTGTTGTTGTTGTTGTTGTTGAAAGAAATGATGATAAAGTACTTGAGTGTGTGAAAGATGCTATTCCTTCAAGTAACTTCAGGGGTCCAGCAACTGGGGGGGGGCAGTTGGGGACAAGCTACATGTCAGGATATCCCCCCCCCCCGGACCCTGCTCTGGCACAGCTTATTGTGGAGGGAGCACTTTGCTCTTGTATCACAAAAAAGGTTTACTTGAGGAGTGTATAAAATAAGAACTTGCTAGAAACCCCTTCCATGTATTTACAGGAGTCACTGTTCAGGATGTGCCTCTTGATTTGGAGGGAAGTAACAAGACAACTGACTCATGCAGAGAAACAATGGGCAACCTCCTCCAAGCATGGCTAATTCTCCTGTCTCCCTACAAGTCTGGTCACACCTGGTGCAGAGATGAAGTAAAATGACTGAGCCCAACACAGCCCAGTTAAAGGAGGCAAGGCCAGATCAGGGAATAGTCAGAGATGCTAGGACAGGGTGGTCCAACGTTTCATACCTCGAGGGCCGCATGTGAACTTTGACATGAAATCTGGGGGGCGCACAATAAATTAAATTATTAATTAATTAATTAATAATAATGACCAATGCATGCCCCACCCCGCTGTCTAGCATGCCCCGCCCACGCTCCCCTGAAGATCGAAAAGGCGGTTGGCTCCCGACCGCCTTTCCGATCATCAGGGGACCGTGGGTGACTGCGGGGGAGGGGAGCTCCAAGAGCAGCCGGGGGATGCAGCAGAGGCCTTCGGGGTCCGCATGCGGACCACGGGCCACGCGTTGGACCACCATGTGCTAGGAGTAGCCTTCTCTGTGTGTTGATACTTTGGGCTCACAGGAGCTTCTAATTTGATTTCCTTTCTCACAGTGCATGTGCCTCTGCTGGCATACAGGGCTGGAGACTGAACTCCCTCCCCTGAAACAATATTGAAGCTGAAATTTGCAAAGGGGGGACAGTTTCACAGGCTCCAACCAGCTGAAAGAAGATCACATGCTACTAGAAATAAAGCTGGGTTTTATGTTTTATTTTTCATGATGGCTCCCCCTTTTTTTTAACCATACTGTGGTGGCTTAGTGATTAAGACACTGAACTGCAGACTGGAAGGTCAGTAGGACAGCAGTTTGAGTGAGACCCGAGTGTCGTGTGAGGGAGTGAGCTCTTGTCTCCTCTCCCAGATTCTGGTCATCTTCTGGTCATCTTCAACGAGCATCTTGTGCTCGTTGCCCTGCATCCCTTCCCCCCCCCCATCCTTCCAAGCAAATGCTGAAGGATCCAAAAACAGCTGAATGTTGCATTTCCCCCACTCCATCATTTTGCCAAAGCTGGCAACCAATGAATGGAATAATATTTGGGGAGGAACATGCACACAGGCCTAAAGGAATTGCTTTCGTTATTGAAACTGTGGCTTGGAGAGGGTGGGTGAATGGTGCTTATAAGAGGCTTTCTAGAAAGCTTCCAGCAGACTGTGGCTGAGAGGGTCTCACTGTGTAGGTCCCTTCATTTCTTTTTGTTCAACCAAACATATGATTAAGAATGTTGGCTTACATGAGCAGCCACCATCAAATCACCTATCACTGAATCTGGAGTTCAACATGGAATGTGGTCCATCCATTGGACTCCTCCTCGGCATTCCAGTTGTGAAATGCATTAACTCCACAGTCAAGACCAACATATCTTGCATATCAACCCTCAAATACGGAACACGATTGCATGTTTGCTAGCAAATCCAAAGCACTAGGACCATTTGCCCTTTTAAAAGATATTAATCAATGATTCATCTGCCCTTTATTTTATAATTATTCAATTGAATTCAACTATAACTGCATGCTACCCAAACCGTCACTGGGGGTATCTCAGATCAGCTCTGATAGTTCTTCGGAATACACCCACTAGACCAGCGGTTCTCAAACTGGTGGGTCGCAACCCACCCAGAGAACCGGATGCGTTTTTATCCCACCCTTCCACGAAGGAGCTCAGAATGGCCAGCAGTTTTTCTTTTCTCCTTTCACAGTATCTTCACCATAGTGCTGTGACGTAGGTTAGTCAGCATTGTGTCCCTGATGGCTTCTGATTTTGGGTTTTAAAGGCATCATCCTCTGACAGCACATACAGTGATGGTCATTAAGCATAACTATGGTCATAAATGCACAATATATGATATTGAAGCACTGGAAGTAAAGTGCATGAATTCTTTCTTTCTTTGTTTGTTTATGTATTGGTATTTCTCTGCCACATTTTGTTCAGAGCTTTCATTAATTTGACTGCAGTACAATACAGCTGTAGAGTTTAATTGTACACTTGTGCTTTTTAACTGTGATTTTTGTACATATTTTCCCAGGGTGCCCATAAGATAAAAAGATCATAAAGCACAAGGGAATTGATAAGTGAGAGTGAAACCAAACTGAAAATGACCACAACAAAACAACCTAGTGATGGAGCACATGTTTTCATGTCAAAGGCCCCAGGTTGTTGTTGTTGTTGTTGTTGTTGTTAACAACAGTATTTATATACCGCTTTTCAACAAAAAGTTCACAAAGCAGTTTATGGACAAAATCAAATTATTAAATGGCTCCCTGTCCCAAAAGGGCTCACAATCTAAAAACAGATGCAGAACCCCACCAGCAACAGCCACCAGAAAAGAGAGACTGTGCTGGGGTGAAAGGGGGCAGTTACTCTCCCCGTGCTAAATATAAGAGGAGCACCAATTGAAAAAGTGCCTCTTGCCCAGTTAGCAGGAGAGGATATTGAAAAGAGAGGTTCAATTCTTGGCACTTCCGGTTAGAAGGATCTCGGGTATTGGAACTGCAAAAGACCTTCGAGAGCCACTGCAGACAAGAATGAGCTCGGTTGTCTCATGGTAGGACTCAGGAGACGGTAGCTTCATGGTGTGACTCCACTTGGAGGTTCCACTGACATAGAAGGGGGGGGAATGCCCTTATATTTATTTTATTTATTTTAAAAAATTATATCCCACCTTTTTCTATGCCGAAAGGCAAATATGGCAGAGCTTTGGTCCACCGAGCTCAGTCTACACTGCCTGGCCCCAGAGCAGCTCTCCAGGACTTCCCCGTCCTGCTTGGAGTGACCAGGGTTTAAAACTAGACCCTTCTCCACCATACAATCAAAGCATGTGCTACGTGCACAACCTTCACCTCACTGTAGTTCTAAGAAGTTGTGATCTGTGTGGGTGTTTCGTTCTTGTTCTTTCCCAGAGGGGAAAATATGATATTGAAAAGAGAGGAAAACGAGTTTCAAAAATAAAATTGTGGGTATTTGCAAATGAATGGGACTTGGACCACACATGTTGGTACCCTTCCCCCCCCCACTTGTTTTGCATTCTTTATAAGGCAATTATGGGGAGAAAGGTGCTTGAAACGGATGGAATTCCATGGCAAGGATGCAAATTTGGTTCACAACTATCTGGATTGGATCTGCTCCATTACCGTGGCTGTTTATGAGCATATTGTTGTTGAGCTAGATGGATTCTGAACATCTCTGCCAAGCCCTTCATGAACTCAGTTGAATCCCAGCATCCTTGTTTTAAAAGAGATTGTTCTAGGTATAAAAGCACTCCCAGGCTAATCATGAAAGCTAGCCTGATGGGATGAGCCCACATTAGAAACCCTGGACAGCAGGCTGGAGCATCTCTGCCCAAGCTAGGCAGTGTAGATTCAGACCTGAATATACAAGACCGCATGCAATGCAGTTCTTGCCATTGATTGTGTCACTGAAGATTTCATGGAGGGGGGACTCATGCCTGATTTCCTGAGCCTCTGGAAGCAAACAAGCTGTCCTGATTAAAGAAGTGCATTTCTCCTGCTTCAGTTATAAAAGCGTATTCTTTTATAACAGAAGCAGACGAAAGGAGATTATTTGAATTTACCGATGCTACTTTATGTACATCAGAACTTTGGTATCTATATTGTATTGTGCTTTTGGTGGTGAAACCAAATTGACAGACAAATTGGTTGACCTGATATGAGGGCAAGACGTGTCCAGTTGTTCAGGGAATTAAAAAGCTTGCTGTTCAACTTCTGGGAGGGAAAGGAACATTTTCAGTTTGGCTAAGATGAAAACTTCACAAAGAGGTAGGCTGCGGGCTGGGAAGAAGATCGGTGAAGATAGGTGGTTGGGCAGCTGAGGAGCAGGAAGCCCAGAGGCAAGGGTGAAAAGTAGGCAATGAACTGAGAAAGTTGAAGGAAGACTAGCTGGAGGAAAAGGGCCAAGGAGACGGGGAACTGAGGCGAGGAAGAGCTCATCATGGGAGGCTCACTGATGAAACGTGGCCACTTCCGAGAAGGACCTTAGTCCACGGCAAGAGGGAGGCAGGAGTGCTAGCTAGGAAAGCAGGCGTAGAGAGCCACACGCAAATTCCTGCTCCCCACGGGTGCCATAGAGGCTGCCCCCTCAAATGGTGAGGGAAGAGCTGGAAAAAGGGAAGGGGAGATGCCATCTTCCATGGCAACCTGCCAGGCTGAGGCGAATGACAGAGCAAACAATCTGAATGGTGAGAGGAAAGGAAATGATGGGGGAAATGGCAATTCGGACCCAACTCAGGAACATTGGTAACGGCTAATAAAGACCATATTCTCTCTCTCTCTCTCTCTCTCTCTCTCTCTCTCTCTCTCTCTGTGTGTGTGTGTGTGTGTGTGTGTGTGTGTGTGTGTGTGTGTGTGTGTGTGTGTGTGTGTGAGAGAATTTGTGTTTGTTTAAAATTGTTAGTGACGGGATGTGCAATTTCTTAAAATTAGCATCTAAAACTAGATTTTGCTAAGTGTCAAAATCTTCCCCAGATGCCTAACTCTTGTTCTTGTGTGAAGAATGAAGAATGGTGGTTGTGCAGCAGGCTCCCAAATCAAGGGATGACCTGGGGTCCACTTTGAGTTTTTCTCTGCGGCTGGTCGGTGTCCCCACTAACAGGTGTTCTGCAGTGTTCTGCCTTATCTTGCTGGTGGCCCTTATCTCTGGCCCCTGTTTGTTTTTCCTTGATTTGGATGGACCCTCTGTTTGAGTTTGTTCCCACTTGACTCAAAAGGCACGAATGAATAATTGCAAACACTTCGCTGTTCGTTGGTAAGCAGTGAGGAAGTGGCGACAGATGCTTATCTTTAAGTGCACAAAAAAGCTTTTAAGCTGAGCTTATTTATATGAAAATGACCTTCTCCTTTTCCTTCCATCTCAAGCCTAGACTTGCTCATTTAGCTGAAAAAAGGGGCTGAGGAGGATCCTGGGTAATTTTCCTCTGACACTTTCCGTTTGCTTTCCTCCAGCTGAGTGGGACAGTTGTCCTTCTCAAAGGAAGGGGAGCAAATGAAGCTGTGTGAATGTAGGGAGGCTTAAGACGGTTAGGCTTGTTGCCCACAGTAACTTCTTGCTCTGGGGCATCAGCCATGTTTGTCATGAGCAGATGCTGTATCCATGCATATCTCCGCAGCTCTTCAGAACACCTTGCAGTACTTTATTTTACTATATATATTTATTTTATTGATATAATATTAAAACATAAAACAATAGTCCATATTTCGTAAGGTTATAGCAAGTGTGAAGCAAGTTTCCATTTGCAATTCTCTTTCTTCAGTGCTGTCAGTTGCTCGATGAAATCAAACAATTTTTTTAGTCTTGTATTTCCACTTATGAGAACAATACTTTATGGTGTTTGTCATCTTAAGATGTTATAAACAGTCTTGGACAAAGATACAACTTTTATGGGATTTCCAGCCATGTACAATTTTTAACTGAAGAAATAAAGAAAATTGTTGATCTCAAACTTACCTGTAGAAATTCTTCAAACGTCTCTGCTACAAAGTATGCAGGTGTCCCGAAAAAGATTATCCAAAGCAGGCAGGCAATAAACTTTAAATCTCCCGCTTGACGTTTCTTCCTGGCACTTCAGGATTTCTTCAGAAGCAAACAATGAGAACGAAGCTAGTAACAATACTAGTAGGTGGTGTTAGTTCCGTGGGGCCAAAGCACTGACATAAAAAGGCACGAACGTTGAAAAGCGCGGGAACCGCTAAATTGGCTCAATTAAGAGCGGAAGCTGCGGTTTCCGGGTTGACCGGGAATAACCTTTCTCGAGCGCTGCCCGATGTTAGCCTAGCGCAGCGCTGTTTGTAGGATTTATTCAGAAAAGGGAGCCAAATACGATTCACGTATTTCAGGTCTTCTTGATGGTTCAGGAGGGCACCAGACTTTTGAGAAATAAAAATAGCTTCCAGGTTTTGGCGATGTCTGATGTTAGATTCATGAAAAAGAGAGCAGGTATTTTTGAAATCAATACTGTGTCCGGTAGCTGTCGCGTGTGCAGATAGCGCTGATTTTTCATTTTGCATATTTTTGACATCCCGTTCGTGCTCCTGTACTCTAGTTTTAATACATCTCCCCATCTGTCCTATGTATACCTGCTGGCAGTTTCCACATAGGATTTCATATACCCCTGGGCTTGACAGTTCTGGCCGCTTGTCCTTAGGATTACCCAGTAACTTTTCAACGTTTTCGTGCCTTTTTATGTCAGTGCTTTGGCCCCACGGAACTAACACCAGGTGCTTTGAACCTTTAAGTGGGCCTGCTAATTAACTAAGAGAACAATTCTAGCCAGCCTCCGCACCGGCATAGCAGCCTTGGAAACGCAGCGGTTTGACTTTTTAAAAAGGTAAAGCGGGGCTTTTGTATGTGTGAAAACTAAGCTAGAACTCTTCTCCTTAACACGGAGGTTTCCGTGTTCAGATTTTTAAAAATCAATATGGAGGAGCATGTAGCTCACCCTGCCAGCTGAGATGGCATGGTCTAGTGCAGTGATTTTCAATGTTTTTTTCTTCTCATGGCACACTGACCTCTATGATCTTCTCTATGGTCTTTGCCTCTTGTTATGTCACTTCCGGCTTCCGGGAGACTCTTCCGGGTTCTGCAGCTCTGTTTCTAGGGCAACTGTCTGTAGTAATGAATTGCCTTTTTATGTCAGTGCTTTGGCCCCACGGAACTAACACCACCTACTAGTATTGTTACTGGCTTCGTTCTCATTGTTTGCTTCTGAAGAAATCCTGAAGTGCCAGGAAGAAACGTCAAGCGGGAGATTTAAAGTTTATTGCCTGCCTGCTTTGGATAATCTTTATCGGGACACCTGCATACTTTGTAGCAGAGACGTTTGAAGAAGAATTTCTACAGGCAAGTTTGAGATCAACAATTTTCTTTATTTCTTCAGTTAAAAATTGTACATGGCTGGAAATCCCATAAAAGTTGTATCTTTGTCCATTGTTGCAAGCCATGAAAATCTGCATACTACTTATAAACAGTCTTGTCCACTTTAACTCTAGTTCACTCTGCATTATGGGTTTTGTAGTCATAAAGCTGTGTGCTCAGTTTGCCCTTATCGATGGAAATTGATAACATTTGTATTCTGTATTCAAACAGAATTTCTGTACTCTGTTTGAATACATAAACAAATCACTAATTCCGGCTTTGGAAACATTGTGTAAAAACCTTAGGATTAAGTCTTGTAAATGGATCACAGGGCACTTGCACTGAGAAACAATGCCAAGATGTAGATAAGATCGCATGTTGTCACAATGTGACCAAATTTCCGAGTTAAAAATAAACATGTTACCGGGTAACTCCGTCGTTTTAAAACCTTTATTCACGTTTACAAGGTGTTCTTAGCAGCTTTATGTTTCGCCCCAAGCATATGTGGCATCAGCAGAAGACCAAGATGTATTTGAGGGCATAGGTGAGTTACTAACCAGAAGGAACAAAACAGAGCTCTTAACAATCCAACTAGACTCCCATCTATCCCCCTGGAATGTTTCCACTAGACTTACAGCAAAGATTAAAGTAAGTGTAACGAGACTACACTTCCCAGCAACCTCTGCTGTGACCTGGAAAAGGTTGGGGGGCCCTGAAGAAAAGGAGAGACCAATAGCCAGCCACTATTTGAAGATATTGGAAGACCAAGATATATCGATATATTAATCATTTTCTCATCTGGGGCAAAGCAATGGAGGAGTATAACACAAAGCTACAAAGAGCTCTGACTAGGGTAGAATAAAGAAGTCACATTGAGAGGTCAGGAAATTACACATTTAGGCAAAAAACTATATAGAAAAAGTGTACAGATAGATGTCATCAAGCTGTCTCAAACATCTCATCACAAACAAAAATGAGGGCTACACAGGCCTGGGGAATTTTATGAGGAAATTCAAGTGGTGACTAACAAAGGCAACCTCTGAGCCCTCCCGAAAAAAGGATGAGCCATGGACATAGTATGCACATTTGGACACAAAAGCCAAAAGCCACATTTGGATCAGGCCAAATTAACCAAAAAAGTATTATGAAAGTATAATTAAAGGCGAGTAAGATTGAAGGCAAAAGGAGAAGGGGAAGGCAAAGGATGAGATGGTTAGACAGCATCACCGATTGATGCAACGAACATGAAAATGAGCGAACTCAGGAAGATAGTGGAGGACAGGAAGGCCTGGCGGGATATGATTCATGGGATCACGAAGGGTCGGACACGACTTAACGACTGAACAACAACAACAAACTATCAAATAATGCCTCAAATGGAGCAATGCGCTCTCTCTCTCTCTCACACACACACACACACAATGATCTTGGAGTCGTCCAGCAACATATGCTTCAAGAGCTCAGGGAAGCAGAATAAAGACTGCAGGCAATGGATACTATTTTTGCATGTTCTCCCATGTAAAAGCATTCTGCAAATGGAAAGTTAGCACATCAGGGGAAAAGGTTATAGCCAAGCCTTTGTCTAATTTCACTGAGTGCTGAACATAAGGGAGCATTCATAAGAACATCAGAAGAGCCCTGCTGGATCAGGCCAAAGACCCACCTAGTCCAGCTTCCTGTATCTTACAGTGGCCCACCAGATGCCTCAGGGAGCACACAAGACAACAAGATACCTGTATTCTGTTGCCACCCTCTTGCATCTGGCATTCAGAGACAGCTGATTACTAAGACCAGGAGGTTGCTTATCCCCATCATGGCTTGTAACCTGTGATGGACTGTCCAATCCCCATTCACAAAGGTGTTCTCCATTGCAGTCTGGCGCCATCCATTCTACCCCCTCAGCACCCTGTAACCTCATTCTGCTGCATGTGTAGACCGTGCCTTATGCACAGCTATATATAGCTGGCACCTCCATGCGACCCAGGCACCAACCACATATTGACCACGGCCCTTGGGAGACAACTAGAGCATGCCCCTCTGTTAGGTATTCATCCCAAGGAGCCTGAGATCTTGGGAGATCCAAGATACCATCTAGACCCATGCCAGCACCCCTCTACCACCCCTAGGAAGTGCTGGATCCCTCTACCACCCCTAGGAAGTGCTCTACCACCCCTAGGAAGTACAGCACCCCTCTACCACCCCTAGGAAGTGCTCTACCACCCCTAGGAAGTGCTGAGATCTTGGGAGATCCAAGATACCATCTAGACCCATGCCAGCACCCCTCTACCACCCCTTGGAAGTGCTGGATCCCTCTACCACCCCTAGGAAGTACAGCACCCCTCTACCACCCCTAGGAAGTGCTGAGATCTTGGGAGATCCAAGATACCATCTAGATCCATGCCAGCACCCCTCTACTGCAAAGAAGTGCTCCCCTGGCTGCCTGAGGCCTCACTTCCCTTGGGCTGTCCCAGGAGAAGGAGGAAGCCGGTACTGGCCCTGGATCAGGATCCAGCTTGGTACAAGCTTGTGTCTTCCTGTCATCCTCATAGGCCTTTCAGCGTCCCCTAGAAGAAGACATTTGCTGGTCCAACTGCTCTACCACAAGCGCTCCTCTAGAGCCAGTGCCTGCCCAGTCCTGTGTCTCTGCTCCTGCTCACAGTTCTCTGCTCCTGCTCACCTGTCCCGGCCGCTGCCTCCGTCTTCCTCTCGTCTTCACATCCTGGCTCCTCTTTAGCCTCAGCCTGCCAACCAGCCTCACATTCTGACCTGTGAATGGGCCACTTCACCTCCCTTGGACAGTCAGAAATGGACTTCCATGCAAAGAACCTCCTCAGCTATTTGAGCCAGGGAGGGCCAGCAGACTGCGGCATGGCAGTCAGAGTTTGGGACTTAGACTGACGAGATGTGAGTTCCAATTTCCACTCAGTCACGACGTTTGGGCCAATCACTCTCAGCTTTACAAGGGTGGTTGTTAGAATAAAGGGCAGGAGGATGGGGAACAGGCGACGGACTGCTCGGAGGAAGGACCGGATGAAAATATCAATAAATGTCAGCAGTACCCCTAATGTGAGTGATTGGGACGTTATAAGAAACCCCCAGGCTCCAGCATTATGTCCTCACAAGGCAACTGTACATTTGCTTTGAAATAGCTCCACAAGGTGGGAAGCAGAAAGAAAAACAGGTGTGATCTGTACACTTTGGTGAGATTCCCGAGTGAGTGGTATCTGAGTACTGTAACAGCGTTCCGTTAGTCATGCTGGCCACGTGACCACGGAAGCGTCTTCGGACAGCGCTGGCTCTTTGGCCTTAGGAACGGAGAGGATCACCGCACCCTCGAGTCGGACACAGCTGGCTTTCGAGCAGGGGAGACCTTGACCCTTTTGATCCCAGTACTGTCCTTCTATGGAACCTGCTATTGACAGAGCAAATGCAGCTCTAGTGACAAAGTCTGCCGAGAGGCACTCAAGGTGACGGGCTTCTGTCAGGCAACCACCCTTCCCCAAATGCCATCATGCTCCTCTGTGCTTCCCAGAGTCTGTCCCTTCCGGGATGATTGAAAGCCACAGCAGCGCTCCGCATCCTGCCCTGGCTTCCGTTTGCACGCCGATGGGCCAGGCCGTGTAAGTGCTGAACTGGTGACATGATGATGCCATTATGTGTTCAGGGATTTGTGTCAAGCTCCCTACTCAATGGGCAAACAAACACTTGGCCATGAGTTTAAACAGGCTTCTTTGGTATCCAAGCTCGTCCTTGCTTCAAACCAAGCCTCAGCTTTGTGCTGTAGTAGCAGGGCACTCCACAACCGCCGCAGCCGGCCTCAGGAGCAATCAGGCCAGCCCTGAGAGCAAGTGCGGACGGGACCAGACCGGCGGCAGGCCCTGTTCGGAAAGAAATTAATGTTATCTGCATTGTCAAAATAGTTGGGACAAACCAGGTGGGATTCTGGTGACCAAGTGACTCCAGAATTAAGGATCTGGTGTCAGAAGATTTAAAAGGGATCCTCGTGAAGTGGGGATTGACAAAAGAGGAGGGACGTTGCAGGGATCCTCTACCAAAGTGATGAGACTGACCGTACATGTAACAAAATACAGTAGTTCCCCTTTAAAAACTGGCATGCGTTTCCCCGAAAGAGAGAATTGTGGTCGTTTAATAACTAAGAATAGGAGTTTGTCTAGCTGCGTGTGGGCCCTTACCAGATGCAACCCAAGAGGAAAGGGGGAAGGGGCAGTTCCAGGAAGGATCCATGCAGGTACCAGAAGCTGCAGGCTGATAGAGGGTGTCAGACAGATTGGCTTGCAGGGCCATGGACTTCACTACAAGAACTGGGAATTCTGCCCTCTACCCTCCCCACGCCTCTTTCACCCCTTGCACTCTCCACAGTGCCACCTGCTGGACTGGTTGAGTCTTGCACACTGTCTATGAGATAGGTGGATGCCCAGGGAAGGGCAATGAAGTCTGTCAGACAGCATGGCCTTGGTCGGTGCCCTGCTTCCAGAGGACGGGCTGGAGCTGGTAGCTACAGCTGTGCCTGCCAGATCCTCAGCATGCTTGCACACCTGCAGGGCCTCTGCCCCTTGCCTTCCACCAGCCCCTGCTGGGGACTGGAGCATGCCCAGTAAAAATACGAATACTTGCCAGTGCAGAGAGCTAAACTAGACAGCTCCAGCTGATGAGAGGACATAGGAAAAGCCCTGCTGGATCAGACCACAATCCACCTAGCCTAGCCGGGTGTTTCCAGCAGTGGCCACCAGATGCCCCCTCCAGCCTCTTGAAGGTGGTGGACGCTCCTTTTCTGGTGTTCAGCAGAGGAGGGAGGAGGGAGGCACTGCTGCAGCTGGGGGCTTTTGGACGGGGAGCAGGTCGCTCCGGCGTCCTTCCATGATGACAACGTCCCTTTCTGGGTGACCTGGCTGGGAAGCAAACTCAGCTTGGGGAGTGGTGAATTGGTATCATTGGGTGGCAGGGAAGATGGCGAGGGCCAGAGAGTCCCAGCAGGGTCTCAGGGGGGAGGGAGGGATGGGGAGAGCAGTATGGGGGGGGGAATGGCAGGGAACTGGACGACAGCAGAAACTGACTCTGGAGAAATTCATGGCAGTCTGCAGTATGAGTCTTTGGGGAGCGAGCTACTAACCAGGACAGCAAAGGGGAAGCCCAGTCTAGTGGCTCGCGGCCGCCATGGCCTGCTTGTGCCTGTTGAGCTCTTCCCGTTACTGGCTACCCTCTGCCATTGCGAAGGTGGGTTTGCTGGCAAATGAGAGGACTGGCGGGGGGGGGGCTGGTAGCGGCAAGAGCAGCGGGCAAACCTCAAGTTGAGTCTGGAGCCCACTCGAAATGGAGCGCAGCACCGCCGTCCCTCCTGGTTGTCAGTACGTGGTTGGCAGGGCCGGTCAGCTTTGTGGCTTATTCCTCAGCGAGTTCCATTCATAAAGGATTACAAGAGTCTTTTTAAAAGAGGGCCGCTCAGCGTTGGCTCATTAATGGGTCAGAAACATTAGTAAGCAAAAAGGGCCTCGAAGTCATACGGCTTTGAACTGCACAAACGAAGCTGGCAAGTCCCGGAAAAAATATCTGCGTGCACACAAATATGCTTATAAATGCAAATAGAAATAAGAGTTTGTTTCATTTCTCATTTATAGCGCACCCCCCTTTCTTCACATTTGTCTAATGATCCCCTGATATTTTGCCATCGCATTAAAACGTTTTCCCTCCAAGAAATAATAAATTTGAAAATACCCCCCCCACAAGCTACTTGCTAAATTTACCTTTACAACAGCAAAGCAGCTTGTTAAAGTCCCTTTGTTGAAGTAAAGGAATTCCAAAGGGAGAATTGAAAATGGACATTGGAAAAACGAGCAGTGATGGTTTTCCCCATGAAACCGCTCCGTGTGGTGAGCCAAGTGGCCCGAGGAACGCTGGGTAGCTGGCTTGCAAGCCTCTCTTTTGGAAGAAAAAGGGGATCTGTTCACTGAATTGACTGGAACCGACTGAACTCTCCCAAGAGAGCCATCCTGAAGCGCAACATCTGTAGCTGAGAGCAGCGCATCTCGGTCAAGACTCTGCCGTAAAAAGGTTTGGAGAAAGTAGACACAGAGAACACCCACCCCCCATTACACCAGAATTTGGAGTCACTCAGTGAACTCAATTGGTGAGAGAAGCAGGACAGACAAAAGAGAGCATTTCTTCACACAATGCATAATTAACGCATGGAATTTGTCACCATAGGTATAATAATAATAATAATAATAATAATAATAATAATAATAATAATAATTCCAGGATTTATATACCACCTTTCTTTGTCACTGGATTTCTCCTCTGACTTTAATTCAAGGCAGTTTACACAGGCAGGCAATTCTAAACCAAACGGTTTTTACAATACAGTAAATGCCCTAGTCTTTCATAAAAGGTAAAGGTCAAGGTATCCCCTGCTCGAAAGCCAATCATGTCTGACTCTAGGGTGCGGGTGCTCATCCCTATTTCTGTTCGAGGAGCCAGCGCTGTCCGAAGACGCTTCCATGGTCGTGTGGCTGGCATGACTAACGGAACGCTGTTTGCCTTCCCGCCGCATGCCTTCTTTTCAGGTGTTTCCTTTCACGGTTTGACCTCTCGCTCTTCTGACTGAGCCAGACCTCCGTATAGTGATGACTATCAGCTTTGATGACTTTGGATGGGTTAGGTATCTTTGTGGAGGAGATGCCTCCATCATCATCTTCTTCATGCCCTGCATTCATTTTCCAGAGGCAACTGGTTGGCTGCTATGAGAGCCAGGATGGTGTAGTGGTTTGGGAGTTGGACTTAGACCTGGAAGATCCAGGTTCAAATCCCCGCTCAGCCACAAAGCTTCCTGGGTGACCCTGGGCCAGTCACTATCCCTCAGCCTCACCTACCTCACAGGGTTGTTGTGAGGACAAAAGGGGGAGGAACTATGTACACCACCTTGAGCTCCTTGGAGGAAGGGTGGTATAAAAATGTGAAAAAGAATAATAAATAATAATAATATGGGAAGCAGGATGCGGGACTAGATGGTCTGATCCAGCAGGGCTCCTTTTAGTTTCTTATGTGGTAGATGCACCTCTATAGGATTGAGAAAGTCACATGGCTGGAAAATGTGACTGGTATTCCAAAGGAAGTCTGGCCCTCTCATTCATTCCTCTTGTTGATCTCACCACTTTTTGGAAGGCATAAGTATGCAATTGCCCAAATGTAGCATTTTTCATATTTTAAGGAAAGCCTTAAAATCCCATGCAAGCAATCCAACAAGCGGGAAGCGGGCATGTGTGGAAAATGCAGAGAAGTTTATTTCCAGGCTGGGAAAGGACTAGAGTATTGCCTAGTTCACGGAAGCACCAAAAGAAGCGGTAAATTTGTACCACTAAACCAGCAATTTTCAACTGGTGTGCCCTGAAAGGTCTGCAGGCGTGCTGCGGGACTTTGGCGCACAGTGGTAGAAAATCGCTGAAAAACTCTTCCAGGTTCTGCGGCTCTGTTTCTAGGGCAACTGTCTGTAGTAACAAATTGTCTGTCCCCCTTCCTCTGCTGGCGGAGGAAGAGGGACAGGCAATTCATTACTACAGACAGTTGCCCTAGAAACAGAGCTGCAGAACCTGGAAGAGTCTCCCGGAAGCCGGAAGTGACATAACAAGAGGCAAAGACCATAGAGAAGATCATAGAGGTCAGTGTGCCATGAGAAGAAAAAAATATTGAAAATCACTGCACTAGACTATGCCATCTCAGCTGGCAGGGTGAGCTACATGCTCCTCCATATTGATTTTTTAAAATCTGAACACGGAAACCTCCGTGTTAAGGAGAAGAGTTCTAGCTTAGTTTTACCTTTTTTTATGCTGCACAGGTCCAGTGGTTGATAGGCAGCAGCTCGGGGCAGGAGGGACTCAAGGGGTGGAGTTTAGCACCTCTTCACCAGATCTGAGAGGCGGAGGCTGGCAGGTTTTGGTGGGTCCTCCAGGAGCAGAGGGCAAGATCTCTCCTAAACCAAGAAAGAAGGAAATGGCTGACGACAAGGAGAAGAACTGTCCCTTTTGACCTGAAAACCAACAGTCAAACAATGACGAGGGCTGATCCCAAATGACCCTCCCCAACTTCCTGGCACCATTTTCAGGGGACAATGTGTGGGCCATATGGGTGGTGGGGGTGTGTGAAACCAGGGGGTGCAAACATTGCTGGAGGGAGGCAGCAGCAATGCTCCTCCAGATGACCACCAATTTTTCTGCAGAACTCTTCTCTGAGTGATGAGCAATGAAGTGACGCGGCATCATTCCAGGGAGGGGGACTCTGGGGGAAAAAAAGACGGCTACCAGCCAGGCAGCTGCAGCCACCACCAGGACAACCACTGCCCTGATGATACAGGTGGTGGAGATAAAATAAGGGAAGCCAGGAGGGCACCAGTTCCACCTTCCCCGTTTGCCCCAATCTCATTCCCCATCCAAGCCCAAAGTCCTCCATGGAGCACGTTCAACTCAGCCGTTTAGGAGACTCTGGGGCCAGACTTGTTGTTTCTTTCTCGGGCTGGTTAGCAGCAACCCTAGCAGCTCATCAGGGCCCCTTTGCCCAGATGACTTTGATAAATATTCTTTTGAATGCTCTTTCTATAGACACTGGAAATTTGTGTGTTGCTGCCCCTCTCCTGTGAGTCATCTATATGTTTGCTTCCTGGAACACGGCGGAAAAAGCATTGCAACTAACTACCATCTGATTCTCATTACTGCTCTTCTGTAAATATAGCGAACGGTTTTCTAGAAGGCTCATCAGGACTGTGCTGAAAACAGCTGCTTGGACAGACCACAGCCCCACATGAACATCTACGTATCACTTCGATGGGAATAAGCAGATTTCCTCTGTGTTGTTCCTTTATTGTTGCAGACATATGCTCTGTGCTGCGTTCCACAACACCTTAATTCTGGTGTTTCTAGGAGAGTGTGGAAGTCATTGGACTTCCAACTTTGGAACATGCCTGACAGTTCCTTCAGTTCATTTGTGTGTTTCCCTCTGCCCTCCCCACTCTAAGGAACCGATGAGCAATGCACGATGCTAAAACACTGACAAACAAAAGTCTGATGTGATTGTAAGTGTGTCTTCCTCCAGCATGATTGTTTTTGTGCAGTGTGTTCCCAGTGAGTAGGAATGCATGTTCAAAACATCACACAAAGCAAATCTTGGTGTAATCACAAATCACATCAAACTGCTTATTTTTTATTATTATTATTATTATTATTATTATTATTATTATTATTATTATTATTATTATTATTATTATTCACATTTTTATACCACCCTGCCTCCAAGGAGCTCAGAGTGGTGTACAGTACATATTTCCTCCCCTCCTTTTTGTCCTCACAACAACCCTGTGAGGTTATTTAGTCAATTTCTATCCTGACTTTTTCCTCAAAAAGGGGTGCTCAAGGCAGCTTGCAATATAATAAATACAACATAAATACAATAAAACAAATAAAAACACAATACAATACAATATACAAATACAATAAAAATAGATCATCTAAGATCATACAAAACTGGCAATGCCATTGAGGGCGCAATCCGAACCGACTTAGGCCGCCGTTGTAACCAGTGGTGCAGCGAGAACGGGAGGCCCCAGAATGGAAAGGGGATTCAAATCCCCTTTGAATTCCCCTTTTGGAGGGGATTTGAATCCCCTTTCCATTCTGGGGCCTCCCGTTTTCGCTGGGCCGCTGGTTACAACAGTGGCTTAAGTAGGTTTGGATTGCGCCCCAAATCAACTAATGGCCCGATGCTATCCAGGGCGATCTGTCAGTGTGTCATGACCTTAGGGTTGGACTGAAAGAGAACAAGCAGAAGCATAAAGACACAATCCAAAACAGGGTAACAACAAATGAAGCCACAATCAAAGCAACTGTATAAAACAACATAGTGCAATAAAACCAATATCAGCAACATAAAAACTAAACTGTATCAATTAATGATTTTTTAAAAAATAGCAGCATAGTGGCATAATTAAAAGGCCACCCCCAAAATGAAAGGTCGCCAGGGCCTGCTGTAAGACCTTCAAGGAGGGTACCAGAGGCATAGGAATGCCGCCCCTGGCGAGGCTAGCGAAAAAAAGTCTAGTGAAAGTCTAGAGGCTAGTGAAAAGGAGCCGCCGCCACCACCGAATCACTGCTGCCTCCGTGTCGCCCCCTGGGGCCTGTCGCCCAGGAGCGGACTGCCCCTGCCCCCCATTCCTACGACCACTGGAGGGTACTACCTTGGCGGTGGGCAGCATATGCTAGATTCTATCCCCCTTTTCTGGCCTGGAGCTGCCCCTTGACTCGGCTCGGACTTACACTAGCAAAAGAGCTGGCATGTTCTGAAAGACCCATTTATGGTCAGGTGGCCTACAGACAGGTAAGTATAAAATGTTTTTGCTTACCTCTCCCAGGCTATCTGGTCGCCCCCTCCCCCCTAGCATGCAGCGCTTGCTCTGTCAGTGGCGCTTTGCCCTGGTGGAGAATACAATTGGGCTGTTAGTCTATGGCTGGTTGCGGACTCACTCCTGCTGACTGATGGACCCGGGTCCCTAAGTCGTCCTGCCTTTGTTCTCCTCCCCAGCTGTGGTGTGGGCGGTCGCGGGTTTGAATGGGTCTTTGGCTTGTTAGTCGACCTCCTTGATTGAGCTTCATCATGGGGTTTGTGAGGACTTGGAAGTGTGAAACGTTTCTTTTGTCTTACAAAGGTTGTTTTTCTCAACCTCAGGAGTCCAGGGAGGTGGCTCTGGTCACAAAATGCCAATTAATTTGGAGCTGGAATTTGTGGGGCGCGAAAACTCCATTTGGATTTAAGGAGGAAACAGCGTCCAGATTTGGAGCTCCGTGGATCGGGGTGTGTGTGTGTGTGATTAGATGGTTCAAGTGTGACCTCCCTGGCCTGTGGATCTGTAGCCTCTCATCATCATCCTGCAAATGGTTGTGCTGCTGCTGGTCTGGCCCTTTGCTCTCCAGGCAGGCACCTAGCACCAAGTGCACATGTTCAAATGTGTGTTTCCTGCACACCTTGAATTAAAGCAAATAAAGAGAAATGAAATACTGACCATGTAGCACACCCTAACCACTCCTACCCCTCCTGCCCCTGACAGCTCCCACATTGGCCCCAGATTACCGATGCTCCTAGATCTCAAGTGGCCCTGGGATGGGGCCACCCTGCTTACCTCCTCCTCCTCCTCATCATCTTCCTCTTGTCGCCACTGCCCTTCTCCTTTCCTGATTGGAAAAGGCAGAGAGGGTGGCGAAGGCAGCGTAGAAGTGGAGTGAAGACGGGCTGCCTAGAATTGTCTCCCCTCCACGTCTCTCCTCAGCCTCCTGGGCCTTTTCATATAGCAGCAGGGGTGGTGGTGGTGACAGGGTCCAATCCTATGAGGCCATACTGCTGCTGGAACTAGTGTTTTGGCAAAGGTACGCGCTTTACGGTGTCATAAATGCTGGTCTCCGTAGCCATGTGCTTCCAGGCTGCTGCTGCTGCTGCTGCTGCTGCAGAAAACAGAGAGGACTCTGTTTCATGTGGTAGTGGTAAAGAGGACCCCCGCCGATGCTGGTAAGTTGGCGGGGTGGGCAGAATGAGGTAGGGAGGTGGGAGGATCGGGGTAGATTTGGGGGAGGGCCAGGGGCATGCATGTCAGAGGTGGGATGGGGCGGCATCCGGTGTGAACGGCTTGTGCCGAATGATGCTATCCCCTCCAGAGCGAGCCAACACACCCCATTTGTCTCCTCGGACATGCACCAGCTAAAGAGCTAGAGTAGGTCCAAGGAGACTCATTGGCCATTGCAGGGCTTACTGAGGGGTAAGGGGAAAATGCATAGCGTTGGCATGCTATGATGGGGAAAAGGATAGGTGTGGGCTGCAAATCACCCCGAAGCTGCTGTCTTGTCCAGGTCAGCCGCCAGTTTGCCCCACTAATGTGCTGCCTGGGCCCAAAGGTCCCACGTGGGCCTATTGGAGGGTCAGCCCCATTTGTCTGCATTTGTTAATATTCCCACACATTTTCATTCCCGTCACTTTCAGTGGGAGACCCTGTTGCACTTCTGTGGTCTATAACTTCCATATTTTCCATCCAAGTGGCCTGAAATTTTCAAGCCTTTTGCTGTCTCTCCAGGAGATCATACCTGCTGAGTTTCAAACAGATAGGGAACAGGCACTTTAATTACCTATAACATGTACTTACTATATAACAAGAAGGCGCACAGCCTAATTACTGTCTAGAAGTCTCACGGACAAAGAATATTCCAGGAACTGAGGCCAATTCCAGCTTATGGGGGTCCCTTGGCAGCATTCCTTTGTTTGCCCCCCCTCTCCCCCCCTTCTGACAGCCTACTCCTATCCACAGGAAAAAGAATGGAAGTTTCTGCACATTCGCACCCAGGTCATGAGGAAGCCAAACTGCAAGTGAAATACTGCGAAACAGAGGATTTGGAGGCGACTCTCGTTACTGGTATTGCTGACAAATCCAGTGAATGCACAAATGGATCTTCTTTCATCTCCGCCAACTTTGTTTGTTTCTCTCAGCCTTTCCCTCACGTGTCATAGATTCTGAATTCTTTTCCATCTTTGCTGTCCAATTTGAAGATTAACGTTGATTAGCACAGTAACCCACAGGACTTAGGAGGAAAATGAGAGGGAGCATAATAGATTTCTTTGGATTACAAGCCCTGGCTTGCTCTGAATGTAATTCTATCTTTGACAGACATCAGCTATGTTGGAATTGTGGGCAAAATTTAGAGTAGGTGCTGGAGGAGATTAGCTTGAGTGCCACATTCAAGAGGGAAAAGCAGACACCTGTTGAGAAAGACTTGTCTGTCAGATGAAACTGGCAGAGGAGGCAACAGAAAGGACAAGCGAGAGACCAAAATATCCACCACATAGGAAGACTGCTGGGTGGGGACTTGGCAGTCCGTAAATCTTCAATTTGTTCAGTGAAAAAAATAATAATGGTGTTCTCACCAAGTCAGAAAAGCAGTCCTATTATGCTGGCGTTGCAACCCTACAGGCTGTCCAGTAGAGGCCAGTGTGGCTCAAGAGTTGACTTCCTAAAAATAGATATCTGTCTTTGTGCATATAGCAAAAAGGAGAGCACCATGGGGGGGGGCACAAACAAAATGTGACATTTTTACTGGCTCTCTTTTACTGAATTCTAATAGGCGGAATAAAGCTGACTGTTGCAGGTCACCTCTTCATGAGTTCCTCTTCACCACCTGCTGAGCTGCTGCAAAGAATCTTCACAAATACTCTAATTTCAGGGTCAGTTTACATGGTCCACAGCTTCCAACGTTCCACAGATGATAATAGGGACTCTCCTGTGTACTTGTTGGTGCAAATTCACTTCCTCTCTAGCACCCATGATGGCTGTCTCCTACAAGACCAGGGCATGTGTGTCCATTGCCCGGAGCAGGGGTGGCAACCATCCTCTGTGGCAGGCAGGGCCATGCCTCCATTGTCATGGCAACCAGTTACCCCTCCTCAGTTTGTTCTCCTTGCCCAGGCCTGGCTCCAGGGCCACTTCTGTACATTAAGTTGCTAGAAGACATCTCCAAAGAGCGAAACAGAGGCTGTGGTTTCTAAACAGCAATTTAGTACCAGAAAGCAGAGGCTGTAGCACAACCAAGAGTTAAGTTTTTTCTTGAACTGCTCCCTTCAGGGAACAGGTAGAGAGTTGCATGTCTGGATGCCCCACTAAGATGTGCTGGGAAGGGGTTTCAAACATCCTCTGCAGATGGAGCTGGTACAGTTTAGGAAGAACGTCGTCGTCATTGGATCCTGTTGAGTGTATGAACTGCCTCTCCATTGCAGCAGACATGTAAGAAGTGGGAGGTCAGTTTATGTGGGGGCAGGGGAGGGACCCACACACAGGACCATAGACGTCTAGGGGCTCTGTGAGAACTAAAGGCCCCGGGGAGCTTGGGAAGCAAGCGAAGAGGGCCAAAGAAGCAGGAGAGAAATGGTGGCTTCACAAAAGCCTGGGACCGGAGTGGTTGTCTGCTGATGGCTGGAAGGAGGGAGGCAGAGTGGCGAGGGGAACGTGGTTCAAAATGGTTTGCCTAGTCTTTGACGACATGATGTTTCCAGTGGGTTGCAGATCTGGAACAGGGTGGGGGTCACCTTATGCAGCTAGGAGTGAAGTTGGTGTATTAGGTCGTGGCATTAATTCGGCGAATGCTTTTTCCGATCCACCAGTCTCTGTGCCACGATGAAACGTTCCTGGCTTAACTGCAGCTGCTGATGACATCACTGGTGGGCGTTGCACGGCTGTAGCTGCACCGACTGACTCAGGACATTCAGAAGCAGCGCAGGCATTATTTCCGTGAATACGTTTATCATGCGCAGGTAAACTGAAAAGCGCCAAAAGCACTACTACTACTACTACTACTACTACTACTACTACTACTACTACTACTACTACTAATAATAATAATAATAATAATAATAATAATAATAATAATAATAATTCAAAACTTCATAGAACATAGTCAGATAGATAAAAAGTGTCATTGACTGGTGCTAAATAGTGGATACACGTTTCGACCTGAAACCTATGTGTCCACTAGGTATCGATGAAATATGTAAGATGTTCCCAAAAGCGCTGTTTTTTTGCAATTCCAGTGGTGTTACTTCAGTACATTGTAGCTGCTTAAAATAATTCCCAAAAGTTTTTGAGATTGTTCAAAGCGCCCCGATGACAACGGGGACCACCTTTGCATGTGTTGTTGTTGTTGTTGTTGTTGTTGTTGTTGTTGTTGTTGTTGTTGTTGTTGTTGTTACTATTATTATTACTATTATTATTATTACTATTATTTTGAATTGACTTAATTATGCATCAACTTATGGCTGCATTTGCTGCTTTCTTCTTTTCTTTTCTAGATCTGAGAATCAAACTTGGTATCTGTTCAGGACACTTATTCACAGCAGCAACTATGCAGGGTTTTCATCAGAAGCAGAAGATCCCAAACACCAGCAACATCCCTGTCTATGCCTGCAGTCTTCCAGTTGTCACTCGGAGTTCTCTCCCCATCGGACCTTGTATCAGTTCCTCCCATGAGAACATTTTCTTGTGTGCTCCTTTTTTAAAAAAGTGTGTTCGCCCTAAAATGAAAACATTACAGATTACTCCTTCCTTGGACTTCCCGACTTCCAGCCCCACACCAAATAGGATCACAGAGGATAAATTATTCCTGTGGCCTGACGCTCAGCTGGAAAACCTAGCAAAACACGTCTATAATGTCACTAGCATCTCATTTTCAGGATTTATAGTGCTGGCCATAATCAGTGCTTGCTGCTTTACAGTAGACTGAGTCTATTCCTTTGGGAAATTCCTCAAGCATCCCACTTTGCAGTCTCTCAGAGATTCAGCATTGAGATCTTATTCCTCTTCACATCCAGTGGAAGGCTGGGAGTTTTAATCAGGGCTAGATGTACTCCACACTTAAAAACACAACATCAAATTCTGTACTCGGACTATCCAAATTCTGCAGCAAGAAAAGATGAATTCTGCAATCTATCACACAACTCAGCACACACTTTGGTGCCTTAAATGTTGGACCTATTCTTGGATATATTTGGGGCACTGATTCCAAAAATGGCATCTGTTTTGCCCTATCAGCTCTAGTTTGGGAGATACGGCATAGCCACCTTATATGCGGATTCAAGCAGCTCCCTCCTGAAGATGCTGACGCCATGACTTTCGAATCAGTTTCCTTTCACTGTATCAGACCATTGTTCCTTCTGACCTGACACTGTCCACTTGGACTGGCCGTGGCTTTCCAAGGCAAAGGCCCAAGTTCCTTCAGATGGAGATACCAGGAACTGAACCTGGGCATGCAACACAGGCACATTCTGCAACCCACCTTTTTAGGACAGGGGACTTCTTCACACCGTACGTGTTGATGCACGGAAGCAGCAGCAATAAGATGCAGTAATTGGCCATCAGGTCTGATGGCCCTCAAAGGGGTTTAGTCAAATGCAAGAAGGAGGGGAGCTTCATCACTGCCTGTTAGTTATGATGGCTTTGTGGCATCTCCGTGTTCACGGGCAGCTTTGCCATTGAGAACCAGTTGCTGGGCGGAGGGAGCAAACAACAGGGGCGGCTATTGCCTTCAAGCCCTCTTTGTGACCTTCTCTAGAGCCCCTGTGGAAAACAGAGTGTGGAACTTGGTGGATCTCTGGTCTGATCCAACAGGGCCCTTCTGCCACTGAACTGGAGCTGCAACTGATCGCTTCATATCACCACTACCTAGCTGCGCTTAATCACCAGTTGGGCTCATCAGACGAGCTGTCTGCTATAGGCCCTGAGTGGCACTGAGTTCCTCCCCTTTACAGCACAGAGAAGCCCCCCCCCACCTCTGAAGACACTTCATTTCCTATCAGAACCTATTTGGATAACTAGGAACTGGGCAGAAGACTGCAAAATCCGTTACCAGTGTCTGCGGGAAGCAGTTGGACATGCTACAGCAAGCGCAATTGCCCAAAACCTGCAGAGGGTCCCAAGGCCCCTTCATGAACCAATTTGTCTATCTGTCTGGGAGGAAGGGAATTAGGGCAGGGCAAGGACACGTCTCTGACAACTGCTCTGCCCATTTAGTCACCTGGGACAGCTCCCTTGTGGGAAGTTTTGGTATGTGTGTGCATTTAATATTTATATACCCTGGAAACTATAAGGGGGGGGGGGAGGGAGAGAGATGATTTAAGAACCAGGAAGGCCACCCATGAGAATCTCAGCAGTTTCCATTGTAAACGTAACTGGCTACAATGATCCCAAGCACTTGTATGCCAAGATACAATTCTGTGTGTTTAGAATCGCCTTGTCCGGCTCTCAGACCCAAGGACAGGCGACTAGACAAGCAGGAGCTCGCAAGCAGGTAGAAATCGGGCAGGATGGAGGACAATAGTCTGGGGAGGAGCTGATAGATTAGAAACCCTCGGGGAATGCTTGCACTGAGCTGCACAGTGTGTGAGTCGGCACCTCCTCTTCCCCTGGGGACCTGTCTTTGAAACCATCAGAAGCACCTCCCTCATTCTTGCCATGAACAACTTATTATGCATGGCGGTGTACAAAGATTATTTTTTGAACCACCACCCCAGATTCAAGCTTGATAGGGCTACCAGACCCAAGTGGGTTCAGGGGCTGCCCAGAGCCTCTGGGGACCATCCAGATTGCCTGCCCTTGGAGTCAGCCACTCTAAGCAAGTCGTGCCTGTCCTCTCTGGGACCATAGCAGAGAAGTGGAAGCTGGGGGGGGGGAGCCTACATTTCTCCATCTGCCGAGCAGACGTGGGCTGAGCCGGGTCGAGAGGGAGAAGAAAGAATTTGCTAAATGAAATGCCAGCTCATGATTTTGACACATCAACTGATCTCCCACCTATAGTTTTCCCCTCCCCCACCCCAACACTTTTGAACAATCTCACCGCAGCTGAAGGCATCTGGGCTCCAAGCCAGCCCCAGGATCACATATCTGGGCAGCATTTTTCTGCCACATGAAGACCAGGATTTGACTTATAATGGCTGAAAAGTGCAGATGGAAGCCACAGTCTATTACAGGAAGGAAATTTGGGTTGCAGGGATAATTTTGGCTCAGAGAACTAAATTGGACTCCTGAAGTCAGAGTCCAAATTGTGGGGGGAACTGCCAGCCCCACCCAAGTGATCCTTGCTAGCCATTGTTAGGAACAGAGGTGGGGGAGTGCGGAGCTTATTTGTTTGTGTATTATTACAGTATTAACATGGATGCTTACATGCCACTTTTCTGTTTCAGGTAGATGCCCAGAGTAGCTCACATCACCCTTTAAAACAATCAAAATTGACAACCAACAAATATAACCAGGATCAGCAGCAGAAGAAATGAGAAAGCAAGGGAACTAGCAACAAAAAGTCAACATCCCGGTCTGCGCCGGCAAGAACAAAACCATCTTCAGCCAGCGCCAGAAATACCATCAGGCAGGGACAGCCGGTCAGATCTGCTGGGGTAGGACGGAGCCTCCTTAGGTTGTGGGTTGTAAAGAGCAACCCCGTCACTGGCTCCCAAGTGTTCCCAGATGGAGGTGGGACGTGATGGAGGTGGGACCTCCGCAGCAGGCCTGCCTGAGTAGTCGGACAGGAGCGTATGGGAGGAGAGGAGACGGTCCTTCACGTGTTCCAGCCCCGGCTAGTTAGAGGTTTAAAGGTTTTGCCGACACTTTTGAAGCAGACCAGAACCTCAAGAAGCTGGTATAATGAGGAACCAGAGGCTTCCCCCCCCTGCCTGCCCCCCCCATTGGTTTAGTCCTTGAAGCTGGAACTTGGCCATGGTGCCTCCTCCTGTAATTTCCAGTAAAACCCAGTGTGTGTGTGTGTGTGATCCGGTGACACGCCTCCCCACCCCCACTTTGTTGGCTGCCATTTGGGGAGGCAGCAGGGGAGTTTTCAGGTCGCCATCTCACACCACACTTTTGTATTCGGGCCAAACTAGATTACCTTTTGGGGATCTGGGATCAGATCTCCCTTGATTCTTTGCTTCTTAGTTCGAAGCAGCCATGTGGATTGGCTTGCCATAGTCCAGCTCCTGAGATCTGGGCAGTCTAATTTGCATGCACCCTGCCTCTGAACCTGGAGGTGGCACATAGTCATCATGACGACTAGCCACCGCTACACCTGGCCTGCATGAATTTGCCTAATCCCCTTCGAAGGCCCTCTAGCTGGTGACCTCATGTGGCAGCTAGTTCCAGAGATTAATTTTGCACAGTATGAATCAGTATTTTGTCTATTCGAAACCTCCCACCCATCAATTTCATATGATGAATCTTAGTTTCAGTCTTGTGAGAGAGCGAGGAAAGGGAAGCAAGAACTCACTAGAACGTGGTCTGAGAACCCATGGATAGTTTTAATTGTGTACAGAAATATAGCGACCACAAAAGCCTGAGTACCTACATTAGAGGGAGGAAAACTTCTCTTTATCCACTTGCCGCCTACCATGTCTAGTTTATAAGGGGCAATCAATCATGTCCCCTACTTGTGTCACTTTTTTTCTAAACTGAAAATCTCCAACCCTGGTCGCCTTTCCCCATAAGGAAGGTGCTCCAGCCCCCTGCTTATTTGCATTGCCCTCTTTTGCACCTTTCGCAGCAACAATATCTTATTTGAGATGTGGTTACCAGAACTGTACAAAGTACTTCAAATGGGGCCACAACGTAGATTTGTACAGGCAGGGCTGTCCCAGCCACGAGGCGACCTGATGCAGCTTGCATCAGTGGCAGATGGCAGAGGGATGAGGGGGTGGCACATTCAAGGTACCCTTCACCCCGCCTGCCACCCTCTCCCTCTAGCCCACCATGGATACGAGCTGCATTGATCTGCTTCCTTACCGGGCTCCATTGCGTGGGTTTCACAAATCCGGAAATGCAGTGGGACTTCTGGTTTTATTGACAGTGGCTGTGCAAATGAAGAGGCTTTTTTTTCCCCCAATGCAAGGTGGCAGCATCAGTCAGGCAGAGTCCCTGGTCCTGCCTCCCCTGCATATAGGGCTAGTATTCTTATTCTCAAGGCTGACCTACACCGCACAAATTGCGGCGCTTCCCGGGTGCGCGCGGCGTGTGTGGAGCGGTGTGACTTCCTTTTTAACCGATCGCACTGAATGCGGGAGAGCAGCGCTCTTCCGAGTTCCATTGCGAACGGTCGTGGACCATGCTGAAGTTTGGCTGTTTTCGACCAATCAGAAGAAAGTGAAGGCAGGACATGGAGCAAAGTATTTCACCAATGGGATGAGAGGGGGGCTTTCAGCCAATCGGAGTGCGCTTGGTGGCGGCAGCAGGAGTCGGTGAAGCCAGGGCAGCGTCTTGGGGCGGGGCGTCCTGTCCCCTACGCTTGCGACCCCACAAATGCAAACATATTTGGTGTAGGTCAGCTTTCACGCTCTCCCTTAGCGTGGCTTTTGCCTCCTTCACACTGGCTTGACATTTTCATGGAGCTCTGATCCCACCCTGAGCCCACCGTCTCCTTCCTGGTTCACCACTCAGACGGCATCAGTAGTGTGTACTACGTGAAACTGGGCTTTTTTGTCCTCCAGGTGCATCGCTTGACACTCATTGACACGGAACCACATTTGGCTGCACATTCACCCAATCTGGAGAGATCCTTTTTGTGCTCTTCACAACCTGCTTGTTTTTTTTTCTCTCTTTTTACCACCCTGAATAATTGGGAGTCATCTGCAAACTCGGCCACCCAGCTGTTTATCCCCAATTCCAGACCGTTCGTGAACAAGTTGAAATGCATGGAAGGAAATGGCTTCAATGACATGCTCTCAGGCTTTGTTTCCTCAGCAGAGTGATGCCAAAGGGCTTTGCGTAAAAGGTGGGTTTTCTAGACCAAGTCCTCTTTGTATCGTTTCCAGCATAATAATGTGCTTTGGAGTATTCCTCTTGCTGTGATTAATTCCATCCGTCTCTCCTCGTCTGCGCCCTGCACAGTTTGGCTGGCTGCCCCACAGGCATTGCTTGCCCAGCTTCTCCCACAGCTTTTTGTGGATGTCCAAAGTCACTCTGTCTGTATCATCCATGTGCGGAATCCAAAGAGCCAAGGCGCAATGCAGCACATTCCCCTGCATCTGTTCTGACTGCTGAACCCCCATCTGCTAAGAACGCATGTTGGGTGAGCTCCTGACTCAGTGTGGAATTGGCTCAATCATTACACGTTTTCTTCTCTACAAACATTCCAAGAAAAGCTCATCGATCTGTTTACCAAGAGTTCTCTCCAGGCTCAAAATGTTAGTGCTGACATGCCAAGGGGTGACTTGCACATGTGCGTAACCATACTGCACCCTGGGAATTGTAGTTTGCTTTGGTACCACATGCACAGCTGAATTGGCGATGCGTTCTCTAAAGCACTTCTGCCTCCTCTTTTTCACTTCCCCCCTTTCAGACCAGGAGAATATTGTTTGCTTAGGAATGGAAGACAAGGAGACATGCAAAAGTCTGCCAAAGGGGGTGGGAAGGGAATAAGTCAGCAGAGTTTTGGCAAAGGGCCAGAGAATGTAGAGGAGGTTTGGACTATGGGGCTGGAGGAATGCAAACTCTTTCTATCTTCTCCCAAATATTCGCTTTTTGCAGCAGACTAAATATTGTTCCTTGCTGCTGAAGCACAAGTTTAGGGTCACGGCACATGGCTCCTTTTGACACTATTCTTTCCCCATCGCAAAATGTCAGTGATATGTGCGTGCACCAATATAAATCGAAACTATTTTTGCCAGGTTATAGAACTGATGAGAATTTTATCAGTGGCCTCATTTAAAAGAATGGAAGGAGAAACCAGCTGTCAAGTTGTGGCTACAGCCCCTGTCACTTTGGATTCACAGACAAAGTCCTTAGGAATTCCTCAGCCTAACAAACGCTCCCGACTTCTGCCCATTTGCAGGGTTCCCTCTCTCTGATTGGTGCCCTGTCTGATCTCTTCATTGGCTGGCAGCCACATTCTGCTGTCAACCCGTGGCAGGCAATGTCTTGTCGCCCCCAGTTTTCTGCTCTCACCCTCTCATGCTGGATCCTTGCCTTGCTGTAAGGACGGTTGTCCTCTGTGGATATCAATGTCGCTCCCATTCACAGTCTAACAATGGCACGGTTGCTCTCCAGCCAGCATGCTACTGGTCTGCCCCTTTTCCCCAGCTTCTGGGCCCGATGCCAGTCCAGGCAATGGAAAGCTGGGAAACTTGAGTCAGTCCAAGTGCCCCTTCCTCTTCCCCACTGGACGGCGCTGTTGTGATCCCATTGAGCTTTGGGGTGGCTGTCTGGGATGATGCAGGACAGAACCATGGGAGGCCGTCACTGCTGCTAGATCTGGAGGTGCGTGTGGTGTGGTCCCCTCCCCAGCTCAGGGACCCCAATGTCATGGCAGTGGCTCGTGCTCTTTTGGAGACATTGATGGACATCGACTACCTTAAAAGTAATTTAATTACAGCTACCTTCTTTTTGCTACCTGGAGTGGGGTGGTGAAAATGGGGAGGCACTTGGGCTTATGAGTCCTAGCACTTTGAATCGTGGGTTGCGGCTCTTGAGTCTGCATAGAAAAGCCTTTTGTGCCGCTCCTATTGATACCCTAAACAGCCCGGCAGAAACCATTTCATATTTCAGTTTCTTATTTTTATGCACAGAACAATGGTTCCGTTTTTCAACAGCTGGATACTTAGAGGATTGCAGCAAAATCTCTGGCCAGCCAACAACAGCTGGCAACATGATTTTGTGGAGGGCCTGATCACAGCTGTGGGTTCTTCTATAAATGTTTTTTTCCCCTCATTGCTGGGAACACCTGTGAAAGAAGGTCGGGTGAGAACCTTTCGGAGAGATACCAGAGTTGTTGCGAAGAGATAACCAAGCAGCGTGAACGCGTTGCCTCTGCTTTTCCCAGCGCTGTGCTACTCATCCTGAAATTCAAACACGTTTCTGGGTCTGCAGCATGTTTTCCTTCCCATCACTGAGGGCACAGCATGGATGTATGAAGTTCACTGCCACAAAGTCGGGATGATAACGGCCACCAATGTAGAGGGGGTTTTAACAGAGGATGAGGCAAATTCATGGAGAGCAGGACTTCCAAGCCTAGAAGCAGGAGAGCTGTGAAGTCCTGTTGCTGTGATGCAAAGGATAGAGGAGAGCTGCTGTCTTTCTGGGTGTCCCAGGGACACCTGGCTGCCCACGGGTGGAAACAGGATGCTGGGCTAGATGATTCCTTGGTCTGAACTGGCATTCACGCTCTTCCAAGGTCCTTCTGTTCTCACCTTCGCGGCTAGAGCAGCCACACAAATTCAACACATGTTTTTGGAGAAAGGCTTTGGGTGTGTGTGTGTGTGTGTGTGTCTATAATAATGTAGTCATTGTTTAAGCCTTAGCAACATCGGAATCATAGCACCTCCCCGATATGTTGGAATTCCCTTAGGGGGGTAGCTATTAGTTGCTCCGTTCCCCTCTCCTTTACTCTGTCTTACTCCCCACCCACGTGGTACACTTGCTTAGCTTTACTTGGCTAGAGAAAACACACTAGGCATAGTTGATTGAAGTTGCAAAAAGAAGTTTACTTACAGTTTTCATTCATATCTACAGTGTCTGATTCACATCAGAGGATACACTAAACTTGAAAGGACAGAACCCTCCTAAAGCTAGGGCTCTCTGCGTGGAGGCATGCTGGAAAGATGGCGCTGGGCTGCAGGAGGGCAGCTTGCCACATCTTCCCTGGTCAGTGGTTAGATGCAGAAGAGAGTGAGAGAAAGGTGAAGAAGAAAGGAAACTGGGTTTGGGGCCACGCCCCTTCCTTAAGACAATGAGGGGTCAAAGACAAGAGGGTCTACCTAGGTACTTAGGTGATCAACCAACACACACACACCCTCCAGTGTCCAGCATACGGAAGTTGCCCAATTTCCCAATACGATATTCCCCAAAGGAAACAAAGTCATCGTGCCTTCTTCTCTTGACCGGGTGCCACACCCGTCTTTTACTTTGAATGGCCCTGGTTTTAGCTGTCATGGAAGCCAGTGCAGCCCTTCTGCAAAACACTTTTTGCCGCTGTGCTTCCATGATTTCTCCATGTTGACTGGAGAGCCAGTCTGGCATGCATCCCTGCTGCTCACTGGCCATCCCTGGTCTATAGTCTAAGCCCGTTGTTCCCAAACTTTTTCGACCCATGGCTCCCTTGACCATTGGTGACCATTGGCCATAGCTCCCCATTACATTATGTTGATGCCTGCCAGTTGGCATTGCACTGTTTTCCAAGAGGAATCCGTGGCACTCCGCGGCTCCCCTGGCTGGTATCCGAGGCTCCCCTGGGAGCCACGCCTCCCAGTTTGGGAACCACTGGTCTAAGCCTTAGACTCTAAGGAGAATACAACAGATAAGTAACCACCTGTGGAATTTCTACTTGGTTTTGGGGGAAGCCAGGAAGCAAAGGTGGTACAAAGGAGCTGATATAGGAGTGGAGATAGAGCCAATGAGATGAGAGCCCCTGTGATCTGGGCGGGCAGGACCAGAAAGCCCTGCCTTCAAAGCACCATCATTCAGCCACGGTGACTTTAGGCCTTCATTGCTCCCTCTGCCCAACCTACCTCACAGGGTGGTTGTATGAAAAATGGTAGGGAGCATTTTATATGCCACCCTGAGCTCCTTTGTGTAATGGTGGGAGAAAATTGCAATGAACGTATAATTGGTGGGAGGTGGGGAGGGGGAGGCCAAAATACATTATACAGTTATATACATTTCCACAACCTCTTGGAATTTCACCTCACAACCCTTTTAAGCTTGTTAAAGGCTACTGGAATAACATCACTTCAGGAGAGAAATGTTTCAGCTGCAGCAAGCAAGTGCAGGAGAAGGGAGGCAATTTCATCCCCGCACATCCAGCCACGTTCCAGGTTAGGACTTTTGCCTGGTGCACCTGAAAGACTTGCAGGCAGAAATGCACAGGGTGTTGCACACGATGCTGGCTTGATGCAGCTTGCTGAAGGGCTGCTGCAATGGGAGTGAAGGGGAGGAAGCACCCTCCATTCCGCCCAAGAGGCCGGGGGGGGGGGCATCCAGGCAGCCTGCAGTGCAGACGTCTCCCACAATGGAGCTCATGTTCCGGGAGCGGAGGGGAAACAGAACCCCTGGGGAGCATGTCTGCGACTAGTGAAAGGCAGAGAGCCGCCTGCCCAGCATTGCCAGAGCGTTGGCCTCGTGCCACTTTGGCGTTGGGCCAAGGCGGCCCCACTCCTGTGCCCATGGTTTGGGAGACTCATGGGTGCCTGTGGCTAACGGGGGCTGTGGTGGCTCTGAGTGCGAGGTGCAACCCAAGGAGACTTCAGTGCTAGTTTGAGGTTGGACTCACTGGGCTGGGGAGGGACTATCAGGCAGTGGTTCCCAGGCAGGTAGGGCTGGGAAAGTGATTCTTTGCCCTCTCTGAAGCCTGGAGAGCTGCTGCTGCCGCCAGTCACTGGACTAGGAGGACTGATGGTCGGGCTCAGCAGGCAGCGGCTTCATAGATACGCTTCCCTCAGCCTCTCCAGCTGTTCTGCAATATGGGGATAATAACGCTGATCTGCCTTGAAGGGCTGTTGTATGGATTCTTGAGATGTGGTGTGTGTCTGGCTACAGCAGCAGGAGAGGCAAGGGAGCAATGCCTACCACCAGCCCAGCGGGAACCGCTGTCATTTGAAGCTGCCTGAAATGGAGTCAGACCGTTGCTCCGCCTAACTGGCGGCATTGCCTACTGACTGGCATTGACTCTCTAGGATGGAGGGGGGGGGGCTTTCACAAGCATTTTTGACAATGCCGAGGATTGACCTTGGGGGCTTCTGGGGCTCTCCAGTGGCCCCACTGACTTGTTCTCTCACAAAGCAGCCGTTCTGCTTGCCGTTCTCAGAGGGAGAGGTGAGGCAGAAAGGCCCCCTCCACTGGCAACGCTGGCACCAGAACAGCCTCCTCAATGGCTCTTCCACCTAGTCATTAGTCCTGTGCAGAGCAGGATGCGGAATGCATGTGTGTGGGGGGGGGCGGGAGGGGGGAGAAAGAATGCGCTGGCAAGCCCTGCCTCTGCCATGTTCTGAAGCCCTGCCCCATCCTGGGCTGGCTCATTCATGCGGCCAACTGAAGCAGTTGCCTCAGGCTGCAGTTTGGTGGGGAGGGTACCCATCTCTGTCCACCACCTTGCCCCCACTGCTCCGCCCTCCCCTTCCACTCCCTGAATTGGAAAAAGAAGAAGGGGACAGAGAGGAAGGGGAGAGAGTGCTGAACCAGGACATTGGAGAGTGGGAGGAGCAGAGACTGGCACACCTTTGGGAAAGCAACCTGCCACTGTGTCCCCTCGCCGAAAGGGTGGGCCACTCCTGCCTGGGCTGCAGCCCCCTCCGGGAGGACACCGTAGCCCTGGCAACCCTCCTTGTTGGCCTGCTGATGGCACTACTCAGTGTTCCCCCAAGCTGAGACTGGCTCTGGATCCAGCCCCCCCCCCCCGGACACATCACTGGAATCTGGGACCCTTACTGCATGTTACAAGTGGCAGATTTAGTATGAGGGGCAGCTGGTACTGGTGAGGGGGAGGGGCGACAGGCCTTTTTTCCAGCAAGGAAAGGATGCAGGGAAGAAGAACTTTTTGCTAAGTTCCAACATATGGGCTGAAAGCAATTCTCTTGAGCAGTGTGGGGTCTTGGCCAAGAAAAACACCAAAGATAGCAGTTCGATGATGAAGGGCGAGGAACTTGACAGCCTTATCTCCCTGCAGGGAGAGAGAGACAAGCTGTGAACAAGATTATTTTTTCTTGCAGGCCATGTGGAAGGCCAATGGACGGCTGAAGAAGGAGCGGGTGCCATGTGACAGACAGATCAATTGGCCACCCAGGGCTGCAAACGGATTGGCCAGCCAGCCACATGGCTGCTCCTCTGCCTGTTAGAAAGGCTATCCCAGAACCAGCTGGGATCTGAAGTGCAGACACGGTGACGGAGCAGCGGAGGGAGGCCGAGGTCCCCTCCCCCCTCCCCCGCTGTCTGCTGGGAGGTCCAGTCTCGGCCTGCCCATGCGGATGCAGCAGAAACAGCCTCGCTCGCAGGACTTGCAGTGAGGCAGGGGGGCTGGGGTGCACACAGGGCGAAGTGTCTCGAGGAAGAAGCATCCTTCATGGTGGCCACATCAATCAGGAAAGGGCCGTCCAATGATTCAGGATCAACCGCCGTGGTGCAGGCTGACGTGGCCTTTGGTGAATGCCATTGGCAAGGGTGACGCGGAGAGAGTTTGGCTCTGTGCACTGAGGTGCATCATATCTCCAGGCATGGAAAAAGGCATCATTTGTCTTCTCTCCATCAGTTCTGCTCCAGGGATCTGCTCTGGCACCTCCTTGCATATTATTCCACATGGTCTTGCACATGATTCACAACCAATGCTTCCAAGGGACATGCACATCATCTCATGGACAACACAAAACCCTGTAGAACCTTTAAACACTCATTTGAGCAAAAGTTGTCTTAGCGAGACCTTTCTTATACACCTGCCAAGGCTGAGTAAGTCGTGTTTGGCCTGCACAACTAACTCAGTGGTGAATGGAAGCTCCTCCATCCTCCTCCTCCTCACCCAGTGTTTGCTTTCTTGGGGTGCATTGCCATAGAAACCACTCAAAAAAGCCGCATGTTGTGACCCTGTGCACTTGATTGTCGGACAAAGCCCCCAAGCAGGACCATGTCTGTACTGTGCATGAAAACTCAGTGCCTGGGCAATCCATATGCTGCGCCATGAGAAGCTCTCTCTGGCTAGCTGCAGGTGTGCAAATGAAGCAAATCTGCAGGCACTTATTCTGCTATTCTTACTATGCTGATACTTTATTCTGGGTTTGTAGGCCATTGGGGAGAGGCAAGGACGCTGAAGCCCGCCCCCCATCACAGGGCCACCCCACGTTACGTTGAATGCCCACTTTGACCCTTGCAGGCTTTCCTCTTGCTACTAAAAACAGAGGCAAACAGAGATCTTTGTGGGGTGGGGGCCGCCGCCGCCCTGCCCCCACGCCCCACCCCGATGTAGCATGCCTCCACGGCGTGGAAACGCCCCCCCCCCAGCAATTTTTGGCTCCTTTTTGGAGCCAAACAGCGCAAGGGCGGGCGGAAACCGCAGCCGTTCTCGGCTGTGAGGAGGACGCGACAAGGCAGGTAAGAGCGTCCCGCGCCCTGGGGCCCACCACCCCAATCGCCCCTAGTGGTGTGAGGCCTCTGACTAAAAATCAGCTGTAGGAAGCCCAGTCTGAACTGGGAGCATGATGCCGGTGGAGGGAGGGTTGGACCCTTTGCCTCCACCCACCACAGTCCTAATCCAGCTCAGAACTCGATGCCCTTGGAGGAAAGGTCACATTGCCTCCCCGGGAAGACTGGCGGGATCACAGTGAAGGGAAAGGGGCAAAACATCGTCACTCCACACCTACCAGGGCCCTGAACCAGATACAAAACCAGGACTAGGCCACTAGTGGCCACTAGCACTAAAACGAGGCCAGTCTGGGACCCTTCTTGTTGTTTGATGGGCAGACACGCTTTCCAGATGCCGGAGCATTCTTCCATGAGAGCCTCCACCCCAACAGAGGTTTGCTGTTTCAGTGAGACCTGATGTCTAAGGCATAGTGGTGGCTGGGGAATCAAGATCACAGCGCAAGTCAACCGAGAGCAGAGGGGCCACCTGGCAGGCACTGTGGGAAGAGGCTGGGCGCGCCAAGGAGGTCAGCAGGCTCCAGAAGCAGGAAACGTGGCGCAGCCTTTGAAGTGGGTGGCGTGAGTTCAAAGTGCTCAGCATGGGCCGGGCATGGAAAGCATGAATGTGAAGGAGCAGGCAGTCTAAAGACGAAGTGAAAGCCCCCCCCCCCCCACAACCCACAACCCGATAGGCTCTTCAAAGAGGTTAGTCCTCGGCTGGTTGATGCGGTAGAAATATGCACTGTGCCACTGTTGCACCAGCAGGGGGATGTCATGTGTGAATGCTCCTCCACAGGAGATGCCACCCCGGGTCCCCTGCTGCTGCTGCTACTGCCTCTGCAACGGTGTCCTAAGAAGAGTCCCTTAAGGTGGACCAGACACATCGCCCTACATTTTGTCCAGCGGTGTCCTAGTGCTGCTGAAAAAGATCAGTGTGTCTTCTCCACGTCGGGAATGAAGAGGAATGTCGGAGAGTGACGTTCTGGTACGGGCGAGGTTAGCCTAGTCAGTGTTCAGCCACTGGGAGACCGTGTTCAGCATTGTGGGGGCGGGACACGCATTGGGCCAATCAGGGTTGATTTATTGTAAGCCAATCGGAACTGTTTTCTTTTTAACCCTATCTGCAATTTACTCTGAAGATCTCATTCCCGCTCTCAGCACCACTCCTCCCCCACCGCAAGCAACCAATCACTGAGGACCATCAACTAACCAATCCTTGGGGACCAGCCAGCCAAAGCTACACTCTGGTAGGTCAGTGGTTTGTCGCTTCTTGTCCCGGCACGTCGGCTGCTCATCGAAGGCGACGAGATGCAACGAGTACAGTCTGTCACAGTCTTTACTGTGCTCCATTGCGTGATGTTCGCAAACCAGGGAGTGTTGCGCTTCTGAGCTTATTTAAAAGGACAGCACAAATGAAGGTGCTCCTTCTGACGCTGATGATGAACGAGCATGGACTGGTCAGCTCCCTTTTGTGATCCGCCTCTCAAGGCGCTCCTTCCGTCCAGGAAAACAGTGCGACCCTCTTGCCTGACGTCCCTCACTGCAGGTGACTGCTTGCTTGCACAGGCCAGCGCAAGACCTCTTTCCCTCCCTGAGACCCCCTTTTACTCAGCTGGATCTTGGCTGTCTTGCTCCGTCCAATGCTTGCAATGCTGCTCTCGAGCCTCGCAGACACGGAGCGACCCCCGTGGCCCCAGGCGCAGCCTCACCAATGATCCACCATTTGTGATTCCTTTTCCAGTCACTAAAATAAACCCTTGTCGCACCTTCTGTCCATGCCTCCCGCTTCCTGTCCCTGCCGAAGTGTACAGCTGTGCCATTGGCCTCTACACGATCTCTGCGCACGGTCCCCCCCCCTCGTGCTCATGCTCACAGGTTTTAAAAAGGCACTGCCAGTAACAACCATGAAGACTATTGCAAGACGTGCAGTGCTGAGCCTGGTGGTTCGACTGACACCGCAGGCCTCTTCTTATGCTCTTCTTATGTTCATTCATCTTCACGCCCCCCCCAGACCACCCAGACCATGTCAAGATGCCCCCTTTGGCTCCCCCCATCAGCCCTGCCTTGCACTACTGAATTATAACAGCATATGTGTGACTTTAAACAAAAATTGCTGAAGAATGGGTTGCAATTTTCCCCTCCTTGTATTTGTAATGTCTTCTGCTACAGTCTTCATCACCAACAGACTCCTTGATTGAATTATTCTCACCGCAGGCAGTTCTTGCGGAAGAACTCACATTAGGCTCCATTTCTGCTCTTGCTGAGCTAAAAGGATTAGCATTCTTCCTCCTAAACCTGCAGTGCAAATTAAATGTTTATTCTTTCATGTAGGGAAAGTGTCAACTGCCCAGATTGCCCAGAGAAGATCTCAGATGATTGGAGAGGGAAAGAGAAAAGTTCAACCTTTTGGCTGCCAAAAAGCTGGAGTGCCCCTCCCCCCCATGGCATCCTGATTTAGCAAAACCCATTAATTTACTCTTAATATGTTTAGTGACAGAAAAACTTAACCCCATTAACAGAACTGGCCCCAATTTGGCTGCCTGCAGTAGCTACACAGTAGGATCTAAGAGAAGCAACCAAGGGCTTCCTCGCGAAGGGGGGGCATTTCAGATTTCAACAGGGTTGTTATTATTATTCATATTTATATACCATTTTCCCACAAAATGTAGTTCACAAAGTGGTTTACATAGCAAAACAAATCAATAAATGATTCCTAGTCTAAAAAGAGACGCAGAAGAGACACCAGCAGCAGCTGGATAAGACACTGTTCTGGGGTGAAGCAGGGCAGTTGTTCTCCCCCTGCATGATAGAAGAGGATACCACTTGAAAAGGTGCCTCTTTGCCCCGTTGGGGCCAAAGTTGCCCCAGTTGGGGCCAAGAGATTCCTTTTGGTGAAATGGCCACATGCTCTGTAAGGTTTAAAGTGCAGATTGTTGGATTCCTTCTTCTGTCCTGTTCCATCATTATTTTGAGATCTCAGCGTTCCTTTGGTTCTGCTCCAGTTGAATTTCAGCAGGAAGTTTGGATTTTAATATGTCAGTACGGACTAAACTGCTCAAACTTCCTTCGAGAATATTCTTTATTTTGACAGTCCAATATACAGTAAGCCCTGGGGTAATCAGTGATTAGACAAGGCCATTCTTAATGCTGGCCTGGATCAAGGAATGGATTTTGCCAGGAGCATCAGAACTGGCTGCAGTGGCCTAGGAAAGAGGGGATAGGATCTAGTAGTGCACACTGGTGCTGCCAAGTTCCACCCCCTCCCTTCCCCTCCCACCCCATGCCCTCCTTGTGGCCCTCTCCCAAACGCCCCCCATCCTCGCCCTCCCCGTCAATGACACGTCTCTACCATCCAACTTACCAGAGCCGACGGAGACCTCTGGAGCCACTGTTGCACTTGGCATGTCGCTACGCTACCCATTTGTGGCAGCAACCTGGAAGCGCGCAACAACTCCCCAGCTTTCATGCTGCCATAAAGGGCCTTGTGCTGCCAGAACACTCGTTCCAGCAGCGCAATGCCCCACTAGGATTGGAGCCTAAATCTTTTTCCAGAAGGAAATCTAGAATAGCAACCTACACCCCAGACTCAGGGCATTATTTGTATGGAAAAGCATCTCATCTTGTGCAACCCCACCTTCAGTGGTACAACCCACACATAGGTTCTCGATGAGAACTAAGACAGTCTCAAATCATAGGGCAAATGTGGCTATCCCTTTCATTTAAACTGTCCCTGTTTAGCAGGGACAGTTCCTCTTGCAATTAGCTTCCCAGCCACTGTAGTCTCTTATCAAGATAGTTAATGTTCTGAACGTGTAGGAGTTGCAGCTATTCTGTAAGAAGCACAACCTGATCTATGGTGATATGGAAGATCCTTAAGCCTTCAAGGAAGGTAAGTGTTGCAGTCAGTTTACTGTCAAACGTTCTTCAGAAGTCAGTATAGGACCGGCTGTTGCAGAGAAAATGAACATAACAAAAGCAGGCAGAGAACACGTGTGTAGGGGGCTCAGGCAGGGATCCTTAGCGTGAGAATAGGGGGTATGCACACATATTAGGTACAAGAAAGTGTCCCTAATTTCAGCTGTGAAGCGTTGGAGGGAATGGTACTCCAGGGACCATGATGAATTCCTTAATCCCAGGCATTTTTTGGTCAGCTTGGTTGGCAATAGGGGCAACAATATGTTTGAACTTGTATGGTGTATTTTTCACACTGTGGCCAAATAAGGCTTTAAAAGTGTGTGTGTGTGTGTGCGTGCGTGCGTGAGTGCGTGTGTATGCGTGTGTATGTGTGTGTGTGTGTGTGTGTGTGTGTGTGTGTGTGTTCCCTGTGGGAGAGCTGAAGGCCATCCATGTGGGTTCTCAGGTGTGCCTTGGGATGTAGACAACTCCTGCCAGCCTCTCTCTTTGGTTTCATGACAGGTGCAACTTGGGACCAGGCCATAGCCTGCCTGGTGGTGATTTTACCAGAGCCTTTCCCTGGGCTCTGTACTTTCCTCTCTCCCTCCCATCTCCCACCTCTCACTCTGGGAATTGCTTGGGGACAGCCATAAATTGAGGTTACGTCATCGCCAGTGCTCCAGGCCGAAGGCAATATTCCCTCAGCGAGGCTTCATTAAGAGGAAATTCATGCCTTAAACACCTTGCTGGCTGCATTTTTGACAAGTCATCGCATTTTTGTGTACCCTGTTTTATTTTAAAGCCCCTCAAGCTGTGACAGTAGTGGCCTGGGTGCAGGGGGGTCGGGTGGGCAGAGCGGGCTGGCCTCCACAATCTGAAAGGAGAGTTTTCCGACAAATGACAGTCAGATCAACAATAACAGAACAGTCACTGGCTCCCCAGGCAGAAGGATGTGGGTCCTTCTTAACCTGCCTTCCACATGTACCTTTGCTTGTTGTACCTGTACCTAGAGGGCCACTGTGAGGAACCATAAAGGGCCAAAAGAAAGATATTGATTTAAGAATAACTTTTATATGAGTCAACAACACTGGCTGTTGTCTATGGGGGTTCCAGCTCCCTTGCTAGGATTCCTGTCTGGTTGGGCACCAGTTTTGAGTGCTTGTATGTGATGCTGGTCAGTCGCACTGGATGAAGGATTCTGATTCTGCTGGTGGCCCAACTGCCTGCTGCTCTCCAGACCCCCTGCCCAAGCTCACAGAGGTGGTCTTCAGACTGATGTTGAAAGAGAACCCTTCTGTTGTATCCCGGGGTGATCTGAGCATCGGTGCCAAAGCGTCTTTGTCTGGTACTGCTCAGGACTTCATAGCCACCAGAATGGACAACGCTGGGGCCACCCCAGATTGGCATTGGCTCAATGCATGCCGGTTGTCACACTCTGAACTTGGTGTTCTCAGCTGAACCAGACAGTGGGTGACCGACCCCCACGGGATTGGCGGGTGGGTTTCCTAGTGACTGAAGCCGCCGGAGCCACACCGCATGCGTTCGCGTTCCGTATGCGTCTAGTGTCCTGCCCCCCAGGTCAAGCTCGACTTTGGCTGCATTCGCGTTTCGTCCAGCCGAATTCGAAAATTCGTGTTTCATCCAATCAAAGCCCGTTGTTTGACCTGGGGGTGGGACACCATACGGAACACGAACGCGTGCGGCGTAGCTCCGGCTTGAGACAGCAGGGCCTTCACACTAAAACAGCAGCAAGAAGAGTTTTTGCTTGACGGTTCCGCTGCATTTAAGACCATTTGCTTTGATCCCCTTTCGCTCCTCACTGGCTTGATACCAGCTATGGTCAAAAGGACACAAAAAATTAGCAAGCTGTGATGGTGACCTCAGCTTGTTAGTCCCCACTAACTCCTAAGCTTATTAAGTCTATTCCTGGAACTCTTTTAGGCCACTTTTCCCGTCCAGTTAACTTTGCCGTTTCCTTTGTTCTTATTAATTGGCTTTTCAATGAAGGGTCAGGCAACCAGGCCAATTGACTTCTGCTAATGAGCTGGCACCAGTTGCTTCATGCTGCTTAGATGTCTTGGAGAGCCCTTGGCCCATGTCACATGGAAAGAAGGGAAGGAAGGAAGGAAGCTTTAATTGTAACCATCAGCCCTGCATAACTAGCCTGGGAGGGTAAATTCGTTAACTCGGTCACTGCCGTACCATTCAAGTGCTAGGAAGAAAGAAGCCTAGATGATCATGTTAGATGATCCCATGCTGGCTTCCTCCTCTGTTTCTGCTTCTGACAGCTGGCCTGAAACGTTTCATGGTCTGTGGAGGAAAAAGGAAGATGACCTGCCCCTCGGCTTTGGGGCCATTGGGGAGGGGAGAAGCAGGAGACAGAAAGGGTGAGGGATTTCAAAAGAGCAGGGAAAGAGTGAAGCACAGGAGGGAGGCTGGGGGGGGGGAGAAGGCCCTAGGCAGGTCAAAGCGTTCCCCCCCCCCAGGATAGACCCAGTGAGTGAGTTACAGCTGTGGGTGGGCTGGGTCTCCGCTATCTACACGCCAGTTGCTATCCTGCTGGTGAAAAAGGCGCACCTCTGTCTAAGGTGTGACCACTGAGGCTAGAAGGACAGAGGAGCTCAGACTAGTAGTACCAGCAGGCTGGGCAGTTGTGTCAACCAGATGGAAACCCAGGCAGCGTGTGCACCTTGCAAATAAACAAAGCAAGAGTGGGGAAGCCTGTGAGTACATTTGTTGGAGGGTCTGGACACCCTTTTCAAGCTTCTATAATGTTGAGTTGAGAAGACATATCACATGACCTCCTCTCCCTCCTTCCTTCTCCAGTGCAGTGGAATAATTGCCTCCACGTGGGTGCCAAGCCTGCCAATTAGACATAGGCTTTCTGGAGTGGTTATCGAATGGTGGCCCAGTCTTGGGCAAGGTGGCCTCACCCTAGAGCAAGCACACTAGCCCCCTTGCCTTGTGTGATGATACATGAACGTGCTTTGACAGCACAACCCAAAAGAGACTCTGGTTTGTGACTCTGGGCCCACCGGCAGCATCGTTTGAACATTCACTCAAAATATGCTTGCCATCATGGGGATCACCTGCTCCTTGCCCTGGGGGCGGGCAGCTTCCCCCCAAAGGAGTTGTAGAAACACATGTTCAAGGACAAATCAGGCAGTACAGGATGGTGCTCAACTCACAGCCCAATCTGGCTCCCTATCAAGCAGCCTCGTATGTTCAACTGCTCTGGCTTCCCCAGGAATCTTGGGAATTGTAGTTTGGTTTGGCAAGGATGCCGAGAGTTCTCCGTTACAGATCCTTATGCCCTGCACAGAAATACAGTTCTCAGGGTTTTCTGGGCTGCAAAATGACTATTAAACCAGTTTAACAGGCCCATCAACACATTGTTCCTGGCTGTTCCAACCGCCTACTCATTGTTGCCATGCAGAACCTCCAGCAATGTGACACATGAAACAGCAGGGCGAATTAAAGTCTGTGTCTTACTGATGCTTCACATCCCCCAAAGAGTAGCCACTACATCCGTCTCTTTCAGCAATCAACAGAGTCCTATGGAAATATAACAACGGAGAAGTCCATCGTGGTAGGAGCCATCAGAAGCCATAGCTGGGGGGAGGGGCAGGGCTGGAATGCTGGGCATACAAATATTCCCATGAACCTCCACTGGGCCCCCTTGGGCCAATCAAGAATTCTCATCTTAATCCATCTCACTGGGCTGCTGTGATGATAAACCACCCTGAGCTCCTTGGAAGAAAGATACAGATGTGATTATATGAACAATGAGGTCCTACCGCATCAGATGCAAGCTAGCATGTGAGGAGGGAACATCTGGCTGACAAACGTTCCAGCCACAATACATATGTTAATCTTTAAGTGTGACAGATACTCTCACCTACTTGGCCTCGAAGGGCAAACTCAACATCTAGCTGTTGGTCCTGGGCAATCAAGGACTCCAGAGTAGCCCCTCCCTTAGCTTTGGATACCCCCCCCCCCCCGTTGCATTGTCTGTGCCACCTCAACATGCCTCAAGGCTGCATCCCACTTGGAGCTGTGACACCACAACTGTCCAGCCAATGAGAGCAACCCAGGGAACCAGCTGCCTTCCTCGCCCTCTGCAGGAGGAACGGAGATGGTGGCGAGGCATTGCCAACATTTGTCCTTCCTCTCAGCAGCTGTAAGGGTACCGGCTGACTCAGCAGCATGAAGTGGTCATTCAGCTGAGTTTTCATTTGAGCTGAGTAGAAGCAAGTTCCACACTCCCACATTCTTCAACTTCTCGGTGAGGAGTAGTTGAGCCCATGTTTCCTTGGCCCAAACCCTTTTCTAGGATGAGGATAGGACTGGGAGCCCCCTGCTGCCTGTGCATCCTCCTTGCCCCCTCCACCCCACCAATCTTTTCTTTGGCCATAGAAGGCAGAATGGGAGGGACCTCATGGACCACCTTTTAGGGGCCACAGGACTCCTTGTCAGTTGCATTGATTATTCAGGGGCTTAAAACAACCTGAATGATGGCTTTTCAAGACAATAGGCTTTGATGTGATTCATTCATGCATTTTTTTCCAGTCGTTTGAGAGAATCCAGATTTCTGAACGGTGGTTGCCTGAGTGTCATGGGCACCTGTTGCCCGGTGCTTATATGTCATCATCTCTAGTGAAAGAGGCACAAATCTGCAGTCTCTGTACCATTTTACGACAATGATCTCTAACAGCTATGAGACACACAGGAACTGAGAAATTCAGAATATGTATTAAAACCAGAAACTTCAGAAGGTTCAAGAACAACTGCTTTAAAAAAAGATAGGTTCACACCTAAGTGTGCAAGTCCGAGAAGTAATCCAGGCGAACGGAGTTTAGCTTGAAAGAGAGGACGGATCTTCTGCTGAAAACTCCTAGAGGTGCTACAATATCTCTGTTTCCAGGAAGTCTGAGTGACATATTTTCTAAGTAAAGCAGGATGAGTGAAATTTCACCTACCACACCTGTTGAGGGCTTGGGGGAGAAGTGATAGAAGCTCGACAAAGATCTCCATAACATGACTTGCAAACCTCTCAAGTATCACCCGTGGATCATGCTGTTGTTTGTGCTGGCAGCTACGTCGGCAACCCGAGACTCAGAAGCTTCACGTTCCAGGCTGAGGCCTCCTCATGTTCCTGTACATGCTTCGGAGTGTGCTCATTCCCCCTCCAGGTGTCGCTTTCGCTGTGCAGGGAAAACAGGAAATGACTCAATGATGTACACAAGGCAAGTGGCAAATCGCCGGCTCGCAAAACTTTGAGGCGATCCAGACCCCTGAAGTGTTTATGAATTTTGACTACGGATGACAAGACTGGGCATCGGCCCCTCTTTGGACATGTGGGAAGTGGGTGGGGACAGGTGGAAAAAGCTGCTCGCTTATGACCAGCCATGTTTATCCTGGGCTTTGTTGGTGCCAGTAGTAGCCTGGATGCTGCTCTACAGAAGCCCTGAGAACGAGCACTGGACTGGGTCAAGGTTGGAAAGCTGAAGAAAGCGACAGTACTGTTAGAGCCATCCACATTCATTCCCCAGTGATCCTTTCCCACGACACTATGCACCTCTTAAGGCAGTGGTTCCCAAACTGGGAGGCGTGGCTCCCAAGGGAGCCACGGAAACCAGCCAGGGGAACCGCGGAGTGCCACGGAATCCTCTTGGAAAACAGTGCAAAGCCAATTGGCAGGCATCAACAGAATGGAATGGGAGCTGTGGCCAATGGTCGTCAATGGTCAAGGGAGTCACAGGTTGAAAAAGTTTGGGAAACACTGTCTTAAGGGATCACCCAGGGCTCCGCCAGCCCATAAGGCGCCTTTGTGCAAATTAGAAAAAGGCACCTTTGTGTGCAATAGAAAAAGGCACCCCTTCCTCCCCACCGTAAGGGAACTTCCACCAGCATTCCTCCTCCTTCTGCTGCTCCGTGCCCACAATAAATAAATATTTATTTATTTAATTGAATTACTTGATTAATTAAAAATTCAGGGGGGGGGTTGTTCTGGTTGGAAACCGGGAAAATATGGTAAGCCTATTGAAAGCCACCGTCCCAAACCTCACATTCTAGGAAGTCCTTCCGTGATCTCAGAGCATGTGAGGCACATATGGAACAAGGCTTTTTTTTGGGGGGGGGGGAGAGTATCCAGGTCCAAACACAAACTGCTTCAGGATAGACATTCTCTATTTCTCCATGCAAAGTCATGACCACCAGCTTGGGAGGGAACCAGAACTCGGACAAAGAGGATGATGATGATGATGATGATGATGATGATGATGATGATGATGATGATGATGAGGAGGAGGAGGAGGAGGAGGAGGAGGAACTAGCCTAGCTAGGAGAACCCAAAGCACCTGCTGCTGAGATACCAGATCACGACAGGAGCAGGGAGTGTCTGTCAGTGAGGAACCCTTGAGTCAGAGACCCCTGAACTAGATGTTTGCTCCTCATTCGCATAACAGACGAGGTGGGAATTATTTTAACAGGGCGGTGGAGGCATGCTAGGCTGCAGGGCAGAAGTCTGGCTCTCTTCTGGAAAGGGGTGGAGCCTGGCAGGGATATTTAGCCCCCCCCCTGGAATTACATAAGGGCTCTGTTGTCTTCCAGGCATTGTCAGAACAAGATGCTCTGGAGCTCCAGATGTTCTGGAGCAAGCTTAGATTCTGCCATCCCAGCTTGTTACCTGCCCAATGATGTCATCTCAGTTGCTGCATGGTGCTCCTTGGGTTCCCTGTCCTGGTCAGGACAGTACAGAGAAGTATTCCAGATTGGAATAAAGAGAGAAAAACCTGGTGAGTTGCATGGTCAGTCTGCAGGATTTCAGTGCCACCAGAGGCCTCAGTCATGTCATGCACTAATGGTCACTCAGTGCATATCCAGATATCCCCCCCCCTGTCTCTGTGCAAGTGGTGTATGGGTAGCTTGAATGGCTTGCTGTGGTTCTGCAGGGCTATGTGCATGCATGCTATGATTCATTCGGAGAAAGTGGATTGGGCACTGAACCCAGTGTCTTTAAAACTTTGAGTTTCCATTTTTTTTCAAGTTTCTAGCCTTCAGTGCTGCATATAGCCCTGTCCCATATGGTTAGCAAAACCAGAATAAATAGTACAAAACTGTCAAGAAAACTCCGAATAAATCTTGTAAAACAAGACCACGCTTCTATTTTGAAAGCACAGAATTGCACCTCTGTGGGTGTGGTCTACCAGGGTGGTTGGGTGTAAAACTCTGTTTCATATTTTTAGCAGAGCAACCCACAACCTTGATTGCACAGATCATGAGGCAGTGATGCCTTGCAAGATACCACCCAGCCTTCTTTTTGCTCTCAGTGCAACGCATTCATCCCTAAGGACACATGATGGATTCCCCCTGTTTCATTCCTGGATGGGTTCTCTGGTTTGCTTTGCCCTGCGGCATTTGACATCTCCTGAATTCTGGTTTGCACCAGGAGACTTTCTAACATGAATTCTGGAATGGCAGCAGCACATGCCCTTTGCCACAGCTGTCAGCTCCTGCAGCTTATCTGCATCTTTTCTGCCTTCTGTAGTATTACTGATATGCACATGCATGTTGATAAAACACCACAGAAAAGCAGTGCTGATATGCAGTCCTATGTGTAATTGCTTTACGACCCAATCTTATGTAGCTCGACCGCTGCTGGAATGTGCTTTACGGTGTTGTGAATGCCAATCCAGAAGCGCGCATAGCCGCGCTATACTTCCGGGCCAGAGGATGGGGAGAGCACTGTGCCCAGCGGCAGTGAAGAAGAGCCCTGCTGATGTTGGTAAGTTGGCGGGGTGGGTGGAATGGGGCAGGAGGTTCGGGGCGGAACGGGGAGGGACAGGGGAGTGTCAGAGGTGGGAAGGAGCAGCACCCAGCCTGCGCTACTTCCGCAGGACGCTATTGCCTTTGGATCCAGCTGTCCCGCCTCCTTCGTCTCCTCAGACTCGCTAAAGAGTTGGTGCAGGTCCAATGAAACCCATTGGTGATTGAGGGGCTTATGGGGGGGGGGTAAAGAAAAAGTATTTGCCTCTCCCAAGCCTCCAGATCGGCTCCCCCATATTATGCAGCACAGCCCCCTTTGGCATGGCTGCATTCTATTGCGAGGGAAAGGATAAGATTGGGCTCTTAAGATTCTTTTTGTGAGTTATGTATGTTGCTGCCACCGCACATGTGCTCCTCTTGCACGTTTGTAAAATACCACGCAAAAATACTCGCAATACAGTTAAGTGTACAAGCACCTCAAGGTTACCTTTTTGCAGTGCTTTTATCAGTGCTGACCTGCACACTGGTGTGGGGTGTGAAACCAATGAACCCAAAGGGTGGAATGCTGCAAAGCAGAACAGGGCTGTAGAGCACTGAGCCGCCAGGGCTGGCGGAGGAGAGGGAGCTGCTGGCGGTGGCTTTTCTCTCTCCCCTCCCTCCAGTGCTGCTGGGGAAGAGTTGGGCTGTCATTGCCCGAATCCTCTTCCTGCTCCTGCTCTCGGTGAGTGTGGGAACGGGATTGGCGGACTGACTGAAGCGGCTTGGAGAGCAGTGGGCTGGTACAGGGTGCAGAGCAGAGCATCCCCCACCACTCCGTTGTGAGCGAACCATGGGTGGTTCTTCAGCTCCTGATCCACAGTGCCCTGAACATGGGATGAGAAAGAATCCCGGACATCAGCTCCGTTTTGGAAACAAGACTGGGTAACTGGAAGCCCCCAAAGCTGAAGAAAACCTTTGGATGGGGAACATTTTGGGTCCTTCTTCATCTCCCCTTCCTCTGTCGCTTGAGACCTGTCACCGGGCAGGCAGGGGAATGTGCCAAAGAAAGGCTGCATCCATTTGTCAGGGAGGTGGCAGGTCATGGGCGCCGCTCCAGGCCTTCTGTCCCTTGGTGGAGAATCCTTTGTACAAAATGACCTTGTAAACAGCTTGGCTGGCTGGATTAGAAGGCCAGTTAAAAAAGAAAAACAGCAGGCCGTGATTTATGGCAGCTTTCCTTTTTGCACCTCGGGGCAGCACCATGTTCAACCCGAGGCCTGATACTGCTTAATTCTTTGGCATTTATTAGCTGCACGGAGCACATTCGGAAGGGATCACCTCATCATCTCCTTCCTCGCTGAAGCGACGGCCTGTATATCTCGTGCCCGTTGGTGCTGACAGTTTTCATGCCGGTGACCTTTGGTCAAAGACTACTGTCAGTTGACTTAGTGCCGGGGGGGGGGGGGACTAGTGTGTAGAAATTAGCAACTGGAAAGTCCCTCTTTAGCCAAAGGGCTACTGCTTATTTGTTAATCTTGAAGGTGTTGCCGGCCTTTCTGTCTTTTGTGTTGCTTATCCAGAGGGCTAGAGGAGATGAAAGCTGCAGACCTTCCCAGACATGATAAATGTGCTAAATGCGAATATTTTTCAGTTACTTTGAGAAATCCAGGTATCTGGACAGTGGTTGTTGCACAAGTATCGGGGGACCTGCTGGCTGGTGCTTGACCTCAATGCATGGTGAAGGGTAGCACAATTCCTCACTTCCTGGTCTCAGGCCTCTGCTATTGGGGACTGAGGCTGACAGATAATCACTTGCTTAAGACCACGCAGGGAGTTCATGACCAAGTCAAGAGAATTCCCCCAATCCAATGGCAAAGCAGCATTTGTATGCCAGCAGCACAACCAGACCAGGAACATATCAGCAAAAACCAGACCCTTGTATCCTGCAAGGGAGTTTCGGCATGTTGAGGCCTCCTCGGGGCAAGAGAATATTTCCCCCGAGGTAAGCCCCAGGGCACCATCCCCAGGACTCCCCCCCCCCAGTCGCAGCAGGGCATCATGATGAATGGCGATGGTCATGTACTCAAGGGAGGACTAACGTGCTACCTTGCCAAGCAGGGAATGCTGCAATCTAGAGAGGAAGTCGTTTGTCTCCCTTCCTTTGCTGCTATCTGCTTTCACTGAACATGGTGCGAAGGGCGCATGAAAACAAGGAACAGGAAATGTGTTAGGATTGACAAACCCAGCTAGAGTGTGACAGGGTTTCACTCTCAACGGAGAGCCAAAGGCAGGAGAAGATAAGAGCAACAGTGTCTAGAGAGATGGCCAGGAAGGCCACCCAAGGACAGGGAGCTTGAAGTAAAAGTGGCAGCAAAAGACACGTGGAGAATCCTGTCCTGGAATCAGCCCCAAATGGGTTTCCAGTGAACATCCCAGGTGGAGCTGATCAGTTCCCAGGTCGCCAGAATTGCCTGACAGGAGCAGGGCAAAAGTCCATCTAGTCCAGTATTCTGTTTCCAACAGTGGTCAGTCAGATCACGTTCCTGGAAAGCTCGCAAGAAGCAGGTCATGAGGGATGATGGCTTGCTTGCTCTTGATCTCCAGCAGCTTCCCTAAAAAGCACATTCTCACTACACCTACACTTTCTTAGTGATCATTTCTGACAGGATAATAAGCTCTTCTGAAGAACTTGGATGGGGCCCTGGCTCAGTGGGAAAGCCCAAGGCAGCACCACTCGCTCGGAACACCACCCGATGCCGCCTCGGTGCTATAAAAACAAAACTCTGGCTGTGCTCCTTGCGTCCTGCCAGGACGCTCGGCAGTGCAGGACAGACTTCAGGTTTCATGGACAGGGGCGGTGCGTTTGTGCTGTCCCTGCGAATGAAACCAGAAGTCTCGCACTTGGTGGGTTTCAGGGCAGCGCATGAGGAGCACAGTAATGAGGGGAAGGGTCTGCTTCTCTCTTGAGCGAGCGCAAAGCAAATAATGCATGGGTGGCAGGTTGGAGGGAGGCAGTGGCAGCAGACGTGGGGTGAAAGGTGCCCCCAATCCACCCCCCAGACCCCTCTCAATCTGCCACTGATGCAGCCTGCATCAAGTGGCTGCGCATGGGAGCACCAGCAGTGGAGAGAGCAGCTGCTTTTCATGCAGAAGGAAGGTCCCAACTTCACAGATCCCCATCTGAAACCCTGGAGAGCCGCTGCCAGTCAGGGTCAACAGTACTGAGCTAGATGGACCAAGGGCCTGACTCAGTAGGAGGCAGCTCCCTCTGTTCTAACTCCTATGGTCAGGTCTGGGAGTGTCCCCAAAACACAGTGCTTTCTATGAGGGAATGAATTCAGCGGCCTCCCAAGAATGGCGGTGTCTGGGGAAATGGACTGTAGTTCATTCCACGTTTAGTGAGGAGTCACCAGTAGGAGGAGCTCCAGATAGTTAGAAAGAAGGAGAAGCCTTCTGTCAAGCCAGGCACATGAAGATACCTCTTCAGCGAAGAGAGGCTGTAGTTCTGTTGCCTGAAAGTGAGAAGGGTTTAATGGGGAAAACCGTTCACAGGCAGAAGAGCGTAGGGCTAAGCTGCTTGTGTCCAGCCACGTCCGACACAACTGTATTTAGGAGGAAGCCCAGCCTCCTCCGCATCTGGGTGCCTTACACTGGCGTCACTGCAGGGGGGCGGAGCTCTAAGTTCCGCAGCGATCCGACCCTCCGTTACACGGGTCTCCTGTGCGTTGTTTTCACCGACTTGAATGGCTCCGAAGGCGGGGCCGGGGCCGCTTCGTTCACCCGTGTAACGGAGGGTCGGATTGCGGCGGAACTTAGAGCTCCGCCCCCCCCTGCAGTGACGCCAGTGGTGCCTTAGCACCGCTTGAAATGGACGGAGACTTGCCAAGTGGGCTAAAAGAGTTCAGGACTTCGGCAAGCAAAGGTTGCATGACCAGAGCCGTCCAAGGAAGGCCTTGCTGGAACCGACCAAGGCCCCAGCCTGCCTACTACTCTGTCTCCGACAGCAACCGGCCAGGTGCCTCTGACGTCTCCTCCAGCATTTCACAGATGAAAACAGGGAGATGCTCTTGTTTGTTGGCGACACCCCCGCTCCACACCAAGAGTCTCTGCCGGAGTGTCTCTCCCCTTTCCCTCCCTGCCCCTCACGTACTGCTGAAGATTCCTCTCTGGCTGCGTTTGCTGTAATCCCTGCACTTTGCACACAGACAGATCACAGAGTGATTTCTAGAGCAGTTTTGTGTTAGAATAATCAAGGAACAGTAACCGTTTCCCTCTGCTTTGTTTCAGAATCCACCAATCTAGCGGCTTCCCAACGTCCTGCTCTCTGGGAGCCCTTTCTGCCTGCACTGTCTGCCAAGGGACGCTGCACATCTGCTGAAGAACCCTGCGCATTGCTGATTAAACGGAAGGGAATATTCCTCCCTTGGCTTCGTTGCTGCCTCGTTCCTTCCAGCCACATGCTTTTATCGCATATAACCTATCAAGACAGGCGGGCAGGCTCCAAACAGCATAACTTTGGAAGCTAATACATCATCATCTGTGATCGCTACATGCCCCAACGATCATCCTCAGTAACCAAAGAGCTGAAGAATGATTGAGGGGGAAGAAACATTCCACTTTCTCCCCAGCAATGCCCTTGTTCCTCCACCTGGCCACACAATCATGGTCAGCCCAGCCATGAAGTGGGCTGATGCAGCTTGTGTCAATGGTGGATGGCGGCGGGGGGGGGGGAGGAGGTGAGGGGATGGTGGACTCAGGGCGCCCTTTACCCTGAGTCCGCCACCACCTCCCTCTGACCTGCCCTGGACACAGGCCATATTGACCACCAGCTTCCCACTGGCTAAAAGCGAGCAAAAAGTGAATCATCCTTACCGTGCTCCATTGCGCAATTTTCAGAAACCAGGAAGTGCAGGACTTCTGGTTCTAAGGGACCACATATGCAAAGATTCTCCTTTGTTTGCTCAGTCCCCATTAAATAAAACTGGAAGTCCCTCACTTCCTAGTTTGCAAAATCTGTGCAACAGAACATAGTAAGGGGGGGGGGAGCTTTTTTTTTTTCCAAGCCCTGCAGCAGAGGCAGCAATGGTGGACACAGGGTGGCATCAGGTGGTGTTCCCTCGTGACACTTCTATGTGGCTCCACACCTAACCTCCCAGATCTCCTGGGTCCTCCCCCAGTTTTCCAGATGCTTCTGGCCAGAATGAAACATTCTGCTTCACTGGCATTTGCTCCAGGGAGAGACTCAAGGCATATCTACACCACAAGTGTGCATTAGTTTTATGCCAGTTTAATGGTCATGCTTCCCTCAAAGAATGGTGGGAATTGTGGTTTGGGGATGGTGCCAAGACCCCTAGCCTGGAGCAAGGTCATGATTGTTCAGCTAGTTTATGCATGTAATGCAGAGGTGTCTTTGCAGCAGCTCACAGTGTTCAACAGAGTGATCCATGCACTGAAAGTTACCTCTGTGCATTGATTGCCTTTGCTCAATCTAGACCAGAGGTTCCCAAACCCTTCCCGGCCGAGTACCACCTCCGGCGCCACTCTCTTTCTGAGTACCGCTGGAAGTGACTGGCGATGACATCATCACCAGTTACGTCCGGGTTTTCAGAGGCCAAAAAACGCAGGGAGGAGGCTCTGGGCAGGTGGGAGGGCCCTTCTCAGCATTCCTGAGAGGCACAGCCAAAGGCAGGAGCTTCTTGGGAGCAAAAACGCACCACCAAAACCACCGCATCGGAATGGAGTTCCAGTGGGTCTAGCGGTCCAAGTACCACCAGCAGTCGGCTGGAGAACCACTGGTACCACAGGTTGGGAACCCCTGATCTAGACAGTTGTCATAGCCAAATAATAGACGGTAGCACCTTGTTCAAAAAAGGACAGTGGTAAACAGCTGAATTGGTGATAGCACAAGTCGCCAGTACCTGAGCAACATCCTTGCTAGCGAGCGAGACCTCTTCAGTTGCCTTTGTACAAATATTTTGATTTGGTGCTGAGAAAATCTATGTGTGGCTCTTTATTGGGCTCCCTCAGGCCCAGTGTTATGAAGCTCAGGCTGGAGTTAAGAGCGCCCCAGGGCCTCCTGCCCTCTAAGCACTCTATTGCTACGTAAACACAAGCCGAAGGAAAGCATGCTTTACGCATGAGGTCTCTTTGTACTCCCTGGGGCATTTGGCACAGGCAGCAGCGGTCCTTCTACTCAGTGCTGCTACGACGGTACGGCCCATCTTGGTCAGTATTCTGTGTTGACTGGGAGCAGCTCTCCAGGGTTCAGAGAAGGGCTTTTCCAGTCTTGCTTGGAGAAATCATGGGTGGAACTTGGGGCCGTCTGCCTAGGGAGCAGCTGCGCTGAGCCACTTGTCATGCGCTGAGGCCGGGCCCTCAGTAATGTCACCCTCCCTGAAGGTGACACCTCACACCCCCGTTGTGACACCCATGGGTTCTCTCTCTCTCTCTCTCTCTCTCTCTCTCTCTCTCTCTCTCTCTCTCTCTCTCTCTCTCTCTCTGCCAGGAGATGAAGATGCAAGATCAAGTCACCCATCTCTTTATATTGTTTTACAAATTAGCCATGTGCAAGGACTGTATCAGGACTCTGGAGAAGAGGATGTTAACTCTTTCCCCATACCATTTGCCCAATTAACACCCTCCCCACCCAGCTGCTGTTTGATCCATGGAGCAAAAAGCTCGTATGTTTCTCCTAGCAGGGCAAATAACAGTTTTCTTGGAGGGGTCATGGTATGGGGCGGGGGGAGGAATGTGGGGAGGAAAGGGTTAAATTCCCTGTTCCACAGGCAGGTCACACATCCAATTATGGATGCTTCCCCTCCCCTCCCCCCCCACAAGTGAAGAGAAGTGAAATTCAGTCACGGATTTCCAACTTCTCACCTCGTTTGGCCCTCTTTGCCTCATAACTTGGGCTAAACTCAGGCAAAACTGCTTGACGGTTGGTTCAGGACAGGCAAAAAGAACTTCCTTTGCCCCTGATTGAACTCCTTGTCACAAGATGTGGGGATGGCTCCTCGCTTACATGGTGTTATAAACATGCAGTTGCAGGAATTTGTGAAAGAAGGTCTTATTTTTATCAAGAGCTCTTTCCTTTGATTGTCAAATGCCATTTCTGTTTTCAGGCCACTCTTGAAGAAGATGTCCCCAGCAAAGCTCCTCCCTTTCCCAGGATGCTCCACGATCGCTGAGCACCATGCAGGAGGAGGCTCCGCATCTGCAGGATCTGTCCGCAGCTCAGCAGACAGGCGGGAGCAGCCCGGAGCAGCACTCGTCCTCCTGCAAAGGAAGCGAAGATGCTGAGTCGTCTCCCTGCAGTGGCTCCTTCCCAGCTGTCTGTGGCGAGAGGCTCTTCCTCCGTCCAGGAGGCTGACTCAAGGTTTCCCTGCTTATCGCTCCCCACCCACCCCATTTGGTGTGTGTGTGTGTGTGTGTGTTTACAGTTTATTGCCAATCCATTCCTTTCCCTCTCTTTCCTTCAGGGTCTTCTCCCACTCCCTGCTATTGTCCTTGGCCTCCTCGCTCGCTGGGGTTTCGTGAACCTGTGACTTGACTTCTTGCACAACCATCTTGAAAAAAGGAAGCCGTAGCAGAAAATTACAAAAACACTGAGTGGTGTGTGAGGAAGATTGCTTATGGACAGCCCAGAATAATAGTGGTGAATGCCTTCTCAGTAGGATCTCATTGTTAGGAGGCAGCTGGAGACCTCTCCTGAGGATCGGGAAGATACATCAATGCTCAGAGAGGTGACCCTCCCCCGATTGTGTGTGTGTGTGTGTGTGTGTGTGTGTGTGTGTGTGTGTGTGTGTGTGTGTGTGTGTGTGTGTGTGTGAATAAACAGAGTTTTGCAGTTCAAGACAGACAGATACATACAGATACAAGACAGTTCAGATACATTCGTCAAGGGTCCATGACGAATGTATCTGAACACAGGAAGCGATCTGATGCTGAGCCGTTGCATCTCTAGCCCAGTGTTGCTGACACTGAGGGATGGTGGTGACTCACCAGGGTCTTGCGGGAAGGGAGGTCTTTCCCATCTGATTCTCGCTGATCTTTTTAGCTAGCAATGCTGCCAGGGATTGAACCAGGGACCTTCTGCTTGCAAAGCATGTGCTCTAGCACAGAGCGATGGTTCCTCCCCTGAAATTTTGGAAGAAAAAAAATGGCAGGTCACAAACACTTTGGTGACACTACAGAAAAAAAAAAGATCAGGTAATTCAAAACTTCAAAATCCAGGGGGAAATTCAGATGGTGAGAATTTCATAAGCTTCCCTGCTGTCTCGTCTCATACCCCATCACTCCTTTTATTCTCAACCTCTATTTTAAAAGAAAACAGGTCTCCACTCCTATTATTGTACTTCAACAGTCCCTCCCAGTTGGTGTCCAGGATAGTTTCTTCCCAGTATAAACTTGCTTTGGAGAGAAAACGAGTTCGATGGATGGAAATATCAGAGACCAGCTGGTCTTCATAACCATCTGGGAGGGTCAACCAAAGTCACCTATTCCCCTCTTCTTGACACATTTTTGGCAAATACACAGAGACAGGATACAAAACTATCTCTTGGATCTAAATGGGCCCCTTTCAGCCTTTAAAACCATTTTGGAGATAGCACTGGGGCTGAGATTCAGTGAAAGGTGTCACTGAAATCTCACTTGAAGCCAAATTTGAAGCAGAATTGTGTCTAATTGAGGAACTTCAACGGAAGCCAAGGGGTTTGACCAGCCGCGAGTATTTTCTCAGGTTGGTTTTGCACATCTCTTGGTTGTCAGCAGGTTTCACCTAAGGTGATGCTTAATTAAAGTGCATTTGAAACTTCTCCTTCCTGCATTTGTGGGATTTTAAGTCAGACCAGAAGATTTGGATTAGGGCTGTCACCCAGTTAAAGATATCTGAGTTCAGGATCGCCTTAAGACATCCTGGTGCCTGAGGGAACAAGCCAAATGCGGCCCTTTCTTACCTGGTGAGGAGCCAGCCTCTGAATCTCCTCCCACTTCCAGGATTGGAAAAGGAAGAGGGGGGTGGATTGGAACAGGAGGCGTGGTGGAGAGGAGAGTGGTGGGCCTTCCCTCCACATAAGAACATAAGAACATCAGAAGAGCCTGGCTGCTGGATCAGGCCAAAGGCCCACCTAGTCCAGCTTCCACCAGATGCCTCAGGGAGCACACAAGACAACAAGATACCTGTATCCTGTTGTCACTCCCTTGCATCTGGCATTCAGAGATAGCCTACTACTAAAACCAGGAGGTTGCTTATGGCTTGTAACCTGTGATGGTCTTTTCCTCCATGAATCTGTCCAAACCCCTTTTAAAGGCATCTAGGCCAGGTGCCATCACCACATCCTGTGGCAAGGAGTTCCACAGATGAATTACACGCTGGGTAAAGAAATATTTTCTTTTGTCCGTTCTAACTCTCCTTCCACTTTCTCTCCCCCTCTGTCCCCCTCTTCCTTTGTCAATCCAGGGTGTGAGAGGAAGAGGAGAGGCAGTGGGGGTGAGTGGGTGGACAGAGGAGGTTGCCTGAAAGAACTGCCTCCATTGGCTTCATGAATGTCTTGGCCCTGCTTAATCAATGGATTACATGAGTTTACAGTGCAACTGGATGCATGTTTACTCAGAAGTAGGCCTCGTTGAGTTTGGTGGCACCCACTCCCAAGCGAGGGTGCATAGGATTGCAGCTTTGGTCAACTGATGGTCAAATCTGCAGACCAGTCTGCATGAAGCAAGAGGGATGCTGATGCTTCCGTTGTGTTTAGGGTGTGCATGTGTGTGTCACAGCAGGCCTCTCCTTGGAAGATCTCTCTCCTATAGGAAAGAAAGTCTCTGGGATGGTGGTTGGCATCTGACATTTTTATCAGTTCTTGTAAAACATAAAATAAAATCTGCTACCTGATTAATCAGGGGCACTGTGTAGTTGTTTAAAATTATTTTTACAGCTTCATATTAAACATGTTTCCTTCAGAGAAGGGCCCACTAACTTCCTTGAGTCTTACAGCCCAAGCCTAATCCTGCCCCCCGCCATCGGAACTAGTGTTCCGACTGTGAGGAGCACTTTACAGCTGTCGCAAATGGCCTGCCGACGAAGGTAAATTGGCAGGGGAGGCGAGGGAGGCGAGGGAGGGCGGAATGAAGGCAGACCGAGGGTGAGGGGAGGGTGGACTGCGCGGGGGGGGAAGGGCAGATCAGGTCCAGGAAGGGGCAGCTTTGATTGGGGCCATCAAATCCTAAACCCCTTCCCAGACCTGATACTGTGAACTTACACCAATGGTCCACGTGGACTTGCACCAGTGGTTTTGCTAGCACAGGTCTGAGTAGACCCTTCCACGCCACAGAGGCTTACCCTGGGTAAGGGAACACATGTTCCCTTACTCAGAGGAGACTTCCCAGACTCCCCTTCCCCCACCCCCAGCATGCAGCACGAGCCATTTTAGCATGTCGTCTCCATCCATCAGTGGGTGGGAAGCATAGGATAGGGCTGCCTGACCCAGAGGCGTAACAAGGGTGGGGCGAAGGCAAGTAGTTCTGCAAGACTCCGTTACACTGGAGTCAGTGGCCCCTCCCCCTTGCTGTTGGAGCCATTCTGGCAGCAAACACGCAGGACACTCCCCTGTTGCTGCTGGAATGGCTCCAACAGCAAGGGGGAGGGGCCGCTGACTCCGGTGTAACAGAGTCTTGCAGAACTACTTGCCTTCGCTCCACCCTTGTTTAACCTCTGGCTTGACCCTAGGAAGTCTATTTAGGAGCGAAACCTTCATTCATCTCATCCATCATTCAAACACTGGAGCTTTAGTTTTGATAAGATTAGCAAAAGAAATTGGAGGTGAGGACATGGAGTAGCTCACGTATCCAGGCATCAATCATGTGAATGGAACGACACCCTCGCGGCCCTTGGAGCTACGCTGGTTGAGTATCTTTGGGGGCTCTTCCAAAGGACTGGGGAGCAATCATCCGCCAAGCAGCCAGGCTTGGCAAGCTCTGCACACTATAAACCAGAGCCGTGCGAAGCTACCAGCTGAGAATGAGGCACACACCCCTTTTTACAAGTCGGCTGTTCATATCTGCCAGGGTGGAAAGGACCTGGGAGCAGCCAAAAGGTCTGATGGATGGAAAATTCCCCATCTCCCTGGCTGCATCCGCGCTCCAAAGCTTAAACCATGTCAGTTCATTTTCTCACACCGGCACCTACTTATCCGCCACCACCTCCCGGCATAAACACACGTCTTCCTACACTCTCGTTCAGTCTGCAAGCAGCACCACCCAGGGAGAGAAGCTGCACTCCAAGGAGGGAAGAGCAAACTGGGTACCCTCGCCGGATACAAAGCACGCCCTGTGAAAGTTCCCCAGGAGGCCAACGGCCCGTCCATTTCGCCTTGCAGCTCACTGAAAGGAACGCCCAGGTGTGTGCCAAGGTAATACAAAGCTGAGTTCTGCAATCACTCACCATGGTAGTTTGCATCAGTTGCGTATTTTGTACTCTGTTTCTGCTGGATGAGGAGAGAGACAAAGAGCCAAGTGAGACAATGGCACTCCACCCCATGACAACCAGAAAGCCTGTTCTGCACGCGCGCACGCACGCACGCACGCACACACACACGCTCGCACACACACGCGCGCGCGCACACACACACACACACACACACACACACACACACACAGAGGCACCCCTCTGAGATTTCACCAGACTTTGGCCAGCCCTGATGGGGGGACTGGCAACTTGGCATTGCTGGGCCAGAAACTCATGACGTTGCCCAGGGAAAGCATCAGACTGGTCCTCACATTGGACTGAACTCCAGGCTCTGCTGGGGCCACCCATCGCTCAGCATTTTAGTAGTTCCCATGATGCTCAGCCACTCCAGATGTACTGCTCCTGGGGAGAGTTGCCAAGTCTTCTCAGGTCAGAAACTGGTTTAAGCTGCCTTATGTGGAGCCAGACCTTTGGCCCACCTAGCTTTGCATGGTCTACTCTGACTGGCAGCCACCCTCCAGCATTCTCAGCAGGGCGCTCTTTTCCAGCTCTAGCTACAGATGCCAGGGATTGAATCTGGAACCTTCTCGGTGCAAAATATGGGCCCTACCACTGGGCTATGGTCTTATTCCCTAAGTGGGTGTACCTTCAAAGAGTTGGTCATCGACCAATGAGGGAGGTAACCCTGAGTTTAATCTGTTTCCCAGGACCTGGTGTGAGTTGTTGACTCTGCTGGGCATGCTAATGTTGTCCTTTGGGATGCACAGTGTCAAAAGCTCAGGTACATTCTTATGCCATCTCTTAGCTCTAGCGTCGCTGCAGGGGGGGCGGAGCTCTAAGTTCCGCCGAGGCTCCGACCCTCCGTTACACCTGAGCAAGAAGCGGCCCCACCCCCTTGCCTTCGGAACCATTCAAGGCGGTGAAAGCTTTCACCGCCTTGAATGGTTCCGAAGGCGAGGGGGCGGGGCCGCTTCGTGCTCCGGTGTAACGGAGGGTCGGAGCCTTGGCGGAACTTAGAGCTCCGCCCCCCCTGCAGCGATGCCAGTGTCTCTTAGTGCAGCCATTTTCAACTGGTGTGCCATGGCACATTGATTTTCTGTGAAAGGTCCGCAGGTGTGCCGTGTGAGTTTGGAGCACAGAGATTGAAAATTGCTGAAAAACTCTTCCGGGTTCTGCGGCTCTGTTTCTGGGGCAACTGTCTGTAGTAATGAATTGTCTGTCCTTCCTCTGCCGGGACAGACAATTCTGTACTGCAGACAGTTGCCCTAGAAACAGAGCTGCAGACCTGGAGGAGACTCCCGGAAGCTGGAAGTGACATCGCAAGAGGAGAAGACTGTAGAGGTCAGTGTGCCATGAGAAGAAAAATGTTGAACATCGCTGTCTTAGGGTGAACCTTGGAGCTCAGACTGGGCTCTGAAGCCATGATGATGCTAGTTTCCCCACACCCTCCTCTGCCTTGCAGCTTCCCAGTGGTGCAAATGAATGATTTGATGGCTTGTCCTTAATTAATCTGAGACTGAGAGGAAAGGAAGAGGGGATGGAGGTCAAAATGACAGATTATTTCAAACAGAGCATTACTGTGACAAACACAAATTTGTTTTTAAAATCTCAAACAAACACTACATATAGATAGAGAGATATAAAACAATTGAAAAAGGAATGTTGTTGTTGAGATTTAAGTTTGATATTGTGCAACTGAGGGGAAGGGAGAGACCGTGCTCTTATTTTTTTATTGAAGGGAAGCATATGATGGAAACTGTTGAGTTGGTTCTTCCACGTTCCCGTCACATCTGGTCTATGGCTGGCTCTCCTTCCAGCCTGTTTATATTCAGGGTGAGAACATTTTTTCCAGCCCTGTCAACAATTATTGTTATTTGAAGGGGGTGAGGGGTGGCGAGGTCAACGGTCAGGCCTGAAGACTGCTCAAGAGCATTTTTGCTCAGCAAGATTTCAGCAGCTTCCCTCTGCTACCCCCCCATCGTGCCTGTTAGTAGGGTAAAAAGGGCTTTTGTGGCCCTTTGGTGGTTATAATTTCTGAAGGGCACGATGAGTGGCCTGGGCCTCCTTCTGCAACACAAAAATGACCCCCATATTCATTCTCAAATCAGCTGAAACGTAAGAGGACAGCACTTGATGAGCAACGGATGGAGGATGAATGACTGATGAGCTGTAACTTGCCTACCTCACAAAGGGTACCACTCTAGTTAGTGGGGTGGGAGAATGGAGAGACATGACATAATATGGCAGCACCCTTGCTAACCTTTGCCTTGCATGAGGAGGGGAGGGTGTTGCAGCTGCCTTGGTCTTTAGTTCATCTCTGGCTGCCAAGGATGGAGCTGCTTCTCCCCTGGCTCCCTCCCATCTACAGATGTGCCGCACAGAGGGCCTGACCAAGTCCTCCCTGCACCTGAGGCGGTGTGCTAAATGCTGCCCCCCACGGACCTGGTGATGTGCCAGCCTCCCCTCCTCCTTGAACTGGAAAAGGAACAGGAGGTGGAGCAGAAGAGGAAGTGTGGAGGAGAGGAGAGTGGTGGGCTTCTCCTCCACACTTCTCCTTCTGCTCCATCCTCCTCTTCCTTTTCCGATGCAGGGAGTGGGAGGTGGAGCAGCAGCAGTGGAGGTGAGTGGGCAGGTGGAGGGTGGGGGCCCTCACCAACCTGCTGCCTGAGGTGACCATCTCAGTCAGCCACATGGATGGCTTAGCTCTAGCCACAGAGTCCTCCTGAGACCTCCAAGACCTCCTCAGAGGATGACCACACCTCTCTTGCCGTAGAGATGGACCAGAAGCTGCACACAACTGTGGGCCAATTGTCACTCTCTCAGCAATGCTCCTGGTAGTCTCCTAGCCAGACTTGTCCCTCAGGCTGCATTGGGAGGCAATGCCTCACTCGATTCAGGATCCACTGGACGTCAGAGACGAGGCTCGTCCTTCCCAGCCCTGTCAGGGAGACCCAGGCAACCATCAGTAGCATGTTTGAGTGTTGTGAGCATTTCACTTACAATCTCTTGTTGTAGTCCTCACAACAAATCAGTAAGGTGGATCAATAAGTGTTATTGTCCTCACCTTGCTGCTGGAAAGCTGAATGTCCCATTTCCACAAACACAGAAGCGGTTATGGACCTGGAGTCACAGGCTTGCAAGGAGGGTGGGGGAGATGCCCAGTTCACAGGGAAGACTCACCAGGCTGAAGCCAATATCCAGGATATAATTACAGGGGGGGGGGCTGGCTGTGCACAAGGTTGCTTGGACCAGGAACTGGGCAGGAGGGACCTCAGTCATGATGATGGCGAAGGGTCCTGTGACATAGAAGGAGGAGATCAGACATGTCGTCGTAAAGGATCTGTGACCAAGTCCCTGAATTTAGTAGCATGAGAGTGTAGGTGTGCTTTTTATCGAGTGTCTCCACTACTGGGAGCCAACTCAACCTGATCCCAGCATGTACTGGAAACTGAACGGAGTGGGGTTTCTTTTCCAATTCTGAGGCAGTTCTGTCAGCTGAGAAGTCCTGAAACCAAAGCACAGGGAGAGCAGCTTACCAAAGGCCATCTTTTGAGTTCATGGAAGATACAAATGTCAAAGTAGAGATTTCCTACCTGATTCATAGTCCATTCTCTTAGCCACCGTGCTACTCCAGTTTCCTCTCCAACACTGGCACCCCAGCAGTTGCTTGAATTGCCTGTGTGATTGGACCAGCCCTGATCTTGCGTGCATGCACGCGCACACGCACACGCACACGCACACGCAACCCCCCCCCCCACTGCGTGGTTCTCCTTAGGTCAATGCATGAGAACAGAGCATTGCTGGATCCTGGCTTAGTAGTCAGTCAGTACTTCTAGCAGTAATAAAGGGCTTAGTAGTCCTTTAGCAACTGGGCGTCTAATGCAGTTTTGGCCAGCATCCAGAAAGGCCCCATCTTGTATTGCAAACGCTTAAAGCTAAAATGGAAACCACTAGCTATCGAAGCAACTGCATTAAACTACTGTATTAAACTACCTCTTTGCTTGCCCACTGCAGAAATTTCCCTTTCTCAATGAGAAACATAATTTGTTTTTTCCTTGCCCTCAGTGTTGACCAGAGATGCGTGAGGAAGACCCATTCTTTTGTGCAAACGTTTCTAAGGAAAGGGGGCTTGCGTTCTCTGCAAGGGACAAGCAGGGGGAACAACCTCAAGTCCGTTAGCACTGCTAGAGGACATGCAGCAGGAAACACAAACACTGGTCATTGCGATTAGAGAGTTTATTGTCCTGTCTCGTCCTTCCGCATTTCCCTTCCTCACATCCTCCCTCTCGGCATAGCTGAATCATCAAAGAGAGATCCACTATTTCAGTTAGGAGGGTTTCCACTTCTGACCCAACTGTGGTTCTCAGACCACAGCTCAAGACAGATCTACACTGCAGACTTAGACAGGTTTAGTTGTCATTCTTTTTCCCCAGTAAACTCTGGGAACTTGGAATTCTTTGAGAGGCGAGCTAGGGAGCTTAGCGCCTTCACCAAATTACCATTCCCAGGATTCTTTGAAGGAAGCCATGATTCATAAACAGGTATAAAATTGGAATAGGTCTGTGATGTAGATGTTCCTAAAATTGCTTTGGCCTGCTACTCTCTGCCCATAGAAAACTAGCATGCCAGTGGAAATGCTAGGATAGAACTAGGACTTGGGTATCACGGGCAACATAGCCATGTATATAAAATAAACTGACTTGAATAAAAACAAAATTACCCAACTGCTTGTGTCTTTCGTTGTTAAGAAATACAGGCAGGCAAAATTACAAACTGCTTGCGCTTTCCGTTGTTAAAATCCACAGGCAGGTAAAAACTGTTAAAATCCAAAGTCCAGTAGTTAAAACTCCAACGTTTCATTTCCTCCTTCCGGAAACATTGTCAAGGAAAACAATCTAAAAGAACCACAGCTACCAATTTTTAGATTGTTTTCCTTGACAATGTTTCCGGAAGGAGGAAACGAAACGTTGGAGTTTTAACTACTGGACTCTGGATCTTAACAGTATTTACCTGCCTGTGGATTTTAACAACGAAAAGCGCAAGCAGTTTGTAATTTTGCCTGCCTGAATTTCTTAACAACGAAAGACACAAGCAGTTGGGTAATTTTGTTTTTATTCAAGTCAGTTTAATGTATATACATGGCTATGTTGCCCGTGATACCCAAGTCCTTGTTCATAATTGCTGGCCATGAAAGTTTCCATGCAAAAATAGGATAGAACTCTTCTTCCTCACATACTAGTTTTCTATTGCAGGAACTTATTTACTTTTTTTTTGCATGGAGGAGCATTCCATCACAAAAAGATAGGAAGCTGTCTTCTACTGAGTCAGACCATCTCATTCCGCATTGTCAACATTGCCTGGCAGCAGCTCTGGAGAATCTCCAGCAGCGATCTGGAAATGCCAGAGGTTGAACCTGGGACCCGCAGCATTCAAAGCATCTTCCCTACCATCAAGTGACGACACCTCTTCCCAATCATGGTAGCCTCTACTTGAATGTAAAGCGCTTATGATGAACAAGACATTCAGTCAACATAATTGCCTGAACATGAATCTAGAGTCCAGGGACTCCTGCAACCACCTGCCAGTTCTGTGTTCCTGGAATTCCTGAAGCTCTAAGGAAACATCTCATTTGAAACACAATTTCTTCTAGAAACAATGGATCCTTCTTAATCAAGGGAGCCGCTAGCAGAGATAATCCTTTTACTTCTCCTTGAAGACATTTTGCTTTGAGGTTAACTGTTCCCAAGGCAAACATCCCCCTCCGTTTCCCTCACCCTTAACCTTCACAACACACATGAAGGCAAACGCTCAGAGCGTCTGCTAATATTTATACAGTCCTCCCCAATTCCAACTTGAGCAGGCGCCAGGGACAGCTGGGGGTTGACCTTTGACCTGCCGACAGGTGTTTACTTCTTCACAGTTATAAAGGAGGCGGAGGAAATTCCCAGACTACAAATTACAGCAGCGGCATTTTTTTTTTTGCAAAGTTTGGCTTCCATATTAGAAGAGGTATGGAGTGGCCCATGCATGTAGTGAATGAGAGAGGGGGAGCACGGTCCTCTCTTTGGCTGTACTCTCTGGTGCTGAAGGACCCACGGTCACACCCTCTGAGGGCCACGTGGTCAGCATTGGAAAGGGGAGCGGCCAGCATTTGGGGAGTGGCCAGAAGGCAGGTCATCATCAGGTAGCGCCATCCCATTCCCTCCTCTCACGTCCTCTGCCCCCATCTGTCCTACTGAATCCTGAAAAACTGGGAGACATTATCAAGCCTTATCCCCATGAAAGCAGCAGCATCCATCTGCATGACGCTGCACAATGAATGGGAAGGCTGGTCTCATAAGCCAAAATCAGCACACAGGAGGCAACATAGGAGGGGAGGGGAGGCAGGCAGGGGGCTGAACCCACTTTTCTTTGGTGGTTTGGTACGCTGAGGCTTTCCACCTGTCCCCTGTTCTCAGCTCCCTCCTTAGCGTCAGTTGCATTCATCAGCCCCCAAAATGTAGGGTGGCTTCCCATTCACAGTTGCTGCTTGCCGAAAAGATGAGCCACCAAATTGGTTTGCCTTTCTCTGTCTTAACTTGGGTTGGGATTTTGAAAAAGTGAGAGTCGAAGGCTGCTGTCCTATACATGCTTTCTTGGGAGTAAACCTCATTGAATGCAATGGTGCTTACTCCTGAGCAATCCACAATGCATAGGATTGTGCTAAAAGAGAATATGAGAGTTCGTCCCAAGAAGAAATGTTGGCGAATTTTCCAGGAAGGTCACATTCATTTCTGTAAGACCCGGGACCTTTCTCAGGTGGCTTCCACTCATCCCTAGAGTTGTCAGACAGAATAGTTAGTATGCCTGGACTAATGCATCGCACCATGGCAAGGAACTGAGGCCTTCTCCTGCCTTAATGCTCTTCCAAAGACAAGAAAGGGAAACGCCTTCTATGGGACATTGCAGAGGCTGCTGCATCGCCCTGCCCCTTGCAGCCTCAGCCAACAAGGCCTGGAGTAGAAATGCTCCAGTCTGCTCCCCAAATGAGCCATTTATATCCGCCGTTGCCACAGCCTGTCCCCCGCCACGAAGTCAGGTGACAGCTCCGGCTCCCCAGGGTCCTAGCTTTCTTCCTCTCTGCCAGCTCCCATGTGGGGGACAGTAGTTTCCAGCTAGGGAGGTAGGCAGCTGCTAGCTGCCCCACAACCCCCCCTTTTTATATGTCCAAAATACAATGAGATCCCAAAATATATCCAACGTCATTTGTGCATCTGGCCCCAGCAGGTGGTAAGTCATCTATCTTCTGGGATCTGTCTGCCTTCGCCTTTTGTCACGTTGAACATTAGTTGCCATAAATCATGCAGGTTTTGGCAGCGGCTGCAGATCCACATCAACAAGCAATTTATTCGCCATCAGCACCGATAAGCACCGGCCCTTCTGACCAAATGACGGAATTCGGTTCCTCAAGGGTTTGAGGGTTGTCGACCTTGGGACGTTTGCTCGTTGCATCTGGAAAACATGCTGGACACAGATTGGACTTGACACTTTCTTTTTAAGGCTGTTCCTGTCCCCTGGGAGACTGTACAGACTGTCAGAAACTTCTCCCAGACCCCAACCTAATCTGAACTGAAAATAGTTAATGCAAAGCATACGGTGACAAAACGCAACTAGCACAGCCTCAGGAGTTCACATAAGCCTAGTTTTAACTGAGGTGGTAAACTTGTGTCTGGACTGTACCACTTACAGCGCAATCCGACTTAACTTTTGTGCCGGTTTAACCAGCGGCGCAGTGAGAACGGGAGGCCCCAGAATGGAAAAGGGATTCAAATACCCTTTGAATTCTTCTTTTGGAGGGGAATTGAATCCCTTTTCCGTTCTGGGGCCTCCCGTTCTCGCTGCGCCGCTGGTTAAACTGGCACAAAAGTTAAGTCGGATTGCGCTGTAAGTTTGCAGGCAAAGGCTCATATAATTCCTACACACAGCAAACTAGCACATCAGAAAAAAGGTTGGGCTAGAACCTTTCTCTCTTTGAAGCCATTTTCCTGCCTGTAGGTGATCTGTTGGGTCTGGAGATGCAGCCTCATAAGAGCTCCCTCCAGTAGTTTGAAGTGGTACAGCCCAGACACAAGTTCACAACCTCCATGGGAACTAAGCCACAGAAGCAAAAGGCTGTTATTGAATAATGTAATTCACATGAATTCAACTTATGGTGGATTAGTTGTGGCCCACTGTGGGGAGGGGGACATTTCATGATGATCTTAAGGGTCCCTGTTACATATACATTTTTATGGATCATCTCAGGCCCCAAACCAAGCTTCATGGGAGTCATTTCCTCATGGTACAATCCCATATATCTATGGTATGCGTGTGAACACTGAAACCCATATAAGTGGGGCCATTTGTGTGGGTCTTTCACTCCTGATTGGCACCTCCCTCCTGGTAGGGTGAGGTTCAGGTGGGATTTTTGGTGCCACCCGTATGATTGTGGGATTCTTACATACCCTGCAGCTACATGGGACAGAACCACTGAGAAATGTCTCCTATGTAGCACAGTGTGTCAGGGACAATGACACGACACACAGGAACTGTGGAGACACAGTCTGTGCATCAGATTGTGGGGTGGCATCGAAAGATGTGCCCAATGCATTTCCTAGTTGGAAATTGGAGGATTTCCTCACACACGTATGGCATGAATGATCACCATACAGTTAGAAAGTAATCCCCTCCAGCACATCGCCATCTGAGGGTTGGGTAGTGGGGGACAGAAAGTGACGGATATAGTTCAATCTGCAACTGTATAGGTTCTGTCGAGGTCTTGAGTGCACATGTGCACAGACATTGTGTCCATGGTGGCTTGGGCTCATGGGAAGTATAATTTCTACATGGATGGAAGCATTTGGGGCCCATGAAACTTGCAACTTGCACGACATGGATCAGATCACTCACACCTACCAATCACCACTGAAGACTCCGGCATAAAAAGCAGATTCACACTTGGAGAACCTAAAACCAAATAATGCCTTGATAGATCAAGCCAAGGGTTCACCTAATCCAACACTGTTTATTTATTTATTTTATTTATAGAATTTATACCCCGCCTTTCTCCCACAAGGGCAACCAAGGCGGCCAGATGTTGCTGAGAAGTTTGCAAGCAGAGCAGGAGGCCACACCTTTTATCTGTTTTCTCCCCAGCACCTGGTTCTCTGGTGTTCGATCTCTAAAAACGAAGGTTCCAAGCTCCAAACATGGAGCAATCATGACTAATCACCACCAGCGATGGACTTTTCCTCCATCCAAAATCTGGGGATTTAATTCTGAAGCTGTTCAGTTTTTGCTCTTCAAGTGTGCACATGAAATCTGATTTCAGATTTCCACAGTTATTCAGCAATGCTCCAATGAAAACAACTCTTGAAGTTTTCTCTCCTATCCCAAACGCACTAAACCCCCCCCCCGTAAAAAATGTTCACAGTCACAAGGTGAGCTGACATTTATTTATGAAGCCACATACTCCCCCCCCCCATTATGTCCCAGTTATTTATGTACTGTATGAGCTTCAGCGTGGAAAAAAAATGGTTGATTTTTATAGGGGGTTTCTGTTGCCTTATAAAATGAAATAAGAATGTGATAGAATTTCATGCATCTGGTGTGCTGTTTGAGTTCTGGCTGCCATCTGTTTCTGAGACTCCATGGATTGTTTCTGGAGGCCTGGCAGGTTAACTGGGCAAAACAAACGGCTTGAAAATGGAGATGTTTCAATCATGCTGTCTTTGTGCCCTTTCTGGAATAAATATTCTGGACAGTTTCGAGCTGAAAACTACCTAGCAGAGATCACGTTTGTTTTTGTAAGTGCTGAAAAGAACCTCCCATTTTCAGTAATTTTCAGCACTCGTTGCAAACACCAATCACTCCATTTTCGGTCTTCTCCTTTTGGCCCTCACTGTCCTCATCCTTATTTATGCATTTTGTTCTGTTGGCCATGAAGACATTCCCTTAAAGTGAGGAACTGGTAATACTGAAAGAATCGACATGCACCCCCAACTAACAGAAACATGAATTGGCAACCAGATCTAAAATCCATTTGGAATTGGACTTGGCCAACAAGATGTCCTCCTTTTCCTGAAACAAATAAAAACCAGTAGCAGATTTTGTTTGTTTGTTTGGTTTTTTTGGCCAAGAAAAGCTCTCCACATCTATCTATTTGGAGGATATATATCTGACTATTCATGTGGCTTCCTGCTGGGGTGGCTAACATAAGATATCATGAAAATAACAAAAGCTGATTCAATCCTATACAATCAAATCAATCCTATACAAACTTCATTAAGGACAGCTCAAACCTCCTGGTGCCAAATGCGGCTCCCTCCTTACTGGATAACACATCACCTTCTGCTTCTCTCTCTTCCTGGATTGGAAAAGTAAGAGGGGGAAAGTTGTCAGAGTGAAAAGAGGGTTTGCCAGTGACTGCACACTGATCTAGGGTTATAGAGCTTAGTAGTTAGCATGTTCACACCCTTCCTGCTCCATTCTCTCCCCTTACTGGGGAAAAGCCTTGATACTTTGAATTCACTGCCACCATCCCAGGAGATCAGGCTAGGCAGAGGGGCTCCCTGGGCAGAAAAAAACTGAACCTCAAGGGTCTCTATCAAAATCACTCTCACAGTAGCACCTGCAGAGTAAGGAGACATGACAATCCACTGCACTTCCCATACCAGGGACCAGGCAGACTCAAGGTTAAACTATAAATGGTTTATTAAAAGTCCAATAAAGGAAAAAAGAGGATAATAAAACCAAATGAACAAGAAAAAAAGAGTACAGAGAATTGATTTTGACAGAAAAAGGGTTAAGCAACCTGCAATAATGCTAATTTCCAGAAGATGGTGATGAGGCACTGCAGAATCTCAGATTTGTGCTAACTCAGAGCGGCGGCTGTGAGTTTTGAAGAGATCTGTAACAAGCAGCTTAGAGAAGACAACTCTACAATCAACACAAAATCCTTACTGGTTTCTAACTAATAAACTGTTCCTTATCTGATTTTACCTGGGTGCAGAGCTCACCAACTCTTTACACTCACATCCAGTGAGGGGCCTCTCCTTCTTCGGAACTTACAGAGTGAGTTTCTCAGGCTGTTGGAACAACAGGCATCAACTTCCTTTTGCCTGAGGATTATATCTATGTAATATTTGTTTTTATTTTTTATTTTTATTTTATTTTTTCCATATAAAATAATAAAAAATAAAGTATTAAAAATCCGTCTGCATTAGGTGGTAATGACGTCAACCTGCTATTTGATCTCTACATTTTCCTTGCCAGGAGAACAGCTAGCAGGAACCTGAGCCCATCAGCTGGCCCATCCCCAACTCCTGGATTTCATTCCAGGAGTTCTAACTCCTAACGTGCGGGGTCGTCGCTACTATAAGTGAGACAACTTGACAAAAAAATGTTATTGAATGTTAAAAAATCACCTTGCTTAACTTTTTGCTGAAACTGCTCTGTTTTCAAGGCTGGAACCATCTTGCTTAACATGCTGCAGAGGGAAATTGCGCTCTGGAAGCCTCTTCTGGGTCACACAACTTCCCCCTTCCTTCACTCCTGGTGCTCAAGATTGCCGTGTGGCGACAGAGCTCATCAAGCTGCTCTGCCCCCCCTCCCCCCTCACGTTCCAGGTTATTAGGCTGTTGCTAACTCACAGCTCCAGCTGGCTGCCATCTGCAAGGCTCCGGTTCGGCTCAGAAGAAAAGAAGTCACCCACGCACACACATGCATGCACGCACACACTCTGCAAATGCGAGCCGAACTGGAGCCTTTTGCAGAGTGTGTGTGTGTGCACGTGTCGAGTGAGTTCTGCAGTCTAGTAAGCAGTGCCGGCCTCTGTGCCAGCACTGCTTACTTTCCCATCATCGCAAAAGTGCTGTATGGCACGTTTGCGACACTTTAGGCAGGCAGTGTTGTGTTTACTTGGCAAAATCCTGTGCTGAATAACCAGAATTGTGTTCTGTAACCAGAACACAACCAGAATTGTGTTTCAAGAAAAACTGAATTATGTAACCCATATCAATTATGGCAACAGAGCATATTTGCATATATCACCCATTTTGTACATTTTATTCAGCATAACAATGTTTCTGCCAATCAGAGGAAGGAACAGGGAGCTACGCAGGCCATTGACGCCTTGCCCCCGACCACTAGAAATCTTATTTGGTAAACTCTTGGGCACCTGAGATTTCACAAGACATTACACAGACACTTTCAACTACATCTTCATGACTGTGAGACCTAGAAATTTAAAAATCAAAATAGAATACAGAAAAACTGGAGCTTTCAGAAAAATGGATTCTGTTCCCGAAAGAATCCTGCAGGCCTGGCCCATCCATGAGGTCAACTGAAATGGTTGCCTCAAGTAGTAGCTTGTTGGGGGGGGGGCGCCTATCTCTGTCTCCCCCCCCCTTGCCTCCCCTGGTCTTCCTTCTCCTTCCACACTCTGGATTCAAGTGGATGTGTCATCACGGTTGGTGCGGTGTGGCGGTGGGCCCCACGCGGCGGATCCGTTGCTTCCTCCTTCTCCTCTTCACAGTCATTCTTGGCTGCAAGTTCATCCCTCCCACCCTCCCTGGTGCCAGTTGGCTCCGAAAAGGAGCAAAAAAGCACCGGGGGGGAGGGTGTTTGCACGTGGCGGCGGCGCGCAATGATGACATCACACACCCCAGGGGCGGGGCGGTTGACGTCCGTGGGGGGGTTGTCATGGTGGCGGCCCCTTCCCCACGGGGCGTGTACGTTCGCCCCTGCTGTATTGAAAAAGGAAGAGGGGGCAGAGAGAAAGGGGAATTGTGGAGGGGAGGGGAGTGCTAAGGAGAAGAGGCTGGCACGTCATCGGGTAAGGGGGGCAGCATTTGGCATGCTGCCTCAGGTGTCAGAAGATCTTGGGTCGGCCCTGCACTCTGCATTTCTTTTTTCTACTTCTGAAGTATTGTGGCACACATCCAGCCCTGCTAATAGGATTTCCCAGCCTGAATCATGTAGGAAATCTGGTGAGAAGAAGGGGTTTCAAGTAAAGCTTCGGCCACCTGTCCCTCATAGACACACTCTATCTAGATTTATCACCCTATTGTGTTTTGCAAACAGCAAAGGATGAATTCACTATGACTTGGTAATATGTTTCTTACGTGACACATTATCCATTTCTTTTCCAAACTGCCTGGGAATCATTGACTGAAGAGAGGCATCAATAACAGCAGCAGCAGCAGCAGCAGCAGCAGCACCTCTGGTCCTGTTCATGTCAGTTTCATTATTGTTCTCTTTATATATGAGCTTCGCATGTTTTGCTGATGGAATTTGGAGGAAGGGATAACTCATAAAAGTTATTGAACAATCCGTTTAAAATAAAGCAATCAAATTCAAATCATAGAACCATGAAAATATGAGAACTATTAAAGGCAGGAAGTCTGGCTCAGTTGGTAGAGCGACCGTCTCATCTGAAGGAGCGATCTGAAGGACGGCATTTTGAGACGGCCGGAAGTGTCTGTGTCTGTTGGAGAGCTGCCGGCACAACGAGCAGATAAGTTGCAGATCCTCTGTGGGGGAGAGAAACTGCAGCTGCACTTGAGTGAGAGTCAAGGTTGCCTGTCAGCTGAAGCGTGGTGAGGTGGATGCCAGAGAGAGAGAGAGCTAGACTGTGAAGGAAACCATCTAGAATGAAGGATTCTATGAAAGAATAGAACATATTATTGTATTGTAAAAACCCCTTGGGGTTTAGAACACCCTGCCCATGTAAACCGCCTTTGAATTAAAGTCAGAGGAGAAATCTGATGACCAAAGAAAAGGCGGTATATAAATACTGGTTTTTTATTATTATTATTATTATTATTACTATTGTTGTTGTTGTTGTTGTTGTTGTTGTTTTTGAGGAGGGGGAAGCTGTTTTTCTTTCTCTCTGAGCTGCCCCAAGAGTTAGCTAGTGTAGTTCAGTGCCTATGAGACCGACAGCGCAATCCTGTGTAGGATGCACCAGCTGCCCTAAACAGCCAGCTGCTGCATCCATGCCAGTGGAGCTAGGGCACACCTCGGGGGAAAAGGATGTTCGTTCCTTTCCCCTGGTGTAAGCCAATGTGCCTCCTCAGATGTGCGTCAGCTATTTTGCTGTTGTACATCTGGGGGAGGCCGTGTAAGGTTGGCCAGGCCCGGGAAGGGGGTTAGGATATCAGTGGAGTGTGCCGCCGATATCTCCACCCCCTCCCTGGTCTGGCCGGCCACCCCCTCCCCCGTCCTCCCAGCCTGCCCTCCCAATGCCCTCCTGCCGCCTGACGCAGGTCTTACCTGTGTCCAGCAGTGCAGTCTGGAGCTGTCGGTGGAGTGAGTGGTGCTGGCCTCGGCGCCAGCGCCACTTAAGAACATAAGAACATAAGAAGAGCCCTGCTGGATCAGGCCAAAATCCCATCTAGTCCAGCTTCCTGTATCACACAGTGGCCCCACCAGATGCCTCAGGAGCACACAAGACAACAAGATAACCTGTTTCCCGTTGACACTCCCTTGCACCTGGCACAGAGAAAACCCACTTCTAAAAAACCAGGAGGTTTTTTACTTACTCCACAGGTGTTGAAAACGTGGTTTATGGCACATTTATGACACCCAACGCCAGCGAAGTGGCAGCTCCGCTGGCATTACAGTACACTGGATTGCACTGTGAAGGCCTAATTCTACCCCCTACCAGCGCATAGCATGCTGTGCAGCTGATTGAGTGCATGCTGCATGCTATGGGGGGGGGGGAAGGTGGCCAGAAGGTTCAGGAGAGCTAAGCAAAACTTTTTTTTACAGCGCAATCCTAACCAGGCTGGGCACTGGTGCAACACTCATTACGCTGATGGCAACTGCTTTACGGCAGCCTGGTGCGTGCTGCTGGGCCATTGGCACGGAGGCCAGAGTGGCCTCCCATGTGCCAGTGAACAGCAAAAGACCCAGCGGAGCATAGAGTTAGAAGGTACCCCATAAGAGCATAAGAAGAGCCCTGCTGGATCAGGCCAAAAGCCCATCTAGTCCAGCTTCCTGTATCACACAGTGGCCCCACCAGATGCCTCAGGGAGCACACAGCCAACAAGATAACTTGTTTCCTGCTGTCACTCCCCTGCACCTGGCACAGAGAAAACCTACTTCTAAAACCTATTTCTAAAGCCAGGAGGTTGCTTATGGCTTGTAACCTGTGATGGTCTTTTCCTCCATGAATCTGTCCAAACCCCCTTTAAAGGCATCTAGGCCAGATGCCATCACCACATCCTGTGGCAAGGAGTTCCACAGATGAATTACACACTGAGTAAAGAAATATTTTCTTTTGTCCATTCTAACTCTCCCTCCACTCAATTTGAGTGCATGTCCACTGGTTCTGGTGTTGTGCGAGAGGGAGAAGAATTTCCCTCTATCTGCTCTCTCCAACCCATGCATAATTTTATAAGTCTCAATCATGTCCCCCCTCAGGTGCCTTTTTTCTAGACTGAAAAGCCCCAAACGCTGTAGCCTTTCCTCATAAGGGAGGTGCTCCAGCCCACGAATCATTCTGGTTGCTCTTTTCTGCACCTTTTCCAATTCAACTATATCCTTTTTGAGGTGTGGTGACCAGAACTGGACACAATACTCCAGATGTGGCCTTACCATCGATTTGTACAAAGGCAGAATGATATTGGCCGTTTTATTCTCAATCCCTTTTTTAATTATCCCGAGCATGGAATTGACCTTCTTCACAGCCACCACACACTGGGTCGACCTGTCCACCAGCACCCCAAGATCTCTCTCTTGATCCGTCACAGACAACTCAGAACCCATGAGCGTATATGTGAAATTTTGGTTTCTTGCCCCAATGTGCATCACTTTGCACTTACTTACATTGAAGGACATCTGCCATTTTGCTGCCTATTCTCCCAGCTTGGAGAGATCCTTCTGGAGCTCTTCACAATCCCTGCTGGTCTTCACCACCCAGAAAAGTTTAGTGTCATCCGCAAACTTGGCCACCTCACTGCTTATCCCCAACTCCACGTCATTTATGAATAAGTTGAAAAGCACCGGTCCCAAGACCGATCCTTGGGGCACATCAAAAGGTCATCTAGCCCAGGCCCCTGCCTGTGCCAGGAAACCCTCCGAGAGCATCTCCAGCAGGTGCCTGTCGAGCCTCTGCTTGAAGATCTCCAGTGAGAGAGAATCCACCACCTCCCTCGGCAATCTGTTCCACTGCCGAACTGCCCTTACTGTCAAGAATTTCTTCCTGATGTCCAACCGGAATCTCCTCACTTGCAGTTTGTACCCATTCGATTTAGTTCTACTCTCAAAGGCAACTGAGAACAAATTCAAGTCCCTATCTATTTTAACAGAAGAAAGGAGGGTGGTGATGTGGGATGTGTGTGGGGTAGGTGGGAGGGTTGTAACCCCCTGATGTTCCCTGTGGGGTCCCCCTCGGAGGGGAGTCCGGCAGGGGGATGTCTAGAGGGCTATCAGTGTCCTCCAGAGCTGCCCCAGCAATAGCCTGTCCTATTGCGGGGACTCCACTAGTTTCCTCCAAGGAGGGTCCTGTCCTGGTCGCGTCTCTTCCGCCGTTAGTCCCGACCTAGGGGTCAGACTATGGGGGTAGGGGCAGTTTGCCCAGGCCTCAGAGTCCGAGGAGGGTCGAGGTTCCAAAACCTTCGAACCACCTCTCCTCCGGAGTCGGCTGATCCCAGGCTTCAGGGGAAGACACGGCTTCCTCGGAGGCTCCTAGCCGACTGCCTCATCCCTGGCCGGCTGCTCTTTATATACCCCTTCTCCCCCCCCTAGGTGATTGACAGGCGAACGAGCCTATCGGCTCATTGCCTGTAGTTGCCGGTGGGTCGGGCGGCCTGACGCGCGGTCGGGCTCGCCCGGTAGCGTCTCCTGAGCTGTGCGCATGAGCACAGCTCTTCCCTGCGGGTGGTGCCCGCTGCTGCGCTCCCTCCGCTCTCCCAGCGGTCTGGGGCGGCTCGTCGGGCCTGGAAAAGGGTCCGGGTCGTGCCCCCCGGCCGGGTAGGGAGACAGGGGAGCTAGCCGAGGCCAGGGCTGATGTCGCTGGAGGGCCTAGTCATTCGGGCCGCTCCTCCTTTGGGACCTCTGGGTGTTCTGTTGCTGCCGCTGTCCCCGTAGGCTCCGGGGAGCGTGCGTCTTCGGCGAGTGGTGCGGGGGTAAGTCTGGGGGCATCCACAGGGACCTCCCTGGTGCCTGCGGAGGATCCCTGACATTCCCATCTGCACTGAGTCGCTATGGGGCTTACCTTACCAGCCAAGGGGCAATAGGGAGTTAAAAAAAGGTTTGTTTTTTTAAAAAAAATCTTGTTTTTTACCTATGGGCACCTTCACGCACCAAACCGTTGCGTTTTCTTGCCTTTACAAAGTGAAATCACGCTCCATGAGGCACTTCCTGGTTGCACGACTCCCTCCTTGCTTGGGATCATTAAAAAAGGGATTGATAATAAGACGGCCAATATTATTATGCCGTTGTACAAATCGATGGTAAGGCCACATCTGGAGTATTGCGTCCAGTTCTGGTCGCCGCATCTCAAAAAGGATATAGTGGAACTGGAAAAGGTGCAAAGGAGAGCGACCAAAATGATTAGTGGGCTGGGGCATCTCCCTTACGAGGAAAGGCTACAGCGTTTAGGCCTCTTCAGTCTAGAAAAAAGGCAGTTGAGGGGGGACATGATTGAGACGTATAAAATTATGCATGGGATGGAGAGAGTGGATAGAGAGAAGTTCTTTTCCCTGTCACACAACACTAGAACTAGGGGACATCCACTAAAATTGAGTGGAGGGTGTATTAGACAAAAGAAAAATTTTCTTTATTCCTTGCCACAGGATGTGGTGATGGCACCTGGCCTGGATGCCTTTAAAAGGGGATTGGACAGATTTATGGAGGAAAATTCCATCACAGCTTATAAGCCATGATGGGGATAAGCAACCTCCTGGTTGTAGGAGTAGGTTTTCTCTGTGCCAGGTGCAAGGGAGTGGCGACTGGACACAGGTATCTTGTTGTCTTGTGTGTTCCCTGAGGCATCTGGTGGGGCCACTGTGTGATACAGGAAGCTGGACTAGAGGGGCCTTTGGCCTGATCCAGCAGCAAGGCGCTTCTTATGTTCTTATGTTCCATTTCCCCAGGCTCGCACGATAATGCATTGTGCAATGCATTCTGGGATGACCTTGGGTGAAAGGAGGCGGGGAGTCATCCAACCAGGAAGTCAAGTCAAGTCGCCCAACTCGATTCCCCAACCCTGGATATGGTTACGTTTTTACTTTCGGTAAGCTGCTTCATGGACTCAGGAGAAAAGTACCTTGAATATATCAATGATTAAAAGAAACCATCAGCAGTGCAGAAAAGATGGGGGGGGGGGAATCTCTGTAAACATTTACCCATGTCCGTTGCCAACATTTGCATAACACTCACTTTAAATTCTGGTTCTCCTTCATCCACTAGATGGAAGCAGACTGTAATCTGTGAGGCAATGCTCAGCCATGAGAGATAACCACAATGCCAGCAGGTCTCTGTGTGTGGTCTTGGGGCTTCGTTTTACCTTCTCAGTAACATTTAGCGAAGGAAATACAGAACTTAAAGCAAATCAGTCCTTGGACATCATAAAACATGCAGACTTGGCAAGAAACCAGGCATTCGGCATGAGCTGGAGGGATCTGGGGAATATATGCCTGGCACATATTCTATCTAGTTCAAAGTACTTTGCCCTTCCCTGCTCCAATCTCCTTTATGGAAAATGCCGAGCTTTTTCTAAGGACATATTACCACTGTACAGTAGGTAACTACACAAAGCCATATGTGTGGGAACCAGTAACTGGAAAAAAATCCATGTTGTATGGATTTGCATGGACTTTATTCTGAAATATGGGGAAAAAACATCTGGTCAAGTATTTATCTTCCACCACGTCCAAGACTTGATTTGAAAATACTGGTTGTCGTTCTAAGCATGGCATGTTTTTGGCAAGTCTGCTCACCAGTTATGTTTACAGAAATGACGAGTGTATATTCTGATGGCATTCAAGTTGTCTGCACCAAACCATCTTCTTTGTTATGCAATCTGTATTTTTGCTTTTTTAAAATGTGTTTATATACCACTTTTCAACAAAAAGTAGCTCACAAAGCAGTTTTCATAGCAAAACAAATCAATAAATGGCTCCCTGTCCCCAAAGGGCTCACAGTTTAAAATGAAATGCCATCTATGACCTTTTGTTAGTCAGATTGCCCCCACATTGCTGCCACAGAACCTGTGTAAGGTTTTAATCCCAGGCAAACTGACAACTATCACTTCTCACAGAAGCTAAACTGTGAAAATTCTGTTGCTAACAGCATTGTTCCCTGAATTGCTAGAATATTTGTGAGCATTCCAAGTCGTCATTGTCTTCTTCTTCTTCTTCTTCTTCTTCTTCTTCTTCTTCTTCTTCTTCTTCTTCTTCTTCTTAGTTTAACACTTTTGCACCAACACATCACCAGTAATCTTATCAGATCCTGCAGTATCATGGAGGTGTAGCCTAGAGAGCAAAGTAAGAAGGATAAGAATAGGTGTTTACACATCTTTAAGACTATAAAAGACAGTCTTGCATGTGGTGCAATTCTGAGTGAAATATGCAGGTGTGGATACTATAGTTGCTATCCTATGTATACACTTGTCTGCGAGCAACAGTCCAATCATATGTAGCAGGGAGCACTTTATGATGTCACAAATGCTGTTCCAGAAGCACGCATACATCAGTAACAGCCCAATCCTAACTAACTTCCCAGCACCGATGCAGCCATGCTAATGGGGTGTATGCTGCATCCTGCAGTACGGCAGTTTCTCCCCTGGAACCTTGCAGCCCTATCCTTGCTGTTCAGAAAGGACTTTGTACTGAAACTCTGCCCAGCAGAACAGAATTGGACTGCTCTCTCTCTCTCTCTCTCTCTCTCTCTCTCTCTCTCTCTCTCTCTCTCTCTCTCTCTCTTCTGCTGGCTGACTGGGGAGGAAACCCAGATTAGCCCAGCCTCTTTTCCAACTATGGTAACTCCTGCAGCTATTTACAAGTATTTCTTTCACTTGCAACCATTTAAATCTCTGTAACTGATCTCCTAAGCAAAGTACCGGTAATTGAAAGTACACATTACTTTTCCTTGTTACCTATATTACTTTAAAAAAAGCTCAGCCTTGTGGTTACTGGTAGGCTAATTCTGAGGCACTTTGAGGTTGTTTGCACTGCTCACCCACGCCAGTGGTCCCAAACTGCCAGACACTGCTGAATTTGACCTTTAGAATTAGAAAGTCCCCCAATTTGGTTCAATGTGAGTTATTGTGTGTATGTGCATGACACGTGTAGGAACACTCATGTGCGTGTGCATGATGAGCAGTGTTGGCAAGACTCCCCTCCTTGGCCCATGGTTCTGTCTTGGGTGCCTGCTGGAGGTCTAGCTGGGGATAGAGATGACACCTCGCTCCAGGCTCGGTTGCTCCTGCCAACAGTCTGTCCAGAGGAAGAGCATCCAGGAACTATGCAGGCTGCTGAGTAACATGACCCCAGCTTGTCATGACAAAGTCACATTTACTGAGCAGCTAATCTCTGGCTGGTCTCCCTAAAACACTGTGGTTGTTATCTTGGGGTTGCAAACTTGCCGGCTGAGGAAGTCACTTCAACCTTCTGCCATGAGTGACCTTGTCACGCGCGCTGACAGAGGCCAGAACAACACCCGTGGCCTCCCGCTCCCTCCCTGGGGGCTGCTGGGGTCTCTGGGCTGTTCCCTTAATTCGCTGTGTAGATAGCGCTAGAGAATTTCCTGTCGCAGTTCATGGAGGGGCAGAGGGGCGGCCGCTGGAGGAGGTCTTGTTTGTTCGACCCCCAGTGCTTGGGGTTGTGGCTCTCAGAAGGCTGAAGGGAACAATGGGCTTGATGCCCATTACAATCAGGGCTTTTCTCATGTCTGCTGGGGTGTGCAAAGAGGGACAGTGGACTTGGCTCCTCATAGTTCGGAGGATGCACTGCCTTCCAGCACGGCTGAACCAAAATCCATGGGAAAACAAGTATACTGTTGACCTACAGACATCTTGTTTTAATTCTGTGAGCGTTTTGGTCAGACAAGCAAAGAGGGGAGTCTGGGGTGCAGTCCTGGAGTGCCCCCCATGCCCCCATTGCGTTGCCTCCTCCTGGCTCGCAGAGCCACTTTTGAAAACAGGCTGGGTGAGCATGCTGGAGTAGGAGAGAGAGTCTGGGCAAGCAAGGGAGGAGGTGATGAAGTGGAGTGGTCTTCTTTCGATCTCTCTCCTGGAAGGAGATATTGCAACAGCCCCCGGCTGCATTCTGCTCCAACCCCTGCTGCCACAACTGCTTGCTCGTGACAGTGGTGATGGAGGGGGAGGGGGGGTTCTCCAATCCTCTTCTTGCTTGCTCTCAGCAAGCAAGAAGAGGATTGGTGAAACAGCTGGGGAGGTTGCAGGCTGGGGGTGGCAACAGGTAAGTATGGGATGCAGGGCACCCCCCACACACACACACCGACTTGCATCCTTCCATAGCCCACCACTCAAAGCAGCCAACCTACTGGGCCTCATGGGTGGGCCAGCCCTGCTTCCATGGAGGAGTTTTGCTAATATAGAAGACCCGGGAGCTCTGTCCTCTCTCACATTTCCCAGTTGTATCAATGGCATCTTATAACATTGAGTTCAAGTCAGCCAAGGTTTATCACCAGCCGTGATGACTTCTTGTTGAGTGGTTTTGTTTCTGATTCAGTGATAGCAAAGTTTAATAGTTTGGCATCTGTGCTTTATCTACTTACATGAACTTAAAATCCTTCTGGACTTTATTAGTACCACCTATAAATATTATGTGTGTGTATGTGATGTATATTGTCTTCCAGGTATTTTGTATTAATCTTAGTGAGATGTTATTTTCTGAGAATATAAAAAAGTAGATGTTTTATCCTTTGTTACCTAGTGTTCACTGGTTTGTGTTTGATACATTTTTGGAGGAGCTTATTGCTTACAATGTTTTCAGTATTGTCAATTGCTTGTTTCTGCAGACATGTATTTTCCTCAAACGTGCTCCGCAACATGGGTTTTGTAGTCTTCAGTTCCACAATGCTTGCAATCGTAGCTGTCATAGTAATAACCATGGATAGACCTAAACAAAATGTCATGCCCCAATCCGATCTATGCGGTACACTGTTGCAGCAGCTTCTCTGCTGGTCTGAAGAGTGCAGCCACGGGTGCAAGGCCTGGAAGGCTGTGTGCCACTGACAGCACCCTGCAGACCAGTCACCACTGTGGTTTTGCTGCTGGTGGTGGCAGATCGAGGCAGGGATTGGGATGGGAAGAGGTAGATTGGGGAGGGATGAGGCAGATCTCAGCAGCACTGGTGACCACCAATTCTTATACCCCTGTCCTGGGCCTGACATGCCCCATGCCCTCTTCCACATAACAGATCTTTGTCAGCAAAAAAGGTGGTGTAGGTCTGAGTAGGCCCATAGGGGTCCAGGAAGCGGCCAGAGAGGTAAGTAATTTTTTTCTTTACATACGTTTCCTGGCCACTGCCTGGTCCCTAGCCAGCCTGCAGGATGCAGAGGTCACTGTGTTAGCAGCCTTGCACCCTGCACACTGGCACAGAATAGGGCCATAATTCTTTCAGAAATCAAAGATAATTACCACCACCACATTGCAGGTTAGAAGCAGTATCTGGGATGGGGGTGGGTTTAGACTTAGCATCACCTACCGTAGTCCTGGGTGGGTTGTCACCTCTGCATTCCTTAACACAATGTAGATGAGTTGCATTTTTGTCACATCAGTCTACAGAGCTTCAAACTGGGTTTTAATGTATTTGCACACGAACTTCCAAGTCCGGGATGTGTTTCCCCTTGTACATACAACACCTGATGGAATGGAATGGAAGAGCTGTTTCGGGGCCATAGTGGCAGGCTGGGTAAACAGCACTTTTGCCAAAGTATATGTAACCACAGAACCGCAATATTGAACCAAGTTATTAATATACATGCAAAATGGCCCAGTATGTAAACAGTCAATCCTAAATCTATGCTATTGACACAGCACCAGGTGTTCACCTTACAGAAGCCAGGCTAGTTCAATTGGGGTGGGGGGAATCTATCACCATTGCAATAAGCCAGGAAGAGACTGGCTGGGAAGGGGGTCACTCCACCCTCTACCCTCTACTTGAGGGCATTTCTGCACCATTCTCCTCCATGATGTTTCAATGCAATGCCTGTAGAGCAGGGGCTCTCAACCAGTGGTACTAGTACAACCAGTGGTACTTTGGCCGACTGCTGGTAGTACTCAGAGTGCTAGTCTGCCAGAACCCTGCTCCGATGCATTGTTTTTGGCACCACATTTTTGCTCCTGAGAGACTCCTGCCTGTGGCTGAGCCTCTTGGGAATGCTGAGGGCGGCCCCCCACCCGCCCAGAGTTTCCTACCTGCATTTTCTGGCCTCTGAAAACCTGAAAACCCAGAAATAACTGGAGATGATGTCATCACCAGTCACTTCTGGTGGTACACAGCAGGAGAGTGCCACCGGAGGTGGTACTTGGCCGGGACGGGGTTGAGAACCCCTGCTGTAGAGCTTCACTGAACTTTCTCTACTTCTGGTTTTTAGGTCAAAACTCACAGTTCTTTTGTAGTGAAAATGTTCTCTTGATTGAGATGGCGCTTATATAAAGCTTTTCCCAACCTTCTTCAGAACATGATTTGCACTTGCTGGCCATAAAAGACTGGCCATTTTAGTGCCTTCTTGGCTTAGGATTAGTCACGCTGTTAATTCCTCCCAATCAGGACCCAAGCAGTCAGTGGGAGGGTGTCATGTCATGGTCTTTAAAGCCAATCAGCTATTTTTGGTCAGTTCTCTTGATTGAGATGGCCAGTAAGGGCCATTTTTCAGTGGTGAGGTGTAGGAAGGGTTTTCACCAAGGGATTTCAGTGCTAGTGTAGAATTCTGGCTAAGTGCCCAATCTAAGTTTCTATCTGTGGAACTCCTTGCCACAGGATGTGGTGATGGCACCTGGCCTAGATGCCTTTAAAAGGGGTTTGGACAGATTCATGGAGGAAAAGACCATCACAGGTTACAAGCCATAAGCAACCTCCTGGTTTTAGAAGTAGGTTTTCTCTGTGCCAGGTGCAAGGGAGTGGCGACAGGATACAGGTATCTTGTTGTCTTGTGTGCTCCCTGAGGCATCTGGTGGGGCCACTGTGTGATACAGGAAGCTGGGCTAGATGGGCCTTTGTCCTGATCTAGCAGCCAGGCTCTTCTTATGTTCTTATGTTCTTATGCCCAATCCTATCCAACTTTCCAGCACTGATGCAGCCATGCCAACAGGGCATGCACTACATCTTGTGTGTGGGGAGTCATGGGGGCCTCCTCCTGCTTTGTAGCTGCATTGGCGCTGCTACGTTGGATAGGATTGGGCTGAACTGAGACTCAGGACTTCTCTGATCTGAATCTCAGCTCTCACCTAAGGTGTCCTTAGGCAAGATGCTTCCCTCTGACCTCTGCTGCAGTATGAAGGCAGTCATACTTACAGGGCTGTTGTATAGACAACAGTGCTTGTAAAGCACTTTGCACAGTCGGAAAGCACAATACAAATACTAAGTGCTATTATTATTGGTTGACCACAACTGCAGAAACTGGAACATCCTTCCGGAGGATCAAGGTTGCTAACTGTCCATTATTTTGCTGCTGTGACCATCAATACCATGATCTGCATGTTATCAATACTGACATAGCAAGATCTGAGACACTTCAAAGTCAGCCTCACAAAAATTTGTTTCCATCAAAGGCTAGCTAGATGTTACTAGCTGACAAGCCACCCTCCACCCCAGCAGCTGGTAATTAGGGTACAGTCAATTCTCAGTGTCCACAGGGGTTAGGTTCCTGCAAAACCCAGCGGATACCAAATCTGCGGATACAGAATATTTGATCCTATGGGATCATTGGGGTTAGGGGGAAAATCAAATTCTCATGAATACCTTCAAAATGGCATGAATAGTTCAGAATGGCCGCAGATAGCCTCAGAATGGCGCAGATAGCTTCAGAATGCCCATGGATAACTCTTCTATCTCTGGTGCGTTTTCATACCAGAATGGCTGCGCAAGGCATTCTGGGGTGCTACCCATAATTTGTAGTAATTACCTTTAGAATGGCCACAGATAGCTTTAAAAAGCTTCTAAATGGCTGCCGTGGATAGTGAATGGCCACCATAGATAGCTTCAGAATGGACGAGAATAGTTTTGGCATGGCCGCAGATAGCCGAGAACAGACCATGAATGGCGTGAGGTAAGTGGCACTCCTGCTCCTGCAGATAAGCGACTCCACAGGTAAAGAATCCGCAGGTAGTGAGGATTGACTGTATATACTGCCTTTGAACATGGAGGTTCCATTCATAGCCATTGTGAGCCTGTACACAAATCCCAGAAGGAGTGACAAGACAAGCTCAAGTGGCTGACATATCTTCCACTTCACACATTCGTAGCCACAATGCTATACAAGACCTCAAGGCTTAAGTCCTGTTCTGTTGACTGATTCATACCAGCTCCAATTTGATCACTGCATATGGTCTGGGTGGTCTTAATCCAACATTAGAAAGTTGACTTTGAGAAAACATAGAGTGACTTCAACATGTTGTAAATCCACTTGGGATTTTCTCAAGCAATGCCTCAGCATTCATCAGGCAAAAGGTTCAAGGCTCCCAACTGAAAACCTTTCTTCCCCCCCCCCTCTCTTTTATTAAGAAAACAAGACAAGCTGGAAAGTATAAAATTGCCACTTCATCAGTTCTTTTGTGTGTGTGCATGTTTTTTAAGAATGGCTCAGATCTTATTAAACACCCAACGTCATGTCTTTGCATTTACATGGACCTATTCTCCGATCAGGAATCCCCTCCACTCTTGTGAAAGCCCCCCCCTTTGCCTCTATAAACCCACATCTGTCTTGGCTGCAGGTCCCTCCAAATGTTGGCAAGGAGTTCGACAATGCTCCTTAGCATCTCTGTCACCTGGGTGCCATAGTTGACACTTTTGCTAGGCCGCCGCGGGTCTTGTGAGGATGCGGCTTTTGAAAACTCCCCAAACTTGTAAGCCTGCCTGTCTGCCACGTCCTGTTTTCTCCCCACCCACCACCCCAACCCCTTTTTGAGTTGGCTGGCCTGCTGTTGCCATGTTAACCAAACAGAGCTCCCTGTTATGGACCTTCCAGTTTTCAGGTGGCGATTCCTAGAGAATTTCAAGCTCCAGTTAGCGGCCAAGTTCTCATTCTTGTTGCCAGCAAATACATGTCAATCAGACAGAAGCAAAGGCAGTTTCTGGAGCGATGGGTCCCACATGGGCTAACGGGCTAATCCCTCTGCATTTCATCTGGTATAATGATTTAAATTTGGTTTGTTTTGCATTTTTTTTAAAGTAAGAAATTACAGTGGATTCCTCTGGACCCAAGCACTACATGCTGGTTCAAACTGAGCAATGAGACTCCAAGGGGCTTTCTGGATTACAAGGGAAAACACCTATATTTTAGGTATTCATCACTTGCCTCAGACATTGGCCATAGCAACAGAAACAGAATACAGACATTAAATGCAACAATAAGGAGCATATAACATATTATAATGCAGCATCCAATATCGAATTGAACAAAGGTGTAACGCAACAGTAAATATCAGACTTCTCAAGCATCAGATGACTAGATCTGTTTTCTAGCTTGCTTCAGTTTGCCACAGATGAAGAACTGCTTTAAAGTCAGAGGAGGAGGAGAAAGGCAGTATATAAATACTGTATTATTATTATTATTATTGTTGTTGTTGTTGTTGTTGTTGTTGTTGTTGTTGTTAATTTGTTAGCATGTTCATTTGTTTCATGTCTGTCCTGGCTTTCTCTGTATCAGGAAAAGTCCCATATTCAATGTGACAATCCTGTCAATTAACAATCCCAGAATAAGAGCACCATCAAATATCTCAGGAGCACAGAATTTTTCAGTAAACGTTCTTTTCCTTAGCAAGAAAAAAGTTCAATGACTTTTTTAAAAATAGGAATGTATTTTTACGATAGCCTGAGGATGGAATTGTGCTGTTTCTCACCCACACTTGAGCTCCTACTGTGTGGTTTTATTGTGGTCCATAAAGAAAACTGCCCTGTGGTGTGAGATGTTTGATCACAAGCTATTCGGTGCAGATGCGGAAATAACCAGCCACAAAGAACGGGGGTCCGGTTCAGATAACACTATGTCGGGTAGGGAATAGCAGGAGTGAATCTTTGGGGGGCTAGAATGGAAGTCTCCTTGGCACATTCTGAGAGTACAAAGCCAGATCTGCACAAACCCTGACTACATAGGGTGGACCACCAGGGTCTCAATTCAACCGTTTGCCTACCTGGGACTGTTGGCCTTGACTGTATGGATCCAGGCTCCACAGAGATGCTGTTAATCAAGCAGACACACAGCTCCCTGGCACGGCTCTGAATACAGGCTTGCAGCAGAGTTTGCCCAGGTACATCACCATAAATAACACAAATTCAGGTGACCTGGAGTAAAACTGGGCATGTGTATTGAATACAACAATCAATTAATAGCTGCAGCTGATACTACCTGCAAAACCCGTCTCCCCTTAAGTGCAGCCACCTACCCTGGAAGAGAGCTAACAAGACCCCCTTGGGCGAAACCACCCTGGCTTCAACCCAAATTATTTATTTATTTTTGCTGCGGCCAACTTCTTCTCGACCGGCTTCTTCCCGCTGCTTTCTTCGTCTAGGCCAGCCAGCTGCGCCCTCTGCAGCTGGCCAGGAAGGAATACTGGCTTGTGCGTGAGCCTCGCACAGGTGCACAACACCTGGGAGCTGCATCTTCGGAATTGTCCGGGGAGTCCTGGACGATTCCGAAGGGCTCCCAGGTGTTGTGCGCCTGCATGAGGCTTGCTCAGGCACACGAGCCAGTATTCAGTCCTGGCCGGTGGCTGGCTGGGAAAGACCGGGACAGACCGGGACACCGGGGCCGGCCGGAATGCCCCTCAGAAACTGGGATTGTCCCAGCCAAACTGGGATGTCTGGTAAGCCTAGATCTAGACACAGGGTTTGCTGCCCATAATCCAGCCTCGGCCTTAATTGCCCAGCAGGCTGTTCCCAGGTAGGAAGCCAATAGGGAGCATAACCTTAAGAGCATGAGGTCTTGACAAATGCAGCCTTCGTTCCACCCCCCCACCCCCCATCGTGAAGAGTTTGCAGTCCAGCCCTTGCCACTGGGGGAACAGTACTGTTAATTAGCAGGAGCCTTGAAGAGTAATTTCTCATATCTGAGTAGACTGAAATGAATAGAAGATTTAGTGACAGATCAAAGACCCCATAAAAACCTGAAAAGAATACACAGCATAAATCTTCAGAAGTGTCAAAGCTACAATGCCAAGAATGGGAACCAGAGACAGCCCTTCTTAGCTCCAGGAGTGTCAGCAGCCAGAGTCAGTCTCTGAAGTGGTTCACAGACTTTCAGGGTTTGATTAGGGACTTGGTTTGGCTTCTGTTTTCAATAAACAAGCTCTGTGAGGCAGCGGCGGTGGCGGCTGCTACTCTGGAAGGCCCAACAAAGAAAGATGCAAAGCATGAGGGACAGGGCCGCAACGCAGTGGCCCCTGCACATGCGTTGCCGGCAGACCATCCCCAGGGCTCAGCAGGCTCCCAAACAGCAGAACTGGAGAGCTCTGGGCTGGAGGCCTTAGAGGACAAGGAGGGTCCACACTAGAGATGTCACCGAGTCTCGTATCTGAAGCACTGAAATACGAGGCTTGGGGCTAGTCATGCTCACCTAAAAACGAGGTAAACATTACGGCTGCAGTTGGTACTGACGTTTCAGAAAAGTGAAATTCAAATGGAATTTTAGGGCTCCTCCCAAGGAGAAATGTCTGAGCGCTGTCAGCGGGAGACGGACATTTGGTGAGATCAGTGCCGTTTCTCCAGGGGGGACTGTACTGGCTGTCATTCTTCTTCAGCTCAGAGCTTGGGCCTGGAGGAGAACTCCGCTCTGTCCATCTTCCTACCCAGCCATGTATCCAGCATACGTCTCTGCTGCCTCTAGTTTTTCTTCTCCCACCTGGGTGTATCACTGACTGACATGCAATGTCCCCAGAAAAACAATCTTTCCCAAGCCTTGTTGGGCCACATGCTGGAGGGGGAAAAGCTTCCGTGGTCCTTTATGCGCCGTTGCAGCAACAGCCAGCTAAGTGAGCAGGAGGGAAAGGGAGGGGGAAGTTTGGGGGCCGGCTGAAGGAGAAGGATTGCAGGGAGCCTGACATGCTTTGCTCAGGTGAAGACCAGGTATGTCCCTTTTCTTGCTGAGGGGAATAGCTGCTCCGCCTAATCTGAGTCAACCCAGGTTGAACCTGGGGGAGCTTGCGATGCGACTTCAAACAGAAAGCTGATCAGAGGTTCCTCAATGAGAATAGTAGTAATGGAGGACAAGCTCTGTTGTCCACTCTTACTGAGAGTGTTTTTAGGGTGGATTCCCAAGGCCAGACTGTGGGCATCTCGCAGGGACTCCTGAACGGTTGGCTGTTTTGTTTTACTTTTTTTAAACTCAGGGCAGCTGTGGGCCAGCTCCAGATTTGTTGGGCTGGAGCAGTGTCAAAGGAAAGGTGCTTTTGCTAATGCCAAAGCTGAGTTTGCCAAAAAGAGACTTTTCCCTTGAAAGAAGACAATAAGCTGGGGAAGGTGATTTCCTTTCCATACACACATTGTTTGTGGGAAAGGACTGAACACCCTAATCCAATGTGGAGCCCACCACAGAGGTGTTCAAGAAAGGTCACTTCACATTCCTCCTGTGTCTCATCTGATTTGGTCCTCAGCTGACAGTTCAAGCCCTGGCTGATCTTCAACCCTTGCCCGTTATGTGCCCCTCGCTCAGCGCTACCTCACATGCTTTGCACAGACACCCAGGGTTCAATCCCTGGCATTTCCGGGTTAGAGGGATCTTACGTAGTGGAGCTAGGAAAGGCCCCTCTCTGTCTGAGAACCTGGAAAGTCACAGAACAGATTGTAGTGGGCTAGATGGACCAATGGTGTGGCTCAGTAGAAGTAGCCTTACCATAGTCCCGGTTCTGACCGGGACAATCCCGGTTCGGGAGTCCAATCCCGGGCTCCCGGCCGGTCTCCTCATTGTCCCGGCCAGCTGGGACTTTTTTAGGTGCTCTCCGGCCTCGTCGCGTATTTGCGACGAGGCCGGAGAGCTCCCAGCCTCGTCGCGTATTTGCGCGAGACTAGGAGCTCTCCGAAACAGCCCGAGTTCACTCGGGCCGTTCCAGAGAGCTCCCAGCCTCGTGCAAATACGCGACGAGGCTGGGAGCTCTCCGGAACAGCCCGAGTTTACTCGGGCTGTTCCGGAGAGCTCCCAGCCTCGAGGGAGGAAGTCCCCGCCCCTGGCCACGCCCCCAGTCCCGGCCGTGTCCCGGCCACTATCGCTTCTGCCCCCCTGCATTGGGGGGGGGATCTGGTAAGGCTAAGTAGAAGGCAGTTTCATCTCGGAAGAGCGATAGAGCACCTGCCTTGCATGCGGAACCGGTCCTCCCTGGTTCACTCTCTGTCAGATCTTGGGGAGCTGGCCTGGGAAAGACCTCCAAATGAGCTGCTGCTCCCTGTTGGGATAGGCAGTGCTGAACTACAGCTCTGAATGGCAGCTTCTTAAGTGCAAATGAAGCACATAAGTGCTTCTCTTATTAAGAGGCTTTCATGTGTAAATATTTAGAGGAGGAATGGCTCCAGATGTGAGGGCACCAGCTTGGGAATTGAAAAGGATTGCTAGCTGAGTCTCTGTGAAATTAAATTATGGAGCCATGGAGCCTTGGAACCGAGGAGTGTTATATGAGTGCTACGCTTCATGTAATTGCTGAAGACTGAGATCCTCTATCTGTTGCAACCCTTGACGTGATGACGCCTCCTTCTGGGTTATCAGTAGGTCGTGGGAACCACCACAGAGATTTCATGTCCACTGGGCCTGCTGAAAGGTCCAGTGCGAGGAGCGAGCCAAGGGGAAATCATCGCGGTGCCACCATCTCAAGTTACAAAGCTGATGATATCCACTCTCTCCCCTCTTCTATTTATGTCCCATGTGCATCACGGATATGCACCCCATCCATCCTCCTCTGGGTCATCAAGAGACATGTACAGTACATGTCTGGACTTTCTTTGCCTTGTGGTTCTTTCTATCTAAGGGCTAAACTAAGCCTGGGTGATTTCCTGGGCTTTGTTTTTTGTATTTGGATGGTTGTTGTATGGACTGCCCTTCACATTGGAAAGGCAGGATACAAATGTGTGCCAATATGGTACCAATGTTTTATAGACATGCACTAGAGACCAGGTTCATTTCTCCTGAAAGGATTCACTTCTAGAAACTCAATGAAAGGCAGATGCAAGCAGAATCGTATTTATCAACCCCATTTAAAAACTTTTAAAAGTATCCCTAAAAGGCAAAACAGGGACACAGTGCTTTAATGGGGAAATGGGACAGGACTGTGGGATGGTGCAGAGAGGCCTAAGACCTATGGACTTGGATCAAAGGGCCCTCACCTATCAACCCGAGGACTGGGACTGAAGTCGGAAGGAAGTGAAAGTCGAAGCACATTTCAGGATTCCTCCCACCAAGAGAAGTTCCAAGGGAAGCAAAATCAGTTTCTCTAAGACATGTGATGTTTCGGAGAGAGATTTTGCACATGCCTACCAGTCACTAGAAGGAGACTGATTGGTGCTGAGCATGCAGGGCTATTGCAAATGATGTTCAGGCCCTCCTAAGAATGGGACGTCAAAGCCTTGGGAATGGAGGTCCAGCTGGGCTCACCAACGTTGAGGGAGAAGATGCAGGTAAGCAGCTGCTCCCGTGAAAAGACCAAACATGGATGGCAAATGAAGGTGAGAAAAGTCTACAGTGCTCCTCGGGGGGGGGGGGTGAGAAGTGACTCAGTCCTTCCCTAGGCACTGACCGAGCACGCATCATGGAGCCCAAAAGCCACTTCTAAAAAAAATCACCTCTACCCCACAAAGCTCGTTTTGCAAAGATGGCACAAAATAGTCGCTGCTGTCGACGTGCCTGGAGAGTGGAGTGACACATTCCGAGACACTGAATCGACCGTCAATCGGGATGGCTGTTTTCTTTCTGCTTAAAGGGAGGGTTTTTTCTCATACTGCCGTGGTTAAAAGAAAAACCCCTCCAAACATTTGGCTTGGCCGGATACAAGAACCAGAGATGTTTTCCGCGGGCAACTGGAAAGTCCAAGAGGAAATTGCCTGCCAGTTCTACAGGCAGAAGGAGAGGCCTCTCCTCACGGACAGACACCCCAGCCAGCCACGAGGCCAAAACCATCCAGCCCATCACCAGATACGCAGAAGAAGAAAACAGGAAAGGTTGTGGAGAAACTGTCATTTGCTCTCTGTCTGGGGTTTTGGGGCTAGGCAGAGTTTTATAGTAAAGTGGGCAGGCAGAATAGGAAAAAATCTACTCGAATAGCCCTGGTTTTCAAGCATTTTGACAGAGGAGGCCTCTGAAGGCTGCGTGTTAGAGAAGCTGTATCACTCAGATGCTCTGGGGTTTCGTGACAGATTTCTCAGAATTTCAAAGACATTTCAGGTCAAATCAGCCGCTGGTTCTCCCTGAGGCATCTGGTGGGGCCACTGTGTGATACAGGAAGCTGGACTAGATGGGCTTTTGGCCTGATCCAGCAGGGCTCTTCTTATGTTCTTATGTTCTTACACTTAAATGTCTCTACCAGTGGCGTCGCGACGACGCGCGACACCCCAGAGCGGGGGCGCGCGTCGCCCTTAAGGGAAGGCTCCGCCCCCGCGCGTGACATCACGCGCAGGAGCGGAGCGCCCTCCCCGCTCCGTTTTCAGCTTATTTTGGAGCCAAACGGACACAGGGGAGGGCGGGCGGGCCCGCCTCCAACGGAAAACTGTAAGTGGGGGGATCACGTGTCACCCCTATACGTGCGACGCCCCCCGGCGGCCCGCCCCCCCGCTTCCCCCTGTCGACGCCAGTGATCTCTACGCTTTGCTTTTTATTCCCCCCCCCGGTCACTGTATTATTATTATCCCCCCAATACAAATTATCTGCTGCTGCACCTTCTCCCTCACCTCCCCCTTCCTTGTATGCCCGTCCACTGCGTTGTACCATAACCACTTGATCCCTGCACACATAATAGATTTCCTGCATGTGCACAAGTTACATGTGTCCTCAGTGACCATTCTGCTTGGTAAAGCTTTGGGAAATTGTGTGTCCAGCTGCCAACCAATTCGGGCCCACCAATGATAACTCAATGTGGCACCACTGAGAGGGCAATGAGGTTGGTATCAGGGCCCAAAAGACATGCTACTTTAAATGAATAGGTTGACCCATTTTTCCCCCCTTAATTTTTGTTCCTGCATATTTAAAGTAGCATGTGTTTTTCACCCCTGGAGGTATCAGTGAGACTCACCAAGCAGGCCCAGATACGGCCTTCAGGGGCTTGCAATACTCATTTCAAAGAAGACTGAGAGCCACTGAGGGACAGTTTGGGTGTAGTGGTTAGAGTACTGGACCAAGATTGAGGAGTGGAGTCTAAAGGCTGTGACAGACTGCATGTGGCATGGTGCGAAGCATCGGGAAGCAGCACGAAGAGTGTGGTGTGTCCTGCACTCTCCTCCTTCGCGCGGCAATGCGCGAGAGCTGCGGCGCCATGCAACAGGAGATGGAAAAATTGAACTTCGCCCAATCAACAGGCGGGTTCAGTGCAGTGGGGCGGGATGCGAAAGGAAGTGAACAGCCAATCAGAATTGAGTCTGAAAAGACTCAGTTCTGATTGGCTAGCAGAGAGGGGTGGGTGGGGAATGATGTCTTTTGCTTCTTTCTCTGCAGCTTAGGTAGAACTCAGCCTGTATAGACAGGAAGTGGTGCGAAGTGAAGCCGAGGCTGGCTCTGCTTCGTGCTGTGCTGCACTGCCTGTGGTGTGTTCAGCCAGTTGCTCAGCATCATCCAGTGGAGACACACAGCCAGTCTACGGAGAGAGAAAGAGATGCTATTCTGAACAGTACCTTTGGGCTGTAGCAATGGAGATCCAGCATACTGTATCAGTGATGAGATGATGTATCACTTGTAAATAAACCCACCTGCTTTCTGCTAAGGCATACACGAGTGTGATTAAGGGGAAATGCCCAGAGAAAAACGGGCCGAGCAGGAATATATCCATGGGAAGTCACTTTCATGTGGAGTTGCCTCTGTGGAACAGGGCCCAGGGGGCTGGGGGCCATCACAGCCTGTCATTCTGTGGAGCTGTATGTTGACTGGGCGACTCCCAACATTTCGGAAATCTAAATTTTGGAAATCCCACATTTTGTCATCCCCCTGCCCTTCTGCTGAATATGTGGAGTCCAGCATGTCACCAACATGTCCTTCTGATAAATTCCCCTTTGTTTTTGGGCTCGCCACAAGTGGAAGACAGAATGCTTGGTGGTTCATTGGACTGATGCAACCTGGCAATCGTTATGAAGAATTTCAATTCAGCGAGCCTTTCTAACATCCAGATAGGATGATGTATGTGTGTGTGTGCCAAGAGATTATACGAATAGATGACATGCAAATTATCGTCTTCTGTTTGGTACCCACACCCTCAGCTTCCATCCCTTCTTCCCATCATCACCCCAACTCCACCCTTGTTCTTCATCCGCCAATGGAGTAAAGTCGAAATTCCATATTCTTCTCACTTGATCTTATTTCACATTTTGCTCTCTCTTCTGCCTTTTGGAAATGTCACCGTCACGGTCAAGCGAGAAGAAAAGCATCTGGTTGTTTTCATTGGTTTCTATGCAATGGCAGAGCTGAAATGAACACATTCAGTGAGGCAAAACGTCTGATGATCCTGTCTGCTGGGGCAGTGAAGACAAGTGGATCTCCAAACAGAGCAAATGAGACAGGGGCCGAAGGCGGAGAGCTGGGGGCTTGGCCTGAGATCTGATCTGAAGCTGTTGATTTCAGCTGGGTCCAAAGAGACCCTGTTGGAAGTCATTATCAATGCTCCATTTCATTCAGAGTAGATCCCAGGAGGGACCAGCAGATTACTTTGTGTGCCAGTGGAAATATCCAACCGGGGGAAACAATCCGATGTGCAGAAAACGGCCAAGTTGTGTTGGATGCACACGGCTTGTCTTGTTGCTCTTCCTGCTTCTGTTTTCCTCCTTTCTTCCAGCTCATTAAAGAGCTGGGGTCAATTTAGACTTGAAGGTTTTATGGTTCATTTTGATTGTCTATAAAAACTCTCGCCTTGTCTTTTCCAAGGCAAACAGATACAAGGCAGCATGCAGAATCTGTGAGTTGCTCCCCTCCTTCTACCATTGCTGGCAGCATCCTAGAAGAAATTAGATTCCTGGATTTCCTCCAAAGGTGAGATCCATTCTACCAGCCTGATCAGAGGAGCAGCTCAAGGAGTTATCAGAAGGTTTGCCGTTGTGTCCACTTGTGAAAGATGATCCTGACCGCGACAACTGTAATGCATTCAGATGAAATAGACAACTAACAGCACAATCCTGTCTACTCTTTGACCGGCAGAGAGATCGCTCCACTGGTCTAGGGTGTTGGAAATGTGTCGTAAAGCACGTTTGTGGCACCCGAAGAGTAAGCGGTGCCGGTACAAAGGCCAGCACCACTCTCCCTGTGCTGGAGTTAACGCTGCACCCGCCAGGGAAGGTGAGTTCTCCGCTGGGCGGCGGAGGGTCGTGGGGTGGATGGACCGGGGCGTTCCAAGGGGGTGGGATTGTTCAGCTGGGCTCAGGTGGGGGAGGGATCGTCGGAAGCCTCCTCCGCCATATCCAGCCTGTCCGCCGTTACATGGGGTTCTCAAATGTGCGCCAGAAAATAACTGCATATTTGAGTAAACCCACAGGGACAGCTGGGGCTCTACTTTACTCTGAGGAGGCCTCTGGCTGCGCCAGGGCAGGCCCAAACCTGCTTAGGGTGTGGCAAGCACCTTATTTGCACCCCTGCGTCCTACTAGACAGGATTGGTCTGCCCAACTAAATGGAAAGCCTGAAACAACTTGATAATTGCCAGAGTTGTTTGCTCACAATTTCGGGGGGGGGGGGGGAGAATGGGAAAATCTATATCTACTTTTGCAGCCCGAATTAACAAAACCAGAAAAGAGGGGGAGGGGCTATTGCAGATAGATATCTGTACTCTCACGTTATTTTTATTTCCACAATGTTTCGGTGCATTCAAAAGTGATATGTTGAGCTTGTATAGGATTTCAAACCGACCATGCCAGATCATCTTCTGCAATCCACTCATCTTACAGTCCAATCCTATCCAATCCTATCCGCGAGATTCGCTAGCTGACTACAAGGCATGTCCACTCGCGTATCTCATGAACAGCTGGCTCTGCAGCAGCTCCACCATTCTGTGGCTCACTGCCGACTGTGCGGCTGCTAGTAAGCGCCGCACCTGCAGTGGCGGGCTGCAGACCAAGCATTGGAGCAAGTAAGGTGGCTGTGGGGGGTGGATTTGCATGGGGATCAGGCCAGGTCAGGGGCAGGTTAGGGGCAGATCTCGGTGGCAGCAGTGTCCGTGAGATCTGGAGCCCCTGGCTCAAGCCCAACATGCTCCTTTTAGCCTGATAGATTTACACTAGCAAAATAGCTGGTGTAGATCTGAGTAGGCCCATTGGGGGGACCAGGGAGCAGTGGAGGAGGTAAGTAAAACATGTCTTTACTTACTTCAGCCAGCCTGGTCCCCAGCAGGTCAGCCAAGGATAGGATTGGGCCCTTGATCTTATTCAGGCATGACTTACAGTGGAATTTATGTGTGCAGGAAAAGGAAAAGGCGAAAGAACGTTTTTCATAGAATCGTCTGATCAGGGTTGGAAGAGACCTACTACAAGATGGTTGAGTCCACCCCTTCCCCAATGTGGGCCATGCAGGACGATCATTCACCTGTCTCTGCTTAAAGCCTTCCAGGGATGCAGAGGGAGTCCCCCACTTTCCCAGGCAGACGGCTTCACTGCCAAATGCGTCGTACTGTCAGGAAGCTCTTCCTAATGTTTAATCAAAATCTTCTTGGTCGCAGTTACGACAATTACAATGATTATATGTTGCAATTACAGAGTTATAATGAAATTGGGGAATTTATAACTAGAGAGGCCAAAATGTGGTGTATAGCTGAGCAAACAACCTTAAGGCTAACAGTGACCACGAGACAGAGTTTCCCAAAGAATATAGATTTTATTAAGAAGTATCGGAAAACGGGAAAAAGGGACTGTAGACCTTGTATGTAGACAGAGGCTCCGAGATAACATCTGCCAGTTCTTGGAGCACCCAAGATGCAGCTCATCCGGCCCCAAAGACTTAAATCCCTTCAGGACAGCTAAGTGATCCCGAACCACATCCTCACCAAACGTTGGTTTCCTCAGTTTCCTCCCTCCCTTCTTTGTTCTGTTCTCACCAGATTGAACACCGTCTTGATCGCAGGAGAAGGGGGAGTTGAGCAGTCTCCATTCACATGCTGCAAGAGGCTTCCTCGCCATCACGCACTCCCCCGCTCATGTAAAACTCACCTGTTTGGAAGCTCCCGAGCCCTGGCTGCCTCCTCGAAACCGAGTTGGAACTGAGGTGAGACTGTAAGCCCCTCCCCTCCCTAGTCCTGTGACTCCCCTCTGCAGTCCAAGCCCCTCCCACAAAGACAGTGTGCTCTCAGCCAGACTCTCACTGCCAATATCCCTCTGAGCAGGAACTCTCCTCAAAGAGAAAACACACAGACCAGCACTGACACAGACACACCCACAAGCTCAACCCTCCTGCCCAGCTCTCACGTAATGCTCCCCTCTTTGCAAGCTCAGCTCATAAGAACATAAGAACATAAGAAGAGCCCTGCTGGATCAGGCCAAAAGCCCATCTAGTCCAGCTTCCTGTGTCACACAGTGGCCCCACCAGATGCCTCAGGGAGCACACGAGACAACAAGATACCTGTGTCCAGTCGCCACTCCCTTGCACCTGGCACAGAGAAAACCCACTTCTAAAAACCAGGAGGTTGCTTATGGCTTGTAACCTGTGATGGTCTTTTCCTCCATGAATTTGTCCAAACCCCTTTTAAAGGCATCTAGGCCAGGTGCCATCACCACATCCTGTGGCAAGGAGTTCCACAGATGAATCACACGCTGGGTAAAAGTGTCCTGGCCCTGGGGGCCGCCTTCTAGAAGCGTCTGTGCTCCCTGCCATCTTTTCCCAGCTGATTTGTGGAGTCCGTTCTGACTTGGCCTGCAGTTTTGCTGGCAGCCTCTTCAGTGTGAGAGCTTTTGGGTGGCTGGTGGAAGGAGTGGTCTGGGTCTTTCGGGGAGGAGGAGTGAGGATGCCGTGTTGCTTATGTACCCTCCATTTCTTCATTGTACTGCCATGGATGTGCAATGTGGTGTGTGCTTCCCACAATTTCAGCTTTTTTAATGTTGGGATGAATAAAAAGGACCCACAGCCCCCATCCGACCGATCCCTGCTTCATTGTTTGGAGGAACGCAGAGTGAGGAAGAGAAGAAGGAGAGAGGGTGAAGGGGAGCTCACATCGAGCCTGACTCCAAAGGGGGGCCTGACTGGCAACAGAACCAGTCAAATCCGAGGGACAAAAAAGGGCTTTGAGGGGAGAACCAAGCCAAGCCATCGGTGTGACATGACTCGACATGCATCTCTTGGTGTGTGGAAAGGAACTGTGGAACGAAAACAGGAATGCAGAGTCGAGCAATGTGGGAACGAGAGTTGCAAACCCTGTTTGGAGAAAACGTGGGAGAGCAGCTGCTAGACAGCGCGAACGAAGAGTGGGGCCCACCCCAGTGACTGACAACTTTGTCCAGTGGCTGAGCCAGCCATGAAAGTTGCCACAACCAGAGCCAGCACTGCTCCTGACCTTGGTAGGCAGTCAGACATTTGGCAACGTCTGCTGGACTAGCAGCCTGGTATGTCCTAATGGGAAAGGTATGTTGCTCTCTAATCCCTTTTATTGGCACTCATATCCCCCATGGAAGAGCAGTACAGTAAAATCAAAATAAACCGTACATTGCTCTGACAAAGCAAAATGGGTTTCCACTTCCCATAATTTATATTATACACACACACACACGCACGCACACACACACCCTCTAATGTCACCAGTGGGTTTATAATGTATATTACTAGAATGTATGTTGGTAACCAAGGGACGCAACCATGTCTGTTTTAAATGATGTATGAGATATGAGTGTTCTGTGAAAATGTCTCTTGGCAAGAGTCCCAAGGAGAAAATCCTGAGGTCAGTCTCCACAAGTTGCACTATAGTCGAAGTTCGAAGAAACCAAAAGGGCCAGGGTCTGGATTTGTTTCCAAAACAAACAAGAACGGACCCAAATTGGGCCAATTCTAATTGGTTCACATTTGTTCCGACACCATCGTGCCAGGGACCAAACACTGCAAATTGATAGGTTGTATGGGGTTTGTTTTTCCGGCATTCTGGTCTTCCCCTGTCATTTCCATTTAAAAAAATGATCCTTCCTGTTGAAATTAGTCTACTCTGTTACCTGCATTGGCTGCAGCACAGCCACCACGGCATAGTCAGTGGCCACTGCCAGGATTGTGCAGCTCCTGCAGAAGCCATCACCACAGGCAGCAAAAAGTCCTTGTACAAGTGAAAAAAAACCAAGACTATGTGGCACCTTGAAGATTAACAAACGTACAGTCAATTCTCAATATCTGTGGGGTTCAGGTTCCTGGAAAGCTCAGCGGATACCGCATCAGTGGATGCAGAATCATCATTGATCCTATGGGAAAAATCAAATGGACACAAATACCTTCAGAATGGTGTGGATAATTCAGAATGGCCGTGGAGAGCTTCAGAATGGCCCGGATAGGTTTAAAATGGCCACTGAGAGATTCAAAATGGCCACCGCAGATGCTGCCGATAGCTTCAGAATGGCTGTGGGTTACGCAAGAACAGACCGCAAATGGCACGAGGTAAGTCGTAGATGCCTTTAAAAGGGGTTTGGACAGATTCATGGAGGAAAAGACCATTACAGGTTACAAGCCATAAGCAACCTCCAGGTTTTAGAAGTGGGTTTTCTCTGTGCCAGGTGCAAGGGAGTGTCAACGGGAAACAGGTTATCTTGTTGTCTTGTGCTCCCTGAGGCATCTGGTGGGGCCACTGTGTGATACAGGAAGCTGGACTAGATGGGCTTTTGGCCTGATCCAGCAGGGCTTTTCTTATGTTCTTATGTTCTTACGTTAAGTCGTACTCTTTGTCCCTGCAGATAAGGGAATCTGCAGGAACGGACTGTGCAGATATCTAGACTTGACTGTATTATAGCAAAAGCTTTCATGTCCACTTCATCGACTGTACGAAATGTGCCCCTCAGTCAGTCAGTCAGTCCCTTTATTGGCATAATTAAAACAACATACAACATAGACATAGTTGTCAGAGGTGTGTGTGTGTGTGTGTGTGTGTGTGTGTGTGTGTTGTGTGTGTAAAAGGAACAGTCTGTGATAATTCTATGCAAAGCTTAAACATCAATAAGTGACAACAATTGACAAACTGTAAGGTTCCAGTCTTGAACCGGGACTCCCCACCGTCAGGCCATGAAAGGCAGGGCATGGTTGTCAGAGCTCTGGAGCTACAAGGAAAATGTTTTGCTCCTTGTGGATCCCACTCTGGTACACACAGAAGATAGTATTTAGTACTACAGGGTCTCACCAGCTAGCCTTAAACTCCAGGGAGGCTGATATGAGAGAAGGTGTGCACTGAGATCAGCCATGTCATATTGACAGAGGCCAGTCAAGAGGTAGCTGAAGCGGACGGCCACGACTCCTCCAAGCTGAATCTGTGAGTTAATTGTGCAGAGAGCCCTATGCGCCATTGAAATCCCACTCAGGGCCTTCATGCAAGGGTGAGTTGTTGCTTTGGTAGGCGTGAAATTCACCCATGGAGAACCACGCCTGGGGCCTCTTGGTAGAGGCCCAGATTCCCCTGGTGTTTGGACAGAAATAATTGCCATTCAACTCATGGGTACAATTTGTGCAACACAACTCTGAGGGTGGCAGCCATTCCCTTCTGGAAAGATGCTGCGTCTGCTTTCAGGGCTCCTACGGAACGAGCAGCACCATCAATCAAGGCACGTTTCTGTAGTCCTCACAAGTACAACTGTATAAAATGTACAGTGCTGTTCAGGGACTAATGGAGTGAGCCGGTTCAGCCAACGGTATGTGAACAACTTGTAAATATTAGCCTTGGAGGATAAGAAGCCTACATTTCACTGCGGCTCCGTGGGCGTCCAGAGCTTGAGCGGAGTTCCTCGTTCGTTCCCAGTGCCTGCCGCCCGGCCCCATTCTGTGGGTGTACGGTGGGATGCGTGTCCAAGACCTCTCAAGCGTGACGCTATGGAGTATGGCAAATGTCAAAACTTAGGAAGAATTTATTAATGGAGCTGTTGTGTTGGATTGCCCAGCGTCTCCAAAGGCCTAGCTAGCAGCAGCAGCAGCAGCAGCCTGGCAGCCTCGGCCACTATGTTTTAGCTTAGAAGGTCAGAAGGTAAGCTGTGAGTTGGGGAGTTCCCAGTTCAAACCTCACGTCAGCCATGTGCCTGCTGTCTGTGTAGCCTTCACCAAGCCGCCACCACTTTCTCTGCCCCGTGTGCAAAAATGCTGCTCTGCCCTACAGAGCCTTGTCAGTGTGAACTGCTTTGAGAATGTACAATGTAGGAACCAGTGACCTGAGCACGCCAGTGAGAGGACGGATCCTGCCCACAGTGTGCTCTTCTCTAGTCCATCCACATATGCTGCTTTCTTTGACGCACTGTTGCACGGTGGCAGACTCAGCTTTATCTTGCAGTCACAGGCTCCAGGGACCCAGACGTCAGTTGCTAAGTTCGGTGTTTACACACCAGCAGCTACTGGGCACCTGTAGTATTGCTCCAAGCCCATCCACCTCAGCCATCCAAAGGCCTCCTGCCAGGGGTGTTTCTAGGGTTTGAGTCACCCAGTGCTGGGGGTCAGTGCGTGCCCCCATGTTGGACCTCTTCCCATGCAGTGGGCGGGACAATGCATCATCACCCTGCCCCCGTGTCATCGCCCCACCTCCTGCATAATCAAAATTAGAACTTTAAATTACAATATTATATGCACAGCCTAAATGTACATTTGCAGACTATAGAGGTGTCACTAGGGTTTGCGTCACCCGATGCGAAAGCTCACCGCGTCACTCCCATCATGGACTCCAGAGGTGAATAGGGAGAAACAAGGTTGGGCTGAGCTGGGTTCTACAAAAGATGCCCATCAGGCAGGACTGTGTATTTCTACAGGTTACTCCTAGTCAGTGGTGTCACTAGGGTTGGTGTCACCCAGTCCGGTAACTCATGGTGTCACCCCCATTTACTTTATTTATTTTAATATATAACAGTACGGGTCACCCAACAAATCAGTAACCAATTCAGCCCTCAGAACAGTCAGTCTCATTGGTCTGTTAAGGAAATCCACTTTTTGTTACATAACGCAGTTGTGTTTTCTGTTTCTGGTTATTTGGCCATACCTTTTGATATACACCTCTCTCACTTCCTGTCATGAAATCCCCATTTCATGTGTGTTCTATCTTCCCTAGTTTATTTTCTTATGTGCTTAAACTCAACAACCCTGTCTATGTTCACAGAGCTGGGAGGCAAATCCCTGCATCTTGCCAGCCAGATCTTTTGTCTTTTTCAGCCCTTCATTAACATAGCCCTTCCTGTTGGAATACAGGGATGGGGGAAGCCGAGAAAAAGGTAGATCAAGTTACCAAAGACTGGCCCAGGTAACTGAAGAAACAGCTCTTGACCAATCAGAAACAGCTGACATCTTCAGCTGAGGGAGTAAGCTCCGGGGAAAATGAAAACTTCCTTCTCTTTCTTCTCCCTGGCATCTGAAGGAGGCGCTCACTCTGTGGCTACGAGTGGAAAGTGACTTAGCCATCCCCAAGTATTAAGATATAGTTTCATAATAGCCCAAAGATCGATAGGTTTTATATTACTTTGGGTTTTGTCTTCTTCCTGTTGTGTTCTAGCCCTTTAAAGTGCATTATAAAGTTAATTGAATTCCGCGTGGCAAGAGCTTGGAATTGACGCATGCGTGAACTCTGCAATGCTGCAGCACCACCTGCTGGCTAAATACAGTAATTCATTGCAAGTTGACTAAATTCATTCTTTTCTTGTTCCATTGGTTCTGTTATCCTTTTTTAAATTAGTATTAGAACTTTAATAAACCTGGGGCCGAGCCGGTGACCGAGGAGGACGTGTGGAGGCCCTCTCCCGGCCTCCAGAGGCTTCGGACGGTAAGTGCGGAGCCTCTGGAGGCCGATGGGGGGGGCAGCCCTCCCAAAATTAATTAATAAAAAATAGCATCTTATCTTACGGCCGGCCTTACGGCAAGCACATTTGAAATCTTTAAAACAGCCCTCGGCAGTGAAAAGGTTCCCTGCCCCTGGTTTAGAGCGTTCGTCTCACAAATGCCTGAAGATCTGCAGGACAGCAGTTCAAGATGGCCGGAAGTCTGTCGGAGAGCTGTTGGCACACTGAGCTGATAAGCTGCAGAGCCCTGTGGGGGAGTGGAGCTGCAGCTGAAGCTGAAGCGTGCTGAGGCTAACGCCAGAGAGAGAGAGAGAGAGAGAGAGAGAGAGAGAGAGAGAGAGAGAGCTGGACTGTGAAAGTAACATCTCGAATGAAGGGTTCTATGAAAGATTAGAACGTTATTATATTGTAAAAACCCTTTAGGGTTTAGAACACCCTGCCCATGTACACCGCCTTGAATAAAGTCAGAGGAGAAATCCAATGACCAGAAAGGTGGTATATAAATACTGTATATCATCATCATCATCATCATCATCATCATCATCATCATCATCATCATTATATTATTACCGTATTTTTCGCTCCATAGGACACATCGGACCATAGGACGCATGCGTACTATGGAGCTAAAAATAGGGAAAATATTTTTACTTACTGGGGCTTGTGGGGGCTTCGGGGAGGCCTGCGTGACCCTCTGCAGGCCTCCCCGATCTTCAGTTTGGCGATAAATGGCGATTTTCGGCCATTTCCAGTTTTCCGAAAACCAGAAATGCCCAAAAATCGCCTTCTGCCGAACTAAAGATCGTGGAGGCCTGCGCGACCCTCTGCAGACCTCCCCGATCTTCAGTTCGGCGATAAATGGCTATTTTCGGCCATTTCTGGTTTTCAGAAAACCGGAAATGGCCGAAAATAGCCATTTATCACCGAACTGAAGATCGGAGAGGCCTGCAGAGGGTCGCACAGGTCTCCCCGAAGCCCCCACAAGCCCCGGTAAGTAATTTGTTTACATTTTTTAGCATTCGATCCATAAGACGCACAAACATTTCCCCCTATTTTTTTGGGGGGGGGGGAAGTGTGTCTTATGGAGCGGAAAATACGGTATTATTATTATTATTATTATTATTGGGGAACAGTCACCAGTTGCTCTAACTTCCCTGTGAACCTTGTGCTCCGACCATCAAAACGGATGTACTTTTTCACCGCCTCATTGCGGGCCGCTTTCCACCACACCAGGATGGTCACACAGGCATTGCACATGAGCCAATGATCAGTGTGGATTCCACCCTACCCTAAGCTGCAGCCGCCACTGCCTCCTGACCTCTGGGAGAACCTCCCTCACAACACTTGTGCTGCGAAATTCACAGCCGTTGAGTCACAGCAGTGAGCTCACCCCTCCGCACCGACTGAGCACGACATCATCACAATGGCATTCTGGTGCCGTCAAAGGGAGGCCTGCGACTCCGGCACTCCAAGACCTGCCTCCAGTGTATCTCATGGAAGTTTTGCCAATAGCTCTTAATGGAGCCTATGGACTTTCCAGGGGGATCTGGCTGGCTGACTGGTGGTGGCAGCTGCTGGAGGCAAGATGCTGAGCTAGATTGGTTTGATCCAGCTAGACTCTTCAGACTCATCCTGTCCTGATGGGGTTGAGACCGTCTGAAGTTTCACGAGGACTTACAACGACCCACCGCTTGAGTCTGTTTCCACAACAGCTTCAAAATGTGAAGTTCTAGTTCTAGTTCACGGATACAGTCACGTTATGTTCAGGTGAAGGCTCAAACATGATGAGAGGCTCCTCCGCCCAGTTTACATGCAGATGGGAACCTGTGCATCAGTAAGAAGGGTCTACTCTAGCCTGATCCTTGCCTGCCTCCTTGCTGTGTCCTAGAGTATGGTCTGAAGGCAGGTGGTGCAAGGACTGTCATTAAAGCTAAGCAGGACACGATCTGGTTCCTGGCCACCGGAAAACTCCATGTATGCTGCCTGAGGCTTGGCCACAAAGGAAAGAAGGTAGAACAGAATAGAAATATGTGCACCAGTGCCTTTTTAAATGGGGAATGAGCTCTCCCCCCCCTCCCGGCATCTGAAATTGTACAGCCCAGGTGCAGGTTTACCATCACAGCAAGAAGTGGACTGCAGCAGCTGAGACCCAGAAGAGGTCTTCCCTTTTTGATGATTATAAAACAGCAACAATCGCACTGGTGCTTTGTAGAGGAGCCTAAGGAAAAAGATAGATCTTTGCCCCAAGAAACATACTGTCTAGATGCTGACATCCCCCTGGACCCAGGCTGGGGTCCCCAGCCCTGAGTAGTGTCTCCTTCCCCCCCCCCATAGGGCTTGCCCGAGTCCCTTTCATCAGAATGAATGGGGGTGTGCTGAAGCCTTCAGCAAATCCCTAGACTGAGGCATTTGTGAGCAAACTTAAAAGTTTATAAGCAGTATTATTTTTATTCATCATGACAACCCTGACACAGGTCAACAGATCCATGTTACAGAAGGAGCTGAGGCTACATGATGATGACATGCCCAAGGCCGCCTCTTGAACCCATGGCGGAGCAGCAGGGACTCGACATCCAGTTCAAAGTCAATATCCTTCCCACGAGATGATGCAAGCCTAAAAAATGTGTGTTCTGTCACATCAAGCCAAAGATGCAGGAAGCCAGTATTCATCCAATTTGCCTGTCCAGAAGTCTGCTCTTTTACAAGGACTCTGGAAAATTGGCTACCTTACCCCCTAAAGATGTAACACTTGGCATGGAATGACATTTGCCAAGACCGGGAGTGGAAGCCGTTCCCATTTCCGAACATCTATTCATCCGATGCAGGTGTTTGCAAGAGATGTCTATCATGAGGACAGCTGGAGACGAAGCCGTATCAAATAAATTGTTGGGAGAAGTTCCATTTTTTTCCCTTCTGAAAAGAAAGTGGAAAGATCAGACATTTTCATTTCAGCATGATCAGAATTCTTACTTGGCAATTGCTCTAGCCAAACAGGCATTCTTGTGTAAAGATTCAAAATGTAACTGGACATCACACAGGAAATAACATGGATGGAACAGCCCCTAAACTGTGCCTCTTCTTCCTCGTAACCTCCAGTTGAACACAACGCATGGCGAGACATCATCATGCTGTGCATTGCTGACGTTAGGTAGGGGCAGAGCAATGCATAGCGCAATGATGTCACATTACAGGCTGGGTTTAACTGAACCGTACAAGCGAGAGGGTGGACTGGAGAGAGAGGGAGCGGCTATCCCTCCCAGCATGTACTGAGGCCCTCAAAACAAAGAAGCCCATGCATGTAGAAAACTAGCATGCCAAAGAGAAGGCTAGGGTAGAATCCTTCACCCTTCATGCTTCTTCCCTATGTGCAGGGAGTATCTGAGACCCGGAAGCATTCATACATGCATTCTTCCATCTAGAGATTTCAATACTTTTCCAATGGCAAAATGCTAGCCGAGTGAAGTAATGGGATGGGGGGGGGCTACAATTTGATAGCCCATACCTGTCACACCACCACAGTCCTTGTCATCTCCACGGTCTGGATGATTATTACATTCTCCTCTGAAGGGCTTCTTCCATTAGCCTGGCACCCTTTGTTGTAACTCACTCAGTCTGCACTGAGACATATGGTGGCGACCTGTCCGGGAGGAGGCAGGATGGAAGGCACCACAATTCAACAGCCACAGCCACAATCCATGGAGCAGCCACCTCTCCGCAACAATGACATAGTCAACTCTGCAGATGGAGGCCGGTCTCATGAGAACGCAAAGTCCCCTTGTGCACATACAGAAGTTGCTGTGCTTGTGAAAAAGGATCAGAGAACGGGAGGCCGGGAAGGGGAATGGGCAGCAAGCAAAGACACACAGCCTGAGCAGGATGACGGGAGAGGAGGGTCTGGCTGCTGCTGCTGCTGCTGCTGGAGAACCTCCGTCCTCCTCCTCTCCCATTCTGAGGCCTCCAGGCCGGCTGGCTGTCCCCATTTTCCAGGGGTGTCCCGGTAAAGTGCTGCCTCTATTTTGCCCTCCTGTTGCCTTTCAAGGATGATGCCTCATGACATATCTTAGCGTGAGGTGTTCAAGTTGTCATTCTTCAGGGCTCAGCTCCTTCCACCTCAAGGAAGTTAAATCCCAGCATAGGTAGATGCCTCTTGTCTCTCGGGTGCACAGGTAGGCAAATCCACTCGCACGAACCACGTGCTTCCTGCAGCTACCGATGTCGCGTTTGGACTGTTGCTCACAGATTGTACAACAGCTGTGTCTGTTTTATATGTCATTAAAACCAAAAGAACAAACACCCTGGTGGCTCTTAAATCAGCACAGGGCAGGCTATTGCAGAACAAATGAACACAGTCGGACGGAGATGAGCTTTCAACAACGTGTAAGAAGAGTGGACCCGCTGGAGAGGGTGGGGCTTGCAAAGCGATCCTTGGAAGGAGACCAGGCTGTGCTAAGCCTGTCCTGACTTTTATCTGGCAACTGTGGGAGGGCACAGAACGTTGCTGCTGCTGCCGCCGCTGCCCCAGGCCACCCGGCCTATTTTGTTGGGCTGACCTTTCCGGCCACCAGGACTATTGGAGCACGAAACGATGGCAACGCTTCATCTTGCAGCAGCAGCAGCAGCAAGAGCGGGGCCTTTAAGGAACCTTCCTGATGCGGAGCAGTTAGGACAACCAGCCCTGCAAAAGGGTTATCTGTCATATGCATGAAAAGAGATGATAATCATAATTTTTGGCTGGCCCTGTATGGAAAAAAGAAAGCACTTCACGATCCTACAGCTGTTCTCACTCTGGCATTTATAATTTTATTGCTCAAATATGAGCTTTTGTTCACCGTCCAAGCGTAATGAAAACATAATATTTCAATATAAAAATCCCCATTTACCTTTCAAGCCTTTTTCCTGTCCAAAACGTTCCCTAGCAATTTGTGTCCAAACTGGGTCTCTCTCCCATTATTCATGTCTTCCCCACGCTTGCTCGCATTAATAGGTGCTAATTCTCCCTCTGTGACATCATCACTGGTTCTCATGGCAACCAGCTGTGATGTCACAAACACAAGACAATGGCCCCTGGCGAGGAAGAAAAGCCTGCAGGGCAGGTCCACCCTTTCGGACAGGGCCTGGAGGGGCTTGGCATGCATTGTATGAAGCAGACCAAAGTGCTACCAAGGCTCTTGCAATAGTAGCCACCAGGGCATCAAGGTCTTGTTCCCATTGTAGGATCCCAGCCGCTGGTATTTAGAGCGGCACCGTAAGTGGCGCAAAGTGCAAACTGGTGTAACGCGGCCCCTTTGGTGTAATGCTAGAACGGCTCAGGGGAGAGTGGTTGGGGCCATGTTACACTGGTTTGCAAAGTGCGGTGCAGCATCTTGCACCACTTATGGTGCCACACTCCCTCCAGCTGTTTAGAGGTATGCTGCCCCAGAACATGGAGGTTCCATTTACCGGTAGCTATTGTGACAAGCACCTGTTGACTAGCTTATCTTCGGTCATTTGAATATGTTTTGTCCCCTTTTCCAGACATCAGAGTAATTCACTTTTAAGGTCCATCAAATTCAATAGCAGGGAGCAGGAATGGAGCTTTTCTCAACCTTAAACCCCACCCGCATGTAGCACAGATTCACGTTGGGTCTGATACTCCTGTTGACCTCTCTCTGAATCAAACACAGGCAGGGGAGCTCAGCAGGGTCAGCCGTGAGCCCCTTGTCTCTCCTGCACTCCACCTCCTTCCAGCAAGAGTGCTCCAAGGGGGCGGGACTTGATCTGGACGCCAAGGGAGACAAGGGCTATCTCTCTCCTGTCACGCAGTGCATGGACATCTATCTTTAGACGTGCTGATACGGCCTATTCTCACCAGCTGGGAGAGGCGAGAGGGTGGTTGTCTCGGAGGCTTAACACACCCGACGACGTTGGCCTCAGCTAACTTTCTCACTTTGGTGTATGCAAAGCAAGGAGGGAGAATGTGCTTTGGGAAATTCAAACAAGAAAGAATGCAGGTTGAGATGAATGGCTTAGGAGTAGGCCGGCGTGTTTCCAATATTCCCCATTATACAGTAAGGCGGCTTACAGAAGATGTATGAAAGCTTGTTGACCCTTGTGCACTGTCCTTGCCTCTCCTGTAGGGGGCATACACTTACTGCAAGACCAGGAGGACAGGGCAGGTTTCTTAGCTGGCACATGATCCGTGTTGTGAATCCACAAAGTGAATGGGTCTGCAGGTGAGGACATCATCATCCTCGACTGCAGACCCATTCACTTTCTCCCAAAGAAGGAACTGGGAGCCTTTCCTGTCCCTCCTCCCAACTGGGTAAGGAAGTTAATTGCTTTTATGGAATGAAGTAACAGCCCATCCCATTGATTGACATTTTACTAGTGTTTAATAACAATCCGAAGGTTACTGAGAAAAATCAAAACGGAATGGGGAGATGAAGGAGAGAATCCAAGACCTATTCCCAGAGACAGAATGAATAAGGGAATGTTTTGCAAAGTTTTTCCACTAGAAGAGAGCTGTGCTTGGCCTGGAATTCCTGTCCAAAGAAGCGTTCCCATAAATTAAACTCATGTTTTGTTTTTTCTAACATCAGTCCATCTCACCACAAGGTCTCAGTGCCATGCCATTTCTCGACCACGTTGGGATGGCCGGTCATAAATCTTGGGGTGTGGAGGCACCAGAGAACAAGAGTTACGATCTGAACAGGAGGTGTAAATTGCTGTGTGTTAACGCCAGTCTTTTTTTCATTCTCTGTCTTCCTTTTATATGATCATCCTAACAACCACGAGCTAACAAGATGCAATTCCGGCAGTGCTCTCTTCCAGTTAGCCACCCTCCGTCGAAGAACAGAGCCATACACAACGCCAGCCATATTGGATGCCATTGCTAGAATATTTCTTTCCTCCCTTCGGAGGTCTACCCACAAACTGTCCCCTCCCATTCTGAGTTCCAGAACAGTTATGGTGGTCTTTTCCAGGGGCGCCTTGTTACCTCCAGGAGAACTTCACATACATGATGCGACATGTTGCAGGAGAGGGACTCAGTTAATTTGTCACCTAGGAAGGAGTTTGGGGCGAACCTGGAAGGCAGCCAGAAGTGCCTGTAATCCACCATTCAACAACAACAGATCCGACCTTTAGAAGTGATGAACTGCTCAGCTCAGACCATCAGGGAAGCATCCCTAGTGGGCCATGTAGGGCTGGGCTGGGAAGGCACTTAGAGGGAGGAATATGGGGAAGTCAGGACCTTTTGCTCTGGCAGAGCTTTTGGAGTCACCCAGGGTGCCATTTTGGATTTGACTGTGTGGATGGAGGGGCCAGGTTCTAGGCAAGGTTTAAAGGCTCATTCTAGAACACATTTAAGATTAGATTGCCAAAAAGCACTGCATGTTGAGGGCATTTCTTATAACTATTAACATGTGCAAGGATCCGACAGTATACCTTTGCCGTGCATTCCAAATTCAGAGAGCTACTGTAGCATTGTGGCTAGAAAAAAGAGCCCCTGGTTCAAATGACACCTCTGCTATTCACTCATTTGGTGACTTTGAGCAAAGACACTATCGTCGCTAACGCTAACCTCTGCCCCTGACCTGTGGCTCTGTAGGAGAGCACATGTTTTGCCTACGATCCGTCTCATTTTCAACCCCTGGCAGCATCTCCAGGTAGGGTTGAGAGCCACTGCCAGACTGAGCTAGATGGACCAAAGTTCTGGCTCAGCCTGAGGCCGATTCGGATGTTGTTAGGAATATTTGGCTAGAAAAGCAGCTGGCTGCTCAAGGAAGGGATCCACAGAGCAGGAACTGCACGGCTGCATGGTCTAAAGCTGCTCAGAGCTCAGCCCAGTCTAATCCCTCTGCTTTAATGCAACTAAGCTTGACAGCACAATCCTGTGCATGTTGCGGCAGCCGGCCTAAATGCGGTCCACGCTGGCATGGCCCAGGCTCACTTTGGAGGAAGGGAACATTCATTCCCTTTCTCTGGTGTAAGCGCCAGACACCCCAATGGGAGCTGGCATGTGTCCAGGGAGGCTGTCTAAGATTTTATTGTTTTTAAATTAAGTATGTATTGTTTAAACTTATTTTCTGTATTATTTTAAACTATGTTTTTTAATTTTTGTTGTAAGCCGCCTTGGGCATTTGCCTCGGCATAGGATAAGGCGGAATATATTTTTTAAAAATAAATAAATAAATAAGACCGTGTAAGGCTGGCCCAACCTGGGAAGGGGTTTGGGATATCGGCACAAACCAGCACAATATCCCCTCCCCCTCCCAGGCCTTGCCACCCCCTGCCCACCCTCCCGCCAACTGGCCTAGGACTTACCTGGGTCAACTGGCACAGGTCCTGGGCAGTGTGTTATATTGGGGTTATTTGAGTTTTGTTCCCCCTTACACCCAGGCAGACTGCTATACTTAGCTAAATAAACACAAGAGGCATAGGCTGAGTGAAGTTGTAAAAGAAGAAATAGTTTACTCACAGTTCAGTTCATATATACAACATCTGGTTAAGACCAGAGGTTACTCTAACTTAGGATGGAGCGCCCCTTCAGCTGGCGCTCCCTGCATGAGGTGTGCTGTAATATGGCCGCTGGGCAGCAGAGCCCAAGCATGGCACATCTTACCTCGTTGGCAATCAGAAGAAGAAGAGAGCTAAGAAGGGTAGGAGAAGGAGGAAAGAGAGTCAGGGAGCCACGCCCCTTCCTTGGAACACAGAGAGGTCAAGGTAAAAGGTCTTTCAGGTGACCAGATGACACACTGCCCCCCAGTGTCCAGCAGATGAACGCTGCCCATCTCCAACATGTTGTAAGCGGTGTCGTCCTCCGCGCCGGTGCTGCTTACAGTCCAGGAGCAGCAAAAGTGCTTTACGGCACTTTTGCGACTCCTTAGGCCAGCAGAGTGAGAGCCAGTGGCGTCGCTATCGTGAAGCGAGGATAGCGGGATGCCATGAAGTGATGCGTGCACAGAGGTGACGCGTGCACGCACGCGCATGACGCGCGTCACCTCCTCTGCGCACGTCGCCTCCGATTCCGAAGACGTCCCCGGAGCCGGCTCACGGCCTCGGAGGGGCCTTCCGAGGCCGGGAGCCGGCTCCGGAGACGTCTTCCCCGGCCGACGCGCCAGGGCCTTCTGATGAAGGCTCTGCGTCACAACGGAATTTATACCGGTTTTCGCGCATGGTATAAAACGGTATTAATTCCGTTGGGACGCAGAGCCTTCGTCAGAAAGCCCTGGCGCGTCGGCCGGGGTGGTCGCTTCAAGGCTTTCTCCCGGCCTCAGAGCCTCCAAGGCTGGGAGAAGGCCTTGGAGCGGAGCCGGCTGCAACGGGGGGGGGGGGGGAGCGCCCAGGGGCGCCCGGGGCAGCGTCCCGTCGGGTCGCCCACCCAAATCACGGCGCGCCCTGACGGCAGCGCCAGATTAAAACTTAGGGGGTGGGGATGGGGGGATTAGGGTGACGCACGTTGCCCCGCCTCGGGGCAGCACGCGTCCTAGTGACGCCGCTGGTGAGAGCTCTGCCGTCCTAACGTTAGGTAGGATCAGGCTGTAAGTATGTGTACAGGAAATAACCACATATTCTTCCCTGTCCACCTTAACACCATCCCTGTCCCTTCCGTTTTTGTCTTTGAGCCACTTTTGGACTGCGAGCCCCTCAAGGCAGGGACCTGCCTTCTCTTCGATTGTAAAGTGCCGCCAGCACATGGATGGTGTTTTTTTGAATACATCAGTGACAGACCTGGGCTGCATGATTTGTGCCCCACTAAGGTGAACTTCGGACATCAGCCACCAGGGTTGTAATTGCCTGTCTGATGTTGCGGCCCATCTGCAACAATGGGGGACGGAGCTCAAGAGCACATCAAGGAGGCTGAGGCTGTTTGCTTTTTGGGAGCACATTTCTTGGCCTCTACAACTTCATATCGTGGGTTTGGCAGAAGTGAACTTGATTTCTCAAAGGCGTAGGCCTTTTAATGGGCCATGAACTCTCACCCTTGTGCGGCTTTTCAATGCCTTCCTCGGACAGCCTTCCGGTCTTGATTGGAAAGTCCGGGGCTCCTATGAAGAGCGGAACTACGAATGCTGGAAAGGCACAAGGGCTGGTTATGGAAAGGCTGAGCCAACCCGCAACTGAGCAGCACAAGAAACCAACCAGGCACATGCCCTGGGACTGGGCACTCATTCCTTTCCACGGAGGGTCTTGTCTGTTTTTTTGACATGCTTGCAAAAATGTCTCCCAATTTTGTCTGCAGTTTTCATCTTCAGCCCCTGACATACCTTCCGCCTTCGGCAGGTGCAGAGGGTCACTCCTCATTCACCGTTCACAGTAGCTAAGCAATCTGACAGTAGTCCCTCCCTCTGGCTTTGGCATGGCTTGCGATGCCTTCTCACAGAGGAGCAGGAGGAGGAGGGATGACCTGGTCTGCCTTGGCAGTTGGACTCTTTAGATTAGAACATGATCTTCTCTGATTCTCTCACTAGGGGTCTCTGTGTTGATGATATCGGTTTGTGGCCACACTGGGAATGCAGGCATAGCCTCCAGTGTCTCCCAGATGGAAATCCCATCCGTGATAGGCACCCTGTCCCTTTTTGGATATGGTCAGCCTACATCATGGGCTTGTGCCAGGGCCTAGAGCAGAGGTTCTCAACCTGTGGCACGGGTACCCCTAGGGGTACGCGGACCTCTTGCTGGGGGTACACCAAGCCCTGCCCCTTATCTACCCCATCAGCAGCTAATTAAGTGTTAATTAACATGGATTTTAAATTTTAATTATTTTCGGAGCCCTTCTGTCTCTCTGATTTTGGTTTGGGGCTTATGTTTGTACTTTGGAAAATATACTTTGGTGGGGTGGGGGAGGGAGGAGCTGATTTTGGGAAGTGTGACTTGGAGAAAAAAAAAGAGATCCTTGCATATCTCTCTCTCTCTCTCTCTCATTCTCTCACACTCACACTCACAGTTAAATGAGACATTTTTTCACATTTAAAATTGTTTTAGTACTTTTTAATTTAGTGATTAATTACCTAATTAATTGATTGATTAATCCAATTAATTAGCAGGGGGTACTTCAGAAAATTGGACTGTGATAGGGGGTACCCGGGCCTCCAAAGGTTGAGAACCCCTGGCCTAGAGTCTTCTCTAGAGGAGAACAGACTAGAATGGGAGAATAGGACTAAATAGGCTGGAAAGGTGGTCAAAGACTCTGGAATATTCAAGGCAAGCAGACAGCTAGCAGACATTCAGTGCAATAATCCATAACTTCAAACTTCATCCAAATCCAATTGCATGAGGTTAGCTTATCCAGAGTAAATTTGGAAATAAATATCTTTCTCTGAGATCTCATATCGCTGAAACTAACATTTAAATGAAATGCTGGCACAGTCCTAGTCTTCATTTGATTTCCTTTCTTCTTTCTTTCTATTCCGGGTTGTCACTTGGAATCTTACTGCCCAACATTGACAGAGCATGTGGTCTGGGGTGGGGGTGGGTGGGGCAATTGGACCGCCAGCAGGAGGTAAGTACCATTAACAATATTTTTTGCTAACCCCTGGTCGACTGCCCGATCGCCTATGGGTCTCTTCAGACTTACACCAAGTCCAAGGAGAGAAAAGAGGCGGGGCAGCCTGGGAAAGAGGGGATAGGATCTGGCACACACTGGTGCCACTGAGATCCACCTCCTCCCCGCCCATGACACGCCCCTTCTCCCAACTTATTGGACCAATGGAGGCACCAATGGAGGCTTCATGCTGCACAACTGTCCGTTTGCAGCAGTGACCCAGAAGTGCGCGATGGTGGCCTGGCTTTTGCGCTGCCATAAAGGGCCTTGCGCTGCTGGAACACCAATTCTGGCAGTGCCTCAATAGGACTGGGGCCTGAATCAAATAATCATATGAGTTTTTGTCAATTAATTGACGAATGCATTGCTTAAATTTGCACATAGCTGAAAGCGATTGTTCTGGAGCAAACAGCACACTTCCTTTGTTTTTAGAATATTATTCACATGTGTGTTGCAGGAAACATCATTGTTCCTGCCTGTGTCTGAGCAAAAAGGACTGCCTCTTTTTGCCACCTGCAGTTTTCAAAAATCCTTAGATTAAAAACCAATCCTTGTTTGAAAACAAAATCTGCTGCCTGATTAATAGGAGATACCTTTTTCCATTTATTAAAAGTGTTTTCAATCAATGACTCTAACCAATGAATGGAGTAAATGTTGCAGTCCTCCCTTCTTTCTTTCTTCCTTCTCGTTTGAAACATCCACTCATTTATAGGCAACCCCGTGATTGGTTAATCACCATCTTTCTCTCCACCAACACTCCATTATTCAAGAAACCGCACTCAACCGCCATGTCAAGAGTCAGTGGAAAGTCTTACTGAGGTGGCCACACACAGACTGTGAACACTCATTCAACAACACCTCCATGTTATTCTATTTGTTAGCGTGGGATGTGCCAGCTTCGAGAGCACACCATGTGGAAGAAGAAGAAGAAGAAGAAGAAGAAGAAGAAGAAGAAGAAGAAGAAGAAGAAGAAGAAGAAGAAGAAGAAGGATTCTGTGTTGTGGGATCCTTGTCTAGAACTTTATTTTATAATGAAGTTGAAGAACTGGGGTGAGCAGATACCGTATTGTCCCGAGTATAAGATGCACCTGATTATAAGACGCACCCTTAAAGTTTGGTGCTATTAAAAAAAATTAATTAAATCACTGGCATTAAATTGCAACAGCCTGATTATAAGACGCACCCCTAGTTTAAAAACTTAAATTAGGAGAAAAAAGTGAGTCTTATACTCAGACCAATACGGTACATCATCTGGAGGAACAGGTCCTTGGCTAGCATGAAGTGGCGAAGGGTCACCAGTCTCAGCCAAAACAGTCTTCTGCTGGCAGCCATCAGGGCTGGAGCCAGGAACTTTGGGCCCTGCCCATGTCTGCCTTGCGTGGCAGAGCATGATGGGGCAGGGGGCTATAGCTCAGTAGTAATGAAGATACTTTGCATGCAGAAAGTCCCTGGTACCTTCAGGTCGTTTTGGGAAAGACCCCTGCCCTGCCTGAATCCCTGGACAGCTGCTGCCAGTCAGTGTCAACCACAGTCACCCCGATGGTCGAATGTCTGTCTGACTCAGAAGATGGCAGCTGATTATGCTCATCCTTCTGAACAATGGCATTTCTCAGGGCAGTCCATAAGCAGCTGCCTTCTCCTCCCAGCCAGGCTGGCCATTGGGTATCAAGGCATCCTGTTCAAGCTGGGACCTGCTTGGCCTGCAGCTGCCTCCTAGCTCGAGACCCACAGCCTGTCCTCGGGCTCCCAGCTCACCCCTCCCCTCGGTGCACTTCATTCAACAGGAAGGAAGATCTTTGGAGGATGAGGCAGAGTTCTTGCAAAAGTGGACACTGGGAACCAGCAAATCTTTCACACTAGGAAAGACGAGAGTTTCTGTACTGTCAAGACTTGGCCAATGAGGGCAGTTCACTGGTGGGAAGAATACTCTGGCACTGCGGGGGGGGGGGGGGCGGCGGCGGCTGTAACTTACAGGGGAGGAGAAAGCATTCTAACACCATCAAGTGATCATCAAGAGATGGTGGTAGAGGCAGGGGGTGGCTTGGTCAGACTTGTGTGGGCCCAGGCTGCTGACGTCAGTGGGTGCTGCTCCACACTGACCAGCCGTGTGCTTGCCAGTACTGACTTACAGCCCTACTCTATCCAATACCCTCCCCCACTGGTGCAGCTGCACCACTGGACTGCACGCTACATCCTGCAGGGGGGGCAGTCCCTGAGGTCTCCTATGGGTAAGGGAACATTTGTTCCCTTGCCCGGGGTAAGCCTCCACTGCTACAATAGGTCTACTCAGACCTGTAACAACGATTTTGCTGGTGCATAACTGAGTGGACCCGAGAAGGTGGATTAAGGCCGGCAAGGGAGATAGGACATTGATGGTGCCAGTGCCACTGATACTGCCCCCTTCCCAGCCTTGATGTGCCCCCTCCTCACTCTGGTCTCCACCCTGTTCCTCCCCCTACCTGCCCCATTCTGCTCACCCCTGCCTGCCCCCACACTGACTTACTGGCACTGGGGCTTTTCTTGGGTCTATTGGACAGTGGCTACTTGCTACTTGTGGCAGCAGCCCGGCTGCACTCTATGGCATGTCACAGTTCACATCAGCAATAAAGCAGGCTGAGCCGCCGGAACACGAGTTCTGCAGCGCAGCGTCTCCATAGGATTGGGGCCTGAAACACCTCTGTCTCCACTGTTGCCCCCCATGGTTCCAGTAAGTGTGTGCTTTCCACTCCTCTTCCAGTCACCCCACTGGCCACCAATACCAGAGATCTCCAACTTCCTGAAGCTCGCCTTGGTCTCTGACTCTGCTATGAGGCCTAATAATGACACATGCTTTACTAAATGGCCTCATCCCTTTACATACCACATTCCTTTGCTCTCAGTGTAGGGGCTGCCTTCTCTTCCAAGGCAGAGGTGCCCAGGCCCATGAGAAGGACAGAGAAGATACCAAGTGTTGGCTGTAAGGAATTGGGCTGCTGGAGGGAGAGCCGGGTGACAATGGATGACGAGGAAGGTCAAGGAAGACTCTATTCAGGAAAGGCCCAGTCTAAGCTCTCATCAAGCAGTGCAACTGTTGCTGGAGTGCATCACTCAGTCAGCAGTGGGTTGGCTCTCATGACTGAATATTCCCCCTTAGATACGAAAAAAACCTGTCCTTGCCCATTGAAAAATAGCATGCCATTGGAACAGATCCAGCATTCTCCTGGATATGCTTGATGTCGGGGTACAGGGACTTTTTCATGGGGGGGGATAGGTATGGATCTCTGGCACCAGTCAAGAAGGCTACAACACCACATTTTGCCCAAAGCAAAATTGTAACTGAGTGCAGAGATTTCTGCTCAGGGAAATCGTCTGAGAAATTAAGTAGGAATCAAAAAGAGTTTCAATTTCTTAGAGGCAAGAAGTGGTAAGTCACACATCTGTAAGTAGCCCCAGTAACATAGCTGGGGGGGGGGCGTTTTGCTAAGTGGCACAAGACACTGCAACTCACTGTGTAAGCAGCCCCTCCCACTCGCCATCGGAACCATTCCAGGCAGCGAAGGCAGGGCACAAGCGCTCACTGATCCAATCAAAGTCTCCAGTGCATTGCCATTGTTGCCCGGAATGGCTTCGGCGGCGAGTGAGAAGGGCCTCTTACACTGTGAGTTGCAGTGTCTTGCACAGCTGAGCACGTGGCCCCCCCTCTAGCTATGCTACTGAGTAGCCCCCACGTTTTGCCTGAGGAGATATTTTGAGATCCACAGATTTGGAAGTGATCTGGAGCAGCTCTGTCTTGAATAGTGGAAGTGGGCAACAGGGAGCCAAGCTCATCAGCTGGCCTGCTGCACCTGGCTACAGGAGGCCAAGACAGACCTTGGACCACTGGGACCCTCACGAAAGGGGGGGGCAGCCAGTTGTGGCAGCAACATGAGGAGTTGAGCTGGAAAGCGAGGATGAGCAGCAGCCTTGGCCAACGGATCAGGGGCTGAGCAAACATCCTCAGAATTGCTATTCATTCTGCAAGAAGCGTTGTCGGGGTCAGCGCTTGGCTGCATCACACGGGGCACAGGATGTGGTGATGGCACCTGGCTTTGATGCCTTTAAAAGGGGTTTGGACAGATTCATGGAGGAAAAGACCATCACAGGTTACAAGCCATAAGCAACCTCCTGGTTTTTAGAAGAGGGTTTTCTCTGTGCCAGGTGCAAGGGAGTGGCGACTGGACACAGGTATCTTGTTGTCTCGTGTGCTCCCTGAGGCATCTGGTGGGGCCACTGTGTGACACAGGAAGCTGGACTAGATGGGCTTTTGGCCTGATCCAGCAGGGCTCTTCTTATGTTCTTATGTTCTTATGGGGCTGAAACTTTGGAGGTTCTCTGGTGTTTAACATCCTACCAGGGAGTCCAGGGTGACTGGACCGGTCAGCAGAACCAGCCCATTGGTTCTGCTGACCAGGTCGGCAAGAGAAGCCTCTGGGTCAAGCCTGGCTACCCTCTTCCCTTTGTTGACAGCCTGACATTGAGCTTTAAAATATTTGCATATTCTTGCGCACTGATCCTTTGGTTTGTAAGCAAACCGGATCTCTCCAACCTGCTCTTTTCGTCAGCAGAGAGAATGGCAGAGGCATACCTAGGCCTCCCGGTGCCTGGAGGAAGGGGGCGGGGCCTAGGTGACGTGACGCGCCCAGCGCGTCACCGACCCCGACCCCCCGCCGGTTTCCTACCTATTTCGGAGCCAAACCGGCTCCAGGGAGGGCGGGAGGGCCAAAACTCCGCGCCCCGACGAGCCTGGTAAGTCCTCCTGCGCCTGGAGCCGCTGCTCCACGCGCTCCACTCTCCTCCCACCACTGGAGAATGGTTTCTCTTTGCTGCTGCTGAGCTGTTGTGTTCTAATTTTCTTCCAAAGAAATGGCTTCAAGTCAGAAACAGGACCGCAAGTGGGCAACAGGTAGCCCAGCTCATCAGCTCGCCTGCTGCCCCCGGCTCGGGATGATGTGAGTTGTTGCTCCCTTGCCAGCCAGCCAGCCAGCCAGCCAGAGTCCTCCTAAAGCAGGCCAGTCAGTCCCAGGGCCTGATCATGCCTCCGACGATGCCCCACCCTGCTCGGCTCTCAGCTGCCTGCAGTCCAGCATTGTGGCCACTAGACGACACAGACCCATCTCCTTCCCAATCTGTTGTCTGCTGGGCTCCTTTCACTTGGGCCTTGAGAACCAGGGATACAATTTCAAACAGATCCTTTCCTTGCCTGAGGCTGGAGTTGCTCCTGGCAAAGCATGACCAGCTTTTGCCAACGCTGGTGCCAAAACTGCTTTTCCATGTGCTGCCCTGCCAAAGCTCTCCTATACTAGTATGTCAGTGGAGTACAGACTTTCCCCTTCAGAGCCCCATCAATCAATTTTCCTGGAGGAGCTGGCTAGAGAAGAGGCAATGAATGGACTTGCCAAACAGCCTGGGGGTGCTCCAGAGATTGCTAGGCCCAAATCCTGACAGTAGCCTTTGGCCCACAGGGTTTGTGGCAGGAAAAAACAGGATCAAACACAAACTGTCCTGGTCAAACTCTGACATCTGGCAACTGGGAAAGAATTTAAAGGACAACTTATATGAATGGTGGAGGCAGAAAGAGCTGTGAATCTGTAACCTACAGGACAGAAGGTCTATGGGAAAAATGAGGTTGCACGCTTTTTTCTCCTCTGGGATTCTGGGAAAGGATTGCATTGCTTCCATATTCTGTACAACACCATCCTAGGAAGAGATGCCAGTATGAAATAAACATTAATAGTGGTAAAAGGTGATTCGATGGCAACTAGAACAAATGAGCCCAGTAATAAATTACGACTAGTAGAAAGAATTAGCAGTAGTCACAGTAAGCACAGAAGCCCCCACGCCATTTGTCTGGACGGGCTGCCCTGAGACCACACCCATTTCTTGCCTCCTGGCATCCGAACTGAAATGCCAGGATGCAACCATAGATGCCACACCTTCCAGCGTTCCTCCAGTCTAGACGCAATCAAGAAACTCCATCTCTTATTTTGAAAAAACAAATGTCACTTGAAATGTTTCCAAATTGGGATCAACAGAGTTTGTATGGAATGATTCAGTTTTGGCTAGCACCTTTCTTGAAGTGGCAAGCACCCAGAACAGCAGGCTGCACGCTGGGGGGTGCAAATCCTCATTTGAGAAACGGAAAAAAAAAATCCCATTGAAATTAAACAGAAAACTGACTTTCCCTCTCCTGGAGACCAAGCTGCGTGTTTGAGCGATTTCTAGGTGGGTACTGAAAGGAAAGAGATCAACCTTTCCACCTTCTCAGGATGGAAATGTGCGGTTCACCGGACAAGGGTTGAATGTCAGGTTGTCATCAGGGAAACATGACATGTTCTCAGTTGGAATGACGGGGAATCTCCACAAATGGAGCACTTCTTGTTCCTATAGCTTCCTTCTTCAAAGTGAAAACACTGAATACTCTCCAATATACACATTTTAAATGGACACTTCCTTGCAGAATCATATTTTTTTTAGAGGTGGTTAGCTTTGGACATGTCTACAGGGCATAGATGTGCAGTTTCAGGCCAGGACGATAAGTCAAATGAGGGTCAGGTCAAGGGTAGAACAAAGTCCAGGTTAGATGGAATTTGTGGCAGAAACACAGGGGACAGAGGACTGGGGACAGGGATGGTAGGAGACACACTGGAAAGGCTCATGGAGTATCCATGGCAGACAGACACCATCAAAGGACAGGTTCAAGGAGCTAATTCTAGAGGGGCAGCCACGTCTATTTACCTTTGTACTATGTCTTTCTTCCATCGTGGATTTCCAGGTGGCATCCAGATTCCAGACACTGATCAGTTCTAGACCTAGATCTAGAAGCTTGGCGATGGCAAGGTGACTGTATCATTTCCCCTCAGCCCATGCCCTGGGTCTCAGGGTTTTCTAGACACAACTTCTTGACTGACCAATGGCTTCTCCTTTCTTTGTTTTTGCAAGACCTGCTGGGAGATTAGAGCCTAACCAGGCCGAAGCACAGTTAGTCTGCTGTATCACACTGTGGGTCATGAAGGCAGGCTTGAGATGCTTGCCATGCAACGGCCTGTAATTTAAGTGTCCTTCATCTCATGGTTTGCCCCACCCATCTCCATCATAACTCTTCTGTTGTTGTTGTTCAGTCGTTAAGTCGTGTCCGACACTTCGTGATCCCATGAACCATATCCCGCCAGGCCTTCCTGTCCTCCACTATCTTCCTGAGTTCGCTCATTTTCATGTTCATTGCATCGGTGATGCTGTCTAACCATCTCATGCTTTGCCTTCCCCTTCTCCTTTTGCCTTCAATCTTTCCCAGCATCAGAGTCTTCTCCAGAGACTCCTCTCTTCGCATTTTGTTGTTGTTGTTCAGTCGTTAAGTCGTGTCTGACCCTTCGTGATCCCATGAACCATATCCCGCCAGGCCTTCCTGTCCTCCACTATCTGAGTTCGCTCATTTTCCTGAGTTCGCTCATTTTCCTGAGTTCGCTCATTTTCATGTTGGTTGCATCGGTGATGCTGTCTAACCATCTCATCCTTTGCCTTCCCCTTCTCCTTTTGCCTTCAATCTTTCCCAGCATCAGAGTCTTCTCCAGAGAGTCCTCTCTTCGCATTAGGTGGCCAAAATATTTGAGCTTCAGCCTCAGTACCTGTCCTTCCAGGGAACAGTCAGGGTTGATTTCATTTAGGATTGACTGATTTGATCTCCTAGCAGTCCAAGGGACTCTCAGGAGTCTTCTCCAGCACCACAGTTCGAAAGCATCTATTCTTCGGCGCTCAGCCTTCCTTATGGTCCAACTCTCGCAACCATACATTGCTACTGGGAACACCATCGCCCTGACAATGCGAACTTTTGTTGCTATCATAACTCTTAACACAGTTTTTAAAAGAGCAAGGCTGCACCATGAGTCCAGACTAGAAGTGGAGCTGTTACCCAGATTTCCTCCAGCCTAGCCCAGAGCACCAGTCTGTGCTCATGGTCAGGGGGCCATTTTCATCAGGCCTACCGCAAAAGTCAGCAGCCACAAGAGCATCTGGACTGGGACTGAGGACTGTGACCATCTCCTCCCTGCAAGTCCTACCCTGCAACCTTTAGAACTGTTGCAGGTGGCAGCCAGTGGCAACCAGGGGCTGCTCTTACACCTGCAGCCCAATAGAGGAGAAAAACTATTGTTTTGTCTTTCACTGTATGCACACCACTTTGGAAGGCATCAAGCAGAAAATAGCTACAGTCTATCTTTGATTGTGATGCTAGTAGGATCCACAACCACCAGTGTCTGGGATACAACCCAGGTGTGGATCACAAACTCCTAGTTGAGCATCAGTACTCTGGACCACACAGGACCCCTCCTTGTGTACTGAACTACATATATGCCTATTAAAAGCCACTGCTCGCTCCTCTGGTGGCCCTCTCTGTTTCTCCAACACCTCAGATCCAGCTCCAGAACAGAGAAAGGGTCATCTATTCCATCCTCTGCCTCCTCCTTCCTTGGTGGTGGCTTTTCTGGGCTTTCACTATCTGGGTATTAGTTGTGTGCCCTTAGCCAAGCCAGCTGCTGACAAGCTCAGCAGCAATATTCCTCTAAGGTGTCTGCGTGACAGCTTGGAGCTTGGCGTTTCTGTACTCACAGCAATGACATCATCAGATGTCATCTCCAGACTTCTGGGAATGCTGAGCTCCGAGCTGTGCGGAGCTCGGCTTTGGTGCTGGATTTTGAGCTGCACGGCGTACAGCTTAAAGGGAATAGTGGCTCCTCGGTGCTTTCCTCCCTGATTTTAAGCCTGGCCTGACAAGCCACATATTTTGCTTGGGAAGACCCAACTCTAGCATAGTGTGTTCTGGGCACAGCTGTAAGTTGTTTGACAGCGCAAGGGGACTGCAAACACAGTGTGAACTCAGGCAGGTTCAAGAATTGAGGAGTTCCTGCAAGTACTGTACCAAAGTCAGGACCATGGACAGCTGCAGCCTGGACCAGACTCAGCATTCAAGGCAGACTTGCGTGTTGTTCCAGCAGGGGTGTGAGGTTGACTGAAAGCTTATACTGTATACTCTCTAAGGACTTTAAGGTGGCTAATTCTGTGCCTTCTCCTGGCTTAAAACCCCCTTGTTTGATTTCTCAAATCTCGCAAGATATGAGAGTTCCCATAGGGCCAAGAACACTGGCCACACCCCCTGGTTGCAGCTTCCCATTCGCTGCCCCAAGAGGGACCGGCAAGAATGGGTGGCTGGACAATCTATGACGCCCATACCTCATATCTGAAAGCCCATGGAGGATGAATAGAGAGGAAATCATTTATTTACATTTTTTTTTTTACATTTAACACTCAATGTCATCAGGGCCATACCATTCTCCAAGAGCAATGGTATCCTTCGCTAGCTTTGGAAAGTCTGGCTGAAATTTGGCATCATTTTGCCAATCATGCCTTTTTTATTTTATTTTATTTTATTTTATTTTATTTTATTTTATTGCACAGGCCTTTCTGGATCATTATGAATGACTCAGTGAAAAACTAGAAGTTACCAGGTTAACAGAAGTTCCCACACACTTTGCAACATTGCAGTCACCAAGAGTCAGCCCTAGAGGTTTCAAAAGCATGGGTAGGCCTAGTGAGGGACCTCCCTTCCAGGATCGGGCACTGCCTATGTAACAAATGGCTTCCCTTACCTGGCCTCTTCTGCCACCTCTTTTTCCAGGGGTCAGGCAGGGTCGAGGCTATGCACCTGCAATGCCTTAGCAATCACTACCTCTGCTGTCTCGGGCAAAGAGCAGTGAGCCTCCTCACCACCTCCATCTTCTCCGGATGAGTCTTCAATTGGTTTCACTTTGTCCGCTTTAGCTTCTGGATGCTGCTTCAGTACAGGGAAAGCTGCTCTTGCTTGTTTAGGAGCTGCAACATCAACTATATTTTGAGCTGAAGTTTGGGAGGCAGCATAAATGCAGCCCTGAAGTGGGATGCTGGGATGCTGCTTAGACTCCCTCACAGATCCCTGAAGGGTTTGATTCACACCATATGTGCGAAGGATATCTGGGGTAACCTTACGTCACCCTACACTGTCGTAGTCCACACCTTGTCAATCAATGTCGTTCTATCCGGTCTGCTGGTGGCAAGCAGACCTTTTGGAAGCTGACCCTGGAGTAGACGTGTGGAGCAAGACAACCTCATTCTTTCCAGTGGCTCCTCTCTTGTCCCCTTATCAGAACATTGAGAGAACTGTCAGAGCAGGAGGGGAACCGTAAGCAAGAGTTGGCCCGACCCCATGAACATTTCATACCTCCAGGCAAGCTATGAAAGGCGTCCTTGTCCAAGTCCGGCCAAAGGGGATGTTTCGGCTCAGTAATGAGGTAATCAATTGCTCCATATCCTAGAAGAGGAAATGAGCCCGGCCAATACCAACCACAGCATTTAACTAATTCAGGTGTTCACAAGCTGATTCAGAACTGTGGGGCGGAATGAATGAATCTGGGAACAAGATGTGGCTTCTGCCATTATCCCAAGTGCAGGTGTTGCAGATGAAGGGAAAAACAGCCCAAGGGGAGGGAGGGAGGAAGGGAAAGCAAACCTATGGAAGGAGCATAGCCTGCCTCACTGGCAAGGTGGACACTCCAACTCTGCCAAGTGGGCCATCCAGGTGATGCTCAGAGCATGGAAGTAGGAAGCAGGTGCAAAGGAGCCAAAGTCCTAAGCTGAGATGCCCCACTGTAGAGTATGGAGGAGAGAGAGAGAGAGAGAGAGAGAGAGAGAGAGAGAGAGAGAGAGAGAGAGAGAGAGAGAACACCAGAAGAGACTGTGGCAGAGGGAGGGATCAAGATTGACTGACACGAGACTGGCACACATGAGTCATGGGTGGAGTAAATCGCTCCGCTTGCCAGACATTCTCCAGACATTTAAAGAACCCAATTAACCCAAATTGCAGATGCGCTCCAGTGTGGATCGAATCCTTCGGTCCTGTATGATGGTGAAGCCATGAGTTCTCATCCTGTATCGAGGCCTCAAGGTCCTCAGTCTCTGCTTGGTGCTGTCCAGAGCACCTCCACCTCTCCTCCCCTCATTTTGTGCAAGGGATCGAGGTGAAGGGGGGAGCGATAGTGGAAGGTTCTCAGCAGGCACCGAGACCCGAGATGGGGTCGCTGGTGCTCACTGCAATGTCCACAGACACACTAGTAGCAAGTGGAACGGCCTGCCCTGTGGCTTCTGCATCCAGAGCCTATTGGCCCAATCCTATGGGCCGGTTGCGACAGTGGGAGTTGCTTTCTGCTGCTGCAAATGCAGCAGCGCTCCCGCAAATGGCAGGCTGCTGCTGGGCGATTCGGAGTCGCCGACCAACACCGGTCAACAGCTTCGCACACCCACAACTGAAGAGCCTAACCCCCACCAACCCAGGTAAGTTGGCAGATGGGGTAGTTTGTGGGCAGAGAGGGGGTGGGGAGGTTTGGGAGGAGGAGGAGGGCAGGGAGCAGGCTGGAGGGGGTGGATCTCAGCTGCAAAAGCACACATCGAATCCTATTGCCCATTTTCCAACCTGCCCTACCCTCTTGCCCTCCTAGAACCTATGCGAGCTACATAGCTGGTCAGGGTCTGAGGAGACCCATAGGTGGTAAAAGGCCTACCCAGAGGTAAGTAAAAACATGTCTTGCTTACTGTACATCTGGTTGGCTTTCTGGATCCCCCCCCCCCCTTGAATGCAGCACATGCTCCATCAGTGTGGCTGCATCACACACAATGGTGGGGGATAAGAGTGGGCTGTTAGTCAAGACTTAGGCAGCCTCTAAAATGGGTACATTTTAGCTTGTACCATCTTATGAGCCAATATAGCAATTAGATATTCAGTTCCTGCAAAGCAAAAAAATTCCATGTGTTTCCAAAGCCTGAAGGATAAATGAAAATTAAAGCATCACTGACAAGTATGTGTAATATGAGTGTTATATTTTTTAAGTTTTCTTTTTGGGATGCCCAGTTCTCAGCCCAGCCCATCAATGAGGAAGTGTGATTCATGGCAGACTGATGGTGTCATGAAATCCAGAGGAGGAGGAAGAAGAGGAGGACCTGCCAGTTTGAAGATCTTGCCCTCTCCTGTCCAGGAAAACAGTAATTCACAACTTTTCAAAACACAGGACCTGCGTCCCTGATCCCTGGCTGCAAGCGATCGCTTTGTGGACGGAAGGAGCGTTCGGTCAGTGGAAGGCCCGCCCTGTCGGCCCGCCCTCCAGCAACAGCAATGCAGTGGGCCACCAGCATACAAGGCTGGTGACCGTGTGCACGCCACTGGAGTGCCCAGCCACTGCCGGAAGAGGTGAGGGCAGGGAGTGGAGAATCAGGGCAGGGAGGGATCAGGGCCACAGAGGGGCCTGGCAGGCGAGGACAGGGAGTGGTTCTTGGAGGCCATGGCAGTGCCAATATCCCATGCCCCCCACCCAGCCTCACCACACCCCCTTGGGTCAAAGAGTTGGCGCAGATCCAAGTGGTGCAGATGGGGACCATGTAGGACTCTCCATCTTGCCATGGTCCCTGGCCAACCCACAGGATGTAACCAGCCTGCTGCACCCCGCAGGCCAGCTGAGGACAGGATTAGGCCCTAAGATTAGTTATACAAGCTGCCTGCATGAAGCTACTCTTTGGAGTGATGATTTTTTTACAATGTTTTTTACATTTTTTTTTACAACTTAAGCTGCATTCCTGTTGCTTCATTGAAGTCAAAGCACTACTTTGCTTGCATCTAGGAGGTGAATGCTGGAATGATCTGGGTACTGAACTCAGCGGGGCTTTGTGGGCACCCTGCCCCCTGGGGTTCATCCCAAGCAATTTTCTCCCTAAGGGGTCTGTCTGCGCTGCTGTGTGGCAGCTTGGCGGCATTTCTGGATGCACAGTGACGTTGTCATACGTCATTGCCAGACTTCCGGGAGCTCAGCTTGGCTGGGTTATGAGCTGTGCAGTCACGCGGTGGCACAACTTAAGGGGAGCAAGGATTCCCAGGGGGCAACTCCACATCTAAGGATTGGGGTATGACATCTGGAGGGGACGGACCCAGGGCGTGAAAGCAGGACAACTGAAACCAGGGGAGATGCTGCACACAAGTCTTCTATTGGCACTTGGTGCCACCAGGAAATGTCCCCACTTCGGAACCCCCAGAAGATTCCCCTCTAGCTGCCCAAAGGTGGCCCCCCCATATGCTGTGGTGTGTCCATCCAGCAGCCTGGGAGATCCCCTGCTGCCCATGGGAGTGAGTCCCTGCCCAGTAGGCTCCTTGAGGACCCGTTCTTCCCCGTGGCCGCCTCTTCGGGGTCTGTGTTGCCTCTCACTTCCCCCACCCTCCCTCCTCTTCTCTCTCTACATTGCCTGCTTCTCCCTTCCTGTTCTCCCCCCCTCCCTTGTGCACCTGTCACATCTGCCCAAGTTGGCCTTGTCTCCTCCCCTTCCTTCGCCCCCCTTGTTTGCTCCTCTCTCTCGTTTCCATCCTCCTCTCTCTGCTTTCTCCTTTCTTTCTGCCCCCCCCCTGCATTCTCCCACCCTGCCTTTTAAACTCTCCCCACCCTTTTGCTGAGCCACTCCTGCCTGGATTGCAGCGGCTGGACCACTGCCAGCATCTCTCCCCTCCCAGGTGCCCAGTGGTGATATCACCGCCTCACCGCCAACTTGCGCTGCTTGTGCTCCCTGGAGCGGCTCTGGGACCTGGCTGGGAAGGCAGACCCCACAGCAAATGCGCAGAGGATTGGGCTTCCAGGCCCAATCCTGGAATGTTTCTTGGCAGGACATTCCACGTGTGAGTCTGCTTCCTTGGGGAACATTCAGTTGTGCTAATACCTCGCCTTAGATCATAACAAATCTTACTTCCCAGATACATGTAAAATGGTGCATTCCAGGGAGATTATCACCTGCCCTTGGTCTCTTGCCCTGGACGTACTGAGCAAGGAAGAGGAAACACGACTGCTGTCAGGGGAGAGGGTTAGAGAAGAATGGCTCACTTCTCCTTCCTGTTCAGAAGGAGAAGGGAGTTTGCCAGAGCAGAATGTTTCATCGGTTTCTGCCACCGTTCCAAGAATCATTTGACATGCTTCAGCCAATCTCGGGGGAATATGGAAGGAGGTGGGGACACTTCGTGCAGCGTTTAGGCCATCTGCCCAGACAGCTTGCTTTTGCAGAATGATGTGCAGCTTCGTAAAAGAGAGGAGGGAAAATGGTCCAGGAGAAATTCGACCTCCAAATGAAAGCGATGGCATTCAAACAGTCGCCCCACTGGAGTCCCCCTCCTGCAGCATTTTGTGCAAGCCACTCAGTGGGGCTGATACGGCGCAATCAAAGCCATGGCTTTGCCAAAGCGTGACTTCAGCCGTGGCTTCCAGGGTCAGAGCCGTTGTTTGGAACCTCTTTTCCAGGGCAGGTCTCATCAAAGCCTTCAGCTTCTGGGGTCTCAATACATCTGTGGAAGCACATGCACTCCCCCAAAGGCTCCTGCAAGTCTCCTTGGACAATTTTGCAAACAAATATTCTCCAGATGTTTGTGGGGTTCTCGTTTCACTTTATAATTATCGGGGGGGGGGAAGGAATGATGGCACCAAAGCTTGTAAGTACTTGTTTGCTACACAAATGTGTCTGACTCTTAATGCTTAACTATATATTTTCCCAAATAGAAATGGCATGGTTTTTTTAGAAAGTTGGTCAAGCCCAGTTCTGACCTGAGCTGAGGAACGTTTTTGACACTTGTCAGAAGGAACCGAATGCAGAAACAGAGTATAAAGAAGGAGATGGACAGCAGCTCCACTGTCAAAATGTCCAAAGTGGGCTTGGCAGAAGACAGTTTCTCTGAATATTCGAGATCTGTAGTTGACACCCAGCAAGTCAGTAGCATTGCTAGCCTGCCTGGAGGGTGTGTGTGGTGATGCGTTTTGCGTCATTGCCCCGCCCTCTGCACTCCCAGAAAGCTTCATTTCAAGCCCAGGACAGGTGGAAGGACTGAAAAAACGCACCGTTTTTAGTGCAATAATGCTCTGTGGCTGCAAACGCAGCCCTCTGGCTGCAAAAAAGCAGCCACGGAGCACAAAACTCTTGCCACAGTTCCTCCTCGTGAGGAGACCGCGGCTGTCACCCGGGAGCACTGCATCCCCCTAGCGCCAGCCCTGCTACACTACTGCAGCAAGCTTTGATTTCAGTACTGTATTTGATATTGTTAGTGCTGAGACACAGGCAGCTCTTGAGTTGGGGTCTGGAGTCAGCCAGGGGTCAGAGCACATCAAGGAGACCACTGACCCTCAGACAAGCATTCAGCCTCAAAACAGGGATGCTTTTATCGCCCCTCTTCTTAAGGAGAGCCAGTGGCTCATTGTGCAGAGCACGTTCAGTCCTTGGGAGCCCTTTGTTGCCCAGGGAGTTGCTCCAAGTTGTAGTCTGCTTGCTCACCACATGGGGGCAACAGTGCACAGGGCTATGAGTGCCTAGCTCTAGCCAGGGTGGCTTCTGAGGATGTTTGAAAATGGTCTTGCAATGGTATTTGATAACGCTGAGAGTGGATAGACATGATCACCCACAATGGTTCTCAACCTTCTACCTTCAGGAAGCACACTGACTTGCCTCCCAAAGGAACCTCAACTCATGAAAGATGGAACATGTGCATTTGCAGAGGATTCTGGGGCATGTTCTAAAGTCCCAGGGAGTGTTCTGGCAAGGCACTGTCGCCATTGCTAATCTTGAACGGTGATCTGGAACACACCCAGCAGTCCCCCTGCATTGCAGAGGTGCCCCATCCGATCCCCCTCCCCGTTATAGCATGCAGCCGTGCCAACAGACCAGACAGCCTGCAGTAAGTAAACATATTTTACTTACTCCTTGGTAGGCTGCCCAATTGCCTATGGGTCTCCTTGGACCTATGCCAGCCAGCCATTTTGGTGGTGTATGTCCGAGGAGAGAAAAAGAGTGGGGAGGTTTCAAAATGAGGGGATATGATCCAGCGTGCACAACTGCTGCTGGATCCACCCCCTCCCTCCCCTGACACACCCTCTGGTTCCTCCCCCCAAATGCGCCATTACTCCCCCTCCCCGCCCACGGCTTGCCCCCACCACTGATTTGCTGGTTCCTGCGGAGCCTCCTGGTGCCAGTACCATGTGCACTGCATTTACGGCCGCAGTCCAGCAGCTTGCAACCATGCCCCAGCTTTCACACCGCCATAAAGGACCTTGCGCTGCTGGAGTGCTACTTCACACTAGTGAACACTAATTTGCATTTTTCATGCAGAAGTATCCTAGGTTCAATCTCTGGCTCTTTCAGGAAGGGATTGAAAATACCCCTGCCTAAAAACCTATAGAGCTGCTGCCAGTCAGAGTAGATTATGCTGAGCTAGATGGCACATGGGTTTGACTCTGCAGGCAGCAGCTCACTGTTTTTAACGTGCCTGAGTGTGGTTGCCTTTGAAATGTGTTCAGAAACTGCAGCTGGTTAAGAATGCAGCTGCTGGACTCCTGGGGGGGGGCACTAGTTGAAGGACTCCCACTGCACCTGGCCTTAAGGAACTGTGTCGGTTTCTGGCCCAGTTCAAAGTGTTGGTCTGGACTTCTAAAGTCCTAAATGGCTGGTGTCCAGGACATATGAAGGGGGGCCACTTCCTTCCATGTGTTCCCCTTTGAGGGGCAGACATGGAACACATGGTATGCTCTGAGCACTTTATGTTCTCTCATCTACTGAAATATCGACCGGGACTGTTAGATCTCAGGCCTTCTTTGCAGTGAGTGGCCCCTCACCTGGGAAACTCTGGGCATCAAGTTGTGGGGGAGGGCAGAGTATTCAACTTCCATGGGTGAGAGACCACCAGGCTCCTGTACCTTTCATGGTTGGTTAAAGCAAAGGAATATGACCCCTGCTTGAGGAACCGCACCATCAAAATGTCCCCTATCCTCTGTTTCATGCGGTCACCCTAGTTACTGAAACCCAGAGCAATGCCTTTCTAAAATTCTGGCTGTCTGAAATGCAACTCTTGCAGCCTCCCATCGCAAGTACGGGCGCCCCCTTACTCAGCTGCACCCAGCCAATGGGGGGAAGCCCCAGGCTTGTCTGTGGGTGTTTGTCCTTGTGTGCTTGTGTCTCTGTGCGGTTATATGAGCGAGCATCCAACACTCAGGGGCGCCCCCAGCATGCTGAACTACATGTGAAGTGATTTATATGAACATTAGCACATTTATAAAATATATTGTGTTAAGCGCCTGCATAAAATTAAATATATAGGTTACCGCAAACGTTTTACGACCTTCTCCAGACCCATCCTGGAATGCCGTCTCGAATGGTTTGCTCCTGCAGGTGGAAAAACATATTCTTTCAACCCAGGACTTGGTGTTCGCTGTTTAGGCAAAGCAGCAATATTGTGGAAATGACTGTTACCTTGACAGCAAGTTGTGGGTTTCTGAAGAAGGCGAATCCAGGCTGAGAGCAGAACATTCCTTTTCCTGCCGTTTCTCGGTTTTAATATACATCTGACATCCTTCCTCCAATGTCTCTAGCACCAGTCCCAAGAATGTAGGAACTACTCAAGGGTCAACGCAGTGGTTCCTCTCGCTGAGTATCTTTCTGTTCTGCATAACTATTGGTACTGGAATTTGTAGCCATAGGTTGCTGCCATGGCCAGTCACCTAGAAGATGGTTTGAAAGGAGGATTAGACGGATGAAGGTGAATAGGCCTATTGATTGCTATTAACCGTGATAGCAATATAAAGCTTCCATGTCTAGGGGCAGTGTACCCTTGAATACTAGGTGATGGGAAGCAACAGTGGGAGAGGGCGATTGCTTTCATGCCCTGCTTGAGTGCTTCCCACAGGAATCTGGTCCACCACTGTGGAAAGCAGGTTGCTGGACCAGATGGACCTCTGGCCTGATCCAGAAAGGCTGTGCTTATGTTCTGATGCTGGTGGTGATGACCAGGGGACATGCACTAATATTGAGTGGAGGGAGAGTTAGAAAAGAGAAGAGGAAATATTTATTTAGCCAGCATGTAATTAATCTGTGGAACTCCTTGCCACAGGATGTGGTGGTGGCACCTGGCCTAGATGCCTTTAATGGGGGATTGGATAGATTCATGGAGGAAACGTTCACCACAAGCCATAAGCAACCTCCTGGTTTTAGAAATCGGTTCTCTCTGTATGCCAGGTGCAGGGGAGTGGTGACAGGATACAGGTAACTTGTTGTCTTGTGTGCTCCCTGAGGCATCTGGTAGGGCCACTGTGAGATACAGGAAGCTGGACTAGGTGGGCCTTTGGCCTGATCCAGCAGGGCTCTTCTGATGTTCTTATGATGCCAATAATGTGCATGGTTGCAGAACTGTCAATAAACTGCTGTGGATGGGGGGGGGGGGTTAGGTATTTATTAGTGTAGAATATTGTAGAGGTCTAAACCTCAAGGCAATTTACAACCATGGCACCACACCTAGGACCTACACATGACGGTCCTGCACCCCCTTTGCCCCCAAATGTTTAGGATATCTGAAGTCATTGACTCCTGGAGTCTGCAGCACCCATCCGAGGAATGGATGCAGATATGTACTACTGCCAGGCCTTGCAGCCTCATTTCCTTCCTTGGGCAAAACATCTGGGGTACACAGAACACAGGACTGCAAAGTTCAAGGTAAGTATGTTCAGTTTCATTTGCAAAAACGCTGTATATGTTGGTGTTATTTTATGGTGGTTCTACCGCTGGTCAGAGTGGGTCATATGGGGCTAGACAGGTCTGATCCTGCACAAAGCAGTTTCATATTCTAATCCTCTGCCCCCCCCAATTGGCTCGATTTAAAAAAAAACTTTATTTATTTATTTTTATTTACAATATTTCTATCCCGCCTTTCTCCCCGAAGGAACCCAAGGCGGCTTTATGTACGGGAGACAATATCCAGCCACTTTCCCCTTTACCGAACACCCACCTTTCTTGCTGCGGGGGCCAATTGGTGCTGCCGCTTCTGGCAGCTCAGGAGTTCACAAAGCCTCCTTGTGGATATTTCACATTTCCATGGGAGTTCAGAGGGGACTTTGCCAGCCATGGGTGGCATTGTCCCTTCAGCCCAAAAGGTGAGCAGCTCTTTCTAGTTTCCATCCTTTACAGAAGGAAGCCGTATGAGGAAGCATCCGAGACCATCCCTGGGTGTTTTCCTAAGTTCTGCACTGCCAGAATCACTGGCTGAAATTTCCGAGAAATGGCATGACATGCTCCTTACTCGCAAATGCTTTTTTGTATTCCACTCAAGTCCCCTCCCATTTCTTCACCATTTCTGCCTAATGGCAGAAAGTGAAGAAGAACTAAAGAGCCTCTTGATGAGGGTGAAAGAGGAGAGTGCAAAAGTTGGCTTGAAACTCAACATTAATAAAACTAAGATCATGGCATCTGGTCCCATCAATTCCTGGCAAATAGAAGGGGCAGAAATGGAAGCAGTAACAGATTTTACTTTTTTGGGTTCCAAGATCACTGCAGACGGAGACAGCAGCCATGAAATTAAAAGACGCTTACTCCTTGGAAGGAAAGCTATGGCAAATTTAGATAGCATAATAAAAAGCAGAGATATCACCATGCCAACAAAAGTTCGTATAGTCAGGGCCATGGTGTCCCCAGTAGCAATGTATGGTTGCGAGAGTTGGAACATAAGGAAGGCTGAACGCCGAAGAATAGATGCTTTTGAACTGTGGTGCTGGAGAAGACTCCTGAGAGTCCCTTGGACTGCTAGGAGATCAAATCAGTCAATCCTAAATGAAATCAACCCTGACTGTTCCCTGGAAGGACAGGTACTAAGGCTGAAACTCAAATATTTTGGCCACCTAATGCGAAGAGAGGAGTCTCTGGAGAAGACTCTGATGCTGACAAAGACTGAAGGCAAAAGGAGAAGGGGAAGGCAAAGGATGAGATGGTTAGACAGCATCACCGATGCAACGAACATGAAAATGAGCGAACTCAGGAAGACAGTGGAGGACAGGAAGGCCTGGCGGGATATGGTTCATGGGATCACGAAGGGTCGGACACGACTTAACGACTGAACAACAACAACAACAAGTCCCCTCCCACTCCCACCCTAGGTGGTTCCAAGAAAAACCAGTGCATTTGTCATCATCCGAACTGTCAATAATATGCTGGGACTTTGGTAAGGACTTTAGTAAGGACTTCACTCAAGTCCTGACTAAAACTGTCAGATGGTAAACAAGCAGCACCTTAAAGGAGGGATTCGGAGTTCTCCCCCCTAGGAAAGGAAGCCGCCTCCGAGATGGGAAGCTCAGCTGGCGGCCCTAACACACCTGTCCATGACCTGGAAGTCACACCTGCCTAATGTTCAAAAGTGTTGTTTTCTAATATGCCAAATGTAATTGATTAATTAGTGGATTCATTCAAGTAAGAATTCTTTCGCTGGGTTCCAGCCTGTTGTAGACCTGCTGAGAAAAAGCAACCATGCACAGCAGAGATGGTCTGAGCCCCTTGAAAGGTCCAGAGTGAAAAAGACTTTGGAAAAGGGGTGCGGTGCAAAAGACCTAAAAGAACAACAAAAAGAATAACTTGTAAATAGTGAATATTTGTATAGATGCTTTGTGTTTTGCTGTTGGGGAGGGGCCTGTAGGGAGGGGCCACAAGGCAGTAGAGCCAGAATAGAAGGAAAAGTCCACCACAGGTTACAAGTCATGATGGGTCTATATGCAGCCTCCAGGTTTTAGTAATAGGCTCTCTCTGAATGCCAGATGCAAGGGAGTGGCAATAGAATACAGGTATGTTGTTGTATTGAGTGCTCCCTGAGGTATCTGGTGGGGCCACTGTAAGATACAGGAAGCTGGACTATTTATTTATTTATTTTTATTTTTTCACATTTTTATACCACCCTTCCTCCAAGGAGCTCAGAGTGGTGTACATATTTCCTCCCTTCCTTTTTTTTGTCCTCACAACAACCCTGTGAGGTAGGTGGGGCTGAAAGATAGTGACTGGCCCAAGGTCACCCAGGAAGCTTCGTGGCTGAGCGGGGATGACTATCCTTGGTCCTGACTAACTAGGCTGACTAGATGGGACTAGATGGACTAACTTGGCTGACTAGATGGGCCTTTGACCTGATGATCCAGCAGGGCTCTTCTGATGTTCTTATCCCAGGGACCCAAGCAGACATAAGCCCAAGTTATTTCAATTCGACTGAGTACAGAGGTGAGCCAAAACTCCTCAACAGTTCTTGAAAACATTTGCAGCAGTGCCAAAAATGTATTGTCTTTTAAGCAACGTTGCCTTGCAAAACTGCTTGTTCTGTGACATTATTACCCCCTCCCCCCCCACACACTTGCCTTCTGTTGCCTGATAGCTTTTATTTAATGGGTGCAGGGAGCACGTATATTGGCATATACACACACGCCTGTGGCTGAGACCAGTAACATGATGCTGGCTCCAGGACTGATGGCAAGAGGCCTCAGATTCACAGGCCAAGGCCATCCGACCCAGCAGGTTGGCTCCCTCTACCTGCTCCAAAATTTGAAGGAAGCAGCCATACCTAGCTGGCACAGCAGGTTCGACCCCATGACAAAAGTCACCTCCTAGGAGACTCATGACTTGAGAAAAGCAGGTTGTGAACAAAACAAGAGGAAACCGTCAAAGCCAAATACAGCCAACCCGGCATAGAGGGCGACCCGCAGGAGCTTAATAAACATCCTGGCTTTGCTAAGACTGGGCTGAGTCTGAGAGATCTTGAAGAAAAAAAAAACTATTGGTGAAGTTGGGGTGGGTAGGGGGCTCTTGCAGGCACATCCGCCCCCCTGTGGCATTTCAGGAGCAAATCTCAATTGTGAGGGGGCACAACTCCCCGGCGCTCCCCTGGCTCCTCCCAGCTGGTGGCCACCATTTTAGTTTCCCCAGAATGCCCTGGAACTATGCTATGTCATCGTGGAGCACCACGATGAGGCATTCTGGGGGGAAATGACGACTGTCCTTGACTGCCCTGCCAAGACAGTCAAAATGCCCTCCCCCCCCATTTGCCCCCTCCAAGTGGAGTAGCGCCGGACATGTCATCTCCGCCTTAGTTTGTCTGCCTGCCTGAACTGAAAAATGGGGGCGGGGTCATCAAGCACCGGGCAGCAGACGCAATATGTTCCTGGCGGGCTGCGTTTGAGTTGGTGACTCACAGGCCGGTTGTTCAGGCTTGGCCTACTGCCTGCAGCTCTGAGCCCCCGCCTTGCTCTGCCTCCCCCCGGCTGCTCCCTCCCACTCTGTGTCCTGACCTTGGAGTCCTTTGTGCGCCAGGGTCCCACCAGTCCCACTGTGGCTGCAGCCCCCTTCCCCACCACGGCCTTCTCTATCTGGGCCACCTTGCGGCTACTGACCTCTGCCTGCCCTGATCCTTCACAGGTTCCTTGGCCCGCTCTACTCTTGGAGGAAAATACCCACTCTTGCATGCTGTGCTGCTTAGTTTCCCCCAAGAAGCCGCCCCCCCCGGGGGGCCGGATCCCTCCCTGCCCTGACAGCCTTTCCCTCTCCCTGCTCTCCCCTTGGCAGCAGAGGGCAGTGGCCACTTGCTTGCAGGATTCTGCCGGCGGCTGCCTTAGTTGCCGTGCAATTGCTGAGCTCGGTGGTCAGAGGTGCTGTCTGTCTGTGAGCTCCTGCGAGCTGCATTTGTCTTGGCTCTCGTTTCCTAACATGCTTTGGGAAGGGCCCGGAAAGGAAATGGGTGTGATCTCTCATCAAGCCACAAGTTTGTCCTCTCTCCCCCCCACCCCCAAACAGGTCTGGGAGCACGTTGCGGGAAGCTCACTACATCATCTCAAAATAACCGCTCCAGATGTTGCACTGGGGACGACTTCCCTCCCCTCCTCGCGAATGAAATAAGCCACGAGTTTCTCTCCCTTGAATGGAGATAGTTTCCATGGACTCACAGATGAAAGTAACGTTATTATTTTTGTTATTGTTCCGTTTATTTACTTAGCATATTTCTACCACGCCTTCCACACAATGGCCTCGAGGAGGCCTTAAGATTAAAAGAAGGAAAATATAAAAATGAAATCAGACAAACGACAATGAAGAGAGCAGAATGAAAAGCAGCAGATCAAACAATAAAACGGAGCCAATGACACCAGCAGATGAAACCAAGATAAAATACTGCCGCAGTTTTAAAGCAAGGAACTGAGATGTCCCCGGCTGCTGCCTTACAGTCCTGAAAGGCTCTCGAGAACAGGCAGCCGGAGAGGTCGCAGAGACGGTGGTGCCCCATGAACAGGTCTGGGAAGGGAGCTCCAAAGTTTGGCTGGCACCCCAGAAAAGGCCAGGGCTCTCCAGGAGCCGCCTGCCGAACATCCAAAGGCAGGAGCACCCAGAGAAGGACGACCCACCAAGGAGGACCTTAACTGGCAGGAGGAAGGAAGGTGATCCGAAAACATAGAATGTGGCAACCTTGCTGTCTGAAACTGAGTAGGGCTGGATCTGGTCATTGCCCTCGGCGGTGGGAGAAGGCGATCCTTTTGGCATTTGCAACAACAGTTCTATGATGCGACCCCAAGAGGAGTGTTCCTGTGCAGGGCTCCAGCAAGGCTGGAACAAGAGACTCTTGGGTGCTGCTCAGGCCTAAGTTGCGAGGGAAGGTTCAGGAGGTGGAGACGGGAAAAGGCACCGTTTTCTTTCCCCCCCACCCCCCACCCCAGGCCTTCTCCCTGCTTGTCATATGGAGACAGAGAATCTCTCTCTCCCCTGGCCTCCATTTTCCTTCATCTTTTTTTTTCTCAACTGACTTCCTAATAATCCATATCTCCGAACTTCAGAATTTTGCAAGGTTCTAGGAGCTAACCGGCCTGTTTTGGTCATTATCTTATTTTGAGTGGCCCTGTTTCATTTCCAAACTGATACACACTCAACCACTTAAGTTTGCTAAATAATGGTAATGATATCTATCTATCTATCTATCTATCTATCATCATCATCATCATCATCATCATCATCATCATCATCATCATCATCCTGTTTCCCATACTGGCCAACCAGATGTAACCATCTGGAAAGCCCATGATGAGCAGGGCATGAAGGGCATGAAGGAAGGACGTACCCTGGGAAATCCATACGGCAGATCCTTGCTGTTGCTCCCCAGTCACTGCTATTCAGAAGGATACTTACTGCTGCTGAGCCTGGAAGTTCTATACAATTAGCATTGCTGTTTGCCATGGATAGATATTGCCTCCTCCATGCATTTCTCTAATTCCCCTGGCCAGCATCAAACTTGGTGGCAGCATATTCCATATATCAATTATGTAGCTATGGTTACTGTGCCAGTGTCCATACACTGGGGAAATGGGGGGTGGGGGGTGGGAAGAGAGATTGCAGGTGATTTAATCAATGATAAAGAACAGCTAGAAAAGAGCAATTGCCCTTCCCAGCTCCTCCCTCAAGCCCCCCCCCCACCCTCTGTGGACTGTTGAACTAAGCCTTCAGCTTGCTTTAAACTCCACAGAACCACGTTCTCCCCCCATCTTGGCACTCAACTGGAATTTGACGGCCAGTGCAAGCAGCTGACCCCAGCCTTCTCCCCCCCCCCCCGCTGTTATGGAGTCTCAATGGGGAGTGTGAGGTAGCAGAAGAGGGGTCTGGTTTTTGTTCTGCCCTGAGGCAGGTATTCTCACCAAGCAGAAGGAAGAGAAGGAGGAACTGGTGGGGAGAGGGAGGGGCTCCCTCGTGGCAGCCCCCCCCCCTACGTGAAGGAGAAACAGGGCGTGTTTTGAGGGGAGGAGGCCTATTTGGGAGAATTTATTTCCCGACTGTGGACGTACCCTGGGAAATCCAACAAGCCAACAGCAGCAGAGAGCCTGGAGAGAAAACCGTTGAGCGCAGAATTGTAGGCTTGATATAGAAACTGCTGAAGGGTGTTTCCCTTTCCCACGGATCGTGACGACGTTATGTTAATTGCGCTGTTGCAGCTTGTAAAAGACATGGCGTTCTGCACGTTGTCAGTGGCCAAGCTGTTGACGGCAAAGCTCTGGAAAGGAAAGAATTCACGTACTTTTGAACGTATGCGTTTCATTTAAACTCTGCCTGTTTCATCATGGTCTCAAGGCGATGCACATGGGACCTCAGGTGGTCTCCATCACGGCACCGACCAGACTCAGACCTCCTTGGTTTTGGCAAGGGCACCATCTCACATCCCTTCAGACCAGAGCCCTGAGACCTAGTCGGTATCAGTCACACCACAAGCGTAATAGTGCAGTGCGGGGATGGCCCACCCATGAGGCCAACTGGAACCATCGCCTCAGGCAGCAGACTGGTGGGGCACTACCTCGTTCCCTCCAACGCATGCTATGGGGAAGGCAACCAGACAGCCTGGGAGAGGTGAGTGAGAATCTTTGCTACTTCCCTCCCCATAGGCTGCTGCCTACCCTCCAATGGGTCTTCTCGGAGCTATGCCAACTCTTTTGCAGTAGGGCTCAGTTCCAAAGCATGTTAATGCGAGTAGATAAATAGGTACCGCTTGCGGGAAGGTAAATAGCGCTCCGTGTTCCAGCCGCATGCTACGCGCTGCGGCAAGGAGAGCCATGCCGGCCATACCTTAAATATCAGGGAGGTCTTCAGAGCTCGGAGGAGCAAGAGGACCTGCAGGTGGGACAACAGCAGGAAAGGGAACATTTATGTAGAACTGGGAAACTTCTATTGGGGAGCTCCTGTCGCACTAACCCTCCCAGTCATAGCAACTGCTGCTGCTGCCTTTTCCCCCTTCATAGTGCTGTTCCAGGCTTTCTGGGAAAAACCATGATGCCCGCCAGGCACAGGTTTCTGGGAGGAATGCCCAGTGATGTCACACAGGGTGACAACAGTGAAAAACGGCAAGCTGATGGACTAGTCTTGACGCTGTTTCACCCTCACAGCCTTGCAAAGTATTGGTTGAAAGTCCGCAATAGAAACCTTACAACTCAGCTCTACATTTCCCATGGTTTTGTCATTCTTCAGAAAGCTGCAAACGTGTTTGATCAGAGTCAGCAGTGGCACCAAGCGACACATGCATGTGCTACAGGCAGCAGCAGCCATGCCTCTGTCATACCACGTTCAACTCTTAAGAACCTGGGCTCTGTGTGTCCACCCTGTTTTCCTAATTGCGACACCATTTGAAATGCAGAGCACCAACCCAAATGTTTGCCTGGCCGGTCTGAACGCCTGGACAAAAGATGGAATCAGGAGCCCCTGCAAGCAGGCCTGGGAAATGTCCATGCTGGACACGTGAGCTTTTTGGAGTGCCTGATCTCACCCATGAGGATGGGTTTATTAAGAAGTGCGTCTCTTGTGGATCTGACATCATAGCATGGGGGGGGGGGAGGAATATAAACCCCTCCAGATGGAGTGCAAATGACAGGAGTGCCTGACAGGTGGAATGGGAGTTGGAGATTTGGGGCTTGAGATATTGCCTAGTGCCCACCCACAAAGACCCTCATTTTTTCTCTCTCCCCTACCCACCATAAGGCGGCAGTTTTTCACTGTTCAAGCAGTTCAGAAAAATCTCTGGACTGACTCTCTGCTAAAGTTTCGTGGCAAGAAGAAAGAAGAGGGAGGAAGGCAGGGCAGCGCAGAGCACCTTGCTGAAAACACACCACCTCCAGACTGCCTGCTGGTCAGAACATAAGCAGAGAGTGGGGCTACATCAAGCCAGCTCCAGCTGCTGCTGCCCACAGTGACCAATCAGGTGCCTCCAGGAAGTCCACAAGCAAGACTTGAAGACAACAGCCCTCCCTTTGACTGTCCACAGTCAACGGTATTTAAGGTATACTGCTTTAGTACCTGGAGGTTCCATTTGTCTATCATGACCAAAAGCTTTGGATAGACCTCTCCTCCATGCACGTCTCTGATCCTTTTAAAATGCAATCTAGTCTAGTTTACACCTTTTGGCAGTCAATTCCATTCACTAATTCCACGTTGGGTGAAGAAGGAGGGCTTTTGCTCCTGTCTGTCCTGAACTGGCTAACCAATCAGCTTCCAGGCTGCTTGTTTTGAGACTGAAATTGACACAAAACTGGCATGCACTGGCGCATCCTAAGATGTCAACACAAGTCTTAAAATCTACATTTGCAAATGGTGAAGCATTGAAATCTTGGATACAATAAACCAGTGTTTCCCAAACCTTTTCGACCTGTGGCTCCCTTGACCATTGGCAACCATTGGCCGTGGTTCCCCATTACATTATGTTGATGCCTGCCAATTGGCATTGCACTGTTTTCCGAGAGGATTCCATGGCACTCCGCGGCTCCCCTGGCTGGTTTCCATGGCTCCCCTGGGAGCCACGCCTCCCAGTTTGGGAACCACGGCAATAAACCAATCATAGGGCCAAACTACAGATTGCTTCCATGGTGTGCTTGAGTCCTGTGCTTTGGATTCTCTACTTGTTTTGACAGAAAGGATCTGCAGAAGGATCCAGGTTGGGACCATGGTGCAGGGAGGTTGTCCCGGTTCATTTGCCCACTGAAAATCCCCCCCCCCCCGTTGCTACAAATGACGAATATGGGAGCCTTCCCAAAAGAATGGGACTCTGCAAACATTTTTTTCTAGACCGCACACACACGTACCAAGAACGGGGAACATACCCCAGTGTTCAGCCACTGTGTGAAAGGGTTCCTTTCCCACTGTCCCTTTCAAAACAGATGCTGGAATTGCGCACCGAGGCTCCTGAGCGCAGTAATAATCACTTCATTATTATTAATATCCATAGCAACAGAATGGAAATTAATCACACTCCTTCGGGTCTTTTTTTAAAAAATCTCCATAGAAACAGTCCCTGAAACAAACACACACCATACCCGCAAGGTTGGATTCCTAGAAATCATATACATATTATATCATTTCCGACCAACCAAACCCACAGTTACAAGCTGCCACCAATTATCCAGTAGCTCCTCTTTAAAAAAGCGTAATGGTTTTCACCAAGATCAGCTTACAACATTCAGGTCAGACTTGGCAGGAAAAATGAGGGTGGCCAGGGAACAGTTGAAGGCCCCAGCGAATATGCTTGTGCATGTGTGCTTGTGCTTGTGTATGTGTGCGCGCGCACATATTGGAGTGCTGGTTGTTGTCAGTCTTTGAACCAGCCCCTGCCACCCCACCCATCCCCAACTCAATAGTCTGCAAGAATTCCCACGGATGTGTCCTCAGACTTGGGGCTTAGCCAGGTGATCAAAATATGCCCCACGATATTTTAGCCTTTGCAAGGCAGTCCCACAGGGCAATATCAAAACATATCCCCCACATGTCATAGAAATGTTGGGCGCTTCACTGGGAGTGAGCAGGTTTCTCTTCCTTTAAGAAAAAAAAAACAAATTGGACAACTTCCTGGAGGACAGGGTCTGTCACTGGTTACTAGCCATGCTGGTGATGCCTGGCGGCCTACTGGTTCCGCAGCAGAGTCTGCCTCAAAAGACCAGTTGCAGCAGGTGGGTCTGCTGCCTTCATCTCCTGCTTGTGGATTCCCAGACGCAGCTGGAGGGTCACTGGGGGAAAGAGGGTCCCCAGTTGCTTCATCCAGCAGGGCTTTCCTTATGCTAAAGAACCACTTTATGATTAAAGTGACCTAGTGGATGGAGTCCTTATCAAGGCCACTGTGTCAAGGGAGTGGTGAAGGATAGTCCAGAAGGGTCCCCAGCACTAGTCTTCCAACTGGCCTGACGCCCAGTGCTGCTGGGCCTGGGGTCGACTCGGGGCCTGGTGTTTGGCAGGTCAGTCGGCCCATCTCACAGGGCTATAGCCTTTGTGCCATGCTTGTAGTCTTTGCACCGGCATCTGGCGGGCCCAGTGTGAGGAAAGAAGACCCAGAACTGGACAGGTCTTCTTCGGTCTGATTCAGCAGCAGGGCTCTTCCGATGTTGTTATGATTAGCCATGACTATTCAGTAGATCCTCCATATGCAGAGGTGAGTACTGGCTGCTGGAGCGTATCAGCTTCCGGGGAGCATCTGTGGCAAGCGGCATATAGTGAGCCAAATGGAGCATTGGCCGGATTCAGCAGGTGCTTCTTATGTTCACACAACAATTGCAATGAAATTAGTCAAGCACAATCAGTGGTAGGACTGGTGTTTGAGGAAGGGCTGGAACTGTCCGTGTGTGTGTGTGTGTGTGTGTGTGTGTGTGTGTGTGTGTGTGTGTGTGTGTTTGCGTGCGTGTTGTCTGGAGTCACAAAAGCGCTGGAAGGCAGGAGTGGGAAACAAAAGGATTTTGCTTCACACGCTGGAACCTCCTTGGACAATGCTGTGCCCAAACAAATTCCATACCGATGAGCGAGGAATCGAGGAGTGTTTATGAGTGTCAAGAAAGTGGAAAAATTGCACAGAGGCACAATGGGAAAAAAGGAAGAAGCAGGGAACTCCCTAAAACCAGACCCATCACAGAACAGCGGAGCAAAAGGGAAACACTGGCTTGCCCACATGAGCAAAGGAAAACAAAGACATTTCCAATGAGATGGGGAAGATGTGCTCCGTCCTGCGGGAAACCTTCTCCCGTGCAGAGCACCCCTGAATTGCAGGATGCCAAGTGGGTGCAAGCTGCAGTTTAGCTTGATTGTGGACACTGACATGACTGAGCATACAAGAGATGCAATATATCGTCCAGAATAGGCACATTCTAGGAAAAGGCACCTGCCATAAAGAAAGGGGAATTGTTTGCTTTTTTATTTATTGTAGGCCTGGGCACAAGACCTTCCCTGCGATGCTGGGTCCTCTTGCCGTTTTCAAAATACGATGCAGTGTTACCCAGGACAGGAGCACCATTTTTGGTTGGGGGTCTCGGAACTTTGTAGGGATTTTCTCATTTATATCATCTTTTCTGATTTGTTTGCTTTGCTTTCTGCTGCTCAATTTGATCGATTATTTATTGTGTTTCATGTAGTGTTTTATATTATCTAATATTGTTATATGGTTTTGGCATATATTTATATCAGGGCTGATCTGAAATGCCTCCCCCATTTGCAGTTGATAAAACAGGTGGTGGTGGTAGAATTTTGACAATTTCAAGGGGGGGGGGAAATGTGTGTGTGTGTGTGTGTGTGTGTGTGTGTGTGTGTGTGTGTGTGTGTGTGTCTCACTGGTAGTGCTTGTCTCAGTGGTAGGCAGTTGCCATTTTCCCCATACTATTTCCCTCAGATTAATGCTACATGGTGATGGGGGGGGGGGGAATCATGGCCATGCTGGAACAAAATAGCCACTCCGAGCTGCTACTGCCAGAATGATGAAACAGCCACTATGGCGGTGAAAAAATGAACGGGACAGTTGTATGAAGTTTCTCCCCTCGCCCTTGAATGCTGCACCTTTCCCCAAATGTTCGATCCAAGGGGAGTGATTAGCACTCGGCTCACCTTTTCTGGCTCTTCACTTCATTGATATTCTGTGTCAGTGTCTGGTGTGTGTGTGGGGGTGGAATTGGTAGACAGCCACTGCCACCATCCCAGGCTGGAGAAACCAAGAGGGCACTAGCGTCACTACAGGGGGGGCGGAGCTGTAAGTGCTGCTGAAATCCGAGCCTTCCTTACACAGACGAACGAAGAAGCCCTGCCCCCTCACCCTCCCAGCCGGTCACGGAAGCGAAAACAACAGGCAGGGAGTCTCCTGCCTGTTGTTTCGCTTCCCTGATGGGCTCAGAGGGTGAGGGGGCGGGGCTGCTTCGTTCGTCTGTGTAAGGAAGGCTCGGATTTCAGCAGCACTTACAGCTCCACCCCCCCCCCTGTAGTGACACCAGTGCAAGAGGGGAAAAACCTCCCCTCTGAGGAAAGGACAAAACCCAGAGGTTTTGGTTTAAAACCAGATCATAGTCGTGAACCCAAGTGGTTCTAGAGATGGGAATACCCACTCAGTTACCAGGGAACATGGATTAGGTAGACAAGCAGTCCCAGTATAACCAGTTTTTTAAAAATCCTCCAAAGTTAAAGGAATTAAACAAAATAAGGAGGAGGTAGAGAGCATAACAAGCAGGCTGGTTAAAAATACCTGGACTTGGCTGGATGACCACAAAGAAATATAGAACGGAAACTGTTATGACCTGCAACAATGTAATACGATCGTATCATCTTTGATCGTATTACATTGTATTACACAAAGAAATAGCTTGACCTAATTGGATGTAGAAACTAACACCCAACAAAGACAGCCAGGTAGCTTCTTAAGACAAAAGCACACCAAACCTTAATGTGTTGCTGGGGAAGTCTGCAGGCTGACTTGGAGTGGAAGGAGCAAACAAAACAAATTGACAGAGTTATTTGGTGGAGGAAGAAGCTTCCTAAAGATAAAACAGGTAAACTAGGATATTTTATTACTACTTGCACTTTTTTAAAACAAGGTCGATTATAAGTTGGATCATACAGAATCCAAATATTCACATTAGATGTTTATGCAACAATTTGGTTCACACTCTCAGGTTTTAGTTTCAATTGAAATCCATTAATGCAAAATAAGCCATCAGAACTAGGCAATACCTGTTAGATATGTAACTAAACTGGAGAATCTTTCTGGGGTGGCTTGTTGTAATGCTAATGATGGCTTCATCAGCTCCAGCGGTAGCTTGTTAGGGCACAATACTCTTCCTGTTTCAAACCGCAATGTCTCTCGCATTATTCCACCTGCAAATGATTGCTGACCTATTCAGAGCCCAAGGCAGGGAGTTAAGGATATTCTGGGAGGGATTCCAAGAAAAAATGGGAGCCTGAAATGGAGGGGGGGGGGAGTGAGAACATTGACACTCCAAATTCAGACTAGCACCACATGTGTGTGTAAATTGTCACTTGTGGAATGGGGGTCTGAAAAGTGACAGTTTATTAGAGCTGCTGAGGAACGAGATTCAGATTCAGTTTGGGGCAAAAAACGGCCTTTCACATTTCAGGGGAACTATTCCTTCCCTTTCAGTCAACCCACAGGCGTTTTCACTGACGTTGTGCAATATGTGGAGTTATTCAATGAATCAACTAATTGATAAAAGTCGGGTGGTTCCTCGATCCTATCAGTGTTCCTCAGTGAGAGTCCTAATATGTCAGTCTGCTTGTGATAGCCTGTAGCCTAGACCAGTGGTTCTCAAACGTTTTAGCACCGGGAACCACTTTTTAAAATGACACACTATCGGGACCCACCTAGCTTTACAAGACGCTCAAACATTTATCTCCCTATATTTACACAAGCGCAGCTCCTTGCAAACTGCAGGAGCTCAGCTCTTTGAAGGGCAATTAGCAGCTATCTGATTTTTGAACAGCCTCAGGGCTTGTGGCAATTACTTTGCTGATCTTTCCATCACCTGGGACCCACCAGAAATCAGATCGCGACCCACCAAGTGGGTCCGGACCCACAGTTTGAGAAACACTGGCCGAGACTGTTAAACATTTAGCCCTGGGAAGTGCCAGTGGGGAGGGACCAGAACTCAGTGGTTAGAGCACATGCTCTGCACATGCATCAGGTTCCAGATTGAGACAGTGGCATTTCCAGGTAGCAGGAGATCTCACGGATCTGGGCTGTGAAAGACTGTGACGAGTCAGAACCAATGCTCTCACGCTGTTGAGGAGTCGGGAGGGAGCATAGCTTGGCGGTGAAGCACATGCTTGGCAGGCAGAGAAGCCCAGGTCTGGTTCTTGGTATCTCCTGTAAGAATTGGATTGCAGGTAGCCGGTTACCTGGCCTTGAAGAGCAACTGGGACTGGAGCAGGCAGTGCTGGCCTGGCTGCAGCAAGGGTCCAGCCAATCCATATCTCTGCCAGTCACCCCATAGGCTAGCTGCTGCTACTGGGGGAAATGCTTCCAGCCCTCAGGAGAGGGGCTCCTCCTTGAATAGGGAAACACGTGCCTCAGAGAGCCCGGGGCTGCTGGGCGAAGGCTGCTCTCTTTGGGTGGGCCAAGCTCCACTTTATTCACAACGTTATGAATAAAATGAAGGTTTTCTGCTTTTACTTGCAAACCACGTCGAGAAGCATGTTGAAAACGTCATTCTAGAAATACCTGAAATGAATAAATCCCAGGTTTCAAAATGGACTCATTTGCAAAGAAATGAACAATGTTTTTGCTAATTAGGGACAGATGTTAGGGGTGTATGGTCATCATCATCTTCTTCTTCTTCATCGTCATAAGCATTTATATACAGTAGTGGGTTTGAGTGTTCAGTGTACTCATAGCCAGCATGTGGGGCTACTGGAGCACTTCAGGCCAGGTGAGCAGAGGGAGCCATCGGGGCCCCATAGCTGGCTCCATAGCTTGGCTGCTCCAGGCTTGGTTCGTGAGTCTGCCCCTTGGCTGTGTAACGTCGCCACCGTGCCTTGCCTCACTTCAGTACAATAACCGGATTTTTGAACCCCTGCCTGTCGATGACCATGGCTTCTGCCTGTAGCCGCTCTGCCCTTCATCTGCCTGACCCGCACTGATGCCAGCCTGGCCTGACCATGTCTGCTGCCCTGGGCCCTTTGACCACATCTGTCCGGCCTGCAGCCAGAAGCCCCTCCCAGCAGCAGCCTGTCTTAGCCAAACTCAGCCCTGGGACCACCCCTTGCCCAGACAAACTCACAGAAAACCTTCTTCCATGCTTCGCAGCTCACCAACTGCAAATGGCACATCAGCAGCCAACACGGTTGTGTGAGTTGTTGTCTACTACACATATGCACCGCAAACTCACAGGAGATCACACTTCTTCTTCCATGAAAAGAACCTTCACACAGTTGCATGAATTCGCAGTTCCCAAATTACATGGATCTGGCAAGTCAAGTAACTTTAAATGGATTTCTGCTCTGGGATTGTTGAGTTGCAACTTGATGATTGTTCTGGCTGCTCATACCTTTTTGCTTAGGTGTTATGTCAATTGATTGTGTTATCTTTATGATGTTTTACTTTGTTTTGATGTATTATATTTGTGAGCCGTCTTGGACTTTTCAAGGTTGCTATTTAGGAGAGGAGGGATAAAAAAATTGTTAAATCAACAATAACGACAACGATGACGACGACGACGACAATAATAATAATAATAATAATAATAATAATAATAATAATAATAATAATAATAATAATGACTTTTAAATATAGTATAATATGTACTCATTATTGAATAATAATAATAATGCTACCATATTAATTAATTAACTAACTTGCATCCTTGTTCTTGAACAAAATGAGAGGGGGTCCAGCCATAGGTGCCAAGACATAGGAGGGCAGGCAGAGGAGACCTTCCGAGCGCTGACACCCCCCTGCCTGATGTTCCTGCTGTGCTAGTTCTGGGCCAACACAGGAGCGCTGTGTGACAATGCCGCTTTCATCTGTCCTGCTGGGATTAGCCCCCTCACAAAACCTGGCTCAGCGAAAGGCCCCTCCCCAGCCCTTTAAATCTGTGTGCAAACATTTGCCGTGCAAGGTCTGATCCTTAGTGGGAGTCTAGGAGATGATCCAGCACATTTCCTTGCTAATGAGGGATTATTGCCACAGCTGGTAAAAGTTTTCATTTGAAACAGTATCCCAGAAGAAAGGAGAATTTTGCCAAAGTAATTTCTCCCTCTCTCTCAGCAGGAAGCTGTTCAGTATAGTAGTACAATGTCACTTATTCAAGCAGGCTGGAGGACAATCATCTTCCAAGGCCCTGCATTTATGCGGTGGGTAGGTGATCCTTTCCTTCCCCCCCCCCCCTTCAGGTAGCCGCTTATGCCGGACAGAAGCATGGCAAGTTTGGGGTGGAGGGCGATGTGTAGGATCAGAGTTACTCAAGCCAACTATACCCATTTGTGTTCTGCAAAGTAACGTGACACACACTTACGTGAACACATGAAGCTGCCTTCTGCTGGCTCAGACCATTGTACTGACTACATGGATTGGCAGGGATTGGCAGAGGGGGGAGGGGATCTTTCCTAGTCCTATCTGAAGATACAAAAGCCTGAACCCAGAACCTCCTCATGCAAAGCAGGAGCGCTACAACTGAACCAGTGCCCTCCTCCCAGAAGTGCTCTCTCTTTGGGGGTTTCTGACCTCCCTGGATATGGAATAAACCAGTCATTCAGTACCTCTGTCTCACTCACTGCGAGACAGCGGCTCTCACACTGGACCTAGAGGCAGACCTTCGCTCATGTGATACTCATGTTATACCAGAGCAGAGCGTTCTAGAGTCCTTAAGACTTACTTTGGAATTTCATAAATATTAGTGATAAGTAGCAGTGTTTGAAAATAGGTGTTTTTTTTTTTTTTGCAGATTTTGGTGTTTTAAAAAAATTGAAAAATGGCAGAAAGCGGTGTTATGTATTTCTACTCCAATTTCTCATTTTTATTAATGTTTATTAATTTTATTTGTTTCTAAAGTGTTCAGATAGACTATACTACTTTTTTCCCCAAACAGTAGTATTCACAGATTCACTCCCTACTTTGGAAGCTTATCCACAAGAGCAAATATATAGGCTTCACTTCAGGAGTAAAATATCATGTGTATTTTGGCATCCTCAGTTTTGATTTTTTGGCCTCTCTTTCCCCTTGACAGTTATGTTTCATTGCTTCTCTCTCTCCCCCCCCCCCTTCAAAAGTGGAATAGGAACACATGAGACTGAGTTAGGAGGAGGATGAGCAGCAGCTTGCTAAAATATATTGTACTACAGAAAATAAAAGGCTTGCCTGCTTGTTCTTGCCTGCGCCACCTAGTGGTTGAATGTTGTATAGCTATACAAGCAAGCAATATGGAACAATAGAGATTGGAGTAGATATGGGAAGCAGAATCAACAAAACTGTAGGATGGCCTTCGGAGCTGTTGGAGAGGCTCCACAACATGTTTTGGTTGAGAAAAAGACTGGAGAATTGAGGCAGCGCTGAGAGGGGCAAAATTGGGGTTATTTCACGGTATTCCTAAAAAATGGTTTTATATCTTTTTTCAAGGGACATTCATGTTATCACTCCGAATGATGTCATTACTTTTGCAATTGTTGGCAGAAGAATCAAAATTGTTGATGACAACATGCCACAGAATGTTGCCACAAACATGTCACCTAGAGAGATATTCAGATGCAAATATGTGAGTTCCTCCTTAGGAGACACAGTGGAAGGATTAAGTAGGAAATTAAAAAATGTTCCATAAGAACAGGAACATTTCTGGGAGGGTGTGCTGCGCTGCCACGCAAGCACCCCCAGCATGCAGCTGTTTTAAGGACTCGTTACTCAAGGAGGAGAATGATGTGGGAGCAAACTGATGAAGTGGTAGATTGGACTGTACCATTTCTGCAGAGGCATAACACGGGTGGAGCGAAGGCAAGTAGTTCTGCAAGACTGCGTTACACTGGAGTCAGCGGCCCCTCCCCCTTGCTGTTGGAGCCATTCTGGCAGCAAAGGCAACACGCAGGACACTCCCCTGTTGCTGCTGGAATGGCTCCAACAGCAAGGGGGAGGGGCCGCTGACTCCAGTGTAACGGAGTCTTGCAGAACTACTTGCCTCCGCTCCACCCTTGTTTCACCTCTGCATTTCTGGATGCAGCTGGGTGATTCCAGGTCTGAATGTTTCTCTACATTTAAAACATAAAAAGCCTCACTGGCACAACAGAGGGAAAAAAAAACCACCCGTATCTCAGCCCTTTGACATCTGTGTTGTTTTTCTATCAATAGCAAATTATTAACACAGGAACATTCAAAATGTCATCTGCCACCTGCAATCTGGAGTGGTACAGTCCCTCCCGCCATCTCAGAACTTCACCATCTCTTTCTGCAGCGCGTGTAAAACAGGCCTTCGTTGATGGAGCTGAAGGGATCTGAACATTCCCACCCTGAGACAGCATTCCGATGATAATATATTCCTCAGCCTGAGGGAGGCTTACCACTGGAGGACCACAACTAGGGACCCGGAGGTCAGGAGCGCGGTGGGTGGGCAAAAGGAGACTTCATAGGCCTCACTTGGCCCAGGCATGATGTTCTGAGCATCTCTGGGGATGTGCCAGGTCTCCAGAGGGATGCCAGAGCATATTAAGAAGAACCGTATTTATTAAGGAGGGCGACAATGAAGAAAAAGGTACTTTATTTTTCTAATTCCTAGGGCCACGTGGCCTTTGCCAGCTGCGGCCATTAAGGAAAGGAGGTGGTTTTCTTGCTACAGCCAAGCCAAGGAATTTCATTGTGGAGTCGTCGTCGAGAGGGTTGGCTGCTCCATCCCCGCCTCTGTTTGTCTTGGATCCTTGGTCCTCAGCCTGCATTTCTTCATCAGGTGGTTCCGTGACGTCCTCAGGCAAATACGTATGAGCAACTCAAGGGGTGGGTCCTCCTTTCCGTCAGAAGGCTCTTCGGAGGCTTAGCAGCGGAGAGGTTGTGTGCCTTTGGGACCTCCGGAGTCAGAATGCAAGTCTCATTTGCTTTCATCTGTAGACCAATCCACGACTAGTTTCACAAGCCTGTGTAGCCTTCCAGCCGGCCTCGAATTGCACTTTAGACTGAGTTCAGCAAGAACTTTAAAAAGCACAAACCAATACAGCAAAATGTCGTTCATCTTATGAAGTGTCTTTTCACTTCCCTCGACATTCTTCAGACGTTTTACCCAAGCAGAATCCTTCAAATGTGTATCAAGTTCTGGTTTGTTTGTTTATTTTTGAATTTTGGGGGAGAAAAGTGCTTGTGGTCCTAAGCATTATCACTAGACAAATGATCACTGTGGACCCAGGCATAGCGCCACCGAATACTGCCCCGAATTAAAGAAAGGCGTATTTCTAACAGCATGAGCCTATGTGTGTCTACTAAGCGATAACTACTCCCAGTGTGTTCAATGGGGCTCACTCCCAGGGAAGTGTGTATTGGGTTGCAGCCTTCTACTCATAGATGACATTCACTGCCCCAGCAAGTGGGGGCTATGTAGAGCCTCCATGTCCAGAGGAAGAATGGCAATGAACCCCATGGACTGGAGAGCAACAGTGGGGGGTTGCTCTTCTTGGAGGTGTCCCAGAGGCATCTGATTGGCCACCGTAGGAGTCGGGGTGCTGGACTTGGTGGGCCTTCCATCTTATCAAGCAGGGCTGATCTTATACAGCACAATCCTAACCAACTTTCCAGTGCCGGTGTAGCCGTGCCAACAGGGCGCACACTGCATTTTGCAGTGCAGGGGCAGTCATGGAAGCCTCTTCAAGGTGAGGGAACATTTGTTCCCTTACCTCGGGGCTGCATTGCAGTTGCGCCGGCGCTCGAAAGTTGGTTAGGATTGCGCTGATAATGACCTTGTTATGGACAAAGGCACTCATCCAATCAAAAGGGCTCATGAATGCACTAGATGATCCTGGAAAGCAGGGGAAACACGATGAGCAGGTCGTTCTGAGAGCTGTTCTGCATCTTCCACAACTTCTAGTTCTGCCCCAAGTTCCTCCAGGTGTTCTGCCTGAGCTGAAAACCCCTCATCCACTTCAGAAGTTGCTGTCAGTGAAATCTGGTGGGGCTCCACTTCCGAGCACACACTGTTACCTCATTGCTACTTCACGACGGCCCCCCAGAACGTTGCCAATGGCACCCGTCTCGTGTGCTCCGTAGATGCTTGCCGTTGTAAAACTCTCATTCCACGCTCTCAAGGCCAGGGCGGGAGAGGGAGGCTCTGCCACAATAACCACTTGACTATGACCCATTGTTTCCACTTGAAATAATAAAGTGTAGGAATGATGAATGCTTCCTTATCTTGGCTGCCTTCCTGCTAGTGGGGAAGCTGTTGGCTGGTACAGTCCAGGAACATGCAGGAAACATCCAGCAGCCAGCCCAGCCAGCCACCGTCGGCCTGCTTACATGGACCCTGCCATTAAAAGAGGGTTTCTTCCAAAACAGCTGAGCCAAAACAAAGCGATGAGGGTCTTTTCCTCCCCTGCTCACCCTACATGCTTTTCAGAAGGACGGGGAGCTTACGAGATAAGAATGGAGACTTCTGGCTCCCCCAAACATGCTCATGACATCTGAGGAGTGTCTCTTTCTCCGCCGAGTTTTTTCCATACATACTTCGTAAGCCAGTGTTATGGAAAGAAAGTGGGAGGAGGTGGGGGTGGAGCTGTCTCTTGGAGCTGAGTAGGAAGGGAAGAATCCAAATACAATGAATTTGTCAGCAAGGAGAAAAACGAAAGGGTGAGATATGAGACGGGGGCCCTTCCGACCTCCGTTGATGTCTGGGTGCGTGATTTTTTTCCAAGTGAAAATCAGGGCAATGTAAGACCTTGATTTCCGATTATTTTTTCATGATTACGCTTGCTAAGTGGGCATTGACTGAATGCAGACCCCTGGTCGTTAATTAGAACATGCAAGACGAGGAATGTGGTGAACCTGGGCTTGCAATTTTGGTGGTGCTCCCATTATAAGCAGGCAGGGACTTCAAGTCCTGCTTCTATAAGTGCAGCTATTATGCATCCACCTCGCTGAGTGGTGACTCTTGTCTTCTTCAGCCAGGCTCACAAAGCATAATACTGACATATCTTTGAGTCGTGGGATAGTGAGTTTGTGTCCACTTCCCTGGGCAATAGGAAGCTTCAGGTACCACTTCAGCATTCTTAGGAGAAAAGAGTACTGAAGACATCTGGCGCTTTGGTTAGTATCTATTGACAGTGCTACAGCTTGAGCAGATGGGCAGCAAGCAGGCAATACTAGCTCCTGGGCAACATCATTTCATTCCCTCAAGAGCCTGACATGCTACTCATGACAGCCAAATCCAATAAAGGCAAGTCTCAAGTACCGTTTGGGGAGGCTCAGCAGAAGCTTGAAATCTTGAAGAACTGGAGGATTAATAGGTGCCTTCAGCTTCTTTTAGTTTCTTGATTCAACTTTCTTGTGATTCAGACTGCCTGATTTATATTTATGTCTACTAGACATGGCTTTGTGTGTGTGTGTGTGTGTGTGTGTGTGTGTGTGTGTGTGTGTGTGTGTGTGTACGCATGTGCACGTATGAACACTAGACATTTAGGGCCTAATCCTATTGGCCTTCTGCACTGCCAGAACAAGTGTTCCAGTGGTGCAGTGTGCTTTACAGCAGTCGCAAAATGCATCCCGCCATTCTGTGCAGTCAAGCTACCACTGCAAGTAGCCACTAGAGAAGCCCTGGTGCAGGTAAGCTGGTGGTACAGGTTAACTGGTGCAAGGGTGTGTGTGGGAAGAACGGGGAGGGGAGGGGGAAGAATGGGGCGGAGACTGGGGCAGGGAAGGGGGGTGTTGAGGCTGGGAGGGGGATGGTATCAGTGGTAGTAGCTCAGCCAATATCCTATCCCATATCCTGGCCTCAATCCCTTGACCCGGCTCCACTCAGACTGGCGCCAGCAATCTCTGGTGCAGATCCAACCCCATTGGTGGTGCTCCATTGGCACCAGGGGAATTATATATATATCTATATATCCCATGTGCACGAGATATAGGATGTGGCAGAAAATCTGTACCACATGAGTCCTGTAAAATCTATGTGGGAATAAGTCTTATTTACAAGCCATGTTGGGGATAAGCAACCTCCTGGTTGTAGGAGTAGGTTTTCTCTGTGCCAGGTGCAAGGGAGTGTCAACGGGAAACAGGTTATCTTGTTGTCTTGTGCTCCCTGAGGCATCTGGTGGGGCCACTGTGTGACACAGGAAGCTGGACTAGAGGGGCCTTTGGCCTGATCCAGCAGGGCTCTTCTTATGTTCTTATTATGTTCACATGCTTGAGAGGCACTGGCGTTGCTAGAGGTGGGGCGGAACGGTAAGTCTTGCACAGCGGTAACCGCTCCGTTCCATGGTGGCCCCGCACACTTGCCGTCGGAACCAGTCAAGTCAGAAACAGTCAAGCGAAGGCAACGCGCAATCTCCTGCACGTTGCCTTCGCCGTTTGACTGGTTCCGACGGCAAGTGTGCGGGGCCACCATGGAACGGAGCGGTTACCGCTGTGCAAGACTTACCGTTCCGCCCCACCTCTAGCAACGCCAGATAGGTTCAAGGTTGCACACAGAAGCATATTACAAATTCTCCTTTTCCCATCCTACCTGCTCGCTTCTCCATGGTGGGCACCTCGGCCATCCTTTAGTCCATTATTTCTCAAACGTTTTCGACCTGCGGCTCCCTTGACCATTGGCAACCATTGGCCAATTCCCATTACATGATGTGGATGCCTGCCAATTGGCATTGCACTGTTTTCCGAGAGGATTCCGTGGCACTCTGCGGCTCCCCAGGCTGGCTTCCACAGCTCCCCTGGGAGCCGCGCCTCCCAGTTTGGGAACCACTGCCTTAGTCCAATGGCTCAGCCTGAATGACTCACAACTGAAGGTGGCTTCCCAGAACTTCGAAGGCTGCCTTAGACCGAGCTGGGTGACTGGTTTCCTCAGTATTGTTCTCACTGCAGAATGCACTATGACAACTCTCATATGAGAATTCTCATTTTCTCTCCAGGAACTCAGGCAGAAACACATCTTTCCCTTTTAAGTCAGTGCAACCTTCTGCACACACATTATATGCTCCACCAGGGAGCAGCAGTCCCTTCCACTCACATTTTGGCCCCACCGCCATAAAACTCCACATATTTTGGCAAGCAGTTGCAGTCCAAATGAAGCCTTGGACACTGGTCCACAGCCACCTGGGTAATCACCTTGTCACCTGGTTTATACCCACTCCACTCCTTTCAGGATATCAGGATATTGTTGCTATTTTGTTTTACAATCTAAAAATCCCAAGCGAAGGTTCTCCAGGGGATTTGACCAGAATTGATATTGCTAATGGGCATGATGTAGTCCACAGTTAAGCTTACTTAAGTCTCCACATATTACCAGCACTTTATGGATGAAATCATTTTGTGTATTAAAAATGGAGGTGATAGGTAGAGTATGCATTGCAATAATATTTTCCTCTGCAAAAAAAGAGGCCTGTTGCCCAGTTTATACATATGGAGCTGCTTTATCAGAGTAATTGGCCACCTAAGAACACAGAAGTTCTCTTGCTGGATCTGAGCAAGGGTCCATCCTTCTCCAGCGCCCTGTTTCCAACAATGGTGAGCTATATGCCTCCCTCCACAGGAAGCTCACCAATAGAAGATGAAGATCATGGCCACATCCTCTCTGTTTGGCCTGCAGCAGCATCCAGTCATGAGGTATGATGCTAACTCTAACCCTAGCCCCCTCGGATGGATGGGGGCTCCTTATAATTCTCATGCTTCTGAGTCACTGATAGATAGGCCTATTATTCCCATGAGTTTTTGTCACTGTTTTTAAAGCCATCTAAGGCTGTGGACATTGTCCTATTGCATGATACCCAATTCTATGACTCCTGGCACAGAGAATCACTTCCTCCTACTAGTCCTCCTCAGAGTCTGGTTAAGAGGTGAAACAGACAAGAGGATGCCCCACCTGATGGAGCTGCTATATTAGGCTATACCATCTATTTTGTCTGTGTAGGGAGTGTTTAGGTTTATTCTGGCATTTGAACTCTCCACCTGAAATGGTGCAGCCCAATAGCACTTACCTGAGGCTTCTGCTCATAGAGACCAGCAGATTCCCCCCCCCCCCCAATAACATTGCTCCTCTGCCCTGCATTCTATTCCTCCTTCATTACAGTTGTTGAAACTGAAGGCTTGGTGCAGATTTCCATGAAGGTTGCAGTGTTCGTCAAAAGTCTTTTTTGTGGTTTCTTACCAATGTGCATGAGCACAGAACACCATATGCAAAAAGAATCCAATGCCCCAATCCTTCCTATCCCACACCACACTATAGCATGCAGCCACACCAAAAAGGTGCATGCTGGCAGCTGCTGCATGCTGTGTGTGTGTGGGGGGGGGGCAACCTGAAAGCAAACAGGAGTTAAGTAAAAAAACATGTTTACTTACCTCTGCATAAGCCTACAGGCCGCTTACAGGTTAGGGTTAGGTTAGAGTTCTGGTGGCGTATGTCCAAGGAGAGAAAAGGAGAGGGGAGATTTTGGAAAGAGGGGATAAGATCTGGTCTGTGCAACTGCCGCCGGATCCACCTCCTTCCTCCCCTGACACGCCCCCTGTTCCTCCCGTGTCCTCCCTCTTCCTTTTCCAAACTGGGGAGTGGGAGGAGGAGCAGCAGCAGCAGCAGTGATGAGTGTGCAGAGAGAGATGGGAGTCTCTGTCAAACTGCTGCCTTAGGCAACTGCCTTAGTCAGCCTCATGGATGGGCCGGGCTGGCACATCATCAGTAATAATAAGTGGGGAAAGGAAAAAGTCACAAATAAACTGAAAGCTGCAGCAAACTGGACGCATGAAGCTGTCTTCTACTGAGTCAGACACTATGGGTCCATCTAGCTCAGGGGTGTCAAACATAAGGCCCACGGGCTGAATGTGGCCCATGGAAGTTCTTTCTTTATCTGGCCTGCATGATAATTGGACTGTCCCAGCACTAGCCTTTCAGCAGTGCCGCTTCTTCCGAGGATCTGGGAGGGAGAGACAGAAGGAGGCCTCAGAAGGCAAGGAATGCTATGGGGGAAGGGGCAGACGAAGAGGGGTGAGAGAGGAAGACACTGCTGAGAGAGCCTAATTATCACACGGGCTGCCTTTCAGTAGCTCTGCTTCTGCTGAGGCATCACTTTGCAGAGCACCAGGAGCAGGTACTGCTGAAAGGGGAGCCCAGGTGATAAATGGGCTCTCCCATACCTTGAAAAATGTGATCCAGATGTGCATATTTTCTCTTCTGTCACTTGCAGCTAACGAGTTCCTACTTGAGAACAAAGTACTTATTTCTGGCCATCATCTGCTTAATGATGTCACTTCCTGCTTAATGATGGCACTTCCTCCCCTCAGCAGGTACCATGAATGCTATTTGGCCCACTGGATGAAACGAGTTTGACACCCCTGATCTAGCCAGAGGTGAAACTAGACTGAAGAGGAGGCAAGTAGTTCTGCAAGACTCCATTACACCGGAGTCAGCGGCCCCTCCCCTTTGCTGTTGGAGCCATTCCGGCAGCGACACGGGAGTGTCCTGCATTGGCGCCAGAATGGCTCCAACAGCAAGGGTGGAGGGGCCGTTGACTCCGGTGTAACGGAGTCTTGCAGAACTACTTGCCTCCGCAGTCTAGCTACGCCACTGGATCTAGCTCAGCATTACACACACTGGCAGACAGCAGCTCTCCAGAGTTTCAGGCAGGTATCTTTCCCAGTCCCACCAGGAGAAGTTGCCAGGATCTGAACCTGGGACCTTCTGTAAATAAAGGAGGTGCTTGACTCCTGATCCACAGCTTCATTTCCAGGACACATGCACAGTGTTGTGGGGACAATTTGGAAGTAAAACAATGGAACAAATGGAGAGAGAAAATGATTCCTAACACACTAGTCTGATTTAAGAAAAAAGAATAGGTCACATGGTAGAGCCACAAAATTCATGGAGAAAGCTGAATGTGGAGAATTTGGAAGCACTCCTCTCTGCTCATCTGTTTTAGGTCTTACATTGCTATGCAACAGAGGTGAAGGGATTTGGGGAGGTTAGATAAATTTGTGGGCATGGCAAGGCCAACTGGGCAGGACTTGCTAGAGGGCAAGGCGAGAAGTGGGAGGGAAGGCTGAACTGGGCTCTGCTTCATATGCCGTGGCATATAAGACATTATTCCTCATTCCTTTTATTCTGAGGGGGATTGTGACAGCAGTTAGCCAGGAGCAGAGGATCGAGGGCCTAGCATCCTGACATAGGCTGTGGAAAAGGGCCCAAACAGCAACCAGCCTTTCTCCTCCTCCTCCTTGACCCAATTTCCAGGCTCTGAGGGATTCTTCCCCAACTTGGTTGCCTCTTTTATCCTTAAATCGTTCTCCCAGTCGGCACCCACTTTCTGTTCCTTCCCAGTTGATGCCCACCTCCTATCTCCTTGTGACCGCCATCTTCCGCAAGATGTGAGCATGTGGCATAAGGCGGGACCAGAATTCCCTTCCCAGCCTCAAGTCCAGGGCTGGCTCTGAGTAGACATGCCTAGGATTGTGCTCTCAGGTTTAACAAGCTACACCTGCCCACATTCCTGCTCCTAAAGGTCTAGCACTCTGTTCCGGTTGAAGCCTACTGCCTCCACAAAATATTTGCACAGTACCATACACACACACACACACACACACACACACACACACACACACACACACACACACACACACACCACAGGAGCAGCAAAAAGCCAAGGCCTGGCCCTGAGGAGCTTATAATTTAAAATTCAGCTTAGAGGAGGCCCGTGAGGGAGAGGAGAACGCTGGAGGTGAGGAAGAGCACACCATCAGTTACGAACTTCCAGTTCATTCAAGGCCGCCTTGGAACTCTTCCGCTGATCATCTCAGCAGCATCTCAGTCCAGGCTCTTCTCCCCCCCCCCCCCCCCGCCACCCTCCACTCCAGGGCTAGACCTACTAGAGGCCAAATAAATAGATTGAATGGATATTCCTTACAATCACATGCTTGACATTTCTTTCCTCCCCTCTTTGACGCGGCACAAGCTTTAGCCAAAAACTGCCGGGGACTTGGCCCGGCTCGGCCGAGACATAACAAAGAAGGAGTCGATCGCGCTCCCTCCCTTACTGCCTTGCTCCATCACTCCAGCACAGCACTGGCGTGCGAGGGGTAGCCCGGCTTGCCTTTCAGAGCAAGAGGCAGGCTATAAATCCCGACACAGTATATTTATTGAAATATGAAGGGAATAATGTTAATCCGGATAATGAGCCTGTGTTTCTTTCCTATGAAAGAAGGAGCAGAAAGGGAAAATAAGAAAAACCTCGGAGCCAGGAGAAATAAATCCAATTCAGAGTTCACCTCACAGTCGTCTTCTTCTCAAGTTGCCTTACCCACGTAATAGAGCTGATGGGTAGGGAAAAGGCCGAGGGCCCACTCCACTGGAATGATCTTCTTCTGCATGTTTTTCTTTTAGGAAAAAAAGGATGACTAGAGGTTCATAAAATGATGCATAATTTGGGAAAAGGGGATAGAGAGAGGGGTTTTCCACTCCCTGTCTCATAATACTAGAACTCAGACACTCCCCAGGCTGGAACTGATTGGCATTGAATTTAGGATGGACCAAAGAAAGGAGTCCTTCACCCTCGGCGTAGTGGCGTGCACAGCCATGAATGTGGTGATGTCCCCTGGCTGAGATGGCTTTCAAAAGGGATAAAATTTGTGGAGGAGGGTAGTCTGTCACAGGCGATTAGTTATGATGGTGCTGCAGAACTTCAGCGTGCCGAAGCAGTGTGCAAATGACCACATGTGGGGCTGCTCCGGTGTAAAAGAATAATCTGAAGTGGCCACTGTGTAATGTAGAGATAGGTCCTGTAGCAGGAGGGGAATAAGAAAAGAGGGGAAATAATAGTTACATTTGTATTTGTTATCATTTGTCTCCGTTTATTGAGTTACACTACAATGTGATGATTTGAATTTAAAATAAAAAAAATTAAAAGAAAAGAAAAAAAAATCTTGCTCAGGTCCTCTTTGGGTCCAAGGTCTGGCCAGGCAATGCCCATATAGTTTCAAATAGTCTTAGGGACTAGAAACTTTGGTTTGAAAAAAGAGCAAATCTGAGATTCTCAGGATTTGGACTTCTGTACCGATTCTTCTTCTGAGTGGGCAGATTGTGGAACATGCAGCCCTAGACGAGGTTATGGAGTGCACCCTTCTGCTTTGTACTGATGTGGTAACACCATTACAGGATATTGCTGGTGCTCTATATTACTGTTGAAAAATCCCAACCTAGAAAACCTTGTAAAATTTGCCAGAGTTAATTTGTTATTTCTAATAAGTATCATTTTTCATATGTTACGGGTGTTGTTGTTTTTGAAAGGCCTTATGAAATCATTTCATGGACTTATTAAAAACGGCTTCCCAAATGGAGAACCCAAAGTATATGCACTTAAGAAATAACTTCCTCTCTCGAAATTGTACGGTGCCTTTCAGCTCTTTTACTAGGTTATTCTTTGGGCATGTACACATTAATTCCCCTGACGTTTTTATGAGCCAGCCCTTTTATGAAGGTGGGTTCTGAGGTGGCTTTTACCACATTCCTGCCTTGGCCGTAGTTGTCACATGGAAAAAGCTCTCAATGTTGTTTGATGAGAACTTGATCCAGGGACACATGAAATGAAATATTTATGCTGTACCAGAATATATTCTTGCCTGTGACCATTGGTCTTTCAACGCTACTCTGATTTGGCCATGTGTGGATAGCATAGGAATGGGGGCGGGTGGAGGACAGACATTCATTTAACATCCTGCTCAACCCTACATCCTTTGGGGGCTGTCATGAAGCCCCTTGTAGACTTATAAAAATGTAAAGGGGACCCATGACAATTAAGTCCAGTCGTGTCCGACTCTAGTGTGTGGTTGTTGTTGTTGTTCAGTCGTTAAGTCGTGTCCGACCCTTCGTGATCCCATGAACCATATCCCGCCAGGCCTTCCTGTCCTCCACTATCTTCCTGAGTTCGCTCATTTTCATGTTCGTTACATCAGTGATGCTGTCGAACCATCTCATCCTTGGCCTTCCCCTTCTCCTTTTGCCTTCAATCTTTCCCAGCATCAGAGTCTTCTCCAGAGACTCCTCTCTTCGCATTAGGTGGCCAAAATATTTGAGCTTCAGCCTCAGTACCTGTCCTTCCAGGGAACAGTCAGGGTTGATTTCCTTTAGGATTGACTGATTTGATCTCCTAGCAGTCCAAAGGACCCTCAGGAGTCTTCTCCAGCACCACAGTTCGAAAGCATCTATTCTTCGGTGCTCAGCCTTCCTTATGATCCAACTCTCGCAACCATACATTGCTACTGGGAACAATAGGGTGTGGTGCTCATCCCCATTTCAAAGCCCAACAGCCAGCGTTGTCCGAAGACGCCTCCGTGGTCATGTGGCCAGCATGACTCTCCTTGCCGCAGCGCATAGCATGCGGCTGGAACACGGAGCGCTGCTTACCTTCCCGCAAGCGGTACCTATTTATCTACTCGCGTTAACATGCTTTGGAACTGCTAGATTGGCAGGAGCTGGCCAAGCAAATAGTAAAGGTGACCCCTGACAATTCAGTCCAGTCGTGTCCGACTCTAGGGTGTGGTGCTCATCCCCTTTCTATGAATAGAAAGTCATAAAAAGAAGGTAAGCTGTCTGGAAGCGGTTGGGGTCTGGATGAGGGCCAATAGATTGAGACTGAATCCAGAAAAGACAGAGGTCCTCCTGGTCAGGAAATCCTCAACACAAGTATTGAGTCATCTGCCCACTCTGAACAGGGTTAAACTCCCCCTGCAGGAATGGGTGCATAGTTTGGGAGTATTTCTGGATTCACAGCTCTCCCTGGAAAGCCAGGTGGCAGCGGTGGCTAGGGGTGTGTTTGCCCAGCTTCGGCTGGCGTGCTAGCTGCAGCCGTACTTGAGTCAATCGGACCTGACCATGGTGGTCCATACCTTAGTGACTTCAAGACTGGATTACTGTAATGCGTTGTATGTGAAGATGGTTTGGAAGCTGCAATTAGTGCAGAATGCGGCGGCCCAGATGGTCACTGGAGCTAGGCGGTTTGACTCTGTTGACTTTGTTTTGTCAACTGCACTGGCTGCCTGTTCATTTCTGGGCCCCATTCAAGGTGCTGGTATTGACCTTTAAAGCCCTTCATGGTTTGGGTCCGGGTTATCTGAGGGACCGCCTTTCCCCATACAGTCCGGCCCACCCTCTTAGGCCACCCATGGGGGCTCTCCTACAAGTGCACTCTGTCTCACGTTAGAGGGATGGCAGAATGAGGGCGAAACTTCTCTCTTGTGGCGCCACAATTCGTGCAGCCGTCGTCGGCTGCATGTTTTGCCCTCCCAGGCGCCGTTTGGCTCCAAAAAGGAGATGAGAAGCGCGCGCGGGGGGGGTGTGTTTCTGCACCATGGCAGCGTCATGCATTGATGATGACATGCCCCCAGGGCGTATTGCGTCCCATGGGGGGTGTCGTGGCGGTGGCCCCCTCCCACGGGGGTGTAGGGCCACTACTGAGCTGCCCCCCCCAATGGTTTTATTGTTTTTATTAATGATTTTACTCACTGTTCGTATATGGAACTTTGCAAGCCGCCATGGGCATTTGCTTCGGCTTGGGAAAGGCGGGATATAAAGTCATTAAATAAATAAATAAATAAATAAATAAATAAATAAATGAAAAGCTCAAATAGCTGCTGCCACCTCAGTTATTTGAACCAGGCACAATGGTCGGTTCACGCCTGGGCTCGCCTGGGCTCTCTAGGCCAAGAGGACACTTTCTTAAGTGAAGTAAAGCTCTTCATTCAATCTTTTGAGGGGGGATTGAAAACTTCTGTAACCATTGGTTGGGCAGCAAGAGCTTGTTTAACCAAAGAAGGTGAGAACTGGAAAAGTAGGTGAACAAAGGAGATAACTAACAGCCCAATCCTAACTAGGGCTATGCAGCCCTTTACGACAGCAGCACGAGCACGCCACCGGTGGCCATTTTGGGACCACCGCAGCAAACAGCAGCAAGGCCGGAGGCAGGGCAGATAAGCCGATGGCAGGTTGGGGAGTGGGCAAAATGGGGAGGGGAAGGAATGGGGAGTGTCCAGGAGGGGAAGGGTCAGGACGGGGGTGGATAGTAGTGACTTGCAACGATATCTTTGTCTCGTTTCGTTCCTGTTCCCTCTCCCTTACTCACTTCGGACCTGCGCCAGTAAAGTAGCTGGCTGAGATCCGAGGTGATCCGTTGGGGTAACAGAGCCATTCTGTGACCTGGAGGAGACCTTCGTGACTCCCCTTCCCCGCAGGATGCAGCTTCCCATTGGTGCAGCTGCATTGGCGGGGGTGGGGTGGGGGTTCGGATTGGGAAGTAAGGCTGCAGTCCTATGCATACTTACCTGGAAGTAAGCTCTATTGAACATATAGGACTTACTTCTAAGTGAACGTGCATAGGTTTATGCTGCAAGCTTCCAGTCATAGAATAGCATGGGAATGAATGAGTACTCTCTCAAAATGGCCCCTTTTCATTGCCTAGCTGCAGGCAGTGCATTCTGAAGATGATCCTACTAGCACTGTCATCCATCCGACAACACTCTGGGGAAAAATGGCAGTCACCAGTCACTGGGAAAAAGAGCACCAAGACGTGCCTCACCTACACCTAAAACTAAGTGTGAAAGTAGCAAGGTGACCTCTCCGCTCTTTTGCCCACCCCACCAGCCCTCCAAATTGATGCCAAATGTTCTCACGTTTAGCTCAATTCTAGCAATTGTAGGAGTTGCCTCCTTGTATGCTACGCAACCTGGGAAACAAAATTCCTCCACCGAATTGGACCTGCTTACACACACCACCGATAAGCAGCAAACAGTTGGAAGAGGGAGGGGTCTGGGCGTTGGAAAAAGTAGCACTTGCCGCTTGCGGACTCACTTCAAACCTCCAGACCGTTTCCTTAACAGCAGCTATGTATTATAAGGTCAGCTAGACACACAAACATCAGGGGCAGGGAAAGTAGGCTCTCTCTCTCTCTCTCTCTCTCTCTCTCTCTCTCTCTCTCTCTCTCTCTCTCTCTCTCTCTCTCACACACACACACACACACACACACACACACACACACAGAGAGAGAGAGGGAGAGAGAGAGAGAGAGAGAGAGCAATATGTGTTCACTGGTCCCTTGAATAGCGCTTTTCTCCAGCTGAAGGACTCCACAGTGCAATTTCTGCAGAAGACACTGTTGCAACTAGGCCGGGGGGGGGGGGGAGGATAAACTCTAGTTGCATCCACCCTTTGTCCCTGCAAAACCTTTTAATGTAATCTTGGTGATTTCCTACTCCCCAAGCTGAGAATCACCCTGGCTAAGGATAACAGATGATGCACACCCAGCCCCACCTCTCAAAAGGAAAACGCCCCTTTCCCTGTATCCTTGGGCAGGCACCAATTCCCACAAGAAGAAGCCCAGAGATGCCACAATCTTCAGGATGTAAAATTGTCTTTGAACCTGAGAAAACAAGTTCATGACCTCGCTTGGAACCAGAGGGAATGCACAGGACACAAACCAGCTGGGCATGGAAGAGGCTGGTGGTGTTTCCATCCCTCTGGGAGTCCTCTGGGAAATCTCTCCGTCGCCAGGTCTGATCTCCCTGTTGGGAGAGCTTCTATTATGGGGGAGGGGAGAGGGAGGGGCACACCATCTCATTTTATTATTTCAAATAGATATTTTGTAAGTTCCCAAAAAAAAAAATGCACTTCAGGGCAGAGGAAGTCATTAAAGGAAGTCAGCTCAGGATGTGAGAGGGGGAATTGTTTTTAATAACAGACCTTTTTATGACTCATGGTTCTCACCACTGTGCTGGGTCCAGACATACTGTTTGGCTGAAAGAAAGTTTATCTTCCAATGAGAATGGAAGAGAGAGAGAGAGACCCAAATGTCTTCACGGCCGCATTGTAAGTGTTGGGTTGGGGGAGGATGGAAGATTGGCAGCACCCTCTGGGTGGACCAGTCCTGCCGGCATTGTTGCAGAGCCACTGGGAAAATCTTACACATCTCCTGAACTTTCTCTTTGGGACCTGCTGTTCTTGTCTGCTCCCAGAGATGAGGCAGAATATCTCCAATTTCAACATGAGAATTGTCAGCCAGTGCCATCGTTTGAGGGGTGCTAAACAATAAGTTCATCTTGCACAGGGGGTCTTCGGCTGGGGGCTCAGTCAAGCAGTCCCAGGCATTTTATTCCCCATGATGGACCCCAGAGGTGAATATGAAGAAACAAGGTTGGGCTGCGCTGGGTTCTTCAAAAGATGCCCATCAGGCAGGACTATATATTTCTACAGATTACTCCTGGACAGTGGTATCACTAGGGTTGGTGTCACCCGGTCTGGTAACTCATGGTGTCACCCCCATTAACTTTATTTATTTTAATATATAACAGTATGAGTCACCCAACAAATCAGTAACCAACTCAGCTCTCGGAACAAGCAGTCTCATTGGTCTGTTTTGAGTTAAGGAAATCCACTTTTTGTTAATAAGGCGGTTGTGTTTTATTGTTCCGGTTATTTGGCCATATGTTTTGATAGAATACAGATAATTCAAATTCTGCATGAAAATACGCATCCAAAGATATATAACTTGATGGTATTAATTCATAAATACAAAGTTTTCACAATTTTGGCCACTAGTGGTATCACACAACTGTAGGGCTGTGGTGACGTCTATTGAGCTTGGCCCATTTCTTTAAAAAAATTGAATCCCTGTGTTCCACTGGTGCATTTATTTTTTCAAGTTATTTTTATGCAAAACATAAACATAACATAAACATTCATATCGACATCAGTACAATAAAGTAAAATTTGCTATCTTCCTTTATTTCACAGAAAAAGAGTTACATACAGTTGTAGCTATCATACAATTCACCACATTTTTATCATGCCCTTCCTCCAAGGAGCTCAGCGGAGCATATGTGCTCAGCCCCATCTTATCCTCACAGCAATCCTGTCAGGTAGGCTAAAGATGGGGACTGGCCCGAGGTCACTCAGGGAGCATCATGGTTGAGTGGGGATTCGAACTTGGAGGCTCCTGGTCCAAGACACCATGCCACCTCACTCAACATGGCATGAAAAAAATGTGAGCCATCCCAGTGGACAGGTGCCAAAAATAAAGAATGCAAAATGAACACTCAGCATCACTTAAGCGTTAAGTGATCCCAAGTATGAACTTAAGAAGCAAGAAGTGCCTTGCTGGATCAGATCAACAACCCAATCCTGCCTAAAGGGCTGGCCGCTGCATCCTAGGCAGAATGGTCGTCCCTTCCCCTGGTGCAAGTGCCGCAAGTCCCAATCGGCCTCCTTGGATGCAGACCAGCTCTGGAGCTGGTGCATGTCCTGGGTGCTGAATATCAGTGAAACTAGCGCTGATATCCCCACCCCCTCCCAGGCCGTCGGCCAATGGCCCCTGCCCTTCACCACCCCTGCTCGCCCTCCCCACACCCCTACGTCGACCAGCCTGCGTTGGCAGGCACAGGTCAGGTTCGGCGGCTGACTGAGCGGTGTCAGCCTCCGCACCGGCGCCACTTACTCTAGAGAAGTCGCAAACATGCTTAGAAGTCTCAAACGTGCACATTTACGACTCCTTAGGCCAGCAGAGTGCGTACTCCACCGGCCTATTGTTAGGCTGGATTGAGCTGTAGGGTTCATCTTGTTCAGCATTTTTTGCAAGCATCTCACTGACCAGAAGGCACAAGGTGGTTCACCAGAAATAGGCCCAGTGTGCTGTCATCAGTAGTGTCCAGTGCTTTGTGAAACCCTTCCCCAACTTGTCCCTTAAAACGGCCACTGTGCCAGAGGATTGGAGGATAGCTAATGTCACGCCAATCTTTAAAAAAGGAAGGAGGGGGGACCCGGGAAACTACAGGCCGGTCAGCCTAACATCTGTTCCAGGGAAGATGGTGGAAAGTCTCATTAAGGATAAAATCTTAAAATACATAGAAGAACAAGCTCTGCTGAGGGAGAGTCAGCATGGCTTCTGCAAGGGGAAGTCTTGCCTCACAAACCTGTTAGAATTTTTTGAAAAGGTCAACAGGCATGTGGATGCGAGCAAACCCGTGGATATTATATATCTGGATTTTCAGAAGGCGTTTGACACGGTCCCTCATGAAAGGCTCCTGAGAAAACTCCACAGTCAGGGAATAAGAGGGCAAGTCCTCTTGTGGATTAGGAACTGGTTGAAGACCAGGAAACAGCGAGTGGGAGTCAATGGGCAATTTTCACAATGGCGAGAGGTGAAAAGCGGTGTGCCCCAAGAATCGGTCTTGGGACCGGTGCTTTTCAACTTATTCATAAATGACCTGGAGTCGGGGGATAGGCAGTGAGGTGGCCAAGTATGCAGATGACACTAAACTTTTCTGGGTGGTGAAGACCAGCAGGGATTGTGAAGAGCTCCAGAAAGATCTCTCCAAACTGGGAGAATGGGCAGCAAAATGGCAGATGCGCTTCAATGTAAGTAAGTGCAAAGTGATGCACATTAGGGCAAGAAACCAAAATTTCACATATAAGCTAATGGGTTCTGAGTTGTCTGTGACGGATCAAGAGAGAGATCTTGGGGTGCTGGTGGACAGGTCGATGAAAGTGTCGACACAGTGTGCGGCGGCTGTGAAGAAGGCCAATTCCATGCTCGGGATCATTAATAAAAAAGGGATTGAGAATAAAACGGCCAATATCATTCTGCCTTTGTACAAATCGATGGTAAGGCCACATCTGGAGTATTGTGTCCAGTTCTGGTCACCACACCTCAAAAAGGATATAGTTGAATTGGAAAAGGTGCAGAAAAGAGTGACCAGAATGATTCGTGGGCTGGAGCACCTCCCTTATGAGGAAAGGCTACAGCGTCTGGGGCTTTTCAGTCTAGAAAAAAGGCGCCTGAGGGGGACATGATTGAGACGTATAAAATTATGCATGGGATGGAGAGAGTGGATAGAGGGAAATTCTTCTCCCTATCGCACAACACCAGAACCAGGGGACATGCACTAAAATTGAGTGGAGGGAGAGTTAGAACAGACAAAAGAAAATATTTCTTTACCCAGCGTGTAATTCTTCTGTGGAACTCCTTGCCACAGGATGTGGTGATTGCATCTGGCCTTGATGCCTTTAAAAGGGGTTTGGACAGATTCATGGAGGAAAAGACCATCACAGGTTACAAGCCATAAGCAACCTCCTGGTTTTAGAAGTGGGTTTTCTCTGTGCCAGGTGCAAGGGAGTGGCGACTGGACACAGGTATCTTGTTGTCTTGTGTGCTCCCTGAGGCATCTGGTGGGGCCACTGTGTGACACAGGAAGCTGGACTAGATGGGCTTTTGGCCTGATCCAGCAGGGCTCTTCTTATGTTCTTATGTTCTTATGAATCCTTTGCAACATGCAGAGTTCTGCAGCAACAGAGAAATCTATGTGCAAAGTGTCATTTGAGGGTAAAAGATTTGAAAACCAATGCAAAATACACCATTATTCATAACTGTGCACATTCTTTTAAAAAAATTGATTTAGGACAGTAGAAATTTAAATTTTTACAAGGACTTCAAAGTAGGAGAAATTGCTTGAGACTCCGCTCCTGTCCTCCAGATTCATTCCAACTCTATGAATCTCTTCCACCGAGACTCTCCAAGAGGAACAGTAATTGGAACATGGATTTTCTAGATGGACCAGCCCTGTTAGGTTCAAAATTGGCAGCCAGAATAATATGTTCCATTTCTGCAATGAATAATAATATTCACAAAGGGATGGAACGGAAGGAAAATTGGATAACCTCTGAGGCACTGGAGTGGTTTTGAAAGCTATTGATAAAGACATCATGGAGGAACAAAAGAGGGAAGAACTGGCTTGGAGGTGGAAAACTTGTCTCGGAGGCAATCAGCAAGTGGAAGATGGCTGAGATGGCCAAATGGATGAGAGACTTTGGCCTTCAGATATGAAACCAAGCCCAGGGTGCAAAGAAAAGTAGGAGCTTGTCTGAAAGAGCAGAGGGAACATACGAAGGAAAAAGTCAAAACATGTTAGAAATACTGTATAGAAAAAGAGGTTCTCAACCCATTCCCCCCAATAGTCTTACCAAAGGTCCTTTCACCTCCCTCAAAAATAATAATAATCCTGCAGATGTTTTGTTTGAGTAGTACCCTTCAAATTCACCTCAGAGTTTGCTTTTGGAGACCTTTGGAACCACCTAAAGATGTGTAAAATCCCCCTGCTAAATTTTGCTACTCTTATCTCTGCTGCTATTCGTCAGAATTCCTACATATATTTTACCTCAGCAAGATTTTCCAAATTCACCTCACATTCTGCTCTAGGAGAAATTGGGTGGGAGCCCCAGTTGGAAAACAACAACCAGAAGCTTATGTCGCTTCATAAGCTTCCTTGATTAACTTTTCTTTTCTGGGCCAGGGCTCCACAGCTTATTGTTTTTGCTGTGCTTCGCTTTCTGTGAGGTTGGACACAGCGTGGGAATGTTTTGCTTGTGTGTGTCATGGCTGATCCCAGACACTAAAATCAATTCTTTGGGGTGTGGAGGAAATTTCCCCATTGTTCCAGTTGTTGCCAAAAACATGTAGATAATTTCAGGTCTTCCTTGAAAGTTCTCTCCTTCTCAAGCTGTTGATGTTATGTATTGAGAACATTTGAGCTGGCCTGCCGGATAAGTCCAAGATGGACCCACCTTGCGTAGCACCTGACATCAGCACCTCTTTTCGGCATGGGTGGGGCAACCCAGGCTCAGATGACTTGCTGCCTTCCAGAAAAACCTCCCAATAATGGGCCATTCAGGAGCGTTAACTCTCTCATGGAATCTCTAACCAGGCATTGCTGTAGGGCAAGACTGTCACGATGGCTCCTTTGATCAGCAATCTCCCAGCAATATCATTCGCTCGCAGTACAATCCTCTGCATCCCTATTTGGAAACGTTCCACTTTTTGTTGACTGGCACTTGCGCCCAGGGAAATGCGCATAAGTGTTTAACCTTAATATAGCATATAAAAACAATTATAAATTTTCCCATGTCTCGAATGGCCCAGTCCTGCCAGCATGCGGGTTCTGCCCGCATGCGCTGGCGCAAAAATGCCATAAAGTACTTTGTGACAGCGCAGGGCCCTGCTGCACTGGCAGAAAGGCCAGAGCCCTTCACATTGGTGCTGGTGGCCACAGAGACACCCACCTGGGCAGGTAGGTCCAGCACAGGGTAAAAAATGCCCTTCTTCCAGGCCTTGGACCACTGCTGGGAGAAACCTGAGTGGCCCTCAAGAGTTCAGAAGTTGACTGCTCCCGGCCTGGAAGAGACACTCCTATGAGCCCACCAGGACAGTCTGCATTTCCCATTGTCAAAGTTAGCCTTAGTAGGAGAGAGTGCAGTGAGCACTTGTGTGTGTGTGTGTGTGTGTGTGTGTGTGTGTGTGTGTGTGTGTGTGTGTGTGTGCGTGTGTGCGTGTGTGTGTGTGTGTGTGTGTCGGGGGGACTTCTATCTCTTTATGCCTCCTTGTCTGAGGCATTCCTTGAGCTGGATTCTCTCCGTGGGGCATGAGGGCCACCAGCTCCCTTCATCTTGACTGATTCACAGGCAGGAGCATTGATGAGGTGCCAGGTTGAGAATTTGTTCTCTCCGTCTCTCACTGGCCTGTTCAAAGCAGAGGGGAAAAGTAAACACAAACAAAGGTTCCCTGGTTCAGAGCTGAGCTGGAAAAAGTTACCACCTGCCGGGCTGACATCATCACCCTGACATCACAGGGAGCTCGTGCCAACCAACACATGCTTCTCCCCCTCTTCATTGTCACCTGGACACGACCCCCACGCTCACTGCCTTCACCTCTCCGGAGCGGAGTTACACCGAATCAGACCACTGCTGCATCTGCCTCATGTCAGGGCCAGTCCAGCTGTACTAGCAGCCCCAAGGGAGTGTGTTGGCAGCATACAGAGCTGGACCGCTGGGGGGGTTCTCCAGTGGTGCACAGTTAAGCCCCAGGCTCCATTTCAGTGTCCCAAAGGATGAGGGGGCATGACACTGTAGGCAAGGCCACGTGCTCAGAGATGTTCAATCCAGCTTCGTCTGTAGCATTGCAAAAGATCTCTTGGGGCGCATGCCTCAGCTTTTGTACTGAAAGTGCTTGGGGTGGGAAAGTGAGAGAGCCAGTTCCTCTCAAAGGCAGCGATTCTCCAAGCCTTGCTGCCCACAGCCCTCTTAGCTGGAGACGCAAGGGTCAGACTGTGGGGTCTTCCATATTCACAGAATGTGTCATACCACTGAGCCTACAGTCCCTTCTCCAGTGCTTTACTTCTTAAAGGTAGAGACTCCGACCTTTAGAAGAGACGCTATTTTAAGCCATAGTCCTATGCTTAGAATAACTACTGTTACTAAGCCACAGCATAACAATGCAAGAACTAAGAAGGGCCCTGCTGTTGGATCAGAACAAGAATTCATCTAGTCCATGATTCTGCTTCCATCAGTGGCCACAGCCAACAGGAGAACTCCAGGATACCAGACCGCCCTGTCCCACTGGACCATCAACTGGTCCTGAGTGGCCGCATTCTGCCTCTGAACCTGGATCGCTCATTCAGCTGTCCTGGCTAATAGCCACTGATGGACGCAGCCTCCGTCGATCTGTCTAATCCCCTTTGAAGACCACCCAGGCTGCTGTCCATCACCAAGTGGCTGCTGTCCATCACCAAGTCTTGGGACAGCGATGTCCACAAGTCCATAATTATGCACACATTTCACCAGCATCATGTTTCCAAGAAACCAGGATATGAAGGCAACAGTTCTCTCCAGTTTGATATACTTTGTATGATTCCTTTCCAGACCTTTCAAACGCAATTATTGAATAGTTACCAGTTAGAGGTGTATGAAATTCTCAAATCTCATCATCTTATCTACTTTTCTTTAAGAGGGCTCGGAGAACCGAATCAGGGCAGGCTGCCAGAACCTCACCGTTCCTGCGGCACTTCTTGCCCAACTGTGTTTATATTCAGCCAGGCTCCTGGCTACCTTTTCCCCAACAAGGTCATGAAAAACTGCAAGCCAGGAGGAAACGGGCACAGTTCCGTTAATAAATTGCCCCTACCTTGAGGTCAAGTTCATGATTTAACATCACACCAGGGCAGTGTCTGTCTGCTGTCTCAAAAAGATGAATGTGTCTTCCAAGTGATTTTTTTCCTTAGAGGTCTCCCATCTCCACATTGGACCAGTCCCACCATGTTTAACTTGGAAGTCCAAGCAGCAGACTCTCACCATCAGCCACACCCTGCGAAGAACATTTGCTTCTAAGTTCCCGTTCTCGATGGAGACCTTTGCCGCATGAGCTACTGTCCTGTTGATGACCTTGTAGTTGTTTGGAGAGCAACTCCCTTCCGAAGGTTGGAGAGTATTTTCACATCCAATTTAGACCAGCCCTGGATCCCGCAGCAGAACAGAGGATTTGCCAAATGTGTGCAAAGGCATAATGAGTGAGTGTCACCCAGAGCCAAACTGAGTCAACCCCGCATGGCTTGAGAACAAAGTTCAGCTGATGACTTAGTGCCTGATGGTTGAGATGGGTGACTTGTTGCTTTCAGCCAAAGGAGGATCCTTTTGTACTCTGCCTTTATCGAAACCGGAGCAGCGCAGGCATCCCTGTAGCCTGGCTATGGGAGAAAAGAAGAAGCTGCTGGATCACTCTCGGAGTTCATTTCCTTTCCAACATTGGCCAGCCAAAATACCGGTGCTTCTGGGATGCCTGTGAGCACCAGACCTCCTCAGTTTGGCCCGCCTATTTTCTGCCCTCTGAACTTGCAGATCCTTTTTACATATCATGATGACCCATAATAGTTGCTAACCCCATCCTCTATGAATTTGTTGAATTCGGTATTAAACCCATTTAAACCAATGGCCAAAAGTTGTTTATGTTTTAATTCTGTGGCAGCGCAGAATATGATGTTGGTTGGGTGAAGAATTCAGCGACCTGAGAATTTCATATTTCACTTCACCCACTCACCTCCCATCAAGCTCCTAACCTTTGTGCTGTGAAGAGAGATTTGCAAAAGAGGAGATAAGATCTGGATGCACGATTGCCCCTCCCGCCTCTTCCCTGTCCGCCGGTTCCTCTCCCCTCACTACCCACAAATGCCCCTGTTCACTGGCGTCACTCTGCAGAGGGAGAGGAGCTCTACGTTCCGCAGCGATCCGACCCTCCGTTACACGGGTGAACGAAGTGGCCCCGCCCCCTCGCCTTTGGAACCATTCAAGGCGGTGAAAACAACGCACAGGGAGTGCGGTGAAAACAACGCACAGGTGAAAACAACGCACACCTCCCCGCACCTGCCCCCACCGCCAACTCACTGATGCTGGCTGATGGTGTCCTCTCACTAGCCTGCCTGTGTGGCTGCCAGCCAGTGCACTGGCAGCCTTGTTGCGCTTGCTGGTAGAACATCACTTCCGCCAGCCTCCTCTCACTTCTGCCAGCCAAATGCGCATTCCGCTGGCAGAACAGGGGACAGAATTGGGCCATAAATTAAGCACTTTGTGACCTGGAGCGAAGACATAATCAGTGCCCTTCACCTTGCCACCACAAACATTCATTCCCACAGTTTGCGCAAGCATCTCAGAGGGGCTATCATTGTTCAGACTCCAGATACCCATTCCATGATTAAGGTGACCTTCTAATGAGCATTTGAATGGGAAGTGTCTTCCAGGGATGATCGGTCAATCATCAGGACCCTGCCCTGTATGCCATCCCTTCAGGTTATGAGTTGCCTCGCTGGACTGCAGGGAATCTTCAGCTGCAGGCAACTTTATCTCAGGATGCCCGTGTGCTGATGATTCAGTGGGTCATGGCGCATGGCGCAGCTGTTCAGCAGCTCTGCCCTGGCTTCAGCTGTCAACATGTCTGACACATGATATTGGGCAATGGAACTTATGCCATGCGGGGAACTTCCCATAGGTGTGCAAAACATATTATACCGTCGAGACAGAGGTTAATTATACCCATGGGAATATATATATATATATATATATATATATATATATATATATATATATATATATATATATATATATATATATATATATATATATATATATATATATGTGTGTGTGTGTGTGTGTGTGTGTGTGTGTGTGTGTGTGTGTGTGTGTGTGTGTGTGACACATAGACACAAATACACACAAACACATAAATATATAAAATTCTGCCAAAGGATGGCACAGAACCAAGGTAACTTCGTATTAGCTTTGGATTTTGTTCTTTCCAAAATATTGAGGAGGAGGGCTGGCTTTAAAAGGGGATCAAACAGATTCAAGGAGGAGAGGTCTATCACTGGCTATTATTAGTCACAATGGAGCTTCCAGGTGCAGAGACAGTTGGCCACTGGGCAAGGTCAGATGACCCAACATGCTGTGCCTTATTGGATAACAGACGAGCAGGGTGCAGCATCTCGCCACTGGCACCCACTTTCCTGCCCATCTCATCCAGAAATTGGGTTTAAACTGTGAAGGTAAATTGTTGGCTCCACCCAAGGCTAGGGAAAAACCAGAGAGATGGAGGCTGTCTTGGACAATCTCCCCCTCCCCCCATGTACAATAGGGGGGCACGAACCCTGAGGGGTTCCCTTAGAACTGGGCAGTAGCAAAGGCGAGTGGTCCAGGAAGGTGGGCAAGGAGCTCTTCTCAAGTGAACTGAGACCAGGCAAGTTAAACTAAGAACACTAACAGCGCGATCCTATCCAACGTATACCACTGGTGAAACCAGTGGGGGAGGGCAGGGCAGGAGGCTTTGGAGGGGAGGGGAGATTTAAATCCCCTTTGAATGGGATTTGAATCCCCTTTCCGTTCTGGGGCCTCCCGTTCTCGCTGCACCGATGGTTACACCGATGGTGTAAGTTGGATAGGAATGCGCTGTAAAAGAGTGGATTTTTTAAAAAACAATGAAAAGGCTAAAAACACCAAAACAAAAAGGGTAAAAGGCAAAAATAATGCAAATCAAGTAAGGTACCAGGACAACCAGGTGGATGGGCTGGGCAGGAAGTTAAAAGGCAACCTGAAAATAAACATTCTGGTGTCTTCCCGGGAACGTTCCCTGCCCGCAGTACTCCCAATGCTAATCTGGGATCTGCAGCTCCCTGGGCAGCCAGGAGACTCTTGTTGTTGCATCCAACACTTACTCAAATGTAAGGGAGTTTTGCAACATAATGCTCTGATGGCCACTAGCACAGATGATTTCAGAAGGGGATTAGAGAAGGAAAAATTGAGGTCTATTGAGGCTATTAGTCAAGATGGCTGAATAGAACCTCCAGGAACAGACACAGTCTACCTTTGAATATCAGATGATGGAGGCAGGAAACATGGGAAGGAAGGGTGTTGCAGTCATACTTTGTTTGCACACTGCCCAGAGGCAGCTGGTTGGGGGCCATTGGGAAGAGAAAGCTGGACTTGGTGGACTTCTGACCTGATCCAACAAGGCAGTTCTTCATTTATATCATGTGTCTTCTTCATAACATTTCCCAATAAAAGATGTTGCATTGTAGATTTTTCCACCTTTGGACTTCAGGCCAACTTGGGGTCTTGCAACCACCTGCCGACAAAACCTTCTCTCTCCTCCTCATCTGTGCGCCATGTCTGTGGGGAACGGGCTTTCATCAGCCTCCCTCTGCAGACCTGATGACAAGGATGTGCAACAACCAGTGGGTCTGTTTGACTGTGACTAATGCAGCCCAGTCTGACAGTGAACATATCTTTTTGCTGCCTCACAGGGGCAGTCCTGCCAACTGGTGAGCGCTTTCCCACCCGATAGGCCAAGCCTGCAGTGAAATGTGGTTGGAACGGACAGGATTCATTAACCACAAGTGGCGATGAGACAAGGAGATGACGAGTAGCTCTCCTGCTCCAGCGCCCTGACTGTATGTCACTCCACTGATTAACCACACAAGGCCTCGTCATTTACCCAGCTGCAGCAGCCGTATTTGACCGGCCTCCTTTGTCACACTCCTGTGGCAGGAAATTGGAAGCAACTGCGAGTTCCCATATTGCTTCATAGGCAACTGATGTCAACTAGAGGCTGTAGCCCCCCAATTGGCTGGTTTGTTTGTCCATCAAATGCCCCCTCCCACCAGTATTCTAACCCTCTTTGCCCTGTGAGATGCCCAAATTCTCCTCTCTCCTGCCCGTTCTAGAACGTAGTACCTAAGGCTTCATCGAACCGAAGTGTTATTTTAAAAAAACATTTTTACGAGACACAGGATTCAAGGGTAAAAAAGCCATGTAGAATTGGTATATTTTTCAAGCCACGTAAACGTAATATTACATACGAGGGCTCCGTAGACCAACGTTTCATCTTAAATCATAAGACATTTACTAGGTCAAAAAATCAAGTTTGGCGATGTCAGGCGCTCCAGAACGAACATGGGTAAAATAGCAAAAAAACGCGGGAAAGAATCAATCAAACCCGACATTCTTTCCCGCATTTTTTGCTATTTTACCCGTGTTCGTTCTGGAGCGCCTGACATTGCCAAACTTGATTTTTTGACCTAGTAAATGTCTTATGATTTAAGACAAAACGTTGGTCTACGGAGCCCTCGTATGTAATATTACGTTTACGTGGCTTGAAAAATATACCAATTCTACATGGCTTTTTTACCCTTGAATCCTGTGTCTCGTAATATTGCATCTGGCCATGAAACGTTCTACACAATACTAAAAAACATTTGCTGTTGTAAAGGAACAGGCTCCACCCCATTTCTGAGTCTAATTGTTCAGTAGGTTGTTGGGCTACTACTAGAACACCCTCTACATGAGGCTTCCCGCCTTGAGAAATGTTTGGAGTCCTCAGCTGGTCCAGAATGCAGAGGCAAGCGGCCTTCATGTTCTTGGTGCCACACTTGGGAGCATACGTCTCCATCTGCACTGTCACCAGGAGGCTTCAAGGTGTTGGTTATCACCTTTAAAGCCTTTAATGGCCTGGTATCAGGATATCTGAAGGACTGTCAGCCCCCACAGGAATCTTGCCTGTTCAATGTGTGATGCAGAAGGCTGGACTGGATGGGCCTTTCGCCTGATCTAGCGGGGCTCTTCTTATGTTCTTGCCCACCCTCTCCACTCATCATCGGAGGCCCTGCTTCCTGTTTCCCCATCTTCGAAACTACGGTTGGCAGGAACATGTGGCAGGGCCTTCTCAGTTGCAGCCCCAGCTATGCAACTCCCAAAAGGTCCACTTAGCCCCCTCTCTACTGAGCTTTCAGCACATGGTGAAGATGTTTTATTTTGCCTGGCCTTTTTCAATTGAGTAAATTTTCCCCCACTGAGTTGCTTTTGTTTCTGCTGCTTTTGGGCATTTTTTTTTCGTTTAGTTTGGCATGAATTGCTATTGTTCTTAATTATGTTGAATTATTATTTATGTTTTATTGTTGGTTTAAATGACTGATCACCGTGAGCCGCCTTTGGGGGGGCCTAAGGGTGAGATATCAATGCCTAGAAATCAATACAATAAATAATTTTGAGAAGGTACAGAGTGAAATCTTTCTGGCCACGTTTATTTCCCACACAGATATCTCCTCAGGCCAAGTTGTATCCCCCAGCTTCTGTTCCATGGCACAATTCCGTTCCTATTTCTATAGGAAAATCCTACTGGGATACAAATCTATCCCAGAGCTTAACTGGTGTCTGTTCAATTTGAACAGAAGACTCCACAGCTCTTCGTGATATATTTTCTGGGAGGAAAGAAGTCGTTGCAGGCAATTAGCGGGTGACACATAAGCCAGCAGCTTTCACCAGTTTATTAACTCTCATTAGCAGCATGTTTATGTTCACATTCGTCCTCCAAGACTTGTGTGTGAAATTTGGAGACGAGGGGTGTATGTGCGTTTAAAAAGGCAAGCACTGAAATAGATGGTTTTCATTCTACATTCCACTGAAACAAAAACCAACGTCAGTCTTGCCTACTCTGACTGGCAGCAGCAAGCCTCCAAGTCTCAGGCAGAGGATCTTACTCATCGCCAGACTCTTTTAACGGGAGACGCCAACGACTGAACCGGAGAAATGTTGCATGCAGAGCATGTGTACTGCGCCACTGGGCTATGCTCCCTTCCCAAAGGTCCACCACACTCAAACATTCCTGACAGAGTAGAAGCTGCAGCAGAAACAAAGTGCGAGCCAACTTGGAGTCTCTCCGTGTGGACGATGACGTGTGTCAGCTACTCGCAGAATCCCTGTCAGGAAGTGGGATCTGATCTGATGGCCTTGAGTAGAGGGCCAAAGTTGCTTTCAACTTTGAGCAAAGCACCCAAATGGTGCCAGGATGGTATAGTGGATTGGGAGTCGGACTTAGACCTGGAAGATCCAGGTTCAAATCCCCGCTCAGCCACAAAGCTTCCTGGGTGACCTTGGGCCAGTCACTATCTCTCAGCCCCACCTACCTCACAGGGTTGTTGTGAGGACAAAAAGGAGGGGAGGAAATATGTACACCACTCTGAGCTCCTTGGATGGTATAAAAATGTGAAAAATAAATAAATAAATAAATAAAAATAAATAAATAAATAAATAAATAAATAAATGCCCCCACACTAGACTGGAGGCACCAACTCTGCCTAAAACGAGTCACAACTAAGGATCAAACTGGAAGAGACATCAGGAGAGGCCATTTTAATAGCAGCTATTGGGAGGGGTAGACAAATGGGACCATGAAGCTGAGGGAGGGGGAGTTAACCATTTCCTCTCACACAGTTTCCCCATGAAAATCATCTGCCCAGCTGCCATTTTCTCCATGGGCCAAAACATTCAGCTACCATAGTCAGTGGTGTAACTAGACTGGAGCGGAGGCAAGTAGTTCTGCAAGACTCCGTTACACCGGAGTCAACGGCCCCTTCCCCCTTGCTGTTGGAGCCATTCTGGCGGCAAAGGCAACACGCAGGACAATCCCCTGTCGCTGCCGGAATGGCTCCAACAGCGAAGGGGAGGGGCCGCTGACTCCGGTGTAACGGAGTCTTGCAGAACTACTTGCCTCCGCTCCAGTCTAGTTACACCACTGACCATAGTGCTGTGGTCCTGAACGAATTTGGTAGTTCCCTTCCTTTTTATTTATTTGCTTAAATAAATAAATAAATAAATAAATAAATAAATAAATCAGGAAATCCAGTCCAATCATCCCACAGTCCCAAACAGAGTGACTGTTGCTCTCCTCCTACTCAATACACGAAAGCCGCCACCTTTACTGTCTTCTTTCGGCCGTTTGATGGTTTTGCGCTTAATGCTTGATTTTAAAGATTGTTATTTCATTGCAATTCAATGGTTTGTTGCTCTGGAAGTGGCCCTACACATTTTCAGCCCAAAGAAATAAATAATCCTTAAAATGGCTAGTGGTGGAACAAAAAATAAAATAAATAGCACAGACCTTGACGGAAGACTGACAATACAAAGGAATACAACGTGGGGGGGGGCACCCCCAAACAAAACTGTAATGGGGAAAAGAAGAATTCAAATGTTTACAAGCGAATTTGATTTTGGCTAGAAAGATTTGACAGAGTGTTTTTTAATTCCCCTCGGAGTCAGAGTGTGTGTGTGTGTGTGTGTGTGTGTGTGTGTGTGTGTGTGTGTGTGTGTGTGTGTGTGTGTGTGTGTGTAAAGAAACATGTGGTTCAAGACGGTGGGAGGGCAAAGCTGCCCCACAGTAGAGGGGGGGGGGAGAGAGGGGATTGTGTAGCTGCCCTGCAAGAAAGAGGCCTTAAGCAAAATGAGGTGAACTTTCGGCACTGACCCACACAGCTGTGTAAACTGAAATTGCAGGTTCATCTCCTGTGGCCAGTTACTTCTGGAAAGCCAGCGAGCCACGGAGCGTCACCCAGAGACGAATCTGTCAAGCGATTTCACACTGTTGCTCAAGCAGTCTGCTTTGAATAAATGGTGGCGAGGGGGGGGGGAAGAGACGGAGGGTGCTGTGGGAATCAGAGGCTTAAATCAATTGTCTTTCACAGCCTTAGAGTGATCGCATTAAATGTTGCTACATAATCTATAAATCAAGCAGGACATGTTGAACAACAGATGCCTCCAGCCCCAAGATGCTGTTAATCAGAGCTATATCTGTATGCGTATGAATGTGTGTGTGTGTGTGTGTGTGTGTGTGTGTGTGTGTGTGTGTGTAGTTTTTCTTGTCTCTGTTTGTTTATTCTAAGGGTCAAATATGACTTAATATCTCGCTCAATTTTTTCATATTCCCGTCATGGGTGTTTGACTTTCAGAGATATCTTTTCCCAGTTCAACAATAGCATGTTTTGTTGGACTAAAGAGGTATTTTAAACTTGAGTGCAGAGGCTTAATAACTTTGCGGCTGTCCCGTTTCCAAAAGGGGCCCCAGCCAAGAGAGAGAGAGAGAGAGAGAGAGAGAGAGAGCAATGCGAAACCTATACTAGTAGATATATACATTGTGAGATGGAGAATATAGGTTATGATGTGTAAGTCTAGGGATTAACTGTTTATTTGAATATGATTAATTTTAGGGAGGGGGAGAGGCTAAAAGACTGAAATATGTTGGCCGGAACCCATGTTTTTGCCCCCTGAATAACACACACCTCGATACATGTGCTCACATGCAGACATTCACATACTGTAGTGCACTGAAGCAGAACATGACCTATCTGGGACCTATTTGATTGGGCTCAGTATGTACCGTGGGGTGGTGCCAACGGCTTCGCTGTGCACCCTTCCTCCCCCTGCCAATGCTCTTTGCTCCATGGGTGGATGTCAAGAAGCCATCGCAGCTGCGTCACCAGTTCCTGCAGAAGTGAGATAAAAGCCGAAGGCCACATGAGAAGAGACACCTACTGCAAAACAGTCCTGGGATCTTGCAGTGAAAGCTCATGATGAGAAAATGGAAGGTGAGCAGATTGCTGAGAGATCTCCTCCTGAGGCAGCATGCCAAATGCTGCCCCCCTTACCCGATGATGTGCCAGCCTCTGCTCTTCCCACTCTCCAGTAGTCCAACTCAGCACTCTCCTCCCCTCCTCTTCTTTTCTGTCCCTCTCGCCTGTTCCAATCTAGGGGGCAGAAGGAGAAGGGGGAGCAGTAGAGGCAAATTGGCAAATAGCAATTGGCCCTCCCAATCTGCTGCCTGAGGCTTCTGTTGGCTTCGTGGGTGGGCCGGCTCTGATGACGAGGATGCAAGGGAGAATGGCAGCAAGGGCTTTATGCATGAAAAGAACAGGTAGATATCACCCTGTGGTCACTTGACTCGGTCAATAATGGATACGAGAACTGGGCATCTACAGTATGTGTCTCTGAAAATGCATAGAATCCCGGACATGAGAGACCAAAAGGCCTTCTGGGCTACTCACACACACACACACTTCCCTCTCAAAGAACAGCCTACATGAACCCTTATGAGGCCATTAGCTATCACAAGTTCATGGCCTAAATATGGTAGCACAGTACATTTCTTGGTTTTACTTCCTGTTTGGAGGGCAAAAATGGGGCGTTGTCGCATCAAATACTAGGGAGGCCAGAACGCAAGGCCGGTGGGCCATGTTCAGCCCTGGTGGTCAGGTCTGTGCAGGCCTGTGTTCAGTGTGCTTGAAGTTTGCAGACGGCACCGGAGCCAGGCTTCCCCTTCCTCCCAAAATGCCCTCTCCAGTAGATGAAAGGCGGGATGGTACCAGTGAAAAATGATTGGGATTGACTATGGAAAGCTCAGTGTGAACTCCCTGCTCCAGCTCTGGAGTGTGCTGGACTGGCCACCACTCTCAGGACCCAACCACACTCCCTCCTTAGCCTGACCTTCCCTCAAAGGTTTGTGCTCAAGAGAGTGGCATGCAGCGGTTTACCTGGCATTGCCGCAAGTCACCGGAGCAGTCCATTCTGGATCCCTTTTTCTGTCCTGACTGGTGCTCCACTTCCATGGGGAGAAAGACCCAGTCTGTGATTCATCTCCAGAGGGACCTTCAGTAGGACAGGGTTTGATCTGGTGACTGACAAGTTTTCATCTTTCCCTGAACATATATGAAGCTGCCTTATATCACTTCAGACCGCTGGTCCATCTAGCCTGATGTAGCTTGCTCTGATTGGCTCTCGGCATGGTCTTTCTCCTCACCTTCTCCCTGATCTTTTTAGCAGGAGAGGCTCCAGATTGAAACTGTGGGCTTTTACATGAAATGTATGTTCTTTAGCATTGATCTCTGGCACCTCTCTAGGTGGCCTTATCTGGTCTGGGACTTCCAGGTAAGGTCTGGTTCTGGGTGAGACCACCCACTGAGCCTGCACAAGATATGGCTCATGATCAGTAGCACCCCAACCATACTAAATATTAGTAGTGCAGTATTCAAGTATTATTCATATAGTATTCAAGTATACATATGAGTATGCAACATATATGTGCAGAACTGACATTCAGGTAGTTCATAAAAAGATCATACAGCACTGGCATTTGATCATGCAACAGCAACACTAGTGATGGACGTGAATTTCAGAACTAGGGCTGGAAATGGATGCTTCCAGTATGGAATTTGGGGTCCATTTGAGCCAAGCTCAACACTCCTCCAAAGTTCTGGTCCAGCTGCCAGCCAGACCTCCCTCCCCGTCTTCCCATTTCCCAAACAAATTCACTCTTCTGAAGAAGGCACCCGAAGCACAGAGGGCCAGCTTAGCTGGCAGCAATGGAGACCTTACCGTCTTCTTAGACTCCTTCTCATAAGGATCCACTGCCGTGGGAATGTGTGGAAATGGTAGCTTCCAGTGCTGCCTTGTTCAGTGAATGCGACAAAGGATGCTCTTCCTCTTTGTGGAGCATCCAAGCTGTCAGGGTGAGGCCCTAAGCTCTCTGTGGTCAACAACCGTTGTCCATGCCACTGGCTCTACGCTACCCCTTTGCAAGAGGAAATTTGCCTGGGAAGGGAAGAGCTGAGGGTGAATTCCTCTGGTCATTCAGAGCTTTCTCACAGACTTCTGCGAAAGACTCTGAGCTTTCTCTGAGTTTCCTGAGAAGATTAGAAAAAGTTGAACTGATTACGAGGTGAGCTGGGGAAGCTCACCTATCACTACTCCCAACTAAAAATGAGCATTGTTCTAAGGATGCAGTAATTTTACTATTCAGAAGACAGCTCTATCATGTAGATATTGTGAGGAAAACTCACCTTTCATGGATTCTTTCCTCTCAAAACAGTATATTGGCTTTAACGAACAGTTTATCTGTCTCCTCAATCCAGGAAAGACATGGACATCATCTCTGAGGACTTCAAAACATTTTCAGTCATTCACCTTTCATTGATGGTGGATGGACCATTGCAAACTGTCGATGGAGAAATACCACAATGAGGGCACCCTGAACATGCAGAAGTGCCATTTGCAATTCTTCATGCAGGCAGTATTGTTTAGCTGTTCCTAATTTTCCTAACCTTTCTCTGAGTATTTCAGCATTTACAGGCTGACCTTTCGGGGAGGAAAAAAACAGCCAGCTGAGCAGAACTGAGGAGGCTGAAGCTACCCTTCCCCCCCCCCCCCCCCGATCATCAGTTAAGTCGAGTGAGCCGGTCGCCAAAAACATTTGGATTTGATTTGCATCGCGAAGCATCATTTCCCATAAGGTTGACTGCGCTCCAACATTTCCAACTTTATTTTTCTGGATGATTATTTACTGGTTTTAATGACTGCCGAGAGATGCCGTCTCTCTTGCTTTATGAGTTTACATCCTGGAAGGCACACACGTGTGTGGAATAAATGCAAGCCACAATGACATTTCAAGTGAGGGTGAGGGAAGGGGGAAAGAGGTGGTAGAATCTTACGGACTGTGATGTGGTCGAGTAAACAAGACAAAGGAACAAGCATTTCCATGTCTTGAGAGGAAAGCGTTGGGAGTGTTTCAGTCTTGACAGATACCTTGGCAAGACGGAGACCGGCAAACTCTTGCTGCTGATGGGAAGGCTGACAAAGCAGCTGCGATAAGGAACCCGAATGGCGCCTTTCCATCAGCATCAGACCAAGGTGGTGAAGGTGAATCAGTTTGGACAGCTTGCAGTCGATGCAACAGCGACGTGGCCAGTCTCCCATCGGCCGGCCAGTAGCCGTGCTATCAAATGCACCAGTGCAAGGGTGGAAGGAGGTGTTGCACAATTGTAACTGAAAATAGCATCCCCACCTCCAGTTTTTCCCTCTCCTCCATAACGTCTACTGAAGCTCACTGAATGACATGATGACATCATACAGTGAGTTTCCCCCACACACACTTGACCTCATTAGCCACCACTGGAGGGGGGGGAACTCCCATGACATCACACCACGAGGAACATATCACTAGCTATCATTGGGTTGAGTGGGAGAACGAGACACAGGGTTGGTGTTTTTCATATTGTGATCAACCTCATAGGATTGTGGTGAGTATGGTTGGACCACTCATTAGCCTGCACATTAACTAGGTGGTTGGTATACCTAGTAATTTTTACCTTGCTCAAAAGCGTCACCGTACATGTGGGACATTCTGCAACAAAAGTAGAAATGGAATGTTTTAATGGAAAGGATTCGTTTGCATCCCAGAATAAGCGCACATCATCACCTGCCGTAGAGTGTTGAGGGGCTGGTGACTCTCGTTTCCCATCACCTGCTGACAGGTTTGTTGTCACACACGGTGCTGGGCATGGCAAAAACTCAGGAGTGATGCATGTCTTCTCCCTCTCCGTACGCTTCCTTCCTTGCACAACATACCATATTGTCCCGAGTATAAGACGCACCTGATTATAAGACGCACCCTTAAAGTTTAGTGCTATTAAAAAAATTTAATTAAATCACTGGCATTAAATTTATACCAGTGATTTAACGAACAGTGCAATCATGTGCATGTCTACTCAGAAGCATGTCCCACTGTTCTCAATGGAGCTTACTCTCAGGAAAGTGTGCACAGGATTGCAGCCTAAACCATTAATTGCCTGGGGAGGGGGGATGAAAGTGTATGTGATCTTGCTTTACAAAAGGATACAAAACCCAGCAGACCAGAGAACGAAAATTAACAACTGATTACAGCCTGGAAAGGGGAGAGGTATGTGTGCTCTTGTTTTAACAAAGAAAAAGTACATACCATAAGCCCTGCAGGGCAGAGAAGGAGCCCACTGTATCTCTGCCATTATCTCCACTAAAAACAAACACATGCTCCGAAATCTCCTCTTAGCCTCGCCATGCCATTCAAAGGCCCTCACTGCACAGCTGAGCAGCAGCAGTGAATATTTTGCTGCCCTTTCTCTGCTGAGCCTGGGGGGCGGCTGCAAACCCAAATTGCAACAGCCTGATTATAAGACGCACCCCTAGTTTAAAAACTTAAATTAGGAGAAAAAAGTGAGTCTTATACTCAGACCAATACGGTATTTTGCAGAAAGCCGTCGCTATGGTATGTGCTGCTTTCCCTCACAGACCCACATTCAATGTTCAGACCACTGATCTGTAGCTGCAACACCGAGGCTGATGTGAGGAGGCAATGGGGCACCCCTGTGTATGCTGCCCTGAACCCCCTGGAGAAAGGTTAGGATCCCGAGGCTAAATGTAAGCAAAAGTTGAACTAAAGTGAAAACTAGGAGGTTCTGCTCAGGTAAAATACTGAAGGGAGTAAAAAAAGCAAAAAGTTATTTTATTATGATCAAAGACTTTCTCCGAAGCAGGGCGGGGAGAAAGGACAGCATGTTCTATGTCTCCTCTGCTGCAACTAAATAGGGACTTCTCATTCTTAAGGTTGGACTGCATGACCCCTAGAAGATGTTCCATCCCTCCACCTTCTGTCTCTCATGCAGGGATTTTCACTGCAGTTAATATCAAGTTTGCCAGTTCAGCTGCTGCAGGTGTCCCTCTTTGGGGGACTTTTCCACTTTAGTGGTGTTCAGCAGAAAGAAAACGTTCTGCCTGGATTTTCCTTCCCTCAATTTCACCTTCAGCCATTTATGCCCCTTTTATGTTCGTGGGTTCACAGAAGAGGCAGCCAAAAGCCTTGCATTCTTCATCACGATAGCCTTGCAAGCATTTCCTATGAGTTTCCCATCTCTGCAGCCGGGAAAGCTGCACTCTGTTTCACGAAAGACTTCATGGTCTGTGAAATCAGGGAGCTGAAAGTCTGCAAAGTTATGGCAAGAAAGAAAGAAAGAAAGAAATTGAATGAAATTGAATGAAATTGAATGAAAGAAATTGAATGAAATTGAATGAAAGAAATTGAATGAAATTGAAAGAAAGAAAGAAAGAAAGAAAGAAAGAAAGAAAGAAAGAAAGAAAGAAAGAAAGAAAGAAAGAAAGAAAGAAAGAAAGAAAGAAATTGAAAGATTGATTATTGGGATGCGAAATTTTTGCTGTGTTGAAAAGCAGGCTTGGATTTTTCAGAGCTGAACTCATGGGGTAGCATTACCTATTTCACTTGCGCCTGCATTCTCACAACACCTGTTCCACCTATAAGCAGCTTAAAAGGCTCTAGGCATCATGGGCCAGGAGTCACATGTGGCAACTGATGACCCAGTTGCAGATGTATGTATATCCTCCTTCACATCAAAAGATGCATCCAATCCATTCAATAGCACTCAAATCAGCATGTAGTGGAGAAGGCAGGGTGTCTGACAGCTTGGTCCTAGGCATGTCTACTCAGATGTAAGTCCCACTGAGTTCAATGGGACTTACTTCCAGGAAAGTGGGTATAGCACTGCAGCTTTACTAGACAGGCAGCCCAATCCTATCCCCCGCCGGCCCATACATTGCAGCATTGCCAATGGAATGTGTGCTGCACGCTACGTTTTCAGGGGTCACCAGATGGCCCACGAGAGGTAAAAATTGTACAGTATTTACTTACCTCCCCTGGAGGTAAGTAAATACTGTACAATTTGTAGCCTGGCCACTGATGGGTGTCCTTGGACCACACCAGTTATTTAGCTGGTGCAAATCTATAGAGCCTCAAGAGGCATCTTGGTGTGCCACTGAGCTCGCCCCTTCCTGCCCCTGAACCACCCCTGGTTCAGCCCAGTCCTCACCCGATCCTTCCCTGAACTGCCCCCCTTACCTTCCCTGGTTCTGGCTGGGCGAGCCGCTGGTGAGCATGCACGGCCTCCAGCAGCCATTTGGGCAGGGCAGGACAACAGCATGGCTTTTACAATGCTGGCCAGGGACTGACTGCAGCCCTACACAGGCTTATCTGGGAGCGAGCAGGTCCCTCCCATTGAACTCATGCTTCGGATTGGGCTGTCAGACGGCTTCCTTTCTGTTTCATTCAGCCCTTGAGGATCCAGCTCCACATCATTGCAACTGCCTTGAGGCCATTTTATGGCAAAAGGCAGGGGAGAAATAAAAAGAATAATGCAGGTTACATGCAACTATGTGTAAGAAAAGCCTTGCTGCAAAGGGGCAGTTCTGAGCATGTGTGGCTCTTGGTTGTTTCTCTTTCCTCTTTTTTCTTCCTAAACATCAAGGGCCGTATACCAGACACACACACACACACACACACACACACACACACACACACACACACACACACACACACACACACACACACACACACACGTAAGGCACTTCATACAGGATGCATGCTTTTCTTCCTAGGTCAGGCAGCAATATTTTGCAGGGCTCTCTGGTTCAAAGGATACTCACCCCACTAAAGATGATCAGAAATTCCTGTTACTCAAGGGGTGGGGAAATGAAAAATAACACTGAGAAATGGGACTGTGACCCACCAGGGGCACAGGATGGGTTATAATAATTAACCATCACAAATGAACTAGACCTCGGTCCCCACCATTCAAAGAAATAAAGACACTGACCCTAGCTGCACATTCTGGATTCCAGGTCCTTCGGACGTTTCCTGGGCTGCCCTTGGGCTCTCTGGACCACGGGAAAAGTCATGGGCAGGTTCAGAACGCACCTGTTGCCACCCTGGGCTAGACCCATGTGTGTGGAGATGGACTGATGATGTCCTCAACCTGCAATGGGACATCATCAGGGGTCAGCCCAGCCCCAGCAAGGGGGCTCTGGCCTAGGAATGAACCTGATTTAGGGCCAAACTTAGGCTTACCATATCCCCGCCGGGACGGGAGCGGTATACCCTTAAGGGGGCGGGGCGTGGGGGGCCAGAACGCCGCGTTCTGGCCCCCCATGCGCCGCCCCCTTAAGGGTAGACCGCTCCCGTCCCGGCGGGGATATGGTAAGCCTAGCCAAACTAGACATGATGTGGGAGTCACACACCCCCTCTATATGTTTCCTCTCCATGGCTAATAGCAGCTTTGGGGAGCAACTAGGCCTGGGGGTGGAGAAATAGTTTGACTCCCCTAAGTTCTCCTGCACTACAGCTCTGATCCTGTCCTGAAAAAGCCTCCCTGTACTTTGGGCCCAAGTGGCTCCCCTTTTGTGTACAATTTTGTTCTGAAAACCAGTCTATAGAAAAGTTCTGCTCACTCTGAAAGCTTGCTTAATTGCATTTTAAAACACACAACAACAACAACAACAACAACAACAGCAACAACAGCAACAACAACAACAACAACAAGATTTCTACTTTTGTTTCCAACACTGGGTATACGTATGTATCACCATCACGTTTCTTGGCCTAACACATTTACTACTCACTCCAATTATCTCACGTCCCCATTTGATGGGGCGGTTTCCACAACACGAGCCAGGATAAGGTCATCCTCAAAAGGGAGCTCCCTCCCTGTGGTGCTGGTAACAGACAGACAGATGCTCCTTTCATCTTGACCGTTTTCTTTCTCCAGGCTGAAGCCCGTCCGTCATTTTTATGAGCTGTAGAGAAGGACGGCTGTCAGGCCACCCCGACCTGCTTCTTGCAATGTTATTTTCCTCCGCTTCAGTCCACAGGAAGTCCCTTTCCTTCCAGGAGAGGCCGGGCCGGCGTGTGGAAAGCAGACAACGCACTGCAGCAGGGTTTCATTCCATTCGAAAACCTGCTGTTTTGTGGGCCAGCCCCCTGAAAGAGGTGCAAATGGGGCAGAACTCGAGTGAGGCAGCCCCAGGAACATAGCCAGGACGATGGGCAGACCTGTGCCAGCTCCAGCTCTGCTTGCCCATTCTCAGCTGGCTAGTCCCCCTCCTCCTCCTCCGTTGGCTCCTGCTTCCTCACCCCCCCCCCCCCCGCTTCTGCCGCTCCCCTTGCCCCCTTGGCTGTCTCCATCCCTCTTCCCTCTCCCTTCCTCCTCCTGTTTCTGGGACCTTAGCCTGCCCCGGCAGATCCCCTCCCCTTGGCCGGCTTCTTCCATACCTGCTGATGACATTGTGGTATTTGCTGGTCCCCATGAAATGAGCTGGATGTGTTCTTTGATCCGGAAAATATCCAAAGCGCAAGAGCCCCAGGTGAGAGCTCCTCCTTCAACCCCCTTCTTCCCACTCGCCTTGTTCTGTGAAGCCTTTGGCACCACACCCATTGGCCACTGCTGCCTCGAAGCGGAGGGTGGGCAGCTGAGGCAGTCAAACCTGCCCCCACTCTCCTTCCTTTCCTCTCTTCTACCCTGTGTACCCATACCTAGATTGTAAGCTCCTTGGAGCAGGGACCTGTCCTCTCATTCTATATAAAGCATCCTGTACATTAATTACCGTATTGTCCCGAGTATAAGACGCACCTGATTATAAGACGCACCCTTAAAGTTTGGTGCTATTAAAAAAAAATTAATTAAATCACTGGCATTAAATTGCAACAGCCTGATTATAAGACGCACCCCTAGTTTAAAAACTTAAATTAGGAGAAAAAAGTGAGTCTTATACTCAGACCAATACGGTATTCTAGAAAAATAAATCAGGATTGCTGGCTCTCTATGGGCACCTCCATCTAGGACGGTTCACATATTCTTGCATATTACTAGTTGTTGTGCATGCCTACAGCTAGATCCAGGCCACTGCGTATGTGTGAAGCCTGAGCCAATATGTCTCCCCATTTTGCTGCCCCATTTCTGGGTGGCAAAATGTGGGGGGGGGATTTCATGACATTGGATGTTGCATTCCTTGAGGCTTACCATCGTCCCGGAATTGACGCTGGCTTCGGCCTAGAGCGGACCCGAGCCGCTCCCAAGGGTGCACTGCGGCTGCCCAATGGGGTTCCGGAACGTCCGGTCAACGACGGGACAGAAGCCGGAACCCCATTGGGCAGCCGCAGTGCACCCTTGGGAGCGGCTCGAGTCTGCTCTAGGCCGAAGCCAGCGTCGATTCCGGGACGATGGTAAGCCTACATTCCTTGCACCCCCACCAGAACCCCCACATTTGACCGATCATTAGCTAACCTTACGAAAGAGAGGTGCATGTGCATATGTTCCAAATCCCTTCTGCCTTCCTCTTTTATTAAAACTATTCTCATCAAATTCTCTTTTCAGCAATCTTTTTTTTTTCTCTCACATGGGGGCATTCTGCTGAAGTCTGTTAAAATGCTCTCACCAGTTTCTTTTTCCAAGGACTCAAATATTACCTTTCCATTGAATGGAATACGGAATTAAAATTATTATTCTTAGACCAAACAGTGGAAGTGGGCTAAAAAGGAAATGGTCCTTCCCTTAATGGGGATGGTTGGCGAGGAGACAAGAATCCGAGGATCCAGAGGCCTTGGTGAGCACATTGCAAGTGGGTAGGTCTGCTTTCCATAAAGGTTGCATCTGCAACCCTCTTCCCTCTTCCCAGCACAATTCAAGAGAGAGTGACGGCTCGGAGAGGTGGGGTCTTGACTACCCTGCTAATCATATCAGAGAGAGAGAGAGAGAGAGAGAGAGAGAGAGAGAGAGAGAGAGAGAGAGAGAGAGAGAGAGAGAGGAGTCTGGCAGTGTGACTTGGGCCCCATCCAGAGGGAGCATATCAAGCTGCCTTCTGGGGAACCAGACCATTGGTCTGTCTAGCTCAGCACTGTTCCCATTGTCTGACAGCAGATCTCCAGGGGACATAAGAACATCAGAAGAGCCCAACTGCTGGATCAGGCCAAAGGCCCATCCAGTCCAGCTTCCTGTATCTCACAGTGGCCCCACCAGATGCCTCAGGGAGCACACAAGTCAGACAACCAGAGACCTGTATCCTGTCGCCACTCCCTTGCACCTGGCAGAGAGAAAACCTACTTCCAAAGCCAGGAGGTTGCTTATGGCTTGTAACCTGTGATGGTCTTTTCCTCCATGAATCTATCCTACCCCTTTTAAAAGCATCCAGGACAGGTGCCATCACCACATCCTGTGGCAAGGAGTTCCACAGATGAATTACATCTAGGGACATTGCCTGGAGATGCTCCAGACTGGACCTGGGACCTTCTGCCTGCAAAGCATTCCACCACTGAGCGACTGCCCTTTCCTGATGCTACAGCCCCCACCCCAATATAGCTCCCCCGCAGATGAGTAAGCAGATGAGTAAGCCCACTCGTTCTCATCACTACTCCCTGGAGAGAGCCGGGGAGTGAACTTCAATGGCAAGAAGAAGTTGCCAGGACTGAAGTCGAGCTCCACCATCGCGGAGGGCCAAGAGGGAGGACTTCTGGGTAGCACAGGGGCATCAGCATTCTCTGCATGATTGGCTGGCAGGGCTCATGTGATCAACCTGACTATGCCCGGTGGTTTCGTCCAAGGAACCAGAGGATTCAAGATGGCTGCTGTGGTCTACTTTGCCTGCCTCGTCTGTACAGGGGGTGGGGAGTAACCGGATCTTGGCCAGATCAGTTTTATGAATCAGGTCAGACCAAGGGGTGCTAAACATCAAAAGTTGAAGTCAGTGTTTAAGGAGTGAAAGAACGACTTGGCACTCAGCTCTCCCACCTCTTGCAATCTCTTTCAAAAGTAGCTGCATGTTGGATTGGGACCATGGCCCTAGGGAAAGGGGGATTTTAACCTTTTCACTCATGATATTTCCCAATTAAATTGTGCGCCCCTGCTATTGGCTCCATTAGGGAAAATAAATCAAGCAAATGGTCCCGGGGGGGGGGAATGGAAGGGTGAAAATGTTCACCCCAGTGGAAAAGGACCTGTGCCTTCAAGCCAGACTTGTGGGCTTCCCAGAGGCATCTCTTTGGCGGCCATCAATCTGACGCTGCAGAGCTCACCTGCTGTTCTCAGGGCAATTCAAGTTTGCAGGAACGTCGTTGGGTCCATCAAGCCACAAATGGAAGACAAACCAGGTTGAGTCGGTGCAGTTGGACCTCTAGAATCTTTGACAAATGGGGTGAGTTTCCAGCCAAAATCTCTCTTCCTCTGAAATGGTACCTTTTGCTACAAATGACAAACCAGAGGGAACGTAGCTGCATCTGCTCCTCCAACATCTCCCCCAGCAACCTCTCTGCCCTGCTCATCACCCCCAGACAACCTCTTCAGATGCTGAAATCTAGTTGTACAAAAGTGGCTACTGTTCTGCAGGGTAGCATGAACTACACATTTTCCTTGGCATGGCGGGAGAAAATATTTGGAGGTTGGTGTTGATTCAGAACTCTGAACTGTATTCCCATCACGTAACAAACATTCCCTGGTCCTGCCAGGCCTTGTAAATCGAGGTAGCGTGCAACCTCCCATCGTAAACACATTCAGAAACACTTAAGCAATCCCCACGCCCAGAAGGTGATCAGAAGTTTCCCATCACTGCCTCGCAGCCAGGGAATCACGCAGCAGCGGCTGGACAAGAAAGGGACAACATGAGAGCTGAAGAACTTCAGAACATAAGAAACGTCCTGCTGGATCAGACCACAGTGGCCTCCAGGAAGCCCCCCCCCAGCAGACAAGAAAGGCAACCTTCTCTCCCACCCTTGCTCCCCTGCAACTAGTATTCAGAGGCAGACCGTTGCTGAACCTGGAGGTTGCAAATAGCCAGCATGATTAGTCGCCCTTGACAGGCCTGTCCCCTATGACTTGGTCCAATCCCCTTTTATAGCTATCCAAGCCAGTGGCCCCCAGCACATCTTGTGGCGATGAATTCCAAGGACTAATTATGTGCTGGATGAAGAAGTGCCTGCTTTTCTATGTCCTAGGAACCTCATCCCTTGTCACTTCTATTTGCCTCAGTAGATCAGGCTTCGTCCCTGAGAAGGTCAATTCAGGTACCGGTACCTGCCCCACATCTCCTCTAGTGAAGTATCCAGCACGGGGTGGGGGTGGCGGCAGATCAGGAGGCTTCGAAGGGGAAAGGGGAATTATTTCCCTTACGCCTCGCGCTCGCTAATGGGACTCCTTGGACCTGTTACAGCTCTTTAGCTGGCGCAAGTTCAAGGAGAAGGAAGGGGCAGGGAGCCTGCAAATGGAGGGGATTCACTCCTTTCCACCACCTCCCCACCCCATTCCTCCCCGCCCACCCCTGCCCCCACCGCTACCTTACCTGGTCTGGCAGGCGCAGCAGCAGGGTCCATCAGCGCGGTTGTGGAAACGCCATCTTTAGTAGCAGCACTCACAAAATGGCTGACATTTTACGACAATGGAATTCTGTTCTGCCGTCATAAACCTTCCGCGTGAGAATAGGATTGGGCTGTCTGTTATTGTGGCTTTAAATAACTTCCATGGGCTTTGGAGAGACTTGACCATCTTGACCTTCAACTTCCTTTTTCCTCGGCTCTTCATGTTTCAGGGAGCTAATAAAAAAAAATGAAAACAGTAAAAGAAACTCTGTTGAAGTCTGTGTTGGACCTCCTCGGTAACTTTCACAGCACTATGGGTCACTGCTCCCTAATGGTTCAACGACATTTACGCCTCGCGCTAAGTACTGGGAGCCACGCAGGATTAACTCTAGAGGTGCCTCCCCTCTATTCAGTTCCAGACCAAATATTCTTGGGCACAGTCATTTATGGCCCAACCCTATCTGAAAGTCCACCAGAAGAAGACACGTTCTGCCAGTGCAAACAGGTGTTTCTGGGTGGGATGGGGGCAGGGAAGGATGCTCAACAGGGGCAGGCAGGGCCCGGGATTGGCAGCACTCACATGATGCGACCTTATCCTTTCCCTTTCCCTCTCCCTCACTCTCCTTGGTTCTGCAAAATAGCTGGTGCAGAACCAAGGGGACCTATAGGGAAAGTTCCCATACCCTGAGGAGTCCTCTGCAACTTCCCCGCCCCCATAGGATGCAGCGCATGCCTCCTTGGTGCGAGTGCATCGTGGGGGTGGTGTGGAGAGGACTGGGGCTCAGGGTACCTAGAAATGTTCCTTTCTTGTCTGAGCTCCTTGACTGCTTGGTTTTCCTTTGCTCTGAAGTCGCTAGCAGTCTTCATGTCCGAAAGGCTTTACACTCAGCAGCCTTTGTAGGAGCAAATTGTTCACTTGGAGTTCTCCGGTCTTCTGCAGCCTCGCCTTGCTGGCATCTGCTTCGAGGCAGATCAAGACAGTTTCACACCTTTTGTGCTCACCCTGAACATGTGCCCCTTGAACGTCACTCTCAAGTACTCAGACGTTCTCAAGGGGGCTTCCCCGAGCCTTTGACAGTCGTGTTCAACGGATGCAACGCATGGCTAGCCCTCCTCCCACTTCCCCAAGTAAGAAAAGCCTTCAGGAAGGGGGTGGCATGCTGCAGAGGGCTCCAGGGAAATCAGAAGAAGCTGACAAAGCTGCCTTGTGGCCATTGGTGGGTCTCTGTCCAGCAGCCACCATGTTTTCTACCCAGAAACCCTTTGGAATGAGGTCAGTCACCAGTCACTAGCAGGAGCGCCACTCCTGTGAAGCAGATGGTGGTGGCAGTAAAATAAAAATAAAAAAGGTGAGCCAGGGCAATTTGGGGGTAACTTTCATGCCCAGCCCCCCCCCCCCATTTCAAGCCTAACGTTCTCCAGAAAGCAGTTCTGAACTTTGAGCTCAAACTTCCTGTTCAGAGAAGGGGCTGGTTCCTGCCCTCCACGCTGCATCCATCGCAATGTCCTGGTCCACATTATAGGTTAATGCTTCCGCGAATACTTTCTTGATTAAGCTAAAGCCATTTTTAGCTGCGAGCTTGGCGAGGAGAAAAATCATGTGAAACTCTATCAATCTCTGGGAGCTTAACAGGTTAGAAAAATGTTTGGACAAAAAGAGAAGGCAATAATAATAGTAGTAGAACGCATCTGGCTTGATAAGCATGCTTGCCAATTTATAAATTTATACAGACGTCTGGAATCCAGAACATCAGGGATCTGGAGCCCTGGGCAATCATAGGTTACCTCATGCTTACGACAAGAACAGTGCGGTAATGTTCAGAGGGGCAGGAGATCTCCTGATCAAAGAGGCCCCAAAGGAAGGCGGGTTGAGCTTTCTACTGCCTAAAAGCAGAAGACGACGAAGTTCTGGGCAAAAGGCCCTGGGCAACCCATCCTGCTTCCCAACTCTCAGTCCTACATGCTGCGGGATCAGGTCCCCATGGCAACAGCCACTGGTTTCTGCATCCAGTGGCATTTCAAGGCTCTTGCTGGAGACGGAGAAACACTGGAGGGATTGCAAGGGAAGCAAAAAGTCCTAAATGGCTTGGGGGCCAATGTACCTGAAAGATGGCCTCCTCCCCCATGAAACCGCCCTTCCCCTGAGGCTTCAGGGAGGGACCTGCCACCAACCGAAGCACATATGGCATTGACACATGAAAGAAGCCTGCTTTGTGGTGGCACCCAGATTGTGGAACTCCTGCAGGAGGTGAGGTCAGCAGTCTCCCTAGTCCCTCCTCCCTTAGTTCTGGTGCCGGCTGAAAAGTTTTTTGTTTCCGCTGGTTTTCCCCCCTTAGCTTTGGTCCCGGTTGATGGTTCTATTTGCTGCTCTCTTGATTTGACTTGATTCTGGCACCTTGTTTTTGGTGCAGACCGTGCAGTTATATGATTCTAATGTTCTTTAACGTTAAGCACTTCTGCTAATGCAGGGGAAAGGGCAGAATATACATTATTTAAATAAATAAAACAAATCCCTTCCAGTCCCTCACACTCCTGCTGGAAAAATCAATGTCTTGTGGCACCTTAAAATCTGATACTTTTACACTTATACATATTTACTCAGAAGTAAGCCCGCAGAGATCAGTGGGACTTACTCTCAGGTGAGGGCTACTACGGGAGTGCAGCCTTACTGCAGAATAAGCTTTTGTGGCCGTCAGTCCACTTTGTTGGATGCAGGAAGCCATCTTCTCCAGCCAAGCGTGGTCAGGGAATGGATATGAATGGTTACCACATGCCACCGAGGTCCTCTAAACTTGCCAGCGCTGTTTTGCTCGTTTTCCGGCCTCAGTCCCCGTCCACCTTCCCTAATGAACTGAAACAAGTGCTAATAATTGGATCCGTAGCTAATGCATGATCGTTGTCCTGTCGCTACCTCTGCTCGCTCCCCAGTGACTGGCAATGTAGTCCAGATGTGCGCTGATTAAAGGCTTACGGGAGACGGAGGGGCGTTACACTAAGGGCAACTCCCCGGCCTTGATAAACAAGGTTTTCTTTTCGGGCTCATTGTGCAATGAGAAATGGAAAACAGCTGCTTGGGGGGGGGGAGAGATGTTCCTATCTTGACTTATTTACAAGATTGCGAAAACGATGGAGGATAGAAAATGGAAAATGGGACGATTCTTCTGGCCACAGTTAATGACGATGGGTGTTTCTCAGAAACCAGAGTGGCATCAGAGGTAGGCCAGGCTGGGCACAACTGACTTGTTGGGTCAGGCCAAAGCGACGCTAGTCTAGCTTCCAGTTTCCAACCGTGTTCATGTCAGATCACTCCGGGAACCCCTGCAAGCGGCACGTGAAGGCAACAGCCTTCCCCCCCTTTTGTGCTGTCCCCCAGCAGCTAGTATTTAAAGGTGTCTTGCCTCTGAACATGGAGGTTCCACTTGGCTCTCACTGTTAGTAGTTGATAGTATTGGGAACTGAAACTATTGACAAATTTTCTGTTTAGTTTTCGAAATGCGACATTTAATATTTAAGCTTTGAAATCTTTTCTTGAAAACCAGACCTTGGCTGGTACAGAATAAAAATGCATGCATGTATTTGATACTAGTCCTTCTCAGTCATTCAATGTGGAAACAATGGTCTGCTGAGTCTGCCTCTAATCCATCTCGAAGATATTCACAGCAAAGATATTCCCATGCATGTGCAAAAACTGGGGACTGTTGCAAAGGCATTGCAAAGATGCCTCCCCCCACCACACACACATTCACGACCCCTGCACTGAACCACTGAAAAGCCTATTGGCATCCACGTCTCAGGTTTATTTGCAGAAATCCCTTGTCACTGATGCCGAAGATTGAATGTGCATAGCTGTAGCAAAACATCCAACTGCATATCAGAACAGAGAGATCCCATCCAATGATTCAAATTTCTTCAAGCACGTGTGGTTTTTATTATGGTCTAACTAAGGTGTCACAAGAATTTAGGTAAACTCAGGGGAGTGGGGTAAAAGTTAAGCATGTTACTCATTTTGCATCTGCAGGTGGGGGGGGGGAACGACAAAAATGACTCTTGTTCCTCCTTACATCATTCCTGGGGCATTCTAGGGGGCAAACGGTGGTTGTTGGGAGGAGTGCATGTGAATTTAGTCCCATTCCACCTCAGAAAATTGCCTCCACTCCCAAAATCACTTGTGACTGAGTGGCGAAAATGTGGCAGGGTAGCACGAACGTTTCTCTTCCAACTCAGACTCTCTTTGTCATCTCCACCCAATTGTTTTCAGCTCTGACTCACTGCTGAAAAGTGGAAATATTTAAAAGTTGCATATATACAGTATTCAGATGAAACCATATATGCAAATGAGCATTGCTCTGTGGGGGGAGGGAAGGGTACTGTTTTGGAGTGTGGTTGCAGGAGGTCAGGGATATAACCCTTTTCAAGGGCTTAAACCCAAAAGCAGGAGTAGATGGAAATCAGGTAGACTGCCAAAATGACCTCATTGGTCTCTGCCCATTATGAGTATCACCATAAAACTGATTAATAGTAACACATAATCAAAAGGCTCTGCGCACCCAGTCAAACAGTTCTGATTCTCAAGGCTCTTTTGTATTCATGTGCTGGTCACATCAGATGCAAGGAGCTTGTTTTTCCAGATAAGTTGTTGGTTGCCGAAGTGAAGCAGCCATATTCTGTACTGGGCAGCTGGCGAAACCCCAATTCAACGGTAACGTTTGCAGTGTGGTTGCCACTTCTCCTTAGTTAGGACTGTTGAAAGATCCACATTTCACGAGGTGGCTGAATCATCCATGTTCTCTCTCTCTCTCTCTCTCTCTCTCTCTCTCTCTCTCTCTCTCTCTCTCTCTCTCTCTCTCTCTCTCTCATCAGGGGGCCTTATTATCTGCAAGGCTGTGCCAAGTCACCAAGCCTATATTTGTGTGACCAAACCAGGCACCCCCATTCATCACACACACACACACACACACACACCCTCCGTCCATGGCTTCCTTGAACCCACAGCTTCAGTTCTTCCAGGCAGCCATTTGGGAAGGAAGGGATTGCACTGTGTTTGACGAGCAGTCTCAGAATGTGGGGAAGTTAGATGGGGAGACCAAAGTTTCCTTGCATGGTGTAAACTGAAGATAATCGTGAAGGTGTACATATAATAAATAATACAGAAAGGTTTAGTGCAGCCCTTGTTCTAATGCACTAATTGTGCTGCTGCTACTACTGCTCCTGTTGCTGCTACGATTACTAGCGTTAGTAAATAGTAGCTGCAGTAGTACACCACCAGTGTGCACAGCATTTTACAGAGTAACATACAAAAAGTGACATCTCTGCCCTGTGAAGCCTACAATATAAAATTCAATTTGGATGAAACTAACAGACTAAGGGCGCAATCCACCAGAACGTTGGAACGGCGGAGCAAGTGCTCCGCCATTCGAAGACATTGCGAACGTGCCGTAAAGCACGTTCGCCACGCCTCGGGAGTAAGGGAGGCTGGCTCAAGGCCAGCCTCCCTCATTCCGTCACCTGAATGGGACGTGGCCACTGGAGGAAGGTAAGCTTTCCCGCCGATGGCCACGTGGGTGGTCTGGTGGGTGAGGAAGGGGGGCCATTGGACTAGCCGGCCCGGGATGGGGCGGGGGATGGCTCCCACCATATCCCTGTCCCCACCGGGTGGCTATGCCGTTATACGGCCTCCTCCAATCGGGCCAGCCCCAGTTAACACCCAGGGAAGGGGACAAACATCCCCTTCCCCAAGTAGACCTCTGACCCACCAGTGCAATGGCAGCCTAGGCTCAGGATCCAGCAGGCAGCCCTGGGCCACCGGCCGGATCCTTAGTCAGGATTGCGCTGTAACAGTCTAGCACTGATGCAGTAGTGCCGACAGGGCATGCGCTGCATCCTGCGGTGGGGGGGACAGTCACAGAGGCCTCCTCAAGGTAAGGGAACATTTGTTCCCTTAACTCGGGGCTGCATTGCGGCTACATCAGCACTGCAAATTTGGTTTCAATTCAGTTGCAAGTACTGTACTTCCAGGAAGTTTGTCAAGGGGGAGGGGTGTAGTCAACGGAAGCATCCCACCTGCAGTCTCCTGTGATATGTTCCGGATCCCACCACCACTCTGTCAACCCCTTCATTCGAATTAATGTATAAATTGGCTCTAAATAGCAACTTAATGGGATGCGAGACTTTCTCCTCTCCCTCATGAATGTTGAGGGCCACAAAGTTCCCATGTCCCTCTTCATTTTTCATCCTGCCTCTGAGCCAGTAACATCTCTCTTCTCCAGAGCCATCTGTTCGGAGCCAGAGTGACACATTTTGTACTGTACCTTGGCCTTGCAAACTGATTTTCTGGCTTGCTCTCTCAACAGAGGTAATTGTCCCCAGCTGCTGTTCTGGGTTTTATTAACAGATCCCTTTGGTGATAGTGCAAGGACAAAGTGTGCTACAGTGGGAAGAGGGGTTATTATGCTAAATGATGTAAGCGTCACAATGACATATCAGAATTTCAGATCCCACATTCGCCCCGCCCCACCCCCTATGGTTGTCTTCTCACATTTGTCTCTTTTGCTATATGCCCAAAAATTGCAAGTTTCCATTTTTGCCATTATAGGCTATAAACTGATTGAAAGACGGGATGTTTAGTTTCACGCTATGGAAGGGCCAATGGGTAATTGTTACTGAAGTTGAGCCAAAAAGATTGTGAACTTTTGTTAAAGTTTTCTGTAGCAGCAAAAGGTACCCCTTTTTGGAGTGTTGGTGCAAAAAGATGGTGAAAATGTTCACCTGTTTAGCATTGTACCTGATGTCCCTGACTGGCTAAGATCAGCCATGTCAGCAGTCCAGAACATCTTACCCATACTCTGTCATGGTTTTAGAAGTGGGTTTTCTCTGTGCCAGGTGCAAGGGAGTGTCAACGGGAAACAGGTTTATCTTGTTGTCTTGTGCTCCCTGAGGCATCTGGTGGGGCCACTGTGTGATACAGGAAGCTGGACTAGATGGGCTTTTGGCCTGATCCAGCAGGGCTCTTCTTATGTTCTTATGTTCTTATGACTTCAGTGGTAGTCAAATCAGATTGACTGCAAAGCATTGTGATGTTGTCAAGTTCATTACATAATCCCTGATTGGTTGGGATCACTCTACAAAGGAGAAAGAAATCTTAGAGGGGGGGGAATGACAGAGAAGTAGGAGCAGATCAGGAGAACATTAGCAACACAGAGATGTGAAAAATGTAAACACTGTCAGTATCTGGCACTTCTCTGAGAAATATTTTAGATCTCCAAAATGACCACTCTTGCCCCCAAACTGTAAATGCTTATGTGTGGGACACAAGGAAGTGAAGCTGGGTTGGAGGCCAAGGTGGGTGCAGAGCCCAGAGCAGGTGGCAGGAGAGGTAATTCAAAGAAACAAGCAGGAAACTGGGAAGCAAGACTGGGACATTAGACAGAGGCAGGAATACAGAGATATGGTAGAGCTGAAAACAGGACTTTGGGACAGGCGCTCAGGAGAGCTCCTAAAGTTGTTTGCTATTGCACCAGCTAAGCTATTTATATCGAGGCAACAGGCCCCATTCCTTCCTGGAGATAGCCAGGCCCTGTTCTCAGGCTTGCTCCCCCCTTCTCCTGAAGAGCCACTTGAGGTGATTAGCCCCGAGTGGCCAGCCAGACGCTCCGTTGCCGTTTTGAGATCCGATCCATGCTGCTGTCACTCCTGGGATCCTGGGGCAATGAAGGTGAGCTTGGATCTGGAACAGTGGTCCAACCAACTAGGGACTCTAGATCTTCTGAGTCCCTGGGCTCCACAGAGTGGTCCTCTGCAGGGGAAATGGGCTCGGATCCTTAGAGGCCCTGGCTTCCAGGAAACTCCAGCCAGTGCTGGGCAGCACTGCTTGGCCTGCTCTTCCCCAGAAGAGGCCTAGTCAGGGTCTGTATTTGACTGGAGCCTCACACAAAATTAAAAAGAGCTAAATGTTTGGCTCAGCCCCTTGTAGCTATTGTTCTTGGCTATAGTGGTTTGCAGGGTGCCTTTAAGGTGTGTGTGTGTGTGTGTGTGTGTGTGTGTGTGTGTGTGTGTGTGTGTGTGTGAGAGAGAGAGAGAGAGAGAGAGAGAGAGAGAGAGCAGTCTCTAGCAGCCAGGCCCAGGTGTCTTACTTTCTGTGCTAACAGAAAATAGTTCTCCAGAAGAGGGAAATATTGGCCTGACTCTTGGTTCTTTGCAGCACCACCCAGATGGTCAGAAAAGGTATTGCAAAAATCAGTCCAGCCAGGCCACATGATCTAATAGGGGTAGGCTTACCATCCGACTAGAAAAACCGGGACTGCCCCAGTTTCCAGACCCTGGTCCGGGCCGGTTTTCCGGGTCTGCCACTGCGCCGCTGCCACTTCAACGATTTACCGTAAATATGTTTTCCAGCACCACCCTCTTGGATTTCACGAAATCCTGCAAGATCCAAGATGGCGTCATCGAAAAAATCATTTTAAATCGTTGAAGCGGCAGCGGCGGCAGGGGGTAGTCGACCCACGTGGGGGAGTCCTGGCTGGCCTGATGCAGCTGGCTAGCCAGGAATTGGGGGGCGGCAGCACCAGGAATGACTGGGGGCAAGCAAAATGGCAAATATGGTTGGGGCAAAAAGCGGCAAACAAACATAAATAATTGGAAGAATTTCGGATGTGCTGACGTGTGGGAAGCAGGTGCTACACACCCGCAACCCCCGCCCCCCCCACACAATAACACCAAGAAGCAAAAAGGACTGAAAATAAAAATATTTTTAAAAAATCTGGAGGGGAAAAAAAGTAGGGGGCCCCAGTTTGGGTGCCTCAAAATTTGGCAAGCCTAAATAGGGGTCTGGCTGGCCCTATATAATATCAGACTTCAGGCTTTGTTCCTTATTCTGGGCAACGTTTCTCTAGGAGTAGCTACACAAAATCGCATTGGATTTGTCTTGCCCACCCTCCCCTACTCTGCTACTGACCGCTGACTTGGCTAGGACTGTGCCTCGTCGCGCTACTAGCCCTGTGCTCCACCTCTGCTGAACCCAGTGTCTGCCTCTGGCCCTGAACCAGATGACTGCACTGTATCCTGCCTTGCTATTTGGCCACGGAATGGGACTCCCTGAATGTTGTTCTGGATCTGAACATTTTAAAGGGAACCTTTTCTGTGGATCAAATCCAGGGGAGCTCAGAGCAGTTTTCATCCTGGGGATTTGCTGCAGCCATAGAGAGATGGTGTGATTTTTTATTTTATTTTTTGGTGCCTTCATATTTCCCGTTTATTAACAAGCAGGGACCTTCAGCTGTTAACAAATGAAGCAGTTTTCCCTACTGCCATCTTTTATTACCCTGGTTTGTGGAACTTGCTTTTACAGTACATAGTTCAATTGTGAATACATTCACAAACATTCATATGAATGTTTATGTGAGCTTGAAATATAATTAAAATACATATACTTGTCAGGGAAATAAAGCTCATAGTCAAGTTAGATTTGCTGTTAAAATGTGTAAAACACATTTCAACTCTCTTGTAATCATATGATTGTATCTCCAGTTTCCACCTCATTCACTGGTCTTATAGCCTTCTCTTACTCACCCATTTTCCAAGCAAAAATTGCAATGACTTGAGACTAGTGGAAGCTACTCGGGGCAGGTATGTAATCTAGTTCATTATACTGTAAAGTGCCATTTACACTGGTGGCATTACATTAATAACTAGGGTCATGCTACATGTCTTGGGTAGACATGTTTGACATGAAAAGGTTTAAATGTTCCCTGAAAGAAATGTTGCCATGTCTGTAGAGTTGCTGTTAGCTGTCTTTTTGAACAGCAGCTTCAATTCCATCCAGGTGTTGTTGTAACTGCTGGGGGATGGTCTTCCTCAAATATGCTTCTATCCAATCAGGGATCACATTGTGAACATGATGACCCCACAATGCTCAATAGCCAATCAGACTTGGCATTGTTCCAAGGTCATTGAGGGGAAAAACCATGAATTCAGAATGAGGGCAATGGTTTCTGTATCACATTGTCCTCACTCTAAAGGGGTGGAGTAAGGGGAGTATGTTGTTGTTGTTGTTCAGTCGTTAAGTCGTGTCCGACCCTTCGTGATCCCATGAACCATATTCCGCCAGGCCTTCCTGTCCTCCACTATCTTCCTGAGTTTGCTCATTTTCATGTTCGGTGCATCGGTGATGCTGTCTAACCATCTCATCCTTTGCCTTCCCCTTCTCCTTTTGCCTTCAGTCTTTCCCAGCATCAGAGTCTTCTCCAGAGACTCCTCTCTTCGCATTAGGTGGCCAAAATATTGGAGCTTCAGCCTCAGTACCTGTCCTTCCAGGGAACAGTCAGGGTTGATTTCATTTAGGATTGACTGATTTGATCTCCTAGCAGTCCAAGGGACTCTCAGGAGTCTTCTCCAGCACCACAGTTCGAAAGCATCTATTCTTCGGCGCTCAGCCTTCCTTATGGTCCAACTCTCACAACCATACATTGCTACTGGGAACAATAGGGTGTGGTGCTCATCCCCATTTCGCCCTGACTATGCGAACTTTTGTTGGCATGGTGATATCTCTGCTTTTTATTATGCTGTCTAAGTTTGCCATAGCTTTCCTTCCAAGGAGTAAGCGTCTTTTAATTTCATGGCTGCTGTCTCCGTCTGCAGTGATCTTGGAGCCCAGAAAAGTAAAATCTGTTACTGCTTCGTATACTTGAATACTATATGAATAATACTTGAATACTGCACTACTAATATTTAGCATGGTTGGGGTGCTACTGATCATGAGCCATATCTTGTGCAGGCTCAGTGGGTGGTCTCACCCAGAACCAGTCCTTACCTGGAAGTCCCAGACCAGATAAGGCCACCTAGAGGGTTGATTTCATGTAGGATTGACTGATTTGATCTCCTAGCATTCCAAGGGACTCTCAGGAGGCTTCTCCAGCACCACAGTTCGAAAGCATCTATTCTTCGGCGCTCAGCCTTCCTTATGGTCCAACTCTCGCAACCATACATTGCTAGAGGGGAGTATACTTGCCCTGAATGCATGTTAGCTTGAAGATGAACCAGAGTGAGGTCTCCTCCTCCTTCTCCTCGGTTGCTGTCCACCATCTGTGCATTCCACCTGCAGCTCTAATATCCTGTACTAATGATGGGTGAAATTTCACCCATCTTCCCAGCCCACTCCCTAATTGCTGGAAGTGGGGTTCCTTTTCATTGCTTGTAAACATTTCTGCAAATAGCCACTTGAAAAAGATATTTGGTCAGAAAGCAGGGTATACATTTTAGAGTAAAGTTGAGAGTGGAGTTGGTTCAGACTGAATGATTGTTATGAATAATGACTTTAGTTTTGCATCTGTTCAACACCAATCCAGTTCATAACCGAACCTACCTGAGCACAACCTCTTTCTGAAGGTTTTCCCAGGTAGTGTTGTGGCCATGTTCTGTTGAATAATTCAGAGGAATAGATAACGTGGTGGCTTGCCCTAGGAAGGAATGCAGGACGGGAAAGGAATGTAGAGACAGGCCTCCTCCAGGGCATCTTAGTGGCTAGTATGTGCTTCCTATGAGTCTAGTCCACCATGAGCTTGAGAGAGGAGAAATGGTTAGAGACGGGCAGCCCAATCCTGCCTAAGTATGGCCGCCCGCCGGATCCTATCCCCGTTCCCCGAGGTCTCCTCCAGAGAGACCTCAAACTTCAAAGGTAGGGTAGGCTCAGAAATAAACCAGACTCTTTTCCAATTTGGGGAGAAACAGCTTGGCTTATTCCCAAGTCAATCTGATTCTGTGTGTGTGTGTGTGCGTGCGTGCGTGCGCGCGCACGCACGCACACACGCACACACACACACACACACACACACGCTCTTGTGTGCACGCATTCACCACTAGTAATAAATCAATGGTTCAAGCACCACAAGTAAGGTGGGAGGTTACATTCTATGAGATATATTTGACAGCAAGGGTGCGCATCGCAGCTGGTTTGTAGCATTAGCTGCAGAGGAAGAAGCTGCAACAGGTGAAAGAAGGCCATTTCCCTTCCTTTGGTTGTGGTTCTCGAGCCACAAGTTGTACATGGATTTCCCACAGAGTCCAAAATGCACCCCTTCCATAATCTCTTCTCTCTCCCTTGAATCCCCCAAGTCTGCTGTTTCTGAAGCCAGTACATCTCTCCCCTCCCACTCCCCACTCTTTGCTATAGCTGTGCTGCTTTGGAGATGTATTGGTGATCTGTTTCCTGCCAAAGATTAACGGGACCAAGTCATCCCTCATCTAGCCATTCCACCCTCACAGGTCTCATTTTTTACATACTACCAACAGGGCCAAATCTGATAGAAGAGATCAAGCCAAATTCTCTCCTTGTGGCCTATTTCCTCATCTTTCAGTTTCCACCACGGAAAGGTTGATGATGGGGATGAAACTGAAGGGGGGAGAATAGAATGTCACATTTCAGCAATCAAGAAACAGAGTCGTGGGCTGTGTGTGTGTGTGTGTGTGTGTGTGTGTGTGTGTGTGTGTGTGTGTGTGTGTGTGTAGACCAAGCCATCGTCCAGGGGCTCAATTTGGTACTTAAGCTTCTCTCCTGGCTCCAGGCTTAGCTCCTAATCCTGAGAACGTTCCTTAAGGGAGGAGGAACAAACTGTTTTCTTCTGCGTGAACCAAGACAGAAGCAAAGGCCTCCTTAACCCTTCCAACCCCATGTGAGCAGCAGCAAAGGCTTCAGCAGAGCTCTTTCTGCACATGGTAGAACGTTCCTCCTCCATGCATAAAAAAGAACCTTGCTGTTAGAAAACAAGTGTGTCAGGGAAAAGGCTAGGTCAACTCTTTCTCCCTGATTTGCTGGTTTCTGTGTGGAGGGAGGGAGCTTTATGTATGGAACAGCATTCAGTCAGGTGAGTCCGTCCCCCACCTATAACCTGAAGTGACCCAGCCCAGCCCTAGGTTGTGCAGTGCTGCAATGAGAACTGATCACTGCAGAAAGAGAAAAAAAAAAAAAAACACCACACCAGACTCTCTGTTGGGAGCAGCAGCAGCTGGATCCTTTCCAGTTCATATCATCTCAAGACCTGCCCCAAGATCTGGCATGATGAGTGGGACATGATGTTTGGCAGCGGATGTCCGAGCAGCTGATCTGAATGGGGGGTCTCTCCTCCAGAGCAGCAAGGGAAGAAGCGTCTTTAGCTCTCAAAAGTGAAAACAGTCCTAGCCAGGAAAAAAGCAAAAAGCCAGCAAGCTAAAGCGGTTCAGAGCACCTGGCTCTAAAATCTCTGCCTGGAGACATGGAGGAGGTTCAGGGTCTGGACAGTCACCAAGAACATCAACAAACTCCGTCTCAAGGTGGGCTCATTGCCAGGAAATGGCTGCCACTGGCAAAGCCTGGGAGAGGGAGAGGCAGGTGGGTCAGATTGCTGCTCACCTTCACTTCACTGGAATGGGCCTCGTCTTACGTGGCACTCCGGGGGGGGGGGGAATGGGAGAGCTGTCTTCCTCTAGGCCGATTTTTCTTTCCAGGAAAACTGGCCAGCAGAGGGAGCTATCATGAGTGGAGGGCAGACCGTCAATGACAGAGGTGCTACTGCAGCAGGCGGGAGAGAGGCAGAATATGTCTGTGATGAGTGCACAGTCTGATAATGCCACTGATGCCCAGGCAATACTCGTGATATCATTTGATAATAAAAACATGTCTATACTGCTTTTTGGGAAAAGTTCACAAAGCAATGTATAGACCATATTTCTGTCTCACTTTGAGCTCTGTTCAAATTAGTTCTGCAGGGTTTTGGAAAGATCCAGGCTGAAATGAAGCAACTCTGCCGGCTCCTCTCCAGAAGAGCGCTGCAAGGCTCCTTCCGCTCTTTGTATGCTGCTGCTGCTGCTGCTGCTGCCGCCGCCGGCCCCTGTTAGCATCACTACAGCCACACACGACCCCATCCCTCTGGCTGCTCCTGAAAAGGCGAGGGAGGATACACAGGCAGGCACAGAAACAGATATGTGCACCTTTGAAAAGGAAAACACCTGCATGGCTGCTGGTTCGTCCCCCTCTCCCCAGAGCATAATTTTGCCGTCTCAACGATTATATTCTCATCGTTAAATTGGAAGAGGGTGGGGAGAGGCTGTCTCTTCTGCTGCTCTGGTGAGATGCTGTGTCAGAAAGTGGGGAGACGTGCAGCATGCATGCCCATGCTCCTCGACATGCTTGAGAGGGCTGATGCTGGACCTATGATCCAAACCAAGAACGACCAATGAAGTGGCGTGGGGGCAAAGAGATGTACGTCACATGACACAGGCGACGTTGTACTAAATGTGGCCCGAGGCTGCCACTGTTGCTGGCAGCCCCAATGATTTGATAGTATTTCTTCCTGTCCATAGAGGTGCCCCCTGCCACAGTCTATGCTCAAAACATTGTACGAATCTGGCTGGAATTCCTTGACCTCCCCCCCCCCCCGGTTCCACAGGACGTCCTGCGTGAGAAGGGACCGCCCAAAGCTGCCTGGAATGTCTCTCCAGGCAGAACGAGGGCGGCTGCTCGACACATGGGCACAGCTCAGGCCTTGGCTGCAACTCTTCCCCAGCCTCCCGACATTACAATGTCTCCATTTCTTTCCGGACGATCCAGTCGTAATAGAGTCACCTATAACCAGGGTCTAATTGGTTACATTCCCTCCGATATATACACGCTACACGCCCACACAGCCCCCAGACTGAAACTCCACACCAGCCCCCTTTGCTCTTCTATAAGGCACAGATACTTTTGTGTCTGTTTGAAATGCGGTCGCGTTGTATTTATTTCCGTATTAAATGCAATTTATTAGGTTTACAACCTTGACAGTGTGAATACACTGCCATTTATTAAGTGCTGGCACAGTCTGAAAACATCTGCTGGGTTATAAGAAATGCAGGACGGACATCGCTGGGTTTTTGTTCTCTCAGATAGAATTACCTTGGGAAACTCTCCAGGGGGAAACTTTGGCTTAGAAGGGAGTATCTTCTCCCAACATGGCTGCCTGCACTGCTGGCGCAAGCTCAGCAGTGACCCTGAGGGCAGGCAGCCTTGGTCATGTTTCCTGAGGGGCTCTCGAAGGAAAGGCTCCTGTGGGCCAGGTCTGATCGCTGCCCAGAGGAACTGTCCCTCCTCCCCACAATTTGTCATTCAAGCCCAGGCCTCTTTCCCCTCCCCAACCCAAATCAGTTACAACGTCTCCAATACGTAGCGTCAGTGCCTGTAAAGACGAGTTCCTCAGGGCCAAAGGTCACGTGATGTTGGAGTTGCCTGAATGGTGTCTCTATCAAACATTTGTCCCTTTCTCCCGGTGTAAGCGCCAGAGGCCCCAATGGGCCTCCTCAGCTGTGCACCAGCTCTTTAGCTGGCGCATGTCCAGGGAGGCTGTGTAAGGCCGGCATTGGATATCGGTGCAACCCAGGCCAGGCCGGCCAATGGCCTCCTCCCTCGCCACCCCGCCTGCCCTCCCCATGTCCCTGCACCGACCGGTGCAACTCTTACCTGTGATGGCCAGCGCAGGTCCAGGTAGGTGGCAGAGTAAGTGGTGCCAGCCTCCGCACTGGCGCTGCTTACTCCAGAGGAGCTGCAAAAATCCTTTCCGGCACTTTTGCGACTCCTTAGACTCCTAAAGTTAAGCAGGATCAGGCTGTCAGGCAGGGACAATTAAGAAGCTATTGTTCACACAATGACAGCATGCTCTGTAATCTACCAATAATAGCCCCTAGCAAATGCACAAACTTCAGGTGTGTGCGTGTGTGTTTGTGCACGCGCACATTTAAAATTTTTGGCAGGTCACCGAGCACCTCACGTGTTATCGCAAAAATCTCAGAACAGGCAGTTCGAGATCAAATTGAAAACAGACCCAGCCGCAGTAAGAGCTTGCTACAAAAAAGGCGCCTGTCACAGGAACACTGGTTCAGAGCCAGGCTTGCGTTTCTGGCTTTGGTGACTTGTATCAAAGGTGGAGAGCAGAGTCCCCAACAAACGTTTCAAATGCTCTGCAGGGCGCCAGTGCCTGAGGAAAGAAAACCAACAGCCACAAGAACAGGGCTTGATTTGGGGCTATTAAAGATGAAGGTGACGAGGGAGTCCACCTGTTAATAGCATCTAAAATATGAAGATACCTAAGAAGATTCACCATGCAATGCTACATTTGTCACTATTCTTTCCAGGCTTAGCACAGAAACATAGTATGGAAGTTCTCATGGCTTGTGATAACTTGTATAGAGGTCAGAATTATGGGTTTTTCAGCCATGTAAGTTTGTTGAAGAAATAAAGTTTAATACTTATACCACTTTGTCTGAAAATTCAAAACACTTTTTCCTCTGACAGAAACTTTCCCCCTGTGCTTTTAATGGATGCATGATGGACAGATATTCAACAGGGGCAGCTCTTAAAGAAGGTGTGGAGCAACTGGGGAGCTGTGGGTTTGTCCTATGTATTACGACGACGACGACGATGATGATGATGATGATGATGATGCAGACAACAGAAGTGCTCTTTGCATATACCTTGCAAAGATAGATGATTATAGCATTATAGATCACGTTGGAGGACGAGCCAGTGAATGAGTTCCTGGGGGCCCAGTCCTGTTATTTGGAGGCTATGCCAATGTCGCACCGATGCCGGCCTGACATCTGTCATATGATCCTAAGCCTGTCCTGGCAACATCACTCTGGAAAGCCCACAAGAAAGGCACAAAGGCAGGATTTAGTAAACTGGTCCCATTGAGTTGCCATGGCTAATAACCACTGACAGATCTAACTTCCATAAATGTGTGTGTGTGTGTGTGTGTGTGTGTGTGTGTGTGTGTGTGTGTGTGTGTGTGTGTGTGTGTGTGTGTGTGTGTGTCCAATCCTTTGTTTAAGGCCACCTGATGTAGCAGTCAACGCCAAAGCTTGTGGCAGGGGGAACCATGCAAAATGCTTCCTCCTTTTGTCAGCCTTGAACATGCTCCTGATCAGCTTACAACCCAATCCTACCTAAATCCCCATGCGGTGATGCAGCAGTATTGGCCTGGCTTCCACTGCATCCAGCGGGGATTTTTCGGCTGCTGGAAATCTCCTTGGGGTAAGAGGACATTTGTCCCATTGCCCTGGGGTAAGCCCCAGCAGCCGCTATGGGGCAACTCGAACCTGTGCCAGCTCAATCGCTGGTAGAAGTCCGTGTTGCTTCATGAAGGTGGATCAGGTCCGGAAAGAGGTTTGGGATTTGGTATGCACTGCCATTGATCCCACCTCGATCCACCCTCCTCCCCGCCCCTCACTGCCCCATTCCGCCCACCCCTCTCTCATTCTGCACTCCCCCTGCCCTGTCAACCCCTCCCAGCCTCCCTCTAACCCCCAGTGTGGGCTTACCTGTTCTGGCAGGTGTCCGTGGGTCCACCAGCGGAGGGAGGCCGCTGCTGGTGGGCCTGCAACGCACATCGGCAGAGGCTGCTTTGCAACAGCCATAAAGCAACTTCCACCCGTGCATCACTAGTTATGCTAGCAGGGGAGGGGGTTAGGATTGGGCCAAAAGCTTATTTTCTCAGAATATTACAAAAAAAAACACCCTGATTTTTGAAAGAGGCATATAGCAAATGATTCCAAAATTTGCAAGCACAAAACACCTGCACATTTGATTCTTTGTGTTCAACACTTGTCTTGATGCACAAAAGACCAGCTTCACTGCTGGCACAGGGGGGTCTTGGACAGACAGAGGACAGTTCTGTCTCCCTGCTTCCTGAGCCTGCAGTTGCTCTTTCTCATTCAGCGTCACAAGGCATCTCCTAGAACTGGCCACTCCTTCTTGGGGATGAAGGGAGAAGGAAGTGCCTTGTTTTTGCTCAGCAACCTCCAGGTCACCAATGCTTGATCTAGTGGTGGTTGGAAAACGTGCCTCGTGGTGGAAAAGGGACAAGTAGAATTTTTAGAATAGAGTTTTCCAATGGTGTTGGGGCCCCTGCACCCTTGGGGTCATCCCAAGGGGGCAGGCCCACATCATAAGTCATCTTTTCTCTACTAGGATCTTCAGGAAGGGAGCATAGGGCCACAGAGAGGCTACGAAAACACTGCTCAGGTACTTTATTGCATCAGTCCATGGAGCATATCCCTCTCCCCTGCCCCAGGCGTTACTCACTCCAGGGGTCCCCCAGATCCACAGTCCCTGTTGCTTAAGAACATAAGAACATCAGAAGAGCCCTGCTGGATCAGGCCAAAGGCCCATCTAATCCAGCTTCCTGTATCACACAGTGGCCCCACCAGATGCCTCAGGGAGCACACAAGACAACAAGATACCTGTGTCCCTTGCACCTGGCACAGAGAAAACCCACTTCTAAAACCAGGAGGTTGCTTATGGCTTGTAGCCTGTGATGGTCTTTTCCTCCATGAATCTGTCCAAACCCCTTTTAAAGGCATCTAGGCCAGGCACCATCACCACATCCTGTGGCAAGGAGTTCCACAGATGAATTACACGCTGGGTAAAGAAATATTTTCTTTTGTCTGTTCTAACTCTCCCTCCACTCAATTTTAGTGCATGTCTCCTGGTTCTGGTGTTGTGCGAGAGGGAGAAGAATTTCCCTCTATCCACTCTCTCCATCCCATGCATAATTTTATACGTCTCAATCATGTCCCCCCTCAGGCGCCTTTTTTCTAGGCTGAAAAGCCCCAGACGCTGTAGCCTTTCCTCATAAAGGAGGTGCTCCAGCCCACAAATCATTCTGGTCGCTCTTTTCTGCACCTTTTCCAATTCAACTATATCCTTTTTGAGGTGTGGTGACCAGAACTGGACACAATACTCCAGATGTGGCCTTACCATCGATTTGTACAAAGGCATAATGATATTGGCCGTTCTATTCTCAATCCCTTTTTTAATGATCCCGAGCATGGAATTGGCCTTCTTCACAGCCGCCGCACACTGGGTCGACACTTTCATCAACCTGTCCACCAGCACCCCAAGATCTCTCTCTTGATCCGTCACAGACAACTCAGAACTCATTAGCGTATATGTGAAATTTTGGTTTCTTGCCCCAATGTGCATCACTTTGCACTTACTTACATTGAAGCGCATCTGCCATTTTGCTGCCCATTCTCCCAGTTTGGAGAGATCCTTCTGGAGCTCTTCACAATCCCTGCTGGTCTTTACCACCCGGAAAAGTTTAGTGTCATCCGCAAACTTGGCCACCTCACTGCCTATCCCCGACTCCAGGTCATTTATGAATAAGTTGAAAAGCACCGGTCCCAAGACCGATCCTTGGGGCACACCGCTTTTCACCTCTCACCATTGTGAAAATTGCCCATTGACTCCCACTCGCTGTTTCCTGGTCTTCAACCAGTTCCTAATCCACAAGAGGACCTGCCCTCTTATTCCCTGACTGTGGAGTTTTCTCAGGAGCCTTTCATGAGGGACCGTGTCAAACGCCTTCTGAAAATCCAGATATATAATATCCACGGGTTCGCTCGCATCCACATGCCTGTTGACCTTTTCAAAAAATTCTAACAGGTTTGTGAGGCAAGACTTCCCCTTGCAGAAGCCATGCTGATTCTCCCTCAGCAGAGCTTGTTCTTCTATGTATTTTAAGATTTTATCCTTAATGAGACTTTCCACCATCTTCCCTGGAACAGATGTTAGGCTGACCGGCCTGTAGTTTCCTGGGTCCCCCCTCCTTCCTTTTTTAAAGATTGGTGTGACATTAGCTATCCTCCAATCCCCTGGCACAGTGGCCGTTTTAAGGGACAAGTTGCATATTTTGGTCAAGAGGTCAGCAACTTCATTCTTGAGTTCCTTCAGAACTCTTGGGTGGATGCCATCCGGGCCTGGTGATTTATTGATCTTTATTTTGTCAATTAAGTCTGAGACGTCTTCTCTTTTAACCTCTATTTGACTTAATTCTTTAGTCAGGGGAGAACGTTCCGGCAGCGGTATTTGCCCGAGGTCTTCTGCCGTGAAGACAGATGCAAAGAACTCATTTAATTTCTCTGCAGTCTCCAAGTCCCCTTTTATCACCCCTTTCTCTCCCTCACCATCCAGCGGACCAACCGTTTCCCTGGCAGGTTTCCTGCTTCTAACATATTTGAAGAAGCTTTTATTATTCCCTTTTATGTTGCCTGCCATACGTTCCTCAAAGTCTTGCTTGGCCTCCCGTATCATCTTTTTACATTTCTTTTGCCACAGTTTGTGCTCCTGTTTATTTTCCTCACTAGGGCAAGACTTCCATTTACGGAAGGAAGCTTCCTTGCCTTTTATAGCCTCCTTAACTGTGCTTGTTAGCCATGCCGGCACCCTCCTGGACTTGGTCGAGCCCTTCCTCCTTTGTGGGATACACTCCCGCTGGGCCTCTATGACTGTTGTTTTAAACAGCCTCCATGCACTCTGGAGCAATTGGACTCTTTTTACCTTCCCTTTCAGCTTTTTTTTAACTAGTCTCCTCATTTTGGGGAAGTCTGCCCTTCGGAAGTCAAGGGTTTTCGTGCTTATATACAAACTCGATAAAATAAATAATAGTAACTAAGTATTTCTGGTCGGACTGGCCCAATAGTTCGTCACTGAAAACATTTGGACGAATTCACTGAAAACATTTGGTCAAAAGAGGGGCAAAAAACCTGCCTCACCTCTTCTGTATTGTGCACCAATGTGTGTGCTTGTGAGCACATGTGTCCTAAGTTGCAGTGGGCTGTGGGATGGACAAAGCTTGCTGCTGCTGCTTCTCCCAGTCCCTTGAGGTTGGCAGCCACCACTTTTCCCAGAATGCTCCTTGTAATGACACAGGCCACAAATATGAGGCAGGGAGCGGCTTTCCGGCCATCTCTCATTCATGTAGTGCATTAGAAATGTTAAAAACATTCCTTATCCTTCATCGATGCCCCGATCGATGCTATCCACGCAATACACTGGTGGATTTGAGGCCCATCAGTGTCCTGCATGGGCCATTGGCGTGAGGCCGTGCGTCAGCAGGGTGCCCTGCAGAGCGGCCATATACAGAGGTCTGTTGGCGGCGGGGGCAGATTGGGGTGGGGATTGGGCCAAGGGTGAGGCAGGGACAGGGCAGGAGACAGCGGCAGTGACATCCGCCAGACCCAGAACTCCGGTTCTGGGCCTGACACGTCCCCCTGCAGCAGAACAGATCTACATCAGCAAAAGGGCAAAGAACATTCATTCCTTCCAGCAGCCAGCTGCCTCTAGGATTGGGCCGTACAATTACGCGTTTTGTGGGAGGCGCTCAAGGCCTTCTGTTTGTTTTGGGGAAGCTGCTAGCTTTGGTTTGGGCTGTTATTCTGCTGTTTGTCTTTTGTACTGCATTGCATCGAATGATTATTTGTTTATTTTTACAACTTACATTTATAAAATCCACCTTGCCAACCTGTTCCTTTCTGAAAGCTTCAAATGGGTGGTTTTGAATTGCCTGATTCAGACATGTCCCTGATGGAATTCGCTTTAATCCAGCTTCATTGGAAACATTCTGATACTGTGGACAGAGTTCCTATTTTGGCTTACAAAGGAGAATTTCCAACAGTTTGAGCCCAAAGGAGCTGAATGTGCATTTAATATTGCAGACCCAGCCTTGCACTCTCTGGTGCTTGGAGAACAAAACTCCAATTACATTTCACGTTGTCCATTCAATATCAGGAGAGCGTTAAGCTTCATAGCTTCACAGGAAAAAAAGAAGGGGGGGAGGAGATTAACAGTGAGTGAGGCAACTTGCCTTTGGTGAAACAGTTTGTGGAATGCAGAACACATGTAATCTGGCCAGGACGAGAAAAAAGAACCTCAGATGAGGTGAGAGCATTTGCCTCCTGTCCTTTAGCGACTGGAAAACAGGAACATCTTCTGCTCCAAGGATCAGGGTTGTTGGGCTTGCCTCTAGGCAAGGTAATAAAAGAGAATTGTACAGCACACGTTCCCCCCTGATAAGGGAAAGTTTGGTTTTAGAATCTCCCACTCATCCATCCACCCACTGAGGTCGTGGGGCTTTCAAAGCTGGAGTGCTCGTGCAAAGAGTTTTATCTTCTACCAGAGATGCAATGAGCTGCTGGAGGAGAAATGTAGGCCTCTATTAACCTTGGAGATGCCCCTTGCTGTGCACAGACTGTCCCTCTGCACAGTTCTAAGTGTGTGCAAATGCTGTTTTCTGATGGGGAGAACAAAGCACAAGAACGTCATCGTCTGCAGGGCCCATTATTCCATCTCAGCCTGAATGAATCTCCAGAGATTTTGCTGGCCATGGAAACCAGAGGGTTTGTTGCAGCGAAAGGGGAACAGGTCAGCTCATGCCTCCAGCAAGCAAGAGGAGTTGACTAGAAGGCCATTTCAGCAGGTTTCTTCAGCTTCGTTTTATTACCGATTTTAACATGATGCACGTATACATCTGTCAAGCTGCTTTCTACTGCATCAGAACACTGGACCATCTCGCCTTGCATTGCCTCTTCTGATTGGCAACAGCTCTCCAAGGCCCAGGCAGAAGGTCCTTCCCCACCTCGGTACTTGGGATCTTTTTTTACTGGAGATGCTTAGGACTGAACGTTGGGCTTGACCCCTGCCGCTGCCAGCACATAGCCAGCCAATAAACCCTCCTGGGTTGCAATCAGGAAACACTTCCTACAAGTGATGATTGATGAGGGAACTTGTGTCTACCCACACGTTCAACAGTATTTAATTATTATGTTAAAACATTTATACCCTACCTTTCCCCTCAAAATAAGAGGTGCCTAAGGCGGTTTACAATATAAAACAAATTAAAAATATATGCATCATAAAACATCGGGAAAATAGAAAAAATCAGGATCAAGACCAAAAGCCAACGCAGACATATTTCGGTCTGCAGCATGGAAGAAAAAGCCTTCAGGTGCCACCGGAAAGCCAAGCGAGACCAAAGCCGCCTCTGCTCAAGGAGGAGGGAGGGACTTCCACAGCCAGGCTGCCAAAACAGAGAAGGTCCTTTCTTGGGCTGCCATAGCCACACCTCAGATGGCAGCGGCGGCACCCTCAAGAGGGGTCGCCCAGCAGGGGGGGGTCCCTCTTGACCCCTTTAAGGGTCCTCAAAAAAGAGAGACCCTTAATGGATGAGCCACATCATATGAGAGCAGGCAGTCATCTGACAGCTTAGGCTTTCATACCCCTGCAGTTCCTCAGGGAACGATGGCCCACCTCTGGACCTTGGCATGGTGGCATGGGATAAGTTAAACAATTCAGGGCCAATGGCGGGGGATAGGAGGGCTCTTTCCCCCCCTTCCTTTCAGCTCTGGCAGCAGAGGCTGCAGCTGCTCACTGGGAGATGCAGGCAAAGGCCCCCCAACCTCTCCTTGCCCCCCAGGTTTTGGTAGAGGCTTCTCCATCCTCAGCCCCCTCAGCTGCTCAGTTTCCCTTTGACTGCGTCTTCTTGGCTCCTGCAGTCAGTGGAACCACAGAAGTTGGATGCTGGACACTTGAATTGCTCTGATGAAGCTTTTGGCCCAGAACATACAGCCTAAAAATACCAGCCTTTTAAAAAAACATATAATTGCTGATGGGGAAAGTAAACAAATACAGTAGGAATTTATCAAAGTTCAATGACTATTAAGCAGCCTCACAGAGAATACACACACACACAAAGATAAACACTGATATCTGAGACTCTCATTTTGTACAACATTTTAATTAAGAACAGCCCAACGCTTCCTCCTGGTTAGGACAGGTCTAAAGCAGGGAGGTCACTGTTTATTTAGCAACCCTGGATTTCTGGGAGCGAAGTAAGCAAAGCCTCTTCTTGGGAGCAAGAGTTGCTTGCTCATTATCAGATTGCGAGGTTTAAAAGAGAGCTTGACATTTTTGATTCATCCTAGCATTTGTCCCTTAAAGGAGACTCAAAATTCGGGGGGGGGGATGGGATCCTGGCATTTCCCCAGGTCCAAATTTGGAACTGTTTGCTTGAAAACACGTCTTGACAAATAACTGAGGAAGCTAACATGGCTATTTTTAATGACCCTGACACAAATCCGACTCTGGCTTCCAGGCACAATTAAAGGCTTTGACTTTCTTTGAAGTTTACCAAACAATTAGAATGGCAATTAAACCTTCAAGTGGAGAACTTGCTAGATGAAAGCAAAACACTTTGCCCCAAAGAGTTGGTCCTTTGCAAGCCAATCCGTTTCCCAAAAACCTGAGCTCTGTGGCAAAGTGCTGCTGAGCTTCTGAAAGCACTCTTTGTGGTGACTGGGGAGAAGCCCTTCCTTGCCAGAGCCCACTGACCTGCTCATTGCCCAAGGTCCCAACCGGTCGTTGATTGCTGTCACCATAAAGACAAAAGCCAGAGAGAGGCAGACTTTGAACGTGGAGAATCCTCAAAAGCATCCTATACGTCGGTAGCATATAACAAGGGGTCACAGTTGAGTTCTGACTGAGTTCAACTGACAAGAGGCTGGTGAAGAGTTAGAACATAAGAGAGTTTATTGGCAAAAAATCAGACAGGGAGGAAGAAAAAAGCAAGCAGACCTACAAGATCGCTTGGACATCGGAAGTGCTCAGGCAATACGTAGCAAAAATATAGCAGATGGTTACAAGCAACACTTAAATCAAAATAATGTCCTTATGCATCTGGCTTACTGATCCCTAACTGTACTTACTCTGAGCATCAGCTTTCTGGACTCCATCCCACCTCTCCAAACCTCTGGGAGGGGGGTACATCTAGCCATACACAGGTCCTCTCCAAGGGAGCCGTATCAGAACATACATGAGCATGCTGGGGGTTGACCTGGACTACCCCATCATATCCCCCCCCCCCCACCATTGGCGCTGATGCAGCTGCACTGGTAGAGCACACACTTCATCCAATGGTGGGGGGGGGGCACAATCAGATAGCCAGAAGGAGGTAAGTAAAAAAAACAAAAACACCCTGACAGACTTCCTGATTGACTATGAAAGTCTTCTTGGACCTACGCCAGCCATTTTGCTGGCGTACGTCCGAGGAGATACAAGGGCCAGGGTGGTCTGGGAAAGAGGGGATAGGATCTTGTGCACACTCGTGCCCAGTGGTGTAACAAGGGTGGTGCGAGGGCAAGTAGTTCTGCAAGACTCCGTTACACTGGAGTCAGCGGCCCCTCCCCCTTGCTGTTGGAGCCATTCCAGCAGCAACAGGGGAGTGTCCTGCGTGTTGCCTTTGCTGCCAGAATGGCTCCAACAGCAAGGGGGAGGGGCCGCTGACTCCAGTGTAACGGAGTCTTGCACAACTACTTGCCTTCGCACCACCCTTGTTACACTACTGCTCGTGCCATCAAGATCCATCCCCTCCCTTCCCCCTCACCACCCCAAATCCCCCTGCCCTGCCCTGCCCTCCTCACCCACTACACACCTCCACCACCAACTTACCAGCACCGGTGGAGGCTTCAGAAGCTGCTGCTGTGGGGGCTGCACCATTTGCAGCAGTGGTCCGGAAGTGCATGACAGCATCCTGGCTTTCATGCTGCTGGAGAGGGCCTTGTGCTGCTGGACACTAGTTCCAGCAGTCAGTGCAATGCCCTGATAGGATTGGAGCCTAACAGCGCAATCCGACGTAACGTTTTTGCCTATGTAACCAGCAGCCCAGAGAGAACGGGAGGCCCCAGAACGGAAAAGGGATTCAAATCGCTGGGCCACTGGTTACATAGGCAAAAAAGTTAAGTCGGATTGCGCTGTAAGTAACCTTGGCTAGATGAGGTCACTACTCCATCAGACTGGATGCTTTACAGCCTCCTGGGCATCTCATCCCCCCATCCCAACCTGGACTTGGATGCCTAATCAGTGGGCACAGGCTGGCGAGCATCTATTGCACTTCTGAACACAGGCAATGAAGATGGCCAACCAGGGGCGTAACAAGGGTGGAGCGAAGGCAAGTAGTTCTGCAAGACTCCGTTACACTGGAGTCAACGGCCCCTCCCCCTTGCTGTTGGAGCCATTCTGGCAGCAAAGGCAACACGCAGGACACTCCCCTGTTGCTGCTGGAATGGCTCCAACAGCAAGGGGGAGGGGCCGCTGATTCCAGTGTAACGGAGTCTTGCAGAACTACTTGCCTTCACTCCACCCTTGTTTCACCTCTGTGGCCAACCCACAAAATAACCTATGTGCCTGGCCATTATTTCTGTAATGGCAATGATCTCAAAGTATCTCTGTGAAGTCCCTTCCTGTAGGAACCTCACATCTGGGCTTCCCTTAAGGGAAGCAGAGAGAGAAAAATAGGGGGGGGGGGCTAGGGGAGATCAGTCACCCCTCCCTGGCAAAGTTCTAACTCCGGTTAAAGGTTCAAGCTCTGCTGCAAAGTACAGTTTGGGTAAAGGAGACACGAACCGTCCTGTACAGTGCTCACTAAGTTTCAAAACATCTGAGGTCTATTTGAGATTCATGGAGGAAAAGACTATCACAGGTTACAAGCCATAAGGAACCTCCTGGTTTTAGAAGTAGGTTCTCTCTGTGCCAGGTGCAGGGGAGTGGCAGCAGGAAGCAGGTTATCTTTTGGCTGTGTGCTCCCTGAGGCATCTGGTGGGGCCACTGTGTGATACAGGAAGCTGGACTAGATGGGCCTTTGGCCTGATCCAGCAGGGCTCTTCTGATGTTCTTACATTTCAATAGGCCAACAGGCTTAAAAGAGGTCTGAGCTCATAAACAGAGTGCCTCACCTGGATGGCAAAGTTCAACTCTGGCACCACAATTATGACCAAAAGTATTCTTCAAGGACTGTGCTAGAGGTGAAACTGCTCAGAATGAATGGTGTGTGGGACATAAGCAGCATTCAAAGTGGGAGAAAGATAGAACAGGGAGTCTCCCTCCCACATAACAGCCTACATGACATTTTATTGCACACCAAAACCGGCGGGCATGAACACCATGCCAGGCACAGCCCCTCCCCCGTAGCAAGCTACGTACTACCATTTTCCTGTCTGCCATGGTTTCCATGAAGGCATAAACTTCAGCCCCTCTCGTGTGATTTAGCGAGATATTCAAGCACACAAACCTTATTATCTGGGACAAGGGAGCCAACTCGGTTCCCCTCTATTAGCCTCTCTGCCAAGACCCTCCAAAGTCACATCATCATCGTCTTAATGACCATAAGAGGCCTCTCCCAATGTGGGGGTGGTGGTCATGCTGGTGGTGGAGAATATCGTTCTGGGTTTGGTTAGGCTGTAAATAAATACATAAATATTTCTCATGGCAGTAAAGAAACAAGAACCATTTGTTCTTAGTTATTGTCTTTCCGCTCAAAAGTGACAAGATGCAAACAAAAAGAATTCGTCAGACGCTCAGTAACCAGGGACGGCCAGGATCACGCTGCTCTTGAGGATATATTCAGGGGAAATGTTCTCATACCACGGATGGTCTGCTGTCATAAATCTGCAGCCTGCCTGCTGTTTGCCTGTACTGTATGATCAGATAGTTTTGGGTTGACAAGGTTGGAAAAATGTACTGAGAGAGGGCAGCGGCAGGGGAAATGAACAATGAACATTAAAGATGACCAAAATTATCTCAAACTTGCGAGGTCAGCAGCCAAGAATCTCCCACATGCTGCAGACAGAGATTCAAGATGCTTCTTGCTCACTTGCATCCTCCACTGAGACCACGTGGAGTGAACAAAACCATCCTCCAAAAGACATTCACAGCGGCATGCTAACCAGGCAGAACAAATGTGTGCGTGAGGGGGGCGGGTGGGGAGGTTATATCATGGTGGCAGCAAGCTCCATGCCCGCCCGCTTATATCCATCGAGCTGCTGTGGGCCATCAGTCCAACCTTCTCTTCAATGCAGGATGTTGATTGCTGCTGGGGCACCCTCAAGAGACAGCTGTGTCGCCTCTGCTGGAAGACCTCCAGCAAGAGAGAGCCCATCATCACCCTCCCAATTGGTTCCATCACTGTTTCTCCCAATGTTCAACCAAAACATGCCTTCCTCTAACTGTAGCCCTGAGGTCTAGTCCTGCCCCCCATCAGGCAGAAGAAAACACATCTTTTTCTTCTTCCACGTGACAGTCCTTCAGGTATTTGAAGAGAGCTACCACGCCCCCCCTCCCCTCCGTCTTCTGTACACCCAGTTCCTTCAGCTTGTCCTCTTTGGTTTCTTGTCATGAATATTCATGCCATGTCAACGTCTCCAGTGTGTCAGAGGCATCGCATCGCTAGCCCAGCTGCTGTCAGGGACGGGGTGACCTCCCCCACTTCCAGAATGGCTCGATTCCAAACGAAGCTGAGGGTAATAGGCCCATTTCACAGCACTTGTCACTTCAAGCAGCCACCACTGCTCACCTCCCTACCTCCCGCCCCTGCCAGCTCCACTACTGCTGTGTGCAATGTTGGGGCGGGGAGGGGGAGGGCTGTCGTGCGGTGATAGAGCAGCAGGCTCAGCAGACAGGAATGCCCAGTTTTGGTTGCTGACAGTCTCTCCAGGAAGGGCTGGAACGGACCCCTGAGCCGGAAACTCTGAGGAGCTTCTGCCAGTCAGCGTGGACCGCACTGACCTCGAGGGGCTCAGAACAATACATAAAATACAATACAAAAATAATCACATTTTAAAACAGTAAAAAATAATTAATGAAAATTAATAAAAACAGTATCTAAAAATCGATTAAAAAGATCATTGCTACAATTAAAACAGGAGCATAAAAACAGCAGCACCCCCACCTGTACCAGCGAGATGTTAAAAAAGGCAAGGGCTCAGAAGGCTTGTTTGAACAAGAAGGTTTTTAGGCCTTGCAGGAAAGTGTCCAAGGAGGGAGCAGTTCGTAAGTCAAAGAGGAGGGAATTCCATAAGGTTGGTGCCACTACTGAGAAGGCCCTATTTCTGGCCGCCGCCCCTCACACCTCCCTGGGCGACGGCACCCGCCGCAAAAGGGCCTTCTCTGATGATATAAGGAGACGAGTCGGACTATATAGAAGTAGGCGGTCTCTCAAATATCCTGGCCCCAAGCCGTATAGGGCTTTAAAGGTCAAAACCAGCACTTTGAATTGGGCCCGGAAACGAATCGGCAGCTAGTGCAGCTATCGGAGGAGCGGCCCGACAGAGTCGAACCGCCTACCTCCAGTGACCATAATGTATTTCCCCTGCTGTCTGGCACACAACCCCCCCCCCCCCCACCTTGCCACAGTACTAATGCCAGACAACTGTATAACTCAGACTCAGAAAAAGGGGGCTTCTTAGGCGACGGTCAGTCTATAGTGTAATATCATGAATAGTTTTTGTCAGATAGCTAATGGAATATTATGATATCATGGGAGATCACGGGTGTGTTTCGCTCTGCCAAGTAATCTACAGTGAACATATTTAAGGGGTTAGAGCATTGGGTGGAGAGCCTCCATCCTATGGCCTGGGGGTCTTAGGGCTTATTTGGCCCAGCTCTGCCCACTGTCAGGAAAGGAGGAACAAATTCCTGTCTACAAAATGGGGAAATAACAAGCAAGGCAAAAAGATTTAGTGGCACTCAGACTTGAGCAAATGGCCTAAGCCAGTGTTTCCCAGTGTTTCGACCCACGGCTCCCTTGACCATTGGTGACACTTGGCCGTGGCTCCCCATTACATTATGTTGATGCCTGCCAATTGGCATTGTACTGTATTCAGAGAGGATTCCATGGCATTCTGCGGCTCCCCTGGCAGGTATCCACGGCTCCCCTGGAAGCCACGCCTCCCAGTTTGGGAACCACTGGCCTAAGCCTTAGGCCCTAAGGAATGTCAAGCAGGGGGTCCACCGCCCTGTGCTGCACTACTCAGCTCTGGCCAACGGAGGGAGCTGCACAGAGATCAGCAACGCCTCCCCAGAATCTTCTTAACACCAATAGGCTGCCAGAGCAGGTCAGGTGATGAACCTTATAAAAGCTTCAAGGTCAGGTTTGCTTTCTTGTCCGAGTAGTTCAGGTGCTCTGTTTCTGTTGCTAGCGATAGATTATGTGTCACTTTTTGGCCCTCCTCTGACTCCACCCCATCTGTCCCCAACTTCAGAGATACTGACAAGAGGTTAGAATGGATACTAAACTGAACGATAAGGAACAAGGTTCTAGATAGAACGTATTGACAAATGAAACATGAACACATCACTGGGTCTACCCAAGAGTCCTAAGAAACTCAGAAATTTATTTATTTACTTATTTACAATATTTCTATCCCGCCTTTCTCCCCGAAGGGACCCAAGGCGGCTTACAACAGAAGAAAATACATGTTAAAAAGATGTCAAAAATACAATACCCCCAAAAATACATACAAGTAGTTAGTTTCAAAACAATAAAAAACAGTTAACAAAACTAATAAAAACAACATCTAAAAATTGATTTAAAAATTATTACAATTAAAACAGATCATAAAAACAGCAGCGCCCCACCTGAAATTGCTCACCTTCTCCCAAAAATGTGCAGCCTGTTTTCTCAATCAGTTTCTGTGCCAGAGAACTGGAAAGGACGGAGCCAATGTAACACCTATTTTAAAAAGGATCCGGGGCAGGGGGAATCCAGGAAATTCTAGGCCGGTCATCTTAGCACTACCAGTTACAAGACTGTGCTGCGAGCTCCCTCCAGGTTCAGTAGCAGTGTGCCGCCCTCTGAAGACCAGTTGCAGGGCCCAGGGAGCAATTGCGAGAGGGAAGTCTGCCTTCCGCCTTCAAGACGGGGATCATCACATCCTGCTTTATATCCCACAGGCTCTGGATGCGGCTGTAGCTGAGTGACTCTGTGCGTCTCTGCTTTGCATGGAGAAAGTCCCTCCCAGGTGGTCCAAACTGAGAGAACTGCTGTCAGCCCAGCCGGTGGAGGTGATGGATGCTGAGCTAGACTGACCAAGGAGCAGACAGCACAGAAGGCAGAAATTCTTCTCCCTCTCGCACAACACCAGAACCAGGGGACATGCACTCAAATTGAGTGGAGGGAGAGTTAGAACGGACAAAAGAAAATATTTCTTTACCCAGCGTGTAATTCATCTGTGGAACTCCTTGCCACAGGATGTGGTGATGGCACCTGGCCTAGATGCCATTAAAAGGGGTTTGGACAGATTCATGGAGGAAAAGACCATCACAGGTTACAAGCCATAAGCAACCTCCTGGTTTTAGAGGTTTTAGAAGTGGGTTTTCTCTGTGCCAGGTGCAAGGAAGTGACAACGGGAAACAGGTTATCTTGTTGTCTTGTGCTCCCTGAGGCATCTGGTGGGTCCACTGTGTGATACAGGAAGCGGGACTAGATGGGCTTTTGGCCTGATCCAGCAGGGCTCTTCTTATGTTCTTATGTTAAGGCAGCTTCCTGTGTCCGTAGATCATGTTTACTACCACAACTTCGTAGGGAAAAATACTGTCAGCTGCCTTGGGCTCCTCCCAATGGCGAGGAGAGAGGTGAGAAACAAATGATTATCATCATATATACAAAATTCAGTGAACACTCGAACGTGCTCCAGTTATGATGATGATAGCCATCCTTTCTGCTGTTCTTATCCATTGGACTCTTTGCGATGGCTTCAGGGCCAAATTGGGTTAAGTGGCTGGCACTGCTGTCCAGGGGTTTCTACCCCCCCTCAGCAGGTTCCCCCCCTCTGCAGCTTTGCCTGCATTACTTAAGCTACAGTCCTCTACCTGGTCCTCCCCCCCCCCCCCTTGCCTCCTTTTCTCAGCATGTTTTCAATAGGCTTGTAATAGAGCTGGAGAGTTTCCAAGTGTTTAATTTGGAACCTGATACATTTCATTTTTTTTTTTAAAGAGAGAGAGGGGGGAGGGGAATGGGGTGGCTGGTGGCGGGGGGGGGGAGGAAAAGTTCAGCTGAAGGATCAGGGCAGTTTCTCCTGCCTGGAGCTGCCGTGAGCCATTCACTAGAGAGGTGGCCGGCCAGGTGTGGCCGGCCAGGTCTGATTGACTTGGAGGAGCAGTTGAGATGCGCCCTTCTTGGCCAGGCCTGCTCACCTCCATGGAAACCGTCACACTGGGAAGGAGTCAACTGGGCAACTGCTTGCTCCAACTGGGCCTGATCTTCAACAGGGGCAGCCCCTGATCTTCTGGTACTGAGGATCATCCCCTGATAGGTTACTGTCCCCTTTTGGCCTTTTGGGGAGATGTGGGGGGAGGGCGTTTTGAAAGCTTTCTAGAGTGAATTGTTGAACTTGCATAATCGTCAGGATAAATAGTCCTGAGAGGTGGAATCTCTGAGTGGCGAAACGAATGCAGCTTGTCATCTGTAGCAGAATTGCTATTTCGTATTTGTTTGCTTTTACTCCATTGCCAGAGAAGGCAGCAGCAAGGCCAGTTTTTCTTTGCCTCTGATCCTAGTGCCAGCAGGATCCGGCCCCTCGGATGATGTGGGGAGGGAGTCTGTGAACAGCTTCATCGGCAGGATTTTCTGCACATGAAGTTGTTCTCCAAGGCACCAGCCTGAGATTTCAAATGCTGCCCCTGGCGAGGTTCATTTTGCACTCTGAAGTACAATCATACCCTAAAAGCAGTCTCTGCTTGGAGAACTACTCTCTTTGCTTTTAGCCCAGAATCTTGACCGTCTGCATGGGTCTCCCCAGTCCACTTTCGCCACTCTAGCCACTACACCACACTGCCTCTAGGAAGGACAATTTCACATTGAGTTTCTGAAATAGCATCGATAGTCCTTGTCCTCCACTCGTTTCACAGCTTTGGTTCTATGGGGGGAGTCATGAGTCACCTCACTGAAATAATGTTTGCAGAAAGGGGGTTATGTCAGGCGGCCTCAGCAGGGCTCGGCGCTCGGTTGCTGGCACTGAGACAAGGGTGTGATCGAAACAGACGAGGTCAAGCCCGGAGCAAGCAGCGACTCAAGGTCCGAGGAGGAGCCGGGCACAGCTGTGTGGTCAGGGCCAGGCAGAGGGGTGATGTCCAGAGATGACCGTTGGACTGGGCACTCTGTTTGGCTATTCATTGCACCAAGTTGAGCAGACTGCGGAGATGAGCCTGGAGCCAGTTCTACAGAGCCAGCCAGGCAACTCCTGCTTCCCAGATCACCTGCGCTGGTTGGGCTGATGAACGGCAAAACTCCAAAGAGCCCCTAAACCCCACGTCAGGCAGGGCACCAGGTGCTGTCCATTTCTCTGTGCCTGAATTTGGGCCAGTTTGAGCAGAGCAGCCTTCATGGGAAGCCACCACCAAGTGGCTCCCGATGGCAATTGTTATGGGCATTACACTTGAAAGCTCCCCCCCAAAACACACACACACACACACACACACACACACACACACACACACACACACACACACACACACACCAGCACGTCATCAGAAACATTTCTTGGTAGTCACTAGGATGTCGGTTGCTGGTGTCTGGAAAGAAGCCTTTGCACCAGATATTGAAGATTGGCTTAAAAGGTGGTGTGATGAGGTGGTTATGGAAAAAATAGTGCTGTATCAGCCCGAGCCAGACAAGGACTCAATCAGATACAATTCCAGAGATGTGGGCACCACTGATTGATTTTTAGAAGTGTTCAGATGTAAGGATTTGTAACTGCTATCAACGCTGTCACTAGGGTTGGTGACTCCCAAGCGAGATCTCATGGTGTCACCCCCATGGACCTCCTCCCATACCAGACCACATGATGTGGAGGCCTCCTGGGAAATGTGATCCTTGGACGAGTCACGGTGGGGATCGGGAAAAAAAACACATTTTCTACCAGCGGTGCGTTTTTGCACCACCCGTAACAAATACTGTAGAATAGAAAGTCACTCTCCCTGGGGTCACCCTCCCGGGGCAATCTCCCCCCCGCCCGCCCGCCGCCTAATGATGCCCCTGACAGTTATACAAGTTGAAAGTAAGGCTGCAATCCGATCCACGCTTTCCTGGGAGTAAGCCTCACTAAACACAGTAGGACCTATTTCCGACTGAACACGCATAGGATTGTGCTGCAACACATTTAACACATGAACAGATTCTGTATTGTTGGACTGGTCACTTTTCTGTTAGATTTGTCATAAAAGAGATCTGAAACCTTCCTGCCTGTGTCGGCCCATCAGCTTGCCGAGTCTCCACACTGGTGCTGTATATCTCAGAATGGACAAGATTGGGCGAAATCCAGATTTTCACTAGCACTATTGAAGCTCTTTCCGTATGCATTGGGCAATAACTCGTTTTCTCTGCACCCAAAGGCCCCCTCTCCTTTTGTTCCACAGCTGGAGTTGGCCCAGTGGGGCTGGTCTGACGAACCACCGCTGCAGGCTGAGAAAAAGTCTCCCACTTGAGGCTTTTTGCACACCTTTAGCTGCTAACATTTCCCAGAGTACCCACAAGGTCAGTTGCTTGATTTGTCCCCATGTCCAGAGGCCGAGGAGATATTCCAAAAAGCTTTCTGGATGATAATTAGATTGAAAGGGAGGGGGGCCATGAGGGACTAAGGGAAGTCACAGGGTTGTGGTAAGGTTAAGTCTTGCTTGTTAACTAGTAGGAGCTAATCCCAGGGAGGCTGTGCTGTGCTGTGCTGCATGGTGAGCGGGCCGCGAGTTTGCACGCTTGTTATGACAGATGCTTAGCTACGCGGCTTTGGGGTTGATCAGAACGACGTCACCCTCCTCGTTCCCAACTCCACCCGTTGCCAGGGGGAATGGACAGGCAGATTAATCTTGCTGCAAGGGTTTGCTGAGGAAGTGGGGGCCCATCTGCCAAGCCCCCCCCCTCTTTGGGGTGTGTAGAGGCTGTTATCTTGAAACATGTCCTTTCCTGGCTCGGCCCAGTAACAGGAAGCATTTAGTAAGTGGGTAATAATAGTGTCATGTTCATAGGAAATGGCAGGCTGGCAGTGGCCTGCGTTGGAGAGCCAAGCAGACCCCACAGTGCTGCTGGTGTGCATGTGTGGGAATCTCGCAGGCCTTTGAGGCCGCGCCAAGACACACAGCGCCTTTAATTCTTATGCAATTACCAGCATCCATAAGCAGTGGGTGAGATTTTGTCATTTATTGTTTTAATCTGGAAGCCAGTGCAGGCAGGCAGGCAGGCAGCGCAAAGCGGGGGGGGGGGGGGGGGAATGAAGACGAGCTCTGGAGAACTGATGATCAGATAGCAGCCTGTTTGCCCAAGGAGGTGAGGGGGGGCAGGGCTTGATCCCGAGGCAGGGAAGGACACGACTTCCTGGCTGGCTGCATGCTTGAAATTAGTTGAAAACCAACCTCATATTCTCTAGTGCTAATGTAAAACCGTCCCCTCATTTTGCCATCTCGTTCACAGATGGTGACGTTAGCAGGTCCCTTAAAACGGCCACTGTGCCAGAGAGGATAGCTAATGTCACACCAATCTTTAAAAAAGGAAGGAGGGGGGACCCGGGAAACTACAGGCCGGTCAGCCTAACATCTGTTCCAGGGAAGATGGTGGAAAATCTCATTAAGGATAAAATCTTAAAACACATAGAAGAACAAGATTTGCTGAGGGAGAGTCAGCATGGCTTCTGCAAGGGGAAGTCTTGCCTCACAAACCTGTTAGAATTTTTTGAAAAGGTCAACAGGCATGTGGATGCGAGCGAACCCGTGGATATTATATATCTGGATTTTCAGAAGGCGTTTGACACGGTCGCTCATGAAAGGCTCCTGAGAAAACTCCACAGTCAGGGAATAAGAGGGCAGGTCCTCTTGTGGATTAGGAACTGGTTGAAGACCAGGAAACAGCGAGTGGGAGTCAATGGGCAATTTTCACAATGGTGAGAGGTGAAAAGCGGTGTGCCCCAAGGATCGGTCTTGGGACCAGTGCTTTTCAACTTATTCATAAATGACCTGGAGTCGGGGATAGGCAGTGAGGTGGCCAAGTTTGCAGATGACACTAAACTTTTCCGGGTGGTGAAGACCAGCAGGGATTGTGAAGAGCTCCAGAAGGATCTCTCCAAACTGGGAGAATGGGCAGCAAAATGGCAGATGCGCTTCAATGTAAGTAAGTGCAAAGTGATGCACATTGGGGCAAGAAACCAAAATTTCACATATAAGCTAATGGGTTCTGAGTTGTCTGTGACGGATCAAGAGAGAGATCTTGGGGTGCTGGTGGACAGGTCGATGAAAGTGTCGACCCAGTGTGCGGCGGCTGTGAAGAAGGCCAATTCCATGCTCGGGATCATTAAAAAAGGGATTGAGAATAAAACGACCAATATCATTATGCCTTTGTACAAATCGATGGTAAGGCCACATCTGGAGTATTGCGTCCAGTTCTGGTCGCCGCATCTCAAAAGGGATATAGCGGAACTGGAAAAGGTGCAGAAGAGAGCGACCAAAATGATTAGTGGGCTGGGGCATCTCCCTTATGAGGAAAGGCTACAGCGTCTGGGGCTTTTCAGCCTAGAAAAAAGGCACCTGAGGGGGGACATGATTGAGACGTATAAAATTATGCATGGGATGGAGAGAGTGGATAGAGGGAAATTCTTCTCCCTCTCGCACAACACCAGAACCAGGGGACATGCACTAAAATTGAGTGGAGGGAGGATTAAAACAGGCAAAAGAAAATATTTCTTTACCCAGCGTGTAATTGGTTTATGGAACTGCTTGCCACAGGAGGTGGTGATGGCACCTGGCCTGGATGCCTTTAAAAGGGGATTGGACAGATTTATGGAGGAAAGGTCCATCACAGCTTACAAGCCATGATGGGGATAAGCAACCTCCTGGTTGTAGGAGTAGGTTTTCTTTGTGCCAGGTGCAAGGGAGTGGCGACAGGATACAGATATCTTGTTGACTTGTGCTCCCTGAGGCATCTGATGGGGCCACTGTGTGATACAGGAAGCTGGACTAGAGGGGCCTTTGGCCTGATCCAGCAGCCGGGCTCTTCTGATGTTCTATGAGGTCATAAGGTGGGGACACTTTGAACTGGTGCCAGGGCTGGACATGGGCCAAACAAGCTGGGATTCAATCTGGACCAGACTTCCTGGTCAGGGAGGGGACTGCTGGTGAGTTTGCCTGTCCTGGAACGTGTTGCCTCTTCTTGAAGGATCACAGTTGGGGTGGGGGGTCCTTGCCCTTAGATATCCACGTGTTGGCTGTGGCCTGGGGGCCTTTGCCCATTTCTGGCAGGTGTGCCAGCTGTGCCCATTCCTATTTGAATCACACCTGGCTTGGGTTGCTGATGCCTTAGTCACCTCTCATTTCGATTCCTGCAGTGCAGTCTACATGGAGCTACCCTAGAGGACCACCCAGAAGCTACAGCTGGTGCAAACTGCAGCCCTGAGATATTTATTAATAGGGGCAAAATATCGTGATCACGTTACACCCCTGCTGTTCTAGCATCATTGGTTGCCAGTTTGCTCCGAGTGCAATTCAAGGTGGTGGTTCTGATCCTTAAGGACCTAAACAGCTTGGGAACAGGGCCCCTAACAGACCACCACCCTCCACATGAACCTACCCATGATGCGCTATCTTTTGGAGGGGTCCTCCTGCACATCCCCCAACTCTCAGACGTGAGTCCAAAAGGATGCATTGGTAGGTCTTCTTGGTGGTGGCCCCCTCACTATGGAACTCCGCCCCCCCATGGAAGGACCACTGTGGCCTCTCCCTCCTTTTCTTTTAGGCAGCAGCTGAAAACTTATTGGGTGGTAAAACCTTTCCTGCTTATGTTCGATTATGTTAACTGCTGCGGGTTGTTACACTTCCAGGGGTTGCTGTGATTTTCTTTTGTATTTTTTATGCATATTATTGTTTTGTTTTATTTTTGGATTGCATTTTTAATTATGTTGTTAGCTGACTCAGTTCTCTCAAGAAGGAGGGAGATACGATTTTAATAAATAAATACGGTAAATGTTTCATATTCATCATTACATATGATTTTGACCATGTGGAGGTGTTATCCTGATTTTCCACCTCAGACCCCAAACTCTCCTCAACCGGAGTGGCCAAGGAGCTTCTCGCAGGTGGTGTAACTAGACTGGAGCGGAGGCAAGTAGTTCTGCAAGACTCTGTTACACTGGAGTCAGCGGCCCCTCCCCCTTGCTGTTGGAGCCATTCCGGCAGCGACAGGGGAGTGTCCTGCATGTTGCCGTTGCCGCCAGAATGGCTCCAACAGCAAGGGGGAGGGGCTGCTGACTCCGGTGTAACGGAGTCTTGCAGAACTACTTGCCTCCGCTCCAGTCTAGTTACACCACTAGCTGGGAGACAGTTTCCCTCCTCAAATATTTCTTGGATTTCTGCTTCCTCTTTTTCGGCCTTGGGAGGAAAGGTTTCATTGGGCTACTGCTGGCCAAGGCAGGTGTTGGCGGTTTCTCTTCTTCTTGAAGATCACGGGTCAAGGAATAGTGGATTCTTTTGCATGGTAGGTCTGAGAAACCGCTTGTGGCTGGCACACCCCCAACCAGCCTTGTGCCAAGTGAGAGGATGTGGTTCCAGGGGAGAATGCTCTGTGTTTGCAACTGAAACGCTGTCGTAACACAGAAAAATGCTGCTCTGGAGGAACAGAGAAACCTTTGCATCTACACAGCAGAGCCCTGAGCAGACCCTCCAGCACTGCACAGGTAAAAAGGGGTACATACTTGAAATGCCCCTTTACTCACACCAGCAATCGCTGCCTGAGCCCCCTCCCATTATGCCAGCAATATAGCTGGCATATGTCCAAGGAGAGACGGGGAATGTTGGGCCTGAAAAGGGGGGATAGAATCTCAGCATGCTCCACTGCCACCGAGATCCTCCCCCTCCTGCCCCCTCCTGCCCCGTGCTCAGCCCGCTCCCCACCCTGAGCTGCCCATGACCCTCCCTTTCCGTCCCCCTTCTGACTGACCTGTGGCAGAGCAGGACGGAGGAGGTTCAGACCTGGTGGCCGGCCGCAGCCCGCAGAATGATGGGGCAACTTCCACACTGTCATTCTGGGACTTCTGCTGACGGATCGCGAGAGCCGTCAGCACAAGCCCTGGCTAGGATTGGGCTGCCCGCCAGTGGCCAGTGCCACCACCCCCTTTTGTGGCAGAGAATTCTGTAAATGCATGATGTGTGGGGAACAGCAGTGCTTCCTTTTGTCGGTCTGGAATTGACAGCCACTCAGTGTCATCAGATGACGCTGAGTTCTGGAATGGTGGGTGAGGCAAGCAACCATGAGGAGTTGCTCCACTGCTCACCCAACTGCCCACTTGCAAGGTTATTATTATCCACAGGCCGCCTGCCGTCTTGGGCCTCCTGCTTTCCATCCTGCAGGATCCCCTCAGGACTGCTTCCTCAAGCAAGCATCATTGCTAGGCCCGGTAGAAGAGTCACCAGGACCCGTTCTGCTGTCCTTGCTGGCCCAGTGCCCACAGATGCTGCTGCTGCTGCTGCTGCAGTGCTCTCCGCTTGCTTGTTTGTGGGCTGCTGCGCTTTGTCCTCCTAATGATTTTCCCAGGACCTGCTGCTGCCGCGTCGTAGGAAGGCCTCTGCTCCAGCCCCCTGGTTGTGCTCCCTCACTTGGGGATTTCTTTTCTGGCGCAGGCATGTGATTGCTGAGTGCCAATGACTCAGACCTGGCACAGAGGGAAGAGGACTCCCTGGAGAGTCGGTAGCGCTCTTGGTAGGCTGCAGAGCCATCCGCATAAATCTGACGTTGCTGGAAGGACGTGCTGCACCCCGAGGCAGGAGTCAAGCCAGAGCGCCGACAGACTCATCACCTCTGAGAAGGGAACAAGAGAGTTCGGAACTAAGCTGACATCAGCAAGGGCAGCAGGCTCTGGGGAGCTCGTAGAGTTGGACTGCTGCAGACACTCTATCACTGGCCTTGGGAATCTCTGGGGCTTTCATATTCGGCAGCAGTGACAGAGGCCCCCCAGTGATGCTTTTGGCAGCTACGGACAGGGTGGAAGCTCTCGTGTTTTGAGCCATAAGCAAATCCAGTCCTCGTCTGGACAGAAATCCAAGACTGATGGGTCTCTTTTTGTATCTGGCCCCTTCCTCCAAGGAGTTCAGGGAATCCTATATGGCAAGAGCAAACTCCTTGCTTGCAGGTTGTATGTCTCTTGAGCCTCAGTGTTCCCTGCCTGTAAAATGGGGCTCCCTGCAGTAGAGAGGTGACACAGCTTGCTGTTCCTTAAAGCTGCAAGTCAACAAAACAAAAGCTGACCACAGCTGGCCTTGTGCTAATCACTTCACCTCAGTGTTTTTCATCGGTAAAATGCGAACCTTAATTGATTGCCTCCGGCCAGCAATACCACCTATCATGCTGTGGGTCTGTTCCGGAAAGCCAGACGGTTGTGTGAAACACAGTGCTAGCTGGGGGAGGTCATTGTCACATTCCGCTGATGCAGCAGCTGTGTTCACAGTGCTGCCCTCTGCAGCGCATTCGGTCAGCGCACTGCTGATGATGCTCCTCCTACAGGACAGCTGTGGAAGATGGGGGGGAGCAACTCGGGGGGGGGGAGCCAGGTTGCGAAGACGGGCATCAAGAGAGAGAGAGAGAGAGTACATGGCCTGGCTCATTTTCCTCCCCCGAAGCATTTGGGTAGCAAGCGACTGGCCCTGTGCCGGCCAGAACACACGACTCTCCCCAAGGCAGTGTGAGCCAGAATACGCCGCTTCTGTGCACTGAGAGCACAGTGCAGGGAGCTGTACTTTTCCACCCCAAGCGTTTGAATGGTATATGGATGTTAAGCTTTTTTTTAATGCTTTTTTATGCTTCTGTTTTAATTGTAATTTGATGTGGTTTTATTAATTTTAGATGATGTTTTTACTAGCTTTTGTGGATTGTTTTTATTGTTTTAAATGAGTGATTATTTGTTGTATCTGTTGTTGTGAGCCGCCTTGGGTCCCTTCGGGGAGAAAGGCGGGATAAAAATATTGTAAATAAATAAAATAAATAAATAAATAATTTTTTTCTACTCGGGACAAATGGTGCTATAACGAGACAGTGTGTAAGAAGCAGAGCAGGTCTTCCGTAGCCTTTGTGTAGCGCTATCTGAGTGTGCCAGGAGCTTCCCCCGGATCATCTTGATGATGCCTTTACCACAGTCCTGTCAGGTGAGTCAGAATGGCTATTATTTATTATCCCCATCCATCTTGCAAGGGGGGAGCTGAGGCGGTGAGGCGTGTTGAAGCCCACCGAGGGAGCTCCGGTTTCCTTGCCCCCTTTCAAATCCTTGTTCCCCCTTCTCAGGCTCTAGTTGCTCGCCTCCGTTCTTCCCCCTTTAGCCTGCTTCCTGGCGGTTTGGGGCCCGCCCTTGCTCCCCTGGCTCCACCCCTCCTGATTAGCTTCCCCAGCCAGCTGCTCTCTGCCGCTGCTGGCTCCAAGGCGCCCAGGGATGACATCATACCTAGGCGCCTTGGTCCCGCCCAGCTGACTCGAGCAGGCTTGCCTGAGCCGCGCTGCCCTCCCAACGGAGCTGGACCCGACCCCTGCGCATTGGTCTGAATAGCATACTGTTCAGCTGCACACAGCATACTGTGTGAAAGCTCTATGAAGACTTCAGATCAGCAAATGAAGGGTGTGTGTGTGGGGGGTAGCCCAATGGTGTGATCTCTTTTCCCCGAATCCACATGTTGATTATTATAGACAGCTACGTATGTCACCTGTGCAGGGCAATAGTTTTTGGGCTAAGCAGAGGTGGCCCCTTGTAAAGAAAAAAGTCTAGAAGAAAGGCGCCTGAGGGGGGACATGATTGAGACGTATAAAACTATGCATGGGATGGAGAGAGTGGATAGAGGGAAATTCTTCTCCCTCTCGCACAACACCAGAACCAGGGGACATGCACTAAAATTGAGTGGAGGGAGAGTTAGAACAGACAAAAGAAAATATTTCTTTACCCAGCCTGTAATTCATCTGTGGAACTCCTTGCCACAGGATGTGGTGATGGCACCTGGCCTAGATGCCTTTAAAAGGGGTTTGGACAGATTCATGGAGGAAAAGACCATCACAGGTTACAAGCCATAAGCAACCTCCTGGTTTTAGAAGTGGGTTTTCTCTGTGCCAGGTGCAAGGGAGTGACAACAGGAAACAGGTTATGGCTGTGTGCTCCCTGAGGCATCTGGTGGGGCCACTGTGAGATACAGGAAGCTGGACTAGATGGGCCTTTGGCCTGATCCAGCAGCCAGGCTCTTCTTATGTTCTTATGACAGAAGAAACACATACAGTATCTCCTTCTCCCAGAAAAAGCCCAGGAAAAGCGAAGAGAAAGCAGCACTAAGGAGGGGCACAGAAGGGATGTGCCTCTTTCTTTGAACCAGAGAGCCAGGAGCCAGCCAGAAACCTGCCCGCAAGGATCACCTTGATGGAGTGTGCAGAAAACGCTGGTCATCCTAGAGGCCTGTGGGGATTCCAGGCCCCTCGTTTTAAAGACTCTCTAAGCAGCCATGAAACACGGGCTGCCTCTTCCCTGAAGCAGAGGGGGCTGGGACTTGGAGACAGTCTCTGAACATTCTCCCGAAACACAGAACGGAAAGTCAGACTTCACCTCCCAAGTCTAGAGGATATTGCCTCGGCGTGCACGCGCCTGTGTATATTCCTTATGTTATGTGAGTTTCAGAAAAAAGGATCATGGATTATATGAACCTGAAACTCATCCACTTGCCTGTCCAATGTTCTGGCTAATAAAAAACGCCACTCTCAGAACAGTAAATACTGAGGCGCCATTGACTTTAAGGGCCATATGGAGATTGGGATGCAGTGTTTAGAGCTGCAGCTTATCGGTTGTTCTCCACTCCAGAAGAAACACAGAAAGGTGGAGGGAGAGGGAGAGAAAATGGCGATATAGAGAGGAACTCAGAAGCTGATCCACCGCCACACCCCCAATTCAAGCGGCAGGAAGAAGAGGGGCCAGGCATGAGACCCAACTGTACCCTTCTGATATTCAGAGTCCGAATCCGTGTGGCTCCTGATGCTTGCCAGGTGGCAGCCTCACCCTTGGATGGGTGCTCTGTCTGCTCCCTTTCCCCTCAGGCCGCCAGAGCCCTGCATGGTCAGCTGTTGGCAGGCTTGGAGGCAGGGGGCGGCTCCTCCGCTCCTGAGGCAGCTGCTGCCTGCTCCTTCCAGCGCCTTCCTGTAGCCGCCCAACTCCGTTGGAAGCTAGCGGCCGCAGCGTCCAGCCCCGCCTCTTCCAGGCCACTGCCATGATTTCCTGGCCTGCCTCGGGCCACCTCAAACTCTTGTGAGAGCCCGGGCAGCCCATGACCCAGCCAACCACGCCAGCCTCTGTAGCGGCCCCAGATCGGCCCCCCGCTGCCCACTGCAGCCCAGCATGGCCACAGGGGAGCAGCGTTTTGGCAGGAGGTCCTGCCCCTGCCCATTCAAACCCAACCTTGGCAATGTTACTTATGTCCTCCCCCGTGGCAGGAAGGAAGGATTGCCCTTTGGCAACTCCCCCCACTTGTGCTCCAAATGTGAGAACTCTTTCCCAAAGTCTTGCACTAAACCAACAGCAGAATGAGCAGCCACTTGTGCAACTGGGCCGGCGGCGGTGGCGGCGGCTAGCCAAGGCGCTTTTGGGATCCGGCCAGCTGCTTGTCTTGGCATTTCCTATTGCACAGTCCAGAGTCGAGGGCCTGCCATGACAAATGGTGTACACCCCAGATTCTGTTTCCTTAGCAAAGCAAAAAGGAGAGCACAAGTGACTGTAGCTGTCAGCAGGAGTCAGGCAGCCTTCTGAAAGACCTACAGCAGGAACAGTCTCGGTGTCCTCTGCAGCTGGCCGGGGAGCAAGCGTGCTCATCATCATGAGCAGAGGGAGTGGAGCTGCTAGAAAAGCTCATGGCAGCTTGCTCTGAGCAAGCAGTGGCGCAACTGAGGAGTGCAGGGGGCCCCCATGTTTCAGACCATCTGTGCTTATTCTTTGGGACCATGTATCGCTCTGGTTATTATGGGGTACTAAAAAAAGTACTACAGAAATGACCTTGTAATGTACTCTTGGGGGGGGCAGTTTCATCTTGAATATATCCAAAAAAGACCTTTGAACTTCACTGGGGCTCCACTTGCCTTCCCCCCCCCCAGCACACTCTAGGGCTGCTCACACATGATGCTGTACCCAGATACAGAACGTCGGTATCTGGGTATACATTTCCATGTGACTGAATCTGCCTGGGTTCGTTTTCACAGGTCCATAGTCCTTGTACACTCTACACAGATTGGATCTGCCTTGAAAGAAATATGTGAATAGCTGTAGCCAGGTACAGCCTGATCATGTTTGTATCCAGGGGCACAGATGGAAAGCTTACATCTGAAACAGGCAACGTTGAACATGTGAACAGGCCTATACTGACGCCTCTTTGCTGTCTTCTCCTGAAACCTGAAATGTGGAAAAGATGCATTTACTGTATTAGACTCTGATGGCCCAATCCTAACCTTCAGTCGCGACAGCAGAACTTGCTGCCATAAATGGCGCACTGCTGCTGCCGAGCATGAGGGAAGCCACCAGCAGAAGCAGCTGGCAGCTCCCTACATGCACCAGTGGCCCATCCGGACTGCACCAGAGGAGGTATGGCTGCGGAGGGGGCGGGTTGTGGGTAAGGAATGGGAGGTTTGGGGCAGGGAAGGGGGAGGGCAGGGGGCGGGGAGCAGGCTGGAGGGGGTGGATCTAGGCGGCAAAGGTGCACACCAGATCCTATCCCCGATTTGTCAACCGGCACCGCCCCCTTCTTCTCCTTGGACTTATGCCAGCAAAATAGGTGGTGTGGGTCCAAGGAGACCCATAGGCGGCCTACTGGGAGTTTTTTACTTACCTCTTACTGGCCATCTGATCTGCCCTGCACCATAGCATGCAGCACGTGATCCGGTAGCATGGCTGCGTGGCAGAAGATGGTGGGGGATAGAATTGGGCTCTGAGGCAGGGATGCTTCCAAACTACTCCGCATCCGAATTTCTCCCTGGGTTTTGAATTCCAAATTAGCTGGTTCTGGGTTTTTTTTTTATTTCTGGATTTCATACAGAGTGCCAGAGCACCTCAGATCCTAAAGCAGGACCAGGATCCGGGCCCCTTCCCCCCCCTTCCCCACCCCCATGGTGCACTGGTGCCCCCATCTCTTACCTTGTTACCATTCAACCATTCTCAGGGGAAGGGGAAGGGGTCACGCTGCCCCTTCAAGGTGGACGCCTGAATGGACAGCCTTTCGCTTTTCACTCCACAGATATCGCCCTGCCCTGGGAGTTGGCGTTTGGGGATTAAAGAGCCGTTTGCAGGTCAGTATGATTAATTCAATCCAGTTACGGGCTCCCATGTACCCAGAGTACTGATTCAAAATGCAGCCTCTCTATTCTCTCCACCCCATTCTCAGGTGATGAAAATAGGGGGCCAATTTTAGCAGTTTTCAAAGGGGGCTGAGAAATCCTGAGACCTTTCTCAGTGGACTGGCAGCTGCCATTTTGACCCCCGAAGCCCCCTTGGAGGGACCCCGTCTCATGACATCTCATTCACAGAGCCTTCTGGAAGGACATTCAAAAATAGCACTGCCCTACTGATGCTGTCACCCCCCAAGAGGCAGTGAGAAAAAGGGAAGGGAAAATAGACCACTTTCTCAGGTTTGCTCCAGTCCCCCCTCGCAACTATTCCCTCTTTCAGCCCCCTGCTTTTCTTCCTGCCACTCCGAGCTTAAGGCCAAACATTCTTCAATGAGACATTTCTGCTCAGCACTTGTTTGTATCCATGTTTTCCTTTCACAGGCTGTGGGGCAGTAATTCGGCCTGAGCTGCTCCTGTTCCTGAAACTGGGGTTGGGTGTGCAGAGAACAGCAGGTCGCCCCTTGCGTGGCCTGGAGCTAGACGACTACCTGCACCCTGCTGCAGAGCAACACTCCATGCCACTAAAGAGGCAGCGATAATTGTGCCCAGTTCAAACACTGGCAGCCCACTTCCCTCCTCTCTGCAGCTGCCCTGCCCTGGAAAAGTGTACCAGGCAGCATTGTCAGAGCTAAGCAAGCAGCACGGACGGTACAGAGAAGACCTTCAGCCCTCTTTGTAACTGGCTGGAGCCCAGGAAGTCACGGGGGCTCTCCAGTGCACGTGGGGCTCTTCAGGTCAAGAGACTGTGAGGAGCAAGGCAGCCCCTCCTCATGTGTCCATGTCTTGGGGAAGTCAGAAGGGAGCCTGATACGGCTGCATCTGTCTGCTGGCATCTCGTTCCCTTCCAGCCTCAGATCCGATGGAAAGCAGCCACCCAGTGGAGAAGCGTCCTATGGAGACCCCAGGGCCCCGAGCAGGAAGTCTTTGCTCAGCAGCCCCCCCTCCTCTCCCCAGTCCGCAGCTGTTGTCTACAGTCTCTTCGCAGTAGCTAATAATGAGAGCTTTGCATTTCCTCCGAGCCTTTTATCCCCTGTGATCCCCAAACACTTCACAAATTGTGCAGACAAAGGTCACTTCATTCATTCTATCCGGCAGCTACTGTGGGATACGATAGGAATGAGCATGGCTGCTGAGATGGTGGGTCAATTATTCCAGTTTTTCTTGTGTCAAAGTTGGGCTCTTCAGCATCTCAAGTGCTGAAAAAATGTCACCTTGTATGAGCCTGAAGCTCATACTTTGTCCCTCGAATGTTGGCCAAGTTCTGTCTCATTTGGGTTCAACCCCCTGGTTCCATGGTGTCTACACGTCTTAAACTTGACACTCAATTTGTTAAGCCCTCCCTCCTGAATGTCCTTTCAGTGGATTAGATGAAGCATTGAGTCACTGCTTTTCAAGCTGTTGAAATGAATTGAGTCTTCGTTGGCTCTCCGGAAATCTTGCCAGGTGAGGGATGCTGACATTTAAACAGAGGATTGACCAAGTGGAATCTGTTGGATAAAAGCAAAGCAAGAAAAGAGCGGCCTCCCTCCTCGGTGTAATGAGCTTTCTCATTCTTTCCGTCCCTCAGCAAAGCCATGGATGTACGTCAGCGTCTAGGGAAATAATGACCGCATTCGAGCGCGTGACCTTGAGCAACTATGTCTTGAGATACTGATTTTGTTTCACCTAGAAGAAAAAGAATAGTAACAAGGGGAGACCCATATAAATATGTGGGTACGTAGCTTCATCTATTGCGACTTTGCTCACACTCGCACCCATTAACAGACCAGGCCTTTTCTACACATCTGTGTGTTCCACGCTTGAATGTGTCACCTTATTTGTTTCTCTGCTGCCACGGTAAGTAGACCTGGCTTGAGTCAAACAGCTGTCTGACGTGGTGCTCAAATTCTGCCTCCCCCCCTTTGCTCTTGGACACTCCTGCTCATCTGTGTGCTCCACCTCCTCCTGATGAACCATCTCCACCTCCTCCTCCTCCACCACCTGATGGATCTTTGAAGCTTCCTCAGCAGGGAAGACCTTGGGCGTTCCGCTTCCAAGAGCCTTCCTACCCCACCAGTGAAGACATGGAGGAGATGGTGCTGATCCCCATTCCAGCCCTTCCCTTCCACCGTATTCTTTGGCAGCAGTGCAGGGAGAGCAAGCGAAACAAGGATGGGGCAACAGCCAGATGGGGTGGCCGGCCAAGCACCAGGCCATGGAGGCGTCGGTCGGAAGGGCATGGAATGAATGCAGGGTGCTTCCTTGTGGGTGGGCCAGACCCGATAAAGTGCCCTATGAGATTATCCAAAGCAGTAAAACTGCTCAAAAAGGATCTTGATGGAATCCTATCTATGACACACATCAAGATGACTTAAGAAACAGTGGAAGGGAGCACTTGGCCAAACTCGGAGAAGAATCAAGGAACTGAACCGCGGGAACGCACTCCTCAGATCCCAGCCTGTCCCTTGTCCTTGAATTCTCACGCCACGTTTTTGAGCCAGACACCTCAGCCCCGACCCCAACGCACACAAACACCATCTTAGGTGAGGCCCTTGTCCAGGGATCGCATGTATTAAAATGTCGGACATGATTCCGATGATGTTTAGGGTTTTGCTCCTATGCCAGGTCGTGAGCTCTGGAATGAGGGTTTGTCTTTCTGTGGTTTGGGGCTGCTGATCAGAACTGGGGGTGGGTCGGCAAGAGTGGAAGCTGGCTTTCAATGTCAAGTGCTCTGTAATTTGCGACGGGATGGTGGGTTTCCCCCTCCCTGTTTCAGAGTGGCAAATACTTTTGGTTAGAGAACCCTGTGCCTCCCCAGGAGCTCTCGCTCAATTACTCCTAGGTTTCATTTTTGTCTGCCTCTCTGCCTCATGCGGTATATAATCATAGCCATCCACAGCCCCTTTTTAGGCCTGCAGAAAGGCTTGCTGTAGTGGGTTTTTTTTGCAGTTGACTTTGACATTCAGAAAATACGAACTTGCCAAAAACGAAGCATACTTTGTTGGGAGCTCGTGATTCTTTCAGTTTCATCTGACTATAAGTACCGTTATTGGGGAGATACCGTCATATATCAGGTGCCTTGCAGCCCAGAATTACATTGCCCTCTTCTGAATTCGGTATACCTGCCCCTGGTGACATCATCATATAACCAAATCCAAGTGAATCCAAGTGAAAGAGCAACAGGAGCATGGATGGTTAAAATTCCCAGGCACAGGTCACTGCCAAATGGTACGGAGCTCAAAAGCGGGCAATTGACTGCTTGACTCACAGCCCAATCCTACCCAGGGATTACACTGATGGATCTTGTGATCCATCCGCATAATGTCCAGACTGAAAGTGAGAAAGCTGCTCCACCGTTTGGCAGGCCACGGCCGCTAGGGCAAACGGCTAGAGGCTGTGCACAAGCGGCAGCGGCCTGCTAAACCTCCCCCGTCCCCTGTCTTCACTGGTAAGTTGGTAGCGGGGGTGGTTCGGGGTGGGGACACAGGTGGATCAGGGTGGGGAGTGGCAGTTTGGGGGTGGGTGGGGAGGATCTCGGTGGTAGCCATGCACGCCGAGATCCTATCCCCCCTTCCTGGCCCAGACTCACCCGCAGGAGTCTCTTCATACTTACACCTTACAGCTAAAGAGCTGGCGTAGATCCAAGGAGACCCATTGGAGACAAGGCGGCCTATGGAGAGATAAGTAAAAAGTGTTTTACTTGCGTCTCCTGGGCACTCTGGTCTTCCCCCCCCCCCCCGAGCCACAGCATGTGGAGCCTCCATAGGTTGGCAGGGGATAGCATTGGGCCCTATATGGGATTTTATGCATGATTGTGTAAAAATTATTTTTCTGTGGGATTTTAGCAATGCTCAGGTGTATATGTGTGTACAATAAAATGCAGATAAATCTTGATGCAATTCTACACACGATGATCACCTGAAGATGCCTTTTGCAGGAGTCTATCAATGTGCACATGTACATCTGTTACAGCAATGGGGCAAACGTTGCAAACGAGCAGAAGGAACCAAATTTCACACACCAATCCCAGAATAGATTTTAGCAGCTCTGCTAGTGACACTGGAATGCAGGAGGGGCAGAATGCAGGGGAACGGGAACCCACAGAATCAAAGGAGCAGAATAGGGGTGATGTGCTCATCCCTCCTCGTTTACATTTCGTTCTTGGCGGACATGCATGCCTTTCTCTCTCTTGTTTGCTAGCAAAGCCCACTGTGCCTCCGAGTTTGGTCTCTAAGTAACAACACTCCCAGCCCACGTTCTTGTCACGTAATCCTCTATAGAATTTTTTCCCCGCAAGTGCCTAGCTATTAAAAATCTATCCCCTGCAATGGTTTTCTGGAAGAAATAAAGAATCTGATATTACACCATTTTGCTGCCCTATTCTCTGCCATGATTAAAGTCTTAACTCCAAAGGATTTTAATAATAAAAAGAATTTTTAAAAGCTCCACGACATCTTTTGCATGAAAGTTGCCAATGTATTATCACCCCCAGAGAAATTTAATTAGGAGCTGCCCAGTTAAGCTGGGAACCCTGGGGGTCAATACAGAAGATTGGCTTCTTGGAGACGGGCTTCTGCATCCTATTAAGCTTCTCCTTTATTATCTCCTTCTAAAACTCTGGCTTCCTCTTCATTTGGGAAACGAGGTCAGTTGGAAAGGCTGATGGCTTTTGGTTCAATTGAAACCGCATGGATTTTCACTTCTTTTGCCTGTCTCGGGGAGAAAAGGAATGAAGTGTCTAAATGGGGGGAAATGTTGGGCTTGGTTCAGGCAGGACTTAGGGCCTCTGCTTGAAGCACATGATTTGGGCCAGTGCGCCTGGGGTCTATTCAGTACACCGCAGCCAGACTGAGTCGCCTGTGGATCCGGACCATGACATGGTGGAGTTGGCACTCTGCAGCCAACAGGGTCTCCATCTGTTTGCCCTGGGGAAAAAGCTCACACTGGTGTCAATGGATCAGGACCAGTCGCGTCGCTAGGATGCGTGTCACCTCAGAGCGGGGGCGCGCATCACCTTTAAGGGAGCAGCTCCGCCCCAGCGCGTGACGTCACGCGCAGGAGCAGAGCAACCCCCCCTCCGCTCCGTTTTCGGCTCATTTTGGAGCCAAACGGACGCGAGGACGGGCGGGCCCAGCACCAGCAACAAACTGTAAGTACCGGGGGGACGCACGTCACCCTTGTGCGCGCGCGCCCCGCTCGCTTCTCCCTGTCGACGCCCCTGATCAGGACCATGACCTTGCAACCTTTTCAAGGAATTCCAACATTGTCCGTCCCTGTAAAATGCTCTTTCTATTGACAGCTATTAAAATAATGCCCAGCAATACAATGCTTCCCATTCAGTATGGAATGCTTAGACAACTCTGGCCTTAAATTGTTTTTCATTATTATTTCATGTTAGTTGCCTGGAAACATTTGGGAAAAGGCAGGATATAAAAATCAAATCAAACAAATATTTTAAGGTAGTTGGTGGAAAGCTAGATATCAGCTTGACTAACCGCCCAATCCTTAAAAAAAAAAAACCCCAAACAACCATCTTCTTCCATGCAGCTGCGCTGCCGGAGTGTGTGCTGCATGCAACGGGCAGACAGCCAACAAAAGGTATGTAATTTTTTTTTTACTTAGCCTCCGGTAGGCTGCCTGGTCACCGATGTCTCTCAGGCTCAGACCCATGCCAGCTATTTTGCTGGTGTACGTCTGAGGAAAGGAAGGGGGAAGGTGGATTGGAAATACAGGGATAGAATCTGGCATGTGCTTTCGCCACTGAGATCCACCCCCTCCAGCCCACTCCCCGCCCCTGTCCTCCCCCTCCCTGCCCCATACCTCCCCGAACTGCCCACGACCTGCCCCTGCTGGCACCTTACCTGCTATGGTGTGTGTTGGGTCTGCCAGTGGCAGGCATGCAGAGCTGCTGGCCATGCATGCTGGCAGCACCGACGTGCTTGGCAGATGGCAGTGGCATGCCAGTCACGGCACCACTGCAGCCTTTGCGATGGCAGAGTGTGAGATCCGTCATAGCGAAGGCCTCACCGAGTTGAGCTGCAAAGGTTTCGTGAAGGCAGCAGGTCAGGCAGAGTTGCACTTTTAGATTCCCGTTGGCTCTGTGTGAGCAGCCTAGCACAGTAAAGCCGATTCAGCCATTGCACATGTTGGGTGGAGAGAGGAGGAGAAAAGCAACCACTGGGGAGGGTTTACAGGGAGACAGAGCTCGGTGGCTGAGCAAATGCTTTGAATACGTAGGGTCCCAGGATTCATGACCTACATCCCCAGGTACAAGGATCTCAGGCAGCAGGGAGGGGAAAGGCTTCCACCCGGGCTGCTGTCAGAGAGGGCAGGCAAGCAACACTGTGTTCAAGGGGGGGGGGCCACGGTTGGCTCAGAATCAGGCAGCAGCATCCTCATTTCCACTTCCCGATGGTCAGTCTTGGGCAAACTCCTCCTGGTGGCTTGGACAACTGGAGCCTGCCATGGTGTGGAACTGATTAGTAACAGCACTGGTTGTGCCTCCATTCCTGATCTTACTGGGGATTGTTGACTCCGTTTCACTGTGCACCGGCTCCAGTTCAGTCCTTGAAGGTGTAAACAAGGTGTTGACACAGAGCAAATCCCTGCTGCCTGGATAAAGGATGCTGGAAAGAGGTCCTTAATCTGTTTGTGGTGGCCTTGGCTTGACAAGTGATGGAATGCGCCTGTCCGTAAACAGAGCTCCCTGCCTTGAATCAATGACACCATTTGAAACCCAGGTTTTGTGGGAGTCAGCAGAAAAGCTCTCGCACACTCCTTGGACAGATTGCATCCTAAAGCACAAGCATTTAATTAATGGCACTTAATGGTCTTTTCCAAGAAGCAGCCCCTGGTTTCTCTCTCCCTGCAATGAGCAGAGCATTTGGTGAGGAAGGAAGCACAGCTGTGGTGGCGTTCCTCATTTGCACTGTTATTGGTGTGTGTGTGTGTGTGTGTGTGTGTGTGTGTGTGTGTGTGTGTGTGTGTGTGTGTGTGTGTGTGTGAGAGAGAGAGAGAGAGAGAGAGAGAGAGAGAGAGAGAGAGAGAGAGAGAGAGAGGCGATACTGTAATCCCAGGACCCAAAGTCTGAGCTTGGAGAAGCTGATGGAGCAAAAATCTTAATGTGAATAACATTTCTATTAGCTCCTCTGAGCCCTGGAATTTCATTATTTTGCCAGAACTTGATTGCATGGGGGTTTACACATTTCACACAGACACAACCACACAGCAGAAAAGGCCTGCATATTTATAACCTAACAACATGCCCATCATTATGACAGACGGTGTGTGTGTGGAAGGCGGGCTTAGACCCTGAAGTGCTCCTGGGAACAGGAGGCAATGCATTCCTGCGCATTCTGCCAACAGAGACATGTTGCAGCCCCTCTCTGCCAGGGTCAGGTAGGGGACACCCTTCGCCAGAGTGTCCCAAAGCACAGCATTGCATGTTTCCCTCCAGGATCAAAATGGCACTCAGAAAAGGGAGCATGTGGGACCACTGTTAGGTGGGACGAAGCAAGTTCCCTGCCCCCCCTCCCCAGTAACCATGTTCGCATGGCCAGCTGGGTGTACTGAACATGTGGAAGATGACAGAGCAGTGATAGTATAACAACCAGGCCGGTCCCCCATTTGTATTTGTTCATCCCTTCTTCTGCACAGAAGAGCATATATGAAATCTGAAATATATATGCTGCCCCACACACCATATATTCAGTGATCTCTCAGGTAAGAAGAAGATAAGAAAGTCCTGCTGGAAGCCTCTGGGAAGCCCACCTGCAAGAGAACAAACGCATAAAAGCAGCACCCTTCTCTCCTGCCACTGCTTCCCAGCAACAGGTCTTCAGAGACAGCCTGCAGCTGAACGTGGAAGTCGTGTGTAGCCAGCCATCATCACACGTGGCCATTGAATTATGTGTCCGGTCCTCTTTGAAAGCCATCCAAGCAAGCTGATGGTCATCACAACGTCATGTGGCAATGAATTCCACTGACTCATTCTCTGCTGCTTTCGTCCATCCTAGGTCTCCTGCCAATCAGTTTCGTTGGATGATCCCTGGTCCTAGTATTGTGAGAGGGAGAAAAAGCGTTTCTCTCTCCACTCTCTCCCACACCACGCATAATTGTGCAAGCCTCAATCATGACCCCCATGAATCACCTTTTTTCCAAGCCAAAGTGTCCCCAACATGGTTGCTTTCCTTGTAATGAAGGCGCGGCAGTCCTCTGATTGTTCTGCTGGCCCTGTTTTTGCACCTTGTCCAGCCCCACAACATCCTCCTTAAGGTGTGGAACCAGAACTGGACTCAGTAACAAGCTCTTTTCGGGATCCACCCCTGTCTACAGCAGTGTTGGTTGTGACTTTAAGAGAGCGATGATGTTCACCCACCCCTGAGTTTGTGCTCCTAGCGAGGCCAAGGGGAAGATTCTCTCGCTCTCAGAGGGGCCCTGGTCTCCGAGGATGTGAGCAGGCTTCTCTCTCTCTCTCTCTCTCTCTCTCTCTCTCTCTCTCTCTCTCTCTCACACACACACACACACACACACACACACACACACACACACACACACACACACACACACTGGAGTCTTGGCACTCTTTCTGCAGGATCAATGGTAAAATATTAGCACTTCCAGGAGGCTGTGGCCTGTGAAGCAATGAATCTTAAGGCTATGGGATGCCAGCAGCACGTCCATCAATAATACAGACAGACGTGTGAGGAGCAGACTGAGAAAACTGGTTGCCAGGAAAGCGGGAGGGAGAGAGAAGGAAGACATATTTCTAGGTCCAGCCACATGTAGTCTGGATAGCCCATAAATCTGCCCAGGAAAGGGAGTCAGTCACCTCTAAGCTCCTCTGGATTTTCATCTCCTTCCTCTGCAGTAAAAACTAAACGTGAGCTGGGCTCGTGTCCCGGGGGCAGACGGCTTCTGGGGGTGCCAGACCACAGGTTTGCTATGAAGCAGTGGCAAAGGCTGCCTTTGGGAGCTCTGGGGTGGCAAAAATGGGGGACGGGACGGGAGCGGCATCAGTGAATTGTTCACAAATCGCCCAGTCTGCCCCAGGGACTCAGGGCCAATGCCAACCGTGTCCCATGGGAACAACATGGAATGTCCCAAACAGAGAATCTGACCATTTGGTCATATTGCTGCCCGCCATCCTGGGCGGCGGCAGCAGCAGCAGCCATAATAGTGATGAACCTTCAAACAGCGCGTTGATGCTATTTTTCTCGGAGTGTGTCACACACATCACCTTGCAACAGCCCCCAAAGGAAGGCATTATTATTTCTCTCCCCAACTCACTCACTTGGCCACGATGCCGCTGGACCAATTACTCAATGGCTCAATTTAAATCAAGTTTGCAGGTCCTCAAAACTGCAGGGAAGGTGCCAGCTTGAGACAGGAAGGATGTCACATGGTGTCCAGCACATATTCCAGAATATTTTATTTTATTTTTTACATTTTCATACCGCCCTTCCTCCAAGGAGCTCAGAATGGTGTACATATTTCCTCCCCTCCTTTTTTTTGTCCTCACAACAACCCTGTGAGGTAGGTGGGGCTGAGAGATAGTGACTGGCCCAAGGTCACCCAGGAAGCTTCGTGGCTGAGCGGGGATTTGAACCTGGATCTTCCAGGTCTAAGTCCGACTCCCAAACCACTACACCATATGGCAGCCATGTTAGTCTGTGGCAGCAAAATCAACAGAGTCCTGTGGCACCTTGAAGAGGCCGCTTGCTTGACCATCTTCACAATGAAAATCTGCCATTGGCTGTTAGAGGGGAGGAAAGCCCCCTTCCCGCCAAGGTGCAGCAGGGGGGGGCAGGAAGAGTCTGGTCAACTGTGGTGCCCAGCCACAGGGAAATCCAGGCAGCCCCCAGTCCTCCTTGGTGGCATTTTGCTAATCGCTTAAAGCCGTTTTATTTCAACAGGACTTGAACCTGAATTTGCATGAATATTATCTGACCCCTCTCTCAGTTATGTTTAAAAGTGTGGTCTTGTCTACTGCTGCTGTTTTTGTGCTTTTGTAATTGATGTGCTTTTTATCTGTAAGGCAGCATAGAAATAATTCTATGCATAGTACTACTTATTCCTTTTCATTCCGTGTTATGGTGCCTCACCAGAACCCCAATGCCTTTGAAAAACAAAGAACTCTGCCCTGAATTTGCACCAGCACCCCAGCAACTTAAAATGCATTTTGAGTCCCCGGACATTCCAGTTAAAGCATGCTGGGCTAAACGAGAGTCATGAGCGTGGATGTCCTGGGCTCACTCAGAGAACGACAGCACACAAAGACCCTTCGAGGAAAGCTGCATTCCTGTGTAACATGCCCTTAGCGTCCAGATGGTAAGACTACAAAGTCTCCTGGTTGGATGCTAGGCTAGATTTATGATGGTCATTGCATTTTTATTCCAACTCCCTCAGGCCTCTCACTTGTGGGCCGGCTGGCTATGTGGTTTATCATGTGTTCTGTATTTTCTGTAAAATTCCCACCATATCTGGTTAATATCAGTTAGACAATTTCTCACAGACAGGCAGCATGGAAGGAATGGCTCTTTGGGAGGGGATCCGAGCCCGACGGAGGCAAAAGTTGCCTCATCTCCTGTCCAAGTGGCCCAGTGTTGGTTTGGGTCAAATACCAGCCAGCTCTCTTCCGTCCCTTTGGTCCTGACAGAGTTGGGCAAACCCTGGTTGGTTCTTATCAGGGAGAGGGAGCAGGAATAACAATGTCTCTCTCCCTCCCCCCCCTTTCTCCCCCACTCTGAGAGAGTTGAGCTATAAATCAAGTTGCCATTTCCCCCCTTTTTTGATGAATTAATATCTTGAGTGATGGTTTCTCTCTGACAGTTCGAGAGAGCCGAGGAGGGACCCAGCCAGGAGGAGGGTCTGGAATGGGAGACTAGAAAAATAGCATGTTGATGGGGGGGGCACATGAAAGGGAGGGGGAGAAAACTCATCTCCCTCCCATTCCCCCACCCCTCAACTTAAGAGTGGGAATGGTTCACCTTCGCCAGTAAATGAGATAATGCTCTCTCAAGACATCTCCCCCCCCCCCCCGAATGAATACCCACATCCCACGGCAGCAATGGCCTGGGCCTGGCACTAAGGAATGGAGGGGATGTGTGCTAATGTGGTTGCAGGAAAATGAGGGGAACACTGACTAAGCTGCAATACTTGCTGAGCAACACCCCCACCCCACCCCAACTCCCCTCCGCCTTCCAAACCTGCTTCTTCCATCTTGTCATAGCTCATGACTTCGTCAAAGGATCATATACCTCCCATTTCACAGACTTGCTGAGTTTGGGCTGCAGGACTCATGTGGGGATCTTTGCTGCGGAAGAGTTTGGAGGTGAAGAGGCTGAGTAATTGGTTCTGCAGCGGGATGCCAGCCCCATATCCCAAGGTCAGATTACACACACACACACACACACACACACACACACACACACACACACACACACACACACAGATATGGATGGATGGATGGATGGAGTGAGTGAGTGAGTTGCATGAGAGACATCAGAAGGTCAAATACCACCCGAGCCGGAAGCATCCTTCCTCCCCCACCTTCACGGAACCTGTTTCGTTGGTGCATTGCAAAAGTACCTGCCCTCTGCTGAGCCAGCTCAATGGGCCACCTAGTCTAGGGCTGTCTACCCCGACTCCTCTGACTAGGACAGGGCAGGCTTGAGAGACTTTTCACTAGAGATGCCAGGGATTGAACCCGGGGTCTTCTGGATGCAGAACATGTGCATAGCTACAGAGCTATGGCCTAGTGCCAACATAGGAAGCTGCTCTGTGCTGAGTCAAGTCACTGGCCCATCTAGACAGCTACTGTCTACTCTGACTAGCAGCAGCTCTTCAGAAGAGTTATTTCCCAACCCTGCTACTGGAGGTCCTTTTAACTGGAGATGCCAGGGACTGAAACTGTATAGGCTCCCCATCCATCGATGGACCTCCTTTGCATTTGCATGTGAGCACAGCAACTGCATCAAGGGAAAATGCTAAGAGAAAGAGAAAACGAAACCAAGGTGTACATCTGAGGCATTTTGCTAAGCTCATCTATACACCACCCATCTAACCCACTTCATTCAAAAATTCCGCATATTTCAGTGATCAGGACCTTCAAAATTTGCTTTGAATCTCGCTTTCTACAAAATCCAGTGCCGGTTATAGTCAGACACAAACATGGGTCAGGACAAAATTTCCTTTGAGTACTGTAGAGTTCCTCTGTTCATAAGAATCTCCCCAGTCCTTTCGCCTTCTTATATATAACATCCGAAAGGGATTCTATATATTTAATGGCCCAATCCCATGGGGTATCTCATAATCCGTCATGAAAGCTGCATCGACATTGTGCACTTCAAGGCCACCTGCACAAATGTCCAGAAGCCCCACTTGTGCAACAGCAGCTCCCAGACACCCCGCTGGAGCAGGTAGGTTGGCAGTGGGGGCAGTTCAGGGGTGGTTTGGGGCAGGGAGTGGGCCAGGCAGGAGGGAGAAGGAGAAGGAGCATATTGGTGGCAGCAGCACATGCCAAGATCCTATCCCCCTTTCCCCACCCCCAAACACCTCCTGAATCTCCTTGGACTTATGCCAGCAAAATAGCTGATGTAGATCTAAGGAGGTCTAGAGGGAGGTACGTAAGAAATGTTTCACTTAGCTCTGTGGGGCTGGCTGGTCTCTCTCCCCTCACACACACACACACACATACAGAGCATGCAACATGCATTCCAGCAGTGGCGCTGTGTGCCATGGGCTGGCAGGGGATACGATTGGGCTGTAAGACTTTCTCGAAACGTGTGCCATTCCTAAGACACCTGTACATTCTCCTAAGCTAGAACACACACACACACACACACACACACACACACACTGCCCACCCTGTGGTGTTTGTTTGTTTTTTAATTTGAAGATTTCACTTAAAGGGAAATGGGGTCAATTAGACCCCCATTAAACTGAATGGGAGCAATGAAGCACTGAACATTCAAACTACTTGGAAGAGCGGCCAAATATTACCAAACATGATCACAAACTCAGATTTAACACCCCACAGGAGCTCCCTTGCTATTGATGCAGTAATTAAGATAAGTTAACTATTCACTGTTCAAAAATATGTTATAGTTATAATATATTAAAAATATGTGATCGTTATTCATAACTTCACATATATATTTTTTTAGTGGAAGGGAAAAGTGCACACATAGAGGGATGACCCCAAAATAAACAGTTTCACAGGGTTTGAAAACATATTTCTCACGCACACCCATATCAGAATAGTAGAACGATACTACTTCAGGGTCTCTGAAAGGAATTTTATCAGGGGGTACAAAGTTTCTTTTGGGCCCCTTCCCAAAGGAGGAGGGGAGAGGGGCAATGGGGTTGTGAGTAATGGAGGAGGGGGTGGGCAGATTGGGCCCGGAAGTGGGTCGGATTGGCAGCCTTTAAATAAAATAAAATAAAATATTATCAGAAATAAGAAAGCACATTTGATTTGAATATCTGTGTTTATGCTAAGAATTCACAATACAGTACAGACAAACTTACTATTTTAGTAAGACCAGGGACAGAGCTCATGCCCCTACCTCACAGTCAGAGGCATCGCTGTTGCGAGGCGAGGAGAATGGGTCGCCCCCAGGTGACGGGCGCAGAAAAGGTGACGCGCGTACCCACGCGCGTCACCACCCCGCAAGCGTCGCCTCCCCCCGCGCGTCGCCTCCGAGGCCGGGAGCCAGCTCCAGGGACGTCTTCCCCGGCCACCGCGCCAGGGCCTTCTGATGAAGGCCCACTGCATCACAACATTATTTATAACGTTTTTAGCGCATGCGCAGACCGTTCCTGAGGGAAAAGGGCTGCCCTTTTCCCTCAGGAACGGTCTGCGCATGCGCGAAAAACATTATAAATAATGATGAGACGCAGTGGGCCTTCATTAGAAGGCCCTGATGCGGCGGCCGGGGAGGTCGCTCCAAGGTCTTCTTCCGGCCTCGGAGCTTCTGAGGCTGGGAGAAGGCCTTGGAGCGGAGCCGGCAGCAACGGGAGGGCAGAGTCGGGGGCACCCGGGGCAGCGTCCCGTCGGGTCGCCCCCTAAAAAAATCGCGACCCGGCCTGGCGGCCACGCCGAATTTACACTTAGGGGCTGGGTGTGTGGGGGTCATTAGGGTGACACGCGTGCCCCCGCCTTGGGTCTGCGCGCACTCTAGTGACGCCACTGCTCACAGTGCGCAGGCCCCTGTAGTAGCGCTGCACCTCTTTGCCTTGTGGGACTTTGAGGCCAAGACCAGGTTGTCACACTAACGTTGCTAGAGGTGGGGCAGAACGGTAAGTCTTGCACAGCGGTAACCACTTTGTTCCATGGTGGCCCCGCCCACTCGATATCAGAACCAGTCGAGCAGCGAAGGCAACACGCAGGAGACTCCCTGCGCGTTGCCTTCGCCGCTTTGACTGGTTCTGACGGTGAGTGGGCGGGGCCACCATGGAACGGAGCGGTTACCACTGTGCAAGAATTACCGTTCCGCCCCACTTCTAGCAACACCAGTGGGTTGTCGTTGTTGGAGCCAGTGAGGGCTGCCTGCAGCAGGGATCCATTTTTTTCCGCTACAGAATGCGCACATAGCGCACACCTCCCACAGATAGGAAAATTTCCAGGAGTCTCTTTGGACTTACCAGCCAAAGAACTGGCACAGGTCCGAGGAGACCCATTGGAAAACAGGCGACCTACATAGAGTTAAGTAAAAAAAGCCCTGGTCGCACCTGACAAAGGGGGCGGCTTGGAGAGAGCTACAGAGAAGAGGGAAAATCCTGCCGATCATGGGCCCAGCAAAAGCCCCCCCCCCCCCCGCACACACACGAGCAAGCAGAAGGAGGCATGTGGAAGTCAGTTCCTGAGGAGCCAAAACATTTCAGGAAGGCTGGGGCGCAACACACGCAAATTCCTACTCGTTTCTGATGTTGGAACCTGAATGTGCAAAACCAGTCCTCCAGTTTCAGATTCTACAGGCTTTGCTATTTCAGGTCTTTTTCTATCTTTTGTTACCCTCACGTACTTTGACTTATCTCTGTGATGATGAGGACTATGAAACTTGCTTTTTGAAAAAAAGTTGGAATTGTCAAAATTCTATTCAGCTCCTTTGACGAAGGTTCTCGGCAGTTGTCCTCCTCGCCCTACAGATTTTACATGACCCAGTAGTCGTGACCCACAGTAGACCTGGCCTAGACCGTTTCTGCTCTTCTTGCCTGACTCATTTAGAACACCTTTACAACTGACTCCTAAACAGACCCAGAATGTGTGGCTTTGGGTTATGATCCAAGTTACTCCATTTGACTCCACAATTTTCCATCCTTTTGTCTCTCCCCCCACCTCTTTCTCTGCTGATTAAGCTATTTATTTATTTGACAAAAGTTTCCAGAATCAATTAATTTGAGACATAAAAGCAGCTGAGTTGGCTGATCAAGAGATGTTTTCCCCTTCAGGGAGAACTTGAATAAGTTTTGGTTTAATTTTATTATTAAGATTTTCAGAGTGTTTTAAATAGAGGAGATGAAAATGTTGTGTTTACAAGCATGAATTCCAGGCACAGCATTGCTACCAGATGTTTGCAGGGAGAGAGGAGACAGATTGTGGTGTGGGTGTGTGCAGTGGGAATGCAGCAAATAGGAAAAAAAAAAGGGCCTTGGGACTATTGTCCTGAAGCTTTGGAAGTTCAAACACAAACCTGACATAGTAGCCTCCTTACAGCCCGATCCCATGCATGTCTGCTCAGAGAAGTAAGTCCCATCTAGTTCAATGGGGCATACTCCCGGGTAAGCGTGTATTCCTATTCCTTCGCAGGCTCTGGACGCAATCCATTCTAACTATAGGCGGGCGGAGCAAGCGCTCTGCCGGCCTAAGGTGTCGTGAAAGTGCCATAACTGCATAAGGCACTTTCGTGCCACCTCGGGGTTAAGTGGCACCAGCGAGGAGGCCGGCTCCGCTCACACCGCCACGCTCCACTTACAGCGCCGCTGGATGCAGATAGGTGCTGCGCCGGGTGGCGGGAGGGCCGGGGTGGCAAAGGATGGGGAGATTGGCCAGCCAGACCAGGGAGGGCGTGGAATTATCGGCTTGGTGTGAAAACTTAGCATGCTGGGGAAGTGGTTGGGCTAAAACCCTTCCCGTAATATACCTGCTTATAGGGAGTTTGTCACATGGAGAAACATTCAACCATGAGATCCCGCACCTGCATTCTTAAATGGTATACACACACACACACACACGCACGCACGCACGCACGCACACACGCACACACACACAGACCTCAGAGGACCCTCCTTGTGAATGTGTTGCTCATCCACAAATCTACAAGCTCAGCATACTTTGTTCCATCTTTGGCTGGTGCCAGCTGCACCCAACATGGTTACCTGTGCAATCCTGTATCATGCTTACCTGGGAGTAAGTCCTATTAAACTCAGTGGGGCTTAATTTTGAGTACACACCTGTACAGCAAGTCCTCAAAGTTATCAATAAGTTCTTGGAAACTGCAAAATGAAATCAATTTTACTGTAGGCGAATTGATATACTTAAACCCTGCTAACTGGGCAAGAGGCACTGTTTCAATTGGTGCTCCTCTTATATTTAGCAGTGGGGAATAACTGCCCCCCTTTCACCCCATTTGCTGGTGGTGTTCTGCATCTTTTTAGATTGTGAGCCCTTTTGGGACAGGGAGCCATTTATTCATTTGATTTTGTCTGTAAACCGCTTTGTGAACTTTTTGTTGAAAAGCAGTATATAAATACTGTTAATAATAATGTTAATAATAAACAAGAGTTTACGGCATACAGTATCACAAAAGCATCACCAAACATCTAAATAGAGCCCCCACACACACACACTTCTAATATAAAACATTGAAATAAATGTGAGCTTTCTGGGCTGGAGAAAACCCACGCAGTGACGCAGACATGGGGAGAATGTTCAAACTCCACACAGACCCTGGCCCTGGCCAGGAATAGGTTGTTTTTTTTCTGAACAACTTTAAAACGAAACGACATAACGAAGCGACTTTACATGCTGTGTGTGTACTCAGAAGCACACTTTGCATGGGGATGCCAGTGAAAACCCTCCTGAATCTTCAAGGGGTGCAGGAGATGGCTGTCCCAGCATTGGCAGCACCCACTGATATGGCATGTGACACTCGATGCAGCTGCATCACCTGCCAGCTTGTTTCCAGGTGTGATTCAAGGTGCTGATGATTGCTTGTCAAGCCCTACATGGTTGAGAAACAAAGTATCTCCAGGATGGTCCCCCCCCCCCATGTAAATCTGCTGCCCATCCTATTAGATCCTTCAGGGAGGGCCTCTTCCGAAGTACGGTTGGTGGCTATCCATGAGAGAGCCTCCTCGGCGGGTGCCACGTCCTGTGAAATTTTAAGGCAGCCCCCCTCCCTCAGTTGCTGCCTTTCTCAGCAGATCCTTGTTCTGGTCCTTCTGCTCTTGTTTTGCTGCCCATTTTAATTGATTTTATTGATAGTATTGTTTGATGGGTTGGAGGTACAACGCCCTGTATCAGCGGAAAATGTGAGAGATAAAAATCTTCTCAATAAATACATGGGTTTCTGGTGCCCCACCAGCCATAGCTTCAGATTTAAAACGATGAGCATGCCCCCCCCCCATCCAGCCAACTTATCCATGCCCTGGGCCTTTTCCAAATCAGGTGTCCCTCAGACATCTAATTTTCTTTATTGCTTTTAACAATGCAGGAGGGAATCAGTTCCATACCAGGATCCAAGTAGCCTGTCCATATTCTTTGTGTCTTTTTTATTAGGTCTGACTGGAGGGATATGGTCCCTGTTAAATGTTGCTGTGTAATAGCTTTCACATGATGGCTACAGAATGCCCTGCCATGTTGTTATGCCGTTGCCTTCATCCCGCTCCAAGAAATGAAGGGAAAAAATGTTAATAGTTTATTTCTGCTTTGAACATGTGCAAATTCCGTATCTGGAGAAGTTTGGCACACAGCAAGAGAAAAACAGTATGATCTTGATACGCCCCTCTTTGCTGCATTTCAAACAGATTCATCGTCAGAAAACTTCACTTTGAGATGACAGCAATAGCAACAAAAAAAGAGGGGGGGGACCCACTAACAACAATCCAAACATCTCCCGAGCTGTTTTTCAAAGATTTCGACTTCAAAGCCCCTACAAGTGTGCGCTCGGAGGATGTAGCATTATTTGAGCACATGGATGGAAAGTGTTTCTGCTTTGATCGCTATCAGATGTGTATATAGAAACAACAAATATTAATTCAGGCTTGGGGAAAGGGGAAAGAAAAAACAAGCACTGCATGTTTGGATGTCAGTCATCCATTTCATGAAATCACCACATTGGAGGGACTGCAAGGGACTGGAAGAGACTGTCAGGCAGGGACAGCCACACAAGGAACCATCCTTTCCTGTTGGCTTCCTGGGCTCACAAGCCGCAGTCTGGTGCCTTCATAGACTTTGATGATTCCAAATATTCATTCTTTACATGAAGCATGGCTCTTTAGATGGCTAAGTAGACAGAGTTCAGGGCCAAGTGCTCCTCAAACAGTCAAAGACTCACCAAGATATAGAAGTTGTCCCCATGCTAGGATGTTGTGGGTATACGGAGATCCACTCAGACTTTGAGGTTCTGATGGATTCATCAGATTGCTATCTTAAAGCTGTTGGCCAGTCCATTGGAAACAGATAAGAACATCAGAAGAGCCCTGCTGGATCAGACCAAAGGCCCAACTAGTCCAGCTTCCTGTATTTCACAGTGACCCCACCAGATGCCTCAGGGAGCACACAAGACAACAAGAGACCTGTATCCTGTCTCCACTCCTTGTATCTGCCATTGGTCTTTAACCTACGACTAAAACCAGGAGGGTGCTACTGCATTTGCAAGGACTGTAACAATATCTGTGGATACCCCCTATACAAGACCATGTGTAATTTTGCACACAGAAAATAGAGGTGTGATGGGAGGGAGGGAAGGGCGTTATGTAGCTCCAGACCCATAAGAAGAGCTCACGAGCGATCCCGCCTCCTCTTCACATGTCAGGAAAGTGAGCTGGAGGCAGATTCTTTTTCTTTCCATTTTGAATGAACAAAAATATATCTCCTCTCACTTGACCTGATTAATGGGGAGAGACAGTGTGTTGGCTGCAGTGCCTAAACCCCATACAAGTATGTAGTCTGAGTTGTGTGGAATGCCAAGAAATTTAAGAATTTGCCATCTTTCCTTCACCCCTCCCCTTCTCAATATTTGTAATAAAAACAGAAAGAGAATATTTTTTCAGTGATTTGGGTGTAAACAGTGAGGACAGGGAAATCAAAAGGATCACATACTATTTTCCACAAGGTATTAGGGTTCAGACCCACTTCACTAGGAAGGTCTCCTATGGCTGCCTCATTGAAATGAATGGGAGTTGTGCAAGAGCACAACCACTTATAGGTTGATAGTGAGCTTTCCATCGGTCGTCTTGAAAATGTTGGTTGAATATGAAAACATGGCCATCATTTGACATAATTTTCATCACTTGTTTAGGGCTGAGCCAAAGGAGGGCACACTTTTGATACACATTTCCCCTCCCCCACTCCACAAAGAGCACCCGCCACCTTGGACCATTACTCAAGGACATGATGGGGGGGGTCGTGTATAGTGGGCACTTAGGCAGCTGTGGGGACTCCAAAGCCCTGATCAGCTACAGCTTTGGGGTGCCATTTTTAAGCAGTTTTGATTCTTGAATTAGTAGTCCTCTTCTTCCTAGAACCAGGCTGGCCTTCAAGACAATATCTCTGGGGCAAATGAAGCCAATTCAGATTGAGGGCAGCGGTAGCCCCTGTTCAGGACAACGAAAGGTAGCAAACAGACACTGACAGCCCAATCCTATCATCCCCCGGCGTAGACGATTCAGCGTGGACAGTGTGGCCCATGCTGAATTCTACCCAGGGAAGGGAGAGGCTGGAGATCTACTCGAGGTAAGCAAGCATTTGCCCACTTACTCCAGGTAAAAAAACCTCAGCCCCCAGCTCCTTAGCTGGTGGAGAATCAAGTAGCCCTGTGTCGGGGTTTGTGGCCTGGGAAGGGGGATAGGATACGGCATCCAACACAGTTGCCAGTCCCTCCCCCCAGGCCCAATACGCCCACACCCCCTGCCCTCCCCCACCCCGTTATGCCCTCTCCTCCCCCTCCCCTCCCCCAGGCTCTGTGCCCCTCAGAGTGGCATTTACCTGCTACTTGGAGCAGGGTCCTCCGTTGTCCGGAAGGAAGGCAGCGCAGGCCTCGGTGCTGGCGCCTCCTCCTCTCAAGTAGTCGCAAACGTGCTTTATGGCACATTTGTGACACTCGGTGACGGCACTGAGGCTCAGCACCAGCGTGCCTAGACCATAGGATTGCACCGTAGAAAAAGGTATGTTTGGGGTCCACTTTTGTACAACACTGGGGGAGGCAAAAAAAAAACAAACCCAACCCTTTTGTACCAAAACCTCCATCCCTGAACTTTCAGTCCTGTACATTTTATATTGAATGTTTACCAGATGTTCACTGGATATTCACATTTGCTGAAAATTTGAATATTTTGACAAATGTCAAATATTTGTAAATAGCTATTTTCTGCGCATGGGGGGGGGGTGTAAGTTGGAAGAAAGACACCTTAAAGATTGCCACACAGTGCTGCCACATGGCAAGCAAGACCACCCTCAGAAGTTCTTCTTGAAGGCCCCACCTTCAGAGGCGAAGCACCTGGACTCTTCTGCGCGTCCCCCACCTGGACTCTTCTGCGCGTCCCCCACCTAGACTCTTCTGCGCGTCCCCCAGAGACGCTCACTGGACTCGGACTCGGACGTCCTTTTGGCACCAGGCGAAACCTGTGTAGAGGCTGAGTCCCTCTGCAAATATTGTATGTCTTCATGTGCTTCACCTTGTCTTTTAAAACCTGCTACGACTGTTTTGGGCTGTTTTTAATGCCTATATCAGGGGTGGCTGAACTTGCTTCACGTAAGAGCCACATACGATAAACTTCAGGTGTTTGAGAGCTGCAATATTTAAGAAACATTTAAATTCTTAAATATAATTACTCACCATGAACATTAAACTTATGTTTTAATCCAGTGGACTCTCAGTTTATACCTGATCAATAATTATAAAGCTTGAAAGCTTTAGCTCTTATTAGGTTAGCGATTCTGAGATGTCTTCACCTGAAGAGTGGGACTGAAAGTTGTTGAAACAAATCAACGAAAAGGGAAGACTGTAGCACTAGACATGATGGAAGGGCTGCCATTTGCAGCATCAACCCTAGTTGTGGGTTTTTTTTTAATATCTATAATCTGCATGTTTGGACTGTCTTTTGATTTAAGTGTTTTCCCCCTCACTGAAAGTGTTCCCCCCTTAACTTGATTAAGTGTTACACAGAATTCCTGAACACTCCCAGTCAATAAGAAGACAGGCAAGTTCCTGTAACAGCTTAATGTGCTAATGATGTTTTTACACTGCAGTCACCATCGACAGCCGTGGCGGAGTCTGCCTGTCCGAACGGAGAGAGTCTTTCTTGCAAAAGATGGTGGGGGAAGAACAAGAGAGCTAAGGACAGTCTCTCTGTCTGACAGCTGCACTGTTTTCAGAGCTTGTCGTTCACTTTTCCCGTTAGCTAGTCTGTCTGTGCTATCAGGTACTTTCAAATCCTGTTCTTTACATTTCCAAAGATGTAGAATCTTTGTTCTCACCTGGAAACCCACCCTCCCCACATCCTTTGACCATCCTTGAGAGGACACCAAAAGTGGAACTCAAGTTCATCTTTGAGGAACATCTCCTCCTATGCTTTGTCGTCCATCACTTGAACATCACAGAGCCCAGGGCTGCACTATTTTCAGTGCAGTGCTTGGATCCTTTAGGCAAGGAGTCTGGAAGCCCTGCTAAATCAACCCACCAACTGCTCCCCCTGGGGCCCCCCGCATTAGGGTAATCTAGTCTTATTAAATATTTAATAAATAAAAATTAAATACCGTATTGGTCTGAGTATAAGACTCACTTTTTTTCTCCTAATTTAAGTTTTTAAACTAGGGGTGCGTCTTATAATCAGGCTGTTGCAATTTAATGCCAGTGATTTAATTAAAAAATTTTAATGGCACCAAACTTTAAGGGTGCGTCTTATAATCAGGTGCATCTTATACTCGGGACAATACGGTATTTAATTTAGTAAGCTGCCTTTCTCCCGACAGGGCAATCAAGGCAGCTTACAAGATTAACAGCGCAATCCTATCCAACTTACACCACCGGTGTACCAGCGGGGAAGGGCAGGGTGGGAGGCTTTGGAGGGGAGGGGGGATTGAAATCCCCTTTGAATCCCCCTTTGGAGGGGATTTGAATCCCCTTTCCATTCTGGGGCCTCCTGTTCTCGCTGCACTGCTGGTTACACCGGTGGTGTAAGTTGGATAGGATTGCGCTGTTAAACATGTTAAAATATACAAATGCAATAAATAGGGCTCAGCTCCAAGTTAAACTGCTGACAATGCAGTCCTAGCCATCTTTACTCAGAAGCAGGTGACCGTGGGACCTACCCTTGTGTGAGTGTGTGTAGGATAGCAGCCTGAGTGGGGTGTGCCTTCTGTCTAATGCAGACGTGCGTAAAGGGCAGACATGGGCACTGCAAGGCACCTCCTGCTACTCCACATATCACAGCTGCTGCTATAGTATATTTCGAACTGTTGATAACATATTATCAATAAGACAAAGACTTTCTTCTAGCTCTTCTCTATGCCAAAGAATAGTTATCCTTGGATTTAAATCAGGGGAGGACCAATGAGCTGCTGGGGGTAAGGGGAGCCATGCTGCAGCCTGGGGGTATTTTTTAATTACTCCAAATGTTGCCCACATTTTGACCGGCACTGCTTCTGCGCTATCCTCAGAAATCTGAGCAGCGGGCATTCTGTGAGTGATGCTTTTCCTGTCACTTTGCCTCAGGACAGGATAAGCTTCACCTCCTCAGTGTCTGCATGTGAGGCTGCCGTAGAGACCCAGGACCTGGGCTGGTCAAAAGATGGCCTGAGCCTTGATCCTGCTGCTGGTGCCACTGAGTAGCCCAGAAGCTTCCTGAGCCTTTGATAAGGTGACAATATGTACCAGTACAGGAAGCTTTAAAAGAATCATCTGGGGGCAAAGGTGGCACTTTTCAGGGTGTGGTGGGGCTTTGGTGACTAGGCCTGTCCTAGCCTTAACTTGGCCTGGTGTTACAGCAGCGATGGGAAATAACTAGGGTGGAGAACTAGCTGAACAAAATACTTTCCATTTGCTGTGAACCCAAAGATTAGGGGCACATGTAATCCTGCAAATTAGAAATCTGGGAAGGGAGAAGGGATCCAGGCATGGAGAAGGAATTTAAGCAAAGTGTGCATCACACGTCGGGTGATAAAACATCTGGAAAGTATTACTGGTCTCTTGCTTGTTGAAACATAGAGCAGACAGGAGTTTCAGGAGACTCACCGTCATCGGCCTCCAGAACCAGGGAAAGTGGTGATGGATAGGTAGAGGGACGTGTCAATGAGAACTGCTGGCTGCCTGCAAGCAAACCCTGCATCTCTCCTCTAAGTGGTCCTGACATACTTTGTACGTGATAGGCGGGAAGGCACGAAGCATCTCGTAGGCGTCAGTATTAGCCATACTCTGGAGGTGCATTCATTGCCTTATGTGGATGTTGTTCCCCTGGTTTGCGGCTGTTAGCTAATGGTAGTGCAAGCATCATGAGAGATGACCCCTCTACGTATATCAAGAGCAGGGACAGCTTATTGTATAATGCATCTATTTGTCTATGCCTTTATAGTCCACCGTTCAGCCCTAACGGGAATTCCCATGGTAACTCACAATCAAAATGAAATCGTGCAATAAGCCAGATATTCAATCAACGACAATAGTAGCCAAGGACAGTGCAAACGTTACACAGATATAACAAGGAAGTGTAAACTAAAAGACTGGTGGAACAAAAACGTGCTTGCCGGGTGGCAGAAAACCAATGATGAGGGGGCCAGGAAAGCTTGGTGGGTCAAGCTCCACAGGCGAAGGGAGTGCCACAACTGAAAAGGTCCTGCCATGCATCCCTGAGAGTTGGAGGTGCCACATGAAGCCATATTACAGCCCTCTTAAACAAAGTGGTCTTCGCAAATCTGTCCAATGCAAAGAGGGGAGTGGCTAGCCAGGCCTTCGGAGTCCCAGCAACAAAGCTGTAGGAAGGACAGGGAACGGGGCTGCCACCCCAGCTGATTCGGAAGGATAGGCAAGGTCAGGGGGGAGCAAACAGGCCTTCAAATACCCTGGACCCGAACTCTTTTGAGCAGGGGCCGGCAACCTTTTTGGGCAAAGGGGCCGGACGTTCGGCAATGATGTCATCACATCATCACTGAACTTCCGGGCTTCCGAGCTCCCGGAAGCGGCTGCACAGAGCTCGGCTTGGGAGGCGAAGCTTCCTGCCTACTTTGCCGCATGCTGGATGGAGAATGGCAGAGCTCCTGCCCAGGCTCGCAGAATCCCTGTGCTGCTGCAGGCGGCTCTGCCATCCCTTGTCTGGCACGCGGCAAATTGGGCGGGAGGCTTCACCTCCCAAGCTGAGATTTGCATGGGTTGGATGACTTTGGGTGGTGCGTCGGATCTGGCCCACTGGCTGTAGGCTGCCGACCCCTGCTGCTTTAGAGCAGCAGTGGGGAACCTCCGGCCCCAGGGCCAGATCAGGCCCCCGAGGCCATCTGGTCCGGCCCCCGGAGAGATTGCTGGAAGGCCGCCCAACCGGCCCCTGGAGGCTCCGCCGGGTCCGCGCGTCACCTCCGGAGGCCGGGAGAGGGCCTTTGCATGTCCTCCCCAGCCGCCGCCTCGACCCCTTCTCACCAGGCCATTGGCCATTTCGCACATGCGTACCACGCCGATGAGGGCAAGCTCTTGCCCTCTTGCCCTCATCGGCATGGTACGCCGGAGGTGATGCGCGGACCCGGCAGCGGCTTCGGACGGTGAACGCGGAGCCTCCGGAGGCCGATGGGGGGGCGGGGGCAAAAATTAATTAAATAAATAAAAATGGCACACGGCCTTACGGCCAGCCCTCAAACAAATTTCTTATATTTAAAACAGCCCTCGCCAGGGAAAAGGTTCCCCGCCCCTGCTTTAGAGCTTTAACCCACCTAAAACCTGGCTAGAGAGATGCCAGCCTGCCTGAGAACTGGAAGCCCTGGAGGTGAAGTTGAGCAAGGGTTGGGCTCATCTCCGCTTTATGTTTTTTCCCTTAAATACAGCGAGGCAGGCATGTCCCATGAAAACATACACTTGTTTAAAAAAACACCACCCGTTGCCTTCCATCCAAACATGTGTCATGAAAAGCTTTCATTACGATTGCTATTCTCACTCGTGTGCAGATTTATTGAAATAGACCTGACATTTATTCATTTTCCAGTTCGATGACTGTGGTTAAAAAAGGAGGTCCAGTCTTAGAAAGCTAAAGGCCCCTTGGCTTTTTCCATTGTGTTGGAGAGCATGTTTCCCATTTATTCCGCGAACAGAGGGGGGGGGGGGGACACAGGCAAACCAAAAATGTGGCCCTCCTGCCTTGGATTATTTTCATAGCCTGAAACATGGCAATTCATCTGTAAAGGGAGAAGTGTCACAGGGCCTGGAAGCCCTGTCCACAAACCCCAGAAATAAACGGGGTAGATACAGTAGCTCTGTAACGAGGAAGGACACTCTGTACAGGCTCAGAGGTATTTTCCAGCATCAGCATCTAGACCTGGGTAATGTACATGACCTAGCTGAAAAAGGAACAATTTCATGAGGTGGGTCTCCAGTGTGTGTGTGTGTGTGTGTGTGTGTGTGTGTGTGTGTGTGTGTGTGTAAGGTCAGGGCAAGCATCTGAAGCAGGCAATCTCAGGCTGCCTGCTGCTGTCAACCCCCACATCCCTGTTCCCATAGCCCAATGGAACGACTGTCTTGACTGAGTGGACCTTTCCATCATCGCCTCCTCCCTCCAGTCCCACCTATTAGGGATGCTCTAAAGTGACGCACAGCATGCATTGGGTCTAAGCCAGGGGTTCTCAAATTAGGCGAGATCTGGTGCTGCCTTTTTAAGGGGCGTTGCAATCTCCGATGACGGCGGCAGTGATCCCGGGATTGCATCGCCACCAGGAGCAAAAGAGGTACATTTAGACTTACCGGGTGTTGCCACACCCTCTGGAGGGTGTAGGGGGCCATGACCCCCCTGCGGGCCTCCCCAAGCCTCCAAATGGCTTCTAGAGGCAATTAAAGCCCACTTCCAGTTTTTGGGGAAACCAGGAAGTAAACCAGAAGTGGGCTTTAATCACCTCCAGGAGCTGGTTGGAGGCTTGGAGGCCCATTGGGTGGGTTGGGCCCCCACACCCTCCGGAGGGCGGCGCAACCCCCGGAAAGTCTAAAAATACCTCTTTTGTCCCGGGATCGCTGCCACCGCCATCCCCCCACCCCCGCAAGCACTCACAGTTCTCCCCTGCTCACGGTCAGCAGCAGGCGACACCTTATTTCCCAGAAGTCTCCGTGAATGCTGCTGCTACATAATGACGTCCTGTAGGTTCCAGGAGATCCTCCACTGCTCTGAAAACGGTGATCTGAAGGTCCCAGTTTCGGGGCAGCCTCCTTCCTCCACCCTGCCGTCTCCAAATTTCATGCCGAAAGTTCTCCAACAAGAATGTGGGGCTCAGCTCTTGGCAAATGTGGACAAGTGTCCGGCAATCGTTAGGGCGGGGGCAGAGGTCATGCTGTGATCCTTGTTGTGAGGGTGCAGCTGCCACCCGATGCAAGGAATTCCCACTGAGCTCAGAGGTCTTAACTTCTAAGGAAACATGCCTAGAATTGCACTGCATGGGCCTTAGGTAAAGGTGACCCCTGACAATTCAGTCCAGTCGTGTCCGACTCTAGGGTGTGGTGCTCATCCCCATTTCAAAGCTGAAGAGCCAGCGTGGTCCGAAGACCCCTCCGTGGTCATGTGGCCGGCATGACTCTCCTTGCCGCAGCGCGTAGCATGCGGCTGGAACACGGAGCGCTGTTTACCTTCCCGCAAGCGGTACCTATTTTTCTACTCACATTAACATGCTTTGGAACTGCTAGGTTGGCAGGAGCTGGCCAAGCAATGAGAGCTCACCTTTCGATCGACAGCTCATGGTTCAGCGGTTTAACCCACTGCGCCACCTTAGTAGAACACAAATTGTCTTGTCTTCACTTGTCAAATGCTGGTACTTGCACCCACGGCCACATTATGACTTTCGTGGGCCATAGGCATGATAAAAAATATCAATATTAAAAACTATTTTTGATATAACTTTAAATACTTCAACATTTTATTTTATTTTTTTCTGCTCTAGGCAACATTTAATAGAGTTTCATGGGCCCTAAACATTTTATTGTTTTCTGATGTGAGAAAAGAATTAAAATATTTTCTTTGACCCTAAAAGTACATTTTTTCTTCTAATTTTAAAAGAAATTAAAACGTTTTTGTGGGCCCCTAAAAGTGCCGTGGGCCCTAGGCACCGTGCCTACTAGATACGTCAGCCCTGGTTGTACCCTGGTATCTCTTGCTTCTTATCTTCCTTTATATCATCCGTGCTCTACAGAGACAGCCTATTCAGATGATGAACAATGAAGAAGGCAGTATTTTGAGGAAGCATCCTGGATAGGCTTACCATTCATCCCGGAATTTCCGGGACAGTCCCAGAAACTGGCCTCAGTTCCCGGAAAAGTCCCGGAACGATTCCGGGCAGATTGGAAGCCGCCGTGCCACCGCCGCCATTTTAATTTTAATTAAACTTACCTTTTCCCGGGCACCGCCATCTTGAATTTCGCGAAATGTTGCGAGATCCAAGATGGTGCCGCCCAAATCTCGTGAGGGCATGATGCCCTCACGAGATTTGGGTGCCGACATCTTGGATCTCGTGAGATTTCACGAAATCCAAGTTGCCGGCTTCCGGAAAAAGGTAAATATGGCGGCGTCAGCAGTGGTAACAAGAACGAGCCGGGCGAGCGTAGCCCCGTGCACTAGCCTGGCCGCTCGGCGGGCCAAGCGGCCGGGCAAGCGCGGCGCCAGAGGCACCGATCCGGGCAAGCGCAGCCCCGCACTCTCGCCCGGGCAAGAGCAGGCCGAGCAGCCGGGTGAGAGCGCGGGGCCGCGCTCGCCCGGATCAGTGCCTCCAGCGCTTCGCTCGCCCGGCCGCTCACCTGGAGCACGGTGCCCACTCTCGCTTGTCAAGGAGAAGAAGAGGAGCAGCAGCAGCACGATGGCGACGGGATTCAGAAGGTAAGTCAATTAGAGTTATTAATTTACTAGGGAAAATAATTAATTAATTAAAATTGCAGCAAAAATAAAAAAAATTATTTATATGTGTGGGGGTGGGGGGTGTCCCGGTTGAATACCGGGGAAATCTGGTAAGCCTAATCCTGGATATGTCCACTTAATGAGACTTACAGTGCAATCCAACTTAACTTTTGTGCCAGTGTAACCAGCGGCGCAGCGAGAACAGGAGGCCCCAGAATGGAAAAGGGATTCAAATCCCCTCCAAAAGAGGAATTCAAAGAAGATTTGAATCCCTTTTCCGTTCTGGGGCCTCCCATGCTCGCTGGTTACACCGGTACAAAAGTTAAGTCGGATTGCACTGTTAATGTTTTTAAATGCACCCAAGGTGTGAATCCAAATCAGAAAGAAACCTATTTGGCTTGCAAATCTTCCAGAGTCCTTGTTGTTTTCCTTCCCCTCCTTGTCCCCTACTCTCTCTCTCTCTCTCTCTCTCTCTCTCTCTCTCTCTCTCTCTCTCTCTCTCTCTCTCTCTCTCTCTCGCACTCAGGAGGCTCTTCCCTTTTCCAAACAAGCCTCCTTCGCAACTGAGCCCAGATTTCGTCTTCCACCTTTGTCCTGGCCTCTTCCCATCTGGATCTCCTCTGGCTGCTCTTAGCTGTGCCCCTTTGAACCACTGCAAATTATTCACCCCTGGATTTGCATTTACAGTTTGGAGCTTTCTCAGCTGTTACCGCATTCTCTCCCTGCCGCCCCAGTTTGGTTGTGCTGTTGCCAAACTGTACAACTTTAAATGTTTTAACCATCCCTTCCTATGTCATTCCCTGCATATGTCTCTTCCCTCCGCCCGCCACAGTTTATTTTCCCTAAACTCCCTCCACTTCATCTGCATCTCCCTGGTCATGCAGTGCCCAGAACTGCATTCAGCTGCGATCCCACTAGGATCATCTTAGCAGCCTAAGAAGCGACTCTTAACCTTCCTGCTCCGGCTTGTCATTCTTCCACAGGCCAAAGACCTTTCTGCCTCCCAGGATGCACTGCAAGAGCCCAGTTCTGTTTCCTGTCCAGCATTGCTCCAAGGTCATCAACAGCATTAAGGTGGCCTCACAGCCGTGTCCCTTGCCAAACAGCACATTTGTTTCGTATTCTGTCTCCCCCCAGATGTGCTGTAGGAGTTGCACCCCCCCTCCCGAACTTATTTTGCTCTTGTGGTGCAGAAAGGACCAAACACCTCCATCAGAGACTGGGTTGGGGGCTGTGTAACAGATTCTTTCTCTGGCCTGCTCCAGACATGAGTTTTATCATCTGAATTCTCTACACCTCATTACTGTACACTTGGGGCTGGTTCACACGTCACTGAATGACTGCAACATCACGTGATGACCTGCATGTTGGAATAGATCGCCATAAGACGACCACCCCCATATCATCTCAAAAATAAACTCTTTTCCATCAGGGCCCATGCTTGACCTTTGCATGTGTGAGCCTGCCTCCCCACCACCACCACCACCACCACCACCACCACCACCACCACCACCACCTTGGCCCATCATCCACCTCCTGGCTTGCCCTGTTCTCTCCCCAGCTTACCAGGCAGTGGGCAAGCTTGGCAGGTGGGGCAGGGCAGTTTGTCCCCCTTTCTGCACTGACTTGATCTGAGTCCCCCCCCCCTCACACACACACACACTGCTTGGGAACATGATCCGCATTGGCCTCTAGGTAGAGGAGGGAGGCTCTCTGGGCAATTTCTTCTACTGCCCTTCCCTGAAGGCTCATTGGGATGACTCCCAGGGGTCCTTTGCACAGGCCTCCATCCTGGAAGCAACCCCATGAAGGACTGCTGGGATTCATGGCAGCCTAGGAGTCTAGTCTGAAAATCTAGGCTCGCACAGTGACTCCTCGCACAGTGACTCTCGCACATGCTCGCACAGTGATTTTCATATCTCTGCATGCGAGTGACATGATCTGGGGACTTTCAACATGCCAAGTGTTTGCACCACAACCTCCCGATGGCCAGTCCCCCCCTTTCACACACATCAGCTTTCCTGAGAAGTCAGACATTTCAGGGAGAACTTCTTTGTGGACACTGGAGACTTACAGTGTTCTGGTAATTCCTGTTAATGGACAACAAATATACTGGCTGAATGAATACAGGGGAAGAAGCAGGTGTTTGTCAGTTCCCCAAAGCAAGTGCACCCCCCCCCAAGACTCTTCCTGCCAGCCCACAGTTTTAAAACCTCCGATCTTCTTTCTCTAGTAGTGTAAAAGAAACTGTCTCTTGTGTTCTTCGACAGCCACTGTTATGAGGCTTTTGGATTCTTGAATACAGTAGCTGTTAGTAGGTGAATAGTGTCTGGGTGTTAGTCCAGTGCTCTTGTGTATGCAGGATACGGCCGCTGAGGCAGTCTGGTTGATGGGGGCACAAAAGCCCTTACCGTGCTCCTCCAGCAACGTTTTGCAAACCGGGAAGCATGATGGGCCGCCTGGGATGGACCAGGTGAATGAGGAAAGTGAATTGCACTTCCAGCCTTGTGAAAACCGCGCAAGGAGGAGCACAAGGGGGTGGATGAGGCATTTCCTGCTGAAGGGGGTTGGAGGCGGTGGCACACTTGGGGTGAAAGGCACCCCGAATCTGCCACCGGCTTGCCCCGCCGCTGCCGCCTGCCACTGGTGCAGGCTGTGCCAGTTCACCTCATGGCTGGGCTAACAGGGCCCCTGGCTGCTTGAGATTCTCCAACTACAAGCAAGACTGAGGTCTAGAATTCAGCTCCCCCTTGAACTCAGCGACGTCTTTTGGCTCCCAGGGAACGTCTCCAAAATATCAGAAAGCATCAAGGGACCACAAAACATGATTGGTGCCATAATAATAACATTTGTCCAGGGACAAGGAAAGGGGGGGGGGGATGATTTAGGATGTGGCCTGTGTCAGGATATGCCAACTGGAAAGCCACTGAATGGAGCCAAGGGAGGAGGGAGGAGGAAGAGAGCGCTCTGGACTGTCAGCAGTGGGGGGGGGGTGGCCAAGAGGTGGAGGGAGAGAGGAAAGGCGGGTAAAGGCAGGGCCAGGAAGAACACGCATGATCTGGGAGCCCACCTGGATGACGGGAAGGACAAGGCGGCAGACACACACCGTCCAGCCTTCAGAGACCCCGGAGCACCACCAGGGCTGGCCAGCCAAAGTTGTGTGCTTGAGCGAGTGTGATTTGGAGAGGGCTCCGTTGTTGCCAACAGAATAACCGGCCAGTCTAACAGAATGAATGTCATACCTTCTTCTGTAATCAACACAACACTTTCCTAATATTACCTCTCGTGTCTGGAGACTCATTCTGGAGCAGTGACTCAGCCCCTCTCAGCCAAGGTCCCTGGGTGTTGGGTGGGGCTGGAGGCTGATGATCTCTGGACCAGCTAGAGCCACTCTCTGCTGTGACCCCACGCCCACGGCCAGGTCGCAGTTGCACACTGGCACATAGCTGTGACCCTGATCACAATCAGCATTCACTACAGGAGGACATGTGACTCCCTAAACCCTCCTAACCCCCCATTTCATAAAGGGACCCTGAGACTATCTGGGGTTAAACAATTCTAAAATCATTTCTATTTCTTTCCTAACATGCTTCTGAATGCAGTGAAATTTTCATAATAAATACGAGCATCATAATGAAGCAAATGAAAGATCAAACTTCTTCCTGCTTCCTGCCTTCTTGTGGGGAGACAAGGGCATCTGCCAGCAGCCAGGAATGTGATTGCCCCTGCTGCTAGCTCAGCCCCCATCATGCTTGTCCATAACCCTGGCCACAAACTGGCCAAAATGCTCCCCAGACAGCGCAATCCTGTCTAGACTTTGACCAGCGGAGTAATTGCTCCGCCAGACTAGGGTGTCCCGTGCCAGAAAGCTCCACCCGCCAGGGAAGGTGAGTTCCCCACCAAGTGGCAGAGGGGCGTAGGGAGGGTGGAACAGGGCGTTCCAAGGGGGTGGGATTGGTTGGCACAAATTCAAGTAGCCCCATTGGGGCAGCTGGGGCACTAGGGGTAAATGTCCCTTTACCCTGAGGAGGCCTCTGGCTGGACCAGTGCAGGCCCCACCCTACGCAGGATGTGGCAGACGTCTTATTTGCACCGCCCCGTCCTGCTAGACAGGATTGGGCTGCCCGTCTCCATCCTCTGAATAGGGTGGCAGAGTTGGAGAGGTGGCATCTCAGCTCTGCACCAGAGCCCATCTCAGCGGCTGTCATCTTCAGAAGGCTGGTGATGGACGCCTGGTGGTGCCCATCGTCTCCAGGCTCAGATCAGCCCCCTTCCCACCCACAAGCCCCTCCCCCTCCCCTCTTGCCACTGATTCATTCCTTTCAACTAAAAATGCAGGGGGGGGCGCATGAGAATGTTTACGAAGGAGAATGCCATTCCGGGCGCTTCCTACAGCCATGTGTTTTTCATTTGTCTCTATCGCGCACATAGAAAAAAAAATTAAAAATGCATCTTGTGCCATTTCCAAATAAAAACCTCATGGAACAGACTCTGACATGCTACGCAAAGCCCAGCCCTTGTGGTATTTTGGGGAGAAAAACGTTTCGAAGAAGGCAAGACCAGAGCAAAGCATTTCTGGCATGCATTCGTGCTTCCCGTCTGGAATGCATTAGCGACAAGCTCCGCGGGAACAGTTCAGCGGTGAGGGGCCTGTACCTGGAGGGGAGAGATCATAGGAAGGGCTTTGGAGGGAGGTCAGATCGTGGCCCAGTGAGGTTGCCACTGCAAGCGCCGAGATGGCCGGACCCGTTTTGCCAGTGCAGGCACAAGAGCGAGGTGCCGCCTGAGGGCAGGTGATCCTTTGGAGGAACAACCACCTTTCATCTGGCTGGCACATACATTCATGTGCGTGCGCGCGCGCGCACACACACGCGCGCGCACACACCACGCACCCCAAAATACATAGGAAGCTGCCATCGACTGACTCAGGCTCCTGATCCATCGAGCTGAGTTCTGTGTGCAGTGCCTGGCAGCAGCTCTCCAGAGTTTCAAACAAGGCTTTTGCCAGCTCTCAGTGGAGATGCTGGGATTGCACCCTGGACCCTCTCTCCGTATGCAAAGGATGTGCTTTACCACTGCATTGTGGCGCCTCCAGCAAAGGCAATCAAGAGGCAGCAGTGCTGGACTGGATGAAACCAGCGCCAAGGATCCACCATCCCCTTTCCAAGAGTAGCCAACTAAATGCCTCTGAAGAAGGAGGTTCTATTTTGTTAACATGACCAAGGTGCAGTCCCGAAGGAGCTGGGGGGTGGTGGTGGTAACGAAGCTTCAGGACGTCTTATCCAGCAGCGACATCCTCAGCGGGGTGTGTGTGTGTGTGTGTGTGTGTGTGTGTGTGTGTGTGTGTGTGTGTGTTCGTTCAATCCTTCTGCTTGAACACCTGCTGGCCTGTTTTCCAGAGGCTGCCACTCTTTTCCAAGAGGGGTGCAGTAAAATAGAGGATTCTTTGACCTGTCCTGGACATTCCCCCCCCCCCCCCCGCAAGAATGTTGGGGAGAGACTTTGGCTTAGCCCCATTGCATCTGCTTTGCAGGTTCGATTCCTGGCATCTCCTGCTGGGCTAGGAAGGGCCCCTACTCAAAATGCTGGAGGGCTGCTGGAGCCGGTGGAAGCTTTCTTGCGCTAGGATGATGGGGCAAAGGTCTGACTCGGGACAAGGCAATTTTGTGGGATCACTGTATGCCCTTCAGCTAAAGGCTGGACTACATGTTCAAGCAGTATCGTTCAGCTGGTTCATCCTTCCTTGAACTGTACTGTCTCAGACTTCAGGTGAAAAGATTGATCCTGTAAAAAATGCAGAAAGCTAGGACATAAGGGAGTAAGACTTGGATCCTTCTCCCTGATGTGCTAGCTTTCCACAGGTAGGGTGTTTCTAACGTGGAGCATAGTTTCATACACATGATCCTCCAACTGCAGTCTGTAGTCCTGGAATGGTGACCTTACAATGTGACCTTCCTGAACATGCATGTTGATTCTATATTTACATGTCACATATAGAACTACAAATGAAACCAGTTTACTCAATGTATCAAGGCTGGGATCTCCTTCAGAAACAGACTGCAAAGTCTAAATGTTGCTGAATTCCAAATTATTTAATTCCACTTGGGTGTGGGCTTCAGCTTTTCCTGCACGTCCAGCTCTGGGGCTGTATTACAAGTTAAGTCTTCTTCTCCAGCCCCATATGAATTTTTTCCAAATGGACTGGAGGAAGAAAACTCTGGTTCGTCTGTAATCAGTATGGCTGACTTCGGCTCCACCTCCAAAGTAAGATCTCTCTGTGTGTAAGAGGCTGGGCAGTCTCCAAGTGTCACACAAACTCTTCTTACCTACAGGGTCAAAAGTGGTTCTTGAGAAGCGCCTCACCGAAGTTGCGGGGGGGGGGGGACGAGGCAAAGAAAACTGCTGAGTAACAGATGGCTCCCTTTTGGGAGTGGTGCTCATAAAGTGCTAAGTGTGTGGCGCCCACTGCTGGAAGGAAGAAGTAAGGCAAGCAGGCTCCTCTTAAGAGCCCTCTCTGTATTGGTTGAAACAAAGGGCCAAACTAGATAGAATGGGGGAGGGGCGGTTCCGTGCACAGAACCGTAGCTGTGCAAACTCTCTAAAAACTGGGGGGGGGGGGCAATTGAAAGTGCAGCATGGATGGGAGGGACAGGGAACCGAACCCTTCCGGAACCTGCCACTTCTGTTCTTTCAAACCCCAGCGGTGGCAACAAGAAAAAAAATATTACAGTTAAACAGACGGGGCTTAAGTAGTGCATTGCAGGGTGGTGAGCTTTGTCTCACACCAGTGGCGTCGCTCCCGTGAGGTGACGGGAGCAGGCCGCTACGGGGTGACGCGTGCAAAGGAGTGACGCGCGTCACCTCTGTGACGCGCGCCACCTCCGTCGCCCTCCGGACGCTCCGAGGCCGGCCCTGGAGCCGGCCTCGGAGCGTCTGACCCCGCCGGCGCTCCAGGGCCTTCTGAAAGAAGGCCCATGCAGTGCGTTAATACGGGTATTTTTACAATTTTCGCGCATGCGCAGACCGTTTTGAGGGCAAGAAGCCCTCAAAACGGTCTCCGCGCATGCGCGAAAATTGTAAAAATACCCGTATTAACGCGCTGCATAGAGCGCCGGACGGGCTGGACGCTCTGAAGCCGGCTCCTGGGCTGGCCTCGGAGCGTCCGGAGGGCGACACGGGGTGGGGGGAGGCACCCGGGGCAGGGTGCAGCCGGGTCGCCCCCCCAAATCGCGGTGCGGCCTCGCTAGGGTGACGCACGCCCCCCACCTTGGGGTGACGCGCGTCCTAGTGATGCCACTGTCTCACACGTAGCATTCTGAAAGCAAAATAATGATATATTTCACATTAACATTCCCATCTGAAACATATTTTATCTGAAGTCAGTTCTTATTATTTTAATGGAGTTATCTTTCAGGTACGCATGCTTAAGACTGGAGCCTGATTTTGCTTGCCAGTTTAAGGTTTGGTTACAATGTCTAGATGCTGGCAGAAGTATACTTTTTTTCCGATTGGTGAATCATAGTGAATAGACGACAACAACAACAACACCAGTATGTGAAATGTGCCTGTTCTGTATCTTCGGCCCCAGATCAGCATCCCAATAGCTCAAGGCCCTTTACTGCAGTGGTGCAAAACACCTGGCTGCTGTCATGTGCTCTGCCAGGTCACTGCAGGCAGATGGCAGCAGCGAGAGAGATGGCGAATGGTGACAGATTGATGGCAACTGGTGAGAGGCGTGGGGCATGTGGCCAAGGCTCCAGGAGGCTCCGTAGGTGCTAGTGAGTTGGGGGCAGGGAGGGGAGGTTCGCAGGTGTTCTGAGGCAGATCCGGAGAAGGACAGGAGGCAGGGAGCAGGCTGGGAGGGTCTAGGCAGCAGTAGCACACCTGGGATTCTAGCTCCCATTTTGGGGCTCACCCCCTTTTTCTCCTCAGACATACAGTGTTTTGTCCCAGGCTCCTCTGAGCCACTATATTCCCTTTCAAAAGTCCACTTTGGGCTAAAATTATCACTTTCCCTCTTAAATAGTTAAAACGCTGTGTGCAGAAATAAACTCCTGAACTCCAGGCAGCAATTAACAAAGTTTTCTTTCTTTCCAAGCAACGCTTATCACCTATAAATTTCCTAAAGTGAAAGCAATCCCTCAATAACCCAGTCCTTCACAAATTCCATAAGACAGCCCCTGCTGTCTTCTCCCTTCAAAAAAATCCCCCCAAACCAGTCTCTTTAGCAAGTCCCATAGTCAGAGTCTAATTAGGGAAGCCTCTTCAACAGCTGGTCAAGCAGAGTTCTTCCCCATATCAGTCACTCCAGATAGGTAGTCAAATAGTCAGTCCAGCAGAGGTTCCCCATCTGAGCAAAGTCGTCATCGTCTGGCAGGCAGTCATCATGCAGCAATCCAGCAGCATGTCCCTGTGGCAAGGTGGCAAAGCACTTTGGTGCTGTAGCTGGACTCCTTTTATTTCTCCAAGACTTCATTAAGCATAAGTGGGCACAGCTGTGGGCTGGCAAGCAGTGCACTCTGGGTCCTTCTAATTGACTACAGGTGTGGAGCCACGCCCAATTGCCTACAGCTGTGCTTCCACCCACGCAGTCTTGTATATCCCGGTCCTGTCAAACTTCAGGTCCTTTAACCCCTTCCTTCCCGGATATGTCAAAACAGGGGACCACTGATAACACCACTAACTCCTCGCCGTTCTTCTGCAATTTCCACTACATGTGCGGCAGCAAAATGGCTGGCATTTTGGAGTCCATGTCTTGCTTTGCAGGGCCCAAATACAAGACAGGCCGGTGGTGCAGCAACTCAGACTTCCGCTCCGTCTATTCTTTCACACAGTGGCTCTACAAAAGAGCAAGAAAGGGACTTGCAAACCTACAAGCCTCATTCAGAGAACAGCTTCATTCCTCACCACTCCAAAAGTTTGAACTCCAGTGACCTGGCAGGAGTAGCTTCATGTTACTGCAAATCTGCTTTTGAAGGTTCCCATCTCACCTTTTTCCTCACTAGTTGTATAATAATACTGTGCTAATGCACTGCACACAACTTTGAAAAATGTGCTCAAGAGGGATCACTAGATCATTTAAGAAAAGAAAACCCACAGTGTGAAGAGTGGAGGCAAACAAATGCATTTAGCAAATGCGCTCTTTTTTCATGCAACATGCTGCCAAGCCTACAGCATGCTTATAATCTGAGAAAGTGACAGGAATTAAGTGCTGTATATGTTGGCATCTTGCACCGGAGTTCTGCCTTGATTGACGTTAGGCCTTGCTTCTCCACAAGACAGGCAGCTTTCTGAAGTGAAGGGATGCCAGGGCAGGACTGGGGCTGGCAGGTGGTACCTCTGTGCATCAGTCGACTGCTGCAAGACACCCGGCAGCCTCACCATTACCACCCCTCCGCACAGAATTTGCCTCCCCCTTCACAGTAGCCTAAATGTAACTTTGGTGTACTACACCAGCGATTTTCAACGTTTTTCTTTTCACGGCACACTGACCTCTATGGTCTTCTCTATGGTCTTCGCCTCTTGTGATGTCACTTCCGGCTTCTGGGAGACTCTTCCGGGTTCTGCAGCTCTGTTTCTAGGGCAACTGTCTATAGTAACAACGTGTATGTCCTCCTTCCTCCGCCTGCTCTGCCTCTGCCCCTGCGTCATATGGACGCTCATGGAATGGGGTTCTAATGGAAAAGGAGCCTCACTGTTGCCTCTGCAGCTGCCACCAATAAGTTTCATCCCCTCCTCCATTTTTCCTCCAATGGGGTTGGTCGAATTGGGAAGGTCATTTGGAATTGACCCCAACTTCAGTAAGGGAGGAGGGTGACAGGCTTGTACTGAGAATTTCATGTACACGCAAGTACATGATGCATGCATTCCCCCCCCTCTTCCCCGAGAAATCTTACATGTCTTCTAGAAACATGTTTGGCCCGAACTGCCCACGATTCTTCCACAAACTGCTGACCTTCACTGCTGCAGCAGAGGGTGGGGGAGGTCCTGGTGTGCCCCAGAACAACGGAGCAACTTTCACGCTATTGTTCTGGGCCTTATGGGGGGCAGGTTGTGAGACCCGCCACCATAAGGCCCGGATAGGATTGGGCCGTTAATATCTTTTCCATTGTAAACTATGAACCACCTGAGCACAATGGCAGAAAGACAGAAATGGAGCATGCAAACAACCAAATACATTCTTTCATATCTGTAGCACACCAGTAACAGAGATACTAACTAGACTACATGCCCAGTGCCCTTCGATCTCAGCCCCTTCAGTTAACAGTTGCTCCTGCCAATTAATCAACTGAAGGTGATTAATTATTGGTTTTTTATTGCCTTCGTTTTTATTGTAAGCTGCCTTGAGCACCTTATATTTGAGGGGGAAAGGCGGGATATATAAATACCTTAAATAAATAAAGTTTCAGTGTAATAAGTTGTTGATTGAACCAGTACATGCTTGCAGGCCTAGTTTTAAAAGGTGCATGTATTGTGTGTGTGTGTGTGTGTGTGTGTGTGTGTGTGTGTGTGTGTGTGTGTGTGTGAGGGGGAGTCTGTCTTGCACCCTCTTTCTCTTTGGCTCCCTTCCTGTTCTCTGCTTCTCATTCTGCAGAGAAAAGGCCGCCATGGTTTTGCTAGCGTTAATTTCACCTGACATTGTTGTTTTCATGGCATGGAGGTGTGTGTGTTTGTGTATGTTCAACTCATTCCACAAGGAAATGAACAAGACAGTTGCTGGAAAACACACCAGAACAGCCCCAGGAACGGAATCAAGAGAGGGGCTCATGCTTGAATGTTTATGGACATAAATCTTCTCTTATTTTAGCCAGCCGTCATTAAATCAGTCAACAGGGTTATGCAACAAGGAAATGAATTGGATCCTTTGCTGACCTTTCAAACACAACATGCTGGCGAATTCAACACTATGCTCTGCGTTCCCTTTTGTGCCCTCCTCGCTCCTCCAGTCCCCTGCAGATCAGAGCATGGCAAGCAAAAGGCACAATCTGCCGGAGGTCTCTTGCACACCCTGGAAATGAGTGAGATTTGTATGAATGCAGCAATGCAGCAGAAGCCACGAAAGTTCTTCGTCTTGTTCAGCTACTGACTGCATGCCCCTTCAGCTCAGTGGGTCGTGAGAGGGTCAGGGGAGGTTTGTGGTGGGGAGGGCAGGGGGCAAGGAGCTGGATGGAGGGGGGGGGACTCTTTCAAGCTGGTTCCCAACCTGGCATCTTATCCTGTTGCTGCTTTGACTGCCATATTGCAGACACACCTTGTCTAAGGAAAAACTGCTCTCTTTTCTTTTGCCTTTTCAAAACGACAATAACAAGCATTGTTTGCTCAATCCGCTTGCCTGTGCTGATGAGGTTTACGCGTCTTCTGCCCAAAATGAAGCCTGCCTGGGCGCCAGTGGTTAGCTGGGGAGGCGCGTCCTGCTGCCTGTAACGCTGGATTCATTCTGCAGCTGCTTTCCTGCAAACACGATCATGTCAGGGCGCATCTGCTGCACAGATTATTCCCGGGGCCAAAGACATCATCAGGCGGCTTGGTACTGTTACTGGAGCAGCACTGCCAGCATCTCCTAGTTTCCCAGGACTGTTGTTTTTATTTGGGGTCTGTCTGTGCATGCTTTAAGGCAGCCTGGATCTGCTCTGGCCTGGGTCGTTTGCAACTGGAGCCCTGTGCAGAAATGTAGGAAAGTTGTGACCGGGGGGGGGGGGGGGGGAGGAAGCTGGGATCATGACCATTGTCCTTGCTCCTGACCCCCTCATTCAACTAAAGGCCCAGACCACGGCTGAGCCAAACGTTCTTCATGGAGAACGTTCAGCTGGAATTTGGGGGCACAGGAGGGTAAAGGGTGCCTAGCATGCCATCAGGCAACGCCTTCCACAGCCGTCTTCGTTTGGTGGCGTAACTCCCGTCCTCCGCCATTGATTGAAGGAGGAGCAGCACGATGATCCAGGCTCTTTCACTCTGCCCCTGAATGGTGGGCAGGCACAGTTGAAGAGTGGCCCCTTCCTTCCACATGCAAAGCATGCAAAGAGAACAGCATGAAAAATTCTGTGTTCCCTAAGTTGTAGAAACCTCTGATACCTCAGAAAATACATAAGATTGCAAACTGCAAGTCTTTTCTTTTGAAACCTTAACTACCTCTGCTGCTCCTCTGTTGATAGCAGCAAACTAGCTGGGTGGCGAAATTGACGATAGAAAAAGGGTCTTCTGCTGACTGCTCCGTGTTGAGAATCCCCCTTTTCCAACAGTGGTGTGGACCACCAACTCCCTTCCAACATCATTGCAAGACTCAGAAAGAAAGCAGGGAAAGCCGGGGGGGGGGGCACAGTGTGCACACGGTGAGCACATGTGTCATTCAATGTGTGGGTCCGTGCAGAGGATAAAATATTGTCCAAGCTGGCCCATTTATGGCAAAAGGGGCAGAGTAGCCCCCCTTGGCGGAGGTCGTACAACCCATGGAGTGTAGGTCACTTGGCTGTGAGTGACTGACCTGCTCTGATGTCATAGCTCCACTGGCTGCCATTGTCTTTACTGAGCTGATGTCATGGCTGGACTGGGTAGCCTTCACAGCTGAGTGGTAAAGGGGACAGAAACCTGGGGGTCCCAACAGCAGGAAGCAGCTTCCATGACATTTGTACCGCTTCCATGCCCTGAACTTTCCAATGGGATCTTGAAGGTGCAAACTGGCTGAACAGTTTTGGACAAAATCGCTTCAGTCTTGATTGAAGATAGCATATTACAAGACTCTATATTTTGTTAACAAATCCTCACAGATAGAAAACGAGCATGTCAGGGAGAATGTTCTGCTAGAATGCCTTTTCCCTGAAAGGATCGTTTTCTATGTGCAGGGGGGGGGGGAACAGTCAGTCCTGCAGTTTTCCATCTGCTGTCTAAATTGATACAGTCCAGCAAGAAAGACAACCTATGGGATATGGCTCTGCAGAGTTGCGTAGAACATTCATCGGAAACGTTTCCAGTCAGTTCGTAGTTGCGGAAGGACTTGCGAGAATCATGTGTTCCCAAATTGGATTCAGCTCTTCTAGAACTCAAAATAAATAACCAAATTAAAAAAAACCCGCCAGCCTTGCAGATGAGTAAGCGAAGAAAATGAAGTTTAAGCGAGTTGCCTGTGGCTGTGCAGCCCTCAAGCAGCGAAGCCCGGAACAAGGATTCCCAGCGACACCTCCGGCTGGAGCCACCCACAGGAGACAGACTGCCCTGCTCCCCTTGCAGTGTGACAGACCCTCGGACAGTGCTGAGGCCAGGAAACGTGACTTGCAGGCTGCAGCAGGGGGGCTGAAATGCTCCCTCCCCCATTCAACTTTATGACCAGGTTGCAAGGGTGCAAGCTCAGGGGGGAGGGGTTGGCCGTTTGGAAATGTAGACAAAAGAGGGGAAGGGTTGACCCATCTATCAGCCATATTCAGGCTCCCTGATGCCCTGGGCCCTGTTTGTCTGCAGTGATTCCTGCCCGTTGCCTCTTTCTTCCTCACTCTGAACTGGCTTCATTACAATGCTGGGACATACAAACAGGCGTTAGTGGCAGAGAGGCGGATAAGGCGGATGTGCAGTGGATGTGCAGTTCTGTGAAGCCTCTCCCCCCCCCCATCCAAGGCCCCCATGCTTAACTGAGTGTTTGGTTCAGTAGCTCTGCTTACAGGGCTGGGTGCTCAGTGTGCTTCTCTTGCTAGGCTGTACCAATTTAGAGAGCATGTTTTGAATTAAATTTCAAACTGTATAAATTAAAATGGGTCCCTGCACATAGAAACCTAGTCATTTAGGGTAAAGGGTACTTGCATAGCCTTCCTCCTGACATGCTAGATTTCCAACTGCATGGCATTTTACAGAAGGGATAGCAATGAAATCCCATAACATTTCTGTAGGGACAAGGATGGTAGCAGAGGAGAGGTGCTTCTGGCTGCGTAACATAATGTTTTCTACTTTAAAAAATGTAGGCAAAAGAGCACTCGAGGACCACAAAGTGATACCCCCCAGGAAACTCAAAATTATTTTTATTTATTTTTGAAAAATGTATACCCCACATTCTCCCTCCAAGCTAGAGGTGCCCAAAGTAGCTAACAATCAATTTAAAATCACAACACAATTACAACACAATCACAAAATAAAATAAAGCAACAATAAGGTAATTAAAAAACAATCATACTAATTAAGCAGCAAAAACAAACTAACCAAATACTAGGAGACCATAAAAACCATGGAAAAATTAAAACGCTTGCTAGAACAAAAATGTTTTAGACACTGCTGGAACACTGTGTAACTCTAATCTCCCATGGTAGGGAGTTCCACAGGCTGGGTGCTACCACAGAAAAGGCCCTCTCACAAAATCTTGTTCAGTAAATCCTCTGGCTCCTAGAATGTGTCACCAGACATGGGCTGCATACTTTAAAGTGTATCCTCACATCCATCAGGGCTAGTAGCTTGTTTTTTGTTAATGGAAGCTGAGATCCCAAAATGGAAGTCAGCAGTCAGTACAGTATTCTGCAATATCTTGTCCTTTCTCGGTGCTTCTGTGACACACGCGCAGCCGTTGGTTCCACACATAGCTCATGTTCTGTGGATTTCCTCACACAGCAAACAATAAGCTTGCTTCCACGGTGTTCCGAAGAGACCATAAAAATGAAACATGAGAGTTGCCTTCGTGGTCCCAGCACAACCATCATATCATTTTGTTGACTGTGTTCCAGTCGTGGGTCGGTTGGACGCCTTTTTCAAAAAGCCTACGTTACGGACTGATTTCGTATCTGAGTTCTGCACAGAAGTTATGCAACTCCCTGGACATCGCTTAAGGCTGAAAGACTGAGGTGATGATAAATGCTGGGAATGACAGAATGGGGAGAAAATGGATTTTGGTGCGTGAGCCATCTGAATGTCCGGACAGCAGCAATACATTTAGGGAAGAAATGACGCGGCAGCGGGCAAGAAGACCATCTCATCCTGATGATTTTGCAGCCTCCAGAAGCACGTCTCGGGTCTTGCATAGAGGAAGGGGGAGGGAGAGATGAGGTGAAAAACAAACATTATTGCTGACATCCGCTCAAAATATGTGAGATACCAAACTAATTGTGGCCAGATGTTGCATGGGGGAGAGTGAGAAAGAGAGAGCACACATTTTTTGTTTCCCTCCCTCTGAAGACTGCAAATGATGGCTAACCACTTGTCTCAAAAATCACCTCCTAGGGAATGTTGATATCTGTGGACTGGTGGTTAACATAGCAAACTGCTGCTTGCTGAGTCAGGCCATTGGACAGTCTAACTCAAGGTTGTCTACACTGGCCAGCAGCAGCTCTCCGGGATTTCTGGCAGGGGTTTTCTCCAACCCTTCCTGCAGATGCTGCCAGGGGTTGAAACTGGGACCTTCTGCATGCAAGGCACAAAGCACAATGCTCTACCACGGAGATACAAGTACTTAAGCTTAGTTTGAAACTCGACAGAACCGTTTTTTCCCTACTGCCTCCACCACCTCACCACCCCATCGACCCCCAATCACCGCCGCCGCCCATGGCCCCCCTGACACCCACATTTGCCTCCTCATTTTCAGAGAAGACGTGGGGGGGGAATCCAAGACTGGAGGCCTAGAGCTGGCATTCTCTCCACTCCCTCCCTTCCCTCTGCCTTTTGAAATGGCAGGAAAGGAGCCAAGAACCAGGACGTGAGGACTGGAGCACGCAGGGAGGGCTGCTGCTGCTGCTGCTCCTCCTTTATCCACCACCAGGTGTTAGTTAGGCAGCCAGGCCAGGCCTTTGAGGTGCTGCTGCGGCCCCCTCAGCAAGGCTCACGACAGGGTCAGTCCCGGTGGCATCCTTTGAATTGGGAGGGGGGGTGCAGTCGTCTCGCATTCTGCTGACCAGGTTTGCTGCTTGCTACCAAACAAGAGCCGTGGTGGCTTAGTGGTTAAGACGCTGTACTGCAGACCAGGAGGTAGGTAGGCAGGACAGCAGTTCGAGACCCGAGTGTGACGGTGTGAGCTCCCGTCTTCGGCTCCAGCTCCTGCCAACCTAGCAGTTTGAAAGCAAGACATTGCAAGTAGAGTAATAGGTACCACTGCGGCAGGAAGGTAACAGTGTTGCGTGCGCCTTGGCGTTGAGTCATGCCGGCCACATGACCACCACGGAAGTGTCCTTGGACATTGCTGGCTCTTCGGCTTTGAAACAGAGATGAGCACCGTCCCTAGAGTTGGCAACAACTGGCTTTCGAGCAAGGGGAACCTTTACCTTTACCAAACAATCGAGGGGGAAATCCAAAACGGCGATCCCCTTAGGACCCTTTGCCTGCTGCCTGCTTGGGTTCTACGACACTGAAATCCTTGGATTTTGCTGAAGAATGTGCAGAGAGGCAGAGACGGAGAGAAAGACATCAGACAAGGACAGCAATAAAGTCTTTCCAAGTTCCTGTCAGTCTCCTTCAGCTGCTACGATCTCTCCTGCTGCCATTCAACATGGTAAAAGGATCAAAAGATATGAGTTCAGACACGTCAGATAAGACAGGACAGGGAGTTAATATTCGAAGTATCCAACTGACATCACGTACCACTCAACTTAATCTGTTCTTCCATAACGTGCCATAAAATAATAAGAGGACAGATAATAAAACTTGCCAACACAGAACAACCCCCCTAATAAAATACTAGGAAACCACAGTTTGAGAGGTCTCATTCCAGATGTTGCACTGCAATGCATTTTGCACTGCAATGATTCACTGCAATGCATTTTGCTTCTTTCCTTTTCTTGTGAACATGGGTGGAGGGCTGGGCTGGTTTTTTTATTTCCAATGATGTTGTCAACGTGCATACCCAGTTTTAGTGGGACAACTCAAAATGCAAGGACCATGCCCGCTGTTTCCCACCTCTCCTTCCTTGCAAACGCACACAGGAGCCGAGTTGCTTTGGGATTGGCCCTGCTGAGGGGGGCAGTCTTGCAAGGGGAGGAGCCAAGCGGCGCTTGGTCTCAGCAGAGTTACATACTCAAAAGTGGCTTTTACACAATGCGCGAGAGAGATGCCCACTGATAAGGACAGGCATACCTCTCTCTTCCCCTCCCCTGGGGTCCCTTGCAGCTTCCAGCCCCCCTCTTGTGCTTCTGTCTTCCTACTCCTTCTTCCTCCTTTCACCTTGGTCTGGCCTGCTTTCTCCTCTGTTTCTCCTCTGTCGCCCCCCCCCCCGCCCTTCTCTGCCTCCTCCTTTAAGGGCTGAGACCAGCACCACCCCCAGTCGGCCAAGTACTTCTGGTTCATCCCCACACACACCTGGCCAAAACTGCGTTGGTGCCAGTGGCATCGTGGGCTGTTGTTCCCTCGCCCTGCCTGTGGGTGGAGCTGCTCAGTTCGGCCCCCTGCTGGCAGGTGAGGTTGTGTGGGCCACCACCCATCTGACTGGCGGTGCAGCGGGCCGCTCTGTCCTCTCTCTCCTCGCTCGCTGTCTCATCCAGCCTCCCGGAGGCTCACAGGGAAGATTCACAAGAAGGTCAATCCAGAAGCTGTTTTTGAAACCAGCCACGTCCTGATGCGCCAAGTGTGGGTGTTTGCACCGCAGCGATAGCATCGTCGGGGGGGGGGAGGCACTGTGCATGTGAGCAAAAGCGTTTTGTGGTTTAAATCGAGAGCTTCACATATTCTTGGGCCAAGCACTGGCATGCAGAACAAGCTCCAGCCTGAGCCCGCCCGGACTCAGCTTTTAAGCCCTGGATCAGACAAGATCCCTGCGTTTAATCACAATTTAATAAACAGAATATTAAAGTCAGGGCTTGTTTGGGAAACAATGTGCAGAAGTCAGAAGGGGGCTTTGGTGCCCCTGGACCCTGTTTTCATGAGAGCGCCCATGAAATGCATGGCCTGTGCACTGGCAGCAGAGGGGAGGGGAGGGATCCTGAAAGGGACCAACAGCCGGACTATAGGCCAGTGGAACACATGATCCACCAGCCTGAGGTGTCGCGAAAGTGCCGTAAAGCACTTTAGTGGCACCTCGGGTGTAAGTGGTGCTGGCACCAAGGTCGGCGCTGCTCAGAACGCCACCTGACGCCATCCTGGATGCTGGACACAGGTAAGTTATAGTAAGTTATGCACCGGGTGGCAGGAGGGTGTGGGGGCGGGCTGGGGTGGCAGGAGAGGGGGCCATTGGCCAGCCAGACCTGGGAGTGGGTGGGGATATCGGTGCCCCCTGGCTGGCCTTACACGGCCTCCCCGGTTGTGTGCCAACTAAATAGCTGGCGCACATCCGAGGAGGCCCATTGGGGCCGCCAGGGCTTATGTCCCCTTCCCCCGAGGTGAGCCCCAGCCCTGCTGGCACGGGCCGCATCCTGCACAGGATGCAGCAGACGGCCATTTAGGCCACCTGGTGCAACTTGCGCAGGGTTGGGCTGCCCAACTGAACAGCAGCAGGTACTGTGTGCTCATTTGTGATGTCACCAAATTTGGAATTTCATAGCTGGGAAATATTAATCTCAGCAGCGCCTAATGCTCAGGTCACATGCAAGGCAAACACTGTAGCCTCAAAGGTTCTCCTCCAGCTTGCGCGTCTGTGTTCATTTCTCTAAAAGCTTCAGATGTAGGATATCTACACCAGGAGGTAAGCCATTTTAGAAATCATATTAATTAACATATTCCCCTGATTTTTTTCTACTGGGGGTTTGCAGAACAGATTCTTGGGGTCTACAGAACGTTTTGGAGGTCATTGACACAAACTACATTCTTGGACTTTCCTCCGATGGCCTCCCTATCTAAAAAGGGCTCTCACATACCCCAGTCCTACGAATCGGCTTCAGTTATTGCACTATGAACAACAGTTGGGTATATTCTATCTCGACTGGGAGTGGAGACAGAATACTGGGCGAGGTGCCCAAAGTTCTGGCATGCCATTTCTCCTCCTGATATACCCACCCAACTTGAGATCCATCCATCTTTGACTTCCTTGGTTAGCCAGAACCACAGTTCTAAGTGAAGGTCCAGACAGCAAAAAGAGACATCTAGTGGATGACCAATATACTGCAGCATCCCCAAATCTCACCAGGCAGGCGCCAAGGGAAATGAGACAGGCCAGGGACCAGTATGTTTGCTGCCACCATTTTTAGCCTTCTTTGTTATCTTCGCCCCATTTGGGTGTGGGAGTGTTGCAAAGACCCGTCCCAACTGATGCATCCATTGCCGAAGTGGAAAATCACTCTGAAGTGACTTTTCCCCTTCATAGCCAGCTGTTAAAATGGCCTCCCTTGGGAGGTGCTTCTATGGAGGTCCTGCTTCACCAACTATGTGCATGTGAAGAGAGGCAACAGTGTACAATTGTGCTGCATTCCTTGGTAACGCCCAGGCTGGATGCAACGTCCTCCTGTCCTGGGCTCGGTGTGGCTCTGCCTCTGCAATGTGGCCTGGAGGTTCAGTTGGCACTTAAGTGCAGTGGTGGCAGCGGCTTTGCAGATCGTTCCGCCACAGGAAGCCGAAGGCATCAGTACTGCGTTGCTTCTAGATCAGCTTCCCGGCCTCATCTGCAATGCGGACGTTCACTTTGGAAGCCCTATGTGGTAAAACAGATCACAGCACCCAGGTTTAACTGGTGAGAGACATTGCAGACAGGCTGCAATCATCTCAAGTTACTCGATCTCAACAAGCAGGGTTTTTCCCTGTAGGTAAAACTGGGGATATAGTCTACTTCCCTAAATATGGTGGCAGTGAGAGTACTCATCTTTCATTAGGAGTGGGGGCCCAGGCCAGGGAAGAGAGGAAGGAAGATCCTACTTATTGAGATCTAGTAATTGGAGATTTCAGCCTGCCTGGAATTTGCCTCCCTGAATAAAGCTGGGTATATATGCAGCAGAATTTGCTTTACCAACCCCCCAAATGACTTATGGGCAGCCTTCTTCCACATGAGTCTGTCCGCTGTCTTCGGCCATCAACTGTGGCCCTGCTCTGCATTCCTCCGGTGTCTGAAGGTAGGTGGGTGGGACAGGGTTTTTGGGGCCATTGCACCCGGGCCCGAGGACCCCCTCCCTGGGGAGTCCCGCCTTGCTTCCTCCCTCTTGGCTGTCTGCTTATCTGTTCCTAAGGGTGCTGAGGGTCCATTTGATTCTACTGCATTTTTGATGTTTCCGTTTTCAGTCTGTTAATTTTCTCTGCTGGTTATTTTTATGACTGTAACCCACCAAATCCCCCCCCCCAAAAAATTGTTTTTACTTCTCTGCTATGAATGAGCAAACAATATGCCTTCATGAGCCATGGTAAAAATTAAGTCCTAAATATAATACAGCAAGTCCTCACTTAGTCATTTCATTATAAGTCATTTCATTTTAAAGTTGTTGAGAGAGAGAAAAAAAATCAATTCCCAGCTGAGGTCACTGTTTGTGTGGAGTTTGAATGTTCTCCCTATGTCTGCATGGGTTTTCTCTGGCCTGGAAAATTCACATTTATTTCAGTGTTTAATATTAGAAGTGTTTTGGGTCTGTGTTTAAAAGTTTGGTGATGTTTTTGGGACCAGAAATATGCCGTAAACTCTTGTTTACATATATCAATTAGCCTATGGTAAAATTGATTTCGTTAAAAGTCGTTTCTCTTAAAGTTGTAGTTTCTAAAAACATATATATCAACAACGTTAAGTGAGGACTTGCTGTACTATCAATCCCTAGTATTTTTGCCAACACAATCATACAGTTTTCATCCCAAGTCACCCTGAGGACTAGAAACCTAACATTTAAAAACTCCTCCTAAGACTGTACTGGACAGCTTGCTGCCCAGGAGCTGCTTCCTTCTTCCGTTCCTTGGACATGCAGTTCTTTTCTGACCTTGGCCAAAATTGTTAATGCAATTATGAATGAACCAGCAAGCCAGTGGAGTGGCAGGGAGTATGCTTGGGGCTGGGGTAGTGCTTTATTTCCTGAAACCCTTAATAACAAGTTCTGGCAACAAGCTTGATCAAAAACACCAAGAGCCAAGTTATCCAAATCCTCTCTGGGAAAAATATGAGGCGTTCAGTCCCTCCGCCTTCCTTGAGCTGGGCTTTATTCCTTCCTAGCTGGACGCAGTGGGGGTCTGGCCTTTCATCTCAGCCACCCCACTTCCTCATTAGAGAGGGATCAGTCGTATCACATCAGCAACAGTATCTGACTTATGACAGCTTCCAAAGGAAGAATGGAAGGAAGGATATGACCAGGAGCGGAAGACCAACTTTGGGCTCTGCAATTAATTCGATCTGGATGCAACTTGGCCACTCCGGGTCTTGGCAGGGGAATGAGTGGAGGAGCGAAGCTATTCTTTTTTTCCTCTGTGTTGCTTGAGTCCTTCTTGGTATTTTCAGGTCTGGATCAATTCCAACCCTTGCCATGATGGAATGCAGGGAGTTTGCAGAATTTCTCCTCAGATTGCCCTCAGAAGCTGACCTGGTCCTTGTGACAGAGTTGTAGATTCCTTTACTTGGGAGTGTCGCTCCAGAAGTCATCAATCATTCCATTGTGATGAAATCTGTGTTCTCCTCCCAGTATCCCAGTTTCCCCCAATATGGGCACAAACACCCCAATCCAAATGGGTTCTTCCCTGTTGAATTGTTTTTCTTTTTCATCCCTTTTTTAAAAGCACAAACAGAGAAAGTGGTTGTCTGGTTGCTCAACCACATTGCCTTAGCAGTCATCTATAGGGCTGACGGGGCTTCTTCAAAGTACCCTTCAAAGTTGAGAGAAATGGGGAAAAAAATTCCAGTGAATTCAAAGACATCAAATCTGACTTGGATGCAAATCTGAGATACACTATATACCGTAAATGTGAACTTTTGTTCTTTGCACTATAAAGCTCAATTGAAGAGACACTCAAATGCATGATTTGGCAAAGCTTTCAGTTCTTTCAGGTCGTTTCGGTCTTTTCTCTGCCTCTGCATTAGTGATGTACATGTGTGCACTGATGAAAACCTATCAAGCAGCAATCTTACAGCACAAGCCTAGGCACGTCTACTCAGAAGTAAGTCCCATTGTGTTCAGTGGGGCTTACCCCCCCAGGAGAGCGTGTACTGCATTAGACTGCAGCCTTCCTTGATGTACATATGGCCGGTGACAGCGGGGAAACATGCCTGGGGATGATGTCAACACCTGTGTTGACGGACAGGAGATCATGATTCAGGGCTGCCATTTTTGGCGCCAACCCTGTGTTCTTTGTAATGTGTAGTTCTGCCCACATGTTTCTCCAATTTGAGTGTCTCCCTCCCAGCCCTTCTCTGAGAACCCTGAGATCTTTAGAGTTGTGAAAGAGCCAGGAAATCTCTAATAAAGCATTTTCAGTACGCTTCCAAACAACCCCTCCTCATCCAGATTTCTCCTGGATTTTGGAGTTCCAAAACACTTGGTCTTATTTCTGAATTGGCACTGATGCTCTATGAATCCTCCACTGTTTCATTTTCCATGAGCTAATCTGATACATACTGTTGTGCCTGCACAGTTCGCAACAACTTTCCGTTCATTCATATATTTGCCCCTAATGATATGCGCACATGCATTAATAAAGCGCTGCAAGGAAACACTGCTGACATGATAATATGCAGGGTTGTTTCATGTGCTATTTTACTGAGTACATGCGAGCATAATACAAAAAGAAACTTGATGCAATCATATATCTAAGCCCATCAAAACTGCTTTTCACAATGTTTGTCAGTATGTGTGTTGGGGGGGGACGTAAATAACACAGGGTATGCTCCAAATCAGGAGTTAATTGTAGTGTAACTGGAATTACAGGCTGCAATGCAGCACAGAACAAAATTCCAACTAAATAAACCAGCAGAATAGGGGGAATTGCTCATCTCTACTTACAACGTTGAAATAAAGGTGCATTTTCTGGGACTGTTTTGGAAATCTGGGCAAGTAAGGTTTCTTTAAAAGATGTTTATGTTTGCATGTCAGGTGTGCCCCAAGAAGTAAGACTGCCCCCTTTGTTCCTGGAATACTCGTACACTTTTGACACTGTTATGACAAGCTATAGTTCGGCAGGTGTAGCTTTATCAACTATTGAGGTGCAAAGTTGGGGGAAACTGCAATTGTTCCTTTCCCGCCTGTGACAGGGGTGTTGTAGTCACAGGTGCCCTGCCAGAAAAAAAGGTGGCAACTCTACTTAGACAACCTCTAACGACCATTGTGGAATCTAACAGTTAAGAGGCACACAGCCATAATGTATAGGTATTTTATGTTATTTTCCTGCCATCTCCCCTGGCTCAGGGGACTGCAAAGTGCATTCTGGGATAGCATCCAGCATTCATCAATGGAAATCAGAAACGGCCTTAGTAGCCAACCACTGCCACAGATCCAAGACAAAAAGGACACCTGCTTCCTTACCCCCGCCCCCCCAGCATTTCACAGATGAGAATAGAGGCTCTTGTGTGCATAGAATGCCCCTCTTCTCGCACCAAGGATCGGTACTGTCTGCAGCCTGAGTCCAAGACCCTGCAGTGCCTGAGTAGAAGGGGTGAGATGCCCCCCACCTTTCCTTTTCTTCCCTTTTGGCACACAGAACCCCCAAAGCCCACTGGTCCCCCTTTTTCCTTTCCAGCACCATTTGCATTCTGGGTCCATGGCTGCTGCTGCTGCTGCTGCTGCTGCTGCTGCTGCTGCTGCTGCTGCTGAAGAGGAGGAGACGGAGCCCAAAGATAAATGGAGGGGAAGGAAAGGGGGGAGCTGTGGGAGGGAGGGGCTCCAATTTCCTCCCCTCTTCCTTCTTCCCCACTTTCTAGTTTTCTCCATTTTCTTTTCCATGCCCTGACCTCCTCTGTCTGCTCCAAGGCTGCAGCGAATGAAAGAGGCGGGCCTTTGGTTGCTGGGTCCCTGTCAATCAGACCAGAAGTCTTGCGCGTCCACATTTGAAGAAGCCCCGCCTCCAGGAGCAAGGTCAGGTGGCAGGTGATCTGCTTTTGGCTCGTCTTTGGTGGGCAGAGAGTGGATTGTTCATGTCCACAGTGGGCTGGAGGGAGATGGGGGTGGAGATAGGGTGAAGGGCACCCCGAATCTGCCCCCCTTAGTGCACCGCTGATGCAATCCGCATCACCTCACCTCATGGATGGGCCACCCCAGGTCCCCCTAGTAGCCCATTCCTGCCCACTCCAGCTGGCAGGCTGCTCTGCAGGGAACTATCACAGCTCTGCTAACTGGAAATCTGAGGGAAATAGGAACCCAGGAGAGTTTGACATCCAAAGCCCATGCTGCTCTGTGTCACTGAGTGATTTTGAGCCCTCCCAAGTTCAAAGGTGATTGACTGTAATAATAGCTGTATGGAACGTCCATGGCCAGAGGTAGTATATCTCCGAAAACCAGAGGTTTGTTGGGACAAGTGAGGCGGGAGGGCGGCAGCTGCCTTCAGGTCCTGCTTGGGAGCTGCTTCCCACAGGCTGGCTGGTGTTGGAAACAGGATCGATGCTGGACTCAGAAGCGTCGGCTGATATGGGGCAGGGGGGGTGGGCCCCAGGGCGTAGGGGCGCTGAGGCTCTGGGGGGGCGCGGGCCTCCTTAATTTTCGGGTTTGGGGGGGGCATTTTTCGACGTTAGTCCAGCCTGGACTAGATGGGCCGGAGGTCTGACCCGGCTGGACTGACTCTTCTTCTGTATTGGCAACTGCAGCTATTAATCATGAGAAGGGGGAGCATAAAGGGGAACCAGGACGCCCGTGGGAGGAAGGCAGCGCTGGGTCTGACCCACAGGGAGAAGAAAAAAGGAGCAGGAGAGGAGCGGATATTAATTTTCAGCGTGGCAGAGGTGACAAAGAAATGTGTTCTCAGCTCTCTGGGACGTGCCGCAAACGCACATGGCTGTGGCTCTGTGCACAGTGCAGTTGTCTGCAGTGCTGCTGCTGCTGCTGCTGCTGGTGGTGAGCACAGAGTGTGCTGCTGCTTCGGCGCCCCCCCCCCCGGGGGAACCCAGGTTTCTCCTGCATAATTCTACAGGCAAAGCCAGGCACCAGACCTGAGCTCTCGCCGGCGTTCCACCCAGGAAGAGCCCAACTCCCCCAAATGGAGGGAGCACTGCCTGCTGGGAGCCGGGCCAGTGGTTTTGCCCTGCTTTTGTCCCTCCCCTGAAAATCCCCAAAGTGATGACCCCCCCCCCAAAAAAAAACATTGCCACGTGGTGTGACTGAGAGAGCGGGTACCATATTGCTTGTAATGCCATTTCTCTCTCTGGGGTACCCAGTGCCAGATTATTGGCGCTAAGGCCAACAAGACCGTGTCGAGCTGTGTTGTGTGTGTGCGCGTGTGCGCATCTGTGCTAAGCAGGGCAATCATGTCTGGGGCACTATAATCCCAGCTATAATTCACTCGCCTCCTGTTCAGGCTGAGGCTGCTGCCGTTGCCGGTCCCAGCAGCTCTCCAGGCCACCCAGGTGGGGACTGGGGTTGGCGGTCAATAGCGCCGGGGAGGGAGGGGGGAGCATAGCAGCACCCAAGGCGGGTCTGGGGGGCGCTTGCTTCAGAGCAGCCGCTCCTGTTGATTGCAGCAGGAGTCTTTTGCAAACAAGGTCAAGAAAAGGGAGGGGGGAATAGACTCTTTGCTCAGCTCCTGCAAGGAGAACACACAGCGTTTCATCGGCACGGCCATCCAGGGTGCCCCCCTCCCTCCCCCCTCCCTCCCACACAGAAACGGCTTTGCTGCACTGCCTGCCTGGGGTGCCACTGCAGTGTCGAGGCACGAAGTCAAACTCAGCAGGAGGCTTGGGGAAGATCGTTGCTCCACACAAAGGCCACCTAGAAATGGCCGTGTTGTTTTAAGCGGGACAAGTGACCTCACGCGGGGGGGGGGGAGGAGAATCCCTCTTCTCAACTTTCACCACCCTGCTGGTCTGGCTACAGAGGAAACAAACACACACACACACACGCACGCACGCACGCACGCACGCACGCACACACACACACAGACTGGCACACACATATTTGAATGTTCTCCAGTGCTGAAGGCTCTCAGGAGACACAGTTTGAGCAGCAATTAAACTACTCCCTGGTTTTCCTTTCCAACTTGTGCTCATTACAGGTGAGGAATAGCAAGAGATAACCAGAAGCTCTTAAGCCTACATTCTGGGAACCGTTTCTAAGCAAGAAGAGACTGCCAAAGAGAACTTGCTTGTCTCCTTTGGAGACCATGTTCCAGAATTGTCTGCTCAGCCTTTCTCCTGAGATTCCATCTGCTGTCTAGGGAATGTGGGTCTTCCATGACATCCATCCATACGTCCTTCGGTGACCAGCTGGTGGCCAGTTCACACATGATGGCAAGTGCCTCTGGATGCACTTGTGCCTCTGCGTGGGCAGTGGTGCATACGTGGTGGCCACAGCCATTTCTGTGCTGCTGGCATTCAGTGTGGTTGACGAAGCTGTAAGTGAGACCCAGGCTGTCTTTCTCCATCCACAAGGCCTCCCTTTGCCATTCGATACCGTCAAGGAGAACCATTGGCATGGATTCCCTTTCCTCCAGACAGCTCCTGCTTTGGCTCCTCCTCAGGGGCCTTCATGAATGCTCCCATGGGGTCTTCCTTGGCATTGGCTGACAAGCCCCTGTCTACTTGTCCATTATAAAAGCAAAACTTGTGATAACAGACCCTGCTTTGGCCTTGAGCATTCCTGTCTTCTCCATGGGGCTTGGGAGGTGGGTCTTGGCGCAACTGGAGATGAAAGCTGCAGGTACCCGCCAAAGGGTGCCCTTCTAGGGCTTGCCGCAGGCACCCTCAGCACCAAGGTCTGCCAAGTAGACTTAGGGCAGAGCAGCAGTTGAACGAGAGGCAAGGGTCTCTAGCCCCCTTCCTCCTGAGGAGGTCCCAGGCAGGCTGCTGAGAGAACTGAGCCCTCCCAGAGAAGCGATCGAGGCTTCCAGCACCACCGGCACTGGCCTCGTCCCACAGCCATGCACAGTTGTGGCCACCAAGGCAGCTGTTGCTGTGCCCAAAGTGTACTACTGGGAGAAGTAGTACATTGTTGGTCTTCCACAGTCATCTGTTCTTCCTCTTATTCTGCTGTTTCTCTCTCATATCTCGACTTCTGGCCAACGTAGAGCAAAAGACAGAGCAGATTTCTCTGCCCAGGAAGTCTTCTCCTGCCACGTTGCTCTGAGTGAGGCAGCAGCCAAGCCTTGTGTTCCGGTACCTAGATGGGCGCACTGGTACTCAGCCCACTTCCAGCTGTCCGAGTGCCCCTTGCTGCTTGCTTCAGAAGCTGCTGCCTCCTACCAAGTCGGACCCTTGGTCCCTGCAGCTCAGCATTCATGGGCTATGCCCCTTGGCACCAGCTCTTGGGGGTTCCAGGCAGGGGTCTCTCTGCATGACCACCAGTGCTCAAAGCAGCTGTCCTCACTCCCATCCCAACTGCCCAAACTAGGTGGGTAAGAAGGGGACGCAGATCTCGGTATGGACAGTAGGGTTCCTTGCTGTTAGGAGGGAGCATTAAGGCAGGACGGGCACTTTGGGATACGTTGCTTCTGCTCCATTTTTGAACGGCGGTGTGCGCACTTCTCCATTCTATTCTCCTTTCACTATAACCCCATATTGTGGGGAGAACATGGCAAGGCAGGAAAAAACCAACAACTCAAAAAACAACAACCCAGCCCTAAAATACATGGTTGTGACTCTAACTAGAGGAAGCGACTACAATTTCTCGTCTTGCTCGCGGCCTCCGCTAAGGCACAGAGAAGCGACGTGGTGGTGGCTGCAATTATCGAGCTGCTAACCAAGCTCCAGGGTGGGGATGTGGGGAAATGGGGAGAGGGAGGAAAGCTGGGAGTTTGCTATAGGATGGACTTGAACGATGCAACGCAGGGACCGACCAAAGGGGCTGCCAAGAAACCGGAGGTTTCCCCTTGCTTCCATTTAACTGAGTGGCGGGCAGCAGGGGGAGGCAGCCGAGGAATATCAGAGCTTTTGTTTCCCCAGTGAAACTTTAGCAGTAGAAATGTTAATTGTGGATCCTTGCGGACAAGACGCTGAAATCCTAGATGGTCGCTGGTCTTTTCTGGAACGGGCTGTGGCTCCCGATCTTGGCTTCCGACCCAAGTCACTTGGGTTCCTCTTCCCCCTACCCTGCCCCCAGCATGCCCAGAGAATGGATTGAGTGTTAACTGTTCACTAGCAAGACAGAGCAGGTTCAGCCAAGCTCACCTGTATACGAAATCAGAGAATGTGATAGACGGAGAGTGGCACTGAGGACAGGTAAGCCCTGAAATTCTGGAGAGGCCAAGGCTTGGCTGCTGCCTCACTCAGAACAACGCGGCTGGAGAAGATTTCCTGGACAGAGAAATCTGCTCGGCCCCAAAACCAGCACTGTGTGTCTGCTCTGATCCTGCAGGAAAGCAGAAAATCTTGAATCTTGATCTGATTCTGCAAGGAAAGTACAGACTTCATTTTTTGAAAAGTTGCTAGATTTTGTGATTGCAACATGATGCTTGGAAGTACATACATACGATGAGCCATGTTCACAAGCAGGGCTGGACGGCAATATCCTTCTTCCAGTTACACACTGTTACGTTACCCCCAACACCAGTGTTCAGACGTATGCTGTGCTAGCCATCTCCGTTAGTAGCTGTTGCTTCGAGACGGACCTGTCCTCTCTGTGAGTTTGTCTAGGCCCCTTTTCAAGCCAGCCAAGCTAGTGACCAGCGCTGCCACCACAGAAGTCTGAAGGCTCTGGGGACTCCAGCACACCAGAAAACTACCACTAGCAAACTGAGAATCAATGATGCAAAAGAGTGAATGGGCAGAATACATGATGCAGAATAAGAGGAAAGAAGTAAACTTACTCAATTTGCATAACTGGTTCCATTCACGGTGCTGAAGTCAGGTTGCAGATTTGTAATTTTTCTCCTTTTTAAAACTGCAAAATAAACACAGGCCTTTTCCATTCCTCTGAGCCAAATCTGAATCACTGCTTTACCGTGTGTGTGTGTGTGTGTGTGTGTGTGTGTGTGTGTGTGTGACCTCTGAATCTCCCTCCTCCCTCTCTGAAGAGGGTACCTGCTGCATCCTTGGGGCATGATGTCCTTGCAACTCCTTGCTGGGTGCAATTGGTCAGTACAGTAACCCAGTTGGGGCAACTAGACATGTGCAACCATTTTTTAAACTTGTTTTGCTTTCTTTTTATTTTTCACTGTTAGATTGGGTTATTTTTCATTCATCTCATGAATGTTAAAATAAATTTTAAAAAGAACATGAAAACGTACTTGCAAATGTAGTTCCTGGCAGAAGCCCCAATGCTCCGATTTTTAAGTGGATGCAGCATTGTTTCAGGGCAGTGTGGGTAAAAAAGCTCCCCTCCCTCCGCCATTTGTCTCCCATTCCATCTCTCCAAAACATGCCTCATAGGGGTTCATGATTTGGTGGCAATTCAGCTGTCCCAGGTCTCTCACAATTGACTGGAAGAAAAAAAAACAGGATGAATTCAATTTTCTGGTCAGAGTTTTCCAAGTCCCCCAACCAAGTTGCGTGAATGCTACACAGCCATACCCTGGGAAAAGACCACAGCTCAGCGCCAAAAGACATTCTTGACATGTGGCAGAAGGTCCCGGGTTCAATTTCTTACATCTCTAGAGTTAAGAATGGCGACAAATCGCTGCCAGCATCCTCGAAGGGCTGCTACCAGTCGGAGCAGATCGCAGTCAATGGACTGGCCGTGTCTTAGGCCCTTAAGTTACAACTACTTTTGTACACAGCTGTATAGTTTTCAGCATCCACCAGCAGGAGGCGCCAAGAAGGATTCGGAGGTCTTGCAAGGGCAGTGAAGTCCTGACCTCTCAAGGATGGCAGAGGGGAATCTGTTCTTACGGTTCAGGCCATAACCTTTGCAAAGACCTCTGGAAATCAGCAAATTACATCCTTGACCCCCTCTGTCTGCAGCTGCTCTCCGCGAATTACGAAGCTGCTTTATATCGAAGCTTACCTGACCAGTGGTCCCTTGAGTTCAGCAACGTCCAGACACTGACTGGCAGCTTCAGACGGAGCCTTTCCCCGCCGCGACCTTCTGCACGCAAAACAGGTGCTCTACCTCTGAGTGAGAGCCCCACCGTGACCCCGCCTGTCAGGGGATTCGCCAGAAACCCTATGAAGCAGCAGTCAGTCCCATGACTGGATTTCTGACCAAGCAGTGAACTCTGGACCTTCTTAGGCATATCAAGGTCTTCTCTCGCTAGATCCAATTTGACCGCTGACCTGGGCAATTCCTTATGTCTCTGTAGATCTCTCTCTTCCTACCACCTAGCCTTGGCATATCCTTGAAATGGGAAAGTGCTACATACATAGCTAATAGCTATGTATACATATATCATTATTAGCTGTTGAGAAAGGGGAAAAAGCCAAATTAAAGCTCGGGATAGAGAAAGTCCTTTGCTAACAAAAGCAGAAACATAATTTTGCAGGAGAACCTCAATTCCCGAGGCTAGTGCCAGGAGTGATTCCCTTGCCAGCCGCAAACACCTCCTGCCCCAAATTCCCACCTGTCCTGATTCTGTAAGCCCTGCCATAAAAGGGGGTTTCTTTACCGATCTCCCTGTTCACCTTTATAGGTATTTCTTATGGTCTTCTATGTTTGTTTTTAATTAAAAATGCATCTGGGGGAGAGGGGAGAGTCAAAGACCACCCGTTCATAAGTGTCCCATTTTGCTAGCCTCTGAGAGGTGTTTTCATGTCACCGCAAGAGCAAAAAGCAACGTACAGATGCATACTCACCCTCCAGATGTCTCCAGCGTAGCTTTGCTGAGGTGAGACCTGTTTCTATGGCTACCAAGGTGCACTATGGAAGGTACACTATAATTCGAGGAGGGTGTCTAGAATAGCCCAATCCTAACCCTCCTTCCCACCACCAGAACTAGCGTTCCAATGGTGGGGAGGGCTTTACAGCTGTCGTGAACAGCCTGCTGGAGGCTCATGCAAATGTGCACTGCAGCGAGGCCAGAGCAGCCCCATGTGTGGTGATGGACTGTCAAAGGACCGTCGACAATGGTAAGTTGGCGGGGAAGGTGGGACGGGGTGGGGGAGGGCAGAACAGGGGAGGGCGTATCAGGTCCGGGAAGGGGGTGGGTTCAGTGGCAGCAGTGACTACTGAATCCAAACTCTCTTCTCAGACCCAATTCTGCAGCCCTGGTCCACATGGACCTGCACCAGCGATTTCACTGGCTCCAAGCTGTGGAGGCTTACCACTGGGTAAAGGAACAAATGTTACCCAGAGGAGACCTCTGGGACTCCCCCCTCCCCCCCGCAGGATGCAGCGCAAGCTGTTTTGGCATGCCTGCATTGGCGGGGGAGGGAAGCATAGGATTGGGTTGGAAATTTGTCAGGACACAATCCTAACTTTGAGCTTGGTGTACGCCCAACATTTGTCAGTTCAAGGGCAGTTCTTGCCGGTTGTGGACACAAGCAGAAGCCCCCCCCCACCACCACCACCATAGTCTCCTCTGCATGCACACGTGGCCTCAGTTGGGCTGGGGCTTATGGTCACTCCTTCTTCCATTCCCCCCCACACTAATGCTGCTGCTGTTCCCCCTTGCCACTGCCAACGCCTCTCAGCCCCCACCCACCCACCCACCTGTCTAGGCAGCCTCTGCAGTGCTTAGGCTGCACCCTTTTTCCTGGCTCCACAAGCTCTCAGCAGTGCCAACTGCCAGCCAGTCAGGGCAAGGCAAACTCTGTCTTTCTTTTCCAACAATGATAACTTGGTTCTTAGACATCAGCCATACATGGGGTGGGGTTGGGGGGGGGGCTTGGCTCAGTAGTGGGCCCTCTGTGGTGTGTGGGTCTCAACAGATGCTCAACTACGCCATCTGCTGGTCCCAGTCCCGCAGTATCTTGAGAGTCTGAACCTTTCACACAAACAAGCAGTGCTGCTAGTCCTCAAGGTTGCAGACAAAGCCTCAGCTGTGTGAGCAGTTTCCACAAAGAGCCCTGCACCTTCTGATGTGCTGTGTCATCCAACTGCACAGAAACAAACCTTCCTGTGGTCCCAGGTCCCTACACATGTACTCAGAAGCAGGGGCGTCGCTGGAGCGTGGTGGGGGGGGGCGGGGCGCCCCCGGGTGACGCGCACCATGGGGTGACGCGCGACACCCTTCGGACGCTCCGAGGCTGGCTCCCGGGCCAGCCTCGGAGCGTCCGGAGGGCGACGCAGGGGGGGGAGCCGGGTCGCCCCCCCGCGCCGCGATATTGTAGCGTCACTAGGGTGACGCGCGCCCCCTGCCCCAGGGTGACGCGCGTCCTAGTGACGCTACTGCTCAGAAGGACCCACTTTCACTCCCTGATGGCTCTCACTGAAAAGGACTTCAGGGAGCAGGGCTAGGAGAGTCTCTGCAGACCCACTACCGGTCAGAGCAGACGGCGCAGGGTCCAATGCGCCAGTGAGTACTCAGCCGAAGGCAGCTGAGCTGCTCCCTCCTCCCACAATGCGGCTCCTTCAGAGGGTCACCTGGCGGCCCCAGTGCTTACACAGCCAATTCTATCTGGAGGCTAACGACTGATTCGGTAGAATAGCCCGGAATGGGAGAGGATATTCTGAAGCTTTCCTGGCAGCTAGGGTTCTCTTCCACACTCTGGAGGAGACCCCCAGCAGGACTTGGAGATGGTGACCCCCCCCCCTCATCAGGGCAGGGTGCTGGTGCTGCAGCTGCAAGAAGAAGACACCGTCGTGATGCCCGTGCCAAACCGCCATCATCATTTCCCGCCCGGGGCTTCTGCTGCCAAGGAAATCAAGTCTGGGAGGCTCTGCTTCTGCCCCAGAACTGTTCACCGTTGGAGCATGTGGGGCACAGAGTACAGTGTTCCTCTCTCTTGTAGCCTAAACCACATTCGTTGGGTGCATCTCAGCAAGCAAGGTCAACAGCACAGTTCAGCATTTTTCATTGTTCCAGCACCTGGGTATAGCCCAAAAAGTGGGGGGGGGGAGTCAAGACAAACCGGTGTGCCAGGCAAGAGACGGCTGGGAGGAGCCATGGCCAGGGGGGCCTTTGCTCTGCCTCAGCTGTTGCTCCACCTGGGACCCTTCCTGGAGAAAGCAGATCTGGCAACAGTAATATCTCTCCCCCCCCCCAGTTTCAGCTCATTTAGACTACTGCCACGTCCTTTACTTGGAGATGCCCTTGAAGACAGTTCGGAATGAGCCCAGAGTGGGTGGGCCTCATGGCCAGAACGCAGCATCACGCAGGGGCTTTGTGATGGTCTGCACTGGCTTCTGGTGTGCTTCGGAGTCCGTCCAGCCCAAAGGGCTGCTTATTCCCTACCCATCCCTGCCTGTGCCTGGCAGGAGTCCAGAATACCTGAAGGCCCGCCTCCTTCAGGATGAACCTACTCGCACTCCACGTGAGAGGCTGCTCTGTGTCCCACCACTGCCCTCGGAGGGGACGCAGCAGGACAAGACCTTTGCCGTGGCAGCTGTCCCATCTTGCAATTCCCTCCACTGTGAGGGTTGACTGGTTTTCCCCAGAATTTCTTTTGCAGGCCATTCGTTTCGTCTGCTGCTGGTTTTCTGTCTTGTGTTTTACGATCGATTATGTTCCTATTGGTGAAAGTTAATTGGATTGATTTATTGCGAATTTTAATCTGCAACCTGCCTTGATGGACTCTTGAATCTTTTAAACAAACAAACAAACAAATAGCAAGCATGCAAAAAACAGCCAGCAGATAAAAAGAAGTGAACAGAAACCATAAACTGCAATCAAAGACATCCTAAAACACCTCCTGGAAGGCACGTTTGGTCCTCTTTCTGTGTGTAAAGATGATAAACCGCCAGTCCAAATGAATGTGTCAGCAAACACACGGTTAACTAGTACATTTCCTTTAAAAAAAAAAAAGGATCCTGTGGATTATATGTGAAACTCCACATAGCAGAAGGCGGAGGGAAGGCAGACCGCATCTCCAGAGACATTTAAGAGCTTTAACCAGGTCATCTGCTGGCTTGGCATCCCTGCAGCGCGCCGAACACCATACCGTACCACCTTGTTCTCTGATCCTATCTGATTTCATGTGCTAAGTAGGGTCAGTGTAGGTCACAACCCAGGTGGGAATACTAGTCTGCATTGAACCTCAGCCTGCTCCAGGAAGTTGGGCTGGTGGGTCACTAGGGGGCGCTCTTTTCTCTGTCAATGGAGAGTCTACCTTGTGAGAACACACAGGAGGGGGGGGGACATCTGGCCAGGATTTTACCCGCCCTAGTTGGACTATCATCCTCTTGGCCCAGATAGCAGAGCAGGAGGGTATAAAATGAGGGGGGGGGGAAACCTTCGTGTGTCCAAAGTTTTTGTTATTTTCTTATATTCTCTAAGATGCCTTTAAAAAAAAAGATGGCACCCTCTGGGGTGGAAAACTCTGCATATGCTTAAAGGTGTTCTCTCCTTATATTAAAAAGGCTTCCTGTTAGAAGAGAAAGGCACTCTGCACATGATCAGAAGAAGCCTTTTCATTTCAGCCCATTACAAAAACTACACTCTGTTCAGGTAACAGGGTTGTGCTTGGGCTGAGGCACCAGAGTTTTGACAAACCAAAGTGACTGAAGGGGAGCAGCCTTGCCCAGAGCTGTGCTCAGCCCTTGGTGTACAGAGGACTTCTGTGGGACATGCACCATCACCATGCGGAGGGGACCACCACGCACCACCCCTCGCAGCTTCGTGTCATAGCTTCGTGTCATCTGCAAACGTGGCTACCTCACTGCTCCCTCCTAACTCCAGGTCACAGGCTGGCTAGATGGATCTTTGGGTTGATCCAGGATTCTGCTTCTGATGTCATTATGGTTAGTCAGACAAGATTGATTGATGGCATGTATATTTTTGGCAGGAAAGCTGCATAACTAAATTACCAATTAAACTACTGCTATCGCTAGTACATGCAGAGTGCTTTTCTCTCACCACTGAGCAGCCGCTGCCTGGCATCAAAGGATTCCAGGCCAGAGTTGCAAAGGTAACACCAAAGGTAACCAGATGCAAAAGAGGGCAGGAGGACTGCTGCTGCTGCTGCTGCTGCTGCTGCTGCTGCTGCTGCTGCTGCTGCTGCTGCTGATGATGATGATGATGATGATGATGATGATGATGATGATGATGATGATTTTTGTACGATTGGGGATGACCAGGCAAGTGGCAATTCAACCCTGGATTAAAATATCACAAGAAGCCAGGAGCAATGGACAGGAAAAACTTTAAATACCATGAGTACATCCTGCTCATTCCCATTATGTGCGACTTGCAAGTCAGTTCATGAAAGCATAACAGATTTTGTGAAGCCTGTTACAGAGTTATCCAGATTCAGAAGTGACAGAATTATATTGAACCTGAGTTGTAATCAATATTCAGACCAAATCTTGACACAGTTATACATGCCTTGCCTACATCCAGATTAGACAACTCTAATGTGCTTTATGGTGGCTCACCTCTGAAAAGTGTCCAGGAACATTTGCATTAACACTACATAAGAACATAAGAAGAGCCCTGCTGGATCAGGCCAAAAGCCCATCTAGTCCAGCTTCCTGTATCACACAGTGGCCCCACCAGATGCCTCAGGGAGCACAAGACAACAAGATAACCTGTTTCCCGTTGACACTCCCTTGCACCTGGCACAGAGAAAACCCACTTCTAAAACCAGGAGGTTGCTTATGGCTTGTAACCTGTGATGGTCTTTTCCTCCATGAATCTGTCCAAACCCCTTTTAAAGGCATCTAGGCCAGGTGCCATCACCACATCCTGTGGCAAGGAGTTCCACAGATGAATTACACGCTGGGTAAAGAAGTATTTTCTTTTGTCTGTTCTAACTCTCCCTCCACTCAATTTTAGTGCATGTCCCCTGGTTCTGGTGTTGTGCGAGAGGGAGAAGAATTTCCCTCTATCCACTCTCTCTATCCCATGCATAATTTTATACGTCTCAATCATGTCCCCCCTCAGGCGCCTTTTTTCTAGGCTGAAAAGCCCCAGACGCTGTAGCCTTTCCTCATAAGGGAGGTGCTCCAGCCCACGAATCATTCTGGTCGCTCTTTTCTGCACCTTTTCAAGTTCAACTATATCCTTTTTGAGGTATGGTGACCAGAATTGGACGCAATACTCCAGATGTGGCCTTACCATCGATTTGTACAAAGGCAGAATGATATTGGCCGTTTTAGTCTCAATCCCTTTTTTAATGATCCCGAGCATGGAATTGGCATTCTTCACAGCCGCCGCACACTGGGTCGACACTTTCATCGACCTGTCCACCAGCACCCCAAGATCTCTCTCTTGATCTGTCACAGACAACTCAGAACCCATTAGCGTGTATGTGAAGTTTTGGTTTCTTGCCCCAATGTGCATCACTTTGCACTTACTTACATTGAAGCGCATCTGCCATTTTGCTGCCCATTCTACCAGTTTGGAGAGATCCTTCTGGAGCTCTTCACAATCCCTGCTGGTCTTCACCACCCGGAAAAGTTTAGTGTCATCTGCAAACTTGGCCACCTCACTGCCTATCCCCAACTCCAGGTCATTTATGAATAAGTTGAAAAGCACCGGTCCCAAGACCGATCCTTGGGGCACACCGCTTTTCACCTCTCGCCATTGTGAAAATTGCCCATTGACTCCCACTCGCTGTTTCCTGGTCTTCAACCAGTTCCTAATCCACAAGAGGACCTGCCCTCTTATTCCCTGACTGTGGAGTTTTCGCAGGAGCCTTTCATGAGGGACTGTGTCAAACGCCTTCTGAAAATCCAGATATATAATATCCATGGGTTCGCTTGCATCCACATGCCTGTTGACCTTTTCAAAAAATTCTAACAGGTTTGTGAGGCAAGACTTCCCCTTGCAGAAGCCATGCTGACTCTCCCTCAGCAGAGCTTGTTCTTCTATGTATTTTAAGATTTTATCCTTAATGAGACTTTCCACCATCTTCCCTGGAACAGATGTTAGGCTGACCGGCCTGTAGTTTCCCGGGTCCCCCCTCCTTCCTTTTTTAAAGATTGGTGTGACATTAGCTATCCTCCAATCCTCTGGCACAGTGGCCATTTTAAGGGACAAGTTGCATATTTTGGTCAAGAGGTCAGCAACTTCATTCTTGAGTTCCTTCAGAACTCTTGGGTGGATGCCATCCGGGCCTGGTGATTTATTGATCTTTATTTTGTCAATTAAGTCTGAGATGTCTTCTCTTTTAACCTCTATTTGACTTAATTCTTTATTCAGGGGAGAACGTTCCGGCAGCAGTATTTGCCCGAGGTCTTCTGCCGTGAAGACAGATGCAAAGAACTCATTTAATTTCTCTGCAGTCTCCAAGTCCCCTTTTATCACCCCTTTCTCTCCCTCACCATCCAGCGGACCAACCGTTTCCCTGGCAGGTTTCCTGCTTCTAACATATTTGAAGAAGTTTTTATTATTCCCTTTTATGTTGCGTGCCATACGTTCCTCAAAGTCTTGCTTGGCCTCCCGTATCATCTTTTTACATTTCTTTTGCCACAGTTTGTGCTCCTGTTTATTTTCCTCATTAGGGCAAGACTTCCATTTACGGAAGGAAGCTTCCTTGCCTTTTATAGCCTCCTTAACTGTGCTTGTTAGCCATGCCGGCACCCTCCTGGACTTGGTCGAGCCCTTCCTCCTTTGTGGGATACACTCCCGCTGGGCCTCTATGACTGTTGTTTTAAACAGCCTCCATGCACTCTGGAGCGATTGGACTCTTTTTACCTTCCCTTTCAGCTTTTTTTTAGCTAGTCTCCTCATTTTGGGGAAGTCTGCCCTTCGGAAGTCAAGGGTTTTCGTGTCAGATTTGCTCGGCCCTCTCCCTCCGACATGCATGGCGAAATAGATCGCAGAATGGTCACTGTTCCCCAACGGTTCGGTAACATTTACCTCCCTGACCAGATCTTGAGTGCCACACAATATCAAGTCCAGAGTCACCTGTCCTCTGGTCGATTCCGTGACAAGCTGCTCTAAGGCACAGTCATTTAACATATCCAGAAATCCAGTCTCTCTTTCATGACCTGAGCATGAATTGACCCAGTCGATGTGAGGATAATTGAAGTCCCCCATGACTACAACCCTGTCTCTCATTGACACCTCCCTGATTTGCTTCCTCATTTCAAGATCCCCTTCAGGTTTTTGATCTGGAGGACGGTAGCATGCCCCTACTATTACATCACTCTTGGAGCCTGGTAATCTAACCCACAGTGATTCTACGGAGGAGTCAGATCCCCCCTCCAGCTCTACTCTGGTGGATTCTACCCCCTCTTTGACATAGATGGCCACCCCACCTCCAACACGCCCCTCTCTGTCCCTCCTATAGAGTTTATATCCTGGAATTGCAGTATCCTACTACCAGTATCCTCCGCATTCCACCAGGTTTCTGTTATACCTACTATGTCAATGTTTTCCCTAGCCACCAAACATTCCAGTTCTCCCATCTTTGCCCGTAGACTTCGGGCATTTGCATAAAAGCACTTATATACCTGGTCCCCCAAGAAGGGCTGCTTGTTTGCACCTTTATTCCTGCAGCCTTCTGTCCTGCTAGACTGGCTGTCATGTCCCATCACGCTACCACTCCCAATTTTTACTCTGCTATTTGACTGTTCCCCATCCTCTGCACCCTCATTCCCTAGGGATGAGGAGTCCCGAACCGGATGCCCCTCGGCTCCTGTCGGCTTTCCCCCAGGAGTCAGTTTAAAAGCTGCTCTGCCACCTTCTTAATGTTACGCGCCAGCAGTCTGGTTCCGTTTTGGTTCAAGTGAAGCCTGTCCCTCTTGTACAGGCCCGGCTTGTCCCAAAACGTTCCCCAGTGCCTAACAAACTTAAACCCCTCCTCCTGACACCAGTGTCTCATCCACGCATTGAGACCCCTGAGCTCCGCCTGCCTAGCTGGCCCTGCGCGTGGAACAGGTAGCACTTCTGAGAACGCTACCTTTGGGGTCCTGGATTTGAGCTTCCTACCTAGCAACCTAAATTTGGCCTCCAGGACCGCCCGGCTACATTTCCCCACGTCGTTGGTGCCAACATGCACCACAACCGCTACCTCCTCCCCAGCACTCTCTACCAGCCTATCTAGACGAGAGGTGATGTCCGCAACCTTCGCACCAGGTAGGCAAGTCACCGTGCGGTCCTCACATCCGTCACAGACCCCCCTTTCTATGTTCCTGACTATAGAGTCACCCACGACAAGAAGCCCCCTTCGCCCCCTCCCCAGAGGAGTATCCATAGTGCGACTGGATACGGGCCCATCACCTGAAGAAGGGGTCCCCACTGTGGGATTGTTTCCCTCTTTTCCAGAGCAATGTCCTCCAGCCCTGAGACTCCCTTTCCTGGCAGCTGAGGCGCTGGCCAACTGAGGGTAGGACGATGCCTCCACGTCCCTAGAAGTCTCACCCTGGTTCCTCTCTACCTGTCTCTGCTTCTCCAGGTCAGCAACCGTGGCTTCAAGGGAGCGAACCCGTTCCCTGAGAGCCTGGAGCTCTTTGCACCGAGCACACACCCATGACTTGTGCCCAAGAGGCAGATAGTCATACATGTGACACTCAGTGCAAAACACTGGATAGCCCCCACCCTTCTGCTGGCTGTCTGACTGCATAGCTTTTGAGTGTAAGTTATGGATTTATCAAAGTTTGGGTACCTTAATGTTGTTGGAGCTCTCCTCTCTTCCTCTCTCCTCTCTTCAAGGAAAGCGCCGGGCAGTGTGTGGGGCCTGGCTTCCTCGCCCAGCTGCTTAACTCGCTGTGTCTTTTTTACCTTGCCACTTTGTCTCAGTGAGCCACTTGGTCCCAGTGAGGCCACTCGCTGCTTTGTAAAGCCATCCTCTGCCGCTGCCTGCCGCCACCGCCGCCTCTGGTTTTCTGGTTTTGCCCCCCATCTGCTGCCCCCGCCACATCCACCTGCCAGCCGGCCCAATGCGTCTTGGGGCCAGCCGGAATTGAAATGCTGCCTGTGAAATGCCATGTACCTGCATGCAGAGGCGTCACTGCCTCTGTTGGCGCCTGGAGCAAGGGGGGGTTGGCGCCCCTATAATTAAATATCGCCACGGCCGACAGGCCGCGTCACGCTCCGGGGGGCGGCGCGCTCCGGAGGGGGGGCGGTGTGCTCCGGAGGGGGGGCACGCTCCGCCTTCCCCCCCTAAGGAAGGCCCGCTGCAAGAACAGTATTTATACCGTTCTTTTTGCGCATGCTCAGACTGTTACTGAGGGAAAAGGGCGGCTCAAATCCCTGACCCAGCAGTACACCTTTCTCTCTCTCTCCAGCTTGAGAGTGTAAAGGGTGCTGGTCGTGACAATTACCATGTTCATAATGCTTGCTAGATGCCTTGAGGGTTATTGATAGGACAGCAGGATGGTGTAGTGGTTTGGGAGTCGGACTTAGACCTGGAAGATCCAGGTTCAAATCCCCGCTCGGCCACGAAGCTTCCTGGGTGACCTTGGGCCAGTCACTATCGCTCAGCCCCACCTACCTCACAGGGTTGTTGTGAGGACAAAAAAAAGGAGGGGAGCTCCTTGGAGGAAGGGCGGTATAAAAATGTGAAAAATAAAATAAATAACCTCCAACATTTCACAGGTGAAAGTGAAGGTTGGCACTGAAATTTTTACAAACTGAAACTTGAAGTGAATTTCAAGGTTCCTCCCAATTAGAAGCATCTGCAAATTTTCAAGGAAAGCCAAACAAGTTTCTGTAAATGTGAAATTTCTCGGGGGGGTTCTGCACCCTAAAACATTCCTAAAATACGTGCTTATGATGACCCTGTTTTCAGACAAGGATCGCTTTGTGAGTCGCCCCCTCCAGTGTCTCCATGGTTACACATAGCTGGTTTTTTACCACCTGGCTGTATTTATTTATTTATTTACAATAGTATTGTTTTATAAATGCTGCATATCCCTCGCTTTCTCCTCCCACTCAAAGCAGCGGACAACATAAGTATTAAAACCAGCAATAAAACCACAGACGCCGAGTGGATGCCTAAGGTCTTATCCTCCCTCCCGCTTTCTCCCACATTGGACAGTTGGTGTTCAGGGAGGGCCCCTTGTTGGGGGGGGAGGAGCTGGAAGGAGGGCAGGGGGCAATAGCCAATCTTCCGGCGATGGGAAGGCCAAGGAGATAATTCGTTACATTCATATCATATCAGATATCAGAAAAACAGAATATTCGGGAATTAAGATTTTTAGATGATAAAGGAAAAGTTAGCTAATCTTTTTGTGAATATTTGGATACCACTTATAGATTCTTTAAGAGAGAGAGTGAGAGAGAAGAAGTGATGAAGTGTGGATTTAATGAATAGTATATTAGAGATATAGGCTTAGTTAGATATTATAAGTAGAAAATATATAATAGTATACAAGTAGGATTTACAGCTTCGCGCTTGCTGATGTTGTATTGTTTTGTTTTATTGTTTTGTTTTGTTTGGTAGTTTACTAATAAAATTAAATACATGATTTAAAAAAAAGAAAAAAACAGAAAAACAGAATATTAAGAAAGAATGGCTTAATCAACAGTATAGGCCACAATATCCCTCAGCACCTGCAATGTGTGAAATGGCGTGCTCGAAATTGGGTGCATCCACCTCACTCGTCAGAGACTTAACTTGTCCGGGGAGGGAACTGAACACTGAAGAATGATCGCTCTTCTAGCACCTCACACAAACAACACATAGGGACAAAACTGGACCGTGAATTACAAGGAGGCGCGGGCAGGGAAATAGTGAAGAGCCTGTAGGCACCTCTCTGTATGGTTTCTGGCAGGGTTTAAAAACATTTTTATTCCACCTGGTTTTCGATGAGGAGGAACCTCCTAGGGACCCTTTTTTAACTTAACACCTATAGGTCTGTCTTGCTGTTTTTATGCTATTTTAATTATATGTTATTGCTGTTTTTACATCTTAATCTGCTCCGGTATCATTTTAATTGTTTTCTTAGTTTTATTTTTTTAATTGATTAGTTTTTCTCAAATGGTACATTCTTGGGGGGGGGGAAGAAATAAAGTTTTATTTAAAGTTTGTTTTAACTGCTTTTATTTAATGTTTTTATTATGTGACATGGTGTTTTTTTGTTTTTGTTTTTTTTGTTATATCCTGCTTTGAGTGCTGAAAAAAGCAGTATAACATCTCTTAAATAAATTGTGTATGGACTGGATATAATGAACAGGCTATAACTTTTGTTGTTGTTCAGTCGTTAAGTCGTGTCCGACCCTTCGTGATCCCATGAACCACATCCCGCCAGGCCTTCCTGTCCTCCACTATCTTCCTGAGTTCGCTCATTTTCATGTTCATTGCATTGGTGATGCTGTCTAACCATCTCATCCTTTGCCTTCCCCTTCTCCTTATAGGGAACCAAACTAAATAAATGCCGGTTTGGGGGTGTGCGGCTGCTTTTCCCCCCCACCCCAGGGGCACGTTAGTCCCCAGTGAAAAGCCCTCACTCGCAGCCTTGCTGCATAAGCCCAGCACATCTTCCATGTCTCCAGCGGAGAGGCTGCTCACTGCTGACCTCGAGCCCATTCAGCTTCTGGCCCAGAGTCGGGGAAATCACAGGCTCTCCAGCCAGGTCCTTATCCTGGGAAGCACAAACCGTTCTTCAGCAGGCTTGTCTCAGCGATGCCAGCCGTTCCGTTAAGTACCAGCATCCTGAACGGGGTGCCGAGAAGGCGTTTCGTGGATGCATGTAGGAAGCCGGCTGAAAAAAAACAACACTTTTATGAGGTGGTTATTAAATGATTGTGCCGTGCCAAGCACTCAGAGGCAGAGCTGCCAGCTTGTCTGCTTGCTCCACAAAAATTAAAATAATGAGAGAGGCCATAAATATGACACATGTAATGGCTGATCTTTCCCCCTTTGCAGCCTAAGGAGTTTCATCATCCTTGTCGTGGTGGGAAGAGAAATCCATCGCTGCAGCAGCCACGTCATCTTAGGGCCTCCTCTGCTGCTACTCTGGGTGCCGGAATAAATGGACGGTGCACACTGCTGGGAATATTCTGTTGGCCACCTTCATCTCAAAATTGAGACTGCAGAGCAGGAGAAGTTGCAGAAGGAGCAACCAGAAATATCTGGTCCTTTTCCATATAGGAAAATGTAGGGGTGAGTTTTTCTTTCTCTTGGGAGTGGGGGATAAGCCCGTGTGGTTGCCGGGGCTTGTCGGTTCGATTCAGTCGGGCCGTTGCTTTGGTGGCTACACTGGCTGCCGGTTCGTTTCCGGGCACAATTCAAAGTGCTAGTTTTGACTTTTATAGCCCTTAACGGCTCGGGTCCAAGGTACTTGAGGGACCGCCTCCTTCCTTATAATCTGACCCGTACTCTGAGGTCATCAGGGGGGGGCCTGTTGACCGTGCCGCCATTGGCGGAAGTGAGGGGATGGTGACGAGGAATAGGGCCTTCTCAGCAGTGGAATTCCCTCCCCCTGGAATTAAGAACGGTTCCCTCTTTAGAGACCTTTCGGCGGGGCCTCAAGACGTTTTTATTCAGGTTGGCGTTCGATGGCTGACATGGTGGGCTGGCTTTTTAATTGATGTAATCATAAGGTGACCCACTGGGGTTTGTTTGTTTTAATTGTTTTAATTACCTATTTTAATTATTTTTATTGTATTATATTTTTATTATGTATTTTAACATGTTCTATTGTAAGCCGCCTTGATTGCCCTTATCGGGAGAAAGGAGGGGTAAAAATTCTATAAATAAATAATAAATAAATAATTCAGTGCTGAAATCTAAACTGGGCCTAAACGTTGTCCAACACAACCACCCTGTGAACTAAGCTAAGCTCAGAGATAATGACTGGCCCAAAGTCACCCATCAAGCTTTGTGACTGAGAGAGGATTTGAACCTGGGTCTCCTTGGGTCTAACATGCTTACAGCACAATCCTATGTGTATTTACTCAGAAGTAAGTCCCATTATGTTCAACGAAGCTTACTCTGAGGAAAGTGTGCATAGGATTGCAGCCTAAAACTCCTCCATGCTGGCATATAAACAGCATAGTTCTTAAGGCCCTCAGTCGGTCCTGTACACACAGGAGACAAAATCCTCGCTGAAATGGCTGCGGGACGGTGGGGGAAAGAAAGAAGCAAAAACCAAAGGGCAAAATGATAAACTATGACCTATAATAATAAGGCCAAGAGTCCTCTGAAGCCACAGAGAGTTCTCCGTTCTCGATACTGGGCTGAGGCAATCGCCTCTCGGCTTCTGGAGAGAATCTCAGATGCCGCTGGATCTGCGGGGAATGCAGCGCTGATCTTGGGGAGGGTGTTACACTGGGATTAGTAGCCTGGCAATGTTTTGACTGGCCCCAAAGCCATGTTTTGACTATGGCCCATGCCACCGGGGAGCAAGGCTGCTCCGCTTGCAGTGGAAATGCCTCAGCAGCGTTCGTTCGGGGACGGTAGGAAAGGCAGCTGGCCGCAGAAGAGGGCATTCCTTGTACACCCTATCCCCTCCACTCTGCCAGACATCCCCAAGGTGTCAGGTGGCCAGGGACCAGCTCTTTGGAATTCAGCAGTTGCTGCCAGACATTCCAGAGTTGGTCAGTGGAGGGACAAAGAAAGCCAAGGGGATCCCCTAGGCTTGCAGAGGCACAAAGAGGCCGCTTGTCCTCAGCCTAACCTACCTCACAGGGTTGTTGTGAAGACAAAAGGAGGGAAGGAACTGTGTTCCCCACCCTGAGCTCTTTGGAGGAAGGTTAGTATAAAAATACTGTATGAAAAATAAAAATAAAATAAATAAGGTATATTTGTACCTGCACATCACTCCCCCCCCCCTAAACTTTACATAGGGAACATTTGCATGGGTCTTTGGAGGGTGGCAGATCTCTGCCCTGTTTCGAATTCTGAGCGGTCAGATGGGGCTGGCTATGGATTAGAAGCCCTCCTTCATCTTCACTGCATCCTATGTGTCACTGTCTTTTTTTTTCTCGGTTGGATCTTCATAGTTGCATCTTTTCACAGCTACTGCCTGGTATGATCGCTCCATTGACCTCCCCTCCAGGGCCTGCAGGAGAGCAGAAGAAAGGGACCGAGGCTTCAATCCTATACACATGTACGTGACTCAAGGGGGCTCTTACTTCTCAGAATAGGCATGTGTAGGATTGTGCTGTAAGGGACTATATGTGGCTAACTAAAATCACAAGGCAAATAAAAGCAGAGCCCTCCGCTGAAGTCAATGGCTGGCCCAGTTATAGTGCCACGTGGGGCAGCCAACTCCCAAGTCCTGCCATGACTCTTGAAACAGATCCGATGTTTGCCAGGGCAGATGTGGCCCACTCCACATGTGAGACCGGGGGGCATTTCCTCCTCCAGGCTGTGTAGCGCTACCTTATGCTGGGTCGGACCATAATTGACCCTCTAGCACAGCACCGTTGACCCCGACTGCAGCGGGGGGGGGCTCTCCAGTTTCAGACACAAATGGTCTTGGAGATGCTCTCAGCGACTGGGACCTGCTGCCTTCAAGGCAACAGTTCCACCAGGGCGTTTCAGCTCCTCCCCTCCGAGGCCAACTCAGATACGTTTGCCAAAAAGGAAGTTCAGCAGTCCAAGCGGCAAACATCATCTCCAAGACACCTCGCTTTCTCAGGCCACGCACACCTTTGGAGAGTACCTGCCCTCATCTCCCCATCGGCAGGCCCACGGGGAGATGCCTCCATGTGGATTTGCTTTCAAAAGCTTGGGTTCAACCAGCCTTTAGTAGGTAAGGCACACTAAATTTTTGATGAATTAAGATTGAAAGCACACTTCACTCAAACCCTCTCTAGGCTCAACACACACAGAAACAAATGTGGGGAATTGTCATTGCAGCTCTGCCTCCCTTTAGCTGCCTGTCACAGAATGGGTAGGAGAAGGACGTTGACCACCACGATTCTAAGTCACTTTAGACCTACTTCGCGCTGAGGTGGTAAACTGGAGTCTGGGCAGCAGGTACCACATCAAACTATTCACGTGACTGAACGCTTTTCTCAACAAAAAGCAAAGCCTACACGCAGAAAGCTAGCATGGCAAGAACAGAAGTAGAAGCCTTCTCCTTGGCATGCTATTTTTCTATACATGGGGATTTTTTGTGCATGAATGGGGAGCACTCTATCATGTGAGCCCCTACCCAAGTCTGAAGACACCTTAGACAGAACGAGGCCTCAGTGACTACGTGCCCAGAAGTCGGGGTGGCAGGAGTTCCAGGTTTATATTAACACAGAACAACAGAAGTGTGGGGTTGTGTGTCGGTAGCCTCAGAGAGGATTCATCCTCATGCATGCTCTGCTTTTGGTTTCTGCTTTTCTCAGAAAAAGAAAACTAGAGGAGATACAGTGTGGGGTGGGGGGGCAAGACATTTTGAGAGGGATCAGGAATGCCTTTCCAGGAGGTCCCAGGCTGATTTCTCCACGGTTCGCGGCCCCGTCACTGAGAAGCCTCACGAAATCAATAGGGAACCTGCCTTGCCTCCGAGCTCAGCTATCCACCTCACGTAAAGCTTTAATTACTTGCTGCCTCCCATGCTTTTGGGACGCCGGAGTCCATCACCCCTTAAGCTGCCTGCCCAACTCCTCAGCTCGCAAACAAGGTAGGCACCAGCTCAGTCGGCCAATGGCAAGCTGGTCACACAAGTATTAGGTTTTTCCTCTCGCAGTCTACAGTTTCACCGTTGTAGGAATTATACAGCCAAGACTACCCTCGGAATAATGGCTCCATTCACTCTCCCTCGAGACGAAGGCTAATGCAGATGGCAAACACCCACAGCGGGGGCAAATTGGCTTCTGTTTTCATCTGACGACTCCAATTCAAAGCAAATTTTGTTTTTGTTTACTGAATAAGGCTGGCCATGATCGGAACAATGCCGCTGTCTGGAGGAAAAGGACCAACTCCATGCTGGGGGCTTCAGAGTGTCTCGAATACCTGCCATGCTTCCATAAGCACATTGGCACCAGATGTCCAATTCAGCATCTCGAGAACGTCAGCTCGTAGCATTTGTTTTTCAAAAAGCAAGTTTCTAGTTCTTATGGTGTGAAGGTTATCTTCAAAACATGCAGGCAAAGCCTGGCCAAACCGGAGATGCCGGAGGAGGCCGAGTAGGAGGCCCAAAGAAGGGGCATTAGCACTCTGCATTTTTATTTAGTTACGGTCGTTATTTGGGTTCCCACTTTTTTAGAATTCCATTCTCCCAAAGTGACGAACAATTAACATGGAAATAAAAACCCTTAAAAATATCATAACAGAAAAATGGCACTAAGCATAAGCATCAACAGGAGATCCCTCCCCCCTCCCTGAAACCTTTCATGCACCACTTGGAGGTTCCATCATAAATCCAGTGATTTTTCACAAATGTCAGTTGATACCGAAGAACATGTAAGTCAGAGAACTGGAGAAAGGAGAGTCCAATGGAAATACAGAGGAATACAATATTTAGGAATAATTTTTTCAGTTGATCTTTCTAAACGAGGGAAGGGTTATGTAGCCCCAACAATAGAGAAGATGGCTATAGATTTGAAGGATGATCCCAAATGGGACTTTCCTAGTTGGGGCTAAAGGTAACTCTTAAGGTTTTGTTTGTCTTTATATCACTTCCACTCTGGTTCGCCCTGAAATTGCTTCATAAGGTTCAGTCAATTATTTGGAATGATAATGATCCTTGGGTATCGCAACAGCCTATTTTGCCTGGAGGACTGTCTCTATCTTGTATTAAGACAGTTTAATATGAACAGGAAATGGACTAAATGTGAATGTTTGCTATCTATTTGCAGATATCTACGCAATATTATTAACACAATCTAATACTCTAGACAGAACAGTAAAAGTTCATTGGGAAAAAGAACGTCATATTGTAATATGAGAAAATGTCTGGAAAAGCATATGTAATAGTTCTATAACATTGACATATGACGTTACCTCTAAAGACATTTTAAATAAATTGTTTTACAGATGGTGCTCTACGCTATGTGGCCTTTCTGAAAATGGTCTCTGCTGCTTCCGGTCTCGCTGGAGATGTCTTGTGGGCAGGGATCCTTCTGCTCATATTTGGTGGAAATGGGGATCAGTAAAAAATAAAAAAGCAGAGGTCTGTGAAATTGTGCTAGAGAAATACCAGCTATGTTGCTGGGGAACATTTGTGGTTATGTGAGGAAAGAACATTTGGCTATGATGGCTCATATGTTGCTATCCGGTCAAACCATCAATTGGCACAGTGACCGACGCTTGAGCAGTGGGGAAGGAAAGCCTGGACTTCTTTGTTGCTAAATAAGGTTTCTAAAGGCTGGCCCAAGACCTCCAGGCCCCTGGGGCAGCGTGCCACATGCTCCCTTACCGGGAGCAGGGGCAGGTAAGAGGGGCACCCTTACCTGGAGATGGGACGGTCTCTAACACTCTCGCCCACCACTCACCTCTCCTTTACGCTTCTGCTCTGCCTGTCTCTTCCTTTTCTAAACCAGGACGGGGGGGGGGAGGAGCAGTGGAGGTGAGTGAGCAGGTGGAGGTGGGTGCCTCAGTGGGCCTTATGGGTGGGGGCTGGTCCCATTTCTACTTGCAAACACTTGTGGGGAGGAGGAATTCATTCAGTGGAAATGGGGGGCGAGGGGGGGCAGCCAGCAGCTGCACATTCAGAACTGAAATTGAAGATGACCAGGAGACTAGGCAACAACTCGTGTTCTGGCTCTAGGGTGATTCCCCTTGAATTCCGATAGCGACGGTGACTTTAGGCTTCCCTTTGTGGACTTCCTGTATTTTTGTTGTGGTGATAGTATTTGAGTATCTCTATCTAGGTACATATTTTGGCCACCTAATGCAAAGAGAGGACTCATTGGAAAAGACTCTGATGCTGGGAAAGATTGAAGGCAAAAGGGGAAGGGGAAGGCAGAGGATGAGATGGTTAGACAGCATCACCGATGCAACGAACATGAATTTGAGCAAACTCTGGGAGGCAGTGGAGGACAGGAAGGCCTGGTGTGATATGGTTCATGGGTCACGAAGGGTCGGACACGACTTAATGACTGAACAACAACAATTTAGGTACATATTAAAAACCTCCTATTTTATTTTATTTTATTTTTTAAGGAACCAGGATGTTTCAGCCCCTCCAGCAGCTGAGGGCTGCCTGGAGCGGTTTTGTCATTCTTCCCCGCTCTACCCGTGGAGTTATCAAGTTGAACAATATTCGTGTTAATTTTACACAAAATGTGGATACAGTTTTTTTAAGAAGCTCCACAGGTTCCACTGCTCCTTCTCCTTGACCTCACCTGGTCACTGGAATGACCACAGGGAATGGGGGAATCACCAGCTTGGTCTCCTTGACCTGCCAGTGGCCCTTCAGCCCCACAACTGATGTCCCTCCTTCTGCCCTGACTGAAGCTGGAGGGCAGCAGGGCCCTGGGCTGCCCCACCGGGCAGGGTCCAACTTTTAGGAAAGGGGGAGCTGACCCGTTCTTGCACTCTCCCTTTCCTGTCATATCTCGTCCTTTGTCTGTTTGAGGACCCAGAGCAGGGCGTTTTCAGGGTTGACATGATCTGGTGGAACACACTTTCTCAGGAGAGCCACTGGATTAGCTCCCAGTCCCTGCTATCATCCAGATAGAATGGACAAAAGACAATATTTCTTTACCCAGCGTGTAATTCATCTGTGGAACTCCTTGCCACAGGATGTGGTGATGGCACCTGGCCTAGATGCCTTTAAAAGGGGTTTGGACAGATTCATGGAGGAAAAGACCATCACAGGTTACAAGCCATAAGCAACCTCCTGGTTTTAGAAGTAGGTTTTCTCTGTGCCAGGTGCAGGGGAGTGGCAGCAGGAAGCAGGTTGTCTTGTTGGCTGTGTGCTCCCAGAGGCATCTGGTGGGGCCACTGTGTGATACAGGAAGCTGGACTAGATGGGCCTTTGGCCTGATCCAGCAGGGCTCTTCTTATGTTCTTATATCCCAGTGACTCATGAAAACATTTTTCCTTAGTTTATGAAACAGGCTTATTGAGGTGGGGGCTGAGTTTGAGCGAGGAAAGGTCCTTCATTTGCTTTGGTTTGAGTGGAAGGACCTTTCTTCTTGTCTGTCTTATTTAAAAAATTGTCAGGAAATCTAATTTAAAAGAAAAGAAACTCTTTTGGCTATTAATGTGTCCTCCCAGGCTGGCTTTCCAGGGTGCAGCATTTTTAACTGTTCCTCCTTCATTTACCTGACTCTTGCTTTTCGGTTGTATTTATGAATTGTAAACATTGTTTTCTGTGGTCAGAGCATCATCTGGGCAGAAAACGCAGCTTTTAAAATGCTGGGGGGGGGGGGGGGAAGAATCGCAGTTACCTAGAAGGCTCCTTTTGGTTCTCCTAAATAAATTCGACCAGCCGAGTTCTACAGCCCCACCATCATTCCTACCAGAGCTGGTAGCGGCCAACGTTCCTCTCACTCGTGCAGCCAATTCCTGCATCTGCATGAGAAAACGCCTTTGCTTCGCATGCCATTGCGACTTCTTGGCACGGCTATGCCTTCCATTTCATTATAACTTTAAAAAAAAATCAACCAGCCTCATATCAAATCACAACCCCAACATCATCTTGTGGCAGGAATTCAATCCCTCCTTTTCCTCTTTTGTTTATTCTGCGGTTCCTGGAAGCGCAGGAATTCCTTTCTCTACAGTACTCCGCATCCCAGTTTGGTCCACACCCTGCTCCGCAGATGATGGCAGAGCAGAAGATAAATGCACACTGCTTGTGTTTGTTTGCAGAAGCCAAGCGCTGTTAACAAATAGTTCACTTGGCCTGCTGGGATAATTGTGTTTATTTGCTGGCCTGCTCCCTGGCCCTTCGCATGGAATGGGATTCAGGCAAAAAAAGATGGAGTGGAAGGAAGGAGCATGGAAGTGGACGGAGAGGCACTGAACTTGAAGAACGCCATGCTGGCTGCGTGCGGCCAAAGACCCATCACAGCCAGCAGCCGGTTTCCAGCCCTGGCCAGCCGGATGCCTCTGGGAGAGCAACAGTGTCCTCTGCTCTGCGTCTCTGGCACCAACCCAGAGGAGCTCTGTTTATCTAGAATGGTGGTATTACCGTATTGTCCCGAGTATAAGACGCACCTGATTATAAGACGCACCCTTATAGTGTGGTGCTATTAAAAAAATTAATTAAATCACTGACATTAAATTGCAACAGCCTGATTATAAGACGCACCCCTAGTTTAAAAACTTAAATTAGGAGAAAAAAGTGAGTCTTAGACCAATACGGTATTAGTCTAGTCATAGCTACTTGTAGGCTGTGCTCCTTTGTTAAGAACATCAGAAAAGCCCTGCTGGATCAGGCCAAGAGCCCGTCTCATCCACCTTCCTTTACCTCCCAGTGGTCCCACCAGATGCCTCTGGGAGCACACAGACAACATGATAATACCTGCATCCTGTTGCCAATCCCTTGCACCTGGCACCCAGAGATAGGCTGCCTCTAAAACCTGCAGGTTGCCTACAGTCAGTGATGTAGATTTGAGTCTATTGACTCAAACTCGAGTCAAGTCGCATCAATGACTTGACCCGGCGATTGTAAAAGACTAGAAAGACTCGACTCGAGACTTGGAGACTTTTATCAGGAGGAGCAGGAGGTCTGGCTCAGTTGGTAGAGCGACCGTCTCATATATGCCTGAAGATCTGAAGGACGGCAGTTCAAGTCTGTGTCTGTCTGAGAGCTGCTGGCACGCCAAGCTGATACGTTGCAGAGCCTCTGTGCGTGGGGAGGTGGAACTGCACTTTGAGTGGGAGTCAAGGTTGCCTGTCAGCTGAAACGTGGTGAGGCGAATGTCAGAGAGAGAGAGAGAGAGCCGGACTGTGAAAGAAACCATCTAGAATGAAGGGTTCTACAAAATATTAGAACATGTTATTGTATTGTAAAAACCCCTTGGGGTTTAGAACACCCTGCCCATGTAAACCGCCTTTGAATTAAAGTCAGAGGAGAAATCCGATGACCAAAGAAAAGGCGGTATATAAATACTGGTTGTTTATTATTATTATTATTATTATTATTTATGACAAGTCAAATTTTATTCAGGTTTAAACCCACTTTCCCCATTAAATAGATAGGGACTCGCAACTTGCAACCAAAGACTCAGGGACAAAGACTTGGGACTTGACTTGAAACTTGGACCCAGAGACTTGATCCACATCCCTGCCTACAGTCATCGTGACAGTTAACTGTTGTTCAGTTGCCCGGCTTAATCCAATTAAAAAAATCATTTCTGGGCATAGAATGCAGCCATTTGGAGTCAGACCATCGCAGTCGACACTAACTGCTGGCAGCAGCTCTCAAGGGCTTCAGCAGAGAGAAGTCTTTCCTCTTCGGCATCAGATCTTTTTCATGGAAACGCCAGGACCTTCTGCATGCAAAGCATGCACACTACCACAGTGCTAGAGGGCCCCCTCTTTTCTCATACAGATCTGGATTATTTGCCTGTACGGAGAGCACATCTCTAGCTGCTGCTGTGTATTTTGTAAGTGTGGAATTCATGACTGAGTGCAGGATTTCAGTGGGAGATACTTAAGCACGCCGTTAAGTCTCCAGTTGAAATCAGAGGGCCTTCAAAGGGCTTGCACACGTGGCTGGAATGGTCTGCTTGTTGCAATTAATCAAATGTATTGCAAAGATATGGGAGGTAGGGTGGAGATCCTGGAATGGGCTGTGCAGATCTGAGCATTTCAGAGCTTGGGATTTCTCCAGCCCTATTTCAAGTGTCTCTCTCCAAACATTCCAGGCTTCCTATACCCACAAGACAGCACTGTGGACAAACCACCAGCCACTGCAATCCACAATCAAACTTCGATTTCAGAATTTGATCCCCAGATACAGAGGGGACGGAGCTCAGTGACAGAGCACACCTTGAAAGCTCAGGTCCAATTCCTTGTATCTTTTTAAAAAAAAACACGTCCCAGGTAGTGGGGTTAGAAGGAGTCCAGCCTGACTCCTTGGGAAGCCACTGCTCAGCCCAAGAGGAGACTCTTCTGGGCCGTAGGGACCAAGGAGCAGAAGGCGGCGGCGGCGGCGGCGGCAGCTCCTGTGCTCCCTCTGCAGAGGGCTGCTCCATCCCAGCAGCAAGCAGTCCACCAGCAGCCCCTGTTGTCAGTCCTGCCAGCCCAGTGCATGTTGCTATGGACAGAGGCAGCTGTGGTGAGAAGAACAGCCCAGGCAGAGCCCAAGCCGCCTGCTGCTGCTCTAGCTTTCTGAGGCAGGCGGTTCGAAGGCTCCACGGAATTGGTTTGGGTTGCATCCCTGGATATTTGACCTGCCTCTTGTTGAGTGAGGCAACGTCAGCTCTGGGCATGTCAGCAATGAGCTGCTCTTTGGGAAATGTGCAGCGGAGATGCTGAACTTCCTCCTGGATGGACACCAGGGAGAGGTTTTGGGTTTAATGGCCCAGATGGAGTTACTCATAGCGTAGCTTCTCGCCGGGCAGAAAAAGTCCCAGCTATTGAGCCTGCATTGTTTGAGCAGAACTGCATTTCTATTCTCTCCCTACATTCCGCCAGGCTGGCAAGAAGAGACGTTCCAGGCTGAGGAGACCTTTCCGGAGGTCAGCATCATGCGCGTGTTTCATGAACGTGGGGGAGCAGGCAGCAGCAGCAGCAGGTGGTCTAGGGGGAAGGCTCTGGCCAGGTAGTCCGGGATGCTGACAGGACAGGTACCCAACTGTGTAGAGAAAGCGCTGCAGGTGTACTGGGGTCTGTGGGAGGCCTCGTGACAGACGTTCAATGAGCATGCAAAGAGCGAGTGGGGGGAGGCAGAGCCTCCCAGAGCGCCCTTCATGCATTCACTGCACATGGATCTTTGCAGCCAGAGAAGTGCTGCCTTGAGGGCTTCTCAAAGAGGAGGGCTTTGTGCACAGGCAGGTAGTGAATGCCCCACTCGCTCTGCCTTCTGCATCACAGCAAGTCCCACTGTACAAATAGGAATCCCTAAAGCAGGGGACCTGTGGCAGAGAACTCTTCAGCACCAACAGAAGTCTCCCTTGTTCACAGAATGGATAAACAGTAGTCAAGTCAGATTTAAATATCATTTAAATCAAATTTTAAAACCATTCAGTTATATTAAGTGCCCCTTTCAAAATAACCTGGTGTCTTAAAACTGTAGCTTTAATTAAGAGTGTAGGGCAGTGGTTCCCAAACTGGGAGGCGTGGCTCCCAGGGGAGCCGCGGAGTGCCACGGAATCCTCTCGGAAAACAGTGCAATGCCGATTGGCAGGCATCAGCATAATGTAATGGGGAGTCGTGGTCAAGGGAGCCGCGGGTCAAAAAAGTTTGGGAAACACTGCTGTAGGGCTAAGCTAAAAATCTGTTTGCCTTTCCCATTCACAAGTGGCAAAACTGAAGGTGGTTGTGGTGGTTTTCAGGGAAGAGAGAAAGGGGGTGAAAAGAAAATTAAACATGGGGACTTCACAGGCAGCGGGGCTCCCTTGAGCAGTTGGCAGCTTCCCTGTGTATTTTCCGTAAGTACCTCTGGAAGGGGACAATGTCACATGATTGCAATGGATCTTCTGGGAAGTCCAATGGCGGCAGTCGTCAGCTCCCCACAAGAGCCCCACCACTACTCCTGCGTAGAACGAATATTGCTGCCAGAGGCGTAACAAGGGCAGTGACTGAGGGGCAGCTGCCCCGGGCACTAGGCCAAGGGGGCACAATTGGTTTACTTGGGGCGTAACAGGATGGGATTGAATACAGCAAGTCCTCACTTACAAAGTTGTCAGTAGGTTCTTAGAAACCTCAACTTTAAGTGAAATGACTTGTAACGAAACCAATTTTACCATAGGCTAATTGATATGCATAAACAAGAGCGTATGGCATATTTCTGGTCTCAAAAACATCACCAAACTTCTTAATGAAGACCCAAAACTCTTCTAATAGTAAACATTGAAATAAATGTGAGCTTTCCAGGCCAGAGAAAACCCACGCAGACATGAGAACATTCAAACTCCACACAGATAATGGCCCCAGTCAGGAACTGACTTTTTTTCCTCAACAACCGTAAAACAAAACGACTTATAACAAAATGACTTTAAGTGAGGACTTGTTGTACATACATTGGGGCCCAGTCTGCTGTTCTGTGGGCCATTGCTGCTGGCGCAAAACCCCGGAGGCTGCATGTGGGCAACACCAGCCAGCAGAACCTCAGCTGCCGCTGGTAAGTCAATGTGCACCGCCTTGAACTCGGAACCAGGAAGTGGCCAGTGACTTCCGGGTTCAGAGCCCTGGGTGCTTTTTTGGCCTGTTACACCTCTGATTGCTGCCATTGCCTCAAGACAGATGGCAGAAGAACAAGGTGAGTGTGGAGGGCAGTTTCAGGGCATCCCCCCCCCCTTTCAAGCCAAAAATTATTGCAGGAGAATGTTCAGCTCAGCTCTGATTCAAATCCTGCTGCTTTATGTAAAGAATAAACCGGGGCAAAGAATATATGACTTTTGAGGTCAATCCATCATAAATGATACAATTAGTAACGAACTATATCTATTGCTGCGCCTGTTATTACAGCATGGACAACATTTGCTTCCAAATTCTGTCATGTAAACAGCCTGAGGGTTGAATGACCAGAGATTTTGGATTATGCTCCCGAGAAGTATATCAAGACTCTACTAAGTGGCAAACAAATACACCTTAGTTGTGATTAGCAACCAAGTAGCATGCAAAAGTTGTGCAAAATTGTGCCAGTTGTGCCCTGCTTGTCGGCTTCCAAGACATCCGCTTGGCCACAGCATCAGGAGTGCTGGTCAAAGTGGACTTGTAGGAGGCTGTGGGGCTTCTTTTAGTGCGCAAGCGATGCAGCCCTAGACAGACATCTCTTGACGGCATCCCAGACTGCGCCAGGAGACAAGCACTCCACTGAGCTTACCTGCCGCCCCTGCTGGGACCCCCTGTGCTTCCTTAAAGGAAAGGCCCTTTTCTCTGCTTCTGTTTAGAATGGGACTATTAGGGTGAAATACCCTGTTCTTTCTCTTTCAAGAACCTCACACACCAGACAAAAATACCACCACCACCACGCCAGAAGTGTGCTTACTATCCCCTTCTGTGTCACCCAGTATTAGTTTTCTGGTGCCACCGCTTGATAATGTGCGAATATTTCGGCAACACAGCTGAACCAGGTGATGGGAAGCTGGTCTGCCTGCCTGCCGATTCTGCCCGTCGTTCAGAGGACTGCACAGATCCACCGTCTCGAGCAGCACAATTGCCTTAAAAAGCGATGACTGCCTTGACCTGCTCGCTGACTCGCACTGGGGCCTTGTCCATCAAGCTCTTTATAGCCTTCAGCCGGCTGCTATCTCGATATCCAGGCAGCGAGAGTTTGTATACAAAGCTGTCAGCACCCTGACGAGTGGGCGGATTTTCCAAGTCATCGGTAACCCGAGTGCCACTCCAGCCCCGAATTCTTTCTTTCTCAGTGTCAACAGCACACGGCCCCGGGGAGATCCTGTTACAGATGATCTGCCATCCAGTTGATGGGCAGGAGGGAACCAGGCCAGGGGGAACCCTGGCAGGCAGGCAGGCAGGCTGGGGTGTTTTTACAGGCACAATAGTTAATAGGCTGGCTAATGTGAAGGATTATCCCCTTGAACCCCAAGACATTTGGGGGAGGGGGTGCTGTCCCAGAACCCCCTTTAGCAAAAGTGGTCACCCAAAGAACACCCAAGCTCTGAAGGGTCAGGCGTGCAGAGAGCTTGGATGTCTACAGGCAGGGGGGGGGCTTCTTCCTCCTTCCTCCCAGTCTTCATCTCCTTTCATCATCTTTTTCTTCTTTTCTACGCTTAGGTTTTTAATTCTCACACACACAGAGACTGAGAGACAGAATCTGCTGCAACTTAAGAACATCAGAAGAGCCCGGCTGCTGGATCAGGCCAAAAGCCCCTCTATTCCAGCTTCCTGTATCACACGGTGGCCCCACCAGATGCCTCAGGGAGCACAAGACAACAAGATAACCTGTTTCCTGCTGCCACTCCCTTGCACCTGGCACAGAGAAAACCCACTTCTAAAACCAGGAGGTTGCTTATGGCTTGTAACCTGTATGGTCTTTTCCTCCATGAATCTGTCCAAACCCCTTTTAAAGGCATCAAAGCCAGATGCCATCACCACATCCTGTGGCAAGGAGTTCCACAGATGAATTACACGCTGGGTAAAGAAATATTTTCTTTTGTCTGTTCTAACTCTCCCTCCACTCAATTTGAGTGCATGTCCCCTGGTTCTGGTGTTGTGCGAGAGGGAGAAGAACTTGCCCAAATACCCCCAACAAGACACGAGACAAAGTGACTGGATGTCAACACAGGCCACCACTTTATTAAGCAAGAAGGTGCCGCAGCAGATTACAACTCACCTAACGCTCCACCCTCTTCTAGCATGGGCTCCTACCTCGAAGGAGACAGGCCTACGCTGCTGTCACTCACACTGCTTTCGTTGGGTTCCCCAGCCTGGCTCCAAGCTGCGGCTCGTCTCCTGCCAATCCCAGCTTATCACTGCCAACTCCTGCAAAACATCAAGACCGCTCCGTGTTGCATTGCACCATTGAGGGCGACTGCTGTTATTGCTCGGGGGACCTCTAAGCACCCCCAAGCTGAGCGGCCTGTGGAGATAGGTCTTGAGGCCCCTTGAGGTCCACTTACCTCAGGGTACACACCCATTTCCTATACTTAGACTTTGTTCACACAGAGACCTGCCAGCTGCAAGCAAGCTAAACTGTTACGCAATACCCCTGCCACAGTCTGAAGAAGAAGAAAAATCCCTCAGCTGGCACAAAAATGACTCCTCGGCCGCGGAGGATAACCAGCTACCGCTTCTGGTGGGTGGGCTTCCTCACCTCCCAAGCCAGACTGAGACAACAAGTACAGGGAGCAGCCTTAGCAGCCGCTGCAAAGGCCTCCCTCTCAAGCCCCCAGTCCAATCAGCAGGCCCCCATGCTCCCGCTTTGCACAGCCAAAAAAGACAACAGGAAACAGGTTGTCACTCCCTTGCACCTGGCACAGAGAAAACCCACTTCTAAAACCAGGAGGTTGCTTATGGCTTGTAACCTGTGATGGTCTTTTCCTCCATGAATCTGTCCAAACCCCTTTTAAAGGCATCCAGGCCAGGTGCCATCACCACATCCTGTGGCAAGGAGTTCCACAGATGAATCACACACTGGGTGAAGCGTGTACACACTGGGATTACTCTTGTTGAAAAGAGCGAGATACGTATATAAATATTCTTAATAAAATAATTTCCAGCCCTCATGGATGTGAAGGTGTTTGTGTGGATGGAATAGCTGGTGAAATCTCAGAAGCCAGAAGGACCTTCCAGTTCCTGGAGAATGTAAGAAGAGCTCTGCTGGAGCCAATGGAAGCTCCACTTAATCCAGCATCCACAGGGACCGTCCAGAAAACCCACTGCAGGGCACAAAGGCACCAGTCCTCCTCCTAGGAACAAGGAGGTTCTGGGTGCCCGCCGTGGCTACTAGCCAGTGATAGACCAGTGGCTGGTATTGCCCCTGGAGGTGGCTCCGACCCTTGAGGAATAGCTGCCAGGGTGCCATGGTCCCAACCTGGATTTCTTGTGTCTCTCCCCCCCCCCCCCCCAGCTGCTACTACTAAAGAAAAGTTAAGCATGTCGGTCCCAATGGCCCTTTTATTTAATGCAACATGTTTGGTCCTGACTCGGATAGAATAAAACACCCTTTATTGCCCACCACCATCATTCCAACAGGTGTGTGATACTGGGACCAGTAACTGTGCTAGCCATTTGTCAAAACATTACATAGGCCGAGATAAGGCAGAGTCAAAAGTTACCTGCATTAAGCTTTCCATTTGAATGTGGAGGAGGCAGAAGCCAAAGGGAGCATGCCCCCCCCTTGGCTCACCTTATTTTAGGACCACCTGTTTCATAACAGCAGTAGTGCTCCCCCTGCTGGTGGCTGCCAACTTTGCCCTCTAGAATTCTACTCGGAGCAGCGATACACCTTGACATCGTGTTGCTCCAAGAGAGTTCTGGAAAAAAATGTCGGCCACCAGTTCTAATATAGCATCACTTGGGGGGGGGGGGGGGCGGAATAGGAATGACAGCCATCAATAAGGGCACCTGCTGCTATCACTGCCAATAAGTTTCACCCCCCCAGTAATTTCACACACTCCCACCACCTCAATAAATTGCTGAAATGACTCCCCATTTTGGCACCTGTGAATGGTGGGCAGAATTCAGGTGGTGGTCATTTTGGGTCAACTCTAAATTGAGGGTAGCAAAATATGCAAATGCATTTCAATGTAATTTCTAAATAATCGCTTATTCAGTTAAAAGGCATGCAATTACTCCACAAAAAAGTTCGTAATCAGACGAAAGATTTAGAAAAAGGCTTGGCTCTCCAAAAGAGACGCAAGATCACACAATTGTCCTTTCTCCCCTTCCTTCTCTTCCCCTCTCTCCCCTTTTATCTTCTAATCTGAACTCTCTTCCTTTCTCTATGCCTCATCTCTTGTATGGAAGGCGTGAATGGTAGTTGGATATGTAACCATTCATTCCAAATCCATCCTGTTAAACTAGGAGCAACAGTTAACAGAGGATTTGAATTTGCAAGGGCTGTGCTGAAGGAGATAGAGGGGCTCAATGGGGATGGGAAAGCAGACCTATGGGAAGATTATTCAAAACTAATTTCATGCTTTTACAAATATGTACTAAATTCAATAAAACAGAAATCACAGTAAAAGATTACTAGGTATATTTCATCTGCTCCGTGTACAGCACTGACTAGATCATACAGAGCTCTTTTTTTTCTTTCTGAGATGAGTTCTGGGTATGCTTAAGGATAATTAGTCTTGTCAATAGCCTGCCTGTGTAAACCGCCTTGAATAAATATGAGGAGAAATCTGATGATGAAAAAGGTGGTATATAAATACAGAAAATAAAATAAAAAATAAATAAATTCAGAGAAGGGCCTTGGACAATCTTAACTGACCAGCAGGTTCATGTGGGAGAAGGTGGTCTTTTAAATACTGTCTGGGGCCATTTAAATGCCCAAACCAGCACTTGACAGGTGGACCCACCATGTGACGTGGGTCCACCTTTTTCAACTCAGTTACAAACAACTGGTAAAGGGTTTCTAAGATTCATTACAGATCACTGAAAAGTTACATAAAGTGAAAGGCAGCTCACTCAGAAGATATATACAAAAGATGCTGACAGTATAAAACAACAAATACTAGCTTTCCTAGGAAACACTGATTCTAAACAGACCCAACCTCTGAATCTCAACTGGCCCAATCTGCAACACCACATCTGGCAAAGCAGAACTTCCAATCAGAGGTGAAGGTGAGAAGTGTAGCCATGCTAACAGCCTCTCTCTCTCTCTTTTATTTATATATAAATAAATATAAATTTATATTATAAATTCATAATATAAATTTATAATATAAATTTGAGAGTTTGAGAGTCTGATGCTATCCAACCTGTCCACTCTTTGCTGAGAATATAGCAGTTAAAACTCATGGAATCTGGGTTTTATTTTTATTTTTTCAGTGGGTGGGAGGCAGCCTTTGGGTGGAAATGAGAGACAGACTTCATATCTCCCAGCACAACACTCTTTTTCCAAAGTGGTTTTTCCTTGGGCCAAGAATTATCTGTTTCCTGGAGCCTCCTTCGAGATCCTTTACCAGCAGAGGAAAAGAAATGGAAAAAGGTTCACATTCCTTAAAATAAGTGTTGAGCTTCAGTAATAACATCAGTGTGGATTTGAGGGTTGTTGGTATATATGAAAGTGACAAAGTGCCTTCATTCCTCTCCAAAACATGCCTTCACAGCCACAACAAAAAAGGAAGGCAGGCAGTGGGTATTGCAACCCCTACCTTCCTGGCGGCTGACAGCACAGAATCGGAAGCAGGAAGAAGTACATAAGAACATAAGAGCCCTGCTGGATCAGGCCAAAAGCCCATCTAGTCCAGCTTCCTGTGTCACACAGTGGCCCCACCAGATGCCTCAGGGAGCACAAGACAACAAGATAACGGGAAACAGGTTGACACTCCCTTGCACCTGGCACAGAGAAAACCCACTTCTAAAAACCAGGAGGTTGCTTATGGCTTGTAACCTGTGATGGTCTTTTCCTCCATGAATCTGTCCAAACCACTTTTAAAGGCATCTAGGCCAGATGCCATCACCACATCCTGTGGCAAGGAGTTCCACAGATGAATTACACACTGGGTAAATAAATATTTTCTTTTGTCTGTTCTAACTCTCCCTCCACTCAATTTTAGTACATGTCCCCTGGTTCTGGTGTTGTGCGAGAGGGAGAAGAATTTCCCTCTATCCACTCTCTCCATCCCATGCATAATTTTATAAGTCTCAATCATGTCCCCCCTCAGGCGCCTTTTTTCTAGGCTGAAAAGCCCCAGACGCTGTAGCCTTTCCTCATAAGGGAGGTGTTCCAGCCCACGAATCATTCTGGTCGCTCTTTTCTGCACCTTTTCCAATTCAACTATATCCTTTTTGAGGTGTGGTGACCAGAACTGGACACAATACTCCAGATGCGGCCTTACCATCGATTTGTACAAAGGCATAATGATATTGGCCGTTTTATTCTCAATCCCTTTTTTAATGATCCCGAGCATGGAATTGGCCTTCTTCACAGCCGCCGCACACTGGGTCGACACTTTCATCGACCTGTCCACCAGCACCCCAAGATCTCTCTCTTGATCCGTCACAGACAACTCAGAACCCATTAGCTTATATGTGAAATTTTGGTTTCTTGCCCCAATGTGCATCACTTTGCACTTACTTACATTGAAGCGCATCTGCCATTTTGCTGCCCATTCTCCCAGTTTGGAGAGATCCTTCTGGAGCTCTTCACAATCCCTGCTGGTCTTCACCACCCGGAAAAGTTTAGTGTCATCTGCAAACTTGGCCACCTCACTGCCTATCCCCAACTCCAGGTCATTTATGAATAAGTTGAAAAGCACCGGTCCCAAGACCGATCCTTGGGGCACACCGCTTTTCACCTCTCGCCATTGTGAAAATTGCCCATTGACTCCCACTCGCTGTTTCCTGGTCTTCAACCAGTTCCTAATCCACAAGAGGACCTGCCCTCTTATTCCCTGACTGTGGAGTTTTCTCAGGAGCCTTTCATGAGGGACCGTGTCAAACGCCTTCTGAAAATCCAGATATATAATATCCACGGGTTCGCTCGCATCCACATGCCTGTTGACCTTTTCAAAAAATTCTAACAGGTTTGTGAGGCAAGACTTCTCCTTGCAGAAGCCATGCTGACTCTCCCTCAGCAGAGCTTGTTCTTCTATGTATTTTAAGATTTTATCCTTAATGAGACTTTCCACCATCTTCCCTGGAACAGAGGTTAGGCTGACGGGCCTGTAGTTTCCCGGGTCCCCCCTCCTTCCTTTTTTAAAGATTGGCGTGACATTAGCTATCCTCCAATCCTCTGGCACAGTGGCCGTTTTAAGGGACAAGTTGCATATTTGGGTCAAGAGGTCAGCAACTTCATTCTTGAGTTCCTTCAGAACTCTTGGGAGGATGCCATCCGGGCCTGGTGATTTATTGATCTTTATTTTGTCAATTAAGTCTGAGACGTCTTCTCTTTTAACCTCTATTTGACTTAATTCTTTAGTCAGGGGAGAACATTCCGGCAGCAGTATTTGCCCGAGGTCTTCTGCCGTGAAGACAGACACAAAGAACTCATTTAATTTCTCTGCAGTCTCCAAGTCCCCTTTTATCACCCCTTTCTCTCCCTCACCATCCAGCGGACCAACTGTTTCCCTGGCAGGTTTCCTGCTTCTAACATATTTGAAGAAGCTTTTATTATTCCCTTTTATGTAGCCTGCCATACGTTCCTCAAAGTCTTGCTTGGCCTCCCGTATCATCTTTTTACATTTCTTTTGCCACAGTTTGTGCTCCTGTTTATTTTCCTCACTAGGGCAAGACTTCCATTTACAGAAGGAAGCTTCCTTGCCTTTTATAGCCTCCTTAACTGTGCTTGTTAGCCATGCCGGCACCCTCCTGGACTTGGTCGAGCCCTTCCTCCTTTGTGGGATACACTCCCGCTGGGCCTCTATGACTGTTGTTTTAAACAGCCTCCATGCACTCTGGAGCGATTGGACTCTTTTTACCTTCCCTTTCAGCTTTTTTTTTTAACTAGTCTCCTCATTTTGGGGAAGTCTGACCTTCGGAAGTCAAGGGTTTTCGTGTCAGATTTGCTCGGCCCTCTCCCTCCGACATGCATGGCGAAATAGATCGCAGAATGGTCACTGTTCCCCAACGGTTCGGTAACATTTACCTCCCTGACCAGATCTTGAGTGCCACACAATATCAAGTCCAGAGTCACCTGTCCTCTGGTCGGTTCCGTGACAAGCTGCTCTAAGGCACAGTGGAGGAAGAGAGCAAGAGACATCTTTGGCACATGTCTGAAGGCCAAGAAGAATGGAGCAGAGGCACGTGCAAAGTGCATTTCTTGTCTGCTGGGCTGGCCAAAAGTTATGACAGCTAGAAATGCGACCAGCCCATCTTCGCATCCAGGCAGGAATGAGATCACCAAGCTGATTCATCGAGCTGCTGCAGTTGTGTCGAATCTGAACAGTACAGTACTCGGGTTTTCCACCCTCAAAGGATTTGGGCTAGCCAGACTGGATTGATTGGTATGTTGGGCACTCTGCCAACCCCTCACAAGTGTGGAGCCAATTGCCTCGTATTTGTGCTGGCCGATTCTCTCCTCCCAGCAAGATCTCTTCTTGCAAAAGATATTGGGTCATCTTTAAATTAGAGCTCCTATTGTTCGTTCCATACTTTGGGCGGGGGGGGGGGAATCCCGCCCAGACATTCAGGCAAGCCAACGACTAGCAGGAAGTTACGGGGCTGAATGTTGGTGTGGTTGGGACTGACCAGGAGATCAGCAATACTTTTCAGCATGAGGCATTGTCATTCCTTCTGACGATGAGTGCAGAGTTGTGTGGGAAATTGTCACCCACCCATCCCCAGCTGCTAGTTACCTTTAAAAAAAGCACATACCGGTACATATTCAGGGAAGCAGGTGTTTCGCTGGAGAGTTCTTAGCGGGCCAGGGAAATACAACCTCTCTGGTGCAGGCGCTCTAGTGCCCAGGGAACCAGGCATTGACTTTCTCCTTCTTTGTTCATCGAGAGGTCATGCCTGCCTGCAACAGGAGGGACCTGAGCAGACCTGCTGCCTGAAATGGGGCAATTGTTCCACCCTATGCTGCACTACTAGTCAGACCTCACTTGGAATACTGCATCCAAGTTTGGGCACCATGTTTTAAGGAGGACATTGATAAGCTGGAGGGGATACAGAGGAGAGCAGCTACGATAGTGAGGAGCCTGGAAACAGAGTTCTACGAGGAACAGTAAAAACAGTTTGGCAAGTTTAGCCTGGAGAAGAGAAGAGAAGACAAAGGGGAGATCTGATCGCCATCTTCAAGCACCTTAAGGGGTGTCACACAGAAGAAGGGGAGGACTTGCTTGTGGTTCCTGAGGGCAAGACTAGAACCAATGGGTTGAAATTCCAAGGAAGCAGATTTAAGCTAGACATGAAGAGGAAACATCAACCCCCTTTTTCATTCCCCCAGTGAAAGCATTTGAGCTTAGATAACATGCTTCGGATAATTTGATACTTAGCAACAGCTGTAAAAGCTGTCCGGCACTGGAACAGTCTGCCTCATGCAGTTGTGGCTCTGCTTGGTTGTGGGCATTCAAACAGAAGCTGGATAGCTACCTGCCAGGAATGCTGTAGCAGTCACCAGCACTGAGCAGGGGGTTGGACTAGATGACCGCTAAGATCCCTTCCAACTCTAACATTCTATGGTATTACCAATATCTCAAAAAACAAAAAAAAACACCTTTCTTCATGTTTTTAATCCCACCCTTCTTCCAAGGACCTCAGAGTAGAATACAAGGATACCCCCTTCCCCTTCTGTCTTCAGAACAACCCTGTGAGAGTGAGAGACAGCGACTGGTCCCAGGTCACCCAGGGAGCCTCTTTGCTGAGGGGGGATTTGAAGCCAGATCTCCCTAGGCTGAGTGCACTGCTCTAACCATTACACATGCTGCCTTTCAAACATCCAGCAGTTTTCTTCCCTCCGTGACTCACCCTCAAGAGCATCACAACCCCCTTTTCATCCCCCCATGGAAAGCACTTGAGCTTAGATAACATGCTTCGGATAATTTGATACTTAGCAACAGTGTTTCCAATTACACTTCCCAGCTTTTATCTCCCTTGTATAATCTATACAATCCCTCCCACTAATTGGATCCTTATTTTCCATTTTTTTAAATAAAAAATTGCAGTGTTTACCCTTCATATTGTTCCTCACATCTCAGCTGAGCTTCTGTTATCTTCACATTTGAAATATATGTTTAGGTTTTATTGGCACAGATAGCCGTTCAACCTCTCCAACTATTCATTTGAGACCTTGCAATTTTCCATAGTAAATTTGCTAGACAATCAAACACCGATCAATGTTAGTTTGGTTGTGTGTGTGTTTTTAATCCCATTCCACATTCTTTCGAAGTGGGGGAGGGAAGGAGGAGGAGAAAGAGTCCAATAGGACAGATTCTTACCTTTCATACAAAACACCCCCTTAGGATTGGTTCCTATCCTATCTGATGATATTCCAATGGCAGGAGGCCCAGGCATTCTCTCCCTTTGCTCACTTCATATCATCCTTAGCTCACTTCTCCAGACTATCCTCTGATCTCTCAATAGTTGCTCAACAAATTCTATAAGAGAGACGGGAGTGATGTGGAGAAAACTGACATTAAATCAAGGGAAGAAAGAAACAACTTGAATAGGGATCCTGCAATTTCGTATCCTGTTCAACATGCGACTCAAGCAAAACTTGCCATAACATCTAAACTTGAAACAAATGCCAAAGATTTCAAAAGGAAACACACAGGCACTCAAGTGTACCATTTTGGAAAGGGTTCGAGAAGCAACTTCACACTTCTAACAAGGTCTCTGCATGGTTGCTGGTTCACTTCAATCCCTAGACTGGGTCTCTCTGAAATGCACATCCTCTTGCTCATGTGATCATCTTCCACCATGGCTTGGGGGGGGGGGGAAGCTCCCCAGGTTGTGATTGGTACTAGCCATACAAGGGAGGTGCATTTTGGCAGGACCAGATCTAGGGAAACCGGAGCTAGCAAGGTTTGTGGGGGGGGGGGTGCGTATAGGACTCCCTGGAGATCAATCCACTTTCACATTCCAGTGTGAATATCAGGAGGCAGCTGAATTCTCCTCAAAAGTCAGAACCTGAGAAGTTTCACACACCATCCCACTAAATCAGATTAAATTCTCCATCATCAGCACACAGAACAGAGCAATACATTATGCTGACCAGTGGGAAGCCGTCAGAAATGGTGCAGGTTCTCTCTTGTTCTGCCTTAGCTTCTAGGCGAGGTCCCATCCCGCTATTCCACATCACTTTACATGGAAACGCCATTACATGGCAGTATTGCGTTACGTGGTGGTGCTTGTGCCCAGATGTTCTAGCAGGGAATGGGAAAATGCCCTCTGGAGATGCTGTTTTCGGCGGCATTCTCATGACAGGCATAATATGTCGCCTGTACAACTTGGTAGATCTTGTGCATTCCTATCCTCCATTCCTGCTATGCGCATATGCAGAGGCGTCGCTAGAGTTTGCATCACCTGATGCGAGCAGCATCATGTCATCATATTCTATGTGTGTGTGTGGATGCACACCACATGTACTGGGTGCCTTGCTTCCCATTTAAGTCTGCTTGCAATTGCAACCAGAAATATTGTTTGTGGGGTGAGATGTCCGAGGACTAACTTTTCTCCAGCAAAAAGAAAAGAATTCCTGCCAGACAGCAGCACCAACACCAGCCCGGCACTTCGACACCCAGTGTTTGGTTCCCACTGCTGCAAATCCAAGCTAGCAACAGACAGTGTGAGAACATTCACCTGCCCCGACTCAAACAAGCAGAGCGTTTTCCTGCCCTTATTGAATTCCATTTGCAAACATTCCCCCAAACAAAACCTCCAAGCTGGCGACCCTGGATGCCGGCACTATCTTGCATTTGCCAAATGGATTAGCTACTAAATTGCCAACTCCATCCAATACGAAAGGGTTTTAATGCATTGGGAAAGGGATTTTTGAATTATTAGGATGTTTTGTTTTTCCTTTGTGAGGCCTCAAGATCCTGTTCTTAAATCCCTCCTTTTTTCATTAGCAAAAGCAACGGGCCTTTAAAAAACAAACAAAAAAGAAAACCGATTTTGGGAACCGAATTATTAACCTTGAAGGTTCTTTTAATGCTGCATTACAAGGAATAATCCCACATTCTACAGCATGTTAAAAAAATTAAAATAATATAGATAAGGGCAAAGATCACCCATTGTGCTGAATTTACACAGACCGAAGGAAATCAAGATCAGCAGACCTGGAGTGGTGGGAGACGGGGGGGGGGCTGAAAGGGACGGAGGGGGGCTGAAAGGGAAGGCTGAGCAGACCAAAAAAGCTTTGGTCGGATTTGCTATATAAGCTACACATGCTTGGGAATTTTCTGGAGGGTTGAGCAGGGGTTCTGGGGAAGTTTATCAGCATTTGTATAAGACCAGGATACGTTCCTGTGTTCGAGGCAGCAGTTTGACTAGGGTGGGGCAATAAGAGCATCTTCCCCAGGTGCATCCTGGACAGGGTTTCAAAATGGACATCAGTGGTCACGAAACATATTGTTTAAGACTCTTTTTTTTTAATAAGACTGGATTGAACATTCTCCGAAGAGAGAATGTTTTGCCAGATTTGGTAGGTGAAATAGTTCAGCGAGTGAGACAGGGAGGTTAAAAAGACTACCTGCTTCACAGCGCAATCCTATCCAACTTGCACCACCGGTGTTAACCAGCGGGGGAGGGCAGGGCAGGTTGTTGTCTTGTGCTCCCCGAGGCATCTGGTGGGGCCACTGTGTGATACAGGAAGCTGGACTAGATGGGCTTTTGGCCTGATCCAGCAGGGCTCTTCTTATGTGGCTTTGGAGGGGAGGGGAGATTTAAATCCCCTTTGAATCCCCCTTTGGAGAGGATTTGAATCCCGTTTCCGTTCTGGGGGCTACCGTTCTTGCTGTACCGCTGGTTACACCGGTGGTGCAAGTTGGATAGGATTGCGCAGTCACTGCTGCTGCTCCCTTTTGCCCGTGTTGCAGGGAGGGGGGGCTCCAGTGCTTGTCCCAGCAGCTGCCAGCTGGCTGTCTCCTTTCCTCCCAGGGCCCCCATGGGGGATGCTATGGCACCACTTCGTATTTTCACAAGAGAGGCTTGTGGAGGGAAATGGCAACTGCTAGTCACAGTCCTTAGAGAAAGCACCACCAAATCACTCTCCAGCCCCCCAAACATCACCATAATCTACCACTCATGAGCAGGGAAGTTAAATGGGGGGGTAGCCTTACCAGATCCCCCCCACTGCAGGGGGGAACAGAAGCGATACCGGCCGGTACACGGCCGGGACTGGGGGCGTGGCCAGGGGCGTGGGTGTGGGCGGGGACTTCCTCCCTCGAGGCTGGGAGCTCTCTGGAACAGCCCGAGTAAACTCGAGATGTTCCGGAGAGCTCCCAGCCTCGTCGCATATTTGCGCCAGGCTGGGAGCTCTCCGGAACGGCCCGAGTTCACTCGGGCTCTTCCGGAGAGCCTCCAGCCTGGCGCAAATACGCGACGAGGCTGGGAGCTCTCCGGAACAGCCCGAGTGAACTCGGGCCGTTCCGGAGAGCTCCCAGCGTCACGCAAATACGCGACGCAATACTGGCACAAATACGCGACGAGGCTGGGAGCTCTCCGGAACGGCCCGAGTTCACTCGGGCTGTTCCGGAGAGCTCCTAGTCTCGCGCAAATATGCGACGAGGCTGGGAGCACCTAACGAAGTCCCAGCTGGTCGGGACAATGAGGAGACCGGCCGGGAGCCCGGGATTGGGCTCCCGAACCGGGATTGTCCCGGTCATTTCCAGGACTATGGTAAGGCTAGGGGGGGGGGAATTCCACGTGGCTCTGGAGTTGCACACCTCTGACCATACAAAATTTAACAAATGAAAAGCATCTGCAAAACCAATGATAAAAATAATAAAATAAAACTATAAGCAATAGATCAGTCTATTCACAGCAGTGTTTGAAAAGCAATAAATAATGCAGAGCATGGGAAAGAGCAACCATCAATTCTCAACAGCTCTTCAAAAAACACATTTCCCCACATGGTTGGAAAGATGACAGGGAGAAGGCTGTGATGTATGGACCCCACCCCTCCCCAAATATTTTTATTTCACACACACACACACACACACACACACACACACACACACACACACACACACACACCACTCTCCCCTGAACCCTCGGCCTTTTTCCCCATCCAAATCCGTTCAGGAACCACGGAGATACAGCCATTTAAAGCCAAGCACATTTAAAATTCGGCTCCTTTCCGCTTTGAGCACAATTTGACAGCCGGTGCATGCCAGCTGAGGGCAAAAGTTCACCGGCACGCGCCTGACACAAGCCCTCCCGAACCTTAAGAGAAGCAGCAGCAGCAGCAGCAAAAGTTCACTCTGTACCTTTTTAATCCTTTAAGCCTCTTAACCCACTAAGCCTATAATCCCCTTTCCGGACGTTCAGCCAAAACTAGCAGACGGAGCGTGCCGCTTGTTAACCGACCCGACTATCACCTCTCGCCTTTCTGCACAGAGTCCGGCTTTCTCTCTCTTAAAGCCGCAATTATCTATTTCACAGGAATGGAGGTTTCTGAAGTAATTATTGGTTATTTGGGGGTTCCCTTGAGGGTTATGTGTCCTGATCTTCTCGGAGGTCATCGGGGTCTCTCTAGGGATGGGATCCTACACAGAATGGTCCCGATCCTCCCGCTCAGGTGGGGCTAGCCTCACGCTGAGCAGAGAGGCTCCTGGCAGCGGTACAATAGGTTTGCAGCCATTAAAGAGTCCAGTTCGAGGCTGGACGTCCTACTTGGGGTTCCGGGGAGTATGGGAACAAGGAGAGTGGTTCGAGGCCCTCTACCCCCCTCCAGCGAGAACACAAGAGGTCGAACGTAGGCGCACCGGGGGTGTGCCTCCTGCCAAGAATCTGTACTGCAGGGAGTAGGAGAGACCATTTTAAAACACATAACCTAAGTTCATACTCATTGTTCCTATTCTGTGTTGCTCTCAGATGGCTGCCTTCTACCTGGGGAGCTAGCTGGGGGCAGGGAATCCAGGGAACTCCTGAGGCACCGTGAGAACTCCGATTGCCAACATTTCCTGGACTCCAAAACCTATCTCTTTGTGTGCCTTCTCTCTGTCAATCACCACCATCTCCCTCACCCTGAAACCATTGTCTCTGCCTTCCTTTGTTGCTGTCATTCAAATGTCTATCTCCTGCTACCATTTCCTGGATTTCAAACTTGTCTCTCTGCGCATGCTCCTCTCTATCTTAACTATCTCCTCTCCCATTGATCCTGTTTTGCCTTGCTACAATTATTCAAATGTCTCCCAGCTATCTACATTGTTCTTGCCTTACTTGGCTACAATAATTCAAATGTCCTCAACTGTATACCTTGGGATACATGGTGCCATGGGGCAGGGACCTATTATTTGGCACCCCCGGGCTATCTAACTGGAAACACTGCCTTTTGTGTCAAGCAGGCTTCTCAAAAGGACCCATTCATAAACCTCCGGAAAACCTTACTTCACCTGAAGTGGGGGGTCTAATCCTATTACCTCTGCCACACAATACCCCAGACCCATCAACTCATTGGTTCCCAGTAACACAAAGCATCATACTTTTCATTGGTTTCTTAATAAAGTTTGTCTTTTTATTGGTTGAAAGGTTGAAAGAATCTCTAGTCGCTACAGCTGTATTGCCTCTTGGTTCTGGAAATGTAAAGTTGTGACAGACGTTGATAAGACTTATAGACTGATCGAGTTGGAAGTTGAGCGGAAATGCATTCATCCCCACAAATGCTCTTTTGAATTGCAGCTCTCGGGAACCCAGACACATCGCTCACATACAACAGCATCCAAGATCTCTCTTCGGTTCAGGTTCCTCCCTGCCTGGATGGAACCATTTCCATCTCCCCCCTGCCCCCCCACACTTCTGGTAAGCAATATGGTGGGAGGTGGTTTCCATCAAGCTTGGACACTGTGGAGGCTGACCGGGGGGGGGGGCTCTAGACCTCCATATACTCCTAATGATACCAGGAGCACAACTGTGACATGGTGGCCTTGGCAACTTGTGTATCAGCCGTTATGGTATCTATTACATTTTCCATCATGGAACTTGAGGTGGCACTCATGGGGCAGATGGGTTACCCTCTCAGCCAGGCACTGCTCGGATCTCAACCCGCTTAGTTGCAGCACACTGCAACTAAGCATCATGTGGCCTCAGAAGACCAGCGCATCATAATACATTGTTAAAAGCATTCGTTTCAGACACCCTCTTCATTTCACAATTTTAACAGAAAAATTGCAAATCTTTGGGAGGGGGGGGTCCGCCCATCCCTTTTCAGAAGATTGTGTTCAGCAAATGACCTATGAAATGGAAAGGGAGGGAGGGGTATGGCAAGGAGTGGATTAAATTGCATCCAAGGAGAAGGGTGCGATTGTTGGTGGAGATCAGTTTTCTTTGTTCTAAATGCATGTTTGAGGAGAATAAGAACACCGTTAAGAACAACAGGCCTTATCTTGACCCAAAAATATTATTCTGAATCTCCCCAGATTGTTTTTGTTAATCCCAAAAAAGGATGATCAAATAGTGAGTGATCCTTTTTCGGCTGCCAATATTTTTAATAAGCATCTTAGTCAATGTTAGCACAGCTGTTTGTTCAGATCAGCTCTTCTGATGACTCACTCTTGGAAGCAGCAGCAGCTTCCCGAGGTTTATCTGCTCTTTTAACACGTGCAGTGGATGTGTCCCCATCTCCCGTAGCATAGGAGAGTGAGACACGCTACTGAATCCAAAACACACAGGCTGCAGGGCAAGAAGGGGGAAAGGCACAGACAACGACGCCAGGGGAAGGGTTATTGCAGGCTGGAGAACTCTGGACTTTGATGGGATATCTGCAATCCAGCCTCTCTCAAGAGGCCACTGTGGCTGTCTTATTCAGGAGTCATGTTCATCACCTGGTTTCCCCTTTGAGTCGATATTTCCAAAGACGACGTGAACTTCCTGTAGCCACGCCAAGAAAATCCAACTACGGAGGAGTTTTCAGCTGAAACAGGAAGGGGGAGCCTGGGCGTGGCCCAAAAGATGGCTTGGCTCCTTGGAAGATGCTGGATAAACATCCAGAGATGATTCAGGCACAAGAGGGAGAACCAAAACATGTGTGGACTGGACAGGAGAGGTGGTCCCTCTGGAACACGTCTGCCGTCTGGGCTACTCCAGCAGCAACAATACTGTTGGGACGTCTTCACCTCCTAGCATAGACAAAGGTTCATCATACATCTCAAGGTATTACCTTTTTTCCATGTTCTCCCCTTCTAAACATGCACGTACCTGTAAGCATGTGTGTCAGGATCCAAAGAACTGTGCAACTCTTTTTTCCACATGTTCGAGCTTCTTTACTTAAGGCAAAAATAGGACCAAGACTGAAATCTTATCCACACTTACTTGAAAGTAAGTCCAAATTCAGTGAGACTTCCTTCCAAGTAGACATGCATAGGATTGTGCTGCCTACTGTCTTACATACACTTATCCAAAAGTACAGTAACCATTGAATACAATGGGACTGCCTTCTCATTAAACATGCACAGGGTTGTGCTGAAAAAGCAACACAAACATGATCCAGGTTAATAAATTTACACATGATACAGAGAAAGTGGATATAAATAACTTCTCTCTCTCTCATAATACCGGAGCTCATCTCAGAAATCACCCAAATAAAGTGACAATACATTCGACAGAAGAAAGGTCCATCACACAATGAACAAAATGCACACAAAATGCACTGTTGGCCATGGATGAAATAGCTCTGAAAAGGAGGAGGTTTATTTATCAACAGTTATTAGTCAAGACAGCCGAATGGAACTTCCATGTTCAAGAGCACAATGTGCCTAAACACCAAGGGATGGGCAGCAAACAAGAGGGAGACAACTGTTACTTTTGCGGCCTGCTTGTGGGCTTCCTGGAGGGATCTGGTTTGCCACAATTGGAATCGGGATTTTGGAATAGATGGGTCTTTGGACCGATCCCACAGGGGTGTCCTGATGTTTTTACACAAGGGAGCCTTGAACAGCAACCGCCAACAGCTGCCCCACCCTGCACGAGCAACCTCTGTTGAAATAAAGGGAAGTTTCAAAAGCGGATATTGTATGACTATCAGTTGCTCAAATGGGGGGAAAGGTCAACATTCCCACTGGACACATCTGGATTGTTAGGCTCACCTAAGGTGACTCTTGGGATCCTAGTCTTCAAAATCTAGAAACAGGACACCAGAAAAGAGAGGGTGCCTAGGTAAGCTTTAAGTCATTGGATACCCCTGACAAAAATCCAGAACCGAAGACTGCTTCACTCTAATGCTCAAAGCACATTTCACACAAACTCAACACAAATGTCAACATTTGACACCAACGCTTTGAGCATGTTCAGATTTTGCAGCTCTGATACTTTATAAAAATTGAAATATCCTTGATGAAAGACATAACCTGTCAAACTCAAGATTTTTATAGTGTGGGATTTTTCTCTCTCCAAAAGTCAAAACCATCTATAATTGAGGAAGCGGGGGGGAAAAATACATGAATGAGGATGAATATTTAAGGCTTGCCAAATCAAATTAGGGGAACTTGCTTGTGAAACCCCCTCTCCCCAGCATATATTCAACTTTACTACTGAGTCTGCAACAAGACCAGTGTGTGGGGGGGGGCAAGGTTGCATGTCTGTTTCCCCACCACCAGGGGTACAAAAAAGAAAGAAATCCTTGTACATAGAGAAATCCTGTAGATAGGCTGAAATCCTGCATACAGTGAGGCTCTTTAAAGCCCACAGATGTCAATGGGATTTAAACAACTTGCGTGTAGGACTGATGATGCCCTAATGGCCAGACTGACTTCCAGACCTGGAGAGGCGAAATCATCACACAGTTCGGGATCCTGGTTCCAACGGCCCTTTGAAGTTTGATCTCATCACACATTCTTCGTGGGCTATGATTTCCTGCATTGATTAATCGAGTTCTCTGTGGCCGTTTGAAACGTCAGCTGTTTGGTATTGATTTATAGACCTACATGGAGAGAAATGGGTGGTTCCAGTTTTCCAGTTGCCAATGAAAATACAATCTATGCTAACACTTCTCAGATTTATTTAGGGTCCTATGGAGGTCTGGGGGGGGAGTTCTTATTCAAAGAGAGAGATGGGGCTCCTTGAATTGCTTCACAACAGTCAAAGGGGTAAGAAAATCAAAGGAACATCACCAACAAATTGAATAAACTGAGAAAGTTAGACTACAGAAAGGGTTGAGGGAAAGAGCAGACGTTAGACTTTCCAGGAGTTTGGAAAAGGACAGGTTCTTTCCACAGTGTGAGAGAGGAAACGGGTTTACTAAACAGTGTGACATCACTTGTTTGCCTAGCAATGAGGGCGACAGCTCCTTTATTACCGACGTTACCTCTCTGCATACCCTCCTTGAGCCTTTCAAAGGACAGTATGGAAAAAAAGAATAAAATGTGCGTGAAGCTGGGTGGCATTGCTGGTAGTGGGGAGGGAGCCCAAACCAAACCAGACCCACCCACCATGCAATGCATAAACAAACCCTGCCAAGGAGGAGGGAAAAAAATGCATCTTCCTTCTCTCGATGCCAGCTGAGACTTGGGCGTAATTTAGATCACTGTATGACAGGTACACCCAAGCTCGATTTACCTTCCTTGAGGTGGTCGCAAGGCTGGTGGAAACATGGCATGACCGTCAATGCTTCCTTGTTTGGGTCCAAGAGCTCTTTGTTAAGCACTGCAGTTAGGTGAGGGAGAAGTGGAGTTCTACTCTGAGCTCAGCTAGATGCCCCATGCGACTCTGTGGCAGAGCACATGCTTTGCACACAGAAGATTCCAGATTCAGCCCCTGGCACCGCCAGTTTAGGACAATGTTCGATTGCAGGGCTAGGGAAGACTGGAGGCCATAGAGAGTTGCTGCCAGTTAGAGGAGATCACACGGAACGACGGACAAATGCTCTCCTTCCACAGAAAGTGGCTTTCTTCCTCCGACTAAAGTTCCAAGGTTCTTACCTGTCCAGGCCCAAACGTAGCAGGAGGAGGATGGTCTCAGATGCCGCTCTCAGGGAAGATGGACAGGTGAGAGTTAAATCAGACGTGGTGGTGACCCATTGGCATCTGGGGCAGCCACTCCAACAGAGAAGTCATGTTTACCCTGCTAGTTGCAGAGCTGCCCCTCCCTCCATCAGAAGTATGGGAAGGAACCACAGCATCGATCCACTCCATCTGTATGGCTCTCCTTTCCAAGCATACTAGCTCAGCATTCAGCAGGACCACAGGGCAGCACGTCCCCTCTGTGTCAGCATTTTGACACTTCTCTCCGAACTGCCCCCAGCAGCAGCAGTTTCACCTGGCTGCATCACAGAGGCAAGATAGCAACCCCTCCCCCCCCCCACGGTCAGTTGGCTTCTCCTCTCCTGGAATTATCCCCTTCTGTGGCCATTCAGCCTGTTCCCGCCAGCAATGATGCAACATTATGAAAGAGGGGATGTCTGAATTTGTTTACTTCCATCTTCCCTCCCCAGCCTCCTCCTCTTGTATAATGTCTCCAATTGCAAGCAAGTGCTAAAATGTAAACTGTCTGGAGTAGCTCAATAGAAAATTGGTTTATAAGTGTAGATAGTTGTATTTCACCCCTCTTTAACAAGCTTGGGATGGTAAACATGGGCATTTGAGCCATAACACAAGTCCGTGATGTGGGCTTGTGAAAATGCCTGGCCCAGTGTGTCAGCCCCATATGGCCAAGTAGAGATTACAGTTGCCAACTGGCCAACAACAGGTCAGGTGGGCTTCTTCGACAGCAGCTTAGGCTGAAGACAAACAGCACACCCAGCCACTGCAGAAGCAAGTTTTCAGGACATGGAAAGATCACCACATGCTAAATTGCTGCCAGTCCAACGGCTGTTAAAGTGCTCGAGGATACAGGGACTGCTTTAGAGCTGGCAGATATAAGGACGTTGAACCCAGGCCACCACCCCTGTGCAAGTCCACTGTGATCACAAGACACAGAAACCACAGGCCCTTTACAGGGAAGGCGCTCTCCTTAGACCCTTATTAAAGTTAGTTTTGGGAGGAGACAACAATTCTGCACATGCTCAGAGGCACTGCTCAGGATTTCCGATATTTTTTTTAGAGAGAGAGAGTCTCAAGTCCAGCAACGCCAAGCCTGGGGCACACTTCTTAAGGAGCAAGTTACTTAACTAAAGGGATCTACTTCTAAGTGAGCATGCAAAGGATTGGGCTGCACAACTATTTTGATCGACTCGACTGAGCAGAATAAATATAGTTCTATCACCTGACCTGCACCCCACAAGCTGCAGGGCTGGAAGGCAACCACCCTCCCCTTTCCCCTCCACCCTGCCCTCGCAACCGGTATTCAGAGGTATCCTACCTCTGACAACAGGACTTCCACATAGCCATCATGACTGCTGGCCAAAGGACAGACAAGGCCAAGCTAGATGGGATTTCAAAGTGTGTCATTTGGCCCTCTAGACACGCAACTGTAAAGAGCAGCCACGGGGGACTCAATTCGAGCCAGGACATCAGGGGAGAGAACCGAGTCCTTTCTTCTACTGCAGACCCAATCTGGATAGCAGGGCATGGATGCGATTTGCCCTGGGAAGGCATTGCTGCTGCAGGCACCACCAGTCTCAGGACGCTTAGTGCAGGTAGACCCATTCCCTCGCCGTCACCAACATAGGGCACAAGTAAAAGGAAACGTACCACCACCTTCCACCTCAGCAAGGCATCACACAAACTCCATGTATAATTTAAAATACATTTATTGTTTCATTTGTTCTCATTTGTTATACAAAGATGTTAAATAACTTAAATACATTCTCCACAGTCACTCAAGAAATCAGATTTTATACCTACAAAGCTGTACATATGAGGTAGAGAAAAATAATTTAGGCTCCCATAAGACAATATATCCCACCCCCAGGTAAAATACTAAAAAAAAAATCCTTCATGTGTCAGCACTTGCTCCTCACAACCCTTCCAGAAGACCTCTGTGCACAAGTGTGTCAAACAGCCACAAATTCCACGTACGCACAGGTGGTATGCCCATGGACAGGTGAGGCCAGCAATGGGGAGAATCTCACCTGGAATTTTAGAGAAGCTCTTAGGAACTGAGGATGCAGGTCCAATTCAAGGACCAATTTTCAACATTGAGAATTCACCCCATGCTGGCCTTTGTAGCATAGCAGAAAGAGCATCTTCCAAGCACTCAGAAGGGTGATATCAAGGCTGAAGCACCACAGTGGAGAATGAGAGGGATGCTACTGAACCCAGCACTTCCGTCAAATTCTCTCTGCTGCAATGCTTGGGATGTGTTGCAATGTCATTGTGCTTAGCATCTCCCTCCCCCTCCCCCCCCACATACACACCACAACACATCAGGAAAATGATCTCAAGCATTGGTTGGGGAGAAGAAACAGCGATCCAACATGGGGAGTTTAAGGACATCCTCCTGTCCCATGAAATGTGTCATTCCAGCCCCCAGAGGGCCCTTCCTCCTTTACTCATCATGCATCCAAGCTTAGACTGTAAACCAGCAAACAGAGCAGCAACAACCCCCCCCCCCTTTGTATGGACCTAGTCATTGTAGGGAGAGCTGAGCTGAAAGTTCAGGGAGAAGTTTAGACTTTCAGGGACGTGGGGAATTGGTGGACAAAGAGGAGCAAAACCAGCTTACCTCTTTTTTGCCACTGCCAATTCTTCTTGCCCCCTAGAAAAGCACAACCTATCATAGCATCATCCATGGGGACATTGGGGGTAACTTCCTTTCCATTACTCTCTCAATTGCCCAAATAGTCCATTTTGACCACCTACAAATGCAGTAACAGGGCAGGGCATTTTAGCTCAGCCAACATCGTAGACTTCTTATAAAGCCTGCCTCAACCTCCTATTTCAGTCACCTTTCCCAGAATGTGGTGAACTATGCTCAGAGATGACAGAATGCTGGAGGGGTGCACAAAGCCACATTTGTGCAAGGAACAAGGAACATACACCCCTTAACTATGTGGTGTAAGTTTAGGGTGGTTGTGCCCATCATCGAATCCTATACTTCAGTCAAACAAAAGAGAACCTCAAGTCGCACCACCCACCCCGGTGCAATAAATTTTATGGGTTCCAATAACCTTTTCTAATACAAAACCTGCCAGCCTACCACAAGAGTTGACTCGTTTACAAAACAAAAAAAAAAACTTTTTCAACCTGATGTAGCTAAATTACTATTAGATAAAAATACTAAATGTTTTTCAACTTTTGTTTTTAAAAAGTCATAAATAATGGTTGCACCCCCTTAAGGGAGAATGTTGGCAAGACAACGGTTGATCTGGCAAGGAGAGTCAAACATGAAAGTCTGGAGAAGAAACCAGGAGACTGGCAAAGACATCGCCATAATTCCTCCCTGGGCACGACCCACAGATGTTGTGCTCGTCTAAGGCGCCCCTGGGTTCTATTCCAAATACTCTCAGGACAAGAACTGAAAGCTTTAATCTGTTTTATTGACGAGGCCAATGAAATCTCTCATTGACGGATGTGCAGTAGTCGCGTTTAATTGGTGGAGTTGAAAGTTAAGATTGCATTTGATATGTTACCCTAAGAGGAGGTGACAAAGTGGCTATCATCTTTTCCATCACCAAGTGGTGGGTTTGCTTAGTGAAGTTCTCTCAGCCTTCTCTCAAAGGGACACTACATTGAGCTGTGGGTACTATGCAATTTTATTTAATGTATCAATTCATTGATTGCTCAACAATTCAACTCTAGGTTTTAGACAGGAGGTTGCTGTAGCGACAGACTGTTCCCGAAGCAAATAGTCTTTCCTGGCTAAAAGTCATCTTGAAGAATGGGTTCCACATCTATTTAAAGTCAGATCGCAAGACGAGGGACTGGGTCATGTGATCATAGGTGCACATATTAACTCGGCCCCATTTTCATGGCAACGCAGAACTGGCTTACCAAGAGCACAGCAAAAGCCAGCCAACTCCAGAGCCAACTGTCTCTTCTTACAAGACAGTTGCTCCCAAGCTTTCCACCTGGAAGGAATCTGTCCCACAAATTCCATCTGCTGGGAACTCTCTGCACAGTCACCACAGAACTCGAGCATATTCAGTCCACACACAGTCGAAGCACAACTAGCTAGGCTTCTTGGGTCTCACTTGTTAACCAAAAGTGTGACCTCAAATGCACACCTGGGACATTCCTGTGGCTGCAAACCAAGAGGGGACAACACAGTGGTGACAGACAAGCTGCCTTTTACAAGGCTTGTCTACCATTATTGGTCTTCTCACCTAGACATACAGACTGGGGTCCGCTGGAACAGATTGAAAACCACTGTGTAACACAAGCGTCCCGTTCCCCATATTAGTCCCCCTTGGTTTGTTTGGGGCAATCACAGCTCTGGTTGCTTGCATTTTGTTTTCACCCTTACTTTGCATTTTGTTTTCACCCTTACTTAGCTGGATCTGCTGCAGAGTCAGAATTAGAAGCAGCTAAAAGCTCTTCTCAGGTTGTGGGCAGAAAGGTTTGAGGTCCAAGGATAGACTGTAAAACCTGGAATTAAAGCAGTTGGTTCCTAGAAAGGATTGCGGCAAAACCCAAAGCCAGAACTCCAGAGCCACTTGACTAGTTAATACAGATCCAAGGATCTTTCGAAATGGCATTTTGACACACGAGCCCCCTAAGAAACATGGCCCACACACTCCTGAAACAGAGGGGAGCTTTGAGAGCCATCAGAAATGGAAGTTAGTTTGAAACCAGAAGAATCCCACTGGACAAGAATTCCCACGTTTCCCCATAAATATTTAAGGCATGTAGTGCGCACTGAACACAGTCAATAACCCTCCTGCCTCACCCACCCCTGTCTTGGTAACCCACATTCTGTCCCATCACCTGGAGTTGACAAAGGCCACAATGAAGTTCTCCTGATTTTAGAAAGGGGGGGGGGGTAGAGTGTGTGTGTGTATTACACTTGTCTGTACATTTAATGCATGTGCCTCATTACTATGTTATATTTTTTTTTAAACACCACAGGAGAATAAACCTTACTATGTACAATATATAACAAGTAATAATATTTGCATTAATATAAATACATTTTTAAATACATACAGAAAGCCCCTGGCTTCAGTGCGTGAATTATAATACAAGGAAGAGCTTTTCCACTCAGTAGTTCATTCAACTCCTTTGCCTCTCTCAAAAGTCACAATCCTCGGTATACTTACTCCAAAGTTGCTCTACTGAAACCAGCAGGACTTCTGAGACAACACACTAGGATTGAGCTGCAAGAGATGCGTCCCCCTCTGCTCGTTCCTTCTCCCCCTGCACTGTTGCACATAATACGTGAATAAAAGCAAGGGTGTACACAGCTTGGACCCCCATTCCCAAAGTATCAAAGACTCAAACCTGAATTTTTAATTTGCAGCATTTGAATGCGAAAATTCATAAGCTTTCATCCCACGTTTTAGCCAAGTATACACCCCTAAAATAGAAAAATCACACTAAAATCAGGGGCTGTTAAGTTGTGTTGGTGTCTGGAACAGAAACCTGGAACAGAAACCTGTTCTGCGACCCCAGCCCAGTGTGCTAAGAGCACACTAAACCAACCATGGAATCCTATGTATGTCTGCTCACCACACAGAGTTATTTTGGGGCTTACTCCCAGGTGAGTGACTAAAGAAATGCAGCCCAAGGCCAGTCACACTTACTTGTGAGTAAGCCAGTGACTGGTTAGTTTTGCCAGACTCCTATACTGCTTGCACCAAAATTCAGACCGTAAAAACCAGCTTTTAGAAGCTTGTTGCCAGCAGGAAGTCTTCAGGCATTAACAAGATGCGGGTGTCCAGCAGGCTGCAGGTGCAAGGAGGCCGATCCCACCTTCTACGGAAGGTGAAGGTCCACAGCAGGAAGCCACTTCTCGCCAATAATGGGAAAGCCGCCCAAGCTGTGGATTTAGGTTCTCCACACTGGCAAGAGGTGGCTTGGAAATATGAATTATGTGCACCAACAAAGTTAAGTCTTCAAGACAAGACAAGCGATATGGCCTGAAAATTCTTATTTAGATTGGATTTTAGGCTGAACAAAAAGATTAGAGTTCTTCCTCCCTCCCTGCTCTCTGGAGCAGACAAGTGGACAGGGCCTTGCTGCACTCCAATGTTTTAGGGGGAAGTGGCAGTGTAAATTGGCTTGGAACTGGGCTCAGAAGAAACAGCTATTTTCTGCAGCCTGGGAAAGCACCTGGGTGTTTGGGGATCCAGTTCAGGCTCTGACCAGTATTGTCTGCTCCCACCATCAGCTGGGTTCAAAACTGCCCTAATCCAACAGTCTGGGGGCACCGGACTAACCGAGACTCTGCTGGAGAGGACAGAACTCGGCGATACCCCGTCAGCCCAAATCCTTGTGGAAAAATAGACCCTGTGGGAGGAGGGCAGCAGTTCCACCCCAGCACCCCAGTTTTCTACGTTCCAGTCTCTTCTCCATTTTCAAACCAAGGAAAAGTCTCCATTCATTTGTACAAAGCAACTGCAACCAGAAACACTCTCCAGGAAGCACTGCAAAAACTGTGCTGCTGTCCTCCTGACAAAATTAAAGATTTCCCTTGGAGCAGCAAAATACCCGAGGCAGCCCTCGGAGAAGGTACCGGTAACTTGTGGCACTTCAGGCCACAGCTGAGTGACATGTTTTAAAGAGCCAATCTGGGCACTGTTCTTGCAACGGGGTGGGGCTAAAGCCAAATGGTCCAAATACTCCCCAAACCAAAGAATGTGGTGTGAATCTTACTCTGTATTGGTGCCCAATTCTGGTGGGGAAAGTTAAGACACTTTGGGAATGAAGGTCTGCATGCAGGCAGGAGGGGAGAGCATGCTTGAGAAGGGACTGGACATAATACCACATTGAAACCATGAGAAGGTCCTTCTGAAAGGCTTAATAAATAAATGGTCAATATTTATATTTAGGCATATATATATCCACACTGAATAATAGGTTTCTATTCAGTCAGTTATGAAAACCAAACAAAACAGCAAGGTATTTTGCACAAAGCTTCAGGGCTGGTCTGCTTGGTGTGGAAACCAGGACATTTCCGGTCAGGAGTATGCTGTGCAGCGCCATGCTGAGCCAACGGGATCGAGAGGGAGGAGACTAGGAGGTGGAGCTTTAACAAATCGATTGCAACTGGTCTCAAGAGATATACACAAGAGAGCTAGTGTCTTCTACTTTTGCAGGATCTTGTATCAACTCAAAGAGGCGTACCACTCTCTTGCCTCCCGACCACCCTCCAAACAGCAGGCCAACAAACCAGACTGTAGTTTGGTTGCTTGTTCCCAAGAGTACGAAGCAAGACAAATTGATTCCCTCCCAGAAGATGCACATAAATATTGCTTAAATAGGACTGACTATTTTTCAGAAGATCCAAGCAAGAGAAGTCTGTCTTTGGAAAACTGGACATGCCCAGAGAGTCAAAAAGGGACCCTGTGCAGAAGGCATCTTATCCAGCTCCCATCAAAAACCAGGTCAACTAGAGAAATTGCTACTACTGGAGAATCAGAAACACTCACTGCCAATATCACCACCTACAAGAGCAATTTTGCCAGGAGTTAGCCAGCCACTTCTGATCCAAGCAGTGTTGTTGAGAAATTGTTGTTGCACCAGAGGCGCAATTTGTAATATCCTCATTTGAGCCATGGATGGGTGTTAAGTAGCAACGCACCACCAGTGCTTTTGGTCACTGCTGCGATTTCAGATTCTTCTCTGGCTCCCCCTCCCTTTATCTTTGTCGACCGGTCCCTTGAAATCCCATATTTGCATTGCTGTTAACTTTATTATTTCTAAAAAAAATACACATCTCAATCTAGTGGTTTAAAGAGTTAAAGGTCTATATAGACATTTGTGCCAGGTTAATACCACTGCCACTGTTGAGAGTAACATGGAATGATGATGTCTTGGCAGAACGCTGGGAGGTGCGACCCTATTCAGAACGGCCGACAATCCTACGCAAGGACAGTCACAAGCAGCAATATGCTCGGCAAAGCCAATTTGAGTTCCTCCAGCGCCAGAAGATGAAGTTGCAAAACTGGGATGCGATCCACACAGAGATTTTAAGCAGCTTCCACATGGTGACTCTGAAGCAACAAGAGGTACAAAAATGAGATGCAACTGGTGGTGGTGGTGGTGTCGTCTCGAGGAAGGTTAAAAAGGTTTCTAGTGGTTTTCCAAGTTTACAAAGTGAAAAGAGTGAAAGGTGGATGATGAGGAAGCCTGCGATGCGTTAAAAAGTGGCATTTTTCCGACTGGCTGAACAGCTGAAGGAATTCAGGCAACATCTATTACAAAGTGCAGGTTCATACAGCAGATACTCCTTTATGGAGGAACCACAAAAGCAGCCCCTCCATCTAGCAGGCCTCCTTGATGTCTCAGGATCTCCAGCACTGGATCCCTTCTCCGTTTCAATTCTCCTGCTCAAGAAGAGTCATCCAGAACTAGAAGTATCCCCTTTTTCCTGGCAATCGTTCCAAGATGTCACATGTTCCCCGTTCCCCCCCCCCCAATACAGTTTCTTTAGCTTCTCTCCTTGGTTCTCAAAGTAATAAGGCAGTCTATGGAATAGACGAGTCTGTCTAGATTAGAGCCCTTGATTCCCCAAGGAGAATTTCTTACTTAGCTCAGGTTTCATGAAGGATGGTGATCAAGGAGCGTGATGGAAGAGCGAGCGAGCGATCCCTCCTGTCCAGGGAAGGGTCTCAGCGTTGCTTGGGCAGTAACTGCCCCTCCTGCTCTCAAATCAGCCCCCACTCTGCACAACAGGCACGCAGTTCCATGCATTTGGACCTCGAAATCAGCAGAGAAGGGAACAGGTCAAGACACAAGAAATACAGCTGGGTAACCAGTACCCAAAGTGCTCACATCTCGGCATAGCTGGCAGGCACTGAAATGCGTCGAACCCTGTTTCGTCTCCAGGCGCAATTGTCAAAGGGCGCCATCTCCCTCATCAATAGCTCCCCAGGTGGGCACATGAACCCTGCTGCAGATCAGTCTTTGCAGGTATACACCTCCTCTCTCTGTGTACACTGCTTGCACTCCACGTAACAGCACCAGCGGACCTGACACTGGCAAGGCCTGGTCACCACGCGACTTTGGGTGTTGTGGCCTCTGCCGCAGCAAATGCTCTCACAGTTCTTATCTTTGTAGCATTTCCTGCCCGATGTGCCGGGTGAATATCTGCTCAACAGGCAAAAATTGGGGGAGTCGTCAATGTAGACCAGGTCTGTAGTCCTTGGGATTTGATCGCCATGACCCGGGACCGACTTCTTTGGAGGGGAAATGTCTCCCTCGCCTGTGGCTTCATTGGTGGTGCTTCCTACTTTGAGGGACATCTCGTACTTCTGCTTCAACTGCTTGCCGATCTCATGGAACGGGGAAAGCTGCCGCCAACATGTCCGCACCGTGCAGGAGCCTGAAACGCCGTGACACTTGCAGGTGGTCTCCACTCCAGCTTTGATGACCTGCAGACAAGAAGCCAAGCCAACTTCAGAAAGAGGGGCAGAGCCTCAATGCCAAAAAGGTGGGCAGTGCCCAACAGTCCATACTGGAACAGATGTTTGCACCCCTCTCCCCGCCACATTGAAGAGTTGCTTTGAACTGCTTACACAGGTTGCTACATCCATGTTCTCTTACCACAGAGTCTGGTTATTCCCCTGCTCTAGGTGAATACAGACAAATGAATATGCTGCTGGGACCCATCTAGGCCAGTATTGTCTGGCTGGCAGCAACTCTCCAGGGTCTTGGGGCAGAGATCTCTCAACCCTGCTTCCAGAGAGCCTTCTAACTAGAGAAGCCAGGGGCTGAACCTCAGGCTTCTACGTGCAAAACCAGGATATGCTCTACTACAACTACGGTCCACTCTCCAAGACGTCACTTTTCCATCTCAGCCACCTTGGCTGGGATTAGACCTCGCACTCCCACAGGCACAAAAGCCCAGGAAAGTGCAGGGCCCCAAATCAGGATTTGCACAGAACATCTTGAAACGTTGGCAATAAATGTGAAAGTTCTTCTCAAGGAGAAGCCCCTGAACATTTCCAAGGGAAGCCAAGTGGGTTTCTACAAGACAGTGACATTTCTCAAAGCTGTTTCTGCACATCCTCATGAAACACAGCCACTAGTTCAGCCCAGAGCAGGAGCGTAATGAGGGTGGAGCCCGAGGGGCAGCTGCCCCAGGCGCAATGCCAGGGGAGGGTACAATGCTCAGGCCCCACCTCAGAGCCCAAAGCAAGGGCAGCCAAATCTGCCCACCTCCGTGCACCGCCCCTTCTCCTCATGCTCGTGAGGTAGCACATGGGAGGCAGACCGGCGATCGACTGCTCGTTTGGAGCTCAAGAGTGCTCCGAGGCCAAAGCGAGGGCAGTTGCCAACATCCGAACTTGGAAGTCATGTATCATGATGTTAACATGACATCACCATGTCACTGCCGGGGGGGCACTTACTGCCTTGCCCTGGGGACCGGTAGGCATCGTTATACAGTATAACGTCATCAAGGGAGGGCGGGGGACGCAGAGGCTCCTGGGGGGGCGGGGGCCTACTTAGGTTTCGGGTTTCAGTTTGTTTCTGTTTTTTTACGATTTTTTGGGGGGTTTACGGGCTTTTTTACTGTAATCTACGTGTGTGTATGCTTTGTCCCACTTAGCTTGTGGATCCCGGAGCTGCAACCTGCCTGCCTTTCGTTCTGCCTGCGACCGGGCGGCAGAACTCCAGAAAAGCGCCAAGTAGGGCGCTCTGTCGTTCTGCGCTTGCGCATGTCTTCACAGTTCACGCATGCGCAGAACGATTGGAATTTTTGTCGTTCTGCGCAAGCGCAAACTGTGAAGACATGCGCAAGCGCAGAACGACGGAGCGCCCTGCTGGGCGCTTTTCCGGAGTTCTGCCGCCCGGTCGCAGGCAGAACGAAAGGCAGGCAGGTTGCAGCTCCGGGATCCACAAGCTAAGTGGGACAAAGCATACACACATGTAGATTGCAGTAAAAAAAGCCCGTAAACCCCTGAAAAACACCAGGGGAGGGCGATTTTTTATTTTAATTTTTTATTTTTTATTGGGGGGCAGTGAACTCTGGGCCCCCCCGGGGGGCGCAGGATCGTCTCTGGTTATACCTCTTCCCGAGAGGACCATTCAATGAGGACTCATGGAGCTGCTCAATAAGCCAGCTTTCAGGGTGGATTTGGCATTTTACATCTGGACTTGATGTATGACAAAGTTCTCCTTGTCGCTTGATAGGATGAAGTTACCAAGCTTGCCCAGGGTCAGAACCCCTCAGAACAGTTTGGTCCTCCTGAAGGGGCCCAGGTCCAGTGGGAGAGAGGTTTAACCACACACCTGCAGCCAGTCAGAGATGCAGGTAAACAGCGGAGTGGTTAACATTTTCCTCACTTTTATTGAATGAGTGGTACGCGACACCCCCCCTTCAGCCCCAAAGAGGGACTCAGTTAAGAGTTAAACAACCAGCAGAGTTGTCAAGACCCTCCTCCCATTTCTCCACTTGCAAATAAGGCAGTGAAGGGCTAGGAGAAAAAGATTTCTGTTCAGCCCTAAGCGTTAAAGAACACAGCGGCAAGAAGAGAGGCTGTCACCCAGTATCCAAGGGACAGTTGATCCTGCGGCAAATGAGCTTCCTTCACACAGGAGAATCCAGAGCCAGGGCCCCCCAACCTACCCTAGACACTGGCTTACCAAGTAGATACCGGTCACTTGGCAAGCAGACCTTAGGTCAAGGGTCCTCCCGATGATCCACCCAAACAGAACACGAAATGGAAAGATGCAGCGACACGATATGGCGGCCCGCAGAACAGCACCTCCTTTCATAACGCCCCTCAGATTTGTACGACATGCTTCACCAGACGTACCGGGGGGGGGGGTGGAGAGCTGAAAGGGAAGGGTCAGCCCTTCTGGGGATTAAGGGACTTCGCAACCCTCCCAAGAGAGGTAGTCAGAAAGTCATGTTTAATGATACTTTGAGAAACATAGGCAAGAGGGGAAAAAAATTAATTAACACATCACTTAACTTGGGCCCAGTGGAACAAACCAAGTGTGCCAATATTCCAACTTTTCATTAATGGGATACAAAAGGGAGGACTGCCGCGGGGGGGGGGAGAGTAACCTAGCAGAAGGCAAGTAGCGTTGATAGCAGCCCAACGCAGCCAGCCCGTTTAATCTACATGAAGATCAGTGCTAGCAGTGTTGGGGTTGGGTCTGCAGTTTCTCACTTTCCTCCTCCTCACTCTCCTCCCCCCCCCCATTTGAAGTTGCTCAGGAGGATTTGGCAGGAGAGAAAATTGCTTTTTTAATAAGCACATTCAAAAGCTCTCACTTGTCAATAAAAAGGAGAAGGCGCAGAGAGGAGCCCTCCTGGCTAATGACCTCATCCCTCCTGCCAGACAAGCTGGCCTTCTCATTGCCGTTGAGGTCATATCAGAGGCACTTAGCGAGGCATGAAATGGGCGCAACGGGGTCGGGGAGGGAGATGCCGCTGGTTGCAGCAAAGGTGCACAGCTGAGCCAGCCAAGGGTGTGAAAAGAGAAAAACCATTCGAGAGCTTCCTGCAGGAACTGCTGTTAACTAAAGGGAGGGGGTACTTTAAAATTGGTACTTGAAGAGTTGTGTCACCCAGGAATGGTTTTCTAGCATGGTCTAGAGAGACATTTTCCTGGCCCAGAAGCAACAAGAAATGCCACCTGCAACGGGCTGGATGGACTGCCGAGGATAAACCCGTCTGCGGAGACTGCAGAGAGCCGTAACGAGCAGCAGGGCTGCAGCTGGCGTGTCATGGAAACGCAGCATTCCACACTGCTGCGAGGCCACCAAGCCTGGGGCGTGGAGGAGCCATCTTCAGGGGCTCCCATTGGGCAAGCAATTCCTACCCATGCGAGATCTTCAGCATTACAAGGTCCCTCCTTGAGAGTGCTGGTCCAAAAGACCCCCACCCACCCACTGGATGAGGGGCGCGTTTCAGTAGACAGAAACTCTTCTCTTGGCAGCCACCTTTTCCCAGACGCACCCAGAATGATGCACACCTGCCTCTCCCTGCTCTACAGCTAACACTGAGGAGTCAAGCCAGACACCGTGCCCACACCCAAAGCATCCCCATAGCAACATGCATGGAGCTTCTCAGGACTGATTCACACACTGGGCTCCAACTCAAATCGTATTAGCATCAGCTTACCTTGATCAGCTCCCCCCCATCCCCCCATTCCCCAAAGCAGGCATTCTTTGTTCATTGAAACCAAATCTCAACTCTGACTTCAAGCAGCTTTTATCCATCCAGTTCAGGGTGCTCCTGCACTCGTCAGGAAAAAGAAGCCTACACTGCAATTGAGCATTTCTTCAGTAGCAAATGAGGACAGGGCAAAGTATCAGATTCCTAAATTCAGTAGAGCCTGATCAATTTCACCTACCCTTAGGACTCCACATTTTCATGGGCTGGATTTTTTTTAATTTTGTTGCAAAAAGGTGCCATTTGGAGTCATGCAAAGTTTTCCCCAGGAGAACAGAACACCTCTGGGGTAGGATGGGGGGGAGTCACCTGTGCTGCAGACTAATTAGCACCCTCCCCCCAACTGCAACACACTTGCCAAAAGAAGGGGCAAAAGGAATCACTGTAGTAGCTGGCGCTTGTCACTTGAAAGACAAACATTATTGGTGCCCATAAATGGCCCCTTTTAGCCTCAGGCCAATTTTGCCTTTGTTTGCAAATCGACATACTGTATTGAAGCCTAATGGACGGTGAAGGCCAACATAGCATTGCAGCCATGCTACAGAGGGTCTTCGGAGGGCTTCTCACTTGTAGCACAAGCCCAGCCCTGCCATTTGCAAGACAGATGTGCATCACATGAAGTTGAACTGTGTCTCCCCCATCACAGAGAGGGGCATCAGGTGGACTCCTGCCCACCCCCCACCCAGTTCAGCATTGCCTCCCAGAACTGGCTGTGGGTCTCCAGGGGCTGTGGCAGTCTTTTCTAGCCCTGCCACCCAAGATCCATTGGAAAATGGAGATGGATGCTGAAGACCACTGAGCTATCAGCCTATGAACGCACCAGCCAAGGCGAGCATTTCAGACATGTGCTGGGCAACTTTGGAGGATAGCTAAGCTGAGCCAGCGGTGTAAGCAGCTAGTCTAAAAAGCCAAAGAAAACAGCATGGAAGTTTAGCAGAGAAATTTGCTCCTGGGCCTGAATGGGAGGCGGATCCTTCCCAGGGTGTTTCTGCCAACTAGGAAGCACATGGCAGACCAGCTCTTAGCTAGGTATACACCAAACAGTGCTGCCACCAGTGCCAATTCAAGTCACCCGCTGCTGCCATGAGCATAAGCAGACACCAAGTCCGTCTACTCCGCCTAGCAGTCACTCTCTAGAGCCTGCCCCCATCCCCGCTACCCAAGTCTTTTAGTTAGCAGTGCTGCTGGAGGAGACACTCTGGGACGTCCTACGTGCAAAGCAAGGGCTCTGCCACTGGACTATGGCCTCTCTCCCCCATGGCGTGCCCACCTAGGCAAGGCAGCCCCAGCATGCTCCTTCTCACCTTCATGCCCACCAGGTTGTTGTGGAAGTCCACCCTGGCTCGCAGGTCCTTATTGGACTTCTTCCCCAGGAACTCTTTGGCAAACTTATTGCTGTACTTGAGATTGTCGCCACAGCCACCCCACTGCCAGGCCTCGCGGTTCTCCAGGTCGGGGGCCTCGTCACAGGTGCAGCGCTCCATACGCCCGGCACTGCAGGCTTTGGCCATGGCATGAGTGAGCCCTGCTGAAGAGATGGCGTAAAGGAAGGCCGTTTCCTTAAAACCTATGGAAGGAAGTAAGAGGAGGAAGACTGTTACCACCACAGCTGGCCAGCATGGGATGAACCCACTTTCTTGGAGCAAGACGACCAATTGGGACTCTGCTCGGATTCAGACTAAGCTTCTAATCAGCAACTGGTTCGACGCGACGGGCAGGGACAAAGCTCTTCCACCAGGGCCAAAGCAAAAGGCCAGCCAAATCCCATCACCCAAACCACACAAGCCTCTTGGCTCCAAGTCAGACTCTGTCCTAAAAACTCCAGTTATCAGTTTCCACTTTATCCGACATGTTCAGAACCTCATGGCAGTTGGACAAACCTTTGACTGTCCCAGAGCATAAAGACAGTTTAATGTAGGTACTCAGGCTTGTGTGTGTGTTTCTGTATACAATTAAAACTATTCCGGTTCTCAGACCACGTTCTAGTAAGTTCCTTCGTGACTTGGGTCCTCACTGCCTTTGAGAATGCCCAACACAAGATTGGGTGAAACGTTGGGGAAGCAAGAACTTACTAGAACGTGGTCTGAGAACCGGAATAGTTTTAATTGTGTACATAACTAGATTCACTCTGCCAGCCCAAGAGCCAAAAGGACCTCTATGTTTTTGTTTTAAGTTCCAGCTGCAAATCACAACCAGCTCTGAAGCCACTGGGGGCTTCAGCACCTGTCAGAGGAGCTAACCAAAACCTCCATACACCTTACTCCAGAAGCTTACCTCTCTTCAGCAAGCTGGCCCTGTAGCGCCCTTCAAGGGTGCAGTTCCACCGCTCAAAGCGAAACTGGTACTGGCACTCCAAGGCGCTCATGCTGATGGCCTCCATCAGGGTCTCTGCAACGCCAGGGTCCCTCCTGCACATCCGTCGCTGCTTCTTCTCCAACTTCAGGCGGTCGCAAACTTTGTAATGGGCTTTAACAGCAGCTTCCTCCATTTCTGAAGTTAGAGGGAGGATGGTCAGAGGTTCATTCCCAGTCAGCCTGCCAGAAAGGAGAAGAACATGTGTGTAGAAATAAGCGCTCTACTGGTCCAGAAAAATACACCCACTGAAACCAGAGCACGGTCACAAGTCACTGCCGGCAACCCCCCAGCCATTATGCAAGCCAGAATGGGCAGGTGACCGAAAAAAACACATTAAGAACCACCAGCCAGACAAACGGACAACCCTCAGTCATGCCCGAGTCAGTCAGTCCTGAGGGACAACCCTCAGTCAGTACCCGAGATACTACAGATCAGGAATCTAACAAACTGGTCTGCCAAACTTCATAAAAATGTGGGCAGAGGAAACCAAGACATACTACTTTGTGAGAGGTGGGGAACAGATACAATTGGTGCCCCACCAGCAATGGCAGAGAATTTTTCTCGTGCAGCTGTCAAACCCTCAATCTACCAAGTTATCCATGATCTACCAGTAGATCGCAATCTAGATTCTCCTTGCGCCAAATGACATATTCCATACAAGTGCTATTGAATGGGAATGTATGCACAACATGCTATATACAGAGTAAATGTAAAGCAAAATGAGTCCAAGTGGATTAAAGAAGCTGTTTAAAAAAAAATCAGGTTTGGGGACTGTTGGAAGTGTCAAAATTAAACCTGGTTGAACACAAATCTGAATTTCATAGTGTTCAAATGTACATCAGTTTCCCAACTCATGTCTTGCAGTGGTGGTCTAAGTTCTCCAGACCAAACACCTCGTTTTACCCATGGGCTAATATGAGTTTACTGAACACCCTGAAAATTGGCAGTTACTTAAGTAGAAGCCCCACCACTGAAGGGCTATCCTTCACAGTAGCAGTCCCTTCTGAAGAAAGAGCTTGCCAGACCTCCCCATAGTTTTGGTCCCAGCCCCCCCCCCCCCCCCGCAATACAAACTAACCAGTCAGCTTAGGGCTGATGCAATTCTCTCTGATTGGCTGGCAAGACAGCCTCCAAAGCAAACCCAACAGGAAGAGGAGCCAGGCGACGTTCCTTTCCAGGCCTTCCCCAACTTCCACAGCGCAGGGCTTCACTCTCACACATACAAACGTGCCGCGAAGTATACTGCCCTCGCACAAACGTGCCAGTATACTGTTCCCAGCACCGGGTGACAACAACATGCTGGATGGGACCCAGGCTGGCACAGATTGCTGGGGAGCTGACAAAAAGCTGCAAGAACAGCTGTTGGCACTGTGGAACTAGTCTTCTGGCACAGCCCTTCCTCTGACCAGGTGTCAGGGAGGAGGAAAATCAGCAAGAATCGCCATAGTGGAGCTTGAATGTGGTTATGTTTTTCCAGAACTAAGGGGGAGGGAGTTAGGAGGATCTATTCAAGGGGGTTATTACGAGTTCATGGAGGGCAGATTGAACAAGGATTATTAGCAGCTAAACAGAATCTCCCTGTTCCAACGCCACTGAACATCAGTTGCTAGACCACCATCGAAATTCGCCCCAGACAAGTGCAAGGAAAAATCTCATGTTCTTGTTTTGAATTAGTTTTTCTATTTTTTAAAACAAGTGTGTGCTCTCTCTCTTCAAACCACCACACCCACCCATGTGAGAATGTCTCCATGCAGCCATCTCTGCCGCACCCTTTTTACACCCATCTGTCCCTTGACATGGTATCACTATGAACAATGTTCCCCCACACACACGCCACAGCATCACAAGGCATGTGGGCTAAGAAATGGTTGCCACAAGGAGTCTCATGCTTCAAGCAGCACCATAAGAATGAAACTGAACCCTCATTTGTTCCTGAATGCACTTGGTTTGGAATTAACCAAACAGGATATGGATCCTTCCCCCCCCCCCCGAGTATCAAATCCTGCTCATTCCAAACAGTGACCGCACCTGCCTGGCCCACCGCTTCAACCACCCATGCTTGCAGGCCTCCAAGGCAGCTTCAAGGGTGGAGAGACAATATAAACCAGTTTGCTTCATATTCTACCGGCAGCTACTGTAAAGTGTCTCTACGCGAACAGCCCTGGTGTTTGAATGGAAAAGAAATCCCTTCGGCCCAGACAGGCCACCACTGAAGCACCCAAAATAGAAAGCCACAAGATCGCTTTTCCTCCATCCACCCAAGAACCAGCCTTTTCCAAACAGCGTGTCCATACCCATGGTGTCATGTCTGTTTTGTGCATGTCAAGGTAAAATCCTGAAGTAGTGCTGAAGGGCTTGAGACTTCCAGGGCTGAGATAGTGCCTGTCCTTTCTCAAGAAGTCCCAGCCAGATCCATGCCTTTGGCTTAAAAGGAGAGTCGGGAGCAGCCTCTGCATGGCACCCCTATAATCCCCTTCTTAAACCCTTTTGCACAGGGTAGCACAGGGTTCACTGGAGGCAACTGGGTCAAAGACCCAACACCCCCCCCCCACTCAGCCCTCCCAGCAAGAGAGGCATTCTTACCAGACTTGGCACAAGCACATTGGATTCTCCAACCAGAATGCCAACTGCAACAGCATCCCCAGGTGCACTGCCAGCAGCTGACTGGCTTAGATACAAGGGATGAACTGGAGGGTATAGCAAGACAAAAGGGTCAAGGAGCAGGTCGAAGTCTGGACCAACAGGATGCCTCTGGGAGGCTCCCAAAGCAGCCATAAAGAGGAGAATCTTCCCTGTTTGACTATTGGGGCAAACGTGTGCTGTGCTGATTCACTTAGCCACCTTGCTTGGTAGCCAGAGGGCTATCCAGCCTCCATGAATTCTTCCATTAAACAATCTGGGCCAGTCACCCTCAGCCTTTCTTGGGGCAAATAAGAGCGCCAAGCTGCAATCCCTTGCACGCGTATCTGAAAGCGAGCCCTACTGAACATGGTGGGCCAGTTCCAACAACCATGACCACAATGCGCTGCAAGTTAGTTGTGAAAGGGCATTTTCTTGGAAGAATAAGGGGCTCTCCAATATATACTGCAGGTATCTTTTCATCCTGGGATAAAATAACGCATGCACACCACTGCTGGGGACACAGGAAAGAACCTTGGAGACCCACAAAGGTCTGCACTTCAGAATTAACACAGAATTAGACTCTCAGCAGCGGGGCAGTCTTCAGGAGACAATAGAGCTGGCATGCACCAACTTTTCACACAAGTGCTATGCTGGTTGCAGAGTATGTTTCAAGATAATTTTTAAGGCACATGTGGAAAAACTCACACTTAATACTCAACTCATGCATGTCTATTGCACTCTGTTATCATAGCAGATTACAAAGAGTTAGGTCTGATATCCATGAAACATTAATGGGCCAATCCTAAACACGCATTGCGCCTGCTGCAAACACGACAACGGCAGAGAGTGTAGCCTCTCCCTTCAATGACACTTCAGCTGGCAAACCCACCCGTGCACTAGGCCGCCATTCTGCTACAGCTGATCACCCAAGGAGGGAGGGGGGAAGGAAGAGAACAGTTTTCTCCCGGCTTCAAAGCGACCTCAGAATCAATGCCTCTGTAGAGCACATGGAGCCGGGAATGCTGCATGTCTTACTTTCATGCCCGATACTACCAGCTTTGCTTCAGGCTTTGACAGCATGCCTGCTAGGATTTATTCCTTCCCTCCCACAACGACTTGCTCGCTCCATGCTGGCCAGCCACCCCATCCCCACCCCTCTTGATTCTTTGCAACATGGACACATGCCTTCTTTGCCAGGGCTGCCGAGTGAGCGGTCCGAGTACTGCATCGTCCCCGCAAACGTACGCTGGCCCTCAAGCCTGCCTCGGCCACTTCCCCCTCCTTTAGCTGTGGAAACCACTTGGTGAACTTGTTGAAAGCAGCAATATTTCTTCTACTGCTATGACACGAGCTCCTGTAAGACGTTGTGCAACTTTATCCCAGCAGCAAGAAGCCAGTGGGGTTTGAACCTGGAAGCAAGTGGGCTGGCTGTTCAGCTCCCAGTACAGGCAGAGCCTCCTTCCCAGGGCTGGCCGGGACGGTTTGTACGAGCAGCCAAGCTCTCCTGCCTCGAGGACATGGGCACCACTCCAGCAACACTTGCTGCAGGCCATGTGTGCCTGTCAGTCTTGGCTTGCTACTGCCAGCCCCAGAACACAGCCGACTTTTGTAATCGGTCACCCATTTGTCTCCCTAAAACCTCAGCCAGCCTTTTGTTAAGTCTCACCTCCTAAATTTAAACAGCTTTGCGACAGGCAGGCTGGGCTCTGCTCACCCTGCAGTGCACACTGGTGTTGTTGACCTCTTGCAAAGACGGAGCAGAGTGCCGCTTGCTGCCTGCGTGCCTGGGCGCGAGGAGACGCATCACTAGGGGCAGCCAGGCCTGGCAAAGGGAAGGAACCCCTTCCTGGCTATAGCCATTCAAGCACTGTTTCCAGCTTGGGCAGGGAGAAGAGAGCCATGTCCTGCTTCTTCCAATGCTGTTGGACCAAATTCTGCTCATTTATGCAATACACCCTAGCAGATCCTGGGGTGGGAAGAAAGCTGTTTTCACTTGACTGACTGTAAGCAGAATCCCACAGCTGAGTACATACCTGACATGCAGTGGGTCCTGGTTCAACCCCCAGCATCTCTAGCAAAAGCAAGTTCTGGTAGCAGAGCTCTGGTATCACTCAAGACCTGAAAGAGTGGCAGCCTATCAGTGTAGGCAACACTAGGTTCAGGGGACCAGCACTGAGTTAGTACAAGGGTCATATCACCCTAAATGCTCGTCATTAAAAGCCAGACACCTTCCAGTGCAGTCATGCTTAAAAGTTGATGCACCTCTGACAAGGGGATTCGTAGTATCCAAGGGTAAACACAAGAACTATTGACTGTTGCCTCTTTTCGTTGCCCTCCAGAATCAGAATACCAAAGCCTCTGCATACTATTTTGGGACAAGTTCACAGCCCCACAATTCCTGCTGCCATGCAGAAGGACAACCGAATCAAGTCAGCACCTGTGTGGCATGGATCTTTACCCTTGTATAGGTGTCCCCTCGTATCCGGGGGGGGAATACCTGCCCTTACGGATACCAAAACCGCGGATAAAAGGGAACCCTATCCTTACTTGCAGCCTGTTACAGAATGCTAGAGGAGGAACGGGGGAAGCAGTCAGCCAGAACGCTAGAGGAGGGAGAGACTAAGAACGATACCAGGACTCTCCTGCTTCCCGTTAGCAGTTTTAGTCTCCCTCCTTTAGCATTCCGGCTGACTGCTTCTCACATTCCTCCTCTAGCGTTCTGTAACAGGCTGCAAAGGAAGAGACATGAGTGTGGCGCCACAGTAAAGGAAGACAGATAAGTAATGGGCACGTGGGGGGGGAAACCACGGGTAAGTGAATCCGTGGATACAGAGGTACGCCTGTATAATGCATCCAGGAGATGGACACACCAATATCCATGTCCTGTTGCCACTCTCTCGCATCTGGCATTCAGAGACAGGCTCTCTCTAAATCCCGGAGGTTGCATACAAGGAGTTGCACAGCAACAAGCATTCAGCTCTAAGGGGCCACCACTCAGTGGTAAGGTGCATGATTGACATGCAGAAGGTCCAAGGCTCCGTTTCTAGGGCCTCCTGTAGGAGAATCTTGTAACAGGATGGAGACCTTTAAGAGCTGCTGCCAGTCTAAGAAGCAATACTGACTGCAACTATAGCAGTGTGTGGTCAACTTGTGAACATGCATGTTTCCCTGGGGTTGGTTGCAACAGTGTTCAAGATGGGTTCCCAAGACAGACCAATCCAAAGCGTTTCTAAAGCCCAATTGCTCAAGTAACTTCCAAGTCATCACACCACTGAGGATATACATCTCCCCCAAACAGAAGCTGGCAAAAAAATATGAGGAAGAGACTCCTAGGACATGGCTAGACATGAGCAACCTGAACAATGCGGGCAACTAACCTCCCAGAAGAAAAGGCCTAATAGGTCCTGTTTACAAGACTCAAGAAGGGAAGTTTCCTCTACCCACATATGGTGAACAGATCCAAGGCTGAGCAAAATGGGGGGGGGGGGGAGAGAGAAGGCTACTTGACTGCTGATTAAATAAACTCCCACTGCAAGACATTGCTCCATCACCATAAGGACAAGCACTAAGTGTCACAACGGGATTGCAACAATTGGGCACAACAGTTTTTGTAAAGCACTCCTCAAACAGGTTTTTGAGCCACCTAAAAATAGTGCCAAGCCCATGGCTTTAGGCAACTTTGCAGTCCCAAATTAGAGTGACCCAAATACAAGCCACAAAGCGGATGTGTTGTACTGGAACGCACAATGAACTGGAAGCAAGCAAGAGATTACACAGGAGCAAAAAGCCCATTTCTGTGGCTCAGATGCTGCAAAATTAGCAGCTCAGCAGAGTTAACATGCAGAGACAGGGAAACCAAACCTCCAACATACAGCAACAATCTGGAGCGTCCCAACGCCTCCAAAAATGGTGGGCAACCTATCAGCATATTAACCCACTCCATTCTAGAAAAAAATGGGCAATGGGCTCAAGGGCAGGCAGCAAGCTTCATGCCTAGTGGAGTCTGAACACGTTTCTCCCCTACACCACTTGCTCTCTTCAAACGCCCCATCAGAGAAGGCATTGCCGCGATTGTGCATTGCCGATGACTGGCGCATTGCTGATGACTGGGGAATATCTATCTTCCTCCTAAAACCCTTAAATCAGATCTACAATGGACAGCATTAGAGGAATCTCTCTTGAACCTTCAAAGTAACCACCCACAAGCTACCATGATAATTGGGGGGATTTAAACTCCAGAATTGGATCAAGTGATAATCAACTGCTACTTTCCAACCATTGGAGGAGAGAGTTCCTTTACTATAACATCACAGCAGGAACTCAACACTCCCAAGGACAATATCATTAATTGGTCAGGAGCCAAACTGGTTAATATGGCTTCTAGACTTTCGTTGGCCATTGTAAATGGAAATAGCCTTGTAGATCCCCATGAAGACTATACCTTTATCTCACCACAAGGAGCTAGCATTGTTTATTTCCTGACTGAAGAAACAAAATTCTCTAAAATCCTTGGATTTACAACATACGACCAAGCAGTGAGTGATCACTCTCCTATTTATATTATACTGCAACTTGAAGAATCATTAGATTCCAATTTCTACTAAATAGAGAAATAAATCTACAAAATGTTGCCTACTAGACGAAAATGGACTACTGAAGTTGCTGAAGCCGCCAAAGTAAAACGAGGTACAGCAGAAGCACAAAAACTAAAAAAGGATATCATAACAGGAACAACTTCGACTACCACTGTGGAAAAGATGTGACTACTCCTTCAATTATTTGATACGATCCTATTAATACAGGAAGGGAAGAGGAAGGTGTCCAAGAAACCCTAAAAAGGTAAAGGTAAAGGTGACCCCTGACAATTAAGTCCAGTCGTGTCAGAATCTAGGGTGTGGTGCTCATCACCATTTCAAAGCCGAAGAGCCAGCGTTGTCCGAAGACGCCTCCGTGGTCACGTGGCCGGCATGACTCTCCTTGCCACAGCGCATAGCATGCAGCTGGAACACGGAGCACTGTTTACCTTACCGCAAGCGGTACCTATTAATCTACTCGCATTAACATGCTTTGGAACTGCTAGGTTGGCAGGAGCTGGCCAAGCAACGAGCGCTCACCCCGTCGTGGGAATCGAACTGCCGACCTTTCGATCGACAGCTCATGGTTCAGCGGTTTAACCCACTGCGCCTACCACCAAACAAAGAATTGGTTTGATAAGGACTGTAGGATAGCTAAAAAAACAAGTTAAACAATTACATAAAGCCTTTAAAGACAACACCACACTGACTACACATACTTTTTTAGTGCAGGCTAGAAGGAATTATAAAAACTATTTCAAAAACTAAGAAACATCTGTCGATTCAGTCTGCATGGGACGAGGTAATCAGTGTTATCCGTGTTACCAGAGAGAGGTCTGGTACCTCTTTCTGGCACCTGATTGCCCCACTGTTGAAGTCACGTGCCAGAGCTGGACCTTCTATACCTAAATAATTTGGGAGAAACATTTTGGAAAGCTTTATAGGAAGCATGACCATGAACCAGATTTAAACTTTGAAATCAATAGTATCCAACTACTTGTTGCAGAGAAAGTTACTCCAGTGAATCTTTCCAGGGGGCCACAAAAAGCCATCTTTTGACTTCAGCACCCCACACAGGGTGGATTGTCCTACAAGTCCCCTAACACATGCAAGACACTTGCTCCAGAATAAGCAGTCTAATATTCTAGCTAGCCTACCACCCTAGTGCAATTTTCAAGGATAACTGGGTTACTGTGGGAGGGATCTGGTCCAGAAAGGCCTGCAAAGAATTGTCATTTATTGCGGCATGCTGGAGTGTTTTTTCTTGATCTACTGAAGCCGACTGATTTCGTCACTGCTTACCGGCCTTCAAGCTGAGACGGGAGGGAACTAAGAGGTCTGCTTGCCAAATTCTTCTGCATTAACCGCCAAGTTCTCACTCATCTCCATCCATCCCAGAGAGGAGGCGATTTGGGGGGGGGGGGTTGAAGGGGGAAGAAATAAAAGGATGTCAGTCTGACTAGTAAGGACTGAATGGTTTTTATGAAACGGGAGAGGCAGGCCATGGAATCAGCCCAGGTTTCACACGGCATGTTCCAATGGAACTAGTTTGTGCCAGATTATGACATGCCAGAACAGGAAAGCAACGTTATGAGGCAACGAGACTGCTACACCCAACCAGTCAGCTAGGAATCAACAGATGGCTCTTCTGAAGAGTCTGGTTCGGACAGAATGGGTGCAGGAAGATTGCATAAAGACCATAGGACCTACAAGCGGCAAACACACATGCCCAGAAGCTGCTTTAAGGTCAAGTCAAAGTGCTTTTCGGCTGTGCTGCACACACTCCAACCAACCTGTTTCACCTACTTGCACCATTCCTCGCAACAGGCACGCTTTGTTGGAATGGCTCTCAGTGATGTCATCAGATTTGTCCAGTCTCAATGGTTCTGCCCACCCACATGATTCTGAGATGTCATGCAGGGCATTTTCCTCTGAATGATGCGATTCTAGATTGGTCCCAGCCAATTTCAGAAGCAGGAATCAGCAGCTACTAGAGCAAACAGTCTTACTGAACAGTAACAGATACAAGAATATCCACACACTCAACACTTTGGAGATGAACGGTTTTGACACCCCCCCCCCCAAGACAAGCAACTATGTGAGACAGGCCTTTTTGATGCTGCTAACATTTCATTTTTCCAGGCTCAAAGAGACGTTCCCATTCCCCTGCTAGTACTTTTCTGAGACATCCTTGCCCCCATGTCTCACATGTTCGGTCCCCTACCATGAAACTCTTGCTAAACAGTTTGGGATTGTTCATCGACCTTCAGTAGGAGGCATTTTGGAACTTCAGTTTGTGACATGCACCACTTAGTGGATTTTCCAAGCGTCACTGCTGCCCGAGGAAGGATTTTGAAGGCAGAAGTGGGACAGAGAGAAGATGGAACACCGGGTGGTAAACTGTCCAGATCAGAACTGATCCTCTGGTTCAGATAACTTTCATGAATATCCACAGCCACAACAGCCAACTGGAGCCTCTATAGAGGGAGGCCATACAGCTCCAGAACCTGGTACTGACAAGAGGTCTGGCTCAGTCGGTAGAGCTACAGCCTCTTATGCTTGAAGATCCGAGGACGGCAGTTCGAGATGCCCAGACGAATCCGCGAGCAGTCGAAGAGCTGTCAACATGCTGCTGACAAGCTGCAGAAGCCTGTGTGTGAGAGAAAGCTGCAGCTGGCGCTCTGTGTGGGAGGCAGAGTTTGCCTGTCAGTCAAAGTGTGGGAGGCGAATGCCAGACTGTGAATGGAATGAGTGTTCTATGAAAGGCTAGAACATTTATTGTAAAAACCGCTTGGTTTAGAAATTGACTGCCTATGTAAACCGCCTTGAATTCAAAGTCGGAGGAGAAAGCCATTGAATTCAAAGTCGGAGGAGAAATCCAATGACCAAGAAAGGCGGTATACTACTAGAGTACCATCATATTCCATCCCCCCCCCCCCCCGAGTGAGCTTCTTGAAGAATCCAACTGGCTGCTGCTGGGTAGACAGACCTTGTTCCAATCCTGCAAGACATTCTCATAGACCAGCCATCAGTTAGTGTGGAGACTGCATCCACTGCAACTGGCTGTGGCAGGGACTCTTTCCCCGCCCTGGAGATGCCAGCAATCGAGCCTGGCGCCTCTGCATGCAAAGCACATGCATGCTCTGCCGCTGAACGACTCTCCCCTCCTGGAAGACTGGGAAGGCAAAGTGGCCCAAGACTGGCTCTTGCTGCACTCCGGGAGTGCTTCTGTGACATACTTTGCGCCTCAAGTTCTGTGGCCCAAGTCGTTTTGTTGGCTGTGCTGTGGCTCCATTTGCATCCCTCCGAGCGGCCCTCTTCTCCCCCACCCAGGACAATCCCCATGGCTGCTGTTGCGATTTATTCCTTGCCATATGCAATGCTGCACAATGTTTTTTATCGAGTAGATTATACAGGGGAGAGGGAGTCTGCTCTGTGTGTGTTCTCTCTAGTTAATGTTTCCTGTGCGGTTCAAGCAGTTCTGCCTACAGGTATGTTTATTTCACTACTCTAGCAAAACCAGCAGACTTTTTAATGGAACTGTTGATATTTTTTCTGGCTGAACTTCCTGGAGAGGAGAGAGAAACAGCGTACAGCTGAGGTCCTCTCCTGAGCTGCGGCCTGAAACTACAATTCTTCCTCATGGAATTGGAGGTTTCCATTGCATTAGGCAAATTTCTTCCCTTTTAGAGAGGAATACATAAATACACGGCCTTGTGACAGCTGACGGTAGCTCAGATGGGCCTTGGCTTGCAGGCAAAAGAACACTACACTCCAGCTCCCTGAACAGGAGACCTGAGTTTTAGGCTATTAAATATTGTGACACCCCCCCCCCAAACACAGGACAGGTAACACATGTGGGCTCTTGCAATTCCTGCCCTTCCAGAAAGTCCTAGGGAGGCTTTGGTCTCTAGTCCTGCAGAGCACTGACAGCTATACGGGTCACACACTGGACAGCAAACCAAGTTCATAGCACTTTAAGCTTGGAACGGAGCTGCAGCCAACCCGTTCAAAAGATGCTGGTGCAGTTTGCCAAGCTTGGACCCCCACAATGAACTGGGGGGGAGGCGCTCAGTAACATTTGCATCAAAGAAGAGGGACACCAGATGCCCCTAAATACTTCTCTAGATCAAATTCAAGGGAGACTTCAGCATCTCCACTGAATTCAACAGGGGCACAAGACTGCAGGCCCTAAAATTTGGGGGTGGAGTGGCACAGCAACCTCTCATGCAGAACTGAACTTACAATATTGAGAATAAATCTAATGTATTTATGCAAGACAACAATAAATCCACGACATGCAGTTGTATAATGTCAGATGTGTTACACAGCTCCTTGGCAATCAACTACCGGTAACTTGATTTGGGGGGGGGGATTTAAAAATCCCAGCTGCCCCCTCATCTGTCATTGCCCTCTCAGAGTTAATTTTCTGAGAGGGGAAAGGGGGGGGATCAAGGCTTCCTGCAAGCCAGGCCACCTGCCCAGGAATGCCTACTCTTCTGCATTGAAGCGGACGAGCGAACAGATGTCCATAACTTCAGAAGGGCTCGCAGCAGCAGCAACCTTGCAGGCAATCTCCTAGGCCAAACCTGCGCAGCCCAACAGCAGACTGGTTATCAAGCAGCCTTGCAAGTCAGTCCTGCGAGTCACTAGCCTACCTGCCTCTACAGAAGAGCTGGCTTCAGCATACGGGTCTGGAGGAACTCAGGTTACAAGATTGGAATCCTGTCTGATCACCTGGAAGCAGCTGCACTCGGGGACCAGACATTAACAAATCTGGCATTGTGTGCCTCCTCCCAGACTGCCTACTGGTTTCTCAGGGCCAAGGGAAGACGCTGCCGCCATGTCTCATGTTCCAGTCCTGAAGGCAATAAATAGCCCAGGCTCAACCTAAAGCCATCTCCTTGAATTTTAGAAATAGCAGCCTCTCAAAAGGCACTGCATGCAACAATGGTCTTTGTTGGGGCTGTGGAGATGCAGGAAGGCTGGCAGCAGCCACATCCCACAGCTTCACGCAGTCTGTGGAGCCTGCACGCCTCCCAAGCTCGGGGCCACAAGCCTCACCAATTAAGGCCCTGCGCACCACCTCTTGGCGTTCTTGGAGCACTCAGCAAACACCCGTCTCCCGAGCCTGAAAAAACAGTGCTGTTTTTCAACCGCAAACCACAGGTGATGTCCTTGGGCATGGGAATGCAAGGCGACAATTGCCATTTCCAGAGGGACAGGGCCTTTAGCACCACTGTGTTGAAGTGAGGGCCAATTGCCCTTGACACTGAAAACACACCAGGCCAGCCGGTATTGTGACCTACAAGGTGGTTTTCACACTTTTTTTACTGTGTTCAAATAGACAGCAAAAGCTGGAAATGTGGTGGTCTTCTCAGGCTGCCATATAGGGTCGATGAGAGGTATTCCACTCAACAGCTCACAACTTACACAGGCCTGAGTGTGTCAGGTGACTTCAGGGATTTGAACGCCCCTGTAGATTGGCCACAAAAAGCCAGACAAGGCAAACCAGGCTCTTGTGCCATCCCTAGTTACCTTGAGCCCACCTGCCCCACGTAGAAGACACTGCAATACCGCCATTGCAGTGCAGGACTCCAAGACAGCATCTGCTGAATGCTGCAGATCCCCCTCTCAACCCTGCCAGGAGCCAGTCACCCATTCCACTTCAGAAGGGGCACGTTGGAGAGCTTGGAAAGGGGCAGAAAGGGCATCATGGGCATGGAGCACCTTTCCCAAAAGGAGAGGCTATGGCCTCCCTGTGGCCTTGGACTGGCCAGAGGCCTGTCCAGTGCTGGAAACAGAAGGCTGGGGAAGCCTTGGTCTGACCCAGCAGAGCTCTCATTACTGTATGTTCCTACATGAGCGGAAATTGCTAGTATTTCATTCTTCATTGCAGGTCTCCATTGACCTGCTTGACTTGGCAGGCTGGCAAGGTAACAGCACTCCGCGGGATGGTTACAGGCCCACACACACTCCTCTGAGGCCAGTTCCACTCACGGTTTGCTTTGTCAGCGTGCAAGACAGCCCAAGAGGCCTGAAACCAAAGACAAGGCCACTTCTGGCCACTTCGAGGCAATGCTTCTAGACAGCCTGGCTGGGGCATCCACACACACACACACACACACACACACACACACGGCAGCGCAAGGCTGTTCCAAATTCCACACATCAGATTTACCCTCACCAGGGCTTGACTTCACCAGTTGCCACTAATCCACACCTTTCTAGCTTGTGCTCATCCCTGAACTTTAAGTCAAGATAGAAGAGCCCCCATACTCTAAAGGTCAAATCCAGTTACAGCCATCATGCCTAAAAGCTTCCAACCAGGGGGATTCAGAGTGCTTCAGGCACATGATCTGACACACAGAATAGCCTCTGTAAGATGTTCCCTTTTGTCCTGGTATGACCGACCGCAGAAGAGCTTTTTGTTCTGGCCTTGGCTTGTACTAGGAATCCCCTAGCCGTGGCTAAGCAGGCCATGAAATCATGCGCCTCAGCTACATGAACTCCCCTTGTCCTTAACCACAGTTAAGTGATCCATTAACAACATTAAGGCAAAGCAGGGATCCCCCTTAACCAGGGTTTGAAGTTAGTTCAGAGGAAACCCTGGTGAAGAGGGAGCTAGGTTACGTCTGTACCAGTGCAGTGATTGGTTAGTTAAGGACGACAAGTGAAAGGCAGGACAAATTCACCCAAGAGGGAACATGCAATCCTGTGGGTCCAGCCCCAATCTCACAGCATAGTTGATAGGTTGTCCAGCATTACATCTGCACCAGACCCTAGTGGCTTCCTGCTGGCATGCTTCCTGGCTCCTGAACTTCGGCTCCTACTTGCTGCCACAGTTAAACACATCTGAATAGACTGTCCAGTCACTTGCTCTGACCATGCAACATCTTGTCTTTAGCTGGAGAAACATTCTTAAATGTTTTGGTAACAAAGAGGATATGACTTTGGGGCATCAGGTATGCAGAATGCTAACACATACAAGTAGATATTTAGATGTAGATGATACAGTGCATCAAATCACCACCCCAGTCAGAAAAGGGCGTTAATGTAAACACCTTGGTAACGAGAGCAAGGCAAGTTGTTGTTGTTGTTGTTGAGTCGTTAAGTCGTGTCCGACCCTTCGTGATCCCATGAACCATATCCCGCCAGGCCTTCCTGTCCTCCACTATCTTCCTGAGTTCGCTCATTTTCATGTTCGGTGCATCGGTGATGCTGTCTAACCATCTCATCCTTTGCCTTCCCCTTCTCCTTTTGCCTTCAATTTTTCCCAGCATCAGAGTCTTCTCCAGAGAGTCCTCTCTTCGCATTAGGTGGTCAAAATATTTGAGCTTCAGCCTCAGTACCTGTCCTTCCAGGGAACAGTCAGGGTTGATTTCATTTAAGATTGACTGATTTGATCTCCTAGCAGTCCAAGGGACTCTCAGGAGTCTTCTCCAGCACCACAGTTCGAAAGCATCTATTCTTCGGCGCTCAGCCTTCCTTATGGTCCAACACTCGCAACCATACATTGCTACTGAGAACACCATCGCCCTGACTATACAAACTTTTGTTGGCATGGTGATATCTCTGCTTTTTATTATGTTGTTTAAGTTTGCCATAGCTTTCCTTCCAAGGAGTAAGCATCTTTTAATTTCATGGCTGCTGTCTCCTTCAGAGCCTAAATACTTGCAAAGTGAATTGGAGCACCCATCTGTTACAAATGGATGGATATTCAAGGCAGGTGATCAGAAGAGCGATACGGTCGAGGCAATAATGCATTAAAATGGAACAATCGGTAGTTAGAGGGTTGGTGTACCTGCCATATATCCAAAATGTGATTGATAGGATTGGGAGGATGTTAAAGTAAATATTAGACCCATTTATAAACCAACAGTAAGATTCAATAGGTTCAGTGCTTGTTGAAAGATGAAAGGGACCCCCTGACACAGGCAGGGGTGTACCGGGTGCCATGTTCCTGTGGGCAAGTCTACATAGAAATGACAAAAAGGAGTATTAACACCAGGATCATGGAGCACAAAAGATTGTAGATTGGGACGAGGAGAAAAATCAGTGACAGCAGCTTTAAAAACAGAACATGCGGTTGAATTTGAGAATATACAATCATTGGCAAGAATTAGCGATAATGGACCAGATTACATATAGATGGTATAGAAATTTTCAAGCATAAACAAAATATGAATAGGAAGGAAGAAACATGGAGTGTGAGTAAAGTGTGGTTGCTTAAAAAGGGAGTGCCAGAAAAAGGGGGGTAGGAAATGAAGCAAAAAGAAGGCGTTTCAATAAGACGTTAGAGATATAATCTAGCGAGTAGGGCTTTAAGATCTAAGGTGGACTGCTGGATTGATTAGCAGTTAATGAGATAATGAGGAATAGGTGTAATCCTGTCAATGGATATACTGTATACAAGTTCTACGGGTAAGAGCAGGCTGAGAAGATAGGTGTTACTTGAAGGAGGTGGTGTTTAGTTTCTGAAAAAGCCGCCACAGATAGCGGGCAAAACGTAGAGAAGGTAGTAACGTTTTTAACCCGACGACCAATAAAGTTGGTTCTGTTCTTCTGGATGGTGGCCATGAAAGTCTTGCTCAATATGTCGTTCTTAAATTTGGTCCAAGGCTGGTTTTCAATCACACCCACCCACCCACCCAGCTCAAACATACTCAGAACAGTACTGACATTACAGCACATATGTGAGCATTCCATCTTTTTTAAGTCAGAGGAAATTTAATATGCTAGTTTTAGTCACAGATTGCAAGTACTGTATTCCAACTTGCTCCAGACGCCAACAGCCTATCTAAGTTTGTGAACCGCCATGGTAGAATACCTATTGAATATTCGACATGTCAGATGGTTGCCAAATTCTAAGCCAGAGGGAGTATCCCAGTCTTTCAAATGCTCCCCCCTCCCCACGCTTTTTTTAAAAACCAAACCACGAAACTCCCCACCCTCAATGCTTGCTGGAAACGAGCAATTTCATAACGGAAACAGAAGCCGAGAACCACACGCAATGTACAGGACATGAAGTTATTTCGATGCTCAGAGCTGCATTTGCAATGGCAAAAAGTGAATGGAAAAAGCAGAGCAAGCTTAAGCGCAGAACGTTCACCATTTGCAAGCTTGTTTCATGGTGGATCATTTCCCATTCGGTACTTTTCAGCCCTGTGCTGCTACAAACAGGGAAGGTAGAATCACAGGGCAACAGACCAGATTTACAACCAAGGTCAGGTTTTTTTCCCTACTCCTCAGAAGTCAAAAGAGAGCCTGGGTCACTCACCCATTGGACGCCTCCGCTTCTTTCAAAGCCGCCGCCCCCCCCCCACACCCCTACCTTACTTGTCAGGACTTTGCGGCATTGTTCTCTCAGGGTCAATGCTCTGTGCTCATGTACATTCCCATGTACATGCTCTGTGCTCATGTACAGTACATGCTCTGTGCTCATGTACATTCCCATGTACATGCTCTGTGCTCATGTACAGTACATGCTCTGTGCTCATGTACAGTCCCATGTACAAGCCTGGGCCCTCAACCATCGCCCAACCACGACGGCTTCTCCATGGGACTGGAGGGCCACTGGACACATGTAGCCCCAAGCAAGCCACACCTGTCTGTATCACAGCCACCCTGGTCCCACTGGACCAGGTTCTGCCTGCCCAGAATTGTGCTGAGTAGCACAGACTTGCTACTGTCATCCTGCCCCCTTCCAGCTGCAGCAGGGGCTGCCCTGCCAGCCAACTCAGACCTAGACTGCTGCTGTTACGGCAAGATGACACACAAGGTGGCGGCACAGCCAAGGGCAGATAGGATACAGCTGCAAGATTTGCTTGGCTTGTGCTGCATACGGGTGGGAGAAAAACCTACTCCTGGTTAACATTGGCTCTTCAACTCAGCCATCGTGGCACTGAACGTTGAGATCCCCAAAAGAAGCTGCAGTCTCATTTTGCAGGCAGGAAAAAAAAAGAGGCCGACATCACCTGGCTGAAGATCCCTCCTGAAACCATCATGCTGCCCCGTCACCCTGGTTCCAATCCAAAACCTCCAGAAGCAAAAGTTTTTCTAGAGCTAGTTCCGACCACCTGCAGGAGGCTCCCCTACGGCCTTCCTTCAAGCCCCACCTTTTCCACTGACGCCACTGCCTCATCCTTCTCCCTGCTGCTACTACAACTAAGTGCCCAGACATGAACTAACTGCATATTCTTCCCCAACTTCTCTGGAAACACCCCCTCCCCTCATCCCCTCGTGTCCATTTAAGGTTGTGAGCCCCTCAAGGCAGGGCCGTCTTCTCTTCTGCATGGTGCTTTACAACACTTGGACTGCGCTAGATAATAAACACCAACCCCAGATGAGCCTGCCAATGAGCCGACACTATGGCTCCGAAGGCAGGGGACCCAGGGCTGTGTGCGAAGGCCACCAACTGCACTTCTGCCCAAGATAACCAGGCCAGGTGTGCTGGCACAAAGGACCTTCAAAGGCAGCCTCCCCTTGGTCATTCTTCCAAATCGCAGGAGCCCCAACACTTTGTTGGGCTGTCGAAACCACCACCCCTGTACCAATATAAAGTTGCATCAACGCAGCCACAAAACGCAAGGGGGTCCACTGAAAGGTGCTTGCTTGCGCTCCCCAAACAGCGTGTTGCCTACTCGTTCCCTCTACCTAGACAACCCTGAGGACAGCAGTTCTGTGTGTGGTTCATGAAGCTCTCTATTCAGCACTATAATTCTCAGGGTTCTTTGGGGGAAGCCATGGCTGTAAGATGGAGTATTTCTTCCCACTCGGCGGAGTTTATGCAATGCACTATTGCAAGATGTGGCGATGGCCACTAGCTTAGATGGGTTTAAAGACCGGGATAGACAGATGCATGAAGGAGAGGTCCATCAGTAAGTCACAACGGCTACCACCTTGGTCCAAGGCAGCACAGTGCATCTCAAGGGGCATTCAACCCCGAGAAGGCTTTTACCTTCAAGGCCTGCTCATGGGCTTCCCAGAGGCCTCCGACTAGCCGCTGGGAGAAACTGGGTACTGAACTAGACGGGCCTTTGGTCTGATCCAGTGGAGTGCCAACGTTTTCTTTTGAAATCGATGCACATATGTAGGTTTGATCAAAAGGCAAGCTACAAGTCTAAAAACAAACAAATGCTCCAGTTTTACAGCTTCTTAGAACGGCCAGTCCCCTGAAACACTGTAGAAGCACCCAGGCACCCTCACTAGCCAACACCCAGCCCAGAAGCACCCGACACTGCAAGCTTTCCCCCCCCCCCACTCACACACACACAGGTTGCCAAAACACCCAAGAGGCCAGACAAACGACATAGCTGCAGACTGACACCATCTCATTAACAGACAACCATGAAAGATTTGTCCTGCTGCTCCAGTTCCTCGATGGGCCACACATTTGGAAAGGCCAAAAATTCTTTGCTTGAAATAAAAGAGAAGTTTGGGCTGGGGAGAGATTAGCTCCAGCTGCTGTCTCCATTCCTTCGGCAACCAAGTAGCTGAGCAGCAGTGGCTCAGTCAGGGCTTTGACCAAGTGACATCTGCTTCAGGCGGCTGCCTGTTGGTGCTCTAGTCTGAACGCATGAAAACGTCAACATGACTATGCAGCCAAGTCCCCCATTTCTCAGAAAGGCAGGAACAAACAGGGGAGCCTTGCCTTGAACGGCAAAGTCTTTACACACAGAGCACAACTCACACTTGGCTTAGCTTAGCTTGTGGTGTGTGAAACAGACAGCAAGAAAGTCCTTTCATGCACTCCTTCGGAGAGAGGTGGGAACAAGGTGGGTGCAAATCCCCCTAAAGGGCTGTTGCTTCTATTTTTAGGACTGTGTGCTTAAAAAGCAGCTGTACTCTTTTTCACAAAGAATTAGTCCTCGCGGTAGCGGCAAGAATGGAAGCAGGAAGACCGGGGCAGAAGGCAACGCCTCCAAACAGCAATGGCTCTCAAGGATCTGGCTTGTTCCGACAGGCAATTCTTTCCCCCAGCATATCAGAAAAATTCTGAAAGGCACCTTAGAGTTTTTTGAAGCGCAAGCTTTTATTGGTTACGCTCTACCTCGGATAAATGAAGCGTTAGCCCAAGTTGACAGGTATATGGGGTGTGTGTACGGTGTTGGGACTTTGACTGGAGAGACACGTTCAAGTCTTTAATTGGCTACGAGCCTTCCTTGCTACTCGCCCTGAGGGTCAAAGAGTGGGGCCTGCCCCCCAGACTTCCAGGGTGGAATACAAACCAAGGATTACTGTTGATCACCATCCTATATGTTGGGGGGAATGTAAGCAGTGTTTTAAAATTGTTTATGTACGGTTATGTATTGTTTAAACTTTATGTATTTTTAAGTTATGTATTTTAACTTCTGTTGTAAGCTGCCTTGGGCATTTGCCTAGGAAAAGGAGGGATATAAGTTTTTTAAATAAATAAATAAAAATAAACAGCTATGAAATGTAAGAGGTAGGATCTGACAATTCTGTACAAAGCTCAATGTAGACAATGTAAGAACACCAACAATAAACGGCCGTAATAAAATCCTACTCTAAGCGTTGCTAAGTTAAGGCGGATCTACACCACACGTATCCGGGCGTGTCCAGGGAGTGTGCGGAGCGGTGTGGCTTCCTTTTTAACCAATCGCCATGGAACATGGGAGAGCTGCGCTCTCCTGAGTTCCGTTACAATCGGTCGTGGACCATGCTCATGTTTGAGCGAGGGCGGGACGTGGAACAAACTCTTTAACCAATGGGATGAGAGGGGCTTTCAGCCAATTGGAGCGCACTCGTGTTTCAACCAATCAGCGTTGAACTTTATTACAAGGAGGGACAAGCGCATTGAAGAAACTGGTGGAGCCCAGGGCAGTGTTTTGGGACGGGGTGTCCTGTCCCCTATGCTCGCGAGCCTCCAAACGCAACCAGAGTTTGTGTAGATCAGCCTTTAGGCCTCAGGCAACACTACTGGAGGATCCAGCATGCCACATCCCCAGGGGCTCATACAAATCCAGTATTTATACAACTAGTTGGAGTGCTCCAATCTCAACAATTGCCAGCATCACATTCAAATGTGACACTTTGACAGAATCAGTCTTGTAGCACCTTAAAGATTAACAAGCTTATTGTGGGATAAAAGTATGGGCAGAGCCTTCTCCAAATACAGTCCCTAAAAATGTAGGATAGAAAACTTTATGGAAGATCTTCTGTAATGAAGAATTTTCTAGAACATTCTCTACTGCAGTATTTTGTGAAAATGTCCCATTTCTAAAAATGCAATGTTTCACACAAGATAGCAGCAATGAATAAGTGATAAAATACTCCAAAGCATAGTTTCAAAGGCTGTAACCTAACTCTCCGGTGACTATCCCTAGAAAGCAAGGACACTAGGATACACACACACACCCTTTGGGCACTAGTCAGTATACAGCTTTCAGTGTCTTTTTTCCTTTAAAACTTAAAACAATGAGAGAGAAATATAAAACATTACTTGGAAATTTTTATTGGAATACTAGTAACATTTTGGATATCATGTTTAAAACAGCAATGTGTTTTACTGATTCTCTCCCTTGTTCCAGCCCCAAATTTCAGTTCAAATCCTTTTGGCTATCAAAAGTCATTTCAGATATTTATACCTCACATAAAGTTAACATGACATAGCCAAGTTTTGTTTGCTAACTACAAGTCAAACATGATAAATCAGATTCAGTTTAGGGCACTGGAAAGTATACCAGAAGGTCCGCATCACTGGCAATCCCAATTAGATTTTACAAGTGTCTTGAGAACTTAGATTCACTCATCACTTTTCAGCTGTGCAAGTACAATTGCCAGCATTCACTTATTCTAAGGTGTGGCCATTCACAACATACATCTGGGGAAGCTGCCAGTATCCCTGATAGATACAAAACCTGACCAGAAGTCGTGTAGGAATTTTTGAGGTGGACGAGACTTCTCTTTAGATCCTGTTAGGGCAGAGGTTCTCAACCTTTGAAGGCCCGGGTACCCCCTATCACGGTCCAATTTTCTGAAGTACCCCCTGCTAATAAACTGCTAGTTAATTGGATTAATCAATTAATTAGGTAATTAATTGTTAAATAAAAAAGTACTAAAATAATTCTAAATGTGAAAAATGTCTTATTTAACTCTGTGAGTGAGTGTGAGCGCGAGAGACATGCAAGAATCTCTTTCCTCCAAGTCACACTTCCCAAAATCAGCTCCTCCCTCCCCCACCCCACCAAAGTACCGTATTTTTCGCTCCATAGGACGCATCGGACCATAAGACGCATGCATCATATGGAGCAAAAATAGGGATTAAAAATAGGGAAAAATAGGGAAAAATATAGGGAAAAAATAAAAATAATAAGAAAAAATACTTACCGGGGCTTCGGGGAGGCCTACAGAGGCTCGCGCAGGCCTCCCCGATCTTCCTTTTGGCAAAAAACCGGCCATTTTCAGCCATTTCCGGTTTTGAAAACCGGAAGTGGCCGAAAATGGGTGGTTTTTGCCGAAAGGAAGATCGGGGAGGCCTGCGCGAGCCTCTGCAGGCCTCCCCGCAGCCCTGGTAAGTATTTTTTCTTTACTTTTTTTATTCGCTCCATAAGACGCAGGCTTTCCCCCCATATTTTTTGGGGGGAAGTGCGTCTTATGGAGCGAAAAATACGGTACATTTTCCAAGTACAAAAATAAGCCCAAAACCAAAAGACACACAGACAGAAGGGCTCCGAAAATAATTACAATTTAAAATCCATGTTAATTAACACTTAATTAGCTGCTGATGGGGCAGATAAGGGGCAGGGCTTGGCATACCCTCAGCAAGAGGTCCAGGTACCCCTAGGGGTACCCGTACCACAGGTTGAGAACCCCTGTGTTAGGGCATACCTAAAGGGTAAAATCTTGCATTGTCTTGTATGCCAGCTTTTTACAAGTACAAAAACTAAACGGTGTCCTATAAAACTTGTGCCCAGGTTGCCAGATGTCTACCCAATATTTTACCCTTCCTTTAAGCATGCCCCAACAGGATCTGAAGAGAACTCGTTCACCTCAAAATTCCTATGGGACTCCTGGTCAGGGACTAAGCTACCCCAGGCATTTGCCATAGTTGCTGTAATGCTCTGTATACAAACATTCCTTCTTGCAAATGTGACAGATTCTCAACCTACTTTCTTTCTTAGTTTCATACTGTTTGGGGAACACATCTGCCACAAATTCAAGAGTGGTTCCAACACAGACAGTGCCTAGGAGCTTGTTGGAGCCTCTACCCCCACCCACCCTATTCCAGGTTCTTTCTCCATCCCTCAAAGTGAATTTACCTGTAAATAATATCAAAGCGTGTGCTTCACTCACACACACGAAACCCTGCGCACAGCCTTGGTCTGAACTGCCACCCAGTCCCAACTTCCATTTCACATGGTAGCCAATCAGAAGGGAAGCTCACAAGCAGAGCATGAAACCCTTGCCGTGGGACTCCTCCAGCCTGCCTCTGCACACAGTTTCAACGATCTAGCCTGACCAATAGTCAGATCTATTCTCCATGAACTGGTCTAAGCCACTTTTTTTTTTTAAGTTATCTATGCACGTAACCATCACCACATCCTCTGGCAGCCAATGCCATAATTATGTCCTCCCCGTTTTACTAGGATCCAGCAGCAGACAGTTCAACCAGACTGAGACAGATTTCTCTGTCCAGCAGGACCAGGCATCCAGCCCACAGCAGCCTCTCAGCATCCCACTGGGCTCCAACCCAATGCAGTTCAGGCATCGCCCAAGGGGCAGGATGGTGGGGGAGGAGAGAGAACTTGCAAATCCAGGCCTGCATGTCAGTTGCTGGCTGGGATCAGAGGCTGGGAAGCATTGGAGGCCATCTGAAGAGTGTCTGCAATGATTCCTGGTTGATCGCAAACTCAACAGAAAAGCTCAGGGCTGGTTCTTGCACATTCAACAAGAGAAGGAAGAGATGGAGGAGGGAAAGAAGAGATGGAGGAGGCTTTCATTGCTTGAACACTGCTGTGCCCCACACAATTAATTTGTATCAAGTCTGGGGTACCCACCTGTGCCTTTTCTCCAATGAAACCCCACCCCCAGGTTGCTCTTAGCTACACAAGGGAAGTAGATACTAGTATCTGTACGTACACATACATTGTCCCGCCCCCACAAGCACTCAAAGGTCTCCCCTACTCACAGGGAAAGCTTTGAGATGCTGGCATGGCCCCTGGCTTCACAATGCCCCAGTCTTCGCCTTGTCCAGCCAGACCAAACCAGGACTGTGCTACAGCAGAGCCTAGAAGGGAAAGATGTCTCTTCTCTGGCACGTCCAGACAGTGACACGAGAAGAGAGCCAGCTTCACAGCAGCCCAAGTGTGTGAAGATTCAGCCACTAAAACAGATACAACCTGGCAGGGGTTGTCTAAACACGCATGCCAGTAAGGCTAGACCAGGGGTGCACAACATGCGGCCCCAGGGCCGCATGCGGCCCTCCGAAGGATTTCCGGTGGCCCCCAAAGAAATTGGGGATCCCTTGTTGCGCGTTGCTTACGAAGAGAGCGCCGAGGGATCTCCGATGTCTTCGCTCTAGCCACGTAGCTGTGCAGCCTTCTCGCTTGGGTCGCCGAGCGAGAAGGACGAAGTCACTGAGCCTTGTGAGCCCATTGGCCCAGAGGCTTTGAGGCCGTTGCTGAAGGCGGCGTTTGATCGCCGCCGATCAGCTGGAGTCTCCTGGTATTTGGCCAGGAGCCGGAAGAGCTGCGTCTCCTCTTGTGTGCCAATGGGCGCTGAGGTTTGGGGGCTTGTCCCATTGGCGCTGTCGCTGCTCCATGTGAGGAGGAGGCTCAGATTCGCGGCGGGAGGGCAAATCCGAATTTTTAATTCTGTAAATATATTTATTTATTAATATGTTGCTTTTCCAGATATTTTCCGGCTCATGGACACACCCTGTGATGTCACTTCCTAAGGAAGTGACATCACGGTTCCCTGACACGCCCCCCCCCGTGCGGCCCCGAAGAAGTTTAGTCTATTCATTTTGGCCCCTACCTACTTCCAAGTTGTGCACCCCTGGGCTAGACAGAAATCAGCGCTGAGCGCATGATAGCAGCAGCAGCAGGTCAAGCCGAGCCACCAACAGGTAGATGGGGCAGCTGGCATTACAGTCTCCTAAGCTGCCCCCCCCCACACACACACACAGCATAGAGAACCCAGTTTGCTCACTCTCCCCCCTTGGCACCAGTGGAATTCCAGACCAAGGTCTAGGTTTTTCTCCATTCCCAAAGCATCCTTCCAGCCAAGCTTACCTTACACACCCCTCTTTACCCACCCTGGCGAGCAGCCAGGAGCAGTACCCCATTCCTCTGCCCCCATCAAGCCCTGCACCAAACAATTCAACTTGGGCTCAGCAGTCAAGTACACTCAGGTTCAATCTCTGGTATCAGCCAATAGGGCTGGGATAGGCTCTTGCCCAAAACCTGGACACTGAGCAACTGCCAGGCTGGAGACGGACAGTACTGAAATGGTGTCAGTTGTTTCCAACTCCAAATAAGGCAGCTTCATATGAAGCAGGGAACTACTCTAGGATTTGTCTGGAGGACCATGTCTATGAGGTTCTTTCCTCTTTCTACCTCTAGCCACTGACTGAAGAATTGCTTTGCTTGCCTCACCCAGTCCTCAATTCCTAGACACACAGACACAATCTGAAGTCCCTACCTCAAGCCTAAAATGAATGAGGAAAAGGCTTATGCTCAGGGGCACTCCATTGGGCTAGAACTGTCAGGTTCATTAACAGGCAGGGAGGCATTCAGGAACCCAGGCCACATTCTGAAGTGGCACAGCCCATCCCAACACCAAGACTTGCCACCACATTCAGCAGCATATGCAGACCAGGTACACTTGGTGGGAGCAAGTTCCATAAACTGTAGACTGGGTCAACTGGTACAGTCATGCCTTTTTCCAGCTCACAGAAAGCTCTTTTCCCAGGGAGCAGCACTGCAACTGGCAACAGTCATCTCCAACCCTTTCGAGGTCAGAACGGAAGAAGCTCCAATACAGCTGCCCTGGCCGATCTCACAAAGCAGGAGCCCACATAGCCCAGCACTTACCCAGTCTACTCCCCTTGCTGCTGCTGCTGCTGCTGGAGAAGGGTCTTTCCTGACCCCGCCACCATAAGTGTTTAAGTGGAGGTGCCAGGGATTCAACCTGCCTGCAAGGACATGATCAACCACTGAGCTATGAGCCCCCTTGATATCCTGATGCTTCTTCTGACGTGAACAGATAGTGGGCAAGATGAGAAGACAGAAGATGCTTATTCTCATTCAAAGGGCTTCTTCAAAAAACCCTGTTAGCCACACACACAGCCACAAGCTCTTATTTGGCTCTACACACAATAGAACATCAGGACTGCACCGGGATCAAACCCATCTGATATCCTTGCATTGGGTTCTTGCTGCAAAAGCAGCCTCCAAGCAAAATTTACGCCTCAAATGGGGATGGGGTTGAAACTTCAGATGAGTAACACAAACTGGATTCTACATCACCTGTGTCAATTCAATTCCCAAATGCACACACATCAGGGCCCCCTGAAAGCCTGACAGACATCATGCAGGTGCAGCTCCAAGCCCCTGCCATACATAGGTAGAAGTGTGCAAGAATAGGACCCCAGAGTTAGCTGGGTAATTCAGATCAAGAAGGGACATGTAGCTGTCAGCCTCCAGTCCACAGACTCTAATCCACAAAGCCTCAATCACTGAAGCTTAGTCACTTGCCTACTCCAGCCCTTCCTACAGTACAGCACTCTCCTGTTCGGTTCCCCATTCGTGTTTGAAATGTTTCCTAGCCAAACCAACCTCTCGCTTCCCACGCTGGCCCTGCGCTGTTGGATAACATTCCAAGAGCATTTTAGCATGTGCTCAATGTTCCATAACATCACAGAAGCTCAGCTAATGACAGGCAGGCAGGATACTGCAAAAGACAACTGCCTGCAACTCAACAACTGAGTGAAACAGCAGAACCACAAAGCTGCACTCAACACAAAGCCACCTCATCGCCCTGCTATGGCTGTTGCAGTTCACTTGGCCTTCAAGCTCTTTGATCACCTCATAAGGGAATCCATCCAAGTCTCTTGAAGAGTTAATTCACAGTCCCCAGCAGCTACCCCAAGAACTAAGTAGTCAGGACAGCAATTACAGATGTTTGGCCAGGCCATCTCCCCCCACCCCCTATGATCCAAGGAAGAGTTCCACATGTGTTCGAAGGAGCAAAAAGCAGCTGTCGCTAGATTTGGGAGGAGTTTCCAAGTCAGTTCGAGCTTCAGTTTGTTGGTTTGTAAACTGTCTTCCCAGAGATAACATCAATGTTACACGCCCCGCCCGTTCCCCAAGCGTTTGGGCAAGTCACCATAGCACAGCCTGTAGGCTGCTCCAAGCTAACAGTCATCAAACTCTTGTGCTGTACAGACGTTGGATGCAAGGGCTGCTTCCAACTCTGGTTGAAAGGCCTCCTGCTCTCAGCCACTGAAACTATTCAGTCCTATGCCTGAAACCATCACCTCCTTCTCTTGCAGTCGCCCTTCAAAAGTCACCTTTTCCATGCAACAAAAAGCTGAAGCCATAGCCCTCCTCTCCAACCAAAACCCATTTCTTAACGTGACACATGTTCATATTAATCCCATTGTCCCCTACTTCCTCCATCTCTCCCCATTTAGCAATGGGGCTTCTGGGGGAGGATTGTTAAGTTCCTCCGGGCAGGGAGCTTTTGCTTATGATGTACTGCACAGACATGCGAGGCCGTCATTGATATGTACCATTTCACAGTCCTATGATGGAGCTGCACAATTAGGAACAGGCTTGATTGTCATGGCTAGGATTACCAGGCGCATTCTGCACCATCACCACCCCATGATGGCTTTAGGGTAGTCAGAGCAGCTCTGCTGGGTCAGGCCAGAGGTCCATCTACTGTAGTTCAGCATCCCATTTCCCCAGTGGTCAGCCGGATGCCCTTAGAACGCCACAGGCAGGCCATGAGGGCAGCAGCCCTCCCCAGCCATCGGTTTTCAGAGGCAAGCTGCCTTTGAACATAGAAGTCCCATGCAGCCACAACAGCCAATAGTAGTTGGAGCCACCCACTATTCAGGTTGCAGCAAGGGCAGAATCCACCCACTTGTCTTTTCCCACCACTGAAGGAGCTCAGGTTTCCAACAAGGACTTCGGGGGGGGGGGGGAGAATGCAATGTCTATGCACCCTCCAGGATCTCTGCAAAATACTTTCCTGCCACATACATATCGCCTTAGACTTGGATTCCACGACCCTTGGGTTTTCCCATTTACAACATCCCATCTCCACAACCTAGGATAATGCTATGCATCTGACAAAGTGGACTGTGACCCCCCCCCCCCAAAAGCTTCTACTACAATGCATTTGCAAGCCTTTAAGGTGTGAAAGACTTGAAGATGGTATTTTAGCTGTGACACATACACACCCTTCTGGAAATGCATATGATGTCATTTCGATGTTGTATAAAGGAGATGGAGATGTACATTATGGAGATGTATAAACCATCGCCAACAACGGCACGGGCAAAGAAATTCTGAGCAACAAAGCAGGAAAGTCTCTCACTGATCACACGACACAGCGGCACACCTGTCTAATCCATTGCGACTGGCAAAGGAGCTATTGCAGGCAACCCCATAGGACTATCTCCACATGACTACATGCATTTTCCTACATAGGTGCACAATTCACACAAGCGGTTCCTGGGGTTTGAAGCAGCTGTTGAGACCTCAAGGGCTATGGCTTGAGAAGATGGCCCTGGTAGGTTGGAGATCACCAATCAGGGGGGGAAGCAGATTAAAATCACTTGCATTAAAGAAACCACTTTTTACAATGGTGTGTGTTTGGGGTGGGGTGGGGGGCTGGCCATTTGCCTCCAGTTCCAGCCTGCAGAGAATGGATCCTCCCAGAGAGAAACAAAATAAATATAAGTGAACAGTGGAAGGGAGGGGGAGTGCAAAAGAAACTTTCCCATGAAAAATATTTTATTTTCTCAGAGAACAGGATACACCTGCAAGTCTTAACACCAGAAGGCTGGGGTTTTTTTTTTTTCAATTCATGGGTTAACAGAACCCTCTGCTGGCAAGGACAGGGACTGCACTTCAGACATCTACTCCCCTCCCCCATGCTCCAAACCCCAGTTTGACAAGTGATAAAGCAAGGCAGAGAGAAGAAGCCAATAGCAAGTCCGCTTTGTAGAGACAGCAGCAGAAAGAAAACCCAGACATCTCTGGGCTTAATTAGGAGAAACAGCAGTCCAGATGAAAAGCACCAAAAAGGCGCATCAGGCTTCTCCTGTAATTCAAGATTAATTAGCCATGAGACACCCACACAATATTTTGCTCTCCCCACCGCCACCCCCGGCTGTGTTTTGCAATCACCAGAGGAACCTCTTGATTCTCTATGCCAGTTTCATACCCTTTGAGCATTTCCAAAAAGTTGCAAGAAGAAGAAAAGCAGGCAGAGATCAGTCATACCAAGTCAGGAGGGGAACCCTACTTGCAAGACAGGCCAATCAGGCTGAAAAAGAGGGAAAAAAACCTTTCCCAGACGTGGAGAGTCTTATGAAATACAGGAAGAAAAAAGCTTATCCTCGCTGTTCTTTGATTCCCTGCCACCAAATGCCCGAGCTCGGAAGAACACGCCAGGAACAATCACTTTGGCAAGGGAAAAGCAGCTGCCCACACCAGGAGCGCCAGAAACACATTTCAGACCAAACCCCCACTACATCTCAAGACAACTTCTAGAGCACCTGGAGCCCTGCATCCAGGTCAAGACTAAAGAATCTACACCAAGACTAAAGAATCTACACCAATACAGAAACACACACACACACACACACACACACCATCCCAGATTCATTTTAAATGTTGATTACTTCCAGCGTGTGCCAATTGCCACAGCCCAAGCAGCTGAACATGTCCTGCAGCTCCTTATGGGAGCATCCTACCCTAAACCCAGGCTTGTACAGTAAGTACCACTCACCTGTGGCAAGAACGGCTTTCAGTTGGGCAGACAAAGGGCATACACATGTGCGCATACACGGGTAGGCAGTCACCATGCTCTTTTGTGGGCAAATTTTAATGGTGAATGAGAATCCCCCCCCCTTTCTACTCCACCAAGACAGTTGGCCCAGGTGTCACCTCAGGAGCAGACTAGAGCAAGCCAGTTGGCCTCCACAAGCAGCACAGCAGATTCTTACTTCCCCAGAAGTCGACTTTTACGTATTACAGACATCCCGTGACCATCTTACAAAAAAAGCGCATCTTGCCATTTCCCAGTAGTCATTGTTAAATTGCATTGCCAGCAGAAAAGCAAGAGACAGAAAGGAAGGGAGGGGGCTCCACGAGCATTAAACCCAACGTCAGCTCACAAAACCACTACGAAACATTACAGGAAAGAAAAACATTACAGGAAAGAAAAACAAACAGAAAGCATCCAGATCAGATCAGCCTTTTATAGGAGAACAGAAACAGCCAGCCCCAGAAGCCTGCTCAACCTCAAGAGGGGACCAAGCAACAGATACATTTCTCAAGAGTAAGGGGTGGGGGGGGAGAGAATCACTTGGAAAGAGTTAAACAAACCAGTGCCAAACCAAAGGCCAGCAGAAGGCAGGCCAAGCAAGGAGAGAGAGTTGGGCGAGCAGGAGATCCGAGCTCCAGGGGAATTCTGCAGCCACCCCAAGGAGCCAGTTCCCATCAGTATGCAGATTGCGCTGGATTCCTCAGTGCCAGCCAAGCACCAAGTCCCACACAGGACATTGCAACAGGTTGGAACTCTACAGCTACGACAGGAGCCAAGGTGGTGTGGTGGGGTGAGGGAGGGGGCACCTGGAAAAGCCACCATTACAACGCCAAAGAGACCAGCCCCAGCACCTTTTCGGTAGTCCCCCGTATACAACCCCCTTTAGCTGCAAAAAGCACCCGAAGCAGTTCTAACAGGGGGAGGAGGGAGGGGGCACCTTTGGGCACCTCCCAGCTGAACACAGGAGTGCTGGGTGGGTCTGTGAAGAGGCCAAGGAATTGACAAGGGCTCTAGGGAGACAGAACAGACCGCAGGTCATTGGGGGCAGGGCTGGGCGGGGCGAGGGGGCAGAACTGCGAGCACAGGTGTTTGCACCACCACCATCAGCTAGGAGAGTCCCTCGCCTTCTTCGTGGCAGGGAAAGGTGTGCAACGCCCACGTGGGGCCTGGAGGGAGAAATAGCTGAATGTGCCCCACGGACCCGATCCCAAGTGAGGGGAGGAGAGTGTGTGTGGGAAGAAGGGAAGGCTGGTCTGCCCGCATACCCTGACTCCAGCAGCAAAGGACAGCCCGCAGGTGCATCGGGGTGGGTCAGAAAGGTGGGTCAGAAAGGCACGTGCAGCAAAAGTGGAGGGAGCGCCCAGTCAGCTCGCAAAGGGGAGCGCCCCCCGCAAGAGGCGGCGGCCCGGGACAAGAAAGGCGGCGCAAATGGGGGGCACCTGGGCTAAATGAGAAGCAGAGTCACAGGAAGGGGGCGCCAGGACAGGGCCAAGGCGGGCTGCGAGGAGAGAAGCAGCCGCGAGCGAGTGCGGAACTCTGCGGGACGGGTTCTGTGCGCGGGACGAGCGCGTAAAGCGGGGCAGCGCGGAGCCACTGCCGCCGACTAGCCCGGCTGGGAACTCAGGGGGGCCTCCGAGAGTCGCGCCGGGACGGGCTCAAGAGCCGCGGCGCTGGCCGGCGTTGAGCCCCGTGGCCGGCAAGCGGCGCCTGGCTGGTAGAGCGAGGAGCACCGCACGCCCAGGACTTTGACAGCAGGCTGCGGCAGAAGTTGTTTGCGGGCAGCAGCAGCAGCTTACTCCCGAGGAAGCCTGCGCCGGTCCGCAGCGGCGGACTTACTTACCCGAAGTAGGCGGCGGCCGGTCCCGGGGCGCAGGCGAGCAGCACTAGGAGCGCGCAGCAGGCGGAGGAGAAGAGCCAGCGCAGCAGGCGGTGTCCATCCAGCATTTTGCTGCAGCGCTCGGGCTGACCATCTCGTTCCTTCCCCGCCGAGCCCGATCAGCGGCCGGGCGGCTCCAGGCGCCTTCTTTATAGGCAGCCAAAGGGAGGCCGGCGGCCGCGCGAGCCCAGCTGGGAGGCGGGGGCGGGGCCCGCGGCCCGAGGTGCCCGGGCCTGGGGCGGGGCTGCCCCGGAGGCCCCGCCCCTCGCTCGCCGCGGCGTGCCGGAGAGGTGCCGGCTGGCGGGCGCTCAGTCCGCCGCGGCAGGCAAAGAAGCGCGCGTCCCGGTCCCGGTTCCTGGGAGCAAGCCCGTCGACCTCACCTTGGGGCGGGGTGGGACGGCTCGGCTGGCGCTGCCTGGAGGAGGGGTGCCAGGATCCGAGGGGCGCTCGCTGGCCTGCCTGGAGCAAGCCCCACGGACAGCGGCGGCACAGAACCGTCTTCTCTGCTGCTGGGGGCACCGAAGGGTCGCGGGGGGGGATTTGTCCCACTGGTCCGAAAGCAAATCCTGGGCTGCTTCCATCGTCAACAGGGTGGGAGGGCCGCTGTTCTGAATGTAGAGATGCTGCTGCTCTCTCTATATGTCCTGTTGCTGTATCTCGATGGGTGGTGCAAAAAGCACTCGGAAGATCGAGGCAGCACGCAGCAGTGCCTTTCGTTGAAGGCACCACGGAGGTCCAGCAAGGGCTGGGAGGAGGAGGGCAGTCGACTTGTATGGGGTGGTCGTGCTCTGCTCATCCTCCCCCCCCCCGCTGCCTATGCCCCCCTGGAACTCAGGGCACAGGACTTGGAGCCCTAAACCTTAACAGACTAACAGCACAACCGTGTGCATGTCTACTCAAAAGTAAGTCCCATTGTGTTCAATGGAGCTTACTCCCAGGAAAGTGGTCATAGGATTGCAGCCTTAGAGCAGACAAAAGCCCACTTCAGGGGATGCAGGCAGGTCTTAAGTTGTGCCAAAACTCAACCCTTGCATCTGTTTTCCGTGCCAAAAAGGGCCCCTGGGCAAGTGCAGAGTGCATTAATCTCATTGCTAGTATCTACAGAGATTTAATAGATCTCCCAGGAATTGTGGCTTCTTCCAGGTTGAAGGAGGAGGATTGCGTGTAGATACATTTTATCTGCCTGACTTTCACAGAGCAGGTTCACACAACATCTTGTTGTTCAGTTTTCATAAAAAGGTGGTTCACATTCACCAGCCTCCTCTGTCTCCCCTACAAACTCAGAAAGCAGAGCCACCTTGCCTGACTTGGAGGAAGCCAGCAGCAGGTCCACTGAGCTGAACAGTTCCCTCCTCCTCCTCCTGAGTCCCGTGTGGCCAGGGAGGGAACCCAGCAGCCCTGCAGTATTTCTAGCAGAAGCTACCTAAGTGTGGGCCTGAATGGGAGACATCAGATCAGATGCCACCTTGAGCTCCACCAGGGAAAAAAGATGATGGGCTATAATTAAACTACGTCTAATATAGAGCGAGAGATGCTGCATTGGAGCCTCTCTCTCTGGACAGTGGACACACCCTCTGATGTTTGCATAATCCCTGACTGTGTGTGTGTGTGTGTGAGAGAGAGAGAGAGAGAGAGAGAGAGAGAGAGAGAGAGATATGCTCTGTGGTCACCTGTCACTGAAAGAAATGCACTCGCCTCTTGCTCATGGATCCTTGTGTTCCTTCTTCAGAGGCTCCAGAATGAAGTCTAGGCTCTGAAAATAGATGGCAGGACTGAGCAGCAGCACAAATAAAAGCTGGCGGCGGCGGCAGCAGCAGCAGCATCCACTCGATGTTTCCCAGAAGTAGTTGTTGTTCAGTCGTTAAGTCGTGTCCGACCCTTCGTGATCCCATGAACCATATCCCGCCAGGCCTTCCTATCCTCCACTATCTTCCTGAGTTCGCTCATTTTCATGTTCGTTGCATCGGTGATGCTGTCTAACCATCTCATCCTTGGCCTTCCCCTTCTCCTTTTGCCTTCAGTCTTTCCCAGCATCAGAGTCTTCTCCAGAGAGTCCTCTCTTCGCATTAGGTGGCCAAAATATTTGAGTTTCAGCCTTAGTACCTGTCCTTCCAGGGAACAGTCAGGGTTGATTTCATTTAGGATTGGCTGATTTGATCTCCTAGCAGTCCAAGGGACTCTCAGGAGTCTTCTCCAGCACCACAGTTCAAAAGCATCTATTCTTCGGCGCTCAGCCTTCCTTATGGTCCAGCTCTCGCAACCATACATTGCTACTGGGAACACCATCGCCCTGACTATACGAACTTTTGTTGGTATGGTGATATCTCTGCTTTTTATTATGCTATCTAAATTTGCCATAGCTTTCCTTCCAAGGAGTAAGCGTCTTTTAATTTCATGGCTGCTGTCTCCGTCTGCAGTGATCTTGGAACCCAAAAAAGTAAAATCTGTTACTGCTTCCATTTCTGCCCCTTCTATTTGCCAGGAATTGATGGGCCCAGATGCCATGATCTTAGTTTTATTAATGTTGAGTTTCAAGCCAACTTTTGCACTCTCCTCTTTCACTCTCATCAAGAGGCTCTTTAGTTCTTCTTCACTTTCTGCCATTAGAGTGGTATCGTCTGCATATCTGAGGTTGTTGATGTTTCTCCCGGCAATCTTGATTCCGGCTTGCGATTCATTCAGCCCTGCATTTCTCATAATGTACTCTGCATATAAGTTAAATAGGCAGGGTGACAATATACAGCCTTGCCGTACTCCCTTCCCAATTTTGAACCAATCAGTTGTTCCATGGCCGGTTCGAACTGTTGCTTCTTGACCCGCATACAGGTTTCTCAGGAGACAGGTAAGGTGGTCTGGTATCCCCATCTCTTTAAGAACTTGCCACAGCTTGTTGTGATCCACACAATCAAAGGCTTTTGCGTAGTCAATGAAGCAGAAGTAGGTGTTTTTTTGGAACTCTCGTGCTTTCTCCATGATCCAGCGCATGTTGGCAATTTGATCTCTAGTTCCTCTGCCTCTTCGAAACCCAGCTTGTACATCCGGTAGTTCTCGGTCCACGTACTGCTGAAGCCTAGCTTGTAGAATTTTGAGCATAACCTTGCTAGCATGTGAAATGAGTGCAATTGTGCGATAGTTTGAACACTCTTTGGCACTGCCCTTCTTTGGAATTGGAACGTAAACTGACCTTTTCCAATCCTTTGGCCACTGCTGAGTTTTCCAAATTTGTTGGCATATTGAGTGCAGCACTTTCACAGCATCATCATTTAGGATTTTAAGTAGCTCAGCTGGGATATTATCATCTCCGCTAGCTTTGTTGTTAGTAATGCTATCTAAGGCCCACTTGACTTCGCTCTCTAGGATGTCTGGCTCTGGGTCAGTGACCACACCAGCGTGGTCATCAGGAACATTAAGCTCTTTCTTGTATAGTTCTTCTGTGTATTCTTGCCATCTCTTCTTAATCTCTTCTGCTTCTGTCAGGTCTCTGCCTTTTTTATCCTTTATCATGCCCATCTTTGCACAAAATGTTCCCTTGATATCTCCAATTTTCTTGAAGAGATCTCTAGTCCTCCCCATTCTGTTGTTTTCCTCGATTTCCTTGCATTGTTCATTTAAGAAGGCCTTCTTATCTCTCCTTGCTGTTCTCTGGAAATCTGCATTCAGTTGTTTATATCTTTCCCTTTCACCTTTGCTTTTCGCATTCCTTCTTTCCACAGCTATTTGTAAAGCCTCATCTGACAGCCACTTTGCTTTCTTGCATTTCTTTTTCTTTGGGATGGTTTTAGTTGCTGCCTCCTGTACAATGTTACGAACTTCCGTCCATAGTTCTTCAGGCACTCTGTCTACCAGGTCTAGTGCCCTAAACCTATTCTTCACCTCCACTGTATACTCATAAGGGATATGGTTTAGGTCATATCTGACTGGTCTAGTGGTGTTCCCTACATTCTTCAATTTAAGCCTGAATTTTGCAATAAGAAGCTCAGAAGTAGAGCCAGCCCAATATACTGTACAGGATTGCAGCCTTTGGGCCAAACGTAATGGGATGTGGGATTTCTAGGACTACAAGCATCTTGTTCTTCTTTGAAAAGTCATCATGGGGTGGGGGGAAGGTTTGGATTGGAGCCAAGGGGCATGGGGTTTAACGCCTTACCCTCCACAGTGCAGCCCTGATCCAACCACCACCAGCACCACCCCCCGCTGCTTTTTGAAAATGGAAAGAGATGCTGGGGATTCCAGTTACAGAAGCCCCCCCCCCTCCATCATGTTTAATTCAGCCTTTAGGTTGAGGAAAAGGGGGTCTCACTGGCCTCAGTCATATTTATATGCACACTGGAAATCCAACAGCCACCTGTGAAACTTACTTCTGAGTAAATGTGCATAGAGGTAGATTAAGCTACAAGGAGAGAATGTGAAGGAAGTGGATAGAAAGACGTGTTTTTTCTCCCTCATAATACTAGAACTCAGGTCACCCAATAATAAAGTTCATTGAAAGGACGCTTAGAACAGAGAATCATGTATGGCATGAATGAGCCGCCTGAGCATGTTTCTCTCAGAAGAAAGGAAGTCCCATAGAGTCCAGTGGTTCTTCTTGAACCTACGAAACTATGCTTAGGATCGCAGCCTAGCTCATGGGATTCACCAGCACAAGATGTGACGATGATAGACACAGGCCCAGACATTTCACAGTGAGAGGGCATTGGAAGTAGTAAGTAACAACAACCCACCCACCCAATAAGTCTGATATGTGTAAAGTTGTATGTCATGCAATTCTGTGTCCATTACTGAGAAGTAAATTTCATTGAGCTCAATGAGATCTTTTACTCACAATTTAAAAAAAAAAAAAGCATACATAGGATTGCAGCCTTAATTTATTAAATTGATTTGGATTTTTTTAAAGTGTTACCTGCCCAAGTGCTGGTCTAAATCCTAAATCTAGGGGAAGAGGACAGAGAGTTATGAGAGGCTGTGTGTGTGGTGGTTGATGGTGTGGTTGATGGTATGGCTGGGGAGACCCAGGACCAATCCAGTCATGAATTATCTTGAGCCATTTTTTCTGGGAGTAAGAATGGTCTTGAGCCAGTCATCCTTTCCCAGTCCAAGATACCTCAGGGGGCTGTAAGGATAAAATGCGGGAGGCAGAACCATATATGTCACCTTGAGCTCCTGGGAGGAAAGGTAATAACAGCAACAAAAGTAAGTACCTAGTTGCCTAAACTAGCACTGAGCTGAGATACCCTTCCCTCACCATCATTTCTGCTGCCAGTTTCAGGGGGGACAACGAAGGAGTGAGAGTCAGTGGTTCAGTGATTTTCAGAGGTGAAGACGACCCAAAACTGACCATCTCCAGCCATCTTCCTGTGCTGCCATTTTTACCCATATAATCCTCTCATAATGATGCTACATGATAATTTAGTGGTCCTGGGAAGCAAATCACTGTGAAGCAGCAGTGAAAACTGAAAAGCTGCTCCCACCCACAGGCATTTTTTTTTGGGGGGGGGGGCTCTTCACCACCACTCAGTCTCACACACACTGTAAGATTAATTGTGTTCTCTGTGTGGAGACCTTCCAGCTCAGCCTCAGGCAACACAAGGTTTGCAGCACTTTGCAAACATAGAACTACCATCATACTAGGACCAGAGAGGAAAGTGTTACAAGAGCATGTTATCCACAATGAACATAAGAAGAGCCCTGCTGGATCAGGCCAAAGGCCCATCTAGTCCATCCCATCTAGTCCATCTTCCTGTATCACACAGTGGCCCCACCAGATGCCTCAGGGAGCATACAGTCAACAAGATACTTCTTGTATCCTGTCGCCACTCCCTTGCACCTGGCACAAAGAAAACCTACTCCTACAACCAGGAGGTTGCTTATCCCCATCATGGCTTGTAAGCTGTGATGGACTTTTCCTCCATAAATCCGTCCAATCCCCTTTTAAAGGCATCCAGGCCAGGTGGCATCACCACATCCTGTGGCAAGGATTCCCTCTGTAAAATGCTGTTTGCCTTCCTTGGGAACTGAATCCCATTCTTTGCTAGTGATGCCGTGATTCTTAAGTCCTTCCTTGTGCCTTTAACAGCAGCCTGCAGGAACTGAGAGGGCGAATAGTTTCTCACTTTAAGATCCATGCCAAGAGAAGACACCTCTGTGTGCCATGCAGTCCGTACGGTCTTCAGTATGGTGATCCAGCCGCTGTAAAGCTGAAGACCTGCAGCTGCTCAGTGCTTGGAAGGGTGATCAGCTGGGACTCTCATGGGTGCTGCCTTCAGCCTCGGGGGGGGGGGGGGATAAACCTAAATAAAATACCATCTGTAGATCAGGTTGCTGTTAAAGACATAGGAGGAGGAATGCCACAAATAAAGTTAGTAGTTATAACAACATCAAAATCCATTTTACTTTCTTAAAATAAGAGCTGAAGTGCAAGGAGGGGTTTTTTTGTGGGGAAGATCCCTCAATGTCAGCCCAATCCTGTGTAACTCTTGCACCGGTGTAACAGTAGATCCCCTGGTGTAAGAGCACTTATGCCAGTGTAACTTGCCATATGCCGATGGATGCAGGACGGACACCAATGTAACCCCCCTCGGACTACTCACATGCGCGGTTCGGACACGAAACGGACCCTGGCACAACTCCACTGGCGCAGGGGGCATTCAGATGCCCCTGGAATGCCCCGTGCACTGGCGGAGTTGCACATGCGTCTGTTCCACATTCGAACTGCGCATGTGAAGTGTCCGAGGGGGGTTACGTGTCCGTCCACGTATGGCAAGTTACACTGGCATAAGTGCTCTTACACTGAGGGACCTACTGTTACACTGATGCAAGAGTTACACAGGATTGTGCCCTGTGTGACTAAAATGCAAATATTGGTTTCCTAAAAAAGAAAAAACCAATGCCTAGAAGGCACCCAGACTGCACCTTTCAGGAGTTCCCTCTTGATCATTGTATCATGGGGCTGCCTTACCCCTGTAGCTCCAACCACGAGGAAAGGCAGTGACCCTTCCCAACTTTTCAACAGTTCAGCTTCAAAGAGATGTCCTTTCCCTAGCCTGCAACAGGAGCTTTAAGACTTAATTCAGTCTGAGTGTATTGATGTGATTTAAGGAGGTTTGTTTCCACATGAGTTCAGGTTGTTCCCTTGAGTGAATAAGGAACAGATAGGCTGAATTTATGCATTTGCAATTATATTTTTGAGCTGGTGCAATTTATAGTACTTTAATTTAGGCTGATGACTCTAGTTGGTCTCTGCTGACTGTTCTTGTCTCAGTTCACCTTTGTTGAATTTAACCTCATCAGGAGCTGAGTTGCCCCTGGGCCAGTTTCACTAGCCCAAGGGCTGCACTTCATGGGTCATTGTCCCACCAAGGGGTTGTTTCAGTGTCTTCCTCCTCCTCCTCCTCAGTAATCCATTATCAACCATCTATCAATTAGGCAGAGGAGTGGCATAAAATCCCTGACATCAAATGAAACAACTTAACCTGTCACTTGATTTGTGGCATGTTTCTAGGTCTTTAATTGAATTGCCTTTTTTTTTTGGCACTCACTTCATTTCAAGCAGAAACTGAACGGTCCTGATCCAGCCTCTCCCCCTCTAGCTCTGCGACTGGTTCAACTCCCCAGGTATGTGGGAAAATACGGCTAAAAGAATAATTTAAAAAAGCCTGAAGGGAACTGATCATATTCAGCTGTCTCAAGAAAGTACAGAATGTTGAAAGCAGTTGAAGAAAAAAAAAAAGGAAAATGGGGGGTGGGTGGGCTGGTTTATAAGGGGAGATGATTAGGGTAAAGGGGATGTGTACCATGAGTTCAGCAACTCCCCTCCCAGAACCACCTTCTGCTATTTAACAATAAAGCAGGGGGGGGTAGAGCTGGCAATGGGGGAAGATGTCAGGAGAATGGGAATGAACAAGTTTCTCCCCCTCCTGAAACTTCTCCCCTTTCTGCAGGCCCCAAATGGTGCTCCTGGGCTCCCGTTGTAGGCTAGTTGGAGCTTTGAACAGGAGTCCCTGCTGTTAGAGATACACTGCAATATGGTCTTGTGAGTCCCCACTTGTTCACTCTAACTGAACTGTGGTGGTTTGGTACCTATTCATTTGGAGACCAAACAAGCCGCCAACAGACAAGGCCGCCGCTCCCAGGAGACTTGCTGGGACATGAAACGGTTGTAAATTAAAAGAGGGGAAACGGCTGTTAGCCACAATACCGAAATGGAGCCTCTAGGTTCAGGGGTAGTATACCTTTTGAAAACAGCTACTAGAGGACAGTGGAGAAGGCTGCTGCCTTCATGGCCTGCTTGCAGACTTCCTGGAAGCCCCTGGCTGGCTAGCTGGAGCTCTTGCATGACCCAGCAGAGGTGGTCTCTCTCGGGCATAAAATCCAGTTCATACAATCCACAGAATGAAGTGGAACTGTGGTTTTGTTTTGTTTTGGGTGGTGGTGGTAAGGATTGTACCATTTCACTTCAGGCTACAGGAATGTAATGGTGTAGTTGCCTTTGAATACTCCCCCATGCCCCAAACCCTCCCTGCACATTTTAAAATCTATCAGGGAGTAATGCAGGGTAAACCTTTCTCCCTGACATGCTAGATTTCTGTGTGTAGGGACCGTTTCAGAGAGGCAATGTTCAGATCTTCCACCCTCAGCCTGAGGTACTGCCAGGGCTGTCCAAGCCACCAGGTGACTTGAAACATTCATTTATAGCGGCAGATTCTGTTAACCTTGCAGAGCCTCTCTAGTACTTAGTCTCGTTCTACTTGCCTGCAATAAGCAGCCAGAGGCTGCTTCTCCTGTTTCTTTAAGGAAGAAATGAAGCTTACTGGGAAAAAAGTAAAAGCCTGGGGGGGTCGCCACGATCCGTGGATAACTGTAACCGTGGATAGCGAATCAGTGGATATGGGGCCCCACCTGTACTGCATTTCTTCTTGTGGCCCAACACAGTGATCTAAGATTGGAATACTTTGTATTTGGGAGGGGGCTAGCTAGCGCCATCATCTCATCCTTTGCTTCAGGCAGCAGAATGTCTTGGGCCCGCCCTGGGGACACAGTCCAAAAGAGCTTCACCGTTCTTCTTCCTGTGTTGGTATAAACGGCTGCCTAGCGATGTACAAGCAAGCGCTTACTTGCACTCTGGCGGAGGAGAGCGTGTCGGTGAAACAAATAGAAATGCTGTCCTGTGCCGTCCCTTTTCCGGTGCAGGTGGATTTGAACAAGGAACTCTTAATGATCACAAGACAGTCCTCCTCATAACTGCCTTGTCTCTGGCTGGAGAAAAAAGAAAGAAAACAGCCCCCAGGACCATTGCCTTGAGGCTAAAAATAAAGCGGCCACTTTTTTCAGTGAGCCCTGGAAAATCCTCGACACCATTCGATGGGTGGGCTGCCTGCTGACACTGTAACTGCAAAAATATTTTTGCTCCGGTTGATTCTGGCTGTTTTGCAGCTGACGGGACACCAGCTTGCTTCCTCGCTCTCAGGCCAGGAGGGAGGGAGGGCTACAGCCAGAATGGGAAAGGAGCCTGTAAGGGCTTAGCTAGGAAGTGAAACCCCAGACCATGTGAGAGGTGGGCGAGGAGGTGAAAAGGGCCATCTTCCTCCTTGGTCTGGCTGCAGACAAAGTAGACCACAACTGGGAACAATTTTAAAAAGAGGCACGCCTGCCCAGCGTGGTGGGAGAAACCCAGGAGGCTGCAGCCCCCTCCTCTGCAATTCCAGCAAGGGTCCCAACAAGAGGAAAGAAAACCATTAAAAGCATCCTGGGTCTGCTTACAATAGTACCTGCAGTTGCAGGTGATAACCAGGAGGCAGGAGAATGTGGACGATGGACTGACTCGTTCATACTTTCCAAGGAAAAAGGGCCCCTCCTGGGGGACCAGTGCAAAGGGGGATGGGGACACACACACCCCACACACACACACCCCAATACTAGTCCGTGGGATGAGAAGGCCCTGCTTCCATGTGCTGCTCTCTGCCCTGAAGGCAAAGTGCATTGTGGGTTAAACCCATGATGCTGGCATCTTCCCATGTTTTTTTTTTCTTTCTATGTTTAAAAGCAACTTCAGGGGGAAGAGAAGATGCTTGCTCCACCTCAGACTCCAGATAAGTGGTGTAATTTTGGAATTTTGCTACCATCACCCCAAATCCCCTGCAATTAAAGCACTTGCCTAGAAGAGAGAAAGGTACCATCTAGCCCAGTGGCCTACTCTGCAAAAGAGGGAATTGTACTGTGGGGCTTCCACTTGCAGCGCATTTTTCTCACAGGGGAGCAGCCAGAAATGTGGCCTGCAGTTGGCAAAGCGGGTCAGTCCATTTTGCCACCCAGCCTGTTACATATGCAGATCAGGTCACTGCCTGCCTGGGGTTCTGACGTCGACAGCTTGGGTGGGGAAAATGCAATTCCCAGGATAGAAGTGGGATGTGGCAGCCACCAAGCAAGAGAACCAGGGATGGGACGGAGAGAAAGAAGCAAAGCAAAGAGACAGCCATGGATGGGGAAAAAAGCTGCTCCACCTGTCCAATTTCTGCCTGTCACGTGGTTGTTGAAGAATCTTGCCAGAAAAAAAGAACTCGCTTGCAACTCCAGATGCCGGGACTGTGGCTAAGCCTCCATGCCCCCCCCCCCCGCCTGCCAATGACTGGACCCAATCACTGAAACAACGTAGAACGAAGCCATTATCACCAGCAGGCTCAGTGATGCAGAAGCTACCTGCAAGGCATTCTGGGGCACAAATATGACCAGGAAGTGGGACACAAGTCTGGTGCAACCCAGAAGCAGCTGCAGCCACAGAGGATGACATTCAAACGAAACAACAGATAGCAAAATGACAGTGAGCGAGGACTTACTGTAAATACATACATTTATTTATTATTTATTTATTGAATTTCTACCCCGCCTTTCTCCCACGAGGGCAACCAAGGCGGCTTACAATAAAACGTTAAAATACATATATACATTTTAAAAGAATTAAAACAGTTAAAACAATTAAAACAAACAACCCCAGTGGGTCATCCTCATTTACATGTTAAAAGCCATCTGTTAAAAAGCCAGCCTGCCATGTCAGACATCAAAAGCTGATCTAAATAGAAATATCTTAAGGCCCCACCGAAAGGTCTCTAAGGAGGGAGCCGTTCTCAATTCCAGGGGGAGGGAATTCCACAATTGGGGTGCCACTGCCGAGAAGGCCCTGTTCCGCGCCGCCATCCCCCTCACCTCTGTCAGTGGCGGCACGGTTAACAGGGCCCTCCTGATGACCTCAGAGTACGGGTCGGATTATAAGGAAGGAGGCGGTCTCTCAAGTACCTTGGACCCGAGCCGTTAAGGGCTTTAAAAGTCAAAACTAGCACTTTGAATTGTGCCCGGAAACGAACCGGCAGCCAGTGTAGCCACTGAAGCAACGGTCCGACTGAGTCGAACCGACAGGCCCCGGCAACCACCCGGGCCGCCACATTCTGCACTAGTTGCAGTTTCCGAACAGTCTTCAAAGGCAGCCCCATGTAGAGCGCATAAATAAAGGTAAACAATAACCCCCTGCCCCAAAATCACGGTCAAAGGCATGTGTTTGTGAGCATTGGTTTGGCCTTATGTACCTGTGGGAGATGGAGGAATTAGGGAAAGGGGCATGCTGGGGAAGGGGCGGGCGCATCTTTTTATAGATGCATTTATTTTATCTGACTTACTGGAAGTTCTGTTAATGAATGATCTTTTGAGAGAGGTTCACTTTCTACCTGTCGTGCAACAAGGCTAGCCAGGTGCCCATTTCTGCAATGTGCAGAAACAATGAGAGAGTTTCATTATTCCCTCTATTCTGCAGTCATCAGGCCTCCTTTGAAATGTCCAGGTTTGGCCACCACCACGTTGATAAGCTAGAGAGGGAAGCTAAAATGGTGAGGAGTCCTATGGAGAATGGTGAAGACAGAGCTTGGTGCATGTAGCCTGGAGAAGAGAAGACTCGGGGGATGACTGAAGCCATCGTCAAGGGTCTGAACTTAGGGCTGCTGCACAGAAGAAGGGAATTGCCTGGCCTCTTTCCAGGCCAGACTCTGGCAAATGGCAAATGGCCCTGAGTGGCATAAAAAAAATGGCTGCCCCCATGAATGGTTTTTAGGATGCAACCCTGTCACCCTTTCCTGGGAGTAGTAAGTCCCATTGAACACCATGGAACTTACTCCTGAGTAGACATGCCTAGGCTTGCACTGTTATTTTTTTTCCACACTGCCCATAGCAACGTTGCATCGCTGGATGTCTGGGGAGTTCAAATCCTGCACCAAAGGGGGGGGGGGGAGAGAGTCGCACCTAGACGCTCCAGCAGAGAGTAACTTGGTTCAAGGAAGGGAGACGGCCTCTCTTTTCTTTTTTTCAAGAAACGCAACAAGTATAGGGGTTCCAAAACTGTACATTTAATGCCATTCACTCTGGTTGTGTTGTGGTTCGCTCATCTCGGACGGAACAGAAAAGCGCAGAAAAAGGGTCTTGTCATCATAGCCAAGTCTGTCCATTCATTCAGAAAACAGGTCTGCATGCCTACGGCTGTGTCCGTGGGTTTCCCGTGCTGGGTCTCAATATGTTGTCCATTCATGGTGTTACTAGTACAGCACCATCTATCTAGTAACGTGTTGCTTTCTAGCAACAAAAGACAGGCTCCTGCCCCAAGGAGCTTGCAGTCTACATCGAGAGACAATGAAAGCGGACCTGTAACTAGTGTGGACGAGGGGCAAATCCAAGCAGCGTACAGTGGGCAAGTGGGGTGTCCATCATCTCCAAATGAATTTCCTTCTTCCTTTAGCTAGACAGCTTTCCTCTTTGGTTAATGGGTCAGCAAATTCTGTTGCTTTAGTAGTTAATCATCCACCCACACGGTTAAGGTGAGTAAACCCCTCACCAGATAAAGCTCCGAGTCCCCTGCAGAGGATGAGCTGCATTCACGCACTGCCTCTCTGTCAAGTGAAAGTACTGACTGGGGAAATGGGGGAGAGAAACGCTGGCTGATGCCTCTTCTCTCCTAGCCCAGACCAGACATGGGCAGACTTCAATCTCCCACACTGTACTATACCTTAAAAAAGATGTTACAAGGATTCCTGCGTTCCACCAAACTTTTAAATTTATGAACACATATTCAGTGCATCGGTGCCCGAGGGGGCTTCTTTCCTTGGCAAATAGTAGCCAAATTGGGGGGGGGTCTGGCTTGGCACCATGGGGTGGGGGGGTAGAGTCAAAGTCTTATTCACGCAGTGGGGTCCTGGGGTGATTAGTTCCCCTGTTTGTACAGCCCAATAACTATGTCGAGCCAGCTGTGGCTTCCTGGTCATCTCATCTCTGCACTACAGTGCCAACACCTGCAACTGATCACCTTGTGGAGCCTCCATGTACAGGGGCAGTGCAGCTGTAAGGACTGGATTCTGGAGACAAATAGGCATAGACCGGCTGATCAGCAACGAAAGGCTCGGCCTGCTCTCTCGCCTTTACCAGCAGTTGAACCTGCAGAATCATCCGGGGAGCTGTGTGCAGAACAGGCAGCAGCAGCAGCAGCGGCACAGTCACTCGCCCTTGTCTGACCACCAAGCACAACAGCAAAGGCCAGTCCTGATGCCTTTGAGTGTCCAGAGATGTCTGGCGGGCAATCGTCGGCATCCTGTTTCTGCTGGGCCAGAGGGATTGTCATCAAACCGAACCAGTCTGTTCTTTGGATTTGTGAATCCATGGTAAATTTCCACGCCAGAGTTCACTGATTCGGGGGGGAAACCCTTCCTGCTCCAGGAATGTCCTAGCGATCCCCTCTGTCCCAGGGCTGGCCCAACCAAGACCTCCTGATGCCTGAGGCGGCCTGCCAAATGCTCCCCCTCTGTACCTGATGACGGGCCGGCGGCCTGTGCTCCTCCCACCCCTCAAAGTCTTCGCCCAGCACTCCCCTCCCCTCCACATCTCCTCTTCCTCTCTGCCCCCCTCTTCCTTTCCGGACCCAGGGAGTAGAAGGAGAAGCAGTGGAGGCAGGAGGGTAGACAGAGAAGACGGCTCCCACCCATCTGCCGCCTGAAGCGACTGCCTCACTTGGCCTCATGGAGGGGCCGGCCCTGCTCTGTCCCACCCCCCTCGTCCTATCCCCCAATCGGTGCCTAGCATATGTCAAACTGTCCAAGTATAAAGAGACAGCAAGGAAGGGAAAGAATCTCTGACCTCTGAACTCAGTTTTGCCCAGCCTGTAATTGCACAGTGCAGAGAAGCAAAGGCTCTCTGAACATGCTCATGGGCACACCCCTGTTCCCTCTTGTTCTTCCCCTCTTCCAGGGCTGGTTGTGATTCCTCATCGCCTGCCTTTTCTTAGCGATGTGTGTCATACCCCAGGGCTGAGCACCACCAGCAGGCAAAGAAGCAAAACATTCCTGGGCTGAGCCCGGATTGGCCCCGGGGCTCTGACTCTGCTGCAGCTGCCTTCAGCCTTGCTGCCTTATGCCAAAAATTGGGGTGCGGGGGAGGAACACCAAAGGTCGGTCTGGAATCGCTTGTGGGAGACACAGGTTCCAATCTTTGCTCAGCCAGGAAGCCTCCATCGGCAACTCACAATCTTGGCATCTGGTCTACCTCTCGGGGCTGTTATGAGGATAAAATGGAACCATACCCATCCCCATGTGTACTACCTGGAGATCCATGGAGGAGGAGCAGGCCATAAATGTGATGAACTTCTGAATGCAGAGGAGGAGGAAGAGAGGAGGGAGTCCCTCCCTCCCTTTAAAGGTTTCTCCCAAGTTTCCTTGATTCTGGAACCCAGTTCCCTTCCTCGAGGTTTGTCGCTTGACAACACAGCACTGTCTTTCTTCCCAGTGGGGAGGGGATAGATCGGGTGGGGAGAGATTTTGATTCAGAAAATGGCATGGGGTAGGTGGAAGAAAGTATTTTTAAGACAAAAACCCAGCACCATCACCCAGGCACTGCTTCAATCAAATTCTGAGCCCCTCCCCACCCCACGGCTGCTGTAAAGGAAAAAAAAAAGTGTCAAAAGATTCCATCCTGGATCTCTCACATTGTCTCTGTTTTGACCCGACAGTTGCTGAGACATGGCAGCTTCTTGGGGGTTCTTTCATTGTCCCACCTTGGCTTTCAAAATGTTCCTCCACACAAATAACTCCATGTCAAAAGCAAATGAGATCCAGTCTAGTTTTCTCCCTGGCATGCTAGTTTTCTGTGTGCAGGGAATGTTTCTGTACAGAGGAGCAATCAATCATGTGAGCCCCCCACAGCTGTAAACTGAAGTGGTACAGACTGATGCAGGTTGACCACCTCAGGAAAGATCAAACTTATCTACCCTCCAACCTTTCAGAGCTAAAAAAAAAAAGGGGGGTGCGTGCCCTTCTCACCCCAAGGATGATTGCTTCAGCCCCCCACGTCTCTGCCCCTGCTCACTGGAGAAGATGCAGCATCTCTGCCTGCTGCATTCATTCCCTCCTCTGAAGCAAGTTGTCCTGAACTGGCTTCTGAAGCAAATGTGGTAGGAAAATGGACCCAAACACTTCCCTGTTCTGAAAAACCTGAGGTTAAATGGGATGCTGAATCCCACAATGGATCTGGCTGTACTTCTGAAACAGCTGCAACCCAAAACACACTCAGCAACATTTTACTATGTGTGGGTTGGCAGCTGGAGATGGGTGGGTACAAGGGAAGCCACTCTCTAGGGCATGTCTACATGCTAACAAAACCTTGCAAAAGGCACCCACAAAATATCCCCTTCTCCGCAGTAGCTCTCTTGCACTAGCTAGGAAAACTCTCTTTCTGTAAAGGTGCTTGGCAGATCTACTCAGTTTGGGCTTTTAGGAGGGCCGTTGTGGTCAGTCATATTGTTCCAGCAAGTACTTAGGGAAAGGTGAGCTTCATTCAGAATGTATGGGGTGCTTTTTCAAATCTGCTACTACACAATGCATACATTCCGTCTGAAGCTCACCTTGTCCTTAGCTGCCCTGAGGCTTTCACAACACCAGAACCAGGTGACAGACACTAAAATTGAGTGGAGGGAGAGTTAGAACGGACAAAAATATTTCTTCACCCAGCATGTAATTCTTCTGTGGAACTCCTTGCCACAGGATGTGGTGATGGCATCTGCCTTTGATGCCTTTAAAAGGGGTTTGGACAGATTCATGGAGGAAAAGACCATCACAGGTTACAAGCCATAAGCAACCTCCTGGTTTTAGAAGTAGGTTGTCTCTGTGCCAGGTGCAAGGGAATGACAACAGGAAATCTTGTTGGCTGTGTGCTCCCTGAGGCATCTGGTGGGGCCACTATGAGATACAGGAAGCTGGACTAGATGGGCCTTTGGCCTGATCCAGCAGGGCTCTTCTTCTTATGTTCTTCGAAGCATTCAGCAGAACATCAGTAGGACAACTGAACCTATAAGAAGGGGAGGTTTGTTTGTTTTTTTGTTTGTTTGTTTTTTGCACGAAAGCTTTCATGGCCAGCAATTAGTTTCAAAGATTTAATTGTTACGGGTATCATAGCCATGTATAATGGCTCTTGACTTTGTCTGTAAAGACTGAAAGCCCTGCGAGTGGCGGCCGCAGCGATGGTGGCAGGCAGGACTTGCGTGAGCCACAATGAGGCCTGGATGCCAGCCAGCCATTGCCCAGAAAAGGGGGAGAAACGTTTTCTCTTGCCTTTTAATATTTCATATTTGGAATCTTATATTTATATTTGGGAAAGGAGTAGCTCTCCTCCCTGAGCTGTCAGGGATAAGACCAAGTATTAAAAGAAAAAAGAAAGAATAATCATACTAAACAAATAAATTGACTCGTTCTTCCAGCGTTAGCTTGTTTGCATTACTAGTTTATCGTAGGTCAGAACTGAGCTGAAGTTGATTTAGCCTGCAGGTGACCCACAGCTGCCACACACTGGAAACATCTGGAACTCAGTACAGCCGGGGCCTCGTGGAGAAAGAATGTGGAGGGGTGGTGATCCTCCTGGGCTCCATTGGGGGAGCGAGAAGACAGCGGCTGGGTTAGGAAGCCGCCTGCTGCTGAGTCTGTCCCTTCACCCGCCCAGCTCAGGACTGTCTGCACTGACTGGCAGCGGCTCTCCGCGGTCCCAGCACGGTCAGGAGATGCTGTTAGGGATTGAACCTGGGATCCTCTGCATGCAGAGGAAGCAGTGGAGTAATTGGGGGGAGGGGGGTCTGCCCCAGGGCAGCAGGCCACCCAGTGGGGGGAAAACGAAATGGCGGCAGCAGTGGCAGCGGAAAACGTTCGAATTTCCAGCTGCCCCCCCCTCCAGCCGCCCCTTCTAGTGCTATACAGCAAAGTCCTAATCTAGTGGTTAAACGCCTTGGGCATTTGTCTTGGCATAGGACAAGGCGGGATATAATTTTTAAAAATAAATAAATAAATAAATAAATAAATCCCCAGCGCCGGTCAGCTGTTTGGCACTAGATTAGCATTTTGCTGTATAGCGCTAGAGTAGATGGGGTGGCTAGATGGGGTGGCTGGAGTTTCTGTCACCCCCCTCTGGCTTGGCACCCCCTGCCACCAGAGAGGGAGTGACAGAAGCCACGGGGTGAATGCCTTTACGCATTTGGCCAGCGTAAACAGCTTTACGGTCATCGCAAACACGATTAGGACAGCTCACGAGGCCTGGCTCACAAGTGGCGAGTGGCCGGGTCCGTGCAAAGCTGGATGCCCGCCGGTGCAGGTAAGCTGGCAGAGGGTGTTAGATGGAGGTGGGGAGGGATGAAATGGGGCGGGGTGGTGGAAAGGGGCAGAGACAAGGGGGGGAGGCTGAATCAGACCCTGGAGGGAGGGCGGTTCGGCAGCGGCACTGCATGCCAAACCCTGACCCCCTTCCTGGGCCTGATCTGCCTTCCTGGCTCAACTTGGACTTGCACCAGCGATTGAGCTGGCACAGGTCCGAGTTGGTCCATAGCGGCTGCTGGGGCTTACCCCAGGGCAAGGGAACTAATGTTCCCTTACCCGGAGGAGGCCTCTAGTGGCCAAAACATCCCCATGGGATACAGCAGAAGCCGTGCCAGCACCGCTGCATCTCCGCATGGGGAGTTAGGGTTGGGCTGTAGGGCATACATTCAAAATGACCATCCCCCAAGCTTCTTACTGCAACAGATTTCTGCTCCTGACTTGTTCTGCTTCTCCTGGCCTGTTGGACTCTCTCTGCCTTGTCTTGCGTCGCACTCTGCTGTCCCCACAACCTCCCTATGCTGCCCTTAGGATGCTGCCCCCTCCGTTCAGCAAGTGCATTTAACTCATTCACAGCCGAGTCCTATGCAGGGTTCTTCAGCGGGACTTACTTGGAAGTAAACCCTACTGAATGCAAAGGGATGTACTCCCAGATAAGAGTGCCTGGCGGCGACTGCAGCTTTAGTGTCTTCCCTGCATGCTGGGGTTCACTTACAGGCTCTCGGATCCTGTCCCCCATCAGCCTGTGTGATGCAGCCAGCAGATCACACACGGCATGCATTGGGAGGGCAACTAGACAGCCCAGAAGAAGTAGGTTCAAATCATTTTTTACTTGCCTCCCCATTAACCGCCTGGCCGCCAATGGGCCTCCTCAGACCTACACCAGCTACGTAAGTCCAAGGAGCCTCAGGGGGGTGTCAGGCTGGGAAAATGGGGTAGAATTTTGACATGCGCTGCTGCTGCTGCTGCTGCTGCTGCTGAGATCCTCCCCATCCCACCCCCCAACTGCCCCTGGTTCTACCCATCCCCCCATCCTCCCCCAAACCACCCCACACTGCCACCTTACCTCCTCTGGCGGGGTGTCTGGAAACCACTAGCACACATGTGGAGCCTCCAGCCATTTGTGCTGGCGGCTCAGAAGCGCAGGACAGCGGCACAGCTTTTGTGCCGCTGGAACGGGGATTATGGCGGTGGATCGCAAGAACTGCTTCTGTAGGTTCCGAATAAGATTGGGCCGTTAGTAAGTCCAGCACACTTGCTCTCCGCAACATCGCTCAAGCAGCAGATTTTGTATCGGGGCCTGCGCTCCAGAAGAAATAAACTTTTGCTCGCTTTTGTTTGCAGTCAATCAGATATGCTTCTTTATTGCTGGGCAGAATGCATAGTATCTGACAGCATAATCCTACCTTTGTTTACACAGAAGTAAGTCCCACCGAGTTCAATGGGGCTTTCTGCCAAGTCAGTGTCCATAGGACAGCAGCCTTAGAAACTGAAAGGAACAAGCAAGAACAGTTCCAGGGCTGAATCATGTCACCCCAGACCACGACAGAAGGTTTAACTCTTTCGGGCTTGTGTCACTCCATCAGGGTGGGAGCCTCACATAGCAGAAAGCATCACTTGGAACTTCAAAGTCAGCCTTCTAAGAACCAGGACTTAGCAATGCATCATAGCACACTGGTCAGAAACCGACCTCATTAGCTACTTCAGGGCGTGTGGTCCCAGACATGAAGCCATCGTTTGTTCCATCTGATTTGGAGAGAGAACAGGGATTTGGCTACTGTCATTTGTGTATGGTCACCTGAAAGACTGACTGCTGCAGCCTGCTCCTTGTGGGGTTGCCCTTGGAGACTACAGTGGTGCCTCGCAAGACAAAATTAATTCGTTCCGTGAGTCGTGTTGTCTTGCGAATAATTTTGTCTTGCGAGTCACCTCCCCTGCCGTGCTATTTACTTTTAAGTATTTACAGTACTCACAGTTCCCAGAGCTCCGCTCTAGTAATGCACACCGTTTCTGGAAGGGAAGGGAAGTTTTATCTCTGCTTTGCCTTTATCTCTGCTGGTGTTAGCTATTTGTCGGGTGATAATCAGTGTGGCCTCGGGCTGTACTGTTTGCAGTCTGCTAACCCTCTTGAATACTTTATTCAAATGGCAAGTGTAGTTGTCGCCTACAGTATCCTCCTGCCGCGGTGCCGGCCAGGCTAAGGGGCGGAGCAGGCACCACTAAATGCACCATTACCTCTCAGCCGTGCAACAGCTGAAGAGGCTTTCCTCGGCGTGAGGGCGGCTCCTGTGTGAGTCAGTAAGAGACTCGAAGCAGGCAGGCAGACAGCCTGTGCCGAGTTGCTGCTGCCGCTTCCGGGCCAAAACGAAGAATGGGTAGGGTCTTAATCAGTACACCTACTAGGAAGGGAAGTTTTTCAGGATGGTAGTTTTATCTCTGCTTTGCCTTTATCTCTGCTGGTGTTAGCTATTTGTCGGGTGATAATTGGTGTGGCCTCGGGCTGTACTGTTTGCAGTCTGCTAACCCTCTTGAATACTTTAACATTTGAATAGATTGTGGCTTTAGGAGCTGAGTGTTCCACAAGGCGAAATTGTTTTTGCAAGAAAATTTGTCTTGCGAGTCACCAAAAAACTTGCAAAATGCTTTTGTCTTGCGAGTTTTTTGTTGTGTGAGGCATTTGTCTTGTGAGGCATCACTGTATTTGGAAACTGTAGCTGTGGTAGGGGATTATTATGGCGACTCTTCCTGGCTCTCCCAAGACCTGAACCCTGTAACTTTTACTGAACAAAGTTGACTTCCTGGAACAGTTCATGGGGTTGGAGGTCACCTTCAAAGCTTCACACACGCTTGACTCACCATTTGAGCAGGGTCCATAGCTCAGTGGTAGAGAACTGATTTAGCATGCAGAAGGTCCAAGAAGATTCAGTCTGTGTGGCCTCTGACTGTAGCTGAAAGAGGCAGCAGGCAGGCAGCATTGCTGGGAAAGGCCTCTGCCTTTCTCTCTGGAGAGCTGCTGTCGCTCCAAATAGACAGCCCTGGACTCGACGGAACAGTGTCACAGTCATGCCTTTTCCGGGCTTTCTCATAAGATTTAGAAGAATCACTGTTGCAAGGTAGTTCAGGCATCCCCACCCTTGTGGTTCTTCTGCATGATAAACAGAGACACCTAGTGGCTGCGGAGAGCATGACAAGCACGCTACCCTTCAGGGCGGAACTAGACAGGATGCAGGACCCAAGTAGCATGCTTGGATGGATCTAGCTAGCACCCAAATGCTGGTGCCTTGGGCTCCTTCCTCTCTCTCCTTGCCTCCTCTTCCTTCCTCCTCAAGGAGGAAATGCATCATCAACACAGCCACTTGCCTGCTGGCTGGGCACCAGGGCCTGCCTACCACCATTACTAGGCCGCTGCCTTTGCCAGGGCGCCACCGCCAGGCAGCCGCGAGAGCCACCTGTGACCGCTGTGGCTGGGCACAGCAGCACTCCTGCCATCACGCAGCACCCAGAGGCCATCACGCAGAGTCCGTCCCGCCAGACCAGACACACATTTTGTTTAAACCGAGATTTGCCCAATCAAATCTGGGGCAGGTGAGGTGGGGTGGGGTGCTGAGGGGAATGGAGCAGATGGGCCCCCACCACTCTAGTGATTTGCACATGGAAAAGAGCTCCTGTTGTTGCCTCTAGTTGGTTGTTGTTACAGAGGCGTGACAAGGGCGGAGCACCTTTGGAGTAGGCACCTGTCCCGGTCACTACGCCAAGGGGGGCACAAAAAAGCCCCCAATAGTTCCCCCTACCGTCGCGCAGCAAAACCGCTGCGTTTGGAGTGTGCTCCAGGCAGTCTTCTGAGGTCCCTGCAGCCTCTTCCGGGTCACGCAGAGGCTTTTCACGTCGTCGCCACTCACTTCTGGGTTCAGAGTGTTGCCTCTGCAGTGGGGAGGGTGTCACGTGGCTGGTACGTTTTCGGAATGTTGGCTAGTTGCGGAGGGGGGAGTGCCTGCCTCCCCCTGCCCTCGCCCCTCCAGGTCTCAGGCTCCGGCCCTTTGGGAATCGCATTGGGGATGCCGCATACTACCTTGTCCTGGGGCGCTTTTTTGTCTAGTTAAGAACATAAGAACATAAGAAGAGCCCTGCTGGATCAGGCCAAAGACCCCTCTAGTCCAGATGCCTCAGGGAGCATCTAGGCCCCACCAGATGCCTCAGGGAGCACACAAGGCAACAAGATACCTGTATCCTGTCGCCACTCCCTTGCACTTGGCACAAAGAAAACCTCCTCCTACAACCAGGAGGTTGCTTATCCCCATCATGCCTTGTAAGCTGTGATGGAATTTTCCTCCATAAATCTGTCCAATCCCCTTTTAAAGGCATCCAGGCCAGGTGCCATCACCACCTCCTGTGGCAAGGAGTTCCACAAACCAATTACACGCTGGGTAAAGAAATATTTTCTTTCCTCCCTCCACTCAATTTGAGTGGATGTCCCCTAGTTCTAGTGTTGTGTGAGAGGGAAAAGAACTTCTCTCTATCCACTCTCTCCATCCCATGCATAATTTTATACGTCTCAATCATGTCCCCCCTCAACCGCCTTTTTTCTAGACTGAAGAGCCCCAAACCCTGTAGCCTTTCCTCATAAGGGAGATGCCCCAGCCCACTAATCATTTTGGTCGCTCTCTTCTGCACCTTTTCCAGTTCCACTATATCCTTTTTTGAGATGCGGCGACCAGAACTGGACGCAATACTCCAGATGCGGCCTTACCATCAATTCGTACAGCGGCATAATAATATTGGCCGTTTTATTCTCAATCCCTTTTTTAATGATCCCAAGCATGGAATTGGCCTTCTTCACAGCCGCCGCACACTGGGTCTAACACAAAGTTATGCCTTTGGTTGTTAATATAATGCTGCTGTCCATGTGCAGGGAGGGCACTTTACTGGTTGTGCAAAGGCAGCAGGTCCCTGCCCCAAAGGCTCACAATCTAAAAGAGACACAAGGAAGGCAACACAGGAAGGAGAGGGAAGTGGATGCCGGGAAAGACAGACTGGGCCGGAGGAACGAAGGAGGCCCTTAGCAGGGAGGGAGGGAGGACCCAATCCTAATCTCCTGCAGTGCTTTGCCAGCACTGGGTGTCACAAACGTGCCGTAAAGCATGTTTGTGGCACCCTGGGAGTAGGACACACCAGTGCAGCAGCCTGTGCTGCCACTCCAGCACCCAGCGCAGAAGCCCTGTTCCTGCAGACAGGTAAGCCCCACGCCAAGTGGTGCGGGGAGAGGGCGGGGGAGGGGATGTAACAGGGCCGATCTGCCCCCCATTGTATCCTATTACCACCCCCCAGGCCTGGAAGCCCTACACAGGGATTTTCGGACCTGTGCCAGCAATTTAGCTGGTGCAAATCCGAGCAGGTTGGGGCTTGACACAGGGTAAGAAGAGGACAAATGTCATCTTACCCCAGGGAGACCTCCAGCCTGCTCAATCTCAGTGCTGGATACTGCGTGGGCCATGCGCCCCGCTGTACCAGTGCTGGATAGGATTGGGCTGCCCCTTACAACAATGCAATCCTAGACATGCTTATTCAGAAGTAAGTTCCATTGTGTCCATTGGGACTTATTCCCCAGGATGTGTGTTTAGGAGTGCAGCCTTCTTACGCCTTGTTACAACGTAATATGGAGGCGGAGGAGTTGGGCCAAATTCTTCATGGAAAAGTGGAGTTCGGTCCTCCTGCTGAGCTTTGTTTACGTTTGGAGAAACAATACAAAGCAGAAGACTGTACTGTAAATGCAATGCATGCAAAAAGATGAGCCATACAAAGATTACAGCTAGAAAGAAGAGAACAAAGGAAAAGTACCATTTCACTGGCAAAAATATTGCATCCCATCAAGAAGATCAATGAATGTGGGCATATGCAAGCCTGTCTGTGGTTTTTGCAAAAAGCTGCCATCTCAGACCATTTTTGAACTTGGTTTCCCAACCTTTCTCACTTGCCACCTGGGTCATTTTTGACAAGCAGAAACACTTCTAAACAAATAGTTCTCCATAAACTATTTATAAATAAACAAACCACGAATCATGATGGGCCGGGTTAATACTGTATTTTAACATATTTATATCCTGCTTTCCTTTTGCAAATAAGAAAAGAAATGTATGCAATTAGGAAAACCCTAACAAGAATAAAAAGCCAGTGAAGCGAAAACAATCAAAACAGAGCCATGAAACAGAACCACAGCAGCAACAGGTCAAACCCTCCGAGACGTGTCGTCGGGAAACAATCGCACAAGACTTTTGGAAGAGGTGGTCATGCTTGCAGTTTCTTGGAGGGGCATGGCATGGCTGGTGTGATGGTTTTTGTAACCCTGCACTTTGCGTTGTATGGATTTATCATGACGTGAGAAAATATTCAGTAAAATTAGAAGTAGAAAAAAAGAAAAAAGACCAAAACAAATGAGGAATGTTTTCTTTAGAACAGAGGCTGAAAACAGGGTGCCCCCATGACGTACACACACAGTTTAAGAACCCTCATCAAATGACAAATTGGCAAACCTGGTGCCACTCACACAAAGATTGTGCCAGGATGGTGTAGTGGTTTGGGAGTCGGACTTAGACCTGGAAGATCCAGGTTCAAATCCCCGCTCAGCCATGAAGCTTCCTGGGTGACCTTGGGCCAGTCACTATCTCTCAGCCCCACCTACCTCACAGGGTTGTTGTGAGGACAAAAAGGAGGGGAGGAAATATGTACACCACTCTGAGCTCCTTGGAGGAAGGGTGGTATAAAAAATGTGAAAAAAAAATGTGAAATGTGACCACCATTGCAGACATGTGCATCTGCACTGAACGTAGCCTCTGTCTAGCACACCGGGAAAGCACGCCGGATGGGCTGTGGCTTCCCAGGAGGCGCACATGTACGCACATTTCTGCTGTGGACAAGGCTGGCCACTTCTTTCTGCACCAATGACCGTTCTGACTAGGCATCCGGTAACACCGCAAGTAGCCCTCCAGGTATCCAAATGTGCGTCTGTGTGGGTGTTACACGTTGTGGCGGGAGGGGGCCCTCTTCACTGTGATTCAATCAATGTATGCATTAATTAAGGTCTGTTATTTAATCAAGGTTTACACCAGGCAAGGAACAGTTGGTAACCTGTCAATGATTGTTAAGGGCACCTGCCTCCCTGGGTCCATAGGTCAGGGACTAGCAAATGAAGCATTGCTTTCCTGCCTGAGTAGTGAGATTGATTCCACAGGACCCACTACAGGCACTTAACCCAAAGGCCCTGGACCTCAGCAGGCAGCTCTGGAGTCCGACACACGGCCTTCAAAACACAGGCTAGACCAGGGGAAAACTTGACACTGGACATCCAAGCTCACCCCCAGAATTCGTTTTCACTTCAGTTTGAAAATTGGGAACAACTACTTATTTATGACAGGTTGGTTGTGCGTGCTTGTGTGTGTGTGTTTGCCTTCTCACCACAACATTGTCCCTAAGGAGTGTAACATTTTCCTCTCTCCCCCAAAGGAGTGAATGACAACTATTCACTTCTGTGGGGGTTATCGAGTTTCCTCTGTGCCATTTCCCGAATACAAATTCCCTACCCAAAGTTGCAATTCGTTTCTGAAGAGGGAAAAGGCATCTGCTTGTCTTTTTCCTGCTCCGCAGTTAATAGCAGTTTGGGGGCACATTTTAAGTTGGAGAAATAGCATGAGGTAATGGCTAAACCCTCCCCCCTCCAATTCCCCAGCACCACAGCCCCAGTGCATGGGGCTCCCTTTCAGTGTCGTGGGGCTCCCTTTCTGTGCAACAGACACAGCGGAGGTGGTCCGAGAGTGCCTGCTGCTGCTGCTGCTGCTGCTGCTGCTGCTGCTGCTGCTGCTGCTGCTGCTGCTGCAGGAGACCCTGCCCCCCCTGCCCTGCCCACGGCCAGTTTCGGGCGGGGGGGCTGCTTTGCTTTGGAACTCCAGGAAGTGGGAACTGCATGGGGTGGAGAGAGTGGAGAGAGGGAAATTCTTCTCCCTCTCGCACAACACCAAAACCAGGGGACATGCACTAAAATTGAGTGGAGGGAGAGTTAGAACAGACAAAAGAAAATATTTCTTTACCCAGCATGTAATTCATCTGTGGAACTCCTTGCCACAGGATGTGGTGATGGCACCTGGCCTAGATGCCTTTAAAAGGGGTTTGGACAGATTCATGGAGGAAAAGACCATCACAGGTTACAAGCCATAAGCAACCTCCTGGTTTTTAGAAGTGGGTTTTCTCTGTGCCAGGTGCAAGGGAGTGTCAACGGGAAACAGGTTATCTTGTTGTCTTGTGCTCCTTGAGGCATTTGGTGGGGCCACTGTGTGACACAGGAAGCTGGACTAGATGGGCTTTTGGCCTGATCCAGCAGGGCTCTTCTTATGTTCTTATGTTCTTATGAAGAAAACATCCCATTCAAGACACATTTTGAGGTTGCAGGCATTGTAGTTATATTGTCACCTCCCCCAAAGCCTGAACCTGCCTCCCACCAGCTCGAAGGCTTCCACCCATAGCATCCATGGGAGAGTGCTCTGCTTTTACCCCTCATGGTGCAGAGAGCAGAGGAGGAGCGCTGCAGAGCAAGTGGTCCTTCTTCTCTCACCAGTGGAGGCAACAGCCAGGCCTCAGTCATGCCAGACAGTGACTGAACTTTGGGGGGAGAAGCCCGTTTCTGAGAACGTTTGCTGGCTTGACAGAAACCAACGTGTTGTTCAGCTTCCTTTGGAATTCTTTGGCTGTTTGGCCTGAGAAGGACTCTCCAAATTTCACTTCAGATTTTGCTTGAGGCAAGACTTGTGTGGCAACTCTGGCTTTAAAGCTTTCTGCAGCTCCTTCCAAGAGCAAAATGACACAAATTCTTTTTGCAGAACAACTGTTGCCAACACACTGGAAGGCGGAGAGAGGGTTGACTCTAATCCGCTGAGCCACATGCATGTGGTCCCAAAGCCCTTCTGTTGTGGCCACCCAACTAGACTGTTCCGACCGGCCGCCATGTTTGACGCTGTGGCTGTAGGAGGGGCTTTGACCCAAGCAGCCAGAGGACACAGGGCCCTGCTTTCTTTCAGCCTGACAGAGTTCACTTCCCCAATGGTGACTAGCAGCACAAGTTCAGGCTGTGGAGGGAAAAGCCCTCCATTCTCTGGAGCTTTCCAGGGTTAAGACATCAGCAGTGAGATTTCACAGACTTTCTGCCTCAAGCGTTTAGCTGCTGGTGGGTAGGAAGCAATGTTACTTTATGATTACCTTTTAAAATTAATGTTCAAAATAATACAGAACAAACAAACATTCCTCTTTAAGAACAATATCAAAAGCATCATCACACTGAGATCAGGAAAGCTAGCCAAAAACGCTGCCTGCGTCAGCCCTGCACATCTTTCCAGAAGGAAGCCTGAGTCGGGGATGGAGAAATGGATCTGAAGGTGGCGGAGGCCTCGTGGACCTCGCCTGTCATGTTCCTTTCTCCAGGAGAGCCAAGTGGATATCTTCCTGTGCCTCCGGATCCCAACAGGCCAGCGACGCAGGTTCTGAAGAGCATTTTCATGGACATTTTGTGGAATCGTTCAACATACAATGTCCTCGCTCTTGGGGATCCAGGTCCAGCCACTGGAGAAGCCTTTGCTGCCTACAGAAATCCTGGAGGAGGAGATAGGACGGACGTCCAGAGGTTTCTCCCTCTGCTTCTTGCTCCTTCGTGTCTTCCATGCCCACAAATAAAGGCAATTGTACCTGAGGGGTTCTGGAGTGACAGCGACATTCTCTAGACTTCCCAAAGTTAATGGTAATTCTAACTTTGGGGCATCAGGAATCCTCTGGATTAGCAAGTGGCCCAAGAAGTGAGGAGCTGGATCCGAACCACAGGAGCCCTGGTGGGAGACTCCCCACCCCCAAGAGTCCAGAGAGGACTGTGAAGTCATGGAGCTACGGAATGACGACGGAGCCCAAGAAGTGAGCCAATGAATTCACAAAATGTCTGCGTTCGCCAGCAAAGGCTGAGCTGAAGCAAATATTGGAAATGCATTGACAGTTTCCATTTCCCTGGGCAAATTTGAATTTGAATTCGGAACATGAGGCTTTTCCTCCCTGAATGGTCCTTGGAACAACACTGGCTGCGACATAGTGCACTTCTAGGTAGGCTTACCATCATCCCGGAAATGACCGGGAAAGTCCCGGCAAGCCCCTTTTGTCCCCCCGTCCCCCCCCGAACTGTAGTTTAGTCCCGGCCCCGGCCGGTCGGCTGCATCGCGGCCGGCCGGAGCACTTCTGAGACTGTGCTGCCTGCTGCAGCACGTCTCCGTCCTAATCTTCCTAGTCTCGCCCGTTTGCGCGAGACTGGAAGCACTCGGAAGATGTCCGAAGTTCACTCGGAAGACTGGAAGACTGGAAGCGTAAGACTGGAAGCACTCGGAAGATGTCTGAAGTTTGTGCGACGCTGGGAGCTCTCCGGAACAGCCCGAGTTTACTCGGGCCGTTCCGGAGAGCTCTCAGTCTCGTCGCGTATTTGCGCGACGCTGGGAGCTCTCCGGAACGGCCCGAGTTCCGGAGAGCTCCCAGCCTCAAGGGAGGAAGTCCCCGCCCTCGGCCACGCCCCCGGCCACACCCCCAGTCCCGGCCGAGTGCCGGGGAATCTGGTAGGCCTACTTCTAGGGCATTGTTTTTTTTTACTTTTGATGTTGATCAAAAATTATTTTAATTTAACCCCAGCTATAGTTTTCTCAGCTGCAACAGGGGCCATCATCACCAGTGCAATTTTTTGGGGGGGGTATTTCAGCCCAGCCACATGTTATAGCTACTACCTCACCTCTCGTTCATGTCCACCATGTCTGCTCTTACATGAACGACCAGCAGTTTTCTTTACTTTGGCTCTCTGCCTTTGCAAAATACCCAGATGGTCTGATGGGACTATAGATACCACCCAATAACTGCCGATTTGGGTCTTTCCAAAGGGAGGGCTGGCCACTCTGCTCTGTCCCTGCAGCTTCCAGGGCAAGGAGAGATCTTTTTGAATCAGCACAGTCCTAATCACATCAGTGTCAAACCTCCTTCTCAAGACTGTTACAAACTGCACACACAGGCTTTTACATCCTGCTCAGGAACAACAACACCCTCTCTCCCCCATCACTTTTTTTTAGGGGGTGTTAACATTTATCCTTAATGGGAGTTTTGATATACTTGAATTCTTGCTCTCTGCTTTGTAACATTTTAGTTGATCCTAATAAAGATATTATTACAGTACTGTGTTGTTTTTCTTATGGGCCAACAGAAATTACCTGCAGATTTTGCAGGGATAGTTCATGGAGATCTGGCGCCACCTTGTGTCTACAAATGCATCCTGTCAGGTTTTTGTCATGGTAGCATGCATGCTACACACTGTAGGAACTTTCACAAGCGAAAAAGGGGCTCACAATTAAGAACAAAAGTCCCCACAAACAGCCACTAGAAGACATGCTATGTTGGAATGAATAGGGCAGTTGCTATACACACACACACACACACACACACACACACACACACACACACACACACACGTTTAAGTATAAAAGAACCACCACATGTGCCCTGTTAGCAAGGGTTTGCGTAAGAAATAGTTCTTGCTTCCCCACAGATGCCCATAAGGTCAAAACTGGCCGGTAGTGTCAGCATCCAGAAAAGAGATCTTGGGGTCATGAAAAAAAATCCATTCAGTGTACAGGGGCAGTGAAGACAGCAAATCCCATGCTAAGGGTTATTAGGACATGAACTGAAAATCAAACTGCCAGGAGAATCATGTCGCTCCATCAATCTATGACAGCCACATTTGGGAATAGCGTATACCACCATTCTGGGTGCTCCATTTCAAAAAGGCAACCACAGCACTGAGAAAAGTGCAGAAGTGCAGCTTCCAAGGAAAGGCCGATTTGTTTGGGTTTCTTAGTTTCAAAATAGAAAAAGAAAAGACACAGCGGTGTATAAGACTAGGATCGCTTTGGAGAGAGTGGCGAACGTGGGCCCTCCAAGGACTCGTGAGGAGAAGAGCATGGTCCTCCACACCACAGATCCAAAGGCATACTACTCCCTGGTACATGGACGATGCCTCACTGGCTCTCAAAAACGAATGCACAGAGAATGGGTCTGGACTGGTCCCAAGTCATCTAACCTAGCAGTCATCATCTCCACCTCTTGCAGTAGTAGATTACCCGCCCAGTGCAGAAGCACTTCCTGAGTCCACTGCCAAGCATGGAGTGGCCAGCCTGGACGGCAGTATTATAAGAGAGGGAGAAAAATGTGTCATTCCTGTCAAAGCACCAAAAGTAAAGTCTCCACCCAGTTCCTCTAGCAGAGTTTTTCAGGATTGGAATCCATAACCTCTTACATTGTGAGAATCACACCCTGAAGACAAACTTATAAAAGTTGGCTATAGGAGACTAAAGACATCATCATCATCATCATCATCATCATCATCATCATCATCATCATCATCATCATCCCAGTATTTATATACCACCTTTCTTGGTCATTGGATTTCTCCTCTGACTTTAATTCAAGGCGGTGCACACAGGCAGGCAATTCTAAACCCGCCCCCCCCCCGGGGGTTTTACAATACAAAGTTCTAATCTTTCATAGAACGTCTTAATTCCAGATGGTTTCCTTCACTGTTTTCCTTCACGGTCTGGCTTATCTCTGGCATTCGTCTCCCACACTCAACTGATGGCAGACGCATCACTGGAGCGTGGCGTGCGGGGCGGGCCGCTGGGGGTTGACGCGCGCAAAGGGTGACGTGCACGCACCCACGTGCGTCGCCCCCATTCCGCACGGAGGAGAAGGCCTCGGAGCGTCCTCCCCATCCGGGCAGCCCTTGCCCTCAGAAATAGTCTGCGCATGTGCGAAAAAGCTAATAAATGCCTCTTCAACGCAGGCCCTGGACCGCTGGACGGGGCGGACGCACTCAGCAGCGGCGGGGTATGTCACCCTAGGGCAGGGGTGATGCGCGCACCCTTGCTCCAGGGTGACGCACACCCTAGTGACGATGGTGGCTGACGGCAACTCTGACTCCCACTCAGAGTCCAGCTGGAAGCTTTTCCTCACTCTCCTCAAGGGCTTCCGCAGAGGCGTGTCGACAGCTCTCGGATAGACAGAAGAGAGCCATTTTCCGTAGCATACATTCGAGGCAATATAGGTGCAGTGTAGGTATGAGAAACGCAAAATCTTGTTTAAGTGACACTTGTTTGACCATGGTTTAAGGTTTAGCCACACCACCAAAATCGCTGTTTTGAACTGGGCGCAAACAAAGGTTTTAATACTTTCCGTCAGCAGGGGGCAGCACAGCTTCACGCGTCTGTATTCCATCACTACGTGAGCCGCTGACAGGTTCCCCTTAAGGCGAGGAATCTCCGACACATCACCGGTTTCAGTTCCCTCCCTGCCCTCAGACCGGGCTTCTTATGCGAGAAGCAGCATCCTTCCTTCCTTCCTTCCTTCCTTCCTTCCTTCCTTCCTCAATCTCTGTTCAGGTTCAACAACAATTAAATAAACTCCTCTCCGAAGGAGACTTTACAACCTCGCGGAGATTCTTCCCGATAGCTGGGAACCCTGCACCGGTCCGTCCGCACCCCCTTTCTGTCTCGGCTATCCACGCACCAGGGCAGGCGGGCGGGCGGGCGGCTCTTTTCCTTTCTGCAGTTCATAGATCACCCCGTGCAGAAAACGGTATGGATGGGGAGAACGTGACAAGCAATGCTGGGGTTATTCTCAATGTGAATCACTTGGAAAAAGCGAGCTTGGAGGGAGACCAGGGGATGAAAGGGAGCTTGAGGGGGGAGGGGAATCAGATGCTCCGCGGGCGTGGGATCTTGTCCCTCCTCCCGCCACCTGACTGGCAAAGCAAAGCAAATGAAATGGTTGCGCCCTCCAGACCGGCCTGGGCTGGGCCTCCATCCAGTCTCTTTTCTCTGGAAACAGCGAGGGCACTGAGGAGGGGAGGCAGGTACTAGCACCAGCCAGGCCTCGGCGACAATCTCTGCCCTTTGACTCGGCAGTCCAAGGATGCGGGAGCCCCGGAGTCATTCGCACTGGTGGCGGGGGGCAGGGACGGGAGCTCCCTCCGGGGACGGCCGGGATGACCTTGGAGGAGCCCACACCTCTCTCCAAGAGGCTTTCGCCAGCAAGGAAAACTTCTCTGGGTGACACCCCCCCACCCATGATTCGCTGCACATGGGAGGTGGCACCTCTTCAACGTCCCCTTAATTTGCTGAGCAAGAAACTGGCTGAATTTGTCCAGCCCGTGTTCGTGGACGTTCGTTGCCACCACCGCTGCAAGGCAGAAAGGTCACCGAGAGATCCACGCACGTGCCCTGACATCAGCTCCGATTCTTCCCCTTTCCTTCCTCTTCTCCTCTTGTCTCCTCCACCACGTCACCTTGTAGACTGTAAGCCCCTCAGGGCAGGGACTGCTGCTCTCTTGCGCACTGGCCTCGCCGTCAGCAGCCGGCGGCACTGCCTGCGAATTAGGCTGTCTTTTTCCAACACCCCGCCCAGCTCGACCTTTTTACAGATCCATCCTGGCCTGGTCGGCAGAGGCGCCCGGGGGCTGCTGGGCGACATGAAGACGTCCTCCTCACCTTTGTCTCGCTCGTAAACAGTCGGAAGGAATCTCCCCCCCTGGCTGGAAAGGCGGCGCAGCCTTCTGAGACCCTGCTGGGGCGGTGACCTCTTGTCCTCTCTGCTGACGAAGAAGGACGGGCCGAGCGCCCAGGAGGGCAGGCGTTTTCCTCCCCAAGTGTCCCTTCTTTTGTGATTAAAATGGGGGGGGGATCCACCATGGAGGAGCCCCCTTCTGCTCTCTCTCTCTCTCTCTCTCTCTCTCTCTCTCTCTCTCTCTCTCTCTCTCTCTCTCTCTCTCTCTCTCTCTCCAGAACTTGCATTCCCCTCTCTATGCATTGCCTTTCTTGGGAAGCCGTCACTTGTGTTTTTTTAACATCTTTACTAAAATAACAACAAATGTTCACTTCCAAATCTGCTTTTCCTTTTCTGGAGATTAAAAAAAACAACAGATCAGCCAAAACGGCTATCTGAAGCTGACATATCATTCCGACAATGAGTCGCAAGGATCTGCTCTCTCAGAAAAGGGCCTTTCCTAAGGTACGTTTTTCCGGCTACCATCTTAAATGTGTGTGTGTGTGTGTGTGTGTGTGTGTGTGTGTGTGTGTGTGTGTGTGTGTGTGTGTGTTTCCTAACAGAATTACATTTGAGGATAGACACCATAACAATGAAACTGCTGAACATACCTATTTATTTATTGTCATGCAGGCTTCCTGACTTGGGCCATCTGGTAAGGATAGATCTGTCTAGTTGGGGCCATCAGCCACAACAGCGAAATGGAACTTTGGTGTTCAAGAACAGTCTATCTAATTTTGTTAATGTGTGGTTAGCCACTTTGAGTAATTTTGTTTAGTAAGATACAGTAGGATGCGTATGCTTCAAATAAATAAATGCCAGGCCAAAGTACAGGGGCTGGCGGGCTGGCTGGCCTGTCACACACACCTCCTGGAGAGCAGTGACTTCACTTCTGCTGCCGCTCCTTCTGCAGAGGTCCTGTCTCTTTCTGCATCCAACGAGACTTTTGGCAGAGTCCTGCAGAATCAGCCCCCCCACCCCAGTTCACAGCCACCAAACCCCAGAGTTCCATGTCGGGGAAGACAATGGTGGGGGAGCCTGCGGGATTTCAGCTTGCAGGAACCTGTGGGTTTCTGTCGCAGAGCCCCTGCCAGTGTGAGTAGGAGGCCTGAGCTCCACCCAACATGCTGCTGCCTGCCTGAGCCTGGTCTAGTCCCAGGGCAGCTGCAGGTAAGGGTTTTTTCCCAGCCCTGAGGAGACCCCTTTGACCTAGAGAAGTCCTGAGCGAAGGAATGTCCTTCCTTCCCTCCACCATCACTGGAGAGGCGTCTTTCCCACCCCCTGCGTGGCTGGAGATGCCAGAAGCTGGGCCTGGGGGCTTCAGCACGCAAGTAGGTGCCACACCACTGGTTCAGGAGCGCCAAGGAGGTGAGGAGAGAGGCGCCCGCCCTCCTCCGCACAGGCTCCCCACAGGTGCCTTTGGCTCAACCTCTTTTGATACTAGACTCCAACCAAAGGGAAAGTAGGGGGTCAGGAGGTCAGGCTGTGGGGAGAGTGAGTTTTGCTTACCCTTGGTGCTCAGAAGTCCTCCCTCCCCTCGGCCCTGTTAGTCCACTATATGCCCCACTCTGACTGAAGCAGATGCAGGTGTCAAAGGAGCCAGATCGGGTGGGACCAGCCTGTCTAGTTCTAGATTAACACTTCCAAAACCACAGAGTGTCCTTGGCGTGCAGGTGATGGCCTCCAGGGGTCACTCTTGGTTGGGAATGAACAAAAGTGTGCCTAAGACCCTCCGTGGGGGTTCACTGATCTGTTCACTCTTCCAATGGGATTCTGCCCCTATCTCCCCCACCCCCTGGACATGCCAACAGTAACAATGTGCAACAATAGCCTTGATCAACCAGGATATCTTCTCCCTCAGTCTAGGCTTTCTCCAGAAGAGCCTGTAATTTCAGGTCTCTTGGCTTAGCTGCTTCTGCTTCTTCTTCTGCTTCTTCTTCTTCTGCTGCTGCTTCTTCTTCTTCTTCTCCCCCCCCCCCAATTTTGCTTGGCCCACCTTCTCCTGTCTGCTGCTCAGCTCCAGCATCAGTCTCCAGCAATCCCAATCATTCGCTATCCCAGACACCCAGATCTTGGACTTGCAGGCTCAGGTGCAAAGTCTGTCTACTCCCCCCATCATTCTGGCCAACACCCCCAACTGCTTGCTAGCCTATAGCTACCAAGGAAGGCAAAATGGCAGGGGGGGGACCAATATAAGAACATAAGAACATAAGAAGAGCCCTGCTGGATCAGGTCAAAAGCCCGTCTAGTCCAGCTTCCTGTGTCACACAGTGGCCCCACCAGATGCCTCAGGGAGCACACAAGACAACAAGATAACCTGTGTCCAGTCGCCACTCCCTTGCACCTGGCACAGAGAAAACCCATGGCACAGAGAAAATATGTAGCAGGGAAACCAACCAGCACCAAATGAACATCCTTCTATTCGACAGTGACCTGTGCAGAGGAATGTCCTTCCTTCCCTCCATCATCACTGGAGAGGCGTCTTTCCCACCCCCTGCATCGCTGGAGATGCCAGAAGCTGGGCCTGGGGGCTTCAGCACGCAAGTAGGTGCCCCACCGCCACACCACTGGTTCAGGAGTGCCAAGGAGGTGAGGAGAGAGGCGCCCGCCCTCCACTGACTGACAGTAACCCAGTCAGACCACTGGGCAGCTATGCAGAGATCCAACGTGAGGCGGGATCCGTTGTCTTCTTTCTCATGGTTTAACTCTGCGATGAGCATTTGAGGGCATTTTTACAAGGGCTGCAGTATTAAGTATCTATGAATCTTTAGATTAATCCTTTCAAAAACATTTGATCAACTAAAAATGTGCCCTACTTAATCAGCTTGCAGAGTGACCTCGTTTTAAAGCTACTTTACTACAAGTACTTTATTACTTCAAGGATAAGGTTTTAATAGGAGTGCTATGAACGTGTGGGCGGCAGCGGGCTGGTCATCTTAGATTAGAAGAAGCATTTTCTCCGAGAGAGGGATGGGGGGGGAGGGGCTCCTCTTAAGGCAATGCAGGACAGACACAAGTCATATTCTAAAAGGAAGAAAGGATCCTTTTGTGCTTTGGAAATATTGCTTTTCTCTCATATGCAGCTCATGCAGATTTCATCCATTAAAACTCATGGAGTTTTTTTTAACCAGGATTCCTTTAACTGGGTGAAAATCTTCATTTCCATCATTTGTTTTCCTTTCTGGAACCTTTGCTAATACACAAATTGGACCTGCCACTGAATGTTGCAGTATATCTCCACCTCTGAGCAGGTCTCGTGGTGCTTTTCAGGCGGGGGGGGGGGGAAATATAGCACAAGATATACTTGGGGAGTTACCGCCCTCAACCCCCCCCCCACAGGATACTTGCTATAAGCAGTTAGGGCTTGAGAATTGAGCAGGCCAATTCTCTCTCGCCCTCTGTCCTCCCCCCTACCCACCACACATGTATTTTAAGCCAAGGGACACTCTGGCTGAAGAGCTCTCAACATTCCAAAGATCCTGGAAGCTCACAGGGCCATTTTTGCTTTTTTTAAAAAAAAAAATGGAATTTGCAAACACCTAGAGAGCCCCCTGAGTATGCAGAAATAGTTACCTTTTGTGTGACCCTGACAGGCACTCAACTCAACCCTCCTAATGCAGCTCTCCTAATTATGCTCACTTCAGATTGCAGCCTATGATTACTGATTCAGAGCATTATTCGTATCATCCTCTTGGCCCTCCAGCACATTGTTGCAGCAATACTTGCAGCGTCTGTCTGCAGGCCGCCATCGTCAGCCTCCTCCCCACATTGCAGGCTGAAGCGCTGGATGTGCCTCAGGCCCCCAGGTGAGCACGTTGCAGAGGAGGGGTCTTCCTGGTTTGCAGCCCCGTCTTTCCCCCGCCCACCCCCAGCTCCAACTTACTGGCACCGGGGCTCCTCAGCAGCCCACTGGCACAGTGCTGCAGCCACTCGCCACTCACGGAGGTGGCCCAGCTGTGCTGAATGGCGCATCGCCTTTGCAACCACTGTAGAGCACACTGCAGTGCTGGAAAGCGGGTTCTGGCAGCACAGCCTGTGCATTGGATTGAGTCCTTAGTCACTGTGCTGCAGCATGATCACTGGGGGGGGGGTAAGTTCGTTAGAGCCCTTCCTCCTTGGATCACCTGTGAAGGACGGAGCAGGGTCCTCAAGGTAGATTTCCCTTCCAGGTTGCAGCAAAGTTAACAGATATATGAACATCTCAGCATGAAGCACCACAGGGTTCGTTTTCTGTGCTTTGAATACTCTCTGTAAACACGACATTCAGTGCGCCTTAATGGCATCCTGGCCTTCAACCTCACCACACCCATTAACGGGGACATAAGAACATAAGAACATAAGAAGAGCCCTGCTGGATCAGGCCAAAAGCCCATCTAGCCCAGCTTCCTGTATCACACAGTGGCCCCACCAGATGCCTCAGGGAGCACAAGACAACAAGATAACCTGTTTCCCGTTGACACTCCCTTGCACCTGGCACAGAGAGAACCCACTTCTAAAACCAGGAGGTTGCTTATGGCTTGTAACCTGTGATGGTCTTTTCCTCCATGAATCTGTCCAAACCCCTTTTAAAGGCATCTAGGCCAGGTGCCATCACCACATCCTGTAGCAAGGAGTTCCACAGATGAATTACACGCTGGGTAAAGAAATATTTTCTTTTGTCTGTTCTAACTCTCTCTCCACTCAATTTTAGTGCATGTCCCCTGGTTCTGGTGTTGTGCGAGAGGGAGAAGAATTTCCCTCTATCCACTCTCTCCATCCCATGCATAATTTTATAAGTCTCAATCATGTCCTCCCTCAGGCGCCTTTTTTCTAGGCTGAAAAGCCCCAGACGCTGTAGCCTTTCCTCATAAGGGAGGTGCTCCAGCCCACGAATCATTCTGGTCGCTCTTTTCTGCACCTTTTCCAATTCAACTATATCCTTTTTGAGTTGTGGTGACCAGAACTGGACACAATACTCCAGATGTGGCCTTACCATCAATTTGTACAAAGGCATAATGATATTGGCCGTTTTATTCTCAATCCCTTTTTTAATGATCCCGAGCATGGAATTGGCCTTCTTCACAGCCACCGCACACTGGGTCGACATTTGACTTTCATTGACCTGTCCACAAATGTTGACCTGCTGCGATCAAAGCTGTTGTGGATTAATCTGCCACTGAAATTATTCTATCATGAGGAGGAACATTAGTTTCCCCCAAAATGGATTCAAGTCTTCAGTTCTACCTAGCCGTGCAATTCTGTCCATGTTCATGCTGACTTTAGCCATCCCTGTTGTGTTCCATGGTGTTCACTCCACCACAGCCTACACAGACGAGACTTCAACCTCAAGCTCCTGCTAGGGATGGTGTTGAACCCAGATCTCTGCCCTTTGGCTTTTGTTTTCAAATAGCAGCTGAGCTGAAAAGGCGGCCCTCCCAGCTTGTGTAAAGCCACCCTCTACAATCACGCCTTGGCCGGCCCTCTGCAGATAGCAGGGGTCTGTAGGCTACTTTATTGAAGTCTGTTACGTCAGCATGGCTTGTGCCATATGTTTTACACCCCTTTCCCTCCAGGTTGCTTGACTGACTAACTGATAACCATACAGTGCCTCTGAGCATGCGCAGAGTGCATTTCATTTACCACTGAGAGAAGTGGTGCGGCGGCTAGGAGGCCTTCCTGCACTTTCTGGTACCGCAGATCTATACAGAGGGACAAATGCTTGCCCACTTCAAGGTAGGCAGGGGCCACACAAAACTGTTAATAAGGGCCAAAGCAACATACTGGAGACAAGCACGGATGGCGGTCTTAGCTTTTTCCTCCATGAAGCTCAAAGTGACTTGCATGAGGTGGGGGGGGGGGGAGAGCATGGGCAAAGGCATTTATTTATTTATTTATTTACAGTATTTTTTACCCTGCCTTTCTCCCCCGAAGGGACCCAAGGTGGCGTGGCTTACAAAAAACAAATGCACAGGTATAGAAACATAAAACAATTTAAAAAGCAATGTACGCAATTAGATAAAACCAAACAGTAAAACAATAAAGTAATAAAAACACTATTACAATAAAACGATTAACCCCCCCCCCTCTCCAGGGGACGACATCTTGGATCTTCAAAACTGTCCCATGACAAACGATGGGAAACCTAGTTGGGTTTGGTCCTTGGCATATGGACATCTTGCCTTCTCCGAAGGGGTGCCTGGCTGCCCTGTTCGCCTGTTGTGCCACAAGGCACTTCATTATTTTCCTGATGAGGCTGCGAACGTGCAGAGCACTTCATAAAGACCCTGCAAGGTCGCAACTTGACACTTCATGCATCTGATGTAGTGAACTGTAATCCACAAAACAGCTTTTGCTGAAATACACTGGTTAGTCTTGCGGTGCTCCAAAACTCTTTTTCCTGGGTGGTAGGTGAGTATTGTGAGCCAGTGGGTGGCGCACTGGGTTAAACCGCTGAACCATGAGCTGTCGATCGAAAGGTGGGCAGTTCGAATCCGCGACGGGGTGAGCACTCGTTACTTGGCCAGCTCCTGCCAACCTAGCAGTTCCAAAGCATGTTAATGCGAGTAGATAAATAGGTACTGCTTGCGGGAAGGTAAACAGCGCTCCGTGTTCCAGCTGCATGCTACGCGCTGTGGCAAGGAGAGTCATGCCGGCCACATGACCATGGAGGCATCTTCGGACAATGCTGGCTCTTCGGCTTTGAAATGGGGATGAGCACCACACCCTAGGGGGCGGACACGACTGGACTGAATTGTCAGGGGTCACCTTTACCTTTACCTTAGGTGGTGAGTATTAGCACCCTCACATGGCTGATGCAGTGTGCTTTGCCTAAGGGAGTCTGAGTGCTAAGGGAGTTTGGGGGGTTCTCTGCCCTGGGTGCCATGCCAGATGCACCTCAGAGGGAGTGACGCACCCTGAAAAGATTCTTTTACAGGAAAAGACTGGCGGCAGTGGCAAGGGTGAGTGGGGGGGCTGAGTCGGGGGGGCGACAGGCTGGGCTGAGGGCAACAGGTGGCGGAGCAAGGGGCAACTGTGAGAAGGGCACCGCCGCCCCCTTGCTCCTCGGTTTCAATTTTTTAAAACGTTTTTAACACTGTGTGTGTGTGGGGGGGGGGGTGACGTCACATCCAGAAGTGATGTCATGCTATGTCACTTCTGGGGGTGACATTTGGAAATGTGCCCCAGGTACCACAGTGACTATCTCTGCCGCTGGCTGAGTGAGCTCAGAGCTGAGCTGAAACCCAGACCAGGGATTTCCATCATCCGACTCATACTTGCAGCCTCTCCAGCAGTTCATATTCACGGTGAAGGGGGGGGGGACTGCTTTGGCAGCTGCAGTGAGAGGGCCGGGGGTCCTAAGGCTTGAAGAGCCACATTGAGTCCGAGAAGATAATGGTGAGCTAGCTGGACCATGGACCTGACTTGAGGCAGGCAGGTTCACATGTATATGCAAAGAAGACGCTCCTCAGGCCTGATCACGTGAGGCAGAGCATCACCACGCTGCCCTTTCCAGAGAATTCCTGATGGTCATGTGATCATGTGATGACGACTCCCCCCCCCACTGCTCTCCACAGCATGCGGTGCGTCATTCTGCATAGCTTTTGTAAGGCAGTGGGCGGGCCTTGCTCACAGGTCTGCATCGTTCCAAGCAGCATATTTCCAAATCGCTTTGTCCCCCAAGCCTGATTGGAGGCACCACACAACAGGGTGACGTCCATCATGTGGAACTCCCTGCCACAAGAGATTAGTTTCCCATGTTTTCATGTTCCTCCAGCCTGTTTGAAAGGCATGTTTAGGCCAAGTCTTGGGTTTGCTCTGTTTTTCTTTTAAGGGCCACTGCTATTGTGCTTTTGTTGTTGATCATGTGATTTTTTATGAACTGGCGTGTTGGCTGCTGGGGGGGGGCGACTTTGGGGAGGAGAAGAGCAGGATATACTGGTACTTCTCAAACAAAGAAATAGGATTACCGTTTTAGCTTGATTAAGGATTGAGATCTCAGAAGAGCATCGCAAGAAAGATGAGAGAGTGTGTAATATATAAGGCAATAACATTTATTTTAATAAACTCTCAGCTTGGCCAGAATCATGACAAATAAACTAGCCAGTCTTTCCCATTGAGAAGAAACCCAAGTTTCTAACAGATAAGTTAATAAACTATTTCTATTTCTGTTTGGGTTTTTTTTTAAGTAAATACAGACAGACACACTTACCTGGGAGTAAGTCCTGTTGAAGACAATAGGACTTACTTCCAAATCAACATGTTATAGGCTTGCCCTGTTCATGCCTCGACTTAGATCTCCTCTCAAAGAAAGGCATCAGCAGCCCAGGTTTAACTCACCTGCAACAAAACTGAGGTCTTGCAAAGCACTCTGTGAAAAGCTCAGCATTTTTGCAGGCATTTCAAAAGAATAGCTTTCAGTGGAGCTTCAAAAAAACTGGTGAATGAAGAGAAGTCTATGAACCAGCCAACAACGGAGGCTGTTTAGAAGCATCCATCCCATTGTAATCGGCAAGGACAGGAGACAGAACAGCCCCTCCCCCTCCTCCCGCTTGTGTATTAGCAGGACGCGTGTTTGGGTGTGTGCATTTCAGTCTGAAATAGACGCAATTTCCCTTGAAAGGACTGTGAAAATCCCCGGGTCTTTGAACGCCGAGGCAGGCGCTCGTTCCTTCTTCCCTGTAATGCCATAATTGCCCGGGATTTGCACCTAATGCTGAGGGAAAGTCCTGCCTGGGAGAGCTGCTGTTGGGCTGGCTCCGCATCGCCTCCCTCCCTCCCTCCCGCTCCGCTCGTCTCCTTTCTTCATTCCGTATTCCCCCCCACCCCCACCCCGAGGATCTTGATGCAGAGGCTGGATGGATGGATGATGGGGTCGTGGGAGCGTCTTCGGAGAGAAGCGTGTGTTTCCGGGCCTAACAGCTGCATTTACTGGGGTCTGATGCCACAGAAGGGGGTCGAGATGAGGGCGCTGCGGGTCAGATCCGAATCCTGCAGCCCGAGTCACTTCAACAGATGAAGGAGCCCAGGAGGGGAAAAGGGTTAAGGTCCCTTGTGAAAACAGATGGAATCCGGATCGATAAGGCTTGGCCACGGTCACTGACTCAGTTAAACAGACATTCCAGGACTTAGGCTGACATTTGAAATTCATTTACTCGCAAGTAAACCAGATTGATTTCAATTGACCTTACTTCCCAATAGACTTGTTGCGAAGTTCATGGCTATATAATACTATCCGCACGCAGCTACTTGGGAGTAAGAGCGCCATTGAGTTACTTTGCAGTAAGCATTCGACAACGGAACTTCCGGGTAAACTTGCATAGGATCCCTCTCCACGGCTTTGTGGAGTGGGATCTCACAGGCTGACAAAAGGAAAAGAGAACAATTTTATATATAATGTTTTAATTTAAAATATATTTAAAATATATTTTAAAATAAACGTTATGGGAGAGTTACAATCCTTATAGATTACAGTGTATATAATAACGGGTTCCGTACAATATTAATATTGCATTATATTATATACACAGTAATATTATATTAAGATCAAGCTTTTATCAGTTTAGCCAAACCCACACCAAAAATTATAAAGGGGAGGGGGCATAGGACGCTTAATATTAAATGCTTCCAGGAAATTGGAAGAGATTGCCAGAAATCCATTGCACATCCCAAAATAGGTACTGTATAGTCGATTTTTAATTGTTTTATATTCTATTATTATTATACAACAACAATAACAATTCCCACCCGCATTTCGATATTCAAAATTATAAAACAATACCTAATAGCAAGTGGGGAAAACAATTTGGATCTCTCTGGACTCATCAAGGCTTCAGTCCTCCTATGTATCCTTACGCAAGGGTAAGTCCTACTGAACTTAGTGGGGCTCACAGACTTTCAAGTAAACGTGCATTAGGACCGTGACAGACAGTTAGGCCAATGGTTGGCTGTCTGTAGCCTAGCTAGGTGCCAGGAGCGTCTGGGGGGAGGCGGGCGGGTGGGGGGCTCGTGTTTCTAGGGCTGAAATCAGCCGATACTCACCGCATCAACAGCCGCCCCCGCCCCACCTCTTTGTCCAGTGCCCAGTAAATAACCATTAAACCCGCCGGGATCTCTCGAGTGAGTTTATATGCACACTGCACATACAGAGATCATGTATGTATCATCCGACTGATGCCAATTTCAGGTGTTTTAACCCAGTTAAGCCGGAGCAAGGCTGCGAACCTATGCAAGCTTACTTGAGAGTAAGCCCACTGAATTAGGCCCACTGAATTCGGAAGGGGCTTACCACCCGGTACACACGTAGGATAGACTGGGCCGCTGACCTCAATGGAGCCCGTTTCGCAACCTCCGGCTTCATGAGTTGTGGGTCACTAGGTGATATTTTCTCCAAATGTCGTGAGGATCTCCCCCCCCCCATGTAATGTTTTGTTCTGAGCTAACCTGAAATATTTTAATTTGGAATGGATGTAGGATCCTACCTGAATCCTGTAGGATTCAGGCTGCAATCCTACTCATACTTACATAGGAGTAAGTGTCTCATGGAAATGCGACTGAGTTCTGGGTAGTAGATGTGCATAAGGATTTTACTGTCAGACATGGAAGTACGCTCTGTTACACCAAGGGGATCTAGTCCCAGGTAAATAAGTCTAAGTTTAGATTGTGGTTCAGTAGGGCGTATTCTGACGAAACCGGCTTAAATTTGCGTTCCCCAACTGGTCTTGGCTTCCTTTGAGGCTGATTACTGTCTTCAGTAATCCCTTGCACATACAGCGCTCGCTCGCTCGCGCGCACACACGCACGGAGAGAGAGAGAGAGAGAGAGAGAGAGAGAGAGCCCAGTCACCTGCCCAGTTCAGGTCAAGAATTCGGAGTGTTTAATCAGCCCACTTCTAAATACATTGGTTCAGAAGTAAGCTCGGAAGGGGCTTACTCCTAAGTAAGTGAGCATAACATTGCAGTATTTCTTGGAATCAAGTCCCAATTGCTCTCAAGGAAACTCGAGTTTCCAAGAAATGCGTTCTGCGGGGACCCAGATCAACCTCAGTCCCCGCCTGGTACTCCGCCTCAATAGGGCTGCGTCTGTCACACACACACACACACACACACACACACTTAAGGTTGCTGTAGGGGAAAAAAGCCTTTGGGTGCATCGTGAGAAATCCGTCTCCCAAAAACAGGAGCTGAAATTAATTTCCAAAATTCCTCCTTTTTGTTCTTATTGTTGAGATGTAAAACAAACAAACAAACGAAAAGATAAGCAAACTTGGGGGGGCGCCTTCTTGAAAATGGTTATTGTCTGCGTATATCTTTAAATTAAGAATCATGGATTGTAAAATCTCTAGATAAACTATTTTATGCACACAAGGGGTGGGTGGTGGGTGGGAGATCTTTAAAGCAGCCATGCCTTGAATTTCCCCATATTTTATAGGTGGAGAGGGGATCTGTGCCCCCCCCTTTAGCATTTTAGTGGCTCCTTCTACCGAGGGAGTGAAGTCCGGACAGGTTGTTATAGCTACCCTGAGCCACAGGGGTCCCCCCTGTCTATTTAAACCCCCTAAATCTTCCTTTCCTTTTTTTTCTTCTTTTCTTGAAATCTCCCCGCACTTCATCCCCCCGGCTTGTGGGCCAACATGTCCTTAATGAGTATTAAAACACTATCTCCTCGCAATTAGCTCATTCCTTCGCCAGGCTGGCTGGATTGATGCAGCGCTGAGAACTCCGACATTCCCCCTTTGGCGATTAGTGCTGATTGGGTCTCTCTCTCTCTCTCTCTCTCTCTCTCTCTCTCTCAGGAAAGCTTCTTGAAACTTTCCCCCCCTTCTTCTTCTCTTAAATGTTTGCCTTTATCGTCTTGACTGCGAGAAGAGGCATTTCCCCCCTCCCAAAAAAAGCCCTCTTTCTGATATTTTAATTTTATTTCGTATCTATTTCTCTCCTTTTTGAAAGAGAAGTAGAAGGGAGGGAGGAAGAAGAAATGAGATAAATATATATGCAGAGAGAAGAGAGAGAACCAGCTACCTGTTTGGGCTGGGTTGGTTGTATTTTTTGGGGGGTGGGGTATTTTCTCCGCCCCCCTCCCCTGTATTCAGGAAGTTTGAGGACTTGCTTGGTTTATTTTAGAAACAAATTAAAAGGTGTTTTTTTTTAACCAACGTTTGGAGAGCGAGATGGCCTTTTTGGGATATTTCCTGTTTCTTGGTGGGTTGACCCAAGTTCTCTCGAGTTATCCAATCTGGTGGTAAGTTTACTTTCTTATTGATAAATTAGTTGGGGAGCGAGGGGTTGGGCCCCCTTTTCCCTAACGCTCAGTTCTTGTTTCTGGCGAAAGGGGGAAGAGCTTGTGGTTCCTCGAAGGGGTTTAGCGCTCCTATTTCGATGTCTTTTATTTATCTAAGCGCTGTGTTTATTTTGACTGGGTTAGCCCAGATCTACCGTTCTCCTACTGTAAAAAAAGGGGGGGAGCTGAAAAGGTGGGGAGGGGTGACGGAAGAGAGATCAGAGGGTTTACCAAAAAAAAAAGAGCTTGCTTTGATCCTCTCCTGCCAAGAACAAAAGGTACGAAGTGAATTAAACAGATAATGATACAAGTCGACACGAGTTTTTCCAAGGTGATTTTAAGCTAGTCATGTGGGAGGGAGGGGGAGTAAAAGGGGGGAAAGGAAAACGCTTTCTGTCCCCCCCCCCCACGTTTTGGGGAATATATATTTTTAAAAGAAAAAAGTAGAGGGGACGGTGTAGAATAAGATGTTGGGGGCGAGGGGTTAACACAAGAAAGACGAGTGGGTGGAGGAGACTGCGAATGAATCGTCCCCAAAAGCCGGCTTCTGTCCGGTTTTCACCCGGAGCTGTCTGTCAATCAACTCTCTGCTACTGCCTCGTATTCTGATGAGGTTTCGTTATGTTTTGAAATGCGGGCGCCGCCGATCTGTCTTCTGAAAAGAGAGGGCGCTTGAAGCTGGAACAAATGGCAAAATATCCTCATTGTGTACATTGATATAATTCGATCAACACGTGTAGCCTAAGAATCAGGACCTTTGTCGTCCCTGAGTCCGCCGTCTTTATAACTGCAAGCGGAGTATGTCTCATAGATAGACGGGTAGATAGAAAATGCCGTGTATTTTGATTATACCTTCCATGTTATCTGCAAGCGGTTTAGAAAACCAGATCATCAGCCCTCTTCTCCCCCCCCCCAAAAAAAAAAATCCGGTCTTTTTATTCCTCCTCGAAATGGTGAAGCTTCCTTTAGTTTTCAGTGTTGTGATGGGGGGGGGGGTGCAGTGCCTGACCCTTGTGTTGATCTGAAGGGGTTCTCCCTCGTTCCCTTTTCTTTTCAGTTCCTAAGCTCCTTAAGCCTGGATCGAAATTCCGATCCAACTGGGGGGGGGGGGCGGGCAGACGGCTAGAGGACTCTAGTTCTGTCTGAACTCTGGTAAGGGATTCTCTCCAGCCCGGCTGCGCGCGGCTCGCCCGAACAGGGTGAGTGAAATTGACAGGGCTCGCTGAGACAGATCTCGGCAACGCAAGGAAAGGGGACATTTGCTAAGTGTGTGTGTGTGTGTGTGTGTGTGTGTGTGTGTGTGTGTGTGTGTGTGTGTGCGTGTGTGTGTGTGTGTGTCGATAAGCCAACGATAATGCCCTACCTACCCGGTCAAACGATGAGGCATCCTTGGTTCTTACTGTGGGGAGGAGAAGGAGAGCAAAGTGCAACATATCTTCCAAGCAGGAGATTTGATGAGAGAAAGTGTTAGCTGGCAAAGACACACACACACACACACACACACACACACACACACACACACACACACACACACACGAATCTTGTCTTTTTTAAAAAAAATTATGTAGTTCTCCTCCGTCAGGCCACCGAGACAATCCAGCGAGTTGATTTGAAATGTTGTGACAAATCCTAGAAAGGTAAGGAAATGTAGGCGTTATTGCGCCCTGTCCCTTTAAGGGCTCATTTTCCGCGCAAAATGTTAAGGGACTAACCCGAGCTGGGGAGCGAGAGAGACAGTCAGAGACTGAGAAGAGGGAGAGAGTTGGGCATGTCGGAGCACATCGGCCTGATCGGCGGTAATTACAGACTCCAGGGAGCTGGAATGAGGGAAGGAAGGGACTTTCTCGCTCGCTTGGCCCAGCAATCCTCGGCCGGCAGCCCAGTCCTGGCTGGGCAACCTTTAGCCGGGTAAAAGAGCGCTTCCGAGTCCGACCTGAATACCGAGGGAGGGAGGAACAAGCTGCCCTCTTCTGCGCGTTCACACGATCGCAAGGGGAATCAAAATATGACAAAGTCGAGCGAGTTCCTACTAGATTAGACTGGGAGCGTTTCAGGAATGTAACATCCCGCCCCCAAAAGTGTTGCCAGAGCCCTGAGCATCAAGTAGCGAGAGACCCAACAAGGGCTGTGACCGTGTGTGAGCGTGACGTCGGAAACGTTGCTTACACTTGTGGTGTGCAAAGAAGCTTTGTTGAATTTCATATACTCTGGTTTATATATTTTGCAGAATTAAGTGGCAATGCTGTTTTTCAGGCTGCTGATAGAGAGGGAAATGTCATGTCTGAACACTCCCCCCCCCTAAAAAAAACAATCCTGCACACATTAAACAAACAAAAAAGCAGGTCAGGCATAGAGCTGTCTTGCTGTTGCACTAGTTTTTGTGTGCAAGGAGGGAAGGGGGCAACATGCACACCTCCGCCACTCTATTGTCCTGCGTGCGTAAAAAGGCCCTCTGTATAGAATCTATCTCCTTTTCTTGTCCTGTATGCAGGTTTCTTAAGATTTTAAACGCCTCTGTCATTTTAAAGAATGGGTGCAAAGGTTATGAACAGTTCCGAGCAATCCTTTGGTTGCCTTGCGCACATGCAAGTGAGTGGAGGAGGTTTCTTGTTGGAAGACCAACTAACTCTCCACGGGCAGCAGAAGTGCCATACGTTTGACCGCTGCAAGTCCTGGAAGGCTGCTATGCCAGTAGCAAGTGCACCCTCCCAAGGGACCGATTCTCTGACAAGTGTCCCCGCACCTGTTTGTCAACGTTTGCGGATACAAATTAAAGCAAAAACCAAAAAAGCTGAGATGAGGAGAGTTAGTAATGGGAGCAAAATAAACACACGTCATCATTTGTAGACCGAATCTCCCACTCCCCCAAAATCGTGTTTCAAATTATTATGTCTAATTCCTTTTCTAAAAATCGCCTGCTGTTTTCAGTACTGGGCAATGTACGAAATTTCTAAAAGGAACCAAGACACTGACGGTTTATACACTCGCAAATATCTGTGTGTGATTTCAGAGAGAACCAGCTGTGCTGTGTTACCAAAAGGTAACTACCCAAAGGTAGTTCTGCACCTTTTAAAAACACATTTTTTAAAATGCCCTTTTATGCTCCGCAAGCCGTTGGAAAAACCTGCTGCACGCAACCCTAGAGCAACACATCATAGCACGTTTCTGCGAGTGTGTGGACCACTCCCCTCTATGGCAAAATACAAGCCATCGATCCGCAAGGTGGTTAAGTCGAAACAGAGAGGGTCTCCCGTCCTTGAGACCAAAGCGGCATGCAGCACAAAGGCGCCTGTACGCGCTTACTTGGAAGTAAGTCTCACTGTGTTCAATGGGATTTACTTTCAAGCAAGCAAATATACATAGGATTGCAGCCTTAAATACCTGCACACATTTATAGGTTACGTGTGTGTGTGAATCTGCCTTTAGTTAGAGCTTTTTATGTCTCCACCGGCGACCGGTGCCCGACTGATGTATAGTTTCTACAACTCTTGTTTATGGGGGAGGGGCTAGGAGATGTTGTGGGGGGGGGGGAGCAGGAAAACAATCAGTTTAGGCACCGAGGCTGCGACCTTAGCAGAAGCCGAAGAGGTCAGTTTCACTGAAAACTGTATGGCAGTCAGCAGGCTCTCTTGGCGAGGAGGGGAGTCAGGAGACTCCAGCCTGATACAGTCCGTTCGGCAGAAGGTCCGGGCTCCGCTCCGGCGTGGTGCAAGGATTCTTAAGGGGGGGGGGGTGTCTGCCTTTTTGCATAAACACATGAAGACATCGCGTGGTGCGGTGTGCGTGTGTTGTGTGCAATGTCTGTAAACTCAAGCTGGCATAAACGTATTTCTTTATCAATTGGCATGAAATGACAAATGGCGCGGGTGCCTCTGTGCAAATGTGACTTCCATTCAGACACTCCGACACCCCCCCCCCCCCCAGAAATCACGCTCGGCAATCGAAATAACTTTGCCTTTTGGAAAGAAATCTGGAGCCCATTCCTTTTCTCTCCCCCTCCCCAATTCAAAAAGGACAATTAATATACAGTATAGCAATTCAGTGTGTACGGCCGGGAGGTGGGGGGGGGGGGTAATCTGGAAAGCTCCCGCTAAACTGCACGACATGCAAACACACCCGCTGCTTCCTTTTATATATATAAAAGGGGCGCGCGCACACACAGTGTATATATAAGGCGCGCGCGCGCGCACACACACACACACACACACACACACACACACACACACACACAGAGTATATATAAGGAGAAGGAGCGAGCGGAGCGTGTGAAGAGGGAAGGGGTTGAAAGGCCGCAGTGTCTGTCAAACGCACTTGTTTTGTCTGGGCTTATATACAGTATATTGGGGGGGGGAGCTTGGAGGCAGAATTCCCCAAATAGTTCAGGTATGACAGAGGGCACAAGGTAATAAAATGCAAATACGGTTCTTGATAAGACAGGCTGCCTGCACACCTGGGCTGGAACCATTAAAACAAGAAAAGAAAAAAGGTTGTGTGTTTTTTTTCAAACTCCCAAGAGCGATATAGGACTTCTAATGCAGATCTCGCCACGTTCCGAATCGCAGAAGGAAACGCATTCCTTACATTCCACGATTCTTATCCAACGAATGCCGTCTGCTCTCATGGCGCTTCCCAAAGTCGGAGACTACAGGTCTCTGCCCCAAGAAGCGCACAATTTAAAAAATCGACACAGGCGAGAGGAAGCGGCTGCAGAGTACACAGCGGGGAAATAACACGCATCTATTTCAGTTACATATGGCTAGAATATGAGGCAGAGGCATCAATGGATTCTCCTGTCAGAAACGCGCACGCTCGAAACTACGGCAGGGTATCAGGAGGGGGGGGAGGGACAGAAAGCTGCTTTCTTTTTTCTTTTTAACATTTGGTTTAGGATCTGTATCGCTGCAAGCCAGAATAGATGGGAGGGAGAGAGGGAGGAGAGAGAGAGAGAGAGAGAGAGAGAGAGAGAGAGAGAGAGAGAGAGAGAGAGAGAGAGAGAGAGAGAGAAAGAAAGAAAGAAAGAAAGAAAGAAAGAAAGAAAAAGATATCCGGTCAGGCTCAGGCTGTGTTGTGTGTGCTTAGTCTTTATGGTATAACCTTGAGGCTGCAATCCTAGACACCCGCATCTTGGTCAACCGATTACAAATGAGAGTCATTTCTGAGTGTAGACACGTATAGAATTGCGCTCGCTGTGGCCATATTTATCAGGAAGGAAGTCCTGTCGTTTATTATTTCTCAAGTAAACCTGCTTAGAACTGCACCGCAGCCTCCGTTTCTCAAGAGGTTTTGAAAACAAACACAAAAATAGCTGCAGCGGCTACGGCCTGCCTGAATATATCTGTCTGTCGCCTTTCCCTCCAGTTCCCAAAGGCGCTGATGTGAAATTACCTGATCTCGAGGAACAACAGGCACTCTGTGAATGCTCAGACACCCTCTCCCAGCTCTTGCTTTGCATCCTCCAGGGCCGGAACTCTAAAAGCAGGTTGTGGAGCTTGGGCTAAAGGCAGCCGCAGCCCAGCCAGCTGCACCTCTGATCTGAGCGAAGGAAGCTGCTCTTCACGGTGCAAAACAGGTGGTGACCCTATCAAGTCTCCTTTCCTGCATTTATTTTATTTATGCGCGTGGAACGTTCGAAAAGCTCCATTTACGCTGCTGTAGTCCCGCACCTCTAGCCCCGATGATACCAGATCTGGTGCAGTGTTAGGATTCACGCTACACAAATGCGCCCCTCTTCTAAAAATGCCTCGCCCTCCCACTTCCTTGCCCTGCCCCCCCCCCCGATTTTTTTTAATCTTTCATCAAAACTTGTTAGGATGATGCGACCCAAATTATAATTTCGGTCAGTGAAATTGGCGATAACCCTAGTGTAGAGAGAGGACACCTGGCTTGGAGGTGAGGTCCCCCAGGCGCGTTTCTACCGCGCTTGTCTGCAGCCTGTTCAGAGGTCGTTCTGCTCGGCCTTTGCGCGTTTCTATCCACAAGTGAGGTTTCCCTTTCCGCACTGGTTTCGTTTGTTTCAAATCGTGTACAATGCGAATGAAAATCCATCACTGACTGACACTTACATTTCTAGAGTGTTTTCTCACGAGACACTAGAAGCGCCTTCGTGGCCCTCCGGGGCTCTTTGTGCCACGTGTAAATAAATCATGAGAAATCGGAACAGAAAACGAATGCTCCTTGGAGCCAAATTGATTGAATACAGACAGTACTACATTTCTGTGACAGTCCGGTTTTGTTTTTGTTTTGTTTTGTTTTGTTTTTAAATACGGGATAGATAGCAAAGACCCTTTTGAACATTGACATGAGACACAAAGAGATAACTCGCTTTTTAGTGGCACTTGAGGAAACAGACGGTCGTCGATTTGCGCCGATCTGGGGGCCTCTTGATCACATCGGTGTGCAGATTTCTTCACTACAGAACATTTTGGAACCGGGTCAGACAAACGGGTGAATTCGCCAGTGTCTAGTGAACTCGTTAGGATTACAGCCAGCCATCCTGTGTGGGGTTCACTCGACCGTGTGTGAATTTGCGCAGCTAGACTGGACACAGTGGGACCTGCTGCAGAGTCAACAGCGAACTGCGCTGTTCGGCTGCTGCAATCCTAAGCATGCTGACTTGTTGCGCATCAGCACCGGTCGCTTCCTTCCATACAGAGGCTGCCTGGGCTCCTGCTGCTAAATACTCCTCCTGGTTGGCATTTGGGATTTGTATGCCGCCGCCACCGCCTTTTGAGTGTGCCCAGCGCTTCCGGTGACTTTGTCTGAAGCAACAACAGCCCTGCCAGGCAGGCAAGTCTGTCTGAGTCGCCCCAGGCTGCGGGCTGCGGCTGGGAAGGGTAGTTCACCGAAGGGCACCAGGCTGGGCCGCTGCCTTGGTGTCTTCCTTCCAAGTTGGAAGGGAGGAAGCGGCTTCCGCGGAAGCGGACAGTGGGCCACCACGACTTTCTTCGGAGATCACGAGTCCCGGCCCGCAGCTGCTCTGTCGTAGTTCACACGACGACGAGTTCTAGACTTTCGGCACCGCGAAGGCGGAATTTGTGAAAACTGAAATGGGGGCGGGGGTTCCGTCCTGCGCGTGTTTATTCGCAAGCAAGTCTCCGTGAGTTCACTAGGAGTTACTTCTGAGTAGACTACCTGGCATTGAGCTGTTAGCAGCCGGCCCGTCAACCTGAGAAAAGGGATCAAGGAGGATCGAGAGCATCCCCTTTAGAGAGCCGCTGCTAAGAATGCAACCGGCAGCCTGTCGAGGCAAGCCCCGCTAGAGATTCAGAAGGGTTTACTCATGGGTAAATCTGCACGCAGCTCGCTTTCTCCCGGGGCCGGGGGACTTTGTCTTTAACTCCCCAGGCAGGCATTTCCATTCCGTTAGCAGGAGCTGAACTCTTAAACCACAGACCGGTTGTGAACCTCCCTCCTGCACAATAGGAAATGCTCCTCTAGTCTCCCCCCCCCCCTTGAAAGGACCCTTCTGTTATATCATCATCACCGTTTTCGGCGAGTAAGATTCCAAAAGGTAACAGTTTGGTCTGTCTGCGTGGACAATTCCACACACCAAATCGCCTCTCATTCGGATTTTAAGGCGGCCAAGCAGCCACTCCTTTATCCGGCCGCCGCCTCTGCTGCTATTACCCCGGAAACCCTGGGCTGCTCTCTCTCTCTCTCTCTCTCTCTCTCTCTCTCTCTGCTTTTGAATGTATCCGGAACCATGCCTTTAGGAGGAGGATTTGTTCGCTTGAAGCTCTACTTTGTTCACCAGAAAACCAGAGAGAGAGAGAGAGAGAGAGAGAGAGAGAGAGAGAGAGAGAGAGAGAGAGAGAGAGAGAGAGAGAGAGAGAGAGATACGATCTGGCATCTTGTGGTGTGTCTTTCTTCTCCATCAGACGGATTTGGACCGCAAACTAGCTGGGAGGTGTGTCTGAAAGGTGGATGTTGTGTGGAGATTGGAGCCATCTGCCTGGAAAGAAAGCGCTCCCCCTCCCCTCCCACACGCCTAATTTGTTTCGTTGTGTAAACTAGTTCCTGGGCGCTTAACCATTTTTTTTTCTTTTTGGTCTGGCTAAATCAGTGCGGCTTAAACTAGATTCACTACCCTTGCAATACTGGGCGATTTGCTGGTAGATCAAGCAAGAGCCTCTTACTCTCAGTCAGCAACAGCAACTGCAGTCCTAGGCATGTTTATTATTGCAAAGCCTGCAGTCCTAGGCATGTTTATTTGCACAATACACGGCAAGAGTTGTCTCTGAGCCTCAGTGTTCCCCCACTGCAAAATGGGCCTTTGTACTTACAGAGAGCTGACGCAACCTGCCTTCCTTAAAACTTCAAGGTAAAATAAACAAACAAGCCACGCCTCTATCATCATGCCTGGCCTTGTGTTAATTGCTCATGTTTCAGCCTCAGTGTTTCTGGCTGTAAAATAGGAGCATTAACTCATTGGCTGCCGTTGATGACCAAGGCTTTATGTGGCCTCTTGGTCGGTTTCAGAGGTTACAATCCCCGGTCTATAGGAACTCTGATACAGACCATCAGTACTTACCTACATATGCAGGTCAGTCCAGTATGTCTGGTGGCTCATGAAGTGGAGTGAAGTGGCATTTGCAACATTCTGGCACTAGGTAGGTGGCTCCTGAGCCACCATTTTGCACCTGGCTCCACCCCACAGGTACCACTTAGCACCCAACTCTCTCTGATGGGCTTGGGGGTGGTGGTTCTGGTAAAGAGGAATAAAGTCTGTCTGCCCAATCTGGTTCCTTCCAGCCCATTTGTACTGTGGTCCTCGGTGAGAATATACCTAGAGTTATCTGCATCACTAGATCAGCATTTCTCAAACTGTGGGTCGCAAATGGATTGAGTTTTTTGCAAATAAATAAATAAATAATAGTAAAGATCAGAAACTGTCATGGCCAGCTATAATGTTCAACGAAATGGACTTTACAGGAAATAAATTACTTTACAGGAAGTAAATAAATATTACTTGTAAATGCTTTCTAGATCCCTTTTGTTAAAAGTCTCATAAAGCTAAGTGGGTCCTGATTTGTGTCATTTTAAAAAGTGGGTCCCAGCGCTAAAAATTTTTGGGAACCACTGCACTAGATGATGCCCAAAGTGCAATGAGGGGTCAATCTGGAGGATCTTTCCCCTGTGAAGCATTTAAAGACTTTCAAGGAGGGGCCAAAATAAATTTGAGGAAACTGGTACAGTTTATGAGGAGGGGAGGGTCCCGCACAGTGGTTCATCAAAGGAGATAGTAGTTCACTTATGAAGGATGAATGTAGGTAGACAAGAAACCTCAGGATGGGAAGACTTCGAAGTTGGGATTCTAACTAGAACAGTCTGACAATAGGGACAAATATTGAATATCATCTGTGGTAGCAGCACTAGCCCGTGAAAGTGGGCAGCGTAGTCATATCAGGGGTGGGGACTCTGACAAAGTCCTCGTCACTGTTCACACTGGGGGGGGGTCAACGAGCCCCTTGCCTTTTCCGTCAGCCAGGTGAACATCTCTTTGTCTGAGCTTGCTGGGAATTATGGGGTTGTTGTTGAGCGGTAGAGCACATCTTTTTTGCTTGCAGATGGTCCCAGCAGGTGGAAACATCTCTAGGTAGCTCTGAAAAATGCTTTTCTCTGTCTGAAGCCATGGAGAGCAGCTGCCAGTCAGAGTAGGTACTACTGAGCTAGATGAACCAATGGTTTGACTCAGTAGGTGGCAGCTTCAGATGGCCATAGGCTGAAAAAAGGAGCTGAGATGTAGGTGCTTTGGGGCTTAGGCTTGAGTTGCACTTGACAGTAGTAGCATGAGAAACGGAATCGAAGCACAACCTGCTCTGAGCCAGGGACACGCAGATATAGGTTTGTCACTTAGGGGGTGAGATGCACTGGAAAGGGGCCTCGCTTGGATTTCCAGCACCCCTTCAATAAACCTGCACTGCTGCTGGGCACGGCTGAAGCCTCCTTGTCAAAGCCCTCAGCTGAAGACGTTAGAGTCACCCTCTCTGGAACTATTTAAACCTAAAGGGACAAAGCCCTGAAGAATGTACAGTAGGAAAGAGAACGACCTCCTGGGGGGGTGGGGGGGTGGAATGCATGAGCTCATCACCACCTTCCCATCTCTCCAGGCAGGTATGTGAAGCAGGGAAGGAAATGTGTTTTTCGGTTTATGGAGCTGCAGTGTGTTCACAAACACAGACAAGGAAAAGTAGCACGTGCTGCACTCCACAAAAGCAATTCTCCATCTCAACAGCTATAAAATCTTGAGAGACTTGCAGCGGTTTGGCCAGAGGGAGAAAACAAACTCACACCGGGCCGACTGGGACAGCAAGCAGCAGAGTCCATGTTTCAAGCGAGCCCATCGATCCTTTATGGCTCCTGTTAAAACTGGTTGCTGATCTGTGCCCCCACTGGTGTTTGTGGCACTTGGAAGGAGGAGTTCTTTCGAATGTGACACAAATATGTGAGTCCAACATTTACGAGCCTATTCAGATGCTGCAGTCCAACACAGAGACAATCTGTGTATATAGCATACACATGTTTATTGAATTATTCATGGGTTATGTTCAACATGCAGACTGCAGTACACACAACTTGTACTCTATATTTGAGAGAGAGCCAGTCCTCTTGTTCACTTTTAAAATGAATGCATGTACAACTGTTCACACACAAGCGTGTAGTACACGCATTATACAATGCAGTGTGTGAAAAACCCTAATGAGGGTGGATCAACACATGCATTCAAATGAAGTGGTTCATTTATGAATAGACTGCACCACTTCAGTCTGCTGGTAGGGGGGTTGTTTTTGAACCCCATGTAAATATTCCTTAATAATAATAATAATAATAATAATAATAATAATAATAATAATAATAATAATAAAAGCCCAGGCACATTAGGTTTCCCCCTGTTGCACTAGCTTTCTATTTGTGAGGAGATGCTTTTTTCAGGAGCACATTCAATCCCTCACCTGCAGTCTAAAATGGCACAGCCTGTTCTGCAAGCTCCTTCTCTGGGCTCATGAAGCCCCTGCCTTCCACTTTGCCCCCAGACTCTTGAATGAATGGGTGCTGCACTGGTCTGCTTACTGTCCATGCAGCATTCCTTCCTATGGGTGTTTTTGCTTCTGTTTTTGCATCCTCTTCCTAGAGGCTGTGGTTTGAGTAACCAGGCTGACCTGAAAAGGGCTTTACATAAGTGGTAATGACAACTTTTACCAAACATTTCACAAGTGTGTGTCGCAGGGGGAAATCCTCTTGCTGCTGAGTCACCCTGTGCTACTACTGCATGTTTGGAAGACTGCATGTTGTGCTGCTTGTTTGCTTGCTGCACAGGCATTCCGCAAGTCTGGAGCCATGCAATAGATGGGCACCAGAGAGCTGCCCCGGAAACTCTCTGGTGGAAGATTGGAAGATTGTGAATGAGCCGCCATGTTACTGCCGGTCTCTTGGATGCTTAAATAATGGACTGTGTATTCTAACCAGGATTTGGGTTTGGGCTTTGACCCAAGTCATTATGACTTTGTCAGTAATCTCAGGATGGGATCCACTTCGAACGAGATCACCGGAGAGGCTTAAGAGGCATTGGGAGTTGCCAGCCAAGACAAGCTGGGTAGTTTCATTCCTGCAAGTTGTCCTCACAGGGGCTTGTAGGGAGAAAGGGCCATGAGCCAAGGAGGTGTGGTGGGAGTTGATTGCCCTGTTGTTACTGTGGCAATGGAAGGATGGCATCGCTCATCATAGGGAATGGTATCAGGGGAAGGAAGGCCAAATTGCCAGGTGGTGGAGGAGACACATCTGGGTTTGCAGGAGAAGGCGCTTAGCTGACGGAGGAGCTGGGGAGGAAGCAGGGAATGGACAGTGACTGGGATGCAGCCTGTAAGCTGGAGGCAGCCAGATTAGAGGATTCCTCCAGAGTTGGAGGTGGGTGTCTGGAAGCTGAACTGGGAGTTGAGTGTTGTTTCCTCTGCCTGAGCCCTGCGCTCCCTACGGAACCCCTGCTGGGATTTCTCCATCGTTCTGGTCCCTTGGCTAGCAATGATGTATCAAGTTGATCTGTTCACAAGGCCTGGATCTTGGTAGAGCATCACCTTGAGGAGATTATGGACTAGCTCTCATGGCAGGGCTGTACCACTTCAGACTGCAGGCAGGAATTCAGAAGATTTGCTCCCCCATGCAAACAAACAGATCTCCCCTCTCACCGAAAAAGAGCATGTGGGGGGGGGGGAGGCTAGGCTAGTTCAGTGGGACTTATTCCCAGGTAAGTGTGCATAGGATTGCAGCCTTATTATGATGCTCAGCTGAATGGATAGATCCAGTGAGGAATAATGAACCAAAAGTTGAGGTCCTGATGGCTTTACCTGAAAGCTTTACCTGCAGTAGCGATTGATCTGCGACGACTCAATTGTACACGACTTGCTACATGATGTTGCATTTGTCAAGTCATGGATGCGAAGCACACATGTGATATTCCAGAGTGACCAGAGCCTGCAATGTATGGGAAGATGGCTTCAAAAGGGGTGGAATGCTGTGTCCCTTGTCATCAAGCAGGGAAATGCACAGGACACTAGGAAATCACTGCTAATTATCTGGCTGTTGGGATAGCTGGTTAATAGGCTACTGGAGTCTGGAGGCCAAATTTGGCCTCTCGGGAGCTTCCTTCCACCCTTCATCATAGCCTCAAATTCCAAGGAGATCAACACACACAATCCACACTCACATTCTCAGTCTCGTACTTGGCTGTGATTTGTTCTGATTGGGGAATTACAGTCAACTTTTAATCCGCAACCTCCACTGTGTGAACATTTCATTTCTTGAGCAACAGTGCAGTAAATGGTAATGAAACATTGTGGAAGCTTAGCGTAATGAGCTGCACGACTGCTTCACTGAGCCCTTTGGGTGGATCCCCACAATGTGCATTTCAAAGAAGCGTATTTGATCCAATGCATGGAGTTCAGATTCTACTCATTCACAGAGGCCATCATGTGCAAAAGCGCTGGTTAGAGCAGATGTAACGTTGTGCCCTCGCCATGGTCTCAGTTCAATTTGGGCCCATCTGTAGCTTCTATTTGGCTTGAGAGAGAAGATCCCATGATATCAATGGAAGCTTCCTTGCTGGGCCAGATGGAAGCAACAAGGAGCTCCAATCCAGATTTGGACTGTGGTTAGAGACCCACATAAGGGAGTCCTTATGAGGGAGTCCTTATGGGAGTACCTTATGAGGAAAGGCTACAGCGTTTGGGGCTCTTCAGTCTAGAAAAAAGGCGGTTGAGGGGGGACATGATTGAGACGTATAAAATTATGTATGGGATGGAGAGAGTGGATAGAGAGAAGTTCTTTTCCCTCTCACACAACACTAGAACTAGGGGACATCCACTCAAATTGAGTGGAGGGAGGAAAGAAAATATTTCTTTACCCAGCGTGTAATTGGTTTGTGGAACTCCTTGCCACAGGAGGTGGTGATGGCACCTGGCCTGGATGCCTTTAAAAGGGGATTGGACAAATTTATGGAGGAAAAGTCCATCACAGGTTACAAGCCATGATGGGGATAAGCAACCTCCTGGTTGTAGGAGTAGGTTTTCTTTGTGCCAGGTGCAAGGGAGTGGCGACAGGATACAGGTATCTTGTTGTCTTGTGTTCCCTGAGGCATCCGGTGGGTCCACTGTGTGATACAGGAAGCTGGACTAGATGGGCCTTTGGCCTGATCCAGCAGGGCTCTTATGTTCTTATGTTCTTAGTGAGCTCCCGTCTCCTGTCCCAGCTCCTGCCAACCTAGCAGTCTGAAAGCAAGACATTGCAAGTAGATAAATAGGTACCGCTGTGGCGGGAAGGTAACAGCGTTCCATTAGTCACACCGGCCACGTGACCACGGAAGCATCTTCGGACAGTGCTGCCTCTTTGGCCTTAGAAACGGAGATGAGCACCACACCCTAGAGTCGGACATGCCTGGCTTTCGAGCAAGGGAAGACCTTTACCTTTACCTTTAGGGGGATAAAGATTTCCTACCTGCACTCCTGGCTCAGATCAGAGTCCTTCAAGACTTTGATTTACATAAAAAAATATCATGGGCTCCAATCACAGTCTAGTTTGACATTCGATATCAGGACTTCATGTGCTCTTTTCCGCGGCATGGAGCTGAATCCTGGCAGCATCTGCCAGTGTGGAATGAAAAGCAGTTAATAGCTGTCTTCAGTTGATGTTGCAAGAAGACAGAGCGGGCCACCTTCACAGCTGTTATGATATCAGCTTAGCTGTAACAAAGTCGTATTAAATTATGCCAAGGATGTCTTTGTGCCAATCTGCAATCTACTGATCTATGCCAGGTTTTTATGGTTCCCCCCCCCCCCAATTCTGGCTCTCCTCGGATCTGGCTGCTTCAAGGACCCTGTGAAACAGTTTGCAGTAGTAGGGTGCGGCACTCCCCACCTCACACAATCCAGAATGTGTGTTAAGTTCTATGATGAGACCAAACCCAGATCACCGCTGAGGATCTCATGTGCTGGTGATGATAGTGAGGAATGTAGATGTCCACAGAAAACAAAGACTGTGCACAGACAATGGGCACAATCCAGCAAAACCTGGGTGTGGTTTTGAAAGCTGAAAAGCATGTCACACTGAAAGCAATGGGATGGGATGCAAGTCATGACTAACAGAAATCCCATTGATTTCAATGGTGCTTCATGGGGACTCCCTTTACTGCATTGTGCCTAATTACTTCTCTGTGAAAACAGGAGCAATCTCTCTCACTGTGCCCTCACAATGGAGGTGGGTGTGGAGCACCAGCAAGGAGAGAAAGCTGGTCCCTCCTGTTTTCCTAATTGCAGCCATCTCCACTGGTGTCAGACAAGTGGGTGATGAAATTGACTGCAGCAGGTGACATGCGCTTCTGGGCTAGTCAGTTTCACTCATAAGGGAAAACTCAAGTTTTCTGGGTGACCTTGGACTTGTTGAATGACCAACACAAGTGGGTTCTGAAGGGTCAGGGCGAGACTCGTCATTGCATGTGATTGTAGAAAGCACATTACAGGACTGGTGTAACCCCAAATTGCAGCATCTCCTGGGGGCCGTGCTGTTGGAAATCTGAGAGCTACTCTCACAAACATTGACTGTCAAGTCAAGCTCCTGCCAGGCAAAAACAGCTCCTGTTCCGCAGTCCCTCAAGAACAGAACTGGTCCCGGCTGGAAGCTCCCCATAGAATTTTTAACAACTCTTGTGAGTAAAAGTCCAGTATAATCTACTACAGAACTTAAAGAAATGGCGACCTTGCACACCCCAAGGAGACACCGCCGGCACGGCTTCCTTTTTATGCCTTCTCTCTGCTGCCACAGAGTATCCCCCAGAGGAGGTCAACCACCCTCCTCCACCCCCTTGTGCGCTTGGGTTTTGGTTTCTTCCCACACCACTCAAATTCAAAGTCATCATGCATTGCTTTTATAAAGCAAAGTCATCATGCATTGCTTTATAAAGCAAAGTCATCATGCATTGCTTTATAAAGCAATGCATGATGACTTTGAATTTGAGTGGTGTGGGAAGAAACCAAAACCCAAGTGCACAAGGGGGTAGAGGAGGGTGGTTGACCTCCTCTGGGGTCAACAAGGGTGATTTGGGCCAGAGCGAGGACAGACCCGTGTCCCTTCATTATTCCCCTTTCTCTTGCACCACTATCCTACTCTGCACTGTTGGTTATGGAGGGACCAGTTTCAGATCATAACTAGGTGCTGGACAGATACACAGATTTCTGAAGAGAGCCTTTCCTGTACACTTGATGTAGACAAGCCCCTCTCCTCTCCTAAGTTACAGGAAGGGAAGGGACTAAGGAGCACAACACCAGCTTGGGGAAGGGGTTTGCAGACTGTGCAAGGGTGGGGCTGGTTCTTGCCTTCCTGCCCTGCTCATGGAAGCATCTGGTTGGCCACTGTGGGAAGCTGGAGAACGACCCTTTGGTCTCTGATCCAGTGAGGTCCTCTTCTCTTATGTCTCTTGTCTTTTTGTATGGCAAAACAAAAAACAGGGTTGGTGTATTTAATTCTGCCACTATGTACTCAAAACAAGGCGTTGTTTGTTGTTCTGGGCTTGCATCACAATTCAGTTTCCTTTGGGAAGACTCGTGGATGAATTTTGTACATGCTTAGAGACTGGCTAGCCTTCTTCTGCCCTTCTCCTGTTGTTTGTGTGGACTGGGTCCCTGACTTGAGTCATTTGCTCTGCAGGAACCTTCTCCTTCAGACTGGGCAGCCCAGCAATGGGGTTGTCTGAAGGTCCTGCTTCAGGTGGCATCTTCGAATCACTCTGCGGGGCTTGGAAACGTTGGGTATGTTTTGTCCAAAACATGCCCTGCCAGCCCATCACCTTGCTGGTTGTTGCATTTTGGGATTGTTTGTGGGGACAAACAGGGCAGAGGATCTCCAGCTGTTTCCAAGTTTCCTAAGATAGTTGCATTAGGCAAGTCCTGCCTTGTCCATCATGACATAGTCGATCAGGAATCACTCTAGGGATGAAGTCCTGTGCACACTTTCCTGGGAGCAAGCCCCGTTAATCACAATGGGACTTACTTCTGAGTAGACATGGTTAGGATTGCCCTGTAAGTAGCCTGTGTACAAGTTGCAGGCTCAGCCTCACTTGGGAATGATTTCCCACTGCAGGAGCAGGCTGACCCAGGGTGGCAACTTCGCTGTTTTGCTGACCAAAATCCTAACGCCAGCCATGTTTTGTATGCTGTCTGTGTCATCTGCTTGTGACATCCCAGGTGCCTTGATTAATCTGTGTGCCTTTGGGGGGGGGGTGTCTGGTGATTATTATTAGTCTGGGAGCTCACTGGACTGAGGGAGCTCCCCATCTTTGGTTCCCTTCCAACTTCAAGTGTAAGAACGTTCTGTATTTAGAAGCATGTCCCATATTTCCGACTCGCTCAGGGCCAGTTTCTGGTTGCAGCAACAGAGTCAGGTGGTCAGGTTTTTCCTGGACTCCACCTCTTCAGGCAGCTGGTAGGAACTGGTAGTGCCATGCATTGCACGATGAAAAACAGCATGTCAGGGAGACAGCTCTGGTGGACCGTTTTCTCTGCCATGCTAACTTTCCACATGCAAAAAATAAGTAAGGGTTTCTAGGGAAGAGAATGTAACTTCCAGGTGGACTGGAACTCAGGCTCCATCACAAAAATGTTTTGGATTTGGGAGGCTTCGAGGACCAGCTGCATAAGCGACGGCCTTCACAGAACTTGCACTGAGAATTTCACAAGAGGCTGTTCTTTGGAAATTTCCAGTCAAAAATATAACCCCCGGAGGTCCTGATCTCTCAGAAAGGTGGCTGAATAATTTCGGGTGCTTATCTAAACTGATCGTAACTTTGCTGGCTTCCATCTTTAGATCTTTGCAGAAGGACCCAAAGGGAGAAATATCTATGCTAGCAGGACTCTGATGAAATGTAAGATTTTGCTTGAGGCTGTCTCCGTTCTTTCTTAAATCCATACCAGATAGATAGCAGTAAAGAACACATACTTTAACTCAGCTGATCTGCATTTTGCCCATAGGCCAGGTGGTCATTGACATAGTAAAAGGTAAAGGTATCCCTTGACAATTAAGTACAGTCGTGTCCGACTCTAGGGAGCAGTGCTCATCTCCGTTTCAAAGCCAAAGAGCCAGCGCTGTCCGAAGACGTGTCCATGGTCATGTGGCCGGCATGACTCAACACTGAGGCGCATGGAATGCTGTTACCGTCCTGCTGACGCGGTACCAATTAATCTACTTGCAATTTCTTGCTTTCGAACTGCTAGGTTGGCAGGAGCCATCGCACGGATTCGAACTGCCGACCTTTCGATCGACAGCTCATGGTTCAGTGGTTTAACCCACTGCGCCACCCACTGGCTCGGTCATTGACATACCTACTGAACATAACATAAGAACATAAGAAGAGCCCTGCTGGATCAGGCCAAAGGTCCAGCTTCCTGTATCACACAGTGGCCCCACCAGATTCCTCAGGAAGCAATTTTGGCAATTGCTATCCAACTGCCAATCCTATCCCCCACCATTGGCACTGAAGCAGCCAATGCTCACAGATGAAATGGTGGAATGATGAGCACTGCATCCAATGGGGGGGGGGGATTGGACAGCCAGCAGCGAGTAAAAATATTTTTAACTTACCCCCCAGTAGGCTGCCAAATTGCTTATGGGTCTCCTTAGACTTATGCCAGCCATTTTGCTGGCATAGGTCTGAGGAGAGAAAAGGAGGAGGGCCGCCTGTGCAAGAGCGGAAATGATCCTTCCTGGTGCCAGTTGCTGCCCTGGGATCCCCGCCCTGTTTCTACCATTGCTGGAGTCTTGGGCTCCGTTCTTGTTGAGCGCTTTCAGAAAAGGCAAAGAGAACTTCGGAAGAATCCAAAGAAGAGCAAACAACAGAGACCCAGATTAGGACATGGGGGGGGGATGTTGTCACACATGGGGAATTTGGGGAGGGCGTCTGGAAACGAGCAGGCCAAGAAGGGGCTTGATGATAAGGCTTCTCACCCACGAGAAGGACTGGCAGAAGTAGCAGATGCCCGAAACGATGGACCAGTCACTGAATGTCTGCTCTGGGGAAATTGCTGGGAAGCTTAATTAAAGATAGAATTACTAAGCATATAGAACGAAGAGCAGGTCTTAGAATGAATTGGTGCCATGCTGAGTACCGTCATTCTCAGCAAGTGGCGTGAGAAAGGCCAAAGGCAGAGAAGGCAGCCTTTGGGACTGAGGGACAGCAGGTGCCTCACCAGCTTGAGGTGGGAAACTGCGGAGGAAGACGGCAGCTTGAGTGCCCCTGCCTTGGGGGGGCTGCTTTAAAAGAAAGATGGGGGGGGGAGATGAGGACGAAGGTGGGGATTTTTCTCTCACCACCCTGTTTGAGAGTCCTGTTCAAAACCGTTTGAGACTCTGGTATGAGGGTTCCAAACTGAGAATCTGGCAACACGAGTTTACTGGATACGCCGATACTGATCAAGTGACAGAACATGGTTTCACTGGTTAGCTGTGGTGTGCCCCCCCCCCCGGCCTCTCTTATAGTGATGCCTCCAATAATTACCTCAAGGCCGGACGGATAATCACATCTCATGATGGTCCCACTATATACCAGGTATAGTGTTCAAGGGAAATCTTCCCAAAGATCTCGAGGAGGAGGAGGAGGAGGAGGATATGCAGCATCCTGAACCTCGGAACAGCTGATCACGGAGCGTAGTCTGGGTTAGCCTGTCCACCACCTAGGGCTGTTCACATGGGGATGATCTGGAAGGGCCGTTGTCTTCACCATATTCTCAAGTGGCAAAGATGGAGGGCACAATTTTGGCAATTGGGGGGGGGGGGAGGTTGTTCTTCAGCATACTGGCAGCTACCAGGATCCTTCTTGGAATATATACTATGGGATGGCTCATAATGTCCCTGCTGCTTATGCTATTGACACAGACACACACTGCACCCACCCACCCCAAAAATTGCAAGAATCTCATCCCCAAACCCTTCAATGTTCTCCAAAAATTGGATCAGCTCTACTTCACAGCCATTCAACACAGTGCCAAAATGCACAGCTGCAAGCTGGAGAACCAGCCCTGAAATGTCTGGCAATTTCCCTTGAGAGTCACTGGGCCTCGCCTGGAGGAGACAGGAGGACTCAGCTGTGTTTTGGACCTCAAGGGATGAACACTTGACTTCCCTGAGAAGCTTTCATGGGAGTTACAGAACCTAATCCTGGCTGTCCCTAGCCTTGATCCTTGGAATCGGCCAGTTCATCACAGGCACCTGGCATCATGGGTTTTGTAGTCATAAGGATGCATGATATGCATGACACAGCCTATAATGCATTGTGACTGTGGATTGAATATGAGAACTTCTGTACAGGAGATTGCAAAAACCATGACTGTGAGCAAAGTAAAGATGTGCAAAAGATAACTGGGATAAGGATTTATAACTTATGTGATCAAATTAAAATATAGGACATATGGAAGTGCATCTAGGTGCAACCTGATTTAATTAATCACATTGGATAGGATGGAAATCCATGGCTCTTCCCTAGGAAACGAGATATTGACTAGGTTGGACTTTTGCTATGGCGAACATCAGAAAATAGATTTTGCTCATGCTCAGGTATGATTGGTTGTAATATTTGGGTCCAGGAAAGAAAGGCTTTATCTCCAGGTGGGGGTGACTAATTAAGTGCCCCCCCCCCCGGTCTGCTGTTGTGTGTACCTTGGTTTCATTGCTTGAGTTATCTGGAAAAATTCTGAATTATACCTCCCTAGGTAATGCTGTCTACTATCAATCTGCAGCATATCAGGGACTAGACCTGGCAGTAGACACCTGAAGAGTGAACCCCCCCCCCCACTCTCAACGGTATTTCTCTAGATGTGACTTCCTGAAGTGACTTCCTTGTCCACCTGGTTTGCTTTTGAAGCAAAAAGTTTGAAGAGGGCTTAGTTGATCAGGAGCAGTTCGAGGGCCTTATCCAGTACTCATCTGGGCAGCTATTTATGACAGCAGCAGGGCGTGTTCACTTACTCTGGGTCACTCTTGCCCAAGGCTGATCTTAACACTCAACATCCCCCCTCCCCTCCCGGGGATGTTTTGCAGAGGAAAATGTGTTTATTACAGAGGTTGGGAGCCCAGTTCATGATGCAGCTTGGAGCACTGATCTCCTCAGAGAAGACTTTCTGAAATTACTGGGACGAGGGGTCAAACCAGACGTGACACAACACACATCACGTGGGCTGTGTTTTGTTGGCGCCATGGGCAGCCTAATGAAAGCTATGGGGAGGGGGCATTGAAGCTCTCCCCTCTTGCTGCAATCCCAACAACAATGCCCACCTCTCCAAAGAGTCCCCTCAGGGGGGGGCTTGTAGCAGCTTTGGGGGGCATTTTAGTCAGGACCATGACATGAATTAAAAGCCCCCTCCTCATGCACCATGGTTCTGATCCTGATCATTCTCCCATTGCTCTTTTTCCTAAGGAAAAAAATGTGAACCCAAACGGTGCATTTGCAGGGCAAGCCTATGCATGTCTACTTAAAATGAGTCCCATTTAGTTCAATGGGGCTTACTCCCAGGTAAGTGTGTACACACGTACCTGGGAGTAAGCCCTATTGAACACAGTGGGACTTACTTCTGAGTAGACATGCATAGGCTTGTGCTGTTAGGGTCATACCTGGTTTGACACTTAAGACACCCTCTTGTTGGAAATATAAGAAAGAATGAGGAGATTTCAATTATTTATAGTGGTGTTGTTCAGCTGAAGAAAAGTACTCTGCTACTAAGCAGAGTGACCAGATACAATGAAGGACAAAGTGCTGATACCTCTTTAACCATTGTATAGAAGCAGGAATTTGGGCAGGTGCAGCTCATCCTGGAAGGGTGCAACATGCTACACCTGCCCAAATTCCCTCTTCTACACGATGGTTAAAGGTATCTTGTATCTGGTCACCTGTACATAGGATAAGAAATGTAACTGACAGAATAATGCACTTGTATATAGATTTACGGTAGATCCTGTTGTCTTATTTAACACATGCAAGGAGCTTACCTGTAGAAATATGTAAGATGCTATTATATGTGATTACTGCAATATTTGCTAAACATTGGAGGCTAGAAAAGGTTCCAGTAAATGTGAATAGGAAAACAAAGTAATATGCTGTGGTGGTAGCTAAAGTGAACTCATTCATTGTGTAGAAACTCAAGGTGGAAGACAGTGCTGGAAAAGAGAGTTGGTGTCGTATCGTAGCTAAGCAACTGAGCTGTGACTCAGGGACCTCACTGGTTCGAATCTTACCTCTGCCATGAGCTCACCAGGTGGCCTCAGGAAAGCTACTCCCCCTCAGTGTCAGTCTTCCTCATCTGCAATATGGGGATAACAATACTTGCCGTAACCTGGCCTCAAGATAATACATCTGATGTGCTATTCACTCTTAAGGAATTGGCAAGTCTTCTGCTGATTACAGTACTCCACCCCATATCCGCTGGGGATATGTTCCAGGCCCCTCCGTGGATACTTGAAACCGTGGATAGGAGCGAACAACCCCTCCATGGTTTCCTGAGGGGCCCTCGCCCTGCCTCCCCTGCGGGCAGATGTGTGCGCGCCCCCCAGCTCTTATTTTTCTTTCAGCAAGCTTTGTTTCTTCCTTACAACAAACAGAGAAGCAGCCTCCATTGCAGGCAAGTAGAACGAGACTAAGTCCTAGAGAGGCTCTGCAAGGTTAACAGAAACCTTGCAGAGCCTCTCTAGGACTTAGACTCGTTCTACTTGCCTGCAATAAGCAGCCAGAGGCTGCTTCTCCTGTTTGTTTAAGAAAGAAACAAAGCTTACTGGGGAAAAAGTAAAAGCCTGGGGGGGGGGGGGTCCCGCGATCTGTGGATAACTGAAACCATGGATAGTGGATCAGTGGATATGGGAGCCCACCTGTATGGGGAAAGAATAAGTTAGCTGTAAATTTGGAACGTATATTCCGCTTGCATAATGCATTTTGTGTATGCTTGGTATAGTAATAATATTTTAATATTTAAAGATGATCTCCTTGGAGGCTATAAACACAGGATATTGGGGACAAGAGAAACCAGAAGGAATCAATATTGTTGACAGATGTCAGGGACACAGGTCATCTGCAAGAAGGCCGTCTCATGGATGTTTAGAGAACTCTCCAAAGTCGGTGTCAAGAGGGCTCAAGTGATGTAAATGAATCTGTTAATGGTAGTGGTAGGAGCCTCATTTACAGCCCTGTTAGGGCTGTCAGCTGCTTGGAGAGTTGGGAGCTGATTAGTAACATACCTCTTAGGTGCATGGGTGCTCGCTCAGTTACATTTAAATACATTTGCCAAATTACCAGAACCTCACATAAGGTACCTTTTAGAGATCCTGAAGGAAGTGTAAAGTCAATTTGTTGTTGTTGTTCAGTCGTTAAGTCGTGCCCGACCCTTCGTGATCCCATGAACCATATCCCGCCAGGCCTTCCTGTCCTCCACTATCTTCCTGAGTTCGCTCATTTTCATGTTCGTTGCATCGGTGATGCTGTCTAACCATCTCATCCTTTGCCTTCCCCTTCTCCTTTTGCATTCAATTTTTCCCAGCATCAGTGTCTTCTCCAGAGAGTCCTCTCTTCGCATTAGGTGGCCAAATATTTGAGCTTCAGCCTCAGTACCTGTCCTTCCAGGGAACAGTCAGGGTTGATTTCATTTAGGATTGACTGATTTGATCTCCTAGTAGTCCAAGGGACTCTCAGGAGTCTTCTCCAGCACCACAGTTCGAAAGCATCTATTCTTCAGCGCTCAGCCTTATCAGCAGCGGTTCCTCCGTGAGAACGTAAATCAGGGCAGGCAAGTTTTCTTGAGTCAGCTGGTCCATCACGTCTGATCTTCGTGGCTTCAAGAGAGCAAGGGGTGCTTAAGGCAACAGCTCAGCATAAGGTCCTCTAACATCTCACAGCTGAAAAGGGGAACAGGCTGAAACATTCGTGCCTGTATACCAGGAATCTGTCCGAGCCCCCGCCCCCGCGGCTCTTTGCCGCTATACAACATTGGTGAAGGTTCTGCTCCTCATTTACCCTGTGATGGCTGGCCTGCCCCGCACTGATTCAAAAGACAAGCGGTTGTTTGTTCTTTGGGTTAAAAAGATATACTAGAAAAACATGATTGTCCTCCCATCTGTTATCAACAGTTCTAAATACTGTCCGCCTCAGCAGCTGCAGGGTGTGACATGACAGGCCGTAGGGACGGGGTGCCTTAGGGCCAACCAGACGTGCCTTTAATCACATCCATGACCCTCACAAGCCGGGATTTCCTGCAAGCTGTGCAGCACGCAGGACAGGAGGCCCACTCCAGACCAAGGCCATGGGGAGAAGCTTTGACCAGGGATGTGGATCAAGTCTCTGACTCCAAGTCTCAAGTCAAGAGTCCCAAGCCTTTGCCCCCAAGACCCGAGTCTTTGGTTGCGAGTTGTGAGTCCCTATCTATTTAATGGGGAAAACAGGTTTAAACCTGAATAAAATTCAACTTGTTGTAAAAGGCTCTAAGTCTCGAGTCGAGTCTTTCGAGTCCTTTACAATCAAGTCATTGATTTACAATCGAGTCAAGTCCGAGTCAATAGGCTCAAGTCTACATCACTGGCTTTGACCTTAGCACAGGTTATTTGCCCTGGGATAACAGTCTCCTTTGGCTCCACTGGGACAGTGGGGCCAAATTGGATCAGGACCACAGTGAGGGATCGGGTCAGGGTTCCCCTACCCTCTGCCATGATCCCATTCTGGATTCTTGCCCCAACACACTATTTGCAGAAAACAAGCAAGTGCGCCAGCAGCAATGACGCAATGAATGCCACACCTAGTTTGGCCCTCAGTGCTCATAAGAACATAAGAAGAGCCCGGCTGGATCAGGCCAAAGGCCCCTCTAGTCCAGCTTCCTGTATCTCACAGTGGCCCCACCAGATGCCTCAGGGAGCACACAGCCAACAAGATAACCTGTTTCCTGTTGTCACTCCCTTGCACCTGGCACAGAGAAAACCTACTTCTAAAACCAGGAGGTTGCTTATGGCTTGTAACCTGTGATGGTCTTTTCCTCCATGAATATGTCCAAACCCCCTTTAAAGGCATCTAGGCCAGGTGCCATCACCACATCCTGTGGCAAGGAGTTCCACAGATGAATTACACGCTGGGTAAAGAAATATTTTCTTTTGTCTGTTCTAACTCTCCCTCCACTCAATTTTAGTGCATGTCCCCTGGTTCTGGTGTTGTGCGAGAGGGAGAAGAATTTCCCTCTATCCACTCTGTCCATCCCATGCATAATTTTATAAGTCTCAATCATGTCCCCCCTCAGGCGCCTTTTTTCTAGGCTGAAAAGCCCCAGACGCTGTAGCCTTTCCTCATAAGGGAGGTGCTCCAGCCCACGAATCATTCTGGTCACTCTTTTCTGCACCTTTTCCAATTCAACTATATCCTTTTTGAGGTGTGGTGACCAGAACTGGACACAATACTCCAGATGTGGCCTTACCATCGATTTGTACAAAGGCATAATGATATTGGCCGTTTTATTCTCAATCCCTTTTTTAATGATCCCGAGCATGGAATTGGCCTTCTTCACAGCCGCCGCACACTGGGTTGACACTTTCATCGACCTGTCCACCAGCACCCCAAGATCTCTCTCACAGACAACTCAGAACCCATTAGCGTATATGTGAAATTTTGGTTTCTCATGTGCTGCATTGACCAGCATGTGCACTGAAACAAGATGCATCCGTTTCTGTCTCAGAATTTTAATGTGGCAGAATGTCATATGGCAGGCAAGCTGAAGTCTGAAGAGCGGCAGCTGTAGCATCTCAGACTAACTAAATTTCAACAAGGCACCTGTGAAAAAGGACAAAATAAGGACAAAGGAGATTTTCCTGGAAAATGAGCCAGGCAATCGTCCCTGGTCAAGAGGAACACGTGGTGCATATAAGGTCTTCGTTCAAGCAGGGTAGCATTGAAGCCCACAGATCTGGCCAGTGTCCCACATGAAATAAGCGTACACCCTTGACTGCGTCCCAGACTCCTATGCAACTTCCCGGGGTTCGATGGCAGAAGAATCAGGAGGGAAATGGACTCATCGAGGCAGAAAGCATGAAATCAACTGCTCCAAATTGAGGGCAGCCAAAGAAATGCACAGAGGCCCTACCTGGCTGGCTTTGCCCCCTCCCTTGTCCTCTCCTTGGGGCTGCCATCATGGCATGGGCAGAGATCCTGCACCTTCAACACCTGCGCAACAAGCAGATGTTGCCTGTGGCACCCTGGCTTCTCTCCCCAGGGACATTTGGCAGGTGCTGAGCTTGACATCTTTTCGGCGCTAAGTGAGCCCTTGTTTATTTTCCCAGGTCTTTTAGGCTTATATTGGATTCTGGTTTACAGCCTCTCTCTGTGCTGTGGGCCGCCCACTGTGTTTTTATGGCTCTGTGCGTGTTGGTTTTCTGAGTGTTGATTTCCGATTTTAATGTGGCACAAACTGTTCTGTGGCTCCTCTGGGATTGATGAGTGACATGACGTGATAGAAATCAATCCATCAGCAGGTGAAACATTTCCCACCGTGGAGATATAGTGATGGAGGGAAGAAGGCAAAACACGCTGTTGATTTCTGCCTGTTATGCACCTGTTGTAACAACCACTGAGCCGCAGATGATTTAAAACAAGGGTGCAACCCTAATTTGAATCCCTCCCCTTTGACCTGAGATCATACTGAATCGTGTGAAAAGTTAGGGCCCAATCCTATCCAGCACTCCAGTGCTGATGCAGCTGATGCAGCTGCAACGCAGCCCCGAGGCAAGGGAGGCCTTACCTTGAGGGGACCTCCGTGGCTGCCCCCCCCCTCCACCGCAGGATGCAACCAATGCCCTGTTGGCACAGCACTGGAAAGTTGAAGAGGGTTGCGCCCTTAGTCTGGGAGTGACAATCTGAGCATCTTTGTGTTTCTAAAACGTTCCCATATGTTTTACCCTAAGGTTCATGTGCCCGTATTATGACTTAGGCTGCAATCCAACACACTTACCTGGGAGTAAGCAACATTGTCCATCCCCGCCAATCAGTTTCATTGAATGATCTCTGCTTCTAGTATTGTGAGAAAGGGAGAAAAGCTACTGTCTCCACACTGCGCATAATTTTATTTGCTTTTTTTCCAGCCTTTCCTCATAAGGAGGAACTCGGGGGTGGGTGGGTTGCCCCTCCTAACTTTTCATTGCAGCCTCCTTTTTATAAGTCTCCCCATTTTTTTGAAGTCCCCCTATGAGGCCCAGAGTGTCTATGTTGGCCTACATTACATATAACGTGAAATTGGATAGCACTACAGTCACTGTTCCCTAGTGGTTCATTCATTCAGCCATGTTTAACAGCACTAGGTCCTGGGCGCCACACAGAATTAGAGTCGGGAATCTCATTCCCTCTAATTGGTTGCCGAGACTTTGTCTCGGGCACAGTCATTTCGTGTAGCTATCTAGACATTTTCTCTCTTTGTCGTGGCCTGAACATGACTTTGTCTACATGAGGGTGATTGAAGTCACCACCGCGCTTTCTTGTTAGGATGCCTCCCTGGTTCTGTTGTCCAAGTCAAGATCCATTGCTGGGGAGCAAACAACAGGGGAGAACTGTTCTGTTCTTCACAGCCTGTTCCTGGGCTTCCTAGAAGGCAGGGTGCCCTCTAAGCTGCCCGGCTGCACAGTCCTAATGGAAGCCCCGTGCAGCTCCCTCTCAGCACTCTGGAGTGCGGCAATGACGACGCTGTCACATTACCAAGCCCCCTGGAGTCTCCCCCGTGCAGCCGCAGCAGGGCTCTCTGCACACCTGGGAGGAGAAATTCGAGGGAACGCTGCTAGGTCTGATCCTGGTCTGATCTTGCAGGGCTCTTCTTGCTCTTATCGAAGCAAAAGCCTCGCTCTACTCAACCAGGTGTTCAGAGCTTCTCCTGAGACCTGGAAGGCTGTGACACTTTGCATCCTCAGAGGAAAGCTCTGGCTTGACCCAGGAAAATTGTGGGAGGGGAGGCGGCTCACAAATGTTATCTAGTGTTGCTAAGCACAGAATTCTGTGTCATCCGTCCCCCCCCCCCCCCGCGCTTCATCTGCATGTAGGGCAAAGATGCACAAACTATCTGTGTGTCTCTCTCCCTTTTTGCTCATGATGGTTTTTTCCTGTGCACTCCAGATAAATAGCTTGGGGTTAAGGCCTGCTGCTGTACATTCTTTATTAAGCAAAACACGCTGTCGAAGTCAGGAGGCAAAATCTGTGGCCCGGGGCGGCATGTGCAAAGGAAAGCGTCTCCGATCCTTTGCACGGGCTTGTTTGAAATATGCGGCAACAGCAGCCGAAGCAGCAGCAGGCAGCCCTTCTGCTCCCAAAAGGGGGAAGAAAATCATCCACAGCAGCAGGTCTCACTGTGCAGCAGAGGAGCAGAACGGGAGGTCACAAGACGAGGGGCCGAATTCTTCAGCCTGACCTTCAGCAGAACAATCCTACATCGACAGAAGTCCATATAGACATGCAAACATTTTATAAAGTAGGTTACTGCGGTGGATCCTCTTCCACTTGACCCAGAATCACATGGGTGGGGCCAACTGTGTAGGTGCTTCCTGCTGCCAGTCTGTTGTACACAATGATTGGTTGGAAGGGGCCACATGACTGGCCAGTCCCACATGCTCCAACTGTCAGTATTTTCATAAGAAGAGCCTAGATCAGTCACACTACAAGTATCTCTTTTGCCCCTGCCCAATCTATGAATTTTCACAGGTCTCCGTTTGTTTGCTGTTATTTGGCTACGGTCACCTGACTATGGCGTCCAATGCATTGGTTACATCAAGGCTTGATTACTGTAACATGCTGTATGTGAGGCTGCCCTTGAAGACCTCAGGACCAAAAGACCTGAAGGACTGCCGCCTGTCCCCATCCATAACTGCCCACCCCCTGAGATCATTTAAGGAGTGCATGTCTCACCACCACTGGAGGTTAAGTTGGTCCTTGTCCATCAAAATAGTTTCATTACATTTCCAGTCACAGCAATTCTATACAATTCATATGGCTGAAATAAGGAAACAATTTGCATTGATATACATCATTATAAGTAGGGGTCAACAACTTTCTTCTGGATAGGGGCCAGGCATCAGGTTCGTCAATAGTAAGAACACATGTGCATTTGATATGCACGCGCATACCTCCTGATTAGGCCAGCGGGTGGTGCAGTGCGTTAAACCGCTGAACCATGAGCTGTCGATCGAAAGGTCGGCAGTTCGAATCCGCGATGGGGTGAGCTCTCGTTCCTTGGCCAGCTCCTGCCAACCTAGCAGTTCCAAAGCATGTTAATGCTAGTAGATAAATAGGTACCGCTTGCGGGAAGGTAAACAGTGCTCTGTGTTCCAGCCGCATGCTACGCGCTGCGGCAAGGAGAGTCATGCCGGCCACATGACCACAGAGGCGTCTTTGGACAACGCTGGCTCTTCGGCTTTGAAATGGGGATGAGCACCACACCTTAGAGTCGCCTACAGATATATATATCTTTTTGAGATACAGGCTGGATGAGTTGGGGGGGGGGGCGGGCCGGATTCGGCCCGTGGACCATAGGTCGCCTACACCTGATTATAAGTATTATACCACAATATCAGGAATTCAACCATTCCGTATAAAGTTACAATAATGGAAACATTTTATATGGATGGACACTATCATTGTAATTGTTATTCCGGAACGGTATAAATAAAACTCGCCTCTCAACCAGTCTATCTATTGTATCTTCATCCTCTGCCTTGATATTGTATGTCAGTTTCCCCAGGTTTCCTATGCTCTATGCTTTCTTTAGCCAATAGTTGGCATGTCAGTGCTTTTCCAATCTTCTGCAACTCCCCTCCTGGCTGCTGTCATTAGTTCTAAGTCTACCCTCTTTAAGAGGGTGCTTTTCATATTACCAAGCAGTAGGGTTTTGGATCATATGATAAAACCCTCACTCCAAATCCTCTGGATCACAGCTGACACCTCTTCCCCATAAGCCACAACTTGGGACAACTCCAGAAAACATGCCATATGTCTGATCTAATATCTCATATCAGCAACACTTATCTGTTGCCATAGATCTGTGTTAACATCTTGGATGTTAGATACCATCTGTAAGCCAGTTTATAGATACTTTATCTTACGCCAACGTTAATTAATGACTTCTGAGCGTTTTCCCAGCTCCATTCTAATTCCATACAGCTTCTGCTAGATCCTTTTTCCCATTAAATTTCTTTATTTGTTTTTTTCCCCCAATGTAAGCTCCGTATTAATTGCTATCATGATGAGAGAACTTCTCAATGTTCTTTCTGCACCGTTATTGTAGTTGGTTGTTTTTATAAAGCTTTCGTTGTTTTTAAAGTTTTGCATTGTAAGAGGCCTTGAGCACCTCCATAGGCTATCTGGGAGGTGTGGTTTGGGGGCAGCAGTGAGGCCCCGTCGTAACCCACAGAAAAAAGCCGTAGTCTAACCCTGACATTGCGCATGCGCACCACTCACTTACATGGGTGCAAGCGGGTGGCGTGCACACGCAATCACAAGGTCAGACTGCAGCTTTTTTTCATGGACTATGCCCCCCCACCTGCCCCCCACACACACAAACACACACCACATGCCCTTGCTCCCTAGGAGAGGGGAAGGTGGGATAGAATTTTTTAAAAAATAATAAATACATTTGAAATTTCCCGAGTACATTTTCAGCATACAAAGGTCTTGAGAATGCTTAACCTGCTCCTTGAGCTTACATCTGAAACAGACTTGCTGAGGGAGGGGCATCTAATTGCCGCCTTCTTTCCGACAATAGCCATCCAGATGCCTCCTGGAGACCCACAAGTAAGGCGTGATGGCAACAAGCATTCACCTCAGGTATTCAGATGCCTCTGAAAATGGAGGGTCCACTTAGTCATCATGACTGACAGCCCCTTATAGACCTCTCCTGTTCCATGAATTTGTCTAATCTGAATTTGAATTGTCTGATCTGAATTCCATGCATTTGAAGCCAGGGCCAGCCCATCCGTCAGGCAGTAGAAGTAGATGATGCCCTGCTGCCTCCACCGCTCCTTCTCCTTCTGCTCCCTGGATTCAGAAAGGAAGAGAGGAAGTGTGGAGGAGAGAAGAGTGGTGGGCTAGAGCAACAACAAGTGTCTGCTCCATTCCCCTCTCCCTTTCCGAATCCAGGGAGCAGGACGAAGAGGAGCCCTGGAGTTGTAGCTGGGGCACCATCAGGTACGGCGGAGTCAGTATTCAGCACACTGTCTCAAGCATCTGGAGGTCTTGTTGGGCTGATGCTTTGAAGCCATCTAGTGCAGCAGCTGCCACCACACCTTCTAGCCATGAGTTCCATACCCCAATGGCCTCCACCTTAAGCGCAGCTGACTTGCACGAATTCAACTTCACACAGTCGGCAAACAACAACAACAGCAGGATAAAAAGTGCAGGAGAATCTTCCACCCACCATTCCCCTTACTGAATACATGCCTGAGAGTGAGCATGACTCTCAGCCGCCTTGGGCATTTGCCTTCGGCATAGGATAAGGCGGGATATAATTTTTTAAAATAAATAAATAAATAAATAAATAAATAAAATGAGAGATCGGAGAATGTAGCTGCTGCTGTTCCCTCCATCAATTTCAGTTCCTACCTGTCTCTCATCATTTTTAGAGACAGTACACATTTTTCAGCTGTAAGGGTCTTTCAAAGCAATGTTGAGTATACACAATTTTAGCTTTATGTGCTGACTCTGGGACGCAAACCTCACGTCAAATGAGGAGCAACTGTACTATCTTTTGCAATATAGCAAGCAAAAAAAAAATCTATGAATTTTCACGAACATCCATTGGTTTGCTATTATCTTTTTTTATTGTCAGAGTACATGTTTGACGTGGAAAGACCTTGAAGAGGCTCATTTTGCTCCTCCTTGCAGGTAGATAAGAAACAAATTTGGAGTGTGTGTGGGGGCGGTCCTATCTCCAAATTTTATTTTCTTATACTGTATACTGAACGCTTTATATTCCTGGTTATGAAAACCATTGGCAATCAGAGGGTTTGGGGAGTGTAAATTGTTGAATTTGTCAAGAGAAAACTTGACTTGTTGTAAAAGGCTCCAAGTCTCGAGTTGAGTCTTTTACAATCGCCGAGTCATGTCTGAGTCAAGTCATTGATGCGACTTGAGTCCGACTCATGTCTGAGTCAATAGACTCAAGTCTACATCACTGGTTGAGGCTGAGTTAGGATGTGGAAGTGTGTTGATGAATCCATGGCCACGATGTCTGTTCCCCAGTTCAGGTCCTGGAGCTGAAGCCTAAACCGCAGCAAGCAGAAGAGACTGCTCTGCTCACCAGCCGAGGGCGGGAGACCCAGGCCCCAATATTCAGAGGACCAAGTCTGGCCAGCCCAGCTCCTATTGTCTGCTGCTGATCATGGAGACCAATAATGTTCTCTGACTGAACTTGAGAACTCTGACGCTTCAGTGCCCTCGGTCCCAGCTAGCCTCCCAAGATCAGGGGGAGGGGTTTAAGGGGGTAATTTGTACCCGGTCCCAGGGTGAAAAATGGGTCAAAAGGGGGGCCCTGGAACAAAAAAGGGGGAACCAGGAGGAGCCAAATTTATATGTAGGGGCCCCAAAGAAACTTTGTACCCCCTGATAACATTCCTCTGAATGGCCCTGCTCCCTAGGCTTCTTAAGGTCATACGGTTCCTGGTTCAAGTCCCATAATCCTTGACATGAGCTTCTCTCCAGGCCAACTCTGTACATGCTCCTAAAGTGACATCCATGCGGTGTCTGCCGTTCTGCACCTGCCTCCACCCTGCTAGACTCCTCCGGACCCCCGCAGGCAGCCCTGATTTGCAAACAAAGTTGCCTCATCACTCAGCCAAACGATGCGAGACACTCAGTCAATGGTACCAAGATACAGGAAATTCCTCAGGTTGACCGAAAGGTCCATATAAGACTAACAAGCCCTTAATTTGTCCTGCTGGCCTTCCTTCAAGTAGTAACTAGAGCCTGCAGCATAGTTTGAAGGAGAAAGAGGGTGAAATTCAGGACCAACTTAATTTTTTCCTATACAGAAAGCAGCCAGAAAGCCCTGGTTCAAATCAGGAGTTGATGGCATTGGGCGGGGGGGGGGGGGGGAGCCCTGATCTAAAACTCATCCTGTCTTTTACTGGGCGCTGTTGCTGGAAAACCCCAAATCTCTGCATATTCAGATCCTTCTTTCTCCTGTCTAGAGTCTGATAGCTCCAGGGCTTGAAAATACAGATATCCTAAGGACAAAACAGAAAAAGGCTGAGCATTCAAGAGATGATGGGTAGGCTTGGGTGGGTCTTCTTGTGATACATTCCCCTATGAGGTCATCATGGGCATCAACGAATAGGGATCCATTACACAGGTGTTGCCAACTTTTAAAAGCCGCAGAATGTGTAACACTTGTACTTTCTGAGGTGAGGATCACACTATACTAGAAACTTGGATGAGTGGTTTGATAGACCTCAACATTACAGGAAACATGCTATAGAGATTAAACGAGAGCTTTAACTGGTACAATATGATTCAACTGAAGATTTGGTTGATACATTGGTTGGGGCTAATTGTAACTGGTGTGGTTGAGAGATATGAGCATGCTCCTTGGGGGGGGGGTCCTTTGGACTATTTTAGTTCTACACGCTTCTGAGATTGGAAAAATGAAACCAACACATTAAAGATGGCTGAACAATGCCTTTCTTTATTAAATGCATTCAATGTCTCCCCCACAAACCTCTGTATTTAGGTGCTGATAACGTGCAAATGTGTTTATATTCATAAATTTGACTGGTGGGAGTTGTTTTCCGTTTTTATAGTGGCGATAGCAGCAGCATCATTCATGCTATTTGTTTTCCTTTGTGGAGTCCTGCGATTCCTGGCTTATTTTTTTTTAAAGAGAGAGAGAAAGAGTGCAAAATTCTAGTCCTCATGGCTATGGCAAGAAATGTTGAAAAGGCAAGGGTGTTGCATGCTCAGGTTCAGACAGAAAAGAAGTGTTTGGCAACGGTCACGGAAAGGAATCTGTGCAGGAAGACGTCAGCCACCTAGTTACCTAGAAGGGTGCTCACTGTCTCTGAATGAAATTAGCCTTTCAAGTAGTTCTACAAAGTTACTAGTCCATCACAAATCTCATTGGTGCATTGTTGTGAGAAAGACTGCCAACCTTGGCCACTGTTCTAGGTGTGTGCCTGCATTGATCGTGCAATTACTGTTTTCAGTGTTCTTATATTTTGTGGATTTTCTTCTGTGGTCTTCTGTGGATTTTGTCTTAGATGAGGGGGAGGTGACATGGCCAGAATCCTTCCCCTGACATTTAGTCAGTAGCTTAGCTGGGCCGGCTGGTACCCGAGGTTGCCCCTCTCCCCTCGCGTCTTTGCCCTGCCCCCCCCATTTCAGAATGGCTCCAATTTGACTGAAGGTGGGCGGGAGAGCCAAACTTCGCTTCGCTCACCGCTCTGACTGCTTGGAGCGGCGACCGCTGCACGTCCCCCCCTCAGAGAGTGTGATGTCCCCCTATGGCTTGCCACCTGGCTCGGCGCCCCCCCCCCAGCTACGCCACTGCATTTAGTTCTAATGTCTTTGGTGGATTGAATGAGGCTTATGCTCTAAGTGGCAATCATGACCATTGGCATCAGCGACTGAATCTGGACATTGTAGTCACCAACCCTTGACTCATGCCAAAAGTCAAAGCTAAGGAAACCAGGGTGGATATTTATATCCTTGCATTATCCAGACCATAATCTTAAGGGCCTAATTAAAAGTTGCTCGTGTTACACTTGATTTACAGCTGATCAGCAAATGTAAATATTGCTCTAGTCTTCTTTCAACTCAGACTTAGGCATTTCCTGTTGAAAGAACTCAGAAGGAATTAATCAACTTTGCTAAACCTGAGCTGCTAATGCTCCTGCAAGGGCTGCTTGTAAGGGTCTGCAAGTTTTATATGGTCAGGTGGTGTTGCGGGCACCCCTCTCGATGGCCCCCCAGAGCACTCTTCAGCAGCTTAGCTGCTGGCACCACAATCGTTGCCAATGCCCTCATCCTTGCCATTGTGTCACTAAATGCAATGGCAGAAATAGTGACTTTGCACGATAGGTATCAGAAGTTTGAGAATCAGCAGGTAAAGGTAAAGGCTCTTCTGAGGAAGGAAAAGAAGGAGGATGCCAGTGCAGAAAATGAGGGAGAGGAGATCTCAAGGTGCACCAGAAATGTGTTATTTAGCTAAACGTGTCTCAAGCTCAGAGGCATTTAACCAAAGTGGCCTCGGAGTCTCTCCATTGGATGTATAACGGCCCACACAGGTAGGGCAGGAGGTGGGGCTCAGGCTCAGCAGGCGGAGTCACTTCATCCCTTGTTAGACCCCCCCACCCCACCCCCATGAGTTGCTCCACTTTCAACTGGGTCTTGTTTGCCTGGTCCTATCTCCCAAGGAGCCTAATAGCGCACCTTATTGCATCCCTGCTCCAAGATCTTTGCTCCATCCGACCTGCAGGTAATGCTGAGAATTCCAACTGCAGGGGAAGAATCCATCTGTCAAAGCAGATGACCTGTAGCTTGTCTCCTGAGAGGGAGAGAGAGGGCTTGTCTGTGGTTTCTGGAGTAAACACACATCATGGGATCTTGGCAGGGTGGGTGCTCCAGAAGTGCTCCTCCACACGGAGCCCTTGGCTCGCCACGTCTCCTCCTACAGCAAGTCAAAGCTGGTAACTCCACCTAACCGTGAGCAAGTGGCCATGTGCGCGCTGCGGATCGCTATCTGGCAGGAGGCCAAAGCTGCTGCAGTTGCTTGGGGAAGGAAATCATGAATTGGTGCTGGGGAGAGGCACCCCTCCCCCGCCTCTCGTTTAAGCCGGAGCCTTTGAGTGCTTGGCTCCCCCTGCCAGCCCAGCCCACCACACACCACGACCGTCTCTCTCAATTGTCCCTGGCCTGAATAACATGTCTTAAGTTGGCCTTCCCTTCCTCAATATCCACCATGACAATTTGGCGTACCTGGAGCTACGCTTGCATGACGTTTGACACCTGCAGCCGGACCACAACATGTCTGCTCAGCCATGGTGGCCCAGGGTAGCCATAGCCGGGAACATGTTGTTACGCCAGTCCTGAAGAAGGAGCTCCACTGGTTACCAGTTAGCCTGTACGTTCAGTGCCCGGAGTTGTCGGCATTATCCTTTACCGAACCATATAGTCACCCACCTCAAGGTACCCCAGGGAATGCTGCCTCCTGTATAAACCTTCCCATGAGTCGTAATAATTCCAGAAGGGTCTGCTTCAGTTTTCTTTCCGATTGGAGATAAATAAGGGCTGGAATTTTTGGAGAGGCAGCAGGGCCAAAGCAGTTGACTAGCTTCCTTTCCTTGCTGGGCCTCTCCCTTCCTTCAGAGTGGCCCTGTGTCAAGGCTGTACCACTTCAGGCAGTGGGGCGGGGGCGGGGCCTCCTTACAAAGCTTTGTATGGGGCAGCTTTCAGTCATGTGAGCAGCCTGTCACCTTCAGTCTGAAGTTGTACAACCCAGATATGGGTTGACCTCCTTAGTGGAGGAGAAAGAACCTGGCGAAGGGTTATTTATGGGAACAGCCCAGAGCACCTTGGTGGAAGCAATGCTGTGAGTACACAGAAGCAGCCAGGCTCCGAGTGGGAATTCTGCAGAGAACGGGTGTCTGCTGCCAGTCCGAACTGAAAAGTTTGGGGTACAGCCAGGCACCATTGGTCGGCGGCCTCAGGATTTGGTGGCTTCATACAGTCAGTAGTGGAGATGGGGAGAGAAACAGCAATTAGAAATGGAGGCAAGGTCAGATTGCTCAGGAGGAGAAACCATTTCTTTTCAATAAAAGACGGAGCCAGCCCACAAACCTATCATTAGTGCAGGGCGGGGGCATTCAGATAAACAGGGTCAAAATTGAACAATCCTAGTCTAAGTTCTTTCAAGGTCTGACACAGTCTCGTTCTTAGGGTGGGCCAGCGCAGGTCAATTATAGAAAATAAAATAACTGTTTTGAACACAACTCTAAGAAGTTTCAAACAAGAGAAAAAATATTTGCAAGCATGTTATTCATTTTTAATGAATAAAATGACAATGAGCAGATCTCCCCTGCCAAGCCGCCCCCCCTGCCCCATCTCTTCATCGTCCTGCTGCTCCCATCACCCCCCTCCTCCCCTTCTTGGCTCCTGCTCCAGTGAGGAGAGGCAAGGGACGGGAGGTCGTCCGCCTTCTTCTCTGCCCTGCCGCAGGAGCCTGTGGGTGAGAGGTGTGGGCGAAGTCGGACAGTCCTTCCCCCATGCTGGCGGAGTTTGGGTTGCCGCCTCTGCTGTCCCTTCATTCCTTGTGCGCCTTCTGTCATGCTGAGCTCCACACAGAGGCGGCAGGTGGACACTACTCACTGCTTCTCGTTTCCTTCCTGCACTTGGTAGTATTGAACTGTCCCTCCTCCTCCTCCTCCTCCTCCTCCTCCTCTCTGTGTGCAGGCTGGAAAACAGCTCCCCAACCGGGCCAGGTGACAGATCAGCCCCGTCTTAGGCAGGCTGGATTGGGCCCGAGCCCTGGCAGTGTGACTTGCCCTGGCTAAACGGACTCGTTCTTTCACTGAATGTCAGAGTGGGAAATGTGCACAAGTACACAATGCCAATCAAAAGCAGGCCAGCAGGCCAATCAAAAGTGCTTGTGAACTGGATGTGGTTTGGGGACCTCTGGTCTACACCCAGAGTGAGGCACTTCACAAAAGCACAAAAAATGCTTACAACCATTTCCCATATCAGGGGCTATTGCATTAATCAATACAGTAGCAGTACTTCTTGCTGTCCATAAGAAGAAAAAAATCAGTGCTTTTCATCTCAGTTTGAGACCTATGAAGATGATCTGAGAAAAGCCAGCATGTTAATCAGAAAACTTGAGGATCCGCCTTGGGGTCCTTTGCAGTCTTAGGTTCCGGCAGCATTCAATCAGTCTTCACTACCAGCCTTCTGTTTGGCAAAGTACTGACTCATCATCAGAACTAAGACCTCCCCAATCCCTGTAAAGCCCTGTGGTGATGAGAGATGGCAGGCCGCTCCACGGCTGAATCACCTGCAAGGTGCAAAGTGATGTCTTCTGTAGTTCTGGCAAGAAAGCAAAGAACAAATGCAGAGAACAGGCAGGTACAACCACCTCCAGCCCCTCTAGCGATGAGAAATGCAGGCGTTGCACTGTGGTGGCTACAGATCATGATCCTAAAAACCAGGTGCAGGGGGACTGCTCTCAGTACCAGCACTGGGATGGATGGATGGATGAATTCTCCCCCCTTTCCCCACTCATCCAAGTCTGAATTCATTAGAAAAAATTAATTAATGTCTGAACATTAATCTTTTTTTTTCTAATTAAGAACTGGCATCCTCACACTCACTTTGTGCAAGCAGCAGAATCCGGGAGTCTTTGGGCAGAGGCCTCGAGAACGCTTCAGGAAGGCTGAGACGTCTTGGCCCCATTCTGAATACATTTCAAGCATTCAGGCTATTTGCCCAAAACACATCCCAGAAACGGGCAACCCAAAGGCACTCTGTGGACCACCCACATTCCAGGATTCACCAGCAGCTCAGTTGCAGGATATGTGAAATGGGAAATCCACACCGTTGCACTGAGAATGCTGTCTGCTAACAAACAAACAAACAAAGGTCACACTTACTGCCTCTGCAAGGACCTTTTCCACAAATGACTACTTCAGCTTGAAAGAGATGCTGTTACTCGTGAATAAGCAGAAATATTCAGCGTTACGTAAGACTTTTCCTGTTAACTCAGTCATCCTTGCAACAACCTTGTAAAGTAGACCTGTATGATTGTCCCCCACATTGCAAGTGTGGGGGTGAGCTTCAGCTGATGAATTTTTGAGCAAGATGAGAGGCTTCTAATTGCCTTAAAAAATGTTAGATTATCTGCCACTCATGCTACATTGAAATCTTCAGGCGGACAACAGTCGGTAATGAACGTTCTTGTCATTCGCCACTTAACTTTTGGTCACTCCATCTGTGGAGTTTAGTGCCTGTGCATCTTCCTGGGATGATCTGGCTGTTTGGGATCAGGTTATCTTGTCTTGAAGCTGATTTCAGATGCTGTCACAACCTGCAAGCGATATTTGCATTGACCCTCACTTACCAGTAGTCCTACTGTTCTAAGAACTTGCATTTATAAATTCCAAGCATCTTCTTGGTCCAATGTTCTGTTTCCAACAGCTGCGATCTAGGTACTTCTGAACACTAGGTAGGAAGGTGATGGCCACCCCCCTATGGTTTGTCCCTAGTATTTGGTACTATGCTGTGTCTGTATAGGTAGGTATGCAGGATCCCACCATGTGTGAAGGAACAGCAAACAATAAAGGGTGACATTCAGGTGAGCCTCGAGAAAGTGAACTGGCCATGCCAGGAGGAGCAGACCAAGTAGTTCTATAGTGGCTGGACAAAGGCTATGTGGGGATTTAAAAGGAAAAGGAAGCCGATTGGCCGGTACAGATGGAAGCGTGCGGCTTGAGGCAAACCGTGCATTTCATTTTGTCTTCCATAGAGCTTGCAATCTCTCTTGGTGTCATCTGTGGTTTTGGCATGTGAACCTTCTTGCATCTAAGGCTTGAATGAAAATGTCGGACAATGGACGAGCGACGATGATTCAGAAATTGCAGCCACCTCACCTAAGTGCTGTGTTCAGCTCAGTACACATATTGAGTCAAGTCCACAGTGCAAGACCTTTGTGGTTTGTTTACCGCTGAACCATGAGCTGTCGATCGAAAGGTCGGCAGTTCGAATCCGCGACGGGGTGAGCTCTCGTTGCTTGGCCAGCTCCTGCCAACCTAGCAGTTCCAAAGCATGTTAATGCAAGTAGATAAATAGGTACCGCTTGCGGGAAGGTAAACAGCGCTCCGTGTTCCAGCTGCATGCTACGTGCTGCGGCAAGGAGAGTCATGCCAGCCACATGACCATGGAGGCGTCTTCGGACAACGCTGGCTCTTAGGCTTTGAAATGGGAATGAGCACCACACCCTAGAGTCGGACACGACTGGACTTAATTGTCAGGGGTCACCTTTACCTTAGACTTCATCGTAACACTTCTGTGTGCTCATGTGTGTGCGCGGGTACATGTGATGGGGTGGCCATGTGCATGCTGTGAGGCAGACTGTATATTGTAGGTGCTGGAAACGTCACCTGCCTTCATGGTTTGCCTAGGTGGCAATCTGCTCGTTGCAGAGAACACTGAAGGGAGAAGGAAAGGTGAACTCAGACAACTCTTCAGAAATGCCGAATGATTGCAAAGTCTTTATAAGGCAAAACTGAACACATTCCACAAAGCGGAACTCTTTCCTGTGCCAGAATGACAATGTTTCTTCATTTTCAGATCGCTGAGTCATATGTCTTGTACGCACTCAAATTGGGGCACACGTTACATCTCCAAATGCTGGCTATTAAGAATGTATGAGAGTGTGGGAAGGGCCTTGGCTGGGGGGCAGAGCACCTGCTTTGCATGCAGAAACTTCCAGGTTCAATCCCCCTCACCTATCTTCCAGTGGGAAAGTCCCCCGTCTGAAGCCTGGGAGCCACCGCCAGTCGGTGAAGATGATACTGAGGCGAGGTGGACCAAGGGTGTGATTCAGTCTCAAGTATATCTGCCTCTCATGTCGATGTCTTCCCTCTGTTTCTGCATGAGTCACTGTTCTGGGCTTTTCTCCTCCGAGGGCAGGTAATTTTGCTGTGTCTTGGCACTAGGAATGGTTGAAACATCCAAATGCACTCCATACAAAGATGCAATAGAATTACCTGCCTGGAGCAAAACCCACAAAGAGTCTTGTGGCACCTCAAAGACTTAACACATCCCTTCTTACATGAATTCAATTCTAAGGTTATTCACACATCTTGTGTGCACATGTAGTGTGAATGATTGTGTATGCATTCAGTTCAAAAGCAAACACAAGGGCTGGACCCCTTGAAAATGTATAGATACTACATGTGTTGGATGCAACATGTGAATACTGTAACTGTGCACACACCTAGATCAACAGATATGTCATCCCAACACAGCATCTCTCCAAGTGGCTGTTTGCTGGCATCTCCCTTGTGCCTTTATTTAAGACTATGAACTCTTTGGGGACAGGAACCATCTTCTTATTCCTTTGCTATGTCGACTACTCTGCGATTGTTTTGCTGAAAAGCAGCATGCTATATACGGTATATCAGCTAAATGATAATGCATGAATCGTACATAGGTTATACAAGCGTGGAATGTAATGTTTGAATAGGGCTTCAGTCAGAAGACATGACTGGTCAGCTTCTCTGCTGGTGGCTCAGGGGAGCCTTTTAAATCCTGGATGGACTTCTTCCTTGTGTACTTTGATAAGCTTCTTTCCTTGTGGCACATTAGCCGGTCTTTCTGCAGCTCACACGGGTGTGCTCCAGTACAGGGCATGAGAATTGCTGATATAAAGGAAAGGGTTTTTAGCTTAGTTCTCACTGAGGTGGTAAACCTCTGTCTGGATTGTGCCATTTCAGAATGCAGGTGGGGCTCAGTGGACTAAATACTCCTCCTTGCACATAGAAAACTAGCACTTCAGGGTAAAGCTAGGCTAGAGCCGTTCTCGCTGAGAGCTGGGCTTGACCCCCTTCTCCCTAGCTTGTCGTTTTCCATTATCTAGGTAGCCTGGCAGGATATGGTTCATGGGATCACGAAGGGTCGGACACGACTTAACGACTGAACAACAACAACCCACCTTTTTTGGGGGGGTGAAGTATGGTGGCTATAGAGTCAATTTGGTTGTGGCACCTTGTCTGTGGAACTCCTGTTCTAATCTATTTGCTTATATGACTTTCAGGAGCCAAGAAAAATCTGTGTTGTTTTTTGTGGGCTTTGAATGGCATTTTCAATTTTACTGCTGCTCTTAACTACTGTTGGCTGTTTTATTGTAATATACACTATAGTGGTTTTTAATGTGTTGTTGGAAGCCTCCATGGGAATTGTAGCTTGAAAGGTGGTATAAAAATATTTTAATATAAATATTGTACATGTGTGTAAGAACCTTTTTTGCAGATTACAAAGGGGATCTAGAGAGCTGGCCCCTTATCTTGTGTTGGCCCCCTTAGCTACTGTTTTTCAAAGGCTAAAGGGGAGCATCAGGAGGTGGGTCTTGCAGATTTTATTCGGAACCCCCCACCTTTCCCCATATAATTTGAATGCTACTATCATGCAAAGGCAGCTTTCCTTTAGATAACTAGGACTTTAATTCTGTGTACACTGAGTGAAAATTGGTCCAGTTGACCTAAATAGGACTTGTACTTCAGAATAAATGAACTCAGAAGTATTGCATTGTCTCAATCAGCCCAATCCTATCCTTTTCCCCGCCACAGCATGCAGCCGTGCCAAAACAGGCTATGCTGCATGCTATGGTGTGTGTGTGTGGGGGGGGGGGCAATCGGGAGATGTGGGAGAGGTAAGGGAAAATAATCCCTTGCCAGCAGCAGCAGCGGAGTCTGTTGGGTACTGAAGGCCTTAGATGAGAAGATTGTGTGAGAGAAGGGGGGGGGGGGACTTCAGTTTTGCAGCAGCTGTGTGACCTCCTCACAGGGCTGGACTAGCAATGAGGAGGCAGAGAAGTCGTGCCTTGTCGTTGTCGTTGTTACCTGTGTACGTTTTCACACTGGGCCATTCCAGTGGAGTGGTCAGCAGTACATAGTTACCAAAAGGGGGGTCAACTTTGTGCCGCTGTCCTCACATATTATTCTCTACAATCCCCGGCTTGTAAGTATTTTATTAGGGGTCAGGCACTGCCACACAGGGCCAGCACAAGACCTCCTGGTGCCTGAGGCAGGGTGCCAAATGCTGCCCCTGCCCCCCTGCCCACGTGATAAGGGCTCCTCCGCCCATTGGACGCATAGGTGGACATCACCTGCCAGTCTACTGCCTGAGGCGACTACTTTAGTTGGCCTCATGGATGGACCAGCCCTGCTGCCACATGACCCACTCTGGCCTATTGTCGAGCTCTCTGGCTGGTTCTCTATTGTTGCCTCACCTGGTCTAGCCATCCAGTCCACTGTGAGCTCTAGTCCCATGCCAAATTTAAGAATATTTTAGACTCTAGGCTAAACCGTTTCACTGGGGTTAGCAGCACAGAGAGAGAGAGAGAGAGAGAGAGAGAGAGAGAGAGATTCAAGGAGGAGAACCTTTATGGTTCCTCCATAAACAGCTGTAAGGTATGTCTCGAGTCAAGTCTGACCGGTCTGTGTTGACAAGGCAATGCCTCCAATTATATAGCATGCTCTGGCCTGCAAGAGCAAAATCAATTTGTTATACATATATATGTTTTCTTCTGAGAGTATGTTGGAGGCACACACACATTTAAGGAGCCTAGAGAACCCATTGCAGACTGAGGAGGAAACTCTCACAAACCCATTCGCAACTCGGCTAGAGCTGGAGAATGGTACCCCCCTCCTCCCCGCCACATGCACACAAGTCAGCCACGGGGAGGGGGGTTGCCCACTGGAGGGTGTTGGGGGTTGAAGGGTGCCAGGGGAGACGTTTGGTGGCTGCTGGTCCATGCTCCACTCCGCAGCAAACGGCAGCCGCCTTGCCCACCCACCCACCCTGGTGAGCAGCATGATGGGCTCTCTTTGGTTGCCATGCTATGGGCGGAGAAGAACGCTTTCGCTTCCCTGCCTGTTTGGCCATCGGCTGGGGGGTTGTTGTTGTTGCTGTTTTGTCTACTCTGTCTTGTTCTGGGTTAAGTGAACAGTTTGTTGACAGTTTTTTAGCCACAAGTGACAAACACTGTGTGGGTAAAGGAAAAAGAGTAAGTAAGAGCCCAGTCCGATCCTTTACCTTACCCGCTAGTGCAGCCATGCTGAAAAGGAGCACGAGCGGGGGGGGGGGGAGGAGAGATCATGAGGCTTCAGAGGGGCAGAGGCGAAACAAGGGTGGAGCGAAGGCAAGTAGTTCTGCAAGACTGCGTTACACTGGAGTCAGCAGCCCCTCCCCCTTGCTGTTGGAGCCATTCCAGCAGCAACAGGGGAGTGTCCTGTGTGTTGCCTTTGCTGCCAGAATGGCTCCAACAGCAAGGGGGAGGGGCCGCTGACTCCAGTGTAATGGAGTCTTGCAGAACTACTTGCCTTCGCTCCACCTTTGTTTCACCTCTGCAGAGGGGAAAGGGGATTTAAACCCCCTTACCCCTCCATAAGTCTCCAGCTCCACAATGGGTCTCCTCAGACCTGCGCCAGCTCTTTAACTCTTTAGCTGGCCAGGCAAGTCCAAGGAGAAAAGGGGGTTCGGGAGGCTGCTAAGAGAGGGGATACGATCCTGCACATGCCATCACTGCCAAATCCACCCCCTCCCTCAGCCTGCACACCCCCGTTATTGCCCCCTCCCGGCCCTGTTTCCCCCCCTCCTCACCCCATTTTGCCCCTCCCTACCCCCTCCGCAGCCTTACCTGCTCCGGCAACTGTGGACAGATCTGGCGATGGATGTGGAGCGCCATTTGTGGCAGTGCTCTCAAAATGGCCACTGACGGAGCATTCTGCTGACAGCCATTTTGCGACAGCAGAATTCTCTTCTGCTGTGGCAGCAAAACCCTCCACAAATTCCTGCATAGGATTGGGCTGTTAATTAGGTGAGTCCCCAGAGGCACTCAGTGAGAGAAAGGCGGCTTCCAGCTCAATCTCTTGAGTCTGGTTGGCGTGAGGGATATGGGCTGGGGGGCCTCCTTGAAGTGCAGGTGGCCTCACAAGCGCTGCATGACATGGGGAGGCTGTCAGGGGACCTTCTGAACCCTAAGAGGCTGGTGGGGGTGCTCAAGGACCAGGATGGGAGAAGGATGGAGACCTCACTGTCCCCTGGGCACTCCCTCCTCCATGAAAATATTGAGTGGTCAGGAGCCACTTCATTGCTGCAACCCACAGTGCGTCCAGTTCAGGGTTGTGGTCTGGCAAGTGACCTGTAGCAGATGAAGAGGACAGGCAGGAAACTGACAAGCAGGGTTCAGTTCCAGAGAGGGAATCCAGGAAACCAGGGTGGTCAAGGAAGGCAAATCTTTCAGGACTCTGGACAGAGCCCAGGACGTAGGTGAAATCTGGCTCAAGGGCTACAGTTTCTGGGGACTGGGGGTCTTGGGCTTGGGAGGTGGCTGATTGTTAGTTAGACTCAGGCTTGAGTCCAGTGCTTTTCCCCACTGAACACTTGCTCTTGTGGCCATGACCAGGTTAGTTCTGGGAGCTGGGATCATGACATGTTGAAGAATGACCTAAACATGCCCAGATTCTCCTGAGAAAGCCAGCTCATCTCGATTTCACCACATGGCGGCTTAAATTGCCCAAGGCTTGTCTAGAAGAAAGATGATTTCCTTTGGGGGAATGCTGACTCCAAAGTTCAAGTGCCAATATCTTGTGCATCCAAACCAAAAGTGTAATTTCTCCCTCTTTGCATTCCTTTGAAGAACTGCTAATCAGTTAATCACTCACTAGGCAGTCAAGATGGTTTCAAAGGATCACTGCAAAATAGGGGATCTACCTCCCTTATGGTGATCCAGGCTAGCTCTTGTCCCATTCCACTTTATTTCAGTTTTATTTGTTTAATTCCTCTTTACTGTCTTTCTGTTTACCAATGTCAGAGCAGTGTACAACATGTAACAAAACAAACAAAAAAATCACCACCCATCATTCTAAAAAGTCTAAATCACGCACTATTCTCTAGTCAATAAATGGGAGCTAAAAATTACAACTCACAGTTAAAACTCACAGATTAAAACACAATTTCACATTTCTCCAGCGATTACACCGCCCAACAAAAAAAGATTAGTTTTTCCCTGGTGCTTTGGAAGTCAGGCCTATTCCTGGGTATATTTGGGGCGCTGCTTCCAAAACTGGCATCCGTTTTGCCCTATCAGCTCTAGATTTGGAGATACAGCATACATACCCACCTGAGGAAGCAGACACCATGGCTTCCTCAGGGGAAGCTGCTTGAATCTGCAAATGAGGTGGCTTTGCCGTATCTCCAAAACTAGAGCTGATAGGGCAAAACAGATGCCGTTTTGGGAATCAGCGCCCCAAATATACCCAGGAATAGGTCTAACTTTTAAGACACCAAAATGTGTGTTGAGTTGTGTTATTAATATACAGTATGTACCTTTGCCATCCATAAAAACCTTCTGCTCCCAGTACTTCAGGTTCAGGAATCCCACTCACCTCCGTTCCTTAACAAATTCTGAATTTGTGCAATTGTACCCATGCACTTTTAAACCTCTTTAACTTTGAAACACTTTACAAAAGACACACACACACAGAGAGAGAGAGAGAGAGAGAGAGAGAGAGAGAGAGAGAGAGAGAGTTTTAAAATAGGGTGATTGCTGTGAGATTTAGGATGGACCAAAGGAAGTACTTCTTCACACAGCACATGTCTGTGGCATTCATTGCCGCAAGATGTGTTGATGTCCCCCAGCTACAGATTCACAGGTCTATGGCAGATAGTCATGATGGCTGTGTGCTACCTCCAGGTTCATTGGCAGTACACCTCTGAATACAAGTTGCAGAGGAGCCATGGCGGGGAGGAGTCTGTCTCCTGTTTGTGGGCTTTCCTGAGGCCATCCAATGAAACTGATTGACAGGAGATTCAGAACAGACAAAAGGAAAGCTGTGCATGTCCTTCATACAGCACATGATTTGGACAGGTTTATGGAGCAGAAGTCCTTCACAGGTTACAAGCCATGATGACTACATCATCATGCAACCTCCTGGTTTTAGAGGTAGCTTATCTCTGAATGCCAGATGCAAGGGGGGGGCAGAATACAGGTATCTTGTTGTCATGATGAGTGCCCCCTAAGGCATCTGGTGGGCCACTGAGAGATACAGGAAGCTGGACTGGACCAGCAGGGCTCTTCTTTCTTATGTCCTTATGACTAATTCGTGAAATTTGCTGCCACAAGATATGACAATGGTCACTAGCCTAAATGGCATTAAAAAGGACGTAGTCAAATGCATGGAGGACAAGTCTGCCAACAGAACATCCAGGTTGCTGCCTCAGATCAGAAAAGCAGCTGCTGGGGAGCAACAGTGGGATAGTGATGTTGCTTTCATGTGCCATTTGTGGGTATCCCAGAGGCATCTGGTTGGCCACTGCAGGGAGCAGAAGAACATAAGGACATCAGAAGAGCCCTGCTGGATCAGGCCAAAGGCCCATCTAGTCCAGCTTCCTGTATCTCACAGTGTAAACCGATTAAAATGATTAAATGGCTCCCTCTCCCAAAAGGGCTCACAATCTAAAACGATGCAGACCACCACCAGCAAACAGCCACCAGAAAAAAAACACTGTGCTGGGGTGAAAGGGGGGGCAGTTACTCTCCCCCTGCTAAATAAAAGAGGCGCACCCATTGAAAAAGTGCCTCTTGCCCAGTTAGCAGGGGTGCTAATAGAGCTCAGAGATTATTTAATTCATTTTACAGTGATTAAAACAATGTTAGATTATGAAACGTTGTATTTTCTGTTTGGAATAATGTAGCATCGATCTTTCCAAGGCAATATATGAAAAGCCAGCTATCTGATTACTCGACAAATCAGACACAGTGACATCCTTGTAGGCCTTGTCTGCTTGCCAAAGGAATTCCAGAGTTTTTCCAGCAGCCACACAACACACTTTGTCGATTCTCTGAGAGTTTTCTTGCAGGTCACAGAGTGACTGTAGGGAATGGGCAAATCTGCATATATCAAACCTGCTAACCTTGGTACTGTTCCCATGACCATTTATCCTGAAATGCCAAAGAGGCGAGTCGTCAAACCACTGACTGAAAGGGGTGAGTAACGCAACTCACATGGGCCTCTAATTCAGTCCTTGAATGTATAAAGGAATCTGAGGATGCAGTGACTTCAGTGTCTGATATTCCGACATCCAAAAGCCAACACTCTACCAGATAGACCACACCATCTTGCAGAGGGTTATCTCTGGAAAACTGCAGATTCAGAAGTGAGAGGCATAAGGGCAGAACAGGCTTCTTTGCTAAAAATAATAATAATATCTCAAAACTGTTCAGGTGGTGGCTTGTGAATGGTATGACTACATCACTGTCCTTCCTCTTTTCTAGGTCTTTGGCTATTGGACACCAATATTCCTCTTTGGGAACACAGCCCATCCTCTGTGGCAGCATCCCAGGTCTGGTGCCCAAGCAGCTGCGATTCTGTCGGAACTATGTGGAGATCATGCCCAGTGTAGCTGAAGGGGTGAAGATTGGCATCCAGGAATGCCAGCACCAGTTTCGTGGTCGTAGGTGGAACTGCACCACTGTGAACGACAGCTTGGCTATCTTTGGGCCTGTGCTGGATAAAGGTGAGCACATGGCTTTGTGGCACGAATGACAGAGATGGATGAAAAAGGGGCATTTGGGATGGGGGGGGGATCAAGAGGCAGGCTGGTGAAGCTTTTGGGGGGGGAATTGGTAATTGTTGACTTTTTCTGTCTGACCAGCTGGGAAGTCAGGCTGTGCTTGTGACTTTAGTTACAATGCAACGCAGTACAGTCTAAATGTACAGTCGGATTTCTGTGACGGTGGTGGTACTAAAAAAGCATACAAGTTGTATGGGTATGGAGGGTAGCTAGTGGGAGCTATGGAGAGCAGTTGGCTGTGGTCAGGTGCAGGTCTTTATCCCGTTCACATAATGAGGTGCCTACCGCTAGCTGCTCATCTCTGTTGCACACATGCAGGCTGACTTTGACTTAACTGCTTCGATAGCATGGAATGTTCATCAACATTCGAACTATTCAGAAATAAGCTGACACAGCAAACAGATTGTTGACAAGCTGCAAATTTGGTGAGAGAAGTGTAAGGTCGGCATGGATGCGAGGGAAACCTCACGCAGGGCTTTGCATGCTTTTGGCAGGGAAGAGGCATAAAGGCACAAATCCGGGGGGCGGGGGGCGGGAGAAGAGTAGTTGAAAGTAGATCAAGAGGGAGGGCAGCTAACGTCAGAGACACAGGGTGAAGTCTGTCTATATGGATCTGAAAGCAAGCAGCCAAATAACTACCTGCTAGTTTCTAGTTGTTTGCATTATATTTGAAATATACTCCCCTTCCCCCAAAGTAGAAATAACAGTGGTAGGTTCCTTAAAATCCAAATTAAATCCCACATTTAAAGCACTGTCCCTTCCAAAATCTGCCTTATCAGTTTGATTGCTTCTTATATAAGGAGGGCACTTTCCGTCATTCACTGATGGGCAGGGTGGGAGGGAGGAGCTGGTCCCAGGAAGCTTGGGAGACCCAGTGCAGCAGAGTTTTGCCCCAGGGGGGGCTTTCAGAAGCCTGGTGCTCGCGCCCGCCAGGACCTTAGACCAAACCCTTCTGTTGCCAGGCACCTGCCAGGCCCAGTTTCTTTTTCCATACGACCTCCACTGAAGTCAAATGCCACTGCCCCATCCAAGAACTACCCTGCCTTCTCTGGAAAGAAGCTGCCTCCATGAATTTATCTGTGTCAAATCTTGACTGTATATCCTGCCATTATTCCCCTCTCCAAAGAGGCATCCAGGGCAGCTTGGCTCTTTTCCTGCCCTGAATATAAGAAGCCTTCCAGGATGTCATCATTGACCCACTTAGCAGCCCCACACCCTCCCCAAGGAACTGACACCGCTGTTCAGATTAGCTTGTCCTAATGCCGGAGCAAACACCAATTGACCTTGCGTCAGAAGTGCAAGGTGACCTCCGGAACATGTTTCATGGAGACTATCCTGGTGGTTATTTAAACGGTTGACCTTATAAGTTCACCCTTGGGGGCAGGAGAGGCGAGTGTTTGCACTTACAAATTGTGTGGGGATGTCGTAGGCAGCAGGGTCATCTTCCTTGCTTCCCCTCCTTCGTCTGGCAACCCCCCCCCCCCGTTTCCTACCTGCAGTTTCTGGTCCCCTGTTTGATTTGGCAGTTCAGCTGACATCTGGATAAGGGCCACACGGGACATGAGCTGAAGCCTGTCATTTGTGCCAGTGGGTTTCACTAGTCTTTCAAAAATAGGAGCCACAGGAGGAGCCACAGGAGGAGCCACAGGAGAGCATTAAGCCCCCCCCCCCCGCTGAAAACCTGATCCAGATTCCCCTGCACTTGTAACTGCTATTTTTGAAAGAAAGGTTGAGGCCATCCATGTGAATGAGGGGCTGAACGTAACACATATGTTGACCCAAAGGAGGACCCTGGACGTCTGCAGATAATAAACCCTGAGCCTCTGTGTGCCGCTGGCAGACTTTGGCCTCCAGGCTGCCTTAGCAGAATCTCCTCCACAGCCCCAAATAAGAATTCACTGCAACATGATGTGAGGATGGCTACTAGCCTAGGCAGCTTGGAAGAGGGGTTTAGACTAGACACAATTTCTGGAGAATAAGTCTTATTGCTGACTGTTGGTCATAATGGCGATCTAGACCTTCTAGGCTCAGGGCAGTCTACCACTGCTGGGGAGCAAGAGCCTGCATAGCCTGCTTGGGAGCTTCCCAGAGGCATAGGATTTCATTTAGCAGGTCTTTTCTTCTTCCTAAGAGCACAAGCAGTGCCTGCTGGGATAAACCTTCTGTCTTAAGGCAGTGGCCATTTTTCCCTGCTGCAGTGCCCTGAAAGGGCATTGTGAGAAGCCAAGATGTAGGTGCCCAGGCCCAAGAATAACGTGATTGTTGGTGGGAAAAAGACATAAGAACATAAGAAGAGCCTTGCTGGATCAGGCCACAGGCCCATCTAGTCCAGCTTCCTGTATCTCACAGTGGCCCCACCAGATGCCTCAAGGAGTACACAGTCAACAAGATAACCTGTTTCCCGTTGACACTCCCTTGCACCTGGCACAGAGAAAAACTACTTCTAAAGCCAGGAGGTTGCTGGAGCGTGACACGCGAGGCGGGTCGCTGGGGGGGTGACGCGCGCAAAGGGTGACGTGCACGCACTCGCGTGCATTGCCCCCGTTCCATAAGAACATAAGAACATAAGAAGAGCCCTGCTGGATCAGGCCAAAAGCCCATCTAGTCCAGCTTCCTGTATCACACAGTGGCCCCACCAGATGCCTCAGGGAGCACAAGACAACAAAATAACCTGTTTCCCGTTGACACTCCCTTGCACCTGGCACAGAGAAAACCCACTTCTAAAGCCAGGAGGTTGCTTATGGCTTGTAAGCTGTGATGGCCTTTTCCTCCATGAATCTGTCCAAACCCCTTTTAAAGGCATCTAGGCCAGGTGCCATCACCGGACCTTTTGCTAGTGGCAGGTTTGCTCTCCAGGAGCCTCCACAGACCCAAGACCAAGAGGGACCCACTAACAGAGGAGGCAGCGGCTCCTACTCTTTTAGAAGTCAGCTATCTCTGAGTGCCAGATGCACTGGAGTGGCAGCACCAGGATACAGGTCGCTTGTTGTCTTGTGTGCTCCCTGAGGCACCTGGTGGGGCCACTGTGAGATACAGGAAACTGGACTAGATGGGCCCTGGGCCTGATCCAGCAGGGCCCCTCTTATGTTCTACTACTTCAGCGAATGGCGTGGAGAAGCCAATCCGTAGCACGTGTGTTGCAGCCTTCACAGGCCCCTTGCATCATGTTTCTGTCCACGTGTAGCAAATTTAGGGCCACTCCGGACAGGGCGATTAGTGAGCAGCCTCTTCAAAGGTCTGGCAAATCCTAGAAATGCTACAAGCAAGCATTTTAAGCGCCAGATAAGGCAAGTGATATTTCCAAACTATTTCTAAATTGTAACTGTGTAAGTGGGGGGGGGGGGGAGAGAGAGAGAGAGAGAGAGAGATGTTCATCTCTAATCCTAGTCCACATATATGATTGTGAGGGTGGGAATGAGAGAACAGTATGAGGAATGAACCAGGGACGGTGTGCTCTTGCGAATGTGCCCTCAAAACTATAGTTGTTCTGCCCAAATGTTTGTGTGGAGCAGGCTGGACTGGGCTAACTGGACTTTGCTGGGTCAGGAGCTGAGTGGGGAAAAAGGCCAGTTCCTCAGAATGTTTAACTGGGGGGGGGGGATAAAATGTGCCACACCAAGGGGCTGGAGGGTGTGGGGCAGGATCTGACTGAGGGTGCAAAAAGCCTTCTGTGTTCTGGAAACCTTCACCTGTGACACAGTGAAGGGGAAAATCGCTGCCTTGGGGGGATGTTTGCAGCACATTCTTTCTTGTGACTTTCACAACAACCCTGCATAGCAGGTTATGCTGAGATAGTGACTGGTCCCGAGGCCACACAGTCGGTTTCACAGCTGAGCAGAAAATTGATCCTGGGGTCTGCCCCATCCATTCCTCACCCCCGCCACCTGTTCCACCGCATTTGAAAGTGAAATGTCTTTATTTTTCCCAAAACAGTTGAGTTGGGCAAAAAGCAGAGGGAAGGGAGGCTGGGGGTGGGACGACGACGACTATTTCATAACCAAAGAATGTTGTCCCTCGAGGGAGAATGAAGCCACCCTTCAGCTCTGCTTCACCTACAGCGATGGCGGGGTGAGGGTGTGGGAGGGAGGGAAAAGGAATAAACAACCTCTCAGTCACATTCTTCAGAAATCCCTCAGGGGAAGAGCATATTTGAGCTACCAAGAGAAGGGCCGGATTTCAGCAGGAAAGAAAGCACCAAGCCTCCATAGCCAACTCTCTGGTTTCTCTCAGCTCCCAGAATCGAAGGCCAACCCTAAATTTGACGTGAAAGGCACATCCGTGACCCCAAGCCGCTGCCGCCAATCACTTCACTCCCATCCCCCCTGCAGAGCATACCGCATTATTTAGGTTGGCAGTAGCCCAGGTAACTTTAAAGGGGGGGTAGACAAATTCACAGAGGACACTTCCACTGGCTACTAGTCACGGTGGCTGTACGGGCGGGACCTCCAGGCTCAGAGGCAGGATCAATGCCTCTGAACCCCACTTGCATGGGGGGACGGGACGATCGCCATGGGTCTGATCCAGCAGGCCTCTGGGTGACTTCTTAGGGGGGCCTCAGACTGCTCACACGTTCCTGCCCTCGCTTCACATCCTAGGCCCCTCCTGATAGGGGAGGCAAAAAGACACCAAGCTCCATGCCATCGCAACATGGGAGAGTGGCACTAGACCGCCAGGGAGGAGCCCAATGGATGGCTGCACCTTGAGCAGCAGGTGGACATTTAACAACGTACCCTTTTCTACTAAGAACGGCTCAAGCGTGTGAGGCATCTTACGTTAGACTTGCTGGAGGATGACATGATGCGGGTTGTTTCGAATATGATGAATGGTCTAACAATTGTTCGATGTTTGGTCTTCTCTGAAACGTCTCTGATTATGATAGTATGTTTTTATTCTTCCTGGCTTTATTTAAGAATCTGTACTCTCTCATCTTCTCAATGACATGCTTTTCTTTCTCTTCTCTCTGTGTATTCTTATTCTCATCAGAATACCTATGCGCTTCTCTCCGTCTTGTTGCCCAGATCCTCAATTACAGATTTGTAACGGGCAGCCCAAACTACTGAAATGCCTCACATGGCAATGCAGTGGTGCTGCTGGCATGGCCTCCGCAGCTGCTGCATCCTGCAGGGGAGTTTTGGCCTCCAGAGGCCTCCTTGGGGTACAGGAACATTTGTTCCCTTGTCCTGGAGTACCGTCCCTGTGAGCCTGGCTGGCGCAAGTCCAAGTTGGTCTGTGAAAGTGGAGCAGGCCTGGGAAGGGGATTAGGATTTGATGTGTGCTGCTGCTGCCGCCAAACCCAACCCCCTCCTGGGCCAGGTCCACCCTCCTCCCTGCCCTGTCACCACCCTGTTCTGCCCACCCCTGCCCCACTCCACCCCCTGCATGACCTTACCTGCTCCAGCAGGTCTTTGGCTGTCCACTGGCATGTGGGAGCTCGCTCTGCCCTCCCCTGGCAGCGCATGCTGGCGGAGGCTGCTTTGAGACTGCCTTAAAGCTGCTGCGGCTCGCGCAGGCGCAATACGCATTGTACTTGCGCCCAGCCCGGTTAGGATTAGACCGTAAATATGTTTATGCCTATGTTTTTATTGTTCACAATAAAAATAATATGAATGGGATGGAAAAAATCAGAGGGAGGCAAAAATGTCTCTGCTTCTCTCAGAATACTAGAACTTGAGGCCACCCCAAAAACTTAATTGATGGAGTGTTCAGAACAGGCAAACCATGACATTTCTTCATAGAACACTCATGGAATTTGCTGCCACTCAAAATTCATGCCTGACAATCTGAATTGGATGGCCTGGACAGAAGAGGTACAAGGGGCTCGTTTCCGCTGTAGCTTCTGGGACTCATGCATTACAAAGAGTGGGGGGAGCTGCCCATACTCCCCCATGCCAAAATGTGCATTCTCCAGGGATGGACAAAATGTGCATCTTGACATTAGCAATCTGGGCATCTCTCCCCCTTCGTGCAATTCCCAGGAACAGCGACAGAAGCAACGGAGGTCCCAAGCGGCTGATGCCAGGACACCACACCAAGTCTCCCTCCCAGCTTCTCTTTGGAGAGACTTTCATTATTCCATTATTATTCCATTATTCCTCATCCATCCATTGACAAAGTGCCCAATATCTCAGTATTTCTAAATGCCACTGATCTCCCAAAATGGTTTTTATTGGAAATTCCTTCACTTTGAGCAACTGAGCCCTTTAAAAGTCCTCAGCACATAACGAAGCCAGGAAAAAAAGTTTCCCTTCTCCTCGCCCCCCCCTTTTCACTCAGTACTAAATCACCACCAAGTATTTAAACTACACCCCCTTCTTCACCCTCCCTCCCTTCCCAGCCCATTCATTTAAATGTTTCCAAAGGGGACTCCTGCCTGCCCATCGGTTTTCCCTTGTTCCAGCCCCTCCCAGCTCGCCTCCTCTCGCTTCACTAAACACTGGCCAAAGCTTTAAACCTGCCAGCTGGGCTGAGAAATGGCCAAGAGTCACTGTGGAGAAGGAGCTTTTAATGAACTATTGGAAAGTGATACAGTGATGGGTGTTGAAGTCGCCCGGTAAAGAAACGGGTTCTCAGTCCTGGCCTATTGTGGTGTAAATGCATCCCACTCCCTCCTACTGTTTGGCAAGGGCTGGAGAGGACAGGACAGAGGGGGGTCAGTGTATAGGGTCTCTCCTTCAGTTAATCAATCTGATTGGATTAGGGTCACTGCAACCCCTAATAGTGTCACAGGTCATGCCCAACGGGATTAAAAGCATTGTTGAGGTAGAGCCCGTATCCTTTTGGCGTTGGGGCACGAAGCTTGTTGATTAGCGTTTAACACTCCCACCGCCTTTGAGAGAAGCAGCCTTCCTTTTTGTGGCTGTGCGTCTTTGCCCGTGTGCGGGGAAGGTTTCCGCAACCGCCACGCGTACGTGTCTGGCCTGGCCCTCTGAACTCATACATCTACTGAGAAGCTTTGACACAGCCACCTGGTCTGGTCCCCTCACCATCCTGTATCTAAAGTACCCATCTCTGAAATAAGGGCAGATTCTTTCCACCTTGACCATTTCCTTCCACTTTGTCATTTCCCTGGTGTCAAACGTTACACCACGAGCTACTCGAGGTAGGGACCTGTCCCCTTGTGCTTGAGAATTCTGATGGGAGACTCTGGAGCTTAACGTTGTCCTGGAGTGTTCTCAAAGTGTATTCCAGGGAACCCGAAGACAGAGGGTGGGAGGCAGGGATCAAAGGAGAAATACAATGTTATTTCATTGACACGTTCTGAGATATAGTTACAACAGAGTACACGAACAGCCCAATTCGATGGGCTGGAGCTGCCAGCGGAACATGCGTTCTGCTGGCGGTGACTGCTGAAAAAGCGTTGTGCACCATGCACCGCACCTGTGCAAAAGCGCCACCGAAGGACGTACTGCACATGTGAGAAAGCACCAATGTGAGAAAGCAGCCATCCCTAACTCGGAGCCAGTGTATAAGTTGGGCCAATGGAGTCAGTCATGGAAAAAGTGAGGAGGGACTTCAACAAAAGGTTCCATGGCAGAGGGGTTCTGGGCGACGGTGCCCGGCATAAGAGGCAATGAGGGAGAAAGGTTGGGGTCATCTCAGGGAGCAGGTGATTGACATGGTATTTGAGGGCACGGGCCTGGCTGGCCCCCAGACGTTGTAACTCGTTCACTGAATTCCCTTTCCAGCAAGATCTGTCTGGCGCCCTCTTTGGCTGTCTTTAAGTGGAAGTTAAGACATCCTTGTTCCAGAAGGCCTTTTATTCGGTGCTTTTGTGTGTATTATTTTTATTACTGCTTTTCATTCACTGTTTTTCTTTTACTGTTTTGATATACTGTACTTCCAATTTGTAAGCCACTTTATTGTTTTGCGGGTGTAATGTAGCGGGTGGCGCAGCGGGTTAAACCGCTGAACCATAAGCTGTTGATCGAAAGGTCGGCAGTTCGATCCCCGCGACGGGGTGAGCGCTCGTTGCTTGGCCAGCTACTGCCAACCTAGCAGTTCCAAAGCATGTTAATGTGAGTAGATAAATAGGTACCGCTTGCGGGAAGGTAAACAGCGCTCCGTGTTCCAGCCGCATGCTACGCGCTGCGGCAAGGAGAGTCATGCCGGTCACATGACCACGGAGGCGTATTCGGGCAACGCTGGCTCTTCGGCTTTGAAATGGGGATGAGCACCACACCCTAGAGTCGGACACGACTGGACTTAATTGTCAGGGGTCACCTTTACCTTTATTGTTTTGCACAAAGTGAGATACAAGTAGTGAAAATAAAACAATCAATCTATACATTATTTTGCTCCACCCTTTTAAAGTATGGAAGTTGCCCTAACTATGATCATGTGTAAGAGCACCATACTTCTCAAGAGAAAGAGGAATAGCCTTTAACATTCCTGA